>OY292504.1:1075000-3741347 GCA_958496325.1 Nomophila noctuella
AAAAGTAGCCCTAAGAGAATTACAGTCTGTTACAATAGTGAAAGGAATACCAAATAAATATGACCTAAATTTTGATAGAGAGGTAACGACTGCTAGAGTCTCTAATTCGTACGACGAATAATGTTGCTCCTCTGGTGAGGTTTGACGACTATAGTAAGCCACTGGTTTTAACTCTCCTGTATTCTGTTTTTGCATTAAAATCCCGCCTACTCCCCACTTACTAGCGTCTGTATGCAGTTCAGTTTTCATATTTGGATTAAACAAAGAAAGCACTGGTCGTGTTATTAATTTGTCCCTAATATTTTCGAAAGCTTGTTGTTGTTCAGACCCCCATACCCAAGTTTCGTTATTTTTTAGAAGTTTTGTAAGTGGTCGTGCCAAAATAGCGAATCCTTTAATAAATTTTCTGAAAAAACTTGCTAAACCAATAAATTGACGTACATTATGAACGTTTTTAGGTACTGGGAATTCTTTGACTGCCTGAATTTTCTTGGATCCCGGTTTTATCTCATCGCAAGTTATTTGAAAACCTAAAAAATCTACACATGTTTCAAAAAAATAACACTTTGATAGTTTTAAAGTCAAATTTGCTTGTCTAAAATGCTGAAAAACCAACTCTAACTTTTCTAATCCCTTTTTTATAGATTCCGATGGAATTAAAACGTCATCCATATAGGCGACTACTGTATCAAATCTGAGAGATCCTAACGCTTTATTAACAGTCCTTTGGAAAATGGCAGGCGCATTTGCCAAACCAAAAGGCATTCTATTGAATTCCCACTGGCCATCTGGGGTGACAAAAGAAGTTTTAGGCTTCGACTCTTCAGTTAATGGTATTTGGTAGTACCCGCTCGCAAGATCTAAAGTGGTGTAAAATTTATTTCCAGCTAACCTATTCATCTGATCTTCCATACACGGTAACGGATAATGCTGTTTCAGTGTCTTTTTATTTAGAGCCCTGTAGTCTACACACAATCGTTTGTCACCCGTTTTTTTACGCACTAAAATCACTGGACTTGCGTATGGGGAGTTTGATTCCCGGATAATATCACTTTCTAACATATCATTAACCATCCCTTGAACTTCATTCCTTTCCTTAATCGACAGACGGTAGGGTCTATATACTATAGGTTGGTCATCATTAAGTTCAATCGACATCTTCTCTATATTTGTGCAACCTAATTCATTTAATTTCGATGCAAAACAGTCCCTATATTTATTTATCAAATTAAGTAGCTCTATCTTGTCTTCCTTTTTTATATCACCCGTATTTATTTCATCTAAAGTGAAGGGGTTACGAAAAATTGCCGGTTCTATTTTATTAATCGAAAATAAACCGAATGATTCTATTACAATTTCTACGCGTGCAATCAACTCGTCCATTTTAAACTTAATAATTTTATTCGAATCCGGTACTATAATAATTTTACCTACACCATCCTTCATAGCAAAAACACCTTCACTTATACTATACTCTTTACCTTGTTGTCCTCTGAAACTACTTTTAGCATAAATCAATCCATTATAGTTAGAGTTAGCCTTAACTGTAATGAAGTCAGGCTCTGTTATCTCGGTATCACATACTACCCTTAATTCTAAACGTCTATTCCTATACTCTGGTTCCTCGAATCGGCTGCAAGTGATTATTAATTCGGTATCTGTTTTAATTATTCGTACGTTAGGTTGCTCAGTAAAAGTTTGGCCAATCAACAAAGGATATCTAAGATAGTGATCAGGTACAATTACACAAGTTAATACAATAGAAACGTTCTGTATAGTTATTTCAGCAGTGCAAGAACCCATTGAATTTACTATTGCTCCTCCAAATCCCAACATTGATCGTATTTCTTGTCTATCCCAGTTTTTAAATATCACCAAAGCTTCAGATTCTCTTATTAAAGTTAACTCACTGCCTAAATCTATAAACCCTACTTTTTGAATGCCATTTACTAAAACGTTTTGTACATACTTGTCAGCTCGATAAACTAAGGACTCGTTTATAGTTAAGACCGATTTTGTTTCAGTCGAGATTTTCTTACGAAAGCATTCAGTTTCGGTTTGCCCTACCATATTACATTGACTGCATTTTTTTATCGGTTGCGTACACTTTGACACCGGATGCCCGTCTTCTTTACAGTTGTAACACCGAATTACAGGTCGTCCTGTACTATTATTATCATTTGAATCCCTAGTAATAATTAACCTTTTATTATTATTATTATTATTATTATTATTATTATTAGTATAAGACTTTTGGTTCGAATTCTTGCTTTCAAGTTTCCTTAATTTCACGTTTCGCAAATATGCTAAAAGTCTATCCGGATCGTCAAACTGTGCCGCTTCAGCACCTACGCGTACAGACCTATCGTCAATTCCGTGTAAAATACATTCGACGGCTCTTTTACCGGTAATTTCACAGCGGTTTAATAACGCAACTTTATCATAAAAATAGGTCTCTAACGACTCGCCAAATTTTGCACGTTTTTCCAACATGTCATATAACATTTGACCGTAATTTTCATTGGCGGGAAACGCATTTTGTAGTTTGACCTGCCATTCACCCCAAGAATACAAAACCGAAGGTAAACCCTCGTACCACCTCTTAGCCATACCGGTTAATTTAGGAAGAGCGTAGTGTATAATTTGCCTATCTGTCCAGTCATACAATATCGCACACTCATTCACTTTCATTAACCAGGTACTAATAGTTTGATTTTTCAATGCGGGGTCAAATTCAGGTATAACATTAGTATTCGAAAAAAATTCTTTAGGTCCATTATTGTTAACCTTTTGCATTAAGTTTGATAATTTACACATAAAATCAGGAGAATCACGG
The DNA here is from genome assembly GCA_958496325.1 of Nomophila noctuella. Taxonomy (NCBI): domain Eukaryota; kingdom Metazoa; phylum Arthropoda; class Insecta; order Lepidoptera; family Crambidae; genus Nomophila; species Nomophila noctuella. Next base: position 1,077,837 of record OY292504.1, read on the forward strand.
CCCCTACCGTGGCGGCTACGACTACGTGACCTCCTGTTACCTCGTGCAGGAGTCCTGGTGCGGTGTCGTCTCTCGTGATATCGCTGGCGATTCGACTCCCTCGGGGCATCTGCCACACTCCTCGAAGTTCTACCGACTTGAGCCACCGTCATGTCATTAGTGCTGAACCGATGTCTTCGCGTGGATGACGATGGTGTGCGCGAGCGACGTCGCCGACGTGAACGCATGCAGACATCTCTCCAGTATTGTTCATCTTGATTGGACGACGACCTCGTAGGCGAACGGGATGGTCGTGGTGTTAATAATTGTCGCCCTTGTTCTTCCATATTTGACCTGAAATGCAGAATAACTACAGCACATCATTTGTTCAAGGCAATAATAAGAATATAACAGTAAATCATTCGTCACACAAATATATATAAAAAATACACTTAACACAATAGCGAGTACGACGTGTCTAACCTCGAGCGGCATATTATCGGGGAGTGCCCCGACCAAATATTCCGCCCGCCGAAAGATCACTTTAATCCGAGTCAGGAATTCTATCGGGGAGTGCCCCGACCAAAAATTCACCACTCAAATCTTTCGCAACCGCTAAATGTGAATTTAAAAAGTAAATTTGGTACCTCCAAAGTGCACGGCATACTATCGGGGAGTGCCCCGACCAAATATTTCGCACACCATGGATCACCCTCTAAATGAAGAGTGTTATCGGGGTGTGCCCCGACCGAACACTCCACACTCAGGTATTTACATTTGCAATCAGAATAAAAATGATAAAAAAAATATTGATTAAAAGCATGCGTCTAATGAACTTAAATATCAAAACTAAACTTTTAAAAGAATCTGATTCAAATTGCAAATTCTTTACAAGCACGTGATTTTAAAAATAAAATATAAATGAGTTACATCCCACTTCTGAAGTTGATAAAATCTTTCAAATAAAACACCGTTCTACTTACAAGTTCGTTTAATTATCCTTCCAAAAATCCTTCAGTAAAATCCTTCAAAAATCTTTCCAACAGAATATCCGTCCAACACAATAATTTGAAAATCACCTTAACACTCATCAAATATCACAACAGCTGAAAATTAAATGAACTCCGGCAGCGTGACTATTATAACGACTACTCGACTCAAAATCCGAAAAGGAACTGAACTGATGCCGGTTGAAATCAGGTGTTATTTATATTAACTTGCTTCACCGGAAATGGAAATGACTTATAATTTAATTTTGATTTAAAAATTAAGAAACCAACAGAAATCACATTAAAACAATACTTTAATATTTTACAAAACATTTTGAATTCATATTTAATTTTTACACCATAAACGGATGTGGCAAGTAAATAAATTTTAATTTAAAACGAAAGCAACAACCGGAAGTTACATTGAAATAATACTTAAATAGATTAAATGCTTAAAATCGCCTTAATACATTGTAAAAATCACTAAATTAATTAACAGATCATTTAAATTACATTCTTAAAAGTAATCATTTTTTAAATATCGCTAACACAACAAAGCTCAATCAGAACGTGTAACGCCATCGTCCACAGTGGCTCAAGTGGGTGTTCCTATGTCAGAACGCCTCTCGCCATATACTTGTCTAGCAGCCGGCCTCGCATGCAGAATGTCTTTGTAGCGCGGTTAGTGTACACTGTACAGTGTACACCTACTGTAGTTGGGTGCAAGTCACGGCGATTTTCAGTATGGTAAAATAAATAATAGTAATAATCAAAACTGATTTGTTTTTCACACTATTAGGAAAACAATATTTTTTTGCAACATTAGCCAGGATGACCCTGTTGATGAGTGTGTGTGTGTGTGTGTGTGTGTGTGTGTGTGTGTGTGTGTGTGTGTGTGTGTGTGTGTGTGTGTGTGTGTATTACTTCTCTTATCGTAGTACTATTCTCTTGTTCATCTTCACGTTCAATCAACTATGCAGATATTAATATCATACATAACAATGAGTCATTCAGACAGTCACGTTTGTTTTATACAGGATGGAATTTTGTAATTCCACCTGAAGTGGTAGTACTCTTAATCCTGTAGATAAACACATTTGCTCAAGGCAAACGTTATTTGAATTTTGATAAGAAAGAAAACTGAATTTTAAGGTTTTATCTCTTTCTTTCATTTAATTTATGAATTTCTATTTTTATAAGAGAAATTTCATCCATAAAATTGACCCTTATCCTTATATCCTATTGATTAACGATTGGTGCAATAAAGTACAGGGTGCAACTTTACGGATTATAGGCGGTTAGATTACTGCCATACTGGATACTGCGGCGGCAAGCAAATTTTGAAACATTTAGTTATTATATTTCTTTCTTTTCAAAAATAAAAGCATGTTTCCTTTAACTTACAATTTCTATCCACAGTATTAAGAGTGCTTCCCTTTCAGGTGGTATTAAATAATTCCATCCTGTATATTCCGATAGGCTTAAAGTATAGGTACTTATAAGAACCTAAAACCCCAGTACCTACTAAAAACCAATTTAGGCCTACAGAAATCTGTGAATTGGACCAAACGCTTAGCACGGGCCCGCTTGTTTTAGGCACCTTTGTAGGGGCACTAACGAGACACATCCTATTATCCATGCCTCAAACAGGCCCTGGATTAATTCGGGGCATTTCGAGGCAATAACGTCCATTGATTTAAGTCGTCAGAAATGCCCCGACATTAGAAAACTGTCGCATTTTTTTCTTTGACATGACGTACGTTTAATCATCCAGTCACTTCTAAAAAAAGCGACCTTAGCTTCAAATTTTAGTGCCATTTTCAGAGTGGATCGGAGTTTGATGAGGGCATATCTTGCGATGTAAATCTATGGACGGATCCACTTACAAACATGACCGAACACTCCGAACAGGCTCATATGAGCTTTCGCTCAGTTTAATGAAGATTGATTGTTGAATAGAGTAGGGTCGTGTTCAGTCCTTATTGCGACTGTGTTTTACAAACTGTCTGGTTGTGTCGTAGTTTTTGTTAGTAACTAATGATTTAGCAATGGTTTACATGAATATCTATACTAATATATAAAGCTGAAGAGTTTGTTTGTTTCTTTGTTTAAACGCGCTAATCACAGGAACTACTACTGGACCGATTTGAACAATTCTTTTTGTGTTGGATAGTCCATTTGACGAGGAAGGTAAAGGCTTGGAAATCGAAATTCACGCGGACGGAGTCGCGGGCGGCTGCTAGTGTAGGTTAAAGCGCTTAACTGCCTTCGTGGTGTAGTGCTGTGCTCAAAACCTCGGAGTCGTGAGTTCGAATCCGGCGGGGAACACTTTTACATTGGTTTTCCCAGTTCGGTTAGGACATTGCAGGCTTGAAACACCTATAAAAGTGATGATAGGAGCTCAGGCAAACTAAGACTGTGATCCTGTAAACTAGCCTGGTTATTACATTGTACCGACCGTCGTCTGACCTCCGTAGCCCTTATAAGGGAAATCCGACCATTTTGATCATAGTCGGGACGCACAGAATCATTCTCATCGGACAATAAGAGATTCAAGGCTGCAATGCCCTTACCAAACTGAGAAAACCAACATAAAGTGAAAGTGTTCCCCTTGGGATTAGAACCCACGACCTCCTAGGTTTGCGCACAGCGAAGCGCTTTAACCACTGAGGCAGCAATAGTGCCAAATTATATTATGTATATTATGTTATGTATATTTATTATGTTCTGTTCATCTATAATATAAAAATGAATCGCAAAATGTGTTGGTAAGCTCATAATAACTCAACAACGCCTGGACCAATTTGGGCAATTATTTTTTTTAAATGTTCGTTGAAGTCCAAGGATGGTTCTTACGGCGAGAAAAAAATCGAATAATTGCCGGGAAAACCCTAAAAACAGCCCTGCCAGACTACAATTGTTTTTACAGGACGAAGTCTGTTGGGTCAGCTAGTTTTATATAAAACTAAAACCTATACTCCATCCTCCATAATTGTATAATCTATGTCTGTTCTTGTTAGAACAAAGAACCTGACTTCGTTAGTATGTATGAGATAATCCCAGCTACTATGGTCTCGGGTAAAGAATACGTTTGGAGCTGTGCATTCTATTCCCGGTTTTGTTCATTTTAATTTAAGAAAAGCATCATTTATTCGTTAATCACGTTATACAAAGAGGAATATTTGTTTAAATGCTATATAGTGAATTAAATCCTTAGAAATCCTCATTCATACCGCCATCAACCTAAGCTAATTTACCATTGACTAAAAAGTAAAGTATCAGCCTATTATTGTTCCACTGCAGGGTAAAGGCTTCCATTATTTGAAATCATGTTTTCGTTAGAAAGATGGGTTTTGACTAACTCGCAACGCTTGCCAAATGCGGTTTATTGATCTGAAACCCAGGATGCATAAACGGAAATCGACACAAATTTGCCCGACCCAGGAATCGAACCCAGGACCTAGAGCCTGGTACATAAACCACTAGGCCATCGAGGAATGGTCTAGTCCAGTCCAGTCTTTCTTTATACATATACGATTTGTAGCTTCATGGATAATCAGAAATATTTATACTCGAAGGTTTATACTCTAAGTGGAGATCTAACCCATAGATGTGTAAAAGCAAACCAACCATTTCATGAAATCTGCAATGAAAGTTAAAGATAATATTGAATTTAGTTTACGTAAATAGCATTATTACTGTATCAATGTGGGCCATGGAGGAACTTACCAATAGGGCAGAATCGCCTGAAAAATAATAACCAATTCTTGAATTATCACTATACATCTTTCCACCAATTTTCGTGGCAATCGGTGCAGAAACGGCGGAGAACGAGCCAGGACAGACAGACAGACAGACATGACGAAACTATAAGGGTTCCTAGTAGACTACGGAACCCTAATTAAATGAAGAGTTACAAATAAAACAATGTATATTCAGTAACTTACTTTATATATTTTATATTTGAAAATTCTTGGTACAATGTACAAGTTTGGACTTAATTCTCTGAGACTTAAAATTAAAATTTGCATTATCTATTTTAACAATATTGAGAGATTAAGATACAGAGAAAATTTAAATTATTATAAAATTAAGCGGTTAATTGATAAGTTGTACAAAGAGCTTTATTTCAACTCGTTACATAATTTACTGCAGCAATTATTCGTTTATTTCAATTTAGTAAGCGAAAATGACCCATTAAAATTATATAACGTAATAAGGTTTTCAACAGTACCTACCAAATTAAGAATTCTCCAGTCAAATATTTAAACTAACATACTAAAAAATATGGTATTTAATTTTTGTATTTATTGCAACTAGTGAGTTCATACATTTGTATAAATAAAAATTGAACAAATTATTGTTCTTAAAAGATTGAATAATTATGTTCCCCACTGCATAGACAAATAATAATATTCAAGAAACGGCAGTGCAATTATAGATAGATGTATAGAAATAAAGATACTTTCTGATTCGTCATCATCATCATCATCATCAGCCTATCGCAGTCCACTGCTTGACATAGGCCTCTCCTAGGGCTCTCCACTCAGCCCGATCCTCGGCGACCCGCATCCAGCTCATATTTTCTTTTTAAAATGTTTAAATTATTTGTAAACAAAAGTTTTGCGCTCACTAAAATTGCAATAATTAGTCGACATTTAATGAGTATCGTGAAATGTGTTTTATTTCAATTGGATCATTTTCGCTTAATAACACCAATGTGTATGCAAAGCCGATAGATAGGTCGAATGTTAAAATAAACATTTATTAAAAACACACTTAAAACGTATACAAAAATAGGTAGACATACATATAAATAAATATTAGTTAAATAGAACTCAAATGGCAGATTATTAACAAAAACTTGATATTATTTAACTAATTCACAAGTTAAATGTGTATGACATTTGATAAGTTTAGGCTACTTATTTTGGGTCAGATCGATTCATAAATTAAATGGAAATTTAGAATAAATATATGTTATGTTCTCGAGTCTTTTTGAATGAACATTAATCCCAAAATAAGTAGCAAATACACTTGTAAGGACACCATAACATTCGACAAAAAAAAAACATTTTTTCAGAAATTTTTTTTTTTCTAATTTGTATACTGCACGCAGGTTACAATCGAAGTACTAAGTTAAAGATTGAATAATCATATTGGCAGTAAGTAATGATATGGAACCTTTTAGACATTATTAAGTTATAAATAAAACACATTTAAATACATTTAGTTAAATAGGTTTATAAGCAGATAGCTAATGATTAAATAATAATAACTTTTTTTAATTGTCTCGATCATTGATTTCTTTGATGAAGTACAAAATTAATTGTGAAGTATTACTTAACCTAAACAGCAAAAAATCCAGGACAAGTAAAGCGTGTTATTTATTCGTTATTCGTTATGCAGCAATCACTTAAAGATCTGTGGTTTGTGACTACATATTTTGGACCAAACTGAAAATTGTCTTAATCTTTAAAAAAGTAATGTTTTAGATCACATTTTCCATTATTTTTTTATTGAATTTTTGCTATGGGTTGTGTAAATGAAAAAATAAATAAGTTAATAATAATAACCTCCTAGCCGAATTCGGCCACGGCAGCCAATCTTACTATTAGCCACTTACGCGGGATATATTATAGTGCACAAGCGCATGCGCAAGCACAGGTGCACTCCCTATTCCCTCACTCCCATAATTCGGTGGGACAGCAGTCTGACACGACCGTAGAGAGATCAGGCGCAGGACCAACGGCTTTACGTGCTTTCCGAGGCACGGGTGTAAATGAGTTACAACCTGACTGAAGCAATATTTTCTTGATTGGATCATTTTCACATAACTATGTAATCTGGCCCACCATTGGAGTCTTTCATAGACTATGTTTATACTAAATGATTAAAATTAAATTAAAAAATAATCGTTTCGACTATGTAACAAGGTTTCATGTGCGATAAACATACTGGCCATTAAATTTGTTATATACATAGTGGTAATAATGTTGTACATAGATTCAAACTACAAAGCAGTAGTTGTAAATGTAGATTTAAAAAAAAAAACTACTGTTCGTGTTCGTTCAAATTCGAAAAAACTAGTTATTTTGAAATTAATTCAAAAACTTTCTTTAATTCTTCTTTAATTATGTTGCTAAGTAGTTTGAATGACTATGCCTAATAATGCATCTAACAATTGACAACAAATTGTTATTCTATATAATATTACATATCGTATTCATAATACATAATACTGCACCGCGATAATAGCTATTATTAATTAACATATACTCGTATAAATGAATTCATTTAATATTAATTGAACTCAATATGTCGTCAAAACTACATTTTCGAATTTCCATTTAATACTATTCCATGAATAGGTTATGAATTTAATATTATCCTACTTTGCAATTATTTACAATTTTATCTTCAAGCGAATCGTATTGCTTTTTACTTTTTATTTAAGAAATAACATTATTTTAATATTTTCAAATTCAATTTTAACTACTATCATTATTATAATCCAATATACATTAATAGTTACCTATTATGAGACTATCTACGATAGCCATAAAAATAATAATTGTATATTTAATGTATTTTACTAAATTGACAGTAATATGTTTAATTTAGATTCGTTTTATTCGAACGCGTTTAATACATTTAATTTAGTTTGCGTTTTTGGCAATTTCACTACATTTTCTATACATTAAATTGCATTAACTATAATTTGTGCAAACTTTTAAATTTACGATATATTATAAAACTAAGCGTAGCGCACTGTGCACGATTTGTTTAATAATAAGTAATTATATTTGTTTATTTACAATATATATTTATTATGCTATAGTGTATAGTACAAAACATTTTACTAAATATTTTGATTCCTACTTATAATTAAATCAATTCAAGGACAAGTTTCATATTATATAAGTTGTGTTCATTTTGTTTCATCAAGATGTTCATTTAAATGACCACAAAATGTAGGTCCCTTGTATGATTTAAGTGTTTTGCGACTAGATCTAGTTTCTTCTTCGCATACAATCGAAACCTCTCATGCCATTCAACAATTTAGTTTTACATACATATGTTAAAAATTCAAATCAAACTTAAAATACGCGTACACACAATTTGCTTTAATCATTTTAAAATGGAACAATACTCATATTTGGAACAATTTAATCAAAATATAAATCTCACAGAAGCCGTTGTTAACTATAAGATTTAATTTTGAATTGATATTGATTAGACTTTAAATTATTTTTAAATTACGAATTTGATATGAACACAACCCAAATTCATTTGACAACGCATTTTGAACCCAAATGAAATAGGTTTGTGTTCTTATCGATATGCCAAAGCTTTCAAATAACATAATCATAATCAGATTGTGGTAAATGGAAAATAACACATGCATTTCTGTTTCCACTTTGATCGAATTTTGTTCTGTGTTATTAATTTAAAATGGTGAATATTACAAATAAATAAACCAATCGCAAGTGGTTTTGGTTAGGCTTACCTAATTTGATTTCTCTTATATCAATTTGTAATAATTTATACCCAGACTAACCCACATCAATTCAAATTCAAATCCCCTAAATCAGATCTCGATCTCAGATCACTTGAACACTATATCACTTTTCACCTCAATTGCAATTCCTTTACAGTCTATTTTCGTTTGCGCCCGACCGAGTCCCCGGGTAAACTGAGCCGTATTACCTTGAGTTAGGGTGCACGTTCGCACGCCTAGTCGGTGCAGGTCTTGCAGCATTGCTCCTTGTAGCGTCGGAGAGCGCACATGTTCATTGCACGGACGTTCTCGCAGAATCGCGATGTGTCCCGACAGACGCCGTCTAAGGAAATGAAAAGGAAAAATGAGGTACGGTCTGCAGAAAAATATTTAGAATATTATTTCGGATTAATCGGATAAAAAGATTTTAACTTTTTATGTATGTTAAAGACACAAACTCTGAAAGGGTTCCTGGACTACAACCATTTTAGGCTAGTCAAGTGTCGCCTATGAAAGCTCTAATTACGCAGAGCTCTTCCTAGTAGCTCGATAGCGCAGTGGTTAGCGTGTTCGGCTTGCGATTGCAAAGTTTAACAATTTTCACAAAGGCCAGTCATCGGATGGGTGACCTAAAAATTACATCTCGAGCTCCTCCGTGCTTCGGAAGGAACGTTAAACCGTTGGTCCAGCGCCTGTTCTCTCTTTGGTCGTGTCAGGTTGCTGTTCCACCCAACTTTGAGAGTGAGGGTATTGGGAATGCACTTATGCTTACGCACTGTAATATATCCTACGTACCTGGCAGACAGTTGATGCAGACTTGAGTTTGATTTTTCTAGTGTCAAATAAGGGCTTTTTCTTTAGGGCATAAATATAAAATGATTAGATCTAAATCACAATGAAACCCACTTATTTTTCTATCAAATGGAGGGTTATGCTTATTCACTATGCTGGAAAGGCGGGTTAGTGACAGAGTAGTATTAAGTAAAAAATAAAACTGGGGAATGTTACCGCTCATGTTCGCTTGTAATGAAACCCACGGGAAAAAATGGGGTAGTAATATTCTTTTGCGTTAAAATAATGTACTCAAATATTTTGCCGACCGTATTTCTCGAGATTGTTCCTTCACGCTCCTTTCAGAAGGGAATAAAGTTTTTCCTTGCAAAACTATTGTCCACCATTTGGACAAAGATTCGTGTCCATTGTACCACGTCTGGACAAAGGCTCGTAAACACTAATGAGCCTTGTATCGAAGGAATTAGATGTTAAGTTAAACGTGGGAAAGATTTTAAAGTTGTCTAGAAATCTAGAATTTCAGTCACCAAGACAGGACTGGTCTATTATTTTGCAAACGTAAGTATGCCCTAACGATCGTTGTTGCTTGCAAGAATTAGGGTGTTACCACACAAATCGATCGATCGTCGGTCGACGCCGTCGATCGATGGTAGAATGGAATAGTCAACGTCGATCGATAGTTTCTACCAGACCAATCGATCGACCGTCGATCGACGGCAGCAATTGCTGGTAGAATGGAATAGTCGACGTCGATCGAGCTGTTTCGCAAATTGATCAACGTCGACCGGTGCCATCGAACAGCAATCGATCAATTGGTTATTCGAATGGTGTCCGTCGATGGCGTCGATCAATTAAAGCTAACACACTAGTCGATCAACATCGACCGATGTCGATCGATGGCGTCGATCGACGATCGATCGATTGGTGTGGTAACACCCTTAGTGTACTATTTCGTCTCTCAGGTCGGTTGGACTATAAATTGAACAGTAATTTGACACGACTGTCGGAGCCACTCGCAGCCCAGCTTGCAGTGCTGCCGGAGCCACGGCTACTAGCGCCATCTGTTATTGAAAAATAGTAGTAACCTTTACAAGTGCTATGTTCGCTAAGCTTGTAGACTGCAAACAATGACCACTGTTATCGATAAGTGTTACTAACATCTACAAGACGCCGCCCGCACCACAAGCAACATGCTTGAGGGATAAATCCGTTATCTTGAAGCACTTTCCATAAGAAACAGCCATCAACGGCCTGCCTGACTATTGATTAACTAGGAGTGGCTTACCTCCACAAACGCTTGGCAAGCAAGGACGTACATATCACCAACGGCCTACAAGCGACATCTGTTACATTTGATACATTTAAGATACTGATATCAACCAATCCACCATGGTCGAGACGCGTTGCCCGCGCGGCAACTGTATAACACGACATACCTCTACAGGCGCTGAGCTCGCACGGGCGTGTGACTAGCGGCCTGCGCACGTGGCCGCACGCTGCGCCGGCGCCGCGCTCCCTGCCGCGACTACAACGCCATCTGTTATTGAGAAGTAGTACTTACCTCTGCAAGCACTTTGCTTGCATGGGCGTGTCTCTCGAGTTCGCTGCATGAGATGAAGTGACTTACTCGCAGACGCGGCAACTGTATAACTCGCGACATACCTCTACAAGCGCTGAGCTCGCACGGTCGGGTGACTAGCGGCCTGCGCACGTGTCCGCACGCTGCGCCGGCGCCGCGTTCCCTGCCGCGACTACTAACGCCATCTGTTATCGAGAATTGGTACTAACCTCTACAAGACGCCGCAGGGACCGCAAGCGACATGCTCGTGAGCTGCACACATCATTATGAAGCATCTGACCTTCAAGACACTTACATCAATGGCCTGCCTCACTATTCATGAACTAGAAGTGTGGGGTGTGTTACCTCTACAAACGCTCAGCTAGCAAGGAAGTGTCACCAGCGGCTCGCAAGCGATATATGTTACCTTTATAAGACACTGACATCAACCACTCCATGATGGTCGAGCCGCGTTGCCCGCGCGGCAACTGTATAACACAACATACCTCTACAGGCGCTGAGCTCGCACGGGCGCGAGACTAGCGGCCTGCGCACGTGTCCGCACGCTGCGCCGGCGCCGCGCTCCCTGCCGCGGCGCGCGCGAGCATTTCGCCAAACGCAGCGCAGCGTGCGGTGCTGCCGGCCTGCGCTGCCGCACGCGCCTACACACTGGGACAAGAGCAATCATATTAATTAATAGGTATTATTGTACATTGTACAATCCATTGTTTACAAACTTTATCACATGACAGCAGGTTGCCATATTGCAACTATCAAGTAACATCTACTAGTGGCGTTGTGTTTTCTGGATTATATACACACATCAACAAAATCTAGGGATATCTTAATTGTATATGATAAACTACGTTATATTGTTATTTCTTTATTATATTTATATGAAGTTTATACATCGATTGAAAGGTATGTATTTTATTCTAGTTTTATAAAAAAAATATTTTTTATAGAAAAACAAAAGAATGACAAAAAATTATTGGTAGTTCCTTCCGCACGGAAAAAGTGCATGAAAATTATGATAATTTTTTTGATATTTTACTAAAGAAAAGTGATGTTTTTATAAATTATTTTTTATGTAACTTGTTGAGTGTTATTTGAAGAGTAATGTTACAGCATCATTTGAGTTCAAATGAAATGTGACGATCCGTGGTCTTGTAAGAAATTGTTTCCTTCGAACGCGTCATTTCTGAGGCCCTAACCACCAACCAAAACATGTCACCAAGGTTTTGGAGCAATTATCGCAGTCTTGGGAACGTGGTTGAACGGCACTAAAACAGAAATCGCATTACTTCCCAGAGACAGGATCAATTTCTCCTAAAGACTGCTAGAGGACGACCAAACATCACAGCGATGCGACTAGTAAAAAGGCTCTAGGAGGACCATCAGCTGCTGGAAAGCGACCAAACCGTGCAAAGGGGTTTGCATACAGTAGGACTTCATGTTGGACAACCGTTACGTGTACCAGCGTTGTGATGGGGTAATCGCGGTAGGCGTCTTTCTTGGGCTTAGGAAAATTTTCCATGGAGTGACGACCCATGGTCTGTGATGCTGTAAACCGATGACTTCCGCTACAAATTTTATCCAGATTCAAGAAGAACATGCGTTTTGAGAACTCCTGACAGTATTAGCCATCTGTGGCACTCTAAGGAGGTCCACATTTACCAAGGCAGGACAGTCACGGTTTTAGGAGGATTTCGTCTGGGTGAACGAACCCAGCCCGTTCGTATCCAAAGCATCATGACTAATCAAAAACATCTCAAAAAGGTAGTAGAATCTGTCATTGCTCTAAGCCAAGTCCAAATCATCCAGGAATTTATAACCATGAACGACAGTGCCAATTCCCATGTGGCGCGGTAGGTGCCGGCCGCTCTACGAGACTACGATATCCATGTTTTTTATTGCCCTGCTCAGTCGTCCGGCTTAAATCCTATCAAGCATGCGTGCGGCATGTTACATAAATGATTTTTAAGACATTTCCCACCAAATTACAAGACAGTACAACAACTTCACCATCACTTTAAAAGAGCATCGGGTCCCATAACGCAACAAGACCTTAACAAACTTAATTTTAAACATAAACAATTGATACTGATGTTATTATAAACGTGAGAGATGGCAACACTGATTAAATCAATAAGATGGTTTATTGGAATTAAATTTGATCATTTTATTAAAAAAAACGCAGATTTTCTACCACACTAATTTACCTACGGCGATAAAAAATTAATTATTAATAAAAATACAATTTAAATCACGTTCTTTTTTATTTATTATAAAAAACTATAAAATTCTCTATATTTTTGTCATTCACAGTATTAGCGAATTCCTAATAGTATTTAAGATATTTGATAATATGTAGATATCCCTAGATAAAGTTGATGTGTGTATAATTGTGTTTCATTCACAATCACCCGGCTCAGGCATTTATTTGATAGTGAGAGCCAAAGGGCGTCAGAGGAATTCAGGGGATTGTTCAATTGTCAGTGTGAAAGCTTGTTTATTCATATTAAATCCTTCCATGGAATAAAACAGAAATCTGGATAACTTCACGTAGGCAAAGCTGCGCGTGCATTCGCTTATCCTCCTTTCTTAAAGATTGGTGGGACAGACACTTGAGTTGACCGTAAAGAGAAGAGGCGAAGGTGCTAACGTGCATTTACAGCGCTACCTTTCAAACTCCGGTTGTCACTAAACTCTCCGAACAGGTAAACATAGACTCTTATTTCTTTCTTAATCAGGATTCGTACCCGAGCATCTGCGTTAGGAGTTCCAACAGGAACCAATGTCATTATTATAGTTTCAACTGGGACCAATGATATCAGTTACAAGTGGGACACACTTCTTCTTCTTCCATAACCTATAACCGTCACATGATAAAACACAGGTTTTTCTTTGACCAGCTTGGTGTAATGGTCAAGATGATGCCCATTATTGAAGAGGTCGCGGGTTCGATTCCCGCACAGGAGAAACATTTGTGTCCATGAACATGTCTGTTTGTGTTGGTCTGGGTGTTATATAGGTATCTACATATTTAAGTGTATTTGTAATACCACTGTTGATTCTGATGTCTGTAACACAATTTAAGCTACTTAAAACGGAGTCAGATCAATGTATGTGAAGTTGTGAAATATCAATTTATTTATTTTATTGTTATTTATTATTTTCTCACCTTACTCCAAGGCCCCACGGCCCAAGCAGGCCTGCAGGGCTTGGCCTCCCTCCTCATCTTCTCCGGCTGTGAACTGAGCTCACAGTGGGAGTCCGCCAAGACTGTACCGTTCTCCGCGACGCACTCCACACGACGTCTGGTCACCGCTGTTGCAAGAAAACATCATCATTGCACTATTTATTATTCAACTGTTGGGTCACCTATTGAATCTGGATCACCTAAGTTGGACTGTGTAGTTCGGTAAGAAGTTTTCCCCTCCTCTTAATTAAACAGGGTGGAAGTATTTATATGACACCTGGCGGGGAAGTACTCTAAATACTGGAAGATAGAAAAGTTTATCCAAAGGAAACATTCCTTTATTTTTGAAAATTTTGAAAGGAAGTAAACTGCCTACAAAAATTATTGAAATTACGCGTGCCGCTCCCCATAATCGAACCAACTAAAAACTGTAAAAGTTGTACCCTTTTTCTTTCGCTGTGGGATGTGGGATTCGCTTTAAACGTCGCTGTGGGATGGAGAAATAATAATTCGCGACGATAGCGATATTTCGCTCTGGCGAAATGGCATCTTGGCTAGCCCACCTGAGATCAGATGAATTTTTCATTGTTTAAAAATTATGGATTCGGCATAATAATACTAATAAAGTCCCATACCAGCTCCAGTAGCGAGGCAGCGGATGGGTGACCACTGGCCGGCGCGCCAGCTGGCACAGCTGCTCATACTGCAGGGCCGCAGCACGGTGGGGGGCGTAGCGCCCCGGGAGACGCATTCGTCTGTCTCCACCGTGGTGGTCGAGTTGTTCTTCTTGTGCTGTTGGAGAGGAAGATAAGTTTATAAGGAAATTGGCCTTTCATAAGTAGAGTAAGCCCACACTAGCGTCTTTCAAGAATCGTCGACTGGACAGCTGTCATAAAGCATCGACGCCATGCTTGCTTGGACCACTGAACATCGGTCTGGACCTCGAGAGAAACAAATGAAGAGCTTAGAGTAACGTCTACTCAAAAGAGCCGCTCGTCTGAAGAAGTACCTCCACCTTACAGAAGACCACAGTGATATAGCACTTCGTGACTGTTGTAATAGCACAAACATAGCCAGCCATAGCCTTAGTAGCCAGAGTTCAGTTGGGGAGGGTATGGGGTGTGAAAGGTAGGCAACGCATCTTCGATTCCTGTGCGGTTGTTGATATCACATGGACAGCGGTGATCACTCAACAACAAGTGAATCTCTTTTTAGTTTGCCACCCTATAACATTAAAAAAACACTACCTAACCTGGACTGGACAAACAACTAGAAGACGACCAAGCTTCAGTAGTAAAAGCCGCCTTTCAACCGTACCCACCCAAAATGTACCCCTCTCGGATCCAGGTATGTTTTTCCCCGTTGTCTAGGCGACAACGCTCAAAAGATGATGGGAGTCTTCGTAAAAGAGTGAACATATGTATAAGTAACTTTCAAATAGACGCTCAAATTGCCCTAGTTTGGGAGGTATCGCATACAAGTAGGACTAGAGATTAGACGGTAGTATCCCTTAAAATCATGGACATAAGTTTCCTTATTTGTCAAAATATGTGACCTTACCTGGCATACTGCTCCCCTGATCTGGTGTCCAGTTTGTCCGCAAGGGGCGTTGCAAGGAGACCATTCTGTTGTCATCCAAACATATTCGTGTGCGTCAGCGTATATTTTGATCCTGCAAAGAATGTCTATATTATTGCCATAGTCTTACAAAAAGTACATGGTTGATCAGTCTTTCATATCTAAGTTTTATAAAATCTAACGTTTTAGTAAAGTTCTGGTCTGAATTTGGTTGTGTTTTTTTTCCTACAGAAAATCTTTAGCTTTCACACTTTGTAAATTGTAAAGGTTGGCGGCCGAAACTAGAACTCCTCTAATAAGATAACATTTGCAAAATCTTTATTTATATAAATCTTGATTTCTGCGATGTTGATCACATAATTTATTAGCAAAAAAATAAACTGCCAAGTATACAAGTTATATCTTCAACTTGTTGAAAACACAAGTAGGGCAAACATTTATTCCATAGCAAATCTAGAACTCATTAAACTATTTTTAAAATCACTACCCTTCTCAGAAAGTTATTGCTCGCACTAAAATAACAAACATACTTCACGTAACTACCTTGTAAGTAATGGTAAATACGGGCTTCGTACTCGCAAGAACACTCAGACATGCAAATCGTCTGTAAGTGGCCACTTATTGGGCATGGCAGGATTTTCTCAGTATTTTGAGAACGCTGATATATCATAATGAGTTGTAAGGCTATTTAGGGAGCTATTAATGTAGGTGGGGATTTAATCAAAGTAATATTATAAATGTTATAATACATAATAATAATACCCTCCTAGCCGAATTCGGCCACGGCGGCCAATCTTACGATTAGCCACTGGCGCGGGATATATTATAGTGCACAAGCGCATGCGCAAGCACAGGTGCATTCCCTATTCCCTCACTCCCATAATTCGGTGGGACAGCAATCTGACACGACCGTAGAGAGATCAGGCGCAGGACCAACGGCTTAACGTGCTTTCCGAGGCACGGGGGTGTAATTACACCGCCAACCAAACTCCGGACTGTATCAGTGTTATCACATCATGAAAACATAGACACAATTTCATCGGTCCGACCCGGGGTGCGAACCCAGGACCACCGGCGCGGCCGCCGCATTAAAGTGCTACACACTAGCCACTGCGCCACGGAGGCAGTTAAATACATATATAATACATATATAATGTGTGACTGTTTGTTTTGAAATAAAATAAAATAAAATGTGAAAGTTTGTCCGTCAATTATGCTGAACCTTCTGAACGGATTTTGATGTTTGGTATACAAGCAGGGTAAAGGCTAACTTAGGTGATATGATACTTTTTATCCCGATCTAATGCTCACATTGGGTAAAGGATCTTGATAATGCGGGCAAAGCCCCAGGTAAAAGCTAGTCCGTGATAATCGTATTATAGTAATCACTTCTTGGTATAAGACAAAGAATCTTTCTGTCTTTATATATAAGACAAACACTGATTATTAAAGTTACAATAACTCAATGACCAGTACGAAGCTGGGGTGGGTCGCCATTTAATTTTAATGAACAACAATCTTTAGAAATAGTAATTGTCTTCTTCATCCTAGCGTTTATCCCGTTTCTATACGAGGTCCACTTTGACCATGATCCAGGATTTGGCAAGTCTGGTTATTACAGTGAAGCGACTGCCATGAGACCTTCGTAACCCATAGAGGGGAACCAGACAGATTGGATCATGGTTACACATTCAGATCTAACTGAACTAAATTCAGAAATCACTGAATGTGCAGGTTTCCTCACGGTGTTTTCCCTCACCGCCGAGCTAATGGCACAAATCCACACAGAGATTACGAAAAATCCAGAGGTGTGGGCCCGGATTCGAACCGCGGACCTCACGTATGTGAGGCACCGTCCGTTCCACTAGGCCACCATCGCTCAGAAATAGTAATCGCATGCTTACAATAAATAGCTTAGGTACTCTTGTTATAAATATCAGAAACACGAAACCAAAAAAGATTTAAATCAAATATTAAATATGATTGTAAGAGATTACTAATATCCTGGGTGAAAAAAAAAGTTAGAAAGAAAGTTAACCATGTTGTATTTTGTTGTTCAAATTATTGTCAACCTGTGAGTGGAATTTAATTTTCATGGCTTACGCGTTCATCTCACTACCTATGTGAACCACCTGTATTACGTTATTGTTGTAGCGCAATCGATCTCTCTAATGAACGCTGTGTACATATCGTTAGTCGGAATTAGTTCCCTTAGACTAATTGATAAACAACTTCGATTAAAACATCGAAACAGTCATGTCTTCCTAGTGGAAAATTGTATTCTCCTCCTTGGCAATTATTCACAACTTAGTGATTTCCCTATAAACTTTTATAAAGCCTTAAGCATTAATAAAATCAACCTCACGCAGTCTAATTAAATTAAATCCGATTGTGTACTTTTTTATGTGTTGCATAAGCTAGCAAGTTTATATACTTATTTGTATTTAAACTGAAAACTGTTTATCGGGGTTTAATTACTACCAACCTTTTAAAACCTACGTTTGGACTTTCATAACAAACAAACATAAAAAATATAATATTAAATAACAAAATTACCTTTGCTCAGTAGTCGTTTCAACAGCACCAAAATCTTCTTTCAAATTCTCAGCCGTGACATCTTCAATCGTATTACTGTTGAAATCTTCATTCACAATAATGATATCAGAATCATCATCTTCAGGGAACACTATTTGTTTATCCTCGAGGTTCACCACTCTTGCCTTTGCTGGTACTCCATAGTTTTGATACATTATTATGGGATCAGCCATTCTCTGGCCTCTCGAGTTTCCTATTGTCTGAAAATTCCAAAACATCTGGAAAATTCAATGATGAGTGTTAAAATGTTAGTAATCAAAACCCATTTACTAGTCATATCTTGTGATGATTGGTTATTTTCCCCAATAATGTTAAGTACTTCTGATTAATTCCCAATGATGAAAATTTTAATTAAGTACCTATGAAGTAAACTAATCATGCATAATGCTATGTCCCAATGTCAATACTACAAGACAATCCCAAATTATGCAAAGTTATTTTGCAGAAAGTTAATTGGAAATTAAAATGAAACCAACTTTTAGTGAAATGTTTGATACCATAAAATGAAACATCCTACTACTATTATAAAGGCGAAAGTTTGTATGTGTGGATGTGTGGATGTATGGATGTATGGATGTATGGATGTATGGATGTATGGATGTTTGTTACTCTTTCACGTAAAAACTACTGAATGGATTTGAATGAAACTTTACCACAATATAGCTTATACATCAGAATAACACATAGGATATTGGAAATCGAAATCCACGCGGACGGAGTCGCGGGCGGCCGCTAGTTGTACTTAAATTCATATTTAAACTATGTTTTATGTTGCGCAAATAAATTTGTTTTAAGTCAATTTTGTACACAGAAACTGTACCTTCTGAGAAAAATCCAACATTTTCATACAGTTTCGACAAGCTCTTTAGTTAGTTTGTTCGTGAATTTTCGCTATACTCTGCAAGAATCTTAACAAAATTCTGCGTCTATTGTTAGACAACGTATTTTACTTTAAGTTTAAGTTTGTGTGTTAAAATTCTGATTTTAATGGAATTTTAGTTTTAATCAATATAAAATAGGAAGTCACAATCCTTTAACGTGTATTTCGTAGAATAAAAGTTCATTCTGAATTAATAATGAGAATATTTATGATTTCCCACTGTGAGATCGTGATATCGAATAAACGATTATTCATATGAAAAAATATTAGTTGTAATTTTTTTATATCACTATACAATGACAAAATTGCTACCCCTTATATTAGTACCCTACTGTATTCAGCGCCCCTTTCGGAATCGAAAAATAACTAAACTGAACCAAATGAAAAATTATAATTCACAATTGTACTACAAAACCAAAATTAGTAAAACCAAACGATGAATCCAACCAAAAACGGCCAAGGCGAACAGCAAGACAACCCAGGAAATCTCTATTTCGGAATGGCCTCACCTGTATTTGCATTACTATGTAATGTAGGCACGGAAGTAGTCGCGTCGCGCTGTTGCGCTTCGGAGGAAGCATCTGCGAGGATATAGCGGTCTCCTTAGATCCCAAGCGGCGTAAAGTACAAGAATAGTTTACATTTTCGAAGAAATTCGGGTTAGGGTATTTTGCTACTTGGACGGTGAAGCGGAGTTTAAGAGCATTTGAGTCGTTGTTTTTTTACTGTTTTATTACGTTTCCGTTCTATTACTTTTCCTTCTGCACTTATACTACCGCTAGATTATTAATCCTTAGTTTTTCATGTTATCTGTGGTACTACCAACATTTAATTTATAAATGACTAGCGGCCCGTCACGCGTCACGCGAGGGAACTACTTCCCATATCGGGATAAAATAAAGCCTTTGTTACTCAGGGTGAATGTAGCTTTCCAATGAAGAAAGAATATCTAAAAAGTGTCAGTAGTTTTTGAGTTTATTCGTTACATACAACTCTTTCCTCTTTATAATATTAGTAAAGATATAGATAATTTTAAAATTCCTATTTCTAAGGCTATATTTCTTTCATAGTTCTTGTTTGTTTTGTACAATGAAACTAATTTCCGTGAACGAACCTGTAAAATCAAACGGGAAAACCTTTTCACCGTTCATTTCTTTGAAATTAATGCGATTTCTCAAAAGCAAATCCAATTTGTTATTTAGCCGAGTACGAATTGGACGAATTGAAAATATTTCCTACCGTATTTTCTAATTAGTTTTACGAATTCAATGTTTGAGAAAATAACAGTCAAACGGTGAATAAAATTGTACTGACAGGATGAGAAATTGGCTTTCAAATAATTTTTTGTATATTTTATTTAAGCATTTTCAAATGCTAGGTATTATTATACCTTTTAACTATAATGTTTAAAATTTTAAACAAAGACCGACCGAACTTGCCCGGATTGCAAGAGGTGCTGGGTTCGATCTCGCCTGAGCCACATGAGATCAGACGAATTTTTCTTTGTTTATAATTTTAATTTTTAAATAATTTGTAAACTCTACTTTCAGCTTCTCCCGTGGGTGTCGTAAGAAGCGACTAATGGACATTCCGGGGGATGGGCAGCAACGCTCCCCTTTGTTTTATCGTTCACCATACTGAGGGCACCAATCAGGCTGACAAACAAGGTGCTTACTAGTAATACTCCCCTTTTTGAGGGAGGTCATATTCCAGCATGTCATCTTATAAATTTGAAAATTAAATACAATCTTTTGTTGAAATGTCTGCATTCATGCATGCATTGAAGTTAACAGATCCAAACAGATGCAATGTTAACTAGCAAGGCAAAATTTAAATCTGCTTTTCAGGTAATGTTATCCTTAGACAACATTATTGTGCATTATGATAAAACATACCTGCCACTAAGTGAAGGAATACACTATGCGGAAAAAACGCGACCGAATTTACGTGGCTGATTTTACGTTCCGTCGTGTTCAGTTAATATGACACACTATTATAGTATTAGTACCGAATTTACATTACACGCGTCAAGTCGAACTTCGGTCGCTTATTTTTAGTCTAGTGTGTTCCTACTCTTAAAATCAATAACCAGCATAAATAGTTCGAGGCTTATTCATAATTATATCAAGTTACCAAAGGCGGAACTAAACAATTTCCCAAACTGCCTCCGACAAGTTACTTCGTCAAGTTAAATTTAAGACCATTGACCGTACTTACCTTTAATGATATTAATGCCCAAGTACCAAGCGATAGATGCCAAGTTCAATTGTAAAATGGAGGCTGTAAACTTTACGGGCAATTTTATAGCTTCAATAAAACTGTTATTGCTGAATTTACTTCAAGTTATTTGTGCCACATTAAATCTATTTTCCGTTGTTTAAGATGAAAATTGTTCTGGAGTAATTGCTGTGTCAGATACAATTTTAGTTAAACTGAGGAAATTAGAAGTACCAGGATCTCATAAAATGCTGGCGTTAAGTATCAAGAATC
Organism: Nomophila noctuella; assembly: GCA_958496325.1. Taxonomy (NCBI): domain Eukaryota; kingdom Metazoa; phylum Arthropoda; class Insecta; order Lepidoptera; family Crambidae; genus Nomophila; species Nomophila noctuella. The sequence goes on from OY292504.1 coordinate 1,099,401, forward strand.
TACAGTAAAAATGTGTAACTTAGTCGCTTCTTACGGCACCCCTACGAGATAAAATAGGGTACTATTGTAGTCCGGCATTACATTGAAAATACGTCAACTTGAATTGATATTACAAAATGTTGGAATTGGAATAAATTTTAACTAACTAACTAACTATTATGGCTCAACGACCCCAATAGATTTTAAGAGTTGCTAAAATAAATTATTGAAGAGTGAAAAGTATCTCAATTGCTTATGAATATAAGCTTATTATTATCTATTGTCTTAGCTAAAAGACACCAATTTCAGTTCAGAGATGTTTGCTATTACATTTTTGTACCTAACCGTGAGAACAAGACGTGTGACCTAATGCGGTATCCTGTAAGACTAAACTAGATTAAATACCGTAATAATTTAGCTTGAAGAATAATTGTGGCGTGTAATCTGGCTTAGACTATTCATCTCTTTAAGGACAGGGGACATACAAACATACAAGAACGTACTCGTAGCACTAGATACTAACTGCTTTTAATAGACATCTGCCGTGTCCTAGAGAAATTCTAATAAAGTAGGTAATTTTCTCTCATCATTGTCAACTGGTGAGCGAGAAATAATAAACCTTATAAACATCATCATCATCAGAATATCGCTATGGTATTGCAGAAGACTCTAATAGCTACAAAGGATCTTTGTTGACCCTTTAAGTTTTGAAATGTTGTAATGAAATCATCGTCAGCCTGACGCAGGCCTATCCAATCGTTCGCCACTTCTTTCGATTCTTGGCTATAAAATACTAGCTTCCCGGTACGTGCTTCGCTACGTGTGGTAAATGAAGAACCACTCGACCGATTTTGTGCAAACTTCACATAAGCCATCTACTAAATAGTCCGAACAAACCCTGAAAATTTGGTTTAGATAGGTAAGCCCGTTCTTCAGTTATAAAGTGACACCGAAAATTGTCACTTATATTTATGTATGAAGATTAAAAGTCCTCAAAATTTTCAGTTCCGCTCAAATGCTCTTAAATGACTCTTCAACGCTCGCATCTTACTAGTAGTTATTTCGTTTCTTTCACTCACCTCATTTTCATCGTAGTTTATGTCTCTGGCCTGTGAGTTGTAGCTTGGAGCAGCCTTCGTGCTGGTGGTAGCTGTATTTCCGTACAAGGCGTCCCGTACTTTGTCGATTTTACCTGTTGTGACAAAATTTTTAAAATGAATGGTAAGTAATACAAGTGGGCGTTTGGCAGAAAAAAGCGCTAGGAAGCGTTTGTAAACAAAATGGCGATTGTTAGCGCAAAATGGCGGTAACACAGTAAACTGACAGCAAACACGTCCTGGCCGAAAACTGTACAGTTTTTTTTTAGCGCTAGTAAGCGCTCTTAAACGCCTTTTTCTGCCAAACGCCCCCATTGAAAGAGATAACGCAGCATTGAGCGTTAAGCAAATAACAAGGAGAAATTCGTCAGGTCCCCTATGTGTTTGATTCTCGTCTGAGCAACCTGAGATCAAATGTTTTTTTTGGTTATAATTTGAAGAATTACATATGCGTTGCCAGCGTGTATGTTTCCTCCTCCATATAACCTGGATTCCTTCAAGAGAAGCGTAAAGAAGTATCTTGCGGGCCGGTATTGTCGATACCAACGGCTAGGATACCATTTTGGTACCACATCCGTTGTCATGGCAATCAGGGCTCCTCTTTTGCTTACCATCAGGCAGAGAAAAGTCAATGTACCGTGCTAATATAAAACAAAATCCTTCTTTTCCAAAGTCAGTTCATAATCAAGCTCTTTACCAACAAAACGAGCTCAACTAATCACGCCAAAGAGATACTTAACCTACTTTCTTAAACGTGAGGTGATAAAAATAAGACAAAACTGGGATTCCAGTAGATGAGTGTTTGCATTGCTCTCAACGGTCCGAATCGCGGCTTAATTAATAGAAAGGAGTGAGGGATAATTGTTTTCTACATCTACACTAATATTATTAAGAACGAAGATTTGTATTTTTGTATGTAAAGAATGAATTCAAAAACTACTGGACCGATTTGAATAATTCTTTCACTGTTGGATAGCTACACTATCCCCAGTGAACATAGAGTACTTTTGATCCAGGAAATGTGGGGGGAAGGGGGGATATTAATATTGATATTAATATACATTGATATGTAATTTGTACGTGAGGTGCTCGATGGCGCAGTGGTTAGCGCGCTTGGCATGCGACTGCTAATTTAAGCAACTTTTGTAGAGGCCAGTCATCAGATGGGTGTCCGCAAAAATTCATCTCGAGTTCCTCCGTGCTTCGGAAGCCACGTTAAGCCGTTGGTCATGTGTTATACTTATTACTTTATTTATGACTACTTCATGTCATACGTTCTAAAAAAAAAATTAAACGTAGTGAAATTGCAAAGGAAATTATCTGGAAATTTGTTAAAGCACAGGTTAAAGGCTGTGTTATTTTTTTGTAATTTAAGCAATACCTAATTTATTATTATTTATTAAGTATTTTCCGAAAACAGTACCATGGTCTGTTTTCGGAAAATACAATCTCAAAATCAAATGTTCGGAAAAATACGATTCTCATCGTTGTCTCAATATGCACGGCAAGTCTTCATAAAACAAATATTTAATGCATTTGGGACTAAAATTTTATTTACCTACTGAATCACACCAAAGGAGGAAGCGCTTTGTGTACTCTCAAACTTTCGGCTATATAACTCGTAACAACAAAACCTCAGTCGGTGGACTGTCGACAATGCATCCAGCGGTTGATCTTAATTAATCCACAGATAAGGCGAGTGCCTCGAAACGGGGGTTTAGCGCCGTTCAGGAGTTTAGTGCAAGGGAGAAGTAAGGTTATTTTTTCTACTTGAGCAACTGATTTTCTTGTAAGTGATCTTCGTGCATTGGTGCAGAGGCATCACTCGTGCTTTGTCGTTGTGACAATTCAATGTTGAGAATGTCTATAGAAATATTTTATACGTAATAATATTTTTTTTTGTTTTTTTTTTTTAGTTTAGAATGTCTATAGAAATAACCAATTTACTTAAAAGAATACAGAACAATCAAATTAATGCTGTTTCAAACAGGATTAACGCTATGAGGATCATAGAAACAGGCTGTTTCTATGCGGTGCGCTTTGCTCATGATCCAGGATTTGGCGAGTCTGGTTATTACAGTGAAGCGATTGCCATCAGACCTTCGTAACCCTAAGAGGGGAACCAGGCAGATTGGATCATGGTTACACATTCAGATCTAACTGAGAATCTATCTGAATGTGTAAAGAAGTACAATTATTATAAATTCTTACCTCTGGATCTGTTCTTATAGGTCTTCTTTTGGTCCCCCGGCCGCTGCTCGTGGGATTGGTCATCGGAGGCTCCGCCAATCATCGCTCGGTAGCGTCCATCTGCTCGGCTGCATGGAAAAATACTCCACATTATTTTTCTTTATATTATGTTATTAGGAGGCAAACGAACATGCGTGTCACCTGTGGCAAACTGTTGCGTTCAAAACTCCTTATTTCTCTCTAACTGAGCTCTTGATACTCGATAAAAACATAGCTCAATTCTGTATAGTCGAGGTACTTCTCCAAACGAGAGGTAGAGCTTTGTGGAACTTCCACTCAAATGAGCCGCTCGTCTGTGACAGTACCTCTACAGAAGACCACAGTGAAAAAGCACTTCGTAACTGTTGTGCTACGTTTCTCCTGGTGAGTTAGGTCGCCAGAGCTCAGTTGGGGATGGTAAGGGGTCTTAAAGGCAGGCATCGCATCTCCGACCCCTGTATGGTTGTTGATGTCTACGGGCAGCGATGATCACTTACCATCAGGTGACCCACTTGTTTGTTTGCCTCCCTATAACAATAAAATACGAGAGTCTTATTCGATGTGACAAAGATCTGATATTGACTAGGCCTTACCTATCAGCCAATGGTGAAGATGGTTCATCCAACGCCTTGTGCCTCTCGATCTCTTCACTGGACGGGAACTCTCCAGGGCGTGGTTTGACCAGCAGCGTCAGATTCGCACTGGACCTTCCGGCTACGCACGTGTAGACCCCGTGGTCTCGGAGCGAAAGAGAGGTGATGCGAAGAGCGCCCTGTGGGGGAAAGAGATGGATATTTTATTAATTTGGCGGTGCAGTAATAAACATGACAGTTTGAACATACCTATTACCTATACTTGTAATTTTTTTTAATTTGTAACTCATTGCTTTATAGTGTAAAACAACAATGTGACATATATCGTACTACGAAAAAATTTTTTCTTACTTAATTTATATAAATGAAAACTATTGTTCCATTTTCGTGTTCTAAACTAAATTTCATCAAAATCCGTTCAGTAGTTACAGTGTGATTGACGATAAACATTCAAACACACTTTTACATTAGTATGTTTAAATTAAATACTCACCTTCTTCGAAATCTTATACTTCTTCGATTTTGTGATGATCTGGTGATCTTTCGCCCATTGTATCTTGGTCCTGTTGTACCCCTTGACAGGGCACTTGATCTTCACCTGCGTCCCGTAGAATATCGTCGCTGATCCTCCCACTTTTACTGTCACCTAGAGGTAAGGAAATAAGCATGAATATCGGATAACATCATTATATACGTTATTTGGATTCTAAAGAAAGCAGTATAATGACTCGTAATGTGGCGGAGTATCGGAAAGTTAAAATAATTGCCCGAACTGGGAATCGAACCCAGGATCTTAAGACCACATCCCGGTACTTAAACCACTAAACTGTCGAGGCGTTTTTTCATGCTTCATAAGAAAGGTAAATTTCGCCAGAATACAGCCGTTTCCAACTGACACACAAAAAATAGACTCGAGTCATGGATGTTCATAAAAGTATTTAAGTTTGTCTATCCGTTCCCTAGCATCCATAGTAAAAGTTTCGTGCTTAGTTTGAGACTAGGCATTTGTTGTGCAGTCCAAAGTATTTTTTTTATAATGGCAGCCCAATGGCCCAATGGCTCGCCAACTGAGCTCTGGTGACTTCACCCACCAGCAAAAACATAGCACAACACTTAAGAAGTTCTACTTCACTGTGGTCTTCTGTAAGGTGTAATACTTCCCCAGAAAAGCGGCTCATTCGAGTGGAAGTTCCACAAAGCTCAACCTCTCTTAAAATATTTATTCATTGATTCACCAATCTAAGAACCGAAACACAAACTCCTCCATACCTTCTTCTTCTTCGGATCGTGCTGTATATACGAGGAGTTGGCCAATGATATCTCAGGAGAGGCCGTATCCAGCAGACAAGGCCTGGTGTTGCAGGCCTTAGTGGCGGCAGGCCTGGGCGAGCTGCAGAGAGACGCAGGCCTCTCCACAACGTGGGACTGGGCCATCACTTGCTTGCATTCCACCTGTTGATGAGAAGAGGAAGTATTAAAGAATCCGCCTAAACATACCATTCAAAAGAATTACAAATGTTTAGGTGTTCGGGACTACTGGTCCTGGTCCCGAAAGCCGCATCAAAATAAATCATAAACTTCGATAGGGTCTTTTGGGACCGCGGTGCCAGTCTAAAAAGCCTCCCGACTCTCCATTGCAAGGCAAAGGCTACTATCATTTAAAATAATGTTTTCGGTCACCACGCTTGCCAAACCCGGGGCTGTGTTGGAATAATCGACGAAAATTGGTTAGACCCAGGAATCGAAACCAGGTCCTCGAGACCACAGCGAGAAGTGGTATATTACACTGATAATTGGACTGACACTAATAAGAATTCATATTCACGTACTTCACACTATGCAGGGTAGTCCATCTATCTTAAAATCACGCTTACCAAAGCAGTACAGTTCCAAAAAAGACCACAAAATGTGTTTTGGGACCACTACTGTGACGAACACAGTCGCCTCTTGCTTATACTCACATCTCTCTGCTTGTGCCCTCCCCCGCAGGTCTTGGAGCACTTGGACCAGTCGCCGGTCTGCCAGCGCACGGGGCAGTCGAGCACGTTGCAGTACTGCCGGTCCGGCGGCGGCGGCTGCGGGCACATGCTGTTTGGGACCACCACTGTGTTTGTGCCGCCTCTCGTTACCTAGTAGATAAAAAATAATTACATTGTACATTATTCATAGTAAAGACTAGAGGTATTAAGAGGTAATAGTAAAGACAATGCGTACATTGTTGTGCAATTAATATTTCCAAGACATTTTTGGTATGCTAAGATTGATGAGTAGAATGCATGTTATGAAGAAAGATGTTAGGCGAATAAGATGTCATGACTGGAGTGCGCATTTAAACACAATTTGCTAACATTAATAACATAAATAAGTAAATAATAATATGACCAGAGATATTTATTTTATTATCAATAACATGATTTTGTTTTAGTCATTCTACAGCACAGTAAATTTTCACGGAAGACACTTTTTTTGTCATCTTTAGTGAATTCTAGAAATAACCCTTTTCCCTAAGTCTACACAGGCATTAAGTATGAAGAAAAAACAAGGGCCTTCTGACTTAACGGATTTTAACTGTACCATGTACAACAAAACTAACATATATTATGGATAAGGTTGTCCATTCAGAGTTGATATCAAATCAAATTTGACAACCTGCTTGGTGTAATGGTCAAGATGTTGCCTATTACGCAAGGGGTCGCGGGTTCGATCCCCGCACAGGACAAACATTTGTGTGCATGAACATGTCTGTTTGTCCTGGTCTGGGTGTTATATGTATCTATTTAAGTATATTTGTAATACCACTGTTGATTCTGATGTCTGCAACACAAGTGCTTAAGCTACTTAACACGGGGTCAGATCAATGTATGTGATGTTGTGAAATATTTATTTATTTATTTTATAAATAACCGTCAGTCCGAACCGTACAAAAGTCCTTCCATCTGTATCCAACTCACCTCGTGTATACACGTCACTTCCCTCGTTTGTATTCCGATGCCGCACGACTTCGTGCATTGAGAGAACTCGGTGTAGTTCCATCTGCAAGGGAAATGGGGACTCAGTACTGGCATGAGCACCAACTGTATATGTCGTGGCCATATCGTTGAAATGACCATTTCATGAAATGGCCAAGTCTTAACTTACTACTTATCTTTGACCAGATCGTCATCGTAAATCATCTACTTTTCAGAATCACAATTATTGCATCCGCCCAATAATGTTAGGGAATGTTAAAGGGAAAGTTGTACAGGGTTAACAAAAATATATAACCTTAATCAATAATCAATAAATTAACCTTAAAACCTTAATAGTATAACCTTAATAACCTTAATCAATCATACAAGTTTTTAGTCCCAAAGAAATGTAAACGATTTCACGATCTGATCAAACTGATTTGGCCATTTAATGAAATGTTCCTTTCTACGATATGGCCACGACATACAAATCATCATACACATAGAGTCTTATGTCAAAGCAGGAAAGTTCAGATTTGAATGAGTTTGGTTACAATGTTGGTGCTCATGACTGTACGTAACGCAAGACACAAATGCAACGTCCAACGTCAGGAAAGGGGGAAATTAACACGGGACGGGTGGAATTTAAAAAGGTTCTGTAGCGGTGTCCATTTATATTTATGATGGCTTGAGCAAGAAAGTTGCACGTCTGACTTTCTTAAAAATGCAGTATTACTTCTTCTATCTTTGTTAGAAAGCGATTTAATATTTTTTTGAAATAAAAATACTTCGTGGCGTGTTGAGAGTTTGACGTTTAATAGATGGATAAAAACAATTGACGCGCGTAAAGCTTCGACGAGTAAAATGCGGTGCAGCACGGAGGTTGTGAACCAATGAGGTCGCATTACGCTCCAACAATCTTAGTTGGAAGATTTGTATTAGACTATCAGGATCATAATGATAATAAGCTGATAAATAATAACGATGGTTTAAAACAAAAGACCAGGAGTATGCAATGATGATAAGTGGTTTAACACTTATCATCATTGCAGATTTCAGAAATCTTCACCTCTTGTAAGGGTTTTTTTTATGCTTATAGGACTCAGTTTTTTAGTTCAATAATTTCGTGAAATCTTTTCGTGTTCGGACTAATTTGCAACAAATACTAAAGAACTAGCGTGGGATTCTACAAATCTATACCTACTAATATAAAGAAGTTGAAAAGTTTGTTTGTTTGTTTGAACGCGATGATCTCAGGACATACTGGATCAAATTGAATAATTTGTGTTGGATGGTCCATTTGTCGAGGGAAGCTTTAAGCTATAGTATCAAAACTAGTATAACACTCTGAGTTTCAGCTGCTAGTAAATAAATAAACTGATTAAGAGGTGACGTCTTAGTACTTTACTAAGACCTAGCACATACCTGGGCGGGCAAGGGTGGTCGTTGCAAGTCCTGACTCTGTTCTCGGGTTTTGTCAGGGGATCGCACATGTATGGAGATGCATTCTTGCCATCCTCATCACGAACGCACTGGATGATCAATTCCTACAATCAAACAATAAAAGTAAAAAAGTTGACACCCGAAATATACATAATTATATAAAAAACTTTACATATATAGGTTATATACAGGTTTCATTCGATATTTTTAACCAATCTTAGTATTTGAACAATATGATTATTTGATATTGAGTGTCAAATATGAGATTTTACAAATAAAACGGATCAGGCGCGTTTATTTTATCATTTTTCTGCCACACAATATCACTGTTAGAGCGTTATCTTGTATAAATAAAGTTTGTGAGAACACGACAAACTAAACACAGCCTCTATTAAAACATGTGGTTGTTACTGGAAAATACATCAGTGAAAAGAAAAAACAATCGACAATATGAATTTAAGAATAAAACATCGCGCGCTTTTCTGAATATAAGGAGGATCAATTTGAAGCAAAATATCTGATTCTCAAACGTTTTGAGAACAAAATTAATTAAAAATCACCTGAACTTACATGACGATAAAGAAAACAATACCCAACTGAGGTAAGCTGTATATACAATCACAATTTTTCTTATCCAAATGGTGTTTCTCTCTAAACTTTACTTAAATTAATTCTTGTACCAAACCATTAAAACAATGATCATCTCACCTGAACACCACTAAGGCAGGAAGCACTGCAGCTAGTATATCCCTTCTCCTTCCAAGAATACGACTTCCCCGGCTGCCCCGGAGCCACTCGAATGTTGCTCGATGTTCCGAATATCAACGACCTGCTACAATGACACATTTTAATGGCATTTATTTAAGGAATTTTATTTACGAAATTATTTATTTATAAAATATACATAATTTGTATTTAATTTAGAAAATTGAATATTATGGTATAAGTATAATTAGTATATAAAATGTATAAATAAATTTGAGGCGTTCTATAAGCGTTGCAACAATGTCGTTAACGGACTGTCCGCTAAAAAGATATTAAACTACCTTCAAAGCGTTTTTCAACGAGACACTACCACAATAACACATTTTAGTTAATTCGTAATGATTGTTTTCTTACTAATCGGCGTCATTTTGTAATAAATAAAACAACTTAACGGATAAAATGATCTTAAAAATAACTTTTACACTTTTAAAACACAACGTTGTGACGCAATGCATAAAACGCTTTCAGTGATTTAAAAACTAAATGACTTTTACTTTTTATTATTGTTTTTAATTGGTGTTATGTTTCGTTATACGGAACAATTGAACTTCAATCCAAACATATGTGTTAAATATAAATCAAAAGCCTGAAAACATTTTCATATTTTAAAAATATGTGTGCTATTAAATAATATATTATTATTAATTAACGGTCTCGGTAGCTTAGTGGTCAGAGGGCTTGCCTGGATTGCAAGAGGCGATGGGTTCGATTCCCGCCTGTGCCACATGAGATCAGAAAAATTTTTTTTTGTTTATAATTTTAAAATATTATACTTAAATATAAGGGTTCATAGTAGACTACGGAACCCTAAAAAGGTATAATAATAATACCTAGCATTTAAAAATGCTTCAATAAAATATAATTATTTATTAATTTGAGTAACGCCTATTATTATACATTTTGTTAGCCTACACTAGTCATTAAAGTAACAGTATTTAATTGCAATGTATTTTAAAGCTATTAAATCTAAATTAGCAAAAACAATTACTCCTTTAATATGTCATAACAGTTTACAGCCAATTTGGCTAATAATAGTCATAGTTAATAACCATGTTTATTTAAAAATCTGTAGCCCCAATATTTTAGGGAATGCCGAGTAGTACAATTCAATTTGCTCTATACGAGTAGAAGCTTAAAATGCAAGAATATTATGCAATCAATATCGTTGCAAAAACATCAATATACTTTTATCACTAAGAACGCTTATCTTTTCTGTGTTACTAATAATGTTGTTAGACGATACCATTTTGATAACTTACACATCATGTGGTTAATCTTATCTTCACTGATATCACAAGATTTCGACCAAAACGACGACCACTAGTCGATTACTGTGTTGTTAAAACGTTAGCAAAGATGTCTCTAGACGTAAACATTAGTGAACCAGAAGAATTTAACTGTGTGGAGTTACATAGTTCTATCAGAAGTTTAGCTGGTGTACTAGAAATAAGCGATTTTGAGTACCATGTGGACCATATCAATGGTGGAGGTCAAGAAAATTTCATTGCTAATATATTCAGAGTTGTTATTCATGATACAAATGCAGATAAACAAGTGAGTGTTATTGTGAAAACTTTAATCAACACAACAAGGCAGGAATTATTCCACGAACTGCATAAAAGGGAAGTGGCAGTCTATAACGATATTATGCCAAAGTTTAGAGAGATACAAAGCAACCTGGATGTCGAACAAAGAATAAAGCTGCCTAAATGTTTGCTTGCGAACGCTGAAAAAAGAAAAGAAGTGATAATTCTACAAGATTTGAAAGAAATAGGTTTCACACCGGATGACGCATTGTCTAAATTTGAAGAGCTAGAATTTAACAAGGTCAAAATAATTCTGACAGAGCTAGCAAAATTTCACGCTCTTTCTGTTGTATATGAGTGTAAACATAGTGAAGAATTCAAAGAAATAAAACAGAATTTTCAAGACCTCTTATTTCAAGACCATTTTCTCAGCAAGTCTAAACTCAAGAATTATTTCTTCGAATCTTTTGACATGTCTTTAAACGTACTGAAGGATTTTGATATTAAAAAGAAGCTTGAATTAGTACGACCGAGACTGTTGGAAATATTAAAGTTTTATAACAAGCCCGCTAAGTTTAATGTTTTGTGTCATGGCGATTTGTGGATAAACAATATTCTTTTCAAGCAGGTAAGACAGCAGGAAGAAAATGTATTTCGTGCTCGTTTAGAGTGTGATAAATTAGGTCATTATTTTACTAAAAAGCATGAATGTATTTTTATCAGTAGTGATAAAAGTCAATAATATCTGATAGTTATCAAAATGTTACTAACACAAACAAGGTGATTGTTTGCATCTTGATAAATGGACAATATCTTCGTAATTAGTTTGTGTCTGCCATGTTCACGAAATACCAAAACAGTTTTCAAAACTAATACTTGCTAATGTCTGTAAAATTTTACTTATTTTATCATAAGTGATAATTTATCATTTATGTTGACATTAAATCCCTCATCACCTCATTCTATATACCCTTATCTTTAAAAAACTAATATCTATTTAGTTATTTCAAATATTTCATCTATTATATTATCAATTTATCATCTACTAGCGGCCGCCCGCGACTCCGTCCGCGTGGATTTCTTTTTTTCGAAATAAAAAGTAGCCTATGTTCTGTCTCAGGGTCTAAAGATTGTCCGTACCAAATTTCATCAAAATCGGTTGCGAGGTTTAAGCGGGAAAGCGTAACAGACAGACAGACAGACAGAGTTACTTTCGCATTTATAATATTAGTTGGGATAAATATTACATCAACAAATAAAATAAGTTATTTGTTGATGTTACTAATAAGTAAGATATTAGTTAAAACTAATCAATGGATCTATGTGTCTGCAATAAACAATTTTGAAATTAAGAAAATTAATATGATAATTATTTCTTATTTTGCAGGAAGAAGACCAATGCAAAATATGCTTCTTGGACTTCCAAGCGATGCGTTACACCAGTCCAGTAAATGACATAGTATATTTCATATACCTCTGCACTACATCACAATTCAGATCTGAACATATGCAAAACCTCTTAGACTCTTACTATGATGCGCTAAACTCATCTTTAAGACTACACGACTTAGATGTCAAAATCCTGTATCCTCAGAAGGATTTTGAAGAAGACATAAAGAATATGCTGCCTTATGGGCTGTTGATCTCATTGATAGAGCTAAGAATATTGACGATGACGGCAGAAAATGATGCTATATTGAAAAGTAGCCAGAAAGTACCTGGATCTAGTATGATAGAGGTTCCATGTGAAATGGAACAGTTTAAGTATAGGGTCAATGATTTGGTCCAGGAGTCTGTAAATAGCGGTGTTCTTGAACAACTATTAAACGATGTTAAAAAAATTTAAAGAATGGATTTGTTTTTTTATTAGTTTTGTATTTGAAAACTGTTTTTGTACATTAAAAATAGACTAAAATTATAATCTGTGATATGCTTAAATATCTTCGTTTTATTTTACTTGTTTTAATTTTGTAGCTTTCACGTTCATTAACAATATTGACTTTCTATAGCTTACGATTGTGTGCTTTTTTGTTACTAAAAGTAAGTCATCAATGTTAGATCAATCTACCTGAGTCAATTAAATGTTATTTAATAAAGTGATGTGATCATGTGATATACAACGCGTAGTAAAGTTAAGTCTCAGCATATTAATGTCCCACTGCTGGGCATAGGCCTCCATCAGTTTCAATCATGTTTTCCGTACAAAGATGGGTTTTGGCATAATCACTACGCTTACTAAATGTGGGTTGGTGATCACAAATCCAGGCTGTGTTCAAAAAAATCAACACGAGTTTTGTCCGACCCAGGAATCGAGCCCAGGACCTCGAGATCACGACCTGGTACTTTACGTACCACTAGACAATACAAAAACAAAAATATTGCACTTACCTATCACCACCACTGTAAGACGGCACACTCGAATCACCAAAAGATGTTCCATAGGCCATAGAACATGGTTCCATGACACATCTTTCAGTTTCTTCTGCTGGCTTCGGGCCCATACATTTACTGTCGGGCAGTTTCGCGATCGTTCTACTAAATTCTAGAAAGATCTTGCAGTGGACTTCTTTCTTCCTCCACCCTTCCCCACAGGTAACGCTGCATGGACTCCATTCATCATCCTTGATGTAACTATGAGAGAAAATGTATTATTAGATTAATATTAGGTTCTAGAAACTTCTTTAAGAATAGGAAAAACTAGACTAGTTAATATATCTATTTCAATATCACGCATGGGGTTCAAGAAGACATGCGAGGTGCTTAGGTTCTAAATATAGGAATCCTAGGTAATAAATTCTGGCTGGTTTATGTAGAAGTATGTGCACCAGTGTATATGTATGTAATCTACCGCCAATTCACCTGAAAACCTGTACAAAAGTCAATTTGGTTAGAACAAAAGCAAAATTCCTTAAGAATTTTCAAACAGTTTTTTTAAACAATGTAGCAGTGTTAAGTGTTTGTGCCAGTTTTAGTTAAGTTTCTTCAAGAGTATTGGAAAAGTGTTCGGAAGCGAAACAAAATGATGCAAGACAACTTTTACAGTGTAGTATTATGTGCAGAGAAGTTAAAACTTTATTGTGCAGTGCATAGAGTAGAAAAAGGCAAGTCAGTCGTAGAGTAGATGAAAGAAATGGTGTGTGAAGTGATGGCAGGGGTCGTGTGATTCCAGGGTTCTTGTGCAAGGTACCTAGGGTATTGAGTGGGCAGGTATTGTTTTTTTACTACTCTCATTTCTCGTGTCTCCATATTCACAAAAATAACACTCAGCTAAATTCTAAGACATCTCAGGGGGCGCATTCGAAGTCACGTACATTCAGGATTCTGAATCTAACTTTACGGCCACTATAAAACGTGGGGTTGTGGGTCGTCCCAAAATAATCCTTAAACCAGCGTAGCAGAGTCTACAGTGGCTCATAAAGATACGTTTGAACTATCTCTAAAATAAGCGACAAACAAAAGAGCTAACAGCAATACGTGTCGGATGGGAGGGGTAGATGTCATTCCTTGTAATAAAATGTGTGATGTAATTCTGAATTCAAAAGTGAAACCTTCAAAACTTGTTTTATTAGGTACAATACCTTACATACAACCAGCCACACGCAAAGAATATTTTGAAATTGCTGAAAAGACAACAACAAAATACTCTGAGCCCTCGGACGGATAAATAGGTACCTACGACAACCTCAATAGTATAGAATAAGGTTGATGTGGTGTTTCGTTGTAAGTAAAAACGTATTGGGTGAATTCGAACGAACGGTAGGTAAAGAAAGGTTGACATATATTGACAAACACATTCTACAAATTGAATTGGAAGTGGAGGCAAAATTTGTGATTTAATAGACCCACACAAATGAAATGGTGAACTTAGAATAGTATACACATGAAAACTTAATAACCATAATGTTATTTCACAATATTCAACGGCATAGTTCAAAATGTTTTAATATGGTGGATTGAAAATGTTTTCATGTAATTAACAGGAGGGTTCCTCATGATAAGCAATCAGCGCCGTCTATGTACATATTCTTAAAATAATAAAAAGCTTTATAAAACCACTGTTGTTTTAAATATTTAATTTCATAAATGACATTCAGAACACGAGTATAACACACAAAACATTCTAAATCAGTTTGTTAAACAAAAACAATAATTTAAAAGTATTGCCCAAGTTCCATTCCCAAATAATGAAAGTTAGTATGTTTATGAAAAGATAAATAAATGCAAAACTTTGTTGGTTACTCCGTTTTTCTGCTAGAAGAAAAGTAATATAACAATTTTAATAAAAAAACACTGACATGTGAGTGAGTACAAGATGAGAAAAAGTTATTTACATACATCAAATTGTATTGTCAAATTGTAAATCTTAAAACTCTTAGTTTGGAAAAGTGTTAAATAATGTTTTGTGGCTTAAACTTTAAAACTACGAAGCCCCAATACCAGTCATGTATATTTCTCTCTTCAAATTCTGATTATAAATAGTTATCCACGATGAGTCGCTGAAATAAGTAGTTGTTTATCACCACCCTTGCCCAGTGCAAGCTGAATTTATAAACCGAAGCAATTGAAAATTCGACATGAATTGTAAGCCGTAGTGTGTCAGGAATCGAACCTAAGACCTAACTGGCTCATAACCACACTTGCCAATGGCAAATAAAAATTTGGTACAAAAATCCTGGTCCGAAAATTAATCTTAAATGCATTTTAAAATTTTCCTTGAGCAATACTAACACATATGGGATGTAATGTATCGGAATTAAATGATTTATTTTTAATATAATCAACTCTTATAAATGCGATTCGCTTAAGATCGGGCTGATTGGAGGGCCCTAAAATAGATCTATGTCATAGACCTATGATGATGATGATGAATACTATAATATTTACACCAAATTTTGCCTCCACATCTACAGACACTACATCCACAACATGGAACTTACGTGGCCTCCACCGGCACATCTGGTTCTCCTATCAGCCTCTCGGTCTTCGGCTGAGGAGGTGGATACGGCTGGATCAGCGGCTGTGTGTGGTAGACTACTCCTGGGAGGAGATCTTCGATGTCGTCCTGTGGGGAAAGAGGGGCTTACGTCATAATGTGTTCATAGGTAACGCGTAAAACGGTGAACACTGTTGCTCATGAAATAAAACAACTTTTAAACGAATATAATCGCGGTATAATTTTAAACTACATATCGATGCCTAACGGCCAAAATGGCCTAAGCGACATTTTTTGCGAAATCGACTTATATATATCATTGGAATCGCCTTTTTTTTCTCCGTCGTTCTATCTAGGTTTCGTCACTCTAGCTCGTAGTTTATGTCGGTTATGCGGTTGGTAAATTAAGGCTCCAAGCCTTAATTTTACGTCCTAAGCGCCCAATATTTTAGGGTTTTTTTCATTCTGGTGGTTAGAAAATATAATATTTTAAAATAGTTACTTAGACAATTTGCCTTAAAAACAATAAATAACAAAAATGTCGCTTAGTACTTTCGGGCCGCGAATTACAAACATAAGATATGGCGCTTAGGATTATTTGCCCTATCACATATTTCTATTAATTGTGGCGCTTATCCCATTTTTCTCCCAAAATACATGATCCAATTTATGGGTATTGGTGTGTCTGGTCGCAGACTTTCGCTGGTACAGGTTATCTGCGACACCCTGTGTTTTTAGTATTTCGCTTACACTAATACTTTTTCGTCAATCACTTCTTATGTTGGCTTAATGTCGGTTAAGCAATTTTAATAAAAATACAGATGCACTTAAGTCGCTTCTGGCTAACATGAAATTTTTTGGTTAAGGCGGTTACGACATTTTTGCTGTAAAAAATAAATCCATTTGGGCTCAAGCGACAAAAAACACTCTTAAATGAATGATTTTTAATAATTTAATGAATACATCTTGTAGAGAAATATATTTTACATTTACACCTAAAATTTGGAATCTTAGGAAGCAAAACCCGGCAACTTATGATTTTTTTTCGAAATTTTTCATCTTTAATCCTCTCTCCTGTAAAGTTTGGTAAATGGCGGTTAGGCCTTTTTGGCCGTTAGGCATCGATATTTACAGGATAACCCAACGTTTTGGCTTCTTTTCAGCTGCCGTGATCACGGAATGACTCGGGGTTTATTAAGAAATAAAAAGCCTAATGCAGCATACAATTATATTAAGTAGGTGATGTGAAAGCGCACCCAAACATTTTAAGGACACGTCTAAAAAAACGCGTCTTTAAAATAGTCTTAGCGATTTCCCCACAACCGGTCCCCTGCTACTCGTCAGGTGACGTCAGGAGGTGGGGCGAGTAATCTTGCTGGAAGGGATGGCGTGGCGCAGTGCCGACTCACTTCGCCTCGAGCGCTCGGACGTGACGGACGTCTTCCGTGATCAGTCGTAATAGTCGTAATTAGTTGTTTAGGTTGCCTAGGTCTTGGATAAGTCCGATCATTGTGATTTCAATTATAAAATTGCTCTAACATAGTTCGTCGTTATTTATTAAAAACTCAATTCTACCCATGATTTCTAAAATCAGAAGTGGGATCCATTATTTGTAAAATCAGAAGTGGGATCCATGATTTGTAAAATCAGCAGTGGGATCCATGATTTGTAAAAATAGTTTAAAAGTGATGATTATAATGTGAATTATTTCGTGGCCATATTGTAGAATGAAATGGTCGACCATTACGAGTCCAGCTAGATCACCGTTTGTCGAGATAGTATCAGATAAAAAAAAAGTCTATCCAGATTAAAAATCACTCTTACTTCATTAAACAAAACGATTAAAATTTCGTTTCAAAACCATTTTTTTCAACCTTTTAAAATAATTGGTTTACCTCAGGCTCCTCGCTCTCCCTATAAGCCGGACAACTGATCCCAGTAGAACAGGGTCGCGATATCTCCGGCCTGTTGGCGGGGTCGCAGCCCCCTCCTGCTGGGGTGCACTCCACTCCTCGAACCTGCACCCCCTCCCCACAGGATACTGAGCACTGGAAGAAACAGAAAGTTTGAGACCCAAGTAACAATAAACAACCGGCCAAGTGCGAGTCGGACTCGCACACCGAGAAATTCCGTAAAATCATATTATATGTATAGGTAATTTTGATGACGTATTAAAAGTTACTTACTAGATATTGTTAAAACCAATTTTTGAATGCACATTAATTAAAACTTCCAAAATTTGCATGGTACTGTTCATCCTATTTTTTTTATTTTTATCATTCTTTTCCTTATGAAATGACAGTGGGGAATAGAAGCCGGAAGTGTCTCTTGCGCAAAAAAAAATAATTTAAAAAAACGTAATATAAGACCTCAATATCATTTTGGAAGACCTATCCATTGCTTACGCAGTTTTCCATACTTAGTACCTACATAGTTTACGGTGTGCACACAGCATACTTTTAGTGACAACATTTACTTCCATGCTTTGTCTCCATTTAACGCGTTTGAACTTTGCAGAACTGAAACTATTTGCAAGCAATGCTGCAGTCACCTTGCTACTTGCTAAATGAATGGATCGCTGTTCAGTGTTCACACAAGTTTCCTAAACAAGATTGTTAACTTACCAAGCAAGACTGAGCACCGGTTTGAGAATCAATATCTCATTATTTGAAATACTACTTCTAATTAAGATATGTGTTGTTTTAAGAACAGTTTTGCCTGACGTGACTTTATGTTTGCGCACGGTTGTCGCCTCTTTTCACCACGCCTCTGCAGAATACCAGCACCATGGGACGTACAATGTCACGTGGCACATGCTGAGCCTTTTAGGTGTTAAATTAATTTCATTTATTTTTTTATGTTGAATGCAATTTTATTCTTTTTACACACAATAAACTTTTTCTTTCTTTCTTTCTTACTGGTAGGTTAATTGAGCTTATGAGCCAGCGTTCGATAACTTTCATTGCTAAAAGTTATCGCATGTTGTTGAGTAAAGGTTTTCTTAAATTGTTTGCATCCAAAAACTCATCTAAAGATTCTAAATGAGAGTTGAAAAAACGAACTTCTGCTGCATGATTACGAATGTCATAATCGGAGCTAGGATCATATTTAACCAATTAAAACTTTATTTTTTCGCAAGTACGTTAACTATCAACTTCATCCCAACAGCTTTTTCGCGTCCAATTAGCAAAGTTTATCGTTTTTCAACAAACCCGGTGTCGTCCGAACTTGCATGTTAAAGTTACCACATGCCGAAGAGTAACTTGTGCGGTTTCTATTTAACTTGGGTCTGAAGTAATGGAGTGCGACGATGCCTATTTATGCAGAGAAATTAACATTATAAGATGTAGATCGTGGAGATTTCTATAAACTTGTATTGAGTTTCTGAACGAACCCCTTAAACATCGAAATAATAATAAATAAATAAATTCCTTGGACTAACAACCCAATTGCCTAGCCCCAAACTAAGCTCGAAGCTTGTACTATGAAAGCTAGGGAACGTATAGACATACTTAAGTACATTTATAAACATCCATGACTCGAGTACGAATGCCAATGTTCATCACACAATCTTTTGCCCCTAGCGGGATTCAAACCAGCGACCTTTGGTTTTTTAGCCAGGGTCTCTAGCCACTCGACCAACGGGCCTGTCGAATAATCGAACATCCTACTGTATGTTTCGGTAACAACCATAATGGATCTCAGGTTAAGCTGCGACTAAGATCCTGATTTGACCAACCTGGTTATTACATTGGAGCGTCTGACATTTGACCTCCATAACACTAGGAAGGAAACCCCGATTGTTTAATCATAAACGGGGACTAACTACATTTATAACTTCTTTCGGAAGTCCGGAATCATGTTTTATCGGACAGTCTGGTGATTCAAACATGAATGTTAAAGTTACCACAGCCAAAGCGTAACTTGTACGGTTTCTATTTAACTTGGGTCTAAAGTAATGGAGTGCGACGATGCCGTATTAATGCGGGGAAATGCGCATTGTAAGATGTGGAGGACTTATGTAACCTCGTGTTAAGCTTGGCTAGTTAACAAGCCGTATAGTTGTTTGAAATTACTAAAGGAAAATAATACACTTTGTTTAATTTACCGGCTAAGGGTTATTTAAAGGTAAGTATCCTTAACTCATGGTCATTTTGTGTTAAAACTTTTACGCCTTTCCAAGCAGAGTTTTGTGATATTGGCAGATTTTGACAACTAACCAACCACATTATTGTAATTATAAATAGGGCGTAACTTAGTAAGCACAAGGGCATTCCCTATGCCCCTATACGGTGGTAGAGTTATTATATTGTAGTTTTCTGATGAGTAATAAGTGCTTCTATGAAGCCTATGTAGAATATTTTGAATTTAGAATTTGAATTTGATCTTCCCATTACTTAAGTTGGTCAGCAATCTGTTACATCATCTAACGAAAAGAAAAACAAAATAACAAGAACAAGGGCCACTAAAATCTCGAAAATATAGCTACAGTTAACTTAAACATCGTATGTAAATACTCCAAAAATAAAACCCTATTCGTAAGCAGTCAAGTGAAAATAGAGACAACCCCTTCCCTCCATATTCTAAGCAGGTTTTAACCCAAATATTGTTGCACCTTCACTCAACAATGTCCAATACCTTGCTTTTAGAGCGTTCTTCGGAATTTTCAATACTCGACATCCACTATAAAGTTTTATGTCTCGCGATATATTTTCGTACGTACAGACAACTCCTTGGATTCTTCGTCGGGGCACGTATATTTTCAATTTGTAGCGTAACTAAGTGAATGAAGTGGAAACGGAATAGGTTTTGGTGTAACAGACGCTATTAGCACCGTTATTTGTTGTTCACGTGATCGTAAGGAGGAAAGTGGAAGAAATATAGTTTCTATTCATTCTTGATGAGTCGTTATCGTCCATTCATCTTGGCTATAATGGGTTTCTGTGGACTTTGCGTGTTTCGTGAAAATATTGAATTGATACCCTTCGTTTATGAGCACCATCTGGAAATCATTATCATTAACGCTGATGGGCCCGTTGGTCTAGTGGTCTGAGACCCTGGCTACAAAACTAAGGGCCGTGTGTTCGAATCTCGCTAGGGGCAAATGTTTGTGTGATGAACATCGGCATTTGTGCTCGAGTCATGGATGTTTATAAAAAGTATGTCTATCTGTTTCCTAGCTTCCATAGAACAAGCTTCGAGCTTAGTCTGGGGCTAGGCAATTGCTGCGTTTGCTTCCCCTGTGTCAGATTGCTGTCCCACAGGACTATGATAGAGAGGGAATCGGGAGTGCACCTGTGCACCACCGAAAACGGCCGGACGGGTATTACATGTCGAATGAATGCGTCTTCCTGCGTGATAAAAATGGGATTTGCCCTTGCATCTAGATTTCAAGAGAAATCCTTTTTGCTATGGAATAAGCTAGCCTTGATCAGAGCTTGATAAATATCCATCTCTTACCCCAGACCAAGGTCCTGCTACCCAATTTGGACAGTCGTGTTGATTGCAGGGCTGGGTAGACCTCGGGGCTGGCGAGACGCATCCTGGCTCGGAACTGGACCCTGTGTAAAGAATGTTTAATTAAAATAACCAATTATAAATAGTTAATTTTCTTTTACTTGTTAGTATTTTCTTAGTTAGTAGTCTTGTTGGTTGTAGTGTAATCTTGTTTGTACCAACAAATAAACAATTAAAATTTTAATTAACTAACTTTCCTCGATGTTTCCCTTCAAGTTTATCAGAGCGAATATGAAAAATAAGAATTTTAATGCAGCTACATTTTATTCCAAACTACGGCTAGTTCCGCGTATTTATTCGAGTACCCTGAGTGTCACTGTCTCGCAGACGCTTACTGTTACTGTTCACACCGTGGCCCCACCAGTGGGTCCCTGGTAAGGCACCAGGTTCAAAAGGGTCTGCTGGTGAGTAAGGTCACCACAGATCAGTTGGGGAGGGTAAGAGTTCTAAAAGTACGTAACGCATCTACGACCCTTGTGCGGTTGTTGCATCCCAACACGCGTCCATGTACATGCCGTGCTCCCACCACCCTGGCCAGGCACTCACCAGGTTCGTAAGTGTCAGCTCTGGTGACGTTGGCGGAGCGCGCGCAGAGCACACGGCGCGAGCGGACGCCTCCGCCGCAAGTCGCGCTGCATCCAGACCACTCGCCCACGTACCATCTGCAAGAACGGTGGAGTTTAGTATCCTAGTTGTGAGGTTGCATTCCGGCAATACAAATATCCTCGGGCCGATTTTCAACCATGGCGGCCGATGTCAACAACCAATTACGCACGATATATTTAATCATAATGCACAAGTAAGTATACATATATACATATGACATCACAGTTGGGCAGGGACCCGCCGGTTACGCTTGGTTGACGACCCGCTTGGTGAAATCGAATCCATCTGACCAGGTCAGCCGGTCGCAGCATACAGCTAGCGACAACTTGCAACCAGTGACATTGCAGCTGCCCAACCAGTAAAACTAACTGTCGAGTAACCTTACCGTTCGTTGTCCTCCTCTTACACAAAAAAAACCATTCACACAAGCCAAATCTATACTTAACATGTCGCGGGCGGCCGTTAGTTACCAATAAAAACCAATGTTAACAAAATTCTACTCACTTAAACGGACACGGATGCGTGTTACACCGTACAACAGACGCTTGCGGCTTGCTCGACGCGTCGCAGAGTTGCTCCGGCGCGTCCGACCCGGTCAGCCGGTCGCGGCATACAGCTAGCGACATCTTGTAACCTGTGGGAGAAATAAGTATTATTAGAACATGGCAGCATGGTCACACAAAACAGGATAAAGCACAAAGATAAAAAACAATAAAAGAGTGATGTTTGTACACTTATTTTGATCATTTTTAACAGCTAAGTGTTACATATATTTTTTAATTTTTAACAAGGAAAAATTCTAAGTGTATCGGTAGTGGTCAGAGCGCTTGCCCGGATTGCAAGAAGCACTGGGTTCGAGACCCGCCTGAGCCACCTGAGATCGGATGATTTTTTCTTTGTTGACAATTTTACAACAATAGAGGGGCCGTGGGGGCGTTTCCGGCGTAAGTGAAGTATGGACAAAACCGGCCAAATTTTAAGAGAGGTAGGGCTTAGTAGAATTTCTACTCAATTGAGCCGCTCGTCTGGGAAAGTACCTCCCTACAGAAGACCACAGTGAAGTAGCACTTCGTGACTGTTGTGCTATGTTTCCGCTGGTGAGTAAGGTCGCCAGAGCTAAGTTGGTGAGGCTATGGGGTTTTGAAGGCAGGCATCGCATCTGCGATCCTTGTGCGGATATTGATGTCCATCTACAGAGGTCATCACTTACCATCAGGTGACCCTCTTGTGCGTTTGCCTACCTAATACATTAAAAATAGTTGAATTACTTACACAACCTTTGCTTGACCAAAAAATCTAACTTAGGACCTCGAAATCACAGCTCGGCACAATTGCTTGACGTAAGGAGAGGACTCAAGTTCTTTCCGTTCTTTAAAACTTCAAAATGCTATGCGGCCCAAAATTAGATATTAAGCACCTTATCAATTTTAAGTATCTAGTGACATTTTCGGCTGGAATATTTGATATTAATGGCAAGAATATAGATAGGTGCCCAAGTTGCAGGTGCTTAAAAGTTGGTTGCTCAAAGCGGACTCCCTCCAAAATAATTAGGTACTTGCGTAGGCAGCCGCCATTTGGGTCATCTCGTGAATCGCACCGAGCTTCAGTAATGAGTGATTAACGACGCGATCCACAAACTCCGTCGAATACATAAATACTCGTACTGAACAAACTGCCTGCGAGCTTCAAACTTCCAACTTTGTAGCCGTGTAGTCAACAATTTGTGAAGCAAATCGCCCGAAGTTCATTGAAGATGATTTTGTTTCCTCATTTTTCTGATGCTTGCAAAATGTTAGTCATTAAGCGAGATTTTGATTGCAACGACGATTCTAATTTCAAGGCATTTAAAGGCAGGCAATTTATTCTAATTTGTTGATTATACGGTACCAACAAAAAAAAAATGTGGTAAAGTGTAGTATATATAAGTATATAGCCTATTAATGTCACGTTGCAGGGCAAGGGCCACCGTCATTTGAAATCATGTTTTCGTTCCAAAGATGGGTTTTTGGTTAATCACCACTCTTGCCAAATGTGTTGCCAAATGCAGCTTGATGATCACAAACCCGGGCTGCGTTTCACAAAACCGACACAAATTTTGCCTGATCTGGGAATAGAACCAAGGACCTCGAGACCACGACCCGGTA
This sequence comes from Nomophila noctuella, assembly GCA_958496325.1. Classification (NCBI taxonomy): domain Eukaryota; kingdom Metazoa; phylum Arthropoda; class Insecta; order Lepidoptera; family Crambidae; genus Nomophila; species Nomophila noctuella. Next base: position 1,123,181 of record OY292504.1, read on the forward strand.
CTTAGAGGCGATAGAATAATTTGTTATGAGTTCCAATGTCACACAAAAACAATACTTTAATTACTCTATATTCGTTTAATATAACAAGGCAAGCCAAAGCCTTGAATAAATACCTAAAGCATCTTCACTGTTCTCTCTGGCCAAAGTTTGAAGTTGTGTGATATACATTTACTTATTCCGACCTCGAATTTCAACCCAGAGCCGCAGGCAGGATCAAAATAAAACAAACATGACCTAAACCGATCCTGTTAAATTAACATGCATTTCCCGTCAACGATTTCAATATAAAAACACCAACCTTAATTCCATTCCGCGGGTCGGATTGCGACCACAGATGAAACTTGATTCACTTGTCATAATTATCACACCATGTCGTTTGTCGAGCCAGTTTGAATTACATTGAGGTCGCTTTTTAAGCCTCTGATAAGTGTTTTTGAACCAATTTGTCCGTGTTTTATTATGAAATATTTAATACAAGCGCGCGCCCACGGTTACGTTACGGTTTCCGCAGTTTTATACACATTTATTTGTTTGATCGCGCTAATCTCAGGAACTACTGGTTACAGAGCTCAGTTGAGAAGGGTATGGGGTTAAGGCCGGCAACAAATCAACGATACCTCTGGTGTCGCGGATGTCCATGTCCATGGGCGGCGGTGATTGCTTACCATCAGGCGACACGCTAGCTAGTTTGCCGTCTCTGACATTTTAATTTAGAAAGAATTTTTGTCTTGGATAGTCAATTTGTCGAGGCGGTTTTAAGCCAAATAATATAACACTATAATATTTTGTGCGGAAACCGTAATCCACGCGGACTGAGTAGCACTTATGTCTACGAAGATAATATTCGTGTAAGAATTTTAAGGTCATTTTAAATTGAAATGTGGCAATGTATATGTAGGTATGTAAGCTCACTGTTATTGAAACACTAGACAAAGCTTCTTACTTTGTTGTCACAGTGCAACTGCTGTTGATAGATAATTTATTAGAAGACCACAGTGAAGCAGCACTTCATAACTGTTGTGCTATGTTTCTGTCGGTGAGTAATGTCTCCTGAGCTCAAATGTGGAGGGAGGGGGAATGTAGTATACAGTTGGCGACACGACTTTTGTCTATTTGTTGTAGCACAAGGGTATTGAGACCTTGTAGACGAAAATGATCATTTACTAGTAGGCCTAAGGCTTAAGCGCCACTTTACTTGATAAAATAGTAGGTCTCCGCTGCTTTTTAAAATCAAGACTTCCAAATTTTGGGCTGCAAGCCTGATTTTCAATTGTAATCCTAAAGTGAAATTGTAAGAAGACAGAGATAGGTGTTGTAGTTATTGAGCAGCTGACAGCTCACTGGATGTTGTAGTAGCTGATTTTATATATTGAAGTAGCTATCTAACAAGATAACAATATATTTATCTTTGAGATTTTCCACTCCATTAATGTATTTGCTGTTCCAGTGAGACGAAAAACCAACGAACTCAATTAATCAATACAAGATACATTGTTATTTCATAAAATATACATTGTGGAATATGTTTTTCCTATTTAAAAAAAGTCCTTACTAGCCATCGAAGATTTTTTTTCATCTCGTTTGAACTAATGCAAACCCCGCAATCGGATACCGCAGCGATTCCCACCACGCCGGGCGCAATATCAGAAATGTATATATATTTTCCCACATTTTCTTTTATTCTCAACCAATTCCGGTCTTGTTTTGGTTCAGTTATTCCTGTGGCACTCGTTAATGACTATTTAAATACTGAGACTTTCCTGTTTCGGTGGTACGGTGTCTTATTTGAATACTTCTACTTTGCTTTAATTGCGGCATTAGATTATGATAATTGGTTGGACTTTAGGAATCCTTAGAATTAGGCGCAAAGTAAAGGAATGTTTTCTGTTTTTAGTTAATTTACACTTTTCAGAAACAATTTTCAATCCAAATGAGAAGATTGAAAAAGTTGTAATTTAGCGTTATTGGTGTTTAATAGTTTAGGATTAGTGAAAGTTTTTTAAGTTAAGGTTGCAATAAATGTATGGAATAATAAAATTTAGATGTAGCAGTATTATTGAAATTATTTTTAAACTTTACGCACTTTAAATAAGATGATTAATGCATTCACGAGATTGATTGATTTTCTTTGATAGGTACCATAAATTATTTTCATGAATTAATTATAACTTCGCAAAGTTCATCGATTTATTAACTTTAAGAGTTTAGTGACGTTATTGGGTTATGAAAATCTGAGTTTTATGACCTTGAGTAAAAAAATTTATGCATTTTTAGGGTTCCGTAGCCAAAATGGCAAAAAAACGGAACCCTTATAGATTCGTCATGTCTGTCTGTCTGTCTGTCTGTCTGTCTGTCTGTCCGCCAGTCTGTCACAGCCACTTTTTTCCGAAACTATAAGTACTATACTGTTGAAACTTGGTGAGTAGATGTATTCTGTGAACCGCAACAAGGTTTTCACACGAAAATAGAAAAAATATAAAAATGGCGAGGGGTCCCCATAGTCAGAACTGAAACTCGAAATATTTTTTTTCATTGAACATATACGTGTGGGGTATCTATGGATAGGTCTTTAAAAAATATATTAAGGTTTTTAACATCACTTTTTTCTAAAGTGAATACTTTGCGTGACAGACTCTTCCAAAGTGGAAAAAAGTGTGTACCCCCCCTCTAACTTCTAAAATAAGAGGATGATAAAACTGAAATTAACATATAATGTACATTACCATAAAAACTGCCAACGAAAATTGGTTCGAACGAAATCCAGTCAGTAGTTTTTTTAATACGTCAAAAATAGAATTTGTACGGAACCCTCAGTGCGGGAGTCCGACTCGCACTTGGCCAATTTTTATTTAGCCAGTGATTAGCTATACATCTGTTTAATGTCTACTCCTCCTTGGGTCGTATTCCTTATTAATGCGGGTCGTGATCATTGTATGAAATGAAACACACACAAACTATCGGGGCCATTCTAATAGATTGGTTTGCCATTGCCTTCTCCATGTACCAATATTGTTTGTGATGACCTCAAGAATATATATTTTTTACGTTTCGTCGATGGACGCAAGAAACAAAAAAAATCAATTTCCCATAGAAAAGTGTATGAAGCGAAAAAAGTTCAAACCTGATTTACTCAGTTCGGACTGAGTTTACAGCTATACTGGCATAGCAAATATTGTTTGTGATGACCTCAAGAATAATATATTTTTTACGTTTCGTCGATGGACGCTAGAAACAAAAAAAAAATCAATTTCCCATAGAAAAGTGTATGAAGCGAAAAAAGTTCAAACCTGATTTACTTAGTTCGGACTGAGTTTACAGCTATACTGGCATAGCAAATATTGTTTGTGATGACCTCAAGAATATATATTTTCACGTTTCGTCGATGAAATCTATTTCCCATAGAAAAATGTATGAAATTGAATTTTTTTGGCTGTCTCACTCAGTTCGGACTGAGTTTACAGATATACTGGCATAGCAAATATTGTTTGTGATGACCTCAAGAATATATATTTTCAGTTTAGTCGATGGACGCAAGAAACAAAAAAAAATCAATTTCTCATAGAAAAATGTATGAAGCGAAAAAAAGTTCAAACCTGATTTACTCGGTTCGGACTGAGTTTATCGTTTGTAATGCCCTCAAGACTATAGATTACCAAGTTTGGTTGGTGGACGCTCGAAAAAAAAGACGCCACCTGCCCTAACAAAATCGGCATTGTCTTTTCTACTAGGAGGTACTTGGCAAAAGAGTAACATTCAACAAGACCCTCTTAAGGTCACCTTAAAGTTTATCTTGGACCATTGCTCCGGTAAAACCATGTAACGCAGTGATTTCTTCAACTTCACTTGGGATCTTTGCTTTTCCACCGATCTTTAGCGTCCAAATGATGGGTAATTTTCCAATATTTACACAGAGCTTTGAGAATAAAAGCCACAGTCGAGTCCTTATGAGGGTGGAGTGGGTGAATCCGGGTAAGGCAGCGATTGAAGATTACACTCAAGGCATCGCTCGAGCACTAGTTAATCCGAGTGGACTCGGTACTTACCTCACTGACAAGAGGAATAATCGCCACTGGACATCGTCGGTGTAGATTGCAAATATCTGGAGTTTGTAGTATTTTATTTCGTGCGTTTTGGGCGATAAGGTTACGCTGGAGGTCGTGGTTTGAATCCCAGATAAAGTCGATGTGATGGAAAAATATGAATCCTTGTACGTCTATCCGTAGTCGAATAAAAATGTCGAGTGAATAATAAGACGAGACAATTTAGGTATTTTTAGCACGGAAAATATTAAAACTATTTGGACAAAAAAAAACATAAAGTACTACTATTAAATTTCTAAGCTGCCAACCCAATTTGCAAGACTAATCAGATCCATTTTTTGCAGCAAGACGACAATTTTTTCAAATAGTAACAAAATAGTTCAATACTTTATTTATTTAGACTGCTCTTTCACTACCTATTTCAAGAATACGTTGCTCGCGAGACCGAGGTACACCTTATTTCCAATTTGCTAAGCCTGTTACACAAATTGAATTTTAGGCCATTAGAGAAATTACACCGCTCTAGCAAATGAGCCAATACCTTTGATCGAATGACTCGTGCTATTCGTATTGATTGGAAATCTGGACTTTTTCAATGGTTCGTCTTGGTTGTTTGGTATAAAGAAATAAGTTTTTAGTTAACATGTCAATTGTAGTTTTAAGTTTATTTTGTAGAAGAGGAAAAATAACAGGTTTTTAACTAAAATACGCATGTCTACTTTTATTTTCTTATCAGGAAGCAGGATTAAAAGAAAAAAATATTTTAGGTATTAAATATAAGAATTTTTAAACATGATTGAACAATGCTGAGTTATTGCAAAAAACAATTCTAGTGTCTAAAAACATGTGGACATATCAAGCTTATAGTAAAAGCAATGCAGAGCACGGATCTCGATTGATTGTTATCTTTCAAAGACTCCTGTATCTTTTTCCACTCTTACTGATCAGTTTCTTACTAAGTATCTTCTCAAAATAAATCAAGACATTTAAACTCAAACTCAAAATATTCTTAATTAAAATAGGCTTCGTAGAAGGCTTTATTAATTGTCAGAAAACACAAAATGATAACTCTTCCACCGATTCGGAAGGCAGATACTGGCGAGAAGAATCGGCAAGAAACTCGACAGTTGCTCTTTTTAGATGCCATTTCTTAACAATTATTTACAATGTGTTTAGTCCCAAAGTCTTATAGAAATGAAATATTATCATAGTCCTAGCAAATCCACCAATTCCAATTTAATTCAACACAAAATAGAACAATCATACGACCCTTTCACCTTCCCAGTGCTACATACCTAATCTGGAAAGGGTTAATGGGAATCGCTTAGAATACAATTGCGCGGATCAAATATTGGGCTATTGTTCAGAATCCGCAAATTCTAACCCTGCTACCAACACCTCGGTCTGAGGGACCGACCTGAAAGACGTCTCAATTGTTAATTCGCAAGCATTGATAAATGGGGTCTGTCAGACAACGGATAGATTACAACGGAGGGCTCAATCATTGTTGGTTTTTTGTTGGTATTGTTATGCTTGTAGAGGAACCTGTGTTTTGTCGTCCTAACATACTGCAGTCTCAAATCCGCCAGCCCAGCCAGTCTTCATCATCCTAACATCCACCATCATCATTTAGCTCTCACGCTCGCATCCTCAGCCATTGCTCGGAGCCCAAATACGCTTCGACTATAATCCTGGATTAAACAGCGTGGTTAAATCAATGAAGTGACTGTGGTCTGTCCTCCGTAACTCTTACAAGGAAAACCAGACCAACGGCTCAACGTGCCTTCCGACTCACGACACCATCATTATTATCGGAAAATCAGGTGATTCAAGCCCTTACCAAAATGAGAAAACCTTCACAAAGTGGTGGTGTTCTCTCGAACCCACGACCTCCGATTTTTGAGCCCAGCGCATTAAACAGTGCACCGAGGAGGGAGTTAAACTCTTATTTTAATAGTATTCTTTTTTTTTTTTTTTTTTTTTTTTTTTTTTGTTTAAGATAGGCTTGCATTTGACCTCGATCACACCTGATGGAAAGTGTAGATGAGGCCTAAGATGGAGCACGCTTGCCTAGTAATACCCTCCTAGCCGAATTCGGCCACGGCGGCCAATCTTACGATTAGCCACTTACGCGGGATATATTATAGTGCACAAGCGCGTGCGCAAGCACAGGTGCACTCTCTTTTCCCTCACTCTCATAATTCGGTGGGACAGCAGTCTGACACGACCGTAGAGAGATCAGGCGCAGGACCAACGGCTTAACGTGCTTTCCGAGGCACGGGGGTGTAATTACACCGCCAACTTCCAAACTCCGGACTGTGTCTGTGTTATCACAACATGGAAACATAGACACAATTTCATCGGTCCGACCCGGGATTCGAACCCAGGACCTCCGGCGCGGCCGCCGCTTTAAAGTGCGACACACTAGCCACTGCGCCACGGAGGCAGTTAATTTAGTGGGCAAGCTTCCATCGTTCGGAATAGGACCTACTCTTTGCAACTGGATTGCGGATTTCCTGAGGGGTAGATCGATTCGAGTTGTCATTGACGGCACCTCATCTGATCTACTGGGCGTTAATGCCGGTGTCCCTCAGGGCTCCGTTCTCTCCGCGACTCTATTTCTGCTCCACATCAACGATTTATTAAATATGCCCGGTATCTTTGGGTACGCTGATGACAGCACAGTCACGGAGAGGTACTTGTCCGATGCAAGGTCCGGATCTCTCGTGCAACCTCTCAGAGAGGAGATGATTGAGAGAGTGAATGGGACCCTTGAGGCTGTGTCCCGCTGGGGCATTGCTAACTTGGTTGCATTTAATCCCTCCAAAACACAGGCGTGTCTCTTTTCGGCTAAACGGAGTGTTTTAAATCTGACTCCGACTTTCCGGAATGTAGCCGTGCCGATAACCAACCGCCTTGAGCTCTTGGGTTTGAGCATCTCACCCAAATTAAAATTTGGCCAATACATCGAGTCGATTGCTAAGACTGCTGCCAAAAAGCTGGGTATCCTAAATAAGGTGAGACGATACTTCACCTCCGAGCAGCTTCTGTGCCTCTATCGGGCCCAGATTCGCTCGTGTATGGAGTATTGTTGTCACCTCTGGGATGGCTCAGCCCGCTATCAGTTAGATGCACTTGACTCGTTGGAGCGCCGTGCTAAGAGACTCATTGGTGATGACTCACTGACCGACACTGCTTTGCAAAGCCTTGTCCATCGTAGACGTGTGGCGTCTTTGTCAGTGTTTTATCGGCTGCATTTTGGTGAGTGTGCGTCGGTCTTACATGACCTTATTCCTCCAGCTCCCTTCCGCCTTCGGACAACTAGACGCGGTGAGGGCTTCCACCCTTACATTGTTAATATTCCTCCTTCTCGCACGAAGCGTTTTGCTTCATCTTTCATAATGCGAACTGCTAAGGAGTGGAACTCTCTGCCGTGTTCTGTGTTTCCCGAACGTTATAATTTGGATGTCTTCAAGACTAGAGTGAACAGGTATCTATTAGGCAAGCCAATCCAGTTGCAAAGAGTAGGTCCTATTCCGAACGATGGAAGCTTGCCCACCAGACAATCGTGCCAAACCCTATCGAAAGCCTTTGAAATATCTAAAGACACAGCAAGTGCTTCGCCGTGTTTTTCAATAGCTTCGCTCCATAAGTGTGTGGCGTACACAAGGAGATCCCCAGCAGACCGACCGCGGCGAAAGCCAAATTGACGATCACTGAGGAGGATTCAAACTTAAATACAAAAATTGGTTAGTTTGATCCAAGCAATATAGAAACAATTTGGTTAATTTATTTAGACTAGATTTTCTCAGTTGACCTCGAAAAGTTTTGATATCGATTTAGCATCGATACTACTAAGTCTCGCCTTGAACAAGAAGTGTCAAAGTTTGTTTTAGGAATCTAAGCTGCCAAGATAATAATAAAACAGATAATTCCCTTAAATAATCGACCTAAGCCGTGCCAGCCTAGTATAGAATTTTTTGGCTTCAGTGACTGTGTTTTTTTATGAAATATGAAGGCTACCGGACAAGAGAGTCACCTAATGAAAAGTGAAAAACGCTGCCCATGCACATCAACAACCGCACGCACATGGGTCGAAGATGCGTTGCCTGCCTTTAAGACCTTTACTCACTAGCAGAAACATAGCACAACAGTTATGAAAAGGTGGAGGCACTTCCTCAGACAAGCGGCTCATTCGAGTGGAAGTTGCACTAAGCTCTAACTCTCTCTATGCTTTACCATTCAAAACACTGCGGTCACCAATTCGCAACTCCATTGTCACCACTGGGCATGCGGATTGGTGACCGAACTCAGCATATGCCCATGCATATGCTGATTTCTGGGGGTGACCTAATGTATGTAGTACATCGATAGATTGCAATAGGAAAAAAAAACAATGTTATTTATACCATCGAGATAAAGAAACAGGGGGCAAAAAAACTTGTATATAAGGTGTAACAAAATCTACTGCAAATATTTTAAGGGCGAATCGTTTAGTGGAAATGTAAAAAAAATGTCTAATAATTTTTTATTGTTAAGACGTTAGTTTCCGAGAAAATCAACAAAGTAAATTGAGTGAATAATTGGGAAAAGTACACATTTTGTCATATGCAAGACAGCTGGTCGTGTCTTATCAGTGTAATACAATTACTAAACTTGTCCTGCCCCAAAAGCAATGTGTTGGAAAGGGGGCGAAGCTTAGAGGACGAAAAGAGCAAATTGGCCAATGCAGAAAATGCAAAATTTGGTGGGCATTAATTTTGACTTTTTAGGGTTCCGTAGCCAAACTGGCAAAAAAACGGAACCCTTATAGATTCGTCATGTCTGTCTGTCTGTCTGTCTGTCTGTCCGCCAGTCTGTCACAGCCACTTTTTTCCGCAACTTTAAGTACTATACTATTGAAACTTAGTGAGTGGATGTATTCTTTAAACCGCAACAAGGTTTTGATACGAAAATAGAAAAAAAATAAAAAAAGTGGGGGGTCCCCATAGTCAGAACTGACACTCGAAATTTTTTTTTTCATTGAACATATACATGTGGGGTATCTATGAATAGGTCTTTAAAAATTATGTTAAGGTTTCTAATATCACTTTTTTGTAAAGTGAATACTTTGCGTGACAGACCCTTCCAAAGTGGAAAAAAGTGTGTCCCCCCCCCTCTAACTTCTAAAATAAGAGGATGATAAAACTGAAATAAATATATAATGTACATTACCATAAAAACTACCAACGAAAATTAGTTTGAACGAAATCCAGTCAGTAGTTTTTTTAATACGTCAAAAATAGAATTTGTACGGAACCCTCAGTGCGGGAGTCCGACTCGCACTTGGCCAATTTTTTTTAATATTTGATATTGATTACATTGCCTCTAAAGAATTCACCCTTAAAATATTTGCAGTATATTTTGTAACACCCTATATAAACAATATTTCTAGAAAATTTCTAGAATCTTGTTCATTAACAGCGTCGTTTGAAACAACAACAATCTAAACATAAAATAGTGTATCGATCAGGGCCGCAGAAAACAGGCTAATACATTACAGCAACATTGTTAATTGCGATCCGACCGGGCTTGTAATTTATATCGCGAAATCCGACGTTAGTCGAAGCCTACCGATAAATCAGAGGAGAAATTCCTTTTGTCTCCGACGCCAAGCAACAGTTTCTTGAGGTGGGGGGGTAGACGTGCGACCGGTGTTGCGATTAATCGCAATGAATTGTTCTTAGTCGTATCCTTATGACTGAGGGATGTGGTTATAGCGCTTGGCTGTTGGAACAACTGCTCTCCAGTGTGCCCGGTTTTGCGCCATTTGGATAGTCGCTTGGAATGTGGCTTTGGTGGCTTCCTGGGTTGTGTCTGCATACCTCGACGGCGATTCTCTAAGACGCAGGGGACTGGAGATAGGCGAATAAGGATGACGAATATTTTGTTTATTCTTTACTTGAGTGTGTAATATTTAAAACGAGAATTGCCAAGCACTTTGCTGTGTGTCGATCAAATAATTATCACGATCCTCGGGGATAAAAGTAAATTACGGAGAAAATGATTAAAATTGAATTTGATTTTTTTCAAGCGTCTTACTACTTACAAGTGTCGAGGTCTAATTCTTATTTGTTACGGTCCGAATTCTAGCCACAGCAGATTATTTATCTACCTTAAGTTTTAGAATGCTTGACCTAAAAACCTTAATATATTGAAATATTTCTCTAACGATTTTCTATCTAAAAAAATTAAAAATGACAGCGAAGTCACCGAATGGGTTGTTTATTGTTACGAGTATGTACAAGTACAATAAGCTTAAAAAAACAATTTAGATTCTAATTGTTGAACCCTAAAACCAAAACAGTGTTATCTCTCACGGCGATCACAATGAAAAAGATAAAAAAGATAATTCACAAAAAAGGACATAAAAAACATAAAACATAATCGCTCGTCTGCTCTCCCAGGGACGGGGCAAAATTTGCGAGGCCCAATTCTAATTAAGAACCCTTGAAAGATGAATACCCCGATAAGAATTAGCACTAGAGCGCGTTGGGAGTAATTTGTTTCACGCCAGCAGTGGCTGATTGAGGCGAGAAAAGCTAAGCAACTTTCACGCGGGCAGTGTTTGGATGGGTGACCGAAGTGAGATAAGGAATTTCCTGATTTAGCAGAATATTGTACTTGTCGTGCAAGACTCAAGTATCATAAATATTTGGTACAAATAAATTACTGTAGTTAGATGGTATTTTGGTATTCAAAACAACAGAACATTACAAAATATATTAATTTGTGTAAATGGACGTAATTTTTTCAATGGCGACGCCATTTTGTGTTTCCGTCATTTGGCACGGGGATATCTTCTCAAAATTATTGAACTGCTATCTTTGCATCTAAGTAAAGAAACACACTTGGCGGAAAAAACGCGATCAAAGTTCAGCGTGACTCCGCCTGTTATGTATTTTAAATGGAAGATGACACACTTTGCTGAAATTACGTTGCGTAATTTTGTGAAGAAAATTCATTAACGCCAAACTTCGGTAGTGTAATTTCCTAGTGTCTTCGTAACTGTTTGAATGGAGAGCCCTAAGGGAGGCCTATGTCCAGCAGTGCACTGCGATAAGCTGCTGATGATGATGATGATGATGTGTTCCTACAACTACTATGGTGGTATACCTAGTGTAGGAACTCGTTATACTCGTAGTGCGGAAACTACTATAAAGAAATAAAATTTTAGTTAAATGTAGGAATGGAAGAGCGATGAAATCGGTGATAAAACGCGCACTAGAACGCGTTAGTAATAAAAGCAAAACCCGTGTTACCCGAACATAAACATTTCTCCATTCCAAATGTAAAAAGACAAGGAATATTCGCTTGATATTATCAAAGAAGTTAATTTTTCAAGGCGGCTCACTGGAAGAAATTGCGAGCATAAACATCCACTAGGTCTCGACCCGTTATAATAAAGAAAATGAAACATTAAATTGTAATGTTGCACGAAGGTATGATAATATGGACACGCTACAACAGGTTCGGTATATTATGCAGTATTTTCTTTATAATGGCATGTTATTGCACATGAATGGCCCCGTTTTAAAATGGTTTGTAGGTCGTACTTTTAAAATGCTTGGAATGTAGGTTTAATCCTTGGGTTGTTCAGGAGTGCTTGAATTTTGGCGATTTGAGGTGTGTTGGTCTTTGATAGTATAAAGTTTAAAATATTATTGTTTCAGTGCTATGTAGTGCCGAAATAGAATACCTACTTTCCTCTTAGTTCATTCCCCCAGAATAAAACACTGAGGACTGCTTTAATGAGCCTGCTGTACTTGAATGAGCCGCTCGTCTGGGGAAGTACCTTCACCTTACAGAAGACCGCAATGAAGTAGCACTTCGTTACTGTTCCAGAGCTCAGTTGGGAGGTTGTGGACATTTAAAAGCCAGGCAACGCATCTGCGACCCTTGTACAGTCATGAGCACTAACATGTGCAACAAAATATGAACTTTACTGATTTGACATAAGAGTCGAGGTGTATACATGTTCATGACTATACGGTTATTCTTATTATTGGTGTCCATGGGCAGCGGTATGCTTTGCCTCCTAAAAATGTATCGTTCCCCACACTGTGTTTAACAACTCGCCTGCCCTGCGTGGTTACTATGGAGCTAACTCCCCACTTCTTCATAGACTTGCACCATAAATCGTCTGACATAGACGTAGAGGCCCGATTGAACTCCTCACTGGGCTACATCCAGCTGTGGAGAGCTGGATGTTGGCTTTTTCTAGTCTGATAATCGTATAGTGCTGTCTCTGTGACTCACCTCCGCCGCAGGTCGCGGAGCAGAGCGAGCCAGGAGTCGCCAGCCAGTGGTACCGCGGGCGGGAGCAGGAGGACCCGTCGCCTCCGCATACACCGCACTCGTCGACTCGTCTGGTTGACCCAACTCGCAGGTCACAGCCGACTCTCTGTGGAGAAAATAAATATGGTCAAATTTTATCTCTTTATTCCTTCTAGAATAATTCTGAAAAAAAACAAACCAGTGCTCAAAAAAAGGCAGAATGTAATTTCATATTTATCAAAATATCAAATTAATAATTACAAGGCCATAAAAGTACACAAAAGAAAAGTGTCAAAGGCCATAACCTAGTCTTATCACAAAAACAGACATACACACAATTACCCGCTCCCCGTCTATTCTCGGTGCAAAGGTGTTCATTACGCTCTCGCCGCATTTGCACGCTGAAAAGCAATGGCCAGTCTTGGCACCAAGAATAAATCAAACGAAAGTCACCAGAAATGTGTTTTAATAATCTAAACTACGGTATAATTTCAAGTACAAATATATTTATTAGTTTTTAAGATATAAAATTTATTAATTATGTTAAAGTAGCTTAAGTTCACAATACCTCGAAGAGGTTTAGTAGCATACACTGTACTGTATATTACCTATGTGTACTGTATTGCTTGTATGTTATGATATGGTGAATGAATTAATATGAATATGAATATTTTTCCAGAAAATTTCCACTATTTACATATATTTATACGATACTAGCGGCCCGTCCGGCCGGAACTACTTCCCGTACCGGAATCAAAAGTACCCTATGTTCACCGGGAATAGTGTTGCTAGCCAACAGAGAAAGAATTATTCAAATCCGTCCAGTAGCTTTTAAGTTTATTCGTTACATACGAAAATACTAATCTTTCCTATTTATAATATTAGGGTAGATGTAGATAGTGTACATGTAGAAGAGTAAAAGTGTACATTGTGTAGAAGTGTAGTGATCTCCAATGATGACACAATTAAAGTTTAATTACTGAACGCTATGTTATGCATGTATGTTAAATCACCATGTATCATAATATTGCTTAATAAACAGCAATTTTTCAAATATTTTACATTATCAAATACTTCTGATTAACATTCACGAAACCGACATTATTAGCAATCCTTCCATTTTCCATCCGACACAAACGAAATAGCGAACCTTAAAAATTCCGCGCCACATAGTTTTAATTTTAAAAACGGGAGCAAACATCGTACCTAGACAAAGGAGCACCGAGCACCAACGATGTAACGGGTGGTGCAAGGCTTAAGCGGAAGCGAATACGAGAATCTATACTAATTTATGATGGCTCGCTGGTTTGCCAGAAGCTCAAAAGAGGTCAATCAAGAATATACGAAAAAACTGGCTTGCGAATCAGGAAGCTGGAGTAATTTTCATTTCTCCAACCATAGCTTTAAAACAAAGCTATAATTTAGTTGGCCTTTACCAGTTTTATTTTTTCATAAAAGCAAACCAAGTTTAAAGAGTTAGTTTTATTAAAGAAAAATGCAAGGTACAATATTACGACAAAAACAATTTATAATAATGACACTTATTGGCAATAGATTCCTCTGAGCAATAGATTGCGAGATATTTTTTGCATAAAACAGATTTTCGTGATCTTTGGTCCTTTTAACTTTTTAAGCTGGCATCATGCCAATGTCGATTGTTCACATATTCATAACAATGTCATGATAAAGGTGTATACAAAAATTCAACTCACTAAGATTTTTCCGTGGGGTTATTTTGATAGCTAAAATAACCGGACTAGAAAGCATTATTTGCATGATCAATTTATGCATGTTCCAATCATAGTCAATTTTGTACATACAAGTCTTCCCGCTACGTCTTCAAATTTGGTCCAAGACCAAGCCTTATTATTTCGCGTCCCCATTCCCTGATGATGTCAGGTCGCATCCTCATTGTGTCACTAGGTTTCAATACCCATTTTTTTGAACGGAGAGAAAGGTCTTTGTTTGAATTTTAGACTGCGTTCTTTTGCCTTCTAACGCATTGCGTCAGTTTCAGAATGGTTAAGGTTAAGAAGTAAATGAATAGCTAAGTTTTACATGTTGAAATAAGATTTCGGCATGTATGTCTCGATATAGTAAATGGGAGACCTCTAAAGTCAGGGGTCCTGAACACGGATGACAATTTGTAGAATTGGATTTATATTCTAAAGTTTTCATGATGTACACTTGTGATTGGTAGTTTTAATTGAACCCACATAAAACCGTGAGTCTGGTATAGGTAGTTTTTTTCTTTTTTAACCGAATAAAGAAGGAGTGCTTCTTAATTCAACATTCAGACACTTACGACGTTAATAGAACTTGCCTCCGTGGTGTAGTGTTTAGAACGCTGGGCTCAAAAATTATGGGTTTGAATCTCGCGGGGATCACCGTCACTTAGTGTAGGTTTTCTCAGTTTGGTTAGAATATTGCAGGCGTTTATTACCTGATCTTCTTATCTTAATAAAAATTTTTGAAATTGCTTCTGTTAATGATGATTCCGTGATTCAGAGGGCAAGTTAAGCCATTGGTCCCGACTATGATTCGAATTGTCTGGTTTCCCTTGTTGTGTTGCGGAGGTCAGACGACAGTTGCTCCAATGTATTGCTATTTACCAGGCTTGTCAATTCAGGATAAAAGTCGAAGCGTACCTTGGGCTTAAGCGCTTAGATGGTGTTGATAATGACGACCAACGTTAAGAAAACTTGCAGGTACAAAAGAATCCCATTTCCCATGGCATTCCACTCTAAACTTCACCTGTCCACGTCCTATTAACAATTACCGAACTTCCAGATAAAGTCTCATCGTCAAACTCGGTCGAATTAGTATTCTCCGGCTACTTCGCGGATTATGCAAACGAGACGAAAAGTTGCCACTTAAATAATATATGAAATTATGCAAAATGCGACAGGAGCGCGCCATCTTGCGACTTTTATCACTTTTTGAGTGGACGATCTTTGAGCGAAGTCTACGTGACTCCGCGAGTTAGAGTATCGGTCTTGGTAAAGTTAAGGATCGAATGATATTCTTTTGGAAGATACTTTCGGTTTTTTAGTTCGGTTTTACGACAGCGTTGGACTGGACTAGGTATGGTTGGATCGCTAATTTTGATGCAGGGTCTCGTAGTAGATCTTACATTAAAGCACACTCGCCAGCATCGTCCTCCAGTTGCATGCTTGGCCATTACCTCAGAGCCTAGGTTGCGCTACGACTTTGATCCTGAATTGACCAGGCTGGTTATGACAATGGATCGACTGTCGTCTGACCTCCGTAACCCTTTCAAGGGAAACCAGGCATTTTGGCTTATCGTCGGAAACAACGGCTTAACGTGCCTTCCGAAGCACGTAATTCTAATCGGCCAGTCAGGAGATTCAAGTCTGAAATGTCCAACTAAACTTCAAAAACAAACTCAAAGAGAAAGTGTTCTTCGTGGGATTCGAACCGACAAACTCCGAGGTTTGAGCACTGCGCTCTAACTATTACACCAATGCACACAAAGGGCACAAAAGAGATGTCCCAGAAATGTATGAAGCCTCGGCCTGGACCATGTACGCTATACCTAAATACAGGCGAATATTTGTACTACAGTTTTAATCACTCCAATTCTTATGAAAAACCTTAGTTTTTTGGCTGAAACAATAAATTATACCACAATATTGCAACTCAGTACAATATGGCGGAGGATATCCATAGAGTAAAGTAAATATACTAAGACGCATCCAAAGGACGCATCTTTGAAACTTGAATGACGTTTATGTCGTGTAGCCGTCAGTTTATTTTTGTTTTGACAGTATGCAGTTTCTTTCACAAAGTATTTATATTTTTAGGTTACAAACGTCCTAAAAAGGCTGGGGCCCAAAGCTGTAAATCCCAGTAAAGAAAAAAATTACAGTTGCCATCTTTTCTATGTAAAGTGAACAATTATGAATTTGCTTTTATTTTTAAGCCACTCAACTACGGACCAAAAATGTTTTATTGTATTTTTAATGGAAATAGCAATATTTTACCGATTTTTTGGTACCACGTACATGGTGCGGGCCTGAGACGGGACATCTCATTTTCAGTCACCTCTCCTCTCTATTCAATCTTAACGATTTGACACAACGAAGTCTCATAAAGTAGGTACAATGTACTACATTATTTCCTTAAGAACAGCACTATATCTTTACGGGTCTATAAATTTATATACGAAAACGGTAAGACGATGGCCATGCATCAAGGATGAGACGGTCACAATGTCCCATGAATATTCCATGACTGACAAGGACCGAAGGGTGAGCACACCTGATGTCCTGGGATCAGTGAGATTTTAATAATGACCACTACAAACTATATTACAGGAATTTTATCAATATCATTCAAAATAGTCATTGTCATATCTAATGTTTGCTCAAATCCAGAGAAGGTTTTGGACTGTGAGAACTTATGCAAAAATTGCGAGGAAAATATAAAAGACGAGAACTTTATTTACTTATACTCCAAAGTTTACACTACAGGTCACTATGCTTTGCTGATATATACATACCTACTAAAATGAATTTCTCTTCTTTCTGCTTAAATTCACAAATGAGATTTTAGCTATCTACACTTATATAACAAAGAGTATTTTTGTATGTAACGAATTAATTCAAAAACTACTAGACCGATTTAAATAATTCTTTCACTGTTGGCTAGCTATGCTAGCTACACTTTCCCCGGTGAACATAACATACTTTTGATCCCGGAAATGTGGGGGGAAGGGGGGATTTTTGAAAAAAGGAAATTACGCGCGGGTGAACCCACGGCGGAAGGCAAGTTTAACATAATTTTAGAGATTTTCGTTATGTAATATTTTAAACATCAGAAGCGCCACCTGCAAAATCTATGCGAAAGATAAACACATTTTGCACAGTAAAGTCGATCGCCATGCATGAAGAATGAGGCGACCCACAATGTGCCATGAATATTCCATGACGGGAGGACCGCAGGTTGCGCACACCTGATGTGCAGCGATCGCGATGAATTTATTAATAGGTTTGGTAAAATCACATCATAATAACCGCATGTATTAAAAGACACGATATTTACGTTATCAAAAGGCTTACAGTAGATACTGGCGGATGGGTTTCAACATTTATGTATTAACTAGCGGCCGCCCGCGTCTTCGTCCGCGTGGATATCGATTTTCAATAGCCTAAAGCCTTCCTCGTCAAAAGAACTATCCAACACAAAAATATTTTTTCAAATCGGTCTAGTAGTTCCTGAGATTAGCGCGTTCAAACAAACAAACAAACTTTCAGCTTTATAGATTTTACCAGCGGCTTTGCCCGCGTTATAATGATTCTAGTGTTATCCTATAAGTCAGCCTTTACCGTGCCTGTATGCCAAATTTCATAAAACCTATTCAGTATTTTCTAGGCTGACGATGATAACGAAGCATGAAATGCTTAAGAATATACTCGTTAGTATTATACAACGCCTCGATGGCTAGTGGTTTAAGTAACGGGCCTTGATCACGAGGTCCTGGGTGCAATTCCCGGGTCGGGCAAACTTCGTGTTTGGTTTTTCTGAACACAGCCCTGGTTTGTGATTACTAATCCGCATTTGGCAAGCGTGGTGATTATGCCAAAACCCATATTTGTAACGAAAACATGATTTCAAAGGATGGAGGGAGGCCTTTGCCCTGCAGTGGGACATTAATAGGCTGATACTTTACTTTAGGACATTTTTTTTTTATAATAAATATTTCACAACATCACATACATTTATCTGACTCCGTGGTAAGTAGCTTAAGCACTTGTGTTACAGACATCAGAATCAACAGTGGTATTACAAATATACTTAAATAGATACATATAACACCCAGACCAGGACAAACAGACATGTTCATGCACACAAATGTTTGTCCTGTGCGGGGATCGAACCCGCGACCTCTTGCGTATTAGGCAACTTCTTGACCATTACACCAAGCGGGTCGTCTACATTATATAAATAATTTAGATATTTTTCCTCAAGTAATTCTTCGATACCAATCAAATTACCGATTCACCATACCCAAGCAGGTTGACTTCAAAGCTACAAACGTCAACTCCTAGCAATACCGACACCATATCAGAATCAATAACATTATTCGCGGCACTTTCATCCAAATCGTCGTCCTCACTCGATTTATAACCGAAAATACGGAAAATCAGTTCAAATACAGAGTTATAAATTGCCCCTATACGTACCAATGACACAGCTCATCATTTATTCCCAGTCTCTGAAATCGAGTCGAAAGCCGATATTCACACAAATGTGGCGAATTTCTCGATTATCATAATAAAGTGGGGTCGCACGTCTCGTTTCCGCTAACGGTATTAAGCTAGGTGTGAAAAGGACGGCTATATATCGATTTTGCTTTTATTTTTATACGCTTATTGGATCGTGTAGTTTGAATTTAATATTAAAATCAACTGGTTCGGTGAGTCGGGATGGCTAGGTGTTTCATATGCATTTGGTGTCATATTTTATACTCTGCGGTACAGGTATACTATAATTTTGGTTGAATTGTGGAATCGTTTGGTTATTTGGATAGTATTTTGTTTACTAAGTGGAAAAGGTTGTCATGCATCTATACTTATAATAAATCTGTAGAGAGGTCAATTCTGTACATTAAATATATTTTCAAAATAACTATCAGGGGGTGATTAGTGATCGATACTGATGCCAAAAATGCAATCAGCAAAATTTTTGTCTGTCTGTCTGTCTGTCTGTCTGTCTGTCTGTATGTTCCTTATAGAAACAAAAACTACTAGACGGATTTTGACGAAACTTGGTACAATTATTCTTCATACTCCTGGGCATATTATAGAATACTTTTTATTACGCTACAATCAACAGGAACAGCGTAGTGAAGGGAAATGTGGGAAAAACGGGAGAATTTTCTCCATTTCTTAAGCTTCAGTCGCGTGTGCAGCTTTAATGGTTAAAGTCACATAGAAATCATGTATGAAAGAAATATTTTACTTATAATTGCCTAAAAAATATCCACCAACAGCATATGTCTATCTTTTATGGTTGACTCACAATAACACGTGTAACTCATGATCCAAATTGGTTTGCGCGCCAACGCGTTAAACTCAGGAACTACTGGTTCGAATTTGACAAAATATTTTGTACCTCGACAAATGGTAAGTGAACTATCCAAGTTCACTTACCATTTGTCGAGGTAGGCTTTAAACTATCTATAGTAACACTGTGTGCGGAAACCGTAACCCACGCGGACGGAGTCGCTGGCGGCCGCTAGTAATACATATATTGCTTGAATGATAATGTAGCATGAGTTTTGACTTTGCATCTTCTTTCTAGCGTTTATCCCGTTTCTGTGCGGATCCAGGGTTTGGCGAGTCTGGTTATTACCAGAAAGATTAGATCAGTTTCGACTTTGAATATACAGCAGGATATACCTACAATAATTTAATCGTTTTGCACGTACAATAAATTACTAGTATTATCTATACTTAAATAATATGTTTGTTCATTTGTTTGTTTGTGTGAACGCAGTAATCTCAGGAACTACTGGTTCAAATTAAAAAAATTGGTCGAGGAAAGCTTTAAGTTATAATATCCACACAGTCGGAGCCGCAGGTGGCCACTAGTTTATTGTTTAAGATGTGTAAATAAACAAGATATTTTTATTTTTCCTCACAGGAAACTTTTCAATGAGACTTCCAATAGAATAAAGAGAATATAGACTGACAATCTACTTACCTATGTTTATTCAAGTGTCTCATTTTTATCTCAAAGTAAAGGAATACATGCAGTATATTTTATAAGAATCTATAAATAAGTCCTGTCATAGTATAATTTCATACTTGCTAGAAAATATTTCTGTATAAAGATAGAGGCTTTAGTGCTGAACTAGAAAAACGAGTATGAAAAATACAGACGGATATTATTACGCCTAGGCACCTTACGTAACGTGGGTTACCAAGGAAAATAACTTACAGGGTATTCATATTAGCTGAGCTACAAAGGAAATCTGAGAAACTATTTTCCTCACTTTGAAATATTTGAGAATAGTTAGAAGTCTTGAAATATTATTTATCTAGGTGTCGGGATTTGGATTGTCTCCGGCTGTTTAATCCATTGTTTACATATTAAATCACATCCCAAGTAGCACACAGGCTGAATTTTCAGAAATAAGTAAGCTTTTAACCAGAATAACACTCCACTAGAGATATATAAAGGTTCTGGGTGAAGCTGAAGACTGTGCAAGAGTGATTTTTTCTAGTTTTGTACAGCCTTGCTGATTAAGAGCTGCAATAAATAGCAACAATATACTCTTAGCATTATAACAGTAAATTAAAAAGTTACTGTCCAGCCACTGGTTGCAAGTTATTCTCATAGCTTGTAAAAAAAACCTTAAGCTTGTATATGTTTGGTTAATTAGGTAACTTATAAGCTCTTGTGCAGACGTTGGCTGTACAACAGTTTGCACCAAAACTAAAGGTTGTTTAAAAGAGTAGGTTTATTCTCTTTAAATGCTATTCAAGTAAGCTTGATAATGGCCGTTTTGGGAACTCTTAACACGCTTATGTTTGCAAAGGAGACTAAAAAAATGTTTTTATATCTACGTAACTATTTCATACTTTGTACAGACATAAGAAAGCTATGAGCTGATCAACGGTTGCCATAGATAGCCGTGTGCAGTCTTTAGAATTATAACAGCTGAAACAAAGAGCCAGAGCTGCTTTACAAACGGCAGCCATTGTGTGCGATCTTGATAGTAATCGGATGATAAAATAATGTATGTTTTCTGCAATTGAGAAGCTTTTGGCTTTTTATTATGAGCTGTTTTAGCTATAAGTTTATAAATATTAATTTTATGAGTCACAAATAATCAAATTGTAGACATAAAGTGATTTCACAAAAAAATTCAGCGCACAATTTTCTTTCGATTATATCTTAAATAGGCGTTATATGAAGGGCGCGTGAAAAATGAGATGTAATTTAATATATACATTTACAGTAAAACTTTCTCCGCACTTAGAACACATAGTATAATAAGAAAATCGCACTATAATATAATTTTCCATTCCAGCAATTATAGCATCCACGGGCACGCCATTACAATTTATAAAATTCTAAGACATTTTGTCATTTCATTTTAATTTATTTTTTCTTTTGCCACTATCCAGCCCCAATGAAACTTACCAATGGATAAAAGCTTGATAGCGGCTGAAAAGTAGAGAATAAGCTGCACAACTAAGCTGGTTTAGCCTAAATGCAGCTCTTTTACAAGACGTAGACAGCCTTTAAGCAGACATTCATCAGCCTAAGGCTGGTTAATTTGTGGCCTATTTTGGAATTACAAGGGTTGTATAGCAGTTTAATCAGCCTTTGTGCAGCTTGGCTAATCAGCCTTAGGTTCAAAATTTATCTTCTATGCAGCTTTTGTGCAGCTCATCTGTGTTACTTGGGATGACAGCAGGTAGCCATCTTGCAAAAGCAAAGGATTTATTAGTTCTGTTTTTCACCGGTAGATGTCACTATGCCGAATTATCCACTGGTGGCGTTGTGTTTTTTCGAACCTATATAGGTCAAACTGGTTTCAATATTAAATGCGCTCATGTTAAGACTGAAATCTATGTGTATCAAAATCTATAATACAATCACCCGGCCCGAGGTTTTATCTATTTGTGAGCGTCGAGAGGCGTCAGTGCAATGAAATGGAATGAAATGACCTGTTCTGATCAACTCAGTCCTGTTTGCCAGGACAACGAACGAGGTACTGTTGTGGTTTAGTGAATAAAGACCCTGACCACATAACTAATGGCCGCGGATTCGGTTCCCTCTAGAGTCGAATTATTGTATGATCATTTTTTCGAGAACCTTCCAGAAGTTATCGCAAAACAGAGCTCTCGTTCTTTTCTTATAAATCTCATAAGTTCTTCACGGTATTGGAAGTTGAACGTCGCAAACGCAATCTGTACAAGCACAGAGGATTACGTAACTCAGTCCCGTAATCCCGACTCCAATAAGCGTTGAATGATTGCTGATTTTTACCAGAGACAATGAACCATTGTCTCTGGTTCCATTGTCTCTGGTTGTTCATATATATCGGCTCTATTCTACCTGCTGGTAAGAAAAAATGGAGCCCTGATTGCCATGACAACGGATGCGTTTCTATTGTGGTGATTAAAGACTGAACACAAAACTAATTTCCGCGGGTTCGATTCCCGCTAAAGGCGGATATTTGTGTTATAATTTATTTCTGAAAACCTTACAGAAGTTATCTCAAAGCCGAGCTCTGTTCTTTCTTATAAATCTCATAAGTTCTTCGCGGTATTGGAGATTGAACGTCGCAAACGCAATCTGTACAAGCACAGAGGATTACGTAACTCGATCCCGTAATCCCGACTCCAATAAGTGTTGAATGATTGCTGATTTTTGCGGTTTATTGTCTCTAGACTGTTCATGTATAATATTGGCTTCACTTTTATGTTGGTAAGAAAAAAAAACCGACACCATTTAGTAAGGGCAACTGCACGTCATAAGTTGGTCGAGTTGTATAAAATTAACTATGTATGATACAGAGTTCGCTATAGTTTTCGTTGAAAGTACTTACTTGGAGGTATACAGGACATTTTTTTCAGAATTATTGTAATAGTATTTCAAAAGTTAAGGGGGGGGGGGGGGGACGCTCTAATTTTAACTTTGTATTAATATATCTCGAGACTGGGGTGTTTGATCCACATGGTTTCAAGGCAAGTTTTATTGTATTTAAAAATACCTTTTTAACGATACCCCACACGATGGGGTAAGTCGAAGTTTTTTTTTCGAATTTACTTTCCGTTGTATGGGAGGAGGGGTAAAAATAATTATTTTTCGATTATTTTAAAAATCAATTCTTGAATTATCACTATACATCTCTCCACCAATTTTCGTGGCAATCGGTTCAGAAACGGCGGAGAACGAGCCAGGACAGACAGACAGACAGACAGACAGACATGACGAAACTATAAGGGTTCCGTTTTTTGCCATTTGGCTACGGAACCCTAAAAAGGAGCCTTGAGTTATTAAATACTCTGACTAAACACATAACTAAATAATGACAGACCCGTTGGTCGAGTGGTCAGAGACCCTGGCTACAAAACCGAGGGTGGCGGGTTCGAATCCCGCCAGGGACAAATGTTTTTGTGATGAACATCGGCATTCGTACTCGTGTCATGGATGTTTATAAATAACGCAATAGTTTCGAGTACACTACGAGTGTAGGTCTATATTCAAATTAAGACAGACTTTATTAAATATCTTTCTTTGCGTCTGAGCATAGATTGTACGTCGCAAAGTAATCTGTACAAGCACAGAGGATTACGTAACTCGATCCCGTAATCCCGACTCCAATAAGTGTTGAATGATTGCTGATTTTTGCGGTTCATTGTCTCTGACTGTTCATGTATAATATAGGCTTCACTCTTATGTTGGTAAGAAAAAAAGGAGCCTTGAGTTATTAAATACTCTGACTAAACACATAACTAAATAATGACAGACCCGTTGGTCGAGTGGTCAGAGACCCTGGCTACAAAACCGAGGGTTGCGGGTTCGAATCCCGTCAGGGACAAATGTTTGTGTGATGAACATCGGCATTCGTACTCGTGTCATGGATGTTTATAAATAACGCAATAGTTTCGAGTACACTACGAGTGTAGGTCTATATTCCTTGCAAGTCAAGACAGATTTTATCAAATACTAGCGGCCGCCCGCGACTCCGTCCGCGTGGATTTCTTTTTTTCGAAATAAAAAGTAGCCTATGTTCTGTCTCAGGGTCTAAAGATTGTCTGTACCAAATTTCATCAAAATCGGTTGCGAGGTTTAAGCGGGAAAGCGTAACAGACAGACAGACAGACAGACAGACAGACAGACAGACAGAGTTACTTTCGCATTTATAATATTAGTTGGGATCTTTCTTTGCGTCTGAGCATAGATTGTACGTCGCAAAGTAATCTGTACAAGCACAGAGGATTACGTAACTCAATCTCGTAATCCCGACTCCAATAAGTGTTGAATGATTGCTGATTTTTACCAGAGACAATGAACTATTGTCTCTGGTTGTTCATATATATCGGCTCTATTCTACCTGATGGTAAGAAAAAAAGGAGCCCTGATTGCCATGACAACGGATGCGGTACTATTTTGGTTTAGTGATTAAAGACTCTGAACACATTACTAATGGCCACGGGTTCGGTTCCCGCTAAAGGTGGATGTTTCTTAATTTATTTAAACTTTATTGCACGATGTAAAAACTGTACAAAAGGCGGACTTAATGCCACATGGGATTCTCTACCAGTGAACCTTGGGGTCAAACGTTACGTTACTTTTATTTTGTTGATGTTTGTGTGATGATTGATTTTGAAAACCCATATTTCTTGCAGAAGTTATGGCAAAATCGAGCTCTGTTCTTTCTTATAAATCTCATAAGATCTTCGCGGTATTGGAGATTGAACGTCGCAAACGCAATCTGTACAAGCACAGAGGATTACGTAAGTCAATCCCATAATCCCGACTCCTATAAGTATTGAATGATTGCTGATTTTTGCGGTTCATTGTCTCTGACTGTTCATGTATAATATTGGCTTCACTCTTATGATGGTAAGAAAAAAAAGGAGCCTTGAGTTATTATTATTTTTTTAAAGGAGCAAAAGAGGCGGCAAACTAGCGAGCTAGCGGGTCGCCTGATGGTAAGCAATCACCGCCGCCCATGGACATCTGCGACACCAGAGGTATCGTTGATGTGTTGCCGGCCTTAACCCCATACCCTCCCCAACTGAGCTCTGGCAACCTTACTCACCAAAATTATATACTAGTAAATACTCTGACTAAACACATAACTAAATAATGACAGACCCGTTGGTCGAGTGGTCAGAGACCCTGGCCACAAAACCGAGGGTTGCGGGTTCGAATCCCGCCAGGGACAAATGTTTTTGTGATGAACATCGGCATTCGTACTCGTGTCATGGATGTTTATAAATAACGCAATAGTTTCGAGTACACTACGAGTGTAGGTCTATATTCCTTGCAAGTCGAGACAGACTTTATCAAATATCTTTCTTTGCGTCTGAGCATAGACTGTACGTCGCAAACGCAATCTGTACAAGCACAGAGGATTACGTAACTCGATCCCGTAATCCCGACTCCAATAAGTGTTGAATGATTGCTGATTTTTGCGGTTCATTGTCTCTGATTATGCATGTATGTATATTGGCTCGACTCTGCCTGCTGGTGGAAAAAAAAGGAGCTTTGATTGCCATCGCAACGAATGCGGTTCTATTGTGATTTAGTGATTAAAGACTCTGAACACATTACTAATGGCCGCAGGTTCGGTTCCAGCTAAAGGCGGATGTTTATTTATTTATGTAAACTTTATTGCACGAGGTAAAATCTGTACAAAAGGCTGACTTAATGCCACATGGGATTCTCTGCCAGTCAACCTTGGGGTCGAACGTTACGTTACTTTTATGTTGTTGATGTTTGTGTGATGATTTATTTTGAAAACCCATATTTCTTGCAGAAGTTATGGCAAAACCGAGCTCTGTTCTTTCTTATAAATCTCATAAGTTCTTCACGGTTTTGGAGGTTGAACGTCGCAAACGCAATCTGTACAAGCACAGAGGATTACGTAACTCAATCCTGTAATCCCGACTCCAATAAGTGTTGAATGATTGCTGATTTTTACCAGAGACAATGAACCATTGTCTCTGGTTGTTCATATATATCGGCTCTATTCTACCTGATGGTAAGAAAAAAGGAACCCTGATTGCCATGACAACGGATGCGGTTCTATTGTGGTGATTAAAGACTGAACACAAAACTAATTTCCGCGGGTTCGATTCCCGCTAAAGGCGGATATTTGTGTTTTGATTTATTTCTGAGAACCTTACAGAAGTTATCGCAAAACCGAGCTCTGTTCTTTCTTATTAATCTCATAAGTTCTTCACGGTATTGGAGATTGAACGTCGCAAACGCAATCTGTACAAGCACAGAGGATTACGTAACTCAATCTCGTAATCCCGACTCCTATAAGTATTGAATGATTGCTGATTTTTGCGGTTCATTGTCTCTAGACCAGTGATTCCTAAAGTGATCCAGGTGGACCCCCAGGGGTCCACGGGAGACTTGCTGGGGGTCCAAGGAGGCGTGAATAAAAATTGGGGGTCCATAAGATGTTAAAGGGGTCCACGAAAATTTATCTGCTTTTGATAGTAAAGAGCAAAATTATAAAATATCTGCAAGTAAAGAGCAAAATTATAAAATAGCAAAATATCTGTTTGAACAGTCACGGAACAAATATGCATGTTGTTCAAAATGGTTGGTAGTACACTTGGTTGAAAACATGTAATCAGTACACCCTGTGAACTCAGAAACACGACACAATTTTTATTTTTTGGGGACTTTATAAATTAGTATAAATGTAGCAGCGGGGGGGGGGAAGGGTCCACCCGAAACCAGTAAAAGGACAACGGCAGAATCCCATGTATTTCCAGTACCACATAAAGACTTAGCGTTCCAAGAAGTGAATACTAGAAAATCAATCCTCTAATGATGCTTATCAAAAAATGTAATGGTAACATATTTTTTAAAGCTGGGGATAAAAAGATGATTTCAAACATAACCTCCAATGCAACTTTTACATTATCCACAGAATTGCCATTTCCCCAAATGTTACTAAGGCTTTGACCATCTGACTGTCACTTTGAAATGTAAGCAAAAATTGACCTTATTGCCATGGAGTATATTAAATATACGAGCACCGACATCTATTGGTCTAAAATGTCAATAGTTCTGTCCCAAATAATGCCAACGTCAAATTCGTTCTCCAGATGGCGTTATAAACAATTTTTAAACCTGTCAAATTGAAGTGTACTAAATATGAGCCCCAATGATATTTTTTTAAATATCATTGATGACCCTCCATTGTTATTGCTTATTATTTTGTATAACATTGCGCAAACTAATATAAACCTGTAGGGTGGAGGAACACCTTACTGGTGGTTAAGCATTTTTATGATAGCTCAACGTACAGTCACTGCTTTTTCAAAACAAATAAAACAAGGAGGAAAATAAAGACCAACATCATTATGTAATAATTATTATTTATTTCTATAAAATAATATTATGCTTCTCTTCTTTGTACGATAAGATAAATCCAGCGCTGAACAATATTGAGAAGATTTTCATTCGAGTCTTATTGGACATGACGATGTATGCGTGATAGGCGCGCATATTTCAATAATCACCGCATTAGCAAGTTCCAACACTAAATACTAAAACATTCTGGTATATATTAGAAAGTCCTCACAAATAATCACACAAATCACACTCGAAGAGTCCCTTTTCGCAGAATAGCTGACAGCGCAGGAGCAAAGGTGCTCAACCTACACACATCTATTGTAATATTATTATATTACATTTTTATTATTGTATACAACATATTTATTATTGTATGTATCTGCGTGCTCAACTGAAGGCAAATCATTTAAAAAATCATAACACGGCAAATATTGTGAACAAGAATGCAATAAAGATTATGAAAATGAATATTAATTGACCGATGTCTTTCCGATCAATTTTGACACATTATCAAACATAAACTAAAGAGTCGCTGTTCAGATAACGTCAAATGCGTTCTGTTTTTCGATGTTCAATGACCGGCGTTTTGTTTCAGGGATTTTATAAGATAATACAATCAAGGATTTCCGGCTATTCCCAGCTTCTAAAAATCTACTTCAAATTGAAAAATGTTCGTCTCATGATTACCTTTAAATCCTATATAGTTAGTTTTGGGAACGCTTAGTTTTACGAGTGGTACTCAGTTTGCCGTTCTCCTTTTGAAAGTGGTCCACGAGGAAAAAAAGTTTGGGAACCACTGCTCTAGACTGTTCATGTATAATATTGGCTTCACTCTTATGTTGGTAAGAAAAAAAGGAGCCTTGAGTTATTAAATACTCTGACTAAACACATAACTAAATAATGACAGACCCGTTGGTCGAGTGGTCAGAGACCCTAGCTACAAAACCGAGGGTTGCGGGTTCGAATCCCGCCAGGGACAAATGTTTTTGTGATGAACATCGGCATTCGTACTCGTGTCATGGATGTTTATAAATAACGCAATAGTTTCGAGTACACTACGAGTGTAGGTCTATATTCCTTGCAAGTCAAGAGAGACTTTATCAAATATCTTTCTTTGCGTCTGAGCATAGATTGTACGTCGCAAACGCGATCTGTACAAGCACAGAGGATTACGTAACTCGATCCCGTAATCCCGCTCCAATAAGTGTTGAATGATTGCTGATTTTTGCGGTTCATTGTCTCTGGCTGTTCATGTATATTGGCTCCACTCTGCTGGTGGTAAGTGTGACGAGTAATGTCAAATATCAGTGTAACATGAGGGTGGTTGTCAACTTATTTTTATTAAACAGTCTGTCGCTTACTCCGGCCTTTCATTGACGTCTCATTGGCGACGAGGAGCGGATTTTTTAATTATCCCGTAAACGGATAACGTGTTTTAATTTTCAAAATGCCAATCGGGAAAATAGAACCTTTTAATTTAGCTTCAAAGCTATGGCCTGCATATATTCGTCGGGTAAACCAGTACATTATGCTGAATTCAATAGAAGATAAATTGAAGGTGCCTATGTTGATAACTGTCGTGGGTGAAGAAACATACGCGTTGATGTGCGATCTGTGTTCACCGAGTTTTCCAGAGGATAAAACGTATGAAGAATTAGTGAAACTAGTGACGGAACACTTAGAACCACAGCGTTCCGAGATTGCCGAGCGCCACGTGTTCAGATTGCGCCGACAGCGTCCCGGCGAGCCCCTCACGGAGTACTTGCAGGCGTTAAAACATCTCGCGGCCACGTGTAATTTTGGAAAATGTAAATCTTGTTCAACGCTAGAGGAGAACCTGCGTGACCAGTTTGTTTCGGGTCTCGCAAACGATACAATGCGATCCAGGATTTTTGCAGAAAAAAAAATACAATACAAAGAGGCAGTTGAACTAGCATTGGCATTAGAGGCGGCGGAAAAGCATGCGGAGGTAAGCCGGTCAACGGGGGCCGTGACAGACTCGTCTCGGGCTACCGGCGGCGAGGCGGGCGAAGGCCTGCATTACGCGCGCGGCGGGCCGGCGGGCTCGCGCGGGCGAGGGCCGCGGGCGCCCGACACCGGCGCAGGCGGCGCAGGAGCGGCCGGCAGCAGGGGCGGCGACGGCGCGGGCCTGCTGGCGCTGCGGCAAGGCTCACGCACCAGACAAGTGCAGGTTTAGGAATTACAACTGTGATGAGTGCGGGCAAAGAGGTCATTTACGTGTGATGTGTAAAAGAGTGCGTGTGAGTGGCGGCCAACAAAACTACGTAAGTGACGAATTGGATGATGGAATGTTCAATATTGCAGTCGCAGCTCAAGGTAACAAACCATACTTCATTAAGGTTAGGATCGACGGAAATAGTTTAGAGTGTGAAGTGGACACTGGCAGCAAAATTTCCGCGATTAGTGAGGACACCTACCGACGTATGTTTTCGAATAAAAAAATAGTAGCCGATAATTTAATATTAAGATGTTATTCTGGTTTGCAAATCGAGTCGCTGGGTTACATTGAGGTGGAAGTGTGTCTAGGGGATAAAATAGCCAAATCACTCCCACTTTATGTTATTAAAGGTGGTGCTCGACCTTTATTAGGAAGACAATGGATGCGCGCTTTAAAAATAACACAAATAAACCTAAATGAAATCGCAGATGACGGATTTGTAAACCGGTTATGCGAGAAATTCCCCGAAGTGTTTTGTGACAAATTAGGTACATGTAAGCGATCTATTCGACTACAGCTGATAGATAACGAACCGGTGTATGTGCGAGCGAGACCGATGCCGCTGGCGCTGCGCTCGCGCGTCGAGGCGGAGCTGGCGCGGCTCGAGGCGGACGGCTCGATATACCGTGTAGATTACTCAGATTATGGCACCCCAATTGTCCCCGTCGTTAAAGCAAATGGTGACATACGCATTTGCGGTGATTATAAAATTACCATAAACCCAAAGTTAAAAAGGGATTATTACCCACTGCCACGCATCGAGGAGATGTTTGCAAATCTAAGCGGGGGGGAGAAATTTAGTAAAATCGATTTGAGACACGCGTATGAGCAATGTCTTATAACTGAGGACTCGCAGAAGTATACGGCGATAACTACGCATGTAGGTACGTTTGCGTATCGTCGCACCCCTTACGGCCTTTCTTGTGTACCAGAAAAATTCCAAAAAATAATGGAGGAGACATTGCGCGGGGTGCCAGGCTGCGTCGTATTTTTGGATGACATATGCGTAACAGGGTCAAACAACACTGAACATATTAAAAATCTGACAGCTGTACTCGAAAGATTACGCAATATGGGGCTTACTGTTAAATTAAGTAAATGTACTTTTCTACAAGATGATGTTAAGTATTTAGGATTTATAATTAACAAAGACGGCCTGCGTCCCGATCCGGAAAAACTTGAGGCCATTTCCAATGCACCAGTTCCTGGGAACGTATCACAACTTAAAAGCTTTTTAGGGATGTTAAATTATTACGGGCGGTTTATTCCCAATTTAAGCACCATCTTGCAACCCTTACATAATTTGTTAAAAAAAGGCGTGGATTGGAAGTGGGACTCAAAATGTGCTAAAGTGTTTTGTGAGGCGAAGCGATTACTCCTGAGCGACCGCGTGTTAGCGCACTATGAAGAGGGGCGCGAGATGGTGCTGTCTGTGGACAGCAGCGCGTACGGGCTGGGCGCGGTGCTGGCGCACCGCTACGCGGACGGCGCCGAGCGGCCGGTCAGCTGCGTCTCGCGCACGCTCAGCGCGCCCGAGCGCAACTACAGCCAGCTCGATAAAGAAGCGCTCGCTATCTTATTTGGTGTCACAAAACACCACCAGTACCTATTCGGAAGGCGTTTTGTGTTACGCACTGACCACCAACCGTTAACGTATATTTTTGGTGAAAAGGGGGGCATCCCGCAAACTGCAGCCAGTCGGCTGCAAAGGTGGGCGGCGCGTCTGGCTGCATACGATTTTTCGATAGAATTCGTTCGTTCGGCGGACAATGGTCCGGCTGATGCACTTTCGCGATTACCGTTACCTCAGGAGGGTCGTTTCGTAGACACTGTAGATTATATGAATTTAATGGAAGAAATATTGCCGGTCAATTTCAAAGATATTGCGAGAGAGACGGAACGTGACCCATTACTGTGCAAAATTAAAGGGTTCATTAATTTTGGTTGGCCGGCGAGTCCGAGTTGTGACGCGGAAAGACCATACTTTTTAAGGAAAAATGATTTGTCTGTTAGTCAGGGATGTGTTATTTATAAATATAGAATCGTAGTGCCACAAGTATGCCAAAAACAAGTTTTAAGTGAAATTCACGAAGGGCATTTAGGCATGAAAAAAATGAAAAGTTTATCACGTAGCTACATATATTGGGCAGAGTTAGATCGCGACATTGAAGAGGTGTGCAGGTCGTGCAGCGCATGCCGCAGCGTGCGCGACGCGCCGCCGCGGGCGCAGCTGCACCCCTGGGAGTTGCCGCACCCGTGGCAGCGCGTCCACGCCGACTTTGCCGACTGTCAAGGGGTTCGGTACTTAATAATAGTAGATGCTCATTCAAAGTGGATCGAGGCAGTTCCGATGAAAAGTACAAATACAGAATCCACTACTAAAGTATTCAGAAGCATTTTTTCACGTTTTGGACTACCGTCACAGCTCGTGACCGACAACGGGCCACCGTTTTCTTCGCACGATTTCAAATTATACTGTGAAAACAATTGTATTAAACATTCAACCTCGGCTCCTTATAGACCTCAGGGAAACGGCGCAGCCGAAAATGCCGTGAAAACGGTAAAGAAAGCAATTAAAAGAGCATTATATGAAGGTGAGGACGTAAACAACGCACTTAGTAAATTTCTTTTACAATATCGGAACTGTGAGCACGCAACCACTGGCATCTCGCCAGCGGTAGCTCTGCTGGGGCGGCGGCTGCGCAGCCGGCTGGACGCGCTGCGGCCGGACGTGGCGGCCGCCGTGCGCGACCAGCAGCAGCGCCGGGCCGAGCGCGCGGGCGGCGCGCACAGGGACTTCCGTGAAGGGGACGCGGTGCTCGCGCGCGACTACACGTCGAGGGGGGACAAGTGGGCCGAAGCCACGGTTATAAAGAAAACGGGGCCGGTCTCGTACAAGTTAGGTCTAGGTAACGGAATGGTGTGGCGCAGACATACCGACCAAATCATTCCGAAGACTCGTTCCGATCTGAACAGGTATTCACTATCCAGATTAAGCACAGCCGCTGAGGCAGAGGGCACAGGTTCCGAGGGCGAAGTAGAAGTCGATAACAGAGCCGAGGGTGATGTATTCGAAGACGCGTCAAGTGGCGACGGTGAGGGCCCGAGGGCGCCGTCGAAGGCACCGCAGGAGTCGCCGCGGTCCACCGCGGAACCGACCCCGCCCCAGGCCGGCCTGGAGGCAACGCCGGCGCCACTTGGCGCCTCCGCTCGAGCACTGCGTGCATGGAATCGAGCTAAAAGGAACCCCAACTAAATAAGGGGATTATTTAAGATTGTAGACTGTAATTAACGCACATTTAGGCGTTTTCTTTGTATTTAAGATGTATAGTTTAAAAATTAGGTTTAAGCGATAACATTTAATTAAAGAATTAATTGTTAACTTGGTGGGGAGATATGTGACGAGTAATGTCAAATATCAGTGTAACATGAGGGTGGTTGTCAACTTATTTTTATTAAACAGTCTGTCGCTTACTCCGGCCTTTCATTGACGTCTCAGTAAGAAAAAGAGGAGCTCTGATTGTTATGACAACGGATGTGGTTCTATTGTGATTTAGTGATTAAAGACTTTGAACACATTACTAATGGCCACGGGTTCGGTTCCCGCTAAAGGTGGATGTTTATTTATTTATGTAAACTTTATTGCACGATGTAAAAACTGTACAAAAGGCTGACTTAATGCCACATGGGATTCTCTACCAGGGAACCTTGTGGTCAAACGTTACTTTTATGTTGTTGATGTTTGGGTGATGATTTATTTTGAAAACCCATATTTCTTGCAGAATTTATGGCATAACCGAGCTCTGTTTTCTTTTCTTATAAATCTCATGAGTATTGGAGATTGAACGTCGCAAACGCAATCTGTACAAGCACAGAGGATTACGTAACTCAATCCCGTAATCCCGACTCCAATAAGTGTTGAATGATTGCTGATTTTTACCAGAGACAATTAACCATTGTCTCTGGTTGTTCATATATATCGGCTCTATTCTACCTCATGGTAAGAAAAAAAGGAGCCCTGATTGCCATGACAACGGATGTGATTCCCGCTAAAGGCGAATATTTGTGTTTTAATTTATTTCTGAGAACCTTACAGAATTTATAGCAATACCGAGCTCACGTTCTTTTCTTATAAATCTCATAAGTTCTTCGCGGTATTATTGGAGATTGAACGTCGCAAACGCAATCTGTACAAGCACAGAGGATTACGTAACTCGATCCCGAAATCCCGACTCCAATAAGTGTTGAATGATTGCTGATTTTTACCAGAGACAATGAACCATTGTCTCTGGTTGCCAATATATATGAATGACATGTATTGGCTCCACTCTGCTGCTGGTAAGAAAAAGAGGAGCCCTGATTGTCATGACAACGGATGTGGTTCTATTGTGATTTATTGTCTCTGACTGCTCTGTAAGCCGCTTTATCCGTCGTGAAGTAGTGCCTTTAGCGGAAAAGTGGATGTGTAGTACCGTTCTTAGACTCGTATTGATAAATGGCACTCAAATCTGAGCTCGATCTTGAGTGCGAACTTGATATGTCATTCTCATACAAAACAGCACCTCAAGTTCGCGCTCAAGATCGAGCTCAGAGTTGAGTGCGATTTATTAATACGCTACGTGCTACATCCGTAAAGATGGGAATAATACCATGAAAACCAACCATAGAAATAGAAACATTGAGGTATTATTACTACTACGGTGACATCTCGAACAAATATTTTCTTACCCGCATTGTGGTCGATGGACAACAAATTTGCCGTCATTTGTGCAATTTTTGACTATTTTTATAATCGAATAATGCCGTGTTGTGTTTTAAATACATGTGCAATCGTTATAGGATAAAAAATAAGGATAGTGGCGTGTTATTTCATAGGTAAAAAGACGAAAAGATCACTAAATTGACGCATAACTTTGGTTCGCGATGTCCATTCTATACGTAGTAGTAATACCTCAATGAGTATAAATAAATTGCAGATTCGGAGTAAAGTAAAGTATCAGCCTATGAATGTCCCACTGAAGGCTAAAGGTCTCCATCATTTGAAATCATGTTTTCGTTATAAAGATGGGTTTTGGCTTAATCACCACGCTTGATAAATGCGGATTGGTAATCACAAACCCGGGCTGTGTTCGGAAAAAGCGTCACATAGTTTGAACGACCAGGGAATCGAACCCAGAACCTCGACCCACGGCCAGGTACTTAAACCACTAGACCATCGAGGCGATACTTATAGTACAGTGTGAATATTTATTTTCAGGCACATTTAAAATCCATGGTGTATATGTATGTTGCCATGTATTGGTTTGTATATTTACAGTATATTTTGAGTTATCCTAGTGTATTTTGAGGTATTTCACTATGTAGTGACTACAGTCTACACTGCAGTCAAAAAATACATTTAAAATTTATAAACATTTTGCTTGGTCCAACCTGCTTCAACCTGCTTCCTTTCTGTGTAAGGCCGTACAGAAAGAAAGCTGGAAACTTATCGGCGCTTACAAGCTCTTGTCAGTGCTTATAAGTTTCCAGCTTTCTTTCTGTATACGGCCTTACGCACTTAGAATCTTAGATTAACAATGTAAGCCAAATTTCCTTTCACAAGACAAAGCGCTCGGTTTGTCTTGTTCAAAGAACACGCCAAACAAAACACGAAAACCTCGAAATGCCAAAATTCCCGCACATCTGATTAGCTCCTTAAATCCGAGCGGTGAACTTTTAAACACGACAAACGTTGCTTCGAAGTTAATTAATAAGACGGTAATTATAATCAAATTTGCCGATGTCTCCTCGAGCTTTGGGTATGCAAATGTCTTAAGCTTCTGCGGTGGTTGGGTGGAAGCGATTATACTAATACGGGGTAGGGTGCTCATACGAGTTTAGATTTGCTGAGGTTTCACTCGCGTTTTTGTAAAAGAAGTTCTTGCTTGGAAGGGAAAAATTCTTCCTAATGTAGCAACTGTTTTAACAGGCCCGTTGGTCTAGTAGTCAGACCCTGGCTACAAAACCGAGGGTCGCGGGTTTGAATCCCGCTAGGGGCAAGTGTTTTTGTGATGAAAATCGGCATTTGTTTGTAAAAGGCGAAAGATATATACGGTTTGAAGTTAAACCAGAGTCATTTGAACACGAGTCTGGTGTCGAATGGATGTTGATCAAAATTATTTATGTATGTATGTTTATCCGTTTTCTAGTTTTAGTTCTAGCTTAACAGTACAAGCACGAAAGCTTAGTGTGGGGCTAGGCAATCGGTGTGTGAGTTCAAAGAATTTTTTATTATTTAATTTCTGCTCCATTAGACATAGTCTTTTTCAATTTAATTACCTATTACAAACACTAATATTATTAAACGGTACTAAACGCCTTGGATGCTGATATATGAGTAGTTTAGCCTCGCTAAAAATCCGAAATATGTATCTACAAGAAATTATAGGGACTGCCTACAAATAACTATTATGCAAACTCTTTCTTATAAGCATTTGCAATAATTTCCACGAGTAAGACAAATTGTTTGTTACATATTGTATTAAATTGTAAAAATATTGTATCTAAGTTTTAGATGAATTCGAAGTAATTCTTATGTACACAGAACAACTTACCTTTGTTTAAAACTGTAAGAGTTACGTACAGTTTTAAACAAAGGAAAAGTTGTTCAAATATCAAATAAATCCTATAGTTTACGTATTTCTTGGTATACTTCACTCGAATACAAAATAACATCGCTACAAATGAAGCCACGTCTTAAATAATTTGATTGTGAAATGACTAGCTTAACATTTCTATTTGTCTGAGCGTATTAACTTTGTTTGAGATTGCGAAGATCAAGGAAAACGTTGACGTTTAAGCAAAAAAGTTTAGAATTAACAGATTTAGGAGGCTTGGAATAAATTTTAAAAGTCGCCTCCTTCCGAAAAGATAATAATAATACCCTTTCGGCCCTTTTAGAACATGGCGGCTGGTCTTACGATCAGCCAGGTACGAAGGATATATTATAAAGCACAAGTGAGTACGCAAGCACACTTATACTCCGTTTTCCCTCACTCTCATAGTTCAGTAGGATGGCAATCAAAATAATTATTATTTATTTATTTATTTATTTATAAGGCGCAGGACCAACGGCTTAACGTGCCTTCCTCAGCATGGAGGAGCTCGAGATGAAATTTTTCGGTCACCCATCCGATGACTGGCCTCTGCGAGAGTTGCTTAACTTAGCAATCGCAGACCGACCGCGATAGCCAACGCGCCATCGAGCTCCTCAAAAAGAACTTAGCCAATTAATAAATGCCACATATTTTTTTCAAGCAAAGGTACCTATGTAATTATTCTTTAAGCAAGCTTCTGCCGCAGTTTGAGGATCATTTTTCGTAAACATTTAAATGTGTTCGTTTTTATACTATTTATTTAAATGAGGATTCCAGGACCCTTTTTATTGTCCAAGGGCAGCGGTGATCACAGACAATCAGGTGACCATCTTGTTCTTATGCCTCACAATCACATTAAAAAAACAATTCTACCCGTAAAACAAATTAATTATGTTTAACAACATCATCACGCGTATGTTTCATAACAAAACAACGCGAATCCACGTATGAAATACCTCCTTTTGTGTAAAAATAAACTCGTTATCAAGCCACGTCGCCGCCTTTCAGCGTGGAACACGTCATTCAAGCTAGGAATAGCTTAATAGGTCACATCTGATGTGAAAGGGATGGGTTAAAGCGGATTAACTTGTTATTTTTACATTTTCATCTACATACATCTACACTATCTACCTCTACACTTATAATATTCATCATCATCCCAGCGCCTCTCCCGGTTGCATCCTCGGCCATTAACTTGGAGCCCAGGGTACGCTGTGACTATGATCCTGAATTGACATGCCTGGTTATTACAATGGAGCGACTGTCGTCTGACCTCCGTAACCACAAGTGAAACCAGACAATTTGGATCATGGTCGGGACCAACGGCTTAACGTGCCAACTCTAGAATGACGAACTTAATTTTTATGGGTTTTACTCAGCTCAATTGAGGGGGGTACGGTGGGGTCTTAAAGGCAGGCAACGTATTTATGACCCTTGTGCGGATTTTGATGTCCATGGCCAGAGGTGATAACTTACCATCAGAATACTCTCTTATTCGTTTGCCTCCGTATTACATAAAAAAAGAAGTTTCAAAACTCCCGCAAAAACGTCAATCAAAACCGAACAAAATCAAAACATTGTAAACATTGTAATATGATCTGTTTGTTCCTCCATTATCCGGCCTCAAACAAACCGAAGAAAAGGCTCAATGTATTCAGTGGACAGAACCCCGCCATAGTTTGCTCAAAGAAGGGTCTGAATCTGAATATCGTGACAAATCGAATCACAGCTGTCGTATTTATGTAAGTATTGACATGGGTGCGTATTGGGCCTTTTAGGTGGCTGAGTGTCACACCGAGGCGTAACTTAAGAGTCACATAGTGTCAAAGTAGAATAGCATAGCCCTCATCGTTTAAAAAATATATATATATTTCACTACATAATATACATTGATCTGACTCCGTGTTAAGTAGCTTAAGCACTTGTGTTACAGATATCAGAATCAACAGTGGTATTACAAATATACTTAAATAGAAACATATACCACCCAGACCAGGACAAACAGACCATGTTCATGCACACAATTTTTTGTCCTGTGCGCGAATCGAACCCGCGACCTCTTGTATAATAACCACATCTTGACCATTACAACAAGCGGGCCGTCAAAAAAAACGAATTGAAGGACTGAATATAAACTTAGTGGAACTTCCACTCGACTGAGCCGATCGTCTTTGGAAGAAACTCCATCTAACAGAAGACCACTGTGAAGTAGCACTTCGTAACTGTTATGCTATGTTTCTGCTGGTGACCTATATTACAAACCCCATTGGATTTTAACGGCAGGCAACGCATCTGCGCGACCCTTGTTTGGTTATTGATGTCCACGGGCAGCGGTGATCACTTACCATCTGGTGACCGTCTTGTTCGTATACCATCTTAACATTAAACAGTGATTTGATTGGCTTTACGCATATTTGTAAAGAAAGTTATCAAGCCATAATTCATTTTCTTGTAGCTTTTATATCGCAACTTTTGCATAACTCCGGACGTAGATCGCGATGTGGTAAAACTTTCTTAGATTTGATAACATTTATTGCGGCAATAAAATGATTGCGGTGTGAGCAGAGGCCGCGCAGTATAACAAAGTTATTCGATTCGTACATCTACAAATTGTCACTCAATATCATGCTTTATTTCAACGCAGAAAAGTCCAACTCCAGCAAATTCAATTTGTCATACAGAATCGGGAGTAATGTACAAGTTTTCCACTTTTATGACTTCTGGCGTCGCTTTCTTTTGCCTTTATCGTTTTACTTTTATGCGAGCGAGATAGATAATGCGGAATATTATAACATAGTTGAAGATTCCTGTCTGGGATACTTTATTGTTTTAAAATTGTATGGAGGAAAGTTCTGTTAAAGTTGGAAGTTGGGAATCGGAAGCCTCGAGTAGCGGTTATGGTTTGAATCTCATCTATGTTAAAGATTTTGTTAGTCCGGATCTAATAAGTAGAACTTCTAGGGTCGTGGTTTAAGTAATTATTTGATCTTAGTTTTTCATTATAATTTTTAGGCTTTATACATTATGGTTCACTAATTCACCATAGACTACTTGACCATTATAAACAATTTTATTTATAAGCGGCTTTGCGCGTTGTTAAGATTCCTGTTTTATCCCATGGAATCATCTAATCGGGATGAAAAGTCCTATCACCTGCCGGTATATCAAATTTCATCAAAATGCGTTCAGTAGTTTCAGCGTGCCCGACGAACAAACATCCAAGCAAGCAAAATTTCAAATTTGTAATATTAGTATGATTAGTGCATTATAAGTTGCCATTAAACCGACTTCAAAAAAACCGTAAACACAAAAAAAAACTAAAAATTAAAAAATAATTCCTAATATCTATTACCTCATACTGTAATGTTCCTAAACTATGTTAAAGTAATCTTAAACATACTAACTGAAGTCGGTGCTTCTTCTCTTCTGTTTTTGGGCAGGCACCGACTTCAGTTAGTATGTTTAAGATTACTTTAACATAGTTTAGGAAAATTACAGTATGAGGTAATAGATATTAGGAATTATTTTTTAATTTTTAGTTTTTTTTTGTGTTTACGGTTTTTTTGAAGTCGGTTTAATTTTTTTTTAAAAAGTCAGTTTATTTCATGATTTTTAGTTGTGTAAAAGCGTTGTGAACTTAATTATTAATAGGAACTTAGTTGTTGCTAAGAGTGAATGAGAGTGTGGATAAATTTCTTGTTCTCGCGTGAAGGCTCAGCGAGACTTCTCGGCGAGATTTCTCGCCGTGGGTCTGGATGTAATATAAACAAGTATCACGTTAGCCCTACATACATTCGATCGACCAATTGCAGTTCTGCCTTCCAACTCCTAACCGTTAAGGAGTACTGTAGCTTCATCATCAGCACAGTAGCATTAAGTAGATGTTGATTCAAGCATACCTCACAAGCAACATGTAAGCCCTACATACTACTAAATAGTTTCCATCGACCAAATTGCAGTTCTGCCTTCCAACTCCTAACCGTTAAGGAGTACTGTAGCATCATCATCAGGACAGCAGCATCAAATGTTGACACCCTGAAGCATATACCTGAGTAAGACATGATTACGTAACAAAAACACCATACGAGCATACAATTTTCGGTGGTTGCCCTCGATTTCTCCTGGATTCCATCATCAGATCCTGGACTGGTGAAAATGGGACCACCTCAGAACTGAACTCTACACAACAAAAAAAAAAATTTTGAAATCCGTCCACAATTGACGAAAATATCGATGAACATACATAAAAAAAAAAAAAAAAAATATTATACATACAGACGAATTGAGAACCTCCTCCTTTTTTGAAGTCGGTTAAAAAGAGAGATCTCATTTTACCACAACCTTTTACAGAAACTTAATTTTTTTTTTTAATATGATCTTTTTAATGACCTATTTTGACAAATCCAAATTACAGTACCTGAATCTTCCGTATTTTTTTTTTTTTTTTTTTTTTTTTTATACTATAGGGCAGCAAACGAGCAGACGTATTGCCTGATGGTAAGCAATCAACGCCGCCCATGGACACTCGCAACACCAGAGGAGTCACAAATGCGTTGCCGGCCTTTTAGAAGGGAGTACGCTCTTTTCTTGAAGGTGAGGAGGTCGTAACGGTCCGGAAATACCTCAGGCGACAGTTGATTCCACAGTTTGGTTGTGCGTGGCAAGAAGTTTCTGGAGAAGCGCACAGTGGTGGATTGCCAGTCATCTAAGCGATGTCGATGAAACTGTTGTCGCGTTGAACGATGACGAAAGGACGTGGGAGGTATAAGTCCGAACAATTCCTCAGAGCACTCCCCATAGTAAAAGCGATATAGGATGCAGAGCGAGGCTACATCCCTACGCAGCGCCAAAGGATCAAGCCATTTTGAAATATCTTGGCAGTCGATAATGCGCATAGCTCTACGCTGGATGCGGTCCAGAGGGAAAAGCTGGTACTGGGGTGCCCCTGCCCATAAATGAGAACAGTATTCCATATGCGGCCGAACCTGTGCCTTATAAAGTTGCAGGCGATGGGCCGCAGTGAAATACCGCCTCGATCTATTGAGCACGCCAAGCTTCTTGGAGGCTAATTTAGCCTTTCCCTCTAAGTGACCACGGAACTGCACTTCGCTAGATATGTCGACACCAAGTATCCCAATAGTGGCTGAGGTAGAAAGGGGGGTGCCCTGAAACCGTGGAGATACGACCACCGGTAGTTTTTTTGCGGTGAACACGCAGGCCTGCGTCTTTGTGGGGTTAAAACGGACCAGATTCAGTCTACCCCAATCCGAGACCCTCTCCAAGGAGCTCTCTATTTCAGACACAAGCCTGTTACGGCTCTCGATGACGTTATCCCGAGAAATACCAGCGCGGCCGGTATAAAAAGCATCGCCGGTGCTGTCATCCGCATAACAATGAATATTGCTTATTTGCAACATATCATTGATATGCAGGAGAAACAGATTTGGCGAGATATAAAAATAAACATACTCAATTGGCCAAACGCACAAACATAACATCCAAAACTTCTGTATACATAATAAAAAGATAACCCAAATGAATCTGCTTAAGTACATTAGCAAATATACATTACAAATCATCTCTCGTTTGATAGTAGGGTGTTATAAATTCGTGATGTCATCGGCAAACATTAATTTGTTGCTTTGACGTCACCGAGCGATTCAGATCTTCAGATTTCTTTGGTGGATTTTCCTGAAAGTGCTTTATGGGACATACTACTACATACGACGAGCCGTTTGGTGTAATGGTCGAGAAGTCGGGTATTACACCAAAGGTCGCGGGTTCGATCCCCGCACGGTACAAACATTTGTGTGCATGAACATGTCTGTTTGTATCGGTCTGGGTGTTTCTATGTATAATATGTATATATTTACAAAAAAAAAAAGTATATAAGTAATGTTTATCCGTTGTCTGGCATCCATAGCACAAGCTTCAGCTTAGTTTGGGGCTAGATGGCGCTGTGTGAATAATGTCCAGAGATATTTATTTATTTATTTATTTTTTATACTGCTAGTATGGAATTCAAGCTTTTCATTCAATGATGATAAATATATAAGACAAAGATGTTTTAAGATATTACTCGACTATTTTGGTTATTTTGCTGACTTTAATTTTTCCTGACTGCTCAATACAATCACAACAGAATTTTCCTTTGGTCTACTGAACAACTTCTTGACCATTACACCGAACAGCTTTTAACTGACTCGAAGAAAGGGGGGTATTTATTTTGAACATGAAACATTATACAGTGAAATAAATCAATATTTCACAACATCTCATACGCTGATCTGACTCCGTGTTAAGTACATAATAAATGTAGCATAAGCACTTGTGTTGCAGAGATCAGAATCAACAGTGGTATTACAACTACACTTAAATAGATACATATAACACCCAGACCAGAACAAAAAGACATTTCATACACAAAAATGTTTGTCGTGAACGGAAATCGAACCCGCGACCTCTTGGTCTACTAGGAAACTTTTTGAACGGGTAGTCGAAAATAAATCAACTCTACAATTTCTTTCACTGAACGGCAAAGGCCGTGTGTCTCCAACCTCCACGTTGTTTACATTCCAGAAACCGATTTTATAAATGGCTGGTTCAGTTTTGGTCTCATTGAGTATTGGCTGAGTGCCTCATTGTTTGCGAACAACGGCGGCGAACTAAGGCCTCTGCTTCTGACAATTATTAATTATGCTAGTTATCGAGTCTTGAATAAATCGACTGTCTGATCAGATTTCAATGGGTACGTCTTGGTTATTATTTATGGTTATAATGGTTAATTAATTAATGGTTAGTGTGCTATGTCATCTATGTGTATGTTTGTTATTTGTGTATTCGGTATATTTTACGGAAATTTAAGTCGGATGATCGAGGTGGAGTGAATGGTAATGATTTTAAATAATTCAAAGCTTGATGTTAATAAAAATATCGGACTACTGAAGAGCTATGTAGTTAACTACACAAATTGGGAACACGTTAGAGTTATCCACTAAATTCTACGTGATAGACTCCCATCCATATTATAACAAACTTCTGTCCTTATTGATTTTGATATGCAAAAGAATTTACTCTGTGAATTAATTGCTGAATAAATTCATGATTTATTTACAAAAGAGAAGTAGGTAACATAAAATGATACTAAGATAAAATTATATTGGTAATTTATATTTACAGTTTATCTGATATTTTCTTTAAGCTGCTTATTCATTAGAAATCTTATTTCTTATTATTAATATTATAAACTAGCGGCCGCCCGCGACTCCGTCCGCGTGGATTTCGATTTTCAATAGCCTAAAGCCTTCCTCGTCATATGGACTGTCCAACACAAAAAGAATTTTTCAAATCGGACCAGAAGTTCCTGAGATTAGCGCGTTCAAACAAACAACCATACAAACAAACAAACAAACAAACAAACATACAAACAAACTGTTCAGCTTTATATATTAGTATAGATGTGAAA
The DNA here is from genome assembly GCA_958496325.1 of Nomophila noctuella. NCBI lineage: Eukaryota > Metazoa > Arthropoda > Insecta > Lepidoptera > Crambidae > Nomophila > Nomophila noctuella. Next base: position 1,166,966 of record OY292504.1, read on the forward strand.
GTTTGTTTTGTTTGGATGTTTGTCCGTCAATCACGTTGAAACTATTGGACGAATTTTGATGAAATTTGGTATACAGGCAGGGTACGGGCTGACTTAGGTGATAGGTTTTATCACGGTTAATTGCTTCCACGGGATAAACCAAAATCCGCGCGAATGAAGTCGCAGGCGGCCGCTAGTATTTTTTAATTCTATTAACATGATAATTTATGGCAGTTCATTTCATAACTTGGGGCTGGATGGCAGTATACGGAAATCATTTAATTGGGCATCAAACGGGATTACGTCTGTCGACATAAACATTTAATGACTTATTAAATACCAACTGCCATAACAGATTTGGCGATATTCCAGAACTATTAATGTGAGCCATTAACTTCAACTAGATGAAAGCAAAGAAATCGGTAAGTGAAATCTTAATCTTTAAGTATTTTTATCTTTAAAAGTCGCTCGCGACATTGTCCCAGTGGATTTGGGTTTCGGCAGACATAGTGTTATGTACTATAGCTTTAAGCCTTCCTTGACAAATGGACTGCCCAAAACAAATATACTTTTTCAATTTGAACCTTTAGTTCCTGAGATTAGCGCGTTCAAACAAACAAACTCTTCAGCTTTATTGCATTACAGTAAGGACTTTTTTTTATTACACCTGTTTTTATAATTGTTTATTCATTATTATGTACAAATTGCCAAAATAAAGGGAAGCAACCTCATTTTTCCCTATCCCTTTACATAAATAATCTTCCGAAAATAGAACACCTTTTTCAATGACCTAATTTAGACCAAAAATAAAAAGGGGCACGTTGGCAAGAACCTTTTAGCTGACGCTTTTAATAAAGATGTTGAAAGTTGAAAATGTAAAATACAGTGTGAAATGTTTAAAGATATATAACTATTTACTACTTTGCTTTTATGTAGACTCAGTCGAGGTCCTGTACTATGTTAGCTCAAAAAATACACAAAACAGGATAAACTAAATGGAAAAATCATAACAAGATATCAAATTATTTGGATTCAACACCAAATGCCTAGCCTCAAACTACATAAGCTCGAATCTTGTACTATGGATGCTAGGGAACGGATAGACATACTTTTAAACACCCATGACTCAAGTACAAATGCCAATGTTCATCACACAAACATTTGTCCCTAGGGGATTCGAACCCGCGATCCTTGGTTTTGTAGCCAGGGTTTCTAAGCACTAGACGAACGGGCCCGTCAAATAAAAAAACTAAGACCTTGTAATTTCTTATGTTGGTACAACAAAATGCGAGAAGGTATGTTATTTCTAACGTTTTGACGCTTACAAATTTTGCATCAGTCCATTAAGATGATTTTATCTGAAAAGATTTTCATGAATTTCTGTTTTGCTATGTTTGTATCGGAAGGTGAGGTCTCTAGAGCTTAGTTGGGAAGCGTAATAGGAGCGGCGAGGCACGAGTCAAGTTTCCATTTGTAAAAGCCACTTTATAGTAAGAGGGAAAGTAATAAGAAAAGATGAAGAAATAAAATGTATAAAAATCTATACATATTAATAAATGATTGTGTTGGAAAGTCCATTTGTCGAGAAAGGCTTTAAACTACAGCATAAAACTATGTGTGCGGAAGCATAGTGTTATGAAGAATAGTGTTATACAATAGCCTAAAGCCTTCTCGTCAAATGGACTATCCAACACAAAAATATTTTTTCAATTAGAACCAGTATTTCCCGAGATTAGCGCGTTCAAACAAACAACCTGTTCAGCGTTATTATAACTATAGAAAAAATAATTAATAATAATAAGACTAGATAAGTTTGAAGTATGATTAGTATATTATACGTATTATAACATTATGATACTGTAAATGTAGTATGAAAATACTTCGTCGACAACAGCAACCTCAGAAGCTTATGTTATGTGCAAGTTTTGTCCAGAAATGCTCTCGGAATTTTGTGTGTGACCGACGAGTTTGTTGAGGTACCGAATTGTTGATCTTTGTTCTTGCGTTGACTGGGCAATTTATTATAAGGCATGGGCTATTGTTAGCTTGAGGTTTTGACAAAGTTCGATCTGAGCTATTTTGAACGGAAAATTCAAGATTTTCGGAGTCTAAATCTGTGTCGTGTTTTACAAATATCTCTGCATGAGTTCGAGGCCACCAAACAATACTTTAAAGTATATAAATATTACGCTTTTCGTTCCAGCGTACTGCTTGATGTCCCAGATTTTGTTAACTGTTGGCCGCAAAGATAAAAGACAAAGCCTACGAAAGAGCTAAAAACTTCTTCTGGTGGGCTTGTGATCAAATCAACGAATGTCTTAATTCGACGTTTTTTCATTGTTTACATTTACACATCACACATTTCACAATACATTTCCACCGTCGTCGTCATATTTTTGTATTTATAATAAATACCATAGGGGCTGTGTGAATGGGTAGTATACAAATATATTTGTATCTAAGGCGGAGGAGGAAAATGTACGTCTCAAATAAACGTATGTCGCGTTACCTCAAGCCGTAACTCCGGCGTTTGTACGACGGAATGTTGCGCGTTAACATGGCATGTTGGGCGCACGGTAGTGCTAATAGCCAAGTTAGATTCGTAACATACCAAAAAGTGTTTTTAAAAAGAGCAAAAACACTCCCTCTTATGGTGGATGGTGAACAAAAAGGAGTGTATCAAGTCAAAAGTGACATGCATTCAAACTTTTTTTTTAATAATTGTATCAACAAATCGTAAATTGTTTCGTCGGGAAAAAGATTTCACCCTTTCACCTATAGACGAGTTTGCATGTCATATGGAACAAAGAATTGCTAAAGAAAGTTCGTCTAAAATGTAGTGAAATTGCAATAGGTACTCAAATTAAAAACTTTGTATGTGTTTGAATACTTTAACTTCAAGTTATACAACTTGGCTCACATTTTACCTCAACATGATTCCACACCCATGTACAAACATGCGTAAAATATCGTGGATTGTAACGGAAACATTCTGTAATTATTTACTCTCAGATGGTTATTGGAAGAACAAAGCTTATTAATTGTCATAGTATTTGTAATTGAATACCATTAGATGTGAAGATAATTTTGTTATTTTTCGTCACTAAATAATATAAAGTTTTTGGATAATTATGGCGTTACAGTTTTCAAGCATTAGAAAAAAACATGGTACTTGTGGTTTTAGTTTTATCAACATAAATCAGTTGCTTAGTTTTGAAGATCTAAAAAGATTGATGGGAATTATTCGTTCGATAATAGAAAATATTAGTTTAAAATATAGGCAGTGTTATTCTTCTTAATAAACAAATCAAAGAAAATCAGCTTGTTGTAAAAAACAATGCATCGCCTAGTGAAAGGTTAAAAACTCTCAAGTTTATTCCTAAATATGGCAGAAATTAATATTTTCTTACAAAGTGACTTCACTTTTACCTGAAACGAAAGTCTGGAAACCTAACATCAAAAGACACTTTAAAGATAAATAATTTTCTCCATAAACTTGAATAATCCGTGTAACTTTTACCTAAAAACGAAACCAAATATTGGCTTCGTAAAAGATACTATCGTACTTTCTATCTGGCGACAATTACTTTGCAAGCACTAAAACTTTAAGAATCCCGTCTATTCTAGGCGACCTGGAATTAATCTGGAAATAATGGAGTCATTTAGAACCAGTCGGGGCTTTGTTACGGCGCTTCGGAATGGACTGTGCTGTAAAAACTTAAATTTTCATTAATATAAAACGTGTTCTGACTTGACCATGGTAATGAGTTTCTTAGATTTTTCAATTTCGCCTAATAATTTAGGGTAACTGGGTATTACTTAGATGATCTATGTTAATTTAATAATTCTGAAGTGTTTGTTTGTTTCTATCTTAGAGCTACCAGATCGAATCGAAAAAATAGTCGAGAAAAAGTAGGAGAGGACTATAAGTTATAATATAACTATAACACTATGTGTTCGGAAATCGAAATTCACGCGGTCGGAGTGGCGGGCGGCTCAAACGATATTTCTATTTCGTTTGCATAATGACGTTCGAAGAATTACGGGACTATTTTGCCTCCGAAACTGTTAAAAATGTTTCAAGTTTGCCATTAAAAGTATATTTGACATAGGTACTGGTTGATATTTTGGGTAATAATTGGTTAATATTATAAAGACAATCACAAATCCTCAATGATAACCTTAGGTCTTCAAAAAATAATTATTTTTCGATAAATTTAAAAACCAATTTTTGGATTATCAGCATACCTCTCCATCAATTTTCCGGGCAATCGGTGCAGAAACGGCGGAGATCGAGCCAGGACTGACAGACAGACATGACTCAACTATAAGGGTAGTAGTAGTAGTAGACTACGGAACCCTAAAAAAAAAACACAATTTAAATATTTGCAACAAAGGTCTTACCTGACATCTTCCATCAATGCACATATCCAGACTCCCAGGTCTGCAGCGAGTACCATCAGACACCCTGGCCGCGAGCACTGCTACCACCACGCGGTCTTCTTCGTCCAGAGACACCGTCTGAAAGAGACCAGGAATTGTCAGGATCTTTAAAATACTGGCATACTAAAATTGCCGTCACAAGATATGAAAGGTTTGGTGATGAGGAGGAACTTAGCCTAGTGTAAGATCTGCTTGACTGAAGAAGTCAAACTCGAACTATCCTTTATTCGATTGGGCTATACATAAGCTCTTATGAATCAAAAAATCGAAAATATAAATAGGCACATTTTTTTTTCGACCGTTTAGCTCTTTAACCTCGGAAAAATCCGGATCATAGTCGCATCGTACCGTATCGTCCACAATAGATGTTGCCAGGATAAACGTAAGGATGAAGAAGTCTTACCAAGTTACTCAGTCCTCACTAGCGGGGCCACGTGAGCGTTGTGAAAATGCCACCAAGGGAGCTGGTTGAAGGAGCGAACGGCATCTTACAACGCGCGCTTGGCTATATATGTCTGTCGTAATCATATAGGAGTGATAATGATTGTACCGCTTTAACCCGAGTTAAAGAACCTATATGTTCTTCATCTCTTAAGTATCTAAGTCCCTGAGTCATGAAAATACGACTAAGTAAAGAGAGGTTCAGGACTCTGCCTTGAATGGTGGGAGTTTGTACAGCACAGGCTATATGCTGAATGCAGGCTATGTCTGTAGTCAATGAAATCCATCTTACCGGTTCAGGACTCTGCCCAGAATGCTGGGGCGTGCCCCTGCAGGTCAGAGCGCAGGGCTCGGCGTCGTCTCTGTGCGCAGTCCAGTGGAACAGCTCCCCGCCGTACGGAGTGCTGTCGTGAGCGCTGCATTGCTGCTCGCGCCAGATGTCTTCTTCTAGGAGGGAGATGTTTCCTCGGCAAGGCTGAAAAGAAAGAAAATTTTGCTAAGATTTAGAAAAATAAACGTCATCAGCTTGCAGCAGTAAACTATCTTGGGCTGCTTAAAATATTTGCTAGCATATCACGGAGGTTATTGATTGTACATTTTATGGACTCTTTCCTAAATAAAATTCTCTAAGATGATTACTTCATCAATGATTTACTAAAAGTCATCAGATTACAGATGCGACAAAATACATCGATAAATAATTCCAGCCTTGACGCGGTGAGTGGACGGGCACTACTAAAAATTTCGAGTTTCCCCTCCACCTACCAGTGGGTTAATTTGGTGGGTGAGCGGTTCATCGCCCGTCACATTTTCCTAAAAATTGAATACACTATACGAAAGAACATGGGGTTTTAAAAGCAGGGAACCAATCTGCAACTTTTTGGATTATAAATGTACATGAAAGGCCGTCACTTAGCATAATCATCATCATATTGGCTTGCCTCTATAAAAAACCGCATTAGGTGGTCCTAATAATAATTCCTGTAAAATACACCTACCCAAGACGTAGTTAAGACATAAAAAGCCATCCGCCAGTATTTTACGCGGTAATAAGAGGCCATAAAAAGGCGTGAATCCGAGACACTTTATAGAGGAGATTTAATTTACACCAAAGTGGATTCACGTAGCGAGTAGTTTTGTGAACAAATAGACTTCTTTCTACAGACTATTGTCCAGAGGTGGCTTATTTGAATGCAGGGGAGGTGCAGTTGCCTCTTAGGAGTTTAATCGTCTTCGAGACTTGGGGGGAGTGGGGGGAATACCAATGAGGTGTACTTTCGCTGACGGGAATGCAATTTTGCATTCAGTGAGGTTGAAGGTTTTGTCTCGGAATGAAGTGCGTTTAGTTATTTGCAGAATCGGTCTTAATGTCACTTTGTAAGTCGCAGGTTTACCATCCATTCAGTCTGAGATATCAAATTCACTCTTAAATTAACTCGAATACCGAGCCGTGGTCTCGAGATCCAGGTCAAATATTTTTTTTTTACATAAATGCTTTAAACATTGACATGTTTTTCGACATTCACATAACACTAAACCATTTAATTACAATCCAGTAGAGACACCTGGAAAAAACTAGACATTTCTCTACCGACGACAATTGGTAGGGACAAGTGGGCAAAAAAAAAGTGGACTTGTCTCTACAAATTGAGATACTGATAAAAACAAGTGGACAAACCGAAAAACATTTATGCACTAATTGGGGACTGCCTCCATATCTCCAATATTTCACATAACATTTGAAAGGAAACAGAAACAATTAAATCTCCCTCGTTCGGAGCTGATGCCTTCCTTCAAAGGGCGTGCGATGTCGCAAAAGCCTCCGGTACCTTTGAGTTTAATAATTCGTCTCTGAGACACGAAGCTAATGGGATAAAGTAGGTTTATTCTTGAAATTATTGTAACTGTAGTTTAGTTACCATATAAATAAATAAATATTTCACAACATCACATACATTGATCTGACTCAGTGTTAAGTAGCTTAAGCACTTGTGTTACAGACATCAGAATCAACAGTGGTATTACAAATATACTTAAATAGATACATATAACACCCAGACCAGGACAAACAGACATGTTCATGCACACAAATGTTTGTCCTGTGCGGGGATCGAACCCGCGACCTCTTGCGTAATAGGCAACATCTTGACCATTACACCAAGCGGGTCGTCAAACCTTATAAAATTATTTATAGCTGTATTTACCTGATGTGGTAGATCTATGCTATGTTAAGTTATGACATTTGCAATGCATAAGAAAATTATATCAAACACACATACAAGTAAAATAAGCCCTTTATTACTAGAGATGAAAGTTCCTGACCGTTTTCGGCCATGGCGGCCGATCTTACGATCAGCCAGGTAAACAGGATATATTAGTGTGAAAAAGTGAGTGTGCAAGCATTAGGACTCTCTCTAGAGATCAAGCGCAAGACCAACGGCTTAACGTGCCTTTCCGAAGCACGAAGGAGCTAGAGTTTTTTTTCAGTTACCCATCTATTGACTAGCTTCTGAGAAAGCTGTTTAACTGCACCATTGAGCTCCTTAAAAATAAAGTATAATTTAACATACTTTCGTTCTTTTTACTACAACGGACCCTAGAAGTACCTACTCGTATGCTCCACGCTAGTCGGGGCATCATTATATCACGGCTGGGTCCTCTTGTTCGCGACGACGTTTGTAAAGAACCGAATGTGTACTTGGAAAGGTCAAAGGTTTGGAAGATTTGCGTTTCAATAGATCATACTTGGAGAAGTTATGTTAATAATGATGACCATTTGGTGATGTTTGAGACGGGAAATATTATGATGCCTACATAGTTCAAATGTGTGTATCAAAATTGGTTATTTTAATGCTCTAAATATTTGAAATAAATTTAGATAATTTAGCCTTTGAAAAAATGGTATTTTGTAATTTATTGTGTATTTAAAAACAAAAACATTAATAATTTGAGGTTCTACGTTTTCATCCAAAACAAAATAATGCTACAGTTTTCTGATGTCGGGGCATAACTATGACCAAGACAAAATCACAGCGCGAGTGTTGTAAACTCCGCTTCAATAAAACGAGCCGTTTCAACTTTTGTTAGAGTTGTGGTACTGTGTTCTGTGAATAAGTTATGGCTGAGACTATATCTGATGTTTTATTCAGCTACAAATCGATGCTTCTAGTATTAATGTAACTGATTTGGTGTTCCGAAAGTTCCATGGAAGTTTGTGGGATATCCCTTATTGGATATTTAGTGCTTATTTTTCATAGAGCGAGTAAAGTTTAATCATATTTCTGTTACAAAAAGTTTTTTACTTATTACATTTAACAAAAGTGTAATGTCCCATGTCTGAAATACTTATAAAATGTTCATTTTTCACGGTCTCAACTCTGTAAGACGATGGTAAACTCTGTAGTATTGATATTGTACCTGTAATTATTGATTTGTTTAAGAAGGCTGGAATCAAAAAAGATCAGGAGAATTTAATAATATGCAACATTGCTTTAAATAAATAAAATAAATAAATATCTCTGGACATTATTCACACAGCGCCATCTAGCCCCAAACTAAGCATTAGCTTGTGCTATGGATGCCAGATAACGGATAAACATTACTTATATACTTTTTTTTTGTAAATTGTACATACATATATTATACATAGAAACACCCAGACCGATACAAATAGACATGTTCAAGCACACAAATGTTTGTACCGTGCGGGGATCGAACCCGCGACCTTTGGTGTAGTAGCCGACTTCTCGACCATTACACCAAACGGCTCGTCAATCTTTAGTTTTGATTATCACCATACGTATTTCTGCTCTGGTACAGGCCCTGAAATGTGAAGCGAGAGTTGCTTCCAATCGCGTGCCAGCTAACAAACTTTTCATCATTTTAAAAAATGCGATAATTTTCTAGTGTCGGGGCATAACTAGCATCGATGGTTGATATGCTGAATAGAAGCATGTGTAGATTTACAATGACATAGTTTAAAATTCTGTCTAGTTATTCATAACAACCGAACTCAATAAACCTTCTACGTGAGTTCACATACCAGAGAAGATATCTTCCGAACATTTTCCCTAACCATCCAATTTATCTTGAATACGAATTCAGAAAACGTATTGCAAATACAAGCAAATATAGAAAATGGAAGATGAATGTCAAATTATCAGAAATAGAGCTTGTAAAGTTCTTATTATAAAACGAGCATGAACTAATAGTATTCAAGTATGCGTGAGCCTTCAGATTCACTTGAAGTTGAATAGCGTATAAATTCTAGAACTGGTTCGGTTGGAGCATTCAATTATTCTTTGGTTGAAAACTTGTGTGATGTAAGTTCAATTTCCTTACGAGCTACGGGAATAAGTTTGATTTCGTTTAAAGTCATTTGGTCTATTTTTGTAAGTCAAACTAGTTGGTATAATTGCACATAGTTTGTTTGGATAGTAAGCGGTTATTTGAGGTAACAGAAATTAGTTAAAACATTTAAAAAGTCAGTCTTTAATATTCGAGGGCAAATTAACCGTTAGTAACCGGTCGTTTAGAGAGGTACCTAATAATGTGATAAATATATAAATAAATAAACATTTCACAACATCACAAACATTGATCTGACCCCGTGTTAAGTAGCTTAAGCACTTGTGTTACAGACATCAGAATCAACAGTGGTATTACAAATATACATTAATAGATACATACAACACACAGACCAGGACAAACAGACATATTCATGCACACAAATGTTTGTTATGTGCGGTGATCGAACCCGCGACCTCTTGCGTAATAGGCAACATTTTGACCATTACACCAAGCGGGTGATCACACACAACTGGCACTGAATATGTAATAATATCATGACATTATAAACAAACATTTTAACAAAAACAAAACTGACTTCACAACAAATACCTATTACAAAACAAATTAAAATGCACTCAAAAGAAAAAAATATTTTTATGTACTTAACAGTGAATTTGCCATTTGCCTTAAACAAAGTAACTGAAGTCATTTGTTTTTAGGCAGGCACCTCCTTTTCATGAAGTCGGTTAAAAAACCAGTTGGTCTAGTGGTTAGAGACCCTGGCTACAAAACCAACCAATATATTGTACGCACTAGGGTTGCTATTACTTGACTACTGTGCGTAACTTGACTCTCAGAAGGTGCAGATAAATAAAAGTCCGAAGGTCACTAATGATTGTATTTGCCAAATATTTATTACACGAATTTAGATACGAATTAATACAATTATAATGAGTTGAGATGGGAATGCGAGTTAGCTAGGAGCGCGACGGGGAACGACTGGCGATGATGCCGTCCTGAGTCTCGCTCGCGGTCTTATACGCTAAGTCAGCGAGATACAATGTTGTGTCCCTACATAACATCCCTTCCCAAAAATTTTATTACATCCAAAAAAAAATTTTTAAATAATAAAAGTAGCTACTATAATTTTGATAAGTTAATTTTGACAACCCTAACGCAATCAGTATAAAGTACAACTTGTTTACTAAGTACGCTCCAGTGAATGAAATTTGAGACCTAAAGAATGCGGTTGCTTATCGCGTTAGCTATGTTCTTTGCACTGATTGTTACAGTTGACCTGTTCTAAAAATAGATTTACAAACAATATTCAGAGTAAACATCGCAAAGAATTAAATTTGAAGTTATATAATTTTACAAAAACCTTTTGATCAATTAGTGACAAAAGATAATCTAACACACACACATATCAATCACACAAGATTTGTCAGTCTGTACGAAAAATCACGTTTAAAAATGCAAACAAACATAAAATTTCACAAAATGCTCACTCTCAATACACTGTAGGCTGTTGCACTGTTCCAACTGGTGCAGTCTGTACCCTGATGCTGGGTGCTTCCAGACCACCATTGGTAACAATTACCTGTCTTCTTAACCAGGTTTTAGTAGACTTCAAACACTGCTGTCTTAAAAAGCAGTAAGCCATAAACACCATTAAAATGACTGCAATCAAAACTATAATTATCAAATACTGAATCTTATCCTCCACTTGAGTCGTATTGGTAACAACTTGGGCCTGGGCAATGGCCATCTCTTCTTTACTTTTTCCAATACCCATGTTTACAGATTGACTAAATATCTCAGAATGAATTTACCAATGAAATTAATTTAAAATTACATCTCTCCGTGATCTACAAAAATAGTAACAATAGCATTTTTCGTACATACTGACTATCTGACCTACAAATTAGGAGTCGTGCCTTTCGCACACTCAACATAACTGCAATACATGCGTAACCTCAATGTTATGTTCTAACGCATAGTAACACATCACAAAAATAACATTTTATTTCCAATTAATTAACGACTAAGTATCTTATTACCTATCATCCATTTTGGAAAGGAAAATAATAACTTAGTAAAATTTCATCTTTACTCAAAATACAATTTTACAATGACAAATCAATAACAATTTCGAAATACCAATTCATTGCCAAATTACAAATTAAATCTTACTGGTGGTTTGACTACACGACCACTCCTTGTCTTTAATATGGGCTTTATCTCATTGCTGTTACGGTTCACAATTATATCCGCTGGTTCTACCGTCTGTTCTACGATGGGCGTACAAACATCACTATCATTATCGCTCAACAAATAGGCTGGCTTCAGACGATCAATCGAAATAGATACTTTACGGTCTGGCAACTGGATCAAAAATACTTTACTATTACGCCTCAAAACAGGATATGGACCATCGTACGGAGACTTAAGGGGTCGTCTGACTGTATCGTCCCTAACAAAAACGTGACTACATGATTTTAAATCTGGATGAACAAAGAAAGAACGACTAATATGAGATTTTGCGGTCGGCCTAAACTTGTTAATTGCACTACGTATTTTATCTACTAAATTGCTATCCAAACTATCCTCTACCTGGGTGACGTAGTAAAAATCACTAGGCAACCTCAAAGTGCGTCCAAAAGTCATCTCGGCCGCGCTAATGCTGTTGTCGCTCCTTAGCGCTGACCTAAGACCTAACATAACTAACGGTAACTCGTCAACCCATGAAGAATTATTTAACTTCGCCGATAGTGCGGCTTTCAACGACCGGTGCCAACGTTCTACCATACCATTACTCTGTGGGTGGTATGCAGTAGTACGTATTCTTCTTATTCCCAATAATCTCATTAAACTATTAAACAAATTACTCTCAAACTGTCTACCTTGATCAGTTGATATCTTTACAGGGCAACCGTAACGTGCAATCCATCCTTCAAATACAACTTTAGCTACACATTCTGCTGTAATTTCTTGCACTGGAAATGCTTCTGGCCATCGAGTTCTACGGTCAATTAGAGTAACACAATATCTATAACCTTGCATTGTCGTGGGCAAAGGACCAATAATATCTACATGAACATGCTCAAAACGGTTAACCGGTGGAAACTCATTAAATTCTGATAAAGTATGCCTATTTACTTTAGACTTCTGACATGATATACAACATTTTGCCCATTTACCTACATCTTTGTTCATACCGGGCCAAAAGAATTTTTGTTTAATTAATTTCCTGGTTGTGCGAATTCCCGGATGGCTTAAATTATGAAATGAATCGAAAACTATTTTCCTAAATTCCTGCGGTAGGTAAGGTCTGGCACAATTCGTAGAAGTTTCGCAATACACGGTGTCATTACTAGTAGGCAGAATAATACCTTTAATGCTTACCTTGCTGTTGGTGTTCGCAGCTGCAGTTGTTTGTGCAATGTACTCGTCATGTTTCTGCGACTCTGCAAGTTTGCTGTAATCGACTACTGTGGGACAGGAAATTGTCGCGACACGGGATAACGAGTCCGCAACAATGTTATCATTACCTTTAATGTATCGGATGTCTGTGCAAAATTCACTGATGAATAACAACTGCCTGGTTCGCCGTGGAGTTTCTTTATCGCTATTTAACTTTTTGAATGCAAATGTCAAGGGCTTATGGTCTGTAAAAACAATTAACTGCTGTCCTTCAAACAATTTCCTAAAATATCTAATCGCCAAATAGATTGCTAATAATTCTCTATCATACGTACTATACTTTAACTGTGACTCTGATAACTTCTTAGAAAAATAACCTAACGGTTCCCAAACTTTTCCGTTATGCTGCTGTAACACTGCGCCTACGCAAGTGTCTGACGCGTCAGTCATAAGTGCTATAGGATAATTTACATTAGGATGAGACAGCGTAGCGGCGTTCTCTAAGCTCGACTTACACTGCTCAAAAGCTTCTAAAGATTTATTATTCCATACAATTGGCGTCTTATCGCGTTTTTTACTATTATGGAGATATTTACTTAACTCAGACTGGTGTTTTACTGCGCTGGGAATATGCGAACGATAGAAATTGACCATACCCAAAAATCGACGAAGATCTTGAACTGTCTGCGGTCTCGGAAAATCCTTAATTGCCTGAACTTTATCTGTCAGTGGCCTAATACCCTCTGTTGAAACTTCGTAGCCTAAGAAATCTAATTTACTCTGTCCAAAACAACATTTAGAAATATTTATTGTAATACCATATTTGTCTAACCTTTCGAAAACTGCTTCTAAATGCGCCTGATGCTGCTCCATAGTATCACTGGCAATCAGGGCATCGTCGATAAAACTGGAAACAAAGTCTAATCCTTGAAATACCGTACTATTCATAAATCTTTGGAAAGTCTGCGCGGCATTACGTAAACCAAAAGTCATTCTAGGGAATTCAAATAAGCCAAAAGGTGTAATTATCGCTGTTTTCTCTATATCTTCCTCAGCTACGGGTATAAAATGATAAGCTCTATTTACATCTATCCTTGAAAAAAATTTCTTGCCTGACAATAAATATGTAAAATCTTGTAATCTCGGAATCGGATATCTATCGGGTTTTGTAACTGAATTTAATCGTCTATAATCACCACACGGTCTAATTTCGCCATTCTTTTTCGGCACAATATGTAAAGGACTGGCCCAAGGACTTTTTGAAGGTCGACAAATTCCTAATTCCTGCATAATTCTAAATTCTTCCTTGGCCTTTTTGTATCTATCCGGTGGTAATGGCCTAGCTCTAGTAAAAATAGGTGGACCTTTTGTCTCGATATGATGGCACACATCATGCTTCGGCGGCTCCTTAAAGTTGATCGGTTTCGTGAGGTCTGGGTACTTGGTCAGCAGAGAATGATAGGGATGTCCGTCTTCCAAAGTTTTCACAGCGGGTTCTCTGTAATCAACAACGAATGCATGAATGTTTAAATTTGTAACGCTATCTACTAATTTCCTCGCTTTCAAATCTACTAATAAACCGAATTTACTTAAAAAATCTGCGCCTAAAATTGGTTGTTTAATATCTGCTATTACAAAAGTCCAACGAAAAGTTCGTCGCAGCCCTAAATTTAATTCTAAAGTTTTAATACCGTAGGTTTTGATTTCACTACCATTTGCTGCATATAATTTATAATCTAAATTTTCATCCCTATTTAATTTATTACTAACGGGTAAAACTGAAATGTTAGCACCTGTATCAATGAGGAATCGAAGTCTGGAGTTGTAGTCGGTGACACATAGGCGGTGACAAGGCTGAATAGCACAAACTTCCGCCGCAGCTTGCGCTTCCGCTAGTTTCCCTGGGTCTGATTCTTCCATGCGCACGGCGGGATACATCGCTGAGCTTTTTCTCTGTAGCGGAAATGATAGGAACAGAGCCAATTTGGACTATCTGGTGTGCGCCTGCTGTTCCCCCGAGATGCTGAACGTCGCCGATAATTCATTGAGCGGTTCCTTGATGAACTTCTACTTCTTCTTCCGCACTGACATTGCCTGTGTGTTTGTGAACTGCTACTACCGGCCTCTAAATTGGCTAGGCGTGTACTAATTTTTGCTATTTCTGCCAAAACTGCTGAATCGCCAGTTGATTTTGATTCGATATCCGAAATTTGTAAAGGTTTCGTGGCTTCCATTACCGTGTCTGCTGTGTTCGCTAATGTGTCTAAATTTTTACTGTCTGATACTGCCAAAACTGCTCTCGTCGATGCTGGTAATCTATTTTGCCAAAGTATGCAGAGAGTGGGATCCGGAATTTTACCTCGTGCTAACTCTCTCATTCGCCGTAATAACTGTGAGGGTTTCTGATCTCCTAATTCCATCTCGCTTAGTAATTTCTGTATCTGTCTTGTAGCCGATTCTTCATAAACATGTAATAATTTTTCCTTTAAAGCTGTGTATTTTCCTGTCTCTGGAGGTTGCATTAATAAATCTGTAATTTGTCCAATCGCTTCCTTACTTAATTTTCCAATAACAAGGTCGTATTTAGTCTGGTCGCTGAGATGCTGAGGATTTAAAATTGCTTCAACTTGAATAAACCAATGACGCGGTTGATCTGTCCAAAATTCTGGTAGTCTTGAGAAAACTGATACTCCTGCCAATTCGGTTCTTGGTGTTTCGATGCTTTTTGAAGGTTGAGCCATCTTGAAATTTTGATCACTATCTATTATTTTCTTCTCCACTGGGCACTACACTTATTTCTTCGTTACTGCGAACGGTCCGTGAAGTTGTTTGCTCCTAGCTATAATGCTCGCACCCCACTCACTATTGAGCCGTTCCCAAAAAATGTTCGTCGGGGTCACCACTGTACGCACTAGGGTTGCTATTACTTGACTACTGTGCGTAACTTGACTCTCAGAAGGTGCAGATAAATAAAAGTCCGAAGGTCACTAATGATTGTATTTGCCAAATATTTATTACACGAATTTAGATACGAATTAATACAATTATAATGAGTTGAGTTGGGAATGCGAGTTAGCTAGGAGCGCGACGGGGAACGACTGGCGATGATGCCGTCCTGAGTCTCGCTCGCGGTCTTATACGCTAAGTCAGCGAGATACAATGTTGTGTCCCTACAATATCTTAATTTGCCTTTTTTTCGATAGGGAATGCATTGACGCACCATGACACCGCAGGCCAGCGTAATCTGCGACCGTGTGTGGGACTCGGGCGCATGAGAAAAACTGCGCCCACTACTCACTAAACCCCATCGGTTTCCCCTTTCGCTCGCATAAGGACGGATCGCTACCAGGCGCGAGTGTGCGGCTTCTGTTCGACCCGTAATATCTGAATATGCCTACGACATGAGGTAGGATACCGAACAAGAGGTTCATCTCATCATAAATGAATAAATAATAAATAAATATCTCACAACATCCTTTTCAGTGAGTACGAACTATGTAGACTTGAAAAAGGAAAGGCATTTCACACACTAAAAAGGTCGAAAAATCATAAAAAATAGCAACATTTAACAATAATTTCAAAATTAATTTTAATTTTAATTTTTATATATTTTAACGACCCAGTTTTCTTAACTTTGTTACATCCCTACACCTACGAACATGGTGTAACTTGCCTCTTAAGGCAGGTATTACTCACTAATAACGGCAGAACCGAACTGAACTGGCCGTAACTAAAGCTTAACCTTGTAGTTCGTTATTGAACTATTGAGTAATGAATACCATAGATGCTTCTTATGCCACGTTTAAGTTTATCCACCAAAACGTCAAAAAATCACCTCACTTTTCACCCAATTATGTTTCTCTCTACGTTTCTTTCAACAGAAGACGACGGCCAAGCGATAATTTCTATACCTACTATTGAGGAGCTCGATGGTGCAGTGGTTAGCGCACTCGGCCTGCGGTTGCTACAATTAAGCAACGTTGGCACATGCCAGCCATCGGATGGGTGACTGAACATCTCGAGCTACTCTGTGCTTCGGAAGCCACGTTAAGCCGTTGGTCCTGCACCTAATCTCTCTACGGTCGTGTCAGATTGCTGTCCCACAAAATTATGAGTGTGAGGGAATAGGGAGTGCACCTGTGCTTGCACACTTACTTAAGCACTATAATATATCCTGCGTACCTGGCTGATCGTAAGGTCGGCTGCCATGGCCGAATACGGCTCGAGCGTATTAATTCCTATACAAATAAATAGCCGTCAACTGACCCAATTGGGCAAAAAATCACGGGCACCCTTATTAAGGAATAATTTTCAACCAATGGCGATTTGAAGGGTATGGTCAAAAGCCGTCTTATGGAAAGCCGATGAATACGAATGTTAGACTATATCAAACTTTTGTTGACGATGTTGTTTATAGACAGAACTAGCGCTCTAGGTGTTATGCAATTATTTCTTCTATGATTCTAGCAAATAAACGGAATACAGACGAGTCGGTTAATAACGAGAACGACTAAGCCTCAGTTTCTATTTAGTTCTGAGAGGGTTTACCGCGATTTAACTTCTTTGAAGCGACTTCACGAAGAGAGGGGACGGTATCGATAGTTTGATATCGAGCGATGGTAAAATTTATTTATTTATTTATTTATTTATTTATTCATAAAAATCTTAAAACTATCTTTACAGGTATAACCTAATGCGATAGAAGATACTTAAAATATAATAACAATGGCTATTTACATAAACTAAGCTCTAAACTTACGTAACTAACACACACTTTACACTATTCTATATATATACTTATTATCAATATTCCTACACACTATACTATACCTATTAGTTAAACTTACACTTCATAACAAATAACATGTGATGTGCATACTGAGAATTCCCTCAAAGAACACGAAAAAATGTCGATTTTTTCATGGACCCGGTTTAGCAATCCCATCGCGCGGACGAGGGGCGTCTTCGCCAGCAGATTGGTTCGCGCGGTGGGTACAGCGAGTAGGGGCGGGCTCCGGCGCCGCCACACGTAACGGTCGGGCGCGCGCAGCGGCAGGCGGCGCAGCAGCTCCGGGTGGTGCGCCAGCCCGCGCAGCACCCGCGCCACGTACAGCGCCAGCGCGTACTCGCGCCGCACGCGCAGCTGGTCGTACCCTACCATACCTAGCACGAACAACGTAGGGTACATCAAGGGGTACAGGGGGTACACCCCGTACAGTTTGAAGTACAGATGCCGCGTGAACTTGTTCTGAACTCGTTCCAGCATTACTCTGTACTTCTCCTCGTGCGGGGCCCACACGACCGCCGCGTGCTCGAGGTGGCTCCGGACGAGCGCATCATACAGCACCCGAAGCGTCGTGATGCTGGTGAACCCCCGCGACTGCCTGAGTACAAAGCCCAAATTTCTGAACGCTCGTTTG
The DNA here is from genome assembly GCA_958496325.1 of Nomophila noctuella. Lineage (NCBI taxonomy): Eukaryota > Metazoa > Arthropoda > Insecta > Lepidoptera > Crambidae > Nomophila > Nomophila noctuella. The sequence continues at coordinate 1,184,962 of OY292504.1, forward strand.
CATACTTTAATTATATGGTCTCGAAAATTTAGGTCTGGCGCTACATGCACCCCTAAATCTCGGACCTGCGTTACGCGTTGCATCGGAGTCGTGTCTACTTTGTACTCATAGCACACAGGGGTTCGCGCGCGGGTGAACGACATCACCGAGCACTTGGAGACATTAAAGTGAAGCTTGTTCTCCTTGCTCCACTTCACCACTCGGTCGATGTCCTCCTGGAGGCGATCACAATCCGACCGATCCCTTACCTCGAGCAGCAATTTGAGGTCATCTGCAAACAATAAACACATCCCATGTCTGACGACTTCCGGCAAATCGTTTATCATTATGATGAATTCGAGTGGCCCCAAATTGCTGCCCTGGCTCACGCCCGACCTGGTGAAATACGGGTCGGATTCATATCCGTCGTATTCGACGTACTGCTGTCTCCCCTCCATGTAGCTAGCGAAGAACTGCAAAAGATGTGGAGTGCAGCCGACCTCCGCGAGCTTTACTAGTAGTACGTCATTGTCTACCGTATCGAACGCCTTCCTAAAGTCGAAATAGGCCGTGTCGACCTGTACGCCCGCATCGACCGCCGGCACGACCCGCGCCATGAAGCCGAGCAGGTTGGTGGTGGTGCTGCGGGCCGGGCGGAACCCGTGCTGCTCGTCCGCCAGCCGCGCCGCCACCTGCTCCTGCAGCCTGCTCTGCACTGCGGACTCCAGCACCTTGGCCGGCGTCGACAGCACCGCCACCGGCCGATACCCACTCACGTCCGGACCCGACATTTGAATATTAATGTTAAGTCATTGAGTCAACGACAGATTTCATTTAATGATTTGAAAAGTATTCTCTAAGCGAGCATTTTTGTAACAATAGCTTAGGTCCCATGGTATTCATAGGCTGACAAAAAGTTTTTCCAATATTATTCTTACGCGATTTTCCCTGTTCTTCAGAATTCTTCAGCTTTTTGCACCATTGCAGCCGATGGATTATTTAAGTAAATTATCTTCAATAAAGGTACAGTTGAATGCAGCCTTGAAGTTATTAATCCCTATAATCTATGGTTGGTTAATGGTTATAATCATGAGTAACTAACTTTCTCAATACTCAGAAGTAAAAGTTGCCAAGTATACATACGAGTGCAACAGCTTTCTTCAAAGCTGCAACATTTTCCTGAATTTAAATATCGAATCTCCGGCACAGCACTAGCTTGAATTAGCACCGCGCCAGTGAAAAGGCGGGGCATTTCCATTATTAAGATTGGCAGTAACAAGAATTATCTCCGCTATAGCGTTCCCCTGGTTTCTTCGACTTTACTTTCCCCGCTAGTACTCGTAGTAAACTCGGCAGCTCAAATGATTAATGGAATACTATTAAACATTTATGCGGTAATGGATTCCGCTGTTCGGGAGAAAAGTTCGCTTGACGAAATTATGAGGGAAAGAAAAAGCGGGGCGTTTAGAAAGTTTTTCGATTTTGATTGAAATGCGGTTTAGGCGGTATTTTTTCTGAATTTGCTACATAATTAATATAAATTTATTCGTTTCTACTTGTTTACAAAATTACGTAGCCTTGACGTAGTGGGTGTATGGGCATTGATGCAAACTGGAGTTTTAACCCTCTACCTACTGGTGGATGAATCCAGTAGGCGAACGGAACCATTGGCCACAAATGTGGTTACTGTTACCTAAAAATATTTTTATTTGGTTAATAGAACGTTTCTTTTTGGAGCATTATATCATTGATATGAATAATGTTATCTTTAAGAGTAATAACGTTCTATTAAACGTTTCTTTTCGGTGCATTATATCATTGATATGAATAATTGTAATCTTAAAGAATAATAGTCGTAACGTTAATTTATGAAACTTGTAATTTATAGATAAAATATTCATAATAATCAGATAAGATTCAGTTTAGTTTCCTAGACGTTTTTAATCTGACATCTCTTCTGACAAAGTGTTATGGAAAATGATTGAGACAAATAAGAGAAAATCATAACATAAACTCAACAGACGCATTAATTCCCAACGAACCCAATGCACCGCATCATTGTATCAGGCGTCCCATTATGCCAGTCCCATGTGTACACGAACCAATTATCTCGAACTCGCGGCAAACGGGACAGTTTGATTGCACCGTTACATTGTTAGTTAGTTCGCAATACGCGGGCGAGTTTTCAGTCTAAACTCGTCCGTACGAGTTTGCTGTCTAAACTCGTCCGGACGAGTTCGGAATCGAAACTCGTCCGATATGGGCGAATTTCGATTGACCAGCCAAAGCTGTCTTTCAGTCGGATTCAATTATAGGATGTGTCTGCAAATAGGTATGTTAATGAATCGATAATGAAGTTTGTTGGGTATCAAAGCGTAGCTAATGTTCGCACCTGAATCGCAAATAAGTTTGGACGGACCGTTCGTTGGTCTATTGGTCAGAAACCCTGGCTACACAACCAAGGTTAGCGCTTGCCAGTAATTATACAAATCCATACACGAACAAACTTCAATCAGCTTACTAACTAGCCTTCTACGGATCGGCCACCAACTACTTTGTTAAGGACCATCCTGCAATAATGCAGCAGGCTGTCATTTCTTTATCAATCAATAAAATAATTGATCTTTATTAGGCCCTAAATATCGAAAACGCATTGATAATTATAGATTTTAATAACAATAAAAATGAACAAATTAAGAAATCATCCGGTGTAAAGCATAAGGGCGGATTAATTCTATTTATAATGTATGTAATGTAATGCTTTTTTTATGAAATTACTAGCGGCCACTTGCGACTCAGTCCACGTGGATTTCAGTTTCTGTACGTATAGTGTTATGTTATAGCTAAGAACCTACCACGACAAATGGACTATCCAAATCAAAAGTATTTTTTCAATTCGAACCAGTTGCTCCCGAGATAAGCGCGTTCAAACAAACAACAAAAATGACATAATGACCTGAATCACCAATTAGTTCATCATTAACTTACCTGCATATTACATATCTTGTAGCGCACCGGCTCCCCCCTACACCCGGCGGGAGAGGAGCAGGTCCTCAGCTGTCGTGACACCCCTCCATCACAGGTTCTGGAGCAGAGCGACCACTCGCTCCACTGCGACCAGCCTCCGCGGTCCTGGGAAGAGAAGGAAATTGAATAAAACAGTTCTGAGATGAAGAAGTAAGACTAATGATAATACCTTCCGGCTCTTTTTTGGCCATGGCGGCCAATTTGAGGATATAATATTATATTGCACAAGTGAGTGCACAAGCACAGGGGCACTTCCAATTCTCTCACTCTCATAGTAGGAAAGCAATCTTTAAACGACCATATAGGGATCAGGCGCAGGACCCAATGCCAATTCGGGTTTCAGATTATCAATCCGTTGTTGGTCAATATGGTGACGGAATCATCCATTGTATCTATCATTATTCAGCTTGTGTCTTTGCAGAATAAACATCAATGGCTATATCATACATTCATCACACAAACATTTGCCCCTGGCTCGAACCCGCGACCCCTCGGTTTTTCAGGTTTCTAAAAGCCAAATTGTCTCTGTGGTTTTGTAGTACGACTGAACTAAATCCAACCTCTTTAAAAGCAGAATAAGCTCCCAGCAATCTGTTCTTGTCGCGCGCACGCACGAGTCAGCAGCAACCTAATTACAGCGCACACTGTTTCCTCTTGTCACGATCGCGAAACAGACCGGCGTGGGAGAATTAAGAACTAAGCCATAATATTGACGTCCTGGGTTCAATTATTGGCTTAAACAAAGTTTCTATTGCAGTTTTCGAATACAGCTAAGGGAATTTCGGAAGAATGGTGGTTTGAACAGTGTCGTGATTTCCTGGAGACTGAAAGAGAAACATTTACTTAGCCAAACTTTTTAGCTCCAGAGAAATCTGGTTTAGCCTACATCCAGCAGTGATCTGCAACATACTGAAAATCTCTTTTAAAGCATGGGACCTGTACTGCAGTACATGCATCAGTTTATTTATATCTCACTGCAAGGGAGGGCCTCCACTTTTGGCATCATGTTTTGAATTGAATTTTGACCAGGAATTGAAACCAGGGCCCGGTATAAGTACCGGGCCCTGGTGTCAATTCCTGGGTCTCAATTCCACCACTATACCAACGAGGTGGTCTGCAGTAAATCCAACCTCTTTTAAAGCAGAATAAGCTTCCAGCAATCTGTTCTTGTCGCGCGCACGCACGAGTCAGCCGCAACCTAATTACAGCGCATACTGTTTCCTCTTGTCACGATCGCGAAACAGACCGGCGTCTGGGAGAATTAAGAACTAAGCCATGATATCCACGTCCTGGGTGCAATTCTAGGCTTTAACAAAGCTTGTGTTTTATTTTGAAATACAACTCATTGTAAACAACTATTGCTCAACTCATTTCGCAAGAATGGTGGTTGGAGTATCACATTTACTAGGCCAAAATCTTCCGCCCCAGAGAATTCTGGATTGGCTTATGTTTAGCAATAGACTGCAATATGCTGAAAATCTCTTTAAAAGTATGGGAACTGATTTTTGTAGTAAATGTTTTAGCCTATTAATGTCCCACTACAAGGTAAAGGCCTCCATCATTGGAAATCAATGTTGCACACTTGCCTAAATCGGATTAGTGATCACAATCCCGGCCTGTGCTCGGAAAACCCCAACACAAAGTTGCCCGACCCGGGAAACGAACCCAGGCGAGAACAGGGCCCGGTACTTAAACCACTAGACCATCGAGGGGGTCTGCAGTAAAACCAGCCTGTTTTCTGCAGTATCTGAGCCAAATCAAACCTCTTTAAAAGCAGAATAAGCTCCCAGCAATCTGTTCTTGTCGCGCGCACGCACGAGTCAGCCGCAACCTAATTACAGCGCAGACTGTTTCCTCTTGTCACGATCGCGAAACAGACCGGCGTCTGGGAGAATTTTTATTATATTTGTACTAGACTGTGGCTTGGAAGCAGCGGGGAGGATATTGTTGGTGAACTTACTTATTTCAAAATATGTAATGGACGCCTCGGTATATTTGTTTTAATACCGGGCCGTGGTCTTGAGGTCCTACTTGGCAGATTGCAGCAACGGGCTGTACGCATAATTGGGGACTTTAATTCGGAATGACTTCGCTGGCGGAGGCTGAAGGCTACCTCTACAGCTTAAATAGAAGATTGTGGGAGCGAAAGGCTCACACCACAAAATCCTACTACTATTATAAAGGCGAAAGTTTGTATGTGTGGATGTATGGATGTATGGATATGTGGATGTTTGTTACTCTTTCACGTAAAAACTACTGAATGGATTTGCATGAAACTTTACCACAATATAGCTTATACATCAGAATAACACATGGGATATTGGAAATCGAAATCCACGCGGACGGAGTCGCGGGCGGCCGCTAGTAATATTATATTAACTGCGTTTCTTCTACCGTCAAAGAACCACGCGCGCTGGCAACATTGCCATCCATTTACTGTAGCCACTATTCCATCGTGTGCGAACCCAGAAGTTCGGAAATTCATTTCTTTGCCAAACAATTGAGAAATGGAATGCGTTACATCCTATAACCTTGGCTTCTTCAGGTGAAGTGTGAAGAAATTAGGGCTCCTCTTCTCCTTACCAACAGGAAGAGTGGAGCCAATATACCGCGCTTATACACAAAAAAGGAGTCGCGGGCGGCCGCTAGTGAAGTAAATTTATAAACTATTTTAACATAACAACTCCGCCGTCCAACCACCACGGCCTCACAAAGCTACGTTGAGCGTATAAGGAAGAGATTCCGGATTGCGCGTGACGTTTTTGCATACGTCTGACCGGAATATATAATTGCCGGGTCTCGGATTGTCCGTCAGGCATCTTTTCGACTAGATTTGTTTTGAGTGCGAACTGTAATGCCGGTGGGAACGTATTCTCGTTCCGGTCTGCCGCTCAAGGGTTTATTTTTGTGTGGAAAAGACAGATTATAGGACGGTAATGGGAAACGCCTGGGGATCATTGAATATGAATGATTTGGGAACATGTTGGGATACGAAAATATGTATGGTACAGATTGATGTTGGTTATGGAAGGTCGGAAGTTGAAAGCAAGATTTATATGACGTCGTTTTACTAAGAAAGTTTATTTCTGCTTCTAGCTTCACTTTGTGTAATGTATGTTATGTTAAAACCATTCAAATAGTCACGCTAACCACTAAGTGTAGCATAGCAAGGATTCCACACATAGTGTTATAATACAACTTAGGAAGGTATTCCTTAACTAAAGGACTATCCATCCAAGCAAACGGTTTTTTATAAATATTGTTTTAATTAAAAGCTGTTGTTTCTCAGGTTAGCGCGTTAAAAAAAAAACTCTTCAGCTTAGGTGAAACATATTGATCACAACGTTCCAAAAAGAGTTAAAAATTCAAACAACACATCACATACACTCCCATTAATATACGCTTTTCATTCTGCATCGCGACTCTGACAGCAATCCGTGAGGCAATTTGTCAACGGCGCAGAGTATTAATGGCAGATCGATCACAACAAACGATGGCATCGGGTGAGATATGAGCGATGGAAACTTGCGAAATCATTTTAGCATTGCTTTTTGGTTCTTTCATCATCAGCCTATCGCAGTCAACTGGACATAGGCCTCTCCTAGGGCTAGCTCGACCCTTGCTCCATCCAGCTCCTGCCAGCCATCTTGCGCAGATCGTCACTCCACCTGGCCAAGTGTGTTTGATAGACCATTATTTTGTCAATGAAGGCTAAATGTTTAATCATAGTTTAAATACTTCCCCGACAAATGGACTATCCAATACAAAATAAAAACTTTTTAGTTCGAACTTTGTAGTAGTTCCTGAGATTAGTGCGTTCAAACAAACAAACAAACTCTTTAGCTTTATTATATTAGGAAGTATAAGTAGATTATGTTGTACATATTATAATATATATTTTATAATATAAATATACCTACTCGAATGCTCACAAATGCTGCTCATCGCATAACCCGATATGTTTATTGGGAAATTGAAAGTGTATTCTGCTAATAAATAACATTACTATTATTGGCCTTCCACCCAAATCTGCCCAATACACAATAATAGTTCCCAGATGAACCGATGTCGGTGGTAAATTTAATTCGATTGCTGAAATTTAGCGCGTTACCATACTGAATGTGAAATTATGAATGGACGAATTATGATATTGCACTGCCCTGAGTTAAATGTGGCTCGGTTGAATTGGCATATGTGCCGGGTACTAGGAAATATTACAAACCATCGCTCTTACTTAATAATTGACTAAGTGCTGTGAATGATGTAATTATTATATGATTTTATGTCAGTACTAGCGGTTGTCCGTGACTTTGTCCATGAGGTTTCATTTTATCCTCTTGTGGGTAATTGATCAAAATCCTGTCTTAGCGGATGCATACGTCATAACATCTACCTACATGCCAAAAAACAATGCCGAGTTTTGTAGGGGAAGTGGCGTCTATTATGTTTTTCTTGCGCCTATCAATCAACCCAACATGGTAATGTACATACCTATATATTCTGAGGGCATTACAAACAATATTTGCCAAAGCAGTATAGCTGTAAACTTACTCCAGACGGAATGAGAAAGGCTAGAACTTTTACACTCCCATAGAAAAATGAAAAATGCAAGAAGATCTATTCTGTCTAACTCAGGTGGCTCTTCGGACTTAGTTTACGGCTATACTGTCTTAGCCAATATCATATTTTGTAATGAGCTCAAGAATAAGTGTATATTACTATGTTTGATTGGGACGCGAGAAAAAAAAAGACGCCAATGTCCTTTCAGTGCGATCCGTTCAGTGGTTTAGGTTGTGCGTTGATATATTACTATGTCAGTCAGTCTTTGTTTAGTTAATATTTAGATTATCTTCCCACTTTTCTTGTCGAAAAAGAAAAAACGAATCTCGTAGACATCAGCTAGTTAAAGTTACACATACAATATGGAACGGTATTCGAATGACAAAGAGTTTCGTATTTTCCATATGTAAAGAACAATTTGCCAATCACGTATTCAAAGGAAAGGCAAAGAGGTAACAAGCTGCAGGAAACACCACTATGACGAGATACTTGGAGGGAATTGTAGCTTCTGCGTAAAGTTTGTTTTGACTAGGCGAGTAAAAACGGAACGAAAATATTTTATCTTTTTGATAAATTAAAATAAAACATTGTAATACGAGTACAGGTTCAAAATACAAAGAGCTGTGTCATCATCATCATTTGCCTGCCCTGTTCCCAGTTTATCTGGGGTCGGCGCAATATGTCGACTTCTTCCATACCGGCCTATCATTCGTCATCGCGTCATTCACACCTCTTTCACTCATATCATCCTTCACACAATCCATCCATCTTTTCTTTGGCCTACCTCTCCCTTGCACACCATTCACTTTCATATTCATCGTTCGTCTCGTCACATGGGTTCATACATCGTCACGTCAAACTGTGTACGGACTTCAAATTAGCTTGGACGCCTGCATGTTTTCAATGGCAATGTTGCAGCTCAAAGAAATAACATGTATTGAAAAATAGGATTTATATTTTTCTATCTTAACTTTCAATATGTGTTTTATTTTCTATCGTCAGTTAAGAATTTTCAATTCAAGAAATGTATCAATTTTTTTTATTTCTCTTTACCAAGTAAATCTACTCATTCATAATTTCAATCTTGGTGCATACATAAAGTCTTCATTACTAGTGCAATATTCCGATTTCTCCGCTGTAAAAGCTTTGAAGTTGTTGCTTCGTGCTTCCCGGAGCTAATAAGCTTTCATTCAACATATTGACTAACTCGATAGCATCATATTTTCCGTATAAAAGAGAAAAAGCCTCCGTTACGGCAAAAATAAGGCTGTATTTCCATAAAACGCGGAAATTTTCAACAATGCCGATAATAAAGGGGAATACACGACAATGGGGAAAATGGGTTGAACATGAAATGTGAATGTGTTGCAAAGAATACAATATAATGTACAGACAGCGGCGCAGACGTGGGACATTACGGTGGGCGCCACAGACTTGCGACTTACGAAGAATTGGTAAAGCAAAACTGAGTAAGCTACCCATTGAGATATAACTACTACGTAAAGAGTAGGTACTTTTGTCCTTGGATATCAGGCGCCGTATATTGTAGGTACTATTTATATAATCGAAAAAATGCCGTCTTGTGTATTAAAATCATGTACCTACTAATCACGCTGCCGCATAGATTTTGTTCTCGATGTCCACTTTAGAAGTAGTAGTAATATCTAAATGAAGCTACCACAAAATAGAACCTCAGGGATAAATACTATCCTAATAATAACGTTGGGAAATGAGATGTGGTTGGGAAAATGTGGCTAAATTAAGGAGTTGATCACTCACTCTTTTAAGAGAGTCCCAGAGAGTATAACAAATGAAATACTTAACAAACGCTTCTTCTGTTGCAGAACCAATATTTTGAAATTACTTCTTTGCTTAGATCTTTACTAAAATCTCGAGTATATACATTGACTTTTTGATTATCAAAAAAATTTACAGTAAGCGAATAATCACATGCCTGCGACCATGTTAGCGCGCCTAGTTCCAGTCCTTCAGGTCACACTATCATAAAATATTTGCGATTAGTCGCAAGTCTGTACATCGGAGCGCAACATGTGGACGATTCCGTCTGCATGAAAAACTCGCGGTAAAGAGCCTGAGATGCTCGCGAGTTGAAATTACAGCGGTGATCAACGTGCGAGCGCTGTTGTTACACTGGCGGCTTTTGCATACGTTTGTTTCAAGAAAGACATGTTAAATTATGTTAATACTAGCGGTTCTGTACGTGTTTGGCTACGTGTGGTAAATGAAGAACCATACGACTGATTTCGTGTAAACTTTACTTATACCATCTACTAAATAGTCCGAACAAACCATGAAATTTTGGTTTGGATTGGTGAGCCTGTTTTTGAGTTGTAAAGTGACAACGAAAAATGCCACTTCTATATAAATAAGTTATGAAAAAGATGAGTAGTACATCTATCTATGCATTTACATTTTTTTTTCCAAATAAAACAAATGCGTGCATACTTTGCGCATAAAATTATGTAAACATTTTTTGTAGATAATATGATTTGTATTTTTATTTCAGGTAGATCTGAATGTGTAACTATGATCCAATCTGTCTGGTCTGGTTCCCCTCTAAGGGTAACGAAAGTCTGCTGGCAGTCGCTTCACCGTAATATAAGACTCGCCATACCCTGGATCATGGTCAAACCGGACCTGCATAGAAACGGGATAAACGCTTGGAAGAAGATGATTTATATTTTCATTACTGTTATTTTCATGGCTCTATGATAATGATGATGATGATGATTGTATTTATTACTGTAGTCAATAATTATTTCTTTCTTAAATTAAACATGACTTATACATTAATGAAAATTAATGAATTAATTTATAAGTTTTCTGAACGATTTTGGTTTTCTGAAATCAAGGGGCAAACCCCTTGATTTCCTTATAAAAGTTCCGTTGGCATCCGAATTCGAATCTGAATCCTAATCCGAATTGCAAAAACGGAATCCTTAAAGGCGCGTCATCCCTGTCTGTCCGTCCGTATGTGACAGCCACTTTTTTCCAAACCTATAATTCATGCTGTTTTTATAGCTATTTTTAGAACGAGACAAAAATTCTGCCTATTCATATTAGATAGTATGCATTTCACAAACAATATAATCCAGTGGTCTGAAAGAATTTGAACCACCTCACACAAATGACTCTACTTCAACGATATAATTTAAAAACAAAAATATCATTATTACTAAGCTATGCGATTAATCAATGTAGTGTACACCGAAAATTTCATTAAGAAATTGCCTTTAAACTGCGGATTACCAATACTAGCCCGTTGCATTGTTGTTATCCACTATTCTAGGAATTACTGCGAAAGAGCTCAATATTTTAATCAGTATTCGTGGAAATAGGAAAGCTATTCAGCGATTAATAAATGTTTTTCCGAGAATTTGAGGAGATATAATTTTGCTGAGTAACTTTAATTATTGTTGGTTTGTAATAAAATAAGTACTAAGTTAAGTTAAGAGTTATTGGGCTTTATTCTCAAACCCAACAAAAATTTCTTGATAATACCTATAAATCATTTGACGCCACAAAAACAGTAAAAACATGTGTTATCTCGTTTAACACACAATTATATAAAATTGTAAGCTTTCGCGCTGCTTACTAGAAAAGCTTAAAACGGAACTAAACTTAATTAAATATTCTCTACAAATAACACAAAAATAGAATTGGTGTTCTTAAATTGGAATGTATCAAAACAATCTTGAATAGGCCTCTGATAAGTTCCTGATAAATGTAAAGGTTATCTGACCTGAAAGAAAAACTTATTTGTTATTGTTGAATTTTATTTTCCCTCCCTTTAATCGTAAAGTATCAGCCTATTAATGTCCCACTGCAGGGCAAAGGCCTCCATCATTTGAAATCATGTTTTCGTTACAAAGATGGGTTTTGGCTTAATCACCACGCTTGCCAAATGCGGGTTGGTGATCACAAACCCGGGCTGTGTTCAGAAAAATCAACACAAAGTTTGCCCGACCCGGGAATCGAACCCAGGACCTCGAGACCAAGGCCCGGTACTTAAACCACTAATACACTTTAATCGTACTTGTTAAAAATGTTTTGGCCCAAGAGATTGTAGATTCAGCTGTAACATTCAAGGCACGATTGAACCAGGGACTGTAGGCTCGTAATTAAGCAACAAAAGTTTAATTTCGAAAATAATCTGAAAGACAATTAGCAATGCCGGGAACAACGGAAACCTTCTAAGAAATTAAAGCGGCTGTAACCCTTTAGGATTCTCGGAACATGAAATAGAGTCAATCACTTATTATATTATTATGTACTTTTAATAACTCCGTGGCGCAGTGGCTAGTGTATCGCACTTTAATGAAGCGGCAGCGCCGGAGGTCCTGGGTTCGAATCCTGGGTCGGACCGATGAAATTGTGTCTATGTTTTCATGTTGTGATAACAAAGATACAGTCCGGAGTTGGCGGTGTAATTACACCGAATTATGAGAGTGAGGGAATAAGGAGTGCATCTGTGCTTGCTCATGGGCTTGTGCACTTTAATATATCCTGCGTACTTGGCTAATCGTAATATTGGCAGCCGTGGCCGAATTCGGCTAGGAGGGGTATTATTATTATTATTATACTTTTAGTGCACTTTATTTGGTCGACCATGGCTTGTTTTATACCCTGCAGGGTAGCTCGCGGAGCAAGTCTCAAAGCCATCTACCAATACACTTAGAGTTTTAAATTAATTATTGTATCGACAATTGTAAAAAATTGTGATTTTAAAAGAGAAACTATCGAGTGTTTTGCTTCTTCTCGATAGATGACTGCTTTCCGGAGTTTTTCCCCTTATAAGGATAACGGAGGTCAGACGATAGTCGCTCCATTGTAATAAACAGGCTGATTAACTCAGGCTCATAGTTGTAGCGTACCCTGGGCTCCAATACAATGGCCGATGATGCAACCGGAGGAGGCGGAAGGATGATGATGATGATGATAGATAGTAGATTAGTACGCGATGGTATCTTAATCAAGATAAATTAAATGAAATGTCCTGTCTTTCATTCAATTCCCGCTGCTGATCCCGTCACTCCAGGGATCCCAAAGTGCATTTCCAGAGGATCACACTGTGATGCTAAACATCAGCCAATAAAAACACGCGGCGACCCGAGCTCTCGAATTTACAATCGAAACGTACGCGCGTCAAAGGTCCTGTACTGGGCAAGGTATAAGAACTAGCGGGACAAAAACTTTTAAGGAGATTTAGTATCGTATTTCATTGATTAATTTATTAATATATATAAAATACCATTACTTACTTAAATCAAGAACTCGATTTTTAAGTCCTGCTGTTGCTAGGTCCTGCGCCTGATCTCTCTCTACACTCGCGTCAAATTGCTGTCCTACCGAAATATGAGAGTGAGGGAATAGGGAGTGCACCTGTGCTTGCTCACTTACTTGTGCACTAAATCCTGCTTACCTGGCTAATCGTTAGATCTGCCGCAATGGTTGCAAACAGCTAGAACGGTATTAAATGAAGCAAGCGATGTTAAATCACTCCAACATAATTTACACGAAAGTCTTTTGTGGCTTTCAGTTACGTCTCTTAGAGGCGAAGGGTATATTGATATTTTTTGATTCCAAAAAACTCAAAATCCCTCATTTATATACTCGCGATGCTCTTGTTACTTGAACCTCATCGCGTTGTAGCATAAAACAACAACTGTGTATGCAAATTCGGACTCCAGACCGACTCCAATTTGTCAACCGTGCCCCTGCCATGCTTCTTCTCTTTACTACACCCTTCTAACCTCTATAACAAAGGCATAAGGTTTAAAATTACACGCCTCAAGCATAAAAGTAAAGAAATGTTAGTAATTCCTGTTGTTTGCCTTGATTTTGAGATATTTGATGACTCATATACTACGTTGTTGCAATCGTTTGATGTAGCATTTCACTTGCTTCGTAATTCTTTTTCTTATTTTTTTTTGTCCTTTCTATATATTTTAATCAATGGGCTGTTAGTTGTGATTGTACTAAGGAAATGCGTGTTTTTATTCTTATATATCATTGTGATAGTAGAATACTAAGCGATCTAATGAGGGTTTTCGCAAATGAAAAATCCGCTAGATGGCAGTAGGTAGGAGTAGGTGCGAACTGGTATGTGATTGGTGAATTTTGACATGACATTGACAGATAATATGTCAAAATTTACCAATGACTTAGCACTTACTAGTTAAACCGCACGCCTACGTTTTGCCATCAAGCAGATTTTACAATCGCAAACACCCTTATGTACCCAAACTATTTATATAAATTAAACGCACTGGGAGTTAATTCGTACTAAGACGCTAATCGTAACATTTTGGGTTTACTTATGTATGTGGTACCAACCTTTATGAATCTAAGCATGAGCTTGTACTTTAATAATTTCTAACTAAAAAAGTTTCACCGCAAAGACGCAAAATCCAAAAAAAGTAAGGAAAAAGAAAAACCACTTTTTAAGTGTTAAAAAGAGTAAAAGAAGAAAAAGTTCCGCTCCTTTCTCGGGTATCGTAAAGAATAAGTATTTCTTTATGCAAAATAAAGTTAAAGATAGCGTGACAAAATTTTCTACTGTGCTTTTTAGATTTTTTGTAAAGATTAATTTCATACTAGGTAAGGAAGAAATGGATAGTTTTATATTATAAAGTGACCTCGTAGTGTCGAAAAGCAGAGTCAAACAGTTAAATTAGTTCTTGATATTCCTTCAGAAGGTTTATCACATAACTACAAAACATACAGAAAATGAAGGGAATGATAACATTATGGCCTCCTTCTAATTTACAATTTTTAGATTTTATCTTGACTAAATAAGACGTTGATTTTGCTACCTTGTGTAAAAGTTATTTAAAACCGAAAAATTCAAAAAATTCCCATGGAAAGAAAAGTGAAGATATGAAATGTTTTCCTTCTGTGTCTTGTATTTTATAAAACATAGCGGCCCGCCCCGGCTTCGCCCGTGGTACTTGTCCACTATTTAATGGATGATATTATACATGAAAACCTTCCTCATGAGTTACTCTATCTATTAAAAAAAACCGCATCAAAATCCGTTGCGTAGTTTTAAAGATTTAAGCGTTCATAGGGACATACAACATACAACATGACAGAAAAAGCGACTTTGTTTTATACTATGTAGTGATTAAGTCATAGGAAGTAGTACGTTCAGAGGATTTTTCTGATGATGCATGGTGAGCTTGAGTACCAACCTTGCCGTGGTGCGTGGAGTTTTCATGGTTCTCAATCAGCTCGGGGTCTTCGGTGGAAACGTCATGCCCATGCCGATGGGAATACGCAGTTAAAATCTGAAACAAAAGATAAGAAATTGTAGCATATTTTTTTAATTTGTAGTACCTACAGTCATATTATACAGGCAGTGATTGTTAGTTAATCACACTGAATCTTTTCTTCTTCTGTTATTGGATGTTTTGTCTGTATGTTCAGAAATATTTATTGTTGTTTTTTTTTTTATATTATAGGGCAGCAAACGAGCAGACGTATTGCCTGATGGTAAGCAATCAACGCCGACCATGGACACTCGCAACACCAGAGGAGTCACAAATACGTTGCCGGCCTTTTAGAAGGGAGTACGCTCTTTTCTTGTTTTTTTTTAATTTTGAATGATGACCTTTTCTTTGAAATTTTCAAACACTTTAGCTTAAAATGGTACAGTGGTAGCTCTAAAATGTAGTCTCCTGAAAAGTTCTGTTAACTATCAGGCCCAAGAAAAAACAGAAAGAACTTGTTTTCAAAAAAAAAGTAAAACTTATTGTAAAGAAACCTTGTAACCCCGAAGCGGTGAAAAAACACTAACATAACATTCTACTTTTCAACTTTTACACATTATTAAATATTTTACTTTTATAAGGAGGTCGCTACCCACTTAAACCTCTGCAGGCTAATAAAAGCCTACGTAAATAAAAAAAATATCTTTAATTTTTTGGACTTTACAACGCAAACAAACGTACGGTCTGGCTTGTGGCCAGATCATGCCGAGATAGTGCAGCTAAGTTCAATTATTTATGCACTTGACTAGATATGAACGGTAGATTGGTAAGTAGGTTTTGCAGTAATGCTGAATCACTAACCAAATCTTAGCCATATAAAAAACTTGGTGGCTTTTGCGAAGGATAATGAGATGTTTTTTATTGCTGCAACCCTGATGCATCAGCTGATTAAAAACTGATTAAAATCTGGTGTACGTAAAACAAAAAAACTTGTTTGATTGGTGAATAATGTTTATAATTTTAATTTCAACTGCAAAATCTATTTTCATATTATCAATATTGAATCTGGTATGTAATTAAATCTTATCAAAGTTTTAGTACCTATCAGCCTATTAAGTACCTACATTTGAAAAAAAAAAATCTTTTAAGCTACATATTGCGACTATTGCATATAAAAATTTGATGACCACTGCATTGTCGAAACAGCATACTCAAAAACGCAACAATTATTTGCTCAAGCCCCTGTGAAAAACGCAAGAGCAAAGCCGCACAAACTCACACTGGACAGTACTAATTTTAAAGGCGTTTCCAATTTCACCTTTTTTCCTCCGCCCAGGGGCGGCGTTAGGGTAGGGCGAGGCCGGGCGACCGCCCAGGGGCGCCGGACTAAAAGGGGCGCCGCGCCGCAGGCCGCGGCGCCCTTTTTCGTCCGGCGCCTCTTTCTGATTTTCTATAATTTACTACAGGCGCCCCCTTATAGTTCCCTCGCTCATTCAGTAAGGCCTACTGGGCGAAAAAAGACAGGAAACGTCAATGATATTTTTTTTGATTTCAAGTTGCCTCACTGGCAGCATGAATTGAAAGAGAACTCAACATAAAAAATATGATGGTAAAACAGAACAACATACCAATTATTAAATATCAAGATATGTATTTTATTAGGTAAGATGACGTACATAACATACATTCGCAGACATTACCGCTCGGTTATTTAAGAAAATTTTTGCTTGAGCAAGTTTATGAAACTGCCCTCGACGAGCCTATTGTTTCTCCCACTCACAATAACACGTGTATATGTAATAACTCCTGATCCAAATTGGTTTGAACGCGCTAATCTCAGGAACTACTAGTTTAATTGACAAAACTTTTGAGACTTTTGTGAGAGATAGTCCACTTACCATTTGTCAAGGAAAGCTTTAAGCTTTAGTATAACACTGTGAGCGGAAACCGAAATCCACGCGGACGGAGTCGCGGGCGACCGCTAGTATACCTACTTATAATAAAACAGATTCCTGAAAAACCTGACCTTGACAAACTCTGTAGTGATCTCCAATTTTAATTAACTGTGGATTCTAAATCATATATCGATGGTTATATGTTGTGTGATGAACTCATAAGCCTGAAATCCTTTTTGCCTGATCAGAATGTAGCTTCCCCTGTTTATGTTTTAAATTTTATTAAAGACTAGCGGCCGCCAGCGTCTCCGTCCGCGTAGGTTTCGGTTTCCGCACACAGTGTTACTATAGATAGCTTAAAGCCTACCTTGACAAATGGTAAGTGGACTATCCAACACAAAATATTATTTTGTCAATTCGAACCAGTAGTTCCTGAGAACAGCGCGTTCAAACCAATCTGGATCAGGTGTTGCACGTGTTATTGTGGGTCAGCCATAAAAGATAGACATAGGCTGTTAGGGTATATTTTTTAGAAAATTTTATGTAGAATATTTCCTTCATACATGATTTCTATGTGACTTTAACCATTAAGGCTGCACACGCGACGAAAGCTTAAAAAAAACCGGCCAAGAGCGTGTCGGACACGCCCGTGAAAGAGTTCCGTAGCCATAAGATGGGCCAACCGCTTGACACACCATTTAGTAAGGGCAACTGCACTTCATAAGTTGGTCGAGCTGTATAAAAATAACTATGTATGATACAGAGTTCGCTATAGTTTTCGTTGAAAGTATTTACTTGGAGGTTTATAGAACATTTTTTTCAGAATTTTTGAAATAGTGTTTCAAAAGTTAAGGGGGGGGGGGACGCTCTAATTTTAACTTTGTATTAATATATCTCGAGACTGGGGTGTTTGATCCACATAGTTTCAAGGCAATTTTTGTTGTATTTAGAAATACCTTTTTAACGATACCCCACACGATGGGGTAAGGCGAAGTTTTTTTTTCGAATTTACTTTTCGTTGTATGGGAGAGGGTTAAAAAATAATTATTTTTCGCTGATTTTAAAAACCAATTCTTGAATTATCAATTCGCATCTCTCCACCAATTTTCGTGGCAATCGGTGCAGAAATGGCGGAGAACGAGCCAGGACAGACAGACAGACAGACATGACGAAACTATAAGGGTTCCGTTTTTTGCCATTTGGCTATGGAACCCTAAAAATGGAGTAATTTCTCCCGCTTTCCCAACATTTCCCTTCACTACGCTGCTCCTATTAATCGTAGCGTAATGATGTTATAAGATAGAAATAATTAAAAGTAAAAATAGTGATAGAAACAACAAAAAATGGATAACTTATAATTTAAAGAATATGATGTTAGAAAGGGATAGATTGTTTGATTTATGGTGCAATGATCCAAAAAATATGCTTAAGAGATTAAACTATACAAAATATAGAAATAAATGTAATAAAGCCGTTTTTAAAAGCAAAGTAGAATATGATAAACAATGTATATTAGACTGTAATAAAAACATTAAAAAAATATGGGATAAGATAAATACTTTACTAGGGAATGGTAGACAATCATTAGATAATATAATACTGAATAATATGAAAAACCAAGGTAGTGTAAAAGAGATTTGTGAAGAGTTTGCACAAAGCTTTACGAATGATATAGAGGAAATTAAACATACATGTAAAGATAAATGGTTAAGTAGGGATAGCTATATAAAACAATCCGATGTTTTCATGAGATGGCAACCGGTTAGCAGTAAAGATGTTAAACGTGTGATTAATGGTTTAGACATTAACAAATCGCCAGGAAGTGATCTTGTGAGAATGTCAGATCTAAAGTTACTTGTGGACAAAGTTAGTCCAGTTATAGCAAAACTAATCAACCTTTCTGTAAGCCATCAACAATTCCCCGATAAACTAAAGGAAGCTATAATCCGTCCAATCCATAAAAAAGGTGATCGTAAACAGTTTTCTAACTACAGACCTATAGCAATCCTATCAAGCATAGATAAAATAATCGAAAAATGTATTGTAAAGCAGCTCGGACATTTCTTACAAAAACACTCTATATTAAATGAACGCCAGCACGGGTTCCAGAAAGGCAAAAGTACGAGCACTTTACTGTCTCAGTTTACTAACGAAATCAATACTTATTTAGAAAACAAAAAATATATAGTAGCTATTTTTTACGATTTCAAGAAAGCGTTCGATACCCTAGACTCTGATACTCTTTTGAAAGGAATGGACGAATGTGGCGTGGGGCAGCCTCTGAACCAGTGGTTTCGAGACTACCTCACTACTCGATCGTATCGCGTCAAAGTCGGCGACACTTTTAGTAATGTGAGGGAAGTGAAGTGTGGAGTCCCGCAGGGCTCAGGATGTGGGCCTGTCTGCTACCTGATGCACGTGAACGGCCTATGCGGTGTAATCAAATATAGCTCAGCATACATGTTTGCTGATGATCTCTGTACGCTGCGTGCTGGTACCGATCTGGCTGAGATTTGCCGATTAGTGCAGTGCGATGTTGATGCTGTCGTTAAATGGTCACATGATAATGGTATAGTTTTAAATTGTGACAAAACTAAATTACTTCTTATTCACTCACCCTACTTAATTCCTACCGTAAAGTTACCAAACATGTACATCCATAGTTTTTCTTGCTTTCATAATAATCAAGTCAATTGTCACTGTAAACCTATTGAAAAAGTCAACTGTGTTACCTATCTTGGCGTAAAAGTCGATACAAACTTTTCTTGGTCTCAACACATAGAGTATATTTGTAATAAGTTAAGAATAATTTTAAGAAAATTTTATCATCTAAGTTCGAGAGTTCCTATTACAACATTAAGATGTTTATATTTCGCATTGGTTGACTCGGTTTTGGATTACGCTTTGGACAGCTATGGTCTTACATTTAAATCGTATATAGATAAACTTGAAGCGCTACAAATCAGATTTATTAAACTGTTGGTTAATAAAAAAACTAAAGCTAAATATAACAATGACATCACAAAATTATATAGTATATGTAAAATTCTTCCAGTCCGACTAAAACATAAATATTTATTAGCAGTTAGTAACCATGGCTCTCCCGAGCTTGACCTAAAGCCAGTAAACAGTATTTGTTATACCCGGTCGGTGTCTGCAGGCAAATATGATGTCCCCAGGGTAAATAATTACTATGGGGACAGAACGTTAAAAAAAAGGATACCGTATATGTTAAACAACTTGCCTGAAGACATACGACAAGAAGCTAATAAAAAAGCTTTTAAAAAGAAGCTTAAAAGGTACCTGCTGTCATCGATTACTTAGATGCCAGCAGATGTCTTCTTTAGTTATAGTTTGTTCTTGTTGATTAATTTTAATTTAAGAAACATATTGTACGATTCTGCAGTCAAACTGTTCGAACAGTTTTGCGGAACACTGTCTTGCACTGAGATTTTTGTATTTGTTTAATAAATAAATAAATAAATAAATAATAATAATAATAATAAAAGTATCCTATAATATGCCCAGGAGTATGAAGAATAATTGTACCAAGTTTCGTCAAAATCCGTCCAGTAGTTTTTGTTTGTATAAGGAACATACAGACATACAGACAGACAAAAATTTTACTGATTGCGTTTTTGGCATCAGTATCGATCACTTATCACCCCCTGATAGTTATTTTGAAAATAGATTTAATGTACAGAATTGACATCTCTACAGATTTATTGTAAATTAGATAGAACGTTTTTTTTTAATGATGGTTATTTTATTGTACCTATTGCCTTTCTTCGTACCTATGTAACTAGGTAATTGAATTGTAGTTAGGGGGCGCCGAAGAAATCTCGCCCAAGGGCGCTTGTAGTGCTAAAACCGGCACTGCCTCCGCCCTTTGTTTATCGAACGAGCTGTTTATTAATATGCTCGTATTTTTGTCGTGCAACCCTTGCCTAATGCGGTGAGAGAGTCAATCGGCCGTGTGAACGGACCGGTTAGAGATAAGAGCGATCTGAGCTGAGCTAGAGATAAGAGGGGTTTATAGCTCTCTTAAATGTATTGGGAGGGAATCTTTATCGAGTTTAGTTCGACTTTGTCTTTATCTAGTAGCTGCTTTAAAAACAATGAACTGAAAGATTGGTTTGAACTGAAAAGTTATAATTGGTCAACCACAGATAAAATTCAGCTTATCGGAGCAATGAAAATGTTTGAAGTTTTGAACTACATACATAATTATGATACAATGATGAATGTTACATTACTACATCAGCAAACTTAAAAAAAATATGCATCCGCAGTATAAATTCTGCCTGGAATACATTTATTAGTAAAAATGAATCTTGAAGGCTCGGAAAGATTTCAAATACCTATTTCACAATTAAATCAGTTCAAATCCATTTGTTTTCTTCGTCCAGTCACCAAGATAAAAGTACTATGTATGTTAATTCTGGTCGTGAAATACAGGTGTCCTTATTTATCTAGATCCAACTTTGAGATCCAATCCGTTTTTGCTTGAAGGAGTTACAAATATCCATCCAACCTTACAAACTTTCGCTTTTATACTCAGTACTGAAGATTAGATAAGTTTATCCTATATTTGAAAGCTGTATTAAGTAGCCTTTAGTCCATGGCTTCGCCTGTAATGGACAAATAGGCTTATGATTATTATAATTATCTAAGCCGAAAGCCTATTGAGTATAATATCACGGTCTTCAAGTCGCGAGTTAATAGGTATCTTCTAGGTGTCTTCTAGGCAAGCAAGTTACAGCTTAGGCCGCATCAACGCTAGCCATCAGGTGTGATTGTGGTCGGTTACAAGCTTATAAATACAATCATCCTACTACTATTATAAAGGCGAAAGTTTGTATGTGTGGATGTATGGTTGTATGGATGTATGGATGTATGGATGTATGGATGTATGGATGTTTGTTACTCTTTCACGTAAAAACTACTGAATGGATTTGAATGAAACTTTACCACAATATAGCTTATACATCAGAATATCACATAGGATATTGGAAATCGAAATCCACGCGGACGGAGTCGCGGGCGGCCGCTAGTATAAAAATAAAAAAAAACTTCACTGAAAATCTCAAAGAAAATGCTTTATTTTCATTCGATATTTATGCAGGCTACCTATTTTTATTCTTTACTAGCGGCCGCCAGCGGCTCCGTCCGCGTGGGTTTCGGTTTCCGCACACAGTGTTACTATAGATAGTTTAAAGCCTTCCTTGACAAACGGTATGTGGACTATCCAACTGAAAAGATTTTGTCAATACGAACCTGATAGGCTAGCCACTTTGACGAATTCGCCATCCGCTTTCGTAGCGACTTATATCTCCATCCCGCTCACATAAATATGCGGTTCGTGTACGGGGTGGCAATACATAAATTATTATTAGTCGCGACGAAAGCGTATGGCGAATTCGTCAAAGTGGCATCTTGGCTAGCCTACCAGTAGTCCCTGCTGAGATTAGCGCGTTCAAACCTATCTGGATCAGTTACACGGGTTATTGTGAGTAAACCGTAAAAGATAGATATGTGCTGTCAAGCGATATTTTTTAGGCAATTTTATTTAGAATATCTCCGTCTTACATGATTTCTATGTAACTTTAACCATTAAGGCTGCACACGCGACAGAAGCTTTAAAAATGGAGGAATTTCTCCCGTTTTCCCAACATTTTCCTTCACTACTCTGCTCCTATTGATTGTAGCGTGATGAAAAGTATCCTATAATATGCCCAGGAGTATAAAGAATAATTATACCAAGTTTCGTCAAAATCCGTCCAGTAGTTTTTGTTTCTATAAGGAACATACAGACAGACAGACAGACAGACAGACAGACAGACAAAAATTTTACTGATTGCATTTTTGGCATCAGTATCGATCACTAATCACCCCCTGATAGTTTTTTTGAAAATATATTTCATGTACAGAATTGACCTCTCTACAGATTTATTATAAGTATAGATAATACTCCTAAAACCAAAGACAAAATGCAAAACATCCTTTTCGAAACTAACCCGAAACTTCAATCATCGTTGTCATGGCAACTAGACACTGCGTTTCCACGGCAACCAGTTAGTTCAATATTGGGATACGCGTCGAAAATTGAATCTTCTCTGCAAAATGGTTATTCTACTTGTCAAAAGGGGGGACGAAAACCAATTCCTCTACGAGTGTGACGTCACCAACGATGTGGACGACGTAGTTGGGGATATTGCGGCTATTTTCAATGGGAGACTGAAGGTGACGAGGATCTGCTATGAGTTGGAGGAGCTGATGCAGCATGGTACCTTCCTGCCGCAGGAGATGCAGGGGCTGACTGATGAGCAGGTATGTTTGTTGAAATGTTGCCTTCTTAAAATCAGCATCATCGAAACCCTTTAAACTTTATTATTATGTGACCTAGCCTTTGATCTCACCTGCATAGACTAAGCAAAGTAATACGGGAATATTATATATGTTTTCTGGAGCATATATGACCAATCAATGTTAGCAGACCTAATAAATAGGTAGATAAATAATTAGCAGAGACGAAAGGCTCCATCTTATACAGCATAAAAACAAAGTTACTGTACATTCAACCATCGATAGTCTTCCATTTTTAATATAGGAAACGCTTGCCAAAAATATAAAAACGGCGGTCAAAGTGTACTAGACAAGCTGATCAAAAATATGGATAACCTCTCTCCAAAAAAACTTCATTCCTTTATATTTCAATCACACCAATGCTAGCAACAACTCGCCTTCTAATATTCCAGATAAAAGAACTCAAACTCCAAGACCCCTGGGCGGAGCGCTGCGCCCCCCCAGGCCACGTGTTCCAAAAGGACGAGGTGGGCCGCCGCTGCGGGCTCGCGCCACCCCCCAATCTTCAAGAGGTGCTGAAGAAAGCTGGCGAAGCTGCTAAGGAGTTTATTAGCAAGAAACATGTAAGTTGTATATTGTTGCTGGGTATATTGGCTCTAGACCCCGGAAGCGGTAAGCTGCCGAAGCCCCCCCCCCCCATTCATAAGCCACGTGTTTCAGAAGGATGAAATGGGCCACCCCCCAATCTCCAGGAGGAGCTGAAGAAAGCTGGCGAAGCCGCCAAGGAGTTTATCAGTAAGACACATGTGAGTTGATTTTTTCATAGTTGCTAAGAGAAGCCTAGATTGCAAAGACAACGAAAGCGGTACGCTAGGCCCCCTCCCCCCCAGGCCACGTGTTCCAGAAGGACGAGATGGGTCGCCGCTGCGGGCTCGCGCCGCCCCCCAATCTCCAAGAGGTGCTGAAGAAAGCCGCCGAAGTAGCTAAGAAGTTTATTAGCAAGAAACATGTGAGTTGCATTTTTTCAATGTTGCTAAGAGAAGCCTAGATTGCAAAGACAACGAAAGTGGTACGCTAGGCCCCCCTCCCCCCCAGGCCTGAGATGGGGCACCAACCCCCAATCTCACAAGAGGTGCTGAAAAAAGCTGGCGAAGCTGCTGAGGAGTTTATTAGCAAGAAACATGCGAGTTGATTTTTATAGCTGCTTAGTATATTGTCTCCACTTGGCCTGATAGTGCGCACAAGAAGACACCAGATTGCAGTGACAAAGGAAGCGGTACGCTGCCCCCACCCCCTCCCCCTTCCAGGCCACGTGTTCCAGAAGAATGAGATGGGCAGCCCCCCAATCTCCAAGAGGTACTGAAGAAAGCCGCCGAAGTAGCTAAGGAGTTTATCAGTAAGAAGCATGTGAGTGAATGTTTTTGTTTAATGTGGCTCGGCATATTGGCTCCACACGGTCTGATAGAAAGCACAAGAGGAGAACAGATTGCCATGACTTCAGAAGCGGTACGCAAACGCTAACTTGGCAAAATGTAAGCAGTTATTCGTTTACTATTTTCTGCATTCTCATACACCATTTTGAGCAAGAGTAACGTTTCGGATTTTATTTCGGGCGAGGTTACTTTTAAAATAACTTTTACGCAAAATGCTAGTGAACATGTCGATACCTTAAATCTCAAATGGCGTAAGCGCCAAATTGGTCAAAATGACTTTTGAATGCAGTTTTATTCAGTTTTTTTTTCTCTATCGATCTGTATATTTAAAATCCTGACATTCGCAAAAAAATGGTCATTACGACCCGATGTTTTTTATAGATTTGAACACTTTTTATAAGGTAAAGAGGTCGTAAGCAGCTATAAATTTAATGCATGAACCACGTCAGGGCGTAACGAGATATTTTAATACATTAATATGGCGTATCACACATAGCCAACTTTATTTGGTGGTTACGCCCTTAGAAATAATTGTAAAGTGAAAAAAAAAGTAAAAACACATGGGGGTAAGGGACATCATTTTTCGGTTTCGGCGTTTACACCACACACAATTTGTATTATTGAAAGGCGTTTACACCCTATAAAAAACACGATTTTTTTGAGATTAAGGTCGTATCTCCCATAAATTCATAAAAAAAATACAAAATAAGGGGTATTTTCTACATCTTTTATTGAATTTGGTACATCAAACGAGTAAGAGGATTTTAGGAAACAAAATAAAATCTAAAAAAAGCCAAGGCCGAGAGAATAAGAAGGCCTAATTCGATTAAGCAGTGTAGTGGTAGAAAAACGACCCTTATTCTTAGCAACAATGATTTCTACTTATATTAATATAATATTTACGTAATAATCAACTTTAAAATTCAATTAAAGAAAGCCCTAATGGAGTTAGAAAAGATTACAAAAATTATATTAATTTAAGAATCAATGAATCAAGTAGCTACGTTCAAAAAGTAAGAGATTTTAGAAAGCCTTAATTTAAAATCAGTCAAAAAAATTAAATTGAAACTATCAAAAACAATCAAACATAAAAAAACAGTATTTTTCTGTGTCTGTAACTCCGTCCTCTATATCAGTGCCTGGTAATACATCTGGCACATCTTCTGCTGTTGGTAATCGCGGGTGATATTCTTCATGATATGCTTTTGGGATAATGCCGTCTGTGCACAATTTTAATCATAATTTAGGAAATCAGAGTGAGCTGATATGATGACATTATAAGGTCGTGGTGTCTTTCTTGCTGGTTAAAAGTATGTCGGCCATTGCGATGGGAGGTAAGAGCCCATCGCAATGGTCGTGGCGTAGCTACTTGATTCATTAATTCTTAAAATTAATACAATTTTTGTAATCTTTTCTAACTCCATTAGGACTTTAATTGAATTTTAAAGTTGATTATTACGTAAATATTATATTAATATAAGTAAAGTTGCTAAGAATAAGGGTCGTTTTTCTACAACTACACTGCTTAATCGAATTAGGCCTCCTTATTATCTCGGCCTTGGCTTTTTTTAGATTTTATTTTGTTTCCTAAAATCCTCTTACCCGTTTAATGTACCTAATTCAATAAAAGAAGTAGAAAATACCCCTTATTTTGTATTTTTTTATGAATTTAATGGGAGATACGACCTTAATCTCAAAAAAATCGTGTTTTTTATAGGGTGTAAACGCCTTTATGTCATATTTTCAGAAGTCGTAACCGACTTCTATTTTTTAAAATATAAGATTTAGGTGCAAATAGTTCTAACTGAAGCCTTCATCTCAAAATTCTAAGAAATTTGATGTATAAAACATTTTTATAGTATTAAAATATATAAAGTTATGATTTAAACAAATATTTTTTTTTTGTTTTTTTGCTCTCCTGAAAAGTTGTGTTTTGGTGGTTACGCCATTTGAGATTTAAGGTATCGATGTTTTAAAAGACGTTATGTTGTTACTACGGTGCTTTTCATTAACCTAGTATTCTAAAATTTGGCTTAAAAGCAGCTTTTACAGTGCAAATGAGACTGAAAATCCTTAATAGGTATCTAGTTCTCGGAATGAGAACACCAGTGTAATATTAGAATAGAACTACGTTTCGTTCTACTAATAGTTAGTAACAGAGTTCTCCGTATACTGGTCTATGAAATAACTAAACTTGAAAATGCTGCCATAACGTCTGAGGTCAAAAATATGTATTTGTTTTACTTGTTACAGTGAGTATTATGTTTTTATAACCGTACGGTGAGGGCGGATTGTTTAAAGAGTGGAAACATCATGCGTTGTTTAATGAATGAAATACTTTCTATGAGATTAAATAATTCTTGTGTTACGAGCGTACGGAACTACCAGGACTCGAGTGGCTAGAGACCCTGGCTACAAAACCAAAGGTCGCGGGTTCGAATCCCGCTAGGGGCAAATGTTTGTGTGATGATTAGCGGCATTTGTACTCGACTCATGGATGTTTATAAATGTATTTAAGTATGTCTATCCGTTCCCTACCTTCCATAGTATAAGCTTCGAGCTTAGTTTGGTGTGTTAGTCCAAGGAATTTTATTTATTTATTTTATTATTTATTAACTTTTGGTGGAGGCCTTCGGAGGCCAACTTGGGTCGTTGAGCCATAAAAGTCCAGTCCATTAACTTTTGGTATTCAAAGAAATTAGAAAAAGGACAAGGAAATTATTAAACCGCACCAAAGGAATTATGCATCGGGCTGATTATGACGACTCACATAACCGATACTACTAAAACAGAATTGACTAAATCAAAACAGAAACACTGCTTTGAACTAGGTCGTCCCGATCCGACAGCAGAAGTCTAGCCAGATATTAATAGCCCTAAAACTCCATTTCAGGTTGACATGCGAAAATGTCTGACTCAGAAAGACGTTTCCAGAGCTTTAGACGAGCTCCGAGGAGCTACGAAGATCGTCTTCCCTGCAGGTCTACCACCCCATGACCCTGTGAGGATGGAGCTGGATAATGTGGAAGATTTGACGGGAACCCAGGCTTCTAAAGAAGTTATTGATCCGTCCAGAGCTTGCCTGTGGGCTTGTGGAAAGAAATTGCTAAGTGGGAATAAGCTGAGTGACCATTTGGGTAAGCCTTCTCTTTCACTTTAGAATTAATTTATTTCTGTTATGGATGAATGGTAAAGGAAGTTAACTATCAGCCTTTAATATCCAACTGCAGGAGAAAGACCTCCATCATTTGAAATTATGTAATGGTAACAAAAATGAGTTTTGGCATAATCAAAACGGTTGCCAAATGCGGAATGACGCACAAATTCAAATTGTGTTCAGAAAAAATAATTGCCTGACCAAATACTCAAACCTAGGACTTCGAGAAAACGGCCCGTAGCCTACTTAATCTGCTAGCTAGACAATTGAAGCGTTACCTCCACTTTCTTTAAATAATTTATTCATCGTATCATTGCTATAAAGCGATCGTGGCTCCAAATAAAACATTTCGACTCCATCCGACGCAAAGCGATCTAATTCCCTAAAAGAAAGTTTAAATCACTCTCAATTCTATTTGTTGATGCTCCGCAAAGAATCTCAACGTCTCCATTGGGGAATTCATTAATTCTCTTCCGAAGTACGTGACAATCGATACAAGTATTCGCAGAGTTTTCCCAATAAAATGCCCGAAGTCCGACCACTTCCGATCTCCATTTATTTGCGGAGTGTCATCAAAGATTTGTTTGACTCCTATTTTTGATTGGGAAGTCTTTTCAACTCGGAAAGTTTGTAAAGTAAACATCGAGCGATCAGGGCTGCATATTGGTATAATACAGATAAGAGAATACAGACTGCCAATCAGAAGTACTTCTGAAATTAATGTTTTAGTTTAATTCAAGAAATTGATATGATTATATAATTATTCTACTTCCCTTCTGAAAGACAACAACTAATAGGTGGTTTATTATTTATTAGACGGTTTAGATAATAAGAACATAGTAAAAAGGCTTTGTGATTATAAATACAAGCATACCATTGGTAATTCCAGAATTTTCAATGTTTGAAATTGAGTACTTTATCTCTATTTCACTTAAGTAGGGCGCTCTTTTGCTTGAGTTGTACCAAAAAGGGAGATCCTAGTTAAATATAGTAATTTTTGGTTAAGTAACAGCCCTATTAACAATCGTCGAAAGCTACGAAGATTGTAAAAGGCAGGAGATTCTTTTTATTTCACCTAACGACTTGAGGGCAAATTTGCGACCACTACCTTAATTGTCTTGGTCCTGAAAAACGGTTTCTTTATGATATTATGTCAACTTTCTTCTTTAACATCTTTGATTTGGCTTTCACAAAAAAATTGGATTTCTTTCCAAAAAAATCTATAGGTTTACAATGCCTATCCAAATAAATGACAGGCCGTGTCCAAAATATTGCACTTTGATAACTATAGAAATTAGTGCCTTATAGGTATAGGTACTCTTAAAAACAAGTTTAGGACATTTCCGAATTTATTTTATTGATTAAGAAATTTTCTCAACTCATCTGGTTAAGATTTAACTTCTCCTTTTATAATCTAACTTTTTCGTTGTTATTTTAATACTAAGTACATTTATTCCATAGCAGCGGTGGCGTACACTTATAGCACACTTTTATATCATTTCTCTCTGTGGAATAGAAATCTCAAAACCTCTCTTACAAACCGTTGAAGTACCGCCTACATTATTACAAGTTGTTCTTGGAATTCTTTGGAATATTTTTAGATTTGTTTTTATAATTTTCTGGCTTTTGTTATATAAATACGGCAATAAAATCTATTCTAGGGTCTATTTTGACTTAAGTTTTCTGAATCATGTCTAATTTTAATAACCTGATTTGCAATTTAAAACTCTGGTTTTAATCGGTTAAGTTTAGTGTGGGAGTAAAATTTTTTGGAACAATTTTTTTACCTCAGTTTGGAGTCCTTAAATTTTTCTTACCTACCTACAGTATATTCCAAAATTAATAATTAGTATCTTTGTTGGAATTCTTAACAAAGATGATAAAGATATATTAATTTATGTTTTAAAATGAATGTATTATGTAGCTTAGTTTGGGGTGTCGGATCATTTCCTAACCTTTTGTAAGACTAATTTACTATATTGTTAACTTACAGGAAAGAACAACAAGACTAAAGTGACAGTGAAACTTTGCTCATCCTCTGAAGGGGCTCCTGGGCGTGAACCAGTTCTTTCTGAAGACGAAAGGAAACAACTAATGCTGCATGCTTATCGGTATGAAAGACACTCTTAGTTTCCAAGATTTTTTTTATGGCAGAGGCGGCAAACAAGCTGGCGTGTCGCCTGATGGTAAACAATCACCGCCGCCCATGGATATCCGCGACACCACAGGTATCGCCGATGCATTGCCGGCCTTTAAGACCTCACACTCTCTAACTGAGCTCATATTTGATTCATTGAGCCTGAATTGGACCTTTTATTTATTTCAATAAATCTGGATGTACGTCATCAATTAGAAGACTCCTTCACTTTTATAATTTAAACTAGCGACCGTTCGTGATTCTGTCCGCGTCGATTCCAGTTTTACTATAGCCTTAAACCTTCCTCGTCACATGGACAATCAAACACACAAATAATTTTTCATTTCCAATCAGTATTTTAGTAGTTCCTGAGATTAGCGCGTTCAAACAAAAAAACATACAAACAAACTCTTCAGCTTTATTATATTAGTATTGATACTCGGCTTTATTGGACCGCACCAAGGAACGTTTATACTTTTTTGTGAATCTTTCTTTATTTCAGGAAGCAAGAAGAATGGAAGAAGTTGGAGCAAGATGACGATGATAGCTACATGAACTCCAAGTGGGCTGACGGACAGAATCTAAAGCGAGCATTTCACGGGATGAATGACATCAACTGGAAACCTGTGCTTAGGAAGTCTTAAGATCATCCCAAGATTGGAGATTTCCATCTAGGAACTAGGATCTAGTAATTTGGGCTTTTCAATTTATTTTCAGTCAGTTTTTATCCGAGGCTTTGCCCGCTTTATCAAGATTCCTGTTCCATCCCATTGAAACGGGTTAAAGGGCAAGTTGCTATGCCCTTGCAGGGCGTCACATAGGCACTTATCATCGATGTACTCAACACCTATGTTACCTGTGACATGCAATAAACTATTTGATTTGATTTGATTAAAAAGTTTCCTATCAACTAAGTCAGCCCATTCCCTGCCTGTATACAAATTAAATCAAAACTCGTTGAGTAGTTTTACCGTGATCGGCGAACAAACATTGAATAACCACGTATAAACTTTATTTAAATACAATAGCAATTAAATAACATTAGACACGTTCTTACTGTCAAAATTGTATTTCCCTTTAAAACTGATATTATATTTTAATTTGTATCAAATGTTGGCAGACGATTGCCAATCCAGCTCCTAATAAATCATGATCATATTATTATTGTCATTTTCGATTGCACTAGCGGCCGCCCGTGACTTTGTCTACGCAAATTTCGGTTTCGGTATACATAGTATGAATTATATAATAGCTTAAAACCTTTTTATTATATTACTATAGATGTGTGCAGTTAAACATTTATGTTGCGCCTTATAATGTTACATAAGTTAATAATTAAAGCATTGTAACCACTAATAAGCATCTGATAATGCTAATTATAATATAATTTTAATTACATTAAATAATTGAACAGATATTGGTCGTCTCATTTCCGAGGGCCAATTAGTTCTGTGCATAACATTGTATTGTTTGAGATAATTAGGAAGCTGAGACATAGGCATTATACAGGCAATTAGGTTTCGTGGATCAGTTGTTAGATCACTCAAGGGTAGAAAAGTATCAGCCTATTAATGTCCCACTGCAGGGCAAATGCCTCCGCCATCATTTAAAATCATGTTATCATTACAAAGATGCGTTTTAGCTTAATTACCACGCTTGCCAAATGCGGGTTGGTGATCACAAACCCGGGCTGTGTTCAGAAAGAAACAACACAAATTTTGCCCGACCCAGGAATCGAACCCAGGACCTCGAGACCATGGCCCGGTACTTAAACGAGACCATCGAGGCGTTAAGGGTAGAGGTCTTGTTTTTTTATGGTATAGGTAGGCAAACGAACAAGAGGGTTACCTGATGATAAGTTAACACTTTTACTTTAACAAAAGCTATTATTTAATTAAGAAACATAAGATTTATTCTATTTTCTTTTGTTGGTGGCAGTAAATAAGAACTGGAATCAATTGGGATTTTTGAGGCATGCATCTCCACTGGCAACATTTATTATAAAGTCCCATTTATTTCCACTGACAATACTAGACCACTGGCACTAGGTTTTTCACCCATTTGTCGCCAGCTTAAACAAAACCAGTGGCGACAAGTGGGACTAACAGCTTATACATTATGTACAAGCGCATAAGGATCGCAGATGCGTTGCCTGCCTTTAGACCCCATACCCTCCCCAACTGAGCTCTAAGGACTCTACCCACCAGCAGAAACATAGCACAACAGATTGGAAAGAGATTCGAACATTTTTGTATGGAAGCTGGCATACCTACAAAATCCGCCATTTTGAAAATATCTTGTTTCGGCGGCCAGTCACGAAACTCATGTCAATTGACAGAGGAAGTGATTACACACAAAAAGTGTTTAGTAATCAAAGCTATTAGCGCTTTGATTGCTTAACACTATTTTAAACTAGGTTCAATGCTCTTTACTATTTTAAACCCAAAGGCACCATTCTGCGGTCAATATAACCAGTTTGCTCATAGTGGTATGACTATGGGCGTAACCCTATTCTAAGAGAGACTAAACCCAGCAGTGTCCAGCGATATATTGAAGATAACAATGTGTGAAAGGTTAAACTACACAACAAAGCCATGCGTTTGAACTTAAAAATATTCCACAAAAAGTAGTCCCGCCATTTCGTCATCAAAATTGTGGGACCACTACTTCATTTTGAAATCACATGGCGTAATCTTACTCCGTGCACACAGTAAGTAAGCAGTAAGTACCTATTGGCAAAAACGATGTGTGAAAGGTTCAAGTACACAACAAAATTATGCATCTGAAGGATATTATGGGGTCCTGCTATTTGACCAAAAATCATTTGGCTATCCCATCCCAGTTGGTTCATTGTGGTATGACTATGGGCAATAACCTCCATCTAGGATAGAGTAAATCCAGCAATGCTCAGCGATATATTGAAGATAACAATGTGTGAAAGGTTAAACTACACAACAAAGCCATGCGTTTGAAGGATATTATGCATCTGAATCGTGTTCGCAGGACGGACGAGACGTAGTGAGCCTCCGACAATGCGGTCTGTGCACTACATCTCGTTTGATAGCGGACAATGCACTATTGTGGGCTCTGTGTGTGATGCCCTTTGTGCGGAATGATTGATTCCATAAAACAAGATATATAGAGGATTGAAAAATACATTTTAATGACAAATAAACATTTTATATAACATTTTACTATGTGAATCTTCCTAGCGGGACCCCCCGAGCTAGAATTATAAAACTAATGGCAACGCTTCAGTAGTTCAATGTACCTTTCGAGTTTAATAATAATTTTCAATGTACCTCAATAGTTTTGGCAGAAATCACGATTTAGTGACTGATCTTCCTAGCGGGGCCCTCCGCCGTTTTACGTTCAAAATACATAAATGATATACCGATCGAATGCATTTTCAATGTACCTCGCGAATTATGTATAAAATTCAAAAAATATATAATAGAACCAAAGAAATTCCGCTTCAAAGGTATTGTCTTCCTAGCGGGGCCCTCTGTAATTAAAGTGAATAAGAATAAAAAAAGTACACAGTTTTAATGTATTTCCAATGTACCTCCTAGTTCTTCATCCATTTACCCAATTTAGATGCAAAATTATGAGATATTTACAAAAATGGTTAAAAGTATGGTCAGCAAAAAAGTTAGTGTTAACTAAACGTAACCTCCTTTATAGTAGGTAAATATTGGCATTCAATGAGACATATTTGAAGGACTTTTTAGGGTTCCGTAGCCAAAATGGCAAAAAATCGGAACCCTTATAGATTCGTCATGTCTGTCTGTCTGTCTGTCTGTCTGTCTGTCTGTCCGCCAGTCTGTCACAGCCACTTTTTTCCGAAACTATAAGTACTGTACTATTGAAACTTGGTGAGGGGATGTATTCTGTGAACCGCAACAAGGTTTTCACACGAAAATAGAAAAAAAAAATAAAAAAATGGGGGGTCCCCATAGTTAGAACTGAAACTGAAAATATTTTTTTTCATTGAACATATACGTGTGGGGTATCTATGAATAGGTCTTTAAAAATTATATTGAGGTTTCTAAGCTCATTTTTTTTCTTAAGTGAATACTTTGCGCGACAGACTCTTCCAAAGTGGAAAAAAGTGTGTCCCCCCCCTCTAACTTCTAAAGTAAGAGGATGATAAATCTGAAATAAATATATAATGTACATTACCATAAAAATTACCAACGAAAATTGGTTCGAACGAAATCTATCCAGAAGTTTTTTTAATACGTCAAAAATAGAATTTGTACGGAACCCTCAGTGCGGGAGTCCGACTCGCACTTGGCCAATTTTTTATTTATATCAAATGATAAACACGTGATAAACTAAACAGCAATAAAATCTGATAATGTTTGTGTAACAATCTACAAGCTCCATTGTAGTAATGTTTTTGATATATGTGTCATCGAAGCATTAATAGTTTTCAATATTAATATATTTGAGAAATGTCAAATCTTTGGCGCGAAGCGAAAAGCGCGCCCGTTTGAAAAAAAACTTTCAAAATTATTTTTTTATAGTGCTCAAGCACTGGTGTTGGCATATCATTTATTAGCGCAAAGCCAAATAAAAAAAAACAATATCAACAGTGGATTTCCAAATATAAACAATAAAATTATTTCTTTCCTTTTGCAAACACATACATCTAATTATTATTCATAGAAACAGTTTTTAAAATTATCTTTCAATAATCTTCAGCGCGGCGGGAAAAACGCGCGCTATAAAAAAAAATGTATTGAAACTAATTATGAGCGCGAAGCCAAGTAAAAAAAAATGACAACAGTAGAATTACAAATATAAATAATTATTAGTTTTCTAGTTAATTAAAACATTGAGGTTAAAATCAGCAGATATTTTTAATTCATTTTTTTTTTAGTTCTCGCGCGCTTTTCCGCCGCGCCAAGGAGGTTACATTTATACTGAAAGATATTAAAATTAAAAAATATTACTATGAATTACGGGTATGTATTTACAAAAGGAAACTAATAATTATTTATATTTGTAATTCTACTGTTGTCATTTTTTTTACTTGGCTTCGCGCTCATAATTAGTTTCAATAGATTTTTTTTTTATAGCGCGCGTTTTTCCCGCCGCGCTGAAGATTATTGAAAGATAATTTTAAAAACTGTTTCTATGAATAATAATTAGATGTATGTGTTTGCAAAACAATAAAATTAATATTTATATTTGGAAATCCACTGTTGATATTGTTTTTTTTTTGGCTTCGCGCTAATAAATGATATGCCAACACCAGTGCTTGAGCACTATAAAAAAATAATTATGAAAGTTTTTTTCAAACGGGCGCGCTTTTCGCTTCGCGCCAAAGATTTGACATTTCTCAAATATATTAATTTTGAAAACTATTAATGCTTCGATGACACATATATCAAAAACATTACTACATAATGGAGTTTGTAGATTGTTACACAAACATTATCAGATTTTATTGCTGTTTATCACGTGTTTATCATTTGATATAAATAAAAAAGTCCTTCAAATATATCTCATTGAATGCCAATATTTACCTACTATAAAGGGGGGTTACGTTTAGTTAACACTAACTTATTTGCTGACCATACTTTTAACCATTTTTGTAAATATCTCATAATTTTGCATCTAAATTGGGTAAATGGATGAAGAACTAGGAGGTACATTGGAAATACATTAAAACTGTATACTTTTTTTATTCTTATTCACTTTAATTACAGAGGGCCCCGCTAGGAAGACAATACCTTTGAAGCGGAATTTCTTTGGTTCTATTATATATTTTTTGAATTTTATACATAATTCGCGAGGTACATTGAAAATGCATTCGATCGGTATATCATTTATGTATTTTGAACGTAAAACGGCGGAGGGCCCCGCTAGGAAGATCAGTCACTAAATCGTGATTTCTGCCAAAACTATTGAGGTACATTGAAAATTATTATTAAACTCGAAAGGTACATTGAACTACTGAAGCGTTGCCATTAGTTTTATAATTCTAGCTCGGGGGGTCCCGCTAGGAAGATTCACATCATTTTACTGTGTCCAGCAGTGGACTGCGATATGCTGATGATGATGATGATGATCAAACATTTTATGCGATTAACCCGTTCGCAGTCACTTATACGTGACATCAAGATTTAAAGGCACTACCGCCGGAGTCATGCATACATGACTGAATTTTTAACGTCATAATATACTCAAAGGATTGGTAACTACTTAGTATGGCAAACGATAAATGCAAGGTAACGCCCGATCCCCTCACCTGGATGACTATTAGTCGCTTCTTCTTACGACACCTACAGGAAGAAATTAGGGTAGTAATATTCTACGCTGGTACTATACAACGGACGGTTCAAAGCAGTTTCTTGGTTAATATGAGTACCTAACTATGATTGCATTCCTCAAAAACTGCTAAGAACAGGAACAGGCTAGGCCGAAAACAAGCGTACGTAGTTCGGCGACACCACTAAGGCTACAATGTATTTTAAATGGGATCTCCCAGACAGACCATGCCGAAACTACGTCGCGTAATTTTGTAATGAAAATGAACTTCGGTCGAACTTTGTTACGATAATGGTTTTACAGATTCTACACTAACAATTATTTGGACAGAATAGGACCACGAGGACACAGCCGAATCTACCTTAGAACTGTCACAACATGAAAAATAAAATAAAACCGTTTTATTTGAGTGTTCCGATATATTCTATGAGGTGGCACACGGCCAACGCGCTGACTGCGTTAAAAAGTTAGACTGAAAAGAAATCTAGGAAAAGTAAAATAGATAGAGCGAGCGAATCGTTGTTACAGAAGTTTCGGATGGAAATTCTTCTCTTTCTTCGTGAAATCTTGAAAGCTATTTTGTTTGTGTTATTTACAGTATTATGGTCGTAAGCTTGACAATTGTGAGATATTCTTCATCCTTTTTCGTTGTTTCTCTTTTGACTAATAGCTATTTTTGGGTAATGGGAGCAGAATCAACTGGAAATTTGAAGATCAGAAAGGTTAGCAGTCTGGTGGTCTCTATAAATTAAATAAATGGAATAAGTGTAAGAAAAGTGCATAAAAAATCATCCTACTAGTAAATGAAGCATGACCATATGAAATAGCAATAATATTACTTTTTTTTTCAATAAATCTTCACGTGTGGCCAAATCCATGCATTGATTTTCAAAAATAATTGAGGTTTGCAATATCTTTTTTTACGTGAATAGTTTGCGCGAGACACATCTAAATTGGTAAACTGGTGACTTTACTTCTAAAATAAGAGAATTATTAAACAAAAAAATATATATAACTAGCGGCCGCCCGCGACTCCGTCCGCGTGGATTTCTTTTTTTCGAAATAAAAAGTAGCCTATGTTCTGTCTCAGGGTCTAAAGATTGTCTGTACCAAATTTTATCAAAATCGGTTGCGAGGTTTAAGCGGGAAAGCGTAACAGACAGACAGACAGACAGACAGACAGAGTTACTTTCGCATTTATAATATTAGTTGGGATGTACATTACCATTCTTCCACCGATAATAATTAGTTTGAAAGAGATCTAGACAGCAGTTTAGTTTTGTAACATTTATGAATTTGCTGTTTTTTTTCTGAATACAATAGCAGAATTTAAAAACTCATTTATGAAAACCGTTTTGTGTTCCAAATCCGAAGATACGCTCGGAACAAACGTACCAACTTTATTTGAATATCTGTGCCCAACCGAGCGGTAGTTAAACACAGGATTAAACTGTTTTGAACCTGTGATTAGCGAGCTCACTAACTACCTCGCTAACTTTAGTTAAATTCTATTGCATTATATCTAGCTTTAATCGCTACTAGTTTCTGGTAACACTGATATGGGGAAGTTGTAGTAGTGCAGGCTTCTGCAGTTAAAGCCAGGTTTCTTAGGTTCGGTAACTGCTTAGTAAGTTCGGTAGAGATGAGATACGGATTCCTCTTTTAAGCAAGATGTTGTAGCCAAATTGTATCATTATGTTACTGAAAAACATTATAATTTACTTAAATAAAGTTACATACTTTTAGCAGTTTCAGTTCACTTATAGAAGTTTACAACTTACAACACTTACTTTATTCAACGTCGAAATCAAATCAATGACCCGTTAACCATTTAATTTAATTTGAAAACGGAGCAAACTCAATAACTTACTGTTTCCTAGCATAACAGTGAGAAGTTAAATAACAATAGCGGCCGCCCGCGAGTCCGCGTGGATTTCGATTTCCAATATCCTATGTGTTATTCTGATGTTTAAGCTATATTGTGGCAAAGGTTCATTCAAATCCATTCAGTAGTTTTTACGTGAAAGAGTAACAAACATCCATACATCCATACTTACAAACTTTCGCCTTTATATTAGTAGTAAGATTATCCCAGAAAAAAAAACATAAATTCAGTTAATTGATAGAATTTAATTGCTATGTAATCATCTCTTCATAGACATTGCATGCTATCAGACTCCTACTTTGAAATGGAATGGAGAAAATTATTTGCATTGAGGTATTCGAAATTCGAAATTGCAATATTGATTCGTCTTTCACTGCGGTCGCTACTTGAATAGTTAAGTGAATGGGATTGCTCTGCAGCTTCAGTCCGTATTTTAGGATTAGTATCTTGTATATTTTACCTAACTACAAATAGGTAGTATCGTCTATAACATAGCTGTGTCTGGAGCAATGAGCAGGTTTGATGGAAACTGGGTTCTTGCCTTGTTTAATCTTCACACGAATATACAAATCAAATCATTATTAACTAGCGGCCGCCCGCGACTTCGTCCGCGTGGATTTCGATTTCCAATATCCTATGTGTTTTTCTGATGTATAAGCTGTATTGTGGTAAAGTTTCATTCAAATCCATTCAGTAGTTTTTACGTGAAAGAGTAACAAACATCCATACATCCATACATACAAACTTTCGCCTTTATAAAAGTAGTAGGACTATGTTGTAGAAAAAAGTAACTTTCTTCTATCTGTTCTTATTTTTCTTCTCATCGCTATGATTTTCATTATTTCCACTTTTTAAAATTTGTTTTTTTATAAAATCTTAACAGCTTAAGTTTTTTAATCGGCTTGTTTTTAAATATATTTCATAAAATGTTATGCTGATCTTGGTATTATTTCACACTTAATACTTTTATCGTGCGTCTCATTGGCTCATAGGAATTTCCTCAAACCCCTAAAATCTACCTAACCTAAACCAAAACAAAAACAAAACAATCCATTAAGTAATGAGTAGCAACTAGCAAAGAAGATAATTTATACCTTATAAGTAAAGTTGGGCAAGTAACAGACGATGGACCCCACAAATTCGGTCCGCAGAATAATTATATCACAGTAAGTAGGGAGTCGTGATAGTAAGACGTGCCAAGAAATCTTGCCGCGTTTGAACGGACGAGTCAGTTGGACCGGAATATTGAAAGATTGTATCGGTGAGGAAGTTTCAATATATGATAAGAATTTTAACTACTAGCGGTTGCTTTTTGGTAAAATTTTGTGTAGGTAGTTATGAAGTTGACTTTTAGACCAAAAGATGGGTAAGGTTAGGTGTTTATACGTATCTATTAAGAGATGTTCGTTCTGATTTTGTACAACAAGTGCATACTCTTCTTATTAAGACGAATACTGATTGTCTGATTAATCTTGTGATATTGTCTCAAATATGCGGTATGAAATTGCTTTATCACTGGTCTTAAGGAATAAGGAGTCCACTACTCAGTCACTAACACACTAATCTAATTCCTACATTGGTAAGTTTATTACTTAATTATAATTTTTCTCTATCTACCGGGGAATATAATTGTTCTGATAACATATCGGTATTTGAAATCAAATATGTATCGTTACTCTCTGAAATTCGACTGAGCACTGGTATCATTATATCCTCTTTGTCACAGAATGTCCCTTGAGCATTATCGCCGATCATATAACAGATTGTGTGACACATAAATTCTACAAAGCTTAGAGAAATATTCCGAAAGACTTTATTTTAACATTTTATTACATCACACATTCTAGTATTTGCTTTCACATAAATTTTGTTTTTGTTTTGGATCATCCAATCGTTGTGTAAGAGGTCCAAAAGTTTTGCTCTTGTAACTCGATGTCTATCAGATAGTTGACCTTTGGTCCCATGGATTGGACTTAGGGTGTTACCACACCAAACGATCGATCGTCGATCGTCGCCATTGATCGATGGTAGAATGGAATAGTCGACGTCGATCGATAGTTTCTACCAGACCAATCGATCGATCGTCGATCGACTCCGTCGATCGATGGTAGAATGGAATAGTCGACGTCGATCGAGCTGTTTCTACAATCGATCAACGTCGCCCGGTGCCATCGATCAGCAAACGATCGATTGGTTAGTCGACTGGTGTCCGTCGATAGCGTCGATCAACTAAAGCTACCACACCAGTCGATCAACATCGACCAATGTCGATCGATGGCGTCGATCGACGATCAATCGATTGGTGTGGTAACACCCTTAAACTTTTGGACGAGGATACATCCAGGAAAAGCGCTAGTTTGATGATGATTTTGAGCCTCAGGACTCTAAGTTATCAACAGTACGAGTAATACGTAGGTACTAGACTTGATATCCATGAAATAAACGCTATCCTGAGAAGCTCCTTAACATTTATTCTACAAGACACATCTAAGACACAACAGTTTGAAGACAGCACAATCTCGTCTATTGGCATCACGCGCGCTGACGCCGGGTTACTGAGATATTGATAATCCCCCCCTCCCCCCCAACCCTGTCTGATTAACAATCGTCTGATAAACGAACTTGGTTATTAGTTCTTTTTTTGCTGGTTGGCAATATTTTTTCTGCATGTTTAGCGGTTATGGGAAGTTTGATGAGTGTGTTGTACAAATGAAAATGTGTAGTAGTTGGTTGCGGGTGTGATCGCGTAGATTACCAAATGTTTGTGTGGATAAACATGTATTTTTGTGTTAGTCTGGGTGTGTATTATTAATAAGATCATGCCATTGGTAGTGTCTGAGTAACAAAAGCGTTTATATCTTCTGAAGATCTAACTTCTAACATTGACGTCTTACAGTAAAAAATAAAGTATCAGCTATTAATGTCCCGGTGCAGGAAAAAGACCACATGCATTTCAAATCATGTTTTCATTACAAGATGGAATCATGTTTTCGTTACAAAGATTCCAGATGATGGATTTTAAGCACATTCAAAAGTAACTCACTGATTATTTCGTTCCCTTAATTAGTATAGATTCCTTCCTAAATTCCTTGGGCAACCTTGGGATAAACCAATTCTCAAAACTAAGCTTGTACTATGGGTGCAAGGGAACGGATAGACATACTTTAATTCTTATATAAACATCCATGACTCGAGTACAAATGCCGATATTCATTGTTCATCACACAAAAATTTGCCTCTAGCGGGATTCGAACCCGCGACCCTTGGTTTTGTAGCCAGGGTCTCTAGCCACTCGACCAACGGGCCTGAAAATGTTGCTGTAGAGGCTATTTTATCGCAAAAGCCAAAAGATAATCTGGGGTTTATAGGTCGCATATAAAATGTAACATCAAACAGATATTTTATGAATCACAACCATCCTAATTCACATCCATTATTCGTTATACGATCGCTCATCGTATTTTTAGACTTTTTTACTCTGTTTTTGCTTGTACCACATCAATATTCATTGATGTCAATGCAAATTTATTAGTATGATAATATTACGTACTCTGTACCCAAGTTTTGTTGTATGATGGATATGTTTTGATGTTTTGTGACGTGACAAAAAGGTTTATTTGCAGGAATGTGTAGGTCTGATCTTATTATGTTTTGTTATGTGGGTAGACAAATAAAGGATTATCCTGATAATTCAGTACATATAAAAACGGGTTGATGTCCGCAGTATGGGTTACCAAAATATATAGGGGACTATAAACATTTGTCAGACAGTTTTGGTCTAGTGGTCAGGGATACTGGCTACACAACCAAGAGTCGCGGGTTCGAACCCCGCTTGGGGCGAATGTTTGTGTGATGAACATTGGCATTTGTACTCGAGCTATGGATGTTTTAAGTTTTCAAGTATTTCTATGCGTTCCCTAGCATCCGTAACACAAAACCAAGGGTCGCGGGTTCGAATCCCGCTAGGGGCAAATGTTTGATGATGTGTGATGAACATCGAAATTTGTGTTCGGATGCTTATTAAGTTTTCAAGTATTTATATGCGTTCACTAGCATCCATAGTACAAACTTGGAGTTTAGTTCGCGGCTAGGCAATTGGTGTGCTTGTCCTAAGAATTAATTTATTAAATGTTCACAACTTTTACATAGCAAATACTCAAGTATTGAGATATCTCATGGTAATGTCTCGCTCATACTTGGCTGAGCATTTGCTGAGTTTTTTTTTATTTCACCCCTCCCCAGGGGGTGAAAGGGGGGATGAATGGGGGTTGAATGGGGGGTGATTCGGCAGAATTGCGCGCCGGTCGATTGAGCACTGCTGTTTTATTGCACCACTTCGCGCTACTGTTTATTGTTGTGCCCTTTGACGGCTGCGTTTATTCAGTAAGTCGACAAGGCGAAGATAAGATTGTTCAGAAATATATGAATAATAACTTTTTCGTGGTAACTACAAATCTTTGTAACGAAAACATGATTTCAAATGATGGAGGCGTTTGCCCTGCCTCCTCCTTGAGTCGTATTTCTCATTATTGAGGGTCGTGATCATTGTTTGAAATGAGACACAAAACAACTCTAAAGGCAATTTTAATGGAGTGGTTTGCCATTGCCTTCTCCATTTCACACACACTCGTAGTGTGTAGGTTTTATCACGATGTTTTCGAACGAATGTATAGGTACTACTATCAGTCCGATTGCCACCACGGTTGTTTTAACGCAGTCGAAACGTCAAGCAGTAGTATTCGCATACTAAAAAAAAATAGTATGTATGGTGTGTGCTTCGTCTTGCATACCGCAGACCGGGTCGCTTGTCGATCTCCCAGGGTT
Organism: Nomophila noctuella; assembly: GCA_958496325.1. NCBI lineage: Eukaryota > Metazoa > Arthropoda > Insecta > Lepidoptera > Crambidae > Nomophila > Nomophila noctuella. Next base: position 1,227,676 of record OY292504.1, read on the forward strand.
GCTCGGTGATTCATCGCTGTTTTACTGCGCGCCCCGAATTGAACCTAATGTTGCCGTCGTCAAACTTACACTAAGAAAGAAATAAACTACACATATGGAAATGTGGAAATGTATGAGGTCTGCCTGAGTTAATTATCAGAAGTAAGTCGGAGTTTTGTCAAATAACATCGCGTACAGTGTAACATGAGCACCAACATGTATACAAACACATTCAAATGTGAACTTTATTGCTTTGACATAAGAGTCGATGTCTATGACGATGTGTATACATGTTGGCGCTGATGACTGTACAATCTAAGTAATTAATTGTGTGAGTGAATTTTGCCAGTTTGTAAACGTTTTTCTTCCCATCTAAACTTTTGATAAGGACCGCGCCTTACATGAGTGAGGTCCGTGGTCGAATTCGGGCCCACCCTTCTGGATTTTTCGAAATCGAGAGGGGTGGGTGGCATATGTTTGGATTTGTGCCATTAGAGCAGCGATGAGGAAAAACACCGTGAGAAAACATGCACATTCAGATAGTTCCGACTTTTGTTCTGTTAGATCTGAATGTGTAGCCATAATCCAATTAGTCTGGTTCCCCTCTACGGGTTACGAAGGTCTGATGGCAGTCGCTTCACTGCAATAACCAGACTCGCTAAATCCTGGATCATGGTCAAAGCGGACCCCTTACAGAAACGGGATAAACGCTAGGAAGAAGTGCACTCTCACGCTACACGATTGTCGTGTAGGATGAGGGGAGAGTGAGAGTTCAGATTCTATCCACCTTTCAACTCTTCAAACAATACAGTCCCATACAAACTTACAGTGTAAAGTGTCAAAATATTACTATCGGCGAACCCGGCGAGTCGTCTAAAACAGTTATACCTAGAAAACTCGTTGGAAACTGCATTTCCAGTTTATATTTTAACTCGTTGTGTGAACTGCAAGTTTTTCTATCGCTTGTTACCCAACGTTGCAGGATTAAAGGAATTTGCATTTTGTTAATGCAATCGCGACGCCTTTGTTAACTAACTATGTTTGTTTATTATTTTTCTGCGAGGAAATGTAGAACACTCGGCTGCAAAAATTACAAAAGATTTTCATTGTTTCTTGAATATTATAAAAGAGTATTGGAGAACTGCCAATAAATAATAAATCAGTTAACTGGGTTAGGCAAGCTTACATAAATTATTCAATTCAAAGAATACATTCAATTTGAATTTATAAATTTGAGTTCAAAAGTAAAACAGTACTGAATGGAGTTAAAAGTCAAAGCAATTATTCGTTACGCGTTTTATTTTATTATTTAAATTTATAGGCACGTTTTGTAAAAGATATTCGTCAAAAAACAATAGATTTCTTAGATTTAAACCTTTAGATATGCCCTGAGACAAGAAAACTGTGTCATTATTTTAATTGCCGTGCCGTACGTTGGTTACATGCTGTCACTGTGCTAAGAAGCGACAGTCGCTTTCAATTTTATTATTGCCAATTTCCGAGCGTCAAAGTTTTGCGGAGGCATAATTAAAGATTAATCCCAACTAATATTATAAATGCGAAAGTAACTCTGTCTGTCTGTCTGTCTGTCTGTCTGTCTGTCTGTCTGTCTGTCTGTCTGTTACGCTTTCCCGCTTAAACCTCGCAACCGATTTTGATGAAATTTGGTACAGACAATCTTTAGACCCTGAGACAGAACATAGGCTACTTTTTATTTCGAAAAAAAGAAATCCACGCGGACGGAGTCGCGGGCGGCCGCTAGTATATTATAATTAAGTTAGTCAAATCAATTAACAAGAAAAAATAGTAACATATACTTACTTACAGTTAATCACATAATATCTTAGCCTCAAAACCTTATTATTTTGGCGAACTGTTATCCTTCTTAATACGATTTTATAATTAAGCAAGTTTTAATCTGAATCACAAGTTTACGCAGACGTAATTGAAAATGGCTGTGTGATAATCCCTACTAATATTATAAATGCCAAAGTAACTCTGTTTGTCTTTCTGTTACGCTTTGCCGCCATAACCTATAAATCGAATTAATGAAAAGACAATGCGTAAAATTGGCGTCTTTTTTTTTTCGAGCGTCCACCAACCAAACTTGGTAATCTATATTCTTGAGGTCATCACAAACAATATTTGCTATGGCAGTATAGCTGTAAACTCAGTCCGAACTGAGTAAATCAGGTTTGAACTTTTTTTCGCTTCATACATTTTTCTATGGGAAATTGAATTTTTTTGTTTCTTGCGTCCATCGACGAAACGTGAAAATATATATTCTTGAGGTCATCCCAAACAATATTTGCTATGGCAGTATAGCTGTAAACTCAGTCCGAACTGAGTAAATCAGGTTTGAACTTTTTTTCGCTTCATACATTTTTCTATGGGAAATTGAATTTTTTTGTTTCTTGCATCCATCGATGAAACGTAAAAATATATATTCTTGAGGTCATCACAAACAATATTTGCTATGGCAGTAAAGCTGTAAACTCAGTCCGAACTGAGTGAGACAGCAAAAAAAATTCAATTTCATACATTTTTCTATGGAAAATAGATTTCATCGACGAAACGTGAAAATATATATTCTTGAGGTCATCACAAACAACATTTGCTATGGCAGTGAAGCTGTAAACTCAGTCCGAACTGAGTAAATCAGGTTTGAACTTTTTCACTCTAGGCGTTCGCTCCTGCATTTTTGTATGGGAAATTGCAGTTTTTTTTTCTCGCGTCCATCGAGCAGACATGTAAACATATATTCTTGAGGTCATCACAAATCATATTTGCTATGACAGTATAGCTGTTAACTCAGTCCGAACTGAGTCAGACAGCCTAGAACGATTTCACTCCAGGCGATCATTCCTGCATTTTTGTATGGGAAGTGCAACTTCTTTTTTTTTCACCAAACATGTAAATAATTTACATGAAAAATATATATTCTTGAAGTCATCACAAACGATATTTGCTATGGCAGTTTAGCTGTAACTCAGTCCGAACTGACTCACACTCAGATGACAGGCCAGTACTATTAAAATGGCTAAAGTAAGGTAAAGAATTGAGACCAGATAATATTTCCATGTGTTTATTTACAGAAATAAAAAAATATGTTAGATTATACCGCGTTCATGGAATTAATTATTACATAAAACAGTTGAGAAATGATACAGATAAGGAACTTTTGAGTAGCATTATTACTCAGTTAATAATATTGTCACCGTTGTTCCTCATCACTTGACTCCACGGCTTCTTCTTCTAGATCTTGTCGAATTATAATGCTTTCCAAAAAAAGAGCAGGAGGACTTATGCTGTCCTGATGCCTACCCCATCCTAAATACCATATTATTGCCATTATATGGGAACAAGACCCCAGTGTTCTTTTCCCAACAATGCAGCTACAATAATTTGATTTGATGGCTTGTATTCCTCGCCGATTTCTTTCAACTAAAATAGTTGTATATTTAAAAAAAAATAGTGTAATAATAACCTTATAATTTTTAATATTGTAGAATTTTAATCACATTGTCGGTAATAGGCGAGGAATACAAGCTACAAGTACAAGAGGAAAAGAAAACTGGGAACTTGTTCCCATATTATGGCAAAACTATGGATTAATATTTAGGATGGGGAAGGCACTAGGACAGCATAAGTCCTCCTGCTCTTTTTTGGAAAGCATTATAATTCGGCTAAATCAAGAAGAAGAAGCCGTGGAGTCAAGTGATGCTGAACAACGTTGATATTTTTTTAATAATGGTTTTCAATAGTTCCTTGTCGTCATTTTTGTACTGTTTGATGTAATGATTAATGATATTATGAACGCGGTATAACCTCCGATTTTTTTAGTTATGTCAATAAACACATCAAAATATCAACTGGCCTCAATTCCTTACCTTACTGTACATTTAAATAGTTCTAGCCAGTCTCACTCAGTTTGGACTGAGTATACGCCTATACTGCCATAGCAAATATCGGTTGTGATGACCTCAAGAATATATATTTTCATGTTTGGTCGAAAAAAAAGTTGCAATTTCCCATACAAAAATGCAGGAGCGAACGCCTGGAGTGAAAAAGTTCAAACCTGATTTACTCAGTTCGGACTGAGTTTACAGCTTCACTGCCATTGCAAATGTTGTTTGTGATGACCTCAAGAATATATATTTGCACGTTTCGTCGATGAAATCTATTTTCCATAGAAAACAGTATGAAATTGAATTTTTTTGGCTGTCTCACTCAGTTCGGACTGAGTTTACAGCTTTACTGCCATAGCAAATATTATTTGTGATGACCTCAAGAATATATATTTTCACGTTTCGTCGATGGACGCAAGAAACAAAAAAAATCAATTTCCCATAGAAAAATGTATGAAGCGAAAAAAAGTTCAAACCTGATTTACTCAGTTCGGACTGAGTTTACAGCTATACTGCCATAGCAAATATCGTTTGTAATGCCCTCAAGAATATAGATTACCAAGTTTGGTTGGTGGACGCTCGAAAAAAAAAAGACGCCAACTCCACTAACAAAATCGGCATTGTCTTTTGGCACAGACAATCTTTGGATCCTGAGAAAGAACATTAGGCTACCTTTTATTGCGACAAAGTTATCTGAAATCCACGAAGACAAAGTCGTGGACGGCCGGCCGCTCGTTTAAAATGTTTAGTATCAATCCTCTCGTTGTTTTTTGACTCCATTATTTACAGTAATAGAAAGCCTGGTTTACCTTTCTCAGGATAAAATAGCTTATCTGGTAAATTATTAAGAAAACCAAAGAAGAAAGAACATTGAAACATTTGTGTGAATCAACAACATGTTTTCTAATTAATAAGCTCTTATCAAAGTCCTACTTATTTGACATTTCAATAAATTTTGTCGCACTCGTGTTGATTGTAAGACAGTGCAATGATAACACAAACACACGACAGATTCCAAACCATTCTTGTTTCGATCCATTGAAAAACAACCTGAAACTCCAAACAAACAAATTTAAAAAAAATCATTGACTTTAAAAACACACCCTTGCATCCATTCCATGAAACAAACTCAGGTCAACCGGAAAAACGATAAAAAAAATCAAAAAATTGGCCAAGTGCGAGTCGGACTCCCGCACTGAGGGTTCCGTACAAATTCTATTTTTGACGTATTAAAAAAACTACTGAATAGATTTCGTTCGAACCAATTTTCGTTGGAAGTTTTTATAGTAATGTACATTATATAATTATTTCAGTTTTATCATCCTCTTGTTTTAGAAGTTAGAGGGGGGGGACACACTTTTTTCCACTTTGGAAGGGTCTGTCACGCAAAGTATTCACTTTAGAAAAAAGTGATATTACAAACCTTAATATAATTTTTAAAGACCTATCCATAGATACCCCACACGTATATGTTCAATGAAAAAAAATATTTCGAGTTTCAGTTCTCACTATGGGGACCCCCCACTTTTTTTATTTTTTTTCTATTTTCGTGTGAAAACCTTGTTGCGGTTCACAGAATACATCCACTCACTAAGTTTCAACAATATAGTACTTATAGTTTCTGAAAAAAGTGGCTGTGACAGACTGGCGGACAGACAGACAGACAGACAGACAGACATGACGAATCTATAAGGGTTCCGTTTTTTTGCCATTTTGGCTACGGAACCCTAAAAAGCCGGACAGCCGTAAAAGCTCCCAAATCCTTACAAAAACAAATTCACTTCACTCACGACACATTCAAAAGTCAAGCAAAGTTTTCGTTTTCAATACTGGGAGCCGACCCTAGGGGCGGTTCGTGTTCAAGGGGCGACCCCAAAGGAGGAGTAACTCGTCAACTCGCTCGCTTAAATCTCGCTCGATCGAGCGAGATGACACATTAAAAATATGTTTTTTTTGCCGTCTCGCTTGGTCATAAAGGCTGACGTATTCATGTATAGTTAACTACAAAAAAGTTATAAAAAAAATTAAAAACAAACTAAACATAGATTTTAAAATCAGACACATTATAAATTACGTGTTTCCCTTACTTCATGTGAACAATATCATAATGATTTGAAAATTTGGTTTATTAGTATCTAGTATGTAAATTGTCTTAAACAAAGAAAATAAAATAAAAATACTCCTTTTCCCATTCCAGAGCACTAAATTGAAATCAATTCAGTACTTCATAAAATAAGCCAACGATGTAAATAATGATTATTTTATTTACAGTTTTTTGTTACAACTGTACTTTATATAGTCGAGCGAGTTGGCAACAAGAAAAATAAATGAAAATGAAATGTGTCATCTCGCTCGATCAAGCGACTTACAAGCGAGCGAGTTAACGAATAACTCCGTAAGAGGGGGCGATCCCATAGGTGGCAGCCGTGGGGGGCGACAAACAAAAAACAAAACTTTGAAGCCCAAACAAACTTGTTTTGTTCAAAAGGTGCTCCAAGTTGGCAGAGCCCCGATTATCGGGATAACAATGGAGTTAATATCTCGATGGACATGCGAAACTTGGGATATACTTGTTCATTATTTACTAAGTGCCAGCAACATTGTTATTGGGGTCGAGGATGAGGTCTATGGTAGAATGATTTTGACCAATATCCCAAAACAAATGGGAAGAGACATTTTATCTTGACATCAATGTATAAATTCTTGGACTAACACACCAATCGCCTAGCCCCAACCAAACTATGTTCGAAGATTGCACCAGCTTGTACTATGAATACTAGGGAATGGATAGACATACATAATGAACATCAATGACTCGAGTTCAAATGACGATGTTCATCACACAAGCATTTGCTCCTAGGGGGATACGAACCCACGACCCTTGGTTTTATAGCCAGGGTCTGTGGCCACTACACCGAAATTCTTCGATACATTTTATTGCATATTCAGTTCATACTAGACTACTGGACCAACGAGCCTGTCAAATACCGAATGATAACATAATGTAACGGTGTTATCATTAGATATTTAAAACTGTACAAGGTATTGACCTATTAATATTATATTAAAATCACAGGATTTTTATTTATTTTTGTCTCTTGCTTTTTTAAGTTTTTGCTTTTTTAAGTCAAAGCGATAAACTGATTTGAAAACGAAACAAAATCATGGATCAGCACAACAAAATCTAAAATCTTTTTCTGCCATGAAACAAAAAAAAGCAAACTCAATCAAAAACAAAACAGCAACAGCAAAAATTACTACCTCGGCAGAAGTGCCATTGAGTGTTCAAAAACGAAACGTTACTGCGAAGTTGGCATTAATTAAAAGTTTTTCTGTGTGCCGGCGACGGCGCGGCCGGAAACTGTCCGCTACCATGTTTTAAACAAACAGAAAACGACACATAACCTTTTTGCTGGAGAATTTAGCCCTCGTACTTATAATTGGCTGTTGCAGAGGTAACTAACTGTTGTGCTATGCGTACCTATAATCTGGAGGTGAGTAAGATCTTGGAGGTTACAAGATAAGCAGAAATTAAGAAACATCCACGACATATTCTGGGCGTCTGAGAATCTAACCCCCACTACTATCTTACAGGAAACCATAGTCAAGTAGAACTTTTGTTAAGTGCTATGTTTATGCTGATGATCATAGTCTTAGGAGCTCAATTGCAGATGGTGTTTCGAAATTGACGAAAATTATTTTCAAAATTTAGCTGTCGAAGCATAGTGAAACATCCACGCAAATAAACCGCTTATCTGGGGAGGTACCTCCACCTAACAGAAGACCAGAGAAAGGCATAGTTTCTGTTGATTTGGTGTTTAAGTGTGGGTATATTGAACACTCGTATTTAGCTGAGGCGTAGAGGTCCAAGAAACAGCCACAAATTACAGCTAACGTAAAGTTCTATGGGTTAAAAAACTATGGAATAAAAAAACAGTTTTAAGATAAAATGGAGGCTCAATCAATCACAGAATTCACAGAGGTCGGCCCCACAGCATACGGATATCGATAGTTTAACAAACCAAAAGAGAATACGTTTTAACAGCAACCAATCATCGCTTGAATACGAGCGAAACCGTATATCTGTTTGCAGAGAAAACAATGCGATGACGAATTTCATTTCATATCTGGCTTTGATTGAAAGTAAACATGGACAAATTAAAATTTACCCAGCCGTGTTGATACAGCCGGAATAATTGTTAAACCATCGTGGAACCGGTGCTTTTCGAGTAATACTGTGTCGTACAGAAGTTTATTTAATAACGAGTATCCTGAATTTATTGGAATATTACATTACTTCGCATAGTGACGAATTGCGGTCCTTAAAATAACGAGAAATTCTCTGGAACTGCTTTGTGCCCATTACATTGAAACGTCATCATTATCAGCCTGGTCACTGCTGGGCTTGGGCTTTCCCCATAATATTATATGCTTAGGCTTTCTCCATATGGGAATACCTATAGCCACCAAGGGTAGGTGGGTTGGTGACAACAATATGGTGGACGGTCTTAACACAGGGGAACGCTGCTGCTCATCCCCGAGAATAATCGAATAGTCGCTTTTCACGGCAACAATGGGGAAGAGATGGGACAGTACTATCAACAACACAGCTATTGATAAAATGGAAAGCTATCATTAGAACTCATAACTCACAGTTTTAATTACTGCTACTAACTAACGTATCATAATCCTGGAAGTAGTATTGGGAACACTATTTTTAGAGAAAATTTATGAAGTAGGTAGTACGGACCTAGAAGAACTATCATCTAGTTAACCAAATTTTAATCAAATTATTACCTGGCAAAGGCTGACTAATTTGTGCGAAAGTAGAGAGGGCCTCTACCCATTTACCTTTACCTTCAAAATAATTTAATATATTACCCTCCAAACTATATCATAATAACAATTTCTCTCGCAAAATAGCCCAAACAAATTCCCAAAGGATTGAGATACTCGTAATTTCACAAAATCCATGGAAAGGTAAAATTTCCTGTGGAAGTACAAACAAATTCCATGATAGCGTCCCAAAGGACTTATTCCACTATTATGGACGTAGTTTTGGTTGCCAAGAATAATTATTATACTTATTATTTATTTAGTATCTTTAAAGTTGCTAAAGTTAAGGATTAGCATATTAATATCCCACAGCAGGTCACAGGCTTCCATCATTTGAAAGGTTGTTGTCGTTACAAAGTTGGGTTTTGGCACAATCACAAAAAAAGGAAGTAAAAAATGCTTAAAAAGAATCTACAAAAAAAATCTAGATCTCTCCTAAATATTAACGTAGCTCTGTAAATCAATTCGCAGGAATGACTGCTAGCAAAGACAAATTCAAAGTGGGCAATCAATGTCTCGAGCGTTCCGTACCCGGGGCTTATGTAATAACTCAATATTTGCGCAAGCATCGCCTTCTGCCTTGCTGCAATCAGACGCCAAATTCGATTTGCATTTTTACACAACGTTTTCGTGGAAAATTCGTTTCTCTCCTTCAAATTTAGAGGAAAAGATTTGATTGAGGTGTTGTTGTGAGAGTTTGATGTGATTTTGTGGGGTTGAAGTTAAGGAATTGGAAGTATCGGGTTAAGTCTTGTATGATACTTACTTTTTTATATGATTCTGTGGTATCTTTTATAATAAGTAGATTCTGCAATAAGAAAACAGTGGCGCATTAATAATAAATATTTATTGTGGCAGATTTGCTTCATTAAGTAGAACTGTCACGAATTTGCATTTTTACGTGGTGAACTAGTTGTAACCTTAAGCCTTCCGTGGACTATCAGAAACATAAGAAATATTTTTCGAACCAGTACTCCTAAGAAAGTTGATTTCAACTTTCTGTTTAAATAGACTTTCAAATAAATCAAAATTGGCAATAGCAGCATGGATCACATTTCCTACAACTTATTATGGTCGTTTCTATAGAAAACATTTGTCATATTATTATATGAAATAGATCTTTGCAGACGTTTTATAGCCTCAAATATATCTAGACTAGACGTATTAGGACTTTTATATCTGTCTGTCGACAGCGATGTATTGACGTTTAAGTTGTAGGTACAATACGAATGCTGTCTCGCGAAATGGGAATGGCACGATAAACGATATTGGTATTGTATACTTGTACAGTCCTCGACAAATGTGCAAGCGATGTAAGTAATGATAAGGTATCGTGGGTGAATTGAGTGTACTTACGTTGGATAGTTCGCAGTCGACTTTAAAGGAAAACAAAAACATGAACATTTTGTTTGCTTGAATGTCATCCCAACTAATATTATAAATGCGAAAGTAACTCTGTCTGTCTGTCTGTCTGTCTGTCTGTCTGTCTGTCTGTCTGTCTGTCTGTCTGTTACGCTTTCCCGCTTAAACCTCGCAACCGATTTTGATGAAATTTGGTACAGACAATCTTTAGACCCTGAGACAGAACATAGGCTACTTTTTGACCCATTCCAACCCCCCACTTCCCCGAAATGAGGGGGTGCAAGTTTGTATGGAAAATCTAAACTACTTGAGTTAGACGCTTGAAATTTGGCATGCAGGTCCCTTAGTAAATTTGATGCTTAGTTGCAAAAGGATATTGCAAAATTCCCACGGGAACGGGAGTTAGCGGGAAAAAACATTCGTATAATGAAAACCGACATCCACGCGGACGAAGTCGCGGGCGGCCGCTAGTATTCAAATAAACAAATTCTTTTGCTTTTTTAAATTGTAGAAATAATGTATTCGCGACGTGAACAGGAAGCATATTGCTGACCGATGCTCTGTAGGGACCAACAATATCTGTACAAAATATTTTATGAAATACCTTGCAAGCAAAACGTTCATGTTTTCCTTTAAAGTCGACTGCGGACTATCGGACGTACTTTAAGCCCCGAAAACGTAGAACGTGAGCGTTATCTTCTTAACCTAACTTATAATCACATATCTAATTACTAACTCAGTGAAATCTAACGAGCTGAAGTCAAACCTAACCAGCTAAGCGACTGTATACAAACCTTGCTTAGAAACACAAATGTTAATTCCCGCAGAATTTTAATCGTGTTTAGGTAACGTACAGGTTGTTCAAATATTTACAGCTCAATTCAAGCGAGGCTTCGCATTAGCACATGCAGGAGATACGGGCTTGGTTTAATTAAGACGTAATGGCCGGTTGCAGCGTTTCAGTAAGGTGTAGTGCGGTGAGACATGGAAAACTTGCAACTGCATTGTTAAAGTACAAAATGGAGTTGTTCTAGAGCTGACTTCTCCAAATGGTGACCTTATAATTATTCAACACTACGACTTCGTTCGCGTGGATTTTGTTTTATCCCTATATGTGGGGAGCATTTTATCGGGATAAAAAGTTAGCCCACACCCTGCCTATATACCAAATTTCATCTAAATTCGTCCAGTAGTTTCAGCGTGATTGACGGACAAACATCAAAACAAACAAGCTTTCACATTTATAATAATACTAGCGGCCGCCCGCGACTCCATCCGCGTGGATTTCGATTTCCAATACCCTATGTGTTATTCTGATGTATAAGCTATATTGTGGTAAAGTTTCATTCAAATCCATTCAGTAGTTTTTACGTGAAAGAGTAACAAACATCCATACATCCATACATCCACACATCCATACATCCATACATCCATACATCCACACATACAAACTTTCGCCTTTATAATAGTAGTAGGATTTACGTAGGCCACAGTTCGGCCACAATAAAATGACTTGATCACCGATAGTAATCTGTCGAGAAGAAGCGGCAAGAAACTCGACAGTTGCTCCCTTTTTCGAACATACTATACGCCCGTTAATCTAGAAAACAACCTTAGGGCACCTACTAATGTCCTTATTCGGAAACCTGGACAACTTGACGTAGGTCTCCCTTGCCGATGGGGCAGATAGAGGGTTATGGCCTCAGTTACCAAGCAAGGCAGGGTGGTTTGTGATCGCAGTAGGAGACCTGCTGACAATCTCTCTACAATATCCTTTAATAGCTACTACTACACTTGACCATCCCTCAATATACATACTTTAGTGGCTTCTTACTACCCTTTAGATATTTCCATAAGTTCTAGTTGAAGGACGTCAATAACTAGGATCCGTATATTTCCCGTCATCTTTTATTGGAAATAGTACTTGAACTCAATAATACGGCTGGATCCAATGCAGCATTTAGAATACCAGCTGTCGTGCATTTTATACTTTCCGACTCAGCAAAGATTTACCTGTTCGAAGAATTGCTTTCTTCAGAGCGCTGTTGGAAGAATATGGAGATTTGTGTTAGATTCAAAAACGTACTCCGTTTATAGACAATATAATTTCTGTTCATGTAAACGTATTGCGTCTGGTTTTGTAATACCTACTCATATTATAAATGCCAAAGTAACTCTGTCTGTTTCTCTGTTATGCTTTCCCAATAAATCCTTTCAACTGTTTTTGACAGAGAAAGAACATATGATTATTCTTTTATCGTGAAAAACAAGGGATCTGAAATCCACACGGACTAAACTTAAAATTAAATTTGATATTTCTGGTGACATTTACGACAAGTGAGCACAGCAGAGGCAAATTGTCGTATTCATATTCATATTCACTATCAATTTCTTGAATAAACCTCAGTTAAAGAAACACAATATTTCTCCACGTCCAAGCCCTTCCAGTTTGATATCGATATATCAAAATATTTATTAAGTCAATATTCGCAGACTTCAATACAACCTCCGCCCATAATTCATGAACTCGATATATTGCAGTTGCATATCAGCCCGAGACGTTTATGCACTTATGCAGTAAGCGCGTTACCTGCACTTTCTTCGGAGCAGGTGAATTGACTTTATATATTGAAGAGCTGTATATTATATAGTATGTATAAATATATAATAATATATAGTAGTACTATTATAAAGGCGAAAGATTGTATGTATGGATGTATGGATGTTTGTTACTCTTTCAAGTAAAAACTACTGAATGGATTTGAATGAAACTTTACCATAATATAGCTTATACATCAGAATAACACATAGGATATTGGAAATCGAAATCCACGCGGGCGGCCGCTAGTCAGACTATATATTTTTTTCTTATTTTTGGTATAATTTTCAGTATTAAAAATTCAGTATAATTTATTATGACACTGCAAAAGATATAAAATGCCTAAAAAATAACGTTGCAACCATAAACATCGGCATAGCGGAGTCGCACTGGAAGTTCAAAGTTCAAATCCTGGTTCAGATCAAAACTGTTTGCCAGAGTTTTCCTGATAGGATAACTTAGTCGCTACGAGATATTCTTGCGTACCTAGATGATCGTAAGTTTGGCCGCCATAGCCAAAAAACAGGCATGGTACAGAGACGGTACCGGTCAATCACTTCACAAAGGCGGGTGCCGGTCTCTCCCTGCTCGGGTACGAAGGAAACCGCAGGAGTTAAGTGGGTAGTGGGACATAACGTTCTGAGCCCCACACACGGCTGCAGGTTTTCCTAACCTGTACGCTACGGCGCGTCAAAGCGTTCTCCTCCGGAAAAAAAGGCTCGGTACGAGTGTTTACCCGTGGTCCCGTTGGGTCGACCCATTACCGGGACCACGGGTAATTTTGATTCCCCGTGGTCCCGTTGCATTAGGGATTGTTTCCTAGTCTTACGATTTTATCGATAGTAAATGAAACTCACTAGTAGTTACTACAAAGTTTACTCGTTTAAATAAAATGAAATAATTTCATCTTTAGGAACAAAAACATATTCAAACGATAAAAACAATGCAGAAAATAAATGATGAATTCATAACCGATAAAATAAATTGTATTTGATGATTATTTTAACATTTCTAATGAGTATCCAACTGATAGTTCACCATTGATTAATTCCATCAGTTTGTCGGTTATGAATTCATCATTTTCGAGAGCTAGTTTCGGCTTATCTGGGCTTATATTTTTACAACAACAACAAACAAACAAACTCTTACTACTATCCATTCCAAAAGTTTTTTTTTAATCGAACCATTAGTTCCAGATATGAGCACGTTCAAACAAACAAACAAACTAACTCTTCAGCTGTTATTAGTTAGTCAGCTAATATTATATTATAACGGGAACCGTTAACGGAGATTTTCAACGGAAAAATTGGTATAAGCCGAAAATAGCTCTCGAGAATGATGAATTCATAACCGACAAACTGATGAAATTAATTAATGGTGAACTATCAGTTGGATACTCATTAGAAATGTTAAAATAATCATCTCATCAGTTCATCATCAGTTTTTATCGTTTGAATATGTTTTTGTTCCTAAAGATGAAATTATTTCATTTTATTTAAACGAGTAAACTTTGTAGTAACTACTAGTGAGTTTCATTTACTATCGATAAAATCGTAAGACTAGGAAACAATCCCTAATGCAACGGGACCACGGGGAATCAAAATTACCCGTGGTCCCGGTAATGGGTCGACCCAACGGGACCACGGGTAAACACTCCTCGGTACATAGACGGTATAACTATATTCCGTTGAATCACTTACTCGAATATAAGTATAGCTTCTCTGTGATTTGTAAAATAAGGCTTCAATCCTATTTCATACTTGTAACTTGTAAGTGTAGACTTGTGAGTGTGAACGACATCTTAACACAAAAGTCGTTCAACTCAGTCTGTAACCATCGGGAACGTATCTAAGTTTCCCTGCAGTCGGCGAGTGCAACATATAAATCAAAACGTACCGCATTCGACGACTTGAGCCCAGACGAACCTCGGTAACGACGCAAATTGAGTTTGTGTAAGCTTTTCTTGCGGTTGTGGCCCAAGATGGGGGAGATAGCGTTTAGAAATAGCATTTCGAACCATTGGTAGCGTTTCATCAAATATTAATATGTATATTTGTATATTTTATATATCATTATATAAATAAGGTGTAAGAAAATAAAGGTTCGGCAAATATTTTAAGGGCGAATTGTTTAGTGGAAATGTATTAACTTCAGAAAGTAAAAAGTCAATGTCAATACGCTAGTTTACGATAAAATCAACAAAATCTATTAAGTGAAATATTTGAAAAAAAAAACAAACAAATTGTTGAACAAATTGTGTAGAATGCTAGACACTTGGTTATTTCTTATCAGTGTAATACAATTACTACGCTCGTCCTGCCTCATTTGAAAGGTCGTGGAGGAGAAGCGAAGCTTACAGCCTTATGTCGATTTTGGGAGGAATTTATCTTGACTTTTTATTATCCAAATTTATTACATTTCCTCTAAGTTATTCGCCCTTAAAATAGTTGCAGTATATTTTGTCACAACTTTTAATGATTTTGAATCCAAACCTCTAATTTCTTATACTTTAAATCTGCCTGTAAAGCGTGTTCGTTCGTGATTACACGAGCCGGAGCGTAGGTGGCAGCAATCACGCGCCCGTTCGCTTCCCGCCGGTTAAACGATACACGAATGAGCTCTGTTTAACATTTATATCATAAAGACGATGATACAAGTTTCCTCCAAATTTTGGGAAACTTACTCTTTGCATAATGTCGAATTTCTTAAAGTCGTCTGTCATACAACAAGTCGCATAATAATCAAAAAGCATAACACTAACGTCACATAATTTTTCCTTCGCATAACTTTAGGTAGCATAACAGTCTAAAATCATATTATTATGTAGCATAATATCTTAAATTCCGAATTTTATAAAGCATTATACAAGCAGGCCTAAAACCTCTTACCTAAATATTATTTGTCATAACTATTGATAAACCTAATTTATTTAGCATAATGTTGTAGGTAGTCCTAAAATCTATGACCATACTCTAATGTCTCATACTTAATGTAATCTCTGATTTCGGACGGGTAAATCAAACTATCACCAAGTTACGTATTAGCACAACCCGTCTCCACGTGGCCCGTCCTTGCCCTACACTAAAGTGCAATTTAAGCCCGGTACAGTTTAAAGTACATTTTGAATCCTTTGCAAATCGCTAGTATCTTATACCTTAAATCTGCCTGTAAAGCGTGTTCGTTCGTGATTACACGAGCCGGAGCGTAGGTGGCAGCAATCACGCGCCCGTTCGCTTCCCGCCGGTTAAACGATACACGAATGAGCTCTGTTTAACATTTATATCATAAAAACGATGATACAAGTTTCCTCCAAATTTTTGGAGACAATGTTTTATTTAACCTCCAATTTTCGGGTAAAATTTTTCTTACTATAAATACAGAGAAATAAATCACAGATAACTTAAGAAATGCCCATCAATCTCTTTAATTCTCCAATCAAAGTCATTGATGGTTTTGTCAACCGCACCCAACAGTTAGCCTATAGTTAGTTTTTTTATTCACATAAAAGATTTTTAACAAAGTTGTAGCACTAAACACCCTGAAGTATCCGGAAAAATCTATACTAATATTACAAAGCAAAAGAGTTTGTTTGTTTGTACGCGCTAATATCAGGAACTACTGGTTCGAATTGAAAAAATATTTTTGTGTTGGATTGTTCATTTAACGAGAAAGACTTTAAGCTATTTTTCTTGTTTGTTAATTTACAAGTCTGTCCTTTAGTTCTTCTTTCTACATATATACAAGTATATGAGTAATAGCATATCGCATAAAGGTTGACACCAAATAAGTTTTATATTTTCCTATATCTATACTAATCTAATAAAGCTAAAGAGTTTGTTTGTTTTTTTTGACCGCACTTATCTAAGGAACTACAAGTTCGTATTCGGAAAATCTTTTTGTTTTGTGTTCATTTATCAAGGTCATATCCATTTATCAAAGATACCCAAGCCATTCCCTCAGGACCTCTACAACTGAACCTCTTCTGTTTTATCCCGACGACTAATTACACCGAGCTAATTTGTTTACTATGCAAATAGGCAGGATGGGACGCAAACAATGTTTCAATTCACAGCACAAATGTTTGCCTGGTCGACATTTAATTGTGTGTATAATTCACTTGATAAGTCATCGGTATAAGCTGTTGGAACTTACTTTGATATAAGTAGTCTTAATCTAAATAAAAAATAACTAAAAAGGTATTTCTTTCATTAATTTTCAATTAACACAGAATCATTGTTGTGAATTTTCTTGATATAATTAATAAGTAATGTTGCTTGAGGAAAGTTGCATTTTCCAAGCATAACATTATAATAATACCCTTCCGGCCGATATTCGACCATGGCTCACGATCAGCCAGGTACGCAGGATATTATAGTGCACAAGTGAGTGCGCAAGCACAGGTGCATTCCCTATTCCCTCACTCTCATAATTCGGTGGGACAGCAATCTGACACGACCGTAGAGAGATCATGCGCAGGACCAACGGCTTAACGTGCCTTCCGAAGCACAGAGCAGCTCGAGATGAAATTTTTCGGTCACCCATCCGATGACTGGCCTCTGCTAAAGTTGCTTAGCTTAGCAATCACATGCCTAGCTTACCACTGCGTCATCGAGCTCCTCATCTTTCATACGATAACTAACAAATAGGATAGAATAAGATAAAGATACTTTTATGAGTTACTATTCCATTTAAAAGCAAGTGAATAAACCACCTAAAACAAAGTAGACTCACAGCACATCACGTATCAAAACCTACCAACAAAAACAACTTGCGCACACAACACACTATTATAACTTGTATTCACGTGAATAAGCTCGACATTATGCAGCGCTGCAGTAATAAAGAGAAATTAGCGCAGCGCCAAATTGGGTGAAGTGCGAATGATATTATAATTTAATGTTGCCTTGCTGGTGGTTTGTTTTTACGGAGTTCTGTTTGGGCGAGTGTAATCACGTTTTCCACTGAAATTACGACGAATGTGTTACGAATTCAGGTCAGGTTCAAAAAACTTCAGATTTTTTCTTTCGGAGAGAGAATTTAATGTTGATATTATTTAACGGGTCTTAACGCGACATTTAATTATGTAGTACATACTGCTTATGTACTACTTACTGCTTGACGTTTCGGTTAACGTAATATCAATATAGTAATGCAACTCGAAAGTCTCAAATCTTAAAGAGCATTTAATCTTTCGGAGAGGCATAAAAGTAAGAATAATAAATGAGAATAACTGCCTCCGTGGTGTAGTGGTTAGATAGCTGAGAAACCTCGGAAGTCGTGGACGATGTTTTATTAGTTCATAACTTTATTGTTGTTTATTTCGTCGCTAGTTCATCTAAGTTTCTCATGCTCTTTTCTCAAATAGCAAACATTTTAGTGACACAAAAAATGTTTTGTGGCAATAACATAATTTTAGTGTTTGTACGTCGGATTCATGAATACCATAGATGCTCCCAATGTCACTATTCCTATGTTTAGCCTCCACCAAAACGTCAAAAATCACCTAACTTTGCACCTAAGTCTGTTTCTCTCTCAGTCTCTCTAAACAGAAGACGACACATAATGACGTCATCACACTTCACAGTTAAGGCGGCGAGAGTACGTGTGTGCTACATTGGTCTTTCACACGTGATTCATATTAAGGAAAAAAATTGGCCAAGTGCGAGTCGGACTCCCGAACTAAGGGTTCCGTTCAAATTCAATTTTTGACGTATTAAAAAACTACTGAATAGATTTCGTTCGAACCAATTTTCGTTGGTAGTTTTTATGGTAATGTACATTACATAATTATTTCAGTTTTATCATCCTCTTATTTTAGAAGTTAGAGGGGGGGGACACTTTTTTCCAATTTGGAAGAGTCTGTCACGCAAAGTATTCACTTTAGAAAAAAGTGATATTAGAAACCTTAATATAATTTTTAAAGACCTATCTATAGATAACCCACACGTATATGTTCAATGAAAAAAATATTTCGAGTTTGAGTTCTGACTATGGGGACCCCTCACTTTTTTTATTTTTTTTCTATTTTCGTGTGAAAACCTTGGTGCAGTTCACAGAATACATCCACTCACTAAGTTTCAACAGTAAAGTACTTATAGTTTCGGAAAAAAATGGCTGTGACAGACTGGCGGACAGACAGACAGACAGACAGACATGACAAATCTATAAGGGTTCCGTTTTTTTGCCATTTTGGCTACGGAACCCTAAAAAGGATAGCATAACTGTCAAATTATTCGCTGCATCTATAGGTACCGTGCAGAAACTATAGAGGGCGCTAAAATCCCGATTTTTTTTCCTGTGGTTTGACAGGAAAATTTGACATAGAGAGTAAAAGTTTTGAATATGAGTCACGTGATGGCCGAGTCATCGCTACGCACGGTGCCTATATTGGTATTTTGCACGTGATTCATAATAAGTAAGAAAATGATAGCATAACTGTCAAATAATTCGTTGCGTCTATTGATATTCAATCATCTGAGGTTTGTACTCACCACGGCGTACAAGACGAGTCCCACGAAGTACTTCGACGCCATGCTGTCAGATGATTCCGACGTCACTTGGCATATTATTGGGTTAGTTTCTCATCTGGAACAAACAGAAACATATTGTTAATAACTATTTTCATCATCAACGTCCTGCAAGTATTGCAAGTAGAAGATTGGCCCCAAGTTGACACAAGTCCGTGAGAAATGGCGACATTGGAATAATGTACTCATCCGCGCCCTCACAGACGACGCCCCGCATCACCAGTCCGCTTGCGACCACGGTTACTGTAACGCAGCCGAAACGTCAAGCAGTAACTAGTATGTAATGTACTTCATAAAATGAGTACCGTGTTTAGTCCCGTTACCTATTTATAAGTGTTAAAATGGCGACATCTCTTATTGGAAGCCAAGACTCATTTTGGGTCGCTTAGCATTCGGAGTAAGTATCTAAGTGCCATCATAATGTACAAAGGCAAATAAAAAATCCGAGCTATGCGCAAAAAAGTCAGACTTAAATTTTTTCGAATCAGGAATTTTACTGTGAACACCAAAAAGTATTTGAATAAACAGACAACACACCGCATTTATTTGGAAAGTAAAAGATAGAATCTTCATTTATTTTAATGTATAAATATTATCGAAAAGTTACTCGGACAAACATTTTCGGTTATATGGATCACTTAAATAAAATAACCTCTTTTTTAACCGCGAACTCAAAACATAAAGAAAAAACTTAAACAAAAAAAAACCGCCTGCACATTGAGACAAAAATACACGCTCAGATATTCCTAGTTTATTCCGCGGAAAACTGTGATTTCAGAAAACCAATTCCACTTTACCAAAATGCCTTTTTTCATACCTCAAACGGATAGGTTATTTCGGGTTGCACAGAGAAACTGACTATAAAAAGTTTACCGACGGTTTCTACCCACCAGTAACGTATACATACTCGTATATTTAGCTCTACGATAAAATACTTTCGCCCCAGCATAGTTTGGTGAAATGTATGGGAAACGGTTTTGTTGTACAAAACGTTTTGGGGAAATAGGTTGTCTGTGAGGACACGATTTTCACACAACAAATAATAGGACTTTTCAAAAACCATGGCTTAGTAGGCCCTCCTTTAACAGGCTTGTCAATTCAAGATCATAGTCGAAGCGTACCCTAAGCTCTAACTAAGCAATGCAACCGGGAGAAGCGCTAAGATGATGATTATGTAATCTCGGCACAGAGTGTCATCCTCATGTCATTTAAAATACATTGCGGGCGTTATTACTACGGTCGTGTTTATTCGGCCTAGTGTGTTTCTATGCTTAGACGTGAAAATAAATTATATAAATAGTTTATAGAGTGAAGTAAAAGTATGTTATGGATTGGCAAAAGTTATTACAGACTAGTTTTTACCCGTGGCTATGCCTGCGCTGTCGAGATTCCTGCTCTATCCCATGGGAGCATTTAATCGGGATATAAAGTCACCTAAGTCAGCCTATATCATTATTTCATCAAACTCAGTTCAGTAGTTTCAACGTGATTGACTGACAAACCTCCAAACAAACAAACTTTCACATTAATTGTATTAATGGAAATAGAGAAAACCACTGACTAAAGTAAGTTTAATCAATATTCTTTCAGTGATATGCGACTCGCCGACATACGTAAACTATGCCGAAAACAGTTTCTAAATAAAACCTTTTAGGGTCGCATGCTATATGCGCATAAGTCTATAATAATATGTGTAAACGAGTGCTATGTATTTACAAAGTCTGACTGTCTTAGTGTTGTGTGGTACAAGGTAGGAACGTTCGCGGATTTCAACTTTGTTGGAAACCTGACGTTGGCAGGGAACGCATCTGCGACACTTGAACGGTTGTCGATGTCCATGGACGGTGATCATCAACCATACAATAAGGTTGTTCGTTTGACTCGCAATCACATTAAAGTAACGATTTATTGATTTTGTTCCGCTTATTTTAGTGATTAGCCGTTTAAAAAAATGTGTTGAAAACGAATTCCGCTTTTATTACATCAATAATTGGGGATCATGTGCCTTGACACAAATTCATCACACTTCAAATACATACATACTGGATATGTCTTTTATATCTTTTATTGAAATGTATATCATGCCCATACAATGAATGTGCCGATTTTAAAGGAATCGGCATTAGCCATTTCAGTTGTCAAATAAACCGAAAATTATGAAATATTTTTTTAGGTTTACAGAATGGCGAAGTAAAATTTATCAACATACTGAGCAACACATAGGATTCTGCAAACTTAACAAAATGTAAACAAAATCTTGTCTTTAAGAAGTGTTTACACCGCTAAGTAGTGAAAGCCTTAATTCAAGTTCCATACATGTAAGAAAAGTGCCCTCACTTATCACATAAGCCACAATACTCAACTGTCTTGCATTTTATATGTGGCTATAACAATCGATTGGGTCACGCGAGTCGTGGCCTACCTACCACTTTCCCTCCCAGAAGGAAACGGAGCACCACAAAAATACCCAATTCATCATACATCGCCGCTTTCCTTCGAATATTTTCTGAACATTTCATACCGAACCCGCATCGGATGCTAAACAAAAGATATGATCGCAAAGACATAGATCTTTGGGTACGGTTCTAACCCCATTGGAAGAGTCATCGATTTATTTTTCCGTTTTATTTATCCTTCGTGTAACATGAGGAATGAATTGAAGAACGTGCAGAATTTCGAGAAATGTTATATGTGTACGATGTACGTGGATAACAATGTCTGATATTTGTATAGAAATATACTCGTAAATCCCTTCATCAAAGACATTATAAAAATAGATGTGACAATAACTGAACACTCTTTGACATTGATTTGAGTTGAGCGAAAGATTCGGAGTATCACACACAAGGATATACGTATAATTTAATGAACATAAACTCCAATACTATTTTGAGAATAGAATTTTCCAGAAGATTCCCGTAACGGGCCAGTTAACACGCCAATCATCCGTTTTGTGAATCTTATTTGGGGACTTTATTGTTTGCTGCAAATGGTACTTCGGAAAGTTACTATTTTTAGATGAGGGATCGTAATTGAAATCCTATTTTTCGTTACTAAGATGGGGTTTGGCTTGATCACCACGCTTGCCAAATGCAGGATGGCGATCACAAACCCCGGCAGTGTTCAGAAAAAAAATACAAATCTTGCCTGACACGGAAATCGAAGCCAGGATCTTGACACCTCAGCCCGGTACTTTAACCACTAGATCAACGTTGATTTAAAATCTTTATAAAATCACTAGCGACCTGCCCCGGCTTCGCACGGGTGCAATGCTGTTATCAGTATATCTCTCGTCGTCTCGAGGTCCCGGGTTCGATTCCTGGGTCGGTCAAAGTTTGTGTTGATTTTTCTAAACACAGTCCGAGTTTGTGATCAGTTGATCACCAACCCGTATTTGGCAAGCGTGGTGATTATGCCAATACGAAAACAAGATATTATGCATGTATTATACATGTAAACCTTCCTCTGCAATCGTTCTATCTATAAAAACCGCATCAAAATCCGTTTCGTAGTTTTAAAGATCTTAGCCTACATATAGACAGTCAGACGGCAGATAGCTCCTGTTTTATACTCTGTAGCGATACTAGAAACATTTCAAACAAACTAAACAATAACTCGAGAACAACACGTGCACAAACCAAACGTTATCGTGTAAAACAGCAAAACGGCAGAAATATCTCTGTTGTAAAATCTGTTCTCTCAAAAATGCACCGACGTGTTAGCAGTACGAAACAATCTGCGTGGAGGACGTGCCTTCTGTGACTCGTGTTAGGCTTGGAGTGTAGAGAGTAGGTAAGCTAAGCGATGTCAAGCCATGTGAAGCGATTTAAAGCATTCATTTTAAAGCATTTAACATAAATAAAATATAAATTCCTTGGACTAACAAACCAATTGCCCCAAATTAAGCTCGAAGTTTGTACTATGGATGCCAGGCTACGGTAGAACTTGGACATACTTATAAGCATCCATGACTAGAATCATGTCAGTCATATGCCAATGTTTATTACAGAAACATTTTCCCCAAGCGGGATTCGAAAAAGCGACCCTTGGTTTTGAAACCAGGTTTTTTTAATTACTAAACCAACGGCCGCCGTGAAACATGCTTTTTATTTTATACCCTAGCGGCCGCCCGCGACTTCATACACTTGGTATTCTGTTCCGCACTCATGATGTAGTTATACTATAGTTTAACCCTACCTCTACAAATGGACTATCCAACACAAAAATATTTTTTTCAATTCGAACCCTCTTGTCTCCACTAGGAGAGGACACTGCCACTTTGAAAAGTGGTAAGGTGCGTGCGTAAAATCTGTTCTCTCAAAAATGCACCGACGTGTTAGCAGTACGAAACAATCTGCGTGGAGGACGTGCCTTCTGTGAGTCGTGTTAGGCTTGGAGTGTAGAGAGTAGGAGGTAAGCGATGTTAAGCGATTTTTTATATATAAATAGGGAGGCAGACGAACAAGGGAGACAGACGAACAAGGGTGTCACCTGATGGTAAATGATCACCGCTGTCCATGGATTCCCTAACTTATTTTTGTTCATATTTTTAAGCATTTTACATGCTTTGTGTTATTTACACTAGCCGCCCACGATTTCGTCCCCTTTAATAGGTTTCCGCACACATAATGTACAGTATGGTCTAAAGTCTTCCTCAACAAATGGACTATAAAACACAAAAATATTTTTTTCTATTCGAACCAGGCAGGAGTGCCTGAGATTAGCGCTTTTAAACAAACAAACTCTTCAGCTTTATTATATTATTTGGATAAGTAAAAACAAGAGATGACGCGTTTTAAACGATCAGCAAACAATGAGGAGAAACTCGTCGACATGTTAAAATATCCGCCCAAAACTAGTAGAGAGGACACGGCTACTATACTATATAGTGGTGAGGTGCGTGCATAAAATCTGTGCTCTCAAAAATGCACCGACGTGTTAGCAGTACGAAACAATCTGCGTGGGGTACGTGCCTTCTGTGACTCGTGTTAGGATTGGAGTGTAGAGTGTAGTGGACTAAGCGATGTTAAGCGATTTTTTATATATAATAGGGAGGCAGACGAACAAGGATGTCACCTGATGGTAAGTGATCACCGCTGTCCATGGATTCCCTAACTTTTTGTTCATATTTTTAAGCATTTTACATGCATTGTGTTATTTACACTAGCCGCCCGCGACTTCCCTTTGATATAGGTTTCCGCACACATAATGTATAGTATGACTTAAAGCCTTCCTCGTTGAATGGACTCATCATCATCATCATCATCCTAGCGCCTCTCCCGGTTGCATCCTCGGCCATTGCCTTGGAGCCCAGGGTACGCTGCGACTATGATCCTGAATTGACAAGCCTGGACTATAAAACACAAAAATTTTTTTTTCATTTGGAATCAGTTGTTCCTGAGATAAGCGCATTCAAACAAACAAACTCTTCAGCAACCATAGACAAGTAAAAACAAGAGATGACGCAGCATTAAAAGTTCAGCAAATAACGAGGAGAAACTCGTCGACATGTTAAAATATCCGCCCAAAACTAGAGGAGAGGAAACAGCTACTATGAAAAGAGGTAAGGTGCGTGTGTAAAATCTGTTCTCTCAAAAATGCACCGACGTGTTAGCAGTACGAAACAATCTGCGTGGAGGACGTGCCTTCTGTGAATCGTGTTAGGCTTGGAGTGTAGAGTGTAAGGTAGGCTATGAGATGTCAAGCGATTTTTTATATATGACTAGCGGCCGCCCGCGACTCCGTCCGCGTGGGTATCGATTGCCAATAGCCTAAAGCCTTCCTCGTCAAATGGACTATCCAACACAAAAATATTTTTTCAAATCGGTTCCTGGGATTAGCGCGTTCAAACAAACAGACAAACATACAAACAAACTCTTCAGCTTTATATATTAGTTTAGATAGGGAGGCAAAGAAACAAGAGAGTCGCCTGATGGTAAGTGATCACCGCTGCCCATGGTCATCAACAACCGCACAAGGGACTAACACATGTGTTTAAAAACTTCATACGCTCCCCAACTTGATTTTTGTTTATTGATTTTTAAGCTTTTAATGTTTACACAAGCGGCCGCCCGCGAATTCGTCCCCTTGGATTGCGATATCCGCACACATAATGCATACTATAGCTTAAAAAGGCTTCTTCGACAAATGGAGTATCCAACACAAAAATATGTTTTTTCAATTCGAACCAGTTGTTCCTGAGATGAGCACATTTAAACTAACAAACTCTACAGCTTAATTATATAAGTATGGTAAGTAAAGACAAGATATGACGCAGCATTAAACGTTTCGCAAATAACAAGGAGAAACTCGTCGACAAGTTAAAATATCCGCCCAAAACTAGTGGAGAGGACACAGTTACTATGTAAGATACTATATAAAAGTGTTAGGTGCGTGCGTAAAATCTGTGCTCTCAAAAATGCAGCGACGTGTTAGCAGTACGAAACAATCTGTGTGGGGGACGTGCCTTCTGTGACTCGTGTTAGGCTTGGATTGTAGAGCGTGGGTAGGCTAAGCGATGTGAAGCGATTTTTGTGCATTTATCTTAAGCATTTTCCATTTTACAGAATTCACCATAAGCTTAGTTACCACTGGGCAGGCGGCTTGGTGACCGCAGAATGGTCATCGAAAAACAGAGAGAGAGAGGTAGTGCTTAGTGGAACTTCCACAATGAGCCGCTTGTCTGGGGAGGTACCTCCACCTTATAGGAGACTACATTTAAGTAACACTTCGTATGAGTTTTGCTATGTTTCTTCTGCTTCTGCTGGTGAGCCGCCAGAGTTCAGTTAGGGAGAGTATGAGGTTTAAGGCAGGTACCGAATTTACATTATTTTCTACTGATCATTTGCCTGCGCCGTTCCTACTCATATCATAGTTTATCTGGAGTCGGCACAATACGTGGACTTCCGTCATACAGTCCGATCATTCGTCACACTACTAATTTGAATCTCAATTAAATCTATCATTTCATTTTGCAACTGTATTTGCTCATACTGACTATCAAAATAAAGAAATTCCCTTCAATCAATTCGTTACTCGTAGATGTTCAAGAGGCCTTATTTATTAGCTGTCAAACGTACTGTATAGCTTCCAAGCTAACCAAGTGGATACAAGGCACTTAACCTCTTTTTACAGTGACTAGCGAGATACCGGCTGTAACTGAAACGGCAGCTGAATACTAATCAGGGCTACTTATCCGCACTTTTGGCAGTTCCGACTGACTGCTGGCACAAGAGCGTTTGTTTGCGAACTGTTTCGCTTGTTACTTTGGTTTTTAACGGTGTTTTTTATGCTGTAGTAGCAAAGTGCTTATAAAAAACACTTTGTAACTGCTTTGCTATGTTTCTGCTGGTAAGTAAGGTCGCAAGAGCAAGAGTTGGGGAGGGTATGGGGTCATTGTGGTAATGGCTTACCATCAGAAGACCCGCTATCTCAATATCCGCCTCTGCCATAAAAAATAAAACTTATTACAAACTACAACACCACCTATCAAACAACAAACAAACCCATCTGTGTAAAGAAAACATGATTTTAAATGACGGAGGCCTTTTTTCTGCAGTGGAAAATAATAGGCTGATCCTTCTGCTTTACAAACTAGAACATTTCGGTTTCCGCACACGATATCTTTATTAATTTTAGCCTATGTGTTAAATCGGGTGACCCTTTTGCTCATTAAATTTTGCATCAATCTTAACAGAACGAAAATAAATTATAAGTAAGACTCATGTAATTATTTTCTGTTATTCTTAATGGTATTTAAAATATTTAATCAACTTCTACCTCCAACAGTGATAGTGACTGACAAAGAAATGTTTCATTAATAATGAATTCGAACTTAATGGAGCCATTATAATGTCAAAAAAATGAGAAGCAATACACATTAAAGAGTGCTCTTTATGGAGTAGTTCTCTCAAAATGGTACAAAGATATTGATGAATTTAATGACGGTATGCGCATAAAGGCTGGCTGGAAAGGGGAGCCCTAGGAGAGGCATATCTTCAGCGTTAAACTGCGATAGGCCAATGAAGATGATGAATTACTTTTGCATCTTAAGGTAAATATACCATATAAAAAGTAAGAGGTGTGTTAGAAAAACACAGAACTGATTTCTTTTTTTGTTCTTATTAACATTAATTACAGAGCGCTTAACTAGGATGAGAAAACTTGGAGGCTGAATTTCCTGGAATTAGATACTTTGGAAATACGTAGTGTGCGTTTAATATTTTTGCGTTTTGAGGAATACCTCTCAATTAAAACTCGTATATCATTGAATTCTTTAATTAAACTCCTATTATTTTCAGTTGCCATTAGTTTTATAAGTCTACTAGCGGCCGCCCGCGACTCCGTCCGCGTGGATTTCGATTTCCAATAGCCTAAAGCCTTCCTCGTCAAATGGACTATCAAACACAAAAAGAATTTTTCAAATCGGACCAGTAGTTCCTGAGATTAGCGCGTTCAAACAAACAAACATACAAACAAACAAACAAACATACAAACAAACTCTTCAGCTTTATATATTAGTATAGATTTTGGGGGGGGCCCGCTAGGAATCAAACTCCATTACATCGACATAAACGTGAAAACAAAACAGCACGATTCGAATCCAATAAATAAAAAACGCAACATACGGGTAAGTTTGTCTGAACAAAACCCATCAAAACGAATCCATCAATAGCTTGCAAAGACAGCTATCAATAGCTCGCGGCACGCACACCGCCGCCATGTTTGTTTCGCACGCCATCTTGGTTTTTTGGAGGTTTGCGTGCTCAACTTTTTAATGGCTGGAACGCTGGTCTAGTGGTTATCCTGGCTACAGACCGAGAGTCGCAGGTTCGAACCCCGCAGGGAAATGTTTGGTGTGGTAATTATCGTCGGCATTTGTACTGGAGTCAGGGATGTTCATAAAAGTCAAGTACCTACTTATGAGAATAATGTCTGTCCGTTCTGTAACATCCATACAACAAGCTTCAAACTTAGTTTTAATTAAGGCAATCGGCGCGTAAGTTAAATATTATTGTGTTTTAGGAAGCTTGATATTAGTACTTTTAAATAATAAGGCACATATGTACCTGAAAAAAACTGTTCCGTAAACTAAATTGAGTGTTCGGCATAATATTTCATTAAATGTCTTCATTTCCACATCCACCAAATCATCTCAAGGGATAAGCGCATTTGAAAATAATGAAACAAACCCGAACAGATCAATCTCCTAATATTGTTAAAGTTGCTAGACGAGCCCAAATCTATCCTTCTCGGAAAGTTCGCAACTCGCGAACTGCCTGGAGATTTGCAAAACTTTCTCGGGGGGATCGCGGGATTCCCCTCACTTGGGGATTTCTTGGGGATTGCTGGGGATTGCTTAGCGAATACGTCATCGGATTTGTACCGATCGCAGGAGTGCGCCTTTGTAAACTGTTTCCACGGTTCTTTCGTTGTTTGAATTTGAGCGGTGATTTATTTATTCCCCAGTTTTCCCATGTGATTGCGATTGTTGGATATGAGAGGCTGTTAGGAAGGGGAAGTACGAAAATATGATTCAAAGGTAACGTTCAAGATAGAAGTGCCTACGTGCGATTTGTCGAAATATGTTCTTAGGATTACGAAAATAAATGGGACTTTTTTCAAAGTTCAATGTTTTTGGATAATATCAAAAGGTGTATAAAGCTTCTTCAAAATAATATTCTTGTCTGATAATGATAAAATTTGTTACCTATGTTAAAAGTGATTTTTTTGAGGTTATCAAATAGTATAATAATACGAATGATTTGCTTCCATATTCCTTTACTAATATTACTCGTATGCCCTGAATATATTACAAAAACATATTATGACTACTTAAAAACTATAACTACTTTATACAACTACTTTTCCCGAAAATGAAACAAGCATTTTTCTTCATTTTGCGATTCGATTTTGAACTCAGGAAAAAAATGGAAAAATATGTCTTCAAAATTGTCAAACGGAAACTGAAACGAAAATACTGACAAATTCGACTTTTCCGATGGATTTTAAAGGCCCCCATATGTGACACTTCTGGTATAGGATAGTTAGTTATTATGCGATACTACATATTTGCACCTCGACTTTTGAAAGAAAAATCTTAAGCTTCCACTTTATTGCGAACTAGCACATCATATTATATTCATCTATACCTGTCTACTAATATAATAAAGCTAAAGAGTTTGTTTGTTTATTTGAATGCGCTAAGCTCAGGAACATCTGGTCCGAATTGAAAAAATGTTTTTGTGGTGGACAGTCCATTTAACGAGGGCTTTACGCCATAGTATAACACTATGTGTGCGGAATCCGAAATACATGCGGAAGGAGTCGAGTGCAGCCGCTAGTTAAATATAACTCTTATAAAAATCAATACACACCATTACATGAAAACCAAGCAAATTATGCCCCCAGATAACCTCTAAACATTTTTTGATACCAAATGAACTTAATCTTACCAACCCTTAATTAAAAACGCCTTCAAATCTAATCAGCATCACAATTAAGTAAAACAATAGGAACCGAACAATCCAATTGGTAGGCTGTGAGTTTGAACTGAACATTCAATTAAATCGGCACAACTAGGGGCGATTAATTGAAAAAAAGGTAGAAATGGAAGGGGGAGGCTGGAACTTCCTCGTTGAAAGCAATGCCGTCCGTTCCATTAAAAGGCTGTAGGCCGCATACTAGCGCCGCTATTCGTTTTTTTTATTGTAATCAATCTAACTATTGTAGATGTGAACGTTTGTGAGTAGAGATGTTTGGATTTTTGCTACTCTTTCTTGCAAACGCTGCTAATGAAACAAAAAAAAACCTCATTCAAATATCAAACTGGCTACAATTTATACAAAAAAAATGTGTCTTTCTAATGTAGTGTAACAGAGAATAACATTTATGATTTTACTAGCGGCCGCCCGCGACTCCGTCCGCGTGGATTTCGATGTTCAAAAGCCTAAAGCCTTCCTCATCAAATGGACTATCCAACACCAAAAGAATTTTTCAAATCGGGCCAGTAGTTCCTGAGATTAGCGCGTTCAAACAAACAAACATACAAACAAACAAACAAACATACAAACAAACTCTTCAGCTTTATATATTAGTATAGATATAGTGATCTTTAAAACATTGTTCATTATTAAGTACTGAAAACCATGAATACCCATAGCTAATGTTTATGTAAGAAAATTATTTAATCACTATCATCATCGTCATCAGCCTTTTGCAGTCCACTGATGGACTTTGATGTTGATGTCCAATGTCCATGGGTAGCGATGATCACATACCATCAGGTGACCCATTTGTTCGTTTCAAGGCCGCTTCAAGGGCTCACAATAAAAGAAAAAGTAATTGCGGCGCTAGTGTGCTGACTGCACCCTCTTAACTAGGTCTGGAACGTTCCAAAGTAGGATTCCGTAGCTATCCCTTGATGGGAGAGATAGGAAAAAGATAATATTCAACATTTCAACTCGCAGAAATGGAGGAAAATCTTAGATTAATATGCGTTAGATTTGAAGATGTTGTAACAGACATCTGAAAAGGAGGTTCTCATTTCTTGGTGGAACTTGCATAGATTTAATTCCTTTGGAAATGCCCTCGCTTTAATTCGAAGCTTTGATATTAAATCTATATTTATACTAATATATAAAGCTGAAGAGTTTGTTTATATGTTTGTTTGTTTGTTTATATGTTTGTTTCATTGAACGCGCTAATCACAGGAACTACTGGTCCGTTTTGAAAAAATCTTTTTGTGTTTGATAGTCCATTTGACGAGGAAGGCTTTAGGCTATTGGAAATCGAAATCCACGCGGACGGAATCGCGGGCGGCCGCGAGTAAGTTAAATAAAATAAGCACTTAAATAAGAAGCCACATGGCTTCTTATCGCAATGACAGCAAATGGACGGCGGCGTACTAAGCGTACGTTTTTTCAAACAAATTAATGCCACAGTTCCGGTGTCATGTTACGATTGGAATATTTCTTAGGGGTACTTGTAAGTTTTCATATTTGGTACTCGTAGTACATCGGCTTCTATCCATTTGATTGTCGAACTAGCGAAACTTCTTTTCTCACTTGTTCGAAAATCGAGCTAATGATTCCAACTAGTGAGAAAAAACCTTCACCGCATGATGGAAAGCAATAAAGAATCTCTAATAGTGCAAGATTAATAAATCTCTTTCTATCCAATACCCAACATTTTCAGTTCGAATACATAATTGGCTATCTCTGCATTATCTACACAAATTGCACACAGCAACACAGCCCATACTTGATTTAATTCCCCCATTGCGCGCTCGAAATAGAATATCGTCCCAATAAACATTTCAGAGGCGTTGTACCACCGCAGATAGGCGTAATCAATGACCTATCCCCGTTTGGCCACAGGCCAGAGGCCTGAGCTGTGATTGACGCGGTTTATCCTACTCCCAGGCCTATTATGCGTAATGAGCGTTGCTCGTTAAGCGGCCTGTACACGTTTGTGGAAAATTTGGGCGATTTATTACTAAATGTAGAAGTTATGGACTATGAGAATGCTTGGACTAAAAATTCTACGTTTGGTCTATTGCAAAGACTATATTTGATAACTCTAATGCTTCGAGCATACTAGACTGTTGACGAGCCGTTTGGTGTAATGGTCGAGAAGTCGGGTTCGATCCCCTCACGTTACAAACATTTGTGTGCATGAATAATGTCTGTTTGTATCGGTCTGGATGCTTCTACGTATAATATGTATGTATTTAAAAATAAAAAGTATATAAGTAATGTTTATC
Source organism: Nomophila noctuella (assembly GCA_958496325.1). NCBI lineage: Eukaryota > Metazoa > Arthropoda > Insecta > Lepidoptera > Crambidae > Nomophila > Nomophila noctuella. The sequence goes on from OY292504.1 coordinate 1,259,650, forward strand.
CGTTGTCTGGCACCCATAGCACAAGCTAATGCTTAGTTTGGGGCTAGATGGCGCAGTGTGAATAATGGCTAGAGATATTTATTTATTTATTTCATACTTGTACCACTTACTTGGGGACTACGAGAATTAACGCGTAAATGAAAGGATATTTATAAAAAGGGATTCATTAACCATTAGGTAACCAAGATGGTAATAAATGTTATTTAAACGCAAAAAATCATAGACTATAGATAGGAATATGTACCGTTTTGTACAGTCATGAGCACCAACATGTATACAAACACATTCAAATATAAACTTTACTGGTTTGACATTAGAGTCGATGTGTATGTAATGTGTATACTACACATGTTGGTGCTCATGACTGTACCGTAGGCCACAGTAACCACTTATGCAAAATATGTTGTCTTGTGTACGACCCCCTTATTTGACTGTCACGTGTGACGTCACTCAAAATGTCAAGCATAAACTGACATAAAATCAAATGACGTAATTCTATTTAGGCGACGGCTGCGCTGTAATTCGATTTTTAAATTTTGATCATCGAGTTATGCGAGCGTGTTTCAAATTGGCCATTGTCGCCTCATTCATTCGAATTGTTGTCCGATTTAAATATTCATTTCGTGTGTTCTATTTTCAAATGGAAACGGATAAGAGCTTTGGAACAACATGTTGTGTGAACTTTGGCATTTATTACATAGCACATACCGTCACAATTTATATCCATATAAGTTATATTCATATATGTATAGAAATAGATATAGAAAACTGTTTGTGAGGTACGCAGCGACCCGCCTTAGCACAGCTGCAACTAAAATTATTTGTTTTTCTCTACTAGAATATGCATGCATTAGTTATACACGTAAATATTTGTCTTGAATCACTCTAAAAAAAACTGCGTAGTTCTAAAGCCTTAAGCGTACGTACGGGCCTACAGAAGAAAGTAACTGCTTTATAATAAGTAGAGTTTTCCTACCGAGTTTTATTGTGTGCAGATTTCAGGATACCTCTTACAATAAGACAAAAAGCCACATTATCTTATCAAATCAATATAACAACATAACTTAAGTGACAATTGCGTACAAATAAAATTTAATATCGTCGGAATTATTTTCAAGTGACGATATTGAAGTAACAGTTAAGCTTAACGAGACAACTGCAGTATTTCGCGAGTATTTAATAGCCGCCATTAAGCGCAATCAACATTACAAAATGGCCGTTCCGACTGGAAATATTTCTGTTATTAGGACTGAAAGGGAAAATGGAAGTAATGGAACCCTTTTTGAGATGACTAAGTTACTCTGGTGATGTGGTAATGTGAGTTGTACGAGTAATGATGTTTTTCAAATGTTTTATTTTTAAATAGGGGCCGCCTGAGACTTCGTTCCCTTTGGGTTTCAGTGTTATATTATAGCTTAAAGTCTTTCTCGACAAATGGACTATCCCACACAATAAGACTTTTTCGATTGGAACCAGTAGTTTCTAAGTTTAGCGCGTTCAAAAAAACTCGTCAGCTTTTTTATCTACTCGTAAGTACTAGCTGCCGCCCGCGGGTCCGTCCGCGCGGTTTTTGGTTTTCACACATACACATAGGTATATATGTACTATAGCCTAAAGTCTTCCTCGTCAAATCGACCATCCAAAAATTAAAGATTTTTGCAAAACACACAAGTAGTTCCGGAGAATAGCGCGTTCAAACAAACAAACAAACTCTTCAGCTTTATTATATGTATGTATTAGTCCGACGACGACCACAGCCTCAAGAAATAATACCATGTAATTTTGCACTTTTCTCTGGAAACTTCACATTACAATAACCATTTTCCAAAACCAGCTAATATCACTATCTCTACTACACTTAACCCTTAAAACTAATTTTATCTTCGAACAGAGAGTAAATATTGGCTCGGCAAGTTACATATTTAATCTTAGGGAAAGTTTCCCTGGAATTTCCCGGCCACCTACATCGGTTTATGGTCTGATCGTGACTTGGCACTCGCTAACAAGGATGAGGGAGGGGATCCCTGGATAGGAAAAGCGGGAGCGATGGCAGGGTAATTAATTTAAACTTTAAAGAGTAAAGAAATCTACAAATCATACTAGCTTGTAAGTTATTGTAGCAGATTACTCAAATGACAAGGATTTGTGGATGTAACTTGAGCCGCTCTGCACATCTATTTATTCATTGAAATTTATTTATGATTGTCATCATCATCATCAGCCTATCGCAGTCCACTGCTGGACATAGGCCTCTCCTAGGGCTCTCCAATTAGCCCGATCCTCGGCGACCATATTCTACTAATCAAGTATGATTGTATTATAATATCAAAACTTATATTTAAAACAAGGCAAACTGTTGAGTTTCTTCCGGCAGGCCATTCACGTCAAAGCGCTAGTAGGGTAAAAACATATTTGACGTGAAAAGAATTTCAGTGTAAATCAAGTTGCAAAATAAACGCTTCGACTTTGACTTTGACATTGTTACAAGTAGAATATGGACTTCTCGAATGTCGCAAATAAACATCATTATTTTTGTTAATTATCGGTTATTAATAAATTTCAATAGATTACTATTTGTACGAGTATACTCATACTAGTAGACCCGGTGAACTTCGTATCACTCTCAGTTTTATAACGTTTGACAGGAAGGACGGTTTGCATTATAAAATAAAGTTATCGTTTTATCGTTTTCAGTTATTTTCTCGATTTATTTCTATATTCTTTTATTGTTTTAATTAAACCTTTTCTGCACTACCACAATTTATTTAAGACTAAAATGAGTCTAATCATAAGCCATTTTTATTTATTTATACACAGTCGGGTCATAAGTTCTGTCACAACCTTATAATTTTGAGTTTTGAAGACCGACCAGAAATTTTGCGACTTATTTTAAAAATAGAACATTTATACATATCGGAAATAGAAGAACTAATTATTTTTATACATATTTGAATATGGAATGGACGATCAAAGACAATAGAGTCACGGGTTTTCCGTTGCACCGCTGTTGTAACGCATAGAAGGTGATTTTCAATTTCTTACAAAAGTTGAAAAAAGCGTCCTATTTCTTTTATTGTACTATGAATCGATACACTGAAGTCTCGAGATTTCAAAATCGTAAAAGAAGCGGCAGACCTTGCTCTTTTAGAAACACTAGCGGTCATCAGAGCAGTGAAGGCGTCAAACGAAAAAAATCCCGTGCGTAAACATAAAACGCTAGCTCTCCAGCTGTGGCTAAACAGAACCAAACTAAAAAGAGTGCTAAATAAAAACCTGAAACCACGTGCTTATCGTTAGAAGACCGGATTTTTTCAAATGATCGTATAAAGAAAATTAAGCTGGAAAGATCCCGGGCTCTGTTACGACGGCACGCTGGAAAAAAAACTGCGAAATCCTTTTTTTGGATGTCTTTTATTTTAATGATAGGTTTAAATTATCACAAACAAAATGATAAAGTATATGCCCACATTAGTGAAGAAGCAAGCACGTGTATTTTGAGGGACCAGTGCAGTCTTCACTCTTACTCATTCATGATTTGCCTTGGACTCTCGTATTCAGGCATAACTGAGGTGTTTTTCGGTAAAAAAAGGGGTAAAATCAAGGCCGTACTATATCAAAATAATGTCCTAACAAGCGTAGTACCACCTTTATCTTAAATAATAATCAAGAACAGACATACGACATTCCAACAGGACTGTACACCGACTCATTTGGCCCGAAGCACGAAATACTGGTTCACGGCGCGCGGAATTGACTTCACCCGGCATGAACACCGGCTCTCTTCTAGTCCACGTTTAAACCGATGGTATTACAAGTTATGCCAATATTTGAAGGGGAAAGTTGGTACTTAACCTCACCAGAATTTGGTGTCTCTCCGAGCGTTTCTGGTCAAATCAGCGAAAGAAAGGTGAATGAATATGGTGCGTGCAGTGATGGCTGACTGTCTTCGTAGATTAAAGGCATCTGTCCAAAATGGAGGAGGATATTTCAAATGATGTTGATAAAATTATATTGCAAATGAAATAACCTTTCATTTCATATATAATTTTTATGTATATCTCCAAAGGTGTATCAATAATTTCCTAAAAAGTTTATGACAGAACTTATGACCCGACTGAGTATATATACGTACTACTCGTACAAGTGAAAACCTTAAAGTGGATGCCTTGCTCTACCTCTAATTTAAATCGAAAAAGGATTATTTTTTTAAAGTAATAATTGTCAATGCTCAAAGGGACTTAACCGCAACTTTAGTTTTAAAAGCGTATTAAAAATGTATGTATGTAAATTGAAAAGTTTATCGGGATAAAACTTTTTCTATAAACCGCTGGAATAGATGAAATAAATTTTATTATTGATAAACGAAACTCAAACAAAACTGTTCACAATTATTAGAATGAATAAATTCATTCGAGTTTGTTAAATCAAATACAAGCAGGTTCTCTATTTTATGAGCTTAAAAGTTTATTAAAATCAAAGCCAATGTTCACCGATATTCAGATTTTAATAAAATAAAATTAAGGGCTTTTCAAAATATGCAATCGTTTTAACTCGCGGGCAGTTGGGTATTAAACTAATAAATTAATTAAAATTATTTTAAAACCGATTATATCCGATATTCATGCGACTTTCATTGCTGTGGGGATTTTAGCAATACAACATTATTTTGATTTAAAAACAGTGCGCGTAGTTAATCAATTAATAAACTTATCCGATGTTTAAGGAACCGAAATATGTACATAATGTATTGTTTAATATTTATTTAATCTAAAAAAAAAACTTGAACTGCAAAAGCTAGTTAGATAATGACAATCTAGGCCATTCGGAAGGTACGTCCAGCGCCTGATCTCTCTACGGTCGTGTCAGATTGCTGTCCCACCAAATTATGAGAGTGAGGGAATAGGGAGTGCACCTGTGCACCTCTCGTTCAATATTCTCTCTATATCTCGAATAAGCCTGTGTGTTAGCGACTCTATTATTTACTTCCCGAGATAACCCGCTCTTCCCGTCACCAACGTCCCTCCCCCTACAACTAAAGTAAATTGCAGAGCCGACGTGATTTTCCATTAATCTTCCCGTAGCACTTCATTATTTATTATTCCGCCATAACCGGGTCTATTGACGTGCTAACAGCGACGCGACTGGTCCTAAAGTGCTGTGGAATCCTTTGGTTGGGAATATAAAGAAGTGGGAATATCAAAGAGGGTTTTTTGATATTTATAAGAGCATTTTATGGATACGTTTTGATGTTCTAAGCTGCTTAAGGGGACTGGTTGCTTCAAAATTGGTGTAAAGTTATCGAACCTTTTGGTTCAGAGATTGGAACTTACCTGAAAAGCCAAGGGTCACAGGTTCGATTACGCTAGAGTCAAATATGTTTGGGTTAATTTTGGGTAAGAGTAAGTACTTGATTTAATTATATTTACTACAGAATTATGCAAGTATGATTAAATTATAATGGAAAAGCGTGCATTATAAATGTAATTATCTTATTTTCGAGGTAGGTATAGCATTAGTCTCGAGCAATGATAGGTATAAAGTGCAGACAAGAATTGCTATTTGACTTAAGTTACGGAGCTAATGTAAAGTAAAGAAGTCCAAAGAAGTGGCAACGTACCAGCCTTTTACTAAACCATTAAAGGTTTTAACTAATAGCTCTCACATAAAAACACTTACATTACTTAAATAACAACTTAATCACAAAGATTGTGGCAAATGCGGGTAGGTAATCACAAACCCTAGCTTTGTTCGAAGAGTCCCTAAAAGATTTTGCTTGACCTAGAAACTGAAACAATGAGGGCTTTCATAAAGTATCCGTTGGACGACATCCCGTAGTCGGGTATAATTAAGATATCTTGTAGGTACACCATTAATTTAAAATAATGTAAATAATATCACAACATCAATACCTATTCGTTATATATAAATTTATGAAGGTCACACATATCACCTAAAGAATTTGGCAGGCCCGTTGGTTTAGTGGTCAAGTACACTGGCTACAAAACTAAGTGTCGCGCGTTCGAATCCCGGTAGGAGCAAATGTTTGTGTGATGAACATCGTCATTTGTACTAGAGTCATAGATTTCTATGAATAACATTTACTTACTTATAGAGTAAGTGAGTTGCTGCTGCTATGTTGTATGTTATAATATCATGCAAGGAATTGTTATTCTTAAGTGATTCCTCACTTAAGAATAAACCTGCATCTATTCGAGTACTAAAACGACAAAGTGATAGCGCCTACCACGCAATTAGAGCAATAACACGAACCATCAAATGATTGCTATACTCTCAGATACAGGCGCTACTATGAGTTATTTTATCAATAAAAGCCGCTAGTACGGAGCTACTGAAATCTTTATTTCTGATAGTTTCCAACCTTAGATACCCAAGGGACGCCGTATCGAGTCTCTTCGTCGTTTCTTGTAAAAATGTTGAGTGCTACAGAGAGTCAAGAGACGTGGGTATCTTTACAACCTCTTGAATTAAAAATGGTTGGTTTTCATCTACAAAGACGTGATTTGTACTGAGCGGAAAAGTATTCAGCAATAGTTTGCTACAAACATCAAAATTGACTAGGCGAATGAAAGATTTTTTCAAAGTAATAAGTAATTTTCAAAATGCATTAAAATCGTTGGGAATGCCCTCGCCATAATTAGAACCGCAGTAACTCAGGCCCTGTAATGTCAAGCGACACTCGCTTCACATCGCATAGTTATCTTAATAACCAATAAACGTCAAGTCGATCGAAAGAAAGCCACATTTTTCTGGTGTCGGGGCATCTAAAGAATTTTACGATTTTAATCTATGGCTGCGAGGTCGAGGATGATGGAGCTACAATATTTTGGAGCAGAATCTAAAGTCCTCATTGAAGACAAAAGGGACGATTCTAGCAGGTATTGCGAAGAAATATACTCAGAAATTCTTACACTATCCTTTACAATGGTCAATATCATTGTAATGTGCTAGGACGCTCTTTGTAGCGTCAGCTGTTTGGGACCCGAATAAGATCCCAGAGTTGCCATTATGAGAGGAAGAATCCCATTTTTAGGGTTCCGTACCCAAATGGCAAAAAACGGAACCCTTATAGTTTCGTCATGTCTGTCTGTCTGTCTGTCTGTCTGTCTGTCCTGGCTCGTTCTCCGCCGTTTCTGAACCGATTGCCACGAAAATTGGTGGAGAGATGTATAGTGATAATTCAAGAATTGGTTTTTAAAATAATCGAAAAATAATTATTTTTACCCCCCCTCCCATACAGCGAAAAGTAAATTCGAAAAAAAATCGACTTACCCCATCGTGTGGGGTATCGTTAAAAAGGTATTTTTAAATACAATTAAACTTGCCTTGAAACCATGTGGATCAAACACCCCAGTCACGAGATATATTAATACAAAGTTAAAATTAGAGCGTCCCCCCCCCCTTAACTTTTGAAATACTATTACAATAATTCTGAAAAAAATGTCCTGTATACCTCCAAGTAAGCACTTTCAACGAAAACTATAGTGAACTCTGTATCATACATAGTTATTTTTATACAACTCGACCAACTTATGACGTGCAGTTGCCCTTACTAAATGGTGTCTTAAGCGGTCGGGCCATCTTTTAGCTACGGAACCCTTTCATGGGCGTGTCCGACACGCTCTTGGCCGGTTTTTCTACTATGTACTAAATTCAAGAATTTATGAAGGTCGTGTTTCTTGTTCCAATAATCTAATAATAAGGTAATATGGACTCATCTTTATCACCTAAGGTCCAAGCATAGACTGAAGTTATTTTGTAGTTGCTTTGAATAAAAACTTTAAGTCATATAATATCACCATACTAGCGGCCGCCCGCGACTCCGTCCGCGTGGATTTCGTTTTGCAATATCCTATGTGTTATTTTGGATTTATAAGCTATATTGTGGTAAAGTTTCTTTCAAATCCATTCAGTAGTTATTATGTGAAAGAGTAACAAACATCCATACATCCATATATACAAACTTTCGCCTTTATAATAGTAGTAGGAAGTAGGATTACTGTCCCCCTGCAGGGTAAAGGCCTCCATCATTTGTAATCATGTTTTTGTTCCAAAGATGTGCTTGTGTGATGTGATGCGTTTTGCTTAATTACCACGCTTGCCGAATTGCGAAGAACCAAGATTGCGAACGAAAAACCGAAACTAATTTTGACTGACCCGTTAATCGAACCAAAAACCTAAATATAATAACCTAACCTAACCTAATCATCAAAGTTATAACATTTTGGGTAAGTAACCATAATCTCCAGCTCCAATGGAAAATATTATATTTCACTACGAACTGCAACACTTAGAATAACCTAAGGTTTTGGTAGGTATCTCTTGTCGGACCTATCCACGCTAAAGTTAAATCATGGCCTTCCCACGATATTAAGTGAATAGCCTTTTACCAAGTTTCCAAGTACCCTTTTCCAAGATTTAGATGAAATGAATAAATTTCTAAAAGCCGACAACCCATCCTATTAACACCATGAACGCACAACGTTAAATATTTATGAATCGCTTCACGGTACACCACCGACGCTTAAACGTTTCGCGTCAATTCGCCAGTTTACTGATTGGTCACATTGACTTGCGGGCGCGGTGGTGGAATATTTATTTATTTCAAAGACGCAGGCCTGCGTGTTCACCGCAAAAAAACTACCGGTGGTCGTATCTCCACGGTTTCAGGGCACCCCCCTTTCTACCTCAGCCACTATTGGGATACTTGGTGTCGACATATCTAGCGAAGTGCAGTTCCGTGGTCACTTAGAGGGAAAGGCTAAATTAGCCTCCAAGAAGCTTGGCGTGCTCAATAGATCGAGGCGGTATTTCACTGCGGCCCATCGCCTGCAACTTTATAAGGCACAGGTTCGGCCGCATATGGAATACTGTTCTCATTTATGGGCAGGGGCACCCCAGTACCAGCTTTTCCCTCTGGACCGCATCCAGCGTAGAGCTATGCGCATTGTCGACTGCCAAGATATTTCAAAATGGCTTGATCCTTTGGCGCTGCGTAGGGATGTAGCCTCGCTCTGCATCCTATATCGCTTTTACTATGGGGAGTGCTCTGAGGAATTGTTCGGACTTATACCTCCCACGTCCTTTCGTCATCGTTCAACGCGACAACAGTTTCATCGACATCGCTTAGATGACTGGCAATCCACCACTGTGCGCTTCTCCAGAAACTTCTTGCCGCGCACAACCAAACTGTGGAATCAACTGTCGCCTGAGGTATTTCCGGACCGTTACGACCTCCTCACCTTCAAGAAAAGAGCGTACTCCCTTCTAAAAGGCCGGCAACGCATTTGTGACTCCTCTGGTGTTGCGAGTGTCCATGGGCGGCGTTGATTGCTTACCATCAGGCAATACGTCTGCTCGTTTGCTGCCCTATAGTATAAAAAAAAAAAAAAAAAAAAAAAATATTAAAATAATATAATATGAAGTTCTAATAATGACTCTTTCGGTCTTTTTTCGACCATGGCGGCCGATCTTGCTTTTTGATAGGTCTTCTGAAACTAAAGAGCTACGCTCTTGTCGTGTATATTATAATGCACAAGTGAGTGCGCAAGCACGGGTGTACTCCCTATTCCCTCACTCCCATGGTTCGGTGGGACAGATGGAATTGACAAAAAATATGTTGAATAAATAAATACATTCCTTGGCCTAACATCTATGACTCGAGTACAAATCGCACCCCCAGTGCAAAAAAGACGTAAGTGAGGTTACGTCGAATCATCGATTTTATCATATTTAAAAAGTACGTTCAAAGACACATATGCTCAATTTTTTTCATATTTTTCTTGTTAAAATTGACGAATTAATACACGAAAATGAGTTTTAAGACTTTTTATTCCATCACTTTTTTTCTTAAGGAAAAATAGCTTATGTGATATAACGCAAAGAACACATTGAAAAATATGACGTATTACTTAATATTACCTTTTTCCCTAAAATTTTATGTAAAAAATAAAAAGTAACCAATATTATGACTTTATTGCGTTTTTTTTTAAATAAACTTAAAAAATAAGAACAGCAATATGACTGTTTACTTCTTATGAAGTTAAAATAAATCACAATAAGAACAATTACTTCTTTCTTCCACTAGAATATTTTCATTGCACCGAGACGTAAGATTTGATACAGCGGCGCGGGGGTATCCATCAGGTACATAAGTGTGAATACGTCGATGCAGGGGGCGCGCTGGATGTGGGGAGTGGGTCACTCCACACATCCAGCGCAGCATCTTCATCTCCGTGACTCGCAGCATCCACTTGTTTTGCTCAAGTACAGGGCACGTTTCACTGCCGTACAAAAGGACAGGCCTAACAATGGTCTTATAGACTTACCCCTTCACCTTAACCGGCATTTTGGGGTTGCAAATGACACCAGTCACCTCACGCCATTTTGCCGAGGCTGCTGCAATGCGGGCCATGACGTCGTCATCGAAATCACTAGACGCGTGAAGTAAAGATCCCAAGTACTTAAACAAGTCCGTACGCTCGACCACGTCACCGTCTATGCATACGGATGGGGGATCTGTGTTGCAGGCCAGGTTCTCGAGTGCCACGTTCCACCTATTTGCACGTCTCACCAATCGTTCCCTGTCCGAATCCGCCAGCGCGATATCATCAGCACTGTATGCTGCCAGCAGTCCTAACTGGTCTTGGTCCAATGGACCCTGTTTTTGCCTCAAAGATGATTATGGAGAAATACAGAACGAAGAACACGCTTCTGCATTTCCTGTTCCTGGACATGCAGAAGGCCTTCGACCGTGTTCCTGGCATGATGATCAGGTGGGCACTGAGGTCCAAGAGGGTGCATGCAAATTATATTGACGTAATTCGAGACATGTACCACGATTCCGATTCTCTAGTTAGGACTGCTGTTGGTGACACCAACCCCTTTCCCATCTCCGTCAGAGTCCTCCAAGGATCCGTCCTTAGTCCCTTCCGGTTAAGCGTGATATTGGATGAATTGTCAACTAGCATCATAGACGCACATGAGCAACCCCCGTGGCTGCTCCTGTATGCTGATGAGATCGCGCTGGCGGATTCGGACAGGGAACGATTGGTGAGACGTGCAAATAGGTGGAACGTGGCACTCGAGAACCTGGCCTGCAACACAGATCCCCCATCCGTATGCATAGACGGTGACGTGGTTGAGCTTACGGACTAGTTTAAGTACTTGGGATCTCTACTTCACGCGTCTGGTGATTTCGATTACGACGTCAAGGGCCGCATTGCAGCAGCCTCGGCAAAATGGCGTGAAGTGACTGGTGTCATTTGCGGCCCCAAAATGCCGGTTAAGCTGAAGGGACCATTATTAGGCCTGTCTTTTTTTACGGCAGTGAAACGGGTCTGTACTTGAGCAAAACAAGCGGATGCTGCGAGTCACGGAGATGAAGATGCTGCGCTGGATGTGTGGAGTGACGCGGAAGGACCGCGTTAAGAACTCGCGCATTCAGGGTAGCCTTCATTTCCGTGATATTGCTGATAAACTGCGCCATGTTTTACGGAAACCGGCCAGTTGCATGGGAAACAAACGTCTCGACATGCCAGGAAATGCTGGGTTGACGTCGAGAAAGACGACATGCGTGTCAATGGCCTGACCACACAGGATGCCGAAGACCGTGTGAAGTGGAGTAGAAGGAGCAGGAAGGTGGTCCCTGGACTTGGAGGCAATGGCCGAGGATGTGACCGGGATGATGATCTGAAAATGTATAATCGGACGCAGCACAGTAGGGCGAGAATGATTTTTAAGTTAAGAGGAGAGTAAATTTAGTTTAAAAGTTAAAAAGAGATTGAGACACAATGTGTTTACTGTCTAATCCACCTAGTATTTTCTCGTCTGCTCTTGGGGAGCCCAGGGTCCGCATAAACAATGATTTATCTGGGTTTATCTAGTCTGATCATTACATTGAAGCGACTGTCTTCCGATCTTTGCAATCGGAAAGGCGAACTATAAGTAACAATAAGATCATAGTTACACATTCTGAAAGAATCAATGTGCAGTTTCCTCGCGATGTTTTCCTTTAATGTCGGACTAGTAGTGGTACAAGTAGTAAGTAAGTAAGTGCGCTAGACAGTCACAACAATGGTCTGGTTTCAAACTAGGGGAACCCCTGTTATATAAGTACTAGAGACTAGAGTTATTAAACTAATGTCTGTTACTAACGATGGTGTTATTTGTAAGGACCGTGCCTCACATACATGAGGTCCTTGGTTCGACTCCGGGCCAACTTCCTCCTCCTTTTGGATTTTTTGAAAAATATATGAGTGGATTTGTGCCATTAGCTCGGCATAGGCTTGAGAAAACACCACGAGGACACCTTTTTTTTTTTTTTTTTTTCTTTTTTTTTTTTTTTCGTTGGAGAATGCCTTGACGCACCATGACACGGACCAGCGTAGCCCGCGGCCGTGTGTGGGGCTCGAGCGTATGAAAAACTACGCCCCCTACCCACTAAACTCCAACGGTTTCCCCTTCGCTCGTGTGGGGACGGATCGCTGCCAGCCGCCGAGGGGCGGCTTATGTTCGACCCGTCCGCTGAGCGCCCCGGCCTGATGCGGTAGGCCGGGGGTGACGCCTCAGGAGGACCACCCGAGAAACTAGGTGGTCCCCAGACATGGCTCGGGTAACCTTGTGCAATGCGCGGGTTGGGGAGCTACCCCCCCGCGCGGGTTACCCTACACAGGCCTAGAGGGGACGCACGTGAGCGCGCCTCCTCCGGCCCGGCCGTCTACGTCGGAGCGGAGCGGAAGAAGGATCCTCCTCCCGCTCGCGCTCCCTTGCCTCCTTCTGCGAGATGACGAGTTCGCAGAAGGAGGCGGGCCACGAGGACACCTGAACATTCCGATAGTTTCTGACTTTAGTTCAGATAGATCTGAATGTGTAACCATGATCCAACCTGTCTAGTTTCCTTCTAAGGGTTAGAAAGGTCTGACGGCATTCGTTTCACTGTAATAACCAGACTCGCCAAATCCTGGATTATGATCAAAGGGGACCCCGCACAGAAACGGGATAAACGCTAGGGGGATGAATGCCTGTTACTAACGTGTAATTTTATTTCTATTTTTTAAAGATATACCATAGATGTTATTCAGAACGGGCAAAACGCGCGGTAGCTGGCGCCCTCCTCTTGCTAAATAATAGTAGAAGAGTATTGCCATCACTCGGGACGCCTAGCATGTAAAAATGTGTATTTGCGCCCTCCTCTTGCTAAATAATAGTAGAAGAGTATTGCCATCACTCGGGACGCCTAGCATGTAAAAATGTGTATTTGGAGAAAGTTATTAACTCACCTACAAATATTAATTTTACATGCTACTTTCAAAGGCGTCTATTAGGTATCATTGTCTAATATATTAATATACTTACATCTAAAAACCCCAGCCATATCACATTATACACCTGATGTTATACTAGGAGTTCTGTGAAGGATTCGGCAAGAGGTATGTACGTACACTCAGACAAAGTTGATGTGTGTAAAGTACCTCAATTTGTAAATAACTTTTGCTTGTTATTTTAATTTTATTATTGATAGAACATAATATTTTGCTGTACGAAGCCGTGTAAAACTTATTTCATTAATTGTTACAATAATTCGTATAAATTTATCTGTTATTTTTTTAAGAATTGAAAAAAAAATCATGTGGTAGTGATCTTCACCGAAACTCCACATATTTGAAGTATTACTGTGCAATTTTATTGTTGATAGTCCGAACTTTAATAATAACCAAAACTATAATAATATTTTTCCAGTATTAATAAATAGGGAATAAAAAACAAAAACAACTTTTTTCCTTACAGTCATAAATAATAACTCAAAGTAATATGTGTTAATATGCGGCTAGCTTTACATAAACATATAATGGAATAAGTAATTATTACTGTTTACTTCAGTTACCTTAACTAGTCCCCAAATTGAAAAATGGAGTAAGTGATACTTATGCACTTCAAACATAATTTTAATAAAGGGAATAAGGCAGTAATCTTACTTATACTAGCACAATTGTGTGTATTTACGAGTTCATAACTGCTTTAATATCACATACTTTTTGAAGTACATTTGACTTTTTTGGCAAAGAATGGCCTAAGTTTTGATACTCAGAATCCGCTATTTATTTCCGTAATGAAAAATAGCGTAATAATTTATTTTTACAATTCCAAATGAACTATAAACATTAGAACTAACTTGAATATAACACGCATTGCAACAATTTTTTATTCTTTTTTTGATATAAGAATTATTGTTCTACGTTTGAAAATAAAGTAAATATACGTAAAAGTTCAGTTTTTTCGCCTTACTGAAAAGTCGTCATTTTCGACTTACGTCTTTTTTGCACTGAGAGTGCGAAATGTCGGTGTTCGGCACACAAACATTTACCCCTAGCGGGATTCGAACCCGTGATCCTTGGTTTTGTGGCCAGGGTCTCTGATCGGTCATCTGAGCGGTCAACGTGAAAACGAATCCGCGATGTCTCCCGCTAACTCCAACATAAAGCACTTACTAAGAAGACGAATGTGCCAATAACTTTAACTGCACAAAACGAAATCTCATAAATACAAATAACATTACCGTCACATGTAATCGGCAAGTCAAATTGGTGATTTAAATTCACATAACTTAACACTCGGAGGCTTTTACAAACATTTGCATTTAGGCGCGATACTTTATTACTATAACCTCGATGCGTTGGCTGAAAGTGGTGGAAGGGCAAAGGGTGATAGGTCTCCTATGTACAATAGTACATACATAGTTTGGTGGAAATGTCAATGGTCTTTTTAGGGTTCCGTAGCCAAAATGGCAAAAAAACGGAACCCTTATAGATTCGTCATGTCTGTCTGTCTGTCTGTCTGTCTGTCTGTCCGCCAGTCTGTCACAGCCACTTTATTCCGAAACTATAAGTACTATACTGTTGAAACTTGGTGAGTAGATGTATTCTGTGAACCGCAACAAGGTTTTCACACGAAAATAGAAAAAAAATATAAAAGAGTGGGGGGTCCCCATAGTCAGAACTGAAACTCGAAATATTTTTTTTCATTGAACATATACGTGTGGGGTATCTATGGATAGGTCTTTAAAAATTATATTAAGGTTTCTTATATCACTTTTTTCTAAAGTGAATACTATGCGTGATAGACCCTTCCAAAGTGGAAAAAAGTGTGTCCCCCCCCCTCTAACTTCTAAAATAAGAGGATGATAAAACTGAAATAATTATATAATGTACATTACCATAAAAACTACCAACGAAAATTGGTTCGAACGAAATCTATTCAGTAGTTTTTTTATACGTCAAAAATAGAATTTGTACGGAACCCTCAGTGCGGGAGTCCGACTCGTACTTGGCCAATTTTTTATGAATACATCTTAATTTGTTATGATGCAGTGCTTTTGAAGTGCCAAAGAAAAACAGTTGACAGATACCTTCTCCTTGAGTGAAGTGGCACAAAAGTTTTGTTGCCAACTATCATTAATATGTTTTTTATGAAGACATCTTAATTTATTGTGATGCAGTTCTTTAAAAGTGCCAAAGAAAAACAGTTGAACCTTACCCTTGAATGAAGTGTCATATTTTAGTCTTCAGAAAAGTTTTGTTGCAAACTATCATTAATATGTTTCTTTATGAAGACATCTTTATTTATTGTGATGCAGTTCTTTTGAAGTGCCAAAGAATAACAGTTGACAGTTACCATACCCTTGAATGAAGTGTCATATTTTAGGCTTCAGAAAAGTTTTGTTGCAAACTATCATTAATATTGCTCACACACAACTTCGGCTGAAACCCTTTCATTGCAGGAATATATTTATTTCTAGTCGGTTAGTCAGGACTGAAGAGGTTGCCCATTAAACCTACCCAATGCAAGGCAAACGCAGGAATTGAGATTTTATGTAATTGTTTTGATGATTTTTCCCATTCCGATTTTTGCGTGTTCATAAAAATCATGCAGTTTTATCGCATTTCAAAACCTTGCTGACATTGCAAACTTTTATAAGTCGAGGATGTAAATCGAATTGTATCCAGCACCTGCCAAGTTCTTATGCAACAATGAATCGGTCCTTTTCCCAGAAGTGGTACATCAATAGGCTATTTTTTTAAATATAATGAACGAATTCGCTTGCACACTTTCAACTATAAATCACCTGCAACATGATACTCACGAACTGTGCTAATAGAGGCAAAACGAAAGGTTTAAAACGTAAAATATGCCCCGAGACTAGAAAACTGTGGTAATGTTTTTGTTTACGTTTAAACATGCTGTCACTGCGATAAGAAGCAACTGTCGCTCCAAATTCTAGTGCCAATTTACGACCCAGTCGAAGTATGGCGAGGGCATAATATCTATCGATTCAAATCATGGGTAAAAGTTCTATAAAATCTGCCAATTAAGCCATATACAGACCACACGACCCCAAGGTCACATCGTGGGTCTATTGTAACCTGACACGGAGCGGTTTATTAGCCATTGTTGTTCGTAGACAATTTGGAGTGGGTGATGGTGTGACGATCGATTTAGTGTTTTGGTTTAGTTGTTAGCTCGTGCATTGTAGTCGCGAGTTCGATCACGGTATATTATGTATTAAAATCCGTATGAACAAAAGGTCTGTTTCTTCCTAGTGGGATCCCCCGACTAGACTTATAATTTTTATTTGGCTCAGGAAAATTCGGCTGATCCAAAGCGCATTGTTTTGGCATCCTTAGTATAAAAACCACACTTGGCGGAAAAACGCAAGCTAATTTCGGTCGACGTTCATCACTACATAGTATAAAACAAAGTCGCTTTTTCTGTCATGTTGTCTGTTGTATGTCCCTATGAACGCTTTAATCTTTAAAACTACGCAACGGATTTTGATGCGGTTTTTTTTAATAGATAGAGTAACTCATGAGGAAGATTTTTAGGGTTCCGTACCTCAAAAGGAAAAAACGGAACCCTTATAGGATCACTTTGTTGTCCGTCTGTCCGTCCGTCCGTCCGTCCGTCCGTCTGTCAAGACCCTTTTTTTCAGGAACGCGTGGAGGTATGAAGCTGAAATTTATATCAATTACTCAGGTCTACTGTCCCTTGAAGCTGTGAAAAAAACAAACTTCTAAGCCAACGCAATCAAAAGATACAGCCGTTTATGCCGCAAATTTTCGACACTTGCAAGGGAATCAAAACCTACAGGGTGCTTCCCGTGAACTCAGAATCTTGAAATTTGGTACGGAGCAACGTCTTATAGCATAGATAAAGGAAAAATTACGAAAAATATACATTTTTAGTTACATCACATAATATATATTTTTTTAATAATTTTAAACTTACTACCCATTTCCTCATAAACGCGTAGAGGTATTAAATTGAAATTCATACCAAATACTCAGGTCTATAATACCTTTAAGCTGTAACAAAATCAAACTTCTATGTCAACGCAATCAAAAGAAACAGCAATTTAAGCTGCATATTTTGAAACTCGCAAGTTCTCGCAAGGGAATCAAAACCTTAAGGGTACTTCCAGTCGACCTAGAATCTTGAAATTTGGCATGAAGCAACGTTTTATAGCACACATAAAGGAAAAATTTCGAAAACCTTCAATTTTTAGTTACATTACAAAATATATATTTATTTTTTAATAAATATAAACTTATTACTTTTTTCCTCATGAACGTGTTAGATTTTTAAAGGGCATTTAATTAATTAATTAAATTTATATTTCTATAAAAACACAATTATAGCAATGGATGTTAATAAGCATCAAAGAAAAGCATCAAATATAAGAACAAATTCATTTATTGTTAACCATTTTATTTATTTAGCCATATTATCAATGATGAGTCTACCACCGATTCGGAAGGCACTACTGTCGAGAAGAATCGGCAAGAAACTCGACAGCTGCTTTTTCAAATATTGATATTATTTGTTACAATCGTAACGGTATTCTTTACATCATTAATTACGAATAATTAATCTTATTTAACATCAATATTTACACCAATAAATAATAATTCCCAGTACATAACTGGCCTTAACACATGACTCACTACATAATAATTATTACATAGATTATTACACAATAGTGAAGTAGTAAAGTAAAGATATTACCCTGTTTGTCCGATGTTTACACTGTGACGGCCCAGAGGCAACTGAACCTGAAGACTACCCAGAGGCAACAGAACCTCAAGACTGACTGAGCCCGCTCGGCTCGGTCGGGTCGCTTTTATAAGCCGTCCCCCACCAGCCGCGCTGGCCAGTCGGACTGCTTTCACAAACCGCCCCCCACCCAACCATGTGGCGCGGCGCTTGTGAAACCGGACGCCCCGTAGTAATGTCGTAGAATACAATACAATATTCATCCGCTTAATTAATATTTTACATGTGATTGATCTTAAATTATTTATACAATTATTATTTTATAATTACATTATCGTAATATCATGAAATACAATCATAGGCTTAATTCATTATTTTCACTTTTTATTATATTATAACAAACGCGTAGAGCTATCAAGTTGAAAAAAGAAATTCTAAGTCAACGCAAAAACGCAAAGCGATAAAGAGATCTTTGTCTTTAATGTATGTTCCTCCATCTTTCACCATTGTAATGTTATGAATTTCATTTTGCAATAAAAATACCATAGTTATGACTCGATTGTCGTAATGAACGAACTTTGTAAACCTTGCAGGTTTGTACGGAACCCTCGGTGCGCGAGTCCGACTCGCACTTGGCCGGTTTTATGTATAACATCCATTAAATAGTGGACAAGTACCACGGGCGAAGCCGGGGCGTGCCGCTAGTATTCTATACAATAATACGTATGTTAAAATAGAGTTTTTTTTCGCCGTAGTGTGTTTCTATACTTAAGCGCTGTATTTGAACCATAATTTCATTTCAAAACAGTAATTCATGGTTACCATGTAGCAGTAAAATCAATGGTTTGATAACCTTCGTGATGTAAAAGGGGCTTAATCTGACACCAGTGGTGTTGCAAATGATTATGGGAAACAGCAAGTCACTTACCTTCAGGTGAACCGCATGCTCGTTTGCGCCCTATCCCATATAAATATAGACTGAACGACCTTTAGGTTAGATCGTTATCTATCGGCGAAACTTTACACCGCTTAGGTTATTAGAATTGAGAAAGTAGGTGTGAACGTTACGAGAATAATAATATCAATTTCGTCTTTCATTTTAGAATTTAACTACTCACAAAGCACATTGTATAGGTACTATTTTATTTCAGAAAACGCCTATCTGGTGAGTTGGGATTTTAGGGTTCACGTATTTTACGATAAATATGAAGATAGATTTTCTTCGTAACCACAGGCAAAAAGTGATAGAGATATAAGCAGGTTCCATAAGTTCCTAGTGTTAAACAATGCTCAGTTGAGCATATTGCATATTGCAATTTTTAATTTTATTATTGAAATTTTATTTATGTAAAAAAATATTTAATGAAATAAAATTTACACACTGAGATATCAGTAAGCATGTTGGACCTATATTAAAACCTGACAAACTTTTATGATAACACATGTTATGTAAATACATATCTCTATCTTTATCTTTATCTTTAGTATATCGGTATCTTCTTAATATACTTTTTTTGCTGTCCCCACCAACAATGTCGGTGGGGACAACGGGAATAAATTTTAATATCTTTTTAATTCCTGTTGTCCCACCATTGGTGACAGACCTGGTGGGGACAATGGGAATGACCCGTTTAAACATCATAAAATGCCACCAAATATTTTTAAGAGTCTTAAAAACTAAATCCAACGTCCAACATTAACTAATCGCCCAACATGTTGTAGCCGATAGCTCATTGTTGCTCCGCCGGAAGCGGAAGTCGCGACGCCATCTTCCGGCGCCGGCGTCACTTAACCGCCATTGTGTGTTTTGGCGGGAAAATGCAAGGGAATTTATAGCTCGTTGCCCAAGGCTGAATTATTCGTGGACTTATTTGTTTTCTTTATCACCATGTAAAAATAGGTGTACTCTTTGTCTGGTTAATGAATTAGGCTTGATTTTATAGTTATAGGTTAGATTGCTGATTGTGAAAAAAAAATTCGAATATCTAAAGTAGGACATAAGGCAGATTAATAGTTTTTTTTATTGTTTCTGGTGAGTTTTTCCAGAATTACTCATAAATAGGAAATGAATTAAAAATACTAGAAATTAATTAATTTCAGATATACTGGATGTGTCTGCCAGCAGATTAATAGTAGAAGCAGTAACAAAATGTGCTAGTAGTATAAGCATTTATAAATAAATAAAATGTTATAACACATTACTACTTAGAAAAACAGCAAACATTACAAATAATAATGTCAGTTTCAGGTAACATCGTTCTTTCAACTACCTACTTCTTAATAAGCAAAGTGAAAAAAACTCCTCACATCAAATTCAAAGCAAAGCAAATAAAATACCTTTGAACATTTATCAATACGTAATATTTACGCAGAAATTTCAAATTCAACGGAAAATGTATTTTGTATAAGTCGAAGGTAATGACCAAACATTGAAAAAAATCAAAATAACACCCATTGAAATACTCCAATAGGTTTTGTACAAACAAAAATTCCATTTCGAAACATCAAACAGTTTTGGGATGAAATAAAATTGTTTAAATAATTATAATACCACGCCGAATGTACTGACAGGCAGTTGCGGGTACATTCAACTCAATATTTAAGTGAAAAAAAATATTTTTATAAAAAAAATTTCTTATAAATATCTCACAACACCACATACATTGATCTGACTCCGTGTTAAGTAGCTTAAGCACTTGTGTTACAGATATCAGAATCAACAGTGGTATACAAATATACTTAAATACATTGATACATTATCACACCCAGCCATGGAGCCAGGACAAACAGACATGTTCATATGCACGCACACAAATGTTTGTCTAGCGCGGGGATCGAACTCGCGACCCCTTGGTCTAATAGTCAAATTCTTGACCACTATACGAAGCGGCTCGTCATTTTATATCCACGAATAGTATTTTATAGGAGATTGGTTGTCGAATGCAGGTACGCAGTTAAACATAGTTTACTAGACAGAATTGCCCGATATATCAATAGAATGTCTTCCGATTTTCGGCTGTGATTCCCAAATTCACTAGTAAAGGTTTGTTGATTCAATCCTATATCTTTAGATCGCAGTAAGCAGGCTTAGGACCAAGAGCTTTAACTACAGGAAAGGTAGAAGATGGAGTAAAAAGAGCTAAATCAGAATTTGGGTCCTTCAAAATCATAATTTTTCTTTTATGAGCATACTAGTTTTTACCCGCGGCTTTGCCCGCTTTATCAAGATTCGTGTTGGAGCATTTAATCGGGGTAAAAATTATGTTATCACCTAAGTCCGCCCACACCCTGACTACCAAATTTAATCAAAATTCGTGCAGTAGTTTCAGCGCGATTGACGGATAAACGTCGAAACAAAAAAAAATCGCATTTATTATATTAGTAAGATAACACCTCACTTTTTTGCATTATTTAGATGTAAAGTCTAAACTACAGGTATGAATGTCAACATTCTTGATGAAAGAAGAAGTTTGTATAGGTGAAATGAAATTTGAAACGAAATGAAATTTATTTGTTAAAAAACCACTATACAATATCACACTTTACAATTCATGCCTTATGTATCTATAATGTGGTGACAAGAGTGTAAGCAGGTTTTTGGAATTCTGCTTCCTAAACTAGGACTAGTCCTGTATCTTAGGTGGCAGGTTTTCCTCTCACCTTTACATTTTCGTATCAGTGCATATTTGTCTGAATCTATCACAATTAATACAATTTCAAAGGCAACCAGTGCAATATATTATTTATGTGTAATACCTACTAGTGTGTTTCCCATCTTATAACTAAACTTAGAAGGTAAAAGATGTCTTTGCAAGCATGCCGCTATTTGGGTGACTGTACCGTATGTAGATTTGAGAGCAAACTAATCGGTATCTCCAGAAAAATCTACCAATTAAATCGAGACGAATAAACGAGCCTGCACAGAGTTTAGAATATGGCAGACACGGCATTTAATTTATCATGCTGTGAAATGCTTACCAGTGTAAAATAGTGCAATGATTTTGCTTTTTGACATACTTTCATGTTAAGTTTAAATTTAGTCTTATTGTGAAACCTGTTCATATTGTTTGTGTCTTTGTAATTTTGATTTATTTACCATTAACTTATCGTAATTATCTGTAGACGTATGCAGACATCCCTCTGTCTTCCTTTATTCTTAAAATTATAATTATGAATTATTATGTGAAATAGCTACTGTCAAAATCTTGAATTAAAATTATTATGAAATACGACTGTAAAAATATTCAATCAGAAATGATTTTATTTAATGTTGTACTCGTCCTCAAAATCATAATAAACAGCAATCAATTAAATGAACAAAGCGCTATCTAGATAACTCTATCTTCAAATAACGTTTCTAGATTTTAATTATCACGCTTCTCTCTAAAATAACACGAATATATTAATTAGACAGTTCTATCCATTCAGATGTCTGCGCCTATACATCAAACGAAGTAACAATGGCGGGTTCTAATTAAAATAGATGACCCATTTACATAGTTATTGGGTCTTTGTTACGTGAGGACAAAAAAACCTTAACATTTCTCCGTACACGTGTGTGCTTCACTCGAAAAAGGACCTAATTTTCAATGGAATCGTAAATAAATTCTTTGGACAACGCACCAATTGTCTATGGATGCTATAGAACCGATAGACATAACAAAATAATACTTTAATAAACATCAAACATCATCATTGGTGATGTCAAACCCGGGCTATGTTTAGAAATATAGACAAATTTTGCCCAACCTGCGACTCAAACCCAGGACCTCGAGACGACGGCCAGATAGTTTATAGCTCTAGATCAAATATCTATGTGCATTATTTCATATCAGCGCACTGTGAAGAAAAATATCGCGAGTAAACATGCACACTATGTGTTAGCGTGTGAAATGGAGAATAAATAAATTTAAATATTTCACAACATCACATACATTGATCTGACCCCGTGTTAAGTAGCTTTAGCACTTGTGTTACAGACATCAAAATCAACAGTGGTATTACAAATATACTTAAATAGATACATATAACACCCAGACCAGGACAAACAGACATGTTCATGCACACAAATGTTTGTCCTGTGCGGGGATCGAACCCGCGACCTCTTGCGTAATAGGCAACATCTTGACCATTACACCAAGCGGGTCGTCAAAGAACAAACCACTCAAATAAAATTGCAAAGTGAGTTATTATGACTTTAATTTCACACAATAATCACGAACCTTAATAATGAGGTATGTGACTTAACGGAGGGTTGAATCCGTAGCGCAAATTGTGACCAAGGTCCATAAAACCATTCAATCAAACATAATTAACATCACCTCTTATTGGGATGAGGGCACCTAATTAAAAACAAAATAACCCTTCGGTGTAACAAAAGGGGAGTGTTTTAATTGGCTTAATCCAATCAACATCGTCGTTATAAATTGATTATGAATGACGTTTGACGAAGGATTACTTGATGATTGTGATAAGTAGATAAATAATGAATGGATCTTCGAATTAGGATGTTACATTATGATTAATTTTGTAATCTATATTTTGAGTTGTTAGTCAATACATTGGAAGTTTTGTGTTCGAAGTTCAAATGCTACAAAATTTCATTAACATCTTAGCGCTTTTCCCGGTTGCATCCTCGGCCATTACCTCGGAGCCCAGGGTACGCTACGACTATGATCCTGAATTGACCCCCTTACTAGGGGGAGACCATGCCATTTCAATCATAGTCGGGAACAACGGCTGAACGTGCCTTCCGAAAAACGGAATCATCATTCTTATCGGACAATCAGGTGATTCAAGCCTGCAATGCCCTTACCAAACTGGGAAAACCAGCAAAAAGCGAAAGTGTTCCCCGTCGGATTTGAGCCCTCGACCTCCGAGTTTTTTAAGCACAACGCTCTAACCACTACACCACAGTAGCCAACTACCACCAGGTTGCTTCTTGCACCTTTGCCTCCTTCTTATGTCATAAAAAAATGTCGTACACCAAGAGAACCATCACTTACTGACCTCGTCATCCAGAAACCAAAAACCTAAATACCTACAAGAAAATTAAACTGCGTTCTTCCAATAATTTGGTTCTGTTATTTTAAATGCAACGGGAAGCCATTTTTAACTGGTTATTTTGTGTGCATTTCAACGTCAATTTATGTGGTGTTAAATTACTTTGGAGTTTTATTTATGATCTGTAAGCAATTATATATGTAATGTCTTAGTCGGGGCTACTTAAATGACCATGGGCACATCGTAAAAGCTTTGTTTAGTAAATTAAATTAGTTTTATCTCTTTTTAAGAAGGTTTGAGGCCGAATATGATTGTAAATTATAAAAGTGACTGTTTTAAAAGTCGATCATTAAACTGGATCTGGTATTCAATTCATTTGTCCCCGCTTTTAAGATCACCTTGTAGGTTGAATATATCATCGCGATAAAAAAAACCCGCAATTTTGTCCATTCCAATTTAGAAACATTAACTTTCAATACCTACCCATTGAGTGCAAGTTCCAATACATGGTTCATTTTATGCAGGTAGTATTTCCCTAGAATAACTTGGGCATTCTAAATAGGTACTACTAATCATTTATTTACATTATTTTGCCCGTTTAATGCCCAAATATCCGGGCTATATATCAAGTAGACTGTTGTTCCTTTGGTCTAGTGATCAGAACCCTGGCTACAAAATAAAGGGTCGTGGGTTCGATTCCCGCTTGGGGCAAATGTTTGTGTGATGAACGTAGACACTTTTACTCGAGTCATGGATGTTAATAACAGTATTAAAGTGTGTATTAGCATCCATAATACAAGCTTCAATCTTAGTTTGGGACTAGGCAATTGGTGTGTTAGTCCAAGGCATTTGTTTTATTCAGTTATTTATTTATCACTGATATTAATACTGATGTCTAAAGATAATCACACAGAACACCTTAGAACTTAGAGAATGTTGATTAACCTCTGGATTTCTGGACAAAGAGTGCAAATGGCGCTCCAAATCGTAACGGAATGCGAGATTCGCGTGCCCCGAACACATTTGTGGCTGACCCGGGGTATCTCGCACTAGGAAAACTTAGTGGAAGTATTTCTCAGGTATGGAGTCATATTCTTCCACATCAAATTTACAATTACAACTAAAAATCGTTTGAACAAGAATCAACGAAGAAGAAGTAGAGGATTCGCGATTCCGTCCGCGTGGTATTTGGTTTCCGCACATATAGGTATATTTTATTATACTTATAGCCATAGCCTAAAGCCTTCCTCGTCAAATGGACCCAAAGCAAAAAGATTTTTTCAAATCGGTCCAGTAGTTCCTTAGATTAGCGCGTTCAAACAAACAAACTCTTCAGCTTTATTGTATTAGTCTTGATAATACCTACCATAACAACTAAAAACTATTGAAAGAAGAATAAACGACGAAGAAGAGGTAGAGCTTAGTGGAACCTTTACTCGAATGAGCTCGGCTGGAGTAGTACCTCCACCTTACAGAAGACCACGGTGAAGTAGCACTTCGTAACTATTCTGCTATATTTCTGCTGGTGAGTAAGGTCGCCAGAGCTCAGTTGGGGAGGTTATGGGGTTTTTAAAGGCAGGCAACGCATCTGCGATCCTTGGACGGTTGTTAATGTCCAATGGCAGCGGTGAACACTTACCATCAGGTGACCTGCTTATTCGTTTGCCTCCCTATAACATTATAAAACCTTACTTATTTCAGGCGTACGGGTGTTACAGTGGGGCTAAATGAAAACCTTATTATTAGTACAGGCGTTAGCACATAGTTACGTGATCTTCCATGTTTGATAACGGACTTACAAGCTACTATTGAAAACATTTCTATAATGCTTTCCTATTCAAATTTCATTATCCCTGATATTCGATTAAAAAATTGCGGTTTTAATAGTGGCCGGCCGCGACTTCGTTCCCGTGGATTTTGGTTTCTGCACACATAGCGTTTTATTATAGCTTAAAGCCTTCCTCGACAAATAAACTATCCAACACAAAAAATATTATTCAATTTGAACCAGTAGTTCCTGATATAAGTGTGTCAAAATAAACAAACAATCTCTTCCGCTATATAATATTAGTATAGATTTTGAACGAACCTACATTGCATTACAAAATTGAATTTGTTTTACGCCGATAAATAATAACAATTATTCTTCTAAAAATCTTCAGTTGTAATACCAGCGACGTTCCGCTTCTCTGATTCCTATTTTTCCAACGAAAAATCCGGAAAAATACCCGTATCTCTAAAGAACAATGCACCTCAACTAAAACACGTCCCTAACCTTTTTCATCCCGGTAAACCCTTAATTACCCTTGGAATATAAACGTCACAGCTCTGAAGAGGATTTACAACACGTCACACGTTTCCGAGTAGCCATTACATGTTAAATTTCTCTTGCTGAACGATTTAAACTTTGCCGCTATAGCCATAAGGACGAAAATGGAAATGGATTAAAGCTGATTTATGAGCTCGTTTAGTTCTTGGGTTAAAATAACAGTTAGTTGTAAAGGGTAGTATGTATTTCACGGAGGCTGTTGCTGTTCATTAAAGGTACTTTACCAGGAAGCATTGCTTCAATATCCTGTTATGTAGGCTGTAGTAATCAGTCAGAAATTTCAGGTGAACTAGATCCCATAATAATGTTAAGGGAAATTAAAGCAATGACTAATCCGCTCAAACGTGTGGAAATTTCCAGAAATTATTTAACCATACCGGGAAAATTGGGAGTAAACAAACAAGAGGGTCACCTGATGGTTAGTGCACAAACGCATAAGGGTTGGAAATGCGTTGCCTGCCTTTAACACCCCATACCCTTCTCAACTGAGATCTGGTGACATTACTCACCTATTACGAAGTGCAATTCACTGTGGTCTTCTGTAAGGTTGAGATACTTCCTCAGACCAGTTCTAACACCGATCAGTGTTTAAGTAGTGTTGGGTAAGTGACACTATGTGGTGGGTCACTGTATTCCGTCTGAACTGATCGAGTGAGATAATGGCTGACACATAAGCACAGTGTTTTTTGGACCTCAAAAAAGTGACATTCCTCAAAAACACTAAATACGTCAAAACTTTAATCAAATGCCACATTTGGGGATTGGTTGCTTAAAACTCAATTTGTCTACTAAACATTTTTACCTATATGTCTTTAACATCAACATTTTCAATACCTTTGTAGTATCATATTCCTCTCGGCTCTTATTTAAACCATTTACAATACGCACCGCAAAAACTAGGTCAGTATATTTGTGAAACAAGACCGCTGCTGACGGTACCACATGTGATACAATCTGATTTATCTGTCGACTGATATTTCAGTACGGACAGCAGAACAGGCATTGTTGCTTTGTAGGGCTGGCCTATTTGCGGGAGCCATTATGTTGTTCTTGTTTTTGCGTAACGTTGTTTGTTAGTTTTTATGTGAAACTGTTCTTCTCTATATATAATATTTTTATACTCACTCGTATATAAACCAAACCACTGGATGCGTCGGGCTGAAATTTGGCAAGCTAAGAAAGCTAAGTTGGCTTAGAAAGGATTTCGATCAATTTGACCACCAAGGGGATAAAAAATGCACACGGACAAAATCGCGGGTATTCACATAAGTAAAGCCTGATGCAGGTTAATGGTGGATGTAGGCTTCACACAGAAAGGGGCTATAAGTAGGTAAGTTAACGTAATAAGGTGATCTACAAATGACAGGAAGAATTACAGGAATAAATAAATAAAATAAAAGCTCTGCCCATTCCCGGAATGTTCAATTGTCGCGTCTTACGACATCACCGGGAAGAAATAGGGTAGTTCGATTCACGGTAAGCATTTCACATCACAAATTAATAATCATCAGGAGAATCTCTAACATTAGCCATTTACACTTACTTCTCAAAATGACATCAAAAAACGAGGAACATGTCGTAATTTGAAAAGTGTTCAAGTGTAAGTAGTGCTTTATGCTTACAAGGAACAATCAGAGTCTAAAGTATAAATCCTCGAAAACAACCAGATAATTACATTTAAAATTCCCAATTACTTCTCCGGCGTCGAAGGACCATTCGAAAAGCACAAGGATATTTTAAAGGGCGCTGGGCATCACAACAGTGGGAAAGGATTTGTAAGAAATGACTCGGTAATATGTAGCGGCGGGTGGCATCGCCTTGCACGATGGATGGCGGTGAGAGAAACGCCACAGATATGCGACTTAGACTGGAAATGCGGAAGTAATGGTGCAGTCGCTTGTTTATCGATCTCACACTAAGATTGGCAGTGCTAGAGGAAATTACAGAAGTATTGGTTATGAATGGGAATTAAAATTCACAATATTCTTTTTTCTTAAGGCTTTAAAGATGCATCTATAATAGCCAATAATTGTCAAAATATCACACCAGATTTATTCTATCATCGTTTTTGAGAAACAGAAAGAAGACCAAAAAGGTTTTAACTTTACATTTATGTATGTGCTCAAAATCAGTTAACTTTATCTTTAGTAAAATAAGTTATCTAAAAGTAATATTATGAATTCATGATAGAACTTCCTGGTATTCGAAGGTGATTCAATCAGATGTTAGCGAGCAAAGACTTTCAGACCATCTTTAACGACTTTGTCGATGACCAGCCGCATCCCTGTGGCGCCCCACCAGACACAGGTAATCCTTTTCTCCTCACAGCAGGAGTCACACCCTCAAGTGTTGAAGAGTACAAATCGACGAGTGAGCCTCATAAATTACTTGTTAAGATCATATATAAGCCGAAAACTTGCCTAAAGATACTTGATGAGGGCGAGTAGGCGAGAGCCACGTAGCGCTTGTTTTTAATGCTATAGGGAGGCAAACAAACAAGAGGGTCACCTGATGGTAAGTGATCATCGCTGCCCATGGACATCACAACCGTACATGCATTGTCTGCCTTTAAAACCTCCCCAAAAACATAGCACAGCGTATAACATAAAATATTTTTTTAGCTTAGGACTAGTCGTATCTCTGTGGCGCCCTACCCAAGTCAGGTAATCCTTTCTCCTCACAGCAGGAGTCACACCCTCAAGTGTTGAAGCGTACAAATCGACGAGTGAGCCTCTTAAATTGCTTGTAAACGAGCCGTTTCGGCGTCTTTGTTTTTGAATTTTAATAACTTTCCGAGTATTGTCGGAGTTCATTTCGTATTTGGAGGTAGACAGATGAGTTGTTGAACTTTGGTTTGTGAGTAAGTTATTTTGTGCGCATTATTTCTTGATAGGTTGGTTAGTAAATAACACACTCATTCATTACTTGCTAGTTATATTCGACTATCAAATACGTCGTTGGGACATTGGTACAGGATTATAGTCGATGAGATAGCACAGTAAATAAAGGAGCAAGTATATTCTATAAAATATTATAACAGTCCACGCCTAACGCCTGCCTAAAAAATATTATTTTCGAAAGTGGACGTTTCGCACGTTCGGGCGAATGAATTTCGTGCAAATCAACTACTAACTAAGCCTTACAATTTTATAAAGTGGTGTGCTTTCAAATGTCCCATTTTTAGGGTTCCGTAGCCAAAATGGCAAAAAAACGGAACCCTTATAGATTCGTCATGTCTGTCTGTCTGTCTGTCTGTCTGTCTGTCCGCCAGTCTGTCACAGCCACTTTTTGCCGAAACTATAAGTACTATACTGTTGAAACTTAGTGAGTGGATGTATTCTGTGAACCGCAAAACGTGGGGGGTCCCCATAGTGAGAACTGAAACTCGAAATATTTTTTTCATTGAACATATACGTGTGGGGTATCTATGGATAGGTCTTTTAAAGTTATATTAAGGTTTCTAATATCACTTTTTTCTAAAGTGAATACTTTGCGTGACAGACTCTTCCAAAGTGGAAAAAAGTGTGTGTCCCCCCCTCTAACTTCTAAAATAAGAGGATGATGAAACTGAAATAATTATATAATGTACATTACCATAAAAACTACCAACGAAAATTAGTTCGAACGAAATCTATTCAGTAGTTTTTTTAATACGTCAAAAATAGAATTTGTACGGAACCCTCAGTGCGAGAGTCCGACTCGCACTTGGCCAATTTTTTTTCTTACGTTAGAGGGATGTAAATAAATAAATAATAATAAATAATAAATAAATAAATTCCTTGGACTAGCACACCAATTGCCTAGCCCCAAACTAAGCTCGTAGCTTGTACTATGGAAGCTAGGGAACGGATAGACATACTTAAATACTTTTATAAACATCCATGACTCGAGAACAAATGCCGATGTTCATCACACAAACATTTGCCCCTAGCGGGATTCGAACCCGCGACCCTTGGTTTTGTAGCCAGGGTCTCTAGCCACTCGACCAACGGGCCTGTCAATATTCATGTTTATGGCAAGTGATAACCACTTTTCATGGACATTTATATCTTAACAAGGTTTAAGATTCTGGACTTCCGCGTTGTATTTAAACACTTTACTAGTTAACGGGAAATTCATAAAAAGTACATAAATAAATACCGCTTACTTATACATATAAGTTTTCACAAGGTTTGTTGAATGTGAGACAAACACATCATAATAAATTTAATAAAAAGTAGTGCATGATTCATAACGATTCGTAACCTAACACTACACCCCATTAATTTTAGTATGAGCATTATTCCGCTGACCTCTTTAAATGCAATGGCTACAGCAGTAACTAATCAAACTTCTAAATCTATTTAAAACGACGCCACTGTCCGGGATTCGATTCTCAGTTGCACCAAAAATAGTGACTTCTTTGTTACATTAATTAATATAATAATAACCATTCCTGTTTTATGTATGAGCTAATCGCGCCTCCGTAAACTATTAAGTTTTTTGCTTTCAGTAAACTAATAATAGAGAAAAAGATAGTCTGGCCACCCAGAGAGGCATTTTATTCTATTTGTTTATATCTTTGTCTTATCTTGCCTCTCTAGCAAAGAGCACGTTGTTTAAACTGAATTCCTTAGATCCGCGATAGACTACTTGATAGCAACGTTCGTCTTCTGACACGTTTGCTAATTTCACCGGACATTGGTTCTCAACATTGCGGTTTCTTTTATACTTTTTATTTTATTACTATTTCAGAGTTCACAGTATGTTTTATCGATGACAATAATGGATAATAATGGATTTTATTACTATTAATTGATTACAATTATTTAAGGGGGATGCCAGTCGCCGACGTTCAGGCTGAATGAAGAGCCCTAAGAGGGGCCTATGTCCAGTAGTGGACTGCATCAGGCGTTCAACTTATGATAATACTAGCGGCCCGTCACGCGGTTTCACCCGCGTCCCGGGGGAACTACTTCCCGTACCGGGATAAAATATAGCCTATGTTACTCTGGATGAATGTAGCTTTCCAACAGTGAAAGAATTTTCAAATCTGCCAAGTAGTTTCGGAGCCTATTCAATTCATACAAACAAACAAACAAAATATCAAACCTTTCCTCTTTATAATCTTATTAGTAAGATAAGACAAGTGGCCGATGATGATGATGATGATTCAAGATCTGCTTTCGTTTTAAGCAGCTTAAGCCCTTGTGTTACAGACATCAGAATCAACAGTGGTATTACAAATATACCTAAATGGATACATACAACACCCAAACCAGGACAAACAGACATGTTCATGTACACAAATGTTTGTCCTTTTCGGGAATCGCACCCACGGCCTCTTGCATAATAGGCAACATCTTGACCATAACGCCAAGCGGGTCGTCTGTAATGATGATTACATAGAGGATAAATTATACATATATTTTATAATTTTTACTGAAAAGAAATATTTTAAAAAGGCTCATCGCGTATAGGAATTCTCAACACTATTCCAAAATCGTGTCTAAAGCATAACGTAATTTTTATAACTTTAAACTGTTTACTGCAAACGCTCAATCAGGTTAACAGCTAAAACTATCGAAGTTCGTATTGAATAAGTTCGTGACGACCACAAGTGTTCCTTTGTCCACCATTCTTATTATTGTAGAGTTTTCCGCAGCCAATAGTGATGGGAAGTTGACTTGATTATCGATCTCGATGAAAACTTTACAGATTACTTGATGTTTAGTATTGTAAAAGTAATGGAGAAATGGATAAGGTCATAGATAGAGAAATAGGTAATGATGTATTACATTGGAAATGCAATTTAACTGGTTTTTGTGGTCTGGAATGTTTATTTATTCAGTTACAGTATTTTTCCCCTGTCTTGGTTACCTGTCTCTGGTAACTACGAGTACTTATTTACGATTTAATTTTATTGATGAATTATTAAAACTAAAACGAATCAGATTTATCGATTAGATTTTCTAGGATGATGGATGACAATACTATACAAATATAAAAAAAGATTTATTCAAATTAATTGCATTGTTGTCATAGTTCCAACGTAGAATTAAATATAACACTTCTTTCATATCTACATTTTAGCATTATCGTTCGCTTTGTCGACAGGTCAAAAGATAAAGTTATCAGATGATAAGGTCAGTTCCGTACAAACGTACAACTAAGACAATAAACTATTATTTCCAAAATACATTTCATCGACATCGACATCATTCTGTCCCATCACTACACTAGCTAAACCAACCTTCCTTAGAGACCCCAGAAATTGAGTTATAGAGTGCTTATTGTGGCCAACAATGTTGCCACGAGATGAATGGGTTCTCCAAAGGGGTCGGGTAATTCATGGACGAAGCTGAATATATACGGCGTCATTTGTTTAAGATGGCTTATGTAGTATTCTTTACAGTTAAGGGATATATATTTGGGTTAATTACCATCACAGAAACATAAGCAGAAAACGTATAAAATAATGCATTATTGAATCTGTAAAGTGATCACATGTCACTTAATATTTGACAGACTTGACACGCCCATTGGTCTAGTGGTCCGTAACCAAAGGTCGCAGCTTGGAATCCCTCTATACTCCAGTCAAAATAGACATTCCAGTTTGCATTAATTCCCAACAAGCTGGATTTTTGTGCAGGCCTTGAATATGTCATTACAAATGATATGTCAAAAGTCCCCATCGATCCCGCTTGTGCGTTGTTTTTTATTCGTGGTCAAAGGGCCCAAATTTGCGTTTTTTGCTTATATCTCTGAAACTAAGAGAGCTATCGAAAAATGGTTCAGGTAAAGTTTGTAGATCGTAAAATTGTCTACCTAAAAGATTTCTACACTTTTCTTGTACAAAGCAGCGCTGCTTGAGATATCTTGACTTTAAGCCGCAGGAAAGTCGTATTTTCGAGTAGCCCACATTATGCAATTACAATAAATTGTGTTGAGTAGTTTATCTGGAGCAGGTGGCAGTTAAGTATGGATTGGCTCTAAACTATTATTTACCAATTTCTATTTCCAATTTTCACGATTTAGATCATTGAAGTCAAAAAAGACAAAATGATGTATCAAGCTTGCATTCATTCCCAACAATGGGGACTTTTGTGCAGGCATTGAATACGTCGTTACAAATGATATGTCAAAAGTCCCCATCGATCCCGCTTGTGCGTTGTTTTTTATCTGTACTGGAAATCTTCGGATCCTATTTTTAACCCGTCTGGTAGTCAAACCTCAATGGTCCCCATAGAGACTTTTACTCCTTACATGAAATAGGATCGACCGGCGCAAAAAAAAATTTTTGGAATTTTCAGTACAAAATGTATGGGAAAAGTTTTTTGCGATTTCTGACATTTCTAGTACTCAAACCTCAAATGGTCCCATAGAGTCTTTTAATCCTAACATGTAATTGGATCGATTGGCAAAGAAAAAACAAAAAAACTTTTCCCATACATTTTGTACTGAAAATTCCAAAATTTTTTTTTCGCGCCAGTCGATCCTATTTCATGTAAGGAGTAAATGTCTCTATGGGGATCATTAAGGTTTGACTACCAGAACGGTTAAAAATAGGATCTGAAGATTTCCAGTACAGATAAAAAACAACGCACAAGCGGGATCGAAAGGGACTTTTGACATATCATTTGTTATGACGTATTCAATGCCTGCACAAAAGTCCCCATTGTTGGGAATGAATGCAAGCTTGATACATCATTTTGTCTTTTTTGACTTCAATGATCTAAATCGTGAAAATTGGAGCTGGAAATTGGTAAATAATAGTTTAAAGCCAATCCATACTTAACTGCCACCTGCTCCAGATAAACTACTCAACCTAATTTATTGTAATTGCATAATGTGTGCTACTCGAAAATACGACTTTCCTGCGGCTTAAAGTCAAGATATCTCGACAGCGCTGCTTTGTACAAGAAAAAAGTAGAAATCTTTTAGGTAGACAATTTTACGATCTACAAACTTTACCTGAACCATTTTTTGATAGCTCTTTTAGTTTCAGAGATATAAGCAAAAAACTCAAATTTGGGCCCTTTGACCACGAATAAAAAACAACGCACAAGCGGGATCGATGGGGACTTTTGACATATCATTTGTAATGACATATTCAAGGCCTGCACAAAAATCCAGCTTGTTGGGAATTAATGCAAACTTGAGTCTTAATTTTGTCTATTTTGACTGGAGTACTAGTGGCAAATGTATATGTGATGAACATTGGCATTTGTACTCGAGTCATGGATATATATAAAAGTATTTAAGTATGTCTATCTGTTCCCTAGCATCCATAGTACAAGCTTCGACCGAGCTTAGTTTGGGGCTAGGCAATTGGTGTATTAGTCCAAGGCATTCATTATTTCATTAGTATTAATATTGAAATGAACCATTCATAAAATAATGGTATCCTGCAAGTGATTTTTTGTCTTAATGAAAATGTTTAGAAGAAATTATTTATGTACAAAGTTGTTCGTTTTAATGCAAGACATAAACTATTAAAACTTCAAAAGAGCCAAATGGATACTTAACCTAGTACATCTGTTTAGGTCTCAAAGAAAACGTTAAAGGATATTTCGTATTAAAAATGTCTACTTCATAAGAATCAGATTTTTCCTAGATTTTTCTTTGAAGCTCGGCAAATTAAGTTTAAGGGTTAGTTTGTACAAAAAAGGACTCTTTTATAATGATCTAACTGTGGAGAAGGGTTTCTCTTTGTCACAGATACAATATTAAAGGAGTAATTATTATAAATAATGCTATTAAAAATTGCAACTTTTCAGTGAATATAACAAGAAAAGTGATTCTTCGAGGTTTGACGTTCATATTTAGTAAGTACTAGGTTTTACCCGTGGGTTTGCCCCCGTTATCAAGATAATTTCAGTCCTCAAATAATTGTCATTTTTGTATAGGATATAGCTATTTAAAATAGATAAATTTAATCCGTTCTATATTATCATTTTCATACTTCAATTAATACGAGTAATTTAAATACCTTAATTGTATTCATGACGATTGCCTTACATTTTTATAAGGCGGTCTTAAATATTGAAATTTTACCTTGATTGAATACAATTGTAAATACATATACATAAATCAATACGAGAAGTAACAAAAAAATATTACATATTTAATACTACTATTAACTAGAACAAACACTTTGAGAACCGTTTAAGAATAGCGAACGATGCTAAAACCATAACAATAAATTCCAAACACAGACAAACTCAGTGTCTGTCCGTCTGTCCGTAAACGCAGAAGTGCATATTTTATATCGACTGCATATGCGCCGAAATCGATATGGAGGACGTGCGAAGGATTCTAGTCTTTATCTTCTGTGGCATAAGTGTTGTTTCTGCGCTGTCTGGTAAAGGTTGGTGAAATATTTTATTACATTCCTTGTAGCCACGATGGCGAAATTGATCATTATATTTTTCCAGGAATTTTACTCGTTATGTTTATTTACTAAAGGTTTTCTTATAAGAAAGTCTGTAATACATTAATTATTCGTGATAGTATTAAAGGTACAGCCTATTAATATCCCACTTTCCCACTGCAGGGCAAAGGCCTCCATCATTTGAAATCATGTTTTCGTTACAAAGATGTGTGGGTTTTGGCTTAATCAACACGCTTGCCAAATGCGGATGGCTGATCACAAATCCGGGATGTGTTCAGAAAAATCAACAAAAGTTTTCCCGACCCGGTAATCGAATCCAGGTCCTCGAGACCAGGCCCGGTACTTAAACCACTAGACCATCGAGGCGCTTGATAGTATTGTTTAATATTTAAGTAATGGTCCGTATGGGAAGAATGGTAGTTATATTAAGACTCGTGGTTAAAGAATTATAAGGTATTAAGCTCGTATTAATAAATCACACTCAACTCTGATCACGATCTTAAGCGCGAATTTGAGGTGCTGTTTTGTATAAGAATGACATTCTCAAGATTGAGCTCAGAGTTGAGTGCGATTTATTAATACGAGGCTTAGATTTAATGAGTACCTTAGAGTGGTATGTTTCCCGAAGTTAGTTCTAATCATCATCATCTTCAGTCCCCTTCGGTCACCCTTAGATTGTCTATTAATTTGATCATCATCATCATAAGCCTGATGTTCACAAACCCCCCCCCCCCCTCCAATGGTGGTTATGCCAATTAATGTCTATTCTACCCGTAATAACACTCTAATCAAATTCAAAAGACAAAATCAGACAGGAACATTAAACATTATTTGATTTAACCTAATCCTACTACTATTATAAAGGCGAAAGTTTGTAAGTATGGATGTTTGTTACTTTTTCACGTAAAAAACTACTGATTGGATTTGAATGAAACTTTACCACAATATAGCTTATACATCAGAATAACACATAGGATATTGGATATCGAAATCCACGCGGACGGAGTCGCGGGCGGCCGCTAGTAATTTATAATTCTAACTAAATTCTATAAACCTAATTGTTCTAATAGTGTTCGTGGAATGTGTGAAAACTGAGTGATTTAATCAATTGAATAGTATACGCGTAGTAGTAAATACTCCAGTATGTATTCCATGAATTTGTTCAGCAGCTTTTTTGTATGTTCTTTTACATATGTTTTACATGTTTTTCGCCAAATAAAAATAAACTTTTCAACTTTCAAACATGTATATTTATTAAGATCGTTGACATTTTAGTTGGTCTAAGGTTGACTAGAAGAGAATGCCATGAGACAATTGTGGGATTATTTTGATTGACATGACGTACGTGTGTTAAAATGCCGTTTCCGCAATAAGAAGCGCCGGTCACTTCAAATTTATGCGCCAATTTCATAGCTGGATAAAGTATGCAGGGGGCATTAATTAACTATTTAAATCTATGATTTGCCCTATTCGTATCTTATATTATCTTTATATAAGTACAATCTTACCTCATGACTAGGCAATTGTTTATTTTTCCGAGAAATAATGAATATAATAATTTAAACAACACGCATTTGAATTAAAAATAAATTACTTATAACATTTCGTTTTGAATGTTAAACGTAATAATATGGCAGTGACATTAAAGGAAGTAAATAGCGCAAATGTAGAGTAATTTTATACGTTTGTCATTTCCAAGTAATAATTATGGTTTTGTAATTCAAGTTCGTTTGAATCGCAGGCAAAGAGCTATTTTAAATTATATTTAGATGCAATGTTTGAGGTGTTGACTCAAAACGATTTTGAAGTGTCGTTTCGAATTCATATTTAGTACGGGAACAGCATAATTATGTAGATATTTACACGATCAAACAATATTATCATGAAACGTACATTATAATACCCTTTCCGACCGTTTTCCGACCATGGCCGCCGATCTTACCTACTATCAGCCAGGTACAGACGATATATTATGATAGTGCACAAGTAAGTGCGCAGGCACAGGGTCACTCCCTATTCCCTCACTCTCATAGTTCGGTAGGACAGCAATCTGACACCACCATAGAGGGATCAAACGCAGGACCAACGGCTTAACGTGCCTTCCGAAGCACGGAGGAGCTCGAGATGGAGTATTTTGGTCACCCATCCGATTAATGGCCTCTGTGAAAGTTTCTGAAACGCAGGCCAAATAAATTAAATTATTTAAATCGTTTTAACACGTCATGATTCTTGAATAATCATCCACAATAATTATTATTTGTGTCAGAAACCAACAACAACAAAAAAATTAACCTTATAATATTATTTCTTTTTTCCTACGTTACAAGTAAATATAGCCTAAGTAAAAAGTTAGGAAACCTTTACTTCTCGTGCAAGTTAAAAAACTGTTTTACGGCAAGATAACTGGCAGTCGCCTTTTATTCTATAAATTATTTTATTATAAGAACTGTGGATAAATAGTAAATTAAATAATAATACGAATAAGTAATAATATGAACATAATTAGCATAATATGAAAAGAAACGAGAAGAAAGTGAATAATGGTAAATGCAATGTAACAGGATTCCATCATGTTTAAGGGTACAATGAAATCCGATGTTCATTGTATACAAGTATTACTCTGAAAGCCGAAGCCGTCTAGTCGCTGAATTATTTTATTGAAATATTTATATCATCAATATTATACTCCCAGTACAATGATTTAAATGGAAAAGTTAAATGCACTATATAAGAGAGAATATGAAGTTGAGTAAAATTATTGTTCAATATATTTAAACATAATTATGCGACACGTTTTTGTGTCAGTAACGTATGTAATGATTGAACTGCCTCCGTGGTGTAGTGGTTAGAGCGCTGTGCTTAAAAACCTCAAAGGTAGTGGGTTCAAAGCTCGCGGAGAACACTTTCATTTTAGTGTTGGTTTTCCCAGTTTGATAACAGGCTTGAAACACCTGATTATCCGATAAGAATGATGATTCCATGCTTGGAAGGCACGTTAAGCGGTCCCGATTATGATTCAAATGGTCTGGTTTCCCTTGTAGGGGTTACGGAGGTCAGACGACAGTCGCTCCATTGTAATAACCAGGCTGGTCTATTCAGGATCATAGTCGCAGCGTACCCTGGGCTCTGAATGGCCGAGGATGCAACCGGGAGAGGCGCTAGGATGATGTTGGAACGTTTGTTATGATTTAGAAATAACTGATACACCAATAAGTCTCGGGTTCTATCCCCGGAAATGAAATATCCTACTACTATTATAAAGGCGAAAGTTTTTATGTATGGATGTTTGTTACTCTTTCACGTAAAAACTACTGAATCGATTTGAATGAAACTTTACCACAATATAGCTTATACATCAATATAATACCTACATAGGATATTGGAAATTGAAATCCACACGGACGGAATCGCGGGCGGCCGTTAGTGTGTACATAAAGCAGTATTCGAAGCTTGATTTCACTGTGTGTAGAAATTCCATTTCAATCTCCTTCGATTATTTATTAAATCACATCATTAGATGTAGTTAAAGAATCAGACAATACCTATTGTCAGACACGTGCTTTGTATTAGTCTATACAAGACACAATAGCAAAAGTATGACAACATCAAACATCTTAGAGAGTACGGAGTTAGATGTGTTAGTAAACAAATTTGTTGAAAGTGGTAAGAGTGGCATTAGACTACACTACACATAATAATAATACAGATTAAAAGCAACTTCATCAAGTATTTACATAAAGTATATTCTGTATATTGCTATGAAGCAGATATATTTACTTAAATACTTTTTTTACTTTAAAAACATCCATGACTCGAATAAAAATGCCGATGTTCATCACTCAAACATTTGTCTTTAGCAGGATTCGAAACCGCGACCCTTGGTTTTGTAGTCAGGGTCTCCGACCACTGGACAAGCGGGCCTGTCAGTAAATTAACTGTAACTAGGAATATTGAAGTTGCTGTAAATACTTATTTAAATATAATTGTTCGTTACATAATTCAAAAGGGTCTTAAAAGGGTTTCAATAAACATTTACTGTTTTCAAGTTAACAAAAAAGGCACCTTTAATTACTTGCCTAGTTTTATTTTCAACGTTCCGGTAATTCAGTTAATTGTCTAGGGAATCGTAATGTAAGTGTTCATTACCTTTTAAATAGTAGGAAGTTTATTATTTGATACTTTGGAGTAGGAGGTGGATACGGAAATCATTCATTGGCTTACATCATTTTAAACGATTAAAACAATTATATATGTTTGGTTATTATTGATACACACTGATTAAACTTGATCTTATGTATTTTTAAGTACATAATTCCCAAATAAAATACCTCTTTTTTAACTTTTTATTTTAAGGCCAATTTAGCCGCGAAAGTCAACCGCTGTGGCTTTCGCCCTAGCATATTTTGCTGAGCGGGGGTCTTCCTTGGTGCAAAACAATGTGCACAACAAAATAAATATAATTTAATTTTTGTACTTCGAAATCGCCATTTCCTGAAACAAAATATTTTTCTTTCCTTGCAATAATAATATGCATATTTGTATCCAAGAGCGTTTTCGCTAATAAAACCAACATATAGCAAAATACTATATGAAGACCTGAGAAACGTTTGAATTGCCGGGGTGGAAAAACTCTAACTTATACTGTATAATAATGCCGACTTTTTTTATTTTTAAGGTCATGCGAGATGTTAATATGTATAAAATGATTAAATTATTTATGATATCACTTCTCTTTTCAGGTTATTACTGCAGAGACCCCGACACAGGTTTCCTACATCCAGCAAATAGTACATGGCAGTCCACCACATTCTGCGGTAATTACTCTTGCAAATTGAGGAAGAAAAACCTAGGACAGACTACACCTTTGAGGGCTATTAAAGTCTCCTACAACGGTACAATAGAAGGAAAAAGGACTTCAGATGAGAAAGTAGTAAATAAAGATTCTCCAGATAAAACACCAGATAGAGATTCAGGTATTTTAAATGTCGACAATCCAGAACTAGCAGTATTGAAAAGTCTACTCCCTCTCGGTCTGACAGACTTGTCGAAACTCAATGATGTCCATGACAGACTCAAGCATCATCCATTTAATACTGGAAGCGGTGATCGACTACTAACAGATAAAGAAATTAAAACAATCTCGGAACTATTGCACAACGTTAAGAAGAGCGATTTAGAAGCAATCGTTGACATCTACAATTTAGCTCAAGATATCTATAAAGAAATGGATAAGATGACATCAGAAAACATTGTAGAAGAAGCGATGAGGAATGTGAATCAGTTTAAATACAGTGGCACAGCTGTAGGCGCAAATGGCAGGCGGACATTCTGGTATGAACCGACATACCACAAAGGAGTAGTCAAATCTGATATGGACTATCAAGGATCTAGTATAGTAGCTACTTCTACCACAGTTCCCAAAGATGCGGGAAGCGCTAATTCATACTTTAATGGGCCTTTGACAAAGACGGATTTTGGGAAATTGCCTTATTATTATCCCATGTCGAGTTTCCAAAGGCAATCTTCGTATGTACATCCAGCTTATAATCAAGCACCGCCTCCTGCCGTAAAGCCGCCTTGCGCTCAATCAAATGTCCAACCAGCAGTTCCACAACCAACTATGGCACCACCAATGCCCCAACCTGCTATCCCACCATATTATCCACCTCCAGCTTACTATCCCAATCCAGGTCCTCCCCAAACCTATGGGGGAGTACTGAAGAAACCTTTCTTAGTCGAAACACAAAAGCCAATGCCGCCAGCAGGTTTATTACCATATCCCTTCTCCTACGTTCAACATTATCCTCTTAGCATATACTACGATAGCATGCCATTCCAAGAAAGATTCGATATAAACAATAATAACAACCAAAAATCGTACCACAAAGCCCACTTATCTCAAATTCCTAGCAATGCAGTACCAGCCACAGCTGAAAAGAAGGAATCTGATGTAAATACTGAAACAGAAAAGAAACCTGAGTTTGGTAATCTGATTGATACATTACTTGATAATGCTAAGAGTTTAACAAAAAGACCTGACTGGAAAACGAATCCGATACCTCACGATGTGCTAGAAGAAGTTAGAGCACATTTTGAAGAAAAGGGAAAGCTTTTGAAGCCATTTTCGTTAAGGAAAAAGGTTAAATTGGAGAGAGTAGGCAAAGTTGTTAAGTTGGATGATTTACATAGAGAAAAAAGAAGCCTTGGTAACACTGTCGACGTCAAATTAGAAGAGGATAATGAGACTGAATATGAAGTGTATATTGAAAAGACAACGTAAGTACACTTTCTTTTTGTTTTATTAAAGGGTTGTGGTAGTGGTAAGGTAAAATTTAAATTTCAGATTGTCAATCATACATACTAACATTTTTACATTAAAAAAACAACTTTGCAATCAGGTATATAGGGTTTTTTCCATAAAAATCTTGTTCCTCGAAAAAATATATGATGTCTGTACTTAAGTCTTTGTAGGCGTAGTAAATAACTTTGTATTTTTAGGATCTTAATACTGTCATAATTCCAGAGTTATGCAAACAGGGCCTGATTCTTTAAATCATGTAGGCACACAACACAAATCCACTATAAAAGAATACTAATAAAAACATACTTCAAAGAGATGAAACATTTTCCTTACGCAGACCAAAATAAGTCTGGCTAAACAAAACCCCAATATGTTAGGATTCTAGACAAAAATAACTTCATGTTTATTCGAAGTAATCTGTATTATATTTAGAGAACATCATGATTTTTTTATTGAAAGAAGAAACTAAGTAAACCTTATTTTGTCCAAATTTTATTTCTTTTATGCAAACACAAATACCATCTGTGATTAAAACTTATGTACTAAATAAAATACTTTGTATAAATAGCACTATTATCTTCTTACCATTCATACTTCATATGCACTAATGTCTGTTTGTTTGGATGTACTTTGTCTGTCAATCCCGCTGAAACTACTGAACCAATTTTAATGTCATTTGGTATACAGGGTACCTTATATCCCGATTAAATTCGCCCATGGAATAAAAGAGGAATCTTGATAACGCGGAAAAATTTGCGAGTAAAAGCTACAAAGTTTAAATGTACTAAGGAATCTGTTAGAGATATAAAAATCTCAAGAAGTGATTAGTTTGCTCCCAAACCCAAAATGTGTCGCGTAGTCAGGTAAAAATGGGCAGGAAATGATAATTGACAACAAAAACGTGACAAATTAGTGTCAAACAGTAAAAAACACTTCAACCCTCTCTCAGAGCACATGTAAACGAACCCTTAATCTTTTTGTTTTTTTCTTAAATTCTCAAGCAATCTTAATTAGAAACACAAACATTGATAAAAACATTATTTGTTGTTTTTTAGGGTTCCGTAGCCAAAATGGCCAAAAAACGGAACCCTTATAGATTCGTCATGTCTGTCTGTCTGTCTGTCTGTCTGTCTGTCCGCCAGTCTGTCACAGCCACTTTTTTCCGAAACTATAAGTACTATATTGTTGAAACTTAGTGAGTGGCTGTATTCTGTGAACCGCAACAAGGTTTTCACACGAAAATAAAAAAAAAAGTGGGGGGTCTCCATAGTCAGAACTGAAACTGAAAATATTTTTTTTCGTTGAACATATACGTGTGGGGTATCTATGGATAGGTCTTTAAAAATTACATTGAGGTTTCTAAGCTCATTTTTTTCTTAAGTGAATACTTTGCGTGGCAGACTCTTCCAAAGTGGAAAAAAGTGTGTCCCCCCCCCTCTAACTTCTAAAGTAAGGGGATGATAAATCTGAAATAAATATATAATGTACATTACCATAAAAACTACCAAGGAAATTGGTTCGAACGAAATCTATTCAGTAGTTTTTTTAATACGTCAAAAATAGAATTTGTACGGAACCCTCAGTGCGGGAGTCCGACTCGCACTTGGCCAATTTTCTTTAATTCTCAAGCAATCTTAATTAGAAACACAAACATTGATAAAAACATTATTTGTTGTTTTTTTATCAACTTCTTTTTGTAGATATTTAAATACGGAAAAGTTAAATGAAATAAAAAATATTTCGACAAAATCATTGGTCGCGGGTTCAAATCCGGGTCCGGCCGTTATGCCCCCATTCCGGGTTGCACCCGGCCGGTTTGCACCCAC
This sequence comes from Nomophila noctuella, assembly GCA_958496325.1. Taxonomy (NCBI): domain Eukaryota; kingdom Metazoa; phylum Arthropoda; class Insecta; order Lepidoptera; family Crambidae; genus Nomophila; species Nomophila noctuella. The sequence goes on from OY292504.1 coordinate 1,303,548, forward strand.
ATTGAAAAATTTGTTTTTCCGGTTTGCACCCGGCCGCGTTGCCCCCACAGTTGTCATGACGTCGATTCAGTACAGTTGAGTAGACAATTGTTATTAAGAGACATTTAGAATAAAAATTTCTGAGCAGTGTTCCAGTTTTGTCGACTTTAACATTGTTTGTATTAAAATTTTAGTTTCGTTATATTTCAAGTTTCTAACAATTTTAAGTTTCTAATATACACTTGTTTATCCAAAATTTTGAGTTTCTATCATTTTAAGTTTCTAGAGACACATTTGTTTTACTAAGTGCCGATTTTTCAATCCTCAGATAACAGGTCAAGTAGTTACCTGAAGAATAAAATTATTCGGTCGTATAAACGTGACATAATAAGGACTGATGAATTTTTCAATTGTAATTTATTCCTAACGTTAACTATCTGACCGATTTTTTTTGCTCTGGCAATTCGCATTTCAGCGAGTTGAAACAAATATATCAAATATGCTAGTGCTAGAGCAAGACAGACTATTTTCTGTCTGTCAAAGTCAACGTCTAAATATATAAAGGTTAGTTTTATTTCTTTTTTTTTTCAATTTTTACTGTTTAGAATCGAAGTTTAATGAAAATTAAAATTTATTTTCAATCAAACTATGATATGATAAAGCAGTATTTTTTTTTAATAAAATCAGACTACATTACATTAAAAGTCTGAATCGCCGATGAAAATCTTTTGAATTCCATATATTTGTTTACTTTACTTCGTCAATATGTTAAACTTTAGATAATATTATCTACTTAAAATATTTAGTAAAACAAAGTTTGTTCCGAAGCACATTTATCTCTTTTTAATTCAGTGTTATTATTGTTGGTTGTTCCGATTAATAAATAAATTAATTTTCAAACACTTTTGTTCTCAACAGTTTCTGGTCAAGAGTTTTGTTAAAAAAAATAATGGGGGCAACGCGGCCGGGTGCAAACCGGAATAACAAATTTTTCAATGTGGGTGCAAACCGGCCGGGTGCAACCCGGAATGGGGTCATAACGGCCGGACCCTCAAATCCCACTATGGGCAATTGTTTGTATGATGCCATTAACATTGGTACTCGACTCATGAATGTCGATAAAAGTATTTAAGTACATCCGTGCCCTAGCATCCATGGTACAAGCTTCGAGCTTAGTTTGGGGCAAGGCAATCGGTGTGATAGTCTAAAGAGTTTATACAATATATATTTATTTCTCCCTCATAACACCAAAGGTGCACCATATTTTAAAGGAATCAGTCTTCCGCGGAGTCTTCTGCTGGACACAGTTTAGAAGCATAGTTTTCTTAAACTCAAACTCAAACTCAAAATATTCTTTATTAAATTAGGCTTCATATGAGCACTTATTAATCGTCAGAATAAGACTAAACTACAAAAAAACTACTCTACCACCGATTCGGAAGGCTGTTACTGCCGAGAAGAATCGGCAAGAAACTCGACAGTTGCTCTTTATCAAAATTCTTATTCTTGTTTATTTTAATTCCAGGTGCATATCAGACAATGATCCTGGATTCTTCAGAATGGGCAACCTCTCCGAGCCGTATCCTGCTTGCTGTCCACAAAGGATAAACAATGACAGACGATAGAATCATAGAAGTTGAATCCATTTTAGTCACAAAGCTGAAACCGAGGATTTTAATCGTTATATGCCCGCGTCATACGTTCACCCGCTCTGTCATAGTCCATGTGAAGTAAAGCTACTGTCGCTTCACATTGCAAAGACCTTAGTACCTGGTAGGGTATTCAAGATGCCATTTCTTGAGAGCGAAATATAGCTATCGTCGCGACTTATATTGCCATCCCGCACACGAAGTATTTGTGTCTGCGGGATAGATATATAAGTCAGGACGAAAGCGATAACTCGTGCTCACTAATGGGGCATCTTGGCTAGCCCACCTGGTAGGCTAGCCAAGATGTCACTTTGACGATTTTTAGTCATATAAGTCGCTACGAAAGCGTTGAAGAATAATCGTCTAAGTGGCATCTTGGCTAGCATATCTGTATATACAGTTTAAGTATATCGATATTTCGTCTATGTTTTGAACCTTTGACACGTTAAATTGTACAAGGGTGTCGGTGGTCAAGGCTATATTTGTCAAGGGCACAAAAAGGGTTGTATTTAAAATGCGCGGCAAATTAATCAATATAGAACCTTTTAAGTGTTATTTTTTACCACCGGCCCAAGCAAAAGATAAAATTGAATATGCTATACTTTTGATGTACCAAGGCCTCTGCATAAATATATGGTTAATTGTAAAGATTTACCATCATACTCCATTCCTACAGGTATAGCAAAACAAATAAGTTTCAGCAATTATGATTACTTCTAATAGATCATAGCTGATTATAAGGCAATAATAATACGTACTATAAGCATTATTAATGCCTTAAAATCAGCCATGGCACATTGTAAATTAAATATAGAATAAGTATTAATTAATATATTTAATCCAGATGTAAATATTTTGTACTTTGTGATACTTTAACATTAAACTTACTCATAAACATTATCTTGTTTGGAGTAAACTATATTTTTATCAAAGTTTACGGTTCTTTTATTAGTAAATCCCTTTTCTAAACGTGCTTTCCGAAGCATGGGGGAAAGCGTGATAATTTTTAGTTACCCATCCGCAAGCCGTCCTTTGCGAAAATTGCTTAACCCCAATACCGCCAAATCGAACGCATTGTGATCCCAGTCGCCGGAACAAAATGATTTAATTATTACGTGCTCAGCCTTTGGGACCGCGGTCCCAATAAATTGCGGTCCCAGTCGCGTAAGTCTCGCATTAGCCAATGCGCCACCAAGCTTCTTCGAAAATAAATAAAATATTATTATACTTCGAAAAGCGAAACTTTTCCCAGCAAGCAATACTCATCTAAACTAATCTTAACCCTTAAATAACCCGCGTCATAAATTGTCCGAAAAAATATCTCAACATTTTTTGTTAAAAAAAATCCAACCGTATTTCTCAAGCCATCATGTGGGGTAAAAGGCGCTATCTGATTTATTGGACCGTTTTTTTGGTGATTAATTTTAAATTAGGTGTTATCTGTTTGGATTCTTTAATTGGATGTGCGAGTTGACTAATGTATTTTAAACAAGCTCTCTTTATCATAAATAGAGTAAGTAGTTTATCGCTACTTGTTTTCTAATTGCGCAATTACATCGTATTTTATACATTGTTGGTATTAAAGTTTTGTGAACTAATAATGTAAATACCTTATTTAGTTAAAATATACAAAATACGAATATTTTATTATTTTAATTTACAAGTCATTTGAGTATCAATATTTTATTTAATCAAATCAAGGATTTTTTTTATAAAATAACCGGCTATTCATACGTAATACGGTGACTTATTCGTTCAATTCAAAATATGTTTATACGTGTTTAACAGAACTAACGCTGGAAATAACTGGTAATAATAGGTATCTACTGATATGAAAATAAATCATCGAATTAATTAGCACTTAGCGAAACCCATTGAACACCACCCATAAAACATCCATTGTTCTAATGGGGCGACGTCCATAAAAGTCGTTACATTTTGTTAGAGAAAAAACACCCCAAACATTGTAGGGCTCACTTAAAAAGGCATTTAGTTCGCTACGGGTCTGTGAGTTATCTTGGTCCCTCAGAAAAGGACGGGTTGATGTAGATTCAAGTGAGTTAGAAAGGGAGGGATGTCTGCGTCAGAAATATTTAAATTAAGTCCTCCCCTTAATGTAGGACATTATTTTTTTATCGGCGTCTCCAAATAAAGATATGTCGCGTCTTTCTCGTTCGGAAACGAGTCCTTTTTGGGGTCTTGGGTAGCTGTTGAATTTTGTGATAGTCTAATGTTGGAAAGAAACTTAAATTGTACACTTTTTCAAGAAATTGATAATTTCTCAAAGCTTTGTAATAAGTATCATCTCACCAAACAATACCACTTATGAACCTAGTTAAAAAGAGCTGTATGTATAATTTTTTTTTTTGTTAAGGATATTTTAATTAAGCATTTGTTTTAATTTAAGATACAATGTAACAGGCTGTCCAGTGTCTGGTCACTTGAGAAGTATTATTAAAATGGAATTACATTAATGTTTTCAGAAATTAATAGTTACCATTCGAACAATACAAACTTGGGCACAATACAACACAGTCTGTTTAAAATATTTATTTAGAATTTAGTTTAAAAGAACACAAATTAAAAACAAGAGAAGAAACGTAAACACTAGAAATTCGTAATTTAATGTTAACTGCAAATCAGATATATGAAATGATATGAAAATAAATTAATAGAATTTATGAAAAAAAACTAAGCCTTTAAAAAACGAAAATCAAAAATATCAGCATATTAGTGTCCCATTGCAAGACAAAAGCCTCCATTATTTGAAATCATGGTTTCGTTACAAAAATGGGTTCAAAAACCAAGTTATTAAATAATATTGTCACTAGAGAATTCTCTCACTTCAATTTTAAACTAGAGTTGATATTGTTTTAAAGGGTTATTTTAATTGTAAAATAACCCTTCAGACAGTTTAAACAATATCAACCAAAGGATCACAAAAGGATCGAAAACAACTATCAACAACACACACCATCAACTTACAATCCCGTACAAAACCAGACCAACCTTTACAACGGCTAATCCCCCACTAGCCTTTTAAGGGCGCGTCCTTACATTTGTTTTTAGGGTTCCGTAGCCAAATGGCAAAAAAACGGAACTCTTATAGATTCGTCATGTCTGTCTGTCTGTCTGTGTGAAACTATAAGTACTATGCTGTTGAAACTTTGTGAGTGGATGTATTCTGTGAACCGCAACAAGGTTTTTACACGAAAATAGAAAAAAAATATGAAAAAAGTGGGGGGTCCCCATTAGTCAGAACTGACACTCAATTTTTTTTTTTCATTAAACTTATACGTGTGTGGTATCTTTGGATAGGTCTTCAAAAACTATATATAAGGTTTCTAATATCACTTTTTTCTAAAGTGAATACTTTGCGTGACAGACCCTTCCAAAGTGGAAAAAAGTGTCCCCCCCCCTCTAACTTCTAAAATAAGAGGATAACAAAACTGAAATAATTATATAATGTACATTACCATAAAAACTACCAACGAAAATTGGTTAGAACGAAATCTATTCAGATTTTTTTTTAATACGTCAAAAATAGAATTTGTACGGAACCCTCAGTGCGGGAGTCCGACTCGCACTTGGCCAATTTTTTTGACATTAATGGATTAAAATCCTCACTGTGAAGGGTTAAGCGGAATATTTGAACAAGTTCATTGATAAAAGTTGAGATGGGTCCTTTCTACCTGTCCGAGATTATAGGGTTAAGGCTTTTTTCACTACTCCTGTTTGAGTGGGCCAAACGCCATTGTGGGCGAAGGGCTATTTTGATGACAAATAGAATGGACAGACAATTGTTAGATATAAATATGGTTTAGAAAATTGTATTGGTTTGTTGTGTGCAAGTTTTGTTGAATGGGTTTAATTGTAATACTTTGGTTCGCCAACCTATTGATGGATAAATTGTGAATTTGGAGGACCAAAATACTTATGTATTTAATGAAGAAAACTTAAAATTTGTTTTGTATCAAAATCAACGTTATTAAAAAATCAAACTAGGCCATATCAACGTTTCACGTTTGATTTTATCCCGGATAAAAATATTTTGTCTTCAGACAAAACCTACCGGATCATAATCTGGCTTACAAGGTCACCATTTCTTACCTGTAACAAAAAAAGCAATAGTTATATTTAGCACTTTTTTTGGCATAACTTCTTATAACTAAAATAATCTTTCAACCTTCACCCAGTCTATAAATAGTCTTCCATTTTTCATCTTTTCCATTATTTTTGAGGCATGATAAAAAAGATGTTACTACTATAGACGCCCCGCTTGATGTGATCGACAAGAAGTTGCCTATTAGAACGGATCGCGGGTTCGATCCCCGCACAGGAAAAAAATGTGTGTGCATGAACGTGTCTGTTTGTTCTGGTCTGGGTGTTATATGTATTTATTGAAGTTTATTTGTAATACCACTGTTGATTCTAATGACTGTAACTCGAGTATTTAAGCTACTTAACACGGAGTCTGATCAATGGAGAAGGTGTCAATTCAGAAAAAACTTACTCGGAAAAATCAGCCGAATGGACAGTATTTATTATATATGTCTGTATTTTTTTATTTATCTTTTCCATCAGTACCATAAACAGTCTGGTTTGCGGCAAGCACTTCACGTCTAGTTATTTCTGCAAACTCTTTTGCAATAGCTGTTGCAAAAGTACTTTAGCAAAAAAGTGTCATCCAGAAACAACCAACCCCGTATTCTCCATTTAAAAGAAATCCGTTCAAGACTCATAAACTTTTCATTCGCCGGACGACAATACAATCCATCTTCTAAATTATTCAAAAACGCTCGTCTAGCCGCGCCGTGTTAACAAGACTCTTGTTTGCTCACAGACCATACTGTTTGTTCTTACGAGATTTATGATAATTCAGTTTCCTCTGCAGGTGGTTTGGTATCTCTTGTTTGTATTTAGTTTAGGGGTAAGGAATAATTAGTGGGTTCATGGTTTTTTTTGTGTCGTTTTTCGGTTGGAATGTCACAGGACGTTGGTAGGTGACGGTTGTAAAATGTGTGAACTTGAATAAATGATTAAGTGGAATGATCACTGATCATTAAAAATCCTAATTAACTGGAATGTAACTCTGCCTGGCTGTCTGTTACTCTTTCCTGCTTAAACCTCTTAACCGATTTTGATGAAATTTGGCACAGACAATCTTTAGGCCCTGGGAAAGGACAAAAAGGTATCAAAAATCCACGCAGACGAAGACGCGGGCGGCCGAAAGAGTCAGAAATGAATTGAACTAAGTCCTTCGATTTGGCAATGGATACTAGACATAACAAATTGCGAAGAAGTCGGACAGACAAGCGAGGTAAGCCCGAACTAAGGTGAATTAAAATATGATAGTTAAAGTCTTTTGGCTGAGATTTTGATAAATAATGGCTGCCGTGTGAAATAGTAGGCAAACCGAGAACTCAATAGGGAATATAAATTATTTTAATAAAGTGCAGAAAGAAAATTAGGCTGGTCAATTCAGGACCATAGTCGTAGCGTACCTTGAGCCCCGAGGCAATAGCCGAGGATGAAACCGGGAGAGGTGCTAGGATGATGAAGATGATAAAGTGATGAAAGTATAACTATGTTATGTATAGGAGAAACCAAGCCGGTACCAACGGCTTTACGTAAACATACGAACTTCATGGAACTTCCTACCTCCAAATTACACTCTTGCACGTAGTTCTAAATGTAATTGCATTGTTATTTGATTACATAACTCTTCTCCGACCATTATAACTTTAATAGCACACTGCGGACTTGAAAATTGAACAAAATGGAGGCATGCCAAAATTTCTGAGCTGCAAACACTGCTGTGGTTACGTAAACGGAATTTTCAGATTATTTCTTTCGAGGTTACATTCAAACCTTGACATCATATTTGTATTTATCTTTAGTTTATGTGTAGTCTATAAGGCCTACCTTGAAAAGTCAAAAGTAAATCAACTAATTTAAGCTATCACTATTATGATTCGTTTTTAATTATAAATGTGTCAGCATGAAATTTATAAAATTACATTTAAATCCTTCGAAAGGTTCTTTAGTTCAGTTTACACACGATGGCAATATATAAAGTGTTCTTCAATGGCAAATGTTACTTAGGAAACACAAAAGCTTATATTCAAACTCTGTATATTACCTGCTAGGTAAGTGAAATAATAAATTAATACCCCTAGCTAAACCTAGCCATCACAAAATCCACACAGAGACTTCCATAAAAAAAACCTACGATCTTTACAATGATTTTTTGTCTTTCCCTCCTCTCAAAACGCCTCCACAATTCACGACTAGATGTTTTCGATTATTTAATGAACTTGAGTACAAAGGCCACAAATTAATGTTCAAACATATTTCATTGTTCGGGCTCACAATAGATTTTAACAAGATAAAATAGCTTCAATTACGTAAGGCAGGAATTTCATTAACGGCTAGCGACCCTCCAACCTGCCAAGTACGGGAGCTGATCCATAAAAGTCCGCTTGTTTAATTTAATTGAATAATAAATTAATAAATAAAGCAATATAGGAAAACATCTATTGTATTGTACTCCTGTTTTTGAGTGAGATCTTTTGTACTATCGACTGGGGGGGGGGGGCATAGATTTACTGTTGCTGGGCGATGATGGTTTGCGCTTATGAAATCATAACTACATGTATATTCAAAGGAATGATAAATTCACTTATTAACAGCTTATGTTATTTATTTGGACTTAATTGCAGGATATAAAAAATACAAAAGGAGATTCTCTAACAATCAACTTAAGGGACAAATATAAATTGAACAGTAGGTAGGTAGTTCTATGCTATAGTACATAATATAGTATATTTCGGCATTTTATTTTATTATAATAAAAAAAATTCAAACTACATAATAGGTTATGAAAGTTCGCCTATTGAAATAAAATAACAGTTTGCAAGAATTATGTATTATCTACCCAATGAACTTCAAGTTACTCACATACAATAGAAAAATTCGTTGAGAATTTGAAATACACTTTGTTTTACTGAATAGCGTCCAATTATCTGCACATAATGGTTAATTAAACATAGTATTATATTAGGCCTTTGTTTTAGGGCTTTGTTAGGTAACAGTTCACACAAATTCGAAATAGAACAATATTGAACTTTACAGAATATATTTCGCTTTTGACCTTTAAAGTCACAGGAAAACGGTAATGTTAAATGTTGTTAATTAATAAAAGTATTTACTATAACTATGTCAAGCATGATAATCGGTATAAATAAGATTATTTTCCAATAAATACATTTTAATTTCATCTACAATTTTAATAAATAAAATAAAAGTTAAAATGTATAATAACAGTTATATTGTACCAACTGTATTATTTTTAAACAGCTTCAAATTGAATGATAAGTTGCAGTTTAATAAAACTTAAAAACAAAGATTTTAAAAACTGATATTTCAACTGATTTCAGCGGTCGTGATCACGGATTTAATTTTTACAATAATAGGTACTGTAAATATTTTCTAAAAATTTAAGAAGGAATCATTTTAAATCTGGTATTTGACTAAAAGGTCCAATCACCTTCTTTTATTAAATGTCAAAAACGTAAACTTGTAGGAAAAACTGTATGGAATCGAGAATTGTGACGTCACATTTGTGTATTGTCAAATCATCTCTTTAAGTTGCAATTAGGTATAATAATTTGTTAAAAGCTCAAAAGTAAATGTGGGATAAAAAATTATTCTTCATTTTTGATTTCATCTATATCTATACTAATATATAAAGCTGAAGAGTTTGTTTGTATGTTTGTTTGTTTGTTTGTATGTTTGTTTGTTTGAACGCGCTAATCTCTGGAATTACTGGTCCGATTTGAAAAATTCTTTTTGTGTTGGATAGTCCATTTGACGAGGAAGGCTTTAGGCTATTGGAAATCGAAATCCACGCGGACGGAGTCTCGGGCGGCTGCTAGTCTTTAATAATAATAATAATAGAGTGTAGGGATGTGACGACCCCATCGCCCGTTGGTGGAAGTTGAAGCCCCTCCTTGAGGAATTACAACTTCCACCAATGCAATCAGTCTCCGCAGGGCAGCTTGTGGCGAGCTGTTGGTGTGTGGCGACACCACGGACCCGAGACCTCCCGGGTGAACTTTACCATCTTCTCCCCCACCTCTGGCTTGCCTTAATTGGCCGTCCGGAGTGGAGCGCAAGAGCTATATGCTCGCAGGGTGGAAGTGAAATATGCGTAAGACGCGAGTTGGTGAGGTGGGCAACCACCGAGCAGAAAGCGGTGTACACCTCTCTACACCCTGAGCCGAACACGACCATGTTGCCCTCGTGCCACCCGCGACCGCCATGGCCGCTTAGAGCGGTGGCTATTTTTCGGGGGCCCATCCAGTGGGAGGCTAGTCACCGTCTGCTAGGAGAACAAACATAGAGACATTTGCATGGCAGACGTCCGTTGTCTCAACCCATAGCCCAGTTACCAAACCATCGAATTGCACCTAATAGACCTGGATTTTGTTTTCCTTTTATTTTTACAATAGTTCTTGCATTTGCCGGGTGCTGTCTTTGACTAGATCTGTATTTAGTCAGAGATAGAACCCGGCAGATGTACACATTCCATTTAGATCAAACGGTACAAAAAAGCCTCTGCGCTGTTGGCTTTGGCCCCACGCATGCTTCAAAGGACCGGGTCCCTGTGGACCCGAGATCTCCAAGAGTACCTACAAATAATAATAATAATAATAATAATTCTTTATTTGTCGGTCTACAATGGATGTTGGAATATCATAATTTATTTCGTATGCAGTCAAATACCCAATTGACACGTTCTGATCTCCTCGAAAATAATAAAGTATCACATATACATATAAGTAAAATGTATTCCCCAGCTCTCGATCTAGCAAAACACAATGATTTACGCGGTTAGAAAATTAAGCCATTGTAAGCAGTTATGTTTTGGAACCACTAAGCGTAAAACGACTTTCATACTCGAACAGAATTTATTATGATACGAGAATAAGATCGCCTCTCTTTGAGTTGCAAGTTATATTACATCTTTAAAAATTTAACCGAGGTTTTTCAGTCCATACTTTGTATTTAATAGTCATTTTAGACATAAGGGTTAAGACAATTACATTAAAGAAGCCTTTTTTATGTAATTGGGAGGCAAACGAACAAGAGGGTCAACTGATGGTAAGTGATCACCACTGCCCATGGACATCAACAACCGCACAAGGGTCGCTGATGCGTTGCCTGTCTTTAATTAGTTTTAAAAATATTAATGTCAGAAAATATAATGTAAATGAAAACATTAATATATTTATTTTATACTTTCTGGGTCACGTCATCCCTTGTCTGCCCCTTTTTGGGTATGACAGGTCTCCCCTTTTCGTCAGCTGTCAGTGATTTTAAATTTTAAATTCTTAGGTAATGGACCAAGATTTTGTGATAAGGTTAACCGTAGCCAATGCTCAGCTGAAAAAGAGAAAATAATATAAGTTATGGAATTAAGCTAGTTTATATTTGTGTTACAGACCTTCACCTTAATATATATATTAAAGCTAGTGTGTTAAATGAAGAAGGCAACGGTAAATTACCCTATAATAAATTGACAAGAGAGTCGTGGTTTCATACAATTATTACGACTCTCAGTAATGAGGACTCAAGGAGGAGGACATTAGTTTCAATACTCAAACACAAGGCCTTTACAAATTAACACATAATATCGTTCAACATAAATACATTTCAATAACTGTTATTTAAGACGCCTTCACCGATCCTTCATAGCGATAATTACACTTTCAAAATAATGAACTAATGACAAACCCACATCTAAAGTCCTTTGGTACGCGCAAATCTAAGCGAACGCTTAACCACAGGTTGAACAAACATACAGGAGTCGAGAACTTTGTTATGAAAGCCTATATTGTATGTTATAACTGTGACTTCTGGTATTAATAAATGAATAAATGTTCATAACATCACATTCATTGATCTGACATAGTTTTAAGTAGCTTAAGCACTTGTGTTACAGACATCAGAATCAATACGATATTGCAACGACGATATTACAAATATACTTAAATAGATATAATATATAATACCCAGACCAGGACAAACAAACTAGTTCATGCACACAAATGTTTATCCTGTGCGGGAATCGAACCCGCAACCTCTTTGTATAATAGGCAACATCTTGAACATGACACCAAGCGCGTCGTCAGAGTTCTAAAAATATTAATGAGGCTTCTTAAAAGATGTAACAGGTGAATTTCGCTAGAAAAAGCCGTTTGTCCGGAGTAGTATCGCCAATTTACCCTCCAGTCTTCATTTTTAGGGTTCCGTAGCCAAAATGGCAAAAAAACGGAACCCTTATAGATTCGTCATGTCTGTCTGTCTGTCTGTCTGTCTGTCTGTCTGTCTTTTCGCCAGTCTGTCCCAGCCACTTTTTTCCGAAACTATAAGTACTATACTGTTGAAACTTAGTGAGTGGATGTATTCTGTGAACCGCAACAAGGTTTTCACACGAAAATAGAAAAAAAATAAAAATAGTGGGGGGTCCCCATAGTCAGAACTGAAACTCGAAATATTTTTTTTCATTGAACATATACGTGTGGGGTATCTATGGATAGGTCTTCAAAAATTATATTAAGGTTTCTAATATCACTTTTTTCTAAAGTGAATACTTTGCGTGACAGACCCTTCCAAAGTGGAAAAAAGTGTGTCCCCCCCCCTCTAACTTCTAAAATAAGGGGATGATAAAACTGAAATAATTATATAATGTACATTACCATAAAAACTACCAACGAAAATTGGTTCGAACGAAATCTATTCAGTAGTTTTTTAATACGTCAAAAATAGAATTTGTACGGAACCCTCAGTGCGGGAGTCCGACTCGCACTTGGCCAATTTTTTTATAAATAAAGCATTACATTTACATCTTACGAATACGAGTATTTGCATTTGCATACAACATCTACATTTTTTTTTAAGTACATTGCAAATCATGAAGAAATCCACTTTACCACAGAATGTAAGAGCGATTTGAATCCACAAATTTGGTACTTAGTGCATTTGGCTTTTCTGCGAAGGGTGTGGGTTCAAACCCTACCTGGTTTATGAAAAAAGGTGTATTTTTTTTAAATTTAATGTCAATGTTGGAAAATCTGATTTATGAAGAAAATATGTTTTTAATCTTAACCTACTAGCGGAACAAGTCCCCACAACAGATGATTTCATTGTTTTCCTAAAGCAACTGACACTGAATTTATTTCACAAATCCCTACTAAATCCCTTCTTGTCCCTTTTCTCAGGATAAATATTTTCCTGGACCCGATATCGTTAACATTTTGACCTTTTTATAGTTATTTACGTGACCCACTGTGTTTTACACTCATTGGATTTTGGCTCTTATGGTTTAAAGAACAAGGCTCATGGGATAAGTGTATTGACTCCTCAATCTGAATTTGTTTGGCTTTCTTGTAAGACAAAGTGTGTTTACATCGGCTGTCGTTCCCTTGCTAGAGCTAATAATTTGAAAGGTTGTTCTTTCAAAGATTTTTCCATATTGAAAAATGAATTTAGCTCATAAAAAACAGTAAAATAATTCAAAAGTTTTATTACCTTGGCCACAAAGCTAATTCGTCACAAATTACTCCAGTCAAAATAGACAAAATTAAGACTCAAGTTTGCATTAATTCCCAACAAGCTGGATTTTTGTGCAGGCCTTGAATATGTCATTACAAATGATATGTCAAAAGTCCCCATCGATCCCGCTTGTGCGTTGTTTTTTATTCGTGGTCAAAGGGCCCAAATTTGCGTTTTTTGCTTATATCTCTGAAACTAAGAGAGCTATTGAAAAATGGTTCAGGTAAAGTTTGTAGATCGTAAAATTGTCTACCTAAAAGATTTCTACACTTTTCTTGTACAAAGCAGCGCTGTTGAGATATCTTGACTTTAAGCCGCAGGAAAGTCGTATTTTCGAGTAGCCCACATTATGCAATTACAATAAATTGTGTTGAGTAGTTTATCTCGAGCAGGTGGCAGTTAAGTATGGATTGGCTCTAAACTATTATTTACCAATTTCCAGCTCCAATTTTCACGATTTAGATCATTGAAGTCAAAAAAGACAAAATGATGTATCAAGCTTGCATTCATTCCCAACAATGGGGACTTTTGTGCAGGCATTGAATACGTCATTACAAATGATATGTCAAAAGTCCCCATCGATCCCGCTTGTGCGTTGTTTTTTATCTGTACTGGAAATCTTCAGATCCTATTTTTAACCGTTCTGGTAGTCAAACCTTACTGGTCCCCATAGAGACTTTTACTCCTTACATGAAATAGGATCGACTGGCGCGAAAAAAAAATTTTGGAATTTTCAATACAAAATGTATGGGAAAAGTTTTTTTTGTTTTTTCTTTGCCATTCGATCCAATTACATGTTAGGATTAAAAGACTCTATGGGACCATTTGAGGTTTGAGTACTAGAAATGTCAGAAATCGCAAAAAACTTTTCCCATACATTTTGTACTGAAAATTCCAAAATTTTTTTTGCGCCAGTCGATCCTATTTCATGTCAGGAGTAAAAGTCTCTATGGGGACCATTGAGGTTTGACTACCAGACGGGTTAAAAATAGGATCCGAAGATTTCCAGTACAGATAAAAAACAACGCACAAGCGGGATCGATGGGGACTTTTGACATATCATTTGTAATGACGTATTCAATGCCTGCACAAAAGTCCCCATTGTTGGGAATGAATGCAAGCTTGATACATCATTTTGTCTTTTTTGACTTCAATGATCTAAATCGTGAAAATTGGAGCTGGAAATTGGTAAATAATAGTTTAGAGCCAATCCATACTTAACTGCCACCTGCTCGAGATAAACTACTCAACACAATTTATTGTAATTGCATAATGTGGGCTACTCGAAAATACGACTTTCCTGCGGCTTAAAGTCAAGATATCTCAACAGCGCTGCTTTGTACAAGAAAAGTGTAGAAATCTTTTAGGTAGACAATTTTACGATCTACAAACTTTACCTGAACCATTTTTCAATAGCTCTCTTAGTTTCAGAGATATAAGCAAAAAACGCAAATTTGGGCCCTTTGACCACGAATAAAAAACAACGCACAAGCGGGATCGATGGGGACTTTTGACATATCATTTGTAATGACATATTCAAGGCCTGCACAAAAATCCAGCTTGTTGGGAATTAATGCAAACTGGAATGTCTATTTTGACTGGAGTAAATGTAAATAATTGTGCTTGTTACAATTAACAACTACAATGTCATTCGAAATTCATGACAATTAAACATTTTTAAACATTTTCGTTAAAAGTACTCACATTACTAGCGAAAATAATCTAGGGTCAAAGTTATCAAATCGTACTCGTAGCTCGCATAAAAAAACAAAGTTTTAAAAAAAAACAACGTTAATAATAATACCCTCCTAGCCGAATACGGCCACGGCGCCGGCCAATCTTACGATTAGCCACTTACTATATATTATAGTGCACAAGCGCGTGCGCAAGCACAGGTGCACTCTCTATTCCTTTACCCCCATAATTCAGTGGGACAGCTAAATTAATAGAATTGAGTCTAATCGTAAAATAAATTCAGCTTAAAGACAAAAAACTAGAGCAAGAGTATACAATACATCTGAACCCTTTACTTAAAACAAAAAGTTATTTCCATAATACCTTTTGAAGTAGAATGCATTAGAAAAATACCACGAAATGGTCTAGACATTCAGGTCACGTTTCACCTATTCTAGATTCTAGACACCTAAGAAAGACGAGTATTATGTATGAATGGATTTGAGTCTGTTATGTTAGGTTAGAGTTATCGAATTACAAAGTTAGTGCGCCGCACGTTGAGTCAAATTGGTTAATATAGAATAAGTTATTACGTACATATCTACATAATATGTATACATATTTTAAATGTGTATTCAGTGGGTCTAGTAGATTGAATTTCAAAACGTCGGCATAATTTTAGGAAGGAAGAGTTGATAATGAATAAATTGTGAAAAGAGTTCGTTTTGATAAAAGTTTTCATTATGTTATAAGTTTAATTATTATTATTTATTTATCTAGTATTTTGGTATTTTTAGTCCGAAATCACTCAAAACTTCAATGGTAATTATATTTTACTAGTTTATAGCAGCTTTTCCCACGTTATCAATAATTCTGTTTAATCCCACGGGAGCAATTATTCGGACTGAAAAACATCTGTGTGTTACATAAGTCACCCTATGTCTGCATATCAAATTCATAAAAATCAGTTAAATAATTTCAGCATGATTGACGGACAAACACCCAAACAAACAACAACTTAAACATTGTATGTAGTATCTATACTACAATGTTGTAAATGTAAAAGTTACCACCATACTATATGGTGACGCAAAGGATAGCATTATTATAATCATCACCAATCAAAATGTATGAGACAATTTCCTTTCATTCCATTCTCACGCACCACATAACATGTCAAACAAATAAAGATCCATCTTTAATCACCCATTCACCTGATAACCCACAGTAGTCATGCTTTATCATGGTATAAGTAACAAATGTATGTGATACATTAAATTATACATGTGAAAGTTATGCTGTGCTCTTGTTATGTAAGTGAGACTAATGTATCGAGACATCATTATCTCCCTACGATGACATAGTGGTCGGGTCATATTACCCTGGACTACTTGTAAACAATGACAATTACAATTGAATCAAATACTACATGTTTCACAAAATGAACTCCTCCGTGCTACGGAAGGCACGTTAAGCCGTTGGTCCTGCGCCTGATCTCTCTACGGTCGTTTCGGATTGCTTTCCCACCGAATTATGAGAGTGAGGGAATAGGGAGTGCACCTGTGCTTGCGCACTCATTTGTGCACTATAAAATATCCTACGTACCTACTTTGCTGATCGTAAGGTCGGCCGCCATGTTCCAAAAAACGGCCGGGTATTATTATAACTGGCAAAGGGTAAGAGCGTGCAGTCCGACAACTAGCGCCGCAATTCGCTTTTTTTCAAGTCGCTAACGAGTCACTCGGCTGTCGCCGCGACGGGTCAACATGCACGCGCGAGGAGGTCACCGCCGGCTTTGTAGGTAAGTGGCAGTCGTTAACACCGTGCAGTCTGCACACAAGCGCCGCTATTTGATTTTCTTTAATTTTAATAAATCTATAGTATAGTGATAAAATAAAGCTGAAGAGTTTGTTTGCTTATTTGTTTAATTGTTTGTATATAATATTACAAACTACTGGTTCGAATTAAAAAAATGTTTTTGTCTGGGATAGTCGATATTTTGAGGAAGGTTTTAAGCTATAGTATATATATAACTATGAGTGCGGAAGCCAAAATCCAAGCGGACGGTGTCGCACGCGGCCGCTAGTTTAAAATGTTTAGATAAAAATTACTCTCTGTAGTTATCATACATTTTTTTCTTTAGTGCACTACAGAAAGTAGATACTTTTAATATGTACTTTTTTTTCTAACATAAGATGCCCAATTTTAGCATTCTACATATCATAAATTAATTAAAATAAAAAATACAAAATGGCGGCGCTTGCGTTCAGGCTGCACGCTCTAAAGTGGGAATTTCAGTTCTTATGAGTGATTTCAGCTAGCTTGTTTCAGGTTACCTCGGCTGTTGGTAGGAGCGCCTCTTCACATACGTTTAAACCCAGAAATGTCCTTTTAGGTAAATAAATATGTAAATTCTTTGGACTAACACACCAATTTCCTTGTCCCAACCTTAGCTCGAAGCTTGTAATATGGATGCTAGGGAACGGATACACATATTTACGATGAATTGCCGGCCTTTAAGACCCCATAGCCAACTACCCTATAAATAGCCAACCCCATAGCTAACTCAGCCAGGCTGAGTTGGGGCCAACTCAGGCTGGCGGCCTTACTCACTATACTCACCAGCAGAAATATAGCACAACAGTTACGGAGTGCTACTTCACTGTGAGCTTGCGTAAGGTGGAGATATCACCAGACGAGCGGATCACTTGATTGGAAGTGCCTTCTCTAGGTTTGTCGAATTTTTAAATTGTAAGTGTTGTACTCACCTGTGAAGGCATATCCTTTATATTTTTTGTAGAATTAGATTGTTTTTGTTTTCATTCAATAAATAAATACACAAATAAGTTCCTCTAAGCTCTACCTCCCTTGAAACTTTTAGCTGCTAAAGTAAGTACCTACTAATCGCAACGAGCCGGGTCGGGTTGGGTGGTTGTGAATAATTCATCACCAGAGCTCATTAGGACGCTGTGCATTTTTAATTGATGTCACCGGTGACCTTCCCAGAATTGACAGTTGTAGTTTTCTATTGATCTATGTTGATGACTTGTTACTAAAAGGTACTCGTATGTAACATTTTTGCTGGCTAGTTAGGCTCATTGAGGGTTGGCTTTAATGTTAAATTTACAAAGATGGATCTAGATGGCGCAGTGGTTAGCGCGCTCGGCCTGCTTTTGCAAAGTTAAGCAACTTTAGCAGAGGCCAGTCATCGGATGAGTGGCCGAAAAATTTCATCTCTTCTTTTCATTGCTGTCACTCCGAACTATGTAGCTCAGTTCTAACCACTACACCACGAAGGCAATTAAATAGTATAATTGAACAGTATGATTCTCTTTTCCTTTCAATCTTATGATAACAAGAAAAACATTACCTTAGAGAAAGTTTAAATTGAATGCCACCTATGCGATGACATATGTATGATTCATAGGACAAATATTTTGAAATGTATAGGTTGGTAGATGATGGGACCATTATAATAAAAACAAAATGATCATATGAGCACTCAGATACTTCTTAATGTTATCTATTTGGGGCGATGGACACGCATCGAATTTAGTTAATCCCGAAGGTAGTATGAGAGTAAATTGAATCTTATTTCTTTGTGATAATACCGAAAATCAAATAATGCTTTCAAATTCTTTAGTAGTTTTGGGTAAAGGATTGACTTTGGTGTCATGCATTAACAACGAACCCTTTTTGATTGATAAAATATTCATAAGATCTTTGTTACGGGTCAATAACAGTGTAAGTCAAATGGGGTAATTCTTTTTTCTGTTTGTATTGAAGCTCTTGTTATACACACTGACTGCTTTCCGAAGTAGGTATTAGAACCTTAGTGTAATATAATAAATACTATTGACCATTTGTAAGTCCATCTTTGAAGACCACGTAAATACTAAACTTTTTGACTTTGATTTTATATGCTGATTGATAATAGAAGCGAAGTTGCATGAACATTTCTATTTGTCCTAGCTTGGGTGTTATACATAATATATCTGGTGTGTGACTGATATTCGTAGCACAAGTGCTGAAGCTATTTGACACGGAGTCAGATCAATGTATGTGATAGATTTATTTATTGTTTAAGTGATGATATGATAATCTTAAGGTTTATAGTTATTAAGCTTAGATCTTATAAGTCGAACTTAGTAAATTCGGTTGTGTCCCACTGGTCCCCTCTGGCGTTTGTCCCCTTGGGGGACAAATCGGTCACTGAAGGGGGGGATGATATAATGCAGATAATGCGCATACAGTACTCAACTACATATTCACTCGTTCGCACAATTCATAGCTCATAAAAGCTATTATACTTTTAATGTTCCAATTTGACAATGTCATTAGTATCTAGTTAAATATTTAGGACGAAGTAACTAGGGCGTAGCCTTGTTAAAACATTCGCTTCTCCCCGTGGGTGTAGTAAAACGGAATACAAGGTAACAAGGCGTATTACATGAAGATAATCAGTATTAATAGTACGCACGAAGATACCCAATTTACACATTAATGTTGGTAGGTATAGGTAACGTTGTGGTTAATACTCCCCGTATTCGAAAACCATTGTTGTGTAAAAAAGACGAAAACGTTAGGCTAATACTGTGTTTTGAGGAGCTCGATGGCGCAGTGGTTGGCGCACTCGGCCTGCCGTTGCTAAAGTTAAGCAACGTTCGCAGATGCCAGTCATCGGATGGGTGACCGAAAAAAATAATCTCGAGCTCCTCTGTGCTTCGGAAGGCACGTTAAGCCGTTGGTCCTGCGCCTGATCTCTCTACGGCTGTGTCAGACTGCTGTCCCACCGAATTATAAGAGTAAAGGAATAGGGAGTGCACCTGTGCTTGCGCACTCACTTGTGCACTATAATATGTCCTGCGTACCTGGCTGCACGTAAGATCGGCCGCCATGGAAGAATACGGCCGGAGGGTATTACTGTGTTTTTAAATCTTAAAGAGTAAGTAAATAAAACTACAGTTTATTCCTTAATTATTAATGTTATTTAAACAGTTTGATGGAACAGTGGTTAGTGCGATCGGCCTGCGATTGCTAAGTTTTGCAACTTTCGTAGAGTTTGGGTTTCCCTGTAGTAAGCACTGAAACTATTTTATTTTTCTAAAGTGAATAGTTCGCGCAAGGTACAATTCCAAACGCAAACTGACTAACTTTCAAAATAGGAGAATGATAAAACTAAAAATGCAAAATTTCACCTTAATTTGGTTTAAACGAGTTCTACTTGGTAGTTTTTTAATACATTATTAATAGAATTTGTACGGAACCCTTGTGCGAGTCCGACTCACACTTAGACGGTTATTTTTTTTATATGAACTTGAATCGTATTTGCATAAGACGACATACGTCTCAATTTGATTAAATACACATCAATCTTCTCAAAACTATTCAAAGCGACAAATAAGCTTAAAATTAACTCTCGGTGCGGTATTGAACTAGCAGCTTAACTTGTAACCCGACAACTTAAACTTAACTCGTGCTTGTAACTTGGTAAGTTGAGACGAATTCGATAGTCAATTCAGAATAAATGGAGCAATTCAAAATATCTTCATTATCATCATCATCATCAAGTAACTGCCTCCGTGGCACAGTGGCTAGTGTGTCGCACTTTAAAGCGGCGGCCGCGCCGGAGGTCCTGGGTCCAAATCCCGGGTCTGACCGATGAAATTGTGTCTATGTTTTCATGTTGTGATAACACAGACACAGCCCGGAGTTTGGAAGTTGGCGGTGTAATTACACCCCCGTGCCTCGGAAAGCAGTTAAGCCGTTGGTCCTGCGCCTGATCTCTCTACGGTCGTGTCAGACTGCTGTCCCACCGAATTATGAGAGTGAGGCAATAGGGAGTGCACCTGTGCTGGCGCACGCGCTTGTGCACTATAATATATCCCGCGTAAGTGGCTTATCGTAAGATTGGCCGCTGTGGCCGAATTCGGCTAGGAGGGTATTCATCATCAAGTAATTTCTTAAATGAATCCTTCGATCTAATTATTACCTCCCTATAATCGTTCTAACCTGACGAGTTAGTTTGTTGAACGCGCTCATCTCAGGACAGTAGTTCCTGGGATTCGAATTAAAAAAATATTTTTGTGTTGGACTATCCATAGTCGAGGAAGGCTTTTGTGCGGAATCATTATGTATATGAGTGGAAACCGAATTCTACGCCCGAGTCGCGAGCGGCCGCTATAGCCCGAGAGCTGGCAAGCATTTTTGGGGAGGTGCTTGAGGCAAGCTGAAAACTTGTCCTGTACCTCTCCTATTATATCCCAACACGAAACTGCAGACCTGGCTGGTGAGTAGCGGGGCTAACTCAAACCCCAAATTTTTAAAAGTATATTTTTTTTTAATCCAAAAATATGCTTGAGGCAATTTGCAATTTTTATATGTTGTAGTTTAATATTTACAGAATATAAAAAAAATAAGCCAGACGATTCAGCCGGGGTTTTAACATTGCCAGGCCCGTCCAAAAATATTTTGCAAATGAATATAAAAAATGTGTTTGAGGCAACTTGAAATTTTAATAGAGTATTATTTATAACTAAAAAATAAGACTCTCAAAAAGACAGATCATTTCGGTGGGACTTTCTACCTGCCAGGCGATCTAACAAAAGACAATGCCGATTTTGTTAGGGAAGGTGGCGTCTTTTTTTTCGAGCGTCCACCAACCAAACTTTGTAATCTATATTTTTGAGGGCATTACAAACGATTTTTGCTATGGCAGTATAGCTGTAAACT
Source organism: Nomophila noctuella (assembly GCA_958496325.1). Taxonomy (NCBI): domain Eukaryota; kingdom Metazoa; phylum Arthropoda; class Insecta; order Lepidoptera; family Crambidae; genus Nomophila; species Nomophila noctuella. Next base: position 1,325,201 of record OY292504.1, read on the forward strand.
CAGTCCGAACCGAGTAAATTAGGTTTGAACTTTTTTTCGCTTCATACATTTTTCTATGGGAAATTGAATTTTTTTGTTTCTTGCGTCCATCGACGAAACGTAAAAATATAATATATTCTTGAGGTCATCACAAACAATATTTGCTATGGCAGTAAAGCTGTAAAGTCAGTCCGAACTGAGTGAGACAGCCTAGAACGTTTTCACTCTAGGCGTTCGCTCCAGCTTTTTTGTATGGGAAATTGCAACTTTTTTTTTCTCGCGTCCATCGACGAAACATGAAAATATATATTCTTGAGGTCATCACAAACGATATTTGCTATGGCAGTATAGCTGTAAACTCAGTTTGAACGGAGTGAGCCAGCCTAGATCGTTTTCACTCTAGGCGTTCGCTCCTGCGTTTTTGTACAGGAAATTCCTACTTTTTTCCAACAGTTGAAAATTATTGCGATTACGACTTGTAATGTACATTTAAATAGTTCTGGCCAGTCTCACTCAGTTCGGACTGAGTTTACAGCGTCACTGCCATAGCAAATATTGTTTGTGGATGACCTCAAGAATATATATTTTCACGTTTCGTCGATGGACGCAAGAAACAAAAAAAAAACAATTTCCCATAGAAAAATGTATGAAGCCAAAAAAAGTTCAAACCTGATTTACTCAGTTCGGACTGAGTTTACAGCTTTACTGCCATAGCAAAAATCGTTTGTAATGCCCTCAAGAATATAGATTACCAAGTTTGGTTGGTGGACGCTCGAAAAAAAAAGACGCCACCTTCCCTAACAAAATCGGCATTGTCTTTTGTTAGATCGCCTGGCAGGTAGAAAGTCCCACCGAAATGATCTGTCTTTTTGAGAGTCTTATTTTTTAGTTATAAATAATACTCTATTAAAATTTCAAGTTGCCTCAAACACATTTTTTATATTCATTTGCAAAATATTTTTGGACGGGCCTGGCAATGTTAAAACCCCGGCTGAATCGTCTGGCTTATTTTTTTTTATATTCTGTAAATATTAAACTACAACATATAAAAATTGCAAATTGCCTCAAGCATATTTTTGGATTAAAAAAAAATATACTTTTAAAAATTTGGGGGTTGATTTAGCCCCGCTACTCACCAGCCAGGTCTGCAGTTTCGTGTTGGGATATAATAGGAGAGGTACAGGACAAGTTTTCAGCTTGCCTCAAGCACCTCCCCAAAAATGCTTGCCAGCTCTCCAGCTACTAGTGTAAAATATAAATAAACTGTTTTTTGGGCCGCCGAATAAAAAGTAATATCTGTGTTTTTTCTTTCTTTCTTTCTTTGGTTAATTTCTTTGGGACGTATTTTGAACCATGTCACTCACCAACAATGTAACTAAAAGACATGGCCAACATTCTATGGAACGTTTGCCTAGACACCAAATTCATTTCCCACAAACATGTCGTACTGCATTAATAATAATGATTTATTTAGCAATTTGATTCACTTAGTAAATTCTTTTGCACGTCAAAACTTTTTTTACCCTACCAGCGCCTCGACGTGAATGGCCTGCTGAGAAGAGACGCCGCAAGAAACTCAGACAGTTTTGCCTTTTTTAAAAATAAATTTCAATTTTACAATTATGTCAAATATAACTTAAAAATAAATACAAAATAAGTGCGGCTGAGCAGATTAACATGTCCATGCATATTTATCATTTAAATAATCATCTATTTTATAATAACCTTTCTTCATCAAGGTTGATTTAATAAACAACTTAAATTTTTGTTTAGGAAATTCAATAACATTTTCTGGTAATTTATTAAATATTTTGACACTTATTCCAATAAAAGACTTCCCAGTCTTATGAAGCCTGAGGCTTGGAACGGCAAGCTTATGTTTATTTCTTGTATTAAAGCTATGAAAGTTATCTTTTCTAGAAAAGTTATGTAGGTTCTTGCGTATATAAATTATGCAGTCAAAGATGTATTGAGACGCTGTAGTTAAAATATTAATCTCCTTGAATATCTCACGGAGTGAATCACGCGGCTTAAGGTCATATATTGCACGGATCGCCCTTTTCTGTAATACAAAAATTGTTTGTACATCAGCAGACGATCCCCACAATAACAGACCGTAAGACATAACACTATGAAAATAGCTGAAATAAACCAATCTCGCCGTTTCAATATCAGTCAGGCGTCGTATTTTTCTTACAGCAAATGCTGCAGAACTTAGTCTCCCAGCCAAAGCAACAATATGGGGGCTCCATTGTAATTTGGAATCTATAGTTATACCTAAAAATACAGTTGATTTGACAACATCAATATGTTCATTATTCATTACAACATTTGTAATAACTTGTGGCACATTTGGCATTGTGAATTTAATACATTTTGTTTTCTTAGGATTTAGTAGTAAGTTATTCGTTGTAAACCAATGATGGACTTGTGAGAGGGCGCTATTTACTTCGTCAAGTTGTGTTTTACGTCTATCTACCTTAAAAACTAAAGAGGTATCATCAGCAAACAACACAGTCTCACATAGACCATTTGTAAAGGCAGGAAGATCATTAATATATATAAGAAAAAGGAGTGGTCCCAATATTGAGCCCTGGGGCACTCCCATTATCAATGGTGCGCCATCGGAGTTAGTTCCATTGATGTTCACCTTTTGAACTCTGCCAGTGAGGTATGATTTTAAAAGCGTTAAAGCGAACTCTGAGACGCCATAATGCCGTAGCTTCATCAGCAAGGTTTCATGACTTACACAGTCAAAAGCTTTTGACAAATCACAAAAGATACCTATCGCATCCTGCTTAGCCTCCCATGCATCAAAAATATGTTTTACAAGTGAAACTCCTGCATCAGTAGTGGATTTGTTTTTAGTAAATCCGTACTGATTTTCACTAAATAAAGAATTTGAATTAAAATGTGACAATAATTGATTAAATATAATTTTTTCAAAAAATTAGACTCGTTACTATCAGAACATTCAATATCATTAACAACTAAAGTCCAAGAACTTGAGGTTATAATTATACAGACACACAAAGATTGCAAAAAACATTTCAATCCCTTACTGTAGCATTGTTTTGATTGATGACATGATACATTGGTTACTAAGGTTACTCAACGGTGTACCGTGAAAAAACTGTTGTCTCTTTTTCTCTTATCGTTATTTTGCTAACGCTTACTCTGTCACGCATTGTTCATTATTTCCATGGCAGCGGATTTAAATATTTGACAATAACTGTCGAAATAATGACAATAATATTCATTCCTTTCTGCTTAAAGTAATATTCATTTTGGGAAAAATAATAAAATACTATGTTTAAAATAGTTTGTTGGTGATAAATAATACGTTAAATGATACAATTTCAAATATTTTTTATATTTGAAGCTATATTTTATTGTATGTCACTGTTTTTCATACAATATTATATTGTGTCTATGGAGGCCAAGAGCAGACTATCCGTATTTACGTTGAAAGGAACGCATTTTCTCAAAAGCAGTGTATAGCGGAAGTTAAATTACTAATTAATTTCTTTTAAATACTGACAAGTTCTACAAGATTGTAAAATATATGAAAATTCATATTTTAATTTAATATATTTTGTGCTTTTGTGCCATTCGTGGCCATCACTACTTCACTAGGCAGGAATTGGCCATGTCCTTTAACACAGTAAAATCGCAATTTAATTTTTAAACCTGATGTGAGTGCCTCAAGTTTATTTATTTACAACTGAGTACGTCGCCGTGGTTGGTTCCAGCCCATCCATCCAGACCCGGGTTTGGTGTCAACGCTATTAAAAATGTACGAGTCCGTAATTAGCTCAGCTGCCGCTGAAATATTTAGTGTTCCAGTCCCTCCCTGTATTCTCAGTCCTCCCGATTTAGACGACTAATGAATGTTCTACAACTAGGCATTCAATTTTAACCTATTTGGAGAAGTGGTCGTTATAGCCAGTAAAGATTTTGAGTTCGATTTCCCTTTTAGCCATTTTTTGAAGTCTAGGTTTATTAATTTTTGTATTTGGCTTTTTTTAGGCATTTCGAATTAATTAATTATTGCAAGTATCATCTACGCATGAAAGTTTTGTTAACAAAGTATACTCACATTTTATACGACAGGATACTCAAATCTGTAAACAAAAAAGAAACATTTATATTTTCAATATAAAATCTTATTGAGGACTTAATTAAAGCGTCGTTTAGCTTTCCATTATTGAAAATAAAAAAAAAAACTGAGTTTATCAGAGAGACAATTTATGAGTGTCACTAAGAAGAACAATAATATAACCCTTTAATAAATAATTTGTATTTCGAAGACAAGACTTACAGTTTCCAGTAAGCTTTACTAAGCCTTTATCTAGCTCTAACAAGTCAAAGGTATGATTGAAATGTCAGAGGTAGCCGTATTATCAAATATTCTCATATTTTACCCGCCCACATTTTAATCAATAACTTTACATTCCGCGACCGGACTGCTAATAAAACATTTCAAAGTTGTACCCTAACCTCAAAAGCCAATTACAACCTTTCATTTATTTCCCGAAAACCCCAGACAGAGGTCAAAAGGGTCCTAATTTCGGGGCCATTAAGATGCCCACTCACTCCCCCTAATTGGTCCTCGTTCCAAATTATAATAATTCAATTCAAGGTGTCAACTGATTTGATATTTCTGCTCGAGAAAAAATTGAATTTCCGCGAAATTAATTTTAAATCACCTCCAAATTAATAGAGAGTGGTCCCTTGATAAGGCACCGTTTACACCGTGATGTAACATGGGAAAAATACTGAATGAAGTTAACAAAGATTTTCCAAGTTTGAAGATTCATCGTTCCAAAATAAATAGAGTATTCATAGGTTAGTACAGTTTTGGAAAAACAATCAAGAGTTGTAAAGTAAGTATAATAGTGTTTAGATAGGATCATGCAGTAATTATACTTGCCAATTTCGATTAAGCAGATTTTAAATAAAAGGGAAGCATTCGAGCATTAGGGTTATCTGAAGTAACAAGGTGTTGCCTGCCTCTAAAACCCCATGTCCTCCCCAACTGAGCTCTGCTCTACCTTACTCACCAATATAAGTGTCTTCACTGAGGATTCTGAACAGTGGAGGTTCAGGCAAGCGCATAATTTATTAATTTTAAAGATAAGATAAAGTTATTAATTCATCAATTTTGTTTACAAGAAAATTCTTTTGAAATTATTTTTTTTAAACTACTACTTATAGTGATAGTGACTACTTCTTCTCTGAGAAGAAGTACCGGAAGAAACTCAGCAGTTAGCCGTATTTTATTTATTTATTTATTAAGACACACCATCTACAATATCAATTTACATTTCCATTAAAATAATATTCAGGGCTAAGGACAATAGATATGTCATTAAAGGCGTATACAACATTATTCAATGACAACAAAATTTTATTTGAAAATATGTTTGGTATTGTGTAATACCAATCATATTTTCAAATAAAATACGGCTAACATCTACAAATGTCAATAAATCCAATAAAATTTCAATAAGTAGATGTGCAAAGATGGTCTTGTCACACCCATAAATTCTTGTCATTTAAAAAATCTTTTATTTTCTAAGAAATATTTATTCCTCTTTCGGTGTGACTGAGGCGCTGTTAATTTGTAATTCGTTGTTCGTTTGAGGTCCAGAAGGTCTTCATTTGCTCGGACCCACATTAAAGGCGCCAGTCGTTCCTGGCCTGCTTTTACGATCCTAATTTTTGGGGACAATTCCATTGACCCTATACTTAGTTATATTACGGTACGGTAGTTTGGGGATACCGTAATGTATAGTTGAGTTAAGTAGCCTATTAATAATGGTTAATCAAAGAGTTATTGTTAATGAAACCGCTTGAATTGAAGGAAGGTTTTATAGTTAGTTACTAAATAGAAGAGGTTAAGCTTAGTGGATCTTCCACTCAAATGAGCCACTCGCATGGGGAAGTACAGAAGACCACAGTGAAATAGCACTTCGTAACTGTTGTGCTATGTTTCTGGTGGTGAGAAAGGTCGCCAGTGCTCAGTTGGGGTATATGGTCTTAAAGTTCGGCAACATTTTAGCCATATCTTTGGTGTTGCGGATGTCCATGGGCGGCGGTGATTTACCACCAGGCGACACGAAAACTAGTTTGCCACCTCTGCCATAGCAAAAAAACCGGCCAAGAGCGTGTCGGACACGCCCATGAAAGGGTTCCGTAGCTAAAAGATGGCCCGACCGCTTAAGACACCATTTAGTACGGGCAACTGCACGTCATAAGTTGGTCGAGTTGTATAAAAATAACTATGTATGATACAGAGTTCGCTATAGTTTTCGTTGAAAGTACTTACTTGGAGGTATACAGGACATTTTTTTCAGAATTATCTTAACAGTATTTCAAAAGTTAAGGGGGGGGGGGGACGCTCTAATTTTAACTTTGTATTAATATATCTCGAGACTGGGTTGTTTGATCCACATGGTTTTAAGGCAAGTTTTATTGTATTTAAAAATACCTTTTTAACGATACCCCACACGATGGGGTAAGTCGAATTTTTTTTTCGAATTTACTTTTCGATGTATGGTAGGGGGGGTAAAAAATAATTATTTTTCGATTATTTTAAAAACCAATTCTTGAATTATCACTATGCATCTCTCCACCAATTTTCGTGGCAATCGGTTCAGAAACGGCGGAGAACGAGCCAGGACAGACAGACAGACAGACAGACAGACAGACAGACATGACGAAACTATAAGGGTTCCGTTTTTGCCATTTGGCTACGGAACCCTAAAAACTGTTGAGCGCAAGTTATAACCTTTTATTACACGCATGTGACATTCACCCCATAACAAAAACCTTCCTTAGCATGACATCTTACGTGAACAAACACAAAAAGCATGTAGGCAGCGATCCCGCGGCATTTGTCACACAGATGTATTATTTGCAAGCTGTGTTCTGACGTCGTAATACCTCTGAGATTTGCGGAGAAAAACTTAGAGGAGTTTGGGAGGCCGGCCGTTTGTATGGAAGGAGCGGTTTGTTTTACAAGGAATTTCGTTTTGATAATCCTTTGTATCATCTGAGTAACGTCGATTGCTGTACTCGTAATGTAGAAATACAGTTTGGTGGTGTTTTTAGACGTTTAGTAAAGTTGTTTTTTTAATGCAATATCACATTTTTCTGACTCCGTGTAAAGTAGCACTTTAGCACAGACATCAAAACTAATAGTGGTATTTACACTAACATAATAAAGCTGAAGAGTTTACTTGTTTGTTTGTTTGAACGATTGTAGTTTAGCGCGTGGATTTACGTTTTCGAAGTCGCGGGCGGCCGCATTGTATACTAAAACATTTTTTTCAATTCGAACCATTCGTTCCTGAGATCCTCTTCAGTCTTATTATATGTATTAGTATAGAAGTATAGAATATAATTACCTTAATATACTTTTGATTCACGAAAAGATAATTAAATTACTTACATCAACAATTTTTGCAGCAAAAAAGAGAAAATATAGTAGATTTGCTAATACAAAAATGAAGGAGTTCTATTTTATTAATATAGAAAACTATCTAATTCATGATCTGGTAATCTTGTCCACCAAACAAAATTCCAACGAACCATAAAACACCTAATACGAACATTACAATATGCAACGTTGCATTATGCAGGTCGTTGCAGGTCAAACTGCACTAAACGAGCTCATATTGTCATCGGGAATCGAACTGTCGACTGCGGATAAAGGTATCGAGCGCAACGCTAAGTCCAATTTATGCAGCTCTATGCGACTGGCGATTTTACGCAGTTTAATCTGAATATGAGGCTGGAATTATGTTTCATTGCGTAGATATGGACGGTACGATAAACGTATAATTTTGGAATACCAAATGTTGAATACAAAATTTTAGACCATGGTTTATTGAGGACTCAGTCGGCTATACGTGATAGTTACAAGAAACAGTTGCTTGGCAACCATCCATAACTTTTTGAGATATTTTGACCTGTTTTCATAAAATTAGGAAAAATGTTACAGTCAGCAAAAAAAAATTGAAATACGCAAATAACAAACTATATGATAAACATTCATGCCGATTGATCCTATTTTATGTACGAATGAAATGTCTCTATGGGACCATCTTAGGTTTGGTACTAGGAATGTCTGATAGTGCAAAAAACTTTTCCTATAAGTTTTGTACTGAAAACTTTTCATGCTCTTCGATCCTGTTTCTTGCTTGGATCAATACTTTCTATGAGACTATATTTTTAGGTTTGAACCAGTTATTAGGATGTACTAAACATTTAGATAACGCGGGAAGTCGCGGATAAAAATAAGTAATAAAATAAAAAGAAAAGCACCGTCCCAAAGATATCCTTACTTCAGGGTTAGTAAAGGATTACAAGAGCCTTCGTAAAGTTATACCTATATATTTCAATGGACAAAGTGTTTGTCCTAAGTTATAGCTTAGCGCTAGGTGATAAATTATTGTTTAGACCCAATCAGCTTTGTCGGCGCACAATACGGGGGCAGCTAATTGTTCTGTCATGTTCATAGACTAGTGAGTTATGGGCTGTAGTTTGAACGACAGACACTTTTCAATGAAAAATTAATTCAAGTAACCGTAACTAAAAATATACACAAATGATATTTTTTTAAAGACCTATCTATAAATACACATTATAGGAATAATGGAAAAAAATATTTTGAGTTTCACTTCCTTTTATGGGGTTGTGAAAATCTTATTGCAGTTAGCAGAATACATCTACCGACTTACCAAGTTTAACACTAGTTCTTATAGTTTCAGAAAAAAAGGGGCTGTGACATACTGGCGGATAGACAGACAGTCAGACATGACGAATCTAATCTGGTTCCGTTTTTGCAATTTGGCTACGGAACCCTAAAATGGGATTCGTCTAGAAATATAACAAGATTTTACGCATATTGCATCAATAGCTTTTTTCATGAAAAGGAGTATATTCTATGAGTGGGTTATTATTACATTAAAAAGCGCATATTTCATAATAAGAATCTTCATTAAAAGGCGCATACTCCATTAATAGGTTCATCATTAAAAGGCGTTTTATGTCTTGAGTTTTCCCAGAATTGCATCCATTTTCAAACGTGCTTAAACTAATAATATTCTTTGAAGCGCACTTTCTAGATGCACTTCCGAAATACATTTAAAATATTAACCTACTTATAGTTTCCGTGCAGTAAAATGCTTTACGCTGGTTAAGTAAATATGAATTTGAAAAAATTATAACGCAATCTGGAAAACAAGTTTGCGATAGGATTTTGAAGAAACTAGCGGCCTTCCGCGACTCATTCTGGTTTCGGCACTCATAGTGTTAAACTAGAGCTTAAAATCTTCCATGAATAATGAATTACCCAACACAAAAAAGTTATCTAATTAAATTAAACCAGTAGTTCATGAGATTAACGCGTTCAAATAAACAAACTCTTCAGCTTTATTATTTTAGTACTACCGGCCGCCCGCGATTCCGTCCGCGTGTACTTCGGTTCCGGACACATAATTATTATGTAGTATTAGCATACATAGCCTGAAGTCTTCCTCGTATAAAAAATAATTTTAAAATTCGAACCAGCGGTTCCTGAGATAAGCGCGTTCAAACAAACAAACTCTTTAGCTTTATTATATTAGCGGCCGCCCGCAACTCCGTCCGCATGAATAGCTTCAACTGTCAATCCGTCGTTATAACAGATAACTGTCTTCTCAACGATGCCGATGGAATCCCGAAGTCTGTTTGCAAACGTTGAAACAATCAAATCCGATCAATAGCCGCCGGACAGGCCATTAAGGCTCTTCATAACACATTTACGACCGGCGACAGAGAACGTTCGATACCAGACATATTGTTTAAGTTTCTAGTGCCGACCTAGCAACGTACTACCCACAGAATTTGTGGCACATCCCCGTGGTACCGACCTAGACTAGTACTACCCACGGAATCTATAGAACGTCGATTTTTTTCCCGTAGATGTCGTAAGAAGCGACTAAGGGACAGTCCGGGGTGATGGGTTGAAGCGTTCCCCTGTGTTTTATCGTTCATCATATTGGTCCTACAGTGGTGACTATGGGTATAATAAATATGGGGGAGTTCTACTTCCAGCAGGCCGTAGAAGAAAGAGCAGGATTGCAACACTTTGATGATGATGATGAATATAACTGCTTAGATGACGACTCGGTTTTAAGCAATATAATTCGTAATTTTATGTACTTTGAATACTGATAATGAAATATAGTTTTTGAGAGGAGCTCACTCGCGCACTCGGCCTTTTGGAGATTGCTAAGTTAAGCAACTCTCGCATGGGCCAGTCATCAGATAATTGAAAATGAAAAAAATGAAAATGAAAATGAAAATGTTTTATTACATAAATTAACTTCGTTTACAATACATTTTGGTAACCTTCCTTTTAAGTATGGAATACATACCTGTAGTAGGAGGTTACCGCTCTTCCAGTGGTAGTAACTTAGGTAACATTAATTAATTTATTTATTTATTTTAAATTTATTAAGTGTTTGTGTAATGTAATGTGTATAGTGTCGTGAGTGGAGTGTTGTGTGTGTAGTGTGTGTTGTGTGTAGCAATTATTTAATTCGTCATTTTATAATTGACCGCAAAATTTCATCTCGAGCTCCTCCGTGTTTGGGAAGGCATTTTAAGTCGTTGTTGGTCATGCACCTGATCTCCATACGTCGTGTCGCCGTCGTGACGCCACCGAACTATGAAAGTGAGGGCATAGGGAGTGCACCTGTGCGCACGCACTCACTTGTGCACTAAAATATCTCCTGCGTACGTGGTTGGAGGGAATTATTGCAATAGTTTCTGGCAGGTATCATGCATCATTAAAAAAATATTAAATTGAATATTCTTACTAGATCATCATCATTATCCTAGCGCCTCTTCCGGTTGCATCCTCGGCCGTAGCCTTGGAGCCCAGGGTACGCTGCGACTATGATCCTGAATTGACTTGCCTGGTTAATACAATATTCTTACTAGATGTTTACATTAATTACTTGCCTATCAAACTCATCTACTCGTAGTAAATAGGCCTATAACCTTCAACCAAATCATTTCATTAGCCAACAGCCCTTAGGCTTATAAACTAAAGCGGTAATTCAATCACGTTTGAAAGCAAAGCGAGCAAGCAAATTAATTTCCACGATACGCTATTCTTCTGTCTAATCAACCGTCACATTGCCTCAACTGTCATGGCGTTAATTGTTCCTTGTAGACATCAACATGTCAGAACACTTTGAACTCGAACCGCCCTTATGTCAGGGCCGTAAGGGTTATTATTGAACTGGATAGCTTTGAAGTGTAAGTGACAGTATTAGACAGTCTGATAATCGTGATTAAACGTTTCTAAGCTGTCAGAAATGTCAGTATGACTATTTAGAGATTAACCTATGATCACTATAATAACTATTTACCATCATTTAGTTACTAGCGGCACCCTGCGACTCCCTCCATATGGAATTCAGTTTCCCGACACATTGGGTTATACTAAAGCATAAAGCCTCCTTGACTTATTTACTATCCCTCCTTCTTCCTAGCGACTATCCCGTTTCTATACGGGGTCCGCTTTTACCATGATCCGGGATTTGGCAAGTCTGGTTATAACAGTGAAGCGACTGCCATCAGACCTTCGTAACCCATAGAGGGGAACCAGACAGATTGGGTCATGGTTACACATTCAGATCTAACTAAACAAAATTCAGAAATCACTGAATGTGCAGGTTTCCTCACGGTGTTTTCCAATTTACTATCCAACGCAAAAATAATTGTTCAATTCGAACCAATAGTTCCTGTGATTAGAGCTTTCAAGCAAACAAACAAACTCTTCAACTTTATTATATTAGTACAGATAGTATGTAAGTAGATGTCATAGGCATAACTTTCAGTAAAATAAATATCACTAAAGAATAAATCCACCCAGTTACAATGAAATAGATTCAAAAATAGAAGTTTCCTTCGACCACGGTAACTTTCCGACCGTATTAAATTAGCATGCGTCCTGCCGGGAACACATGCGGCCCCTATTAGTAGTTCGTGATGTGGTCGGCTTGTTAGCTTTGCCCTCGGTGTAATCCCATTAGAAATTATAGGTCGTCCGGAGTTTTCATACACGGTGAATACAGGCTTCTGGCTTATAAAACGCAAGTTCTTATTTCGTTGTTATTGATTTTGTAAACTGTTTGTTAACAAATCACCTGTAAACTGTTTGTTAACAAATCAATGTTGATCATTGAATTAGGGAAGTCTATTTTATCTATTATACTTTCTGTTCGACCGGAATGAAGATTTTTGTTATGCAACAAAGTATAATTACTGGCATCTGACTACTACTCTACTACCAGGCGCAAATAGTCATTCCACCTGGCCAGAGGGTGTAATACGTTAACGCTTCCCTCACCATCGTCTTCCTAGCGTTTATCCCGTATCTATGCGGGGTCCACCAGGGGTAAACCAGTATTTCGCGAGTATAGTTATTACCGACTGCCATCAGACCTTCGTAACCCTTAGAGGGGAACCAGAATGATTGGATCATGGTCACACATGATATCAGACCTGCGCCTGCGTTACCCTTAGAGGGGAACCAGAAAGATTGGATCATAGTCACACATTCAGTTCTAACTGGACTAAGTCAGAACCTATCTGAATGTGCAAGTTTTCTCACCGCCGAGCGATTGGCACAAATACACACATAGATTTTAGAAAAATCTGAAGGTGTCGACCCGGATTCGAACCACGGACCTCACGTATATAAGGCGCTTTCCTTACAAGGCCACCATCGCTCACTCAACATCCATTCATAAAAAAAATATCCGGGTTAATTTTAATTTTTGGCATTACAACGCTTCCCTTAAATAATTAAAATAATCCCTGAGGCATCACGTCGATCCGTCAACCGGGACATTTATAACCTTCCCGGGGACAACGGGACAGCCATTACCGTCCCGTCCGAATACTAATTATCGGGACGGAATGAATTAATTTTGTAATTAGTTGGGACTTGGCACGCGTCTTGAATACGCCGTTGATGGGAATCGGGGCTATTTGGCAGGCATTTGAAATAATTGTTAGAAGTTTTTATTGTTTGGGTAGGGACTAAAAGATTCACGGGTTTTTTTTAGTACCTTCGGATTAATTGGTTCCGAATTGAAAATATATACGTAAGACACTTTACTTTGTTTGCACCTACGGCAGTAATTTTAAACCTTTGCCTTTTGACTGTATACTTTGATTACGATCGATAAAAATGTATCCATTATAATATTATAAATGTGAAAGTTTTTTTGTCCGTCAATCACGCTGAAACTACTGAACGGATTTTGATGTTTGATGTCAGGGTAGGGTATGGGCCAATATAGGTGATTGGATATTATTTCTTATTAAATGCTCCCATGGGATAAAACAGGAATCTTGATAACGCAAGCTCTTGATAAGAATTGGAAAGTAGTATAAAATGTGATGAAAATTATTTTCATAATTAAAGCAATACTTTTTTCACTCTTTTTTCCCTTTTAAGTAAGACTTAGTTAAGTTAGACCTTGTCTTGCACCCACTCTTCAAGACTCCCAACTCTCCTGCACAACTACCAAGTACCAACTTAACGAAATCGCAAAAAAATATCAACCTATTTTCCCCGCCGCAAAGTTTTCCCTCATTTGTTGGAAGTGACAAACAAACCGTTGGACATCGATTACAATGCAAGGGAAAAATTAATTTTCCTCGGAACGAGGGACGGCTGCGTTTGACGTGTGATTCATAACGTTATAGAAAACAGTGGCGTGGAATGGCCGTTGGTGAGGGAATGAGCGGGAGCGGATAACAATAAGGTCAAAGGTGAGATTCATCCAAAGCGGAGATATGGGAGCGGAGCGGAGATGTGTCGTAAGCAACCAATGGGATTGTGGCCTTAACACGTGATCAATCTCAGCATTTTTTTGCATTGGTCACACCAATTGCCTATCCCCAAACTAAGCTCGAAGCTTGGTCTATGGAAGCTAGGGAACGGATATATAATACTTTTTATAAACATCCATGACTCGAGTACAAAAGCCGATATTCATCACACAAACATTTCCTTCTAGTGGGATTCGAACCCGCGATCTTTGGTTTCTAGCCAGGGTCTCTGACCACTAGACCAACGGGCCCGTCGTATAGCATTGAAATTTTATTGGCTGTTTACATCACATCTCCGCTATGCTCGCACATCTCCGCTTTGGTGGAGTCTCGATTCGCTTCGTTGGTCTAGCTAGACCCTAGTGGTTGAAGTACCGGGCCGTGGTCTCGAAGACCTGGGTTTGATTTCCGGATCGGGAAACTTTGTGTCTGTTTGCCTGAACACTGCCCGGGTTTGCGATCACCAACACGCATTTGGCAATCGTGGTGATAATGCCAAAACCCATCTTTGTAACGAAAACATGATCTCAAATGATGGAGGCCTTTGCCCTACAGTAGGACATTATTGGCTAATACTATCACTACTACTACTTTGTCGAGATTCTTGTAATACCCTACACGCTTCAAGCATTATTTTAATGATAGTTACAACGTAAATATCACAACCACTTCGCCGCCATTTTGTATTTTACGTCACGAGACATAACAAGTCCTCCAACGTCGTCTTAGATAAAAATGGCAGGTTTCAGAAAGCACTAAGGAGAACTAAAATAAACAACTCAACTTCCATTTTCCTTCAAAAATAAGTTAGGACACTTCGCGGTTGCAACCGAAATAAATATTTGCGATGCAAATACTTTAAGAAAAGTCTTCCTTCATGCTTCTTACAATTCAATTCAGACGTTATACCATGAGTCTGGAATATCTAAAATATTTATAGGGATAAGTATCCGGTTGCGGATATGTAAAACATTGAATTATGCATGTTACTTCTTTGCTGAGTAGTTCTGAACTTGTAGGTCGGGAGTTCACGGAAAAATCGTCGCTTGCCCCTTCTAACTGACGTAACTGATTTTTTTTTCAAAACTGAGTTATGTCCACTTTGATCATCTTGCAAAATTAATTAAGATGGTGTAGATAACTCACTTACTCAGTCTACTCGCTTTCTTTTTACAACTAAATTTTAAAAATCATCTGGAATTACCAGTTTTTTCGACGTTTAAATTCACAAGTTTCTTTAGCAAAGCTAATAGTTTCTTCAAAGAATAACTTATTGCAACAATTAAATGGATTTACTAGCGGTCGGCCGCAACTCCCTCCGCGTGAATTTCGGTTTCCTGATCAAATGGACTATCCAAATCAATTTTTTTTTAATTCAAACCAGTACTTCTTGATATAACTTTAAACTTTCGCGTTGCATTATAATTGTTTAATATTACAACGGGACTAAACGCGATATTATTTTTATAAGTACCTGAGTACTACACGGCTGCAGCATCGCAGCCGAAACGTCAAGCAGTAAGTACTCAGTAGTTCTTGGTATTAGCGCGCCCCAACAAACAAACTTTTCAGCTTTATTATATTAGTATAGATTAATCTGATGCAAAAGTTGCCATTACTAGTACATATTTTTAAAAACCTTTGAAAATGCGCAATGGAACTACAATTTTGTCCCAAATCCCTATAACATAGCCTGAGCTCCTGGACTACCTTCGCTTATATTCTTTATGAGCAAACGGTATTCCGTCTCTGAAGTTTTTAGAAGTTCTACCGTTCACTCCTCCAGTGAAAGTTTACCGGAGGTTTAAAGTGATATAAATACATTTTACAAGTAACGAACAAGTTGGACGTTAGTATTTGTAATGGAATTGCTCCTTCAGTTTCAATGGATGCAGGTAAAACTGTCGTATGACGAATTGGGGGATATAAAAGTTTGTTTGTTTTTTATTCTTCACTAGCTTTCTGTCCGCGACTACGCCCGCGAGGGATTCGGTTATATTGCAAACAATATTTTTGTTTTCGGGAACATCAATTTTTCCGGAATAAAAAGTACCCAATTATTTAATCTGTACTTATAACTTTACGTCTGCAAAATTTCAACACAATTAGTTCAGTACTTACGGCATGTAAGCGAAGCAAACAAACAAACAAACTCACTTTCTGATTTATAATATTAACACCAGATACATTTCTTGCACTTTTTGACTATTAGACCAAGAGGTCGCGGGTTCGTTCCACAGACAGGACAAACATTTGTGTGTACGAACATGTCTGTTTGTACCGGTCTAGGTGTGTTGATTCTGATATCTGTAACACAAGTGCTTAGGCTACTTAACACGGATTCAGATCAATGTAGGTATGTGATGTTGTGAGATATTAATTAATTTATTTATTTAATTTATAAAATGTACAGAAATAAGTTAGGTTCTGAATTTAAATCAATGACAGAAACATAGAGAATATGTTATTATCGTCGCTAGCGCTAGCTTCGATTTGACTATTAACAACTTTTCCACATTTCCATCTTATCACCGTCGTCACTCTAAACGTCAGACACTTAAAACCAAAACCAGAAACTTGTTAACCCCAGCTTCCGCGATACGGTGAGACAAATTACCGGCCATAATTAACAGAATTCGTTTGTTGTTTATTTCGCATTGTTTCTTTGTCACCATTTGTATCTCTTAAGTAAGAGGTCTTTGGTTAACTGACTTGAAGTCAGAAGAGAGTATAATAATTTATTCATGCACCAAAAAGCATTCGATGTACCACGTTTTACTTAGAAATATTATTGTTAAAGTTAGATATTTAGTTCCGACTAGAAAGAATAAGAAAGAAGAATAAGAATAAGAAATTTATTTCAGATAAACACTTTACAATGATGTCTTATATCTAGCAAATTCTACACTAAGTTTATAGCTTGTGTATCGCAGAATCCAGGCACGATTAACAAACATTTTTATAGTACGGACACAACTCGAGCATTACCAATAGATGGCGACTATTACCAATAGATGGTGCCTCAAGTGCTTTACTTCTCGGAAGCGTTTTGATTTCTTGTGGGTTAGAATGTATTACGCGTATTATTTATGTTCGGAACATTAGTTCCGGGTACGAATTAAAAAAAAAATGTTTGATAGTCCATTTGTGGAGGAAGCTTAAGCCATAACATAGCACTATGTGTTTGGAAATCTAAAGCGTCGGGGAAGAAGTCGCGGGCAGCCGCTAGTATCTTTAAAATAATTAACTGCACTATTTCATTTCAAAATTAACATCAGTCATTTTTTTACATTTCAAAACCCCGCAATAGGTCAAGTATCAAGCTATTAATATCCCACTTTAACTCACCCTCTATCACCAAAATCAAATCTTTAGAAACCCCCAAAAACTAATTAAGGCGCCATTATTACTGTACTTTATTCTTCCGGCTTCTCACTTCCCTTAACAAGATTTCCTGTCTCGCGAATTGATCTTAATATTTCTCAGTAATTGCTGTTCGGTAGAAGCGTGTTCCCTTGATCCATTGCTTCCCAGAGAATTAATTTGTAAGGGACTTGTAACCTATTCGTCTAGTAAGACAATAAAAGCAATTGAGGCCTGTTGTTTTGTTTGATATTTTGTAATTAAAAAAAGTTTCAAAAATTAAAAAAAATTGCGTAGATTCTTGAGTCAGAAAAAAATAGGTTAACTTTTTAAGAAGATTTCAATATGATGGGTCAGTATTGCTAACAGTAACAATGATTCTACATAAGTTTTTTGACATCCTTCAGGTATTTCCAGCGTTTGCAGCTAAAATATTCACTATAATGATCACTATACCTAACGTATAGCAGTAATAAATTCTGCAAAATCATTTAACGAAATAGACTTGACAAGCTTGTTACTTTACATTACAAAGCATGTTTATTTATTTTCCAAAATAAACCCTTACAACGTCCATATTCAATTTTCTAACGAATCCTTGCGTAAAACTAAGTCAATATAAAAGTATCTTTACTTAATGAAAACGTTCCAAACAAAAGCATTCCATCTTATTAATCTTACAAAATCTACGTTACGATTAGTATTCTATCCACGGGTTGATCACATCTGACTTTTATTCTCTAAAGAATAACAAAAATCACCATAAGAAAACAAGCTTTATTCCAATGACACAAGATCCATTACAGATTACGACTGTTGTTGTAGTTCAGACTTTATAAATTGAAAACAGGACGAAAATGCTACAAGACCCAAAAGGCTTCTAGACGAATATCAACTTTATGTCAAACATTTTAAGACCCATTTCAATTTGAAGGGAACCAATTGAGAACGAAATTAGAAAGGGTAGCTAAACATTTTATTTCCCCTCTCCCTTTTAGTCGGAATTAATTTTCTTTCTCACTCGCATAAAGGTGCTAAACAAAAATAATTGTTTACGAATCCGTTTAATGAAATCCGGTCTCTTAATTAACGCGTCTAATTGTAAGGAAATGTTTGGAATTATTACAATGGACCGGTTCTTTGTGCAAATGGCTATAGGCTCGGGTTGGTATTGTTGGGGAAAACAGGTTTATGCGTCTGAAGTGCGATAAATATCATCAGAGTTTATGGAAAGTATTTTGTCGCGTGATTTATCATTTGTTTTTATCAATATTAGAAGCTTTATTGCTCTTGTTGATTAATTTTTAAACCGCCATTTTACTCACCAACCAGAAACGCTAAATAGTTCGACTCCTTAGCGTGCCTCTTAATTTTCCTAGTATCATCATCATCCTAACAACTCTCCCGGTTGCAACGTCGGCATTAATTTTCCTAGTATATCGTTTACAAATAACATAATTATTTATTATATTGCTATGACCTCTGAAACTGACAGTTACTTTCCATTGGTCAGAAAATAATAAAATATCTTTCTTCCCTATTCTATACGTATTTATTATACGAAATTATGGTCCATATTCCATACTTCCAACTGCCTTTATAACATTCTTGTCAAAAACTAAACTTATTTTAAAATTCCTCATCGCCTTGACGAAATTAGCAACCAAAGATTTCAAATTAAATTTGCCTTCAAACCTTCACAGCTTCGAATTTCACCGTTTCCACAACTGTGCCCAGTGCCCATTCAAAAAGGCTCACAACACAACCGCTAAGCGGCCACACTTCATTACCCGGATAATACAAGGTGCCGACCCCATCAATTAGTGGGACGATAAACACCCAGACCCGAGCCCGCGTGTTCCAATAAAAGTAACAATAAACTTGTATCACCCACTAAAGTATGAGATGTTAGGCCTCGGGTGGAACGCTGAATCCTGATTGGATAGGAGATTCTAGACGTCATTATTTGGATAGCTATGGTTATAGTGTTCTATGTCATTCGGGATTCTTTTTCTGAAAGGAAAATGGAAGTGCACATCTAGCAGAACTAACGGCCGCCAGCGACTTCGTCATTGACAATTTCGGTTTCCGCACATAGCTCAAGAATTTATTCGTTAAATGGACAATCCAACACAAAAAAAAATACAATTCAAACTAGTATTCCTAAGATTAGCACGTCAAGCCTGCAATTTCCTAACCGAGCTAGGAAAATCATCACAAAGTGAAAGTGTTCCCCGCGGGATTCGAAACCATGACCCCTCAGGTTTTTGAGAACAGCACTCAAACCACTACACTATGTAGGCAGTCAATAATACAATAACAAGTTACAAGAACTGTCGTTTAAATAACGCATACAGAATTTTCTTCTTCTTTCAATTTCTGACTATTTCGCAGTCATGGCACCTACTAAGTATACTCCTCGTATTTCATAATAAACTAAAATCCTTAGTTATTAATAAGCACTCGTTTGTTCGCAACAAATGCATCTACTAATGAACTCTCGAGTGCAAGAGTTAGTGAGATGAACTGCCGCCTGTCTGAACACGTGAGAGAAGCAGAGTAAAATATTGTAAGCATAATATTTACAGTGTTTCAGTGAACAAAATACTAATAATAGGGAAACAAAACTGTAAAAATAACGTAAAAGACTTCACTTGTTTTTGTTGAATTATTAATCGAGATTTCGAAATAATTAAGAGTTTAGGGTTCGAATCCCGCTTGGGGCAAATGTTTGTTTGATGAACATCGACATTTTTACTCTAGTCATGGATGTTTATAAAAGGATTTAAGTTGTATGTCTATCCGTTACCTAGTATTCATAGTACAAGCTTCGAGCTTAGTATGGGGCTAGGCAATTGGTGTGTTAGTCCAAGGCATTTATTATTTACATACAAATCGGGTAGCTGAAAGAAAAAAAATATGAAGCTTAAAGACAAGACTTTAGCAAATTATATCTTGACCAAAATTTATTTGTTTTCAAGCCAATTACAAGCTGCCGCCTGCCATTCCGTCTGAATGATTTTCGGTTTCCGCATACACATAATAGTATAAGCTATAGAGCCTAAAGCCTTCCTAGTCACATGGACTATCCAACAAAAATGATTTTTTTCAATTCAAACCAGTTGTTGCTGAGGTTAGCGCATTCAATCAAACAAATAAACTCTTCAGCTTTACTACATATGAGTAAGTATAGATTGTAACACACAATCATTATCCTCCTAGACTTTATCCTGTTTCTGTGCGGGGTCTACTTGTCCATGATCCAGGATTTGGCAAGTCTGGTTATAACAGTAAAGCAACTGCCATCAGACCTTCGTAACCCTTAGAGGGGAACCAGAGAGATTGGATCTTGGTTATACATTCATATCTAACTGAACTTCAGTCAGAAACACCGTGAGGAAATCTGAATGTGCAGGTTTCCTCACGGGGTTTTCCTTCACCGCCGAGCTAATGGCATAAAACCACACATAGATTTACGAAAAATCCAGAGGTGTGGGCCCGGATTCGAACCACGGACCTCACGTATGTAAGGCGAGGTCCTTACCACTAGGCCAACATCGCTCTGTGGCACACAATTGGTGTGGAAAATGATATCGGAAGCAACCCTATATGAAAAGCTAACTTGTCATCCTTATTCCAATTTATTTTTACTAATACTGCAGATGTGATGAAATCAACAAGTTCAAAATTCACATCCTACCGCAGGTTAAAGGCCACCATTGAAATGAAGTCATCGCGTTGGATTGAACCCGGGACTTTCCACGGTACAGCAGAGCGCGACGCTTCGCTCAAACACATTATTGGTACAAATGTTCTCGGAGTAACGGGCACACTTCGCCGAGATTATGTGTGTACGGTCAGCATTACATGTCACGAATGAAAAAGATTAAAAAAAGACATCATTTTTAAATATTTTTTAAAACAGAAAACAATTAAAAGTTTATCAAATTTTATTGTACGTTTTATTTTCTTATCGGCAGAAAACTGCCTTCCGAACCGGTGGTCGAGTCATTACAACTGTATTTTTTTATGACGAATCATAAGTGCTTAAATTAAGCCCAATTGAATAAAGAATATTTTGATTTTGATTGATTTTGATTAAAGGCCGACTTAATACCTCATCATTTTGTTTACTATTCAGCCGTATGGCCAAACAGAAAGTGTTGTAAGGTGTGTTATAAAAATATAGTGAATTTATACAACATTTAAAAACAAGGTCTAATAGTTTGTTTATTTTTGTATAACAGTTTAGTCTGTATAAGTGTAATGATCGGTTTTTTTTTAACCTGAGTGTTACATACTAAAATTAAAATAACAATTCAATTGGTAAATTGGTGGTTTAATTACATCGAACCACAAACAAAGGGCACTGTGATGTTGTAAGTTATTCGTCTGGCGATACGGTCGTTTGGGATTGCTACTTTGTTGATTGTTAGTTTGACTTTGTTCACTTGTACATTGTTGTAGGAGTAATTAGGATTGCACCTGGGGTCGCATACTAGAATAGAAACATCCCGTCGTTAAAACACAGCTAATTATTTATTCAATCGATCAAAATAGATAAGTTATTTTAACTAGCGACCCACCCCGGTTTCGCACAAGTGCAATTAAACCTATCCCTAGTATATTATAGTGATACTAGGGATAGGTTTAATTGTACACGTGAATGAATATTGATTGCGAAGTTTTAAAGATTTAAGCATACATAGAGACTGAGAGTAGGCAGTGATGTTTTATACTACGTAGTTAAAATCTCACATAATATTAGAAATGTCCACATCTATAAAAACTCCATCGGTGTACTGTTTCATCCTGAGACAAAGTAGGCAAATCGAGTGGATTTAATCAGTCTTAGGTACTCTAAAACTCGACTTATCGAAAAACAACGAAACAGCGTAAAAAATCACCTCGAAATCCGAAACAACATTATCCTCCCGTAGTTTCGGCGCCGGTAAAGTGTACACAAATCGGTAATTCATTTCCATTTATAACGGACCTTGCCCGGCGGAAAAAAATATCCTCATAAATTCCTATCCCCATTTCATTTGCTGACTGTACCCGAAGGGAGAGGCAATCAGGACTGGGGATATAAAGGGATAGCTCGAGCCTCGTAAAACGTCCTGCAGCGAGATTGCGAGAGATTTGTACTTTGGTTATTTTTTTAATATGTTTTTTATCCTGTCGGTACCTCGGCGCTAAAAGCTTGTAAGGGTTGATAGTATATTGGTATCGGTTTTATTCCGGATTTATTCGACGGGATTAAGCGAGAAGATCAAAGAACGTTTGATTGGGTGATATTGAACGGTTAAAATATAAGTGGAAAACAGATGAACGTTTTCGAAACGATCTCTTTAAGCGTTTATTGCTCATAAAAATAAGCTTACATCGTCACATACCTACTTGGATCAGAGGGGCGATACACTAAGCGCAAATGTCATATTCGGTGACAGTAGTAATTTAGCACTAATTTAGTACTGTCACCCATTAAACAGCCAAGAGATTATGACATTTGCGCTTAGTGAATCGCACCTCAGGATAAATCTTTAATATCAAATCAAAGTTAATATATTTCATTTACGTAGGCCACAATTGGCACGTTTAAACCGTCATTAATATCAAAATATATAATGATTCCACCAATTATTTCGGAACGCTCCTGTGCTTGCGCATTCACTTGTGTACTACGAACTACGAGTGCATCCTGCGTACCTGGCTGATCATAAGATAGGCCACCATGGTCGAAAACGGCCGGAAGTGTATATTACAAAGGTTCTTTGACACAAGGTTCCTTAAACTCCTAGAATAATTCATAGCCATGCTCAATTCTCTTATGCCCACAAACTCTCAAACTAGTAGTAAAAGCTTCAGAGGCCATTGAAAATTCCAAATTGCTTGGAACTTAGAAGTTAGGTTTCCTATGAGCAGTATGATTTAAGCTCCAATTAGGTTCACAATGGGCAACGATCTATTCATTGACTCTAAAACCCCTTTTGTAGGTCATCAATACTAATACTGAAGAGTTTGTTTGTTTGAACGCACTAATCTCAGAAAATACTGGTTCGAACTGAAAAAAATCATTTTGTTTTGGATAGTACATTTGGAAGGAGGAATTGAGGATTTGAGGATGGTTCTTAACTATAATAGTGTTACAAAGTATATCAGTAAAAAACCGGCCAAGAGCGTGTCGGACACGCCCATGAAAGGGTTCCGTAGCTAAAATATGACCCGACCGCTTAATACACCATTTAGTAAGGGCAACTGCACGTCATAAGTTGGTCGAGTTGTATAAAAATAACTATGTATGATACAGAGTTCGCTATAAATTTCGTTGAAAGTACTTACTTGGAGGTATACAGGACATTTTTTTCAGAATTATTGTAGTAGTATTTCAAAAGTTAAGGGGGGGGGGGACGCTCTAATTTTAACTTTGTATTAATATATCTCGAGACTGGGGTGTTTGATCCACATGGTTTCAAGGCAAGTTTTATTGCATTTAAAAATACCTTTTTAACGATACCCCACACGATGGGGTACGTCGAATTTTTTTTTTCGAATTTACTTTTCGCTGTTTGGGAGGGGGGGTAAAAATAATTATTTTTCGATTATTTTAAAAACCAATTCTTGAATTATCACTATACATCTCTCCACCAATTTTCGTGGCAATCGGTTCAGAAACGGCGGAGAACGAGCCAGGACAGACAGACAGACAGACAGACAGACAGACAGACATGACGAAACTATAAGGGTTCCGTTTTTTGCCATTTGGCTACGGAACCCTAAAAAGATATAAAGCTCAAAACAAAATTTCGTCAAGAAGGCGGCCATTAGACCTAGAAGGCTGCGTGTTCGATCCCCACACTGGACAAACATTTGTATACATGAACATGTCTGTTTGTCCTGGTCTGGGTGTTATTTGTGTAAATAAAAAAGTATTTAAGTTTGTCTATCGTTTCCCTAGCATCCATGTTACAAGCTGCGAGCTTATTTTGGAGCTAGGCAATTGATGTGTGCGTCGGCAACTTATTTTATAAGCTAATTTCTCGTGAGTAGCCTAACATAAAAATGTACTTTACCCTATACATACACTCCAGGTACAGTTTCAGATTTTAGACTTTCTTGTGGTCAGAGACCCTGGCTACAAAACCAAGGGTCGCGGGCTCAATTCCCGCTAGTGGCAAATGCCTGTGTGATGAACATCGGCATTGGTTTTTATGATGCACTGCTTTGTGGAAATTCCACTCGAATGAGCCGCTCGTCTGGGGAAGTACCTCCACCTTACAGAAGACCGCAGTGAAGTAGCACTTCGTTACCGTTGTGCTATGTTTCTGCTGGTGAGTAGGGTTGCCAGAGCTCAGTTGGGGAGGGGATGGGGCTAAGGCCGGCAACACATCAACGATACCTCTGGTGTCGCGGATGTCCATGGGCGGCGGTGATTGCTTACCATCAGGCGACCCGCTAGCTCGTTTGCCATCTCTGACATAAAAAAATAAAAATATTGGTACTTGACTCATGGATGTTTAAATACCGCGTAGATATGGCCAGTGACCATTTATAGTTGTAAGCGGATGTTAGCGTTGTGACCATCCCGGTAAATGATGATATACAGGGTGATTACCGCTGTCGTAACGCCGCTCTAATGTGAAATACTGCAGCTCTTTATTTTCAATGCCGACTCTAAACTCCATAAATTATTTTAATTTTGACGTGGGGTACAAGTGATAGGATGAAAGGTCATCCTTGTACTTACTTTAACGGCTTCAGCTTAAACAGTTTGCTTTTTTAGTGATTCATCTAGGAATTTGGCCGCAAACTCGAGGTCCTGGGTTCGAAACCTCAAACCCGAAACGAAACGGGAAAGTTGTCAAACACAGTTCTGGCTATGATCACCAAGATGCTTTGGCAAGTGTGGACTTAACAGGCACAACCTACACTTGTTTGGATATCATAATGTTAAATCAGTAAGAGAGGCCTTGTGCCCGGCAGCCGGACATTAATAGACGGATACTTTACTTATTTTTGCATGTCATGTCTCGTTGGGCAGTATAATACAGAACATGTCCGTAAACCACGCGCATTTAGAAATGCATAATAAGCCAGCATAATACATATTTTTTTGATTAGTGATCGATCGACAAAGCCCATCATTTTTAAATTTTGTGCCAAATATTTCCTTGGACAAAGTCAGTCATTTTAAAATATCACGCTTATGCTTATAACTTGCGTCCACAAAAATAATGCGTTTGAATAATAAATAATAAAAGTCCAGAATTGTATGTGCACTGTGAAGCTTATGCATCCGTGATTACTAAGTGTTTATATGTATTTATGTGGTAATGACTGTGTTTTGGGAAAGCCCTACTACCTAACAGTCAATAGCACAAACACATTCAAATATGAACTTTACTGCTTTCACATAAGAGTCGATGGGTATGACGAAGTGTATACATGTTGGTGTTCATGACTGTACTCCTATGAGAAGGGATTTGAGAATTCCAATGCTTGAGGCGTTTTTGGATTGAGAGGGAATAGGGGAAAGTTATCGGAATAACAAATATTGGTTATTATTCCATTGATATAAAATGTTAGAAGTATTCATTCTAATGATAAAACATCTTAAATCTTAAGTTGTTAAAAAGTTGACTTATAACTAAATAAGTTATTAGTCAACTTTTGAATAATAAACATTTTTTTTTGTAGAGTTCCAAATAATACTGATTTCAATGACATTTGGTATACAGGCAAGGTATGGACTGTTTTAGGTAATAGGATACTCTTCAAACAGGAATAGTAATAAGGCGGACAAAGCCCCGGGTAAAAACTAGTAGGTTATGAAGAAGCTACGTTAAAATTCATTTAAAAAAAAATGTCCTAAATAGGATTACAAAATTGTTTGGATGCTAACGCCCAGAAACTAAAAACTTGTTTTAAAACTTGAATCATCGAAATAATGCATTCTACATCACAATATGAATCTATTCTTAAAATCTACCAAATTGAATAAAAAATACATATCATAAAGAATTGTAACCAAATAATCTATAGTCGGACCAGAATTCAGTCCAAATAGAAATTCCATTATACTCCAAAATAGGAATTGAATCCCGGTCCTTTTGTCAAAAGAGCACCGTTCATACTATTATGATCACTGAATAGAGAAATAAAATCGTCCGTATGTCCATTCAAGTAATAAAATGTAATATACTATCGGATATTTCCTTATAGGATCGTTTGAGTCGGCCTGTTTAAATGATTTCATTTCTGATACGTTAAATGTAGAAATGCATTTGATATTTTACTAAAGTACTTCAAAATTGATATAAATGTTTACTCGATATTGATATGAAAACGTATTCGTTATAAATAAATAATAAATTACCTATTTGGACTAATACCAATTGCCTAGCCCAAAACTAAGCTGGTAGCTTGTACTAGGGAAGCTAGGGAACGGAAAGACATACTTAAATACTTTTATATACATCCATGACTCATCTGCCCCTAGCGGAATTCGAACACGCGACCCTTGGTTTTTAGCTTGGGTCTCTGACCACTAAATATTAAGTAATTAATCTATACTAATATATAAAGCTGAAGAGTTTGTTTGTATGTTTGTTTGTATGTTTGTTTGTTTAAACGCGCTAATCTCAGGAACTACTGGACCAATTTGAAAAATTCTTTTTGTGTTGGATAGTCCATTTGACGAGGAAGGCTTTAGGCTATTGAAAATCGAAATCCACGCGGAAGGAGTCGCGGGCAGCCGCTAGTAATATAATAAATTCTATTTAAATGAAAACAGTTTAAGGAAAAAATATATATAATGAATTTGGCAAGCGTAGTAATTATGGGCATAAAAATCATCGCCACATGTGTTTTAAAGCGCCTTTCGCCTTACATTATAGGGCCCACTTCAGAGTGGTACAGTATATGGCGTATAGTATATGGCGTACGGTATATATTTTACGTTTTAAATCTAAATATGCCCGTCTCCATACGTGTTCTCGTTAACTCCATTAAGAAAAACTCCTCCGTTTGTGAATAGGAGCAATAATTCGGCCCTAAAATGTTTATCGGCGTCAATTGATTAGGAATGGGTGAAATAAATCGTTTATCTAGCGTGGGCGTTGAACTGATATTATCTACACACGTGGTAAGGGCTGGGGGCACTGGGAGATATACTTTTATAATGATTTAGAGAAAAACTGCTTTTCGGTCTAAGGATATTAAGATTTTTTTAAGTAGCTCGATGGTGCAGTGGTTCGCACTCGGCCTGCGGTTGATAATGTTAAGCGTTTGCAGACTCCAGTCATCGGATGGGTGATCGAAAATGTTTCATCTAGAGCTCCTCCGTGCTTCGGAAAGCACGTTAAGCCGTAGAGAGATCAGGCGCAGGACGCCTGATCTCTCTACGGTCGTGGCAGATTGCTGTCCTAACGAACTATGAAAGTGAGGGAATAGGGAGTGCACCTGTGCTTGCGCACTCACTTGTGCACAATATGCTGGCTGATCGTAAAGTTAGCCGCCATAGTTGAATGCGGCCGGAGGGGGTATGGAGATTTGAAAATATATTAATAAAATAAATTCAATGGACGAACATACCAATTGCCTAGCCCCAAATTAAGCTCGAATCTTGTACTATGCTAGGGAACGGAAAGACATACTGAACTACATTTATAAACATCCATGACTCGAGAAAAAATGCGGATGTTCATCACACAAACATTTTCATCTATTGGGATTCAAACCCGCGACCCTTGGTTTTGTAGCCAGGTTTTTTGAACACTAGACCAACGAGCCTGTCGATTAGTGGTAAAAGTCACTTTTCAACGACTTTACATAAAATAAATCTTTGAAAACAAATAAGCACAGCATTGCAGTGTACACAGGCCTACCCAACCGGCATGAGAAGCAACATAGAAGCAACGCAAATAGTAGGCGTCAGAACAAGTGGAATTATTAAACGCACGCGCTATCGGCGTCTATTAGACCGATTGATAACAAGCCGCCACGATTTAACTACGCAATGTATTTTGAAATACTTGATTCATTAGTTTTTAAAGTTACCTTAGATTTGTTGGAAATAGATTTATTGGGAAGGGCAGTCGCAGATGTCCATGGACGGTAGTAATAATTTACTTACAGTTGACATGAAATAAATACACAACAGACAGATTTTTGTTTATATAAATACCTTTATTTATCGACTAGCGGCCGCCAGCGACTCCGTCCGCGTGGGTTACGAATTCCGTACACAGTCTTACTAAAAATAGCTGATTAGAACAACGGTCTATTATGCATGCAGTCAACTTGCACACTTTTATGGGACAAATTACACAGGATAGAAAAAATAGGCAAATTAAGTGACGGAAAACGCTTATCATCATTAATAATAATCTGGAGACCTTATACATTTGAGAAATCATCTGTTCACCGCGATTCAGATCCGCGGCCGCGCCTCTAGCGAGGTGCGTCATCTATCGGCACATTTTAGAACGAAATAGTTCGTTAGCACAATTTACAATGATAAAATAAAGGAATATTCAATGGCTTAATTAAAGCCTACCTCGACAAATGGTAAGTGGTAAGTGGACTATCCAACACAAAATGTTTTGTCAATTCGAACCAGTAGTTCCTGAGCTTAGCGCGTTCAAACCAATTTGGATCTTGAGTTGCACGTGTTATTGTGAGTCAACCTTATAAGATAGACATATGCTGTTGGGGGATATTTTTTAGGCAATTTTATGTAGAATATTTCCGTCATACATGATTTCTATGTGAGTTTAACCATTAAGGCTGCACACGCGACTGAAGCTTAAGAAATGGAGTGAATTCTCCCGTTTTCCCCACATTTCCCTTCACTACGCTACTCCTATTGATTGTAGCGTGATGAAAAGTATCCTATAATATGCCCAGGAGTATGAAGAATAATGGTACCAAGTTTCGTCAAAATCCGTCCAGTAGTTTTTGTTTCTATAAGGAACATACATACAGACAGACAGACAGACAGACAGACAGACAGACAGACAAAAATTTTACTGATTGCATTTTTGGTATCAGTATCGATCACTAAACACCCTCTGATAGTTATTTTGAAAAAATATTTAATGTACAGAATTGACCTCTCTACAGATTTATTATAAGTATAGAAGATAGATGATCGGTTTGATGTTATGGTTAAAAGTTAACCCGAGAACTCTTGGGCTTTATTTATATTTTAGTTTTTACCCGCGACTTTGCCCGCGTCAAGATTCCTGTTTAATCCCATGTGCCCTAAAATCGGGTGGCAGATCAATGTGATGCGATCAGATATTTATTAACAAACCCATTTCCAACACGTTGCCAAAATAGTTCGCCCAACTTTATTCCCGGGAGGAAACAATAGAATCCTCTGTTACTCATAAGAGTTCTACTTTGGTTCTAATACGTAAGACGTTCCGAACTTCCGATAGCTGTCTAATACGGGTCCCAAAGGTACTGGCTTTAGTACGTGAAATACCAAGGCCATTAGCTATCAATGCTTCTTCAAGGATATTGTTGTATATTAACATTTTTCTATAGTATGAAATCGCAACTAGAGAAGGCAACGGGAAACCCCTCAAAATCCTTAAAAATTGTCTAGACATTTGTTGTGTATTTCATTTCAAAAAATGACAGCGTCTATCTAGAGCTCCTACATTTGAGAGAGAGAGAGGAAAACGCCTGAATGGGTCTAGTACTTTTGGAATTCATCCCTAACATACCATAGCTATAGTGAGAGGACAAATCACACAAACTCAGACGTACAATTGTATATACATACTTAGGTACATAAAAAAAGTTAGCCCAACTTAACTTCTCCCAACAGAGAATATAACATCCTTCTTTACTGACAGGTCTGTTGGTCGAGTGGCTAGAGACCCTGGCTACAAAACCAAAGGTTCGAATCCCGCTAGGGGCAAATGTTTGTGTGATGAACATCGGCATTTGTACTCGAGTCATGGATGTTTATAAAAGTATTTAAGTATGTCTATCCGTTTCCTAGCATCCATAGTACAAGCTTCGAGCTTAGTTTAGGGCTAGGCAATTGCTGTGTTAGTCCAATGAATTTATTTATTACTAGCGGCCGCCCGCGACTCCGTCCGCGTGGATTTCTTTTTTTCGAAATAAAAAGTAGCCTATGTTCTGTCTCAGGGTCTAAAGATTGTCTGTACCAAATTTCATCAAAATCGGTTGCGAGGTTTAAGCGGGAAAGCGTAACAGACAGACAGACAGACAGACAGACAGACAGACAGACAGACAGACAGACAGACAGACAGAGTTACTTTCGCATTTATAATATTAGTTGGGATTTATTACTCATAAGAGTTCTATTTTGCTTCTAATACGTAAGACGTTCCGAACGGTCCCAAAGGGGCTGGCTTTAGTACGTGAAATACCATAGCCATTAGCTATCACTCTTTCTTCGTTTAAAAGACGAGAGTTGTTTATTAAGTTAAATAAATAAATATTTCACAACATCACATACATTGATCTGACCCCGTGTTAAGTAGCTTAAGCACTTGTGTTACACACATCAGAATCAACAGTGTTAGGTATAACAAATATACTTAAATAGATACATACAACACCCAGACCAGGACAAACAGACATGTTCATGCACACAAATGTTTGTCCTGTGCGGGGATCGAACCCGCGACCTCTTGCGTAATAGCCAACTTCTTGACCATTACACCAAGCGGGTCGTCAAAGGTAAGTTGCTATAAAACGTTGATTTTCACGACCGCTTGGTGTAACCCATTAGACAAAGAGGTCGCAGGTTTGATCCGCACAGGACAAAACATTTGTTTGCAAGAACATGCCTGTTTGTCCTTATCTGCGTGTTATATGTACCTATTTAAGTATGTTTGTAATACTACTGTTGATTCTGACGTCTGTAACACAAGTGCTTTACCTATTTACCACCGAGTCAGATCAATGTATGTGATGCTGTGAAATATTTATTTGCAGTAATTATAGTAAAGACCACAAGTCACGCATATATTGACAAAGTAAAATATAAGGTTTATGGATTTGAATGAAAATATTCATTTTTACCCTCACATACTCTGCACATTTAATGTTACCAGATGTTACTTAGTATATTTTTCAAGAATATACAAGCTTTCCAAAGTCAAACCAAACCAAACCTCTTCGAAAAATAAATTCCAAACCTATGCCGTCTCTCCACGTCATTACTATTTAAAGAATCGTTGAAACCGCACCGTAATCTGAGTAGGTGCTAACCGAGGGTTTTTCACCTGAAATCCGTTCGTATTAATATTGCATTAGAAGTACCGGAGCTGCGGAGGTGTGGCGAAATCGCTGTAATAACATTCAATCTAGTAAAAGCCATCAAATCATTGTGGGACGAGTTGAGAGAGTAAAGCGTTTTTTAGAAGTTATTTAAATTATTTGGAAGTGAAATCTCTTTTGTGGAAAGGTTTATTCCATTTAGTCCTACAAATTGTTTTAAAAATCGGGAAGTTTTGATATTAATACATTTGTTTCATCCTCCTAGCGTTTATCCCGTTTCTGCGCGGAGTCCGCTTTGACCATGATCCAGGATATGGCGAGTCTGGTTATTACATTGAAGCAACGGACCATCAGACCTTGGTAACCCTTAGAGGGGAACCAGAAAGATTGGATAATGGTTCCACATTCAGATTTAACTGAACTAGAGTCTGTCTAAAGTAGCAGCATTGTTAAATTCGTCTGTTAAACCAGTGAGTTTTTTTGTTACTCGTTCAAGTTAGTACAATCCTCTAAAAAGTTGAATTACCTAATAATAAAGAACGCTTTTATGTTGTTGTTCTAGGATTTTTCTTTTGATACATAATGTATTAACATACACCGAAAAAGTCACAGTATTGATGAGACTCGCTAAACTCACAGATGAATTGAGAAAATCTTATGAAGTTTTTTTAGCTGTGTAAAGTATTTTTAGCTGTTTGAAGTATAGCCTTGCTTAATTCTCCGCTAAATAAAACTGTCTAGATTGAACAGTTTCCATATATCTCTTCATTTTATACAAATACTAATAGCAAGACAGAATCTACATAGAATAAGATATTAAGTACATAATAGAGGGAGCGATACTATCGCATTAGGTAAAGACTGTTATGATGATAGTATAAGTTAGAAACAATTAAATAAATAAATTTTGCCTTGAAAATACGCTACTAATCGCCCCCTCCCCTAACTTGCGCCCCTTGACCTCTCTGACCAGGTTATTTCGCGCAGTAATCATAGGTATAACCCGGTAATGGAGATGGGGTTATGACCACTATGGTGCTGCCTTAATTCCGTTCCGGAAAGACATTCCTTTTGGCTTTTGCAGCTTAAATATCTGGTGTGAGGAAATGGTATGGAAGCGAAAATGGAAATCGACTTTAGAAATCGCGGCAGTTTCGATTTGTTTTAACTTTGATATTAAATTCAATGTGTATTGATTAACTGGAAACAAATATACAAAATTATGTTGACGAATTCTGTGCTTTTCTGGCCCGTTGGTCTTGTGGTCTGAGACCCTGGCTACAAAACCAAGGGACGCGGGTTCGAATCCCGCTAGGGGCAAATGTTAGTGTGATGAACATCGGCATTTGTACTTGAGTCATGGATGTTTATAAAAATACTAGCGGCCGCCCGCGACTCCGTCCGCGTGGATTTCTTTTTTTCGAAATAAATAGTAGCCTATGTTCTGTCTCAGGGTCTAAAGATTGTCTGTACCAAATTTCATCAAAATCGGTTGCGAGGTTTAAGCGGGAAAGCGTAACAGACAGACAGACAGACAGACAGACAGACAGACAGACAGAGTTACTTTCGCATTTATAATATTAGTTGGGATAGCTATGTTTAAGACAAAGATCATACGTAGGTTGAACAAAGTTTGTAAGCATTATATTATAGCCCTTATACTCGTATAGGAATTAAAGCCACCCATTCGCAAATAACATTACAAGAATCATTTTAAACGTACGGCGTAATCTTGTAAGTGTCTACTCGTGATTAATTAAAACGAGTGTTCAAAGACTTAACCCTCAGTGCTGTAATGTGGTCGGATTTAACCCTAACAACGCTGTGATGTGGTCAAAGGTTTAACCCACACAATGCTGTGATGTGGTCGAGCTGACCCTTATATTAGGTTCTTCGCGCTTGTGCTGGCAATCTGCAGACCACAAACTGAGGAGTTTAAAGTGGACAAGGTTTATAATGTTACACGGTAGAAAGAAAAGAAAGGTAGCAAAAACGTCTAATAAAAATATGTAATAGATAAATCTGCCTCCGTGGTATAGTGTTTAGAGCGCTGTACTCAAACCTTGGAGGCCGTGGGTTCGTATCCCGCGGGTAACACTTTTACTTTGTTCGTTTAGTTCTATTAAATGTCGCACAGCAGATAGTAGGACTATAAGGCTTATTTTCTCCACTTATTCTTACTAGTAGAACTAAGCGGTAGGACCATACGGATAGAATCGTGTTTTCCTAGTTGGTTAGGACATTTCAGGCTAAAATCAACTAATTTTTCGATAAGATTGATGATTCCTTGCTTAGGAAGTCTTTTAAGAGAGTATGTCCATGGGCAGCGGTGATCACTTGCCATCAGGTGACCCTCTTGGTAGTCTGCCTCCATTATGACATAAATAAATATCTTATATACTAAATATATTTTACTCACAACTTTACAAGGAACCTACATACCACATATTTCAACAGTCAAATAATTATTTCTTAGGCTGGATGTGTAATAAAATACAAGGTCACATAAAGTCCCACACTACAATATTCATGTAAAGTTCACTCCGCGAAAGGGGTAACCGTTAAATCAATACAACTTACGTATACCATCCCCATTCCACCAAAAAAAGCTAAAGTACCCCAGTTTTTTTTTTTTTTTTTTTTTTATTAATGGATAAGTGGGTATTTGACCGCGATCTCACCTGATGGAAAGTGATGATGCGGTCGAGGGTGGAGCATACCCACTTATGAATAACCTATTTACTCTGGCCTTAAAAACGCCAAGATCATAATTTTCCGGAAAAACAGAGGCCGGCAAGGAATTCCATTCTTTGGCGGTTCGTATAATGAAGGAGGAGGCGAACCGCTTCGTTCGAGCAGGAGGTATGTCGACGATGTAGGGATGGTATCCCGCCGTGCGTCTGCTAGTCCGGAGGTGGAAAGGACCTGCAGGAATTAGGTTGTGGAGGTCATGCGCGCACTCTCCGAAGTGTAGCCGGTAGAACACCGAGAGACAAGCCACACGGCGACGGTGGGCGAGAGTCTGTAGCTTCCTTTTGACCAGTTTAGGATCATTTATGATTTTAATGGCGCGCCGTTCCAACGAGTCGAGTGTGGCCAACTGATACTTAGCAGAGCCATCCCAAAGGTGACAGCAGTATTCCAAGCACGACCGAACTTGTGCTTGATAAAGCTGTAGAAGCTG
This sequence comes from Nomophila noctuella, assembly GCA_958496325.1. Taxonomy (NCBI): domain Eukaryota; kingdom Metazoa; phylum Arthropoda; class Insecta; order Lepidoptera; family Crambidae; genus Nomophila; species Nomophila noctuella. The sequence goes on from OY292504.1 coordinate 1,359,897, forward strand.
TTCAGGCTTGAAATACCGCCTGACCTTTGAGAGGATACCAAGCTTTTTAGCAGCGATTTTGGCTCTCGACTCGATGTGACGGCCGAAGTTAAGGTTGGAAGTCAGACTCACACCCAGCATCTCCAGGTGGTCGGTAACCGGCACGGACACACCACGAAAAGTCGGAGTATAGTGGAACGTACTCCGTTTAGCTGTGAATAAACACGCCTGCGTTTTGGTAGTATTAAACCTCACAATATTGGCGTCGCCCCAATCGGACACAGACCTTAATGCGAGATCAACTCTATTCACCATGGTCTCCCTCCGGGACTGGGTCTCGGCCGCGCTGGCTCGGGCAGTGGATAAATATCTCTCAGTAACCGTGCTGTCATCGGCATACCCAAAGGTACCGGGTATGAGCAGATCGTTGATATGCAGCAGAAAGAGGGTTGCAGAGAGAACTGACCCTTGAGGGACACCGGCATTTATCGCCAATTGATCAGACATGCATCCATCAAGGACTACACGAATAGATCTACCACTCAAGAAGTCTGAAATCCAGCTACACAGATCGGGCGGTATGCCATATGCTGGAAGCTTGCCAAGCAGGCCGTTATGCCAGACCCTGTCAAAAGCCTTGGATATGTCAAGGGACACAGCCAGAGCTTCGCCGTGTCTCTCGATGGCTTCACCCCATAAATGAGTTGCATACACCAGAAGATCTCCAGTGGATCGATTTCGACGAAAGCCGTATTGACGGTCACTGAGGAGGTCATTGTCTTCTAGGTATGATAGGAGGCGGTTGTTCAATACACGCTCCATGACCTTACAAAGTAAGGAGGTGATTGCTATGGGTCTATAATTGACAGGGTCTGCGCGACTGCCCTTCTTGGGCACAGGCTGCACATTGGCAAGCTTCCAACACTTAGGGACCAATCCAGTCCTCAGTGAGAGGCGGTACAGACGTGTTAAAACAGGGGACAATTCAGGTGCACAGGTTTTTAAAATAATGGCTGGAATACCATCAGGGCCACTAGCTTTGTTCACGTCCAATGTGCGCAGAACTTTGAGTACCTCTTTCTGGCGAATAGAAACTGACGGCATTTGAGGGCCAAGAGGAGGTAACTGAGGTGGAGTAGCACCGGACACATTGAGTTGTGAATTTTCCGCGAATAGAGAAGCGAACAGATTCGCTTTCTCCAGCGCAGTGTGAGCCAGTGTTCCATCAGGCTTCAGCAAGGGAGGTAGTGAAGAGCGTGCAAAATTACCCTCGATCGATTTTGCTAGGGACCAGTATGCCTTACTCCCAGCAGGGTAAGAAGACAACTTTGATCCTATACGACCTATGTGTTCGAACCGGGCTCTCTGCAGTGCTTTCTTGCATGATTTGGCAGCTTTATTATAGGCCCTCTTCTTGACACCCACATCGGGATCTTTGCTCCTCCTAGCGTTCGCCCATGATAAAAACGCAGCTTGTTTTTTGAAGTTTGCTGATTTGCAAACCGCATTAAACCACGGGCTAACTTTACTATCGAGTGTTGTATCATGGAAGGGGATAAAGTATTCCATTCCCTGACGCAACACCTCGACAATTGAAGAGGCGCAAGACGAAGGGTCTTCTGATGAGAAGCACATACGCCGCCATGGGTAAGATGCAAAGAAGTGACGCATCTCATCCCATTTTGCTGACTTGTATCGCCATACTCGCCTCGTGCCTTTTAGGCTTAAGTCGGAGGGTGAGTAGACGGATACAGACTTCACCAGGCAATGGTCGGAGGTGCCCAGAGGGGCAGAAACCGACACAGAGTATCGGTCTGGGTCAGTTGTCAGCAAAAGGTCCAAACAATATGCAGTGTGGGAGCTCACATCTGGTACCCGCGTCGCCTGGTTAACCAGCTGGGAAAGATCATGTGTGAGTGCAAAACTACGTGCTTCTCTCCCTGCATGGTCGGTATCCTTAAATGGGTACAGCCACTCTTGGTGGTGGGCATTAAAGTCCCCAAGGATAACCAGCTGTGCGGAAGGATACCTCAGCTGAGCCACATCCGCCGCTTCACTAAGATGTTGGAACAACCTGGTTGTCTCCTGGTCACCGCTATGCGAGCGATAGACACCGGCATAGATAATTTGTTCCAGGCCGGTGTCAAGCAGAATCCATATTGTTGAAAAGTCAGGGTCTTCAAGATCTCGAAGACGCCTACAACAGAAGTCGTCGCGGATATACACGCAGACGCCGGCTCGTTGTACAAATTTGTGCTCCAGTGTGTATCCTGGGTATGTAAGATACGCAACGTCGGCAGGACTTCGTATCTGCGTCTCCGTGAGGAAGAGTAAATGCGGCTTCTCGGTTTCAAGGTGGTGATGGACCGGCACGAGATTGGAGTGCAGACCGCGTATATTCGCTAGGTGCACTTTAAGTGACAGGACGTGCATCCGCTGAGAGCACTTACTTTTTTTATTTCGACTTTTCATATTAATTTTTTGAGTAAAAAATTAATATGAATGATCACGTTATTAAACCAACGTGATCAATCATACGAAAAAACCGCAAAACGCAGCCAATAATAAGCTTTAAAACTAAAGCACTAAGGTTCACAACGGAAGGGCGTTATGGATATGTCACAGGCATATTTTGGAAGAAAAATGGGTCATTTGCAATAAATATTTATAAATAACTATTGGGTCACAAAGGCGGCTTTCTAGTGATTTATTTAATGTCCCACTGTCTCGACCGTTTAGGCCTTTACTGAAATTGGAATACGGGGTACGGTAATAACAGAGATTGGTAACATAATACAGTACCTACCTTTTTTACATAAAACCTCTTTGGAGTGCATTTATGCTGTTTAAGATAGAAGATATTATGAGATGCATATCTATCTATTTATGGAAAGGGTCATTCTTACTGCTGAAAGGCGTGGTTATTATAAATATTGCCTATCCAGACATTAAAATATAGGTATCTATACTTTAAAATAACCAAGTTTCCCCTACGGCTTATTTTTACTATTCAATACGCAGAATTACAGAATGTTATACTGGATCAATGACTACGCAAACACAGTTTTCTACATATTCCCTCAATCTGACAGCTTGGTGGATGGTTATCTGATTTGATAGTCGCTGTTGTGTAAAAATACTATCTTTATACTATTTTTATACTATAGGAAGGCAAACGAAGAATTGGGTCATCTGATGGGACCTGCCCATGGACATCAACAACTGGACAAGGGTCACAGATACGTTGCCTGCCTTTAAAACCCCATATCTTATCCAATGAGCTCTGGCAACCTCACTCACCAGCAGAAACATAGCACAACAGTTACGAAGTACTATTTCACTATCTTCTGTAAGCTGATGGTATTTCCCCGGACGAGCTGCTCATTCGAGTAAGCTCTACCTCTCTTAACATTTACAATTTCGACCAGAATTTAGAGCTGTAACACTCTCATATTCATGTCCTTTGTTATGTACTTACTCCAAAACTGAGTTTCAAAACAACATTCATGTACCTGAAACAAACAAAATCAGTAAATTTTATATGCATACTTACATAAAATTTTATTTTATATCTGCATAAAGTACTTTATACAAACTATAACTATTTATGAATGTGGGAACTATTCCGCATACAGTTAGCAGTGTATGGTTATTTATATTTTAATCGAAGCTCAGTATGTAGGCCATATATTGGTTTACGTTAATTGACAAAATGCATATTTGTTTATAAATAACGCTTAAACACGTAGTAAAACAATAAATAAGTTAATAGGATTTACACACCAATTGCCTAGCTAGCAAAGCTTGAAGCTTGTAACTATGGATGCTAGGGAGCGAATACTTAAATACTATAAACATCCATGACTCGAGAACAAATGTCGATGTTCATAACACAAACAGTTGCCCCTAGTGGGATTCGAACCCGCGACCCTCGGTTTTGTAGTCAGGGTCTCTGATCACTAGACCAACGGATCCATCAACAATAGAATAAGAGGGACATTATCAGTCAAGGTTGGAAAACACAGTTATTCAATTAAAATATAAAACAAAGAAAGAAAGAAAGAAAGAAAGAAAAAACATTTATTGGCAAAACCAAACACTCACAAATACACAATAAATAAAAATAAAAAAAAACAGTTCATATAAAAAAACAAAAATCACTTATCAACAAGACATTGCTGATGTGTGTATGAATGATACAACACAGGTGTGTGTGTGTGTGTATGTGTGTTTTTGTGTGTGTGCATGGTATGCCAATCAGGTCCGTACCTCAGCATGAGTTACTACGGCGGCATAGTATACCACCGCGGCAACGCTGTTGTTCTGGCAGGACCTGTTTGGAGTGGCGTATAAGGCATATAATACATATACATAATTTAAGATATTGATAATAAAAAAATACATAGCTTAATAAATAATGCGAAGGAAGAAGGTACCTACTTAGAGTTATATAAGGAAACAAAATAAAATTATAATAAAGAATTTCAGAAGTGTGCAATATGAGGACCGCCAAGAATATAATAAAAAAATAATAATATAAATATTTCTTTTGAGCACGGTACTTTAAACATCCGCAATGTACTTCCCATGAAATGGAAAGCGTAACGTTAAAATAACGCACCGAGTGACAGAAGACGTCACAATCTCAAAGCACATTAATTTATTACTACCACATTTTGCCACGTCGGCAGCATTAATGCACATGCAAGTATGGAGAATTATGTTGTTTGAACCGGTCGGTATTAAACCTGAAACAAAGGTGGATGGGTGCATGCCAGGACACGGACGGAGTGATAATCGGAGAGGGGAATTATGGATAATAGCTAGCCTCATGCGGCGCATTGGGACGGCAAACCACACTACGCGACGTGAAAAACCAAACGGTAGGAATGTCATTTAGAGCTTTTTTGGCAATCAAGTAGATACTTTTTGAGCTTTTTCCTAAACGCCCCTTTGACTTTCAGGTCACGCAACGGAGGTGGCAGGTCGTTCCAGCACCGCGAGGCTGCAAACCGGAAGGATCCCCGAAAGGCCACAGTTCGATGATTGGATGTGGAAAAGCTGTTTGTGCAGGATCTTTTCGGATATCTGCTCTGTTTTTGAGCCCATTCCAATTTCTCGAAGAGGTACATCGGCTTCCCTGTCTGTATGACACCAAACAACACCAAACAACAACAAAAAAAACAAACCCAACGATGGTTCAAGAATTAATTTACTACAAAGGCAACAATTCATATTTTTTTAGGATAGAAATCCACGGCAATTATAGAAGAAACATAATTTTACCGAGGAAACCTTGTTTAATTTGCAAGTCCCAAAAGCTTAAAGTAAGAAAGTCTGTCAGATCGTAAAAATATTTAAACCATAATTTAGGTCAAAAGCTTTTTAAATTAGACAAATAGAACGCTTAAAAAGGAACCGCTAAGATTATCGTAGATATACTTTATCTAAAACAGTCATTCGGTGTCAACAAACAAATGAAGTTTTCACACCATCCATATTACGCCTTGTGCAAACAAAGGGTTAAATAAAAACGTGTCAATCGAAAATACACTTAAACTCTTTACATTAGAATCGAAGTTCATTTAACCAGTATTTGTCAAAGCGTGCATATTTCGGATTGTTAAGTCAAAGTTTGGAAGAAATATAGACTCTAAGTCGTAAGAACTTAGATTGAAATCGGCGTAAGTTTATTATGGTATTTTGGAAATTATAATTGCTTTGGAGATCCGTCCTCGGTTTCTTGATGTCGGTAAGAACATTCAAACCGGAAGAAGCAAAGGGCCTTCAAAAAGCGACGTTCTCTTTATGGCTAAAATATAGAAGCACTTTGATGTGACAGCCTTTCCGAAGGTATTAGATTCGAATGCCGTAGTGGACCAATTGAAATTAGGCTATTTCTTCTGCTTGCGATAACTCAAATACCTTTAGTCCAGAGTTTCGATGGCAGTAGAGTTAATAAATTCTTTGGCCTAACACACCAATTGCCTAGCCCCAAACTTAGCTCGAAGCTTGTACTATATGGAAGCTAAGCAACGGATAGACATACTTAAATATTATTTTTAAACATCAATATCTCGAGTACAAATGCCGATGTTCATCACACCTCTCCTCAGCCTCTAGCGGTATTCAAACCCGCGACCACTGGTTTTGTAGCCAGTGTCGCTGACCACTTATTTTGACGGGTCTGTCTGATCTCTCTACGGTCGCGTTAGATTCTGTTCCATCGAACTAAGCCTCACTTTTATATTATAACTAGTGGCCGCCCGCGATTTGTTCGAGTAGATTTCGGTTTCTGCACACATAGTGTTATATTATAGCTTAATGTATGTATTCCTAAACAAAGAAACTATCCAACACAAAAATAATCTTATAGCTTAAAGCATTCCTCGACAAATGGAATATCCACCACCAAAATACTTCTTTAATTCGAACCATAAGTTCCTCAGATAAGCGTGTTTAAACAAACGAACAAACTCTTCAGCTTTATTATATTTTATCAGTATAGATCTGCGTTCCTACTTCATCGTGAGATTGGCCGCCATACTTTGGAAAACTGTTTGGAATATATCAACTATACGGAACCACAGCAACTTTACCATCAACACAGCACACGTGCAACACGCAACAGTACAGTTGTTCAAACAACGTGGGCGCGTGTCTCCTCAGGTGCGAGCGGAGGCGGGCGGCGCGCCTAGTATGCGCATATAAACTATAATAAACAAATAATAGATATAAATTGCGTCTTAATTAACTTCCATTTGGGTATTGGCAGCCCATTTCCGGATAGTAAATAATGGTATTGTTTTGTATGTTTAAACTGTTTTAGATCAATAGCCATTTATTATATTTGACAGGCTGGATGGTTTGTGGCTATGAACAGAAAACCGAGGGTCATGAGTTCAAATCCCGCTAGGGGCAAAATGTTTGTGTGATGACATCGGCATTAGCTTCTCGAATCGCCGATTTTCATTTAAGTATTTGTATGTATATCTATATGTTCGCTGGCATCTGCAACTTATTAGTCTAAAGCTTAGTTTTATTTGGACCAAGGAGCTATTAAAAATTGTTTATAGCAATGTTAGAACTTCATCGGTTTCACCCAGACAGGTATTATAGAAAGACTTAATAATTATTAAAGCCAATAAACCAAAAATATATAATAAATAAACAAATGATATAAAGGGAAAGAACAGGTATACCTAACCTATTCCTTTATGAATATTAACTACCCAGACTTCACACCTACAAATCTTTCAATGAGCGCTAATCTTTGCTCACACTTCCCCTCTAATGATTGACGCAAATTGATATAATTAGATCACTAATTAGTTACGCTTCAGTTCCTGTTAGTCGTAGAACTTCCGTTTGCTTAGATGATTTTACTCGTATTTAAACGAACTGAAAATAATGGTGTGCTAAGTGTAGGGTAACTGATATTTAAAAACTTGCTGATGTTTAAATGTTCACAATTTTTCATCCGTTTTATTATCCAATTAGAGTAACACAGCTAGGAAAATAAGTAAACGTTTAGTTTTATTTGTAATTTTTTTTCTTGGTTTTGTAGCCAGGTGTTAGAAAATAAATAAAGTTGTCGTTTTCAGTTATTTTCTCGGCACTTTACCATATTTTCTTATTGTTGAAACCTTCCTTAGACGACCACAATTTTTTGTGGACCAAAATGAGCCTAGACTAATGAACAGGATTTTTTTTTTATATTGATAGTGTTGGCTGGATTCAGTTATAAAGAGAGATCAGACCCAGGACCAACGGCTTAACGTGCTATGTATTCGTGGTAAAGAAAAGTTTTAAAACACCCTAAAATTATATGTATGTGGAGGGATTGGAGCTTGGAGGACCTTGGAGGTACTTCAGCAGTGGACGACGATAGGCTGAAGATTCAGCACCAAAATGTTTATGTGATGAAGATGACCATTTACCCTCAGAATACAGCATTTTCCCTAGCATTTCTAATAAAAACTAGCGAACAGCATTTTTTTTATATTGATAGGGTTGGCTGGATTCAGTTACAAAGAGAGATCAGACCCAGGACCAATGGCTTTACGCGCTATGTTTTCATGGGAAGGAAAACATTTTAGAGCACTCTATCATAATACTTTTGTGAAGGGATTGGAGCTTGAAGGACCTCCTTCACCTGTACGCCTAGCAGTTGACGACGATAGTCTGAAGATTCAGCACCAAAATACTCGTTCAATAAAATTACGTATTTGAGACGAAGTAATCTCATTTCTTCCTAGGTACGTTAGCTGTCTAGAGAAGTAGATAATTATAGTTGAATGTTTTCTACAAGATTTATTTATGGCCCAAACAAAATTCCAGAGTGGAACGGGGAGTAGGTAAATTTGAACGGACGGCAAGGTGTCCCATACGCCCCGAAAGGGTGCAGCGACGCCGAGTGAAAATAACTCGACCACTTCCCAAGACCATTACGGAGATGAATGCCTCGTACCGGGGAATTTACACCTAACAACATTTATTAAACGAAAATAACCAAGATTTTGCAACTTCCTTTATTAAATTAAATCATCATCATCATCCTAGCGCTTTCCCCGGTTGCATCCTCGGCCATTGCCTCGGAGCCCAGGGTTAGCTGCGACTATTATCCTAAATTGACAAGCCAGGAGGAATTCAATTGCATAGGAGCGAAATATAAAATGTTTTTTCCAAGCAGTACACAGGAACAGGATCTTTTATTTGTTGGTGATCATACCCTTGGATATATTCATATAATACTCATGAAAACTCACGGAAACGATTACTATGTTGTTATGGTTTCAGTGAGGATAATATGAACCCAGAAGAAGAGCAATTTCTTTGCCGAATTATTAAACGATAGAATTTGTTACCAGCATGCGAGTTTCCGCCATCCCATAACGTTCGTCTAAAGCTAACTTTAGCTTGTAATACCACTTCAAAATCGCACCGTGTAAACGCCAGCATAATATAATATATCTCGGCTGGGCTTCTAATAACACCGCGATGTATATTCACCCCAAAACTAACGCGCAACGTGTATAATATACAATATACATGTAAAGGGTGAAATCCGTTTTGCGCAAAGCAAAATGTTTATGCGCGAATGCGGTAGGTTGTATTCACTGTTTAGAAGAGAGTTTTTGGGGTGAATGCTTTACGTTTTGCAATGTGTGGTTTTTTTAAGAAACATTTAAGTATGAAAAAATAATCTAGATTTTATGAATGGCAAGAAAGCAAATAGAACCGACGTCACGAAAAGCTACATACAGACTTATCTGTGGTCTTCAGTTACAATATCTCTTCGATTTTTTGTGTTATTAGGACACATACAAACAAGAGGTTTGTGACCTACCTAATGGTAAGTGATGAACGCTGCCCACAGACATCAACACTCGCGCAAGGGTCACAGATGCATTGTCTGCCTTTAAGACCAACAGCACTCCCCAACTGACTCTGGAGACTTTACCAGCAAAAACACAGCACAAAAGTTACTGTGGCCTTGAATTTAGGTATGGACATGAATTGGACATCCAGGGAACCGCTGCACTTATCATAAATTTAACAAATGCGCAACATGGTCTTTGTTATTTGTTTATGTCTTCTGTAACATAGTCACAAAATAAAAAACATCATATCCCACGTGTCACAATGGAGACAGGTGCCGCAGTACCCACGACAAACGGATCGCAAACAAGTTGCTCTCGCATCGACGCAAACATCACAGTTCGTTTGCTAACAACGGCCAAAGCAGACTAGCGTTTAGTCGATGAGGAAAATTTTCATTTACTAACGGCTGCGACTCCGTCCGCGTGGTTTTCGTTTTCCGCTCATATTATGTTAAATTGTACCTTAAAGCCCTTTCTCGACAAATGGACTATCCAACACAAAAATATTTTTTCAATTCAAGTAGTTTCTGAGATGAGCGTGTTCGAACAACCAAAAATAAATCTTTGGCTTTATTATATATATATATATACTTGGAGATTTGTGAATCAAAAGGTAACTTTCACTGCAAGTTAGTCACAAACACGGCGATTTATAAATGCCAATAGATTCATCTCCAAAACTGATCTAACATTTTTGGTAAAAATCCGCGTGGACGGCAGCTAGTTAATAAATAAATAAATAAGAAAAACGAGCGGCTTAAAATGCTCGTCTACCCCATTAGGTCGTTAGCCCGCGTTTCTGGCATTAATGTGAATTCTGTTTTACTTTATCACTTCCTACTGTCCAACCTTTTACTTAGTGAATTACGCTTAAAAAGCCCAAAGCTTTTGTATTCGCTTTCGAATAAGAGTGCTTTCATGTTTTTCTTTCAGTTTGCCAATTTACACGGTTTTCCTATTAGTTGATGGAAGGTAATCCGCTATTAATTGTCGAGATGATTATTTAGTCGTGGAAAGTTGATTGGATTTAACTAAGAGTTAACATTAGTTTAAAATCATAACTTTTTATAAATAAATATATATCTCTGGACATTATTCACACAGCATTTTGAAAAATAAGATATCCAATACAATGTCTTTTGTCCACAACATACAACCAGATACGGTAAAATAGACATTAAATATATAAAAAAATAACTCTTTCAAAGCCACAAATGTCAAATTTATCAAAAATCAAATCTAAATACAAACATCGCATACCTCCAAAGTTCCAAATATAATCCTCACAAAAATTATATCACTTGATTCTTAAGCTGGTGTGAGCAGTCTTTCTCTCCAAACTTGTTGTTTGCTCGACAATTTTCATTGTCATGAGACAGCTATGTGCAATGTTAGTTGAAGCTCCCAAAGCTTACTGTTTATTGAACACTGGTTCTTACCCGTGGCTTTGCCCGCGTTATAAAGTAGAGAAAACTAGATACCAGTTATTTAGAGGCGCAGGATTAGACTAGAATAAAGGAAATTAGATAAAAGTATGGAGCGTTGATTGTACACAGGTTTAATCGGCATAGAGAGAGAGAGGCGATCTCTAGCGCGTACTTGACAAACATTATGGATGTGATCGATTTAACAATATTAATATCGTAGGGGTTGCGTTCATATTTGGACATAAAGAACCTTGTTCCTATCCCATGGGAGCATTTAATTGGGATAAAAATAATCCCATCAACTTTTTAATGTTGTAACTTTATTAAGAAACAAATTTTTACCCGCATCTTTGCCCAAGTTATCAAGATTCCTGTTTTACCCCATGAGAGCATTTAATCGGGGTAAAAATTATCCTATCACCCAAGTCAGCCTATAGCCTGCCTGTATTACAATATTTCATCAAAACCCGTTCAGTAATTTCAGCGTGATTGACGGACAAACATCCAAACAAACAGATTTTCACACTTGTAATATTAGTAGGTATACATTGTACATTGTAGATGACATTTTTAGCAGTTAACCGTACTTGATGACAATGCAGTGGTAATTTTCACAAGCAGTATTTGTGATGGTAGCGGGGATCAGTCACAATCAAGTGTAAAGATAGACCCTTTGCTTGTTTGCCTTTATCTAACATTCAAAGAGTGGATATTTGTATCATGGGTCTATGGGCAGCGGTGATCTCTTACCATGAAGCGCAAATATTAACCTTTTGCTTATTTGGCTTTCTCTGGTATAAAAAAATCGGCCAAGAGCGTGTCGGACACGCACATGAAAGGTTTCCGCAGCCATAAGATGGGCTGACCGCTTGCGTTCCGAAGTCGGTGGTAGATTCATTATATTGTACATGTATCTTTGACGATTTATAAGTGCCTCACTGAGGCCTACATAAATAAAGTATATTTGAATTTTGAATTTTGAATTTTGAATTTTGACATTATCATTTTGTTAGGGCAACTACACTAATTCATAAGTTGGTAGAGTTGTAAAAAAATAACTATGTATGATACAGAGTCCGATTTAATTCAGTTCAATTATTTCGATTTTATTCAGATATCACCCTACGCTATCAACTTATCAATGAATATTAATAGACTCAATAAATATTTACCAAGATCCGAACCATTTCCCTCAAACATGTAAAGTTAATTAAGAAACCATTAAACTACTACGGCCATGGGCTTTGTAAATATTGTTTAAATTTCCGCATACGTTTTAATTAAGAATGCCTATATAATTCCAGGCTTAATTATTAATTACGAGCCAATTAACTAGGAATTAACAATTTAAAATACTGAATCTGTAATTTTAGGCAGTACATACATACTTACATAATTAAATGTCAAAGACTCTATTGATTATGACACGGATATTGAAAAACAATTTATCATTATTTGATTCTTACTAAAATTACAACTAATAATGCGCATCATTTCTTGATATAAAAATCAATATAGTACAAGGTACTAAACACAAATTAGTAAGAGCTAGTTCATCATGATCTTTAATTAATATAATAGAACTAGTAAGTAATCTGGACTATACCCTGACGCCCCTCAACGTTTAAAATCAAATCATGGGCCGGGTGATTGTAAATATATACACAATGATTTCACTATAAACACTTACAAGAAAACCAATTCGATCGATATAAATATGATCGGAAAATCACAACGCCACCGGTAGACAACTTCGCATAGTGTCACCTACCGGTGGTAAACAGAACTACAATTACATTTACTTATTGCAAGATAGGTTGATAGAATATGTTAACAATAGATTATAGGTGCATCTTAAACTGAATAAATATTAAGACAAAAGAAATATACATGTTCATGTGAGTCACATTATGCAGCCATGCGGCCCCTAAAGCGCATATGACTAGTGCTTCCAAAATAATGCACCAAATGCGAGATGTATCAAGACTAGCCTTTTGAATTACTCAAGAACTACAAGCAGGATGATTTCCCTAGCTACTAATAAAATGTTTATACGACGGAACAATAAAAATGCACGAAACTCTGGTTGGAATACGGAAGGCAGTTAAGTTCCTAGTAAGTTTCTTCTTAACAGTTCATTGTCTATTAAGTAAAGTAAAGCATCAGCCTATAAATATTCCACTGCAGGGCAAAGGCCTCAATCATATTTTCGTTACAAAGATTAATCACCACACTTGCTAAATGCAGGTTGGCGATCACAACACCAATTTTGCCCGACCTAGGAATCGAGCCCAGGACCTCGAGACCACGGCCCCGTACTTAAACCAGTAGACCATCGAGGCTTCTATAAAGTACTGGTAGAACAATAATAGAAACATATTGTACAGAATCAATTAATATCTTTATTTAAACAGCAGGCTTACATCAACTCATTGTCTCTCAAATGATAATAAAGTGTGTTGGAAGCCGTTGGTCTCGTCTACAATCAAAATATCTCCGATCTCTGATATCTAATAAAGTCTGGCTTTCCGTGTAAGGCCAAAGGAGGTCAGACGACAGCCTGCTTACAATAACCAAGCAATAAGGATAATAGTCGTAGCGTACCCTGGGCTCAAAGGCAATGTCGGATGCAACCGGGATAGGCGCTCGGATGATACAATTCTTTGGACTAACACACACTAATTGCCTAGCCTCAAACTAAGCTCGATGCTTGTACTATGGAAGCTAGGTAATGGGTAGAAATACTTAAATACTCTTATAATCCATTATCAAACAAACATTTTTCCCTAGCGGGATTCGAACCCGCGACACTTGGTTTTGTAGAGTCTTTGACCATTAGACCAACGTGCCCGCCAACTTCCAATCCAAAAAATTCCAAACCACAATTCCTCCAAACAAAAATCAAACCATATCCACTCTCCATTCATAACAAATACATAAAACAACCGCAGAGCTCACACATCCTACGACCTTTTAACCTCCGCAGAATAAACAAAAGTTAAATGAACCCATTTAATACGAAGCCAGGCTATCTACGGAGTCACAATTTTAGTCCGCGTAATATTTTACCTGGTAATATTAAATTTGCTGCTCGGCTACTTTCAACGTATGAATTTCTATGTAAAGGATCTATTTTACCTGGTCACTAATAATAAATGGATTTTGGAAGGTGCCTGCTTGCTTTGCTGGAATTGAATTTACTGAATTATTTGCCTGTCGCAGTTAACTTTAAAATCAAAATAATCTTTATTTAAATGATACCGACAAGAATTTGTGGGTCTGACAATTTCTTGCCTCTCTGCACATGTTGTTGTCATAATTATTAGTTTTTTTTTTTATGGTGACTTATGAAAACCTTTGTAAATAAAACAAACTATGGCATTTGAAAAGAGCAACTGTCGAGTTTCTTGCCGATTCTTTTCGCCAGTAACAGCCCTCCGAATCGGTGGTCGAGTCATTTTTGTTGCAATTTTGAAGATTAATAAGTGGTTCTATGAAACCTATGTGAATAAATAAAAAAATTGGCATCAGGAAAGAACTGATAAAAAGTGAATAATTATATTACAAAAACTACAAATTGAATCTAGTTTCAACAAATTCTATCTACGTACATCACGTAAGCATACGCGTGAAAAGAAACAGATACGGATACGAATACGGTTTTTTCCCGACGGATATACGGATATTCGGAACATCACTAGACAAAACACAATTGTCACAATACAAATTTACACTAACACTACAACACTGTATTTATAATCACCGTACCCCAGTGAAATACAAACCCTGCGGATTCACCTCTATACGAAATGCACAATGTAAATCTAACGCGACCAAATAAAGTAGGTCGTTACCCGCCCTGTAATAAACTCATAAAACTAGCTCTGAGATTACCTCTCTATTTGGCTAGCTTATCTCTGTCTCGCAGGGAAATGGGACATAGATTAAACGTGCAGACAGGACAGTAATAGATTTAGTTTTCATGTATTTAAAAAAGGAGCTCGATGGCGCAGTGGTTAGTGCACTCGGTGCTTCGGAAGGCACGTTAAGCCGTTGGTCCTGCGCCTGATCTCTCTACGGTCGTGTCAGACTGCTACCCCACCGAATTATGAGAGTGAGGGAATATGGAGTGCACCTGTGCTTGCGCATTTACTTGTGCACTATCATATATCCTGCGTATCTGTCTGATCGTAAGGTCGGCCGCCATTGCCGAATACGGCCGGAGGGTATTATTATTTAAAAATAGCGTTAAACAGATACTACGATTCTCAATTCTTTTAATGCCATTTTTATATAAATCTACATAGGTTTTCTACACTTAAATATTAATACTTAAATAGTCAGTGACCATTCCAAAATAATTGCTAAGGGACTCATTTCATACAATGATCAAGACATTCAGTAAAATAAAATATCCACGATTCAAAGTATAGAGTTCCCAAATATGTAATTATTTTATTGGTGTTTATTACTATTTTATTATAGGTAAGTAAATACTTATGTAAATCTACTCGTTGCCTAGCATCCATAGGCCAAAAACTTCCAAGCTTTATTGGAGCTAGGCAATTGTAGTGTAAGCCCAATGAATTTGTTATGTATCTTTCCACTTATCTATAGTAAGATTAAAACAGAACTATGTATGATTAGTAAGACCTTCGCCGCGTTTTATAACGATAAAAAGCGCCTATATTTCTGAGTAAAAGCAAATGCAAATAAAACATGTTTACTGCCAACCAAATACAAGAGCACGTTTCCTGACTCCGTCGCCGGCAGTCGAAATTATCGCGAGACACATAAAGATTTTACTGTACGCAACAGGGCGAGGGTAGTAATTGAATTCTTATATACATTTTACGGGGCAAATATGGGTCACACGTCGGTAGTACTCGGGTTTATATTTTTGTACAATTTCTTTGGTGGAATAAGTCTTGGTTTGCATGCGGGTGAGGTAGACCTAGAATTTGGAGTTGTAGAGTTGACGCACGATAAATTACTTGACTTTTTCTGTTTATTATAAAATTTTATTAATCTATATAAAGCTGAAGAGTTTGTTTGTTAGTTTGTTTGAATGCGCTAATCTCAGGAAGTTATGGTCCAATTTAAAAAAAAAAATTGTGTATGATAGTCCATGTGACGAGGAAGACTTTAAGCTTTAGTATAACACTACATTATATCTGTGCGGAAACCGAAATTCACGCGGACGAAGTCGCGGGCGGTCACTAGTTTTTACTATAATTTTACTCTCAAATGTATCAGTCCAAGCACCGTCTATTTAATCTATATGCCAGAGTGTGCCACTTAGTCAATGTAGCTTTAATGTTAATAAAATTTCGGTTACCAACAAACGAAAAAGGATAATATTATAACTTTCCTAGTATCACTAATGCATGATGTTTATAATTGAGAATTTTCATTCAGTACCTGAAAAACCTTAGTACATATTTGGTCTGTTAGGATAAATCTGGAACCCGCGTAGCGGTAATTGAAGTAAAACAAACCCATACCTTCTCGGAAGTTAAATGTAATCAAAATTTTAATTGATTTTTTGGACAGAATTTCTAGGAAAAATTAGTGAGGCACCCAGATTTAGAACAAGCACAAAATGATTTTCACTTGCACAATAAAAAGTAACCAACCCTCTCGTTAATCCTATAACTGTGACAAAATTGCATTCGACTTACAAGAGGTACACACAAACAAGCATACATTTCACAGTCGGGCCCGTTGGTCTAGAGGTCAGAGACCCTGGCTACAAAACCAAGGGTCGAGGGTTCGAATCCCGCTAGGGGCAAATGTTTGTGTCAAGTTCAAATTCAAATAAAAAATATTTTTACTTCATTTCTTTTATTTGGAAAACTACAAAATAATGACTCTGCCACCGATTTGGAAAGCAGTTGTGATGAACATCGGCATTTGTACTCGAGTCATGGGATGTTTATAAGTATTGAAGTATATCTATCTGTTCCCTAGCATCCATAGTACAAGCTTCAAGCTTAGTTTCGGGCTAGGCAATAAGTGTGTTAGTCCAATGAATTTATTATTATTTATTTATTTTACTCTGTAAAAATAAATAAATATGTACTTAATTAAATTTACTTATATAGGTCTAAAAGTTTAAAGAATGAATCACGTGAGTAATTTGATTCACGTTAACCCGTATCGGGAATTGATCCCACACATTTGGTAAGCGGAACCACTAGACTCTCAAAATGATTTAAAATGTGTTAATGAGTTTCCAGTAGTTTCCTGTTTGTTCCTCTACATTACTATTCTTTGGCTCCGAGACAGCGTCGTGTCAAATTAAACAAATCCCGCCGGAGTTATGACAATATTTGTGTTTGCGCTGAGCACCCCTCGGCTAACCTGATCTATGTGAAGGGCTGCGTCTTGGAGAGATTAGTTATCACTTATTCAAATAAATATCTAACAATAGTACAAAACTGATCTGAGTCCAAGGAAAGTGGCTAAGCAGTTAGGTTATAGAAACGATGCCAACAATCATCCATCATCATTCAAATCAAATCAAATCAAATCAAAAATATCTTTATTCAAATAGGCATACAAACAAGCACTTTTGAATCGTCAAAACTAATTAAAATAATATAATTTAATACATCTTAATACATATATATGTTGTATATACAATATACTGATATACATATTTTAATGTGACTCAACCACATTGCCTCGTAGCCCAGGGTACCTACGCTACGACGATGATCCTAAATTGACAAGCATGTTTTTAATAAAAAAAATGGAGCGACTGTCAAGTGTGTGTAAGAGCATTTACAAACAACTTAAAATTTGGAGGCTTCTTATCCAATTGAAACGTAAAATGTTTAAAATATCGACCGTAACTAAATTCGTAATAATATGCCCGATAAAACGAAGGCCAATTCTCAAAATATCTGCGTATATCACACAGTCGTAATCGGTAGTAAGTCAGTCGTGAGGACGAGCTCATGTGAGTATAATTAGGGGCTCAGCAGACGGAGACTATCCAAGAGCATTTAAAATATTGAATATTGGGCAGCATTGATCACTAGCTCTAGTTCACGTTTGCCATCCCCTTACAGAATTGAAACGTTAATTCAAAATATCGAGCATACCTAAATTCGAAATAACATGCCCGATGAAAGTTAAGACGAAGGCAAATTCTCAAAATATCTGCGTATATCACACAGTCGTAATCGGTAGTAAGTCAGTCGTGAGGACGAGCTCATGTGAGCATAATTAGGGGCTCAGCAGACGGCGCCCGCCCAAGGAAAAAATACCTAACGAACCGTTCGCTTTGTGTGATTTGCTCCAAGGAACGGGGGTAGGGAAATTTTGTTTTCAAATATCAGCTCATCTTTGAAATAGAACGAACGAAATCATGTAAGACTTGAAGATCTAATATCACCTTAGCAACCACCATAATCAAAGTAGAATAAGTCACCCTAAGGAATGTAGCTGTACTTTAGTATAAGTCAGAATGGATGGTGGATGGATAAACATTCGATTAGCACACATTTTTTTTTTATGTGCTACGAGGCAAACAAACACGTGAGTCACCTGATGGTAAGTGATCACCGCTGCCCATGGACATCAACAAACGCACAAGTATTGCAGATGCGTTGCTTACCTATAAGTCCCCATACCCTCCCAACTGAGCTCTGGCAACATTACTCACTAGGAGAAACGTAGCACAACAAGTACGCAGCGCTACTTCACTGTGGTCTTCTGTAAGGTCGAGTTACTTCCACCGACGAATGGCTCATTCGAGTGGAAGTTCCACGAGCTTTATCTCTCTAAAAATATTACTCGTACATACATACAGGGCATCTAATACGGACTATTGTGCAGTATTAAATATTTTGTTTAGATCTTTGTCGTATAAAAAAATTACATCCATTATAAAAAATTTAAACTCTTAAGCATTACGGTATTATCGGGTTCCAACTTAATATCGTAAGTTAGGTTCATCAATTATAACATGATGTAATGTAAAACACCTTCTCCGATATCTCCCCCCTCCCTCCCTTTCCATCTGAAAGCATCAAGATATTATATACTTACTTCCGCCATTAGAAGTACGAAATTACGAACAAACTTACATAACCAAAAGCAGATTAACTCGGGCCCATATGTTTTGAAATTCCATTAAACTACACAAACTTAGACCACAAGCACACTCTCTCAACATTATGTTATGATTGTCTTCCAGGTTTAATAACTACCTACTATCGTTAAAATCATGTAAAACTACTTCGAAACCGATAAAATCGCAAATTAATAAAAACTACTTCTTTACGGGAAAACAACGTTTTCACTCCTTTCAGGAGCCTTGATGACGGAATAACTCAAATGATGTTTTTATGCGTAACTTTTCATATAAATTATTACAATACTACTCCCAACTAAACCGCGATTCTAATAGATTAAAAGTAATTTTATTTAATGATTAACATACACGTAAACCTTAGAAAACATAAATTGGTATCGCTTTAAAACAAATGCCAGAAAAGACGTACACATTTACGAATCGCAGTTTTGAATCTGCGACTCTCGCTTTTGAATATTTGTCCCACTGCAGGGCAAAGGCTCATGTTTTTGTTACAAAGATGGGTTTTGGCTTAATCACCACGCTTGCCAAATGCGGGTTGGTGATCACAAACCCAGGCTGTGTTCAGAAAAATCAACACAAATTTTGCCCGACCCAGGAATCGAACCCAGGACCTCGAGACCAAAGCCCAGTACTTAAACCACTAGACCATCGAGGCGCTTCATTTAATCACTCGTACACATTTCAGATAAATTCATAAATAAAATGACAAAAAAAACATCATAATATGAAAGTGTGCCATAGAGTAACACTTTAGAAAGATGTATGGGACCCAGGAGATCCGCCTGCCAGCTGGCATTTAGCCCCCAAGGCCTTTATTTATTGCAATGGTTTCTTTTAATGTAGGTCTTGAAAATGATTCGTTTCATTTTACCTAGTAGCTTAATATAAATTAACGATATCCATTCATCAGAGGTACATCAAATCGTTTTAATTGCGTTTTATTTAAAAAAGTGTAAAATAATCGTTAATGTTTAAAAAAGCCTATCTATACATACCATACGTGATTAAAGAATTGATGATCAAAATCTCCGTGTAGTACTCGTAGAAATACACTAAGACGAAAGAACGCGACAGAAGGTCGTCTGAAGTTCATTTATCTATACAAAATCACGCGACGTATTTTCGGCCCAGTGTATTCCGATACTAAGAAAATCTGAACGTATGTGTAACTTCCCCTACCCACTAATTGAATCTACTGTCACTACATAAACAAACAGACCGAGCTTTTCACAATTTCACTATTTAGAACATAATATAAAAAAATCTGACAACATACCTCCCACATTTACGAGCCATAACTTTTTACTGAACACAAAAGTAAAGTACAATCGTTAAAGCCGACTAAACGTTAAATTTGCAAGTAAAATCCTCTTCAAATCTCTGCATTGTCCCTTCATAATTCATGTTGTGGCACTAAATATCAGGGTTGAGTTTGTTCAACGATTAACCTTAAGTTTTGTGGAAAAACTCCCCTTATGTCTTCTTAGGGATTCGTTCCTGCGGCTTAGTAATTTCAAATGTGTAAAAGAGACCAGTTGTCCGAAATAAAAATCATCTCTAGCTCCTCCGTGCTTCGGAAGGCACGTGAAGCCGTTGGCCCTGCACCTGATATCTCTAGTTGTGTCAGATTGCTGTCCCACCGAATTATAAGAGTGAGGGAATAGGGAGTGCACCTGTGGTTGCGCACTCACTTGTGCACTATAGTATATCCTGCGTACCTGGCTAATCGTAAGGTCGGCCGCCATGACCGAATACGGCCGGTCGGTAATCTTCTATCTTAGACAGGCCATGCGTTACTCTATTAGACGAGTATTTAGAGAGAAAGTAGTAACGTGTTTTATATCCTTCTATGACCGCGATCCTTAATAAGGACGAATACGACTCAAGGAAGAGGAGTAAATATAATACGGAACCTTTAAAATGTAAGTTGAATCACACTTAGTAATTTTTTTTAATTTGTCACGAAAACCAGAGCAGATTCCGTTTGATAAATGTTACTTTGCAGTTGTGAACCTCTAAGGGCTCTTACGAAGGGCATAAATTAAGAGAAAAGCTTTTCGGAATTACCGACGTTGCGACACTTTACTGTCTATTTGTCTTTGTGTCGCATTGGATGGTCCTGGGTTCGAAACCCGGAATATTTGTAAAGATGTTTGCTATCTTTCTTTCCGAACCGGAATTCGAACCCAGGGCCCTTGAGGCAACGCTTTAAAAAATCGTTCAACTTAACTTTTGCGCCACGAATGCCTATAAATGAATAGGCATTCGTGGCGGAATGAATATATACCTATACCTATACTAATATAATAAAGCTATAGTGTTTGTGTGAACGCGCTAATCTCAGGAAATTCTGGTTCGACTGAAAAAAAATGGGTAATCTATTTTGACGACAAAGGCTTTAAGCTATAGTTTAACACTATGTGTGCGAAACCAAAATCCAAGCGGACGGATTATATGAAATAAAATAATTTTATGAACTTTTAATGAAAATCTCAAACAATTTCTGTTCTACTACTAAATCACAAGCACATTAAAAAAGTTCCAACCAAACAGTTCCAAATAGCGGAGAAAAAACAATGCGTCCTATTCACTAAACTCCTTTGTTCGCGGACCTCTGGAAACAAATCGCATTCAAACTAACATTTCCCGGACAAAGAAGAGCGGCGAGCGTAAACAACACAGATAATCGTTTTATCTGCGAATAAAAACATAACAATGTCATTAGAAGCTCTCATGATACGATATCACGAGCGTAAAAGCAGAAAACACTTTTATTTGCTAACTAGCGGCCGCTCGCGACTCCGTCCGCGTGGATTTCAGATCCCTTTTTTCGCAATAATAAGCCTTTGTTCTTTCGGAGGGTCTGAAGATTGTATGTGCCAATTTTCACCAAAATCGGTTGAGGTTTAGATTTTTTCATTTATCATACAAACGTTTTTTCCCGCTAACTCCCGTTCACATGAGAATTTTGCAATACCCTGCTGCAACAAAGCTATAAGTTTACTTAGGTACTTGCATGCCAAAATTCAAGCGTCACACTTAAGCGGTTTAGATATATCATGCAAAAGGACTTTTCTGCTAATTCCCGTTCCCGTGGGAATTTCAGGAATTCCTTTTTTAATGCACTTCTATGGTATCTAAGGTATGTTCTTTCAAATTTGAAGTGCCTGCGTTTAGCCGTTTAGGCTGTGGGTTGACAATATATCTGACTAGACTACAAATTCCGATGTTCACCACACAAACATTTGCCCCTAGCTACCCTCGGTTTTGTAGCCAGGTTATCTTACCACAACCTACAGGTAGCACAACGAAAAACGGAGCGGGCCATGATCGGGGTTTCCTTACGAGATAAGATCCCAAATACGGAAATACGAAATCGAACCAAACTTCCCGACGTGGCTCGTGTCGTTGCATGCAGAAAGTGGCGATGGGCAGGACACGTGGCCCGCAGAACTGACGGGCGCTGGAGCCATAAGATCACAGAGTGGGAATGGTTTCCAAGAACGGGACGTCGAAACGTTGGTCGACAGCCAGCTCGATGGTCCGACGACATAGCCAAAACATCAGGCAGAAACTGGCAGAGGAAAGCCGAAAACCGCTTAGAATGGCGAAAAATGGAGGCCTATACCCAGCAGTGGGTTGAAAAGGGCTGAAGAAGATATCTTACCACTAGAGTCTAGTGACTACACCAACGGGCCCGTCAAACCGTATATCTCCGATTATCTAGATTCTAGATAATCGTTTTATCTGCGAATAAAAACACAACAATGTCATTAGAAGCACTCATGATACGATATCACGGTAGTAAAAAGAGCAAACACGTTTATTTGCTAATATCAGCTCTTGAGCGATTTCCTATATCGTCAGGTGATTGGGTGCTAAAATATTTATTAAACCATTAGTATAGGAACACCCTATGCCAAAAAAACGCGACTGAAGTTTGGCGGGATGACGCCCACATGTATTTTATACGCACTGAAAACATGTATGCGACCGGGCGGCAATGCATTATACATTGACAAGCCGTTTGGTGTAATGGTCGAGAAGTCGGCTACTACACCAAAGGTCGCGGGTTCGATCCCGCACGGTACAAACATTTGTGTGCATGGACATGTCTTTTTGTATCGGTCTGGGTGTTTCTATGTATAATGTATATATTTACAAAAAAAAAGTATATAAGTAATGTTTATCCGTTGTCTGGCATCCATAGCACAAGCTTCAGCTTAGTTTGGGGCTAGATGGCGCTGTGTGAATAATGTCCAGAGATATTTATATTTATGTAATTTCGGTATAGTGTGTCATCTTCCATTTAAAATACATTGCAGGCGTAGTCACAGTTAACACCGAATCTCGGTCATGTTTTTTCCACCTCGTGTGTTTCTATTCCAAATGGAGGATAACACACTGTCCCGAAATAACGTCGCGTAATATTGTAAAGATAAATTAACATCCGAACTTCGGTAGCGTTTTTTCCGCTCAGTGTGTTTTTACTCCTAATAAATGGTTTGCAATAAACGGTTCGCTTGATTTAATACGTGATTCTGGTCTCAAGGTTTTGAAAACTACTAGACCAATACAAATATTAATTATTAACGTTTGCAGTAGAGAGTCTCCGTTGTGTAGCGGTTAGAGCTCTGGGCTCGAAAACCGCGGAGGTCGTGGGTTCAAATCCCGCTGGGAACCCCACTGTGAGTAGGTTTTCTCAGTTTGGTTAAGACATGATTGTCTTATTAGAATGATGATTCTGTGCTTCGGAAGACACATTAAGCCGTTGGTCGCGTGCGAATATGATCCAAATTGTCTGGTTTCCCTTGTTAGGAAGTTCAGACGACAGTCGCTCCATTGTAATAACCCGGCTTCTTAGTGGCTTCGTACTCTGGGCTCCAAGGCAATGACTGAGGATGCAACCGTGATAGGCGTGAGGATGATGATGGTGATAGCAAATATCAATGAAATCAGGTCAGGCGATTCTAAAAACTGTGCTAATTATAAATGTATCGTCTCTGTAAACTTCCGCCATGCTGTCAGTTTTCATAATCGATAAACAAACTTATTCTCATTCAAAGAATGCGTTGAGTCATAACACGAGGCGCATTTTTGTATGCACTTGTATGCGTTTGGGTGTGAACGAAATCTTGAAGCGCGTCTAAACAATCCAGATTGTCATGTTTAGAGATTTCCTGTTGCTTGTTTGGTTAACAACTTTGTTTAGTATTCAAGCTGATAATGTTACGTTTAAGTATACTTTCCTATTTATTTTGAATAGCTAAGTTTGGAAACACACTTAGCGGAAGAATCGCGACCGATGTTCGGCCGAAATTTTTTTTTCTATACAATAATACGCGACGTAATTAAGGCCCAGTTTCTCATTCTTCATTTAAAATACATTGCGAGCGTAATGCCGCCGAACTTCGGTTGCGTTTTTTCGGCCTCGTGTTAAGTTTCAAGGCATTTACATATTTTCTAAAAAAAAATAAAGCTTTTTAATGCGTTCACCACAATTATAGATACATATTAAAGTAGTAGTACATAGTTAAGTACATATTAAATGTATGGATGGTAAAAAAATACATATTTCGTAGGTTTTCATTTAGCACAAAGCTTAGCATACAATAGAGAAATCTATCTGATATAAGCATTTTATTATTAGCAGAGCATTTTCTCAAAGCTGCTAAGAATATAATTACATCAGCACCCTGCAAGTGACGGGTATCGATTAAACTGCCATGCTTAAGGGGTAGACATTAACATTACTTTTTCAAAAACTCATTACAGAAAGCCATACTATAGTATAAACTAAGAGATATCTCATGAAATATGTACAAACTGAGATATTCAAAATAATATAAACTTAATTCAATGTTGGGTTGAAAGCTTTATGATGGAATAAAATGTGACAATTTCCTCAATTTTCTTTGATTAAAACAAGTACGAGATTTACAAGCCAAAATGAAGTCGCAAATTTCGAAAATCCCAGCCAATATTTTAATTAACCTTGTTCATTTCACAAGGGAAGCCATCAAACACAACGCCTTTATTAAAACGATAACCCTTATAATGAACAAATTGTTTGGGCAGAATATTCCTTGGCAAAAAATATTATGGTCATATTTTAAGAGGCTTCCCCTTAAACGGGGCGCGCTAAATAAATTGTGGGTTCCGATAAATACCGATAACGCCCTGTGTATTGGTTTAAGCGTTCACTTGTCGTCTCGGGCCCTAGGTTCCATTTCTGGGTTGACCCACATAAAAGATTCAATTGTCACACTATTTATGTAATATTTGTTATTATGTATTGCCCCAATAGTGCTACTCTCATATAAATTTAATTTACTAGCACTTCTTCAGGTGATTTTCCATCCAGTGTTGACACATTAATAGTGTTGTGGGAAAAACAGGGGATACCATTATATCTCGTGATATCGATATTTTATGCGATGAGAAATCCATGTTATTTCAAAAGGCTTTATGTATTTTTACAATGATTCCAGATTTCAGATTTCATTGTTTCCTTTCATTTAATTTATGAAGTTTTTTAGAGAGATTTCATCCATATAATTAATTCATTCAAATGATGGAATAAAAATAAAGGGGGAAACTTTTACAAATGTAAATCAGTTAAAATATTTAAATTCAGTTCAATTTTTTTTTTAATGTTTCTTTTAAGTAAAATTTTCTATCTATAATATTTAGGGTACTTCCCCTGCAGGTGGCATTACAAAATTCCACCCTGTATATATTCCAAAATAAAAACGCAAATCTTTGATAACATACTATAAGTATCATGTCATAAATACGAGTATCATAAATACTAAGAAAGTTCAGCCAGTTTAGATCGGTATTTAGGTAAATCAAACGTCAAAACCATAGCAGTGTTTTTCCTCAGCCGCTTATCCCGTATAATGCGCGCGGGGGATTCGCACCTCGCGGGATTTGTAACAGACACTGAGGGATGTAATGTTATCGCGGGATTGTCGAGTTAAGGTCAGGTTATGGAAATTAGTCGTGTTTTTGAGTTTTTAGGAGGAGGAGTGTCTTATTGTTTTGCCTGGGTTTTAAACACTCCATTGTTAAATGGTTTTTACGATTAAAGTAATAGTCTTCTTCTTCCTAGCGTTTATCCCGTTTCTGTGCAAGATCCGCTTTTGACCGTGATCCAGCATTTGGTGAGCCTGGTCATCACGGTGAAGCGACTGCCATCAGACCTTCGTAACCCATAGAGGGGAACCAGACAGATTGGATCATGGTTACACATTCAGATCTATCTGAACGAAAGTCAGAAACTATCTGAATGTGCAGGTTTCTTCACGGTGTTTTCCCTCACCTCCGAGCTAATGGCACAAATTGAAGTAATAATGGCATTTAAAAATATGTAAAAGGTTTGATAACAATGTGTCTAATACTGTTCGCGTTTATAACTATCTATTTAAAAACTCGAGTAGTATTCGAAAAGTAGAGTCCAATTTTTGGGATAATTATTTTGATTTTTTTTTGCTCTTTAATAATATATATATATATATAGAGAAGACAAATCTATGGGGACTCCTAATACTCTAACGCAAAACACTTTTTCAACAGAAGCAAGGAAAAACTGCTATATACATAATTGTGCTCACATAGTACTTACCATTGCAAAGTACAATTTTAATAAATAGACCGTCGCAAGTCATCGATTTATAGACTCTGTTCGTTACATATTTTAAAAGGAGGTAAAATAATATAGGACTGCATTGTCTTCTACTTGACCTTACTGAAGTGAAGTATGAATATTTTATTCCAACAATACAACGTTCTAATTGCACCAGCACTTGCCATCCACTTCTTAAGGCTTGTAAGAATGCCTTTTCACGCCTCGCTTAAAGGCCAGGGTTATTATAAAAGGAAAAAGAAAGAATATTATTTTCTCGCGAGCAACACATATACGCACAAAAGGTAGGAACGATCTATTAATAGAGTAACTATGTATTATAAGGTTAAGCTACTTTCACAGAGGGCAGTCATCAGATGGGTGATCGAAAAATTTCATCTCAAGCTCCACATTGCTTCGGAAGGCACGTTATGCCGTTGGTCCTGCTCCTGATCTCTCTACAGACGTGACAGATTGCTGTCCCACCGAATTATGAGAGTGAGGGAATAGAGAGTGCACTTGTGCTTGCGTAATTTCAGCCCAGTGTGTTTCTACGAGTATGTATTTCCATAATTTGGAGGCCACCTTCAATCAAAGTCTTATAATCTTACAATTTAAATACTCACAACTTAGTTTCATAGTTTTTAATAGTATTCGGGAGTCGGCTGTTTATCGGCTTACCTGTAAATAAAAGAAAATGTGCATTGGCGAAGGTCACACATATGTATTTTATACCTTAAACAATTCTGACATGAAATGAAAATTTCAAGCTTCTTAATTGCTCAACGACTGAATAAAATTCCCATTCCGCAGTGGAAATAACAACAGCCAGATAATTACACTGAAACTAGTTGTTATTAATTTAAATGCGAAGGGACGACTATTTGTTTAAAGCCCGCAACTATTTCTATTATTAAATTTAACCCTTAACTGCCTACGTGCTTACGAACGGCCGTCAGAGGGGATGGTACACTTTGAGCTCCCAATTTTTGAGCACCTTCCTAGTCAACTTTTAGCACAGATTGATATTTGACAGGTCTTTTTTATTTTTTTGCCAAGGCAATAATATAAATATGTGTTCTAAGTGGACTAGCGGCTCTAGTTGCGGGTGTTTAAAAATAACTAATAATAAATTCATTGGACTAACACACTAATTGCCTAGCCCCAAACAAAGCTCGAAGTTTGCTCTATGGATGCTAGGGAATAGATAGACATACTTAAATACTTTTATTAACATCCATCCATTATTTAGGGGAGACCTTTACCCAGCAGTGGGACAATATAGGTCAATAAAAAAAACATCCGTGACTCGAGTACAAGTGCCGGTGTTCATCACACGAACATTTGCTCCTAGCGGGATTCAAACCCGCGGCCTTCGGTTTTGTAGTTAGGGTCTCTGACCACTAGACCAACGGACCCATCAAATATTGGGTGGTCAAAGTGGACTTCTCTCGTCAGTGGAAAGTGCGCGTAATTTAAGTGCCACTCGCACGAACCATCGCGAGAGAAGAATTTAATTTAAAGGAGTCAATCGTTTTTGTATGGAGAGATAGGCCCACTTAAAATTTTAGCGTTTATTTACGAAATGGATATCAATTTATTCCTTATAATCTCTAGATTATAGTGGTAACATTACTTTTTCATATTTTAACCGGAATCGTTAGAAATAAGATGTGAAAAAATATATAAACCTCATAAAGTAATCTGTCATTTTGCTTTCCTGACTTTCAACGCCTGAACCGTAAATACTTACGCATAAGGGCGATTTTTTTCCACCATTTACCATTATGTTTTTCCTATGTATCTGAAGTAAAAGCAATTTATTATGACTAGTGGCCGCCTGTGACTCTGTCCGCGTGGAATAAGGTTTACGCACGCATAGTCTTAAACTATAGCTTTACATTTTTTAGTTTAAGCCCGCCTCGACTAATGGATAATCCACGCCAAAAATATTTTTTCAATTCGAACCAGCTGTTCCTTATAGTAGCGTGTTCAAACAAACAAACGAACTACAGCTTTTTATAATTATTATATAGTAACTAATGACAGTTAACAGACGGGAGGTTTCTGACATTTGTATTCAGTTTTTAAATAAAATCAAAATCCGGCAATAGACTAGCACTTGCGTTCCGTTATACGGATTTTTTTGTATTGTTTATTCGAATTATTTTATTTAATTAATTAAATGATTAAAAGTCACTTCCAATCACCGCCTTAGATAAAAATAGGCATGAAAACCGTTCCAATAGTAATTTGCGTCTCCTTTATGTTCGATTTCAAGTGTTGTATTTTAATTATTTTGATTAAAACCTTTTTACTTTAGTTATCTGTATGTCAGCCATTGTTTACTAATCTTTGGACAGATAGTTCACGGATATAATCAAAATAAGGGTTTTTTTATTTTGGTTTACTGACTCCGGTTTCGTTTGAAATTCAATTCAATTGCAAAATTCATAAAAAACATATACATTTTTTACATACTTCTCTTTCTCTTAAACGTTACCGATTGTTGGTGGGCCCAAAAAAAACTGTCACCTTTAAAACAAACAGAAGTAAAACGGCGCGGCCGCTGTCACACCTACACAGAGCTCTCTAATTAAAATAGTATCGGTGGACAGATTTTGTTTTCTATAGGGCTGTCTGTAAGCTTTTGTATGTGACAACAGTACATGTTATTTTTGGTGACGTAAGTGACAAAAATAAATCGTCACATTACAAGAAATAAAAAACATCTAGTTGCGAGACTTTTTATTAGCCACAAGGCTATTTTAATTAAATAAATAATACATAATCAATAAATGTCTTGGACTAACACACCAATTGCCTAGCCCCAAACTAAGCTCGAAGCTTGTACTATGGATGCTAGGGAACGGATAGACAAACTTAAATACATTTATAAACATCCATGACTCCAGTACAAATGCCGATGTTCATCACACAATCATTTGCCCCTAGTTGGATTCGAACCCACGACCTTTAATTTTGTAGCCAGGGTCTCTGACCACTCGACCAACGGGCCTGTCAAAAATTGAGGAATTATTATTATACATGTGTAAATAATTGACTTATTACTAATTTCAATTCTCTTCAATAGGTTGCTTATAGTCGTGAAATTATTCAGTTTTTTGAACTAGTATTATAGCTCTTTCGATCTTGCATATTGATTGAATATGGGTAAAGTTTATGAAATAAAACATGATTATATTTTTTTAAACATCACCTATATTAATTTATATGTGCCAGGCAAATAAATCTATCCTTGAAATAAAATGTTGCCAGCTATTTTCAAAAAGTAAAGTTGATTTTTTAGAGCCGTGCGCCGTACAATATGAGCAAAACAAGGATTTACAGTTTACAGTTTAAAATTTAAAGTAAACTGTAAAAGGTTTTACAGTTTCCAATAGATTTTTATGAGCTTAGAAAATATTTTCTTCTGTTCAAACTTCTGTTTGAAGAAAATATCGTAGCGATATAAGGGTATTGTTTTTAACATGCTAGATTAGTAAACAAAACCCTTTAGGACTCAAGCATACAGAAATAAAAAATATAGTAATTAGGCAAGCAATAACACGTGCCCTTAATATTTTTCTTCTTCTCTTTCAGGCGTTGGATGAAGAATAAGTAGATAAATCTAACGATGACTTACAAGGGGACAATAATTTTTAGCTGATTTGGAAATTTGATTTCAAGCACTTTCCCTTCCATTTTACTAACAACCTATTAAGACCAAAGCTAGCGAGTACAAGCGGGGAATTTCACCAGCACCAATAATAATAATACTGCAATAAAAAAATATTCACAGCCCTACCCAATAGACTCTTATCAAACCGTCCATCGGCTACCGATGTTACTACACAGGTATTTCTACGCCCGGGATTTTTTGTACCAATACAAAAAGTATCGATAACAACGCAGGAAGCATCGTTTTCGGTACAAAACGTCCCTACAGAGAGTAAAATATTTTTATTTTACACTTTCCGTTCACATTTTATGTTTTGAATGTTTTCTTTTTCGAATCTGAGCGGCCGTTTTGAAGTAAACTTATTTGAATGAATGTTTTACTTTTTAGGGTTCCGTAGCCAAAATGGCAAAAAAACGGAACCCTTATAGATTCGTCATGTCTGTCTGTCTGTCTGTCTGTCTGTCCGCCAGTCTGTCACAGCCACTTTTTTCCGAAACTATAAGTACTATACTATTGAAACTTGGTGAGTAGATGTATTCTGTGAACCGCAACAAGGTTTGCACACGAAAATAGAAAAAAAAATAAAAAAATGGGGGGTCCTCATAGTTAGAACTGAAACTGAAAATATTTTTTTTCATTGAACATATACGTGTGGGGTATCTATGGATAGGTCTTTAAAAATTATATTGAGGTTTCTAAGCTCATTTTTTTCTTAAGTGAATACTTTGCGTGACAGACTCTTCCAAAGTGGAAAAAAGTGTGTCCCCCCCCCCCTCTAACTTCTAAAGTAAGAGGATGATAAATCTGAAATAAATATATAATGTACATTACCATAAAAACTACCAACGAAAATTGGTTCGACCGAAATCTATTCAGTAGTTTTTTTAATACGTCAAAAATAGAATTTGTACGGAACCCTCAGTGCGGGAGTCCGACTCGCACTTGGCCAATTTTTTTTGTGATTTTGAACCGTCAATATATTTATCTTGTTTTCAAAAGACACAATATTTTTTTTTGTTTGTATTGTGCATACGTTAACGGCCAGTAAAATAGACATATTTTTTTTTGCAAAAAGTACTCATGCAATAAATGAATTAAAAATGAATCAAGAAAAATAATAATGGGAAAATGGAAAAACCTTAACTTACCACAGCAAACATTTTGATCAAAGCCTATATATACCAGTAATACTAGTAAATATTCATAATTGACGGTTCATTTAAGTTTTCTACATCAAGGGCCTTCTGTTTAAGAATGCTAATCATTTTAATCTATTATTAGGTTACTTTCATTCACGAAGCTGCCTAAAATATAATTTCCTGTTTTTTCTATACCTTGGAAACGACAGTAAATGGTATTGTCACCATTCCCTTCCATTATTCACATTTGTCGTTCTCTTTGCATTTCGAATTAAAACACGCCACTGTGATCCAAATAATCATTACTAAGCGAGACTTCGCAATTTATCCGATAAGGAAACTCTTATAATACTCCCTTTCAGCCTTTTAGCTGATGGAAAAACCATTCGTTCACTTTGAAGTGTCGAGCGAAATTATAAACATTCACTCAAACGGCTGGGGGCGTATTCTGATTTTGTTGTTTGCATTTCAAGGATAATCCTCGAAACTGGAGTATGCTCCAATTTTTTTTTTTAGTTTTTCTTTTATTCAAACGTCATTTGATCGTTATTTTTATGTAGGTTTGTAAACCGCCATTTGAGTCATAAAACTTTTGTAAATATTTTGAGTTTATTCAATAGATTATTCAGAGAATTTTTTTCTGTCTTAAATAGGACGTGTCATAAAGCGGTCAAGCTACTTATATCGGTATCTTATAAAATCGTTATTTTTTATTTGAAATATTTTTAACAATTCATTAAGCTTGTTAAACATACAATTTTTATGTTTAAGACACCCGACCCATAAATACCTACGCTACGCTACGCTGTTTCTGTACTTCTTTCAACGTTTCAATTATAAAACATAAATTATCAAGAACTTCATAATTATCTCTCATTACATTTCAAGCTAAATAATAATGACATTCTGAGCATCATCTTACACCGCCATGCAATGACATTAGCCATCAACCTACTCGATAGAGGTGTCCTCGAGAGTTCTCCAACTATCTAAATCGATATTCTTAATTGGTCCTCGACTGAGCTCGAATTTAAAGTGGCAACCGTTGTCGAGTGGAGTCAAGTTCAACCACTTGAGGATAAGATGTGTCATAGCGTTAAAGTACTCATCGGGTGTTCACTTGAACGGGTTAGATAACTAATCCGATGGCTTTTCTTTTTTTGCGGAGTTTGTGTAGGTGTTACGAATGTTTTTGTACAGAGAGCGA
Source organism: Nomophila noctuella (assembly GCA_958496325.1). Taxonomy (NCBI): domain Eukaryota; kingdom Metazoa; phylum Arthropoda; class Insecta; order Lepidoptera; family Crambidae; genus Nomophila; species Nomophila noctuella. The sequence goes on from OY292504.1 coordinate 1,392,448, forward strand.
GTTTTCTAATTTGAGTTAATCATTATTGGCAATAAATTATTGTCTTTAATCAGTTAAATCATGAAAGATATTTACACAAAAGTGCTTTCATTGCATAATTTGCTCAGTACAATAATTAATCCAAAGGTCCATTTATAAAATCAAAGAAAAAAGTGCTCCTCAACTTACGATGTTTTCTTCAAGGCAACCTCGAGGAAAGACCTCAGAATCAGAGCACGAAAAAAAAATCAAAGCAAAACGTAACTCAAAGACGAATTCTTCAAAACGTTTTTCGTGTTTGCGTCCAAATAACCCGCGCAATATTTTCCTATTCGAGAAATTTACGATTTGTGAGGAGGCCCGCTGACTTTTTTCCCACCTTCCGGCAGGGTTGACAGATTTGATCATTTGCTTATTTTAATATTATATAAATAAATCTGGTGAGTTATATTGCAAAATACTCAAAGTTGGCTATTGGTAATAAATTGTGTAATACGAAAATGTGTGTTTCGTATGTATTACGAAAGGACACTACACTAGGTACTATTAGAAAACGTTACAGAAGTAATTTTGTGTGTCTACAAAAACAGCGGGATATCAAAGTAATGAAAAGGAGATGCATCTGTATTTGCGAATTAACTTGCACTTTGGTTAATTTCAAAGTGTGTTTTCTATATTAACAATACTGTGCTTTGATGATTTAGAGAACCTCAAAAGTCCATACTAGAATAAAAAAAAAAAATAAAGAGTTCGCTTGTTTGATCGCGCTCATCTCAGGAAATTCTGGTTAGAATTGAAAAAAAAATGTTTTGGATAGTCCATTTGTCGAGGAAGGCTGTAGTACCTACTCTATAATTTCCTTACACACCGACAACGCATTTGTAATATCTACGGTGTTGCAAATATTCTCATAGGTCTCCATATTGTCACATAACTATGAAGTTAATCTTATGCTCCCCTCCCTCGTCTAAAGAAAAAATAATCTACATCCACCCCACCTTTTTTTCAATGAAAACAAGCACTCAAACCTCGACTCAACACATCCCATAATTGGCGTATTGTTTATAAAAATCCTTCAATCCATCAGCCCTATCCCTGGTGTTTACAAACCGTCGTTTTTCCCTGTTATTGGACAAAAGCTATTTGTATGAAAAATCCTATTGTTGCCGACACAATATGTCAAAGTGGCTGGGCTTTTTCGTAGATTACTCATTTATCCCGGAGTTGTTTCCCGCAGATGGTCGGGCGCGGGATTAAAAGTGACATAACTCATTTTAGGGTTGGCAGGTCGGTTTTAGAAGGAAATCAGGGTCGAGCCAATTACATTGTTTATTGAACAAATACTTTGTTTTTGCGTTCAAAGTACATTTTGAAGGTATTTTATCTCGGTCACTACTAGTGGTATTATTTGTTCGGTCAATTGATGACCCAATTGATGAAATTTACCTTCGTTACTTGAAGACATTTTCATCTTATCAAAGCAGGTAGTAACCATCTAGTCTATACTAATATTATAAAGAGGAAAGGTTTGATTTTTTGTTTGTTTGTTTGTTTGTATGAATTGAATAGGCTCCGAAACTACTTGGCAGATTTGAAAAATTCTTTCACTGTTGGAAAGCTACATTCACCCAGAGTAACATAGGCTATATTTTATCCCGGTACGGGAAGTAGTTCCCCCGGGACGCGGGTGAATAATACATAAATGAATATCACACAACATCAATGTATGTCAAACAATATACATTGATCTGACTCAGTGCTAAGTAGCTTAAGCACTTGTGTAAAAAATATTTGAATCAACTATGACATTACAAATATATGTACTTAAAAACATTCATAACACCCAGACCAGGACAAACATACGTTTGTCCATACACATTTCCTATTAGACCAAGAGGTCGCCTCATGGTATATAGGCAACTTCTTAACCATTACACCAAGTAAGTTTCACAGCAACTATTGTCCAGTCTTAGCCTTTATAATGATGCATTTGCAATCATACCAATCCGTGTAAACTACTTCTCACACCTAATTTTCAGTTTCAACCAATATGGAGAGTGTAAATGGGCGATCTAACACCTACGCCCGGAGATCACGTAAACCGACCCTGCATCAGATATCCCAGTCGCGTCAAATTGCTATCCTATCGAGAAGTGAGATTGATGGAATAAGGGTTCATTGGATAGGTGGGTAGTGGCTTTGCAGGTCATAGTTTTGGAAGAGACGGCCTTATAAGCAATTCAAAGAAGTACATAGAATTGGTTTGTGAACTTTAGTTTATTGAAAATAAAATTGGTAATAAAGTCGTAGAGACAAGTTTTGTACATTCTTATGGAATAACCTGCCCGTAAGTGAATAGCAATGATTTCTTAAACGCACTTACGCGCCATGTTTTAAACAGCTAGGCGGGCGGACTTGTGACGTAGGGGGCAAGTCCGAATTCAAAGAATTCTCTTGTAATTCGCTTCCTTCGCACCCGATTGGAAGGAGGGACAAGCGTGCTTTCCTGGTATATGCCTAGCAAAAGCTAAGTCCATCCCCGGATACCTGCGTACCTGGCTGATCGTAAGATCGGCCGCCATGGCCGAATACGGTTGGAGGGTATTATTATTATACTAATCAACGGAGGAATGGTTTTGGAAATAAGCTATATTTTTTTAACAACCAATCTGTAATTCTAATTTCTTCATGAAAGTTCAGTTCAGTGAAGATGGCTCAACATCCTTACAAAAAAAACCAGAGTCGACAGAATCTTCTTAAGTCTGTTTTGATAGGGGTTTATACACATGTAATATGTGTTAAGGTTTTTTCTAAGTATTCGGAGAATACTTTGATTGCAAAAAACTTTTCCCATACATTTTGTACTGAAAATCCTCGACGCTGGGTTTTTTGGGCCATTTCCTTACTACTAACTACTAACTTTTGAAATGTTAGTCGGCCTACGCACATGAAAAATCTCAACCCACCACACCACACTACACCGCATCCAACTTCCACAACATTAAGCAAACTCGAACTAAAATGTTTCTGTTAAGAAATTACTCGAGCAATTAATTCTAAAGTAAATACGTTTAGCCGCGGGTGCTCTGTGACGTGCGTTGATTGATGTCTACACTCGCGGCCGAGTTGAAGTGGAGACTGGCTTTTGTTGGCGCATGCCTAGCAAAAGCCAGTTCCATCCCTGGTAATCTCCGAGCAGATTATTCGCCTGATGGTAAGCGCCACGTTTCCCCAAGGCAAACGCAGGAAGTTGCTCGTTGCATGTGGCTTTTACTTGAGATACTAATTTTTAGGTCTTATCAACGCAGGAATACATAGTTTTAGGAAGTTTAAGGCGACTGGGACCATAATGAACTGGGGCCACGATCCCCGTTGCCTAATAACATTTTTGACTCGGTCGACTGGGATCAGATACTTATTCACTTTAATAAACATAGGAACAGGAAAATTAGGTCATATAACGTAGAATTATATAACAGTATAAAAAATCTTTAACTAATCAGGCAATTGTGACTACGGTCCCAGTTATGTAGTGTCCCAGTCCCTATCGCCTGAGTCCTATTTTTTAGGGATAGGTCATATTTTATTAAAAACCACAATTATACTCTATTAAAGGTACTAACTGTAGTTATGTGGATAAGCCTACGCACATGAAAAATCTCTACCCGCCACACACCACCGCATCCAACTTCAACAACATTAAGCAAACTCGAACTAAAACGTTTCTGTTAAGAAATTACTCGAGCAATTAATTCTAAACTAAAAACGTTTAGCCGCGGGTGCTCTGTGACGTGCGTTGATTGATGTCTACACTCGCGGCCGAGTTGAAGGGAACAGTTTGAATATTTATTGGACTTGTTTGTTTTTGAGAATTTCCGTGATACCGGTAAGAGCGGGTGAGACGTTTAGTTATGAATTGTTGGTGTTGCTACGTATTGTATTTTACTGTTGGAAGTGTAACTCCTTGGCAATTTTCTAATTGCCTATTAACATAGATATATCTAAAACAATTAGGGCCCATAATAGAAAGAACAAAATAAGGCTTGGTCGTTGCTGACAATATTTAGGTATATTTAATAAAAGTAAAAAAAACAGTGTTTGTTAAAACTTACATAACCTTTAATAAACCCAACGTTAAAATATAATACCTATTTTGTTTCAAAGTTTCAAGAAACATGAAAAACTTAAAAACAAAATAACATCACAAAATAAATATCCACCAATTAACGCAAACAAAATGAGGCGACAACCTCCCACATTTTCATGTTAATCAGTTATCCAACGACAGTGTACTGTGTGGTCGTTACATCAGACACCACGAGCGCGTGACAGATGCCGTATACACTGGCGTGCAAATTAACAGGACACGATTGAGTCGTCTGCTTTGAGTGTGCACTTACGCTTGTTTGAGTCAAAGAGTTGTTATACGTTCTGAGTTTAAAAAGAAAAAGAAAGTATTTATGAGACTGTTTAATTTTAAGGGTTGGTAACATAATAAAAAAAATCAGCCCTTATGTAGGATTGGAAAGTAATTAATAGCCTTGGTTTTCCTTACAAACTTTAATCTATACTAACATGGTAAAGCTGCAGAGTTTGTTTGTTTGAACGCGCTAATCTCAGAAACTTATGATTCGAATTGAAAAAAAAAATTGCGTTAGATAGTCCATTTGTAGGCTTTTGAACTAAAGTATAGCAAAATGTGTGTGGAAACCGAATTCTACGCGGACGGCGCGGCGTCGCGGGTGGCCGCTAGTAGTTTTATACAAACCTAAATTTGGTTACTTACAATTTTTTTATATTTAATTAAATATGCAAGGCAAGTAATAATTAAGAAACCATCAGTTAATTTTACCTCGCTCAACAGAATACTCATACGAATTTCACACGGTTACACCTTTTCCAACAATAAACATTTTTACTTTATACAAACCTTTTATACCGTATTCGTTTTTTGGCACTATATCTCCATTTTAAACCTTTTAGTACATACACTTAGTTTCTTTTTGATACTAGTATTTCGTGTGTAATTTTGCGTACTGTACTTTGTAGAAGTTTTTAAATAAAACCTTGTTTTGTCCTTTTACATCAGATATGTTCAGGTGTTGAGTTTGCATCAACTACTATTTAAATTACTTTATTTTTAGAACGCAACATTTTATTCATTCACCCTGAGGCCAGATTACTTTTTCCTTGCTAATAATAAAAAAATAATTATACGTAAAGGAACACTAAACACGTAATTTGCTAAAAAATAAAAATTAAAGCAATTGCTTTTGCAATTTTTAATTATATTCTGCTTTTGTAGACCATGTGGGCAAACGTGCCAAAGGATTACCTGATGGGAAATGATCTCTGCCGCCTTTGACACGAAAAATCCTGGCCTGTAAAATGAAGTTTGGAGACCTGACTCACTAACAGAAACAAAGCACAACAATAAATAAATAAACAAATAAATATTTCACTACATCACATACATTGATCTGACCCCGTGTTAAGTAGCTTAAGCACTTGTGTTACAGACATCAGAATCAACAGTGGTATTACAAATATACTTAAATAGATACATATAACACCCAGACCAGGACAAACAGACATGTTCATGCACACAGATGTTTGTCCTGTGCGGGGATCGAACCCGCGACCTCGTGCGTAATAGGCAACATCTTGACCAAAACACCAATCGGTCGTCACAATAACTTAATTACTCTTCATTGCACAACAAAATGGGACACAAATGGTGGTCTTAATTTCTCACAACATTGTCTACCAGTCCCTCTGGGTAAAACAGAAAGCACCTAGATTATTAAGTAACATTGTAACTCCAGTATCGACGATATTGTCTCAAGTCTCAAACTTGCGAATATAACATTGCATTTTATCAAAGGAACGCTGACTATTTCAATTTCATGTCGGATGTTCTAAGCTCTGTGGATTTCCAATACTGACTGTATCAGAATAGAGGATACATTTTGTTCTACTGAACATCTTGGGAGTAAAATAAAGTTAAAATAAATGGACGTCAAACTAAATGATGCTTTGATATTAAATTAAGGTTAGATGTGTAATAACTTTATGACCTTTGAGTAATAAAGTTTGAGTAGTAAAGAGAGGTAGAGCTTTGTGCAAATTCCACTTGAATGAGCCGCTCGTCTGGGGAAGTACCTCCACCTTACAGAAGACCGCATTGAAGTAGCACTTTGTAACTGTTGTGCTATGTTTCTGCTGGTGAGTAAGGTTGCCAGAGCTCAGTTGGGGAGGGTATGGAGTTAAGGCCGGCAACACATCAACGATACCTCTGGTGTCGCGGATGTCCATGGGCGGCGGTGATCGCTTACTGTCAGGCGACCCGCAAGCTCGTTTGCCGCCTCTTACATAAAAAAAAACCTGTAAAATCCTCGATAAGCAGGCAGGGTTGATGACCGAAAATGGTGAACGATAGAATATTGGGGAACGCAGTACCTATCTCTAAAACATCTCTATATACATATGTTTACTATTAACTGCTTGACGTTTCGGCTGCGTTACAACAACCGTGGTCGCAAGCGGTCATTTAATCCCGTTAAATAAAATTAGTGTTATAATACGTATAAGTCTAAAATCTTACATCTCTGTGGATTTCTATTTTCGTGTTTTTAGTTAATTTTAGTCTCAGATTTTGACAGAATAATGTTTTCTGTGATTCCTTAGCACCCAATAGGGCACAAAAAGCTCTATCGCCACGGAATGTGCACGCCTAATACATTGGGGATCAAAAATACCATTCCAAAATAAGTCTTAGAGCCACACGTAGTACAGAAGAACGACATAAAATAAAATTAAAACTATTTTAAAGCAGTTGGTAGTGCCCAACCGCGGCCCGGCACCCTTTACCGGTAGTCTGTAAAAACCGATAACTGCCGGTAACGACCGGTGCCGGACGCAAATTACTCCGCCCCACTCCGTATCATTTGCAGAATAATGCGACCACACCCTGCGTGTACTCTTTGATATTCATCCGAGCCCGCAGAGTGGACGATATTTAAATTTGGCTTTTACCGTCTGTCGTGTAGTGGGAAAAGTGGCCGTTTTTACGATTTCCAGGTCGTCCTAGGTTTGTTTCTCGGGTAGAGAAATATTTTTGACAGTACTACCCCATTCCTTCCCGTGGACTATGTAGGTACTCGTATCGATTAAGGTACAATCCGAGGGTGTCACCCGCAGCGTTACCCTGTTTATTATTGACCATACTGCGGTCACCAATCCATGATAAATTACAAATTACAATAATTGAGCCCTGGCGCACATTGGTGCAGTAAATGTCACTAAGCCAATTGATGAACATTGATTGGGCCTGTATAAAACTGTTCACGCATCACTGGACTGTCCATGGTTAAGGCTTTTTTTTGCGTACAATGCTGCAGGCTTACTGGATATGTAGTAATCTTGTGTCATGGAAAAGCACTGCAGCCTATAAAACTCAGTAAATAGCAATAAGCGGCGGCTTGATTGGCATCCATATTACTTGTACATAACACATTATCGCGCCTGGAATACATCGACACAATAATATTATGAACCCGTCAGTGCCGGCTCGTACTCGTAAATCCCGCCGGCCGAATTACCGCGCGCAGTTGGCGCCGGACGAATTTGACAGATAAGGGATCTGCGCGGAACTTGTGACTGATGTCTCTTATTTAAGTTGACCTGGACTGTGTCACGAGCGGGAGCGGTGTTGAAAAGGCAAACTTTAAAACTCATATTCACTTATTATGCTATTTGATTTACGATTACTTATTAAGCTCAGTCATGATGAAAAAATACATCGATCCTGTTTGTAATAAAAAAGGTCATCTAGTCAGGGAAGGGATAGCAGGTTAGTGCACTTCGTTATCATGTTTCATGCTAAACGTAGGCGTTAGAAAACAAATAAGAGCCATTTATTTGCAATCCTTCAGATCGGTTTCTTTTGTTATATGCCCATAGTCACCACATTAACGTTTACGTGTACGTAAAGAGAGGTAGAGCTTAGTAGAACTTCCAGTCAAATGAGCTGATCGTCTGGGTTAGTAATTCCAAGATTACAGTGAAATAGCACTTGGTGACTGTTGTGCTATGATCCTGCTGGTGAGTAAGGTCGCCAGAGCTCAGTTGGGATATAGAGTCTTCAAGCTCAGTTGGGATACCTACAGAGTCTTAAAGGCAGGCAACGCATCTGCAGTACTTGTGCATTTGTTGATGTCCATGGGCAGCGGTGATCACTTACCATCAGGTGAACCCCTTGTTCGTTTGCCACCCTAAAACTTAGAAATAATACCCAAAAAGACAGGTTAGTACGAGTAATGTTCAAGGCCAGATCTACATGGCGGTTGTCAGTCATACGCAGCCTCAACTGTCGTCACTTCAAGCTCTCAAGTCTCTCGTGACTTAGACCACAGGCAAAGGCTTTAAACGCAAGAGAGCCGCGTGATCCGGCTCCGCTCGCTCCTGTTAATTGCCGAGCGGACTGGGGCTGACAACATCCGTCCATCGCCAGTGTTGCCAACGAAATAAAATATTTTATTGCTTTTTTAAATAATTGATACGATATTGGAAGTATTTAATAAGGGAATAAAGATTTTTACTGCGTTTTTAGGGTTCCGTAGCCAAAATGGCAAAAAAACGGAACCCTTATAGATTCGTCATGTCTGTCTGTCTGTCTGTCTGTCCGCCAGTCTGTCACAGCCACTTTTTTCCGAAACTATAAGTACTATACTATTGAAACTTGGTGAGTAGATGTATTCTGTGAACCGCAACAAGGTTTTCAAAAGAAAATAGAAAAAAAAATAAAAAAACGGGGGGTCCCCATAGTTAGAACTGAATCTGAAAATATTTTTTTTCATTGAACATATACGTGTGGGGTATCTATGGATGGGTCTTTAAAAATTACATTGAGGTTACAAAGCTCATTTTTTTCTTAAGTGAATACTTTGCGTGACAGACTCTTCCAAAGTGGAAAAAAGTGTGTCCCCCCCCCTCTAACTTCTAAAGTAAGAGGATGATAAATCTGAAATAAATATATAATGTACATTACCATAAAAACTAGCAACGAAAATTGGTTCGAACGAAATCTATTCAGTAGTTTTTTTAATACGTCAAAAAATAATTTGTAAGGAACCCTCAGTGCGGGAGTCCGACTCGCACTTGGCCAATTTTTGAATAATTGCTCCAACGAAGGGCCATAACGGAAATGACTATGAAGTCAAAACGACCTTTGAAGTATCTTTATTTGAATAATAATTAATGTTAAAAGACCTGTAATTATTGAAAATAATTATTTAAACTACATTAAATAATTAGAAAATCCTTGGACCAACACACCAATTGCCTAGCCTACAACTAAGCTCGAAGCTAGTAATATGGATGCTAACACATTGGACATTACTTAAAAACTTTTTATTTACATATAATAGACACATAACTCCCAGATCAGGACAAAAAGACATATTTTTCTACACCAATGTTTGTCCATAAAAACCTAAAAAAAGAACAAACATAAACAATATTTTTCTTTCAAAAATATAACACAACCATAATATCTAAAACACACTGATACACGGCTTAATTAAAACTCTTTGTTTGCGAAATCTTTCAGAATCTGACGTATGAAGGAAAATACCTAACGTACATACACGTATCATATTGCTCAAAGGCCGTCGATCAAAATATAACGACGGTATAAAAGGTTTAATCACCGCCATATTGATTTAACGCTTCGATGGTCTAGTGTTTTAAGTACCGGGCCGTGATCTTGAGATCCTGGGTTCGATTCCCGGGTCGGGCAAAATTTGTGTTGATTTTTCTGAACACACCCCGGGTTTGTGATCGCCAACCCGCATTTGGCAAGCGTGGTGATTAAGCCAAAACCCATCTTTGTAACGAAAACATGATTTCAAATTATGGAGGCCTTTGCCCTGCAGTGGGACATTAATAGGCTGATACTCATATTGATTTTCGATAGCTCTAAGACGCCACCGACAATCGGATTGCGCATCATTAGTTTGAAGAGTGGAGACTAATTACGTACACTTATGGTAACAATGAAGATTTTCCTTTCATATTTGTAATAACAAACTTAATGATGTGTTTATGGATATTATTTGTTTTACTGTACACAGTATTTGTGGAGAAGCGTTATTCAATATATCAATCAATGATGTAAAAAAATCAATGACACTTTTCGTTGAAATTTTATAACTCACTAGCCTTCCATTTTCACCTGCGCGTATTTTCAAATATCCCCCCCTCCCCCTACATTTTCGGGATCAAAAGTACCCAATGTTCACCGGGGATAGTGTAGCTAGCCAACAGTGAAAGAATTATTCAAATCGGTCCAGGAGTTTTTGAGTTTATTCGTTACATACAAAAATATATTTTTTTACTCTTTATAATATTACTGTAGATTAATATCATAAAGTAAAACAGTTTCTTTGTTTGTTTGAACGCGCTTATCCCAGGAACTAAAGATTCGAATTGGAAAAGAATATTTTTGTTTTGGATACCTATTTCATTTTTCGAGGAAGGCTTTCAGCTATAGTAACAAAATATGAGTGTGTAAACCGAAATCAATGCGGACGGAGTCGTAGGCGGCCGCTAGTAAAAATCAAAACAAGAAAAAAGTAGTCTTTTGAGCATTCCCTCCCAGCAACTTAACAAAAATGCCACACGCATAAAGTCGATTTCAAATCACTAGTTTTGAAGATACTAACATAATTTAGCAGTAGATAATGTAGAGATATACATCCCTCAGCTTTCTTGCATAATGCCATAAATAACAAACACAACATTTGTAAAAACAAAAAGCAATCAACATCATTCCAGTTGCCAGTTGGAATAATTAATTTGTAACAAAATACAGTCGCTTTGAAACTAGAGCTCAATTAATATCATTGAATTTGCATAAAACTCGAATATCGTTTGTTTTGACGCGTCGCCACGCCGTTTGAGATAAGAAACTTGACGCAATCATTAAACTTAATGTATGCGATCTGTTGAAGCAGTCCCATCGATTTTTGTTAACGTTTTCGGTGGAAACCGGAGTTTATTTATTAAGAAAAGCATCACTCGTGAAGTAGACAAGAAAAATCAATTTCGTCTCTAGAACCACGTGGGATTCGAACTAACACTTTTCGTAGTCATGAATAATTTACATACTTTATGGCATAGGTGGCAAATGAGCAAGTTGGTCGTCTGATGGTAAGCAATCACCGCCGCCCATGGACATCCGCGACAACAGAAGTATCGCCGATGCGTTGCCGGCCTTTAAGATCCCATACCCTCCCGAACTAAGATCTGATGACCTTACTCACCAGCAGAATCATAGCAAAACAGTTACGAAGTGCTACTTCACTGTGGTCTCCTGAAATATGGAGGTACTACCCTAGACGAGCGGCTTATCCGAGTGCAAGTTTTACAAAGCTCTACTTCTGTTAAAAAGTGTACAAACTTACACTATATAGTTACTACTACTAATGTACTAATTACTAATTAACTGCTATTTTCATTCGTTAAAAGCATTTCATTCAATGAGTAATAGGCTTGAAACCCTAACCAAATAGCCTTAAAAACTCCAAAGTCCAGCTACCAACTACACTCAAACTGCCAATAAAACCCAAGAAAGACCTCCAAGATTGAATCTCAACAACAAAACCCATACTTTCTAAGGGAGCTGACGAGTTTTACATATAGCCACATCTTTCTTTGAGCTCAAACCGCTGATGTAATTTGTTTGTAAGCGTGCATAATCCTAATTTTATAGCCAATTCCAAGTTTATACACAGCGGCAATCTCACCGGGCTGACATTTGAACTCGGCCCATTCTGTCAAGCACCTAACATCGAATTAATCGTATTAACTCCATAAAGATTTAATTGCACTATAAATACGGATTAATTGACTGTATAATTAATTGAAATGTATTTAAACGCAACCCGATATACCGAACTGAGCATTACGTTTTATAGTTTTAATACTTTGTTTGTATAAATGTTTGGATTCCAGTTTGGGGATTATTTATTTAATGACTTTTAGTTTTCTCTTAAGTCAATTAAGGAGCTTTTGTTCATAAGTTGGCGATAAAAATTGCATCATTTCATTTAGGGATTAAAAAGTTACTGCAACGCTCAAAGTATTTTGTTTGATGATTATTCATAATGACTTTTCGTTTTCTATTAACTGTTTTAAGAAGCTTTTGTAAATCTGTTTACAAACATTGCGTAATTTATTTTGGGGATTAATAAGTTTCGGCAATGTTTTTAACTTACCACTGCTTAGTATTACCAAAAAGTTACGCAACACAAAATTTCTCGTAAAATGTGAAGTGCATTCATGACTATAGTTATAGTTTCATATTTCTCTTGTGTAAATGCAATTTATCTTTCGTATCATTCAGCTTACCATATCTTAAAAATGTGCTCATAGTAAAAATAAACACATATGCATACATTTCGTTTAAAAAAGATGCAAGTTACCAACAACATTATTATTTCATCCTTTAGAACAGAGTTGGTCACTGTCATTTTAAATCTAGAATATCACTTTTAAATTATGTTACAATACATAGCCTACATACTTATTCTATTCGCAAACAAAATAAAAGTATCCTTACATAATCCACTGTGGACAATATCTATTTCGTTTCACTTCCCAAATACTAAACAGCGGACCTAATTCAAAGTCAGTTGGCACACGAACATTTCATCACCCGGTATTGAGCCCGCTACAAATCACCCTGGCTGCCAAAGATTTATTACTTACTGCTACGTGTTAAGTGTTTTTCGTTCCAACACTAGTCCGAGACAAATGTCTTCGTAAATTGGAAATGCAGGACAATGGGGGATGCAGGTGGACGTTGATTGATGAGTTTGGGTGAGATAAGAGTTTTGATGGTATAAATGTATAATGGGTTAGGCAAATGAAGGAGCAATTTATATCAATAACTTTATTTTTCCCTCTCAAATCGAATCAAAACATATTTGTTGTAATTGACGCTTCATAAATTGCAGATGCAATTTTAAAAAAAAAAAGAACTGCACAATTCAAAGGGCAGTTTCTGTCAAGAAAAACCGACAAGAAACACAACGGTTTCCGTTTAGAACCAATTTTTTAAATAAATATTTCCCAGCATTGGTTTTTGTCCTATTACCGAGAACGAGTAACAGAATATGTTCATTAATAAAACATTTAGCTCTTTTTGAGGGACTGATTGTGTCCTAGAAGGTGGGACAAATTATAAGTGACATCTCGAGTACAAAATATGTTCATCACACAAACATTTGCCCCTAGCAGGATTGGAACCCGCGACCCTTGGTTTTGTAACCAGGGTCTCTGATCACTAGACCAACAGGCCGGTCATTTCATTAAATGATATACCAGTTATCATCTCAGCACTACCTACTAAACTCCATAGGGTTATTTCATTCCCACCGAGGAAGATACCACCTATTAGCAAACGACCGGGTCGTAGCAATCGAAAAACCTCAGTTATTTCTAGCAAGTTTTTCAACGAAAGCACATTTCCAACTAAACGCGATTCAATATAAACTTCTTTTAAACAGTTTTGCTTTTAGCTGCAGTAAATAGAAGTAATTCATTCTGCAATTTGATTTAGACATTTTCTTTTGCATTTTAAACCCGTGCCTTTGACGTGAAGTGTTGGCAATAAGAAGTAAAGAAACTTAACTGGAAATATTTTAATTACGCATTTTCGCCCGGCGGAGATAACATTTTTGCAAAGTTTTGCAACAGTAAACAGGATGCATTTTAGCTTTGTTGATGCGCTTTTTATGCTGTTTAAAATCTTTATGGAACAAAAGGATCGCACTTATCTAATTATTTCTGAATCTTTTTTGGAAATACTATAGCGGACGTTAGAGGAGCTTTTTTGTAATGGGATGAATAAATAAGACAATTTTAATTTCAACATAAAATCAATTCCTTTTTATAACGTACTAGCCGTCACCCACGTCTTCGTTCGCGTGGAATTCGGTTTCGCACACATAGTGTTAAACTATAGCTTAAAGTCTTCCTCGACAAATGGACAACCTAAATAAAAAATCGTTTCTGATATAGCGCGTTCGTAGTGTAGATACAGAAGCAAGAATTACACAAGCATGGTCAATGCTTGTGTAATTCTTGCTTCTGTATTAGAGATTAAGTCAAATCGAGACGTGAAAGGGAGATGAGAAAAATCTGATTGATACTTTCAGTTGCAAACGAAATACGTGCCTCCTTCATCCTACACTATGGATTGCTTCAAGAGATGCTTGGATGAGTATCTTGCTACCAGTATTGCGATGCCAGTCTTTTCTATTGTCATGACAATAAGAGGTCCTCTAATGCTTACTCGCACAGAGTGGAGCCAATATACATAACACTTGCAATATACACTTGCTCAAATATGTGAAAAAAAACCGGCCAAGAGCGTGTCGGACACGCCCATGAAAGGGTTCCGTACCTAAAAGATGGCCCGACCGCTTAAGACACCATTTAGTAAGGGCAACTGCACGTCATAAGTTGGTCGAGTTGTATAAAAATAACTATGTATGATACAGAGTTCGCTATAGTTTTCGTTGAATGTACTTACTTGGAGGTATACAGGACATTTTTTTCAGAATTATTGTAATAGTATTTCAAAAGTTAAGGGGGGGACGACGCTCTTTTTTTTAACTTTGTATTAATATATCTCGAGACTGGGGTGTTTGATCTACATGGTTTCAAGTCAAGTTTTATTGTATTTAAAAATACCTTTTTAACAATACCCCACACGATGGGGTAAGTCAATTTTTTTTTCGATTTTACTTTTCGATGTATGGGAGGGGGGTAAAAAATAATTATTTTTCGATTATTTTAAAAACCAATTCTTGAATTATCACTATGCATCACTCCACCAATTTTCGTGGCAATCGGTTAAGAAACGGCGGAGAACGAGCCAGGACAGACAGACAGACAGACAGACAGACAGACAGACAGACAGACATGACGAAACTATAAGGGTTCCGTTTTTTGCCATTTGGCTACGGAACCCTAAAAATGAATGATATATCCCTGTAAATAAATAACAGCTCCACCAATAACCTTATCAAGCAATTTTATTCAGAAAAATCAGAGTCACGTAGACCAATCAACATCGATTATCTGTCCACGTTTCCTTTTCCCGCCTTCCTTAAGAAACCACAAAAGATAACCCGAATTCAGCTGACCTACTTACACCCGAAGCGTCTTAAATACCCATGAAATGCTTAAGTGGTGGAAAAATACGTGAAGGCCGAATCGCCAATGTAAGAATATGGTTTGTGATGCTAGATGCAATTGAGACAACTTTTTGTTAAATGGGGAAAAGGAAAAAAAAGTTTTTATAAGGAACCAAGTAGGAATCGAACTTGCACCCTTAGCAGTCTGGAAAAATGCACTAACTATTATGCTACTGAGAGCAAAAAGGATATTTTTCTTTTTAATATAAAACTACCATGCCTTTGACCTCCGCCGTGTCAAACAGAATGCAGCCTAAGATGTTACAAGCCCGCCCAGAAGATGCCTATTCACTCTTACCTTGAAAAAACCCAGGATAAAGATAACCTAATTGGGAATCGAACTGAAAACATCCGAAATCTTTCCCATAACGTTTTTTTCTGTTCTGCTACTATCAGGTAAGTTATGTATACAAGTGCTGTAACAAAACTCGGGAACACAACTTCGAGTTCAAAGGGAGATCCTTTCCCACGGATCCCCAAAACCCTCCCATACACCTAATTGGATTAAACAGTGACAAAATAGAAGGAGAAAGTTGTTTCGTTGATTAAAATATCAGGTTTCCACACACGTCTCGTGGATTAGCGGTAGGTATAAGCATAGATTTAGATAGTGTTGAGATAAATTCGTTCTGGGAGGTCTTCAAATCGGATGTCTCCCGGTGAGATTTTATTAAGGAAGTGATGTCATAATTACATGCACCGATAAATTCTGGTGGTCTAGCCAAGTTGCCACTTTGTGACTTATATCTCCATTCCGCTCACACAGATAGTGCGGGGTGGTAATCAAAATCAAAATCAAAATATACTTTATTTATGTAGGCCTCAGTGAGGCACTTATAAATCGTCAATGATATCAAAATATAATGAATCTACCACCAACTTCGGAACGCAGTCATCTACCGAGAAAAAGAGACAAGAAACTCGATAGTTTCTCTTTTAAATCGCCAATAATCCCAATATTTTTTAATACATTAATTTCATTACGTTCTCCAACTAAGCCACACAGTTTCTTGTAATAATATTAGTCGAAGTGATGGCGATGGCGATAGTGGTCGAAGTGGCAACTTGGCTAGACCACCTGAAACAAACTCAAAGGATAATATCTATACTTATATAATAAAACTAAAGTGCTTGTTTGTTTGTTTGAACGTGCCCTTAAGAATTACTGGTTGTAATTGAAAAAAAAAGATAGTCTATTTGACGCGGAAGATTTAAGCAATAGAACCCACGCGGACGGAGTCGAGAGCAGCCGCTTGTTCAATAATATGATTACCTATAGATCAAATACGTGATTCAAAACTACACTGATGCGAAATTCTAGATTCAAAATATTTTTTCTTATTTGATTCCAATATCGATATCGACAATTAACATCTTTAAACAAATACAAGTTTTATCTGATAGTGCAGACAAGCCGACAGGGAGATTGTGATTTTTATAGCTAGGAGTCGTAGGTCGGCAGACCTTTACCCTTCAAATTGTTTTGTTCCGTTACAAGAGTTTGATTAATTAGTTTTTACAAGTTTATTAGAAACCTACTGAAGTTATTTTTTGTTAAATATCTACCTAAAAAGACAGCCGTTTTTTGTTAAAAAAGAATAGGTCTCTGAGTCTTAACTAAAAATGATAAAATATAATAAATGTGAAACCCAGTTAAGCCATAAATGTAATTAGATTTCACTGGATTGACCAAATGAGTAATTTCTCCAGCAATATGGATTCAAACCAAAACTGATCCTTATCACAACTCCTCAAAACTCAAAATTCCTTGGCACAGCTAAATCCTGCACTGGAGTTTCCCTAGGGCCCAGCTAGTCTGATATTAGCATGGATTTAGTTCCGCTATGACTCGCGCTAAGGAGGCCGGATACTGCAAGACGTCTCTTGAGGATGGCCGGTACAAGCACGAGACAGGTTACCGGGCATTTACACGATAATGGAACTTAAATTAGTCTCTGCGTTGGCCTAATGCAGATTCATACTTGTTGGAAATGTGGTCAGTAAATGATTTCAAAAGAATACAATGCCAAATTCACGTTTATAATAGTTGGGGACAAATATAGAGGCTTTATACTCAAAAAACGCATTTGCGATCCTTGCGGATTTTTTGATAAACGGGGCAGCAGCGATCACATACCATTAGGTAACACTTAGCTTGTTAGCTTATCTCATACATAATATTAATAATAACAAGCATTGGTAATTCGAAACCTAGTTACTAATACTAATATAATAAAGCTAAATTGTTTGTTTGTTTTAGCACGCTAATCTCAGGAACTACTGGTTCAAATTGTTTTTGTTTTAATAGTCCATTTATCGAGGAAGGCTATGTGTGTGACAACCAAAATCCACGCGGACGGAGTCGCGGGCAGCAGCTAGTTAAAATCACTGATAATTCGATATTACTGATTGGGACAAAATGTGTCATTTCTCCGGTATAATATCTAATACAAACGAAACCAATCTTTGACACCAATACTCAAAACTCATAATTCCTTATCACGGCTAAATCCTGCACTGTAGTTTCCCTAGGGCTCAGCTAGTCTGATATTAGCATGGATTTAGTTCCGCTATGACTCGCGCTCAGGAGGCCGGATACTGCAAGACGTCTCTTGAGGATGGCCGGTACAAGCATGAGACGGTTACCGCATTTAGATGATAATGGCATTTAATGCTGCATTTATGGATATTTGCAACAGGTGAAATGTTTGTGATATTATATTCTAGCCTATATTAATCAGCATCTGCTATATATATAATAGCGGCCCGTCACGCGGTTTCACCCGCGTCCCGGGGGAACTACTTCCCGTACCGGTTTATAATATAGCCTATGTTACTCTGAGTGAATGTAGCTTTCCAACAGTGAAAGAATTTTTCAAATCTGCCAAGTAGTTTCGGAGCCTATTCAATTCATACAAACAAACAAACAAACAAAAAATCAAACCTTTCCTCTTTATAATATTTGTATAGATTACTAGCCTTCCGCCAGCGGTTTCACCCGCGCGTAATTTCTTTTTTCAAATTTACCCCCCTTTAATCCCCACATTTCCGGGATCAAAAGTACCTTACGTTCACCGGGGATAGTGTAGCTACCCAACAGTGAAAGAATTATTCAAATCGGTTCAGTAGTTTTGGGTTTATTCGTTTCATACAAAAATACAAATCTTTCCTCTTTATAATATGTATGTATTAGTGTAGATAATACCCTTCCAGCCGTTTTCGACCACGGTGGCCGTTCTTACGATCAGCCAAGTACGCAGGATATTAGGTTTTCCAGGGAGTTTTCCGCGCTTAACCTCTAAGGTGGGCTGTTACACGTGAATGAAACACGACCGTAGAGAGATCAGGCGCATTACCAACGGCTAAACGTGCCTTCCGGACTCTAGTGGATTTCTAATAAACTTGTAAACACTAATTAATCAAACTCTCATAACGGAACAAAACAATTTTTAAGGGCAAAGGTCTGCCGACCTACGACTCCTAGCTATAAAAATCAAGATCTCGCTGTCCGCCTGTCTGCACTATCAGATAACAAGATTTGGATTTGTTTAGGGATGTTAGTTGACGATATCGATGTTTGAATCTAGAATATTGAATCAACTGTATAATCTCTAATCATATTATAGAACGAGCGGACGGCCGCGACTCCAGCCGCGTGGTTTTTGGTTTTCACACACATTGTGTTATACTATAGCTAAAAGCCTCTTGTCAAATAGATTATCCGACATAAAAAGAATTTACAATTAGAACCAGAAGTTCCTGACATAACCAGCAGTTTAAACAAACAAACATACAAACAAACAAATTTTCAGCTTTACCATATTAGTGTAGTATCTGACCGGTCGGTTTTACATTGACAAAGTCAATTAAAAAAAGAAATGCTGAATTTCAAAGGTAACATTTATGCACCAGAAGAATGTAGCATCGTTAAATCACATCGATTAAATAACTCCGCGGAATATAAGTAATAGTTCAAAGCAGAAACCAAAAGCATTCTTTAACCAACTAAGAGGCTCTTCACCACGAAGAAGCACTCGATAACATATTAAGCGAGCGATGCTCTTCGCCTGTCGCTTTGATCTTCATTTAGTTCAAGTATTCTATCATCGTTTAGATGGTCTCATTGTTTGATCAGATTGATTATTGACATCAATCAGGAACGAGATACACAATTAATATATAAATATCAATCCTGGGATAAACAAAAAAGGTGCGTTTTTTATTTTAATTTGGTACTATCGTTTTGTATTTTTTTTTTTGTTTTTTTTTTTTAATTAAATCACATACATTGATCTGACCCCGTGTTAAGTAGCTTAAGCACATGTGTTACAGACATCAGAATCAACAGTGGTATTACAAATATACTTAAATAGATACATATAACACCCAGACCAGGACAAACAGACATGTTCATGCACACAAATGTTTGTCCTGTGCGGGGATCGAACCCGCGACCTCTTGCGTAATAGGCAACATCTTGACCATTACACCAAGCGGGTCATTAAGTTCTCATTAATGATATTAAGCAGACACAAATAATGTATTATTGACATATACACAATAATTTAACATGCTAAGAAGATTATTTTTCAAATGACACATTATGACCCAAAATATGTAATACTTTTGTTCACTCGCGTTAATCAGTTACTAGCGGCCGCCGTGGTTTCAAGTCTCCTAAAGCCCTCCTTGTCAAATGGACTATCCAACGCAAAAATAATTCGGACCAGTAGTTCCTGAGATTAGCGCGTTGAAACAAACAAACAAAGTTTATTATATTAGTAAAGATGATCACAATAATTTATACAGACGATATCGATAAGTTATCGATATTCTTTTTCGGCACATCTCTAACTCCGTCGCAGCAGGCGCGCGGCATTACGGCACGGAACTCGAACCCGCGACCCGTGCCCGCCGGATCAGCAGTAACAACTTCATTCCGGATTGGAAATGATTAATAATTGACTAGGTTGTAAGTTGCTTTTGGTATTCGGAGATTGCATTTTTTAGAGTTTTCCTGTTTACTTCAATAAGGTTAAATCTAAATAAAGTTGAAATGTTAGCTTAGTCAAAACAATAAATAACTAACTAAGAATATGAAAACATATTCCACTCTTCTAGTTGTTTTGCTCTTTAACTTCAAGGCCTATCAAAGCCTAAATGTTAACACTATCTAACGCATGAAAATGTACATTATTGAGCGGAAAATCATTAAAAATAAAAAATAAATATTTTAGGATTCTATTCACAACAGTTCTTCTTCAAAGGTGATAAATAAGACAAAATGCTAGCTCTTTAGTGCTCTCTACTCCTCTCTTTCATACGGGCTTCATGTCCGACTCCTTTACTCTTAATGCTATACGCCTCTGGAATAGTCTCCCTGACAGTATAAGAAAAGCACCAAATAAGTTTTCTTTTAAAAGGCAGGTTCGTGACTTTCTGACAGAATCCTGACGTTGAATTGGTTTATATTCCCTTTTTTGAGTCATTATTCAGGACATCATCATCAATAATATGTGTTTGTATGTATGTATTTATTATATGTATTATATTATATGTAATATATATGTATTATATTAGACGTTATTTGTGTAGGTTTATTATCTGATTATCTTATGCTATAGTAATTTAATTATCTTTTTAAATTATATTTTGGTTTGCTCGCTACCGCATACAAACATTTCATTTTTCTAAAGGTTGACTGGTAGAGAATGCTTTTAGCGTTAAGTCCGCCTTTTGTACCTTACTTACTAGTGTGGTCAATAAAGTTTTTATAAATAAATAAATAAAATGCCTCCAGCTCCGGTGCCAACAATTAACATAAATAGAATTAAGGATTAGGGATTCTTTACAATAGTTTATCTTTGATATGTTCCTTTGGCGCCGGAGCTGGGGTCATTTTAGTGAGAGTTGGCCGATCCCCTTTTGCAAAAAACTAGTTTCATTAAGATCCATGAGCCGCTAATTAGAACAGTAGACATGAATAAACAGCGCTAATTAGAACAGTCAGTAAGTTAGCTTTTGTCGTCATCATCTGATTTCCGATCGTTCAATAACACTTCGTAAAAACCGAATGTGCATTCAAAGGTGTAAAATCGTGGGAAATCGAAATAAAAATCGCCCTTTTAATTAAAACCGCTAATAATATTCATAGGCTAATTAAACTAATGACTGACACATCACTATATAACGCCGACGAATAAAAACATAAGCTAATTTGAACCTTATCCCTTCCAGTTAAGATTGACGGTAACAGCTGGTTGTGACGGGAGAAGTTAGTTGATATTAGTCTCGTGCCAGTCAGAATGGTCATTAATTAATCTGAAGCTATTTGTATTAAAATGGCCGATAATTATCTTGACAGAAATAACATCGTTCCATGCATAGATTTAAAATCGTTAGAGTTGCCCTTACCTACTTCGAAATTAGAGCTATCGCCTACTGGAAAGAAAAACCTATAGATGACTATAGATTTAATAACCAGACTTGCCAAATCCTGGATCATGGTCAAAGCGGACCCCGCATAGAAACGGGATTAACGCTAGGAAGAAGAAGATGACTATAGATTTAAACGGGTGGCTGCTCAGATTAATTAATATCAATAGATGCAACGAATAAATTGACAGTTATGCTATCCTTTTTCTCCTTATTTTGCATCACGTGTGATAGGGCAAGATAGCAGACACACTTACTACTGCCGTCTGAACTGTCAAGTGGGATGACGTCATTATCGCGTGGCCCTCGTCTTTTTTTTTGACCACAAAGTTGCCTGATGTTAACCAACTATGCGGTCTACGATGGAGCGTGCTTGCTTAGGAAAAGCCCGTTTATTCTTGCCTTCTCGTCTTCTGATGACAGAGATTGAGAGAGAGAAACAGACTTAAGTAAAAGGTTTAGTGAATTTTTGACGTTTTGGCGGTGTCACTCAACGTGACATAAGCCAATTATCAACCGACTTAAAATAAAGGAGGAGGTCCTCAATTCGATTTATTTTAAATCTATCGTTCCACATCGGATTTTCCGGAAGGTTTGGCAGTTAGTGAGATGAAACTAATTTGTGCTTTGAGTTTAAGCTTCATCGAGCTGCCTCCTTGACACGGTGAAGGGTTTTGAGTTCGAATCCCGGGCCGGGACTTTGTAGTAAGGTTTTGTGGTAAATTTATGATGCCTAATGTAAGGCAAATTAATACACAAATTACTATGAATGATGCGAAACTAGAAATTGTCAATTCAACCGTATTTTTAGGAATCACCATCGATTCCAAGTTACAATGGGGTCCTCACATAACTGCACTAGCAGGAAGACTTAGCTCTGCTGCTTACGCGGTTAGAAAAATAAGATATGTTACTGACATTGAAACGGCAAGACTGGTTTACTTCAGTTACTTTCATAGTGTTATGTCATATGGTCTACTGTTGTGGGGCTCTGCTGCAGACATTGAGTCAATTTTTATATTGCAGAAAAGAGCTATCCGTGCGATCTACAACCTTAGACCTCGTGACTCACTTAGGGATGTATTCAAAGAAATTAATATTTTAACAGTACCTTCTCAGTACATATTTGATTGTATTTTATATATTAGAAAGTATAATGAACAGTTTCTCAAAAAATCTGATACTCACAAATTTAATACAAGAAATAAGCACAGACTTGCCTATCCAAATGTCAGACTGCAAAAAACTGGAAAGTCTTTTGTAGGATTAAGCATTAAAATGTTCAACAAAGTACCACAAAATCTTGTTGAATTGCCTTTACATCTATTTAAATTAAAAGTTAAGAACTGCTTAATGAGAAAAGGTTATTATAAGATAGAAGATTTTTTAAATGATGTTGACAAGAATTTGTGGGTCTGACAATTTCTTACCACTCTGCGCATGTGGTTGTCTAATTTATTAATTTATTACATTTGTAATTTTTTATTTTTTTATTTTTGACATTATTTTTTTTTTGACATTTTTAATGATTTATTATGATGACATGTAAAAAATTGTACAAATATTTATTTTTTAAAAAAGGCAAACTGTTGAGTTTCTTGCGGCACTTCTTCTCAGCAGGCCATTCACGTCGAAGTGCTGGTAGGTAAAAAAATGATATGACGTGCAAAAGAATTTCTATGTAAATCAAATTGCAAAATAAACCACTTTGACTTTGACTTTGACTTTGGTATGGGCTTCAGGACTGTAATTTGAGGTAAGTTTATTGCCTTTTATCATGTTTTTTAAATATACTTTTACCCCAACTTCCAGGTTGCTATCAGCCGCTTTCCTTCTCTTTTCCTTTATTTTCTGTATCTTTGTCTCTTACTTCTGAATCTAATATTTTTTGTTCAATGTCTGTCGCTGTAGGTATTTTTACTCTGAACTGCCTCTTAAAGAAGAATTGTTGGTGTGTGACTCCAATACATTTATTATTATTTTATTAATAGTAGATTGAAATATTCATATGTAACTATATATATATTTATATATGTACATACCCGGAACACCTCATATGATGGCAAGGGCCACAATACAAGGCAACCTGACATTGTCCAGGTCGCCCAAAATGTCCAATCTATCTACCTGTAGAACCTCTGCAATGCAATGGCGATCCCATTAGTCCAGGAATTTTAGATTTTATCTGCGGAATAATTCCTAGTGAGCTGAATTTTTGTATACACCTTTATTATGATATTGTAATGATGATGTGAAAAATCGACATTGATATCGTGCCGGCTAAAAAAGTTATAGGGGTCCAAACGTCACGAAAATCAGTTTTTCGCAAATATCTCGCGATCTATTGCTCTGAGGTCAATAGTGGTTTCGTAAAAGTTGTTCGTCGTAAAATTGTCTACAAAAAAGGTCTCTTGCATTTTTCTGTAGAATTAACCGTTTTTGAAATAGAGACTAGAACGCACTTACATAAGGTATTGAATACCGTACGGTGCATACCAAGGCATAAACCCTATTGTTTGTTTTTTTCCCTTTTTTGTTTGTGTGTTTTTTGTTAGTATAATGATCTACATATACAAATATAAAGGACTTGTAATACTAGCACAGTCAGGAAAATAGGAATATCAACTATAAAAAACTAAGTGGCAATTTTTTTTGTCACTTTATAACTCAAGAACGGGCTCATCGATCCAAACCAAATTTTCAGGGTTTGTACAGACTATTTAGTATATGTTTTATGTAAAGTTTGAACAAAATCGGTCGCTTTACTTTATACGTAGCGAAGCACGTACCGGGCCGCTACTAATGATATGGATGCAATGAGAATTTTAGCAATTTAGATCCACGATCTGCGAAAACAAATCCTAGTGGGCTGAATTTTTGTATACGCCTTTATTATGATATTGTAATGAAGATGTGAAAAATCGACATTGCTATCGTGCCGGCTAAAAATGTTATAGGGGTCCAAACGTCACTGAACATAGCATATCTATATCATTACTAGCGGCCCGGTACGTGCTTCGCTACGTATAAAAAGAACGGCCGATTTTGTTCAAACTTCACATAAACCATCTACAAAATAGTCTGTACGAACCCTGAAAATTTGGTTTGGATCGGTGAGCCCGTTCTTGAGTTATAAAGTGACAAAAAAAATTGCCACTTAGTTTTTTAGTGTTGATATTCCTATTTTCCTGACTGTACTAGTATTACAAGTGCTTTATATTTCTATATGTAAGACATCATAGTAACAAAAAACACACAAACAAAAAAGGGAAAAAAACAAACAATAGGGCTTATGCCTTGGTATGCGGCGTACGGTATACAATACCATATGTGAGTGCATTCTAGTCTTTATTTCAAAAACGGTTAATTCTACAGAAAATTGCAATAGACCTTTTTTGTAGACAATTTTACGACGAACAACTTTTACGAAACCACTAGTGACCTCTGAGCAATAGATCGCGAGATATTTGCGAAAAACTGATTTTCGTGACGTTTGGACCCCTATAACTTTTTTAGCCGGCACGATATCAATGTCGATTTTTCACATCATCATTACAATATCATAATAAAGGTGTATGCAAAAATTCAGCTCACTAGGAATTATTCCGCAGATCGTGGATCAAAATTGCTAAAATTACTGGACTACATGTCATGGGGATCAGTCACTCGAAATATATTTTCCTGCAACCGGCGTTAAAGGGCCGGTCAAGAAAAGGGCTACTCTTCTCCACATGGTGGAACAGCCTTACGAGAGATTTATTTTTATATGTATAAAATTAGTAAATTAAATTTTATAGTGTTATTTATACAACATAATTATGAATAATTATTTGATAAATAATGATTATCAATATTATTTGACCAACGATTATGAAAGACAAATAGCTGTGTCGCTATCATTGTATTTTACACTCTCAGTCAAGAACTTGGCTACCAAGCCTGCTTTTATTGAGCAGAATAAAACCTAATTGGTACATACATCGATCAGACCTTAGGTAATAATTATTATGTCTTGTGTATAACCGAACATTGGTTCAAACTTTATACCTAATTGTTTAATTAGTATAGGTAATTTTAAGGTAGAAGGGCTCCGCTGGAGTTTTTCCAGTTGTTGTATGAGGTGTACTATTACACATGATGAGATATTCAGGTAGATCATCCTTCCAATCTCTATTTCCGAATTGGCTAATTTTCCAACATTTTAAAATGTCCCTATTTTGTCGTTCAACCTGGTGAGAGTATGAATGGTGATTCATTTGTGGGAAGTATGGGATTGTATCATAAATACTAATTCCACACTCGTTACAAAATGTCTGAAAAATTGGCTTGTGAATTGGTTACCATTATCACATGTTAACGTGACTGGGTATCCAAGCCGGGAAAATATCTCTTTAAGATATTTAACGGTTTCGATGGCAGCGACGTTTCTCACAACTTGTACCTCCCTGCAACGACTGTAATAGTCAATCAGTACCAGCTAGCAATATTTTGATGGCAGGGGACCTAAAAACAGCCACCGCATCATCGACCCATGGCTCAATTGGCAGCTCCCGCCGCCCACCAAGACGGGGCGGATCTGGGGCGGAGACCAGAGCGCATCCTTTACACGACTTGACCCGACTCTCAGCGCCTCCATCGATTTCAGGCCACCACACCCCGGTTCCAAGACGAACCCCCATGGTGACAATGCCTGGATGTCGCCGACGAGCGGCCTCCAGCACCCCGTCCCGCAGTTCCCCGGGGACGACAATCTCACCTCCCCTAAGAGCTATATTTTCGTGGAAGCAAATCTCTGGCTGGAAAACCCCATACGACCGCACAGACTCATTCCAGACATTTTCATAAATTCCGTTTTTCAATGCCATCACTTCTTCGTCTTTTGAACGCCAGTTCAAAACAGACGCCAGTCTTTGATTTCACGAAGCGGAGACGCAATAGGTCTACTATGCTCTACTAAAGCGTTTATGTAGTTTTCATTATCAAATGGCACCGGGTGAGGTGATTGACAAAGCCTTGAAATTGGATCGGCAATGTTTTCTTTACCTGGACGGTAATTGACTTTATATTTGTAGGCTTGCAGTCGCAAAACCCAACGTTCGATACGAGCACATCTAGCGGTTTGAGTTCACTAATAAATTCGAACTCTTTTCCAAATACATATATTCTAAATTGCTCAACGGCCCACACGAGAGCCAGGGCTCCTTGTAACAACATCCATCATAATGTAGTTTGTGTTCAGTCTTAACAGATTGTCACGAAACCAAACCACTATGGCTTTCACACTAGTCTCTGTCGACATACCTTCCTATTGACCACACATTAATCGGCAAGCGATCTTTCATATTGATCATAGTAGGTCTCTTACTCGACGGTATGGACCTTTCAATTACTAATAGCCTTTCTTATTGGCTACATATAATTGAAACTTGATCTTTCATATTGATCAGTCACTATAACTACACTTTAATAAAAATTCCAACGTCTCTCTATTGACTGTAAAATACCTGATCTCTCTTATTGATCATTCACTCATTTGTTGATAGATATAAACCTTTCAATCATTAAGTCTTTCATATTAACCGTACAATTACATACTTGATCTGTCTTATTGATCATCTCGCCAATAGCCCTGCACTTAAGTCTCTTATATTGACTAAATAACGATCTTTCGTATTGATCGTGTTTTGTAACAAACTATGTACAGTTTACAGATTTACAATCTATCGTATTGACCACAAAACAACATATCATATTTGTGTTCCACACTTAATTCTCATTGTTCACCGTTATACTATCCAGCCTTTCTTATTAACATACACAACACATAGCTTGTGATAGATATACGAACGGTTACAAATTAGTTTTTTGTTTGCTAATTGCCTATCGAATTGGCTGACATCTATCTTATATTGCTTGTAGGAACTCAGTTTCAATTATCCAATAAAACAAGCCCCGGTAACGATAATATTCAGGTGAATACTGCTCAAATTATGAAATACCTAGGTGTATTTCGTTTATTTCCGCACAAACAATTTTCTACAGCTACAATAACCTTGTATGCAGGATCTTTCATATTGATCCTTAGGCCAAAAGTTATTGACCTTTTAAACTCATGGTCTTTCCTATTGACCCTTATACCAAAACCATTTATAGTCTTTCATATTGACCATTCAATCGCAATTCTTCTCTCATTGGCCTTTACATTACACATACAGCCGTCTTGTAGTCTTTCATATTGACCTTACAATGATAGAGACTGCCATTATTGACCCTTACATTATATACCCAACTTATAGTCTATCATATTGACTATTCAATAGCATTATCAATCATCATGGTCTATCATATTGATCATTAAATAGTATTATCGATGATCATGGTCTATCATATTGACCATTCAGTAGCATTATCGATGATCATGGTCTATCATATTGACCATTCAATAACATTATCGATCATCATGGTCTATCATATTGACCAATCAATAACATTATCGATCATCATGGCCTATCATATTGACCATTCAATAGCATTTCGATGATCTTGGCCTATCATATTGACCTTTAAATAATATTATCGAACTTCATGGCCTATCATATTGACCATTCAATAATATTATCGATCATCATGGCCTATCATATTGACCATTCAATAGCATTTCGATGATCTTGGCCTATCATATTGACCTTTAAATAATATTATCGAACTTCATGGCCTATCATATTGACCATTCAATAATATTATCGATCATCATGGCCTATCATATTGACCATTCAATAGCATTTCGATGATCTTGGCCTATCATATTGACCTTTAAATAATATTATCGAACTTCATGGCCTATCATATTGACCATTCAATAATATTATCGATCATCTTGGCCTATCATATTGACCATTCAATAATATTATCGATCATCTTGGCCTATCATATTGACCATTCAATAGCATTTCGATGATCTTGGCCTATCATATTGACCATTCAATAATATTATCGATCATCATGGCCTATCATATTGACCATTGGCCTATCATATTGACCATTGGCCTATCATATTGACCATTCCTAATTCTTGGGTTAACGCATAATATCTGGTTCTACAATTACCAATAATCAAAATACAGGCCAAATAGTCGTACTAATCGTTGTGATGGGTTACGAGTTACGACGTAAATAGTAAATGTATGAGATAATACACGCACACAGGCCATCCACTTTAATCATCGTATTCCTTGTAATATTTCCTCATTTGATTCGACCAGGAATCGAACCTGGGTCTCGAAGCCATCGGTCGCAACGTCTAACCCATTATAAGTTATCAAATTATTTCCATAACATTACACACTACTTTGCAAGTAGATACCTACTCACTTAGTTGCAACATCCAAAACTTATTTTAAATGTCACGTTATAGTTTAAATAAAGTAATGTAATGTATTCATCTGTACGTAATATACATACACTTGCATTCATTTATTTAGTACTAACGGCCCGGTACGCGTCTCGATATGTTTATAGTGAAATGACAAAAATTTGCGATTAATCAAGAACCGCTCGACTGATTTTGTGTAAACTTTACATAAACCATTTACTAAATAGTCCAAACAAAGCCAAGTATAACCACAATAATTGTCTACGCTCGTCGTAGAGTATATATATTTTATTCCGTTGATAAATATTAAGGAATGTGCAAAGGCCCGATACCACAGGAATGAACCATTTTCTATTGTCAAAATATAATAAAACGTTCACAAAACATGATAATTTATCAATAACATCTCGGCTCATTAACAACGATAGGTATATACCTATTGTGCGGCCGGCATTCCATTATGTTGTAAAACTCGACGGATCGCTACCTACGGCCGCGCACCTGGCGAGATTTTAGTCGGTACAGTAGTAATATTCTCAATTCTATTTCATTTTAAACGGCCTGTTTAACATTTAATGCTTAACTTTTATTTTGAATTTGCTTTTAGTATTCGTAAATGTTCGTAATCCGTCTTAATAGACACCTAATCCTCCTTCCTTTCTCTTTTTTCTTTGGCTAAAACAGACTAACTACTTACATTTTCTCTCGTCGCCACTTGTAAAATATAGTGCAGTACACTACACCCTCACTCTCATAATTCGGTGGGACAGCAATCTAACACGACCGTAGAGAGATCAGGTGCAAGACGTTGGTCTTGCCGTGTCTTCCGAAGCACGGTGAAGCTCCAGATGAAATTTTTCGGTCACCCATCCGATGACTGGCATCTGCGAACGTTGCTTAAGTTTAGTAACCGCAGGCCGAGTGCGCTAACCACTGCGCCATCGAGGTCCTCACCAAGCTTATAGACAAGCTATATTTTGCGGAAAAATGGTCCCTGAATGAAATCTGCCTCGACTTATTTTGGCAAGCGATCTAGCAGTTTGCCTGATGGTAAGCAATCACTGCCGTCCATGGACGTTCGCGACACCAGAAGTATTGCCGAAGACCCCATACCATCCCCAACTGAGCCCTGGCGACCTTACTCACCAGCAAATGCGACAAAAGACGAGCTATGATTGCCATGATAATCAGGGTACCAAAGTGGTATACTATCCTTTGCCATCGCCATAGCCGGCCGCAAGATACTTCATCACATAACGTTTAAATGAATTCACGTTAAAGGATTTAGGAAACACGAATGCCTGATTTATTGGCACTAAAAGATTTCGTTGAAATCCTACTAC
The DNA here is from genome assembly GCA_958496325.1 of Nomophila noctuella. Classification (NCBI taxonomy): domain Eukaryota; kingdom Metazoa; phylum Arthropoda; class Insecta; order Lepidoptera; family Crambidae; genus Nomophila; species Nomophila noctuella. The sequence goes on from OY292504.1 coordinate 1,422,843, forward strand.
TATTATAAAGGCGAAAGTTTGTAAGTATGGATGTATGGATGTTTGTTACTCTTTCACGTAAAAACTACTGAATGGATTTGAATGAAACTTTACCACAACATAGCTTATACATCAGAATAACACATAGGCTACAATTTTTGAGGTTTCTAATGTGAGGTCGTAAAAAAATTATTACGGAAATCGAAATCCACGCGGACGGAGTCGTGGGCGGCCGCTAGTATATATGTATAATGCTTAACGATTTTAATTAAGATTATTATCCTCATTTTGCTCTTTACTGGACTGTTCCTTCTCCAATAAAATAGACACATTTCAAGCTATTTTACTGTGTTTTTAGGTGTATCCTTGTGTAGGAGTAAAAAACTTTATATTAGGTATACAAAATTGCTAGAGGCTATAGGAAGCCATTTTGATTCCGGCACAAATTAATTATTTATGCCCATAAAATTGCTATATATGTTGGTGAATAAAATAAAAATATTCGGTAGTTTAGATGTAAAACTTAAGAAATCAGCTTTGTTTATTGGAAACTGGATTGTCTCTTAAGCAACGAAATGCTGTCCTAAGCTCAGCGTTAGTACACTAGCAGAAAATCATCATTATCAGGTTTTTTTAATATTTTCATTATATCGGCACGATATATAGGCTCCATTCTGCCTGATGGTAAGCAAAAGAGGAGGCCTCATTGCCATGACAAAGCTATATTTCTGCTGGTGAGTAAGGTCACCCACAAAGTCACAAAGCAGTTACGAAGTGCTACTTCACTGTGGTCTTCTGTAAGGTGGAGGTACTTTCCCAGACGAGCGGTTCATTCGAGTGGAAGACCCACAAAGCTTTCTAAAAATCTAACTGTGGTCACCAACCCTCTGGCTCAACGTGGCCTACGTCAAATAGTAGGCTATAAATAGGCTGATGATGATGATGAGTACACAGCACATAGCACATAGCACAGCAGTGATGAAACGTGTGCTTTCAAGGTGGATTCTCGTCAATTCGCGAGTGTCTCAGGCCTTCAAGGATCACTTCACAATTATCGGAGGCAGTCTAATAGGCGTGTACCGGACTACGTAGCACCACTGCCCATGGGAGCTGTTCTAGTCCGGCACTACACAGCACTAACGCCTCCATGGTCTAGTGATTTAAGCATCGAACCATGGTCTCTTGGTCGTGGGTTCTATTCCTGGGTGGGGCAAAATCAGTGATGATTTTTCTGTACACAGACCGGGTTTATGATCACCAACCCGCATTTGGCAATCGTGGTGGTTAAGCCAAAACCCATCTTTGAACCTAACCAAAACATGATTTCAAATGATGGAGGAGCATACTCCTGCTTGGCAAACCCTTCAGTGGGCTATTAAAAGGCTGATTCTTTTAACTATACGGCAAGTTATGAAATGTGCTGTGATTCCAAGGTGGATTCTCGTCAATTCGCGAGTGTCTCAAGCTTCAAGGATCACTTCACAATTATCGGAGGCAGTCTGATAGGCGTACGTCGGGCGGTTACGAAGTTATGGCCCATGTAATGGGATTTCGGCGCGGTTTTCAGTTTAATCTTCAAGTAAAAAGGATGGAGGGGAGGATATATTGTAAATTCGTCTTAAATGGTGTCTAGATTAAGGTGAATTATTGTCTGTTACGTACTTAAATTTGTTTTTATGCTTCAATGGTAAAGCTCAAGAATTTGGCCACATTGGCTCCAGCCAATATTGCCCTGACTCTTGATGCCTTCCAAGGCATCAAGAGTCAGGGCAATAACAGAGTTGTCTTCAATTAACATGTTTTGTTTGCGATTAGTATGATCTTGAACTCATTACGCATGGTATTATAGGTTTGGTGACGCGAATGTTATGCATCTGTTCCAAGAGACAAGAGCCAATAGTAATTAGTTACATCAGTCGGGCCTAAGGCATATTGGATGTTATAAAACATCGCATGAATTCATAATATGAAAAAAAATCAATTTCCGCCTTGGGCTTTAAAAGAAAAATAATTCTAGAACTTGAAAACAAGCTAAAGGCTGTCAGCTTAAATAGAGTACATCGAAATTACGGAAATTATGTTTCTCATATTTAAAGAGAAACATTGATTTTTAGGGACATTTTCAAGACACAATGACGGGCCCGAAATCTATAGGTATGCTACCTTTGAAAGTCAATCAATGCGATAGACCGTAAAAGCCAAGCTCACCTGACCAGATGTAGAATTGTATTAAAAATATCCAAGTTAATATAAAAAACCCAAAGATTACCGGCCATCCAATCACCGCACCGATATCTCAAAAAGTAAACCTCTACAAAATATGCGATTTATTACCAAATATATCAAAACAAAATCCGTCATTAGAAAATGTAATCCGGGTGTAATACTCCGTACTAACTGTCGTCTAAACCCGACTTCACACTCTTATTCCGATGGAATAAAGTCCATTTTTTCATTGATTTTTCCGCTCGGTAGTAGACTGGCCCATACATCACTTGTATGAATAATGTATGAGCCCGTGGACGTATTAATTTTAACTTCAAGTATTAAGCTGTCTTATTGATTACTAAGCATATAAAGTATGGTTGCGTAGCTGAGATTGTGTAAACTGACACATTTGGGATAAATATGATGAATTTGAATAAAAAATTTAAAAAATAGCTTTGGCAATTTTTTATACAGGATTTTAATAGCTTGTACTTAATTTGTTTAGGCTAATAGTATTGAAAAAAAGCAAATGGTAAATTAACTTTCGCTGAGGCCAGTCATTTGATGGGTGACCGAGAAATTTCATCTCGAGCTCCTCCGTGCTTCAGAAGGCACTATAAGCCATTCTCTCTCTACGGTCGTGTCAGATTGCTGTCCCACCGAACTATGAGAGTGAGGGAATACGGAGTGAACCTGTGCTTGCATACGCACTTGTGCACTATAATAATATCATGCGTACTAGGCTGATCGTATGATCGGCAAGTTATATGGCCGGAAAAGGTAGGTATTATTATTGCGGTTTAAGAATCTTTATGTCTCATAAGAATTACATTCACTTACATGAGATAATAATGTACGTTAACACAATAAATGTTTCTTACTTAAATATTAATGGGCTAAATTAATAATATCACTTTGATATTTTTTTTCTTTCTTAAATGCACGCAAATGAGGCCAAGTGAATTATCAATCTAATCTTACTTAAGTGTAAGAAAAACTCCTTAACCGTGTGCAATATACAAATTACTTTACAACCGTGCTTTAAAATTTTCGCTGCAACATTTTCGTGGGAAAACTTGTGTAAAATACTAAATTGGATCCGAATTGCGTCTTTTTTTGTAGTTCTTTTACATTTTGTAGCTCCGTTCCTGAATTACTAGCCTTTCACGTTTTGCTTTAGGGATGCACGAGAAATGTTAGAACCTTTGTCTGTACCTTGGTTAAAACCATTTGGTTATTTCACTATATATATATTTATATGTTACGGCTAATAGACGAAGTGCGGCTACACCTAGTTTAAGCCGGCTACAACTAGGTGCAGCTCACTCCGATAAATAAGATATCTTATATAGCTACGTGTCTCGTAAAAAATAACGTGGGCTAAATAAATACTATTAAAATATTACAGATACAATCTATCCCACTACTATTATAAAGGCGAAAGTTTGTATGTATGGATTTATGGATGTTTGTTACTCTTTCACGTAAAAACTACTGGATGGATTTGAATGAAACTTTACCACAATATAGCTTATACATCAGAATAACACATAGGATATTGGAAATCGAAATCCACGCGGACGGAGTCGCTGGCGGCCGGTAGTTTACTATAAATCTAACGTGGGTAGAAGCAAGCACCTTCTCCAAATAAGTAACATTTATTAATTAACTCCACTACCATTAGTTATAAGCCCGTCGTCTCTTTGACTAGGACTCAAGTTCACTAGAGGGGCAGAATTCAATAATTAGGGTTAAACAGGGTATATGTTAAATTGGCGGGCCCGTTGGTCGAGTGGTCAGAGACCCTGGCTACGAAACCAAGGGTCGCGGGTTCGAATCCCGCTAGGGGCAAATGTTTGTGTGATGAACATCGGCATTTGTACTCGAGTCATGGATGTTTATAAAAAGTATTTAAGTATGTCTATCCGTTCCCTAGCATCCATAGTACAAGCTTCGAGCTTAGTTTGGGGCTAGGCAATTGGTGTGTCATTTAAAAAAAAAAAAAAAAAACTGATAAACCTTTTTATTTGTTTAAATATCCCACACATATCCGAGTTAGGAATTTAGTTAATTGTAGCGATTAACCAACTACGTATATAACGGAGGAAATCTTATACATTTACTGTCATAGTTAGGTGGTACACAGTCTTTGGATTTAAACTGAGGTTAAAATAAATCTCATGCCAGGGCGAAAATAAGAAAGAGAGGTAAAACTTAGTGGAACTTTTACTCAAATGAGACGCTCGTCTGGAGATGTACCATCACCTTACAGAAGATCACAGTGAAGTAGCACTCCGTAAATATTGTGCTATGTTTCTGCTGGTGATCACTTACCATCAGGTGACCCTATTGTTCCTTAGCCTATCATGGTGACTATGGGCATAACCCCATATATTGCAAACTGGAAAAACTATCCAAAACACTAGAAACTCATTATTATACTGTACCCTATCTCTAGAGCCCATTCGTGCTTGACCTAACAAAACCGGGCACTTTTGACCTACGCCTGACCTGACGAGCTCGAAAGCCATTCTCACTCTACGGTCGCGTCAGATAGCTGTCCCACCGAACTGTGAGAGTGAGGGAATAAGGAGTGCACCTGTGCTTGGTACGCACATGTACCCTATAATAATATCCTGCGTACCTTGCTGATCGTATGATTGGCAAGTTCCATGGCCGGAAGGGGTATTATTTTTATCAATCTAATCTAAGTTAAGTAGTAGACAACAAGCTTACTGTATGCGATATATAAATTACTCTCACACCGTTCTTAAAAATTCTCGCTGGAACATCAAGAAACTAATTATTATACTGTACCCTATCTCTAGAGTCTATTCGCGCTTGACCTAACAAAACCGGGCACTTTTGACGTACGTCTGACCGCGCTCAATTACCTAATGGAGCCTCCATTTGGCTGCAAAAAGAACGAATACTGACACATGCTTGCCTTGTGGAGTATTTTTGTTATCATTGCAAATATGGCGACTTTCGCTATGTTTTTTTAATACGCCTCCAGCCGTATTTAGCCATAGCGGCTGACCTTACGATCAGCCAGGTCTATATTATAGTGCAAAAGTGAGTGCGCCAGCTAAACAGCTTAAAAGTAATCTTTCTCTTTATAAGGTGTAACAAAATATACTGCGAATATTTTAAGAGCGAGTATTTAGTGGAAATGAATTAAATTCAAAGAGTAAAAGTCAATGCCTACCGAATTCGGGCATTGGCTAGCTTGCTCAGACAGGCCCGTTGGTCGAGTGGCTAGAGACCCTGGCTACAAAACCAAGGGTCGCGGGTTCGAATCCCGCTAGGGGCAAATGTTTGTGTGATGAACATCGGCATTTGTACTCGAGTCATGGATGTTTATAAAAGTATTTAAGTATGTCTATCCGTTCCCTAGCTTCCATAGTACAAGCTTCGAGCTTAGTTTGGGGCTAGGCAATTGGTGTGTTAGTCCAATGAATTTAAAGAATTTAAAGAATTTAAATTTAAAGAATTTAAAGAATTAAATTAAGTCAAGTTTTAAAAATATTGTTTAATTAACGTCAACATTTCCACGGTCTATATAACATGCAAATATATTAAAACATTGCATTATTTACCTTAAACTAACGGAACTGTAAACAAATATTTTATGTGACTAATACTAATCGCCCAACTTCACTTGAGCCTCAAAACGTTTCGCTTCTCCGGCTCTTTGTATGAAGCGAAGGGCTTTCCAGAGTTCAACTTAAATTGGTTTGTTTGTAAAGCTTACGATTTTCAATGTAACAAAATTAAATGTAGAAAGTTAATATTAATAAGATTAAGGGCAAAGGTGATATGACTGTTATGGTTTTCATCGGTACTGTGGATTTTAACGGCTGGGAAATGCAAATAATATGGCCCCAGCTACATTGATTAAGTTTCTTGTCAATGTGATTGCAAAGGTGTTTGGTTGGTTGACTTTTATGTATCTTCTTTAGCATTTTTTTGAATTGTATATCTTGGCAAACGAACAAAAGGGTCACCTGATTGTAAGTGATCACCGCTATCCATGGACATCAACCGCACAAGGGTCGCAGATGCATTGCCTGCCTTTAAGACTTCATACGCTCCCCAACTGAGCTCTGGTAACCTTACTCACCAGCAGAAACATAGCACAACAGTTACGAAGTGCTACTTCACTGCGGTCTTCTGTAAGGTGGAGGTACTTCGTCAGACGAGCGGCTCATTCGAGTGGAATTTCCACAAAGCTCTACCTCTCTTAGTTCACTATGGTCTTCGGTTAGGTGGAGGTAATTCGACCCCAGACGAGCGGCTCATTCGAGTGGTAGTTCCACTAAGCAATACCTCTCTTAATAGTAAATTTTAATGGACAAACGGGTTCGTAAGAAGTCTGACCATAAATATTTACTACAACATATGCCATTAACAAACATTAACCAGAAAGGTTCTGTGATTTGCATTTTACTTTCATTATTTCTTAAGTTTTACATGTTTTTCGTAAATGTCTATACGAAATTAACAACCTATCTAAGGTGCTTATTCAAAATTTAGCACCTCTTTGGCTATTTAGGTGAATGTATCTTAGATTAATACTATCGTTACAGTTATATGTATTATTAGAACTTACTATTAATCTTTTATTATACATCCACTTTATTTCAAACAATAAAAAAAAAACCTTAAACCAACTTGATAAAAATAAACTACAACTTTCAAGTTTTAGTTAAGACATTACTTGACTAAATAAGTTATTATACTAAACTGATTCAAATTACTATTTGAAGAGCTAAACGATGTGGTGATTATCGATTTGAAAGGAATCGATTTGAGTATTTTTTTATTCAACTGAGTCGATGTTTAGTAAACGCTAGTAGTAATAAGCTTCAATGGTTGTTTAAATTATACTCATTAAAAACATTCATTTGAAAGATGTTTCTGGTGTTATTTATTAATTTAAATTAATAAATACATTTCTTGGAAAAAACACACCAATAGTCCAGCCCCAAACTTAGCTCGAAGCTTTTTAAATGGAAGCTAGGGAACGGATAGACATTCTTAAATACTTATATAAACATCCATGACTCGAGTACTATTGCCGAGGTTCACCACAAAAACGTTAGCCCCTAGCGGGATTCAAACTTGCGCAAGATGGCTGGCAGGAGCTGGATGCGAGTCGCCGAGGATAGAGCTAAATGTAGAGCCCTAGGAGAGGCCTATGTCCAGAAATGGACTGCGATAGGCTGATGAAGTGAGTGAAGATATCAAATGAAACAAAAATCCATTTGAGCTCTGAAGAACTTTATGGCATCAAAAAAACTTTTGCTCATACAAAATATATTTCATTAACTGGCTTTAAACAAGATTTTATTATCAAAATGTCAGATATTTATACATTTCGAATCAGAACTTAAACAATAACTTATACTTAAAGTAAATAATGACAATGGAACAATAAACCGAATAATTCAATAGTTCTTGAGCAATTAGTAGGACAATGGCTCCTCATAATAGATTCAAACTACGCCCAAAGTTTCGTCATCAATAAATAATAACTTAACTAGGGGTAGGTATTGACTACGGTAAGGAATAAGTTGAAGTTAGCTTTGCATTGAACCGACAAATCTTTTTTGAACTTCACTTATTTTTACGCTTAAATATTTACTTCTATTTGACGGTATGGTGTAATGGTTAAAACAGTAGGTTAGACAAAGAGGTCGCGGGTTCGATCATCGGACAAAACAAACATTAGTGTGCATGTCTGTTTGCACTGGTCTGGTTGTTAATGTTTATTTATTTAAGAGATACATTCATTGGAGTAACACACCAATTCCCTAGCCCCAAACTAAACTCGAAGCTTGTACTATGGATGCTAGGGAACAGAAAGATAAACTTAAATACTTTTTTAAAATGCCGATGTTCACCACACAAACATTTGCCCCTAACGGGATTAGAACCCGCGACCCTAGGTTTTGTAGCTAGGGTCTCTGAACACTAGACGAATGTGCCCGCAAAGTGTAATAAAACTTCGCTGTTGGTACTGATATCTGTTACACAAATGGTTAAGCTACTTACATATAAAAGTATGTGAATTTAAAAGAGTCTTAAATAATTTACTAAAATACTCTACAAAGTAAACTTTGAAACACAAGCTTTGCACACCCCTATTTTAATCCTTTCGTTGTTCAGCCCCTTCAATTCAGTCCACGGTATTTAAATAACACGAAATTACAGTTTCATAAATGAACTCATAATTTTCTTTTAATAAGATAATGTTACATTTTTTGTAATACGTGTATAATTTCATCATAATTATGACTGTCGCCGTACTTCTTTCCATTCCCCTTCACTTGATTAATTTTTAACTAGTTAGTTAATGTTTTATAATAGTTTTTGATTTAACTTTTACATAATATATTATATTTTTTATGTTATTCGGAGGCAAACGAACAAGACGGTCACCTGATGGTTAGTGATCACCGCTGCCCTTAGACATTCACAACCGCAAAGATTCGCAGATGCGTTGCCTGCCTTTAAGACCCCATACCCTCCCCAACTGAGCTCTGGCGACCATACTCACCAGCAGAAACATAGCATAAAAGTAAAGTGGAGATACTTTCCCAGACGAGCGGTTCATTGGAGTGAAAATTCCACTAAGCTCTAACTCTCTTATATATATATTTTAGACCTCAAACATGAATAATTGCATGATAAAATTGTTATTTCTATTGTGGGTGTGTAGGTTCAGTGTATTTTCTATGTTCCGAAGTTAATCGGCAGAGTTACCAAATTCTTGGAAACTGAGCAAGAAATCATTATTATTATAAAATAAACATAATATATTCCTAAGTTTACACCTACTCTATCCTCGAACATTCAGAATATTTTAACGCAAACTATATTTGCCTTAAAAATCATCACACGATACCCCGCTGGGTCTCAACAGCTTAAATTTAAACAGCACTCGACAGTTTATGGTAATCAATCGATTTAAATACTTTATTAATTCGATTCGATTGACGGATTGCCGATTATCTCGCTCCATCTCGATTATGAGTCGATTATTCATAATTCAATTTTGGGTGTTGTGATGAATCGACTTTTTGATGCGATTCGTATATTGTGTGGACTATTATGGGTTTAATCTTGTTTTATGAGACGTTTTTGAGATAACACTGTGCTTGATTTACGGATTTAGCGTTTTTTATCAGTTAAAGTTGTATTTTATTCGATTTTATTTGCCTTTAATGTGAGCATGGGTTTGTCCTTTTCGATTTAAATAGCTTTAATGGAGCATTCTTTGGCATTGTTTACGAGTATACGTGCGTGATTCATGGACAAACTATGTCGTTTAGACACAGAACTTCGAGAATATAATTTAAAATTATAAATAAAACAAAGAAAATAAATCATATTTACATCTACAATAGTTTGCAGCTTGGCATATTTCTAAATAAACATATTTATGAACTAATAAGCATGCGTAAAACATTTAATATCATAACGAAAACACGAAGGAGATTCATAATTCACAGTTTAAATAAGTCCAAAATTTATTTGACAAATAGCTACTCTGCACCAATAAATTTCGTCATTCTATTTCACAATAATTAAATGACAATAATTCAAGCGTTTAAACGGATATTTATTAACGCGTCATAAATATATACAGACCCGATTGCGTTATTAAATTATGGATGTTATTTTCTAATCATAGTTTGATATATTATAACAAAAACCATAATGGTGGTCGGATGAATTTTAATGTCACTAAATTGCGACTACACCGTTGACTGACTAGACTTGTTTTATTTAACAGTTCTTGAACATGTGGGGCTATAATTAGCATAATTATACATAATAAAAAACCTACCTAAAGAATATAATAACATGTAGTTGACAACAGATTTGTTAGACTTGCTCCTGAATGCGGGTTTTCTTGTTTTATAATCATAAATCTCTAATCGGTTATAACTGATAGTCATCGGGCAGGCGGTTTGGTGGCAGTATGTGCTTCTGCTTCTTAATTGTATCCTGGCAGTACAACTGCACATTATGATGTAGGTACTTACCGACATACATACAAATGCCTGTAGCCGAAAAAAAAACCGAACAGAAAAAGCAAATAAATTACAAATTTGTAATCCGTAGTAATACCATTAAAATTAAAAAATCTATTGCAGCATAAATATGTCTCTTCCAAAATAGCTCAGGATGTTAACCTTCAACTTAGAGCTGGTATGAATTCCGCATAGATCTTTGATAATCCAGAGGTGAGCGCCTGATAGGATTTCAACCAACGACCTCACGCATAAGAATAGGCATCCTAACCACTAGGCTACCGATCTCTTGATTCGTTATCAAAGCGGCTCAAAAAACAGGCTAGGGGATGAAATATAAAATAAAATGGGAGATACACAGCCATGATACGCGGGAGGCTTGTAAACACGCGTGCAGAGATGGAAAAACTTTGGGCAAACTGAAACGCACGGGCCACGCGTTTGAAGAACTGAACTACTTTCATAAATAATAAATAAATACTTCACAATATTACATACATTTATCTGACTCCGTGTTAAGTAGCTAAAGCACTTGTGTTACATACGTCAGAATCAACAGTGGTATTAAGAATATACACACATCAACATTATCTAGGGATATCTACATATCATCAAATATCTTAAATACTATTAGGAATTTGCTAATACTGTAAATGGAAAAATTGTAGAGAATTTTATAGTTTTTAGTAATAAATAAAAAAAAAATGTGATTTTAATTGTATTTTTAAAAATAATTATATTTTTATCGCCCTAGGTAAATTTGTGTGGTAGAAAATCTGCGTTTTTTTTAAATTAAATGATAAAATTTAATTCAAATAAACAATTTTATTAATTTAATCAGTGTTGCCACCTCTCGCGTTTATTATAGCATCAGTATCAATTGTCAATGCTTAAAATTAAGTTGTTAAGGGCTTGTTGCGTTATGAGACCCCCATGCTCTTTCAAAGTGATGGTGAAGTTGTTGTACTGTCTTAAAATTTGGTGGGAAATGTCTTAAAACTCATTGATGTAACATGCCGCACGCATGCTTGATAGGATTTAAGCCGAACGACTGAGCAGGGCAATCCAAAACTTGGATATCGTAGTCTCGTAGAGCGGCCGGCACCTACCGCGCCGCATGGGAATTAGCACTGTCGTTCATGGTTATAAATTCCTGGATGATTTTGACTTTGTTTAGGACAATGACAGATTTTACTACCTTTTTGAGATGTTTTTGCTTAGTTATGATGAACTGGATACAAACGGGCTGGGTTCGTTCACCCAGAAAAAATCCTCCTAAAATTATGATTGTCCCGCCTTGGTATAAGTGGATTTCCTAAGGGTGTCACAGACGGCTAATACTGTCAGGAGTTCTCAAAACGCGTGTTCTTCTTGAATCTGGATAAAATCTATAGCGGGAGTCATCGGTTTACAGCATCACAGACCAAGGGTCGTCAATCCATGGAAAAATTTCCTACGCCCAAGAAAGACGCTTACCGCGATTGCCCCATCACAATGCTCGTACACGCAGCGTTAGTCCAACATGAAGACCCACTTCATGCAAACTCCTTTGCACGGTTTGATCGCTTTCCAGCAGCTGATGGTCCTCCTGGAGCCATTTTACTAGTCGCATCACTGTGATGTTTGGTCGTCCTCTAGCAGTCTTTTGGAAAAATTGATCCTGTGTCTGGGTAGTAATGCGATTTCTGTTTTAGTGCCGTTCAACCACGTTCTCAAGACTGTGATAATTGCTCCATAACCTTGGTAACATGTTTTGGTTGTTGGTTAGGGTCTCGGCAATGACGCGTTCGAAGGAAACACTTTCTTACAAGACCACGGATCGCAACATTTCATTTCAACTCAAATGATGCCGTTACATTACTCTTCAAAAAACACGCAACAAGTTTCATAAAAAAGAATTAAAAAAAACATCACTTTTCTTTAGTAAAATTTCAAAAAAACAAATTTAATTTTCATGCACTTTTCCCGTGCGGAGGGAACTACCAATATTTTTTGCCATTCTTTTGTTTTTCTATAAAAATATTTTTTTTATGAAAATAGAATAAAATACCTTTCAATCGATATATAAACTTCATATAAATATAATATATAATTAACAATATAACGTAGTTTATAATATACAATTAAGATATCCCTAGATTTTGTTGATGTGTGTACTTAAATATATGCGTATAACACCTACACCAGGACAATCAGATATGTTCATGCACACAAATGTTTGTCCTGGAATCAAACCCGCGACCTCTTGTGTAATAGGCAACATTTTGATCATTACACCAAGTAGTATACTTGGTCTGATTTGATGCTATTTTTACTTCCAACTTGTGGCCTTTTATAAATAAGATTGGCACTGAAGGATATTAACTGTTGATAGAGTCCAGTAAAATCAATTTCATGATCATGGATGGATCATGGATCATGGTTACAAAATCGAGACTAGCAATAAACTTTTTGGGAAATCCACTGCGTGACGTAGGCCAAATTTCGCTCAAATTAGGATTAAGCCGATAATCACCACGCTGGACAAGCAAAAATGCTATGCAAATACATACATAATAAAATGTATGTGTGTGTAGGTATAGGACCCTGCTACCTATCTTTGCCCTTAATAATCCGTAGTAATTTTTACGAAACACACGATAAAAAAATACGGTGTGGCACTACTAATTCAATGAAATGAACCATCAACTGGGTAAGCCAAGATGCTGAAATATCGCTATCGTCGCGAATTATATCTCGCTCACAAAGTATTTCTGTGAGCGGGATGGACATATAAGTCGCGACAAAAGCGATATTTTCGCTCTTGCGAAACGACATCTTGGCTAGCCCATCTGGTCCTACTCGTATTCTAGACCAGTACTACACTGCACTCTGAACATGATCGTTCGTAATCCTACCAAGCAGTGTGTCCCGTTATTTCCTAGTTGGAAGTAAATTCCGCCAGCGGCGTATTGCTTAGTAGTTGACTTTAGACGATTAGTGCGGGTTCGCGCCCTGTTTGTGCACATGGCTACGTAAACAACTAACGTAAAGCAGCGGGCAAACATTGTAGTGGAATTACTATCTCGTATGGAAACATCATTTGTATTGTATTTGAGGTAATTTAATTAATTAGTTCGGGTAATTTTGCAAGTCAACGTTTATGCTAGAAGTCTAATTGAGCTTATGGTGTACTAATGGGTGGTATATTATAGATCCATTGTAATAATAGATTGGTATTCTCCTTTTCTACGTGGTATAACACCCAGAAATGGTAATAGTCTGAAAGAAGTCAGTAAATTATTGGTAACTTGCAATTAACACTAAGCATAGTATTGGTTTCTTTGCTAGTAAATAAATACATTTATATTTCTACCGAGCACTTATGGCGATTTTTGGCGAAAATCACAACACCCACTTGACTGCAAATAATAATTGCACCGACGCAAAGTGTATTATTATCTGAAGTAGTAACTAATATACTAATTAACAATTCTTTTTTAATATTTTTAGCTGAATATGTGTAAGTTGAAGAGTTTGTTTGTTAGTTTGCTAGTTTGAAAGAGCAATATTCAGAATCTGCTGGTTCGAATTGAAAAAATATTTTTGTTTTGGATAGTCTTATTGTCAAGGAAGGCTTTAAGCTATAATAAAACACTATGTGTGCAGAAACCGAAATTAACTCAGACAGAGTCGCGGGCGGCCGCTAGTTACATAATTTTTAATTAAAGTACGCCAATCCAATTCCTGTGGAGCGAAACAATAGAAAATCCGACCGGAGTTTACCTAGAGTGGCCACTTGACGTTGAAATTTTATCAGAATTGTGTAAAATAAAAGCTAGAGTTTGAAGCGGCCGGGGAGGCTCCCTCTAACGGATCGCCAATATAGAGCCATTGTATCAAATACCCTCGATTCTAATAAAATTGGGAAAGCGAGTGAAAATCAATAGGCTCTTCATCTCAAGACTACTCTACTAGGGATGCTGAAATTGCTAGAGATGTGACAGGATGTCCCAATATCACTATCTTATTAATATTCTAAATGTAGAATTTGTTTGTATGGATGTTTGTCCGTCAATCACTCTGAAACTACTGAACGGATTTTGATGAAATTTGGTATACGGGTAGGACATGGGGACTTAGGTGAAAGAACACTTTTTATTCCGATTAAAAGCTGCCATGGGATAATCCAAAATCCACGCGAACGTAGTCGAAGACGGCCGCTAGTTTATAATAAAAGCAAGTCACTTTCACCCGTATGTCCCTATGCCTCCTAAAGGGGGACGCCGGCTGGCCATAGAAGTGCAGGCCCACAGTGCACACATATGAAAGTACTATGGAAATATAGAGTAAATAGTCATAAGTTAACTAGCGAAAGAAAGGGTTTAAAAAAAGTCAGTGTTTTTGGGTAAATGCATATTCATTATTTTCCATCAGTAATACAATCTACGATTTCCACCATATTAGCTGTTGAAGGTTGTAAAAAGTATTTGTTTACCTGCTGCGGCTGAACCCGGATCGTCGGAGTCAGTATTCATGATGAAGTTGTTTAGTTAAACGCACGAAATAAAACCGATCACTTTGTTGATGCAAGAAAAACACAATTACTTTTTGATATTTTGAACTTTGACAGTTGAATTGGCAGTTAATTTAGTGTTTCCATTGCGTAAAAAAATATCGATATTCGATTTTAGATCTATTCGATTCTAATATAGTTTTATAAAATAATGCAGCCTTAAATATACGTTTCATGAAAATATTTTACTAAGATTATAAAATATTTAAAAGATAAATAGGATAATGACACTATTTTAGCTAAGATCCACCAACGTAATAATATTCGATATTCTCTTATAATCGATTATCTGAAATTATATTTCTGTAGTGGCAACTCTTAACACACACGAGCCCGCCGCGGGTCGGCTCGATACACACGAATTTGAGCTTTACTTCAATGCTGGTAGGGCGTAGATAGATTTGTTTACACATATCTGTCAAAAGGACGCAATTCCGGTGGGGTTAATAAATAGTTCAATTTCTTTTAATTTTTGTTATATTAACCCCAACTTTTAGCGACATACAAATAGCGCGAATAATTAAGAACGAATATTTTAGCAATTTTTATAAAATGGAACATCGTGTGCACTTCTTGGCCATATTCCGGCATCCCTCTTTTCAAAACTACGCAATCAATTTTCATGCACTCTAAGAGGAGAGATAGAGCTTAGTGGAACTTCCACTTGAATGAGCCAATCCAAGGAATATCTCTGAGTCACTTTTTAAGACACGTAATAGGAAAAAATGGCGTCGAAATATTCTAGGCCGGCAAGAAATCGCATCACAAACTTCATCCAACACTTTGCTATTGACGTATAGAAAAATCGCTATTTAAATAGATTTTCATACTTAACTGGGACACCTACAAACGGGACAAGGCCGCTTAAGCACGATACACCACTAATCTTAAACAGTAATTCTCAACCTTATCCTACACTCATAAAGCCGAAAGTCCTATACATCCACCCATTCTCACAGTAATGTATCCTAAGCGTGTGCACAGTGAAATGAAATGCAACCTTATAATCAGTGTCGAAGGATGAATATTGATTGATCAATCAGTACGCTTGGGCTTTCCCCTCTGAAGGGAAAAACTAGGAAGAAGTATTTTTAAGTTGGTATTCTCTAGAAACCTTTGGTTGGACGTGAATAAGGGATTTTTATAGGTATTTATTAGATAAGCATCGATTTGGACTGTGATAGGAAGCGTTTTTTTTATATTACGGATGACAGCGATGATAAGGTTTGTATCTTAGCTGAATATAGCTACAGTGGCTTTGAGCTCAATATGGTTCATATTAAAGAATCGTAATCAGTATCTGCACTAGAAGTTATTTTTCGTGATTCATCAGTTGGAAGTAAATATTAAAAAAATACAAAATATCGCCACTTAAATCGTTTTTGTTCGTATTATTGCAAATATTTAATTACTTACATACATACTAGCAAATTCTCTATTATAATTTTTAATGTTATGTTCACAACAAATATCCCATTTTTATTCTTCCATCTATCTATATCTATAAAACTCAAAGGTGACTGACTGATTGACTGACTGATTACATAGTGATCTATCAACGCACAGCCCAAACCACTGGACGGATCGGGCTGAAATTTTGTATGCAGGTAGATGTTATGACGTAGGCATCCGCTAAGAAAGGATTTTGATTAATTCAACCCCCAAGGGGGTAAAATAGGGGATGATCCGTAGTATGAAACTTTGCCAATTTTAAACCTATCGGGCTGATATTTTGCATACATAAAGCTACTATGACGTAGGCATCGCTTAATTAATGAGATTGATAAATTCTAACCCCCAAGGGGGTAAAATAGGGGATGAACGGTAGTATGAAACTTTGTCAATTTGAAACCTATCGGGCTGATATTTTGCATACATAAAGCTACTATGACGTAGGCATCGCTAAATTAATGAGATTGATAAATTCTAACCCCCAAGGGGGCAAAATAGGGGATGAACGGTAGTATGAAACTTTGTCAATTTGAAACCTATCGGGCTGATATTTTGCATACATAAAGCTACTATGACGTAGGCATCGCTAAATTAATGAGATTGATAAATTCTAACCCCCAAGGGGGTAAAATAGGGGATGAACGGTAGTATGAAACTTTGTCAATTTAAAACCTATCGGGCTGATATTTTGCATACATAAAGCTACTATGACGTAGGCATCGCTAAATTAATGAGATTGATAAAGTCCAACCCCCAAGGGGGTAAAATAGGGGATGAACAGCTTTAGTATGAAACTTTGTAATTTTTAATCGATCGGGCTGAGACTTTGCATTCATAAAGATAATATGACGTAGGCATCCCCATTCAAAGATTATTTCAAAAATCCACCCCTAACGGGAAAAAAAGTTGATATAGAAACCAAAATCCACGCGGACGAAGTCGCGGGCGCCCGCTAGTCTATCAATAAATGTTATTATCACATCAGTAAATCTGCATCGCCGAGGGTCGGGCTTAATGGAGAGCCCTAGGAGAGGCCTATGTCCGGCTGTGGACTGCGATAGGCTGATGATAATGATGATGACATCTGTAACGATTTTTTATTTCGATATCCTTAATGTATGCATCATTGTTCTCATAGAAAATTGTGATTACAAAACTTTGTTTCCATCATATTATTACCGCCTTGAAACTCGACCGATACCTAACCACATCTCAATTTTACCATGCCATCCATGCATCACACCAACTCTTTAAAATGCAAATGGCAAAGACACCAAACTTCGCGATCATCGAGTGACGGGTGGGAATTTTTATCTGAACGGGAAAATTCGTGGAAAACTCAAACTAACTTTTCCAATAAAAGTCAAGTAATAACAGAGAAACCGCTTTATAGGCGAGTCATAGCGTCGGAATAATAAGCCCGCAGGAAAGAATACCTATTTACCTAGACGGGTGTGGTGTAATGGTTAGAAAGTTAGACATAAGTAAGAGTTCGAAGGGTTGGTCCCCGCACATGACAATCATTTATATAACACAAAAGCCGAAAGAAATTGCCCTATATTGGTCTATATGTTCATATATATTTTAGTCTATTAGTAAGTACATAATTACAAGCCCTTGATATCGTCGATGAAGCCGCCAAAACTAGACCAAAATAATCATTAATAAATATTAAAGGATCTTATCCCTGTAATAAAAATAGTCATTAATATTATTACAGTGATTAGATCCTTTAATAAAATTGATACACTTAGGTGTTTGAATAAAATATACGTGGGTTGCTTTCACCACACTCCTCACATCACACTTACTTATTCAAATTCAACTATAATATGAACGTTAGTACTTAACTTAGGTTCGAGTTTCGAACTTAAAGTAAGGTCTAATAAACTATTATTACTAGTCTAGTAGTATGAAGTATAGTTGTAAATTCAGGCTGGAGCTAAGTCAGTTTCATTATGGTTTCATATGGTTCGAAACAAATGACTATCGTCACGAAATGTAGCAGTAAATTCATGTTATATTATGTATGTATTATGTAATTTATGTATGAGGGAAAAATAATGAGTGTTGTACATAAATACTTAATCAGTTCCAAATAATTGAGGAATTTTAAGCTTTTAGTTTTTTTCCATCAGCGCAAAACGGTAGTAAGAAAAGTAAAAAGTGAAGTAGCAGTCTATTAATGTCCCACTGCAGGGCAAAGGCCTCCATCATTGTGAAAGCATGTTTTAGTTACAAAGATGGTTTTTGGCTTATTGAACACACTTGCCAAATGCTGATTGGTCATCGCAAATCCGGGTTATGTTCGAAAAACCGACTCAAATTTGGCCGACTTGGAATCGATCCTCCGATTCCGTGGGTTCGATTCCCGGGTCTGGCAAAGCTCGAGACCACGACTTAAAACCACTAGACCATCGAGGCGTTTTAAACCAGTAATAATCGACGCTTATTTCTTCAAAGTAAATTTAAAAATGCAATCATTCTTAGTTAACAGATCAATTAATTTAGTTCCGGATAACGTAGAACCAATTCTCTTAAAAGGATTATCTGTGCAAGTTGAATTTACTAAACTAATACAATAGGATTTCAATTTCATTTTCCTTTTTTCTTATTTAACGCTCCTTTTCTTTAGATTACTGCTTTCTGAAGTTGGTGGTTCAAATCAATTTAGCTTTTGATAACTATTGAAAATGTATATTTAGTGCATCACTGGAGCCCATATGAATAAATATTGTTTTTTAATATATGTTAATTTTAAACCAAATCTATACTCTATACTAATATAATAATTGTAACTAGTTTGTTTGTTTGTTTGAATGCACTAAACTCAGGAACTTATGGTCCGAATAAAAAAAATATTAATGTCGGATAGTACATTTGTTAAGGAAAACTTTAAGCTACATACAATTTAGCACTATGTGTGCGGAATTAAAACGCTAGTCAATAACCAACCACCAATTCCTCTATTCCAAGCTCGAAACGTATTCACCAATTCTTTGCGTGTTAAATTATACGTCAGCTGTGTAGGGTAACCACGCATCCAATACCCGCGAGACAATTCCGCCGAACAGGATAAATAGCGGACATCGTTCACAGCGAGACCGCGGCATGCCCGGGAATGCGCGGTGGTGTGGTCACATTACTAGCGTTACGGTTATACGAAATCAAGAAGAACTATGTTTTGTGATGTATCTCATCATCATCCTAGCGCTTGTCCCGGTCGCATCCTCGGCCATTGCCTTGGAGTCCAGGATCCGCTTTCCTGCTCCTTCTACTCCACTTCGCACGGTCTCCGGCATCCTGTGCAGTCAGGCCATTGGCACGCATGTCATAGTTTACGACGTCAAGCCAGCACTTCTTGGGCCTACCCCTTCTTCTTGGGCCTACCCCTTCTTCTTGGGCCTACCCCTTCTATGTTTTGTGATGTATCTATTTATACAAAATATCGAATAACCATTATAAAATACCTACAATAAATGAGAATTTTCCAAGAAATTTTCATAAATGAAACAAAATAATATGAAAATGGGTATAGCGCTCTTGATCCGTGATGTATTTCTTATTGTCATCATTAATTAACCATGATTTTATTAAAACAACAACGGAAATTTTTAGAATTATTATGTATGACTCAATAGCTAACATTAGAACTGGTAAAATGTATTATAAAATATAAATTTTTTTTAACGAAAATTGTTGTTAATATAAAAAAGAACTTTCAATCTCATTATTCAGAAGAACTCAAAAAGGTGTAGAAAAAATTAACAAAAAAATCAACACAAACTCTTTTGCCATAACCTTTAATATTTCAATCTTTTCAGCAACCACCACAGCTTTAAAGGCATGCGGACTATCCAACACAATTTTTTTTTTTCAATTCGGTCCAGTAGTTCCTGAGATAAGCGCGTTTAAACAAAATATATACAATCAAAGAAACTCTTCAGCTTTATTATATTGGATAAAGTATAGCTAGATTGACCTACCAAACGAGCTGAAAACCGTCTGACAGTACAATCACCAATGCTCATCTACTTTTCCAACCGTACAGACCCGCTAGCACTACGGACTCGCCCGAACACTTTTATTGCGAAAGTTTGGATACCCGACAGGCGGAATTCAGGCTTTAAGTGGCAACTTCGCCCATTTGTACGATACAAATACCTCCTCTATGAATTGAAAAAACCCGCACTTTCACCGGGTCATTATTAAAATTTCGCAAGTTTGTTTCGCTTATTACAGCGGGTTTCGGCTGATTTTCGGCAATGGTTTTTAACGTTTGCGCGGGGAATTCGGGAGAAAATACGCGGCCTTGGACCTTGGCAGATATTTTTGTTTTGGAGTGTAAGTACTTTTGGGTTTTGGGCTCAGGGTACAATAGCTATGGTAAATGTAAGATTTCATAATATTAGTTGAACAAAGAAGCATTCGCTGTAACTAAAATGGAATACTCAATTGACCTAATTTTCTTTAAAATATTATTTTAACATGAATTTACTTAATTGTGTTTTTTATGGAAGTAGGCGGTACGAGCAGACGTATTGCCTGATGGAAAGCAACCAGCGAGCGCCTTCCATCGACACCCGCAACACAACAGGAGTTACAAGTGCGTTGCCGGCCTTTTAGAAGGGAGTGTTATAATATTTTTTATCATCATTGCCATACTTGCTATGATAAGTACTTTCTTGCTCATCTAGCTTCTCAAATACGGACATGCTTCGGGAGTAAGTAATCTTGAAATTAGACACATATTTTTCCCGACCGAAAAATTAAAGTCCTCGTCTATCAAATGTTATGTCGTAATTGATCGTAATACTCTTATTTGTTCAATCACAAAGCCAAATTAGTTAGAAAAAAGAACAAAGCAAACCTCATAAAACCTCAATCCGACCGACGCGATTTCAATACCCACGAAATTCCTTGCCTACACAATTATAGTACAAAATGTTTGATGGCGCTGGAATACATTTTCTTTTGTAAGCGCATAATTAAACTCAATAAAGAGCAATATTGCCTGTGAAAGTGTTCACGTTGGAAGCGGACGCGGGAGCGGTACAGAGGCTATTCCACCTGTCCCACCTAGCCGTACCACCTTCAGACCAAGTATAAGTGGGCAGAGTGGATTTTTTCCACTCTACCGGCCCGGGAATAAGTGAAAAATGTTAATGCCGTCT
This sequence comes from Nomophila noctuella, assembly GCA_958496325.1. Taxonomy (NCBI): domain Eukaryota; kingdom Metazoa; phylum Arthropoda; class Insecta; order Lepidoptera; family Crambidae; genus Nomophila; species Nomophila noctuella. The sequence continues at coordinate 1,444,253 of OY292504.1, forward strand.
GTGTGTGAAATCCACTCTGCCCACCCAGGAGGTATGGCTATTTGGGATGAGTGGAATAATGATATTTGCTAACGGGACTAAACGCGATTTTAATTATGTTACTACATAAATACAATACATACTACTTACTAACTAACTAACTGTTATGGCTCAACGACCCAAAGTGTGTCTTGGCCTCCGAAACGAGAGACTTCCCCCGGTCTCTCTCTTGCGCCACCTCCGGCCAGTCCTCAACCCCGAGCTCACGCAAGTAAGCTTCCACCATTTCCTTCCAGCGATCCAGTGATATTACTACTTACTGCTTAAGTGGAATCGCCGGACTTGGCGACTTTGTATTCACGTTGGCCGCCATGCGTTTCTGCGACTGTTGTACATAGTATCAACTAGTTCGAACTTACCCGTAGGTTGAAATAATTTTGTCGATCCGTTTGTCTCGGTTCTTCCTTAGAAGACATGAGACAAACGGATCGACCACCCTCTGTCGTCGTGATGGAATCACGCGCTTGCCCGCGACTTAAGTCGCACTAGCGATTCATTTGTGAACACTTACATAGTAGGTGCGTCACATGTTAGATATTTTGAAGAGCTCGATGGCGCAGTTGTTAGCGCACTCGGCCTGCGATGCAAGATAGGCAACTTTCACAGAGGCCAGTCAACGGATGGATGACCAAAAAAATGTGTGTAAATGTCTAGTTTAGTGCCCGTGCGAAGCCAGGACGAGCCGCTAGTGCTTGATATATCTCGCGCCCGCGAGCTAACATGAACAAGTAAAAAATTCAGGGTCGACTGATTATGTCCTTTCTTTTATTGAGGCCGACTAGTAATGGTACTAATAAAAATGTTGTACGGGCGTCAGGTTACCTAGATTCTATTACTTCTAATGATTACCTAGTCACCCCGTAATTACATCTACCCTTTAATTTGTGAAGCTACTTTGATATGCGATAATAACCGCTAGAGGTTATTTTAGCTAGGTTATAAAATGAGAATCGACTGGCTGGTTTTATAGACTAGTTATGTCATTTGAAGGTCGACGTAGAAGTTTTGTAAGTAAATCTTCTTTTGAAGAATTTTAGGTTAGTTGAAGTCCCTAAGCCGGTTGCTTAAGTTATTATTAATGATTGTCTAGAATAAAAGGTGTCGTAAGAAGTGACTAAGGGATATTATGAGGGGATGGGCAGCAGTGTTCCCCTGTGTAATAAACTCCAACCGTTAAACTTATACTAATGAATCTATATCTATATCTATGCTAATCTATAAAGCTGAAGAGTTTGATTGTTTGTATGAATGCGCTAATCTCAGGAACTACTGGTTCGATTTGAAAAAATATTTTGTTGGATAGTCCATTTGATGAGGCAGGCTTTACACTATTGGAAATAAAAATCCACGAGGAGGGAGTCGCGGGCGTCCGCTAGTATATATATATAATAATTTTATTTTTACTCGTATTAACAGCGAAGTGCTACTTCACTGTGGTCTTCTGTTTAGTGGAGGTACTTCCACATACGAACGGCTCTTTCGAGTGGAAGTTCCACTAAGCCACAGTAATTTGACTAAGCTCTACCTCTTTTAATTGATAATGAAGATAAGATGTTTGAGATGAAATATTAGTTTGCCTTAAGTCTGAATTACTAAAGACCTGAATCTCGAGATATTAAGACTTCGGAAAAAATATAATATTAAACAAATAATTTCCAATTCAATACATTTCCTTCTGGTTTCGATACATTAGTAAAATTGCTGAGTCAAACTGTTTGCGCGTGTATTTTTGTACGTGACTGAATTAGGAATGAGGATATCCGAGCTTTGTTTATCATAATGAATTACGAAGCTGAATTGTCATGTAAGTTTAGTTGGCAAGCTACCTCCCTTTTGGAAAATAGTCATTACAGCTGAATGTTAAGTATTACCTTTATTTCAAGGAAAATTGCATTGGCCTCTAACATTGAATTCGTTTTAATTAATTTTATTCTCATTAAGATACTGCTAACTAACTCCAGATTTTTCTTGGCCGTCTCAGGTGTAAGTCTATGAGCCTTATATCATAAAAACATAAGGCTGAGACGGTTGATTATGAATTGTGATCTTAACTCATCTCAGTTAAACTTTATTAGCTAATAAACCCAAAAAAAGGTCACCCATCACGTCACCGCCAGAACGGAGTTGCTTAACTTCCACAAAGGCTCGAGCACGTTTGCGCGATTACTTGCGCATTCAACCGGACGACCCCAACAGAAAAACATATATTTATCACTGACCTATTCTCACAACTGTGGAGATATAATAACAATGTAATTTATTTCGTGCCGTCTCTGAGAGGAAAAACAACCCGAGGGGGAAAATATGTTTCGGATTATTACTTCGTACAAATTTTGCTGATGATAATAATGTCATCTTTGTCGAGCTTTGGGTTAAAAGTATATTTTGAAAATTATAGTAATACGTTGTAGATACGGCCATTTCTTTCCGTTTGTGTCGTAAGAATACCTCAGAGAACGTCAAGTCGGTGGTCCTGCGCCTGATCTCTCTACGGTCGTGTCAGATTGCTGCCCCACCGAACTATGCGAGAGAGGGAATAGGGAGTGCACCTGTGCTTGCGTACTCTCTTGTGCACTGAAATATATATTGCCGACAAGGCTGAACGTAAGATTAGCCTTCGTGGTTGAAAACGGCTAAAATTATTTTTTTTTTGTTGGTTATTTATAAAAAATTATCAACCCATTATAGTCCCCGCTGCAGTGCCTATATTATTTTAAATCACGTTTTCGTTACAAATATGGGTTTTGGCTTAATCGCCACGCTTCCCAATACGTGTTATTGATCACAAATCTGGGTTGTGTTTGGAAAATTGGATCATATTACTAGGTATATATAGATATCAGTTAGGACTCCGCCGTTTCGTACTGAGAAAATTGTTTATCTTCTACTAGAAAACCGAAGATACAGTTACAAAGAATTTTAGTAAGTGGTTTCCTGAGTAATCGGAAATAGTCCAACCACCCTTTACTTAAAGGGCAATGGAAGATGTTTTATAAGATACCTACCCACCTTTAGCTGACAGACGGACTTTCAAGACTGTGATTTTTTCATGTAGAATTTCTTACCTGTAACAAATAAAATCTTATGTTACTGTATTGTAGTTAAAACATTATTCGGAATATTGAACATATGTACAATACATACATACATTCCTGATACTAAGACACCAATTGCCTAGCTCCAAACTAAATTCAAAGCTTGTACAGTAGCTGCTAGGGAACGGATAGACATATTAAAACACTTTTTAACATTCCATGACTCGAGTACAAATGTCGATGTAATGATTTTAAAGGAGAACTGCCAAGTTGATTTTGATTCTTTAGGTACAAACAAAACACTCAGAATAGAATATGAATTAGAATCATTTATTTTAACAAATGTCATGTTACATGTAGGTTTATAAAAGTATTTAAGTATGTACCTATATTGTTCCCTAGCTCCTATAGTACAAGCTTCGAGCTTAGTTTGGGGCTAGACCAGTAGTCTGTTAGTCCTAGGCATTTCTTTATTTATTACACAATTATCACACAAAATTTTAGAATTGTTTTTATAACAATTAAACAAGTAAAACTAAACATTATCATCAATACAATATCAAACCTATAAAAGGTCTTGTAAAGACGGCACGGAGCAAAACTTGTTGAGTTTCCATCCAATTTGAGTGGGCAACGCAAACGAGTTGGAAAATTGTTGGCCGCGATTGAAAAGCACATCCCAGAGGCCATGGTTTGCATATGCTGAAATAGTTCGACGAATAAAAAGAAGTTTTAACACATACTTTTTACTCCTTTGGGCATACTTACTTCTTCAAGTAGGTCAAATGTCAGACATCGTTATAGATAATGATGTTAAATAGTATGGGTATTTTAATTTTTTACCCGCTTGTTGTAATGGTCAAAATGTTGGCAATGTATTCACATACATTGCCAACATTTTGACAACATCACGTTGTGAACAATTTATTTATTTTTATTTATTTATTTATGTTGCCGACTATACAATAGGTCGCGGGTTTGATTCCTGCACACGACAGAAAGTGTGTATGAAAATGTCTGTTTTTCCTGGTCTGGGTTTTATATGTATCTATTTAAAGTTTATTTGTAATACCACTGTTTATTCCGACATCTGTAACGCAAGTGCTTAAGCTACTCAAAACGGAGTCAGATCAATGATCAATATGTAATGTTGAAGAATATTTATTTAATTTTAATATGCGCACAGCCCCGGGCTGGAATAGTCCAATTCTCCCCTTGGATTTAGAGAAAAGCGTGCTAGTATAGAAAAAGACTGGGCTAAAGAAACGCGACCGAAGTTTGGCGAGATTACACCGGCAATGTATTTTAATTCGCCTGTTCTTTTTATCCCTACAATGCTATCCCCCCTGGTAGGGATAGTTGAGGATGACACACTGTGCCGAAATTCCGTCGGTAAAATTGAATAGAAAAAAAAAGAAGTTCAGCCGAACTTCATTCGCGTTTTTCCCGCTTAGTGTTTCTAAACTAAGGGACATACTGGTGGTATAGGCAGAAGAATTCCTGTGTTTTATCATCCAACACACTGCGGTCACCAACCGCCCGCCTCTCGAGGCAGCTATACAATAGTTCTTTGTCCTAAAATACAATGAATACCATGAATGAATACCATTATCAATATTCATAACTAGTTTTTACTCACGGATTTGTCCGCGTCATCAAGATTCCTGTTTTATCCTATGGAACTTTTAATCGGGATAAAATCCTATCCTGTAACGTAAGTCAGCCAATACCCTGCCTGTATTCCGTTCAGTTGTTTAACCGTGATTGACGGACAAACATCCAAACAAATAAACTTTCACTTTTATAAAATGTATAATTAATAGTATCATAGTAAGTACGATTGGCTTTTGTGAATAACCACCTATATGCGTAAAAGTGGTTATTATAGGCTTTAAATAACACACGCCTTCTGAATCTGAATCTATATCTATAAAACTCAAAGGTGACTGACTGACTGACTGACTGATTACATAGTGATCTATCAACGCACAGCCCAAACCACTGGACGGATCGGGCTGAAATTTTGTATGCAGGTAGATGTTATGACGTAGGCATCCGCTAAGAAAGGATTTTGATTAATTCAACCCCCAAGGGGGTAAAATAGGGGATGATCGGTAGTATGAAACTTTGTCAATTTTAAACCTATCGGGCTGATATTTTGCATACATAAAGTTACTATGACGTAGGCATCGCTTAATTAATGAGATTGATAAATTCTAACCCCCAAGGGGGTAAAATAGGGGATGAACGGTAGTATGAAACTTTGTCAATTTTAAACCCATCGGGCTGATATTTTGCATACATAAAGCTACTATGACGTAGGCACCGCTTAATTAATGTGATTGATAAATTCTAACCCCCAAGGGGGTAAAATAGGGGATGAACGGTAGTATGAAACTTTGTCATTTTTTAACCGATCGGTTTGAGACTTTGCATTCATAAAGCTACTATGACGTAGGCATCGCCTAATTAATGAGATTAATAAATTCCAACCCCCAAGGGGGTAAAATAGGGGATTAACTTTAGTATGAAACTTTGTCATTTTTAACCGATCGGGCTGAGACTTTGCATTCATAAAGATAATATGACGTAGGCATCCCCTTTCAAAGATTATTTCAAAAATCCACCCCTAACGGGAAAAAAAGTTGATATACATATAAACCAAAATCCACGCGGACGAAGTCGCGGGCGCCCGCTAGTAAATAATAAGAGCCAACTTATTTACTATTCTAAAATTAACCGCTCAGTAAAAATACAATCAATAATCACATTATTTCAATACCTTTACGAAGAGACATTAAATATTCCTTACTTATGGACCTCGATTATTTGAGTTTTTCAAAATTAATTCCGCCCAAGGTGACTTGGAGAAACAAATTAAGAGCTCAGACGAGAACTTTAGATTTTTCATTAGTTTGAAATAATCTAGAACTGACTAAGGTAGGCTAATCCGCTAGTCGACGATGGATAGCTAGAATTTGTTTTAAGAAATAACGTTTTGCCAAGAACCGAGCTTTTAAGTTATCTTTTAAATTTTGAAGTTTTTATTAGATTAATAGATAAGTCTGTCAGTTAAGACTGTCTTTCAAACTCAGCGTCAATTAATAATGCGGGCAGCCTACTGACATTGAGTTTAATACTTTTTTGACAATTTAATTTTGTTCTGCCGCGAAACCGTAGGTTAGCAAAGTTTGTTATTCTCTTGTTCTTGCATATTTATTTACATGCAAAAATATTTAAAATTATTATTTTGTATTCTAGGTGCAAGCAAAGCTATGGAATGAAAGATTTTAAATAACGTATGTTTCTGCTAGTGAGTAAGGTCGCCAGAGCCCAGTTGGGGAGAGTATGGGGTCTAAATAGACAGGCAATGCATCTGCGACCCTTGTGCGATTGTTGATGTCCATGGGCATTGGAGATCACTTCCCATCAGGTGACCCACTTATTCGTTTGCCTCCCTATAACATTAAAAAAAACATCTAATTTTATAATCCACTTTAAAATATGAAGATTTAAACCAACTCAGATGATTAGTTTAACTGTTTGTCTTCTCATAATGTTCAAACGGCACTTGATTTACAATGGTATTAAGCCAATGACAAGGCTTAGTTCATTTACGTGATTTACACCCCTCCCGTCGATTTGCTCCGGAATTTTTCGATTGGATCGCGTAAAGAAGAAACCTTATTAAGGGTTTTGACACCGTCTAAAAGATGTTGTCGAGGAATGTCCCAAACCAAGACTTTGAGACTATTACACAGTCAAATACCTATTTATATTAATCAAGGTCTAAGATGTGTCACTTTTAGCGATTTTTTTATTAATTCTATTCTGTTTTGCTATATCAGAGTAGGAAATAATCGAAAAGAATACATTTACATACAGTCTTTAATATCTAAATCTGGAGTAGGTCCAGTAAGTTGTTTCTTTATTTTAAAACTAGTGTGTACCCAGGACTTTTCCCGTGTTATTAAGATCCCTGTCATGGCCAACCATGGGAGCATTCAATCGAGATAAAAAGTATCCTATCACCTAAGTCAGCCCATACCCTGTCTGTATACCTAATTTCATCAAAATCCATTCGTAGTTTCAGTGTGATTGACGGATAAACATCCAAACAAACAAACTGTCACATTAATAATATTAGTATAATTAGTATGATTTAACTCCTAAAATCGAAATTCCAAATTAAAATGCCCGTAACAATTGTTAAAAATGTCGCGTGCCAAAACCTTCATTTAAAATGTTTATTAGCCAGACGACAAGGTCCTTTCAAGTGATTTACCGAGCCTCCCTTTGATTTCTTTCCGGATTTCTCGTTAGGACGAAAGGGAACCTTATTAGTGACTGAGTTATTCCCTTAGTGATGTTGGGGGAATTTTTATTTGGAATCAGTAGTCCGATTTGGTATTTAGTGTAATTTCGACGGAAATGGATTTAGTCGACGCGCCTTGATTCAGTCAAAGGCTTTGAGGGTATTCGAGTTTAATCAAATGGAATTTACGTTTGTTGGAAAATGGATACTTTCTCTATTTAATTTCTTTGACTGTATAAAATGTATTTATAATTACTACATATAATACAGTATTGCTGATCTCGTGACCACTGAATTGTGTCAGTAAGGAAATAATAACAAATAACCGCACCAATGGATATCAGCGACACCAGAGGTAACGCCGATGCATTGCCTACCTATAAGACCTCATACCCTCCCCAACTGATCAATGATAATGATAATGATAATGATAATCATTATTCGAGCGTTTAGGCCCGGTTGCTTTGCCCACCTTTGCCTTGTAGCACAGAGTACCCTCTTCTACTTATTCGTCCCCACTATGCATGGTATTTAGCAAAATTTGTGCCCAGATCAACTGGCATGTCCGAAAAGTTTTCTTATTCCATTTCACGACTACGCAAAGAAAAAATAAGTAAACGCGTACAATTTCCAGAACATCCTAATACTCAAGATAATGAATCGTCATCTTTTTCTCGCAAGTTCCTTTGTGTCGCTAAGAACGTTTATGGGACGAAAAACGCTCAACAGAACGTTTAGACCCGGTGTTTTCCGAGAACAGAGTGGGTTTTTCTTGTTATAGGTAGGCAAACGAACAAGACGGTCGCCTGATGGGAAGTGATCACCGCTGCCCATGGACATCAACAACCACACAAGGGTCGCAGATGCGTTGCCTGCCTTTAAAACCACGTGCCGTTCCCAACTGAGTTAACAGTTGCAAAGTGCTATTTCACCGTGGTATTCTGTAAGGCGGAGGTACTTCCCTAGACGAACGCGGTACACACGAGTGGAAGTTCCACTAAACTCTACCTCTCTTAAAAACGAGTACGTTCTGGCTGTCTCTTAGTTTAACAGCGAACTTTATGAACAATACAACAAACCTGTCGCCCCATTAAAAATCGTAAGCATGCGAAGTCTGCTACGGTTCGGTTATTAGCGCAGAGTCTGGAACGCTTATTGGGAAACGGGAACAACGGCCCATTCATTATCCTGACAATTGAGTGAGGAGTGAAACAACCTCCGTATTACATACATACTTCAACCTATACATACATATAAACAACCAGACAAGTACAAACAGATAATATCATCATCAGACTATCGCAGTCCTGTGTTGGGCATGGCAGGAGCTTGATACGAGTCGCCGAGGATCGGGCTGAGTGTACGAAGACCTGAAGGAGAGGCCTATTCCCAGCTGTGGACCAAACAGACATGTTCAGTTCATGCACAAAAATGTTTGTCCTGTACGAGGATCGAACCCGCCGCCTCTTATTGTAACAGCCAACTTCTTGAACATCGTGAAAAATCGTAAGTATGCGAAGTCTGCTACCAGTCATTTGTATCGTTCTGTCTTATTAGCGCAGAGTCCGGAACGCTTATTGGGAAACGGGAACAGGCCCATTCATTATCTTGACAACTGAGTGAGGAGTGAAAAAAGGAACGTAAATGCTTCTATAGATACATAAGTATACTAGCTTGCACAAATATACATATCGCAGTCTACTGCTGTGCATGGCAGGAGCTGGATGCGAGTCGCCAAAGATCAGGCTGAGTGGAGAGCCCTTTATGAAACCTATGGCCTGCTGTGGGTCAAACAAGCATGTCCACGCACAAAAGTGATTGGTCCAGTGCGGGGATGGAACACAGTAAACTTCTTAACGATAACACGAAACCTGTCGCCTCATTAAAATAACCGTAAGTATGCGAAGACTGCTACCAGTCATTTGTATCGTTCGGTCTTATTAGCGCAGACTCCGGAACGCTTATTGGGAAAATGCCCATTCATTATTCTGACAATTGAGTGAGGAGTTAAAAGAGCAACGTACTCGTATACATACTTCTATAGATATGTACGTACAATGTACATATAAATAATAGCTTACACAAATAGACATACTCATCAGCATATTGCAGTCTACTGCTGCGCATGGCAGGAGCTGGATGCGAGTCGCCAAAGGACTAAGCTGAGTGGAGAGCTCTTTATGAAACCTATGGCCTGCTGTGGGTCAAACAAGCATGTCCACGCACAAAAGTGATTGGTCCAGTGCGGGGATGGAACCCAGTAAACTTCTTAACGATAACAGGAAACCTCTCGTCTAAGTATGCGAAGATTGCTACCAGTCATTTGTATCGTTCTGTCTTATTAGCGCAGAGTCCGGAACGCTTATTGGGAAATGGGAACAACGGCCCATTAATTATCCTGACAATTGAGTGAAGAGTGAAAAAAGCAACAAGGTAGTGTTTCGTTTACGCTATCACTAGTCATTAAAACGGACGGATGGGGAGTTTGTTCTCAATTACGAGTTTCCACTTGGGAAAAGACAGAATGAAAAGAAAAAAAATGGCGACTGTTGCGACCTTGAAGACAGACTTCAACTAAATTAACAAGCTTTGAAGCAACGACAATTTTTTAAATCACAAAGATGAATACTGAAAAATAAAATATTCAGTAAAAGTAAACTACAACAGAACAAAGTGGGACGCGTTTGGTGAAAAATGCCCCCCACAAAGGCATATTTTTTGAGATATATTCACTTTCACACTATGTGAGGAATCTCAAACTTATAATCTTAAAATATGTTGTTGACATGTCCAAAGGTTTCCAGGAGTTTTCATCAATTTCTTAGAAAAAAAATCTGGCACAACTGGCAGCTATAGTTTTAAAGAATAAAAGAAAACCTTTCATAGTTAATAAGTTTTTGCCGAAGCAATTAAAATTGAAGCCGTTGTTCTTTTAATAAAGAACTTACAAACTGCTAATTTGGAGCTACAGATTCTGAACAGAGCTCTTTAAAATGAACAAATTAATTCCATTCCAACAATTTGATTGTTCTATATTGTTTATTTGAGACGGGAAAAACAATTATTGGCGAAAGAATTTTATTATTTACCTCCACAAAAGCTTCTGATTTCGAAGAATTATTTATTGTTTTTGAAAAACCTGAATGTGCTTTATCGAAATGTTTTAATTTTCGAACTTATTTGATCTAGAATCTTTTAACTTTTCATAGAAAACAACGAATTATCATTGATGTAAATGTTCTACTTCTGAGGTCAATGATTCACCATTTTGCAAAAAAAAATAAACAATTTAGTCTAATTCGAATATCGATTTAAATGAAGTATGAATTCACTGAAGACTTGTCTTAAAGAAATAAAGAATAGTGTATGCTGAAATTACGCGACCAAAGTTCGACAAAAATGCATTTTCTATACAAAATTACGCAACGGTATTTCGACATAGTGTGTCATTTTCCATTTTGAATACATTGCAGAAGTAGTCACGCCGAACTTCGGTCGCGTTTTTTCCGCCTAGTGTGTTTTACAAACTAACACGATATGTTTTTTCGCATATTTCACCGACACTTTTTTTCATCCCGCCAAGTAACTTGATCGCTTCTATTCTGCAACACTGCTCAAAGTTCACAAACCATTAGCATCAACCCGAATGCTAAACAGAACCACACGGGAAACCGTTACAAATAAAACATTTACCAATGAATATAAAATATCAAAGCCGGATTTTCGGCTTGAGTATTATTTTTCAAAAGCTTTAGGTGCGGAAAGGGTTGGTTTTATTCATAAAAAGTAAAAAACCATGTTGTAGGGATCGTGTGGAAATTTGCCGAATGATCCCCTTTCCTTCGAAACATTCCGGAGTTTGAGAATGAAAGGATGAACAAATTTAGCTGGGTGTAGGTAAAGTACTAGTTATTATATTTAACGTGCCAATTTCAGTTTGTTGTCAGTTGTTTTGTGAGATGCAAACTTTCTTTCTTTCTTTCATAATATACCCAGGACCAGATTTTGAGATTTACTCCTTTACAGACCTTTTTTGTTCTCACGACAATACTCGTATATGGAACAATTTTTATTCACTTGACGAGTTAACAACACACAATACAGTCACTACAAAACGCGGTTGTAATGGCCCCACATCTAGGGCCATCTCATTGTTTAATGCCATACATCGGATCCCGGAGGCTGATATATTTGTACAGAAAAGTAAGGTGCTGTGTGCTTATATAAGATCTTTTTTTATGTAAAAATGTGTACTAGTTTTATAAGATAGATTAAGTTTGTATTTGCTGTTTCTGTAGTAGTTTATATTTAGTGTTACTTTGTAGGTATTTGTTGTTTCTATTATAGCCAGTATACGTTTTATTATTTATGTACTGTAAGTATGCTGTGTACTGTTTAAATAAATAAATAAAACAAAACAGTCAAACAATAAGATGAGTTACTAATACTAAATAAAAATAAGTGTCATTTTTGCTCTCACTTTTTAACTCAGGAGCTCACCTATCCAAACCAAATTTTCAGGGTTTGTTTGGACTATTTAGTAGACGGTTTATGTGAAGTTTGCACAAAAACTTCATTTACCAGTAGCGAAGCACGTACCGAGGCGCGAGTTTTTTATAATAAAAAGAGTGACATGAAAACATGGCAATGTACTTACATCGATGATCTCAGCTAATTAATATTATTTTGTAACACGAAGAGTTTCACACTTCGTTTAGAGTTATGAAAAGACATCATATTTTCGTCCATATAATTTTCTTAAAGGACAGCCGTTTGCAGAGAAGGTTAATAATATTCACAAAAAACCTTTTCAAAGGGTCCATTGCCAGTGGAAATTGGCGAATGATGCCCTTTCCGTCCTTCAAAACATTTCGTCTGGAACTAGATGAGTGGAAGGACATAGAGGATTTTTATGTTTAAGGCGTTTAGGAGTAAGTGAATAGATGATTAAATAAAGTGCTTTGTGCAAGTATAGCATCCAAGGGCATAACCGAAAGAAAGAAAGAAATATTGTTCACAATTTTTTGTCATCAAAATGTTGAGAAGATGTACACGACGACTATCTTTCAAACCATAACTAGCAGAATTTTCATAGTCGTGTAATTATTATATTTTATCGAAAATCTTGGAAAGATTAGAATACATTTGTAATCCGTTATTAGAACGTATGAAAATTTGAGATTTGGCAATAACCTGTGGCCGCACAAGATCAATTCACATTTTGAAAAATCTTTATTTCATTCTCAACACTATTCCTTCGAAAGCAATCACACGCCAATAAATATATCTTTACTTCCTCATATCTCGCCCTTAAAAACATATGTTTGACATATAAAATATCTAGGTGACACACGCTATCAAAAGAACAAAATGGCGGAATTCTTAAGTGCATTCCTCATTCAAATTCAAAAGCCCGGACGGGTAAGGCACAATGAATACCAAACCAATCCTATGGTGACGATCACATAGGCGTGATCATGTCGGATTCTCGCTTTAGGGATGTGATACAGGATACCGGTAGATAATATCGATTGAATAGAATAGAATAGAATTGAAAAGAAAAAGGTTTATTTGGTACAAAATTACAGCAGATTAAAAGTGGTTTAACAAGGATTAATTAATAATTTAGCTAAGTTAGTTATTTTATTTATTAACTCTTACATGAAACGTCTGCTGTTGAAAATGTTATCTTCAATACTGATTAAACCTGTATGTGAAAGATTGTTTTAATGATGTCTGTGGAGCTAGAGAATTTTTTGTGAGATCTATATTATAGATTACAAAATAAGGTTAGTATTATTTTATGTATAGTTATAAGTCAGCGGCAAATATTAACAAGAACAACACAATACAAACATATAAAAATGATCAGCACCTTAAGTACAACCACAGCATTTTAATCGCTAATCTGCTTTAAGTGTACACGTCCTTTTAATTAGAAACAGACTGACTTTAATACGTAACTTATTTTGTTCATACAACACCAATGCAGTTTTATAAGCCACGCGCTCATCCGTCTATACATGTTTAATTTAAAAACAAAAACCAATCGAACGGATCCCGGCGCATCACTAGCACCGCCATTCTCGACTCGGGTCGGGATATTTTTCCCAGCCGCCGGGATAAAATATAAATTACATTTTCATACCCTTCCCGTGTTTTAATAAAGAACAGCGGTGTGGAATAATTTGAATATTACAAGCTCTTGATATCCAGTGTATTATTCCTGCCGATATTGTGTTAAGTCAGATTTCAACCGCGTGGATCAATTCGTGGGCGAGTCAGATCCGCATTCATTAGTAAGAGTTTCAGAAATGGAGTTAAATGCTGGAATACCAGGCCTTTAAGTATAAAAATGAATTCATGTGTTGATTTTCCCAGTTTGATTAAAACATTACAGATTTGGTTAGGACATTGCAAAATGATGATTCGGAAGGCATGTTAAGCCGTTGGTCCCGACTATGATCCAAATGGTCTAGTTTTCCATGTATGTGTTACGGAGGTCAGACGATAGTTGCTCTATTTTAATAGCCAGGCCGGTAAATTCTGTATCTTGGTGTTTCTTCTTCTTCCTAGCGTTTATTCCGATTCTATTCGGGGTCCACTTTGTACATGATCCAAGACTTGGCGAGTCTGGTTATTTACATTGAAGCGGTGATTGACGATCAATATTTGCATTTTTGACGTCTTCTTGAATAAAGCATAATTATTATGATTTTGAAAAATAGGTTCGAATGGAAACCACGATTCGGAAACTAAAGAGTCGTTTCTCTCCGTACATACCACCAATGACTCAAAGATGGTTTTTAGTTGTTTAAGATAACGATGCACTTTAGAATTACATCACTAAATATATGTTTTACCAAAAATAATGTGCGTCAATTTATTTGGCATTTCTTGCCCTTATTGGCTCCAATATGAATATTAATTAAACATAATCCGTTAATTCTTCAAACAATTAATCAATGTGAAGTTTTTCCTGTAAATTCCTTCAATCAATAATATGTAATGGCTGCCAGGTGCGCTAAACCGACCTGCCAAGTAAAATTAAAATAATATAAAAATATTCAAACCTTCCGTGATTTATGAGCATCGTTTATATCAAAGTTTTAATCAGTTTTGTTTTCTGTAAGCACCATATTCAAGTTAAATGGTTTCAGAAATAGAACGTAACCTCTTCCACTAGAAGTAACTCAATCTAATTAAGTTCAGTCTAGAATTGTTGAAACTAGAAGTAGTTTCGGGAAGTTGTGGTTAGGAAAACTGACTAAGAGGACTCAGATGTCTGTTTAAAAACGTTTCACAAAGTTTATTTTGTTCTGGTCAAGTTTTCGTATTCTCAAGAAAATGTACTCTGTTAAAATATGAACAGTCTTTGCTTTGCAATATGACAATACAACTATCCAAGACAATAATATTTTTTCAATTCGAACTCAGATTATTTCAAATTAACAAACAAACGAACTCTACAGCTTTATTATATTAGTAAGTACCTACATTAGAAAAACAACAAATAGCCTCACGTAAGTGAATATTAACTTGCAAAAATAAACCTCTTTAACGTCAAAGTTTATTTAATCATGATGTATCTAAAGGATTAGTAAATCACTACCATTGTATAAAACAAAGTCGCCATCGTCTGCCTGCCCCTATGAATGATCATTATTTTATAAACAAAAAAACTTATTTTTAGCGATTCTATGGGAAGGTTTATATACCAGTATTGCACCCGTGCGAAGCTAGAGCGGGATGCTTATTAGAAAAAAAAAGTTATTACATCAATTTCTACAACAAAACT
This sequence comes from Nomophila noctuella, assembly GCA_958496325.1. Classification (NCBI taxonomy): domain Eukaryota; kingdom Metazoa; phylum Arthropoda; class Insecta; order Lepidoptera; family Crambidae; genus Nomophila; species Nomophila noctuella. The sequence goes on from OY292504.1 coordinate 1,459,440, forward strand.
ACAGTCCGCAGCCCTACATTTAAGAGACTTGAATATAAAAGCGATACATTGCAGTATTGTATCCAATAAAACCAAAACATCCCAAGCGATCCTAAACTGCGCCAAACGCCTACCGGTAAAGCTAAGCCGATAAAAACCGATAACTACCGATAACTGCCGGTACACTACCGGTTAATTGCTTAGTCCCACTTGCAGTGCCATCCGATGCTCGAGTATTCTGCCGTCATAAGGAAATAGGGCGCTTCTACATAAAGTAGAAAACGGAGAAAAAAATTATTTTGTGATTATGAAATGAAAAACGTTGCTGCTTAGTGGAAAATAGGTATTTTAATCTTTTTGCAATTTTAAAACTTGTATGATTAGGTAGCCTATCGGGACACATAAATTAAATTCAATTATATCAATATTATTTATTTAAAAAACGCGATTTTCTTTTTCTTCTTAGTAAAAAAAAAACCAAAACACCCGCAATACTTCATTGAAAAGGCGTTTCTGGCTAGATACGTCTATTCAACGTAGTAATTTTTGGAACGTTCTTTCATTGTATTGAAATTTGTTTTGAGGCTTACTTAAAAAGGGCGCATTTAGCTACTTGCTGCTTTTCTTCTAAGTTTTGCAACACCAATTATAAAAGAAAACTGTTAACGCCCGTTATTTTTTGGCATTTAATGAGCAATAATTGAAGTTTAAGGTCATTTTTAGCATATGATCCAATGTTGCTCAATGCCTTCTTCAATAAAAAATGGAAAAGTGTAAAGTTGCTTTTTAATTTCACACATATTGATGCACTAGTTATAATTAAAACATTTAAAGAACTTATGTTAAAAAAGACGGAAAATCTATGGGGTATTTCAATACATATTCAAAAATCCATTAGTATTTCCATTGCACACATACATATTTAGCATTGATATTTAGTTTATAAATCTTACGAAACATAGTATATTAATTTCTTTATTTAAATCAGGAGAAAAGAGTGATCCGTCCCCCTTCAGACCCATATGTATGTATGAAAAAATATTTTATCAATTATTGTCATATTTAAATTAAAATTCTTTGTTAAATGAAAATCAGTACTGATTTACTTACAAACAAATCTACAACTGATGCAGGAGTTTCTTTAGTAAAACATATTTTTGACATAATGCGAGGCTAAGCAGGATGTAATTGGTAAATGTATTAAATTCACAATGCCAAATGTGCCACAAGTTATAACAAATATTTCAATGAATTATGAACATATTTATGTAGTCAACTCAAATGTCGTTTTAGAAATTACTATAGATTCAAAATTACAATGGAGCCCCCATATTGTTGCTTTGGCAGGGAGACTCAGTTCCGACGTTTGACTGATATTAGAACGTCGATATTGGTTTATTTCAGCAATTTCCAAAGTATTACCGGTTACGGTAAGTCTTACAGTCTGTTATTGTGGGGATCATCTGCTGATATACAATTTTTTTTGTACATAATACAGAAAAGGGCGATCCGTGCAATGTATGATCTTAAGTCGCGTGATTTACTCCGAAAGATATTTCAGGAGATTAAAAAATAATAAATAAATAAATTCATTGCACTAACACACCAATTGCCTAGCCCCAAACTAAGCTCGAAGCTTGTACTATGGATGCTAGGAAACGGATAGACATACATAAATACTTTTATAAACATCCATGACTCGAGTACAAATGCCGATGTTCATCACACAAATATTTGCCCCTAGCGGGATTCGAACCCGCGACCTTTGGTTTTGTAGCCAGGGTCTCTAGCCACTCGACCAACAGGCCCGTCAATTTACATTTCAACTACAGCGTCGCAATTCATCTTTGACTGCATAATTTAAACATACGCAAGAACCTACACATTTTTTCTAGACAAAATAACTTTCATAGCTTTAATACAAGAAATATACATAAGCTTGCCGTTCCCAGTCAGAGGCTTCATAAGACTGGGAAGTCTTTTATTGGACTAAGTATCAAAATATTTAAGAACCTTCCTGAAATTTTTTTTGTATTTCCTAAGATTTGTTTATTAAATCATTCTTGATGAAGAAAGATTACTATAAAATAAAGGCTTATTTAAATGACAAATATGCATGTACATTTTAATTTGCTCAGCCGCACATAATTATATTTATTATATTTGACATAATTGTCATATTGAAATTAATTTTTGAATAAGGCGTAGCTGCTGAGTTTCTTCCGGCGTCTCTTCTTAGCTTGCGAAGTCGCTGGTTGGGTGAAAAAAGGTTTTGACGAACAAAATAATTCACTAAGTGAATCAAATTGCTGAATAAATAGTTTCATTTCATTTCTATACTTCTTGATTAAAATCTTCAAAATCATAGAGATTTTTTTGGATAAACTCTTATATCTGGGCGCATCTGTTAGAACATGTTCTTTACCACGGCTTCCACTTCCCCCCGCACACGCAACAATACTTAGTAGTAAAGACGTTACTGCCACGTACGCCTTACCGATTCTTGTAATACTTAGAAGAAAGGACGCATCTACTCAGATGCGTTTTTTCTTCTTATGATCATGTAGTTACGCCTCTTCAACCTATGAACATTAATATATTTTGTAAACGAAAAAGACTCATCTACTTAGTTACGTCTTTACATCTTAGTATTATACAGAAACGTCTTTCCAATTTAGTAATCTACAATGAATTTTGTAGATAAGTCCTTTTTAGTTGTTCATAAAAGAAAGAGTATTCGTATTTCATAAAATTAAAAAATACTAGAAGGTGCGCCTTTTTCTGCTGATTCCGAATCACTATCTAACTCAATTTTGAGAAAAATGTTAGATGCGCCCTTTTTCGCTATGACGGCAGTATTCATATCTTTCGTTTTTCCGAGCGTTTTGACCCGGTCAGAGACTTAAAGCATGCCAGGTGCCACCTATGATCCAATTCACTTTATAGATGTGTCTTATAAAACTAGTTCTACTAATAAATAATGAAATAAATCTTATACGCACTGTTGTTTATTTGTAAAAGTTGCCGTCTATTACCTATACTATCTACACTAATATATAAAGCTGAAGAGTTTGTTTGTATATTTGTTTGTTTGTTTGTTTGAACGCGCTAATCTCTGGAACTACTCCGTCCGATTTTGTAAATTATTTTTGTGTTGGATATACTATTTGACGAGGGAGGCTTTAGGCTATTGGGTATCGAAATCAACGCAGACGGAGCGGGCGGCCGCTAGTTTGTATAATAAAAAAAATGCTGTCTTATGTTTAGAAATCATGAAAAAACATTTCAAGACGAAAAAAACTAGTAGCCTGTCATTTTATAGATAAAAAGACGAGAGTTGCTGAGTGGACTCCCTTTCATTGCTTATTAATCTATGTGAATGTGTATTTTGTAATTTTTATGGCAATGAATGAATGTCTTTAATCTTATACTTATTATTATTAAAAAAATCACTAAATTATCCGCCCCTTCCAAATTGACGCGAAGATTTTGTTCTCGATGTCCATTCTATACGTAGGAGTCATACCTCAATGATTTCGGGTGGGTTCAATTTGATTGTAGAACAAGAAAAAACATTACATTTAAATTTGTTACAGAACTTTACAAAACAAGTTATTCTTTCAGATCTTTACGGAAAAGACTTAACTCGGATAGTGAAGTCCTGATTAAAAGTGTCCGGTTGAATAAATACTGATGTGGGAGTCAGTAGTGATGTGCCGAATATCCGTAACTGTGTTTGCGTAACGTAACTTCGAAAAAATCCGTTCTTTTTCCCGTATTTTATTGTAAATTCCCAATTCTCCCGTCAGGAATTCTACCTGTAACTTGTAAACATTTTGGACGATGAATATCTATTTCAGTATTGTCGGATATTTTGTTTATTTTTGGTTCGTTGTGTGAAGTGTTTGACTCCAATTGTAGAAATTTCAAACATTTGCGATATTTTTTATTATTTTTATTTTTAACTTTTTATGTTATGTATTTGGTTTTGTTCTATGTGTCACTGAATAACGAATTTTCTTTTCTATAAGATTTTAGACTATTGTAACGCAGCCGAAATGTCAAGCAGTAAGTAGTATACATACTATCGCGTTTAGTCCTGTTAAATAGTATTAATATTTTCTATTCTATTGCTACAATGTAGTACATCTCTATTCAGTATGACAAAATTAACTTTTATAATTATTTCACGCCTACACAAACAGCTTAACTTACTTAAGATCACAAACAAAAGGGAAATTGGATTTATATTCCTTAAAATTTTCACAATAATTTCTCCTTAATTATACTAGACATCAAATTAATGCTAGACAAATTGTATAACTTTATTTTTATTTTTGGCAGTTTTAAAATTATGTCAAGATGTTAAAACGAATCGATATCAGAAATTAACTTTGAAACAATTGACTGACGTCTTTTGTCTTTTCGCTGTCTATGTATTTTCTACTAGCAGCCGCCCGCGACTCCGTCCGCGTGAATTTTGGTTTCCACACACATAGTGTTATATTTGGACTACGCATAACAAAAATATAGTTTCAATTCGATACAGCAGTTCCTAAGATTAGCGTGTCCAAACGAACAAACTTTTTAGCTTCATTATATTAGTATAGATATAAAAAGGGGAATCCATATCAGTAATTAACTTTGAAACAATTGACTGATGCATCCTATCACCTAAGTCGGCCCATATCCTGCCTGTACACCAAATATCGAAATCCGTTTAGTATTCAGCACTAACTATGAAAGACCACACGACTGGAAAGTATACGTGCACTACATCCATACATATGACGAAATAAACTTGCACAAACTTCCCAGCGGCTCAGTTATAGTCCCATTGCATAACCAAACCGAGCCATTATTTGGCATACACATTTTTCAGTGGATCGTTACTCGGTCATTCATGATAAGTTGTGTCCCCAGCGCTGCCAACCATTTTTAAATATTTGCGAAGCTCCGGAAATATCGAGTTTTATTCCGTCCGTTTGTATTTACGCAAAAAATGTCATTGATCTTTTGGAATTCACGAAGCTTAGTTTTTTTAATAAATGTTTGACAACATCGCATACATTGATCCGACTCCGTGTTAAGAAGCTTAAGCACTTGTGTTACAGACATCAGAATCAACAGTGGTATTAGGTACAAATATACGATTATATTTTAAAAGAGGTTGAGCTTTGTGGTACTTCCACACCACCTTACCCAAGACAGTGAAGTACCACTTCGTAAGTGTTGTGCTATGTTTCTGCTGGTGAGTATGGTCGCCAGAGCTCAGTTGGGGTATGTATGGGGTCTTAAAGGTAGGCAAGGCGCCTGCGACCCTTGTGCGGTTGTTGATGAGAACACTTACTATCAAACGAACGTCTTGCATGTTTGCCTTCGCATTACACAAAAAGAGGTTGATACATATGCAGAAGGCCTTTCAGGTCCCTTTCAGGCCCCGGGCGAAAGGAGCGGTAGAAAATTATAATGTGTGTAATGTGTACATTATATGAGTGTTTTCGCACAAAAAGCCGTTTCGCTTTTCTAGATCACCTTTCACGGCACGGTTTATTAGGAATGCAATATTGTAACAAGACTTACTAAAGATACCGTACCTTAATTGCACAGCCCAACTTTGCCAAGTAATCGGACCACCTATAGTTGCTACCACACTTTGACTCTGACCGCTAATATTGGAACTAGTTTCCAAGTAGTATTAGTTTTAGTAATTATTAAAATTAGATTCCAGAAAATGTAATAAAGTTGTCGTTCATTAGTTGTGTTGTTTCCTAGAACACGATGGTGTCATTATATTTAAAACTATGTATTTTTAGTTATAATTGTTGAAGCAACTAAAGCCCTCTTATTCGCTTATGCCCATGTAGGACGTCATATGAATACCTATCTCATACTTAAGACCTAAGTAACGCAATGTGACGTGCAATAAATTAATAATTAATTAATTACACCGACGTTTTGCTGAAACTGAATAATAGAAAATATAGACACAAATATTTAGAAAAACTTTGTTAAAACTCACGGCTTTTAAAAAGTAGCTATCGAGTTACTGGCCGCTTGTTCTCGATGGATTACTGCTTACCGAAGTCGGTGGTAGAATTTATGATTGAAAATTTATAAACTAAGTAATTACACTAGCGGCCGCCCGCTGCTCCGTCCGCATGGAATCGGTTTCCGCACACATAGTGTTGTAATACTATAGCTTAAAGCATTCCTCGACTAATGGACTATCCAACTAAAAATGTTTTTTCAATTATAACCAGTAGTTCCTGATATAAGCGCGTTCATACAAACAAACAGACAGACAAACTCCTCAGCTTTATTTTATTAAGTAGGATATTTAGATCTCTGTGGCCTACATAAATACAGAATATTTTCTTTATTCATTTTTAAGTACAACCAAATACCCCGGATGTGATTTTATACGCACGCAAAACATTACTAATGAGCAAAACAAAACCTCCATTTCCAACGTCATTTCAATCCAATCTCCTCGACCTTAGAGAACAGAGGGCAAACAATTTGTCGTGTAATAGCAGATCATTTCTCATAAACGTACGTAAAAGCGGGTTTATTGTGCCACTTAGGAGCAAGAACAGATGTAGATGTAATGGAGCCGACTGTACAAAAACACAATTCCGCTGACTGTACCGGTACACTGCCCACGAGGCGTGATTCAGCGGAATAGAAGCGGGGGCGTGATTGTTAGCGGATGATTAGAGGGAAAATAGCATTGTAAATAGGCTGCCTAATATGGCAAGACTTTTATATCTGTATGCGACTTAAAGTATATTTTACCCTTAGGGCAAGTAGCAAGTAGTGGCATATATTTATTATATTTACTTTTGGACGTTATTTCATGAGAATAAGGTCCAATATGGTTTCCATTGTATATCGAGAGCCGTTTAAAAGTTAAATTGTGGAAGTCTTGCACGGAATTAAAACTGGTGCACATATTTTCTTTATTTATAAAACAGTATTAAATTAATATACAACCGCTGCATAAATGCAAAATGTAAAAAATTACCTACTCTATTTTTGCGATTTATACTGATTTCAGGTATCGTCAATCCTCATTTGCATGATTCTATTCTCGGGTGGGGAAATTCGTGATTAAGCCACCACACTTTTTTTGTAATTAAAATTTAATTTTGTTCATGTTGGATGTTTTTTTCCTTACAGTGGAACCTTACATCATATTAGTTAATATAATTAAGCCCCGCTAGCAGTAAGCCAGACGATTAGTGTCTACAAAAACCCTGGGGCCGCCACTATCAGCCTACATCTGCCCCCGACAGGGAGGGACTGACACTGCCTCAAATTACATGCATGTTTGAATGAGGTTACATAATGTGATGAACTTTCGTGTTTGTTTAACTGCGAGTAAATATATATACATATATTTTTAAGAATCTTGCATTTGACTTCTATCGCACCTGATGGAAAGGGAGGCCAAAGATGGAGCACGCTAGCCTAATACCTAAATACCTGTTGACTCTAGTCTTGAAGACACCCAGATTATAACGTTCGGAAAATATGAAGGGATATTGGTATTTCTTTATATAAATGAGATATGCTTAGATAATTTAACATCATTGTCATTATCAACCTATTGCAGTACACTGCTGGACATTGACTTATCCCAGATTTTAGAAGAAGTAGGTTATGCTAAACTCCCCTCTGGGCAGGTGGGCCTGGTGACAGCAGTATGGTGGACGATCAAATACAAGGGAAAGTTGTTATCCATCCCACAGACCGTCAGGTAACCGCTACTTAATAAATAATAAATAATAAATATTTCACAACATCACATACATTGATCTGACCCTGTGTTAAGTAGCTTAAGCACTTGTGTTACAGACATCAGAATCAACAGTGGTATTACAAATATACTTAAATAGCTACTTACGACACCCGCGTAAAATTAGGTAGAACTAAATAAGGTCACATGGAAAGAAATATTTATTTCCTCATAGGCTAATACTCGCTGGTAGTTAGCCCCCGTCCTATCCCCAAACGCACTTAAGTAAACAAGCCAGACGATTAGTGCCTACAAAAACCCTGGGGGCGCCACTATCAGCCTTCATCTGCCCCCGACAGGGAGGGACTGACACTGCCTCAAATTACATGCATGTTTGAATAAGGTTACATTATCTGATGAATTTTCGTGTTTTGTACTTGGTATGTATATGTTACGGGCATAGTGATAAATCGGGAATTATTAATACGGGCCGGCCTTTATTAATAATTCCCAAGAGCGTCGGGCAAAGTGATTAATTTATCACTTTGCCCGGCCCGTATTAATAATTCCCGACGCCTCTTGGTCCATGTAATAAATCAGTGTTTGAGATGGCTTGTATTTATCACTTGGACCGGGCATTATGATTAGAAATGTTTAAGGGTCACAAAAAAAAAAATAACCCTAACCTATTTTAGACCACCTAAGAAGCGGAAGACTAATTTGATGGATATAGGTTAGGGTTATTTTTTTTTATGACCTTTTAAAATTATCCTAGTCATGAACATAACACACGTTAACGACTTTTCATCTTAAGTAATATTTTTCTAAATAAAAATAGGACGTTAATTATATCAATAATTGCTTTATTAAGTGTTTATTTTTAAATTGCTATGTTCAATGAGACGAAATTCTTAGCTATCCATGGATTCTCCGTGCGGGTGCCGGGTCCATCGCGTGGAACAGAGAGGAATGTCAGTCGGCGCCTGGGACTTTCGACCCAGCGTGTAGGTTTAAGGGCCCCCTTTATAGTATACTAACGATCACCTTCACCGATGACATTCCTCTCCCTTCCCAACAGTATTTGGTACGAGCCGAGTAAACCGGCTTTAGTTGCTCTTTCCAGTAAGAAGCTAATATTAGATCTTGGTAATCCTAAGTCCTTCAGTAGGTTGTAGAGAGATTTCGCTGGTATACCTCTCGCACCCACTTCCACAGCATACAACCGTGCTATATAACCATTTTTATGTTTCTTTTAACTTTTCATGAAAATATGGTAAGTTTAATTAGATTTAGTTAGCAAAAACACTTCAAATAACCTTTTTTATCACTTTGCCCAATATGGGTTGGGAATTTATCATAATGGCCGGGAAAAGTGATTAATTACGCTATATTTATCACATTGCCCAATTGAGTAGGGAATTATTAATACAGACCGGGAATTATTAATACGGCCCGGGTTTATCACATGGCCCGTAACATATATATCCCTACATAGTATAAAACAAAGTCGCTTTTTCTGCCCCTATGTGTGTTGTATGTCCCTATGAACGCTTAAATCTTTAAAACTACGCAACGGATTTTGATGCGGTTTTTTTTAATAGATAGAGTAACTCATAAGGAAGGTTTTTATGTATAATATCATCCATTCAATAGTGGACAAGTACCACGGGCGAAGCCGGGGCGGGCCGCTAGTTCATATCCTACTACTATAATAAAGGCGAAAGTTTGTATGTGTGGATGTATGGATGTATGGATGTGTGGATGTATGGATGTATGGATGTTTGTTACTCTTTCACGTAAAAACTACTGAATGGATTTGAATGAAACTTTACCACAATATAGCTTATACATCAGAATAACACATAGGATATTGGAAATCGAAATCCACGCGGACGGAGTCGCGGGCGGCCGCTAGTATAAAATAAATGAAATATCCTTGGAAAGCTTATCATTATCATTTGGGCCTTAGGCCTCCGTCAGATGATGTTATGTCATCATCATTATCATCACCAGCCTATTGAAGTCCACTGCTGGACTAAGGCCTCTCTTAGCGCTCTTCACTCAGTCACTTCATAAAAGTATTTGAAGTATTGTGAGCGACAAATCACTTGGGAACGCTGCTGCCCATGGTTCCCATCTCCCAAAGTCTCTTAGGGAATTCTCACGACATCTACGGGTAGAAGAGGGGTATAATTACCTTTAAGCCGGTACTACACAGCACCTTGAATTTACACTATAACAAAGAATGTTGTAGTTCCCACTGGTATAAGTCTCCAAGACTCACTTAAGAAGGGCATAAGGGTACCTTTGGCAGGGATGATTATCACAGTGGTGATCACTAACTATTAGTTGACCTTTGCTCGTTAGCCTCCCACTACATGAAAACACAATTTACATAATAACACATTCAGTTTTTCCTAGAACCTAAATCATAATTTATACTTCGATTTACATGAACCGACGGTATTACGAAGTCTTTTCAAAGGGTTCCCGCCCCTGCCCCTAGCTCTATAGTAAGCAGAAAAGGCTTACACTATCTGGATTAATATTTGAAGCCTTACTATCCATATAAACCGACGCCATTGAGCCTTTTACTTATTAGTAACGTAAATAAGAGGTTTCTTTGCATAAAGTCGCGGGCCAATGTTAATTAGCTCTGGTGGACTCTAAATCTCAATTTGAAAAAGCATAACATTGACTTTTGTGAGTGCAACAATAATCTATACAAATAAAGTAAATCTGAAGAGTTCATTTGTTTTTTTGAACGCGTTAACCTCAGGAACTACTGATTCGAATTGAAAACATCTTTTATTGTTAGATAGTCCATTAGTCATCGAAACCGAATTCCAAGCGGACGGGGTCGCGGGTATCCGCTAGTCATTTAATGTCAGCTGATCTTTTGGCTCGATTGCCTGACATGAAAATATAATTTACATAACAACACATTCAACATTCAGTTTTTCCGAGAACCAAAATTATAATTCATACTTCGATTTACATGAACCGACGGTATTACGAAGTCTTTTCAAAGGGTTCCCGCCTCCCCCCAGTTCTAAAGCACAGTAAGCAGAAAAGGCTTCCACTATCTAGATTAATATTTGAAGCCTTACTATCCTAAAAACCCACGCGAATGAGTCTTTCGCATCCAATCACAAACCAGATTGTACAATGGACGGGTGAAACTATTTTTGTTCATGAAATTTGTAAAAGTGTCTATATGAATAGAATTCAAGAATGATCTTGTCCTATTCTTCGAACAGTTTAGTTGACGATACGCTATTAATGTCGAAATTCGTAGAAATAAATCTTGTTATACTGTACAATGGAATATTATTCAACCCTGACTCCATCCCACAACGGCTATGGTAGTAATCTAAATAAATAAATAAATAAATAATAAATGCCTTGGACTAACACACCAATTGCCTAGCCCCAAACTAAGCTCGAAACTTGTACTATGGTAGCTGGGGAACGGATAGACATACTTAAATACTTTATAAACATCCATGACTCGAGTACAAATGCCGATGTTCATCACACAAACATTTGCCCCTAGCGGGATTCGAACCCGCGACCCTTGGTTTTGTAGCCAGGGTCTCTAGCCACTCGACCAACGGGCCTGTCAAAAACGGGCCTGTAATCTGATAGTATACAATCAATTTTTGAATACAAGAACTTTGAGTTTATGGCAGATAAAATAATTTTGAAATTATCAAGCTACTCATGGATCATTTTCACATAAACCATTTACTTACTTGCGACGGCTCAGCGATTCAATAAGACGCCATTCTTCTCTATATTGAGCCCTTACAGACCAGTTTTTTACTAAAACAACACTCACATTCAGTATTTTAGAATAAAAATCGAATGAAATGCCTTTCCCGTCCCAATTCTGATGTAAAAGTACCTTTGTGACTTTGTTTGGCGTCATCGATTGAATGCGATTTAATCAGAAACAGTAGTGAGAACCCCGTTGCTTTACCTGCAATACGAATGAACCATCTTTGAGAGATTTCCCAGTAAATTGACAGGAAATAGTATTTGTGACTGCGTTTTGCTAGTGTAAGCATAACGAACTTTTCTAGGAATCGGGTTTGACCGTTAAAATATTGATACGATTGAAGAATAGCTCAAAAAAACGGCTCTTCTGTTGATGATTCCTCCCTCAAAAAAAAAAAACACCCAAACCCCAACAATTTTGCTGGAATATTTCATCATGAATTAATATGGTTCATCACCTCAATAAAAACGAAAATTTTCCATCACCCAACAAACGCAAAATTCACCAATATTTTCCTGCAGCCAGAAGACAAAAATTCACCAATTCAAACTCTATCCCTAAGTCATCACATTCACTTAGATATAACCATAAGCCTCCGCGTAGTATTAGCACTAAATTACGGGCGTAATAGCCGGAGGCCTGTAATGCGCTTGTGGGACAAAGGTCAATCTGAATACATCTTTGCGGGCCATTATCACCAAGCGACACCTGGTAGGGACCAAGAGGAAATGGATGTCAATAGCCGGTTTAGTTATTCATGTCCGCTATTAATTGGCTATACAGATCATTTTGTGGATCTAAATGCCAATTTCTGGGGTTATTGTAAACTCCCTGAATCAGTACCTAGTTTCTTCAGTTCTAACTATCAGTCATTTATTTCTGCAGGGCAGAGGCCTTTATCATTTAAAATCATGTTTACGTTACAAAGTCGGATTTTGGTTTTAACGCCACGCTTGCCAAACACAAGTTGGTACAGCAAAACTGACGCTAATTTTGCCAGACCCGTGAAGTAAACCACTAGGACATCGAGGTGTTTTTAAAAGCAGAATTACAAACAATCAATCTACATTATCATCGACCTGTATTGTAGAAGTTGAAATTCACTTCACAAACCGAAACTATATTTCTGACCCATAATCTTACGATAATCTAAGCTTAAAGACATTAATACTCAATATCCCTATTGCATATTATTATTATCTAAGCAAGGCTCAACATCAAGCATACACACCAATTCCCTATGACCTCCAAATACAAATAATTCAAAATAAAAGCTTTCCTTGAGAACGTCTTTGTGCAGAAGTGGGTTAGATATGACCTCTACCCTTAATACCGACACCCACTAATATCATTGTGGGACAATCCCCTCTCAGAGGCATAATAGAAGATGACATATATATAATATAACATAATATACTCACATAATTGCGACCAGAACTCACAGGAGGAAAATATCTCTGTGTTTTGTAAACCCTTCGACAATAGACTGTCGTTGTATTTTTTCCTCCACTATTTTTACCACAAAAGAGACTGTGATATTCGCTGTCTCACCCTGCATTAATAATTCAGTACGATGAACATTGTTATGGCATAGTGGGATGGTTTTTCCCAGACATTTTCTAGCGACATTCGCTGCCAATCAAATCGGGATGGTTCCCCTACTAAGAACATAAAATATGTTTTTGGGGTCTACACGATAATATTATATTGCGTTAATATACATTCTGATAACAGTCAAGGCACACTACAAAGTAAAACCTGCATTACTGTTTGGCTAATTCTCGAACAGATACAATCGCTCCAATGTAATTAGGTTTGTCAATTCAGGATCATAGTTGTAGCGTACATTGGGCTCCAAGGCAATGGCTGAAGAAGCAACCGGGAGAAGCATTCAGACGATTAATACTATTTGACAATATCTGGTAGAGAATGCCATGAGGCATTAAGTTAATATTTTCTTCCGTAATTTTTTTTAGGTTTACACGACTGTTACTCATGAAATAAAACTACTTTTAAACGGATATAATCGCGTTATCCTTTTTTCCTTCCTCGTTTGGAATGATTAATAACTTACAATTATGAGTAAGTGTCACTAAAACATTTTTTCCCAACCCATGAATCGAACCCAAAAACAAAACAAAGATACAGTTACACAGCACAAAAATCACAACATTAAGGAGCCTGTTAAAACTAGTGAATAAACGATTAAAATACCAACGTTTCGCACGTACTAACAAAATATTATTATGGAAAAGCTCCAACATTTAATAAATCTCTGCAATCTTCGAGAATCAGTAGTATCTGTCCGGAAGGAAATCAATCGGGACCACAAAGAACGGACAAGATTGAAGATATTCTAGGGGATGAATAAAAGGGGATAGTTCGGTTAAGAGCCGGCGACAGTCTGACGCCGTTTAGAATGTGATTACTTGGAACTGGATGGCTTTGTTAGTCTTCAGTATTCTAGGGTTTTAAGTTAATATTATGGCTTTGGCAGTAGCCTTTCATTTCTGAATTTATTAATTCTGCCAGATGACTGAAGCTAGATTCAAGTTGCCGAGAATTGGGCAACATGGATAGCCTTAGAAGATACCTATGACTAGCATTTGACTACGTTTATGATGATAACGTAGTCTTAATAAATCATTCGAAAATTACTCTGGTCAAGTATTGACAGGTACTGCAGTTCTTTATTGCTTGCTACTGTACCTAATATGTAGTAAGGCCGATCAAAATGATATAAAAATCATTCGCTCTGTTCTTCTTCTGTCGGGTATGAAATAAATTTGCTACATGCATGTTGAGATGAATTAGTACAAAGTCACAATAATGAGTGTCACCAAAACTTTTTTTGGCCAGTCCGGGAATCGAACCCAAAATCAAATAAAAGATGCACAATAACCACAATAAGCCTTTTAAAATTGGTTAAACAAAAATATAAAAATATCAACGTACTTACAAAACATTATTATGAAAAAGCTCCAACACATTTAATAAATCTCTGCAATCTTCGAGAATCAGTAGTATCTGTCCGGAAGGAAATCAATCGGGACCACAAAGAACGGACAAGATTGAAGATTCTAGGGGATGAATAAAAGGGGATAGTTCGGTTAAGAGCTGGCGACAGTCTGACGCCGTTTAGAATGTCATTACTTGGAACTGGGTGGCTTTGATAGTTTTTGACGGCCCGTTGGTCTAGTGGTTAGAGACCCTGGCCACAAAACCAAGGGTCGCGGGTTCGAATCCCGCTAGGTGCAAATGTTTGTGTGATGAACATTGGCATTTGTACTCGAGTCATGGATGTTTATAAAAAGTATTTAAGTATGTCTATCCGTTACCTAGCATCCATAGTACAAGCTTCGAGCTTAGTTTGGGGCTAGGCAATTGGTGTGTTCATGCAAACAATTTATTTATTTATTATTTATTATAGTCTTCAGTATTCTATGGTTTTAAGTTAATATTATGGCTTTGGCAATAACAGAGCTTTTCATTTCTGAGTTTATTAATTCTGCAGATGACTGAAGCTAGATTCAAGTTGCCGAGAATTGGGCTACATGGATAGCCTAAGAAGAGACCTATGACTAGCATTTGACTACGTTTATGATGATAACGTTGTCTTAATAAATCATTCGAAAATTACTTTGGTCAAGTATTAACAGGTACTGCAGTTCTTTATTGCTTGCTACTGTACCTCAAATGTAGTAAGGCCGATCAAAATGATATAAAAATCATTCGCTCTGTTCTTCTTCTGTCGGGTATGAAATAAATTTGCTACATGCATGTTGAGATGAATTAGTACAAAGTTACAATAATGAGTGTCACCAAAACCTTTTTTGGCCAGTCCGGGAATCGAACCCAAAATCAAAACAGCAAACAAAGATACAGTCACACAGCACAAAAACCATCATTGCTGCATTGCATAGCTGCTCAAAATGATGTATAAAATCAAACGCTCTGTTCATCTTCAGTCGGGTGAAAAATAAATTACCTTGGAATCAGATTTTTCCAGAAGTAAAAAATGTACTAAATCGTTCTTTCTTTAAAACTTATTATAAACATGTCTCCTTTAGACTAAGCCTGTAAATACACATAATAATAAACATATATCATTTAAACACAAAGATAACAATTGAAATGTTACGAAAAACCCTGCGTAACATTTCAAATATTCTCCTACTGATACGACCTAACACGTCCGATCTCTGGAGACTAATTCCACCCCACGCCTTCAGACAAATTATTACTCTGACATACGACTCTTTTATTATTTCTGCCTTTTACAAGGTGCCTTTACTAATGTCATATGAAAATTGATTGCCTTTAAATATTGTATATGGTTTTACCTCTAGATGTTGTAATAAATTAATCATACTAATTTAATAAATGTGAAAGTTCGTTTGTTTGGATGTTTGTCCATCAATCAAGCTGAAACTACTGAACGTGTTTTAATGAAATTTTGTATAAATTGAGAGTATGGGCTGACTTTGGTGATAGAATACTTTTTTCTGAACACAGCCCGGGTAAAGGATCCGGTTTGGTGAAAACTGGGAATATTGGCCCAAGAGGTCGCTGGTTCGATCCACCCACTGGACGAACATTTGTACTCAAGAACATGTCAGTTTGTCCTGGTCTGGGCGTTATATTTTTATATATTTTAATAAATATGTTTTGTATTAATAAAAAAATATTGAAGAACTAGCGGCCGCCCGCGACTCCGTCCTCGTGGATTTCGATTTCCAATATCCTAAGTGTTATTCTGATGTATAAGCTATATTGTGGTAAAGTTTCATTCAAATCCATTCAGTAGTTTTTACGTGAAAGAGTAACAAACATCCATACATCCATACTTACAAACTTTCACCTTTATAATAGTAGTAGGATGTTCGTGATTTTAATTATCAAGAACTGTAAATGCTCGCGATTTTAAAATTGCCACTATAGAGTTTCTTGCTTTTGTCCTCAATAGAATCATAGTGTATTGCTATTTTTTTTCTATATTTATCTCATAGTACAGGGAACGTTATCCAACACGTCAAGAAATGCTTTCATTCCTACAAAGGGACATATTCGTTAGGCCGCAGAATCAGCCCCCGGGGAGCTCGGACGTGTCGGGCTGCGTGCCGCCATATTTGACACAGATCGCACGGTTTATTGCCGTGTTTGTCACCGATGTATATTCTTTAGCTTCTATATTTTCATTGTATAGTAAAAAAAATAAACATGGGTTCTCACTGGAGGGCAAAGGCGTCTATGATTTCAAATCATGTTTTCGTTGGTAAGATGGGTTTTGGCTTAATCAACATGCTTGCCAGATGCAGATTGGTATTCACATGCTCGGACTATGTTCTAAAAAACCGACAAAAATTTGCTGATCCAGGGAGTCGAACCCAGGACTGCTCTGGTCCAGGGACGTTTGGAAAAATATTGCGAACGACCCCGATGAAACGGACTAGGTGGATGGCACCAAATTTCTACCGAGGCGGTTGGAACAGGAAGCCTATGCGCGTACAGCGATCTTCTGTGAGACAATAAAAGGCTGCAAAATCAGCCCCTGGGTCAAAATATACTTTCTTTCCTGCAAAGGGACATAATTCGTTAGGCCGCAGAATCAGCCCCCGGGGAGCTCGGACGTGTCGGCTGCGTGCCGACATATTTGACACAGTTCGCACGGTTTATTGCCGTGTTTGTCACCGATGTATATTCTTTTGCTTCTACATATATTTTCAAAGTTTAAGAGAACACGGTTGTCCCGTTATAGGGCAAAGGCGTCCACGATTTTAAATGATGTTTTCGTTGCTAAAATGAGTTTTGGCTTGAAAACGATTCTCGCCAAATGCGGATTGGTTGTCACATGCTCGGACTGTATTCAGAGAAACCGACACGCTAATCCGGGGAATAGAACCCAGGACCTTAAGGCGAGAATGTTTCAACGACCCCGGTGAAATTGTATGGCACCATATTTCGACCGGGGCGGTTGGAACAGTAAACCTATAGCGCCTAAAAGCATCTTCTGCGTGAAAGTAAAAGGCCGCAGAATCAGCCCCCGGGGAGCTCGGACGTGCCGGGCTGCGTGCCGCCATATTTGACACAGTTCGCACGGTTTATTGCCGTGTTTGTCACCAATGTATATAATTATTTAGCTTCTATTTTCTTCTTAGCACCAGTAGTGCAACAATCATCTGAAATAGATGCTGTGGCCAATATATATTTTTTTCTTAGTAGCTATATAGGAAAAGAAAGAAGAAACGACTATACATAATTTTCTTAGTGACTCCGATTATGAATTCGTGGGAAGATGCGACCAAAATGCCTTGTTTCACCCAAATGAAGGATCCAGTTTGTTAAAAATATTAGACCAAGAGGTCGAGGGTTTGATCCTTGCAGAAGACAAACATTTGTGCGCATGTCTGTTTGTTCTGGAGTGAGTGTTTAAATAAAAAAGTATTTGAGAATGTCTATCCGTGATTTTAATTATCAAGAACTGTAAACGCTCGCGATTTTAAAAGTGCCACTATAGAGTTTCTTGCTTTTGTCCGCGATAGAATCATAGTGTTACAATACACTATGAGTCTGTCGCGCTATACATAACTATATTTTAACTTTCTCATAATACACTAAGAAATGCTTTTTTCCGGCAAAGGGACATAATTCTTTAGGCCACAGAATCAGTCCCCGGGGAGCTCGGACGTGCCGGGCTGCGTGACGCCATATTTGACACAGTTCGCACGGGTTATTGCCGTGTTTTTCACCGATCATTATCAATGTCACCGATGTGTATTATTATTAAGCTTCTATTTACTTCTTAGTAGCTATACTAAGTAGTGTGGAAAGTTGAAAGGGGTTTTGAAGGGGAGGTACATGAACCGATACAGTTACAAGAAAACGTTGTTAGGAAACCAACCACAACTTTTTGAGATATTTTGATCTGGATTCACAGATTTTGGAAAAAGGGTACAGTCAAAAAATTGCTGAAATAGGCAATATATATTTTTTAAGATCGATCCTATTTCATGTTTGGATCAAAAGATCCATTAGTTAGAGGTTTGAGTGCTAGAAATGTCAGAAATCGCAATCATAATGTATTTTAATAATAATTATATTTTGTCTTTCTTACAGTACACGGAACGTTATACAATACGTCAAGAAATGCTTTCATTCCTGCAAAGAGACATAATTCGTTAGGCCGCAGAATCAGCCCCCGGGGAGCTCGGACGTGTCGGGCTGCGTGACGCCATATTTGACACAGTTCGCACGGCTTATTGCCGTGTTTGTCACCGATGTATATTCTTAAGCTTCTATATTTTCTTTGTATATAAAAATTATCTATACTATTCTTTATTTTCTACTAGCTGCCCGCCCCGGCTTCGCCCGTGGTACTTACTTATATGTATTATACATACAAACCTTCCTTAAGAATCACTCTATCTATTAAAAAAAACCGCGTCAAAATCCGTTGCGTAGTTTTAAAGATCTAAGCATACATACGGACATATAGCGAAAGCGACTTTGTTTTATACTATGTATTGATATTTAGTAGCTCTAGCTACATATACGAGAAAAGAGAGATTTTAAAAGTACCACTATAGAGTTTCTTCCTTTTTTTTCCAAAGGGACATAATTCGTTAGGCCGCAGAATCAGCCCCCGGGGAGCTCGGACGTGTCGGGCTGCGTGCCGTCATATTTGACACAGTTCGCACGGTTTATTGCCGTGTTTGTCACCGATGTATACTCGTATTATTTGGCTTCAATATTTTCTTTGTATAGTTATAAAATGAAAAGCGGTGTAATAGTGTGTTACACTGCAGGGAAAAGGCCGATGATTTTTGATCATGTTTTCGTTACTAAGATAAGTTTTGGCTTGAAAACGATGCTTGCCAAATGCGTTTTTGTTATCATGACCCCGGGTTGTATTGATACTTTGATGATGTTTCAGTATGTGCTGAGAAGAATACATTTTAAACTGCGAAGTGGATTTGAGCTTGAAGAGCTATCGGAGATATTTCCTTAGTCATTTAACTAGTCACTGGACCCTTCTATCACTCGTACTGGACCCTTCTGTCGCCCTTGGTCGCAAGCCCCAATAACCCGCGCAGTGTCTGGGGGCCGCTTGGACCACGCGGCTCATATCGCACGCGGTGGTATTAGCACATCAATCAGGCCCATTGGGAGAATGTGTCTTTAAAGGTGTTTTGTCATAGTCACGTTTCTTTGGGTAGGAAATTACTACTACTGGTCATGAAAGAACAATTTAACGGTTTTGCTACAATTTTACAAAAAATCGCAACTTTCACAAGACAGATAAGAGAGCCTTTCTTGTTTTTCCTACTAGAGTATTATAGTGAATTTCAGTGTGTGTGACATTTACTACTAAAAAGTAACTGACCACTTTCGAGACCCAGATAGTAAGAGATTGGTTTTTCTAGAGCCTTATCGATCTAGTCTAGACGAAAACCTTTCAGTTTAGGTAAAACATTACATATCTACTACTGGCTTATACTAATCCAGTAATTAAGCCTTCGTGGGTTGTTGTAATACTAATTGTCACAGACACGTGACTTGTTTATTACAACTGCTACTACATATTTATAAGCAATAGAAAATATAGGTCACATGTTTGGCGATGCTAAGGAAAAGAATACCATGCCGCATCCGTTGTCATGGCGATAAGAGCTCCTGTTTTGCTTACCATCGTGTCATGGCAATATACTTATACTTATTTGACGACCCGCTTGGTGTAATGGTCAAGATGTTGCCTATTACGCAAGAGGTCGCGGGTTCGAACCCCGCACAGGACCAATATTTGTGTGCATGAACATGTCTGTTTGTCCTGGTCTGGGTGTTATATGTATCTATTTAAGTATATTTGTAATACCACTGTTGATTCTGATGTCTGTAACACAAGTGCTTAAGCTACTTAACACGGGATCAGATCAATGTATGTGATGTTGTGAAATAATTATTTATTTATTTTTTATATAATGATTATAACCCCTATTTTTAGAATCATATGATAGATATAAGTTAATAAGTAGGATAAGTAGATTTTAGTGATAAGTTACGTTTAAGAAAAATTGTATTTATGGGAAGTTATAAACGATTTTGAATTTGAATTTGAATTTAAATTTGAAAACTGAATTTAAAATTAAATTATATGACCAACTAGCGGCCGCCCGCGTCTTCATACGCGTAGATTTCGGTTTCCGCACACATAGTGTTATTCCATAGCTTAAAGCCTTCCTCGACAAATGGACTACGCATCACAAAAATATTTTTTTTAATTTGAACCGATAGATCCTGTAAACAGCGCGTTGAAACAAACAAACTCTTCAGCTTTTATTATATTAGTATTGACTATGTAGTGTCAAGGAAAACGAAAGTTGCAAACGCGGGTTTCTTTGAAACAT
Source organism: Nomophila noctuella (assembly GCA_958496325.1). NCBI lineage: Eukaryota > Metazoa > Arthropoda > Insecta > Lepidoptera > Crambidae > Nomophila > Nomophila noctuella. The sequence continues at coordinate 1,480,345 of OY292504.1, forward strand.
GTCTTCCCCAATCTTACACTACGTACGTTCCAAGAAATTGTCAACATAAACACGTTTTCACATTCCGGGATAATGTAATTTCGGGACGAGTCGTTAGTACCGTATTCGGTTCCGGGTTGAAGCGTATTCATCATTCTTAGTGCGGGATGTATCCGTTGATAAATATGGGGTTATGTTGTGAATAAGCAATGTTATGTGCACGTGTATGTTAGGTACTTGAATAAATAGGCTTATGTACAGAGCATTACAATTATAGAGATTTTCACATAAGCAAATCCCTACTCATATTATAAATGCGAAAGTAACTTTGTCTGTTACGCTTTCCCGCTTTTGATGAAATTTGGCACAGACAATCTTTAGACCCTGAGAAAGAATAAAGGCTACCATTTAATGTAAAGTATCAGCCCATTAACGTCCCATTACAGGGCAAAGGCCTCCATCATCTGAAATCATGGTTCCGATATGAACATAGGTTTTGTCTCGATCGCCGCGCTTTCCAAATGTGGGTTGGTGATAACAAACCCGAGCTGTGTTTGGAAAAACCCAAGCCAACTGCCCGACCTTGGAATCGAACTTAGCACTTCGAGACCAAGGGCCGGCACTTAAACTACTATAACGTCGAGGCACATTTTTTTTGACTAAGTAAATGCTTTTCCTAAGTCAAAAAATATATTTAAGTGTACTACTATTCATTTTTTAATCACATCACAAAAAAGTCACTCTACTCGTATATTGGTCAATCTATACTTATAATAAATCTGTAGAGAGGTCAATTCTGTACATTATATATTTTTCCAAAATAAGAAACAAAAACTACTAGACGGATTTTGACGAAACTTGGTACCATTATTCTTCATACTCCTGGGCATATTATAGGATACTTTTCATCACGCTACAATCAACAGGAGTAGCGTAGTGAAGGGAAATGTGGGAAAAACGGGAGAATTTACTCCAGTTCTTAAGCTTCAGTCGCGAGTGCAGCCTTTATGGTTAAAGTCACATAGAAATCATGTATGACGGAAATATTCTACATAAAATTGCCTAAAAAATATCCCCCAACAGCATATGTCTATCTTTTATGGTTGACTCACAATAACACGTGCAACTCAAGATCCAAATTGGTTTGAACGCGCTAAGTTAAGGAACTACTGGTTCGAATTGACAAAACATTTTGTGTTGGATAGTCCACTTACCACTTACCATTTGTCGAGGTAGGCTTTAAGCCATTGTATATTTTCCTTTATATATCATATATCATTGCAAATTGTGCTAGCGAACTATTTAGTTCTAAAATGTGCCGATTGATGGCGCACCTCGCTAGAGGCGCGGCTGCGGATCTGAATCGCGGTGAACAGATGCTCTCTCAAATGTATAAGGTCTCCAGGTTTTTGTTAATAATGATAAGCGTTTTCCGTCACTTAATTTGACTATTTTTTCTATCCTGAAGTAATTAGTCCCAAATAAGTGTGCAAGTTGACTGCATGCATATAGGACGTTGTTTTATTCAGCTATTATTAGTAAGACTGTGTGCGGAAATCGTAAACCACGCGGACGGAGTCGCTGGCGGCCGCTAGTATAAAATAAAGCTTTTCGCAGTTTCATTTTTACTGTAATCAATTAATCAAAGCTAACTCGTACCTTCAATATAAATCAAAATTGTACTCGTAAATTTTAATCATCAAAAATGAAAGGATTTATGTATTCAACAGAAAAAAGCAGATTATGCCGATTGAATGAATAATGAATTCATACGTGAATACATGTTAGTGCTTCAAATTTCACATAATATTTTAATAATAACGAACTACCAAACTGTCTAAATTATAAATCGTCTGAAAATATTGACCAATGGACATTAACATTCTCATTAAAAGACTTTTTATTCTCGCGTTTCATTATAAACACAAACTGACTTTGTAAAGAAGATGTTTTCTTAGGTTTACGCGACTGTTGCTCTTGAAATAAAAATACTTTTTGTAGTCGTGATCACGGATCCTGAAAATGAGCCGAAACGTCGGGTTTTCCTGTAAATATGTATGTAGTTTGAAGATAATACCGCGATTATTTTCGTTTAAAAGTAGTTTTATCTTATATGTAAACAAGGCTAAAAACGAGTAGTATACTAATTATATTATTTTAACTTATTAAATTGCGTTTAGCCACATTTGCAGTGTTCGCAGTTTTAGTCTCGTTTAGTAAGTTGTAGCTTTAATATCCACATTGACAACGACTCGTTCAGTGTTTCGTCCCACAACACGTTCGTCCCAAAGGGACGAAACACTGAATTCAAAAATCTGAACTTTGAAAAGAGGACATATCGACACCCAATTCTGAAAAAAAAATTGCTTCATTACCTTTTTAGTTCCATTTAGTCATAGTTAACGTTCACATCCAAATTGACATGAAATCAACCAACTTGTATTTTTGAAGCATTCAGCTCTGCTCCCGAATTCGGTTGAACAAATAAGTTGGGAATAATAAACCGTCGCCGGATAATGGATTGTATTGCTGGAAAGACGGGAGAACTCTGAAGTTCGTACAATTATATCACGTTCGCGGGAATAAAAACGGGACGGTGGCAAGCGTGAACCGTGACGAGAGAAGGGACCCGTAGCTTTTATATAAAAAATTGTAGCCTATGTGTTATTCTGATGTATAAGCTATAGCATATGTGTTATTCTGATGTATAAGCTATATTGTGGTAAAGTTTCATTCAAATCCATTCAGTAGTTTTACGTGAAAGAGTAACAAACATCCATACATCCATACTTACAAACTTTCGCCTTTATAATAGTAGTAGGATATATTTTTCATGTACAAAATAAACGTATACATATTTGACAACATTACACTTATCACTCCAACTCTGCGTTTAGTAGCTTAAGCATTTGTTCCGTTGCCTACCGTCCCTTCCTCTTCAACTAGCTCTGGCGTCCTTACTCACCAGCAGAAACATACTACAACAGTTACGACAATTCGGTAGCCTAGCGGTAAGAACGCCGCTTCACATGCGTGAGGTCGGCGGTTCAAATCCGGTCAGGCACGCACCTCTGATTATCAAAAATCTATGTGCTTAATTTCATACCAGCTGTACGGTGAAGGAAAACATCTTGAGGAAACCTACACACTTCTAGTAAGTGGCAATAAGCAAACCACTCCATATTAAAATTGCCTAGAGATTTGTGGTGTGTTTTATTTCATACAATGATCACGACTCTCAGTAATGAGGAATACAACTCAAGGAGTAGGAGTATGGAAATATCCACAAAGCAAAAATAATACGGCTTGTTTTCTTCACTTCATAAGGATCCCTAAAAACTTCGTCCCTTTTAAAATATAGCGTCTGATGTCTCATTTATCTTGTATTACAACTGGGGATTGCTTTATTGCAAATTTTTATTGGTTTCGTTTTTATAATGATTAGACACGTACCTTTTCGCAACTTTGCAAATGAATTATGAGAAAAAATGTTTTTCATTTTCAGATTAAATATTTTAATAGCGCCAGGTGGTACGTCGAGGGATTAACGTTTTAAGATGAAGATATATTGGTCTGAGGAGACTTTTTGATCCTTAGGGAATCTTTAAAGAAGGTGCGTTTGTTGAAATTAAATTAAATTGTTAATCACTAATTCCCTAAAAGATCTAGCTTGGGACCGAAGTCTACTACACTGTGTTGGTGCAGTCGTGTACATGATAGGTCGCGGTGAAAATTCTGCTTGCGCGATATAGGTTTGTAGGAAAATAAGTTAGTATGGCAGTGCAGTCTAAAACGTGTCTGGAGACTTGCATTCTATTTCTAGATCGAAACATAGATTATTTAGTCTGGATTTGGTGGAGTTCATTGAGTGATTTGAACGTCTCAACCACCGTAGCTATATATTATAAGTCTGATCTCTGATTCAGTAACGTAATCATATTATGTTAACTCAACGAGGTAAAAGAGACAATAGGAAGTACGTACTTTGATATAATCAAAGTTCAGATTTCAGATTAATTCGCCAAATATTAAATTTATAACAGAAAGCGTGAAATTCGTCCCAACCAAAAAAAAAACTCTCTCATAGAAACCTGAGAATAACCTTCATACGCAATTTAATAAAATATAATCTATCGCTTATGTAAGTCATCTAGAAAATTCCCTCCAATTCCCACACCTTCGCAGATATTAGTTTTGCTATTACTATTATTAGATTTCCTCCCTCCAATGACAACATCAAATTATGATTCCGAACGAGTTTCGGGTAAGATGCCTTTCCCACAAACATTCTGTTTTGCGGTGCGTTGCAATATTGGAAACATGCACAAAATCGTTTGTTCTTTGCGGAGATCGAACCTGCGAAATACTATTTCTTCATTTTTGAATACTTCGAGTAGGTACTTGCATACGATATTTGTTGTATTTGTGATCCTACCCGCATTTTGCAAGCGTGCAAAACCCATCTTTGTAACTAAAAGATGATTTCAAATGATGATGGCCTTTGCCAATACTTTACTTTACTATACTATTCGTTTTAAAGCATGCACTTCTAACGAGATCGAAAAAAAATGGTCCTTCCAAGCGCCGGATGTGTGATGGAAAAGGGCCTTTACCGTTCGTCGGAGACCGATAGAATCGATTTTATTCCTCGGTCGAACTGACCCTGGCTCGTAAATCGCGTTAGGAGGGTTACAAGGTACATCGCGCCTCCAGGTTTACACCTGTTCATTATTGGCGGGAGAAGGACGGAGGCAATCCACTTTGCGCACCTATTTTTGAGCACCTGCTACTGTAACACCTGCCCACTAAAACCACCCCTTTCTGCTCTGCCACTGTGCCCTGCGGGAGTGGGGATTGCTGCCCTAGTACATTTTGAGCACAGATTGATATATTTGGCTGGCCTATTTGACAATTTTGGCTGCTTTATGTGTTTGGCTGGCCTTTTTGTTTATTTTTTGGAAAGTATGTATAAAAAGGAGCTGAAAGCGGATTAGACTGGGTACTAAAGCTGCGGGTGCCCAAAAATCGGGTGTTCAAAGTGGACTAACTTATTGACAGGTCCGTTTCGCCCAAGGTTTTTTTTAATAACGACAAATCGGGCGGATGGAAAGGGTTGGTTTGTGCTGAATCGCGGTTTTTTATTTCGGCGCATTTATCACATCTGTCCTTACTTCATCGATTAAAATAAAAATAACGCTGTCTGACTTAATATCTGCAGAAGTAATGGGTAGGGGGATTTGGAAATTTATATGTGAAAACTAGTGGTTGCCTGCGACTTCGTCCGCGTGGATTTCGTTTTCCGCGCACATAATGTTATTCTATAGTTTAAAGCCTTTAACGTCACATAGACTATACGACACAAAAATGTATTTTTAATTCAAAGTAGTAGTTCCTGTTATTAGCGCGTTCAAACAAACAAACAATAATAGTTTGTTCTCTAGCTCTATTACATTAGTATAATAATAGACTTCGTCAATTAAGCTGGTATACAAAACTCATCTTTTTCCGTAAAAACTCAAAGACTGTAAAACTACGTTCCCAAAGCACACATACAACCAACACATGTATAATCAAAGTGTTAGCAATCTAATTCCACAATCGAACGCTCTTGTGTACATCGCTACGTGTCCACGTCAAACGCACGCCTCGTCCTTTGTGCAGCAGGCAGTGTACCGGAAACATCGGAGTGAAGACGACTGGTCGCACACTAAGCTGGGTCTTGGTACATATGCTCGCTTTGATTGAACTGAAATGGTGATGACGGTGTTCAGAGTTCGGTAAAAAGCTAAGTCGGTTCGAAGATGTGTTCTGACAAAATCTTTTTGTAATTAAATTGATACTGAAAATGATGCCGATAAACCGGTTTACACATCGCTGAAGAACAAGAAAAGGAACCTACTGTTATTAGGCCAAGAAAATAACCTATAACATAAAAAATATATTTTTTGAAACATAACATTATCTGAATGAAACCAAGAAGGTATTTTTCAGGGTCTACTTTACTGCCATTTCTTTTTAATGAGTTAATTTTCATACGTCAAATGGGTGGTATAAAGTTATAAGCTTGCCGCCCTAAATACTACCAGCACTTTGAACGATATTTGGAATAGTGTTTACTCAGGTAGACCAAACTACAATCTGCCAAAAATTACAAAAAAATATTCTCTAGAGAAACCTTGAACACGTGCTCAAAAATTCAGGTACATTTTCAATGCTAAATAGGCATGAACCGCTTACTAGAGGTGTATTTGTTCGGGTTCCCAATAGGCTTGTTTTAAAAAACCTTTCCCAATAGCCAACCTTTACCCCGACGAAATGCTAACCAAACAGTCAAATTAATTAAGGTTAAACATACACACTGAAAACATTCTTAATTTACTAACCCCTGTTGTTGTGGAGTAAGCAATTTTTTTCTGCAAGCACGTTAATAGAAAAATTCATGCTTTTCGAAGTACAAGTGTTGTGAACTTCGAAAGGCATTAATTTATCGAAGTATCGATGTATCGTTGTAACGTAGTTTATCATTGACGAGCCCGTTTGTCTAGTGTTCAGAGACCCTCACTACAAAACCAAGGGTGGCGGGTTCAAATCCCACTAAGGGAATTTTTTTGTGTGATGAAAATATCACATTGGCATTTGTACTCGTTCAAGTATGTCTATCCATTACCGAGCTTCCAAAGTACAAGCTTCGAGCTTTGCTTACAGCTAGGCAATTGGTGTTTTAGAAAGAAAAAGGGAAAAATTAGATTCAAGTATAAAATGTTTCATTCAAAAGGCTAGATACAATTGAATATTGATCAATGATAGTTGAAACATACTATCCACGCACCCAACGTGCTACGACTATAAAGGGTTTAGTCTACCAAAATTAGCACCCTATAAAACTGATATTACATTATACTCCCCTCTGTTGACCCGTAACCATTCAGTTCCAAAATAAACTACAAATCTATCTATTAAACCAAAACAACCGAAAACTGAAGCATTTAACTGGAGCATTGGCAGTTGATTGGCACGTTATGAATGGAAGTTAGCTCGAATTGAGAAATGAATTTAGCAAGTTTAGCTCGGAATTCTTTGAATAATAGTTACAAATATTAGGCACTTTATTGTTATTAGTGTAAGGTTTTCTGGAATTAAGGCTAGCTTTGTTTTAGCAAGATTTCGCTAGAATTTCCAGAAAAATCTTAAATACTTTTTCGACATGAACAGGTTATACTTGTATGAATACTAGCTGTCAGGTTTCATCCTTGGCCATTGTCTCGGAGCCCAGGGTAATAACCTCCACGTGGTGCACCCTGGGCAACATCTTCTGATGGCTAATAATTCGGCAACATGCCGTAACTCTGTACGTGGTGCAGGGCCGGGGGCCGCTGCTCTTTGCGAGTAGGGGCTGCGAGGATTAAATCTCTATAAATACAGATGGGACCTGATGGTCACATAAGTGAATGGTGTGGGGCTACGTGTCGGCGTCCTGGACGTATTCTGGGTAGCGGCGGCACGAGCAGGTTCGGCGCGTCCGTTTATTACGGGAATCGTAATTGTCGGGCAGGGATATGATGCCAGCGCTGTCCAACCCGGAACCTCACGTTGAGGTGGACCGGGAAGGCTGCCCTTAAATGGGTGTCCTTACGAGGAGAAAACCTCTGTAAAAATCCCTAACCCCAAGCTTTTTGCCGTGCGGTGAGGGGGTGAATGGCTGATGGGTGATCAGTTTCGACGCGACAACGGTGTAGGGGATCGGCCGCCCCCCTGCTTCGAAAACACTAGGCTTGCCTGGGTATGGGGCCTCTGCCTAGGTGGACTTTATAATTGTCACCGTACTCGTGGGAACAACATGGATACATATGAAACAACAAAAGAACACAATTCGAGAAGTGGGCCCAGCTCGGGCGGAAGAGAGCAAGATAGGTCTAATTCGACCGGAAGAGAGCGAGCTAGGTCTAGAGTAGGTGAGAGAATCGGGAAGGCACGTTCCGAATCCGAAATGACTGGAAGAGTTGGCTCCAAAGGGGACAAGCTTGGGAGCGGCAAAAAGCAGGACAGTGGTACGGCGATAGGACTCGCTGCTACCAAGAAACGGATCCGTCGTGATAGTGACGAGGAGTTTGTACCGACGGCTACGGACATAGGAAGGTGTACGAAAGAAAATTACAAAAGGCCTTCGGAATTAGATTCCGTTCCAACTGACCTCAATCCGGAGGATATACGTAAGGCGGCGCATCGTGATGTTACACGAATTTGGGAGGCAGTAAGCGGAGTTAAACAGATGAGCCGCGACAAGAAGGCTGAAATTAAGAAAGCAGCTGACAATGTCGTTTTGTTATTAGAGAGGTTTACTAGCGATGGTCTTATCGAGGAAGTGCGAAGACTTCGGGCAGATAATAGTAGACTCAGCGAAGAGTTGGCTATTATTAAGGCCGAAATGAGAGCATTTAAGAAGTCACATGAAGAGAAGAGTGTGGAATTGGCACAATTAAGAAAAGCTTCTGCCAAGCAACCGGTGGTTGTTGACGGGCCTGAAGAAGTTCCACTTTGGTCGGACTTATTAGAGCAAATGAAGAGGTCCATTCTGGATTCTGTGGGGGAAATGGTCCAATCTCGCCTAGATGGAATAGAGGAAAGAATTCGGCCAGCCCAGAAAAGTGGTTCACAGTCGAAAGATAAAAGAAAGGCAGTGAAAGAGCAGAATAGATCGACACAAAACGATCCACACACCCTAGCTGAAGTGGTGACCAGACGCGATGATTATGTTCCGGAGCAAGAGGATACAAACAGCACAACAAGGCTGAACAGTGAGGAGGTGAGCCCAGAACAAGGTGCATGGTCGAAGGTGGGCAAAGGAGGCAAGGTGGTGAAGGATAAGTTAGTGCAGGACAAAGTTCAGCAGGGGAAGCTCAGGAAGCGTGCAAATGTGGCTAAGGTGCCTAAGCTATCCCCTCCAAAGACAGCGGCAGTGGTATTGACTATTCCACCTGAAGTTGCGGAGAAGGGCGTCTCGTACTCAGACGCTATTTTGAAGGCTAAACAAGCTATTAATCTTCAAGAGTTGGGTATCGAGTCTGTCAGTATTAGGCAAACCCAAACGGGCGCCCGTCTCATAGAGATACCAGGATCTTCTGGAGAGGAGAAGGCAGACGCCATGGCGGGGAAGTTACAAGTGGTGTTGGCAGGTATAGCTAACGTGACTAGACCCACAAAATGTGTAAATCTGCGAGTCACTGGACTGGACGATTCCGTCACTGCAGAAGATGTAATAGCGACACTTGCAGACATAGGGAGCTGCCTACCAGAGCAAGTAAAGGTCGGTGTCATAAAACCTGGCCCAGGAGGTCTTGGGACTGTGGTAGCAAAATGCCCAGTGTCAGTAGCAAAAGAAGTAACAAAGGCGGGAAAAATATTGGTAGGATGGAGCAGTGCACCAGTGACATTATTGGAAGCCCTTCCCCTCCGATGCTACAAGTGTATGTCGGTTGGGCACATGCGCTCCCGGTGCCCCTTAGATGTTGACAGGTCCGATAATTGCTATCGGTGCGGAACAGTCGGGCATAAAGCTGCCATTTGCAAGGAGCAGCCTAAGTGTACGACTTGCGCAGGTTCGAACCTGCCTTTTGGACACGTGATGGGGGGAAAGAGATGCTCTCCCCCTCTAGTAAAGCCAAAACTAGCGGGCTACCTTAAACGTGGGAATAACGAGGCCAGAACTGCTGTGGAGATTGTGGACAGTGCACCCAATGAGTAGAGGCAGTCTCAATTTTCTACAGGGAAATATAAACCACTGTGCCGCTGCTCAAGATCTACTTATGCAGCATGCTCTGGAATTTGGGGCGGACGTCGTCATATTTAGCGAACCTTACTGTGTCCCAGAGGGTCGTGGTAATTGGGCGGCTGATGTTGATGACTCGGTTGCGATTTTGGTACCGTCTAAGGTGACCCGTTCCCCTCCTCTATTAATTAGAGAAAGAGGGCCGGGTTATGTGGCGGTGACCTGGGGAGAATTCGCATTTGTAGGCATTTATTTCTCTCCTAACTGGGCTACGGAAGTGTTGGAGCGGAGATTGACAGTGTTGAGTGGGGTTATTCGTCGGCTGTCACCGTTGCAAGTATTGGTGGCGGGGGACTTCAATGCTAAACATTCAGCATGGAACTCTCCTGTCACCAACGCAAAAGGTCGGGCTGTTTATGAGTGGGCCACGGCGGCAGGACTGCAGGTCCTAAACCAAGGTTCTACATATACGTGTGTCCGACAAAACGGAGGGTCAATCGTAGACCTCACCTTCGCAACGCCTTCATTGGCACGTAGAGTGAATGGGTGGAAGGTTCACACTGAGTATGAAACCCTATCGGATCATCGGTATATCCGCTTCGGGGTTTTGCCAAGGGATGGTAGGCCTGCGGTTGTGCCCCGTCCTGTGGGTTCGCATTTTCCACGTTGGGGAGTAACAAAGCTCGACAAAGAACTGGCTGAAGAAGCAGCTTTAACACAGGCCTGGTGCCTAGAAGCACGAGAAAGACCAGCAGACCTGGAGGCGCGGGTAAAGGAACTGGTGGATGCTATTTCGGCTGTGTGTAGCGCAAGTATGCCTAAAGTTCACGGTATATCGGAGAGAAGAACAAGTGTATACTGGTGGGGTGAGGATCTAGCGTTTCATCGGGCAGCAACCCTTCGAGCGAGACGCGCGCTTCAGAGATGGAGAAGGAGACCGCGACGTCGTAGCATGGAACCAGAGGAAGGTGAACGGCTTACAGCTGCTTATAGGGAAGCCAAGACAACATTTGCGGGAGCTATTGCCGAAGCCAAAAGACATGCTTGGGAAGAGTTTTTGCAAAGTTTGGACTGCAATCCATGGGGGCGTCCGTTCCGTATGGTAAGAAACAAGTTCAAACACCAGGCGCCTCCAATGGAATCAATGGAACCAGAGCTCCTCGCAAATGTTGTTGCGGGTCTTTTCCCCGACACTCTCACACAGACAGCACCTCTGATTCCACCGCAGCGACAGGAATGTACCGACTCTGGTTTTACCCCCGTGACGCAGGTTGAAATGGAGAGCATCATTGACCATCTTCAAATCAAAAAGAAAGCCCCAGGCCCAGATGGAATACCCCGGCGGATCCTTCCTGTAGTCCTGAGGCATCTTGGCGGATTAATACAGGAGATATTCAGTGACTGTCTCAAGTCAGGAGTATTTCCTCAAGTTTGGAAACGTGGCCGGCTTTGTCTCCTAATGAAGGAAGGAAGGCCAGCTGACTCCCCATCGGCTTACCGCCCTGTCGTGTTGTTGGATGAACTAGCAAAAATTTTGGAAAGAATTATCGCAGATCGAATAGTTCAGCACCTTGACACGGTGGGTCCTAACCTTTCAGGGAATCAGTTCGGCTTCCGACGTCAGCGGTCGACGGTAGATGCACTATTGGCCTTGCGAGAGATGACAGAAAGAGCAACTGCACAAAAGGAAGTTGTGGTTGCGGTATCTTTAGATATCCGCAATGCGTTCAACACCCTTCCCTTCGGAGTAATTAAGGAGGGCCTTAGATACCATAGTCTGCCCCTTTACCTTACAAAAAATTGTTGAGAGTTATTTGCACAGGCGTCAAATTTTATACCCCAATGCTGAGGGGGAACTAGTGGTACGAGAAATGGTGTGTGGAGTTCCACAGGGGTCGGTCCTTGGCCCACTCTTGTGGAATATAGGATATGACTGGGTCCTGAGAGGTAACCTCTTACCTAAAACAGGCATGCTTTGCTATGCCGATGACACTCTCATCACCGCACAAGGCAAAACATTTGAGGATGCCAAGAGACTCGCTGGGATTGCAACCTCACTAGTCATTGACAGGATAAGAGAGTTGGGGTTAAACGTGGCTATCGAAAAGACGGAAGCTATTCTCTTTCATGGCCCACGGCGAGGCCCACCTGAAGACGCAACAATTATTATTGATGGAGCTGGACTGCCACTACGCCCCAATATGAAATACCTGGGCCTTGTTCTTGATGGTCGCTGGAAGTTTGTGGACCACTTTAAACTTCTAGCACCAAAACTGAAGAAAGTGGCAGGTTCACTGGGTCGTCTGCTACCTAATCTTGGCGGTCCTGAGGACAGTTGTAGGCGACTATTTGCCGGCGTGCTTAGGAGCATGGCCCTGTATGGAGCGCCGGTGTGGGCTGACCGAATAAATAACGTCTGTAAAAGACTTCTCCGGCAGCCCCAAAGGGCCATTGCCATCAGAGCTATACGTGGATACCGCACTATTTCACACACGGCGGCTTGTGTTCTTGCAGGCATGCCTCCTTGGGAGCTAGAATCACAGGTCCTTAGGGAGGTATATTTGGAGCGTAAGGCAAATAGCGGAAGAGGAGACAGACTGGCTCCTACGGAATTAGCGGCGGTTCGACAAAATATGAAAGCGACCATGATGGAGAAATGGGTGGAGAGTTTACAAACGGACTCTACGGGCATTCGAACGACGAATGCTATTAGCCCAATCTTGAGGGAATGGTGTAGTCGAAAGCATGGCACCGTTACATTCAGGTTGACACAGGTGCTTACAGGGCACGGTTGCTTCGGTAAGTACCTGTGTCGAATTGGAAGTGAGGCATCTGAGCGGTGCCATGACTGCGACGCTTTAGTAGATGATGCCGAACATACGCTCCTAGAGTGCCCAGCATGGGACACGCCTAGGGAGGCTCTCAAGGCAGCAATCAGTCAGGAACTCTCGCTATCTAGCATGGCATGCGCCATGCTCACTTCTGAGGAATCCTGGGAGGTGGCAGCCTCCTTCTGCGAGGAGGTCATCTCCCAAAAAGAGGCATCGGAGCGGATGCGGGAGGAAGAAGCTCATGCGGAACGGCTTCGGCATCGTCGGGTTGGAGAAAGGAGGAGGCGCTATGCGCACCTCATCCCCCTTTAAACGGGGCTAAATGAGCAGTGGTAGGTGAGCTACCGCTTATTTTGCACGGTCCCAAATGACTTAAGAGGGTGACCACACTTCCTCGGTCACCCTTTAGCTGTGATGGGCTTGGTTCTCCAAGCAAGTCGCCGCGGCCCAATGGGGAGAATAAAACCCTGGTCCCCCAATGGCCCATATGGCTTCGAGAGAGGAAGTAGTGGAAGTTTTTAGTGGGTAGTCTATCGTTTTGAATGGAAGTAGATAGTCCCACAGACCCCCGCCAAATTCACCTATGCGGCGAGACATGCGTAACGCATTTTCTTCCACTAAAAAAAAAAAAAAAAAAAAAAAAAAAAAAAAAAAAAAAAAAAAAAAAAGGGTACGCTTCCACTATGATGCAGAACTGACCTTTTTATTACAATGGTGCGACTTTCGTCTGACCTCCGTAACCCATACAAGGAAAAACATACCACTTGGATCATAAAATAATATCTGTCAGGTATTTTAACTAAAAGTGATTTAGCAACTGAACATTAAAGTGAACCTAAGCTTACATAAAAATCCTATGGTTTGTTCATTAGGCTTAGTTTAATGGGTTATGAGGATTTGGCTTTGTTTTAATATCTAAGCCACTAAAAAGGTTCACAGATTATGCGACATAGTGGCAACCGTTTTATGTTTTACTCACATAAAATATTTACCTTTTTAATGAAACTTCAGAATGTAACCAGCTTAATGTTTTTTAGGGTTCCTATGCAAAATGTCAAAAAACGAAACCCTTATATGTAGATTCGTAGTGTACGACTGTCTGTGTGTCCGCCAGTATAAGAGAATAGTTTGCGAGGAGATACTTCCAAACTCGTAAAATGTGCCCCCCTTTTCCATAAGAATTAAAAGAAATGAGATTGATAAAATTACAAAAATACTTACTTACTTACTAGGTTGGCGCAGCGACCCAAAGTGAGTCCACAAAAGTACAAAAATATATATAGTGTTAATTACCATGCAAACTTGCACCGAAAATTGATTCGAACGACATCTATTTAATCGTTTTTTTTAATACGTCAATGGAAATTGTACGGAACCCTGGGTGCGAAAGTCCGACTCCCACTTAACCGGTTTTTTCTAGGTTCTTTTACCCCCATCCTAGTAACGAATAATACAGCCAACGGGAACTTGTCAACAGATAAAAATATCCTTGTTTGTTGCTCCAGCGATGATTCTAGAGAAAAAATAACAAGCAGACAGAGTGCCGGCGTGTTTTCAGCAGAACAGTAGGGAGACCAACTTTTTTGGTGTAAAAAGACTAAAATGATGAAATTAACAGGAGAATATAATTTTAAGAGTTTAAAAAATATCATTACAAAGTTAAGCATAGAAACACAATAGGCTGAATAATCGCGACCATAGTTCGGTGGGATCACGACTGCAATGTATTTTAAATGACTGATGCTACACCAAATCTAGTGGATAAATAAATAAATACATTTATTAATGCATTGGACTAACACACCAATTGCCTAGCCCCAAACTTAGCTCGAAGCTTGTACTATGGATGCAAGGAATTGGATAGACATACATAAATACATTTATAAACATCCAGTGACTCGAGTACAAATGCCGATGTTCATCACACAAACATTTGCTCCTAGCGGAATACGAACTTGCGACCCTTGGTTTTGTAGCGACTGTCTCTGACCACTAGACCAACGGACCCGTGTGTATGCTAGAGAAATAGTTGCTGCATCTGCAAGTGTTGCAAAAAAACGTTTATTTTTTTGGTTCAAATGAAAAATAATTAAAGATAACTATTTCTTGTATGACTATTACAAACAAGAGCTAAGACTGGAAAATTCTAAGCAAATCTAATGCTTCAGACACTGGACTTGATTAACTTGATGTCTAATAAAGCAAAAGAAAGCATTTCGATTATAATTATTTCAACAAAAACCCTTTTAAACTCCATCGCTTGGCCACCCCACCAGAATTACATAACAAGGGTACAACACCCAACTTCGCAGCAAAACGTTTTTGTTTGTCCGCACCAGTTATTGCTATTAGCGACCATGTTTAATACCTCCCCCCTCCCCCCTCCCTCACTCCCTTCCACTTAGTAACTTCTCTAATACTCCCTTTGCAAGGGTTGGAAGTTCCCATCCTATTCAAAGCAAACGTTTGTGTGATTACTTTCTTTGTATTAATAAAGTTTGCTGACGAAATTTAAATGTACGGTAAAGGGGTTTTTAAAGTTGTATTAGTGAGAAGCTTACTATGTAGAAAATAAACTAGTAGTTTATTTTACTTACACTGTTATCAGACTGACTGATAACGTTTTCTTTATTTTTCCCTCAAAATATGAGCCTTATGAGGAAGTTTCGGTTTTGGTTTCGGTCGTAAAACTAGTTTCGGTAAAATGAAATATAATGCAACACTACAAGCTCTTCTTTTGTTGCAGATTTTATAGAATTAGTTGGAAAGAACTGCCTCTGAATTCCGGAAACAAAGTGTTTCTTACGGGAAAATTTAAATTGTAAAAGTATGACGTGCATTTAGAAAAAAACAATCAATCACACAAAAAAAAACAATTTAACGTCTTATTTTGTTATGTGATTGATAGTTTGATGAAAACTTTACGTAAAACCATTTCTAAACACTCTAGACTGTTTAAAATTACTCGTACTAATAATCTAAACCGATTAATCCGGATTTCATTTCGTCAGAACTTAAAATAATTGTGGCAAAGCCTCCAAAAACACAACCACATACGTCATATATTAAAAAAAACGTAATAAGACCAATTACCTCTAATTATTTATCTGATATCTTTTTCATACACCAATCAAATGTTCAACATTCATTCATCAATAATGTTAGAGTTCTCAGAAATCATATGTTACGACTGGCAATCAGACGAGACAACCCTTAAAAACACACTAGACCGAAAAAACGCGACCTAAGTTCGGCGGGATTACACCTGCACTGTATTTTAACTAACTTATCTGGTGACACACCATGCCGAAATTACGCCGCGTTTTTGTGTTGCAAACTTCGGTCGCGTATTTTCAGCCGGGTATGTTTCAAAAATAATTATCTGATATCTTTTTCATACACCAATTTAATGTTCAACATTTATTCATCAATAATGTAAGAGTTCTCAGAAATCATATGTTACGACTGGCAATTAGACGAGACAACCCTTAAATGTAGTAACACACTAGACCGAAAAAATGCGACCTAAGTTCGGCGGGATTACACCTGCACTGTATTTTAAATGACTTATATGGTGACACACCATGCCGAAATTACGTCGCGTTTTTGTGTAGAAAACTTCGGTCACGAATTTTCAGCATTTGGTGTGTTTCTAAAATAATTATCTGATTTCTTTTCTATACACCAATTTAATCAACATTTATTCGTCAATAATGTAAGAGTTCTTAGAAGTCATCACGTTACGACGGGCCAACCCTTAAGAGTATTAATAAAATAATGAAATAAAAACAAGACATCAATTAAGAAGCACTCACGATAATTCGGTGAAACCCTCGCCCTTTGGAAAGGCACAAGGGCTTTTCAGGAAAGGGAGGATGGCTGTTCTTTTTATACGTACACTAGCGGCCGCCCGCGACTACGTACGCGTGGATTTCGATTTCCAATATTCTATGTGTTATTCTGATGCTATATTGTGGTAAAGTTTCATTCAAATCCATTCAGTAGTTTTTACGTGAAAGAGTAACAAACATCCATACATCCATACATACAAACTTTCGCCTTTATAATAGTAGTAGAATTAAATTTAGAATGGCTTTAAATCGATATTTTCAGTGCTAAGGGTTCGATCAGATGCAACAAAAAAATATGTAGAAATATCTTGATCAAAACTTTACTATTGGTTGTAAGAGGAAAGGAACGAATCCAGTAAAAATATTATCACTTAAAAAATAGCTCATACTAAAAACAAATCTAATCCTTACATCCTAAGAGAAACAACGGATAGGATACCATGCAGTTAGGGCTCCATTTTTTCTTACCATCAAGTGGAGAGGAGCCAATGCACCGTGTCATTATATCAAAAAATTACAGTGTTGTGTAAATCTCGCCACCACACCAGATAACTAAGTTTTTCCGAGCAGAAAACAACTAATCAACATATTGTCAAATTATTTAGACATGGGCATATTCCAACTCATTTTGGCCGATCCTTTATCAGAAGCGTCTAAGCTGCTCGTTAATCTAGTTAATAGTGTAAAAAATTAGTTGTAGTGTTTAAAATTGTTTAGGGTACGATAGGACTGGCATGTCTCAATGGAGACAAAAGTCCTGAAATTAAATAAAGAAAAAAAAAACATATTGTCAGAACCAGGGTTTATAATTATAATATTGTAAATGTAAAATCCAATCAAATACCATTACATACACAAAACAATTTTACCACTCAAATTAGTACTATCTTTGGGAAGGTCAAACAACATTATTACTAAGTTTCGAAGACATAATATAATAACATCTGATTCGATCCTACGACCTACAGACTGTCCCACTGTCCACTGTACCTAATTGCTATCATAACTCATTTTAATAACCACATATTGTCAACTTTATCAGATTCGTATAATCATCAATCATTTCAACGATCTACTAACTACGTTATATGTAGATGGATATTTATGTATGGATATAACATTATTTAGTACACAAGTAAACGGCTTAACACAGATGAACACTATATTTCCTCACCTTTGTAAACTTGTTGGATCAGCAATTTGGCTTGACATAAAAAGATCAGGCAAAGTACCAATAGCAATGTTGAAAAAAAAAGGAAGTACATGGTTTTATGATTCATGAGTGGACATGATAACTTTGATTTTTCATTTATTTCGACTATAATTATTATTTTCGACTAAACTGTAACCTACAAACAATCTAATGGCAACCGGTTATCATACTAATACTACAAATGTGACAGATTGTTTGTTTGATATATAAGTAACTAGCGGCCGCCCGCGACTCCGTCCGCGTGGTTTCCGGTTTCCGCAAACGTAGGTATATACTATACCTATAAAGTTCCATACAAACATTAATCCCCTTTTTCATCCCCTTGGGGTGGAACATATAAAAATCCTTTCTAAGGGTATCTTTATGTTAGTAGCTTCATACATGCCAAGTCTCAGCCCGATCGGCTTAAAATTGACAAAGTTTCATACAAACATTAATCCCCTTTTTCATCCCCTTGGGGTGGAACACATAAAAATCCTTTCTAAGGGGATTTTAATGTCATAGTAGCTTTATGCATGCCAAGTCCCAGCCCGATCGGTTTAAAATTGACAAAGTTTCATACAAACATTAATCCCCTTTTTCATCCCCTTGGGATAAAATAATAGATATATACTACAGCCTATAACCTTCCTCGCCAAATACACTATCCAACACAAAAAGAATTTTTCAAATCGGACCAGTAGTTCCTGAGATTAGCGCGTTCAAACAAACAAACAAACAAACAAACTCTTCAGCTTTATATATTAGTATAGAAGTATAGATTAATCCCCTTTTTCATCCCCTTGGGGTGGAACATATGAAAATCCTTTCTAAGGGGATATTTATGTCATAGTAGCTTCATGCATGCCAAGTCCCAGCCCGATCGGTTTAAAATTGACAAAGTTTCATACAAACATTAATCCCCTTTTTCATCCCCTTGGGGTGGAACATATAAAAATCCTTTCTAAGGGGATATTTATGTCATAGTAGCTTCATGCATGCCAAGTCCCAGCCCTATCGGTTTAAAATTGACAAAGATTCATACAAACATTAATCCCCTTTTTCATCCCCTTGGGGTGGAACATATAAAAATCCTTTCTAAGGGGATTTTTATGTCATAGTAGCTTTATGCATGCCAAGTCCCAGCCCGATCGGTTTAAAATTGACAAAGTTTCATACAAACATTAATCCCCTTTTTCATCCCCTTGGGATAAAATAATAGATATATACTATAGCCTATAACCTTCCTCGCCAAATACACTATCCAACACAAAAAGAATTTTTCAAATCGGACCAGTAGTTCCTGAGATTAGCGCGTTCAAACAAACAAACAAACAAACAAACAAACAAACTCTTCAGCTTTATATATTAGTATAGATTTAGACGACCATACATTATTATTTGTAATGTTGGAATGGGTACACTAATGAGTGTATACTGGTCATTATGTAATCATTTATTTCGGGTGCTAATAACCTTCGTGAAACTGTCTTGTTTATTAATTATTAGCTTGTGTACCTTGTCGATACGCGGTGTTAGACAGTATCGACCAGTCCATTAATCTATCTAAACTAATTTGATAAAGCTGATGAGTTTGTTTGTCTGTTTGAACGCGCTAATCTCAGGAACTATTGGTCCGATTTGAAAAAATCTTTATGTGTTGGTTAGTCCACTTGACGAGAAAGGCTTTAGGCTATTGGAAATCGAAATCCACGCGGACGGAGTCGCGGGCGGCCGCTAGTACTATCTATAATATATCTATACTAATATATAAAGCTGAAGAGTTTGTTTGTTTGTTTGTTTGTTTGTTTGAACGCGCTAATCTCAGGAACTACTGGTCTGATTTGAAAAATTCTTTTTGTGTTGGATAGTGTATTTGGCGAGGAAGGTTATAGGCTATAGTATATATCTATTATTTTATCCCAAGGGGATGAAAAAGGGGATTAATGTTTGTATGAAACTTTGTCAATTTTAAACCGATCGGGCTTGGACTTGGCATGCATAAAGCTACTATGACATAAAAATCCCCTTAGAAAGGATTTTTATGTGTTCCACCCCAAGGGGATGAAAAAGGGGATTAATGTTTGTATGAAACTTTGTCAATTTTAAACCGATCGGGCTGGGACTTGGCATGCATGAAGCTACTATGACATAAAGATCCCTTTAGAAAGGATTTTTATATGTTCCACCCCAAGGGGATGAAAAAGGGGATTAATGTTTGTATGGAACTTTATAGGTATAGTATATACCTACGTTTGCGGAAACCGGAAACCACGCGGACGGAGTCGCGGGCGGCCGCTAGTATTTTATATGTATAAAGATAAAGAGTTTGTTTGTATGTTTGTTTGTTTGTTTGAACGCGCTAATATCAGGCACTACTGATCCGATTTGAAAAAATATTTTTGTGCTTGATAGTCTATTTGACTAGGAAGGTTATTGGAAATCGACATCCCATCCGGACGGAGTCGCGGGCGGCCGCTAGTCTACACTAAAATAATTAAGCTGAATTTTAGTGTTGGATAGTCCATTTGTCGAGAAAGGCTATAGTAACCACTATGTATACACAAACCAAAATCCACGTTGACGGAGTCGCGGGTGTACGCTAGTCTCGATATATTCCTGTGCTAATATTGACTAAGCCACAACCGTATAGGCGACAGTAAGGCGCCTAAGCAAAAGCAATGTTACGATTCTTACTCAAGTATTTTTATTTCATTTCATGTCGGAAAAACGAGGGGTAAAATCAACCCCCTAACTTTATTGGTACGTAGTCCTATTTTTAGGGTTCCGTAGCCAAATGACAAAAAACAGAACCCATATAGATTCGTCATGTCTGTCTGTCTGTCCGCCAGTCTGTCACAGCCACTTTTTTCCGAAACTATAGGTACTATACAGTTGAAACTTGGTGAGTGGATGTATTCTGTAAACCGCAACAAGGTTTTCACACGAAAAAATAAAAAAATAAAAATAAAATGGGTGTCCCCATAGTTATAACTGAAACTAAAAATATTTTTTGAACATATACGCGTTGGGTATCTATGGATAGGTCTTCAAAAATTTTATGGAGCTTTCTAATGTTATTTTTTTCTAAAGTGAATACTTTGCGTGAGAGACCCTTCCAAAGTAGAAAAATGTGTGTAAATAAATAAATAAATAAATAATGTGTGTCCCCCCTCTAACTTCTCAAGTAAGAGGATGATAAAACTTAAATTAATATATAATGTACATTACCATAAAAACTACCAATGAAAATTGGTTTGAACGAAATCTAGTAAATAGTTTTTTTATTATGTCAAAAATAGAATTTTTACGGAACCCTCAGTGCGCGAGTCCGTCTCGCACTTTCATTATTATTATTATAGAATACCAAGACCAGACGGAAAATAGTTTCCGAACACATTAGTTCGTCTGCTACACCACATAAGTATAGGACACACTAGGCTGAAATTACGCAAGCGAAATTCGGCGGCACTGCATTTGCTCTACAAAATTACGCGACGTCATTTCGGCATAGTGTGTCATCTTCCATTTAAAAGTGTGCCATAATTATAAACACGACGGTACGTAAATTCAGAAGGGTAAATTCTGTCGCGTTTTTTCCACATAGTGTGTTCCCACACTAGAAGTTTTGTCAATAACATACATAACATTAAGAAAACCGTTGTTTGTATTGTGTCCGTGGCTTTATGTATATAGAAACATATATTTTCAAAATCATTATTTCTTTGACAAACATGTTAATTTACTTAGCAAGGCACAAGGGTGTAACTTTAAGCCGTTGCGCCTGATCTCTCACGGTCGTGTCATGTTGCTGCCCAACGAACTTTGAGAGTGAGGGAATAGGGAGTGCACCTGTGCTCGCGCACTCACTTGTGCATTATAATATATCCTGCGTACCTGGCTGATCGTAAGATCGGCTGCCGATAGTGGCAAGGTGGGTATTATTATTTTTAATAATAAACTTGCAAGTGCTTACTCTTTAGTTTAAGATGAATGCTCGTATAAACTCGTACAATTAATTACCTGAAACAAAAAAAAACATTATTATTAAGAATAATTCACACTTTTCGAGTCGATGTCCTTAAACTTAGTCAGATTAAAACCCAACTCGTTTTTGTACAGCCACCTAAGTTTATCTACTTAGTGAGAAAAGAAAAGGATTTTACTTTTACTCGAATTGCTGAATAACTCATCTTTTTTCGCAACGGCGACTTCATTTATTAACCATGAGATAAAAAACGGAAAGTTTCCATATTAGTTATTAGTTCAGTTTTGAACCTCAGACATTGCTTTTCAACCTTGATCGTCCATCTGAATAAAAGGTTTCCTCTATTTGGACAACTATAACTTAATTTATTTTTATTTTCAAATTGCGCGCGTCAATCACTGACCTGGATTCATGATTTTGTTTATTTAATTACAACGCTATTATATAAGGTGTAACAAAATATACTGCAAATATTTTAAGGGCGAATTGTTTAGTGGAAATGTAATAAATTTTTCTAGTAGTTTTTTTTTTTGTTAATACGCTTATTTCCGAGAAAATCAACAAAATAAGTTGAGTGAATAATTGGGAAAAGTACAAAGGGGGACGCCGGCTGGCCATAGAAGTTCCGGCCCACAGTGCACACATATGAAAGTACTATGGAAATATAGAGTAAATAGTCATTAGTTAACTGGCGAAAGAAAGGGTTTAAAAAAAGTCAGTGTTTTTGGGTAAATGCATATTCATTATTTTCCATCAGTAATACAATCTACGATTTCCACCATATTAGCTGTTGAAGGTTGTAAAAAGTATTTGTTTACCTGCTGCGGCTGAACCCGGATCGTCGGAGTCAGTATTCATGATGAAGTTGTTTAGTTAAACGCACGAAATAAAACCGATCACTTTGTTGATGCAAGAAAAACACAAAAATATCGATATTCGATTTTAGATCTATTCGATTCTAATATAGTTTTATAAAATAATGCAGCCTTAAATATACGTTTCATGAAAATATTTTACTAAGATTATAAAATATTTAAAAGATAAATATGATAATGACACTATTTTAGCTAAGATCCACCAACGTAATAATATTCGATATTCTCTTATAATCGATTATCTGAAATTATATTTCTGTAGTGGCAACTCTTAACACACACGAGCCCGCCGCGGGTCGGCTCGATACACACGAATTTGAGCTTTACTTCAATGCTGGTAGGGCGTAGATAGATTTGTTTACACATATCTGTCAAAAGGACGCAATTCCGGTGGGGTTAATAAATAGTTGAATTTCTTTTAATTTTTGTTATATTAACCCCAACTTTTAGCGACATACAAATAGCGCGAATAATTAAGAACGAATATTTTAGCAATTTTTATAAAATGGAACATCGTGTGCACTTCTTGGCCATATTCCGGCATCCCTCTTTGTCATATGCAAGACAGCTGGTCGTGATCATCAGTGTAATACAATTACTACACTTGTCCTGCCCCAAAAACAAAGTGGTGGAGGGGGGGCGAAGCTTACAGGATGAAAAGAGCAAATTGGCCAATGCAGAAAATGCAAAATTTTGTAGGCATTAATTTTGACTTTTTAATATCTGATATTGATTACATTGCCTCTAAAGAATTCGCCCTTAAAATATTTGCAGTATATTTTGTTACACCCTATATTAATATAGATAAAGATGAATTTTTCACGTAACACGCAATGTCGCCGGCGACACTACGGGTAAACAACTAGGTACTGCCATGTTGACGCTGCTCGCCTTGTTTTCACACGTGAGGCGAAATTACTAACTCTGTTTGCTTTTATTTCCTGCATTATTTCCTAGCGATTCTCCCTTATGTCAATATCTAGGTTTGTGATTGTGAAGTGAAATGTATGTTTGTAGTCGCCTTTACGACACCAACGGGAAGAAATAAATAAATAAATAAATATTTCACAACATCATATATTTACGTATAACACCCAGATCAGGACAATCAGTCATGTTCATGCACACAAATGTTTGTCCTGTGCGGGGATCGAACCCGCGACCTCTTGCGTAATAGGCAACATCTTGACCATTACGCCAAGCGGGTCGTCAAAGACATGACAATCTCGTAGTACTATTGTAAGCCAGCATTTTACGACATTACATTCCAATTCCAACTATTCCAACTAATATTATAAATGCGAAAGTAACTCTGTCTGTCTGTCTGTCTGTCTGTCTGTCTGTCTGTCTGTCTGTCTGTCTGTCTGTCTGTTACGCTTTCCCGCTTAAACCTCGCAACCGATTTTGATGAAATTTGGTACAGACAATCTTTAGACCCTGAGACAGAACATAGGCTACTTTTTATTTCGAAAAAAAGAAATCCACGCGGACGGAGTCGCGGGCGGCCGCTAGTATTTTATAAACAAGTTAATCAGTTTTAAAGAATAATCCCCTATCTCATGATACCGCATCAGTTTTTCTTCTGTCACTTCTATTAAATGTTTCTTATATATTTTGTGCCAAAAAAAAATTAAAACTTTATTACTGCATCACTTTATTGAACAGAAGGCCGAATTAATGCCTCATGGCATTCTCTACCAGTCAACCTTAGGGCACAACCGAAAGAGAAGTAATATGTCGTAAGAAACTATACTGCTACGTAACGCAACATAGTTCAAGATAACATTTCTAACTTATAGCTTAAGTAAATAAGCGACCGCGTCTCATCCCCAATGGTGCGACATCTTTTGAGCGTCGGACGGTCGTGCCAAGTTGCTTAGAACTAGTTTGAAAAGATTCAGTCTTGTTTATTACACGCGGTTATAGTTACAGGAATCTTGCAGGGATTTCTTACAGCACAAATGCCGATGTTCATCACACAAACATTTGCCCCTAGTGGGATTCGAACCCGCGACCTTTGGTTTTGTAGCCAGGGTCTCTAGCCACTCGACCAACGGGCTGTAAACTAGCGGCCCGCCCCGGCTTCGCACGGGTGCAACTAAATTTATCTCTGTTTGTCTACTGTATTATGCATCCACGCGAACGAAGTCGCTGGCGGCCGCTAGTCTTACTTCTTACTAATATTATAAATGTGAAAGTTTGTTTGTTTGGATGTTGGTCTGTCAATCACGCTGGAACTACTGAACGGACAAGCATGGCATGGCCTGACTTAGGTAAAAAGATTCTTTTCATCTCGATTAAATGCTCCCATGAGATAAACCAAAATATCGTTTCTAACTTGTAGCTTAAGTAAATAAGCGACCGCGTCTCATCCCCGATGGTGCGCCATCTTTTGAGCGGCCGACGGTCGTGCCAAGTTGTGCTTAGAACTAGTTTGAAAAGATTCAGTCTTGTTTATTACACGCGGTTATATGTAGTTACAGAAATCTCGCAAGGATTTCTTTCGGCGACTGTGTTTGAAATGAAGGATGACACACTGTACCGAAATTACGTTGAGTTTTTTTAAAGAAAATTAACTTTGACCGAACTTTGGTCGCTTTTTTTACGCTTTGTATAAAAGAATCTAGAATAATAGTTTAATAATCTATAATAATATTTAAAGCCGAAGAATTTGTTTGTATGTTTGTTTGTTTGAACGCGCTCGTCTTAGGAACTACTGGACCGATTTGAAAAAATATATTTGTGTTGAATACTCCATTTGACGAGGAAGGCTTTAGGCTATTAGAAATCGGAATCCACGCGGATGGAGTCGCAGGCGGCCGCTAGTTTATTTATATGCAGTCAAACACCCAATTACATGTATACTTGAATCGATACATTTAAACACTCAGACAAGTACAAAAAGACAAATTCATGCACACAAATGTTTCCATATTATTTAAGTTCTTAAATTAACTTCCAAAATATATAACCTTTTAGATGGAAAACAAAAATGTTTAAACATATTTCTTGACTTGCAGAAGGCCTTCGACACAGTCTCCATTCCGATTTTAACCCATTAATGGTTGCTGTGCCAATTTGGGAACACTTAGTTATTGAGGGTAGAAATGATAAGTATTGACACCAGTTAATATCCTAATACAGTTTTGCGTAATTGAAAGTCTAGTAAATCAATACACAAAACTAAATTTTGTTTATAAGACTTGGTGTTTTCATAATTATTAGTTAAATTTTGTAATCAGATCATGCTGGGAGGTACATAGAGATTACAATAAACAATTAAATAGTTTTATACAATAAATCTTTTTTTTCCGTATATTATTTGAATACAATAAATAACCAATGATTTAAAACATTTTTCAATGAGAAATAGTTTTTATGTAAGCTTTTATTGTGTCTGCAACTTTGCTGTGCCAATTTGGGTACAGCGGCCACAAGCGATATCAGTTTTACTCGATTTCTTGGTTTTCGAAAATGTTTCGCTAACATATTTTTAGCTTTCATTACCACATAAAGAGCTCAGAAATGACCATTTATTCCAACAATGATGACAATGACCATGATTTGGAGTATTACTTGGCCATTATTCCACTATAGCATAATTGACATCGTCGAAAAATACGGTTTTATAATGACCTGATAAAAGTTTGACAATGTATTATTTACCTTTTCAAATAAAAATATAGACGTGATTTTTCGCGTTTAGGGTGTCTTTCTGATAGCAGCAATGACAAGTCATATGCCACAAAAAAGCTTGAATCCGATTTACTGTAACTAATGCTCCATCAAGTTTTCCTGTCTGGCATAGAAAAATACAAAAATCTACATAGACCCTGGCAGGAAAAGAAGAAGGAAAGGGGCAGTGAAATATCTTACATGTATTGGTCAAATAGTAAAATAGTTGAAGATTGAATATTGGACATGGTAATCAATCTTAGTATTTTGTACGTGATTCGAAATAATGGACATATTTTGCTTTAGAGCAGCGAAAAAACGTTTTCGTCACAATACAGATATAGTGCGGATTCCACAAACCTCTAGAAAATTCTAGAAAGTGTTTGCATATATCATTGGTGGATGACATAAGTCTATGTTTCTACTACTTTTTACACGAAGCTTATTTTCCGGACTCTTTACAAAGAAATCACCCCTAAAACCCTCTGTTTGTCCTTCAACATCTACCATGGATGGTCTGATCTGCACCACCTACACGATAAAGCAGATCAGAAAGCTACTGAAACGAGTACCTTGTGTCATTTGCCATAAAAGTTAAGCCAATAAAACTGCAAGTTATGTATGAAAAGATTACCCTAGTACTAGACTACTTACTACCCTTTAGTGGCCACTGTGCCAATTTGGGAACACCCCTATAAATTCCTGAAAAACACATTTTTTCAGTTTTTTTCTCATTTTCATATTTTTTTGTATTATCTATAATACGAAAATAAATATTTTTTTAATCAAATCCCTCTGGTATCACTTTGACCATTAATGGGTTAATTTCACGAATGGAGAATTTGGGCATCAGAGGAGTAACTCTTGATTGGTTTTCTTGCTATCTGAGTAATCGTAATCAAATGGTTCGAGTCGAAGGGCAAATGAGCAATACCGCTTCATGTACGTATGGAGTGCCTCAGGGCAGTATTCTAGGCCCAACGCTATTCCTTGTGTACATTAATGAGCTGTGTAATATGCATTTACACAATGGCGAGCTTTTGATGTTTGCAGATGACACAGCCCTCATATTTCACGGGTCTTCATGGGAAAACGTCAAGCAATACGCTGAACATGGCCTTTCAAAGGTTACTGCCTGGCTTGAAAATAGTTTACTCTCATTGAACACAAGCAAAACCAAATACATCTGCTTTAGTATTACCAATCCTGGACGGCCTGATGACACTTTCTCGTTGACATTACACACCTACCCTTGCAATAGAGAGACCAACAATACTTTGCGATGTAATTGCCCCATTTTAAATCGTACCAACACCATAAAATATTTAGGCGTCATGATTGATGAACACTTAAATTGGGAATCACATTTGTCACTTATTACCGGACGTATCAGAAAGTTGATGTTTGTTTTTAAAAACCTTAGGACTGTAGCTGATTTTCCTCTTCTCATTAAAATCTATAAAGCACTAGGTGAATCAATATTGTGCTATTGTATCTGTGTTTGGGGTGGATCTGCTCGATCACACTTTCTCCAGCTTGAAAGAGCTCAAAGGGCGATATTTAAAGTGCTCATGTCCCTTCCAATTCGACACCCCACAAAGTTGCTCTATGAGAAAGTCAAACAACTGAATGTAAGAAAACTTTTCATTTATCAAACAATACGTAGATTCCATAGTAATTCGATTCTAATCACCCCTGACACTGGAACTAGACTTAACCGGTGTAATGTACCATTTTTCAAAACCCAGTTTGCGCAAAGATCCTACCAATTTCTGGCTCCTAGATTGTATAACATGTTACAAATTAGACTGAATCTCAGAAAGCTTACAAGCAGGCAAATTAAAGAGCCATTATTTAAACTTCTGTTTGCTTTAAGTGAAAATGATATTCGTCCGCTTCTTACGCCGCCAAAATAAATAAAATATAATTGGATTACTGAAAATTAAATAACATAAAATTATATTTAAATTATTCCTACTTTATCTATTCTTGGTTTCACGTAGCTAATGTTACTCTATAAGAATACGAACAAAAGTAAGAAACTTTTACCCTCCCCACATTACACTCTCAACGCAAAACACTCAGCCATCAAACACACATCACACGTATTAATTATACTATAAGTAATATATATTTTAGTTTATAAAAATAAAATTAAGTGCAGTTAATTTTGCATGTAATACCATGTTATTAGTTCGATTTAGTTTTCTTAGTTTACAAGCAAAATTTATGTTAAGTTAGTTTCGGTTCAAGTGGTGGAGACCTGGTGTCTTGTATTACAGGTTGTCTCAACCCATATCAAGCACCAGTCTTCACATTAAGTAATACTGTTCAAAAATGTATTATCGATTGTTATGTAAATTAATTTGTAAACTTAATTGTGAAGAAATTAATAAAGATTTATTATTATTATTATTATTATAATTTCATCAAAGACTTAATTTACATCGTTAAGTTTCATTATACAAATTAGAATTTACAAAGTTCACTACCAAAAGCGTTATTAAACAAGTTAATCACGTTATTTTTCCATTTTCTCTGCTTAAAACAACATTTATCCTCCGTAATCCTTTAAACGATAAGGACTTTGTACAAATAATCCCAGATAGTCAGTCTGGTAAGTTCAAAGACCTAACTAACTCCGAATGCAGATGGCGAGAACTTATTTGTCTACGAGAGTCAACGGATGACATTGTTAGCATGCGAAACATTGCATGTAATTTAGCGGTGAATTATAAATGGACTAGCAGTAGGTATGCTTACTAGGTAGTTTGTTTATACTCGTATTTAACTAATCTGTCTCACACATTGTGGACTTTTTAAGGTTATTAGCTACGTGAAGTTTATATTTTTACGTGGAATAAATCTGTGAAATAAAGACAAATAATAAATAAATAAATATTTCACAAAATCACATACATTGATCTGACCCCGTGTTAAATAGCTTAATCACTTGTGTTACAGACATCAGAATCAACAGTGGTATCATATGATCATCAATTTAAATAGACACATTTTACCAGACCAAGACAAACAGACATGTTCCTGCACACAAATGTTTGTCCTGTGCGGGGATCGAACCCGCGACCTCTAGGTCTAATAGTTAACTTCTAAATCACTACACTAAGGGGGTTGACAACTGCTACTGCCTGTTTATACTCAATTTCACTAGTCTGTCTCACATACAAGTTAAATCTGTACTTTATCAAGTAAATAGCTACTTAAAGTTTGTATTTTTGAGTGATATAAATCTGTGAAATAAAGCCTATGACTTTAGAAATAGAAAACATTCGCTGTTGTTCCTTGTCAACGTATTTTACCGTTTGTAAAATAATCAAAATTTAATTAGTTGAAGTATTTTTTTTTATTTTTAAATCTGGTGATGCACTATACCACTTAAAGCAAGTTACAGGCAAAATTTTCTTCATTCGGGAAGATCCACCTATGGACTGTTCCAGAAATCAGTTTCTACCAAGAACCAACAGTTACAAATCGGAGCGACGATAGACATGACCTCCAGGAACAAGATGATCTCATTCTTACAAAGCCAGTATCATCTTACAATAAAGTTTCCCGATTTATCGTTTCGTTGCTATTGGTAAATACGCACAGAAAAATCAATAGCAGAGCGCAGATACTCGAACCATTGACCCCGTCCATGTGAAGTGTTTAAACCACTCGGCTAACATGGCTAGAAGTCGGTGCTACTAGTACTTCTTCTTAGCGTATATCCCGTTTCTATGCGGGGTCCGCTTTTGACCATGATCCAGGATTTGTCGAGTCTGGTTTTTACAGTGAAGCGACTGAGATCAGACCTTCGTAACCCATAGAGGGGAACCAGACAGATTGGATCATGGTTACACATTCAGATCTAACTGAACCAAAGTCAGAAACTATCCGAATATGCAGGTTTTCTCACGGTGTTTTCCCTCACCACCGAGCTAATGGCACAAATCCACACATACATTTTGAAAAATACAGTGGTGTGGGCCCGGATTCGAACCACGGACCCCACGTATGTGATGCGCCGTCCGTTCCACTAGGCCACCATCGCTCCCGGTGCTACTAGTAATTGTATGAAATACTATTCAAGTAAAAAAACATGTAACCAGGCTTTTTAATTCACGGGACAGACCCGTTGGTCTAGCTAGTGGCTAGAGACCCTGGCTACAAAACCAAGGGTCGCGGATTCGAATCCCGCTAGTTGTAAATGTTTGTGTCATGAACATCGGAATTTGTACTCGAGTCAAGGATGTTTATAATGGTATTAAAGTATGTCTATCCCTTCCTAGCATCCATAGTACAAGCTTCGAGCTTAGATTGGGGCTAGGCAATTGATGTGTTACTACAAAAAACATTAATTATATTTATTTATATGTTTTACCCTGGGCTCTGAGGCAATGGGCGTGGATACAACCGCGAGGGTTGGATGATGATGATCATAATTGATGAACTGAATCTGACTTATCATTGTTATTATACGTACATATACCATGAGCTTAAATTGTGTCTTTGAAAGACACGAATAAAGTGGGAAATTAAAGCAGGTATAGTAGGTATTCGGACTTACAAAGTCACTGTTCCACTATTAAATCCATTCCATCGCGTACTGAGGAAACTATTGGTTCGACTGCCTTTACTAAAGTGGAAATAGTTGACGCTACAATTTCAAGACAGAAGAATATAGCGAAGAATTGGAAAAAAACACCGTCCTTTTAACAGAAACAAAGTATCAAACTTTCAACTTCATTCAACGTAGCAAAGGCCTCAATCTTTGGAAATCTTGTTGTCGTTACAAATATTAATTATCACGCTTACCAAATGCGGGTAGATGATCACAAACGGTAAGAAACACAGATACAGGTTTTGCTTGACATGGGAAATAAATCCAATGTTTCATAAATAAATCCAGCTCAGATATCGCAGAATATTTTTACATTTTAATCCTTATAACTACTTATACCAATAATGTTTGTTTTGTGTCAAATTAGCATAAAATACAAGTATTAACTAAATATTCCAAGTTAACACCTTACTCAGATAAACACCTTTTTAATACGGGATAAAATATGAAAGCTGTCTATTGATATAAATTAATTAATTATATAAAAAAGCATGTAAAATGCTTAGCAAAATAAATATGCAAAATGTCCATGGATATTTATTAAACAGGCAATTAAAGGAACGTATAAAAAACCTTAAGAAAACTTCTAAACCTAGGAATTCAGGCTCGCTAGTCTTCGTGAAATAAGACCAAGAAAAGGAAAAAGTGGAAAGATAGTGAATTCTTAAAGTTTACCAGCATTTCAAACTATGAACGTGGTTTTCTTTGCCTTCTCATAACACGTTACTAGTTTTATCGCGATGTTTATCCATATTTACCGAGAAATAGCTTTGAAAGTATGTGGTTTTATAAAATTTGAGTAAATCTTATCATCTTATCAAGTTTATAAAATAAATTACTAATATTAATGCAAGTCATGTACTTATTTTTAATTTTCTTTTGATAAAGCTGCTTTCCAGACCAGATTATAAAATAAAAAAGAGCGTAAAGTATCGGAATAATTTCTATGCGAATCGACGTTTTTTTGATAAAGTTTCTATCTGTTATAAAGTACCAGTTTCTTTCAGTGAGCAAGTTAGTAACTCAATTAGAGAATCTGGCTTCTCTCAAATGGTAATTGAAGTTTATCTAGACCTACCTGTTCCCCTAAAACAACATCTTCGCAACCGAACCGAATGATAATATACAGAGACGATAAACCCCCGCAACTTCCTCGCAAACATAATTTTAATTCAATCCCAATATTGTTCCGTACTTGCGCGGGCGAAAACAATCGAAGATCGTTTAATTAATAACTCCTAATCCTCTGTTTACAATAGCGGAGCTTAACGAAAATGTTCGGAACAAAATCAAAGTGGGAGAGAGTTGTTCCTTGTAATTTGGAACATTTGAAACAAACCGCCCCACGTGAGACAAAGAGCAACCGCGAAGCAAGCGGTGTAGTTGCTACAAGTTTCAGAGTTAGGGAGTGGCGCTAGAATCAGCGGGAGTTGATTAAATCGGACCTTTCACTGGTTTTGTTCTGGTCTAGAAACATGACTTAGTTTTGGCAAGTCTCGTAGTTATTATATTAAGGCTCCTTGTTATTTGCTTTACGCTCAATGCTGCGTTATCTCTTCAATGTCGTTGTATCCAATACAACACTCGTTTGAAACGCTATTTGCAGGCGTTTTCTAACGAAAGAAATCGTACTTTTAGCTTGGGGCTGGAGCGTAGAACTGAGTTCGATCCCCGCTTGAGCCACCTGAACTCAGATGATTTTTAGGTATATGTATATGCAAAAATATGTCTGTCATTTCTGATCTGGGCGTTATATGTATCTATCTAGGTATATTTGTATAAATAAAAAAAGTATTTAGGTATGTCTATCTATTTCCTAGCATCCACAGTACAATCTTCGAACTTTGTTTGAGGCTGTTGACAATTGTGGGCAATCGGTGTGTTAATCCAAGGAAGGAGTTTATTTAATTTCATTGTAGGCCGGTACAAGTCAGCACTATTAGGTGAACTTCAAATATGGTTACCTATAAAAAGTATCAGCCTAATAATGTCCCACTGCAGGGCAAAGGCCTCCATCATTTGTAATCATGTTTTCGTTACAAAGATGGGTTTTGGCTTAATCACCACGCTTGCCAAATGCGGATTGGTGATCACAAACCCGGGCTGTGTTCAGACCTATACACAAAGGATATTATTTATGACATACCTCTTCTACTCGTAAGCCGCGTTTATTCAGTAATCCTTCCCGTCGCTAACACAGGCAACGAACACAATCCATTGGAGTTTCCAACTTGGCTCATATAAAAGGCTTTCTTCAGAAAATTTTCATATTACTTTAGTAGCAATAAGTGTAGAAGCGGTTCTTTGGATACGAAGGCAATCTCGAAGGAGATTTTATTATGGGCTTTGGGAATAAACGGCTTTTATATTAGAACCCCTGTAATGTAAGGGAGGTTAATTTGGGCCAGGTAGGTGTTGCAAAGATTCAGGACTGTCTTTCGCCTATTAGAGGCCCTTGGCACGGGGTCTTTAAACCTTTTAGTTGGTGGGGCCCCGAGACCCTGGTCTGGGGGCCTCAATCGATATTGGGGCCCGTGCCGATTGTGCCCATTGCGAAAGATGGCTCTGACAAGGTTTTAGAAGGCTGGTGTTATTGCAGTTTGAGTTGGCACTTAAGTTCCGCTATTTAATATTATAAGAGACGTTGTGACGGAATAGTTGAGAAGTGTTAGTAGGTTATAAATGTTTGTCTACCTTCTGCAATAATATTATGTACAGTATACACAAACCTCGATGGGTCCCAGAGAGTCTATTGATTTTTACATGAAATAGGATCGAAAAGCAAAAAACAAAATTGGATTTTTTAGAATTTGTGGGAATAGTTTTTTGCGGTTTCTGATATTTCAAGTACTCATACCTCAAATGGTCCTTACATAAAATAGGATTGATTGGCATGATAAAAGATTGTTGGCTATTTCATCTTTTTTTTGTTCTCTTTAATGTTTGCTGTCATGTGTACTACAATTTACTACACACTAAAATATTACAGAAGACTGACATGACTCAGAGCAATCCCAATTACCTCAAACGCAAGTCCTAAACAGAAACTCGTCAAACGATGACATCCTCCAAGGAGCCCCGGAGTTGAAGTAAGTTCGGTTTATCCGCTGTTAGTTTATAACAACTGGAGTTTAGCGTTACAATGTACAATTGTACATGTTTCAATGGGTTAGAGAAGAGGATGTTTTATGTGCAATAGTTATTACAATATGATTGGATTGTTTTGTTTCAAATTAGTAGCAATAATAATAAAAGGACAATCCCTAGTTTACCAAGGAGAACATGTATACCATCTATACTTAATATAATTAAGCGAAAAGTTTATTTATTTGTTTGTTTGAACGCGCTCACCTTAGAAACAACTGGTGGAATTTTGTGTTGGAAATTCCATGTGACGGGGAAGGCTTTAGTCTATAGTACAACCAAAATCCATGCGGACGGAGTCGCGGGCGGTCATTAGTTGTTTACAAAAGTAATCATTATTCTAGCTACTTTCCCGGATGCATCCACCGACATTGCCTCGGATCCCAGGGCACGCTACGACTATGATGACCAACCTGGTTATTACAATGGAGCGACTGTCGTCTGCCCTCAATAAACCTTACAAGTGAAACCAGACCATTTAGATTATAGTCGGGACAACGGCTTAACGTGCCTTCCGAATCACGGAATCATATTTTTTATCTGACAATCAGGTGATTCAAGCCTGCAATGTCCTAACCAAAATGGGAAAACTAACACAAAGTGAAAGTGTTCGGATTCGAAACCACGACCTCCAAGATTTTAAGCACAGCGCTATAACCACTACACTACGGAGGAAGTCAATAAAACAGCGATATAGAAGGATAAATAAATGCACAAATTATTCGGACTAACACATTAATTGCCTAGCCCCAAACTAAGCCCGAAGCTTGTACTATGTAAGCTAGGGAACGTGTACACATACATAAATACTTTTTACAAACATCTATGACTCGATTACAAATGCCGATCTTCATCACACAAACATTTGCCCCTGAGGAATCCTAACCCGCGTCTCTTGGTTTTGTAGCCAGGGTCTCTAGACAAAAGAGCGCGTCAGAAGTAGTACCTTATATATTTCTCCCAAGCAATTCCAAACCACGATTACTTCTTCCAAAACACTTAGTCCTTGAACTAGATTGTCCTAGTCGCAGGAGCGAAGTTGGGAAGCGAGTTCGGTTTATCTTTAGTTAGTTAATCACAACCGAAGTTCTCGTAACAATGTAAACGTTAAGGGTCAGAGGGGTTAGGGTTGACTAGTTAATCGTTTATGATTTAATAATAATGTGTTCTAGACGAGTTTTTTGAAGACAGCGGCCAATTCACATCTTAAAAATTATAAAGAGGAAAGATTTATATTTTTGTATGAAACGAATAAACTCAAAAATTACCAGGCCGATTTGAATAATTCTTTCACTGTTGGCTAGCTACACTATCCCTAGTGAACAGAGGGGACTTTTGATCCCGGAAATGTGGGGGGAAGGGGGGGATATTTGAAAAAAGAAATAACGCGCGGTTAAACCGCAGGCGGAAGGCTAGTGTCTTATAGTTAGCTTACTACGTATGATGTATTTTTTACGGGGCAAAAAGTCCGCCTTTTATAAAATTTTACGTCGTACAATAATCAAAATAATATTTTAGACATAAAAATTTGTCCTTTTATCACGCTGCTACTTCTAAACAGATTTTGATGAAATTTCGTATTCCTACAGGCTGACTTAGGTGATAGGATACTTTTTATCCCGATTGAATGCTCCCATGGGAATGATCCCGTTCCCATTTGCACGCGTTATCATTAGATGACGCATAAATACAGTGCCCAAGTACGTGAGTTACAAAAGATGCAATACTGTCCCTCACTCTCATAGTTCGGTGAGACATCTATATTTGACATGATCATAGAGAGACCACCGGCTTTACCGGTAGACAATCCCGCATGTGAGGGTCACATACGATTGGAAGTTGTACCTACCTTTTAATTATTTTTTGAGTTTACCTTTTAAAAAGGAATACACTTACGTTTAGGCAGACTCTTATGAAGCTTGGCTTTGCAAAATTGCCACGTTTTACGTCATAAAATATTATGAAACAACCTCACCATCCTGTCCCGATATTGAAAACTCCATCTTAACCCTAATTTTATGCTAATACATATTAATTTTATTCAAATTTAGCTGTGAACTTCCGCAAAGTAAGCCAAGACCCATTAGATTAGATTCGGGAATTTTAAAAATGGCGGCATAAGCCCTAATTTTAGCAAGGTGTTTTCTTTCCAGGTGTTTAAAAATACTTTACGGGCCTATGGTCTAGTGGTCAGAGACCCTGGCTGCGAAACTGAGGGTCGCGGGTTTGAATCCCGCTAGGGGCAAATGTTTGTGTGATGAACATCGGCATTTGTACTCGAGTCATGGATGTTTATAAGAGTATTTAATTATGTCTATCCGTTCCCAAGCGTCCATACAAGCTTCAAGCTTAGTTTGGGGCTGGGCAGTTGGTGTGTAAGTCCAATGATTTTTTTATTTAATTTATTAACGTAGGCAAATGTATGGCGGGAAAATATTTGGGACAACACAGCTCTTTGCAATACTAACAACCCTTATAGAATACCCTTCTAATGGCCCAGAAGATCGATTTTCATGAAATATGTATGCAAAGATTTACCTTCCGACCACCGCTTTCTTGTGTACGCTAGCTCTAAATATAACTATTGATTAAACTAGGTGCAGGACCATAGAAATAGGTAATACTTTTTGTTTACCCTGATAGGATAACTTTAAATACTGAAATGTATTGCTGTGAAGACATACCTCAAACAGAAAGCACATTAAAACGAAACTTACAACTTAAAGCGTTGCATTACTAAGTAATAATTTAAAACGTATTATTTTATAATATTTCAGTATAAAAATTTACAACCAACTTATCTGATTGAAATCTGTTAACAGGTATAATAAAGCTGAATAGTGTTTTGTTTGTTTGTACGATTGGTCCGAGTTGAAAAAATCTTTTTGTGTTCTATAGTCCATTTGTCGAGGAAGGCTAAGCTTTAATAAAACACAATGTGTGCGGAAAAACCGTATTCCACGGAGACGAAGTCGCGGGCCGCCGCCAGTATCATAATCTTTAATATCTGTATCACAAGTATGTACAAAAGCTTCTTTCCACAGAGTCCGATCAATGTTCAATGTAAGTATGTATATATGATGTTGTAAGATATTTATTTATTATTCAAACTGCTATGTTAGAAAGCCAAACCAATTTCACTCTCGACAACCCTCACGAAACTCGCTATAAATCTATTTATACGCATTAATATGGAACTATTGTAGGTACTTCATGTTGATTCTGAGATAAGGCAGCGATTTGTCCCAACTTGCAGCTATTCGGATGTTTACTCAGAAATCATCTCAATTATTCAGATTGTTACGGAACGGGAAAGCAACTCTGACTTTGATTAATTAGAAAGATTAATTTGCAAAATGTAGGTTCGATTATTTGGGGCTATGAGTACAATAATGAACACAACGGAAATAGGACAATCCCTGGTATATTATACTACGGGTAACATACACCATTGTTTATAGTAGTATTCTAAATATATTATAATACTCAAAGGTGATTGGCTGACATATTATGTAGTGATCTATCAACGCACAGACCAAACTTCTGGATGGACTGAAATTTGGCATTCAAGTAGATGTTATGGCTAGTTCTTATGACATAGTCATTCGCTAAGTAAGGATTTTGATCAATTCCACCCTAAAGGGAATACAATAGGGGATGATGGTATGTATTCAGCTTTGTCAATTTTAAACCGATTGGGCTGAGACTTTGCATGCATAAAGATACTAAACAGTAGGACTAAGAAAAGACATTAAAAAATCCACCCCTAAGGGGATTAAATAAGACAAGCGGACAGAGTCGCGGGCGGCCTCTAGTTTCATATAAAATGTTCTGTATAAATCCTAGGAAAAATAATTGTACAAATTCCAAAATCCCTCTCCGTACCATGTCATTAACCCACATCTTCTTAAAAAATATAATGTATAATTCCAACATTACACAGGACCCAATCCAATCCCAAATGTAGAACAGAGGGAGGGTATTTATTATAACCCTTTGCTTTATTACAATTGATATTATAGCGATAAACGTTGATTTATGACTTTTATGGTCTTTAATCCTTGGCAAAGCCAGTTTCGCCCAAATTGTTTCGACTGAACAAACGGACGGTAAGTAATATATTGGACAGGGCTTGTTATAACGCGATCATTTTTAATTGCTGCTAATTCAAACGTGCTATTTTTAACTAAGCTGTATAATTTGCATAGATTGAAGGGCTCGTTGGTTCGAATCCCGGGTGTAGAACGTTTGCCAATTTGTGAACAAGTTTTTCCCGAAAGTGGTCGATTTTTTTTTCTGTTTCATTTCTAACTATGAGGATGCCATTTTTTTTGGTATTAGATTTGGAAATCCTAATGCGGTTCACAGAACACCTAGATCTACTTAGTAAGTTTCAACACCATTGTTCTTGTAGTTTCGGAAAAAAGTGGCTGTGACATACTGGCGGATCGACAGACAGACATACAGACATGAAGAATCTATAGGGGTTCCGCTTATGGCATTTGGCTATGGCTAGTATAGTTCTTATGGTTTCGGAAAAAAGTGGCTGTTACTCGTACATACGGGCGGACAGACATGACGAGTCTATAAGGGTTCCGAATTTTTCTACATGGCTTCGGAATCCTAAAAATGGAAGAGATTCTCATTATATAAATGTTTTTGTTTCCTTAGCCTATTATAATTGTAATCTATGCATTACAGACAATTCCCTCCCCCAGTAATAACACCGTACAAATAAATTTTAACGTCCAATCCTGTCTGGTCATCATCGTAAACGCACCAGCCTATGCCCGTAAAGTTAGATGGTCTCGAAGTAATGCGATGGCTTATTTAAAACGCAAATGGAGTCGCGTTGCCGCCTCGCGAATAAATGGTAATTACTAATTTATTTTCCATAATATTTCCGCTGGATCCTCTTAATATCGCGGCGAAAATGCTAATGAAAGATTTGGGATTGTTGTGTTTCTTAGAATTTTGGGTTTTGTACACATTTTTGGAATGAAACAAGGGATATAAGTTTTCAAATACAAAAGTGTAAAATAATTATTTTGATCTGTATAGGCCCCTTTGTACGTCACTTTGGAATTAGTTTAAGGGACTTTTATCAAATAAATAATATTAACCAAACCAATACATCAACTGTAATGAAATAAGAAAGCATTCTTACTTAAAAAAATTACCAAATAAAAGGGAAAAATTTCGGGAATGTTTTTTCTTCATTCGTTAGAAAAACCTTCACCAACAATTGGTCAAATCATTCCCAGAATGTTTAACTTGATTGTAAAAAAATATTTACCTCCATAAAGGGTTCCGTAGCCAAATGGCAAAAAACTAACGAAACTATAATAAAAAGAACTATACAGCTGAAACTGGGTAAGTTGGTTAGTAAGTATTAAGTTAAGATTTTTACAGGGATATAAGAAAATAATTGGAAGTTCCCATAGCTAGTATTTTTTTCCCTGAAACCCATACGCATACGTATGGATTTGTATTCAAAAATAAATTGAGGTTTTAAATACATTTTATTCTAAATTGATTAGCTTGCGCTAGAGACGCTTCCAAAATGGTCAAATCAAATCAAAACTAACAAACTTCTAAAATAAGAGAATAATAAAACTTAAAAATATACATTACCATTTACCATGCAAACTTCCCCTTAAATGGATTTGAACGAGATCTTGTAAGTAATATTTATAATAGGTCGTTAATCGTACACCGCTATTTACTACCATTCGTACGGGACCCTCGGTGCCCGAGTCTAAATCGCTCTTGGGCAGTTTTTTAATAATTTGCCAAAAATCTAGCTTTTATTTGTTTGATAGTAATCATGCCGTTATTCCGCAAAAGGTGCTACATATCACACCTTTGACCAACTAAAGACTTTCTACTTAGTAACTCTAAACCAACTGGTAGTCATAGAAGTATCTTAACAAGAAACATGTTGGGACAATGTGCTAAATTAACATTAGTTTGTGATGCCAATGATAGGTTAGATGACTGTGCAATTTCACAGCAAGTAAAATTTACAGATATGCCAACAGAAACGAGGGAAAACGGCATACACAATAACACAAAATTTTAGAAAACGCCTTTTCGTCAAGTGAAGAGAAACAGGGACATGACACTGGGATCCCATAAAGTTTTTGTGACTCTGTTTATTTTATTTATTTATTTAATCTTTATTGTACTACACAAAATATTGTACAAAAGGCGGACTTAATGCCTCATGGCATTCTCTACCAGTCAACCTTAGGGCGAATCAGTAAGTGAAGTAACTAGTGCTGATAAAAAGCAAAGATCTCTATCATTTGGAATCATCTGTGTTGGCGATCACAAACCCAGGCTGCCTTCAGAAAAATCCACACAAAGTTTGCCTTACCCGGGAATCGAACCCAGGACCTCAAGACCAGGGCCCGGTACGTAAATCCCTAGACTATCGGTGTGGTCCGTTTGAAAAATACCAACTATGCTTTATTCCAAACTAGCGCCCGCCCGCGACTCCGTCCGCGTGGATTTCGATTTCCAATATCCTATGTGTTATTCTGATGTATAAGCTATATTGTGGTAAAGTTTCATTCAAATCCATTCAGTATTTTTTACGTGAAAGAGTAACAATCATCCATACATCCATACATACAAACTTTCGCCTTTATAATAGTAGTAGGATACATTCTATGCGTTAACTGCATAGGCCAAACTTGCACCCCACCAGGTCATTTATGCAGGTCATTTCAGCACAGCAGTTTAACCGACAAAGCAATATACATAAAAACTTATGACACGTATGTACTGTTGGTAATTGTATTGCGTTTTCAATTGAAACGAGTCGGCATAACCGTGTCCCTGTCATTTCTGTTATAGTTAACTGTGACATTTAGAATCGTAACAATTTAATATTGTTTTAAATGAGTCTGGTTAAGGATTTAGATTGATAGGCCTGTATTTTTAGGGTTCCGTAGCCAAAATGGCAAAAAAACGGAACCCTTATAGATTCGTCATGTCTGTCTGTCTGTCTGTCTGTCTGTCCGCCAGTCTGTCACAGCCACTTTTTTCCGAAACTATAAGTACTATACTATTGAAACTTGGTGAGAAGATGTATTCTGTGAACCGCAACAAGGTTTTCATACGAAAATAGAAAAAAAAAATGGGGGTTCCCCATAGTTAGAACTGAAACTGAAAATATTTTTTTTCATTGAACATATACGTGTGGGGTATCTATGTATAGGTCTTTAAAAATTATATTGAGGTTTCTAAGCTCATTTTTTTCTTAAGTGAATACTTTGCGTGACAGACTCTTCCAAAGTGGAAAAAGTGTGTCCCCCCCCTCTAACTTCTAAAGTAAGAGGATGATAAATCTGAAATAAATATATAATGTACATTACCATAAAAACTACCAACGAAAATTAGTTCGAACGAAATCTATTCAGTAGTTTTTTTTAATACGGCAAAAATAGAATTTGTACGGAACCCTCAGTGCGGGAGTCCGAGTCGCACTTGGCCAATATTTTTTAAGTTATTCTGCGTACTATATTCTAATACCAAATATTGCTCCTTTAATTTTTGAAATGTAATTTGTGATAGCTGTGAAATAATTAAATTCAAAACATGTTACTGTTTCTTTTTTTTTTCGTAATTTTATTTTCACTTGCGGACTAATCTTTAGATCAAAGTAAAATAAAGTATCAGCCTATTAATGTCCCACTGCAGTGCAAACTATCTCCATTATTTAAAATAATGTTGCTTCGTGGCATAATCAACACGTTTGCCAAATGCGGGCTGGTGATCAAAAACACGCGCAATATTCGGAAAACCCGACACAATGTTTTTTTACCAGGACCTCGAAATCATATTTCGGTACTTCAATCACTAGATCAACAAGGCATTTGACCTTTGAACTATTACAAATATTTTTATTGTTAATTGCAATTAACGCGCCTTAGCACTCAGACAATCAGGTTTGTTTTTATGTTAATTGCAATGTCACGCAGTTTACTTAACGCCGAGAATCTGAGGAGCTATGTTTAATTATTTTAGGTGCTTTTGTCATTTCGAGGGACGAGAACAATGTGTTTTATTCCCATTTGTTCAACGTACAATTTCAATTACGTAATTAAAATAAGCTTTCACTGGAATTAACGAGTATTTTTACTTACTGTTTGTTATTGAAATATTCGTAGTGGCCATTAAAAAAATGTTTACAGAATATTCTAGGCCGGCGGTATTATACATATTTTTTTCTTAGTAAATATTAACATTGTGTGCCTGTTAATATTTCTTAAAAGATTTTTGTTACAACACTAAAGTGCTTCTATTTCTCATCAGATGTTTTGGTAATCTATACAAATACATATTATTATGAAGAGGAAAACTTTTTTGTTTGCTTGGTTTTAATGAATCCGCTCAAAAACTACTGCACCGATTTCAAAAACTCTTTCACCATTCGAAAGCTTCATTAGTCTTGAGTAACATAGGCTATATTTAGTTAAAATAATGTTACGTAAATGTCATGTTTAGTGCTCATGCAAAGCCAGGACGAGCGACTAGTCCAGTTTATTAAGACTTACTGTTTTTAAAATACAATTAGCACGTCGTCACAAGTAAAACACCTTCTTTATAAGAAATAACGTTTTTATTCCCGCCATTAGCTACTTACTAAGCGGCAAGGGACATTAAAGTTACATGTCTACGCTCACTTAAGCGTTACTTAGAGCTTCCATTAACACTATCATAAAGACACTTTCTATCCAGAATTCCAGACACTTCAAATGGCAATCTCAATTCAATGTAAAGGAACGATTCGTGAACCAAATTACGCAGGAGTTAAGTGATTGTTTTATCACTTACTAGCGGCCGCCCGCGACTCCGTCCGCGTGGATTTCTTTTTTTCGAAATAAAAAGTGGCCTATGTTCTATCTCAGGGTCTAAAGATTGTCTGTACCAAATTTCATCAATATCGGTTGCGAGGTTTAAGCGGGGAAGCGTAACAGACAGACAGACAGACAGACAGAGTTACTTTCGCATTTATAATATTAGTTGGGATGTACTTACTCCGATGGCTGAAGGACTCAACATGAGTCTTGGCCTACGATATTATTGTTTTAAGTTTAGTAACTAAGTCGCATATTTATACTCTATGGCTAATTAGCCATTATTATTGTATTTGAGTATCTTCTATCGCACGAAGCTTTAACCTGTTAGTAAAGTTATAAGATTTTACAAATAAATAAATATTCTTATCTTCAGAAAACTTATCTGAAGAATGATTAGATCGTATATGTAAGCAGTTTTCTCTAGCAATATTTAACGCAATTAAAAAAAAAAAACTTATTCCATTGGTTTACGAGTGGTTTTGATGTTCCATTTTATCTACCGTTATTAATACAATATTTAAAGAAATGATCAGCTAGCCCACACTTATTATGTATACCCTTAATAATACTTGAGCCGAAACACTTGACTAATGGTTTTCACACACAACGCTATACCTACACCAAACCTATTTAGTGGTTCTCCTTTCTACCTTCGTCATCGCCAAACGAATGGAGGCAAAATTATAATACCGCACTCAGTGGACCAACAGAGATTAAAATTCAGTTACCAAGCCAACGTCGCACTGCGGGTTTAATCCCCCGAACCCCACTCCTACTGTAAATTTATAATTTCCCCACTTAATCCCCCTAGTGTTTGATATAAGCCTCGGTGAAAAATTTTCAAAAGCCCATGCTTGAAATATGAGCTACTAAGCCCGATTTTATCCTGCCCCGGGTTGGGGCGAAATAATATTAAATTTAATTTTGTGGACATATTCGTAGGGGGATTAGTTTAGTGAAAACTGCAATATGTGTGTGAACTAAACTGTGGGCTATTAATATGTTGTTTTTACAACATTTTAACAGTTTGATATCTGTGGGGTTAGTTTTCTGTAGAATAGATTGTCAAGTCTCGGTAGCTTAATTGGTTAAAGCGCTTGCTCGGAATGCAAGAGGTGCTGGGTTCAATACCCGCCAGAGATGAGATAGATGATGTTTAACGAAAAAATTGATACAGGTAAAATTAAACTTAGCAAGTAAGCGCTTTAAAATTTATATACAAAGTTTTCATTTAACTAATCATTACTGGCCTTCGTAATGAAGAAAACATGAATGAATACCTAATATTACAAAG
Source organism: Nomophila noctuella (assembly GCA_958496325.1). Taxonomy (NCBI): domain Eukaryota; kingdom Metazoa; phylum Arthropoda; class Insecta; order Lepidoptera; family Crambidae; genus Nomophila; species Nomophila noctuella. Next base: position 1,524,434 of record OY292504.1, read on the forward strand.
ATATGTTTTCAGTCTCGATTTCTTTCGTTTTTTTTATGGTAGAGGCGGCAAAAGAGCTAACGGGTAGCCTGACGGTAAGCAATCACCGCCGCCCATGGGCATCCGGGACACCAGAGGTATAGTTCATGTGTTGCCGGCCTTTACACAAATTTAGAATCACAACTGACCTCAAATAAGTTCAAAGTATGGACTAGGCGGTTCAAATGGCAATCTCAATTCAATGTAAAGGAACGATTCGTGAACCAAATTACGCAGGAGTTAAGTGATTGTTTTATCACTTACTAGCGGCCGCCCGCGACTCCGTCCGCGTGGATTTCTTTTTTTCGAAATAAAAAGTGGCCTATGTTCTATCTCAGGGTCTAAAGATTGTCTGTACCAAATTTCATCAATATCGGTTGCGAGGTTTAAGCGGGGAAGCGTAACAGACAGACAGACAGACAGACAGAGTTACTTTCGCATTTATAATATTAGTTGGGATGTACTTACTCCGATGGCTGAAGGACTCAACATGAGTCTTGGCCTACGATATTATTGTTTTAAGTTTAGTAACTAAGTCGCATATTTATACTCTATGGCTAATTAGCCATTATTATTGTATTTGAGTATCTTCTATCGCACGAAGCTTTAACCTGTTAGTAAAGTTATAAGATTTTACAAATAAATAAATATTCTTATCTTCAGAAAACTTATCTGAAGAATGATTAGATCGTATATGTAAGCAGTTTTCTCTAGCAATATTTAACGCAATTAAAAAAAAAAAACTTATTCCATTGGTTTACGAGTGGTTTTGATGTTCCATTTTATCTACCGTTATTAATACAATATTTAAAGAAATGATCAGCTAGCCCACACTTATTATGTATACCCTTAATAATACTTGAGCCGAAACACTTGACTAATGGTTTTCACACACAACGCTATACCTACACCAAACCTATTTAGTGGTTCTCCTTTCTACCTTCGTCATCGCCAAACGAATGGAGGCAAAATTATAATACCGCACTCAGTGGACCAACAGAGATTAAAATTCAGTTACCAAGCCAACGTCGCACTGCGGGTTTAATCCCCCGAACCCCACTCCTACTGTAAATTTATAATTTCCCCACTTAATCCCCCTAGTGTTTGATATAAGCCTCGGTGAAAAATTTTCAAAAGCCCATGCTTGAAATATGAGCTACTAAGCCCGATTTTATCCTGCCCCGGGTTGGGGCGAAATAATATTAAATTTAATTTTGTGGACATATTCGTAGGGGGATTAGTTTAGTGAAAACTGCAATATGTGTGTGAACTAAACTGTGGGCTATTAATATGTTGTTTTTACAACATTTTAACAGTTTGATATCTGTGGGGTTAGTTTTCTGTAGAATAGATTGTCAAGTCTCGGTAGCTTAATTGGTTAAAGCGCTTGCTCGGAATGCAAGAGGTGCTGGGTTCAATACCCGCCAGAGATGAGATAGATGATGTTTAACGAAAAAATTGATACAGGTAAAATTAAACTTAGCAAGTAAGCGCTTTAAAATTTATATACAAAGTTTTCATTTAACTAATCATTACTGGCCTTCGTAATGAAGAAAACATGAATGAATACCTAATATTACAAAGATATGTTTTCAGTCTCGATTTCTTTCGTTTTTTTTATGGTAGAGGCGGCAAAAGAGCTAACGGGTAGCCTGACGGTAAGCAATCACCGCCGCCCATGGGCATCCGGGACACCAGAGGTATAGTTCATGTGTTGCCGGCCTTTACACAAATTTAGAATCACAACTGACCTCAAATAAGTTCAAAGTATGGACTAGGCGGAAAAAACGCGACTGAAGATCAGCGTGGCTACACCTGTAATGTATTTTAAATGGAGGTTGACACACTGTGTCGAAATTTCAAACGTCGCGTATGTAAAGAAAATGCACTAGTGTGTTCCTACACTAAGACATTCCCAGCCCACACTTTAAAACATCCTTTTAACCGACTTCACCAAATGATGCTATCAACTCCTTTAAATCCTTTCCATAAAAGATAGAAACGGTGAAAAGGAAAGACGAGTATTAACCTCAAGTAATTCTACCGAGTTGAAATGAAAATGAAATATAATTTCGTTAACTTCTCCGAATGGCGTCCGCGTCACATTAAAATGGCAAATAATTTAAATATAACATCACCTTTGGAAAATGGAAAGGGTCCTTGAAAGGGTACAGTGTGAATGTTGAGGAAAGTCGACGAACTTCATTACTACATAGTATTAAAAGTGATTTTCTTCTGTCTGTTCGTATGTATGCTGAAATATTTAAAACTAGGCTGCCGATTTTCATGCAGTTTTATTTTTAAGATAGAGTGATTCAAGTGGAAGATTTATGTGCTTAACACACTAGCGGACGCCCGCGAATCCATCCCCGGATTTCGGTTTCCACACACATTGTGTTATACTAAGCCTTCCTCGATAAATGGACTATCCAACACAAACATATTTTTCAATAAGAACCTGTAATTGGTAGTATCGACCAGTAATGATTTATAGCATGGCATTTAGTAAGGATTTTAAGTTAAGGAAGAGTGACTCCCTCCGGCACAGGTGCGTTTGTACCTAATAGAGGAGGTCAACAACACATTTGTTAAAAAGACCTTCTTTAAAAGAATAAACATTATTTTATTATTATTATTTTATTATGATTAGCGCCTTCAAACAAACAAAAAACTCCTCAGCCTTATTTTATAAGTGTACATTTTAATCTATGACAGCAAGCATTTAATAACATTCTAACTTTCGAATAAGATAGCAAGTTATATGAAGCAAGCCATCGTCAGCAACTTGTCAACTTGTTTCTGCCTCTAATTAGATTCGCAAAACACCAAGTGTCTACTCGTAGTAACGAAGCATACATTTATGTATATTATGTACTTTTACTACGGTGCCAAAGATAATCCAGTTAATCTTTACTAATACTAGCCTTTCGTCGCGGTTTCAACCGCGCGAAATTATTTTTTCAAATATCCCCACTTTCCCCCCTCACTTTTCCGGGATCAAAAGTACCCTTTGTTCAGCGGGGATAGTGTAGCTAGCCAACAGTGAAATAATTATTCAAACCGGTCCAGTGGTTATTGAGTTTATTCGTTACATACAAAAATACAAATCTTTCCTATTTATAATATGTATTAGTGTACATAGTGTAGATAATAAAGCTTCAGGTCTTAGTCGGGGAAGAAATGTGATCTTAGAGGGCAACGCATCTGCGACATTTGTGCGGTTGTTGATGTCCATGGTCAGCGGTGATCACTTAACATCAAGTGACACGCTTGTTCGTTTGCCTCCCTATCGCATAAAAAAACACCATCTAATCATAACACCAAAGAGACGTGAATTAACAAATATCCAAGTAATTTCACATCGATACTCTCACAAAGGGCAACCAGTGGCCAGCGTTCGACTTCTAACGTTGGAATTTTGATGAAAACCTCTTTGCCTGTGGCTGCACTGTGAATTTACATTGCATGTTTATTTGCAGGTGAAATCTGCCGTAGTATCAACTGCATACTGGGTGTATTAATGGGAAGTACGAAAAATATACTTAGACGAAAGTAGTATGTGGAAAACCTCAAGTAATTCTAGCTACTCGTTAGTGAAAATATTCACGAGAGGTAGAGCTTAGTCGAACTTCCACTCGAATGAGCCGCTCGTCTGGGAAAGTAACTCCTCCTTACAAAAGACAACAGTGAAAAAAAGTGTAGTTGACGTGAAAAAAATACGCTGAATTGAATGGCAGTGTTTGGTAAATTCTTGTGAAATTCCAGTAATACCTTAACTTGTAGGCATTCTATCAAATCTACTTTGAGTCTGTTCTGATATCAATAGAAACAAAAAACTGGAATCCTGGACTCCATTGATCGACAGACCATTGTACCAACTAATCTTACATCCTAACCCTGATATCCCAACTATCCCAACTAATATTATAAATGCGAAAGTAACTCTGTCTGTCTGTCTGTTACGCTTTCCCGCTCAAAACCTCGCAACCGATTTTGATGAAATTTGGTACAGACAATCTTTAGACCCTGAGACAGAACATAGGCTACTTTTTATTTCGAAAAAAAGAAATCCACGCGGACGGAGTCGCGGGCGGCCGCTAGTCCAAAATAATTCCTTCCCCCATCCCTATTATACCCACAATTTAAACTTCCACAAAAAGATTCCTAACCCTCCCAACTCTTTCGAACTTCCGAACAACAATAATTCCGAGTCGGCAATTCGATCCGAATCTTTACAAGGGAATATCTCTCAAACTTGTCACCAGTAGAAATAAGGTGAAATAAAACTCTTATCTCCATAGATTCAAATCGTTAGAAACGCCCGACACCAGAAAACTTTCGTACTGTTATGAGATTTTAGACTTTCGCATTGCATTACTATACTTATATTTGTTAACGGGACTAAATTTAATGATTATATTGATTTAATAAAACACAATTTGGAGTAGAGGAAGAACATTCTCAACCGCGCCCGAGCAGACGACGCCCCGCACCGCCAGTCCGCTTGCGACCACGGTTGTTGTAACGCAGCCGAAACGTCAAGCAGTAAGTAGTATCTATGTACTACAAAATTAAATATCGCGTTTGGTATTATTATTATGTTGGTACTCTTTCGATCACTATTCCACAGGGACCCGGTCCTTGAAGCATGCGTGGGGCCAAAGCCAACAGCGCAAAAGTTTTTTTGTACCATTTTATCTTAATGAGATATGTTGGCTGGGTTCTCTCTCTGTATCTATAATTGTTATTATTTTTAAAACTAATGTAGCGGCAAACTAAAAGAAGGTCATCTGATGGTAAGTGATCACCACTCCACATGGACATCAACAACCGCACAAGAGTCGCAGAAGCGTTACCTGCCTGTAAGACCCCATGCCCTCAACTGAGCTCTGGCGACCATGCTCACCTGCAGAAATATAGCACAACAGTTACTTCACTGTTTGTTTCACAAGACATACATATGTGCAATTATGTTTTAACATGCCCTCACTGTGATGAAAAGCGACAGTCGCTTCAATTTTTAGTGCTAAATTCAGAGCGAGGCGAGGTACGGTGAGGGCACATCTAAAGATTTAAATCTATGCTTATCTCCCAGATGGGCATCCCTTTCAGAGGCCGAAGGGTTAATATTTTATATTCCCGCTTAAAATTCATCCCTGGTGTCGTGTCGCAGGTTACTTTGTGCTTTTATTCGGGAGAATTAATGGAGTACCGTCGAGTGCTCTTTGAGCGGTCGAATATTTCGTCTACTTTTTGTATCGAGTTGGTTTTTTATAAGTATTCTAGCGGGCGCCCGCGACTTCGTCCCCGTGGATTTCGGTTTCCGAACACATTGTGTTATATTATAGCTTAAAGCCATCCTCGATCAATAAATAGACTATCCAACAAAAATACATTTTTTTTAATTTTTACCAGAGGTTCCTGAGATTAGCGCATTCAAAAAAACAAAGTTTAGATTTTTATTACAGTTCAGCTCACAGTTAAGGGTTTACAGGTCATCTGGTTGTAATCGAGCTGTAGCTTAAAAAATTGAAGTCAAAGTCAAAGTCAAAGTAGTTAATTTTTCAATTTGTAATTCAAATGGCTACTTTGAAGTAAGCATATAGTTGATCTTTGGGACTAATATTACTGGTTTTGGGTCCCATGCTCTCATGAATAACTCTTTACCCTTTACTGACTTTAATAAAATTGTGTTAAATTAAAGTTTAAAAAATATATTATATTGCATGTTTTTTTACAACGCAATTTTTTTGCACTTTCACATATTATAATATCGGTGAATTACCTTGGTTAAAATCTAAAGCATAGCTGGCATATTTAAACAGCTATCCAGCAACAAAACCAGCTTCTACTAAGGGGACTGAAAACTAAAAAATCACTCATTTCAGTTCACTTCCAAAAAGTATTGCAAACATTAACCAAGGATTGAACCCAGTGTCCATTGGACCAACTAGGTACAAGCACTAACGAAGCATTAATATTTAATGAATCAGTCCAATTAAAGCGACTTTATGATTGCTTTTACCGAAAAAGTTTCACAGAGACACAAAATTGACTGGTAATATTGTTTTTACTTCAACAAAGTAAAGATTAAATAAAGACTCAAGTTTTAAAATCTTCGGGACAACTTCTTTGAAGTTTTTAATGGAATTATTAATCACAAACTTGATAGAAGTTGGTATGGCGTAATAAATAGGTACTTAGACTTGGTTCGAACCTAAGTTTTTATTATATTTTGCCTGTGTTGGTACAGCGGTTTACCACGGAAGCAAATCTGAGGTTACTATGAACAATAAAGTTTGTAAAGAACGCTTATTAATACTTATCTTAGAACAAAAAAGAAGGACAACGATCATCTGAACATAACTCCTTCTTTCTTGAAGCCGGTAAAGGCTGCTTCAATTGAAAAGTTTTTGAATGTCATGCATGTATATGTCACGTGACACACTATGCTGAAATAACGTTGCGTGATTTTGTACAGTAAAGTCATTCCCAGTGTGTTCTTACATTTATGGCATACCCCTGTATTTTTCTAGAAAACTTATTCATCCACTAGCAGCTGCTCGCGACTTTGTCTCCGTGGATTTCGATTTTCATGCTCATAGTGTTATATTATAGCTTAAAAGCCTTCCTGAACAAATGAACTATCAAACACAGAAATATTTTTTAATTCAAACAAGAAACATAATTCTTCACCTTTATTATTTTCGTAAGTATGGATTAAACAAGTTGAAAGTGCTATTTTGACATTGATCAAGTATCTTTACAAAATGTCGTATAATACCAGTAGTCAGAAACGAGATCAAACCCGTAGCAGATATTTAAGATAACCCGCTTGAGATTACTTAGGTATTTATGATCATACTTAATTAAAATACTATTTTTTATCTAAAAAACTACGATAAAATGGAAACCTATTTGAATTTTTAGCGGACCGTCCGTTTATGTAAACACTTTTACACACCAAAGCTATAACAATTTGAACTCTATAACTGTGTAGATAAAGGTGATTAAAGAAATAAATAGCCGGGAGCAACATTACGTATGGAAAATTAAAAGTTTCAAATGTTATCTATAAATGAAACGGCGTTTAAGACAAGATTGGTTTTATTAGTTTTTCTACGCATTCTTTTATCTAGTTTTATCTGATTATCTCTCAAAGTTTTGACCTCATAATAGCCACTTAATTACGTAATTAAAGTTCACCGGGTCTTGGAAAGTATGTAGAGAACTTAGTCTGATCGCCTACTAGTATTGGAATGCATAAGTTTGTGAGAATTATTGTATTTCTTGCTGTTTTATACAAAAACTATATTGAACTTACTTGGAAAAACTTTCGGTACAGTTTAAAACATAGTAATTTTTAAATTTTGTCATACTATATGGACATTATTTACTTTCATTTAAAATAAAGTTGCGGTTTGTCAAATGAGTTTGGTTAGGTTTTAAAAATTGATAACAAACGACGAACGAGGGTTAACGAAGAATATAAAATCAAGAAAAAATAATTCTTCTTTATTCTAAAAAACTAAAAAAAAAATATTTCTAGTATCATGATCCATTTATACACCCTGGCCACAGACCACAGCGGTGCGACTTGCGCCGGCGAAAGTGGCGAGCGAAAAAAGCAAATAACGGAAATTGTATGAAGCATGCCACAGCTATCGGCGGCGAGATGCGCGACTATTGCCGCAAATCACGTCGCCGGCCTCACCGCACCACACGTCGCGCCGCTCGTCGCCGTAGCTGTGGCTAGACCCTTAACTATCAACTACAAGCTTACTACTATACTAATAGCTCACTGACTACAGGAGTACCCAAAAGACATTTAATGTACGATGCTATCTATCATAGCTTCAGAGACTATCATAGCCGAACCTCGACGCCAAAATATCCATAAGTTTCGATTTGAAGTGTAATAGTTACTTATAATCATATTACAACTCTAACCTATGTACTATCAAAAAACTAGAATAAACCAAAACAATTCCACGCAACTTAACCATTTTCCTTCCACAATGACATCTAATGAATACCACAACCGCAGCGTAACAAACAGAAATTGCGTTGAGAACCTCCCAGAAAGGTGTTTTATCACAAAATAGTTTTATTCGGTATATTTTCGCCATTTCCCCGCACAAAAGGGAAGGCGGCTAACGATTCCATTCAGACGGAGGCTCGCGTGATAAGCAACAATTAAATGGTAGAACAGCCGTTACTGAGTGTTCAGGGTGTAGAGGATGTATCCACTAGAGAAATAGGGGTTTAAGTAGAAGACATGGGATTTCGCAGTGATTTAGACAAAATAAATAGCGAAAAAGATACCATCACTACCACAAAGATTTTCATCACTCTTTTCTTCGTCCAAACATAACCTATACCTACTTGCGCTGCATCACCTATACATTCTTCTTCCTGAGGAGCTCGATGGCACAGTGGTAAGCGCACTCAGCCTGCTGTTGCTAAAGTTAAGGTAGTTCGCAGATGCCAGTCATCGGATGGGTGACCGAATTTTTTTATCTCGAGCTCCTCCGTGCTTCGAAAGGCACGTTAAGGCGTTAGTCCTGCGCCTGATCTCTCTACCGATTGCTGTTCCACCGAATAATGAGAGTGAGGGAATAGGGAGTGCACCTGTGCTTGCACACTCACTTGTGCACTATAATATATTCTGCGTACCTGGCTGATCGTAAGATCAAGCCGCCATGGTCGAATATGGCCGGAGGGTACGTATATCTTACAGCCTAAAGCTTTCCTCGTCAAATGGACTATCCAAAGGTCTTGTAATGGCCAAATAAGAACTCATTTGATTTGAAGCATACTGTGTTGTGTTAAACGCAACAGCAACTCTTATTCATTCACGTAACTTTTGCCGAAAGAGTTACGTATCTTTTCCTGTCTACTTGCTAATTGGTCGTTGGATCAAACTAATAATACCCCGCGGAATTGAACAGCTGGTCTTTGGACTAAAACTGTTTGCATTAGATACAAGATAAGGAACGCTAGCAGCCGATTTTATGGTGGAACTTCCTTTTATTGTCTACAATCATTTTTAAGACAGCCATTTGTTTGGGTCTGCTATTTGAAGACCTAGTAATCCTGCCATAAAGACTCTGATAATATCAGTACATAGTACAAATAAACAGAACTAAGAAAAGAAAAAATAATTTGCTACTATTATGCTACTCCATGGCTATGCTAAAATGGAGTATTTTTGGCAAAAAACAAAAATAACATGTAGACGCACTGCAGAATACTTAAACTTGAGGATTGCGTAGAAAACTTCGTGCCACTGAATATGTTTTTTTATGGCAGACGCGGCAGTCCAGCTAACAGATCGCCTGATGGTAAGCAATCACCGCCGCCCATGGACATCCGCGACACCAGAGGTATCTATCGCCTATGCGTTGCCTGCCTTTAAGACCCCATCCCTCTCCAACTGAGTTTTTGCGACCTTACTCACCAACAGAAACTTAGCACAACATTTACGAAGTGCTATTTTACTGTGGTCTTAAGGTAGAGGCACGTCTCCAGACGAGCGGCTCCTTCGAGTAGAAGTTCCACTAAGCTCTACCTCTCTGAAACTGGACAGTTTATTCCACTAACCAATAAACTTCAACGGTTTCCTTTACACCCAAATATTAAGAGACCGATGCCCATCTCTTCTTTTCTGGGTCTCCCCGTTGTCCCGTGTGTCCCGTGTGTTGAAAGGTCCCCCCACATAATAACAACTGATTTAAACCACCCAGTTCAAACTGCGTAGTTTAAATTTGAACTGTGAAAACTACATTACTTTTCGTTCCAAGTCGATGGTGGATCAAATATTCGGCACGCGGGCTGCATTCTCCTCGGCGGCCGCTTTCATTTTGGAGACGCCGGGTTTATTTGATAGAAGGAAAATGCTTTTAAGCCAGCGGTTGAACTGAGTCGAGTCGAGGTCTTATTAATACAATGTATTGGTTGATTTTTGGCTTTGGTTAGCAGTTGATTGTAAACGAATGTTGAATAAATAAACTGTATTATATTTAAGAGTATATTCAACCCGTAGTTTTTCTAACAAATATGCGTGAAGTTTCTTATAGGCTTTTTCTGATATAAACTACATACTTTCCCAAGCTGAAGGTTATCATACTGTAACTTTTTTTTTATATGACGGTGCATTTTATCTTACCTTTTTGATATTGAGTTTAAGATGTCAAACTAACTTGTGTTTTCAATATAATACATCTCAAAATAGTAAAGTAATGTAATTTATAAACACAACTTATTTTGGACTTCAGGGGTTTCTTAACTTACAAGCCTTTAAAACGCAATCAAAGCACTACGATATCTCACAAGCACTACGGTATACATCCTTTAATAATATTTATGGAAGACGCTTTTAGTTTAAATATAAACATTCAGGTTATAACACCACCTAACTGGAGTCGTGAAGCAATCTATACCCTAAGTAGTAAAAAGTTCGGAAACTCCGTTCTCCACCCTGGCATTAAAAAGCGAAAGTATTTTCAACACGTGTATCCTGTTATAGAAATCCCTTGAAGGAGGAAAAGTCATATTGTTTTTATACAACGGCTAATGGTACATTCCTCGTATTTCGACATTATTAAGGGCCATGATTAAAAGTAAAACTGAGTATCTAATTTGATTCCTCGTCAAGATTCTTTTATGACTTGTCATACCTACCTAGTGCATTAGTTGAACTTCTATTCAAATGAGCCACTAGTATAAGAAGTAAAATAGCACTAACATAAAACAAAATTTTGACGGGCCCGTTGGTCTAGTTGTCAGAGACCATGGCTACAAAAGCAAGCTTCGGGGTACGAATCTCGCTAGGGACAAATATTTGTGAGATGAACCTTGGCATTTATACTCTAGTCATCGATGTTTATAAAAATATACTAGCGGCCGCCCGCGACTCCGTCCGCGTGAATTTCGGTTATACTGTAGACTTAAAGCCTTCCTCGTCAAATGGACTGACTATCCAACACAAAATATTTTTTCTAATCGGACCATAGATAGTTCCTAAGGTTAGCGCGTTCAAACAAAAAAATTGGCCAAGTGCGAGTCGGACTCGCGCACTGACGGTTCCGTACAAACTCTTTTTTTGACGTATTAAAAAAACTGCTTACTAGATTCGTTCAAACCAATTTTCGTTGGTAGTTTTTGGTTATGTACATCATATATTTTTTTTAGTTTTATCATCCTCTTATTTTAGAAGTTAGAGGGGGAGGGGCACACATTTTTCCACTTTGGAAGAGTCGCTCACGCAGAGTTTTCACTTTAGAAAAAAATGATATTAAAAACCTTAACATTATTTTTAAAGACCTATCTATAGATACCCTACACGTATATGTCAATAAAAAAAATATTTCGAGTTTCAGTTCAGACTATGGGGACCCCCCACTTTTTTTTGTTTTATTTCTATTTTCGTGTGAAAATCTTGTTGCAGTTTACAGAATACATCCACTTACCAAGTTTCAACAGTATAGTACTTAAGGTTTCGGAAAAAGTGGCTGTGACAGACTGGCGGACAAACAGACAGACAGACATGACGAATCTATAAGGGTTCCGTTTTTTGCTATTTGGCTACGGAACCCTAAAAACAAACAAACAAATCTTCAGCTTTATAATTTAGGTATAGAGTATAGATACAGATTTCACCTATAGTGACTTAAGCTATATTAGCTTAAAATGAAACAGGTGAATCAATTAACTAAAACTTTATAAGTACAGCCAGGAAAGTGTTGTGATTAAAGTCAGAACTGTCAAACAGGGAGTCGGTAGTTAGTGGAACAAAAGAACAACTTCTGCTTGCTCGAGAAATAAGCTTAAGAATATTTGTTTAACATAATTTGAAAGCCTCGATGGTCTAGTGGTTTAAGTTACAGGGCCGTGAGTCGAGGTCCTGAGTTCTATCTATTACTATTGTTTAAAACGGCACTATACTACACTCTTAAAGCATTACAAAGCATAAAAGTATCAGCCTATTAATGTCCCACTGCAGGGCAAAGGCCTCCATCATTTGACATCATGTTTTCATTACAAAGATGGGTTTTGGTTTAATCCCACGCTTGGCAAATGCGGATTAGTTATCACAAACTCTGGCTGTGTTCGGAAAAACCGACACTAATTTGCCCGACTCGGGGATCGAATCCAGAAACTCGACCCAGTACTTTAACCACTAGGCCATCCAGTCGTTAAAATTATAAGCCAGTAATTTTTCTCAGCAAAACCCAGTTTTTATAACTCAAGTACAAGGTATTCCCCATTCCTAAGATTACTTTGAAAACCCACCCTCCCAGATCTAGGCAAGCCACTTATACTATATCTAAAACAAGAAGTCTCTTATCATTAGGGAGAAAACGACTTAAACCAAACCGATTTATAAGATAAGGTTGGAAAACGCTTTCATTTAAAAACAACCGCGACATTAATTCTATTTCTCGAGCTGAGAGATTTATGTTTCAGTCTCTAAATAAAGCGGATAAACTTGAGGTTTATTAATATCTAAGTCAGTGTATCTTAATTAGGGATTGCAATTGCTGGATCCAGCATCCAGCAATCCAGCTGGATTCAGCGCCTTTTTAAACATGCTGGATCCAGCAAATGTGTGCTGGATCCAGCATGCGGATCCGCAAACGTATCAATTTCTACTGTTTAGTTTTTAGCCGCCTTATTCGAAACGTCGCGGCAACCTTGGCACGTGCCGCATGAAAGGCATCATCATCATCCTAGCGCCTCTCCCGGTTGCTTCCTCGGCCATTGCCTTGGAGCCCAGGGTACGCTGCGAGTATGATCCTGAATTGACAAGCCTGGTTATTACAATGGAGCGACTGTCGTCTGACCTCCGTAACCACAGGGGAAACCAGACAATTTGGATTATAGTCGGGACCAACGGCTTAACGTGCCTTCCGAAGCACGGAATCATCATTCTTATCGGACAATCAGGTGATTCAAGCCTGCAATGTCCTAACCAAACTGGGAAAACCAACACAAAGTGAAAGTGTTCCCCGCGGGATTCGAACCCACGACCTCCGAGTTCGTAGTTTTTGAGCACAGCGCTCTAACCACTACACCACGGAGGCAGTTAAATGCAACGCTGAAAGGCAACGCTGATAATACCCAACAGTGGACTATTTAGTTAGGTACTTAAAAGTGTATGTTGTTGCTATTAAACAATATTGCTAAAGTGCACAATTTTCATTGGAAAAACCAGTGCTCTTTGTAAAAAGATAGGTTTTTATAGTTTTTTCCTCCTAGCCGAATTCGGCCACGGCGGCCAATCTTAGGATTAGCCAAGTACGCAGGATATATTATATCATATATACCAAATTATTATCCCTCTCGTAACCACAGTGCAGTGCTTGCATAGTGCCAAAATATAGGAAATAAACAAAAGAAAGTTTTACGAACATGAGGTTATTTATGTTTATTGTTTTATTTTATGTTAACTATCTTCATCTCAAATGATCAACAAACTAAAGCAAGTAAATATAAAATACTAGCAGCTGCCCGCGACTCCGCTCGCGTGGGTTTCGGTTTCCGCACTCAGGTTTACTATAGATAGCTTAAAACATTCCTCGACAAATGGTTAGTAGACTATCCAACACACAAGATTTTGTGAATTCGAACCAGTAGTTCCTGAGATGAGCGCGTTCAAACCAATCTAGATCAGAAGTTACACTTGTTATTGTAAGTCACCCATAAAACATAGATATAATGATGTAGTGGGATATTTTCTAGGCAATTTTATGTAGAATATTTCCGACTTAAATTATTTCTTTATAACTTTAACCATTAAGACTGCACAGCTTAAAAAATGGAGTAATTTCTCCCGTTTTCCCAACGTTTCCCATAACAACGCTTCTCCTATTGATTGTAGCGTGATGAACGAAAAGTCCTATAATCTGCCCAGGAGTATGAAGATTAATTGTACCAAGTTTTGTCAAAATCCGTCGAGTAGGTTTTGTTTCTATAAGAAACATACAGATAGACAGGCAGACAAAAATGTTACTGGTTGGCTTTTTGCCATCAGTATCGATCACTAATCACCCTCTGATAGTTATTTTGAAAATATATTTCATGTACAAAATTGACCTCTCCACGGATTTGTTATAAGTATAGATGAGTGGAATAAGTGAAAGATTTCAAAGATAGTAAAAAGAAGGACAATTTAATTAGAAAAAGCCTTAAAATTTCGCTTTTTTACTTTCGGTCCACGTTTTGCTGGATCCGCGCTGGATCCAGCTGGATTAAGGTCAATCCAGCAAAAATCCAGCTGGATTGAAAACGCTGCTGGATTGCAATCCCTAATCTTAATTCGTCGTTTCCAGTACTCTTAGAAATATATTTTATTCTGCTTTATTTGATCTAGGTTGTGTTTTCGTTGTATTTTTGTTACATCTTATTATAGAAACTGTATTGAAATGTCTATTTAACCAACCGCGCGTCTATACTTATATGATAAAGCTGAAGAGTTTGCTTGTTTGTTTGAACGCGCTAATCTCAGCTAGTCTCTCAGAAGTATTGGATCTAAATCATTATTTTTTTGTTTAGGATGTAATATCAATTTTTCCCGTGGGGGTGCGCAACGATTCGAATAAGAATCACTTCGTCCCACAGGGAAAAATCCGGCGGCAGAGCATGAGAGGGTATCGGGTTCGGTGGCCTAGTCGTTCCTGGATCAATCCACTTTAATAAAATGTTGGGCGCCTTGAAAGGGGACGGAGTAACAATAGGTGACCCGGTACCAAAATAAAAAAAATATATTAAATCCTGCTAGAGGAAAAAGTTAAATTCGAAGTAAAAATAAATTAATGATCCATGAACCGTAGCAAGTGGAGAATAGTAAATCAAACAAAATTTTATTTAACACTAGACTGGTTTAATACTAGGTATTTCGATACACATTAGATTCAGTTGAAAAACAGGAGTAGTTACATTCAGTAAAAAAAAATTACATGATACCGAGACAGTAATTAACATTCGTCCGGCGAACTACACCTTATCACACATGGTACTACACCTTATCAGTAAAACTAATGACAAGCACTATTTGGGATTCTAGTCCATATTTACAAAGTTAAGTTAAAATTAAAGTCACTGGGCTTCCTCCATCGGTCTCGACCGAGAAGTCAACACGGGGAAGTTGAACACTTGTTAAATTGAAATAAATACGGCCCTAAATGATTAAATCCATTGCCATCAGTACCTTGACTCCGAGCCAATGCAAAATCGGTTCTGGGATCAGCTCACCGTCGACATTTTGACAGGCGGGAGGTACCACGTGTCCACGCCACGTCTACGGCACACCGAGCTGCCGACATTCACACCCAAAAGGCTTTTTAGCCGGTCTATGGAGCCCTGCAATCACCACAATGATCAAATTAAGTCGACATTCTAAGCACTTCACAACGTGACATATTTGGCTATGCCGAACAATAAAATTTTCATTAATATTCCAGAACATTCCAGAACCAGAACACTGGGATTTGCAGCTCACAAAGAGACTCTTTGGCCGGAGCACAGGTAAATCAAATGATCTAAAACAATAAGACAAAAATTACAAGCACGTGCCTATGGCTGATACATCCTCGAGGAACATTTACACATCAACGGCTTGAAATACTCACCATTTTATTGGGCGTACGGTGCACAATGCATCTCGGAAGACGCGGAACGAAACTTCACCGCATTTGGTGGATATAAAAAGGCTCCTCAGGGAGACAGCCCAGGATTACTCCTCCACTTTTCTGATCTCCATGAAAAAGACTTGTCAATCGCTCACACACCCATAGACAAACGAGAGAAAAAAAAAACCAAAGCACACTGACCAAGGATTCGTAACCATCGCGCTCAACCATAGACACAATCTACTAAAAATACTTTAGAATAATTAATTTGGAAGACTTCGGAAAATCAATTCATTCCGGCAAACCCTAGCTTAGCAAAATTAGATATTAAACATTATACATTTTAACAGACTAAAAACAATTAGCGCCTACGACTGTAAAAATAAAACGCAGCGCACGTAAATGTCAAATGTCAGGTGTCGCTGTCAAACTGACACCGTTCTTATTTGACAAGGTTTTGTTTATTTCGACAACAGAAAAGTGTTATAAAATTCACAAATTTACTACTATAAACCGCTAAAACAGTTTTAACAGCGTCAAAGGAATGAACCAATGGTTGTGGAATGATAAATTGTTAACCCTCTCGCCAACAAACCAGGTAAAAATTAGAATATTACTTCATTCAAGTGACGACCTCTCAATCCAGGAAAACAAACATAGCATAAAATTAGAGACAAACAATACTATAACGACCCCTCCATTCATGACTATCCCTCTCGACCTAAGATCACAGCCGGTCCTATACTGCACCAAGTGATAAAACAGTAAAACTGAAAAAATGGTGTTACAAGGATAGTCCATTTTTCAAGGAAGGCTTTAAGCTATGTATTACCTATACTACATATGTGCGCTGAAACCAAAATCCGCGCGACCACTCAATGATAGACCTTATTAAAAGAAGCTGACATTTCGACAAACCACTTCACTTTGGTTTTCTGAGAAATCGTGATATATATCTCTCGAACCAGCTCGAACCAGCTCATCCATACTACAGCTGAAGCAAGTCACTATATACAAATACTCGTTCAAAATCATAATAATTAATTTTCAACAGTATTCATACTGGGCAAGGTAACTACCAACATTATCACATACAATGTACTATTGTGCTATGTTTCTGCTGGTGAGTAAGGTCACCAGAGCTCAGTTCACGTATGGGGTCTTAAAGGCAGGCAACACATATGCGACCCTTGTGCACTTGTTGATGTCCATGGGCAGCGGTGATCACTTACCATCAGGTGACTCTCTTGCCTCAGAATATAACATTTAAAAAAAATAGTTATCACCGTCAGCATCATCATCACTATGGTACTAATTTTACTCGACCAGGAAATCAAACCCAGTACTACAAGACAGTCGGGTGCTTCACACATTAAACTTGACGTTGAAATTAATAAGTCTTCATCAATAAAACCTTTGTTTTAACTTAAAATAATTCACAGCTTTCGAAGTGTTATAGGACAGTCGAATTGGAATTACTAATTGTCTTTTCGTTTATTGGTAACGTGAAATATTTCGAACGAGCTTGTGTCTTAATGGAGACAAATTACACTGGAAATGTGGGAATTTTAACACGGTTCTAACAGATTTTTAAACCGGAAAATTTCGTGTTCTACCGAAATAAGGTGCCAGGAAAATGCAAAAATCTAGAAAACTAAAATGAACAAGTAAAATTATTGTAAGGATTTTTTGTGTATGAGTTGCTAGAATTTTCTTTCAGCCTTTTCAAACTGATGTCATTCTCACTATAGTTATCATTTTAACACCAATTTTTGTTATTTAACCGTAACATAAATAGCCTAGAAAATAGATTAGTAATCGAAAAACACGATATTAGCCAACTAAATTAACCAACTCAAGTTATATTTGAAATATTTGCATCAAATGCTAAACAATCTGCCTTCCAGCTATTCCAAAGACAAATTCCTAGAATATAGGAGAATAGTCAATTGTGTTAGATTGTTTCGGAGTGTTCAACTTTTGGTAACGAAATTCGGTGTATGATATAATTATAAAATATAACATTGTGTAAGTATAAATTGCTTTGTTTGTTAAAAGTTATAATAATTAACAGTACTAAGACTTTGAACGTTGTACATAAGACATTAATTGTGATAGAGGTTTTAAAATTAGTTTGGAAAGTAATTCACTTAAAATCTAAATTGATTGTAATATACATATGACCCTATGCGTTTTAAAAGTGGCGTCAAATACCTTCTACAATTAAATATATATAATGAAATAGATATGTTGTTTAGTATAGGAACACACTGAGCCGGAAAAACGCGACCGATGATGTTCGGCGGAATTAGGCCTGCAATGTACATATTTTAACTGACTGATGGCGAATATACAAAATGCATTGCCACCAAACTTTGGTCGTGTCTTTTCCGCCTGGTGTGTTTCTAATCGAATTGTAAATAATGCTGATTCGCCATCAAGTACTTAGAGACCTGTGGTAGTTTGTTATAATATTGTTTTAGATACAAGATTTCGCTTCTATGAGTTTCCAAGTTTATAATGTTACACAACAAATTGTATTATTTCTTCATAGAAGAAAAGCGCTTCCTTGTCTGACAAGGATTTGAAAACTCCACGTTAGAACAAAGAAGAAAAAAATAACTCTAAAGTATGGACGAAACAACGGGCACAAATGAAAAAGAGAAACGTTTCAAACTTCCTTTAAACTGTGAGCGGGTGTTTCAATCCGCGCGAACCGTGAGTTAAACTCACACTAGTGAGTGAGCGTGAGTAAAACTCACGAGTGAGTGAGTGAGCGTTTGTGTTCTTGTGTTGTACAGTTCACGACTTAAGCCTTTGTCTAGAGTTTCCTCGCTTACACATTTGGAGGTGGAAATGTAAAGGGATTTTTCACGTTGAAATTCCACTGAGTTGTAGGTATTTAAAAAATGTTGCATTAATTTATGTCATTGGAAATTCTGGCCGTACATGGACCCACTCTGAAAATGGCAATTAAATTTAAAGCAACAGAAAGCGCTTGTTATTGCAGTGACAACTTTTTGATACGAACATCATGTCATTTATAATGTAATGGTCAAGAAGTTGCCTATTACGCAAGAGGTCGCGGGTTCGATCCCCGCACAGGACAAACATGTGTGTGCATGAACATGTATGTTAGTCCTGGTCTGGGTGTTGTATGTATCTATTTAAGTATATTTGTAATACCACTGTTGATTCTGATGTCTGTAACACAAGTGCTTAAGCTACTTAACACGGGGTCAGATCAATGTATGTGATGTTGTGAAATATTTATTTATTTATCTTTATCAATATGCATATATAGCACTGAATGTTATGAATGTGCCTTGGCATAAAGTAATAGTCGGACAACATAGGTATTATTATATTAAATTTCGTGTTAGCTACCCCGAAATGTATTTGTATAGATTTTGATCGTACTGGAAATAAAATAAAGCTTGATTATAATTTAGATGCAGACATCCACAAACTTAGCACAAAAGCACGTAAAATTATGAGAAAAAAACAAATGTAAAAGAGTAAAATTTCTCCATACTTCCTTTATTTTACAAGACCCCGTGTGAAGTTGAAGTTTTATCCTCACTTTTGGAGGTGAAAATGTGAATAGAAGTTCTAGGTATTCAATGTGCAGTATTTTTTGTCTTTAAACATCGTGAAAATTATAATTGTAATACTACAAATACGGAATAAATATTGTGTTTTCCGGCCTGTTTGTGTGTTTGTTATTTTTCCAGACTGATTTAAGGCGTTAAAATAAAACATTGCCTAAATAGTTAAATTCGGAACACCAAGTTACTCCACAAAAAAAAACATTTAAGGTCTCATGGAGTACCCTCTCATTTATGGAAATCGTTTAATTTTTAAGAACAACATTTCCCATGGCTTCATTTTCGCTTAGAACAATCGCGAAATATGTTGGTAAGCGCATAACTTAAAAATTGGCCAAGTGCGAGTCGGACTCCCGCACTGAGAATTCCGTACAAACTCTATTTATGACGTATTAAAAAACTACTGAATAGATTTCGTTCGAACCAATTTTCGTTGGTAGTTTTTATGGTAATGTACAATATATATTTATTTCAGATTTATCATCCTCTTACTTTAGAAGTTAGAGGGGGGGGACACACTTTTTTCCACTTTGGAAGAGTCTGTCACGCAAAGTATTCACTTAAGAAAAAAATGAGCTTAGAAACCTCAATATATATTTTTAAAGACCTATCCATAGATACCCCACACGTATATGTTCAATGAAAAAAAATATTTTCAGTTTCAGTTCTAACTATGGGGACCCCCCATTTTTTTAATTTTTTTCAATTTTCGTGTGAAAACCTTGTTGCAGTTCACAGAATACATCTACTCACCAAGTTTCAATAGTATAGTGCTTATAGTTTCGGAAAAAAGTGGCTGTGACAGACTGGCGGACAGACAGACAGACAGACAGACAGACATGACGAATCTATAAGGGTTCCGTTGTTTTGCCATTTTGGCTACGGAACCCTAAAAACGGCTGGACCGATACGGCCGATTCCTTTTTTTTAAAAGTTCTTTTAGGACCAGGGATGGTTTTTAAGGCAAGAAAGTTAAACGAAGGGAAGGGACGCGGAACGGAAGGCTAGTTTACAATAAAAATTGGCCAAGTGCGAGTCGGACTCCCGCACTGAGGGTTCCGTGCAAATTCTATTTTTGACGTATTAAAAAAACTACTGAATAGATTTCGTTCGAACTAATTTTCGTTGGTAGTTTTTATGGTAATGTACATTATACATTTATTTCAGTTTTATCATCCTCTTATTTTAGAAGTTAGAGGGGGGGGGGACACACATTTTTCCACTTTGGAAGGGTCTGTCACGCAAAGTATTCACTTTAGAAAAAAGTGATATAAGAAACTTTAACCTAATTTTTAAAGACCTATTCATAGATACCCCACACGTATATTTTCAATGAAAAAAAAAATATTCAGTTCTGACTATGGGGACCCCCACTTTTTTATTTTTTTTTCTATTTTCGTGTGAAAACCTTGTTGCGGTTCACAGAATACATCCCCTCACCAAATTTTAACAGTATAGTACTTATACTTTCGGAAAAAAGTGGCTGTGACAGACTGGCGGACAGACAGACAGACAGACAGACAGACATGACGAATCTATAAGGGTTCCGTTTTTTGCCATTTTGGCTACGGAACCCTAAAAAGCATAAACAAATGACAGTTGACATTCAAAAATACATAGAACATACCGCACTTCGCCTGTTGTACGTCGTAACTGCTTTAAAAAAAAGGTTAGAATTGACAACAGAGAATTCACCAGGATTCACCATCTAACATTTGCAATATGAGCGATTGTGATTGTGTGTAAACTTCACCCAATGAGCATCGAATGCGGTATGACCTATTTCGTGACGTTGAATTCAATTAGAAGTGACATGCGTGTTGTCACAATTAAGGATAAGTCGATCACTGCCTATTTGCATGTTTACAGACAATGGTTAGGAGGCGGTGTGTTTGTAATTATATCTTGATGAATCTGGGTGTGGCAAGAAGTGGCTTAGGGACATTCTGGTGGAAAGACAGCAGTATATCATTGTGTTTTTTTATAAGTTACGGGACATCAAGATTTCCCTACCCTTGTGTTATTTTGACGCATTTGTTTTTGGTGAAAATGGGCAATATTTTCTGATATATTCTGATTACGATACAATAACACCAAATTAAGAAAGCAGGAATCAAAACACTTAGGCACTGTTCCTGTGGCAACAAAAATAAAGGCAAAATATTCGACTCCATCAAACCAATGATCCTTTGACTACTTTGACATTTGTCTCATCAAAAATAAAGTAAGTAATGGCTTTAGCAAGTGCTAAAGCTATTACTTCATTTTGATGAATAAGTATTACATCCGAGCCAATAAAATGAAGCATTTAAATTTTTTTTTCCATAAATAAAGGTAAAACAAATAAACATTCATAAAAGCGAATAAGCCAGGGTCACTACCAAATCCCATCGAATCGTCAACATTCAAAACAAACAACGACAAACGCAATGAATCACACAAATCACTGAACAAATAACCCCTTTGTATCCATTAGCGGGGCTTTCTACTTAAACCCCCAACAATGCCAAATGAAAACAAATAAACAACTTAGCGAGGCATACAACAAAGAAAAATATTGGCAACTGACAGTCTGAATAGAAAGTAATTTACACTACAAAATGCACCCTCGAGACGAAATCTTTTTACTCCAATCGGCTTGTCGCTTTTTCTTGTCTAGTAAATAAGTAAAAAGAAGAATGTAACCGATGTCCTATTTTGATTTCAACTATATTTCCCTCCCCTTACAATCGGACCAGTACTTTTGAATTTTATAAAACTTAAATATATGCCCTGTATTATTATAAGTTAAGAAAATAATGAAATTTCAAAATTCTAACTATATGGATGGGCAATCAATAAGAATGCAAGATTTTGGCAACTCGATCTTGACGGTAAGTGTAATTATTTTTCAAATATCAAACATAAATACGTAGGTGCATCGATTACCAAATGTTAATACTTCAGAAATCGATGACTTACAACTTACAGTTGAGCCTTCGAAACAGAACTAGTCAAAATTAGTCCTAAAACTAGTAAATTATACACATAAAATGTTCTAATACAAAACAAACGTACCATAGATAAGATTGAGTGTTGCTAGTGTAAACGCGGTATAGATCAGTGATAATGACCCATCGCCACGGCACGCGATGTTAAGGCAGACTTATTTCGGCTGGTTTACAAGCATTTAGCTGTCCAAATGATCCTATCTTTGTAAGAACAATGGCGGATCTTTGCATAAAATTGTCATAACTTTTTTTATGAAACTCCTAGCCATTTTGTTTATTTGTTTCCATTTTGTTAAACTTGAGAAAGTCATTAATTTCTAAAGCTTTTCGTTGAATTGATAAATTGTTGAAACTGAATTAATTATTGCAAGTTTTATTGTCTTAAATCACTTGCAAATACAAGTTTGGAATTAATTACTTGAAAATGGTTCTATGGTCCATAAGTTCAAATAGGTATTTAATTTAAATTAATAAAAAAATCATTAAAATCAAGCTTGTACACACGGAACCAATTTCCCGTGATTTCAAACTTTTGCTCGCGAAAACCTTATCTGTAATTTCACTTAGAACACATAAGGTTCTGCTTATTTCAGCAATACCCTTATTTCAAAGCTTTTCATACAATTTCATGATAAATACGTAGTTCCTGATACCCGTTCAACACCACATAGACACCATGACTTATAACAGTTATAATAGTTATCATACACACGTAAACACCCATAACATTAGATTACACACCCTTCACGTTATAAAAACATGTTCGAGCCCCATTAAGCTGTGTTTTAATATTTTATTCGTAGGAAAATGTTGATTAATGTTCTAACATGTAGATTTATCATATGCCTGTTCAAATATTGACTTGGGATTTTATAAATGTGTGCTTTGGATACCTCGTTGGTTTAGGCGTACACTTGTATATAGCAAATGAAAATATCCAACAACTTCGAGTTAGAAGTCAAGGGTTTTATTATGGGCTAAAGTAAAAAATTGAATTGTTGTTTTGCTTTAAATATTCGCAGTTTAATTTATTTTACACTATCAGCTGCCCGCGACTTCGTTCGCGCGGGATTTTGGTTTATCACGTGGGAGCATTTAATCGGGATAAAAAGTATCATATCACCTAAGTCAGCCCATAGCCAGTCTGTATACCAAATTTCATCAAAAGCCGTCCAGTAGTTTTAGCGCGATTGACGGATAAACATTCAAACAAACAAACTGTCACATTTATAATATTAATATTAATCAGATTGTTGCTTAGCCCTATGTATCTATGCGAGTGAATAATAGGTAGTACTTCTGCTCACTTCCTGCAATATAAATTATACTACGTGGTTAATTGATAGGTAGCTACCTAATTATACTTTAGTATCAACTAAACGCCAGCCAATCTTTAGATTAGCCTAGACAAGTGACTTAGAGTACTTTATATCTATTTTAATATAATAATATCTAACTAAAAATAAAATAAAGCTGAAGAGTTTGATAACCGAAATCCACGCGGACGGACTCGCGGGCGGGCGATAGTTAATTATCAAACAGAAACATCTGGCTACTACTTTATTATTTTTTACTTGAATTGTTTAGATTTGATGACTTTTCTATTCTAAACTTCGATAAATACTTGTAAAGTTTTAGTTATTTAGCCAGTGTTTTGAGCGAACCCAACTCGACAGGTGATAAACGAGCGACTTTTGAATAATAAAAGGATGAATAAATTTAAATAATGCTCAAAATGGAATGGATAAGATGAAATATTTTAATAACAACGCAAATACGGAAGATGGTGGGATTCCACAGATTGACGATTGTAAACATAATTCTAACGGTGTCTTCCCCTAATTGAAAAGTAGAAAAAAACAGTACAATTAGTTCTGCGTTAGTATGTACGTACATATTTGTAAAAAATGCAAAATAAGCAGGCATTAAAACTGAATTTAGAAAAGGAGATTCTGTAGGACCTGTGTTGCTGAAAGTCGATATTGTGCGAGTCATGGATGTTTATAAATGTATTTAATCCGTATGTATATCCGTTCCCTAGCATCCATAGTACAGGCTTCGAGCTTAGTTTGGGGCTAGGCAATTGGTGTACCTATTAGTCCAATGAATTTAATTTACTTTAATTATAATCATCCACAACAGTGGTTCTTAACCTATGGTATGCACGTGGTCCCTGGAGCCATTCCAATTGGTCCACGAATTATCGTAGATAAGAGATGCTTAACTACATTTATTTACATTTAACCACCGGATATTACAAATAAACCAATTCGGTAGTCCCTTTAAAGATAAAACTTTAGCAAAATGATCCTTCACGCCTATAAAATTAAGAACCACTAATCTTGCTAGAGCCTGACAAGAGTGAAGTTGCTGTAGTAAGCTTAATCTTATTATTTTGAAAACCTATATAGTTAACTAAATTTGTTGTTATTAAAGAGCTAAAATACTACTACTACAACCCCCAAAATGTCCAAGACTATTAATACGTAAGTAGAGCACGGAGTGACCCAAATTGTACCCTATTGGGTATTCCCATCCGGTTAATATGTGTCCTTAAATTGCGTCCCGATAAACTGTCCCCGGGTTTGTGGCCACGTTAATTGGATGCTGCAGATATAATAAAGATACGATGGACTAAGACAGGTCTATGTATGGTGTACCTATACCTTCAGTGGCATCATCACAGCATGATGAAAGGAAATCAGCTACATACGAGTATAATATCCTTGAGCAATAGCCTCCTTATAAATCTCTACCTTGTTCTTTAACAAAAGGTCTATGTTGAAAAAAAATGTGTCATTTAAACCACCATTCTAAGCCATTATTTCGCAACGACGTACAAAAATATGTGACCAAAATGTACTTACTCTACCTGTACTTTGGAATTTCACCTGCACTCAGTTGGACTGCTTAAAAGTGACGGCATAGTGCTGAATCTTATTATTTTATGCTCTTATATTGTTCAAGTTCCAGCTGGTCTGGTTTCCCTTGTGGTTACGGAGCCATTGTTATATTCAGGCATGTCAATTCAGGATCATAGTCGCAGCGTACCCTGGGCTCCCAAGGCAATGGCCGAGGATGCAACCGGGGGAGGCGCTAGGATGATGATGATTGTTCAAGATACTTCACCTGATGGTTCTAATGACCCACATTTTTTCAACATGGGCCTATAGTCTACGATTTTTCATGCGGTTTTTCTATCAGAAAGAATTATTCAAGAGTACGGTTTATGTACTAAAGTTGCACCCGTGCGAAGCCGGGGCGGACTCGCTTGAATATTAAGTGCGAATCTCAAGAACTTATGATTAAAATTACTTGGATAATTATTATTGCATAAGATATTCAAAACCACTGACGACGAACGTGCAAACCAGCAACAAGATTATTTATGGCAATAAACGGATGGCGTCATAGGGATTAATTTGAAAGCCCTACAAAGCCGGTTAGACTTTACGGTAACTACCGGACTCGGTTTCTGAGTAAAACAAGATGGAATAAGAACATCATAAAATCCCAATTTAAATAAAATAATAAACAGAAAATACATTCGGCTGATTTGATGGCTTCTCAGTACCAATTTTTATATCACATTGAATGTGAATTTCTACGGAATCGGCAATGAATATAATATTGACACTTCGAATTTGAGTATTCAAAATGTGACTCCTTATCAAGGCATAATATAACTTAAGGCCACATTGTTATAAAAGAAGAGTTCGATGGCGCAGTGCTAAGCAATTGCTAAGTTAAATTACTTTAGCAGTGCCCAGTCATCGGATGGGTGACCGGAAAATTTCATCTCGAGCTCCTCCGTGCTTCGGAAGGCACGTTAAGCCGTTGGTCCTGCGCCTGATCTCTACGGTCGCGTCAGATTGCTGTCCCACCAAACTGCTAGGAGAGGCCTAAGTCCAGCAGTGGCTGCGGTAGGCTGATGATGATGGTGATGAACGTAAGACTGCCTATCGAGAACTACGAATGTTTTTTCCCTTCTGTAGATTATAAAGGCTCTGATGAAATAAGTAATTTAGGCAGAGCTCAGTTGGGGAGTGTATGGTGTTTTTAAGGGCAGGCAACGCAGCTGCGACCCTTGTGCGGTTGTTGTTGTCCATTGGCAGCGGTGATCACGTACCATCAGGTGACCAGCATGTTCATGCGAACAAGCGGTGTGAGATATTCAGTGGTAGTGGCATACGCCTCCCTACCTATCACACAACAAACTATATTGATCAATTCTTATTGGAATCATCAAATTAACCAATGACAGCATAACTTGGTCTGTCATGTATTTGTATACGTAACGCCATCTAGCGGCCCCTCATTAATATCACTTGCACCGAGCATCAAGAACACTTAATGAGAATCCCGCTTTTTGTAATAAACCTATTAATTCATCATTGTTAGCCGAGCTCTGTCCCGGGCTAATAAGGTTAAGCTTAGGCCATTATCCTAGATTTGGTTAGGCTAGTTAGATCTGTTTCATCAGTGTCTAGCTGCAGACAGAGATACCAGACGAATTTGAAGTTGTTAACTAGCCTTTTGTATGAAAATCTATATATAAGATATCTATGAGACCCGCTTGGTGTAATGGTCAAGATGTTGCCTATTACGCAAGAGGTCGCGGGTTCGATCCCCGCACAGGACAAACATTTGTGTGCATGAACATGTCTGTTTGTCCTGGTCTGGGCGTATTTAAGTATATTTGTAATACCACTGTTGATTCTGATGTCTGTAACACAAGTGTTTAAGCTACTTAACACGGGGTCAGATCAATGTATGTGATGTTGTGAAATATGTATGTATGTATGTATGTATTTATGTATGAGAAGCGTGAAGAAGTATCTCACGGGCCGATATGGCGATGCCAGCGGATAGGATACCACGTTGGTATCGCATCCGCTGTCATGGCAATTAGGGCTCCTCTTTTGCTTACCATCAGGCAAAGAGGAGCCTATACACCGAGCTAGTACAAAAAAATATATCCTACTACTACTATTATAAAGGCGAAAGTTTGTAAGTATGGATGTATGGATGTATGGATGTTTGTTACTCTGTCACGTAAAAACTACTGAATGGATTTGAATGAAACTTTACCACAATATAGCATACATCAGAATAACACATAGGATATTGGAAATCGAAATCCACGCGGACGGAGTCGCGGGCGGCCGCTGGTACTAATATAAAAAAGCTCAAGAGTTTTTCGTTTGATTTAGTTTGGTTGTTTGTTTGTACGTGTCAATCACAGCAACCGCAGATTCGAATTATAAAATCTATTTGTCTTGGATGGTCCATTTGACAAGGAAGGCTTTTAGCTATAACATAACACCATGCGGGCTGAAACCGCAATTCACCGGGACGAAGTCAGACGAATATGTTAGTGTAGATTTTATTAGTGTTGACTAAATTAGTAAAGATAAAAGTTTTATTACTTATAAAATACATACGGTATTATAGAATTGCAAATGTAGTAGATAACTGGATTTCATTCGCTAAAGCAGGTCTTTACGACACATTCGCAGCAAAATGTCCGTGTAATGTTTTAGTATCTTTTTTACTACCATTAAATCACTAATAGGTAACCCTACCTACATACAGACAGACAGATATACTTTCGCATTTTATTAGTAGCGATTTAAGTAGGTACTTCAATCCGTTACAAGCTCCTATAGTAAAAGCTTCGAGCTTAGTTTGGGGCTAGGAAATGGTGTGTATGTAAGTCCAAAGTATTTATTTATTTATAAAGTAGTACCTAAGTTTTAACGGCAATTATTTCGAATAACATTCTTATGTAATTTGGAAACGCCAAACTACACAATTTACTGCTTTCCTAGTTCAAAAATGTCCACGAACCATGCCCCGCTTTTCCTTCAATGAGAAGTTTTTTCATAAACTACCCTCTTAGCCTTTGCTTTCGTTTTTCAAACTGTTCCTTTGCCTTGAATACCAAAGGAGATTATTTTGCTCCGGAAAAAAAATATTTTTCATTTTACACTCAAATAACCTTACAATTAAGACTTATTTCATTAGCCATTTTCTTAAGCTGATTGAGCCTTTTTAAGATTACCTGAAATACAATTGTTATTTCGTTTTACTATTATTATCTTAGTAACCTTTATGCATTCCGATTTTTTGACGACTTGATGTGGTGTGGTCGCGGGTTCGACCCCCGCACAGGACAAGCATTGGTCGCATGAACATTTCTGGTTGTCCTGGTCTGGGTGTTATATGTATCGCTTGATGTATATATTTGTTATACCACTGTAGATTCTGATATATGTAACACAAGTGCTTAAACTAGGTACTTAAAGCCAACCCGCCAGCGTCCTAAACTCTCAAGTGCACCGGAGGAACACTGTCAGGTTTTTAGCAGGTAGTTGGGTCTCCTTCTGAGGTCTGGAGTCCTGCATAACATGCGTCAAGGCATTTTCCTGACAATAAAAAAAAAAAAAAAAAAAGGTACTTAACACGGAATCAGATTAACGTACCTATCTGATGTTGCGAGATATTATTTTACATAGGTTACCTATTGTTACATCATTTTTTGTTATGAGCTAAACCTAGGTCATAAGCAATGAACTAAGTGGTTTAAGTAGATTACTAAGCGGTCACCTGATAAGTGACCTGTGCGTGCGTAACATACATATTTTGATAAGTGGTTAAGTATCGTTTAAGTAGGTAGGTATGATAATTATAATGGATATTGAGACACTATTTTGTCTTTTTTGTTATTCCTTTTTATCAGCAGCTTTTTGCGAAGTAAGTTACGGCAATACAACGAAATAGACACCAATGTAGATTAGCTCCAAATACCTATTATTATTATAAATAGACTTTTAATAGCGGTACGTATACTCGTATTTCATCAACCATCTTATTAGGTATATCTATAAGTATTGCTTCCATCATTGTAGGTATATTCAGCGAAATCAATTAGAATAAAATATTAATTACAGGATACCTACCCACTACTAAAGTATTCCGGCTGTTTTTACTTCCCGAAATTATGTAGGTACGAGTGGGTAGCTAATTACGAAATTATACACGCACAAATTAAACTTACATTACCAACGTAAATAATTAACTTACCTCTAATCGCCGTATCCGAAAAGCTCCGTTAAATCACAACACGACACAACACACGAAACAGTCTAAAAATTCACCTTGAAAACACAATTTTCCTTCCAATTATTCACTATTCCAAATTATCGTAAAATATTCACAAACACTGACCGCACGAAATACCAATCCGAATATCCGAAGGTAATTTTATTTTTAAATATGGCGGCACAAGTCACAGCTGTTTCAATGCTAAAATATCAAATTTAATTATTATTTTTTTAAAAATCCACAGAGCACGGACTTTTTCGAACGCGTTCCGAATTCGAAATTCGAATCAGTCGTAAGACGGCACGGTCGGTGACGCGGGCGACGCAGCCTTTCCGTGCGGGCGACTCGAGCCGAATGCCTTTTGCGCATGGGTCCGGCGGTGTACGGAGAAAGAGCGTACGTCGCATTGCGTTATTATACTTAAAACTGATCTTAAGCCCCGTGGTCCGTGGTGTTGTTGCAAATTACTTTTTTTTTGGAATATTTGATCGTTGATTTGACAAGCAAAGGGAGATGAATACATACAGCCATCGTAATCTGATATAAATTGACATTGACAAATGTCATTAGCAGAATACCAGTGGTCGTGACGCACTCCGTCATGACCGAATACTGAGCGGAGACCATTTTGGTACAAATCATTTTATTTTAATTTTAATTTTATTTTTGACGAGAAGGATTGTATTTGTTTTGTTTTTCTTATGTTGTGTTTTTTAATTTTTCAATCCTGTGTGATTGTATTCTTAATTGTATTTATGTACCAAATAAACAGTTTTTCTATTTCTATTTTTTTCTATTTCTATTTCATTTTATTTTTTATTTTTATCGGTAGGAAAACGAGCCAACAAGTCATCTGACGGTAAATTAATGATCACCGCTGCACATGGACATCAAAAACCACAGAAGATGATGCTGATGCCTTGCCTGCCTTTAAAACCCCTTACCCTCCCCAACTGAGCACTGGCAACTTTACTCAACAGCAGAAACATACCGTGACAGTTACGAAGTGCTACGACACTGTGGTCTTCTGTAAGGTGGTATACCTACTTCTCCAGACGAGCGGCTCATTTGAGTGGAAATTCCAATAAACTCTACCGCCCTTAAATTCGGCTATTGAAAATACATTAGTGTGTTAGTCTATGGTTATTTGAGGGTATTAAAAAAAAGTTGGCTGATCAGAATGTGTTCCTATGCATTAAAAAAAATTATAGCGTTTTGGAGTGCGCTATTGCAGAGGGTGAGACAAGATTAATCTGAAATGCAAAATAGTTATTGCATAATTAACGTGTTCCAGCTAAATGGTTTTAAGTCGCGATGTTCTTCGTCTAGTCAATAAATTGAGGTCCTCTTAATTATTAAAAAGCTTTGGTAATTTCGTTAATGCATTTTCCAATAATTGATTTTTCACGTTAATTATTTCATCGTAAGACGTTTTTGTTATTGAGTTGTAGCTCGGCTCGAAGTATAAATTAATAAAAATTGACAACTACGCTGTCAAATTATATAAATTATCAGAAAATTTCATTAAGAGGTCGTAAAATATTGAAATAATTCTAAAAACTAAATGACTCCGCAGATGAACTCCTTTAATTATAATTTTGTCCTTAATTTTTATTTCGTTTTGACTAATAAGCTTATCATCTTCACTCATCAATAAAACGATATCTTAATTTCAATATTATATATTATTGGACTTGCACACCAATTCTTTATATTTGCAAATCTACCATTAAAATCAATGCTTAAAACTTGCTATCTACTAGTCGATTTACAACTATCTGTGAATTCCCTTTTAACTCTTAACATAAATAAAACCCAAACACTTCGGTATTCAAAACACCAGCAAAATCGAACAAATTAAACAATTACACACAAAATTAATGCTAAAAGCAACGGCTAATGAACAAGTA
The DNA here is from genome assembly GCA_958496325.1 of Nomophila noctuella. Classification (NCBI taxonomy): domain Eukaryota; kingdom Metazoa; phylum Arthropoda; class Insecta; order Lepidoptera; family Crambidae; genus Nomophila; species Nomophila noctuella. Next base: position 1,555,699 of record OY292504.1, read on the forward strand.
AGTCTTTCTATAGAAAACCGTAATGCCGGCAGTATCGGTCTCAAAATCCAATTAATATTAAACTTCAAAAGGCTTTATGCATCGGAAACTTCGCCGGTTCACGTAAAATCACAATAAAACCTTCCACGCCGATATTTTATCACTCACAATTTTAATCGGAACTGTTTAAATAACTGAGAGTTTTATTTATACAGTGACTTTCGTTAATCATAAATAATTGACCTGATTCGGAAGTTGGTTACTTAAGCTCTTGTGTTTTTAACCCTCGATGCAAACAGAAGGGTCTTTGCATATGTTTTGATCTTATTTTGAGTGAATCATGTAGGTATGCAATTCTTATGCGAAATTTGTAAACTTTAAAGGATCATTTTTAACTCACTTTTTCTACAATGATTTGAAGTAGGTAAGGTTCAGAATCAACAGGTTCAGATAAGTCAACAGATTCTCGCAGACTATTCACGTCGAGGTCGAGGCGAGAAAAGATAATATGACGCACTAAATAATTAGCAATGTAATTTGCTGTTTTCTTTTTTTTATAATTTTTGTACATTTTTTATTTTATTTAACTGTGATGTTTTTCTTTCTTATTTTCAGGTACTTACTTTGGTCTCGGAGGTCAAGCTAGTAAGTAAGAATTGCATCAATATATTATGCTATGTAAATCTTATATCCTGGATGCTCGATCGGGTCTTCTTCAGGGTAATTGATAAAGCAAACTTGTACAAAGGAGCCGGGCGAACGGCCATACAAAATTGGGCCTGACGTTACAGCAACCATTTCTACACTATTTTATTTTGATATTCATTCCATTTCAAATAAAATAACTTTTTCACAACTGCTACACGGGAGAAAAAAGATATAGGGTGTTATTATTTGCTTCGTAGTAAGTTATTCGTACAAACTCTCAGTGCTCTCACGTTGTATTTACAGACTACTACTGACTAGATTTTATCAGATTGTATTTAAGGACATTAACACATTGCGGTTTCTAAGATTATTGTAAAAGACTAGCTGTTTCCCGCGGTTTCACCCGCGTCCCGGGACAACTTCTTCCCGTATCTGGATAAATATAGCCTATGTTACTCAGGGCGAGTCTAGCTTTCTAATAGTTAAAGAATTACAAACATACAAATAGACACACAAAAATACAAATCTTTCCTTTTTATAACATTAGTGTAGATGGGTATAAGTATGAAATGAAAAACACATTTCTCTCATATTTATTTATTGATCATCTACTTCATCATAAACGATTAAACATACAAACAAACGCCGCCAGCTAGCTATGCCGCAATTGATACAATGAAGTCGTTGATCACTCATTGTATTCTGCTTCGAAATCCGGTCGTTATAGCTGAAGTCGAGTAGGCAAGAAAACTAAGTCCGGTAAGAAAAGCGTGGGTTGTTCGTTAAAGCAAAAACCGTCAGAATCCTTTATACGTAGCCAAAGTCGCAAAACAACACTAATTGAATAATAAAATCACATGAAGACACAATAAAACGAAATATCCACCATCGTAAAATATGATTTTTTTGACAATTGACGTTTGATTGATGCGACATGAGTTCTACTTTGTTGCCAGTACAAGAAAAAAAAACAACCTGTTGATCAATTTATTATTACAATGTTTAATTAAACGTTGTTATAATTATAATCCATTATTTTAAACGTTTTTTTAAACATAATACAAAGATAAAAAAACACTGATTCACTTTCATTGCTTTGATTTTCTATTTTATATCATTTCTTTATTTTTATCATTACTTTCATTCATTTGGCAACATTGTTAAAAAGTGACAGTAAAGCTAGGAAGTAACGAAAGTCAATAATAATATGATTATATATTTTATTTAATACCCCATGGTAAAATGGCTTAATATTTCGTGATTAAAAATTAAAAATCTAGTTTTTTTTTTTGATAAATATTTTATTTGTGTAACGATAAGCCCAGATTCGCCCGACTCCTTTGCATGGCGCTAATGCATTATAAGAATATGTTAATTTTATTGCTGTTGCGTCTTTAAGTTTGTTTTCGTAGAGTCGTAGAAACTTATGTCCCTAAATGTATCGATATTTTACAAATGTGAGTTTGTGGACTTTGTGGAAACAAATGAAACTAAATATAGGTTTTAGGTTTTAAGAATTTATTCTCAAAAAAGATTACAAAAATCCACTTATAAGAGAACAATTTTTTTTTTTAAACTTAATCTATGCGGTGGTCACCGCTCCAAAACTAAATCTACGCAGTTACATTGGGCTGCAACCCTCGCGAAACCAACAAATTAACAATCCTCAAGTATATGACTGTACAGTTTTGATTTGAAGCTGTTCAAAGAATCTATAGATTTAATAATATGAGATGGCAGTCTGTTAAAAAATTGTGCTCCCTCAAAGGTTATGCTTTTTTTTGCTAAGTTAGAACGTATTTTAGGCAGTACTAGCAAGCTCGGTCGACGAAGACTGCGTTTGGATATTTGTGATTTTTTTGTGAACGATAAATCAGATTGGATGGTTTTATTGATAATCTTCCAAATTAAAATGCAGGTGCTATACATATATAATTGCCTTATGTTCATTATTTTAGTATCACTGTAAATTTTTTGAGTTGATGTTAGGTATGGATAGCAGAAAAGTGTTTTTATTACCTTGTTTTGAGCTCGTTGCAGCTCCTGTAATCTATTCTTGGCGGCACTGCCCCATATTTCTATTAAATATATTAGGTGTGATCTAACAAGAGAATTATAAATATTGAAACGCAGTTTCCTAGGAAGGCATTGGTTTATATTGCGAAGTGAACCTGATAGGGAAGACAATTTGGATTTAATATATTCTATTTGTTTGTTCCATGTTAAATAGTTATCCATTCTTAGACCTAAATATTTTTCGCAAGTTTTTTGTTCCAGTGGAATGTTGCTAATTGTTAAAGGACGGTGCGAAGGGATTACTTTGTTTTTCGATTTGAAGATAATGTAGCATGTTTTAGATATGTTGATAGTTAACAGGTTGTACTGAAACCATTCAAACAGTATATTTAAGTCTTCTTGAGCCTTTGAGATAACTTCATCTATACTAGTACCGTAATAGAAAAGGCATGTATCGTCTGCATATAAAGTTATATGGCCATTTAGCCCTAGGTCTGCTATATTATTTACATAGATAAGGAACAGTAGCGGCCCCAATATCGACCCTTGTGGGACACCGTACCATACTGGTTGGGGTTTACTTTGGTTCTTACCTATTTTAACTATCTGTACTCTATTTTCAAGGTATGACTCAAACATTTTAAGTGCACTACCTGTGATACCGATGGATTGTAGCTTATTTAATAGTAAATTGTGACTTACTGTGTCGAAGGCTTTTTTAAGGTCGATATAAATGCCTAACACTATCCTTTTTCTATCCAAGTTTTCTTTTATTTTTGTTGTTAAGTCAACTATTGCAGCAGTCGTATTGCTTTTTGACCGAAATCCGTATTGTCGTGGTGACATGAAATCAAAGGATTGAAGGTAACTTAGTAAGCGGGTATATATAATTTTTTCTAGAATTTTTGACAATATTGGCAATATCGATATTGGGCGGTAGTTTCCTGGGTCAGTTGTGGGCCCAGATTTGTAGATAGGTGTTACTTTTGCAACTTTCAGTGTGTCTGGAAATTCGCCATTAGTCATAAGTTTGTTTATTGATTGTGCCAGAGGCTCCGAAATTAAATCCTGTATACATTTAATAACTTTTGTGCTGATTTTGTCTATTCCACTACTGGTATTTTGATTTAGATTTTGAATGATTTCTTTAATTTCTTTGGCGTTACATGCAGTTAAAGTCGACAGTTTGTGATTGTGTGTAATTTTTTGTTGGAGATCAGGGTTTAATGTAACATCATGATATGTTTTAGGTATATTTTCTGCTAGTAAGCTTCCTATGGTTGAAAAGTATTTGTTAAAAATTTCACAAATATCGTCTAAGTCAGTAAATTGTTTGGAACCTATTATTAACTTTGAAGGAGCACTAGTTGGTTTTATTTTATTGCTAGCAAGATTATTAATAAGAGCCCACATTTTCTTAGGATTATTGGTACATTTTTTGAATAAATTTAAGTAGTAAGAATTTTTAGTTGTCTGTATCAATTTACTTATTGCGTCTCGCTTTTGCTTATATTCTTTTTCTAGCCTCTTGTCATCCTGATTTTTCTTGTGTAGTAACCACAGATGGTTTCTTTGACTAATCCCAGTGATTATATCACCGTTAATCCAGTCCTTTTTAGGGGGATTCAGCGTTTTAGTTTTTAACACTCGATTTCGCACTACGCATCGATTTATGTTATTTTCAAGATCTTCGTAGGTATTCGTAGTGTTCCCCTTCACATATGTTTCCATTTCTGTGTAAAGTTTGTTGTAGTCTATTGCCTCATATACCGTTCTTACATTCTTGGGTGGCTCATATCTACTTAATTGTAGGAATATCTGTTTGTGATCGGTCATAGGGGAATTAATTATAGCAAAATTGTATGTTTCGTTTTGAAGAGTTGTACTGACGTGGTCCAGGATTGATTTCTTTGTTTCTGAATCTCTTGTACAGTATGTTTTATGAGCTTTATTTAGATATCAGCATTGAAACATTAATTAATTTGATCCAAAAGTTGGTAGCGTCAACACATTTATTGGATAGTCCATTTTTCGAGGAAGGCTTTAAGTTAAAATATTATGTATAACACTTATGAGCGCGAAAACCGAAATCCACAGGGATGAAGTCGCGGGCGGCCCCTAGTACAGAATATTTAGAACAATCTGTCACACCGTAATGTGATCGCAGTATTTGTCTGTTCTGAGTAACACCCATAATTTCTAGACTCCGGACTGTAACGGAGACTTCCGAACAGAAAATATTAATATTCATTTTATCGATATATCGACAACCCTATTGATGAAGAGAAAGGATATCTTTATCTTTTATTAATTACGTGGACTCAGAAGTCGCTATCGATATTATGGAGTAACTTAGATGCAATAATGATAAAGTAATGTGAAGCTTAACCATACTTATATTTGCTACAAAACTTATTATCAATCCTAGATCCTTGTGATAAAGTTTGTTGTTGGGTAAATATCTTCAGATTTATGTACATATGAGATAAGTCTTATCGCTGATTATCATTAAATTAACATTAAAATTACGGTTGTAATCGAATTAAAGCAAAATATCTTTATTCATACAGGCACATGCAAACTACTTTATTATAGTCGCCGATAGATAATTTGGACATAAATTAACATCATATAAAATCAAATGTTTTGGCAATATATTTGGATATCTTAGGCGTAAAATAAAACCTTTCTCCTTGAAACCCACTGAATTTGTAGAAGACAGACCCTATTTTAATAAGTTTTACAAAGCTCAATAAGTTCAAAAAGACTGAATAGGTAAAAGTTGTAATAAAAAAGTTGATTGTAATAACAATGTGTATGTGCCACGTTAATAAACGTGGCAAATTCAAAGGCAGAGAAAGTAATCTTCAATTCACTGTTTAAATTTATTGAACTTTTCATCATCATCATTCTCCTGCCCTTAGCCCGCACTAGTCAATGTCGGCGCAATGAATGTTCGTATTAATAAATCGCAAATCAACTGAGCTCGATCTTGAGCGCGAACTTAAAGAGTTGTTTTGTATGAGAATGTATATCAATATCGTACTCAAGATCGAGCTCAGAGTTGAGTGCGTTTTATTAATACGAGCCTAAATGAATATATAATTTAATCATGTTAGCCATCAACTCTTTCAAATCAAACGTACAACAACTCTCTTTGCAATTTTAATGGAGTGGGATTGCCTTCTCTACGAGAATAAAACAATACATAGAAGGCAAGTTACAGCTGTTGTCCGTTCGTCATTCCACTCATCCCGTTAACAAAATAGTATAATCACGCATTTGAATATAAATGAAATGACCGGACTCGAATGATTTTATTAGTCATTTGGATGTTGAAATATACCAGTTACTGGTTCTGCCGTTAAATGTGTTTTTGTTGTTTTTTTTTTTCTTAAATTAGCATTGGGTTACTGTACAAAAGTATTTTTGGAAAGCAAATACTAATTATTTAGGTTTTAGCCAACCTGTCTGGTTTCAAATATTGTATATGCAAAAAACATAAAAAATATAACATGGAAAGGTCAATCACGCTGTTATGGATATAATGACAAAAGTACTTTCTTAAACAATTATAACGTTTTTCCTTATTTAGGGGATTACTGAGTATTTTTAACAGGAGATATTGTTTATTCTTCCAAACAAAATCGAAGTTTGAAGGGCATTCACCAACATTTGCTAAAAATTAAAACTTTTACTTGTACTTCGATTTCCAAAATGGAAAACGTTTGTAATAAACCCTCAAGGTATTGGATAAATGGACCTTTCTATATTTTATTTTTATTTTAACCTTTTAACACAGTCTGTTAGAAATATACCATTTTAATAGGCTTTTAGGTTCGAGCAATAAAACCCATTCAGCTTATAACTATAATAGACGTAATAGATACATTTTGTCTTAGAACTAAACGAAACTATTATTTATTTAAAACAAATTCAGTAGACTGGCACAACTATAATAAGGTATCTAAAGATTTAACTGAATATTGAATACATACATAATTGAACTAATTATTGCAACAGATAAATAAGTGTGCTCATTACATCACAATCATATTGGGGACTTAAGATTTCTGCTCAACCAAATATCAACAAACGAATTTATAAATATCACTTACTTACTCGTATCGCAGAAGCCAGTCATCGGATGGGTGACCGAAAAACTTCATCTCGAGCTCCTCCGTGCTTCGGAAGTCGCTTTAAGCCGTTGGTCCTGCGCCTTATCTCTCTACGGTCGTGTCAAATTACTGTCCCACCGAACTATGAGAGTGAGGGAATAGGGAGTGCACCTGTGCTTGAGCACTCGCACTTACTAGTGTACTATATCCTGCGTACCTGGCTGATCGTAAGATCGGCCGCCATGATCGGAAACGACTGGAAGGGCATTATTATCACTAGTTAAGAGGAAGCTGCAGAGTCTTGCACAGCGTCGCGGCGTGGCTTGTCCCTCCCTATTCTACCGGCTGCACTTCGGAGAGTGCGCGCATGACTTTTCACAACCTAATTCCCGCAGGTCCTTTCCACCTCCGGACTAGCAGACGCACGGCGGGATACCATCCCTACATCGTCGACGTACCATGCTCCACCCTCGACCGCATCGCTTGCCATCAGGTGAGATTACGGTCAAATACCCACTTATTCTCTAATAAAAAAAATATCCTGAATTGACCAACCTGGTTATTACAATGGAGTAACGGTCGTCTGATCTCCGTAAGCCTTACAAAGGAAAAAATACCATTTAGAATTTTAGATCATAGTCGGGACCTCGGGACCAACGGCGTAACGCCGCTTCAGAAGAATTAAATATATTATTGTGTTTTATGTGTTGACCACATTCACCACAAGTGTATGGCTATTCAATCAATCCACCGAAGGGCATCATCGTGATCAAGTCATCGTTACAATGGCGGAAATCTATTCTAATAGCGCGCTTGTCAAACATGCATCTGCTGTTGTCAGAATCTACACGAGGCCACAGTAAAGATAGAGTAACCAGTAAAGTTAGCGAAAGTGTGCAGTTTACTCCCGGCCTCCCGGCTGCTGAACTCCTCACCACAATAAAGGAATATCCAGATTTCTTAACCTTTCTTTACAACATTACCTCTAGTGTCCTAAGGCTATTTAAGCGCGCTGGTCACACATGCCTCTGCTGGTGTCAGAAATATGTATACATGAAAACACTAGAGATGGAATAACCAGAGAACCAGTGTGTCGTGATATGTCTGCCTAAAATAGTGCAAACCCATTTCTGCCCTTGCTGTCACATGGGACTGAGGGGCATTCCTGGGAATAGACCAGATCCAGATAAACCAGAGAACTTACAAAACTATATTCTCTTCTTTTTTTACATTTCTGATATTGAAGGCTGGTTTTGGTGTTCTTCTTTTTAATCTACACTTTTAATAATAAGTAAATTAGTACAAACAAATACTCAATATTCGCAAATGCAAAGAAGTTTAATTCTTACACGCATTTTAAGAAACAGACTTTACTATCAGCACTGTAGACTATAAATAATATAGAAAATTAAGAACTTCTCTCGTAACGACCCACTGCAATTGAAGCTCAAAAAATATATTTTTAATAAAGTTTCCTCACTGCCTACCATTTAACTTTGCCATCAGAAAACATGGGAATCGTACCATCAAACCGTTAACAAACATAAGCGAAATTGAGTGAGCACATTTGAATATAAATGAAATGAGAATATCCGAATGATTTTATTAGTGGACCACCATTATACATTTATGATTATGTGCAATAGGCTTGTCGCATTATGTGCGGTCAGTGAGTTCGATGCCCGGTAACTTTTATTGGTTATTGTGAAATGAATATTATATTTCACACTAGGTGCGGACATGGTTTTGTGTGCATTAATTTTGGGCTCACGAAATAATAGAAGAATGCATTGATCTTATCCCAGGTTTTATTTATGAGCGATATAAAGTTGGCTATTTGATATCTTTTTCATTTATTGTGAATCACAATTGTTTATATTTATTTTTTGCTTTAAAAAGCTGCAGTGTTCAAATCATCATCAGCCTATCGCAGGCCTCTCCTAGGACTCTCCACTCAGCCCGATCATCGGCGACTCGCATCCAGCACCTGCCAGTCATCTTGCGCAAATCGTCACTCTACCTTGCCTGAGGGTGTTCTATACTGCGCTTTTTGGGACACTTTTAAAGTTGTAGTAACATGCCATAAGCATGGGTTTTAAACCTAGACTTGTAACTTTACCGTTCCCTTCCAGCCTTCATGGATGGTTAGATCTCCATGATGGCTGAAAATTTGAATCAACTTGCCGCTACTAATTTTTATTAGTCTACTTTCAAAATTCACAATTCGTAATTTGTGCTATGTTTCTGCTGGTGAGTAAGGTCGCTGGAGCTCAGTTGGGGAGGGTATGGGGTCTTAATCGAAAACCACGCGGGCGGAGTCGCGAGAGGCCTCCAGTTTGTTATGTTAGTCTAACTATCATCATTATGCCTGTTGCCATCAGTAACTATAACTAAAGTCAACACAATTTTAGTTAAGGCCTTTGTTTAAACCACAAACAGACATCTCCAATTTATACAAGAATTGACGAATATTTCATGTCTGTCAGTAATCGAGTTTGCTATGAATATTCACCATTTGCATACAACTGAGCGGGAGAAATTGATATTTTAAAATACGAGAGATATGAAAAACTTAATTCATTTTAATATGATGGATATTTGGCTTACGTATTCATTTTATGTGTGTTATTTTTATTATTAAAATATTTGGGTATCAAATGTGAAGTGAAACATACCGCATAAAATGATGAATAAGTTAATACCTACTACAAAAAACCGGCCAAGTGCGAGTCGAGGGTTCCGTCAAAATCCTATTATATAGGGGCGATGACCCGCTAACCCACCAATCTAACCCACTGGTAGGTGTAGGGGTAACTCGCGGTGCGTGATATATGACGTATTGGAAGCTGCTCTCTAGATCTCGTTCAAACCAATTTTCGGTGGAAGTTTGCATGGCTTTATCATTCTCTTATTTTAGAAGCTTTGGGGGGTGGGACACCCATGTTACCACTATGAAAGTGTCTCTCGAGAAAAATATAGATAAGATTGATAGATACCTCACACGTATAGGTTAAATGTTTTTTTGAGTCTCAGTTCTATCTTTGGGGAAACCTAAAACTAGAAGATTTTTTTTTAATTAGCTAGAAGAGAAATATAAATAAAACTTTTATGACTTTTGGTATTCCTACATCAACCGAACTCTCATCAATCCTCGTACTATATGGTAATACCAATTGCTGGTTCATCAGTTCACATACGTATGTAAGGCTTAGGGCCAATTATCGTACAATTTTCACCCGTCAGTCCCGATGTGCAGTAATGGCTGTGAAGAAAAACAGCCTGGGGCTGTCCAGGGACGGTCTGAGGCAAGTTACGGCATGCGGGGCCTCGTACACTATTAGGCGTTTACATAATTTAAATTAAAGTGAAGGCCTAAAATATAAAAGTTTTACCTGGTTAAGACACGGATTTATTCAATGATACAAAATTTATAATAAAATATTGTTTAACTACACATCGTGCAGATTTTTTAGAATATTTATTTTTAAAACAACACAAATCGAATACCTAAATAATTTGAAATCAAGGTTCGTGCCTTACTGATAAGCCTTATAGGAAAGAATCCATCCAATAGCATCAATGACTAAATGGATGTCAATCTCAGAATTTATTGAGTCATATCTCGGTATCAATTTAAGCACTGCACAATTCGTAATACAATACCAAAAAACACTTTTAAATTATGAACGAAAATACTGTTTCATCACATAAGCGATTGCTCTAAAAGTTTCCGACGATGCGTTGCGGCCTTGTTGCAGGCCGGGGGCACAATCAAAACAGCCCCCTTATCACCCTAACTCCATCCCTGCCCCCGTCAAGTGGTACAGTTCACAAACGGACGTTTGCCAATTCGTTACGTCACTGCCCCGGGGACGACTTTTTTGCTAACTACACTTTAGGGGAGGATCAGCGAAAAAACTCTGACGAGAGAGATCTTTGGTATTTTTTTCGCTTGTGATTGTTGGTAACTGATGTTTTGACGTAGTTCGGGGATGGCGGCCATGTTTTTTTTGTTGGGTAAGTAAATAAATATCTGATAGTGTCACGTATGTTGATCGACTTTGGGGTACCTAAGTAGGATAGGCATTTGTGTTGCAGATATCAGTATCAACTTTATAATTACACTAGCGGCCGCCAGCGACTCCGTCCGCGTGGGTTACGATTTCCGCACACAGTCTTACTAAAAATAGCTGAATAAAACAACGGTCTACATATACTATATGCTGAGACTATGTGCAATATGCATGCACTACGCAGTCAACTTGCACACTTTTACGGGACTAATTACTCAGAATAGAAATACATAATAGTCTATTTAAGTGACGGAAAACGCTTAATACGCTTATCATAATTAACAATAATCTGGAGACCTTATACATTTGAGAAATCATCTGTTCACCGCGATTCAGATCCGCGGCCGCGCCTCTAGCGAGGTGCGCCATCTATCGGCACATTTTAGAACTAAATAGTTCGCTAGCACAATTTACAATGATAAAATAAAGGAATATGCAATAGCTTAAAGCCTACCTCGACAAATGGTAAGTGGTAAGTGGACTATCCAACTCAAAATGTTTTGTCAATTCGAACCAGTAGTTCCTGAGCTTAGCGCGTTCAAACCAATTTGGATCTTGAGTTGCACGTGTTATTGTGAGTCAACCATAAAAGATAGACATATGCTGTTGGGGGATATTTTTTAGGAAATTTTATGAAGAATATTTCCGTCATACATGATTTCTATGTGACTTTAACCATTAAGGCTGCACACGTGACTGAAGCTTAAGAAATGGAGTAAATTCTCCCGTTTTCTCCACATTTCCCTTCACTACGCTACTCCTGTTGATTGTAGCGTGATGAAAAGTATCCTATAATATGCCCAGGAGTATGAAGAAAGAAAGAAGAAAGAAAGAAAGAAAAGAAAGAAAATACATTTATTGGCAAAAAACCTCAACACACACAAAGATCATAAAAGGTACAGCAAAAGTAAAAAAAAGAATAATAAAATATAGCAAAAACAAAACTAACATCAAGACAAACAAAAGAGATAGAACAAAAAAAAAGGTGTGTGTGTGTGTGTGTTGTGTGTAATGCCAATCAGGTCCGTACCTCAGCATGAGTTACTACGCGGCGCGGCCTAATAGACCACCGCGGCAACGCTGTTGTTCTGGTAGGACCTGCTTGGAGTGGCATGTATAGTATTAAATAAATACTTATAAACAGATATTGATAAATAAATACATAACAAAATATATAATTTGAATAAAAAGTACAAGATTTTATTAAGAAATTAAACATACGTACCTACATAGAGAGTAATATAAGAAAATGAATAATATTATGACATGGAGGATAAAATTTTAAAATAAATAAAAAAAAATAAGAGAAAAAAAAGTATGCAATTTTAAACCTTTAATAAAATAATAATATTATTAATTTTGAGCACCCGAAATACGCTTTCCATGGTCACGTTGAATGAACGAAACGCCAAAATAGTCTATGGGCGACATTCTCATTCGCTATGCTTCACATTTTGCCACGTCGGCAGCAAAAATTCACATGCTATGCTATTAATGAGGTTTGTTTTTACCGGGCGTTGCTAACAAACTTAAAACAAGTGTGGATGGGCAGACGCAAGGACACGGGACGGAGTGAGAGTCGGAGAGGGGGATTATGGTGACTAACTAGCCTCACGCGGCGCATTGGGACGACGAACCACACCAAGCGACGTGAAAAACCAGACGGTAGGAAAGTGACTAGGAGTTTTTTTGGCAATCAAGAAGATACTTTTTAAGCTTTTTCCTTAACGAAGAATAATGGTACCAAGTTTCGTCAAAATCCGTCCAGTAGTTTTTGTTTCTATAAGGAACATACAGACAGACAGACAGACAGACAGACAGACAAAAATTTTACTGATTGCATTTTTGGTATCAGTATCGATCACTAAACACCCCCTGATAGTTATTTTGGAAAAATATTTAATGTACAGAATTGACCTCTCTACAGATTTATTATAAGTATAGATGTTTTCTTTCGTACTCCTAGACCGGGTTAAAAAGGAAATGTTTGTGCATACAAAATATTGTCCTGCGCGGAGATCGAATCTGCGAACCCTTGGTGTAATTTAATGTTAGCATTGTGAACATCTTAACCACTACACCGATCTTATCGCAAAAAAAGTTATAATTCTTATTAAAAAGAAACAATTTTGTATCTGAATTACCCTAAAATAATCTTGTTTGATTTACCTACATAATTCAATTAAACCAATAATACCACAAATAGGAATCGAATATAGGCCGTCAGTCACAATAAAGTCCTTCACACCAAGATAACCAAGTCAAATACATAATAAAACATCAAATTAAATTGTAAGATGTGCCCTGACACCATACAACTACACTATTTTGTTTGATATGACGTACTTACGTTTAATCATGCTGTCACTGCAATGAAAAGCGACCGTCGCTTTATATTTTAGTGCCAATTTCTGTTCTCGTCGAAGTATGGTGAGGGCCTATCTTAAGATTTAAAACCATATAATAAACATACAAACAGGTCGATTACGCTTTTATTTACGACGTTGCCCTTAAACCTTGCCCTGATGTCAAACGAGTTTATTAAAACTTAACTTAACTTTAACTTAAATGTATTCTAATGTGTTGGTTTTATTCAAAATAATCGCCTGCCACTCGAACTATAGTGTGGGAGGTCACGAATAAATAACTATTAAAATTAATATAACATAAATAAGTAAATAAAGTTGTGTCTAATAATAACCTAGTGCTGAGTATTTTCCAAAGAGGTCACAATTGTTATATTATTACCTAAGGGATTGTTACCTAAAACTATGTGACCCATACTTATCTTAAAAATAGATGTACCTACATAGATTTTCCCGGAATTAAATCTGTGGTCAATCTCTCTAGAACATGACAGCCATTTCATTTTCTACATTAATCTAGAGAGACGTAGCAGCCGTCTTTCGACCATAGCGCAGAATATTTTATAATATCGTGCACAAGTGAGTGCGCAAGCACAGGTGCACTCCCTATTCCCTCACTCTCGGTCGGACAGCAGTCAAATCGACTGTAGAGAGATCAGGCGCAAAGCCAACGGCTTAAAGTTATCACAACGGGAAAACATAGACACAATTTCATAGTTCCGAACCGGGATTCGAACCCAGGTCTTCCGGCGCGGCAGCCGCCTTAAAGTGCGACCTACTAGCCACTGCACCACAGGCAGATAAACAGAACTTTACAAATATGGAAATCTTGATGAAATTAATCTACTTTTGAACGGATAGAATCACGATATAATTTAAATCCTTATACACGGTACATTTTTACAAGGTACATTTTTATAGAAAAACATGATTTAGAAATGTAGAATTTGTATAAACCTGATGAGCAAAATAGATGTGTGAGGAAGAATAAATTAACGCCATACTTTTATTTGAAGCAAAACTTCTCAGATTAAGTAGATAACAATATGTGACCACGATCTAGCAAAAAGTGCGGAGTGATAAAACAAATTTCAAACATGCCTTGCCTCGCCGACCGCATTAATGTTGTTTTGTAGACCACTACCATTGGAATTCGAATTTGTAACATAATTTTATAAAGTTTTATATTTTCGCGTTGCATTATAAAATATTATTTAACGGGACTAAACGCGATATTCATTATGTAGTTAATGTATAATAATTACTGCTTGACGGAACCAAGCTCGACTCATGTCCGAATGTATTACATTACACTAAATAATATCAGTGTAACATTATTTTAGTTTGGGGAATAAGATTAGTGAGCTTGATGATTAGATACGCTTCCCTGTTCGACACACTGACTGATGTGACGATCTGCGCAAGATGGCTGGCAGGGGCTAGACGCGAGTCGCCAGGGATCGGGCTGAGTGGAGACTGGAGAGTCCTAGGAGATGCCTATGTAAATAAGCGGACTGCGATAGGCTGATGATGAATAAGATTAAAAGATGTTTTTCTAGAAAAGTCTAAACTAAGCCTCCATACGCTTATTCATAAAACAACTAAAAACAGTCCCCAGGTTATTGCCATCCTAGAGGCCGGGCTACCCCTTTTTTTGTGTAAGCCATCCGCTCCCAGAACAAACATTTATGAGCATTAACATTGAACATGTCTGTTTGTCCTGATCTGGGTGTTATATGTATGTATCTATTTATGTAGATTTGTACTGATATCTGCATCGCAAGTGCTTAAGTTACTTAACACGGAGTCAGATCAAAGAATGTGATTTTGTGATATATTAAAAGAAAAAGATATTCAATCATCCAAAAGAAACAAAATATCTCACTCTCAACTAGACCGCTTTACACTCAATGAAAACTCGTAGTAGCAAAGCGTATCCCGCGTAATAATTTTATGAATATAAAATTCCGCCGTTGCAACTTTTTCAATTCCTATTTAATTTTATGTTTTGGTGCTCTTTAGCTTTCTCTTGTGTGTGCTTAAATGGAAGTAATTACCCGTCGAGAGATGAGAAAACATTCGTTTTGCCGTCGGAAAATGGAAAACTCGTGATTTGTAAAGCTTTGGTCGACTAATAGCTGGCTCTCAAGGGGTTGGAATTTATCAAACTAGAAACATATTAACAGTTCATTGGAGCAATGGTGGCCTAGTGGTAAGGACCGCACCTCACATACGTGAGGAGGTCACATGGTTCGAATCCTGGCCCACACCTCAGGATTAACGTCACACTCGTACATCAATGTCTTCGAAAGAATTTGTTTTTTTGAACGCGCTTATTACTGGAACTACTGGTTTGAATTGAAAAAATTGACCAAGTGCGAGTCGGACTCCCGCACTGAGGGTTCCGTACAAATTCTATTTTTGACGTATTTAAAAAAACTATTGAATAGATTTCGTTCAAACCAATTTTCGTTGGTAGTTTTTATGGTAATGTACATTATGTATTTATTTCAGCTTTATCATCCTCTTATTTTAGAATTAGAGGGGGGGGGACACACTTTTTTCCACTTTGGAAGGGTCTGTCACGCAAAGTATTCACTTTAGAAAAAAGTGATATTAGAAACCTTAATATAATTTTTAAAGACCTATCCATAGATACCCCACACGTATATGTTCAATGAAAAAAAATATTTCGAGTTTCAGTTCTGAGTATGGGGACCCCCCACTTTTTTCATTTTTTTTCTATTTTCGGGTGAAAACCTTGTTGCGGTTTACAGAATACATCCACTCATCAAGTTTCAATAGTATAGTACTTATAGTTTCGGAAAAAAGTTGCTGTGACAGACTGGCGGACAGACAGACAGACAGACAGACAGACAGACAGACAGACAGACATGACGAATCTATAAGGGTTCCGTTTTTTTGCCATTTTGGCTACGGAACCCTAAAAATGATTTTGTGTCGTATTAAAAAACAAAGACAAATGCACTATTGTCCATTTGGCGAGGAAGGTTTCAAGCTACCTACACTATGTGTGCAGAAACCGATATCCATGCGGAACCCTGGTGTGGAGATGAAACAGACAAGTTTCTCACTAAATTCCACTATACTCTACCTCTCTACAAACACAATTAGTATAACACAATATATATCACAATGCAGCCACAGACATTTCAGCTTAATATTCAGTATTTACGCTTTGCGGTCCCAATCCAGCCATTTACGTATTGGCGGAAACACGATGACAGCTCTGATGTTATCAGCCGCAGTATTTGAATAGCTAATCAACTCCGGGATGATTTAAAGGATTTAAATGACGCGATGATTCGTGAATTAATAGGGATTCGCCATTTGGCAAACGCTAAGTATTTGGTGAAATTTCGGCCTAGTTCAATGAAGACAAAATAAGTATAAACAATGTGATCGCTAAAGAGTAAAATTGCTATTAATTCGTTGCGCAATCAAGCCACCTCATTCGCTAATGTTTTTGGACAAAAATTAGCGAAGTGAAACCTTTTTCTCTTATATCGATGTAATTCACTTTGAACACCCAATTTTTAGCACCCGAAAAATGAGTTATAGGCCAATTCCATTTTGTGCACCAAAGAGCGGAAACGCATTCAGGTTCAGAATCGGCGGAGAACGAGCCAGGACAGACAGACAGACAGACATGACGAAACTATAAGGGTTCCGTTTTTTGCCATTTGGCTACGGAACCCTAAAAACGGGATTTTAGCGCCCTCTATAGTTTCTGCACGGTGTCTATACTCTACCTCTCTACAAACACAATTAGTATAACACAATGCAGGTATTTACGCTTTGCGGTCCCAATCCAAACAGCCATTTACGTATTGGCGGAAACACGGTGACAGTTCTGATGTTATCAGCCGCAGTATTTGAATAGCTAATCAACTTCGGGATGATTTAAAGGATTTAAATGACGCGATGATTCGCGAATTTAGAGCGATTGGTCATTAAATTTTAAAGCAAAGAGCATTTGGCGAAACTTCAGCCTAGTTTAATGAAGACTAAATAATGCAACGCGAAAGTCTAAAATCTTATAAGACTAAATAAGTATAAACAAAGTGATAAAATCGCTATTAATTCGTTGTGCAATCAACCCACCTCATTCGCTAATGTTTTTAGACAAAAATTAGCGAAGTGAATCCTTTTTCTCTTATATCGGTGTAATTCACTTTGAACACCCAATTTTTAGCACCCGCAAAATGAGTACTAGGCCAATTCCATTTTGTGCACCAAAGAGTGGAAAGGCATTCATATCAAAAAAATCCTGAAAATAAATATCAATGACTTCGATAAATGCAGAGATATTCATCCCGACGAGTTTCTCACTAAATTACAAGTTCCACTATACTCTACCTCTCTACAAACATAATTAGTATAACACAATATCTTTCACAATACAGCCACAGACATTCCAGCTTAATATTCAGTATTTACGCTTTGCGGTCCCAATCCAAACAGCCATCTACGTATTGGCGGAAACACGATGACAGTTCTGATGTTATCAGCCGCACTATTTGAATAGCTAATCAACTCCGGGATGATTTAAAGGATTTAAATGACGCGATGACTCGTGAATTAATAGGGATTGGTTATTTGGCAAGCGCTAAGTATTTGGTGATACTTCGGCCTAGTTCAATGAAAACTAAATAAGTATAAATAAACAAAGTGATAAAATCGCAATTACTTCGTTGTGCAATCAATTCACCTCATTCGCTAATGTTTTTAGACAAAAATTAGCGAAGTGAATCTTTTTCTCTTATTTCGATGTAATCCGCTTTGAACACCCAATTTTTAGCACCCGCAAAATGAGTACTAGGCTAATTCCATTTTGTGCACCAAAGATTGGAATCGCATTCATATCAAAAATTCCTGAAAATAAATATCAATGACTTCGACAAATGCAGAGATATTCCTCCCGACGAGTTCTCACTCAATTCCAAGTTCCACTATACCTACCTCTCTACAAAGACAATTAGTATAACACAATATGCAGCCACAGACATTCCAGCGTAATATTCAGTATTTACGCTTTGCGGTCCCAATCCAAACAGCCATTTACGTATTGGCGGAAACACGATGACAGTTCTGATGTTATCAGCCGCACTATTTGAATAGCTAATCAACTCCGGGATGATTTAAAGGATTTAAATGACGCCATGATTCGTGAAATAATAGGCATTGGTCATTTGGCAAGCGCTACATTTTGGCGAAACTTCGGCCAAGTTCAATGAAGACTAAATAAGTATAAACAAAGTGATCGCTAAAGAGTAAAATCGCTATTAATTCGTTTTGTAATCAAGCCACCTTATTCGCTAACGTTTTTAGACAAAAATAAGCGAAGTGAAACCTTTTTTTCTTATATCGATGTAATTCACTTTGAACACCCAATTTTTAGCACCCGCGAAATGAGTACTAGGCCAATTCCATTTTGTGCACCAAAGAATGGAAAGGCATTCATATCAAAAAAATCCTGAAAATAAATATCAATGCCTTCGACAAATGCAGAGATATTCCTCCCGACGAGTTCTCACTCAATTCCAAGTTCCACCATACTCTACCTCTCTACAAACACAATTAGTATAACACAATATGCAGCCACAGACATTCCAGCTTAGTATTCAGTATTTACGCTTTGCGGTCCCAATCCAAACAGCCATTTACGTATTGGCGGAAACACGATGACAGTTCTGATGTTATCAGCCGCAGTATTTGAATAGCTAATCAACTCCGGGATGATTTAAAGGATTTAAATGATGCGATGATTCGTAAATTAATAGGGATTCGCCATTTGGCAAGCGCAAAGTATTTGGTGAAATTTTGGCCTAGTTCAATGAAGGCCAAATAAGTATAAGAAAAGTGATCGCTTAAGAGTGGAATCGCTATTAATTCGTTGTGCAATCAAGCCACCTCATTTGATAATGTTTTTAGGCAAAAATTAGCGAAGTGAAACGTTTTTCTCTCATATCGATGTAATTCACTTTGAACACCCAATTTTTTAGCACCCGCAAAATGAGTTCTAAGCCAATTCCATTTTGTGCACCAAAGAGTGGAACGCATTCATATCCAAAAAACCTGAATTTAAATATCAATGCATTCCACAAATGCAGAGATATTCATCCCGACGAGTTTCTCACTAAATTACAAGTTCCACTATACTCTACCTCTATACAAACAATTAGTATAACACAATATATATCACAATGCAGCCACAGACATTCCAGCTTAATATTTAGTATTTACGCTTTGCGGTCCCAATCCAAACAGCCATTTACGTATTGGCGGGAACACGATGACAGTTCTGATGTTATCAGCCGCAGTATTTGAATAGCTAATCAACTTCGCGATGATTTAAAGGATTTAAATGACGCGATGACTCGTGAATTTAGAGCGATTGGTCATTTCATTTTGACAAGCTAAGAGCATTTGGCTATACTGGGGCGAAGTTGGATGAAGACTAAATAAATAAAAACAAAGAACTGTCATAATCACCATTTACTTTTTACTGTTCTATACATTGTTAAATGACGCCACTACAATAATTACAATTAAAAGAAATGTTTCAGTTATTTCGTTATTTATTGGGTTTTTTAAGAAACAGTGATGCATGTAATTGTGTGGTTGTTTTTTTACGAACGGTAACAACAGTTGATAAAAATATAATTAACAAAGAACAATAATATAAAATTATAAACGAATTCTGGCATCTTTCATAAAAGCTTTGCTAAGCCGTAGAAAAATGTCCGAGAGCATTAATTTCTTCCTTAATTTTGCGTGAAACCTAATCCGTCCCTTTGACTTTACGACACAAATTTTCATTTAGAAATAAACTCGTACTAAACAATGTTAATTGCGACGTCAGTACTTTGTTTAAGAAATAAGGTTAACAGGAGAAAGCCCACAGCAGAGTACCCTACTATTTAATATTATTATTGTGAACTATATCTCTCCGAGATATAGAACTGTCTTTCCCACTTAAATCTCTTAACCAATTTTTATGTAATTTGGCACAACAATCTTTAGACCTTGAGAAAGAAAATAGCCTACCTTTTATTGCGAAAAGAATCATAATAAATACCTTTGTTTTTTCCATCACAGAAAATTATTTATAAAAATCTGACAACACCACACAAAAGACGAACAAGAAGAATATGAAATATTCGATGTTAAAAATATTTTCGCATCGATAGTTAAAGCTTTGATTTTGACCACAGAAAAATACCCATTAGCAAAAGAAGATTATGAACATAGTATTTATTTACATGTGCAGATTTTTAATATTCTAATCACTATTATTATATATAATATTAAGCATTACATATTTTAAAGAAGATGCGTATAGACACATTTCCATCTCGGCATCGAAACAAAACGTCGTCGAGATCTCGTCACATTTCTGACAAATCAGCCGATTCCTATTCAGTCATAATAGAGGCCTGAGCCTTCCCGAACTGACCCGCGATCATTCCTCGCGAGATAAACCACTTTGACCACCCAATTTTTGAACAACCACAATATGAGCACCTACCCTAGTTCACTATAAGCCCTTATGCGTATTATAAGCTGTCCAAAAATATTAAATCCTAGCGGCCGCCCGCGAATTCGTCCGCGTGGATTTCAGATCCCTTTTTTTGCAATAAACGGTAGCCTGGGGTCTTTCTCAGGTCTCTAAAGGTTGTTTTAGACAGAGTTACTATCGCGTTTATAATTAATTGAAAATCATTTGTGTGCATTATCATGTTTGTTTGTCCTGGTTTGAGTGTTATAATATGTATCTATTTAAGCATATTTGTAATACCAATGGAGTCTGATGTCTGTTACACAAGTGCTTAAGCTACTTTACACCGAGTCAGAACAATGTGTGATGTTGTGAAATATTTATTCACAATATTTATTTATTGAAATCAAGTTGCAGGAGCTCTAAAACTGGGTGCTCGAAGTGGACTGCCTCGGTCATTCCTCGCGAGATATCACCGAATACTAAATGAAGCTAAATAAAGAAAACTCTACGTACCGAAAGCGGGAGCCATTTTGTTTTTCCGCATTTTGTTATGAGCGAGCTCTGTGCAACGGTCTGTTTATTTTGAGGAGCGGCCATTTTTAAAAATGTCGTCTCGTTTTCCTGAAAACACGCAAAGATATTACAGTTAATACAGCCTGGTTCGTTTTTAGCCAATTTTATTTGGGGAATATGCCGCCAATGTTCACATTTAGAATCTTTTGAAATTTCAGTGGCCACTAGAATCTTCCGGGAGTTGGAATTTATTTGGTTATTTCTGTTAATGCTGTAGAGATAATTTTCTTAACATTATATTTTTTAGACAAAAGAGTATCTACATTACGAAACTGTTTCATTAATTATTGAAATTATTTGATAGTAGAGTAGAAACACCCTCATTGACCTCAGTTTTATTATTACAAAAGACGCATCGTAGTCCCGTAGTCATCATAAACACTTGATTTCAATTAATATTCGCTTCGCAACAGAAAGACATAGGCTGATTCTTCTGTCAACATATCTAACTAGAAGTTTTGTTAAATATTGAATCTGAGAACTCGTGCTAGCGTTATTTCTCCAGAACTACAGCCTTGGACTTAATTTCTGTACTTTTGTTTGATTTGAACATAATTTTCCTCGTTTCAGAACAGGCGGCGTAAGCGAAAGGATGTGCCTCCACTGGTAGCTAAGCGAGGCGATAAAATTACTTTAGTTGGTCTTGTATAAGTTGTTTGTGTGTCGGGCCTAAAATAAAATCAAAATCAAAGAAAAACAGGGCAACCGACGACTACAGTATCAGGGCCCGGTCTTTGGATCCCTTATTATATTGGAATAGCGACCGCCCATGTCTTTGTCCTCGTGGATTTCGGTGTTCGCACATTGATAGTATGTAATTTAATTAAGTTTAAAGCATTCCACGACCAATGGACTTTCCAACACAAAAGTATTTTTTCAATTCGAACTATGTAAAAACGTGCGTTTAAACAAACAAACATACAAATAACAAACAAACTCTTTAGCTTTATTACATAAGTATAGACTCAAATTCAAAGTCTGTAACACAAGTGCTTAAGCTAGATCAATGTATGTGATGTTGTGAAATATTTATTTACTAGCGGCCGCCCGCGACTCCGTCCGCGTGGATTTCGATTTCCAATATCCTATGTGTTATTCTGATGTATAAGTTATATTGTGGTAAAGTTTCATTCAAATTCATTCAGTAGTTTTACGTGAAAGAGTAACAAACATCCATACATCCATACATCCATACATCCATACATCCATACACACAAACTTTCGCCTTTATAATAGTAGTAGGATTTATTTAAAGTCATAATTAATTTTGTATTTTTTTAGCTCAATCTCATACCTCTGGACAGCAAACCTTATACCGGGTGGAGTATTAAAACAATTTCAACAGAAGTCGAAAAAAATGCCACCGAACTTGAGACCCTCCCTAAAAAAACTCATTTCATCACTAAACCTCGCAGAGACCGGGTTTTAATTCAAATTTTATTAAAAACGACCAGAACCCGTAACTTTTCCAATCTGTGTGACCCGTTGACGTGGTAGCGGGCAAAATAATCAAATCTATTATTCTTTTATACTAATATAATAAGGTGAAGAGTTTGTTTGTTTGTTTGAACGCGCTAATCTCAGAAACTACTCGTCTGATTTGTAAAAAATAAATTGTGTTTGAAGTCTATTTGCCGAGGAAGGATTAAGGCTACAGTATATACCTATGTGTGCGGAAACCAGAACCCACACGGACGGAGTCGCGGGCGGCCGCTAGTTTATTTACATAAATTATTTCCCGCAATCTTATACCACTGGATAACAAACCTTATTCCGGGTGGAGTATTAAAACAATTTCAACAGAAGTCGAAAAAAATGCCACCGAACTTGAGTCCCTCCACAAAAAAACTCATTTCATCACTAAACCTCGCAGAGACCGTTTTAATTCAAATTTTATTAAAAACGACCAGAACCCGTAACTTTTCCAATCTGTGTGACCCCATGACGTGGTAGCGAAATAATTGGGCCTATTCGATCGTGTTGTATTTCGTTTAATGTTTTAAGTGATTTGATTAGGAAATAATTCAAAGTGGAAGTGTAAGTCTAGCGGTGGACTACATCAGAATGATGATGATGATGAACACTATATTCAATCAATCTATCATTTATTTCTACATAGGTAAAGTACTTAACAGGTATAAAATAGTGTTTTATGAATTACTAGCGGCCCGCCCCGGCTTCGCCCATGGTACTTGTCCACTATTTAATGGATGATATTATACATAAAAACCTTCCTCATGAGTTACTCTATCTATTAAAAAAAACCGCATCAAAATCCGTTGCGTAGTTTTAAAGATTTAAGCATTCATAGGGACAACATGACAGAAAAAGCGACTTTGTTTTATACTATGTAGTGATTCTCCAACTCGCTCGCTTGACCCTACAGGGCACCGCAACTAGAACTGGAGAAGATTATGATTGAAGCTAAGATGTACATATTTTAGTGTATTTTATCATTTTGGTATTCGTTGAATTAATAATGTTTTTTCATCAAAAACATTTTGAAAGTCGTATTGATGGCGGAAAGTAGATCTTAATTGGTTGGATGTGCTTTGTTCGAAAAGACAGACATGATTTTGGTTAACCCGGGAATCGACCCTAGGTCCTAGAGATCACGATTCGGTACCTTTAGACACGGATACTAAGCTAACAAAAAATTAATAAAAAAAGACGTTTCATCTTTATTTTCGTATGACACTCAAGAATTCAATTATATTTCTCGCTCAATTTCAATCCCTAAACAATCTTATAAGCCTTATAATGTCGTATTAAGGATATCTGACAACTATATGACGTTAACAGAATTAACGTCCCGTATAAAACATTGTAAACTCCAAATAGAGAAAATAAAATAAAAAAGAGGGAATAAAATAAAATAAAAACGTCTTCTTAATAGCCGCAACGAGGTACTAAAAGAGGGTTTAAAATTATAGTACAGTCGGCGCCACGAGTTAATGCGACGAATTATAATTTAATTTTAAAAAGAACCAATCTAATTTGCGGTTTCAGCGATGTTTTAACGTCAAGGACTTAATTTTTACGTTAATGGTTATTAGGTAATTTGCATGAATTAGATGTCCTGTGGCCAGTAAATGAGAGAACATGTTTTGGTGGAATTAAGAAGCCTCTGTGGATTAATGGCTAAGTAATTTGATTATGATTTCTTATCTATCTTGTTCGTATCGGTTTGAAATTTTATGAGTATCACTGACGCCCTTGCAGATATGAAATAATATATAAGTCTGATAATAGCAGCTTATATAATCTACACTATGATCTATGCAATTTTAAAACATTTTCCCCATCTAAGTTGCTTTACAAAGAAAGCATGATATATGCACGTTTAGTGACAGTTGATAAATTGTTTTCACTAATCTCATCATCATCCTAGCGAATGATGTCTTGGTCGCATCCTCAGCCATTGCCTCGGAGTCCAGGGTCCGTGTTGTTTTCACTAATCTATTACCAGGAAACATATTATCTCACATTTTCTAACTAACAAAGATCTATTTAAATTTAGATGTGAATATTTATATCAAATGTGGTTTTCCTGTTGATATGTTTTCACCATCAAGATTAGCTACGCAATAAGCGTCCTGTTAAATCACATAAAACAAGGATAAAAACAAAGCCGACTGTGGCCGACAGTTCACCAAGGATTAACCCTAAATCGGCCGCTATAAAAGTCGTAGATAATCAGCCTATCGGTACCGAGCTATGGCCGGCGCCGGCTAATTATTTACTTACCGACTGAAAAGTTAATTAACGACCCATTGCGTTGCAAGATGCACTCGTAGGGTTCACGGTATTCCCTTTTGCGAAGAGTTTTGTGGGATGTTCAACAATCTATACTAAAAAAATATAGCTGAAGGTTTATTTGTTAGAACGCACTATTCTCAGAAAGTACTCGTTTGAATTGAAAAAGTATTTTTGTTTTGAACAGTCCATTTGTCTAGGAAGGTTTTGATTAAGCTATAGTATAACAATTATGTGTGCGGAAACCGAAATCCACGCGGATTCGCTGTCGTCGCATCGGTCGAGCTCTTAGCGCTAACCCCGGTTTCATCCTTGGCCATTGCCTCGGAGCTCTGGGTACGCTTCGACTATGATCCTGAATTGACAAGACTGGTAATAACATAGGCCCCTGTGTAATTAGTCCAGTCGCCCGACTGTCGTCTGACCTTCGCAACCCACACAAGAGAAACCAGACAATTTGGGTCAAAGTCGGAACCTATGGCGTGCATTCAGATGGTTCAAACCTGCAATGTCTTAATTTAACTGAGAAAACTAACACAAAGCGGTAGTGTTCCTCCTGGATTCGAACCCACGACCTCCGCGATTTTTGAGCCCAGCGTTCTAACCACTACACCACGGAGCCAGTTAAGGCACGCATGAGGGAGTGAGACAACTAACGCCCTCTTTAGTATACAACGTCAATTTAAATGTTCCATCAAATCTTCTTAACCTCGGTTTAAAAGTTAATTAACGCCCCATAACGTTGCAGGAAGTTGCACTGACCCTTGTTAATGGGCTACGAAACCGCCCAAACCCGGGATTAATTTCTTTAAATCACTTCACAAGCCTTGTTTTCGTTCGTACGTTTTACACCTTTTTTAATGTACCGTGTGATAATTGGAAGACATTGTGTCAAAATTATGCGTCTGAGTGTAAATATTAACCATTGTCCTTGAATTTAAAATTTTAGGCATAGATCACGAAACATAATAGTGTTTAAACAACAAATGAATTAGGATCAGGGTAGGAACGATGGTGAAAATAGGTTAACTATATATACCTAATTAACTTTACATAAAACATAATTAATCCCTAATAAAATTATAAAAACGAAAGTAAGTCTGGCTGTCTGTCTGTCTGTCAGTTACGCTTTCCCGCTTTAACCTCTTCGACATCGAAAATCAAGATTACATTAATTTTATTTTTTAAATTTGTATAGTCGGTAGCTGTGATATCACAACGTATATTTTTCGAATATGTTCTACAAAATATAAGACTTTTACAAAGTGACCCAAAATACCCGATAAACGTCAACCTCTCACCGATCCACAACATCCAACACTTACTTAAACAAGGGATCGAACTTCATAATGGAAGCACTCAAACCACTCGACCGTCGGAATTGCTACACGTGTAAAAAAGTGGAAGGGAGAAATTTAAAACGACTCCGGAAGCGGTTCTGAGCCGATCCGGGAAGAGAACAGGAATTCCGGAGGGTCGCTAATTTGCCAGCCCTGGATCTACTACACGAAGGGACAGCGAGGAAATAAATAAATAAATTCTTTGGACTAACACACCGATTACCTAGCCCCAAACTAAGCTCGAAGCTTGTACTATGGAATCTAGGGAACGGATAGACATACTTAAAGATGTTCATCACCCAAACATTTGCCCCTAGCGAGATTCGAACCCGATACCCTAGGTTTTGTAGCCGCAGGGTCTCTGACCACCAGCCGTCTTTTGTAAGTTTACCATTATGAGTGCACCTCTATGATACACTTACTTGCGGAATTCCCTACACGAGAAGACAGAAAGGAAGGTTCTCATAGCGTATTTGACGAATGTATAGGCTATAGCTATGTGTGCGGAAACCGGAATCCACGCGGATGGAGTCGCGGGCTGCCGCTACTTCCGAATATAATCGAATAAATATATCGAGTAAAAGCTGAAATGAAAAAACTCTTTTATATTGCCATATTTTAAGGCGGAGATTTGGTAACCGCAGTATCGTGATCTTTAAAATCCAGGAACACTGGTACCCATCCCCCGCTATGTCTCTTAGACGTGTTTCATCGCCCCGTATTCTCTAGCGCCTAGCAAGACGGAAACCTATCCTTCCCTGCGAGGTAAGAAGAAAACTATTTTACGCCGCCACTTTCCGGCACAATCAGAGTAATTATTCAAAGGTTTGAGACTGTAATAAACGTATGAAAACTTTAAAACAACTTCATTTTCCCACCATCATTCACTGTCATTCGCCCCACTGTGACAGCAATAAGTTTAAATGCACATTAACCTCTGAGGGATAAGGTCGAGTTTAATTTATGCGCCGATAAATATTTACAAACTAGTTTATTTACAAAGTGATGACTTGTAAGCGGGCGGGATAATTAACGAGCAATCGCCGTTTTAAAAACGGGAGTAATTAAACAATGTATGCGTTGAAAGCTTTACGATTTATTGGGAATGGATAACTATTAGTTTTGCATAATGTTATAAAATAAAACAAAGTTCGTAATGCAATTACTAATTTAATTTATTGTAGACTAAATAGATTAATGTATGAGTTGGTTTGAAATGCGGATCAGCGATTTGAGAGATATTATATTTTTTAATTTAACCAACAATTATTTCTTTAGCAATACTGTAGTATTAAAAAGCTCTATCTATACTATCAATACTACATATTATGTATAATAAAGCTGATGAGTTTGTTTGTTTGTTTGTTTGAACGTGCTTATCTCATGAACTCATGAAAAATATTTTTGTGTTGTATAGTGTATTTGTCAAGTAAGGCTATGGGTGTGAAAACCGAAATCCGATTTATTGCACTTCTTAAAACTGTTGTGCTATCTATCTATCTATCTATAATATATAAAGCTCGATTACCACTCACTGACTCACTCACTCATTCATCGGGGCCTTTTTTCGCAGTGTTGCCAGCTTTTGACTCGCTTTACATGTATGGGAGTTTTGTTCGGGTCGCCAATCAATCTGGAAATTTTTCTTTTTTTTTCCAAAAATCCAAGATGGCGGCCATGTTGGTGGTCGCATCTCCGCAACTATTAACCCTGGAGCTGTCAAATTTTCAGGGGTCGTAGACTGTGGGGAACGGTCGGGATTTAAAAAGAAAAATGTCAGAAAAACAAAATGGCGGCGCCGCCATCTTGACTTGAAAATCGGAAAATCGACCCCTTTTTGCGGGGCTGTGTCTCTGGACGGGGCAGAGATAATTTGTTGTTTTTTTTTCTTATTGCTTACAAATATAGTCAATTTTCATCTTAGTGTTGCCAGGTGCAAAAATTCAAGATGGCGGCGCCGGCAGAGACAATTTCGTCTGTGTCAAAAATTTTGCAATTTTTTGAATCCATTTTTTTGGTGGCTGGCAACACTGGACAGATTCGGTTCTTTACACTTTTGGTGGAGTATTTATCTGGGAGTTGCCAGAAGGGAAAACATTCCACCACGTTCGTAGTAGATTTTTGACATTTGGTCCAATTAGTAGAAAATGACTTTTTGACAGCTGGCCGAAATCCGAGTATGCAGTTTGGTGGCCCCTTTGGTAGTGAAGGACCTTTGGGTATTTTTTTTGAAATCATCTGGCAACACTGGGAGCGGCGGGGAAAAAACGATTTTTCGGACTTGGTGACTTTGAAAAATTCCTGTGGCAACACTGGGCGTTGTTGGTTGGAAATTGAAACGGCATTCGAAGTGGTACATGATGTAGTTTCAGTGAAAAAATTGGCCGTCAAAAATCCAAGATGGCGGACGAGTAGGCGGCCATTTTGTGAAATGAAAAATTTTCGAAAAAATTCAAATTGATTTTTCGGGTTGTTGTCAACACTCTACTCTAATGTATTGTATGGCGGCTTTGCGAGTCTCAATGTCCAGTATTGCCAGGTGGAAAAACATCTTGGTAGTTTTTGGTAGTTTTTGCTCCAGGGGCCCAAAAAGGGTCGAATCGAAATACGGAATTCAGGGGAAAATTGAGGCCACGAATCCGTAGTCCGGAGGGTGTCTATTGACCTTTTGGTAGTTTTATCTCTTTACGCTGGCAACACTGGCAGTGAGGATTTTTTGAATTTTTTGGGTCTTGGTCGTCTTTCCGGACCTCTCGGGGATATACTATAAAAAATACAAAAAAAGTAAAAATGAGGTTCGACGCTGTTTATGGTCCAGAATTTGGAAAAAATACGCGCAGTCAAAAATCCAAGATGGCGGACGAGCGGGCGGCCATTTTGTAAAAAGTAAAAATTTACGAAATTTTCAAACCCGTTTTTGACGACCTTGGCAACACCTGACAGATTTGGACTGTATGGCGGCCACGTTTGTACAAGTGCCAACTATTGCCAGGTGGAAAAATATTTTGGTAGATTTTGGTAGATTTGGCCAAGGGGCCCGAAAATGTGTCGAATGGAAATACGGTATTTGGGGAAAAATTAAGTATGAGCGATTGTGGCATCTTGGGTCCCCAGTGACGTTAGGGCAGAAAATTGAGAATCACCTGGCAACACTAGGCGTGAGGAGCAAAAGAAAATTTTCGACATGGTCATCTACCAAGACCTGTTTGGCCAATTGGGTGCGGCGGAGGAAAAAAGTAAAAATGCAGTTTGAACCGGTATATAATGTAGTATATGGGAAAAATACGGGCAGACGGAAAACCAAGATGGCGGACGCGCTGGCGGCCATTTTGTGAAATTTTCACGTTTTCAAAACTTTCAACTTGAAATTTCGGGCACTTGGTGAACCAAACGGAGGTTTGGAATGTACTAGGCGTTTGTGTGTTTTAGTATGAGGTATTGCCAGGTGAAAAATATTTTGAAAGATTTTGGTAGTTTTTGAGCTGTGGCCCGAAAACGCCGAAAATAGAAATAACGGTTTTTTGCAAAATTCTTCCCCAGGGCGTTGCAGATTGGAGGGTCTAAAATGACATTTGACTATTTTCATCAAAGTGGTCTGGCAACACTGGGAGGTACGACGGCTCAAACTTTTTCGGAAGGGGTGTCTTTGAGGATCTCTGGAGGTGTCAACATTGGCCAAAGAGGAAATGTGAAAATGCGATTATTTGTGTAGATTAGATTTAATTCTAGGAAAAATACGGAAAAAATTCCAACCAAGATGGCGGACGGGCTAGCGGCCATTTTGTGAAAAGTTTTAGTTCAGGAGTATTTAAAACTGATTTTTCGGGTATATAAGGGCATGATAGGAGAAAATGTTGCATGACCTTTATTGTAGTGTAGACCTTGATCTACAATGTGGTAAAATAATTTACCCCATTTTCAGGGTAATTTTCGAGTTCTAGGGGAAAATGTCAAAACTCGAAGTATCAACTTTTGGGCAAAACTTTGTATGAGGAACTGTCAAATGTCGTCTTTTGTTTCCATTTTGGTCATATTTTTATTCATCTTACTTGTAACTTTGAAAAAATTGCGAAATTGTTTTTTGATTTTCCCCATACATTTTGTACTGGATCGAGCTTTATATGGGGCACGCGGCACTGTGACTTTGTATGGAAATTTTTCAAGTGTTCGAAAAATGTTTAGCGGTACTGAAATATTGTCTGTAAGGACTGTATTTGTGGTATGTTTGGTTTGTAGAAACGAATCGCTGCCAAAACCGACTCCACGTAGTCTTGTTTGCCCTACCCCTAGAGTGCAATATAAGCCCGCGTAGGCGCGGAGGGGCGAGGCGGCCCGCGAGCTGAGGAGCAGGTGGTTTGGAAGCTCGAAGCCGCGACTGAGGCTGGCCGGCAGAGCCGGCCAACAAGCCGAAGTTGCGGTGAAGAGCGTAAACCATCTGCGACGAAAAGATCGCGTGGGACCGCCGGAGCCTCGCAGCGCCGGAGCCGTGACAGAAGCCATGGCTGCTGCACGCCTTCTTGCATGCTTTTAAATAATAATGTGAAAAATTTTAAACGTTTTTAATTGCAGACTGGAGCAATATAGAATTGGTTAGTTATATTGATGACATTATCATACAAAGTTTGCTTTGAAAATGAAAAGTATAGCAAATAAATCTGCGAGGCCGAAGGCCGAGCGCCGCGAGGGCGAAGCCCGAAGCGGCATAAAGTGAAATCAGTAGGTCTTAGTTGATGGCTCTCAGGGCGTCGAAAAAGGACTAGGAACCCGCTGACGGACGGTCCAAGCCAGCCATGTAATTTTGCGAGGCCGCAGGCCGAGCCACGGCGAGGCCGAAGGCCGAGCGCCGCGGAGGGCGAAGCCCGGGAGCGGCCCCGTCGCGGAGCGACCTAGCTCTGGGCGCGACCGCGTAGCGGGCGCCCCGAGCTAGTCTATCTATAATATATAAAGCTCGATTACCACTCACTGACTCATTCATCGGGGCCTTTTTTCGCAGTGTTGCCAGCTTCAGACTCGAAACCGATGTATGGGAGTTTTGTTCGGATCGCCAATCAATCTGGAAATTTTTCTTTTTTTTTTCAAAAATCCAAGATGGCGGCCATGTTGGTGGTTAGATCTCCCTAACTATAGCCTCTACAGCTGTCAAATTTTCAGGGGTCGTAGTCTTTGGGGAACGGTTGGGATTTAAAAAGAAAAATGTCAGAAAAACAAAATGGCGGCGCCGCCATCTTGGCTTGAAAATCGGAAAATCGACCCCTTTTTGCGGGGCTGTGTCTCTGGACGGGGCAGAGATAATTTGTTGGTTTTTTTTCTATTTGGTCAGAAATATAGTCAATTTAAATCCCAGTGTTGCTAGATGCAAAAATTCAAGATGGCGGCGCCGGCAGAGAGAATTTTGTCCTTGTCAAAAATTTTGCAATTTTTGAGCCCATTTTTTTGGCGGATGGCAACATTAGATAGATTTGGTTCTTTACAGTTTTGGTGGAGTATTTATCCGAGAGTTGCCAGAAGGGAAAACATTCTACGTTTGTAGTAGATTTTTGACATTTGGTCCAATTAGTAGAAAATGACTTTTTGACAGCTGACCGAAATCCGAGTATGCAGTTTGGTGGCAACTTTGGTAGTGAAGGACCTTTGGGTATTTTTTTTGAGATCATCTGGCAACACTGGTAGTGGCGGGGAAAAATCGTTTTTTCGGACCTGGTGACTTTGAAAAAATCGTGTGGCAACACTGTGTGACGTGGGTTAAAAATTTAAACGGTAATCAACGTGGTATATGATGTAGTTTTATAAAAAAAATTGGCTGTCAAAAATCCAAGATGGCGGACGCGTAGGCGGCCATTTTGTGAAATGAGGATTGAGTGAATTTTTTGGGACCTGGTCGGCTTCGCGGACCTCTCGGGGCCATATTATAAAAAATACAAAAAATGTAAAAATGAGGTTGGATGCTGTCTATGGTCCAGACTATGGGAAAAATACGCGCCGTCAAAAGTCCAAGATGGCGGATGAGCTGGCGGCCATTTTGTAAAAAGTAAAATTTTTCGGAATTTTCAAACCCGTTTTTGACGACCTTGGCAACACCTGACAGAGTCGAGCTGTATGGCGGCCACGTTTGTACAAGTGCCAACTATTGCCAGGTGGAAAAATGTTTTGGTAGATTTTGGTAGATTTGGCCGAGGGGCCCAAAAATGGGTTGAATGGAAATACGGTATTTGGGCGAAAATTAAGTATGAGCAAGTGTGGCATCTAGGGTCCCCAGTGACGTTAGGGTGGAAAATTGAGAATCACCTGGCAACACTAGGCGTGAGGAGCAAAAGAAAATTTTCAACATGGTCATCTACCAAGACCTGTTTGGCCAACTGGGTGCGGCGGAGGAAAAAAGTAAAAATGCAGTTTGATCCGGTATATAATGTAGTATATGGGAAAAATACGGGACGACAGAAAACCAAGATGGCGGACGCGCTGGCGGCCATTTTGTGAAATTTTCACGTTTTCAAAACTTTCAACCTGAAATTTCGGGCAGTTGGTGAACCAAATAGGGGTTTGAAATGTACTAGGCGTTTGTGTGTTTCAGTATGAGGTATTGCCTGGTGAAAAAATATTTTGGTAGATTTCGGTAGTTTTTGCGCTGTGGTCTGAAAACGTCGAAAATACAAATAACGGTTTTTCGCAAAATTCATTTCCACGGCGTGGCAGATTGGAGGGTCTAAAATGACATTTGACTATTTTGATTAAAGTGGTCTGGCAACACTGGGAGGTACGACGGCTCAAACTTTTTCGGAAGGGGTGTCTTTGAGGATCTCTGGAGCGGCCAACACGATTTGAAGAAGAAAGGTGTAAATGCAGTAATTTGCGTAAATAAGATTTGTATCAAGGAAAAATACAGAAAAAAATACAACCAAGATGGCGGACGGGCTGTCGGCCATTTTGTGAAAAGTTTTAGTTGAGGAAAATTTCAAACCGATTTTTGGGGTAGATGTAGGCGTGATGAAGGAAAATGTTTTATGACCTTTATTGTAGAGTAGACCTCGATCTACAATGTGGTAAAATAATTTACCCCATTTTCAGGGTAATTTTCGAGTTCTAGGGGAAAATGTCAAAACTCGAAGTATCAGTTTTTGGGCAAAAATTTGTATGAGGAACTGTCAAATGTCGTTATTTGTTTCCATTTTGGCCATATTTTTATTCATCTTACTTGTAACTTTGGAAAAATTGCAAAATTGTTTTTTGATTTTCCCCATACATTTTGTACTGGATCGAGCTTTATATGGGGATGGGGCACACGCGGTACTGTGACTTTGTATGGAAATTTTACAAGTGTACGAAAACTGTTTAGTGGTACTGAAATACTTGTTGGAGAAGTAAGTTAACGCTGTAAAGACTCCATTTGAGGTATGTTTGGTTTGTAGAAACGAATCGCTGCCAAAACCGACTCCACGTAGTCTTGTTTGACCTACCCCTAGAGTGCAATATAAGCCCGCGTAGGCGCGGTTTAGGTTAGGTAGTGCCGGAGCCGTGACAGAAGCCATAGCTGCTATGCGTTTACTTGCATGATTTTAAATAATAATGTGAAATGTTTCAAACGTTTTTAATTGCAGACTGGAGCAATATAGAGTTATTGGTTTGTTATATTGATGACATTATCATACAATGACTGCTCTAAAATGAACAGTAAAGGTGTTGAAGAAAATAAATCTGCGAGGCCGAAGGCCGAGCGCCGCGAGGGCGAAGCCCGAAGCGGCATAAAGTGAATCAGTAGGTCTTAGTTGATGGCTCTCAGGGCGTCGAAAAAGACAGGGAACCCACTGACGGACGGTCCAAGCCAGCCATGTAATTTTGCGAGGCCGCAGGCCGAGCTACGGCGAGGCCGAAGGCCGAGCGCCGCGGAGGGCGAAGCCCGGGAGCGGCCCCGTCGCGGAGCGACCTAGCTCTGGGCGCGACCGCGAAGCGGGCGCCCCGAGCTAGTCTATCTATAATATATAAAGCTCGATTACCACTCACTGACTCACTCACTCATTCATCGGGGCCTTTTTTCGCAGTGTTGCCAGCTTTTGACTCGCTTTACATGTATGGGAGTTTTGTTCGGGTCGCCAATCAATCTGGAAATTTTTCTTTTTTTTTCCAAAAATCCAAGATGGCGGCCATGTTGGTGGTCGCATCTCCGCAACTATTAACCCTGGAGCTGTCAAATTTTCAGGGGTCGTAGACTGTGGGGAACGGTCGGGATTTAAAAAGAAAAATGTCAGAAAAACAAAATGGCGGCGCCGCCATCTTGACTTGAAAATCGGAAAATCGACCCCTTTTTGCGGGGCTGTGTCTCTGGACGGGGCAGAGATAATTTGTTGTTTTTTTTTCTTATTGCTTACAAATATAGTCAATTTTCATCTTAGTGTTGCCAGGTGCAAAAATTCAAGATGGCGGCGCCGGCAGAGACAATTTCGTCTGTGTCAAAAATTTTGCAATTTTTTGAATCCATTTTTTTGGTGGCTGGCAACACTGGACAGATTCGGTTCTTTACACTTTTGGTGGAGTATTTATCTGGGAGTTGCCAGAAGGGAAAACATTCCACCACGTTCGTAGTAGATTTTTGACATTTGGTCCAATTAGTAGAAAATGACTTTTTGACAGCTGGCCGAAATCCGAGTATGCAGTTTGGTGGCCCCTTTGGTAGTGAAGGACCTTTGGGTATTTTTTTTGAAATCATCTGGCAACACTGGGAGCGGCGGGGAAAAAACGATTTTTCGGACTTGGTGACTTTGAAAAATTCCTGTGGCAACACTGGGCGTTGTTGGTTGGAAATTGAAACGGCATTCGACGTGGTACATGATGTAGTTTCAGTGAAAAAATTGGCCGTCAAAAATCCAAGATGGCGGACGAGTAGGCGGCCATTTTGTGAAATGAAAAATTTTCGAAAAAATTCAAATTGATTTTTCGGGTTGTTGTCAACACTCTACTCTAATGTATTGTATGGCGGCTTTGCGAGTCTCAATGTCCAGTATTGCCAGGTGGAAAAACATCTTGGTAGTTTTTGGTAGTTTTTGCTCCAGGGGCCCAAAAAGGGTCGAATCGAAATACGGAATTCAGGGGAAAATTGAGGCCACGAATCCGTAGTCCGGAGGGTGTCTATTGACCTTTTGGTAGTTTTATCTCTTTACGCTGGCAACACTGGCAGTGAGGATTTTTTGAATTTTTTGGGTCTTGGTCGTCTTTCCGGACCTCTCGGGGATATACTATAAAAAATACAAAAAAAGTAAAAATGAGGTTCGACGCTGTTTATGGTCCAGAATTTGGAAAAAATACGCGCAGTCAAAAATCCAAGATGGCGGACGAGCGGGCGGCCATTTTGTAAAAAGTAAAAATTTACGAAATTTTCAAACCCGTTTTTGACGACCTTGGCAACACCTGACAGATTTGGACTGTATGGCGGCCACGTTTGTACAAGTGCCAACTATTGCCAGGTGGAAAAATATTTTGGTAGATTTTGGTAGATTTGGCCAAGGGGCCCGAAAATGTGTCGAATGGAAATACGGTATTTGGGGAAAAATTAAGTATGAGCGATTGTGGCATCTTGGGTCCCCAGTGACGTTAGGGCAGAAAATTGAGAATCACCTGGCAACACTAGGCGTGAGGAGCAAAAGAAAATTTTCGACATGGTCATCTACCAAGACCTGTTTGGCCAATTGGGTGCGGCGGAGGAAAAAAGTAAAAATGCAGTTTGAACCGGTATATAATGTAGTATATGGGAAAAATACGGGCAGACGGAAAACCAAGATGGCGGACGCGCTGGCGGCCATTTTGTGAAATTTTCACGTTTTCAAAACTTTCAACTTGAAATTTCGGGCACTTGGTGAACCAAACGGAGGTTTGGAATGTACTAGGCGTTTGTGTGTTTTAGTATGAGGTATTGCCAGGTGAAAAATATTTTGAAAGATTTTGGTAGTTTTTGAGCTGTGGCCCGAAAACGCCGAAAATAGAAATAACGGTTTTTTGCAAAATTCTTCCCCAGGGCGTTGCAGATTGGAGGGTCTAAAATGACATTTGACTATTTTCATCAAAGTGGTCTGGCAACACTGGGAGGTACGACGGCTCAAACTTTTTCGGAAGGGGTGTCTTTGAGGATCTCTGGAGGTGTCAACATTGGCCAAAGAGGAAATGTGAAAATGCGATTATTTGTGTAGATTAGATTTAATTCTAGGAAAAATACGGAAAAAATTCCAACCAAGATGGCGGACGGGCTAGCGGCCATTTTGTGAAAAGTTTTAGTTCAGGAGTATTTAAAACTGATTTTTCGGGTATATAAGGGCATGATAGGAGAAAATGTTGCATGACCTTTATTGTAGTGTAGACCTTGATCTACAATGTGGTAAAATAATTTACCCCATTTTCAGGGTAATTTTCGAGTTCTAGGGGAAAATGTCAAAACTCGAAGTATCAACTTTTGGGCAAAACTTTGTATGAGGAACTGTCAAATGTCGTCTTTTGTTTCCATTTTGGTCATATTTTTATTCATCTTACTTGTAACTTTGAAAAAATTGCGAAATTGTTTTTTGATTTTCCCCATACATTTTGTACTGGATCGAGCTTTATATGGGGCACGCGTAGGGCTTGCAAATATTCGACGAAATCAGGTATTCGAATATTCGAATAATTTTCAAAAAATATTCGAATATTCGAATATTATTCGAAATTTTTTTTCAAGAGTCCACCAACCAAACATGGAAATATATTGTCTTGAGGCCATCACAAACGATATTGGCTATGGCAGTATAGCTGTAAACTCAGTCCGAACTGAGTGAGATAGGTTTAAACTTTTACACTTTAAGCCTACGCTTCATACATTTTCTATGGGAAAGTGCAAACTTTTTTTTTCTTGCGACTTTCGACCAATCATGTTCTTCATAAAAATTAAATTAAATATTTTTGAGGTCATTTAAAAAGATATTTGATTTGGGAGTATATCTGCAAACTCAGCCCGAACTGAGTAAGACAGGCTAGAAACATGAACACTATGTACCCTCGCTTCAATATTTTTTAATAGGAGGTTGTGTCCTTTTTATTTTCCTGCGGCCATCAACCAAACATGGAAATATATATTCTTAAGAGCCCAGTGAACGATATTTGCACAGGCCGCTCCTCGGACTGCTCCTTACTGAGTAAGACAGGTTAGAACTTTTACACAAAAACTGGGCTTTCGCTACTTACATTTTTCTAGGAAAGGTGGCGTCTTTATTATTTCGCGTCCATCGACCAAACAGGGAAAAATATATTCTAGAGATCATCACGAACAATTTTTGCAAAGACAGTTTAGCTATAAACTCAGTCCGAACTGAGTGAGAGAGGCTCGAACTTTTTTACTGTGGACCTAGGCTTCAAAATTTGCTATGGGAGGTGGTGTCCTTCCTTTTTCCACCGGCCATCAACCAAACATGGAAATATATATTCTTAAGTACATTACAAACGATCTTTGTAAAAGGCGTATTGCTGCAAACTCAGTCCGAACTGATAAACACAGGATAGAACTTTTGCACTCTGACTGAACTTTCGCTTCATACCCTTCTATTAAGTTCTAAACTGTCTCACTCAATTCAGACAGAGTTTGCAGCTATACTGTCTATGCAAATATTGTTAGTAATACATTGTCTCAAAAAAATATTTTTAAATAAATGATCGTTGCACGCGAGAAAGTAAAGACGCCGGGCCACCTTACTGCATGCCACAGGCGCAGGACCAACGGCTTAACGTGCCTTCCGAAGCTGGGAGGAGCTGGAGATGAAATTTTTCGGTCACCTGCGACTGGCATATGCGAACGTTGCTTAAGTTTAGCAATCGCAGGCCGAGTGCGCTAACGACTGCGCCATCGATCTTCCCATTTAAAAATATTGAAGCGAGGGTACATTGTGGTCAAGTTTCAACCCTGTCTCACTCAGTTCAGACTGAGATTGCAGATATACGTAAAATTAAATAGCGTTTGTAATGACCTCTAAAATATATATTTCCATAGTTGGCCGTTAGACGCGAGAAAAAAAAAGGATGCCATTTCATATAGAAAAATGTATGAAGCGTAGGCCTAAAGTGTAAAAGTCTCAACCTGTCACACTCAGTTTGGACTGAGTTTACAGCTATACTGCCAAAGCAAGTATCGTTTGTGATGCCCTTAAGCATATTTTCATGCTTGGTTGATAGACGCTCGAAAATAAAAAAAAACCACCTCCTCCACAAAAATCGGCCTTGTCTTTTTACCAGGAAGGGTTGTAAGGGGTGAAATAACATTAAACGAGGACATTATTATTCACGAGATCAATCAAACATTAATTTTTGATGAAACTTAAGAAGTTAAAGTCTTTTGCTTAGGGTCCTTTAATATCGGTCGAAAATCTCGATAATCACTGTCGAGATCTCGATCAATATCACATATAGCGAGATAATAGACCGTCGAGATAGAATATCGAAAAACACCTACCTATTTTTTGAGATTTGAGACTATTGAGATTGCATTTCCTAATTAATCCAAATAGGACATAAAATATTCGAATATTCGAATAACGCCTCACTTAATATTCGAATACTAAAATGAGTCGAATATTCGAATAATTCGAATATTCGAATATTCGAAATGCAAGCCCTAGGCACGCGGCACTGTGACTTTGTATGGAAATTTTTCAAGTGTTCGAAAAATGTTTAGCGGTACTGAAATATTGTCTGTAAGGACTGTATTTGTGGTATGTTTGGTTTGTAGAAACGAATCGCTGCCAAAACCGACTCCACGTAGTCTTGTTTGCCCTACCCCTAGAGTGCAATATAAGCCCGCGTAGGCGCGGAGGGGCGAGGCGGCCCGCGAGCTGAGGAGCAGGTGGTTTGGAAGCTCGAAGCCGCGACTGAGGCTGGCCGGCAGAGCCGGCCAACAAGCCGAAGTTGCGGTGAAGAGCGTAAACCATCTGCGACGAAAAGATCGCGTGGGACCGCCGGAGCCTCGCAGCGCCGGAGCCGTGACAGAAGCCATGGCTGCTGCACGCCTTCTTGCATGCTTTTAAATAATAATGTGAAAAATTTTAAACGTTTTTAATTGCAGACTGGAGCAATATAGAATTGGTTAGTTATATTGATGACATTATCATACAAAGTTTGCTTTGAAAATGAAAAGTATAGCAAATAAATCTGCGAGGCCGAAGGCCGAGCGCCGCGAGGGCGAAGCCCGAAGCGGCATAAAGTGAAATCAGTAGGTCTTAGTTGATGGCTCTCAGGGCGTCGAAAAAGGACTAGGAACCCGCTGACGGACGGTCCAAGCCAGCCATGTAATTTTGCGAGGCCGCAGGCCGAGCCACGGCGAGGCCGAAGGCCGAGCGCCGCGGAGGGCGAAGCCCGGGAGCGGCCCCGTCGCGGAGCGACCTAGCTCTGGGCGCGACCGCGTAGCGGGCGCCCCGAGCTAGTACTAATATATAAAGCTGAAGAGTTTGTTTGTATGTTTGTTTGTTTGTTTGTATGTTTGTTTTTTTGAACGCACTAATCTCAGCAACTACTGCACCGATTTGAAAAATTATTTTTGTGTTAGAGAGTCCATTTGACGAGGAAGGTTTTAGGCTATTGGAAACCGAAATCGACGCGGACGGAGTCGCGGGCGGCCGCTAGTGTTTCTATAAGTGAGTTTGAGATCTTCCATACTCACGGTAAGACTCCACCACTTAAGCACTTGTGTTACAGACATCAGAATCAACAGTGGTATTACAAATATACTTAAATAGATACATATAACACCCAGACCAGGACAAACAGACATCTTCATGCACACAAATGTTTGTCCTGTGCGGGGATCGAACCCGCGACCTCTTGCGTAATAGGCAACATCTTGACCATTACACCAAGCGGGTCGTCTTAGCTTTGTCTCACCGGCTAGAGCGCCATCGTATTAGAACAAGAAACAAATTAAGCCTGTTAGTGCATTAGCAACAGATGATATAAATAACAAAGCACATCTTAATGCGCCGACCGAGATCTCAGGTTGTTCTATAAACTTTTATATTGCACTATAAACGGAGTACAGGATGTTGACAATCCTTTTATTTCCGTCTTTGCATAGTATGTAGGTCATAAAAATGAAAAATTGAGAAACTTTAAAAATAATTATATTGTTAATTTAAATATTATAAATAAATAAATATAAATATTTCACAACATCACATACATTGATCTGACCCCGTGGTAAGTAGCTTAAGCACTTGTGTTACAGACATCAGAATCAACAGTGGTATTACAAATATACTTAAATATATACATATAACACCCAGACCAGGACAAACAGACATGTTCATGCACACAAATGTTTGTCCTGTGCGGGGATCGAACCCGCGACCTCTTGCGTAATAGGCAACTTCTTGACCATTACACCAAGCGGGTCGTCAAAAATATTGTTTTAAAACAATACTATTCTCATAAATATTAGAATATATATGGATATCGATTTGATTCCATTAGCTATGTTTAATTTAATTTTGAAACAACATTAATAATAATTCACTTTTTTTTAATGAATAAAGAAATTCTGTTAGCTAACGTGTCACAGAAAGAAGCATTTCAAATTGTTGAACAATATAACGTACCTACCACAAATAAGCAAAAACACAACAATCATCCAACAACAAGACAAGTAAAAAAAATTTCACAAAAATAATTAAAAGCGAAAATAATTTCCGCCTCCAGACATTTTTTAAGAACGCAATTTAAGTGGTAGCAATTAAAAACATCACCCTGTAGCTGGCAGGACTCGGCAGTAAAATGGGCGAGTAATGAAATTGGATCGGTATTTTTTTCTGTACAACGGTCGGACAGAGCATCCTGTATGTTACAAGTTGGGAGAAGATAGCGTTTGAATGTAGTCTTATGAAAAAGTAACAGATTTTTAGTATTTAAAGAATGTTATTTGTTGATTGGGTTTCAGGCTAAGTGTACATATTCAATGTAGCATCAATTAATGTAGCTTATATGTACATATTTATTTAAAAATGTTATATTTGAAATATTCTGCTCAGCACCGGGACTATTTTGGTTATTTAAAAAAATCTAAGATTGATAAAAGAAACCCTGTATGAAATTTAAAATACACACAAAACGCGTACCGAATAAATTAAATTCTTGAAATGCACATTACATAGATATTATATTTATTTTTTATTATTTTTATACAATAATGTGAAAGTCTAAAAACAAATATCTTAAAAATAAATTAATAGCATCAGACTCTACAACCCCGGATGCAGTACATTCGATACTCAAAATCCAACCAAAAAACGCTTACTAACAGATTCTTTCCACCACTTTCTGTCCACCAGTAGGTAGAAAATGTCATGAGGCATTAAGTCCGCCTTTTGTACAATTTTTATATCGTGCAATAAAGTTTAAATAAATAAATAAATAAATTATTTCTATTAATACTCATACAAATCATAGAAATATTTGCAAGCCGCTATCGCCCATGCCTTGCCCTGTCTAAACCACCTCGGCCACTCTGGTCGAATCTAACTGATTTCTTAACATAAATATTTACATTTAGATGCATTTTACGATCTCAGAATAGGCGGGTTTTGTAGTCCATGTGAACTGTAGAAAGTACTGACAAATCACTATTATGTTTTTATAAAGATTCGTATGTATATTAAATAGAAAATCGTCTTTACTTTGTCAGTGTATGGACCTGATTAAATGTCATTTTATCCTTACTTATATTAATATTATAAATCGGAATGTGAGTTTATTTGTTTGTTCCGCTTTCACGCTGTAACTTCTAAAAACCAATTGCGTTGAAATTTTGTAGACGTAAAGTTAGAAGTCCGGATTAAATAATAGGGTACTTTTTATTCCGTAAAAAACTATATTCCCGAGGGAAAACAAAAATATTGTTTGCTTAATGGCCGAATTCCACGCAGGCGAAGCCGCGGGCGGAAAGCTAGTGGGATATGAACATTTTATGAAAAAATAAATAAAAAATAAAATAAAATAAATTTATATTATTGCTCGTATTATAACGGTAAAGTGCACACATAAAGTGTAAGCAAGCACAGGAGCACTCTCCATTCCCTCAATTACTTGGAAAATAACATGACTGCGCGAATATTCAACACAGTCAAACACTCGGCATTTTCACGAATATTCTGATTTATTCAATTTGGAATTGTAAGAGCGATCCACTTCCAGAAATTAAACAAAAAGTTTGGAAACTTGCGACCGGCGCTTCGGAACCCGGTATGACGAATGTCGCGACGGAACTATTTCTGGAAAGGGGTCATTCAGATCTATAGTGAATTTTTATTTTTAGCCTTTATTGGCTTATAGGTGGAATTTTAAAACGAGTATCAGGCAAAGATGCCTCGTCGAGGGTCGTAGATGCATTGAATACAATTGCACATGTTGTTCCGGCTTTCACATTGAGCTCTGAAGATGTCAAGAACATAGGCAACAATATACGAAGTAATACTTGTGCTAGTCATTATATTATCAAATCAAATCAATTAATTTTCAGGTCTTTATACTATGATCTGACTGATAGTAAGATTGACCCCGTGGAGGTAAATCGGCTAGAACGGTATTACCCCTTCACTTTGTTTCATTATTTCATTACTAAACTTTCGTTAATTTTTTTTAATAGTTGAGTAACCACAGGTTTGAATTGAATGTTTTTTTTGTGTAAGATATTCCATTTGTCGAGGAAGGCGGAAACAGAAATCCAGGGCCGTGGTCTCGAGGTCCTTGGTTCGATTCCCGGGTCTGGTTTTTTGTTTTCGATTTTTCCGAACACAGCCCGGGTTTGTGATCACAATCCCGTATTTGGCAAGCGTGGTGATTATGTCAAAACCTAAGTAAGTCCTTAAGTTAGTTAGTTACCACGAAGTCAGATCAATGAATTATCAGATGTGTAAACGTATTATTAATTATTACCACACCATGAGTATTTAAACAGCAACAAATCCTTGGCAAGTTGTGTCATTCATCACAACGGAGCAGGCGGAAGCGTCAGTTGCTAGTTGCCGCTAACTTCTGTTTAATTGACGATTAGTTTGGTTTAAGCAAACTTCTCGATGGTCTAGTAGTTTAGATGATGGGCTGTGGTCTCGAGGTCTTGGGTTCGATTCCCGTGTCTGGTAAAATTTGTGTAGGTTTTTCCGAACACTGACCGGGTTTGTGGACACCATTCCGCATTTTGCAAGCGTGGTGATTATAACCAAACCTTGGTAAGAAAGGAGCAATGTAAGTATAATTAGATACATATAATAAAACTGAAGAGTACATGTGACGAGGAAGGCTTTAGGCTATAGTATAACCGAAACCCACGCGGACGGAGTCGCGGGCGGTCGCTAGTGTAAGTATTAGATGTTACCTGATGTGTATTTATTATCCTCAATCCTCATACTGCGAGTAGTTAAATAAATAGTAACAAATCCTTCCCAAGTTGTGTCATTCATCACAACGGAGCAGGCGGGAAGCGTCAGTTGCTAGTTGCCGCTAACTTCTGTTTAACTGACGATTAATTTGGTGTAATCTCACATACCGATGGTCTAGTAGTTTAAATAACGGGCTGTGGTCTCAAGGTCCTGGGTTCGATTCCCGGGTTTGGTATTTTTTTGTCGGTTTTTACGAACACAGGTTTGTGAATACCATTCCGCATTTACTCGTAGCAAGCGTGATGATTATGTCAAAACCTGAGAAAGTACTTAAACTTCCAATCACGAGTAGTCAGAGCAATGTATAAGATGTTGTCTGATATTTAATTATTATCCTCAATTCTCGTACTGGTATTTAAACAGCAACAAATCCTTCCCAAGTTGAGTCATTCCATTCATCACAACGGAAAAGGCGGGAAGCGTCAGTTGCTAGTTGCCGCTAACTTCTGTTTAATTGACGATAGGTTAAGTGTAATCGAAAATACCAATGGTCTAGTAGTTTAAATGATGGGCTGTGGTCACGAGGTCCTGGGTTCTCCGAGTCCGAGTCTGGTAAAATTTGTGTCGGTTTTTCGAACACAGCCCGGGTTTGTGACCACCATTCCGCATTTGGCAAGCGTGATGTTGATGCCAAAACCTAAGTAAGTGTTAAACCTGCTAACCCCTAAGTCAGAACAATGTATAAGATGTTGTCTGATATTTATTTATTATCCTCAATTCTCGTACTGGTATTTAAACAGCAACAAATCCTTCCCAAGTTGAGTCATTCATCACAACGGAGCAGGCGGGAAGCGTCAGTTGCTAGTTGCCGCTAACTTCTGTTTAATTGCTCCCGGCAAATTGCTTCACACCGCGACGTTTGACTGGAACAAAACTGTTGATCTGGGCTTTCAAATTGATTAGTTTCAAGGTCCTGGGTTTGATTTCTGAGTCTGGTGAAATTCGTGTACGTTTTTTCGAACACAGCCCGGGTTTGTGATCACCATTCCGCAT
Organism: Nomophila noctuella; assembly: GCA_958496325.1. NCBI lineage: Eukaryota > Metazoa > Arthropoda > Insecta > Lepidoptera > Crambidae > Nomophila > Nomophila noctuella. The sequence continues at coordinate 1,600,512 of OY292504.1, forward strand.
TTGGCAAGCGTAATGATTATGCCAAAACCTAAGTAAGAGCTAAAGCTTTTAACCACGAACTAAGAGCAATGTATGAGTATAAAATGTTGTTAATTATTTATTATCCTCAATTCTCAAACAGCAACAAATCCTTCCCAAGTTGTGTCATTCATCACCACGGAGCAGGCGGAAGCGTCAGTTGCTAGTTGCCGCTAACTTCTGTTTAATTGACGATAAGTTTGGTGTAATCAAACGTACCGATGGTCTAGTAGTTGAAATAGCGGGTACGATTCCCGGGTAGGTTAAAGTTTGTGTCGGTTTTTCTGAATACATCCCTGTTTTGTGATTACCATTCCGCATTTGGCAAGCGTGATGATTATGCCAAAACCTAAGTAAGTGCTTTAGCTTGCAACCACGAGCAGTTAGAGCAATGTATCAGATGTTATTTGATGTGTATTTATTATCTATACAAATATTATAAAGAGGAAAGGTTTGATTTTTTGTTTGTTTGTTTGTTTGTATGAATTGAATAGGCTCCGAAACTACTTGGCAGATTTGAAAAATTCTTTCACTGTTGGAAAGTTACATTCACCCAGAGTAACATAGGCTATATTTTATCCCGGTACGGGAAGTAGTTCCCCCGGGACGCGGGTGAAACCGCGTGACGGGCCGCTAGTCCTCAATAAACAGCAACAAATCCTTCGTAAGTTGCGTCATTCATCACAACGGAGCAGGCGGGAAGCGTCAGTTGCTAGTTGCCGCTAACTTCTGTTTAATTGACGATTAGTTTGGTTTTATCAAACGTACCGATGGTCTAGTGGTTTAAATAACGGGCTGTGGTCTCAAGGTCCTGGGTTCGATTCCCGGGTTTGGTATTTTTTGTCGGTTTTTACGAACACAGGTTTGTGAATACCATTCCGCATTTGGCAAGCGTGATGTTGATGCCAAAACCTAAGTAAGTGCTAAAGCTTCTAACCACGAAGTAAGAGCAATGTACGAGTATAAGATGCAGATAATTATTTCTTTTCCACAATCCTCATACTGCGAGTAGTTAAACAGCAGCAAATCCTTCGCAAGTTGAGTCATTCACCACAACGGAGCAGGCGGAAGCGTCAGTTGCTAGTTGCCGCTAACTTCTGTTTAATTGACGATTAGTTTAGTGTAATTAAACGTCTCGATGGTCCAATGGTTTAAGCTAAAGTTTGTGTCGGTTTTTCCGAACACAGCCCAGGTTTGTGATCACCATGAACCAGTCCCTCCCACCACACGGGTGATAAGGAAACCGCAGGGTTTTAGTAGGTAGTGGGACAATGTCTCGAGCCCTAGACACGACTGCAGGTCCAGCTAGCCTGCAGTTATGGCATGTAAATATGTTTCCCTGCGTGAAAGAAAAGAAAAAAAGGTTTGTGATCACCATTCAGCGTGATGATTATGCCAGAACCTAAGTAAGTGCTTAAGTTAGTTAGGTACTTACCACGAAGTCAGACCATTTTATTATCGGATGTGTATACCTAGCTCATTATAACTTATTACACATCATGAGTATTTAGACGACCCGCTTGGTGTAATGGTCAAGATGTTGCCTATTACGCAAGAGGTTGCGGGTTCGATCCCCGCACAGGACAAACATTTGTGTGCATGAACATGTCTGTTTGTCCTGGTCTGGGTGTTATATGTATATATTTAAGTATATTTGTAATACCACTGTTGATTCTGATGTCTGTAACACAAATGCTTAAGCTACTTAACACAGGGTCAGATCAATGTATGTGATGTTGTGAAATATTTATTTATTATTTTATTTATTTATTAAACAGCACCAAATCCTTCCCAAGTTGAGTCATTCATCACAACGGAGCAGGCGGAAGCGTCAGTTGCTAGTTGCCGCTAACTTCTGTTTAATACAATTTGAAGCGATAGTCGAAAGGTTGACTATTAGACCAAGAGGTCGCGGGTTCAATGCCCGCACAAGGCAAACATTTGGGTGCAATGTTGGTTCTAATATTCGTAAATCGCTTCAATAGGATATCAGATAATTTATATTTAACATTGAGCGTTAAGCAAATAACAAGCAGAAATTCTTCAGGTCTACTAACGGTCTTGTATGCGCTGGTGCTTGCCCGGATTACAAGAGGCGCTAGGTTCGATTCCCGCCTGAGCCACCTAAGATAAGATGAATTTATATTTGTTGATAATTTGAAAGATAATTTATTGTTTATCATCATCATGGCTGCGAGTATTTAAACAGCAACAAACCCCTCGCAAGTTGAATCATTCATCACAACGGAGCAGGCGGGAAGCGTCAGTTGCTAGTTGCCGCTAACTTCTGTTTAATTGACGATAAGTTTGGTTTAATCAAACGTACCGAGCCGTGGTCTTGAGTTCCTGGGTTCGAATCACAGTTCAGGTCATATTTTTTTGTCGGTTTTTCCGAACGCAGCACGTATTGTAATCACCATTGATCGTGGTGATGATGCCAAAACCTTAGTACCAAGCTTCTAACCACGAGCAGTCAGAGCAATGTATAAGATGTTGTCAGATAATTATGTATTATTGTCAATTCTCAAACAGCTACAAATCCCTCGCAAGTTGTGTCATTCATCACAACGGAGCAGGCGGAAGCGTCAGTTGCTAGTTGCCGCTAACTTCTGTTTAATTGATTAGTTTGGTGTAATCAAACGTACCGATGGTCTAGTAGTTTAAATGATGGGCTGTGGTCACGAGGTCCTGCGTACTATTCCCGGGTAAGTTATAGTTTGTGTCGGTTTTTCAGAACACTCCTGGATTTGTGATCACCTTTCCGTATTAGGCAAGCGTGATGATTATGTCAAAACCTTAGTATGTGCTAAAGCTTCTAAACACGAGAAGTTAGAGCAATGTATATTTAAATAAGATGTTGTCAGATAATTATTTATTATCCTCAATCCTCATACTGCGAGTAGTTAAACAGCAACAAATCCTTCGCAAGTTGTGTCATTCATCACAACGGAGCAGTCGGAAAGCGTCAGTTGCTAGTTGCCGCTAACTTCTGTTTAATTGATTAGTTTAGTGTAATCAAACGTACCGATGGTCTAGTAGTTTAAATGATGGGCTGTGGTCACGAGGTCCTGCGTACTATTCCCGGGTAAGTTATAGTTTGTGTCGGTTTTTCAGAACACTCCTGGATTTGTGATCACCTTTCCGTATTAGGCAAGCGTGATGATTATGTCAAAACCTTAGTATGTGCTAAAGCTTCTAAACACGAGAAGTTAGAGCAATGTATATTTAAATAAGATGTTGTCAGATAATTATTTATTATCCTCAATCCTCATACTGCGAGTAGTTAAACAGCAACAAATCCTTCGCAAGTTGTGTCATTCATCACAACGGAGCAGTCGGAAAGCGTCAGTTGCTAGTTGCCGCTAACTTCTGTTTAATTGATTAGTTTGGTGTAATCAAACGTACCGATGGTCTAGTAGTTTAAATGATGGGCTGTGGTCACGAGGTCCTGCGTACTATTCCCGGGTAAGTTATAGTTTGTGTCGGTTTTTCAGAACACTCCTGGATTTGTGATCACCTTTCCGTATTAGGCAAGCGTGATGATTATGTCAAAACCTTAGTATGTGCTAAAGCTTCTAAACACGAGAAGTTAGAGCAATGTATATTTAAATAAGATGTTGTCAGATAATTATTTATTATCCTCAATCCTCATACTGCGAGTAGTTAAACAGCAACAAATCCTTCGCAAGTTGTGTCATTCATCACAACGGAGCAGTCGGAAAGCGTCAGTTGCTAGTTGCCGCTAACTTCTGTTTAATTGATTAGTTTGGTGTAATCAAACGTACCGATGGTCTAGTAGTTTAAATGATGGGCTGTGGTCACGAGGTCCTGCGTACTATTCCCGGGTAAGTTATAGTTTGTGTCGGTTTTTCAGAACACTCCTGGATTTGTGATCACCTTTCCGTATTAGGCAAGCGTGATGATTATGTCAAAACCTTAGTATGTGCTAAAGCTTCTAAACACGAGAAGTTAGAGCAATGTATATTTAAATAAGATGTTGTCAGATAATTATTTATTATCCTCAATCCTCATACTGCGAGTAGTTAAACAGCAACAAATCCTTCGCAAGTTGTGTCATTCATCACAACGGAGCAGTCGGAAAGCGTCAGTTGCTAGTTGCCGCTAACTTCTGTTTAATTGCTCCAGCAAATTGCTTCACACCGCGACGTGTTGATCTAGGGAGCTTTCGAATTAATTTCAATTCATTTGTTTTGACTATTAGACCCAAGACGCGGATTCGATCCACGCACAAGGCAAACATTTGTGTGCATGACCAATTGACCAAGTCTGTGTGTGACAAGTTAAGTTTATTGTAATTCTCGAAGAGAGAATTCTCTCTTCTCTAAACACATTAGAGCATTCGAATTAATTGCCATTCATTGTTTAGATTGATAATTCATAAGTAATCTATTTATTTATTTATTATTTATTTATTTATTTACAAACACACATACACAATCATTACAGGAGGACCTAATGCGATGCTAATCTATTTGGGATATATGGAGGCTGAAGACCTAGGAAATATGTTTTAATTAATTTTACAGCGAGATGTTTTAGGCAACTTATTTTTTATTTCCTTACCTCCTAAAGCCATTCTAAGAGCTTGACTCTTAAATAAAAAACACAAATATCTCTAAAATTCAGTTGGACCGGTACAAACAGATGGTCTGCACATAATCAACATGCAACCGGGGGTAAGTGCTAGAATGATGATCATCCTTGGCCATTACGTCAGAGCCCAGGGTTCGCCCCGACTATGCTCCCGAATTGACCAGACTGGTTATTACAATGGAACGACTGTCGTCTGACCTCCGGACCCAGAAAAACCAGACCATTTGGACAAAGATAATCACAATCAGTATCCTCATTAAACTAACTCACTTTAAAACTAACCACCTCTCGCCTTCATCTTCAAAAAAGTACCAAACGCAGTCCAAGTTTAAACAGAACGGTTATCAGGCAATTAGTTGCGGGTAGTTCCCAACTTGCAAAGAGCGGGACAGTCGCAAATTAACTTATATACTGTCCGTGATTAATTATACATGGACTTTGCTTTGATTGCAGACCGAAGTAAAAGAGTTACGCAGTTATGTTTTTACCTACTTATCTTATGGACGGGTCTGTTGGTCTAGTGGTCATAGACCTTGGCTACAAAACAAGGGTCGCGCGTTACAATCCCGCTAATGGCAAATGTTTGTGTGATGAACAGCGGCACTTGTACTCGATTCATGGATGTTTATAAAAGAGTTAAGTATATCTATCCGTATCCTATCGTCGACTCCGTCCGCGTGGTTTACGGTTTCCACACACATAGGTATTATGCTATAGCCTAAAGCCTTCCACGTCAAATGGCCTATCCAACACAAACATATTTTTTCTAACCGGGCCAGTAGTAGTTAAATGAATTGACAAACTTCTAGGTTCCCGATGGAATAGTGGTCACGGTATATGGGTGACAACGTTGCCCAGCTCGTGCAGTTCTTGGGCGGAATGGGGAAGGGGGGATAAGGGAAAACAGTTCTTCAGAACACTCAAAGCACTAGACCATCGAGGAGATTAGTTCTTTAACCACAGCTAAACCACAGCTCCGAATCTGTCAGAATCTCTCCTACGATCCGACGAGGAAATGATAAGATATTCCCTCAACAACGCTGATAGTTTGACCTTTAATAAGCGGCCCGATAATCAGTATTGAGACGGTTATCGGACAGTTTATTACCTAGGTATTCATTCCGCTGGCATCGCCATACCGGCCCGCAAGATACTACTACACGGACTACTACGGATAGCGGAAACACCCATGCTGGTAAAGCATTTCATCACTTAATAGTTCAAAGAAATGAATTGCCAAACTTCTAGATTTGCGATGGAATAGTGGTCACGGTATATGGGTGACAACTAGTGATGTGCCGGATCGCTAAAAATGAAGATCCGCGGATACGGATCTGAATACGGATATTTAGTGTCAAGATCCGCGGATACGGATACGGATCTTCAATTTCTCATAAGATTAGTGTCGCCGGCCGCGCGCGGCCTTGAAAAGATTTTTTTAAAGCTGCTCTAATTTTGTCTGTGATTACTTGCTCATGTAAGCTAATTTTTAAACTTTATGTGACACATAGTATTAATTAACTTTATTAGAATTAACATTTAATTTGATTTATTTTTGGTTTCCTCGTGATCTCATTCTTATGAAAGTGATTTATTACTTTCTATCGTATTGATCTCATAATTATAAACAGAAGGTTTAAGTTTTAGTTTTTTTTTATTGACATAAAAAATATCATTTTGGTATGTTATAACTTGCTATTATATTTCTGAACCTAATTATATATAAAAGAAGTTTTCAGTTTAAGTTTTGTTTTGACGATTGTTATAAAAGGATGTTAAAACTTGATTTGATATTGACCTCATTTAATTATATAAAACAATAATTATGTTTTAGTTATTTCACTGTCCTAAAAGTAAAGTTTTAACTTGTTCTCATTATAAAAATCTATGTATCTAAATGTTATTATTAACTGAAAAAGATCCGTAAAAGATCCGCGTGTAAAGTAACGGATACGGATACGGATACGGATTTTTATTTTTCCTCGGATATCCGCGGATACGGATACGGATACGGATATTCGGAACATCACTAGTGACAACACACGCGTAGTTCTTTGGCGGAATGAAGGGGGAATTAGGGAACACAGTTCTTCAGAATACTTTAATTAATTTAAGAGAGGTAGAGCTTCCACTTTCCACAAAAAATCCACTCGAATGAGCCGCTCGTCTGGTGAAGTACCTCCACCTTACAGAAGACCGCAGTGAAGTAGCACTACGTAACTGTTGTGCTATGTTTCTGCTGGTGAGTAAGGTTTCCAGAGCTCAGTTGGGGAGGGTATGGGGTTAAGGCCGGCAACACATCAACGATACCTCTGGTGTCGCTGATGTCCATGGCATCGGTGATTGCTTACCATCAGGCGAACCGCTAGCTAGTTTGCCGCCTCTGACAAAAAAAAAAATACTCAAACCACTAGACCATTCGAACCTGTCAGAATCTCTCCTACGATCCGACGAGGAAATGATAAGTTATTCCCCCAAAAATGCTCATAGTTTGACCTTTAATAAGCGGCCCGATAATCAGTATTGAGACGGTTATCGGACAATTTAGTTAGGAGTTCCGAACTTCCAACTAGTTGAATGGTAACTTCGTAGTAAGCAGACACAGGCGGTACGGTCAGCAACGACATGATGTAAATGAAAATTACGAAGCTTACTCGTTCGGTGTGCGAAATTTCGTTAGTCGACCCTAACAAGGAAATAAATAAAGACAGAAAAAAAGAAAGAAAACGGAAAGAAAAATCATTTATCTTACAAAACAAACATAATACACAGAAATTTAACATTATGCTGCACTAAAAACGGTGTTTTGCTCAAATACTTTAGGGTAATTTGTGCTGATGTCAAGTTGAATATAAATGTGTAAGTGACAATGTGCATGTATCAAAAGTTAGTACGCATTGTTACAGATAAAGAAAATATTTATTATTCTGACTGTACAAACCAATTTGACAATAGAGCAAAGTAATAGTCCGCTAATATACATATACCTACTTCGGAACATGGTCCAAAGAACATTAATAAGAACTTGACATTCAGTATGTAAGATCATGGTATCTCTCACTTTTTCATTATTCATTTGATAGATCAATAAGACATAATTACATTACATTTCTAATAAGCAATTCGCCCTCAAAATACTTGCGGTATATTTTGTTACACCTTTCATAGAGCCTGCCAGCTAAAACATGTGTTTAAATTAATGTAGTCCTAGTGGATATGCCCTTCGTACATTTAATACAAAACTATTTTGTGGCAAGTCTGACGCCAACAGTTATTAACCAAACTCAGGGAGATGTACCACTTTCTATATTAATAATACCTTCCGGCCGTTTTTCGACTATGGCGGCCGATCTTACGATCAGCCAGGTACGCAGGATATATTATAGTGCCCATGTGTGAGTGCGCAAGCACAGGTGCACTCCCTATTCCCTCACTCTCATAGTTCGGTGGGACCATCGACCGTAGTGAGATCAGGCGCAGGACCAACGGCTTAACGTGCCTACCGAAGCATGGAGGAGCTCGAGATGAAATTTTTCGGTCACCCATCCGATAGCCGACCTCTGCGAAAGTTGCTCCACTTTGCAATCGCAGTCTGGTTATTGTTCATAACACTTGAGCATCTCAGCATTGAAATCTAGGACACAATACGGTCTGTGCGGGGTCCGCTTTGACCATGATCCAGGATATGGCGAGTCTGGTTATTACAGTGAAGCGACTGCCATCAGACCTACGTAACCTATAGAGGGGAACCAGACAGATTGGATCATGGTTACACATTCAGATCTTACTGAAATAAACTCAGACACTATCTAAATGTTCAGGTTTCCTCACGGTGTTTTCACTCACCGCCGAGCTAATGGCACATATCCACACATAGATTTCGAAAAATCCAAAAATAAACCATTTGAACTCGTAGAAAAGGTACCTAAAACAAAATAACTCACATAACATTTTATATAGTGAATTGTATGTACTAGTTCGTTCCAGTATTGACAATAAGCCGTTTAAATAATGTATGCCGACCATACATAGTGTTCAAATGTTGTAGGCTAGGTATCCTAGGCGTTGTTTAGTGCTCTAATGGACTCCAGGACAATTAGCGTCCGCTTTGAACGGAACTTGGTAACGAGGTTCCGATGACGAGAACATAGTTTGCGTTTAATGGGATTGTTCAGGAACCCTTTTATTAATAATTTTAGACCGGGATGTTTTGTTTGGTTTGGGAACACTGTGGACAAAACCAATATTTATTATATGAGCAGCTTGATGGTGCAGTGGTTAGCGTGCTTGGCCTGCAATTGCTCAATAAATCTTATATATAAAAATCGATCGTAAAATGTGTTAGTCGATTCTTTTTTTAAATTGTTCTTTTATGTCCAGGGATGGTTTTTAAGCAAGAAAAATTTAAGACTAAACTAAGGGACGGGACGACGGGACGCGACGCGGACGAAGTCGCGGACTTCCGTCCGCGACTTCGTCCCGGCTAATGGTAAATAAATTCTTTGGACTTACACACCAATAGCCGAGCCCCAAACTTATCTCGAAGCTAGTACTATGAAATAAAATTCCGGGAACGGATAGACATACATAAATACTTTTATAAACATCCATGACTCGAGTATTAATGCCGATGTTCATCTCACAGCGGGATTCGAACCCGCGACCCTTGGTTTTGTTGCCAGGGTCTCTGACCACTAGACCAACGGGCCCGTCAATCGTCTTCGGATGGTCTTAGGTGCACCTAAGTGTGTTTCACTCGGTCTCTCTCAATAGAAGACGACGGCCACGCGATAAAGACGTCATCCCACTTGACAGTTCAGGCGGCGGGAGTGTGTGTGTGTGCTAACTTGCTCTATCACACCTGATTCATAATAAGGAGAAATTGATAGCATAACAGCATTGATATACAAAAACCCAAGATGCACAGTCTGGAACAAAAGTAAAGAACAGTGAATTGTGTCACCAAAAAGATCTATATGTCAAACTATGAACATTATTATTTGCAAATTAAACCTTATGCAGATTAGTTAAGATTGTTTTCACAAGGGAGTGTTCAAAATTTAAATGACGCGGTTTGACGCAAGACTGTTTGAAATAAGAGCATTGTGCACTCATTTTTTGGGGACGTTTTTGAGACATTAATTGTGTAGGTATCTTGGGTTTTTGTACGAGTATATCAATGCATATCAGTCAAATAATTCGCTGCATCTATTGGTGTTTATTAAACTGAGGCGTTAACATCCCCGTTCTCGCTTATTTATGACCAGACAATTCTTATGAACCAATGAATGCACTAGGTCAATGCTTTGAAAGCGAGCCAGTCTGGGTTATTCAATATCCAAATCTAGTCTATATCTAGATCAATAAATTAAGCCTAGCCATTCAGAATGCTGAAATGGCGACCATTCAACAATATGGCTTTATGCTAATCTTTTCATGCTACTTTGTGACTGCTGTTGTAGACTTTGCTTTAAAATAAAGTTTTTTACTGCATTTCAATTCTCTTATGTTTTGGTTTACAATATTTAACTTTAGGTAAAATTACTTAAAACAAAAGCACATCCGTTTGAAGAAAGTTATTTATAGTAGCATTATTAAATTGATTTAGCTTTGTAACTAGCGGCAGCCTGCGACTCCGTCCGCGTGGATTTCGGTTTATACGTTTCCCTATACACATATTGTTGTACTTATAGCTTGAAACCTTCCTCGACAAATTGACTAACCAACACATTTTTTTTTTCAAATTGAACCAGTAGTTCTTGAGGTTAGCGCACTCAAACAAACATAACTGTTTTGTTTGTTTACAGTAACTGTTAGTATATATAGAGAGTATAGATATTGTTAATAAAATTGTTGTTTAAATATTTATATCAATTTTTAAGTTATGTTTTATTCCTTAATTTGATTTATTCCAATATCTGTTAATTGGCCCGTATCTAGATCTACCTACTCGTATATTTGTGTATTTCGTTGAAACTTCCAATTTACGATAAATAATTAATGCCCATTGATGTCTCAACACTTCGCCGAAAATAAACCATTATTTATTTAACACAACACCGTGGGATCTAAATTTGTCGTGATAATCTAATTTACTCAAGTTTTCACCCTGTCGATCAAAATTACGGAATTACTCGATGAATTAATTGAAAAAACCTACGCAAGTGACTTTAGAATAAATACTCTCATCTACTCTTATTTGCTTGAGGGAAAGTTTGGCTATTATCAAGGTTCTTTGGTGGAATGAGAAACCATTGTTTGTAGTAGAATTTGAGTACTAAAATAACCTACTGGAGAAAATGTACATTAAATTTTAAATTAAATTAAATTTCATTGATTAATAAATTAATATGTATTTGGGCCCGTTGGTCTAGTGGTCAGAGACTAGCAAACCGAGAGTCTCGGGTTCGAATCCAGTTGGGGCCAAATGTTATAAGTCATGGATATGTTTATAAAAATATCCGCTCCCTAACATTCATAGTACAAGCTTCGACAATCTTTAGACCCTGGCATTAGCTAACGAAATCCACGCGAACGAAGTCGCGGGCGGCCGCTAGTATAAAAATATACATCTCCGATTGTGATTAAAATCTTAAACGGAACCTTAAAAAAACTTCCAAGGTTTTTTTATCATTTTTTAATATCAAAATCTCTGGATCATCGCGGTCGATTGAAAAATTAATCCGATTACAATACCATGCGTGTTTTGAACAGGCTAGGGCTAATCTTTGACTTGATAAGTTTATTTCGGAGATTCCCACGGGAGATTAGAAGGTTGAACCTTCAAATAGATTTCTCTATAGATGGAGTGGTTAGTTTATTCTGAGAAGTAAGTAGGAAGGCAGGAAGTGTAGTTGTTATTTTTTATGAAATAAAAGGCATGAGTATTTTGTAGTTGCAGAATTGTTTTTTTTTTCTGTTTTTAATATTACTTTTTTGTTAAAGATTTTTAGAGTTATCTTTCGTCAATAAAAACCATTTTTTGAGAAAAATCTTTAAGTTTTTATATAAACCCGTACAGCAAGAATTACATAGAAAAAATAATTTTATTCAATTTTTATTCAACTGATTCTTTTTCTAAGTCACGTGATATTTCTTCTTCAGTATAATGTTACAAAGTAAGGCACGCAGAAACAACAGGACTCAATATAATAAATTCGAACCCACGACTCACTAAGGACCACAGGCCCAAGAATCTACCCAGCGCGCCATCGAGCAAACCGTAACCACTACTCATATGATCAATATAAAAAATACAAGTTAAACATAAGGGCCCACTTGTAAACCCTAATTATTAAAATTGGTATCGTTAAAGCTATTAACGCGTTTTACATCAAAAACTCAAATTGGAAACGCCTGTTCATGATTTCAAATTGATTTTTTTGTTGAATGAACCACGAACGAAATTACTCGATAATATGAGTACGATGTGCTGTATAAGGTTTAGTTTGAACTTTGTGGTTATCGATTTGGTTCGATTAAATTGTGTGTTCAAAATAAAGATTCACTTCTCATACATAAGTTACAGACAGTTACCTAATCTATACTAATACAAAGATTGAAGCTGAGTTTGCTTTTTTTTTGTTTAAATGTTTGTTTGTCTTTTTTTAACGCGCTAATCTCAGGAACTGATGGTTCGAATTGAACTTTTCTGTTGGATAGTCCATTCGTCGAGGAAGGCTTTCGAAACTACTACCTATAATAATGCATTTTTTTACAAAGAGTAAATTGAGATTATAAAGGAGGAATTGGGCTACTTTTTATTTAAAAAAACATCAAGTTCCCTCAAGATCTCGTTGTGTATAAGTGTATTAAAACCCTGGTCTTCGGCGATCTTCGACAAGAAATAATCAAATTAAAATGTCAAACATCAAATTATAATAATTTGTTTGTGTACTGTTAAATTGTCAATGTAGTTATTTCATCAGGCTTGCGGGTCGCGTGGTTTGCATTGACCACAAAACCGAAAGTCGCGAATTTTAATACTTCTAGAAGCAATTAAACTAACTAAGAATTGAATTAACTAACATGAACATCCCAACTTGTTCACGAGTTCCCTAGTATCCATAGTACAATCTCAATTTTCTAACTGGGCAACCGGTGTGTTAGTCCAAGAACATATTGGTCTAATAGGCAAACATCTTGACCATCACACCAAGCTGTCGTCAAAAAAAATTGCATGTTTTAATGTTCGAATGGTCATCACCGTGGCAACACCGCGGTTGACAGCTGATTGAACTTGCTCCCAATTAATTATTATAAAATTTAAGTTTAAATTCATAAAAAGGGCCTAAAAACATCACAAAACGTAACAAATAACATAGTTTTAAGTGTATTAAGTGTAAAATAGTGTTTAAGAACAATATTTACAAGGTTTGTGTGATGTGTAAACCGGCGTCAATGACAGTTCAAATTTTGAATTTTGTGAGTCATTGTTTTCTCTCCAATTAGGTAATATCTACCATTTCATCTAATTAATAATTGTACTATTCTCATTTATTTCATTAGTGCCGCATAATTAATGTTATAAACTCGCGCTGAGGTATAAGATAACCTCACAATTGTGTAAACAACTCTTTGTAGGTACAAAACCGTTTGCATCTGTTTATTACATTAGACGTAAATTTTAACAATGTTGACGCGTAGCAAGGCCTCTGCTCGCCGGGATGGGTCTGGACTCACCACTGCACGCCAGACTGAGTCGAGACTTGAACTGGCTTTGAAGGAATTAAAGGCCACCAAAGAGGAAGTTGCACAATTGGCTAGGGAGAGAGAGGACAGTGAACGGGAATTGCTAGACGTGTTGGACAAAAGTAGTAAGCTTAAAAAAGATATGACTGAGTTGCATACTCAACATCTTATTGTTATGTATGAAAGGGATAGACTTCAATCAACGGTCGATGGGTTTGGCGAATGCAGCCAGGAGTACGTCCAGAACCTACGGCGCGTAACGCTGCTCGAGCACGAGCTCCAGGAGGCTCACCACCAAATCAGCCACCTCGAAAACGAAAAGCAGGACTTCGCTGCGTCGCATACACAAACCCTATTCGACGAGCTGTTAGGTAGTGCGCCCAGCCTTGTTCCTGATGTTCTTGACAAAGGACCCGCTGTGACTGTGGACCTGACGGGAGATGACAGCATCCGGTCCACACCAGCAGTGGGTATTGTTAGGAGCAGCAGGAACAAGCTTAAAAAGTATATTAGGCTAAGTAAATATATTAAGAAAACACAGAAGTTAATTAAGAAAAAGTCATGTTCATGTGTACAAGTAAAATGTATTAAGGAAAGACAACGGTTAGGTGATGAATTAGATTTATATTCAATTACACTAGACAACAATATCACCGATTACAATAAAAATTTAAAAGCACTAGAAAATGAAATATTATATTTGAAAAACTGTTTAGAAAAGATAAACAATAGGTATAATACTTATAAGAATCAGAGTGAGGAACACATTTTGGCTTTGAAATGCCTTTTAAACTCCCCTAGTAAAAATAAAATCTATAACCACAACACATCGGTTGTAAACAATACAACAGACTTGACCGGCTCGCTGCCTAACTGTGCGTCACCACTCTCAGAACCAGTTTCTTATAATGACACACTAACTTTGTCCAACACATTAAAGCTTAGCGATTCTTCAAATAAACAAATACATGTTAATCAAAGTAAAATAGTTATGTTTTGTGATGAATCAGGTAAGGGCATGGGCCAACTATTAAGTTATTATTTGGGACATCAAGTTCACAACCACTGTTATCCTAACACTCCTTATACTAATATTATGAATAAAATTAATAAATATAATTTCACTGACAATACCACATTAATAGTTATGGTTGCAAATCGTGGAAATGTAAACAAACAAATTATGACAAAATGTTTTGATAGTTTGAATAATTTGAATGTTAAAAATATTATAATGTTTACACTTCCATACAGTAAAAGCTTGACACAGCATGAAAATAATTCTAGGTATAGCTTAAATTTGTTCTTGAGTACAGTGACATGGAATAATAGTAAATTTAATTTGATTGACATAAATTGTATTTCGACATTTAATTTATATTTGACTAAAGATAATTACTATCTTTCAAACTATTGTAAGCGACAAATAGCTACATCGCTAGCATATTGTTTTAATCAAACAGCCAAGAACTTGGCTACACAACCTGCTTTTATTGAGCAGGAAGTTGTTGACATTTGTTGTTCCTTGGAAAATATTCCAAGTAATTTAAATTATTGCATAGGACAGTAGAGGATTACTCTAGCCAAGTAGGTATAATTAGTAAACCTGGGAAAATGTCAAACCAACTTAATATCGTGCACCAAAATATACAAGGTTTTCCTGGTAAAGAATTAGAATTAGAACTTAATTTAAATAAAATGAAAATTCATATTCTTTGTCTAACTGAGCATTGGTTAAGACAATGCGAGTTATTAATAAGTATTGACAATTATAAAGTTATTAGTTCGTTCACGAGAAAGTCAGCTATTAGGGGTGGCTCACTAATATTACTTGATAGCTCACTTAAGTCTAAAGATAGAAAAGATGTAACATTACTTTCGATTGAGCGAACTATTGAACTGTCTTGTGCAGAGCTTGAGCAGTGTATCATTGTTTGTGTGTACAGGCCTCCTTCTGGTAATTATCCTATATTTGAAACAACTATGGAAGAAGTTTTAAAAAAGGTGTGCAACTGTAATAAGAAGGTAGTTGTATGTGGGGATTTTAATATTAATATTTTAGAGAATAGCCAGACCTCTGTTAGGTTCCTAAATTTGTTTAAATGCTTTGATCTTACTCCACTCTTTAGGGAACCAACTAGAGTTACTCCTACATCAGCCACCTGTCTTGATAATATTTTCTGTAATTGTAAAGTACCCTCAAAATCAATTGTTAACTTTGTGAATTCTGACCACTGCGGTCAATTTGCAGCGCTTGAGAGCCATAGTGTAGTTACTTCGTCTAGCTTTAGTTACAGACCGATTACTAAAAATCGCGTCGAAAAATTCACACATAATATTTGTATTAAAGTTCCGTTAGCGCCACCTATTGTTGATACTAACATTGATAACATGTATAGACAATTATTTGACATTATCTCACATGAGTTTAATACTATCTTCACAAAGAAAACTGTTTGTGTAGATAGCTTAAAATCTAAATTTAGTGACTGGGCCACAAAAGGTATTTATATAAGTAGGATAAGATTGTTTGAATTGTATGCTCAAAAGGCTTATTCAAACAATCCAGATTTAATAGATTATGTAAGAAAATATTCAAAATTGTTTAAAAAAGTGTGTATGGTGGCCAAGCGTATGTATTTAAAGCACAAAATACATACGTCTAAAAATGTAATTAAAGCTACTTGGAATATTATAAATAAGGAAACTTGTAGGAATAGATCTCATGATAGCAAGTTATGCTTAAAAATTAATGATAGGTTAATAAGTACAGATGCCGAAGTGGCTAAAGCCTTTGAGCACTTTTTTTCTGAAATTCCAGTCACGACTACTAGCTTATTAGACTCCTCACCGCATCTTGCTGAATGCCTCCTTAAATCAAAAGTACAAGAGTGCAAAGTTGTTTTTAGTTTCACGCATATTGATGAACTAGTTATAATTAAATCATTCAAAGAACTAAAGTTAAAAAAGACGGAAGATCTATGGGGTATCTCAATAGATATTTTAAAAACTATTATTATTGCCATTGCACCATATTTAGCATTAATATTTAATAAGAGCATTGAAATGGGTCAGTTTCCAAATCTTATGAAACATAGTAAAATAACCCCTTTATTTAAATCAGGAGAAAAGAGTGATCCGTCAAACTTCAGACCCATATCGATACTACCGGCACTCAGTAAAATTTTTGAAAAAATTATATTTAATCAATTATTGTCACATTTTAATTCAAATTCTTTATTTAGTGAAAATCAGTACGGATTTACTAAAAACAAATCCACTACTGATGCAGGAGTTTCACTTGTAAAACATATTTTTGATGCATGGGAGGCTAAGCAGGATGCGATAGGTATCTTTTGTGATTTGTCAAAAGCTTTTGACTGTGTAAGTCATGAAACCTTGCTGATGAAGCTACGGCATTATGGCGTCTCAGAGTTCGCTTTAACGCTTTTAAAATCATACCTCACTGGCAGAGTTCAAAAGGTGAACATCAATGGAACTAACTCCGATGGCGCACCATTGATAATGGGAGTGCCCCAGGGCTCAATATTGGGACCACTCCTTTTTCTTATATATATTAATGATCTTCCTGCCTTTACAAATGGTCTATGTGAGACTGTGTTGTTTGCTGATGATACCTCTTTAGTTTTTAAGGTAGATAGACGTAAAACACAACTTGACGAAGTAAATAGCGCCCTCTCACAAGTCCATCATTGGTTTACAACGAATAACTTACTACTAAATCCTAAGAAAACAAAATGTATTAAATTCACAATGCCAAATGTGCCACAAGTTATTACAAATGTTGTAATGAATAATGAACATATTGATGTTGTCAAATCAACTGTATTTTTAGGTATAACTATAGATTCCAAATTACAATGGAGCCCCCATATTGTTGCTTTGGCTGGGAGACTAAGTTCTGCAGCATTTGCTGTAAGAAAAATACGACGCCTGACTGATATTGAAACGGCGAGATTGGTTTATTTCAGCTATTTTCATAGTGTTATGTCTTACGGTCTGTTATTGTGGGGATCGTCTGCTGATGTACAAACAATTTTTGTATTACAGAAAAGGGCGATCCGTGCAATATATGACCTTAAGCCGCGTGATTCACTCCGTGAGATATTCAAGGAGATTAATATTTTAACTACAGCGTCTCAATACATCTTTGACTGCATAATTTATATACGCAAGAACCTACATAACTTTTCTAGAAAAGATAACTTTCATAGCTTTAATACAAGAAATAAACATAAGCTTGCCGTTCTAAGCCTCAGGCTTCATAAGACTGGGAAGTCTTTTATTGGAATAAGTGTCAAAATATTTAATAAATTACCAGAAAATGTTATTGAATTTCCTAAACAAAAATTTAAGTTGTTTATTAAATCAACCTTGATGAAGAAAGGTTATTATAAAATAGATGATTATTTAAATGATAAATATGCATGGACATGTTAATCTGCTCAGCCGCACTTATTTTGTATTTATTTTTAAGTTATATTTGACATAATTGTAAAATTGAAATTTATTTTTAAAAAAGGCAAAACTGTCTGAGTTTCTTGCGGCGTCTCTTCTCAGCAGGCCATTCACGTCGAGGCGCTGGTAGGGTAAAAAAAGTTTTGACGTGCAAAAGAATTTACTAAGTGAATCAAATTGCTAAATAAATCATTATTTCATTATTTCATTATTTCATTATTTCATTATTTCATCAAAATAAAAGTCCTCGGTAGAATCATTATCCTTAAAATAGGTCATATTCCTAAGTATTTCAAAAGTAACATCCACAATTCCGCTTCCAAATATTTAAATTAAACTGCCGCTTTGTGTTTTGACCATTTAATTTTATTCTTTATTACTTGGTGCCTCCATTTTTCCCTTTTCTGGTTAATCCTAGCGGCTTCGGTTCCAAACAATTAAAGCTATCCGCTTAGTGAGAAGACTTGACGTAACGTTCGCAGAAAAAGACTTAAGTAGGGACTTATTAATTTGTGGGGAATCGACTTAAGTCCACAGAGGTTTGTTTTTGGGGGAATTTGGGACAAATCCCCACATTAATTAACATTTGGCGACGAAAATGTTTCTTGATTTAATGAAAATTGTTATTTTAAATGCGAAGTTTGAAATACCTTCTTAATGTATAGAAAAAGATGGAAAATGACATGGAAACGAATTACAAGACTGTCCAAATATAATATAGTTACAATTAAAAAGGGTGGCAAGTCCAAAATGTATCACATTCTCATGGATAGGTACTTGTTTACATTATTTTATGTATCCTGCCAAAAGTTTTTATCAATTCCTGGGTGATAAATCTATTTAACATTTATTTACGCACTGTTTAATTCATTCATGATATATAATACATTATATTAGTTATATTACACTTATACGCCTATAATAACTTTTAGCTCATTCCTGCTTTAATAAAATAAGCAGGACTAAGTAACCTTAAGTAATTTAATTTCGCATGCGCTCAGTACATTATGGCGCGAGAATTAATTTCGTATGTAAAAAACAAAATGAGACGGAGGATTAAAGCGGCGTCAAAAATCCAGGGACCTCGTCCAAAGACCAGGGAGTGTGCCATGAAGAGAGAAATAACAATAGGATTTAATAATATACGAGTTTTAATGTTAGAGAAAAGCAAATATATACATAATATTAATATGATAGTATTAGAGCCGAGTGTGGACTGTATTTTAAAGATAAAGAAATAATAGAAAAAAATGTGCGGGCGCGCGTATTCGGCCTCGTTGGTTGGGGATCGTGTAGAGAATCACCGATCACGCATTATTTCAGTGAGCGCATTCGGCATTCCACCGATCAGGCAACTGTTCTATCACGGATGGATACCAAACAGATAGTATGATTATATTATGTGTATTTAATCATGTCTTATATCTCTAAAGAAAATCCAACAACTGCTTTTCTCCCAAGCCAACTTCCACGCTACTCCAAATTAAACGCACTATAACTTACGGCGAAGCTCGAAGGTCCGCTTTATAAATCTTAATAAAAAACCCAAACCCGGTAGTCCGTACGTCACATTGGAATATCCCCGAGTCACCCCTGGTTGGGTCCCGTCGCGGTATTTACTGCGTCTCAGCCGGGTTTAGTTAAGGGCACATGAACAAAGACTGGGGAAGATTGAGTTAAATTAACCCTTAGAAGGTTCCGTAGTTTGTTTTTTATGTGTGACGGAAACAATAAGCAGTTTACCTAATGGTAAGTGATCCCCGCCCATGGGCATCAATAACACCTTATACCCTGCCCAACTGTGCTCTGGAGACTTAAATAACCAGCAGAAACATAGCAAAACAGTTATAAACAGCTACTTTACTATGGTTTTCTGTAAAGTGGAGGTGTTTCCCCAGACGAGCGGCTCATTGTATTGGTGTCAATAGTACCGTGTAAAAGTAAGTTCTGTTGTGATATTATTTCTGACCAATTAGTGCCTTCCAGGGGCCTACTACATAAATAAAGTATATTTTGATTGCATGTCAGACCGGCTTATAATATGTAGTAGAACACAAGAGCTACCCGTACCTAAGTGTCGTAGGAAGCGACTAAGGGACATCCAGAACCAAAAAGGTCAACTGTAAGCTCAAGCAATATTAAAACGAAGATGGTCAGTAAATACTTATTGGTTTGGTACAACCAACCAGATATAACAAAATGTACTGGTATAAACGTAACATATTTCTCCTGCGTGGCGGAAATAAACCCAGATTCAGCTAGTTTATTGGGTCATGTCCAAATAATAAATACTTCGTTCAACCCCGCTCCTATAATTCAGTGATACGGAACTCAAGTGATGACCCAATTAAGAGATCTTATCTTGCAGCCTTTTCATTTTCTTGGCATGATGTCAACTTTACCGTTATCCCATAAGCTAGGGCGATGGCCGTAGCTACTTTGGAACTTATCTAGGTATCAAATTGGCTTAAGACTATCTTGCACTTGCATAAGTTATTTTTCAACGTGGGTGCCGACGACGTATGGGAGAAAAAATAGTTTAGATAAATCCTGAATTAGCGGACGCCGGATTCCGCGTGGAATTCGGTTTCCGCAAACATAGTGTTGTATAAAAGCCAAATGGACTATCAAAGGCAAAAATAGTTTTTCAATTAGAACCAGTAGTTCCTGAAATTAGCGCGTTCAAACAAACAAACAAACTCATCAGCTTTATTAAATTAGGTATAGAATATGTTCTAATGCTATTATTACACATACATAATGTTAGTGACAGCCTATTAATGCCAACATAACTTTTTGCACCTCACTTCCACTTTCCATCCAGTGGTAAGGCATGAGAACTTTGAAAATATTCTTTCAATCGCGGTCGCCCGCGACTCAATCTGCGTGGTTTTCGGTTTCCGCACACATGACCTAAAGCCTTCCTCGTCGAAAAGACTATCCACCACAAAAATATTTTTTCAAATCGGACCCGTAGTTCCTGAGATTAGCGCGTTCAAACAAACAAACAAACTCTTCAGCTCTATAACATAAAAGAATCGGTGCTCAAAATTTTACCTCACGTCCTTTTTCATTGGGACTTTTAATAAGGTTTTTATAATATAAAAAAATACTTTATATAGAAACCTATAATATTTTTCTCGGTTTTTCATACGTCAATAGAAAACTACGGGTCCCTAAAAAAGATTTAACACGCTGTACCTCTCGGACCCTTGACCCATAAGTTACGGGACCTGTCAAACTGCAGACCCGATCACGGGTTCAACTTGAGCAAGTTCTAAGTAGAACATAGTTTTGCTTACCGTTTCTTTGTCGTAAAAGTTACGACGCTGGAATTGTAAGAGGTATTATGGGGAAGGATTACTTTAGAGT
This sequence comes from Nomophila noctuella, assembly GCA_958496325.1. NCBI lineage: Eukaryota > Metazoa > Arthropoda > Insecta > Lepidoptera > Crambidae > Nomophila > Nomophila noctuella. The sequence continues at coordinate 1,621,686 of OY292504.1, forward strand.
GATGGTGGTTTAGGTAAATATTGCAGAGTACTCTTATTTTATGATTCATTTACATTATTCTTAGCTAAGTAACTTATAGAATATTGACTGAGGGGTTTTTTCTGTGTCTGTGGTGTCACAGTAAACGAACAGTAGATCATCTTCATACAAACGTGCCGCCGTGTCGGCACGCGGTTTCACGCACACGATTGCATAAAATAGTCAGGGATAGTCAGGTGCCAGTACGGGCTGTGCCGCGCAGCTGTGAGCACGCGCGTACGTCACACGACCGCTCGCGATCGTCAACTCTCGCCGGCCACTTACCATAAGTATCATGACTTCAAAAAGGGAAAAAAGCTATTGTTGTGTTTTCGGGTGCCTTAACAACAATTTCGCAAACCCGGACTTATCATTTTTCATAGTTCCTACTGAACCAGAAATGTAAATACCTACTTATACTTAAAGCTTATTATAAAATGTTGTGTTGTATTGTTTATTTCACAGTTAATTTTCTTTATTAAGAACGTAGCCGAGTCGCATTTTTCCATATAAATGTATTCCCTTCCTGAATACTATGTTTAAAGATAAAGTTTATTTTAAGAAGTCTATAGTTCGGCTGTTCAGAGAATGCGTTCCGTATGACACGTCGCGATTGAACTGACGACGTAAAGTAAAAGTGACAACCCTCGCGATCAACGCAAGAGTAGGCTAATAACTCGGCGGGCGGCCTTAGATAAACTACTGTTCTGTACTTACTGTGGTGGTGTCAACGGGCCTTAGAATGTGTATTAATTGATTACTGCACTTTCAAATAGATTTCATAATGTTAAAATATATGTGGGAGAAAGTTAATTTTTTATGTTTATTTTTAACGTTTTAGTTATTTGTTATCTTTGTATAATGGCAACACCTAAGAAAAAGTTAGTCTGTCAAACGATGTAAACAGTGTAAGAGGTTTATCAGATTTATTAAAGTTATCCCGTTATAATTCGACCATTCTTTTCTTCAACGATCCCACAACTATTTTGGGGGCTCGTCCGGGATCCAGATAAATAAAAGTGTGGAAGAATTATCAAGTTTTACGAAGAAATCAAACAACAAAAACCGGCAAGTCATTTTCATACTAAGCTGTTTTACCGACATGAACCACGTCAAAGCGCGCGAAACTATGAATGCGCACCGCGTCGTCGCACCGAATGCTACGGGACGTTGTTGTTGCTGACGGCCGAGAGACTGCTTTACCGACGACGTTAAAACGAATGCTGCGGGACGTTGTTTGTGACGTCAATATTTTTTATTATTTACGAAGTACCTATGTAGAAGACTAAGATTATTTCAAGACGTAACTTTGTCCGTTAAGACTTTACGACTAAAGATTATTAATATGAAGATGCTTATTTAATAATCTGAAGACGTTTTAAGGACTAAAAGAATTAAGAAGTTTTTTATTATTGAAGATAAACATTTTTAAGATGCCGCCGAAAAGAGACGTTTGTAAAGAGGGAGAAGAGCGCGAATCACGTGATCAACCGTCCATTGCGTTTGGAGATGTGGAGAAATCGATGACGTCATTCAGTGGTGACGACACTTACCCGATTTCAACATGGTTTGATGAGTTCGAAGATACGGCTCAATTAATGAACTGGAGTGATATAGAAAAACTGATTTATGCGAAACGACTTCTTACGGGGACGGCAAGACTGTTTTTACGATCGCTTGGAGGTGTAAAAGATTTTAAGATTTTAAAAAGAGAACTGGAAGAAGAATTTGGGTCTAAATTGAATAGTGCCGCCATACATAAAATGCTAAGTTCCCGTAAAATGGGGAAAAATGAAACCTACCAACAATATTTTCTTCACATGAAAGAATGTGCTCTTCATGGAAACGTCGAAGACGCTGCTCTCATAGAGTATGTCATTGATGGCATCCAGGACAGTGAATCCAATAAATCGATATTGTATGGAGCGACTAACCTGAAAGAATTTCGGACGAAATTGGACATTTATAAAAATATTAAAGAAAAAACCCAGGCTCGACCTAGTCCATCAATTACTACTCCACACACAAGGAACAATAAAATCAAACGATGTTTTAAATGCGGTGACTTAGATCATCAATCCCCAGCATGTACAAAAGGAATTAAGTGCTTCAAATGTAACGAATTTGGACACAAAGGAACAGAATGCAACAAAGGTAAAAAGACACTGAATATTCAAAAGGATGAACTTAAAATAAAGATTGATAAAGAAGACAAAGATTCAAAGACTCCATATAAAAAGATAAAGATAAATAACATTGAAATGAAAGCTTTACTTGACACTGGAAGTGATGTTAATTTGATTAAGTTGTCTGAAGTTCGAAAGTTTATGACAGATAATGATAATGATAGCTATGATAAAGAAACATCAATACATCTTACTGGAATTGCTGGACAAGAACTTCGTACTGAGGGACTCCTGAAAACTACGATTAATATTGATGATTACTATGCTGACATTGAATTCCATGTGGTACAAGACTACGCTTTACCAGTAAATGTTATTCTTGGAAATCCTATCCTTAAAGATTTTGAAATCAATTTTACTGCAGATGGTATTTATCTCGAAAAGATCACTCACCTGACGCTACTAGCAGAAGAGAAGAATACTATTTGTGATGAACATTACCTGGAAGACAAAGACATTGCAAAGAAGATTAAAAAGATAGTTGAAGAATATAAACCCGATGATCAAAAGAAAGAAAGTAATATTGAGATGAAAATAATACTTACCGATGAAGATCCGATCCATCAAAGTCCGCGTCGTTTGTCACCCCTGGAAATGAAAGTTGTTGATGAACAAATTAAAGAATGGCTAGAACAAAAGATAATACGACCTAGTAAATCAGATTACGCAAGCCCTACAGTACTGGCGAAAAAGAAAAATGGTTCATATAGACTATGCATAGACTACAGAAAACTAAACAGGAAAATTGTGAAAGACAGATTTCCACTGCCCCTTATAGAAGATCAAATAGACAGACTGAAAGGTGCAAAAGTTTTTACGACCTTGGATTTAAAAAATGGATTCATGCACGTAAAAGTACATGAAGAAAGCAGAAGGTATACGTCCTTTGTAACACCTCGAGGACAATACGAATTTATGCGGATGCCGTTTGGTCTTTGTACGGCGCCATCGGTATTCCAAAGATATGTCAACCACGTCTTTCAAGACCTTATTTCTGATGGTACTGTCTTGGCGTATTTAGACGATCTGATTTTACCGGCTGAATCAGAAGAAGAAGGATTGGAGAGGTTGATAAAAGTATTCCAGAGATCTAAGGAGTATGGGCTCTTATTTAACTGGGAAAAATGTCACTTTATGAAGAGAGAAATAGAATATTTAGGCTACATAATCACAAATAATGAACTGCGCCCATCCAAAGAAAAGATTTACGCCGTTTCTAAATTCAAAACACCTCATAACATCAAGTCTTTACAATCATTTTTAGGTCTAACTGGATACTTTCGAAAATTTATTAAAAATTATTCAATTATTGCAAGACCACTAACCAATTTACTTAAGAAAGATGCCGAGTTTAATTTTGACGAAGAATGCGAAATTGCTTTTAATAAGTTAAAAGAAATTTTGTGTAGCTTACCTGTGTTACGAATCTATGATCCAGAGTTAGCGACAGAAGTGCACACAGACGCCAGTGCAGAAGGTTATGGAGCTGTTCTGTTGCAGAAAAATCCTGCAGATAACCAGTTACATCCAATTTACTATATGAGCAAAAAGACGACACCTGCTGAGAAGAAGTATCATAGCTATTACTTGGAAATATTAGCGATTGCTGAAGCTGTCAAGAAGTTCCGTGTTTACCTGTTGGGCATACGTTTTAAAATTGTAACAGATTGCTCTGCGCTTACTAGAACCTTACAAAAGAAAGACTTACCTCCACGTGTTGCACGCTGGGCACTGCTCCTGGAAGAGTATAATTATGAAATAGAACACAGAGCAGGATCAAGACTTAAGCACGCTGACGCATTAAGCCGAAATCCTATCTGCATGATACTTACCGAGGCTGCCGCTCGCCTGAAAAGAGCACAAGATGAAGACTCCCATATCAGCTTGTTAAAGAAAATATTAGAAAAAGAACCCTACCAAGACTACGTCATGGAACGAGAGATATTGTGTAAAGAAAAAGATGGTACAAGGCTTATAGTAGTTCCGAAGAAAATGCAAAACGAAATTATCAGAAGAAAGCATTGTTATGGACATTTTGGAATAAGAAAGACTGAGGAACTTGTCAGTAGAGAATATTACATTGAAAATTTAAAAGAAAAGATTAAAAAAGTTATAGACAATTGCGTAGAATGCATTCTGATTTCACAAAAGAGAGGGAAAAAAGAAGGATACTTACATCCGCTAGATAAAGGTGATATCCCGTTGTCGACGTATCATATTGACCATCTTGGCCCGTTGACTTCCACTAATAAAAACTATAAATACATTTTTACGATAGTTGATGGCTTCACTAAGTTCACTTGGATCTACCCTACCAAATCTTTGTCTACAGACGAGACATTAGAGAAGTTGAAGGTACAACAACAAACTTTTGGTTCCCCACAACGAATTATCTCCGATCGTAACGCTGCATTCACCTCTAAAGACTTCTCAGACTATTGTGAACGTGAAGGCATAACTCATTACACGATTACTACAGGACAGCCGCGCGGAAACGGACAGGTGGAAAGAATCCATCAGATCATAATTAATGTCTTAAGTAAATTGAGCGCTGATGATCCGACCAAATGGTATAAACATGTTTCCGCAGTGCAACGTTGTCTCAATAGTACATGGCAAAGAAGTATCGGAATGACTCCATTTGAGTTACTTTTAGGAATAAAGATGAAAGATGGAAATGAAGAAATCCTGAAAATGATAGAAGAAGAAGAAATCGAGAGTTATAATAATGAGCAAAGAAATGAATTGAGGATTAAGGCAAAAGAGGCAATACAAAAGGTTCAAGAAGAGAATCTAAAGAATTATAACCGAAAGAGGCAAGAAGCTACCGAATACAAGGTTGGAGATTTAGTTGCCATTAAACGAACTCAATTCACTCAAGGGAGTAAATTATATCCTAAGTTTCTAGGACCTTATGCTGTCACAGCCAAAAAACATCATGAACGATATGCGGTTAAGAAAGTTGGGGATTGTGAAGGGCCAATTAATACCACAACCTCAGCTGATTTGATGAAGCCGTGGGCCGGCGAAGATATAGATGGATATTCATCTGAGTCAGATGAATAATCAGGACGGCCGTGTGGGAGAAAGTTAATTTTTTATGTTTATTTTTAACGTTTTAGTTATTTGTTATCTTTGTATAATGGCAACACCTAAGAAAAAGTTAGTCTGTCAAACGATGTAAACAGTGTAAGAGGTTTATCAGATTTATTAAAGTTATCCCGTTATAATTCGACCATTCTTTTCTTCAACGATCCCACATATATTTATGATAAAAAATAAGTGGCATTTTTCGTTGGCACTTTATAACTCAAGAACGAGCTCACCTATCCAAACTGATATTGTCAGGGTTTGTTCGGACTATTTGGTAGATGGTATATGTGAAGTTTGCACATTATCGGTCGAATGGTTCTTCATTTACATACGTAGAGAAGCACGTACCGGAGCGCTTTGAATAATAATAATTCTATTGATAGACATGACTGTGACTTTTAAGACCCAGTCAATAACTCATGAAGAGTATGGCAAAACTGAATACGACAATCAAACACACTAAAAACGGGGTAGTACTTTTCCAGACCGGCACTGAACGGCACCCATACATTCCCTATGAATACATACACACATACACATACCCATATATATGTAGATATCGACAGTCGGTGTTCAAACGCTCGCGAATGCATCTATTGGGCCGGCTGAGCGTGGGAGTGCACAGGTGCGCTCCGTGCCTTATTTATAGCTAGGGATGCACCACTTGGCCACTGCAGGCAACAGTTCTTACCTTGGCACAGTTTTACTTGTGGCCCATGGACATCAACAACCGCACGAGTGTCGCAGATGCGTTACCTGCCTTTAACCTTATGAACGCCACGGTCGGCACTGGACGACAAATGAAAAAGTGCCCAACACGCCACCGTCGTGTATGGCCGACGAGAAAACGACATTTTTAAAACACAAAATAATCATACTAAATCAACTTTTCTGTGTTTCTTTTTCCTATTATTTAAAAGTACTTTAATGATGTATTGTAAAATGGCACGAAGATATATCCATCAGTTACATTTCACTAGCAAAAATTATCACTAAATATTGCTAACCGAAATGGTGTTCTCCTCACGCCACAGTCGGCAAGACACGACAGCTAGTGATGGGTAAGTTAGGTAAATTAAATTTTGAATTTATGAAATATTTTATTGAAAGCAGCTTACTACTACATCGATAATTATTTTTTAATAGCAACTATTCGTATCTGAATATTCTTAACCTTTAGAACGCCACGGTCGGCACTGGACGACAAATGAAAAAGTGCCCAACACGCCACCGTCGTGTATGGCCGACGAGAAAACGACATTTTTAAAACACAAAATAAACATACTAAATCAACTTTTCTGTGTTTCTTTTTCCTATTATTTAAAAGTACTTTAATGATGTATTGTAAAATGGCACGAAGATATATCCATCAGTTACATTTCACTAGCAAAAATTATCACTAAATATTGCTAACCGAAATGGTGTTCTCCTCACGCCACAGTCGGCAAGACACGACAGCTAGTGATGGGTAAGTTAGGTAAATTAAATGTTGAATTTATGAAATATTTTATTGAAAGCAGCTTACTACTACATCGATAATTATTTTTTAATAGCAACTATTTGTATCTGAATATTCTTAATGCGTAATATTTATGAAATTATTGAAAAATTATTACTATTTATATCTATCGATCGATAGTTAACTGTTCACTCTCGCGCATCCCTACGGAACAGCGCATAGACAGTTACCTGTACGCCACAGTCGGGAAGACACGTCAAGCGGTGACGTCATTAGCGCTACGGGAGACTGCTAGTGATGTCCTATCCTATTATAATTTATAACGGGGAGTATAATATGAATAAAAATGGGTAGCAGTCAAATGACTACCGAAGAACTCCTTCGTGTGTTAGGAAGTGTAGAAGAGGATGATGAATGAAGGCACTTTTGAGCTCCTAGATTGAACTACTGTTCTAAACAAATGAAATTAAAAAAAATAGAATGTTATCTCTTAAATAGTCGAATAGTTCGTAGCGGCCTCTGATTTTTTAGATGTCATTGATTTTACTTAAAAATCGCTTTAAGATCGCTGTGAATCTCACCTATACGATAATATTATTGAACAAAATTTATACCAGAATAATTGTTACTTCATCTTCTTCTTCCTAGCGTTTATCCCGTTTCTATACGGGGTCTGCTTTGACCATGATCCATGATTTGGCAAGTCTGGTTATTACAGTGAAGCGACTGCCATCAGACCTTCGTAACCCATAGAGGGGAACCAGACAGATTGGATCATGGTAATAATTGTTACTTCATAATATTTTATAATGAATTTATCATCTTATTTCGATAAAAACTATAAATATAACTGCAAAATTACTACAAAATATGTGCCGGCCGTCCGAACTCAACTTTTTCTCGCAGAGTGAAAATTTGTTATACTAAGCATGAATTTATTATCCTATTTCCATAAAAACGATAAATACAACTGGAAAATTACTATAAAATGTGAAAAGGGGCATTTTACGCAAAAATCATGATCGAGATGTAACAGGCCTCTTTAAGTAAAAACGGAGAAAATCAACTAAAGCTAAGTAATTAATTAGTAATCTAATAAACAACCCTTTCTTTACCTTGTTGTTTATAATTTAAAATAATAATTATAAGTTTACTTGAAATGTCACATCATTACCTCGCACGCAAGAAAGCTGTCAAAGGTCGTGCCAACCACGCCAGAGTCGGGTCTTCCCGACAGCGAATGCCTACACGAACGAGATTAGTGATGTATCTTATTATTACCTGATTTATTCGTTTGTAGTTCTAATGTCTACTTTTACTTTGTATAGAATTTTGTAACTGCTGTTAAATAATACGAAATCAAAAAAATATATTTTATTTCAAAAATATGTGACGAATAGCAGAGATTAAATCGGTTATTGACAACTTATCGATAACATCGTTGGCATTCCTATTTTATTTGTAGGTATTTGCTCTGAATTTATGGCTTGGCGTGGGAAGGGCGCCGATGCGTTTGATTACTGGCGTTCAAAAGGTTAATGCGTAATATTTATGAAATTATTGAAAAATGATTACTATTTATATCTATCGATCGATAGTTAACTGTTCACTCTCGCGCATCCCTACGGAACAGCGCATAGACAGTTACATGTACGCCACAGTCGGGAAGACACGTCAAGCGGTGACGTCATTAGCGCTACGGGAGACTGCTAGTGATGTCCTATCCTATTATAATTTATAACGGGGAGTGTAATATGAATAAAAATGGCTGTGAATCTCACCTATTCGATAATATTATTGAACAAAATTTATACCAGAATAATTGTTACTTCATAATATTTTGTAATGAATTTATTATCTTATTTCGATAAAAACTATAAATACAACTGCAAAATTACTACAAAATATGTGCCGGCCGTCCGAACTCAGCTTTTTCTCGCAGAGTGAAAATTTGTTATACTAAGCATGAATTTATTATCCTATTTCCATAAAAACGATAAATACAACTGGAAAATTACTATAAAATGTGAAAAGGGGCATTTTACGCAAAAATCATGATCGAGATGTAACAGGCCTCTTTAAGTAAAAACGGAGAAAATCAACTAAAGCTAAGTAATTAATTAGTACTCTAATAGACAACCCTTTCTTTACCTTGTTGTCTATAATTTATAATAATAATTATAAGTTTACTTGAAATGTCACATCATTACCTCGCACGCAAGAAAGCTGTCAAAGGTCGTGCCAACCACGCCAGAGTCGGGTCTTCCCGACAGCGAATGCCTACACGAACGAGATTAGTGATGTATCTTATTATTACCTGATTTATTCGTTTGTAGTTCTAATGTCTACTTTTACTTTGTATAGAATTTTGTTGTAACTCCTGTTAAATAATACGAAATCAAAAAAATATATTTTATTTCGAAAATATGTGACGATTAGCAGAGATTAAATCGGTTATTGACAACTTATCGATAACATCGTTGGCATCCCTATTTTATTTGTAGGTATTTGCTCTGAATTTATGGCTTGGCGTGGGAAGGGCGCCGATGCGTTTGAGTACTGGCGTTCAAAAGGTTAACACCCCGTACCCTCCCCAACTGATGTTTGGCGACCTACACACCAGCAGAAACATAGCACAACAGTTACGAAGTGGTACTTCACTGTGGTCTTCTGCAAGGAGGTACTTCCCCAGACGAGCGGCTCATTCGAGTGCAAGTTCCAGTCAGCTCTTCCTCTCTTAATAACGAAAGAAACGGGGTAGTAATATTCTAGAACGACACTACACCTCACCCATACATTCCCTATGAATACACACATATCTACACATAGCTATGTATATGTAGATATCGACAGTCGGTGTTCAAACGCTCGCGAATGCATCTATCGGGCCGGTTGAGCGTGGGAGTGCACAGGTGCGCTCCGTGCCTTATTTATAGCTAGGGATGCACCACTTGGCCACTGCAGGCAACAGTTCTTACCTTGGCACAGTTTTACCCACAGAAATGTATAATTTTTTCTTCAAAAAAGACTTCAAAAAAGGAGTGTTCTCAATTCGACACGTTTTTTTATGTTTTTTCGCCGAGTACTCCGCCATTTATGAACCGATTTTGATGATTTTTTTAGTTAGAAAGAAGATACTCCCGGAATGGTAATATGATGACCTCTTATTTATAGCGTAGGGATGCACCACTTGGCCACTGCAGGCAATACTTTTTACCTTGGCACAGTTTAACCGTCAGAAATGTAGGTAAGTATTGTTTTTTTATGTTATAGGGAGGCAAACGAACATACGTGGAACGGGTCACCTGAGGTGCGATTCACTAGATACTAAATTACTACTGTCACCGATTACACAGCCGTGAGATTATGACATTTGCGCTTAGTGAATCGCACCTCTGTTGGTAAGTGATCAGATCACCGCTGCCCATGGACATCAACAACCGCACAAAATTCGCAGATGAGTTGCCTGCCTTCAAGACCCCATGCCATGAAATACTCTACTAGCTCAGCCCCGGCGTAACTCGCATTTTCTCCTCGATCATCTTATGCAAATCATCTCCACCTTACAGAACACCACAGTGAAGTAGCACTTCGTAAATTGTTCCTGCATTTTAGTGTAATTGATATCAAAATCCCCTCTCGTATTGCCACATCCCTAGCTCGCGATTCCAACAAGACAACTGCTAAGTGGTCGGGATCAGTTACCTGTTCCCAAAAAACTGAAAAACCCGCCCTACACAACTGTAGCAAAGGGGAACTTTGTTTAGGGAGGAGAGAGGACTGAATAATCCCTGTATATAATTAGCCTTTAACCTTTAAAGATAGGTACCTACGGTTATCACGGTAAACTAGAAGATATTCGACCTTTTTTTTTTTTTTTTTCTCGCAGGGAAACGCATTGACGCGCCTTAACTGCAGGTTAGCTAGACCTATTATTCCTCCTAGATATTCGACCTAGTAAAATTTTGGGTGTAGAGGTTGAAAAGTCGATGTGTTTTACCACTTTTAGTTAGTACATAGTTACATTGGCTACAAAACCAAGAGTCGCTGGTTTGAATCCCGCTAGGGGCACATGTATTTAAATATATTTAAATAGATAGAAGGTACCTACATAATATAACACCAATACCCAACTTTAAATAGGGTTAAAATATGTAAAAACGTAATTTCTCCTTTAAAATCAAGTCTTTAAAAGAAAACTAGCACATTTTTTCTGCGACTTTAATTCTCCAAAGAAAATAATATCAAAAATATTTTAAACGACAGAAAACTGCCAACTTTATCAAAATGGCGCATTGAAAAATCAGCGCACGTTACTGCGACAAGGTTCTACAGCGCGCGTGCAGTGTACGGCGAAGGACTTTGTTTTATTTAGCGGCGCCGGCAGGGTGCAATAGACTGGCCGATGTAAAGCAGAGATTCGAGAAAGAGAAACGCGATGTATAGTCGGAGGTATATTTGGTGTGAAATAATAAAATTTAATTTTATTTAAAAAAAAGAACTTAACATAAAAAGAACAAAACTACATAATAAACTTACCAGTAAAATACCAAAAAATAACATGACTGTAAGGAATTTACGCATTGACATAAATAGGTCGCGGGTTCGAAACCAGCAAAGTACACACATAGTATTCCTGAAAAACAATAACACTGACAATAAAACTGAAAAAGAATAATGACTAAACGGGACTAAAGTTTTAGTCTTAAATCAGATTTTAAAAAAATAGACGTATAATAAACGTAGATTTCTTCGGTAAAGACAAATAAACATGTAGGTATGTTATTATGTGTTCAATGCTCATCATTTGCCTGAACCAAAAAGTCGTTCGCCGCTATGTCATAAAAATTGTAATGGTTTGTACTTTTTCAGGTTTGATTTATTGTGAAGGTTAATAGGCCATAACGTAAATGTTAATAAACTCGAGACCTTGAACCCAAAATTGTATTTCGGCTAGTGTTTTAAGGTCTAGTTTTATTTTATTTTTTTAACCTTTTACCTTTTTAGTGGCTCAATGGCCAATTTGCCTTTGACCTTGCCCTACACGCCAGGGGTTAGCTATTTGAATCATAATTGAGTTTGTTCTAAGTCTGAATATTTGTGGATTTAAGTATTTATAACATGAAGTGCATATAAAGTGCTTAAGCGACTTATTGTTAAAAACTAAATTTGTGAAGTACTTAGGTAAGGTAATACTATTATTTCCTTAAAATAAACGCTACCCATCCAATGTGCTACGTAACTTTAATCCCCGAAGTAGTTAAAAAAAATATTTAGCTTATTAAATTACTAACCTACATTAGAAATGATTCTCTATTTAATTAAAACGTAAAAAAATATTTTTTAGCCTACTAGAACTAAAAATACTTTATTTTCACTTCATTCTCAGATGTTTTCTTGGCGCAGTGTACCCCGGCGCCGCGCTGTCGCCTATCTATCGAACAGTGCCAAAATATCGGCGACACCCGCGACCCGCGCCGCGACCGCCGGAATCATTCGAAACAGCCGAGTTAACCATAGAGGTCGGATAAGACGAACTTTTGAGAAGGTATTCCAATGCGTTCACAGTTATTTTACCTCCGACAAGTGATCGGGAAATTGCATCATTAAGTTTTCACCAGTATTGTCACTTAGATGACAAAATAGAAAACCTACATAAAGCTTTACCGATACTAAATCCATAATAATTAGGTATTCTTTCGGAGTTAAGTTCAACAAGAGTTTCAGTTGTACAAAGTTAGCTTTAAATTGTAATTGTAGGTAGGCTTGCCTGTTTCTTTACTGATATCGTTGCTAGGCGTGAATTTCCTTATTAATTCCGTTAATGTGTAATGTGAGAAAAGTAGGTAGGTATACGTAATCCAAGAATGTACTTGCTCGGGTATTCTTATCTCCAAAAACGGTGCGCTAATCAGTTCCATGCAACTTTTATATTAAAGCAAATTGTAAGCAAACGTTCACAAGCTTTATGGAGTCATAAAACTGTATGAAAAATTTATTGCTGCCCTTAAAGTGGCTCGAACGTAGCAAAAATTACATTTTGCGAGCGAGTACATAAAACACCTTATCGCTCCGAATGCGAATCGGAACGCGCTTACATTGCGTAGCGAAGAAACAAGATGACTGTTACGTGTTTTATGTAGCTGTTATGCTTTATGTGTGTTTTTATGAGAGAGGGGTAGACGTGCATTGCACATGATGGGTGACCGCCGATGTCCGTAAGTAACCATGTGCAAACCTTTACAGGGGTTTCACAAATTCATAACGGTTTATCATAAGTTATAAAGCTCCGGAATAATTTAATGATAGAGAAAGTAAACTATATGTAAATTAAAATAATATATTCTACGACAACAATTTCACTTAAAAAAAGGTATTTTCCTTAAATTCCTTTACAATCTCAACAACATTTCTTGGATTTATTAAATTCTGTACATCAAAAACTTTTTTCTAAATACTGCTATCTAGCGTACGCCATTGTAACTACGTCACAAGAACGCGACACTAGCGCTTGGGGGAATATTCTCCGATAATTTTCAAACGGTTTTATGTTTTGACTCTATGGTTTAGAAGTGAACCTCGTATCCGAATACACTCGACGCCGTCATTGTTTTCTGAATGTTGGCAGCAATCATTTTGATTTCAAACGGTTTTCGATCGTGTAGTGTTTTATGGCGTTTGTCAAATCTATAAAAACTTTCTAAGTGGAGTTTTGTGTTTAAATATGTCCATTTTCAATGAATTACTGCCTAAACTCAGTGAGATATCCAACACATATGCTAAAAACTTCAATGACGACCTAAAGGTAATTAAAATACTCGTGAAACTTTCAGTGCTAGAATGCGTTTACATTTTCGGTTACAATTCAGTATTTTACGCGATTTTATGTGTGAAATTATCTTAAAATGTAGTGCAATTACTGGTGAATGTTATACAAATGTGATTTGGTGTGAATTACAGGCTGTATTAGAGTGTTTTGATAAATTTGAAGAGGAGTACCAAAATGGAAGGGGCAAAGGGCGGGAGAAAGCCCAGAAGGAAAAAAACCTCATGACGACCCTCCAAAGCATCAACGAGGATGAAGGCAAGTCCATTCTTGTCCAATTTTCAGTCTTATCTCTCAATGTTTACAGTCTATATTACTGAAAATAAGGTTCTCAGTATCACTGACCTCTCCATTACAAACCAACAATCGGCCCCTATTCTACAATTCTATGTGAACAACGATCGGTTAGGAAAGTAACTGACAATAGTATTTTACTGTAAACAATATATAAAACATTTTACATTTATTATACAACAATAGTTATCATTCAAAGAAAGTCTGTTTACATAATCTAAACTGGACTGATTACATTATAAACTAAATAGCAAATACAGATTTTAGAGTAAATGATTGCTTCACAATTTCAGTATGTATAACATTTGCTGTAATGAATGCCAAGTTGTTATTACCATAAACACTTGACCATAAAATGTGTTTTATAAAGTTTTTTTTTATCAAAATCCAAAACTTTATAACATACACCGCAGAAGTAAACCTAGAATGCGAGTGTTACTAATACTTTTATAAAAAAAAATTGTAATGCAAATCCAGTTTTGATTGTTAAATAAATTTTAATTTCTAGATTATTTTCACATGAATACTCTTTTCAGCCCCTCTTAGTAGCTCAAAAGAGGTATAATCAATAGAATGTTGCATGAAAATTAATGGTAAAATTTATACTAACTAATATAATAAAGCTGAAGATTTTGTTTGTTTGTTTGTTTGAAACCGCTAATCTCAGGAACAACTGGTTAGAATGAAAAAATATTTTTGTGTTAATAGTCAATTGGTTGAGTAAGGCTATAAGGTTTAATGTGTGAAATCCACAGGAACTAAGTCATAGGCGGTGGCTAGTGTTACATTAAGCTAAAAAATAAATAATACTAAATGAGATTAAATAATTTTCAAATACTATGACTTATATCCGAATGAAATCTTTATATACATGGTCTGTGTGTTATACATAGTATCTATTTAAGTTTATTTGTAATACCACTCTTGATTCTGATGTCTGTAACACAAGTGCTTAAGCTACTTAACACGGGGTCAGATCAATGTATGTGATGTTGTAAAATATTTATTATTTTATTATTATAATACATGTTCATTTACTTATATATTTCGCAGATGAACCAAACAAAAATGTAGAGACCAACAATAACAAAAAGCGATCGAGTGAAAAATCATCAAGCAATGATACTGTAAGCAGAAGTTCTGTCGAGAGTAACGGTGAGAAACCACGCAGAGGCTCCAATAAACGTAGTAAGAATGAAGTCGATGGTATTTTGAGTCCTGAACAAGATAAAAGACAGAAGAGAAACGCATCAGTCAAAGCACAGAGTATTATTAGTAAACAGGTATGGTAGAAATAAAAAAAAATATTCCAATTATTAGTTGTCAACAGTGGTACAATATTCTCTGCAAATCAAAACTAATTAAAACAGAACATTTTTTGCAATCATCAGTTACCTAATAAAATGTAATTTGGGCTAAATATTTTGTTTTGAATAACAAGACAACATGAATTTAATGAACTGGAGGCTTAACTGGCCAATATGAGATCTCAAAGACAAATATGGCTTCGAGGAAATCATTTGTCTGTCTTTTTAAGAAGCAATATGTTATTATTTTTACATCATTATAATAATTAAACAGAACTCTTTTATTATTTTTTCTAAAGTATCCAATATTCAAAAAACATTTTTTTAGGTGAATGTGAATTTGACACAAAAGATGAGGCGTGAGACGTCCACAGAGAAAAACCTAAAGAATCGTAAGAAGAATGAAGAAGACAAAGAGAACGCTTTACCAGTGCCTAATATACAAAGTAAGTATAAGGCCTTTTTTAAATAGTTATTTTGTTGTATACGCTGAGGAAAACTCTTAAAGCCCTATCACATCTGACGGGATTGGGGCCAGGGGTTTGTGTGGGACTGGCATCCCGAAAGGATTGCTGCTCCATCCCCAGTGTGAGTGAAGGTGGGGTATACGGTATACCTCACTTTAATCTCGCAGGTTTTTAGTGCTAAATTGCCAAGAGAGTTGTTGTGTGTTTCATTACATACAATAATCACAACCCTCAGTAATGAAGAATACAACTCAAGGAGGGATATTTTTTTTCTTTTACAGTTAAACAGGAGAAGATATCCATTCCCCCTGAACCGATGGACACAGAATCCCTGCCACTCGATGTTGAAGTCAAGCAGGAACCAAATAGAGACGAGATTGCAATGCCGCCGCCGGCTATTCCTGTGCCCAGTGAGTAGTTGTAATATATAACTTGATGCATTTAAGCTCTGGGATATTGTAGGACAGTTCAGCCATTTTGAATGATGAGTAATAATGTGAATAATGTTGATGTGTCATGTAATGTAAATCACTAAGATAAAAATATGTGTATTTCTGAAGTAGGTACTCTGGTATGTCTTATTTATTTTTAATATCTCTTGTATACGGGTTGGAATTTTGAAATTGGTTTTGAAGGGCAGGTAGATTAGCTGTTATAACTATAACAGCTAATCTACCTTAGAAAACATTGTAACCTAGTAACTACTAGAAAACATTGTATGGTAACCATCCTTTGCCCTTCAAAACCAGTTTCATAATTTCACTTCATTACGTGAATGTTGAATTAAAATTTAATATGTTAACCAATCATCTGAAATGGCTGATGTGTGAAAGTTACATTTTCCGATCCATTATCTTACATACAATTGTCATAGTAAGTAGCATTTCGTAGTAAATATAAATTACAAATAATTCCTTCAAAATCCCCAGGACCTCGCAAAGGAGCCGCTAAAGAGCCCAAAGAGAAGGTACAAGATGACACCAGTGAAGAGGAATCGTCGGGTCGCAGAAGGACCACTAGGACCAGGAAACAGACTGATACCGCTCCGGCTGCACCAGGTAAGATTTTGTCGCAGCCAAGGTTGTTACAATGCCTCAATTGTCTATAGTCAGTTTTTTTTACGATTTGAAATTTTGAAAATAATTATTCTAGATATACATTATTCTAGACTTCCACATTGTAAGTAATTTTCAGAATTTTGACACTTTTCGTCTTTTCAATTTAAAAATCACTTGATTGTTCCATTTTTGTTTATAACTTATGTTTCTTTAGGTATTTTAAGGTGCAGCAAACATTATGCACCAGAGTTTGTAAGAATTAAAACGGGAATTAGTGAAACATTTAAGTACCAGGCCGGGGTCTCGAGGTCCTGGGTCAGGCAAAAATTGTGTTGATTTTTCCGAACACAGCCTGGGTTACCAACCCGCATTTGGCAAGTGTGGTGATTAGGCCAATCCCCATCTGTAACGAAAACATGATTTCAAATGATGGAGGCCTTTCCCGTGCAACGGGACATCAATGGGCTGATAAAGGGTCATCTTCCATATAAAATACATTGCAGGAGTACCTAGTAGGCACTTTTCCCCCCACTGTGTTTCTATACTAAAGGTCATCACCTTTGTATTCAAGTTCACCAAATACAAGATCTACCATTGAATGATCAGTATGTTCTCCCCCAGTGGCGGCGCCCCGCGCAGTCCGCAGCAGCCGCCGCGCCGCCGAGGCGGAAGAAGCGCGCCCTGCCCCTGTCGAGCCCAGGCCGAAACGAACTAGAGCGAAGAAGGTTGGTATATCACTGATCATCGACAGGAGCTCGATGGCGCAGATATCGGATGGGTGACCGAAAAAATTCATCTCGGGCTCCTCCGTGCTTCGGAAGGCACGTTAAGCCGTTGGTACTGCGCCTGATCTCTCTACGGTCGTGTCTGATTGCTGTCCTACCGAATTATGGGAGTGAGGGAATAGGTAGTGCACCTGTGCTTGCGCACTCGTGCACTATAATATATCCTGGGCCGCCATGGCCGAATACGGCCGGAGGGGTATTATTCATCGTCATCATACTAGCGTTTCCCTCGTCATCATACTAAGCGGTTGCATCCTCGGCCATTGCCAGCCCAGGGTAGGGTACGCAAGACGACGATCCTGAATTGACTAGGCTGGTCTGGTTTTTACCTCCTTATTCCTTCCAACGGAAAACGGGACTATTTGGATCATAGTCGGGACCGACGGCTTAACGTGCCTTCCGAAGCACGGAATCAAAAAAATTATCGGACAATCAGGTGATTCAAACAATGTCCTAACCAAACCAACAGAAACTTAGTGTTTCGACATACCCTTTGCCTTTATTCAAATTAACATCACTGATGAAACTCAAATGAACTCGTGCAATATATTTTATTTTTCTCTACAGAAAGTATCGGAATCAACAAGTGTGGACAGCGAAAAGGACACCATAGTATCTTCACAAGAAAGTGCTCCAGGTATTTGTGACTTTTGTAAAATTTACTTAACACAAATTAAAATCAAAATAGTACTTGATAAAATCCCTTCCATTGTTCAAAAAATATTCTCTTGTTATTGTGTTATACATGTGATATTACTTCTAAGATTTGAAGGTAAATAAAGAAATAATATTATTTTCCTGTTTGGATTAATTAATTATATTATTAATTTTAGCATCACCAGCTGAGAAACCACGACCTAAAAGAACAAGAAGAGGACAGAAAGCCGCGTAAGTATTTAATTAATGTCCCTCATATGAAAATACATCCTGTAATATACACACCGTTTTCCCAAATAAACAAAAAAAACTAAAACCTTATAATTGGCTTATAGTTCTGTTCTATTTTTTAGTGTTTCATTTTGTTTAGCTAAATATGTATTTTTTAATTATTCCACTACCTCACATACCATGTCAAATATATCAATATATTAATTATATTGATCTGACCCTGTATTTAGTAGCATATGACTTGTATTAGTGATATCAGAATCAACAGTGGTACTACAATTATACTTAAATAGCTACACATATCACCCAGACTAGGACAAACCTCACTTATTTCACACAAACCTTTCGTTTCAGTGAAAAGGAACCACCAAAACCAGAAGAACCAATCCCAGTTATATCACCAAAAGAAGAAAGAATTTCCCAACCGACCCAACAGCCATCGTCCCCGATCCTACAAAATCCAAAGACCAAGAACAAATCTAAGAAGAACCAGAAAGAAAAAGAAGACACAGTGCATACAATTAACGATACAGACGTACAGAACGATTTAGTGTTGGAACAGACGAGGGTTATTACTAATATGAATACAACGGTGACGATTGCAGGAGAGATGGATAAGACTATGGTCATAACGAATGGGGTGTATAACCATGCCCCGGTGTCACCTGAGAATGTTGTAAGTAGTTATTGATGGTTGTAACTTCATTTGTAGCGAAATTACTGTTTGTAAGCTGGTTCAAAAACTATTTTCTGAACTGAGTTTGAGTAAAAAACAAATTTTTTTGGGCGATGACCCGCTCACCCACTAATTTAACCCACTGGTAAGTAGGGGGGGTAAAGGGGTAACTCAAAATTTTTAGTAGAGCCCATCCACCCACCGCGTCAAGGCTGGAATTATTTATCAATATATTTTGTCGATAATGAAAAACAATATGTACGATTAAATGAATGTTTATCGAATTAAATTTTAATTTTAGTAACAGGCACTACTAAAAATTTCGAGTTACCCCTTCACCTACCAGTGGGTTAAATTGTTGAGTAAGCGGGTCATCGCCCATTTTTTTAGCGTTGGAATTTAAATTTGTCACCATTTATTTATAGTTTCACCCCACAGTAAAAACAAAGGAAAGAAATAGTATTTAAGCCGCTAGTAGTCATATATCTAAAGTGTAGCCTTTGCTCAATAAACAAACTTCTTATAAATAATTTTACAAAATTAAATATCAATTCATAAATGTACAATGTGTTATTTGATTTTCAGCAAAAGATGAATAATACAGTAGTATTAGAGACATGCAACAGAGAAACAATAGTACTGGAAAAACAACAGCACACAATAATGGATGCGACAGTAGTCATTGAACGAGGTGAGATTGCTTTTTTTATCAAAATCTTAATGAATGCCTGCCTGATAATAGCTTTAGGCGTGCAAAATCGCAGCTCAATTGGTTTAAAATGTACAGTTACAAATAAACTTTCATCCCTTATTTTAGTAGAATTGAAATTGCTCCCTATCCGATGCCTACGACATAACCAGAGATCGGAGTGGGTAGATTGATTTTATGGACATCTAGAACAGTCCAGCATTCGGCCATGGCCGCCGACCTTACGAGCAGCCAGGCACGCAGGATATATTATAGTGCACAAGCGCATGCGCAAGCACAGGTGAACTCCCTATTCCCTCACTCTCATAGTACGGCGGGACAGCAGTCTGACACGACCGTAGAGAGATCAGGCGCAGGACTAACGGCTTAACGTGCCCGAAGCATTAAATTTTTTGGTCACCAATCCGATGACTGGCCTCTGTGAAAGATGCTTAACTTTTTAATCGCCGGCCGAGCGCGCCAACCCCTTTGCCATCGAGCTGGCCTAGAATAGGGGTTAAGCAAACTTGTAATTATTGTTTATTAATATGTAGTAAACAAAGAAAAATTGTTTCATTATAATTCTCTGTTGTTATAGTAGATACAAAGGAAACCATGATGACGGAAGACAACTCGCTTCTCACTGACGACGAGGACTCGCATCATCAGACACCGCCGAAGAAAGAAATTCCTAAAGTTCAGCCCACGTAAGTGACATATTCTTTATGCAAGGGGAGGCGTGCAAGAGGATCCAGCTTTGGCACCAAGGGGGTCACATAGTCGTGGTCAAGTCTTTATATATGTTACGGGCCATGTGATAAACCCGGGCCGTATTAATAATTCCCGGGCCGTATTAATAATTCCCTACTCAATTGGGCAATGTGATAAAAATAGCGTAATTAATCACTTTTCCCGGCCATTATGATAAATTCCCAACCCATATTGGGCAAAGTGATAAAAAAGGTTATTTGAAGTGTTTTTGCTAACTAAATCTAATTAAACTTACCATATTTTCATGAAAAGTTAAAAGAAACATCAATTGAACATAACAATTTAAAAATAAACACTTAAAAATGCAATTATTGATATAAATCACGCCCTACTTTTCTTTTGATAAAAATATTACTTAAGATGAAAAGTCGTTAACGTGTGTTATGTTCGTGACTAGGGGAATTTTAAAAGGTCATAAAAAAAAATAACCCTAACCTATATCCATCAAATTAGTCTTCCGCTTCTTAGGTGGTCTAAAATAGGTTAGGGTTATTTTTTTTTGTGACCCTTAAACATTTCTTATCATAATGCCCGGTCCAAGTGATAAATACAAGCCATCTCAAACACTGATTTATTACATGGACCACGAGGCGTCGGGAATTATTAATAAGGGCCGGTCAAAGTGATAAATTAATCACTTTGCCCGACGCTCTTGGGAATTATTAATAAAGGCCGGCCTTTATTCATAATTCCCGATTAATCACGTTGCCCGTAACATATATATAAAATAATTATTAATTATGTATGTTCAATAAGTGGTCCACATAAGTCCTGGAACCTGCACAGGAAGTGAGGCTCATGACACCACATACCATACAACTGAGCCTTAAATTCACTGACACTAGAAAGTCGAAATCAATCATCATTCATCATCCTAGCTTTTCCCGATTGCATCCTTAGCTATTGTCTCAGAGGCCAGAGTATGGCATGTCTATGATCATGAATAAGACAAACTAAGAGTGTTCGAACCCACAACCCAAGATTGGGCACAACGCTCTAACCAATACAACACAGGGGAGTTGCACTAGGTACATACTTATGTCTACATAATGTATGTAACTGATTTACACCCGATTGGTTAACAACAGATGATGATGATTTAACGGGTGACTGGCTTATTTCAGGTCTGCAGTAAAAGAGAAAGTGCAACAGTTCGAAGAAATGGCGTCTCGTGTCACGAGGACCAAGACGAGAGCTATGGCTAAAAAGGTACGTCGTGTTATAACAACTCACTATAACATAACCCTGAAAATTTGGTTTGGTGAACCCTATCTTGATTTATAAAATGACAACGAAAACTGCTGCTTTATAAATATGAAGATATTCTAGGTATGTCACACACAACCCAGTGTGCTTGTCTGGATTTGAACCAACTACCTCAAGCAATCGACATTCTTACCACGAGGCTACAGACCTCCACATTAAATGAAAAGTTTTGGCTAAACACGTATTTTTCTTTATAAGGAGGAGGAACCAGAAACTCAAACGCCGCCAGACAAGATATCTAAGCCAGTGCTATCCATGGAAACACTCAACAAGATGAATAACATGATATTCAATGGGAAAGTACCACAGGTGAGTGTTTGTTTTAAATAATTACAAATATGTGCTTTCATCCCTATGATACATTGTTCATATTTTTTGTTTTTCACAGGGATTACAATGTTTTTTATTGAAAATATTTTGGTTGGTATTTGGTTTAAACATAGATATTCTCCCACTATTCAGTTTCATTGATTTTACGCTTTAATTAGCTGTATGGCCCAGCACCCCAGGATAAGGGCCCCCAGGACTCTGTACGATTACCAAACCAGAGGTTTAAAGGCCCTTGTGCCCATGGCCCCTAAAAGGTGAAAGGCGGCCCTGTTTATATTACAGATATTACAGAGCTAAAAACGGATGCCATAATGCCTGGACTATTCCTACAAAACACTCACAACATTAATTAATTCATCTAACAAAAATATTTATTATAATATCTTTCAGGCATCTGCATCGGCAACGAAACCCCGTGCGAACGTAGTCAGTACGACCAAGTCCTTCATACCAGCTTCGACGTCTAAGATCAGTGCCCTGAGCAAGGCCAAGGAAGCGGCTGAAGAAAGCCTCAAGAGGGAGAAAGAGGACGCGAGAAAGAAGAAAGAGGCTATGCTTGAAGCTAAGAGGGAGTTGCAGAAGAGGTGGGTTTAGTAGAAATTTGATAGTGCTGCAAAATAAGTAAAGAATGACTTACATTACCTTCAGAATGGAAGGCAATTTCTGGTGAAAAATATCGACAAGAAACTCTAAAGATGCAGTTTTTAATGCATTCTTGTTAACAATATTCATAAAAGTCACTCCATCTTTTAATTTATAATTTCAGTAAAAAAATAAAACCATAAACCTTATTATGGATTTTATGCTGTTATGGCAAAAGATAAATGGTCACGGCGCTTGCCAAGATTACAAAAGGCGCTGGGTTTGATCCCCGCCTGAGCCACCAAAGATCAGATGAATTTTTTCTTTGTTATTAATCCTAACAAATACGAGGGGTGATCCAAAAGTAATGATAATCAATATGAAATAAAGGTATTTGATCTAAAAAAAAAAATTATTTCTCTACATAGTCTCCTAGCAAGTCAATGCACTTAGTCCATCTTTTCTCTAAACCGATAATTCCTTTCAAAAAAAAATCTTTGCCTTGACCCTCCAAAAACGCATCGCACGCCATAACCTTTCCTGCGGAACTTGACACTTTGAATTTCTTCGGCGTCGGAGAAGAGGCTCGTTTCCAAGTCATTGACTGTTGTTTGGTCTCCGGATCAAAATGGTGGATCCAGGTCTCGTCCATGGTGACGAAACGTGACAAAAAATTTTCTTGATCAATCTGGAACTTTTCGAGATTTGCCTTCGAAATGTCAACTCGTTTCTTCTTTTGCTCTTCGGTTAACATTCTCGGTACCCAACGCGCAGAGACCTTTTTCATATGCAGTTCGTTCGCAAGGATTCTTTGAACACTGCCATATGATGACCCTGTGACCTCAGCCACATGCCTTATGGTCACTCTTCGGTCTGCCAATACGACGTCCTCGACTTTTTTGACATTTTCTGCAGTGAGGGACGTGGACGGGCGGCCCTCGCGGTGTTCATCTTCTGTTGATGTTCTGCCCAGCTTGAACTCCTTTGCCCAGCGTGCAACTGTGGAATATGGAGGAGCAGAGTCCCCCAATGTTTCCACTAGGTCACTGTGTATGTCTTTCGTAGACATTTTTTTCAAACAGAGGTACTTAATGACAGCTCTGATTTCGTTTTTCTCCATTTTGAAGTTTACTCTCCGACTGTTCGTATTCAAATGAATGTACCTCCCTGTATTCCTGTCCTATTTATATGATTTTTTTATGCTGAACTAGTGGATAAATGAGGCAGCAAAAAAATATTTTTTAAAATTTTTATCCGCTCTGGAAATACCCGATTATCATTACTTTTGGATCACCCCTCGTATTATAAATTCAAAA
The DNA here is from genome assembly GCA_958496325.1 of Nomophila noctuella. Classification (NCBI taxonomy): domain Eukaryota; kingdom Metazoa; phylum Arthropoda; class Insecta; order Lepidoptera; family Crambidae; genus Nomophila; species Nomophila noctuella. Next base: position 1,645,696 of record OY292504.1, read on the forward strand.
GTAACTTTGACTCTCTGTCTGTTATGCTTTCCCCCCTTGAACATCTCAGCCGATTTTGATGAAATTTGGCACAGACCGTCTTTAGGCCTTGAGAAAGAACATAGGTCGCTAGAAATTCTACGAATTTTTTCTCTTTCCGTCCTTGGTCCTGGTCACTTATTCTCTTCCTAGACACGATAACACAGTAATGTGACGTTGCTCATTGTTCCTATTCACTTTTTAGGGTTCCGTAGCCAAATGGCAAAAAACGGAACCCTTATAGTTTCGTCATGTCTGTCTGTCTGTCTGTCTGTCCTGGCTCGTTCTCCGCCGTTTCTGAACCGATTGCCACGAAAATTGGTGGAGAGATGCATAGTGATAATTCAAGAATTTGTTTTTAAAATTATCGAAAAATAATTATTTTTACCCCCCCTCCCGTACATGCGAAAAGTAAATTCGAAAAAAAAATTCGACTTACCCCATCGTGTGGGGTATCGTTAAAAAGGTATTTTTAAATACAATAAAACTTGCCTAGAAACCATGTGGATCAAACACCCCAGTCTCGAGATATATTAATACAAAGTTAAAATTAGAGCGTCCCCCTCCCCTTAACTTTTGAAATACTATTACAATAATTCTGAAAAAAATGTCCTGTATACCTCCAAGTAAGTACTTTCAATGAAAACTATAGCGAACTTATCATACATAGTTATTTTTATACAACTCGACCAACTTATAACGTGCAGTTGCCCTTACTAAATGGTGTCTTAAGCGATCGGGCCATCTTTTAGCTACGGAACCCTTTCATGGGCGTGTCCGACACGCTCTTGGCCGGTTTTTCCTTTTTCCCATAACACAGTAATGTAACATTGCTCATATGTCACTCTCTGCCTCAGGACCCATAACACAATAAAGTTTGTTATTTTTTCTGTCACTCTACCTCAGGAAACGCGAAGAGAAGATGGCGGCGGCGGCGGCGGCGCGCGAGGCGGCTGAGAGAGAGAGACGAGCCGCCATGGAGGCTGCCGCGAGAGATCGCATGGAGAAGCAGGCACACGCGGACCAGGGGAAGATGGAGCGGCTCAAGGAGGCGGAGAGGGTGAGTTATTCATAGATTTGCTAGAGAAATATAGCTCTGTGATGCTTGACCCGCTTGGTGTAATGGTCAAGATGTCGGCGGAGAGAGAGAGACGAGCCGCCATGGAGGCTGCCGCGAGAGATCGCATGGAGAAGCAGGCACACGCGGACCAGGGGAAGATGGAGCGGCTCAAGGAGGCGGAGAGGGTGAGTTATTCATAGATTTGCTAGAGAAATATAGCTCTGTGATGCTTGACCCGCTTGGTGTAATGGTCAAGATGTCGGCGGAGAGAGAGAGACGAGCCGCCATGGAGGCTGCCGCGAGAGATCGCATGGAGAAGCAGGCACACGCGGACCAGGGGAAGATGGAGCGGCTCAAGGAGGCGGAGAGGGTGAGTTATTCATAGATTTGCTAGAGAAATATAGCTCTGTGATGCTTGACCCGCTTGGTGTAATGGTCAAGATGTCGGCGGAGAGAGAGAGACGAGCCGCCATGGAGGCTGCCGCGAGAGATCGCATGGAGAAGCAGGCACACGCGGACCAGGGGAAGATGGAGCGGCTCAAGGAGGCTGAGAGGGTGAGTATATCATAGACTTGAGAGAGGTATAGCTCTGTGATGCTTGACCCGCTTGGTGTAATGGTCAAGATGTCGCCGCCGCGAGGTACCGGATGGAGAAGCAGGCGCATGCGGACCTGGGGAAGATGGAGCGGCTCAAGGAGGCTGAGAGGGTGAGTTATTCCAAGATTTGAGAGAGGTATAGCTCTGTGATGCTCGACCCGCTTGGTGTAATGGTCAAGATGTCGCCGCTGCGAGAGACCGGATGCAGAAGCAGGCGCACGCGGACCAGGGGAAGATGGAGCGGCTCAAGGAGGCTGAGAGGGTGAGTTAATCATAGATTTGCTAGAGAAATACAGCTCTGTGATGCTCGACCCGCTTGGTGTAATGGTCAAGATGTCGGCGGAGAGAGAGCGACGAGCCGCCATGGAGGCTGCTGCCAGGGACCGGATGGAGAAGCAGGCACACGCGGACCAGGGGAAGATGGAGCGCCTCAAGGAGGCTGAGAGGGTGAGTACATCACAGATTGATATTTGTCAACGGGACTAAACGCGATATACTACTTAGTATATCGCGTTTCGGCTGCGTTAAAACAACCTTTTTAAGTTTTATGAGAGGTAGAGCTTTGTGGAAATTCTACTCGAATGAGCCGCTCGTCTGGGGAAGTACCTCCACCTTACAGAAGACCGCAGTGAAGTAGCACTTCGTAACTGTTGTGCTATGTTTCTGCTGGTGAGTAAAGTTGCCAGAGCTCAGTTGGGGAGGGTACGGGGTTAAGGCCGGCAACACATCAACGATACCTCTGGTGTCGCGGATGTCCATGGGCGGCGGTGATTGCTTACCATCAGGCGACTCGCTAGCTCGTTTGCCGCCTCTGACATAAAAAGAAATAAAAAAAAAATGGAGGCCGCTGCGAGAGACCGCATGAAGAAGCAGGCGCATGCGGACCAGGGGAAAATGGAGCGGCTCAAGGAGGCTGAGAGGGTGAGTTATTAAAAGATTCGAGAGAAATACAGCTGTGTGATGCTTGACCCGCTTGGTGTAATGGTCAAGATGTCGGCGGAGAGAGAGAGACGAGCCGCCATGGAGGCTGCTGCGAGAGATCGGATGGAGAAGCAGGCGCATGCGGACCAGGGGAAGATGGAGCGGCTCAAGGAGGCTGAGAGGGTGAGTATATCAAAGTTTTGAGAGAGGTATAGCTCTGTGATGCTTGACCCGCTTGGTGCAATGGTCAAGATGTCGCCGCCGCGAGAGACCGGATGAAGAAACAGGTGCATGCTGATCTAGGGAAGATGGAGCGGGTTAAGGAGGCGGAGAGGGTGAGTTATATCATAGATTTGCTAGAGAAATAAAGCTCTGTGATGCTTGACCCGCTTGGTGCAATGGTCAAGGTGTCGCCGCCGCGAGAGACCGGATGGAGAAGCAGGCGCATGCGGACCTGGGGAAGATGGAGCGGCTCAAGGAGGCTGAGAGGGTGAGTTATTCAAAGATTTGAGAGAAATACAGCTCTGCGATAGTTAACCCGCTTGGTGTAATAGTCAAAATGTCGTCCAGCATGCGGACCAGGGGAAGATGGAGCGGCTCAAGGAGGCTGAGAGGGTGAGTTAATCAAAGATTTGAGAGAAATACAGCTCTGCGATAGTTAACCCGCTTGGTGTAATAGTCAAAATGTCGTCCAGCATGCGGACCAGGGGAAGATGGAGCGGCTCAAGGAGGCTGAGAGGGTGAGTTAATCAAAGATTTGAGAGAAATACAGCTCTGCGATAGTTAACCCGCTTGGTGTAATAGTCAAAATGTCGTCCAGCATGCGGACCAGGGGAAGATGGAGCGGCTCAAGGAGGCTGAGAGGGTGAGTTAATCAAAGATTTGAGAGAAATACAGCTCTGCGATGGTTAACCCGCTTGGTGTAATAGTCAAAATGTCGTCCAGCATGCGGACCAGGGGAAGATGGAGCGGCTCAAGGAGGCTGAGAGGGTGAGTTAATCATAGATTTGAGAGAGCTATAGCTCTGTGAAGCTTGTCCCGCTTAGTGTAATGGTCAAGATGTCGCCGCCGCGAGGGATCATATGGAGAAACAGGCGCATGCGGACCTGGGGAAGATGGAGCGGCTCAAGGAGGCTGAGAGGGTGAGTAGATCATAGATTTGAGAGAGGTATAGCTCTGTGATGCTCGACCCGCTTGGTGTAATGGTAAAGATGTCGGCGGAGAGAGAGAGACGAGCCGCCATGGAGGCTGCAGCCAGGGACCGGATGGAGAAGCAGGCGCATGCGGACCAGGGGAAGATGAAGCGGCTCAAGGAGGCTGAGAGGGTGAGTATATCACAGATTGATATTTGTCAACGGGACTAAACGCGATATACTACTTACTGCTTGACGTTTCGGCTGCGTTACAACAACCTTTTTAAGTTTTATGAGAGGTGGAGCTTTGTGGAAATTCCACTCGAATGAGCCGCTCGTCTGGGGAAGTACCTCCACCTTACAGAAGACCGCAGTGAAGTAGCACTTCGTAACTGTTGTGCTATGTTTCTGCTGGTGAGTAAGGTTGCCAGAGCTCAGTTGGGGAGGGTATGGGGTTAAGGCCGGCAACACATCAACGATACCTCTGGTGTCGCGGATGTCCATGGGCGGCGGTGAATGCTTACCATCAGGCGACCCGCCAGCTCGTTTGCCGCCTCTGACATAAAAAAAAAATAAAAAAAAAATGGAGGCCGCTGCGAGAGACCGCATGGAGAAGCAGGGACATGCGGACCAGGGGAAGATGGAGAGGCTCAAGGAGGCTGAGAGGGTGAGTATATCAAAGCATTGAGAGAAATACAGCTCTGTGATGCTCGACCCGCTTGGTGTAATGGTCAAGATGTCGCCGCCGCGAGAGACCGGAGGGTGAGTTAATCATAGGCTCTTATCCACCATCAACCCACAAACTGGATAGAGAGATTAAGCCTTGAACCGAAATTTAGACTTCCGCACATACGGAGCACGGAGGTGTAGTGTGTGCGTCGCCTCACCCATACTAGCTAGGTGTAAGTTAGTATATAAGCCCTAATTGTAAGCATTTATTATTCATTATAGTCCGGACATCTAAACAAAACAGTCTTTTATTAGTCTCCCGCGCGCCACATCATTACAGAGGATTTTCAGTCGCCCATCTAAATAATCTAATGCTCGTATTAATTAATCGCTCTCAACTCGGACATCGATTTTGAGAGCGAACTTGAGATGCTGTTTTATATTTTCCATCCCTGCACGACCATTTCACGATCTGATCAAACTGATTTGGTTTATGAAATGATCATTTTAACGATATAGCCAAAACATACACATATTTAAAATTTCATTTAATTTCAAAATAAATCCTACTGCCTGATTATCCGCTAACAATAACCCGTTTGTCCGCAGAAAAAGGCGGAACTAGCTCGCAAAGTGGCGGAGACGGAGGAGCGACGCCGCGCGGAGGAGCAAGCGAGGCAGCAGCGGCTCGCCGACGAGCAGCGGCGAGCCGACGCCGCGCGGCGCAAGCAGGCGGAGGAGGCTGAGGCGTGAGTATACTTCTTCTTCTTTCTTCTTCTTCTTTTTTCTTCTTCTTTATTCTCGCCGACGAGCAGCGTCGAGCCGACGCCGCGCGGCGCAAGCAGGCGGAGGAGGCTGAGGCGTGAGTATACTTCTTCTTCTTTCTTCTTCTTCTTTTTTCTTCTTCTTTATTCTCGCCGACGAGCAGCGTCGAGCCGACGCCGCGCGGCGCAAGCAGGCGGAGGAGGCTGAGGCGTGAGTATACTTCTTCTTCTTTCTTCTTCTTCTTTTTTCTTCTTCTTTATTCTCGCCGACGAGCAGCGTCGAGCCGACGCCGCGCGGCGCAAGCAGGCGGAGGAGGCTGAGGCGTGAGTACACTTCTTTTTTCTTCCTTCTTCTTATTTCTTCTTACGGGCTATGTCTCCTCCACATTAGCATATCGGGGATGCCCGCGCGACGCAAGCAGGCGGAGGAGGCCGAGGCGTGAGTATACTTCTACTTCTTTCTTCTTCTTCTTCTTTCTTCTTACGGGCTATGTCTCCTCCACATTAGCATATCGGGGATGCCAGCGCGACGCAAGCAGGCGGAGGAGGCTGAGGCGTGAGTACACTTCTTCTTTCTTCTTCTTCTTTTTTCTTCTTCTTTATTCTCGCCGACGAGCAGCGACGAGCCGACGACGCGCGACGCGAGCAGGCAGAGGAGGCTGAGGCGTGAGTACACTTCTACTTCCTTCTTCTACTTCGTTCTTCATCTAGTAGGTAAAAAAATATGACGTTCAAAAGAATTTCTATGTAAATCAAATTGCAAAAGAAACCACTTTAACTTCTTCTTCGTCTTCTTCTTTCTTCTTCTTCGTTATTTATCTAGTTGGTAAAAAAACATATGACGTGCATAAGAATTTCTTTGTAAATTAAATTGCAAAATAAACCACTTTAACTTCTTTTTCTTCTTTCTTCTTCTTCGTTCTTTATCTAGTTGGTAAAAAAACATATGACGTGCATAAGAATTTCTATGTAAATCAAATTGCAAAAGAAATCACTTTAACTTCTTTTTCTTCTTTCTTTTTCTTCGTTCTTTATCTAGTTGGTAAAAAAATATATGATGTGCATAAGAATTTCTGCTTAAATCAAATTGCAAAATAAACCACTTTAACTTCTTCATCTTTCTTCTTCTTCTTTCTTCTTATTCTTTCTTCTTCTTCTTTCTTCTTCTTCTTTCTTCTTCTTCTTTCTTCTTCTTCTTTCTTCTTCTTCTTTCTTCTTCTTTCATCACCTTACGGGCTATGTGTCCTCCACATTAGCATATCAGGGATGCCCCGCTTACCCACTGGTGGGTGGAGGTGGACGTTTTCATTTTTTTTTCATTGTCGATATTAATTCCAGCCTTGACGCAGTGGGTGGATGACCACCGATACAAAACACTAGTAACACTAGAGTGTGTGGAGACACTGATGAGTGAATCCAATGGGTGAACGGGGCATCGCCCAGCATATTAAGTGGGACGTTGGACTGTGGCCCTGCTGGGGATTATTATGAACATTGAGAAATACTGCTTCCCATCCTCGTGGACAGTGGCTTATATGTACAAATCTAAACCTGTCTTGAGTGCTACTTATGATGTTAACTGCACGCTATTGCACCCGAAATGTCTCTAAGGGTGTTACCAATCGATCGACGCCATCGATCGACATCGGTCGATGTTGATCGACTGATGTGGTAGCTTTAATTGATCGACGCCATCGACGGACCCCAGTCGACTTACCTATCGATCGATTGCTGATCGATGGCACCGGTCAACGTTGATGACTGGTCGGTCGGAGCGCGGCACGACTGACAAAGCAGCTCGATCGACGTCGATTATTCCATTTTATTCAGCACGATCGATGCCGTCGATCGACGGTCGATCGATTGGTCTGGTAGAAACTATCGATCGATGGCGTCGATCGACGATCGATCGATTGTTGTGGTAACACTCTTAGACACCAAATATCACTACAGTCAGTAGTCACAACCTCCAACACAGGCGCAAATAATTTAATGGCACTTCTAAAATTTTAACTAACCTATCTCAATTATTTCTAAGTGAATATTGTTGCCCGCAGTGTCAAAAAAGAAGCAGTGATAATGGCTAAAGAAATTGAGAAGAGACAAAAGGAATACATCGAGAAACAGAAAATGAAGCACCGATCCACTAACGACAAACGTAAGTATAATGATAATAATATTAGTATCGGTATCCGTTTCTTTTCACTTGGATCTTTTATGGATCTTTTCTTAACAAATTTTCAATTTTAGTAATTCCGCAACAACGCTTGTTGAAAAATATCCTGCGTGCCCCTTCCCCAGTCTACTCCTATGATGAAATAGATAAATACATTATCTATTTAAATAAATAAATGCCTTGGACTAACACACCAATACGGTATTTGACTGACAAGTCAAATCACCTACTTTTTTTAAATGTCAAAAACGTAACCTTGTAGGAAAAAATGTATGAAATATTGAATCGTGACGTCACGATGCAATAGTGTCAAATCAATACTCTTTTAACTTCAATTAGCTGTAATAATTTGTTAAAAGCTCAATAGTAGCTGTAAGATAAAAAATTGTGCCTAATTTTTGAATTCGTCTTTAATCTTAGAATGTCATAATTTATTTTGTATGCAGTCAAATACCCAATTGGTGTGTAAGTCCAAGGTATTTAATTATTATTTTTTAATTTCCCCAGATCACACGCCCCTCAAGACGCCCGGTACCCCTTGCGGTAAGGCCATGGAACCTGTGTACATGGCGGACGGGTTCCAGTACCTCAATTCTGATGAGGAAGACGACAAGGATCCGCCGCCAGCGCCCGCTTGGAGCACTACGAAGGTCTGTTGGGTTTATTTGTTATTGAGAAATTATTATTTCCATCTGCAGAAGCATACTAACATAGGCCATAAGTTTTCATTCTTACTAACAAAAATTGGACTGTGTAATTGTCTGTATTGAAAATAAATTCTTATTTATTATTATTAATACCATCATCAGCATTGTCGACGTCGTCGTCATCAAAGTGATGATACCCATCATCGTCGTCATCGTTAACTTTATCATCATTATCATCGTCATAAATACTTCACACGAGCTCTACAAAGGTCTGTTAGGTTTATTTATTTGTTTTCGGGAGACCAAAAGTATTATCTTCGTCATCATCACCGTTGTCGACGTCGTGGTCCTCTTCATCATCATTGTCATCATCATCATTATCATCGTCATAATTACTACGAACGAGCTCTACTAAGCTCTGTTAGGTTAATTTATTTGTTTTCGGGAAACCAAAAGTATTATCTTCGTCATCATCACCGTTGTCGACGTCGTCGTCATCTTCATCATCATTATCATCGTCATAATTACTACGAACGAGCTCTACTAAGCTCTGTTAGGTTAATTTATTTGTTTTCGGGAAACCAAAAGTATTATCTTCGTCATCATCACCGTGGTCGACGTCGTGGTCCTCTTCATCATCATTGTCATCATCATCATTATCATCGTCATAATTACTACGAACGAGCTCTACGAAGGTCTGCTAGGTTTATTTATTTGTTTTCGGGAGACCAAAAGTATTATCTTCGTCATAATCACCGTTGTCGACGTCGTCGTCATCTTCATCATCATTGCCATCATCATCATTATCATTAATTATCATAATTACTACGAACGAGCTATGCGAAGGTCTGTTAGGTTTATTTGTTTGTTTTCGGAAGACCAAAAGTATTATCTTCGTCATCATCACCGTTGTCGACGTCGTCGTCATCTTCATCATCATTGTCATCATCATCATTATTGTCATCACCACCATCATCATTATTGTCATCACCATCATCATCATTATTGTTGTAACCATCATCATCATTATTGTCATTATCATCATTATCATCGTCATAATTACTACGAACGAGCTATGAAGCTCTGTTAGGTTTATTTATTTGTTTTCGGGAGACCAAAAGTATTATCTTCGTTATAATCACCGTTGTCAACGTCGTGGTCATCATCATCATCACCGTAATCATTACTATGAACGAGCTATTCGAAGCTCTGTGAGGTGTATTTATTTGTTTTCCGGAGACCAAGTTTTCCATTAGTACAAGGTATAGTTGCAAAGTAATGACATCGTCATTACTACGATCATCATCATCATTATCGAAGTCATCATTATTGTCATTACCACCATCATCATCATCATTATTGTCATCACCATCATCATCATTATTTTGTTGTCATCATCATCATCATTATTGTCTTCACCTTCATCATCATTATTGTCATGATTATTGTCCACATCATTATTGTCATGGCCATAATCATCATTATCGTCATCATTATTGTTATCACCATCATCATCATTATCAACTGCATACTCATTTTCATCTTTGTCATCATAATCAGCCCAGTAACGTCAATCGGTCAAACTCGCACACGTAATATCTGCGCGAACGGGATGATAACGCCGATTCTCAAAGTGAAAACTCGTCTAGGATCCTGTATTTTTTTTTAATATGTGACCTCTCCCTCTCTCCTCAGGGTCGCAAGCACCAGCTGATGATCCAGTTCGGAGTGTCGCAGCCGCTGGTGGACCGTCTGTTCAGCGTGCGAGTGCACAGCCCGGACCTGCGCGAGATCTTCCCGGAGATCGACCGCGCGCGCCTCAAGCGCACCTCCTCCGCCGTGTGGCGCACCCCGCCCGCGCAGCGGCTGCCCACGCTGCAGGAGTGACCAGGTACTGTGCTGATGATGACTGCACATCTAGCCTATCTGATTACTACTTCTCTCGCGCGAGATGATAATAATAATACCTCCGGCCGTATATCAGCCATGGCGGCCGGTCTTAAGATTAGCCAGCTACGCAGGATAGTGCGCAAGCACAGGTGCACGCCCAATTCCCTCACTATCATAGGTTGGTAGGACAGTAATCCGACGCAGGACTGACGGCTTAACGTGCGTACCGAGGAACACGAGATGAAAATTTTCGGCCCTTTGAGCGGGGATCGAACCCGCGACCTCTTGACTTAATAGGTCAACTTCTTGACCATTAAACCAAACTCTCCGTTGTACTTCACCGGCGCAAGATCACACCGGAGATCAATATGTCAGCTTTTGTGAAGTTTGAGCTGGCACAAGTCATTTATATGTATTAGAAAAAGTTTTGGTCCAAAAACACTGCCTTGGGGCACACCGTAGAAAATAGTTTTACTTAACTTTGGTGAGTGTTCGGTTGAAACACACAGCTCGACCATTTAGGTGATTCCTTAAAAGAGAGTGCACTTTGTATTACAGCCGATACTGCGCAGTTTACCTGAATAAAAATTACACTGAAACAGTGTCAAACGCATCGTCAAAATCACAAAATATGCAAAGTTTAGTAATATGTTTTCATCTGCATTTTTCAAAACATCATTAAACCCCATGTTTCCCACGTAGGCACTGGAGACCTAACTCACCAGCAAAAACAAGACAACAGTTATAAAATGTTACTTACATTATTGTGGTGTTCTATCCCTTGAAAGTCCTTTATACACATAATTATCTAATTTTGCCATTTTCTTGTCAAATAAGCACAACATTTAATTCTCTATTTCAGGTACACTCACAGGTGTGGTATTCAAAGTCGCTGGCTGGCTATCTTTTGTAAATATAATGTTAGTGAACTTGTTATGGCTTATATAATATTATGTAATCATGGGTATTATAAAAATAGTTGCGTACTACAAGTTACGTAATGTTTTAGACAATTTTTATATACGATTTACTATAGGACCAATCATCGATTTTATGTAAATAGTATCTATTGTTCATTCAATTACATTTCTGTATTAAGATTCTCTGTCATTAACGTTATCAGAAAGCGCTCAAAATTTAGACTCCAAAAAATTTGGACCAACATTAATAATTACTTCAAGCTAAGACATAAAATAATTTAATATTAAAATGACATTCAAACATTCTTCTTATCAAATCTATAATTTATTTATAAAAAGAAAACTTCATTTTTGTTGACTAGAAATTTTAACTCTGAACACTCAAATACAGCTAAAGAATACAAAATTTTCAACAAATAGTATGATCTATTTTCTCATTTATAATTCACAAAATCAATAACTCTGTCTGCCCCGACTCTTTAACCTATATGTGAATCAGTTGATAGGCGCACTCAATAGCGCCAACGTTGGTTGTTACATTGACGGGATAAGCGTGAATAACATCAGTTACGCAGACGATATGGTGCTGTTGAGTCCGTCTGTCAGTGGGTTACGGAGGCTCCTGTCTATCTGTGAGTCCTATGCAGAGGCTCATGGTCTCAAGTATAATACAACCAAAAGCGAATGGGTTCTATTTCAGTCAAGGACTCTTAACTATACAAACGTTCCTGAAATATCGCTCTGTGGGTCAACACTAAAACGTGTCCGGAGTTTTAAATACTTGGGACACTGGGTCACTGTGGACTTAAAAGACAACCTCGACATAGAAAGGGAGCGTAGGTCGCTGGCTGTGCGCTGTAACATGCTGGCTCGCAGGTTTGCTCGGTCCACTAGGTCAGTCAAAATAACGCTTTTCAAAGCATACTGCAAAACATTTTATACCTGTAACCTGTGGGTTAATTTTACCCAGCGTGCATACAGCGACTTGCGTGTTCAATACAACAATGCCCTGAGGATACTGCTGGGGCTGCCGTGGCGATGCAGTGCATCCGGCATGTTTGCGGAGGCGCAAGTTGATGGCTTTGCCGCCATCATTAGAAAGAGGTGTGCTTCAGCGATCACTCGTTTGCGTGGCAGTACCAGCACTATCCTGAGGGTGTTTGTTGACAGATGGGATTTACCTATTATCCAAAGATGGGTTACAATTCACACCACTAAATTGTAATAATTGTAATTGTGTTCTATTTTGCTGTGCTGTACATACTAACACTAGTTTTTTAAGGAATATTGTTACTAACTTTTTATGGGCCCAGCCTGAAATAAATGATTTGAATTGAATTGAATTGAATAAGCTGTAGAAAAAGTTGAGTATTTCATATTATTTGATGAAAGTTTTTTAACTATCCCGTATTTTTAGTAAATGTGGATATGCCTGCATAGATAGAAAGAATAATCCTTAAAACACTGCACTTACGGACGGACCCTTAAGTGCCCTTATATAGATAGTAATAATAATATATAATGTTAGAACATGAACTTTATCTTGTATAGTAAAATGTTGAATAAGGAAAATAAAGCGTAGGTTTAGTAAGTAAACATCTTAAACATCATCATATAGCTGGAATACTCTTTTTCAGAGTTTAAAAATTAAGGTGCCATGTAATTATGTCGTCATCATCATTATCCTAGCGCCTCTCCCGGTTGCATCTTCGGCCAATGCCTTGGTGCCCAAGGTACGCTACGACTATGATCCAGAAATAAGTATGATCTTGAATACTAAAATTATGTATTCAGAGTAAATTATGCCATGGATTTGAATTTAGGTACATTTAAGTTATTCGTCCAACAACTCTTTGATAGAGAACAAGATTATTTGATTTACGAGAATGATGTTTTCTTTGGATGTAAAAGAAAAAGAGATACTTATCATGGCACATTGGTAGTAATAACTTTGTTAAAAAAAGGCCTCAATTTTCTTTAAAACTTGCTTTTTATTTTCCTTATTTTTATTTTAAATAATTCATTGTTATCTTATCAAAATGCAATGTTGAGATATGGCATGCATTAGCTACACAGTAGAATTGAATTCAAGCAAGTCTAAACGAACGTGCCAATAAGTTGAATATCATAGGCCCAATGAGGGTTTTACTGAATTAGATTTCCGTTAGATGGTGTAACATAAATAGTTTCAAGTTATGCTGTCATTGGTTGCTGGTCTCCTTTAGAAATAGACCAACCACAGTATAGGCACCGTGCAGAAACTGTAGAGTGCGTTATTATCCCGGTTTTTTTTTCTGTGGTTTGACAGTAGAATTTGACATTGAGGGTAAAAGTTTCGAATATGAGTCACTAGATGGCAGAATAAGGCACCGTTTTTTCCGTGGTTTGACAGTGGAAGTACCGACATTGAGAGTAAAAGTTTTGAATACGAGTCACGAGATAGCAGAGTCATCGCTACCACGGTGCCTATATTTAAGCTTACTTTACATTTATCGGAAATAAAATCAGAATCAACATTATGCTGTTTTCACGGATCTTGTTAAAATAAACCAATCACCGTTTAGTTGGACAAAGGCCATCTAGTGGATATTTAATTCAGAAATAATATTCATGTGAATATTATTATTTATTCATCGAAACCCGCTGTTTTCTATTGCTGGTATATAAAATAATTGATTATGTATAATGGTGTAAAAAGATAATTTTGTTTATGGCATGCCTGTTGCAATTGGTTGGATTGTGTGACTACACGTATTTTAGAATTATGTTTTAACACTAAGACTGTTGTTATGTAATATGGATTGTAAGTTAGAAAATAAAAATTTACGTCTAGTAACTATTTCTTTGTTTTCTATTTATTTTAAAATATTTAGATTTCTGTTTGGTCTCAATTTTAGTCTTGTTACGAGAATTTTGGCTATTTCTAGCAGGAATAAGGAAGTAAAAAGTAAACCAGTAAATCTAAAACAATACTTTATTGCTAAATACCACTGCATCCTTACATAATTGATTTCAGTTAACACTAGTCCAGTACCCATCAATATGCAACATAAAATAATTTTCATTTTCTTGAATAAATATGGTGAACCAACGAGTATCCCAGCTTATCGGTAAAAGGTGTTGAAGCCAGTTGCGTGAATTGCGTGTTTCCACGGATAAACTACGGACACTCGCCCGGAATGTCGGCAATCGCGTACTCTATTGCAATCCAAATGGCAGTTCCAATAAATATCGTTTCGTTCGGCCAAATCGTTTGTTGGTCCTTCGAGTCGGATCTTGGTGCCTCAGAATGTCGTATTTCCAAAATGTCATGCGGGGATTTTCTTGACCTATTTCATCTCATCTCATCTGTATATTACAGACAACGTACCGAGGTGGTAGCTTTGATACTTGTAGGTTTAACATGATTTTGATATGACCCTCAAAAGTCCCGCTTACCATTTTTTGGAAATCCATCTTTTCTGACCTAACAGGACCAACTTAGCGAACGATTCCACCCTCATATTCCCTCTTAGTTAAGAGCGGCGGCACCAGAGATGATCTCAATAAGTTCTCTGGTGATGACAGCCTGCCGAGTCCTGTTGAAGGTGAGAGTGAGTTTGTCAATCATCTCTCCAGCGTTCTTGGAAGCGTTGTCCATGGCCGTCATACGGGAGGACTGTTCGGAGCAGGCGCCTTCCTTCAACGCGTAGAAGATCATGGACGCGAGAGAGAACTCCATGTAGGATTGGATCACGTCGGAGTCGAGCGAGTCGTATACGGCCAGTTTGGGGGCGTTCTGGAAATAAAGTATACAATGTGAGTAATGGTTGAAAAAATAAATTATGAAATAACTTTCCGCTGGAAGTGCACATCAGGAATAGACAGTTCATTCAATTCCTGCATGATGTTAATAGATAACCTACATACCTTTTCTTAATCAATATATGCAGCATAGTTAATGCTAAGTTGTTGAAATGCCAACTCTCAGAATTACTGATTATAAAAGTCAACTAGTTTCTTATAAATATATCTACTTCCATTATACATATGGCAACAAATAAAGACACTACTGATCCCAATCGTCGACTTAAGTGTCAAATCTAGTAACTCCATCAAAAAATAAAATACAGGAGACACATTCACCACAATTTGAAAAAAGAACATTTTAAAAATAATTGAGTGATGAGGTCTGACACTTTACCCTTAAGCTGGTTGCTGATGAAAAGAAATTCTCTCATACTTGCTGCGCCTTAACAGTGTCTGTTTTTTGTTCCACTCCTGTATGACACAATCTCTACTAATATAAAAAAGTTTGTTTGATTGTTTAAACGCGCTAAGCAGGAATATATGGTTCGAATAAAAAAAAAATTGCGTTGGTTAACTTGGATAGTCCATTAGTCGAGGAAGGCTTTGAGCTAGTGTGCGGAAACCGAATTCCAAGCCGCTATTTAATTTATGAAAAACCCAACAAAGCTGCACTCACCTCAACAGACTTCTGGCTGTACAGAGGCAGGTCGGACTGCGCGTACGACACGACCGACTTGAACTTGTTGTAGATGATCTTGCCCGAGCCGAAGTCGTAGCCCGAGGTCAGGATGCCGCTGGCGATCTTCGACGCGTCGATGAAAGTGGGGGGCAGGCGGCCGATCTGAAATGAAATGTGCATTAAATTAAAATTATTTCGTCATGGCAGAGACAGATGTATTTGGAAGTAAATTTAAAGTCGTGCAGTCCGCACACTAGCGCCGCCAATTGTTTTTATTTAACTGTATGTAACGAATTTAAGATAAAAGGCGCACTTAAAAAAACATTTATGATTTCTTAAAAGTGGCTGATTTATTTTACATTGTTCACCATTGGGTAGTCATAATCTAAAATATTGCTAAAATTGGCCACTTTAAGCCATACTTACACACATAAGATGCAGTTTGAGGTTTTAGGGTTAGCAAGATATTTTTACGAATTGGTCCATGGAACTCACGAGAGGTGCTGGTGTGGTCCTTATATTTTTCAAGTTGGACAACTGCCCCTTGTTGGTCCCACTTGTTGGACGGAACAGTTTGACCACCACCCAGTAGTGGCTGGTATTCTATCAATACAAGTCATCCGTTTGACTGGTCTAACGGTCCATACCACTAGGCCACATCTCTTTCTGTGAATACAAGTCAAATGATAGCAAACCCTCACCTCATTGCAGACAGCAATAATATTCTGCCCGTACAGCCGCTGCAGGATGGCGCGCGACTTGTCTCCCACGCAGATGACCTTGATGTTGTCCGCGCCAGGTTCGGCCAGACGCAGGCGGATCACCTTCGACACTCCGGTGTGGACGGCGCCACACAGACCTAAGGGAAACGAACTGGGTGTCACCAAATTGCGTGCGTTTAGCAGAAAAAAGCGCTAGGAAGCGTTTGTAAGCAAAATGGCGATTGTTAAGCAAAATGGCGGATTGTGTCAGCGCAACTGAAGTTAGCAAACACGTCCTGGCCGGAAACTGTAGTTTGTTTTTTAGCCCTAGTAAGCGCTCTCAAACGCTTTTTTCTACCAAACGCACCCATTGTGTTTTTTTATATGTCATATAGTAATGTGCCGGATCGCTAAAAATGTTGAACCGCCGATACGGATACGGATATTCGGTGACAAGATCCGCGGATACGGACACGGATCTTAATCTACTATACTAATAATGATGCCATCCCGGCCGGTTTCAGCCATGGCGATCACTTCTGGCTCCGTATACTAATTTATATCTGTACTAATATATAAAAGTTAGGAGTTTTTTGTTTGTTAGTTTCTTTGAACGCGCTAATCTCAGGAACTACTGAACCGATTATTTGACGAGGAAGGCTTTAGGCTATTGGAAATCGAAATCCACGCGGACGGCGTCGCGAGCGTCCGCTAGTTAAATATTAAAGGGGTTGACGTTTGGGTGGATAATAGATGCAAAATAGGACGCAAAAATAAATAAATAATGCATAGGGTTTATGAAAAATAGTTGTTTTAAAGTTCACTAATACCCATGCATCTACTATTTTTTTTTCTATTTTATTCATCTTATTTTCCATCTATTTCCGATCCACCCAAACGTCTATAAGTTTATTACGAAAGAGGATAAGTGATATCAGAAATCAATCAGGATCATAGTCACAGCGTACCCTGGTCTCCGAGGCAATAGCCAAGGATGCAACTGGGATAAGCACTATAATGATAATGTTATATAAAGAGAGACTATTTCTCTTACCTCTGTCAGAGGTCATGGCAACATACAGCTGCTTGGGGTCGTCTTCAGGGGCAGTGACCTGAAATACAAGCATTTTAACAAAAATATAATAAAAGCATAAAATTATATGAGGGTTGCAAGAGCATTCAATCATTCATTCTTCACACCAATTGCCTAGCCCAAAGTAAGCTCGTAGCTTGTACTGGCTCATTCAATTTGACCCATCCCTGGCTTATTAAAATCTAATTTTCCCCCTCACCCGCAAGCGGCAAGAAACTCGATAGTTGTTCTTTTAAATTTTTTAATATAACAATTTAATAAAGACTCAGCAATTAGATTTACAAGGAAATAATTTTGCATGTCAATTTTTTTTTACCCCACTTCGACGTGAGAAGACGAGAAGTTACGAGAAGAAGTAATTAAGTAATGAATTACAAACTACAGTTTCCATTGCTAATTTAATAGTAAAGAAAATATAAAATAGTCATGGTAATTCTAGAATGAAACATGCATGACAAAAATATGACCCATAAGATTGATGGTATGATAACAAACACTAATTTCATATGACGATTGAAGGCACTCTAGTTTGTTCCTTACCTCGGCTCTCTCGTAGAACTGCACGGCACCCTCGCCGTACGGGCGAGCGGCCTTCAAGTCACGCTCGGCACGAGTGTATCTGATGAAGATAATAGATAGTAAGTTAGGTTTAAGCTCATTCCGTTCTTATGCAAGAATCAGCTTGTTTAACTGTCTCCGTAGTGAAGTGGTTAGAGTTAGGACATTGCAGGCTTGAATCACCTGATTGTTCAGTAAGAATTATGATTTAGTTCAGAAGACATGTTAAGCTATTGGTGCCGACTACGGACCCAATAGTCTGATTCCCCTTGTAAGGGTTACAGAAATCGGATGACAGTCGCTCCACTGTAATTACCAAGCCATTGATGATATTTGGTGTACAGGCAGGTTATGGGCTGACCTAAATTGTACTGAAATTAAATGCTCCCATGGGGTAAAACAGGAATCTTGATAGGAATCTCAAGCCACTGATAAAATTGATAATACAGGCAAAGCCAACTAGTTTATAATAAAGTCCACCCACATTGAAAAATATAATTGTTATAATAGAAGCAATTAAGTAACAAATAATACTCACAGCTATTACATTAGATCTGTGCTGTGTGACATTTTATCAATAAAAAACAAAATCAAACTGTCTCACATGACATTTAACTTTCTGACAAGAAATCTAAATCTATTACCTGTAAAATGTTTAAAACAGTATTCTAGATAAGAAAAAATAAGAAATTTTAAAAAAATTACACTATGTTGCCCTATTGTTACCATACAGTTAACATTCTAATAGGATCCACTAGAATCTTTAACTTTTAAGCCCCGTCTTTGCAATATGGGGCGCACTACAATAGATTATTGAGTTTGTCTGGTTTGCTGGGACTTAACAGGTTTACATTGGGCATCTCATTTTTTTCTTTTATTTCCTTTTTTTACTATTGGTCATAAGCTAAGGACTCAGATTAAAACTGTATTGTACAGCACTGGTTAGTAGCAAAGTTTAAAAATAAAGAAGTTACCAAAGAGGTTTTATGATAAACTGCTTCTTTCTTACTTCTGAAAAAAAAGTGGGCGTAGTAAAGAGGTACATTATCATCTTACTTAGCAGCTGACACCATCTTCATGGACTGTGTGATCTTCTGAATGTTCTTTACGGACTTCAGACGCATCTGAATGGCCTTCAATGTGGCCATGTTACGGCTTTGTTGGGTGTTAACCACCGCCACCACCTGGGTGACACCCGGCCCGAGACGACCCAGCATTTTTATGGTATCTGAAAAAATAAATCAAAATATACCCGATTATTACAGGTTATGTCCTCCAGCCTCCAAAGTTATGTAAGAAGGTTGGATATCAAACGCTGTTATCAGCCGACTTAACAGTTATTATTCTGCACAAAACACTTAGAAATTAACACACACTGTAAAGAAATAAATTTTAATACTTGTAAAAAGGTCAAATACTAACATTGATGGGCTTTTTGTAAGAAAAATCACCAGCCGACAGAAAATGTCGCTGGCCGAAAACGTCTGATCGGGGATGCCAGTTTAAAAAGATTCAATATGAACGCTACTCCAAAATCCCAATACGCTTTTTTTAGCCACAAATTATTCGAAACAAATGTTTAATGCCCGTTTTATAATTTCATACACCTTATTTAAAATTATAATACGGTATTAATTTATGATTTGTTAATGTCATGTTTATTATTTGAGAATGGAAAATTATATTTCTATGATCACATTCTATCACACTCCTTTGCACAGGAACGAATTATTAATTTACCTACATCCTTACACTTTATGTGGCGAACACCAAACAATTTGGCATAAGCTTTATTAAAATATCAACGCATTAATGAAATAAATACATACGTTTGTAATTAGCTATTAATGCCAATGAATTATTATGTACATCATTGTTAGTTGAACTTAGCTGTCAGAACCTTAAATTTCGTTTTACGTTAACGGAACGTACTATAACCCGTTAAAATTTAAGAGACATATATTTTGATAAGAAATATAAGTAAATATATTACTTTCTTAATTATTTCAATATTAACAAATTGACTAAGGAAGAGGTGACTAATTTCTTTTGTTTTTATTATTTTTAAGTGATAAAACTAATAATTACGCGATGCCTACCCCAGAAAAGAATGTACTGAGCAATCCAGAAGATGCTCTGGACCAGCCCACCAGAGAAATAAGTCAAACGGATCATCTAAACAAGAAGTTGTTAACATCATTGTTTAACAGAATGAACGATGGCGAAGATAGCAATTTAAATAAAATGTTAGAACCAGAAAACACGCCAGAAGATGAAAACGAATGGAAGGACTAAATTGACAGTGCTTTTATTAGTGAAATTACGAATAAACCCAACGTATTATTAAGGATTTTGTAATAAAACTGACATGAATTTGTATTTTTAAAAGTTTGTTTTCATTTCCTTCCTATTAAGATCCCTGCCTCAAGGAACCACTTTTTAATTGATACTATTTTTAATTTTGTATAGTTGTTAAGGAACTCTAGCCTAACATAACATTAAATTCATAAAAATTCAACAACAAATTAATGTCTCACTAGGAAAATGAAACATTTTAATTAAAAATTAAAGTATCAGCCTACTAGCGGCCGCCCGTGACTCCGTCCGCGTGGATTTCGATTTCCCATAGCCTTAAAGCCTTCCTCGTCAAATGCACTATCCAATACAAAAATATTTTATCAAATCGGTCCAGTAGTTCCTGAGATTAGCGCGTTCAAACAAACATACAAACAAACAAACTCTTCAGCTTTATATATTAGTATAGATTTAAGTCCCACTGTATGGCAAAGGCCTCCATCATTGGAAATCCTGTTTTAGTTACAACAATGAGTTTTGGCTTAATCACCGCGCTTGCCAAGTGTGGGTTGGTGATCACAAACTCTGATTGTGTTCAGAAAACCGACACAACTTTACCCAACCTAGGAATCGTACCTAGGACCTCGAGACCACAGCCTGGTACTTAAACCACTAGACCATTGGAAGAGTTTAACAGTTTAAGAATAAATTAAAATGATAAGAAGCTTTACATTTGTTGAACCTTATTATTACCTAATTTGCTAACACAAAATATATTCTTCATGCCTAAAAACCTTGCAATCAAACATCATTAATAAAGAAAATAAGTTGTACAAAGTGTAGCTTTTATTCCCGAAACTAGAGGTACCCAAACCTTTCTAGACCCCTTAAACATTTTACTTTATAGGGTGGACTCAAATGAGTGGGTTGTTGTTCTTTGATTGCCTAGTAACATTGGCTCTCCCTCTTATAAGCTCAAGGATATAGTAGTCATTCGATTCACATTATTATCAGTGCTACAACAGCCCAATAAAATGGGGCGTGATGTAATCTATGTTACATAACAGTTTCTGTTGTGAGACGGTTCTCTAGAGATAACTGATAGAACCATTCATGGTTTCTCTTCTTATTAGTTTAGTGAATTAATCACAAATATGCTTGTTATTTGATGATTTATTGTAACAGAAAACAGTTTATTCTTTGTGGGAAAGAAGGAAATAAAACACATAAGAAACAGTAACTTGAATAATATTTTTATTATGTACTACACGAGTTATAATGAGGAATGTTCTTATTTACATAGCTTTTGCATTTCATTAACTCCAATATAATTATTTTATTTGTTGAACATTTACTATACAGTTACCATCGGATGGATGTATAATTATTATTCTACTGTAATAACAGCCGCAACGAAAATTAATACTGGAAATAAATTATATGATTGTTGCGTTTACAAATGATTTTTTTTTTATTGTAAACAGATAAGCGAAGCTTCACAGTAATAAAATTATTGCGATTAAAACTTCTACTCATGGCATCTTACTCATAAATAACATACATAAATAGGACACAGTTTCCTATCAACAACCTGCTTCATAATAATATAACACACAAAATTAAAATGTCAAAAAATCAAAATTGTAGACATTAAAACTTCAAAAAATCTGTACATAGAAAAATATATTGGGAATATATATTTATAATGATTTTTTTTTACAAGGGAACCAAGGTTTTGTGGGGTAAAATAATAATTAGGTAATTTACATCGAAAACCGGACCCTCATTGCACAAAATGAGTTTAACAAGTAACCTTTTTAAAAGTTTCTATTGAATTAAATATATAAATTTAGAAGTTTTTACCACAATATTTAGTTTCAAATTTAATATATTTTGTGCAGTAACGGTCCAGTTTTTGAATAGATTTGTGTTTACAATTTTTAAAGACTTTGTGAAATAAAACAATATATTGTACAACGATTGCAACTATTGCTCAGAGCCGGCGGGCGACGGCAGCTATGCGCAACCTGGTAACAAACACATACCTGGAATTAATAGAGACGTACTTTTAAATACCTAAAACTTATACATATGTTAGTGGTACAAGACCGGAGCTGAAGACAGTCGCGGCCGAAATCGGCCGGGACTACATCACATCACTTATGGTGGTAAATAAAATATTCATTCGACTTGAGTGGTCAACATTTTAAAACGGAAAAAAAATATCTACGGAATAAATAAATCAGTAACCTTTTTTTTGAAAAAAAAAAAAGAAATGTTTACTTTTTGCCAGGAATGTCAAACTAATCACAGTCAAAATTTAAAAAAAATCGATACCCTACTATAGTTAAATAGTTACAATGGACGAAATAAAAACTTCAAAATTAAATGGTTTTGGCACAAATAAAACCTTCTTTTTTCACAATATACGGTAGCCTTTGTTCTTTCTCAAGGTCTACAGATAGTCTGTGTGAAATTTCATCAAAATACGTTGAGAGGTTTAAGCGGTAAAGCGTAACAGAAAGACAGAGTTACTTTCGCATTTATACTATTACTATGTATTAATAGAGATACTCACCTAACAATAATACGGTGTCGGTCCGGTCGCTTAGGCCGCCTTCTCTATCATGTCGATGTTTATTTTGTAAAACACGTACGGGTAGTACTCCGACTGGCCAAAGCCGAGCCCGGCTAATTCAGCGCTCTGTTGAATAACACATTCATGAATAAGAAATTGCAAAAGAAATGTAAATGGAATTGCAGAATAAACTACTATGACTTTCAATATCATGTGTTTTTTTTATGTGGAGCTAAAAAAATATGCTGCGATAGATAAAAAAATATTTCAGAACATCACATACATTGATCTGACTCCGTGATAAGTAGCTTAAGTACTGGTGTTACAGATATCAGAATCAACAGTGGTAATACAAATACACTTAAACTCTGTCTCCGTGTCAGCTGTCTATTTCTGTGTCTGTGTATGATTTTGTGTCTGTCTGTGCGTGTCTCTGTGTCAGCTGTCAATTTCTGTGTCTGTGCATGTTTCTGTGACAGCTGTCTACTTCTATGTCTGTGCATGTTTGTGTGTTAGGCTGTGTGTGTCTCTGTGTCAGCTGTCTATTTCTGTTTCTGTGCGTGTAGGTGTTTGTGCATATTTGTGTGTCTGTCTTTGCATGTTTTTGTGTCTATCTGAGGATGTCTCTGTGACAGCTGTCAACTTTTGTGTCTGTGCATGTTTGTGTGTTAGGCTGTGTGTGTCTCTGTGTCAGCTGTCTATTTCTGTTTCTGTGCGTGTTTGTGTGTCTGTTGTGTTTGTTGGGCATGTAGGTGGGTCTATACTACTACTGTTGTTTGTAAGTGTCTCCGTGCGAGCGTGTGCTTGTCCGTGGCTCTGTGGCGTGCGTGCGTTTGTGTACGAGTATGTGTGTGTCTGCTATCTTTGTAAGGGTGTTACCACACCAATCGATCGATCGTCGTCGGGGTGTATCGACGGTAGAATGGAATAGTCGACGTCGATCGACCTGTTTCCACTGTCTGTTTCTATATCGTTTTCTGTGTCTGTGTGTGTCTCTGTGTCAGCGGTCCATTTTTGTGTCTGTGCATGTAGGTGTTTGTGCATATTTGTGTGTGTGCATTAAAGTGTTTGTGCATATTTGTGTCTGTGCATATGTGTGTCTGCTGTCTGTGTACTCACGTCCTGCGCGTTGGAGCCGTGCGTCTGCGCGGAATGGTCGAGATGCGCGTACAGCTGCTGCAGCACGTCGCGCAGCTTCTTGACGCTCTTGCGAGACGGAACCATCACCACGGCTTGGAAGTTCACAGGGAGACCGTATCTGTGTATGAACGAGGTGATATTATGTTAAAAGTATAGCAATAGTTAAAACTCAAAACTCAAAATATACTCAACACTCAAAATATACTTTATTCATGTTGGCCTCTGCAAGGCACTTATAAATCGTCAATTAGTACAATAGAATGACTCGACCACCGACTTCTTAATGCAGTCATCTACCGAGAAGAAGCGGCAAGAAACTCGATAATTGCTCTTATCAATCGCCAAATAATAGCAATAGTTTGTCCATACAATAAGATAACATACTTGTACTAGGTCATACAGTTACCTCTTTCAAGTATATAATTAAAAATATATTTAACATGAACATGAGCTTAAGTCCTAGTCGACCAGTCCCCAAAGGCGGCACCTGTTCACAAGTATGACGTATGCGTCAGCCATCATCTCACTCAACCATTTTAGAGGGAATGAAATGACCCGCCACATAGCGCCACCACCCCAGAGACATTATAGTGAGTTACATCGATCAGCTCGGTAGCCTAGTGGTAAAAGGCCGCTTCACATACGTGAGGACGGCGGTTCAAATCTGTTCAGGCACGCACCTCTAGATTATCTTAAATCAATGTGCGTAATTTCATACCAACTGTACGGTGAAGGAAAACATCGTAAGGAAACCTACACACTACTAGTAAGGTGTGAAATGGAGAAGGCAACGGAAAACCACTCCATATTAAAATTACCAAGAGAGTTGTTGTGTGTTTCATTTCATTCAATGATCACGACCCTCACTAACGAGGAATACGACTCAAGGAGGAGGAAGCAATGTTGATCTAGTGGTTCAGGGGTTCACCTTTGTCCTGGAAACAGCTCGAGGGAAGGGGGGGGGGGGGGGCTTGTCATGATCCCGTGACTTCCCCCCTGAATCCGCCCTTGAGTAATCACCAGTGTGACGACTATGGTTGAGTACGAGAAAAATTAAAAGAACGGTTCCAGTACGACATACACTTAAATTAGTGTTGTAGATTAAAAGTCATGTAAATAATTGTGAACTTACCTTAGCACCGATTCGACGAACACACGAAGGGCCTTAACGTGTATCCATGCACAGAAGCACTCGGAGAAGTTGACCTTCAACCATCTGACGAGAGGACCCTGGGGAATAAACACAGAAGAAATTATATTTGTATTTAGCCTATATCAATTTGAGTTGACTGGCTATTTAAGCAAAAGCGTATGAGTATACGTAGAACTTGATAATCTGACCAAAGCATTTGACTGTGTTGGCCTCAGATTTAAATGAGCTTCTATTTTCAAATAAGTTGGTGAAACGCAACCTAATTTAAAATATATTTATATATATTAACCCCACGCTTTAAGACAAAAGTTGTATGTGAACATTGATTTAGATATTCTCCTTCGAATCATCAAGAGGTACCCCAAGGTACAATATTGGGGTCATTATTTTATGTTTTAGGTAATCTATCTACTAGATAATATTTTCTTGGTGTCGCAGAACTAAATTACTCGCCACAAGACTGGGAAAAGAATATAATCCTTATGCAAATAACAATAAGGTAGCTAAATCCACTCACGAATTGCTTCTTCTTGTCAGTGACGAGCTTGGTGATCTCGTTCTTGCCGGCGGCGAGGTCGTTCTCGTTGTAAGAGAACTCGCGCACCACGAACTTGCGCTCGCGAGCGTGCAGCTTGAATTCATCCACTACCTGGGGGTTTACAATATAGATAGATTTGAATAACTAACTTACTTACTAACTTTTATGGCTCAATGACCCAAAGTGTGTCTTGGCTTCCGAAACAAGATTTGAATAAGAATCAATAATTGGAGAACGAAGAACAATTTTATGAGGGCCATCTTTCACCTATAAGGGGACCTGGGCATATGGGCATTTAAACCTCTTGTTTAGTAAACGTGGGGCCCCCAGAACCTAGTCTGATGGCCCCAATTGATGGCGGGGCCCTGGGCACTTGTCCATTGTGCCCAGAGGGAAAGACGGATCCGCTTTTTTTATACTCTATTGCGCCAAGATTTGACAGTTTTCACTACTCATGTTGTGGTTACCTTGCAAAACAAACAGTTACGTTAAATATTTGAAGAAACTATAAATTCGATATTGATTAATTCAACTTTGTTATTCTATAGGAACGAGTATCGTTTAGAAGCAAAAAAGTATATTTAATTTTCCAAAAATAACTCGTAAGCTAATTTTATGGTCGATAAATTGAGTCACTCTTTGACTTGAATCTAGAAAAAAAAAGGATTTGATTGTTTAAGTTTCCAGAGCGTAGTAACATACCTCTTTCTTATTACAGAAATCATTAATCACACGAAGAAGAACGCTACAAAACATCACACACATAATAATAACAATATTAAGTGGGACGAATAGTCGAAGACGATCCAAAATCCTGAGGGATAAGGCTAGGTAATTCTCGAAGCGATTGAGCCAGGGGATACCTTCGGGGATCAAGTCAAGTATCTCCTGAGGATCAAGAAAGTGTATCCCCTTTTTTGCAACTCTTTTACGCGCTATAGTTAGCGGATTCTCTGGGGTTAAGGTAGGGGATCCCCTGGGGGATTATCACGGGATCCCCGGGGGATTGATAGGGGATTCCTGGGGGATTAATAGGGAATACCCTGGGGGATTAATGTAGGGTATCCCCTGGGGGATAAACGCAGGGGATTCTGGTAAAAACACCCACCACCACAGACTATATCACAAACAAATATAATAATAAACAAGTTGGAGACGAACACTAGCCTTCTTGAAGAGCGTGACGGTGAAGAGGCCGTAGTCGTTGTCCTGGTGGATGAGCTGCGTCGAGCGCGGCACGATCATGTCCGTGATCTTCTCGTAGGTGGCGCGAGCCAGGGGATTCCCATGGTGGATCAGACCAGGGGATCCCCTTGGGAGCAAGGTATTAGATCCTCACGGGGATTTGAAACTGGGATACCTTCGGGGATCAAGTCAAGTGTCTCAGGGGGTCAAGATTGTGGATACCTTAGGGGATAAAGCAAGCGGATCCCCTGAGGGATTATCAGGGGATCCCTGGGAGATTTATAGGGGATTCCTGGGGGATTAATAGGGGATATCCTGGGGGATAAAGCAAGCGGATCCCCTGGGGGATTATCAGGGGATCCCTGGGGGATTAATAGAGGATATCCTGGGGGATTCATGTAGGGGATCCCCTGGGGATAAACGCAGAGGATTCTGGTAAAAACACCCACCACCACAGACTATGACACAAACAAATATAATAATAAACAAGTTGGAGACGAACACTAGCCTTCTTGAAGAGCGTGACGGTGAAGAGGCCGTAGTCGTTGTCCTGGTGGATGAGCTGCGTCGAGCGCGGCACGATCATGTCCGTGATCTTCTCGTAGTTGCACGAGCCAGGGGATCCCCTTGGTGGATCAGACCAAGGGATCCCCTGGGGAGCTAGCTATAGATCCACACGGCGATGAAGTCATGTGATACCTTCGGAGATCCGGTGAAGGATCTCCTGGGGTCAAGATTGTGGATCCCCTAGGGGACAAAGCAAGGTGATCCCCTGGGGGATTATCAGGAGATCGCTGGGAGATTAATAGGGGATCCCTGGGGGATTAAGGTAGGGGTTCCCCTGGGGGATCAAGGTAGAGTTTCCCCTGGGGGATCAAGGGATCCTGGTAAGCAAACCCAACACCACCGAACATGACACAAACATATATAACTGTAAATAGTATCGAGACGAACACTAGCCTTCTTGAAGAGCGTGACGGTGAAGAGGCCGTAGTCGTTGTCCTGGTGGATGAGCTGCGTCGAGCGCGGCACGATCATGTCCGTGATCTTCTCGTAGTTCGCGTTCCAGTCGTTGAACATCGACCTGAGGGCAGAGGTCATAACACCAATGGAAGACGAATGGCAGAATTCCTTAGAGCTTTTCATTCGGGAGTCAGAATACCCTTAAATTATGGATAATAAAAACTTTAAAAATAAATGTTATCGAAACGCTTCTTTTTTAAACTGGATTCACCTAAAATCATGAAAATATAGTGATAAAATTACCTAAGGAAATTAACATAATGGCTAGGAATGTAGCGGGCGGGCTTGTGATGCTGCCCGTTGATTACTTGGTCACACACTACATACATTTTAATTTTACTCGTAATATAATAATTCATAAAGATACTGTACTGTTACTTATACTGTTACTCTAAAACATGAGTTCAATCTCTCGTGAATCTTTATTATTAAAGTTTTTTTTTCTAGTGGTTTTCCGAAAGTAGGCAAAAACTCGATTATATCTTCCGTTCTGGTTGGCTAGCCAAGATGACATTTTACGAGATCGAGCTATCGCTATTGCGTCGCGAATTACATCTCCATTCTGCTCACACAAATATTTCGTGTGCGGGATGGAGATATAAGTTGCGACAAAAGAGATAGCACGCGCTCGCGAAAATGGCGTCTTGGCTAGCCCACCTGTTCTGTCTATGTTTACATAACACGGTATTTGACTGACAGGTCAAATCACCTACTTTTTTTAAATGTCAAAAGCGTAACCTTTTAGGAAAAAAATTATGAAATATGTATTGAATTGTGACGTCACATTTCTGTAGTGTCAAATCCATACTCTTTTAATTTCAATTAGCTGTAATAATTTGTTAAAAGCTCAATAGTAACTGTGGGATAAAAAGTTGTGCTTAATTTTTGATTTCGTCTTTAATGTTAGAATTTCATAATTTATTTCATATGCAGTCAAATACCCAAATTAGTTTCTACTCACTTGGGCACGATCACTAGTAGAGTGGTGAGGTACTCGCTGTCGAGGATGAAGTGTTCCTTCTTCACCAGGTCCGCCAGGTTGCGGGTCAGCAGGCTGCCACTGAAATCATCACAAACAGAGTTTTATTAATGGGAAGTGAGACGAACTATTTAGGTATCTGACACTCGTCTGTAGAGTTAGTTAAGCTGAAGCTATGGTGGATATAGAAAGAATTCTTTTCGAATCCTCACTAATATTAAAAATGCGAAAGTAACTGTGTCTGTCTGTTACGCTTTCCCGCATAAACCTCTGAACTGGTTTTGATGAAATTTGGCACATAAATCTTTGGTACACGTAAGCGGGGCTACGAAAATTAATTACTCTTTGGTGATTATTTTACTTTCGAGTAATTCTCTAATAATAATAAAATTTCAATTACTTCTATTTGTCACACTAAATGAAGAGTTTTCTACTTATTGTGTGTGGTCTGGGTGTCCTTTTTATGTTATGAATTTACCGACAAAAAATAAGTATGTGTGTTATTCCATTCAGTCTTCAAGAATGACGACTGTGTATTGGGAAATTACTCGTTGGAGGAAGTGTTTAACCAATTTAGAAGTATACTTTCATTGCTACGATGCATATTGCGTTACGTAACATGCATCTCTTATAAGTTTAAAGTAGTCACGTTTATGACTTAAGTTGACAATTTTGTCTTTGACTTTAGTTACAACTGTTATACGAGGTGTAAATTATGAAATACAGGGTGTCATGTTGAGGTTTTGTATTAATGGCACATATTCTTTATATTGTAAAGTATGTATGTAGTATGTGGTTCGATGGCGCAGTGGTTAGCGCACTTGCTAAACCTGCGCTTGCTAAAGTTAAGCAACGTTCGCAGATGCCAGTCATCGGATGGGTGACCGAAAAATTTCATCTCGAGCTCCTCCTTGCTTCGGAAGGCACGTTAAGCCGTTGGTCCTGCGCCTGACCTCTCTACGGTCGTGTACTCGTGTCAGATCGCTGTCCCACCAAATTATGAGAGTGAGGGAATAGGGAGTGCACCTGTGCTTGCGCACTCACTTGTGCACTATAATATATTCTGCGTACCTGGCTGATCGTTAGATCGGCCACCATGGCCGAATACGGCCGGAAGGGTATTATGTAATATGTGACACTTACGTCTGCTTCTTCTCCAGATTTTGCAGGTTACCCTTGAGTGCGTTGTAGGCGGCCGACTTCACCTTCAGGTCGGCATCAATCTGACCCAGCTGTAAAAATTAATAATACAATATTAAAATAAATGCAATCATCAAATGAAAATAGTAAAATCCAGAAAATTTTAAGATTATATCATTATGAATATATAGTGAAGCATTTGAAAAGGGACATATTATTACAAGATTATTTAAGACCAAAATTAAATCCTTTCTTATATTTTAAATGCGAAAGTAACTTTTGTCTGTATGTCTGTTACGCTTTCCCGCTTTTAAAGAGTTCATTTGAAGAATTTCATCAAAATCGATTAATAGGTTTTCTCAACCATATTTGATGAAATTCTTTAAACCCTGAGAATGAACATAGACTACGGGATCTAAAATCCACGCGGACGAAGTCGCGGGCGGCCGCTAGTACTGTCATAAACAAGAATGACTCGAGCACGAATGCCGATGTTCATCTCACAATCATTTCCCTGTATCGGAATTCGAACACGCGACCCTCGATTTTGTAGCTCTGACCACTAGACCAACGGGCCCGTCATCTCAATATCACCCACCTGTTTACTGATGATATCAGCGATGTTGCGCAGACTCTGCTTGATGGGGTATTTCGCCATGTCCCACTGGAAGCGAGTGAGGTAAGTCGGCAGGTCACCTGAAAGGCGATATGACAGCTGTCAGAGGAAGTTTACACTTGACATTGTGTACTTTACCGGTCGAGTTGTTGTGGTTGAAGATATACGTCAATATTGTATTGAAAAAGTGAAGTATTTTTATTTATTTTTATAAATTAGGAAATACAGGGTGTAATGTTATTAAGGATTTTGAAGTCATGGCAATATTTTTTTAATTTTAAAATAATAATATTTATTATTTAAAAAAATACAGGATGTTCTATAAAAATAAATTTCGGTTAGGAATTATGTTTGCGCGTTTTTCAAAATGGTATGATACGCCATATTCACCTTGGAATTTAATTCTGCTTTAGTTAAAAAAAAATTTGGGGACATGGATTTTTGCATGCACATTGCACACAATTTCATTTGTCCATAAGGGCCACATAATGAATATGCACACATTTTTTTTGTCTATATCTCACTGTCAAACAGTTAAGCGCACTGTTTTTTTTTAGAAAATATTTAACATTACACCTAGTATAATTTGATGTATATTTCAAATTAAATTTGAATATAATTATCATCTAACAAGTCTCTCTATTAACTAATATGTCTATCTAATATACAATATTGACGTCGTAGTCCTAAACTATTTATGCATCAACATTGTCTAATCCATTCACATTGACATATAACGTCAAATGTTATAATATCTAAAGTTATAGTAGGAAACAAAAACAAAAGTGCTAGTATAACGTAAAAGGCTAAAAATGGGACTAGCATAAGTGTGAGAAACACTCAACATAATAACAATCATAGCATTAATAAAATAAACTTAAAAGAAAAACATGCAACATCGTCATGCTATACAAACATGCACAATTTTACTTTTTAATATAACATTACCTACTATCTAAGGCGAAGGCGCTTTACATAGTTCAACATTGGATTTAGAGGTTTTAATATCCATTTTAATACATACATTATTATTAATATCAAAAATATTATTCATGCGAATAATTGTGGACACTTTATCCTTGTACAGTCAACATCCGATAGACAAAAACTGTCAAACATCATCAATAGAATTTGAACCTTTAGACCTTATATTACGATTTAAGATTGATTGAAGTAATTTGAGAGTTGAAGATATTCCATCACATTGTTATCGGTTCAATACAGAAAAAAAAAAATACTTTTTAAAAATTTTCATCTTCACTCGTAGCTTTGATGTAAAATACAGATAATAAATGTTTACAAAAACGATTTGCTTAAAAATATTGATGTAAAAATGGATTCTGAATAAAATGTTTGTTTTTCAAATACCGTTCAGAATTAAACATTCTATATCCTGTATTCCGTTAATATTTAAACAAACAGTATTGGTGTATATCAAGGTTAAGCGTCATTGTTGTGGATATTTTCATATTAATAGCTTTTACTCTAGTCGACCTAGAAAGATTCCCCGTCGATTTTCTGGAAAATATTACCTACTTGACGTAAGAGATTTTATTCAGGGCCATGCAAGGAAAGTGTTTGAGTAAATATTATGTAATTGAAATAACGATGAATTGCTTAAAAATCGTAAGCGACCCCTCCTATGTACACATAAGTACATCATTCGTTCATGTCGTAGAATGAGAAAACTCTTCAGGCTAAAGAATGGTAGTATTACTTGTCATTTTTACATAATTTGTCTTCCATATTGTTTTGGCTACTAGATGTTGGTTTTAAATAAGAAGTACTCTTCAAACTAACTAAAAAAAATTCGTATACACATACATTTTGGATCAAATATATTGACCAATTCTGGCCAGAAATATGCAAAAAAGTCATGTTTTCTTGCGATAGTCCATTTAGACACGATAGTATTAAACAGTTTAATCATCCGGATTTGTACATTGAAAACAAAAATAAGAAGTAGGTACGTACTAATACCGCACAATTTAATAAGATTTAAATAAATACATATAATAACGTTACAGAAATAAAAACACAACGACAATATCGAATAAAAAAAACATAATAAAATAAAGCAAAATAAAAAAAACTTAAAAGCTACGTAAAATCACATTTATGAGACAAGCGACGATGGCATTCCTGAATTTTGCGTTAGATTTCAATTAAAATATGAATCATTCTTATAATTTGGTATTTGACTGACAGGTCAAATCAACCACTTTATTAAATGTCAAAAATGCATATCGGGAATCTTTTTGGAATACTTAAATGTGACGCCACTAGTTTAAATTGTCAAATCAATCACTTTTTAGTTTCAAATTTGTAGCTGTTAATAATTAATTAGTGTAAAATTCAATAGAAACTGGCACAATGTGTGCTTACCTATATTTTAATAATTGTCTTTTTTGAAAGATCTTCATAATTTATTTTGTTTACAGTCAAATACCCAATTACAGAATGGGATAGGTTCGAGTAATAACAATACAAGGTGTTCATGGAATGCCTTCTTTTTTTCTACACATTTCCATAGCGTTTTTTTTTGGTTTCAAAAGCAACTTGCAGACACTGTGTGGTAAGACGTACATTCTGTGTTACTAGCCATGTGAGTACCACAGCGTCAACCTAAACTTTTGGACAATAAACATTAATAATTAGAATGTAATGTAACGAAATCGAGAAACGAAACGCAAAAGGGTATAAAATATAAAGTTCTTTAAAACTTTTTTTTAAGTAATGTTATTGTGTCTCAAAGTTGCAATGAAAATGGCATAGTCCAGACCATATGGCTAAGTTTTCACACCTTTCTTTCAGGCCTTAATGTAAGTGAAAAAATAAAAATAATTTTAGAAGTCAGAATAGAATAATTCTTTACAAGTTACATATAAGGTGTACAGAATTGACAACATTTAATTTTTTACAATGTACTATAATTCAAAAACCATTTCGAGATTTCCGCTAAATTGACACAAAAAAAATTATTTGAATTTTTTTCATTCAGTAACTAAAAATATATTTTGAAAAGTTTCCAAATTCAATGCTCGTCGGATCCACACACAGTCAATCTTGGTCTCGCTTTGGCCATCGTGAATTAAAAAAAAGAAACGTAAGTTTGACACTGTTTCTTGTCAAACTGACAGAAAACTGTGCATGTGTGTGTACATTTATCATACAGTGTTGCCTGATTGGCAAAACTCCTGGCCAATCGGGAAAAAACTCATGTTTTTGTATATTGCGACAAAATTATAACTCAGTTAATGTACCAGATTTAATTTTATAGCTTTATGAAATCTTACTAAAACATTATTTACGTAAGTTTAAAGTAAGAACTGGGTATTTAGGTGGCAATTTAGGTACTTGGACAACATTTTTCATGAATTTACCCTAGAGTCTCCTGGCAACATTTGTGTGAACTTCCGTCGTTCAAGTTTATTTTTTAAAATAGCAAAGATAAAATGTTCGTTCATCCGATGACATTGACTTACGCTCTTTTAGAATAAGTCGTTTTTAAATAATTTATTTTACAAAAAGGAAAGAAAATAAACGAAAAAGAAAAAATACGTAAGTTTTAGTTTTTGAAAATCTTTCAGAATGGAAAATAAAAACAGCACATGAAAAAATTTAAATGTTGTCAATTAGCTTTCACTCTGACTAAACATTATAATACTCGATTTTGTTACACGTTACTAATATCAAAAATTCAGGATGGCGCTACCAACATTTCTGATACGGCCAGCGCCACCTACTTTAAAAAAATAAGCTTAAATACCATAGATAAAATTAAAAAGAATATAACATTACGCAATCACTGCCTTCACTTAATAAATAGAAATATGATAGAGAAAGAGCGTTTAGCAGGCAGCGCTGTACGTAAAAGGGATATAGGTAATAGGTAAACGAGTACAAGCCTACCGGTATTTATATAAGCCCTAAATACTTTTCGAACTGTGTTTGAGACTATTATTAAAAATACAAATTATACTACTCGTAATGTGAAAAAAATCTTCGACGCGGCGTCATTTTTGTATCGTGTATTTTTACATTCATCGAAGATATTCAGCTTGCAGGTATTAATAATTAAAACGTAGTATAATAATTTTATTTTTTCCAAAAAAGTTTTGTATAAGAATAAAACTTTATTTTATTAAATAGGCATGGAATTGAAACGTCTTTAAAATTAATTAGAATAAAAGTTATACAGGGTGTTGTAAACATATAGTATCACATGACTATTCAGTGTTTCACCTTGTATAAATTGACCGTGTCGTTAAAAAAACGTATGCTCAAGTCTCAAAACCGGTTCAAAATCGTATCATTGCTGGGATCCTAAACCTTGCGACAGGACATGGTGGTGCCTCTCTTCGTCGTCGTCCTCGTCCCATCGGGGCGAGCTGCGGCCACTCGACGGCTGCGATGGCTGCGACGCCTCGCACTCCGAGTGCTCCCGGTGCTCGCACGGCCAACACCCGTGATGTTCGGAAAACGCCGAGTCGCACACAGGCGAAGTCGGCGTGGGGGGAGGCTCCCCACCCCCCGGGTCAGCGTACGAGTCGATGCCTACGCGCACGGTCGTCGCACATGTTAAGTACTCATCATCTCAACATCCTCAACATATACTCTTCTTGATAACCTCAACCGACTTTGCAACGTCTCGATTGCGAAACAAATCCAATAAAACTCATCCATGATAATCCCGACTTTACGACCACCGGCTATTTGAATATTTATACTCTCGTTCCCAATCGATACAACGTATTCCGGGAGAATGGATCATCAAAATATTTCCGTTTATATCTCACATTTATGTACCGTTAAACGCCTCGAAAGAAACAGGGGCAAATAAAATTAGAGGACATTAGTAAAGGTAGGAGCAAAGTATTAAAAATAAAAGTTTAATGTTATGTGAAGGAACTAAAATATAAAAAGATAATATCATAAGTATAAAAAGCGCAATGCATAGACACAATTTAAAAGCTTGGTATGGCTAAGCTATGAATGTCTTGTGAGGCAGTGATTGCGATTTATCTATGGTATGAATACATAACGATTATATCAAAAGATATCACATATCCGTGGTACAAAATTACAGCGGATCTAACATGAATCTGAATACACAGATGTGACCTTAACACTACGTAATTATTATAATAGACGTCAACTAACATCATCAATTAAATAATAAGTCGTGTTTTCTTCATCAAATAAAAAAAAATATGTACATGACTTTGAGTAATATTTCGGAATCAACAACTTTCTAGTTTGAAATTAAAACGAACTAGAAAAAGCAACATTGTCAATACTATCAATGACTGCTAATGCTACGAAAGCACACAATAAAAAAAAGTAGTTCGTAATATGG
Organism: Nomophila noctuella; assembly: GCA_958496325.1. Taxonomy (NCBI): domain Eukaryota; kingdom Metazoa; phylum Arthropoda; class Insecta; order Lepidoptera; family Crambidae; genus Nomophila; species Nomophila noctuella. Next base: position 1,681,317 of record OY292504.1, read on the forward strand.
CGCACAGATGTCATCCCTAACTTGCATAACTTTTAGCGCACCCTATATAATTTCATAATATTTTAAGTACTTCAGCTTGAAATACCATCGTATATCAATGATTAACATCAACTTGCTTATAGAAAACACGACTCTATACATTTGAAATAAAAATCTCTAGAAATAGACATCGCTAAAAAACGATGAGCATAAATCAAATCAACTAATCTAACGATCAAGATGCTCGGCAAAACTATAAATTCACGAAACGATGGCGAATAGTAATAAAAAAAATAGTTCAATCAATATGATGAAAGATTTATGCTAACACCGTTTTCAGTTTGAAACACATTATGAAGACTATTAAAAGTAAAGAAATAATAATTATTTAAATTATGTACCCAATTACTTAATAAAAGTATTAATTTCAAATACTTCAAAAGTGTACAGGATTTTTTATACTCAACTGTATTCAAATTAAAATAATGTATGTTTAAAAGCACACTCTTGCACAGAGTATTTCTGTACAATTAGTTCAACAACTTTCGTTTCGTTGTTTGTTATTTGAAGAAGAAAATCGCCCCATCAATATAATCCGATAAATTAATTTATATTAGAATAGAACTGTGTTTAATCCAAACATTTTATAAAATGTTACTACGATCAAAGAGCTAAATATATTCAGAAAGGCCTATGCATTTGAAGCTACACCGTGTATTAGTATTTTTCGAGATGGAAAAGAAACAAAAGAACATTCAATCTCTACACGATATTCAAAAGTTGTTATCTGTCTGTATCAGTTAGAAAGATAAGTTATATCACAGTTTTAAAAGATCACAAAATGTATCGTCTTCAAACCATTAATATTCGAATAGCTCCCTAAAGTTGTTATGTAAGAGATTTATTCCCAAATAGGGTTGGCATCAGGCATCTAGCCAGTTGTAATATTGCTAGCCAAAACCTTGGAAATTGTATTCAGAGACATACCGCCATGACAGTTTATGAATTGCAGTGTGAGTATGGTAGGAAAAAATATGTCACACAAATTGTATCACTGTCGTCAACGAAATAAAGATCAATATTCTTTGAAAATAATATTGAAAGTAATACATGTCTGAAGTGTGTTTGATTTGCTCACGTGAATATTCAATTTAAACCAATTAGGCAGTTAAGTCTGTTCAAAACGTTCACTGAAAACATATTAGAAAAATATAAAAGAACTTTTATCTTTATCCTAAATAATTATAATCAATTGTTTCAGTGTTCTCGGTAGTCGCATGTATAACCCATTTAGATCTAGATCAAAAATATCAAAAGAGGTCAACGACTTCTGCGTTCTAGCAGAGTTCACTACTATACCTACAATAAATCGACGAGTACAAAAGCCAATGGCCACATGTAGTTTCCCACAAGGACCAACAGTTGTGTGGAACGCAATGTATTTACTTACAGAATAATTAATCATAATTGTATTCTTGTCCAACTGTATTGCCGTGTACCTAGTAGACCTTAGGTATTCCTAGTTTGGAGTAGATCGTATTTGGTAAAAATATTCAAGGGGTCATAATATTCAACTTGAAAAATGAGTAAAATAAAGTTCGTATTTGTATTGAATTAAAAATGGACAAAGTCGTAGATGACTTCATTGTTTAACTATTCATAATCACGAGTATTATAAACTTGAATCCACATTTAATTATTAAATTCAACTATTAGAAAGCAGTACCAAATAATATACACAAAGTATGATCGTAGAGAACATTTATCAATCTGTACAGGCCTTTATTTTATTTTATATATACAATTTATATTAATATATATTTATTTACATATTTACCGCACCTCGCAAGCGTACATAAAAGCTGGCACTTATACATATACCTGTAAGCTGATACATAAACTAAAATTATTTACTCACTGCCGAATAATTTTTTCCATTTCTCAGACACTGAAATGCAATCCCAGATTCTAGCATTCTCAGGCTAAATATTAAAGTGGAAAAATGTTTAAATCTAATAGCTAAGTGTAAAATAACGTAAAAGAACTAAACCATAATGTAATAAGCATTTTTTTGTGTCAAGACCAAAATTCTAAATGAATATTTGCACACACGTCTTTTTTACAGATATTATTTTTGAACACAAAAGTTTTTTTTAAGATTTTATTTTTGTAAAAAAAACATTGCCTGGATGTAGTTATTGATGAACTATATAATGCCTAAGGAATTTTATCCGCGACTTTAAAAGCTAGTCGAAATAAGTCGTCTCGTTTCCACCCAAATTGGGTCCTACATAGTTATCCCTAAAAAATATATATACATTTTAAAAAAATTACCCTCTACTTAACTCTGTAAAAAATTTGGAACTAAATAAATTAAGGAATTCCCCTTTAATAGTTAAATATCTATCGACAACTGCAACAGTTGTTGATCTTCAAATAAAAAATAAGATAATATTTATATGTTTCAATTCCGCCAATCAATCAGATGTAATCACTCCTGCCTATATTTAATTTTGAGAACCTTATTTAAGTTTTAAGTTGTCTGTGAAGCTCTCCTTTGCGCAATCCAAACGGTGCGGTGTCCCAACTCGATCAATACTGAATATTTGCAACACATAACTCTTTATACAGATCTATACATTCCATAAACAACTAAATACATTTCACACAATACTGAGATGCTAGTGCGCGAGGTTCGAAATAGTCTTACGTAAGTGAACCTCCTCTAAATAACAAATAAAAAAAGAAAACAATCGAACAAACACTGTCCACTCAACATTCTTAGCCTTAATCTTTGGTACATATGTTGAGGAGTCATCAACGAATCTTTTTTTAAGATCAATAAACAAGAAAAAAAAGTTTTGCTTTCAAAAAGGTTTCAACTGTAAATATGTTTGAAAAAAAATATATAAAAGATTCATTGATTCAGAAAGAGGTAATATACAATATTATGTACATTCTATTGCTTCGTGAATATAGGGATTGATATGTCACGTGTTAATAAATGTTATTAGTGGTAATGTTAATATGATATACATATAATTTATACATAATAATTATGTGAGATTCTCTGATAAGTGCAATCGGTCAATTGCAAATAATATATAATAATAATAAAAAAATATAAACTGACCATTAAAATATGCAAAATAGTCAGTGTGAGTAGGAAATAAATTACATGCAAATTAAAAATATATAACAAAAGATAATAAACGAAAGAGGTTCCAAAAATAAATAAAGACATAACAGAGTAACCATCGAAATTCAGCAATACATGCTTAATATCTTTCGCACTACTTTGTGCTTTTAATTTTATTTATATTGCTACTTTATCTCATTCTTTTCTATTAAAAATTAGTTCTTCATGCTAGCAACATCATAGACCGTAGCTTATTTTCCTTGAATAACTTCCAAACATGCCATCATAATTATAATAACTTTATCGCTAAACTTTATTTTCCTTCATGCAGACCATTTTAAATTATATCTTTTTAAAGTTCTAAATCAATTTATTTTTGACATCTCTAGTTGTAACTTTTTAATGTTTAAATGGCACTAAACACTACGGATTGCATTGATGAAGATAAATGTAATATCGAGGTGTCTTGTATTGAAATCGTAAAATGTTTAGAGCCATATAAAAGGTGTTACCACAAAGTAATGAAACATGACTTACCATTGTTTGCCGTCAAGTTTTCATGGAGTTTGTCGCGCTGATCTTCAAGTACCTGTGACATACATAAGTATGATGTAAAGAAATGTCAAATGAATATATTAGAATGGCACTCAATTATTCATCTTTATAAAAAATATGTCTCACATGATGCCATATCAATGAAAACGCCTTTTAATAATATTCCTCACTTCTTTATATATTTTGCATGGCAACACAACTCACAAGTCTGCTTTCATGTCTAGATATTATCTTAAGAATAACTTTGTGATAGTCAAAGGAATGGACAATTTAATGTCCTAATTCTGGCCATCTGCATTAATTTAATCAGAATAAATGAAGATATTCCCAGACACCTCTTTCCTACTGGGCACAATGGGCACATGCCCAGGGCCCCAAGATCGATTGTAGCCCCCAGACTCTGCACAGTTACCAAACTAGAGGTTTAAAGACCCATGTGCCCAGGGCCTCCAATATGTGAAAGATGGCCCTGCAATTTTGCGTACATGTCTTGATATTATCTTAATAATATTTTTTGTAATTGTCAAAGGAATAGACAAAGTAATGGCCTAATTCTGGTCATGCATTTGTTTAATCAGACATAATGAAGTTGTTCCCCACATTCAACAGAACATTATTGCCTTGGCATGTGGCTTGAAGTTTGGCGTGGCTATGCCTGATGGAAGATGGATGACACACCATGCCGAAATGATATCGCGTTATTTTGTATAGAAAATGCATTGGGCGAACTTCCAACGCTTTTTTTCCTACACTGTCAAAAACAAATGACTTCCAATTCCCGGTACTCACCTCTCCAAGGTACTGCGCTACTTTCCTCGTAACTCCTTCCACGAAGGTGTCCAGCTTACCAAGATCATCAGACAACCCCACCAACTGATCCAGAGTTCCCACCTACAAACAACAAACAATATTGGTACTTGTTGCTAAAGTCTTAAAGTTGTAAGTTTGTTGACATTAAAAGCTATGTAACAAATCATATCAAATAAACATATTAAGGTCCTCACTGCATTTGAAAACACAATTCTTAATGGAATATTAGACATAATAGGAAAAGTATAAGTATTATGGTAAAGAGCACAAAAATTACATCTTTTACTGCATAATTATTTTGATTCATAAATAGTAGTAATAAAATAGGTAATCATTTGCAAACCATTTTGTTTTCATATACAGGCAGTATAGTTTCATATAGCTACAATGTAGTATTATGGGGAATAGCACTGATGTACAATATTAGTTGCAAGATTATGTCATATTGTACAATGGAGTATGACACATTACATTTCAAGAACTAAAATTCTATAACTGCATACCAGAATAACCAAATAATCATTTGGGAATTGCTTGATTTGCAAACACAGTTAATTGTATGTAATCAACAGACTTAATAGATTAGGTTTCAACTTTAAATGTAGTCTTCCTTTTTTGATAAACATAAGAAAACTAATTATGTACGCATAACTTTTACATCGCTCAGTTTTTCTTTTAAAACTGAGCCAAGCAATAATTGGTTTACTTACATCTTGCTCTAAGTAAAAACCGGTAAGCTTATTATTATAGGGCACCTCTCTGACCCATTTAAAACTAGGGCAGACACATCATAACATACCTTCAGGTCGGGAATTGGGAATTTGTAGTTGACACTGAGGTTGCCAGACTTGGTAGCATTGTACAGAGTGTCCCAGGTCTGCTGGCACGTCTTGTCCCCAGGGGCACTGATTAGCCAGTATTCTGACATGATTCACCACTGAAAATTACATGTAACACTAATTAAATAACAATGAACAACATAATTTAAACCAAAAGAGCAGTCCCGACACCGCTACATGACTTTTTACGCAGCAATTGTAGAATTGTTCCTCATTGACGAAAAAATCGATTTTGTGTCCACAAAACTATGTCCTAAGCTTGCAATAGCCAGGAACAGAGTGATGTTTGCCCGACTAATTGCAGCCTTCCAGGGCAGCGCTGCGAATCGATAACGAGCTCGGGCGGTCGGCGCCCGCTTGGCGGTCAGACATCCCGGCGCCCGACTCCTATTATCCCATGAAATCACCCCGAACCACCCCACAGTACATCCGTCACAGTAACTTTGACAACTTTCCTGTCCCGCGCAAAAGCCTTGCAACGACATCACAGTGATGAAAACAGTATAAACGCACCGTGGTACTCACCAAGAAGTTAAATTTTAATGCTGTTTAATAATTATTATTCGAAACAGCAAATAATTTGGCGAAATCACAAGACAATCCGGGACTAGCCCTTCAGCGCCATGAAAATTCACGTGATGCGGTGCTGCCACCTACAACGACTGATTAGACAGCTGATTTACGTCAATTGTCTATGGTCATATTTTTTCCAAAGTGAAATAAAATAAATCTTTTAATATAAACTTAGCTTACATTTAGAATCTCAGTGTTATATCTAAAAAATATAATGCCTATCTCTCTGATGAATTTATATCTTCCATCTTGTAAATTAATAATAATCAATTCTTGCCACGAAAACTCTTTTTCTTTGCGTCTTTCCTCGGAGCACAATCCCCTGACTAGTCAACAAGTGGATAAATATTCTAGTGACTAGTCAGGAAGGGGTGAGTTTGCATCTCAGATAAAAAGGTTTGCATCATGCATGATCCAAGCAAAATTTTATGTTCCTACTTTGTAGTGATGATTGCCATTAGAATTTCCGCTTCAAATTACTTAACTTCAAATTATTTGCTTTCATCATCAAGTTTGATGTGATTCAAATCCTTTTGGGCTAATTGTTTTAAATTACTTAAAATTGAAAATCTCAAAATGGAAAAGTTGTATTTTGAAAATAATTTCATAGAGTATTTTCTTAGCAATCTGTAGTTTTCTAGTTGTGGTAAAAAAAGTTTTTGCTGTCAGTTGGCTGGCTGTCAAAATTATTAATTTGTGTTGAGGTTACGAAACAAACAAAAAAATGCGAATATTTGGTTATTTAGCCAAAAAAGTTGGGGATCTTACTGTAAAATATTCAAATCTCCCCGAGTCTTACATCAAAAGGAGTTTTGAACAGGTTTGTCTCATACGTTTGGGAGGTTATTTTTGTAATATTTGATTATAACCTCTAAATATTTTGTTTTGGTTTTCTAGGTGTATTGGAAGAACCCTACGGGGTATCCTCAGTACCCGAAGGCGCAGGTAGCTCGGAAGAGGTTCCGTTTCACCGTGAACAGACCGTGGACTGGACAGTTTCGCCAGCAGAACGATAGGAATGTTCACAGGAAGAAAGTGTTTTTAGAACCTGTTGGTGAATGGAGCTTCTTCAAGTAAGCATTCATGATATAAATACTTCTTTGTGTGAGTTAGATTGTGCCACTGATCTATAAGAGTTCATTTGTTTCTTTCATTCATCATCAGTTCATCTAGAAAGCATTGTTATATTGGTGGAAATGTTGTTCCACTGTAAATGTGTACTATAGTAACTATAGTCTAGTTCATTGGCTCATTTATTAATTTAGGTATACCTACCTTTCTAGTAAAAGTGAATAGTTTCATCAATCATAAACATTTTTGCTATTTACAAGATGTGTTCACATCTTAACTAACTGTACTGGCATAAATGGTTGTAGAAGGAACCTTCTTATTAGATTTTTGTCCATTTGTTGTACTTCTTTAAATTTTTATTTTTAACCAAAAGAGATAAATGCATTTCATGTAGTCCAATATGTATTTATTTCTACAATCTTTATAATTTTTCATGCATTGTGTTTCCAGAGGTGACCGTGTGGAGGTAATGGTGGGAAAGGACAAGGGCAAGCAAGGCATAGTGTCTCAGGTCATTCAGGAGCGCAACTGGGTCATAGTGGAAGGGCTCAATACACATCTCAGAGTTGTGAGTATAATTTTATCATTATTTTTGAATTTTATTAATATAAGAAGGCTGAAGAGTTTTAAAACTTATACACAAAGACAAATTCCTAGAAGATAATGGTCCTATAAGAAGAATTTTCCCAAAATAAAATGACATAATGCAGTGTGGAAGCTACATGTCCATGGTATACCATTAATAAGGCATTTTGATAAACTATTTTCGATAGCTTATAAAGTGCATATGAGAGCGAATGAAGTTTGTTACAGACATTTATAGAATGAGACTCCCAAGACATGTATCTGTCTACAAATGTTTGTTCCTTCAACATTAATATTAAAATTTTGATCCGGGTTACGTTGAGAAAATTGCATTATGCTTGTCTTGTCAGGATTCATTTTAAGATTGTTGTCACTTAGCCAGATTATCATTTATTTTATATTATTAGTAGTTTCGTAATTAAAATTAGTATTGTTGTCAGCTTCAATTAAAACAGTGCTATCGTCGGCAAATAGAATTAATGGATGTTTAGTACATGTGTTAATGTCATTAATACAGACTAAGAACAGTAAAGGTAAAACTTAAAACTTTATGTACTTTCTCCAGGTTGGCAAGGATAAGTCCTTCCCAGGCGTCACCATCCAGTCGGAAGCTCCTCTCCTAGTGACGACTGGTGTGAAGCTTGTGGACCCTGAGACCCTGAAACCCACGGAAGTGGAGTGGCGGTACACTGAAGATGGAGATAAAGTTAGTACACTGTTGCATCCTCAAATATCAATCAGGCCATGTTTTAGAGCAGCCAATCTGATAGGATCCAAATAACTTAACTACTAACATATGAATGCTAATTGTTTATACTGCACTATAGTCCATTTCAGCTAAGATGATTCCAGTGACAGTTTATCTTAAAAGCAAAATCAACACAATTCTAAAGTAGTACGGAAAATACTACAGAAAATCAGGACTTAGGATTACCAAGATCTAAAATAAGCTCTGACTGGAAAGAGCAACCAAAGCCGCTATACTCGGCTCCTACCAAATATTGTTGGGAAGGGCGAGGATGTCATTGGTGAAGGAAGGTGATTGGGCCTACACGTGACCATGTGACTGCAATTAAATGGTTTCAAAGCTACTTGATGGGTCGGCAGCAATATGTGGAGCTGGTGAGTGCTGATGGCACCAGGATGCGGTCTGCATCAAGGCTGGTCTCCCGTGGGGTCCCTCAGGGTTCGATATTGGGGCCTGTCCTATATGCTTTATATAGCGCAGACATTATTAGCAGCATAACCAACTGCCAGTACCATCTATATGCAGATGATCTGCAACTCTACTGCTCTTTTGTCCCAGCAGAGTATAATAGTGCAGTGGAGAAGGTGAATGAAGACCTGGGCAGGATAACGGAGTGGTGTGCGAGAAATTGCCTTACACTGAACCCCAAAAAGTCAAAACTCTTGGCAACCGGCTCACGGAAAAACCTTAGCAAACTTTCTAATACAACCCTCAAAGTATGTATAAATGGTGAAATTGTGGAAAGAGTTGACAAGGCCAGGAATCTGGGAGTGGTCTTTGATGGTCTCCTGAACTTTGAAGATCACATTGCAGAGTGTTCCCGAAACTGTTTCTATAGACTAAAGTTGTTGTATAAAATAAGGCCATACCTAAATGAAAAGTTGAGAATTATGCTCTGTGAGTCACTGGTTTTGTCCAAGCTTAACTATTGCGACACTGTATATGGGCCCTGCCTACTGAAAAGGACAGCCAAAATCATACAACGGGTGCAGAATGCATGTGTTCGCTACTGTGTTCACGTCCCACCCCGCTCACATGTAACCCCATTTATAAACGCGCAGGATATGCTGAAGATGGAGGCGAGGAGAAAATTACATTTAATAACATTAATGTTTGGTGTCATTGCGACAGGAAAGCCAATATACCTCTTTGAAAAATTGGAATGGGCTCAAAAACAAAGTAGGTATCCGAAAAGATCCTGCACCAACAGCTTGTCAACCTCCAATCATCGAACAGTCTCCTTTCGGGGATCCTTTCGGTTTGCAGCCTCGCGGTGTTGGAACGACCTGCCACCTCCGCTGCGTGACCTGAAAATTAAAGGAGCGTTTAGGAAAAAGCTCAAAAAGTATCTTTTAGATTGCCAGAAAAGCTCTTAGCTACATCCTACCTTCTGGTTTTTCACGTCGCTTAGTGTGGTTCGTCGCTCCCATTTGCCGCGTGAGGCTAGAACGTCACCATAATCCCTCTCTCCCGCTCCCACTTCGCGTCCTGTGTCCTGGCGTTTATCCATCGACCCTTGTTTTAGGTTTAATTATTACCGACCGGCCTATACAATTTAAAGCCCAATATTTGCATGTGTAGTGTGTATTTAGGTTACGCTGTCGACGTGGCAAAATGTCACAAGTCAATGTGACGTTTAGTGTGGTCATCAATTAAATTATTATCTTATTTTTTTTTTTCTATAGATCTATGGATTAGTTATAGTTTTTTAATTTATTTTTTGTTTTTTTTATGTGTTTTTCTTTTTATTATTTTTTATTTTATCCATATAAGTATGTATGTTTCTCCTCTTCATAAAATTGTTCACCTTTTTTCCCACTTAAACACTGTACCTATTATTTATTTATCAATATCTATATATGTACGTACATGAACTTAAACATTACACTCTATTATACGCCACTCCAAACAGGTCCTGCCAGAACAACAGCGTTGCTGCGGCCGCTAAAGCCGCCGTAGTAACTAATGCTGAGGCTCGGACCTGATTGGCATAACACTCTTCACCTGTCTACACGACTTATTCTTCTATGTTAGTTTTTCTTTTTTTTTCTTTTATTTTTGTTATATCTACTGAACTATTTATTGAATTGTTGGTGTATATGTGTTTTGTCAATAAATGTATTTTCTTTCTTTCTTTCTTTCTTTCTTTACACGGTGGGTCGCAAGTTCCAGGCGCCGACTGACATTCGCGACACGCGATGGATCTGGCACCCGCACGGAGAATCCAATGGATAGCTAAGAAGTTCGTCTCCATATTAACACCTTGTGGAACTTATTTCCTTGATTTCAATTTGAATTTCGTGTCCTTGTTCACTCAATGTTCTTTCTCTGTGATGTGTGACAACAATTACAGCAGCAATTTGATTATTAGAGTTATTTTGTTATTTTCAGGTGAGAGTGTCAAAGGTTAGCAGTCGTATAATTCCTATCCCAAAGACAGCGGAAGAAACTATTGACTACAAAAGCAAAGAAGTCTATATAGAAAATGAGGAGAAGGACACAAAAGCAGATGTTATTGCCCAGGTAATTTTTGTTTTTAAGGCACATTCTTATTGAACAATCAGGAGGTGTGTTCCCCACGGGATTCGAACCCACAACCTACGCAGATTTTGAGCACAGCGCTCTAACCACTACAGCATGGAGGCAGTCAATAATTACTTTGTTTTATTTTTTTATATGATTATGTCTTGCATTAGTTTGATTGATTTGAGTTTGCCTATTTAAAATAACTTGATATAAAAAAAAAATGCCTTGGACTAACACACCAATTGCCTAGCCCCAAACTAAGCTCGAAGCTTGTACTATGGAAGCTAGGGAACGGATAGACATGCTTAAATACTTTTATATAAAGGGGAATAGCTTTTTTTTTATTAACAAGGAAAGAATCATCTAGCCTCAGGCAGGAAGATAAAAGTATGATAAGTATGTAAATTTTAAAAGCATGTAAGGTATTTAAAAATAAGAAGCTATAAAAAAAGACTTTCTCAATTTTTTATAAATTTATGAAGGTACTAGCGGCCGCCCGCGACTCCGTCCGCGTGGATTTCGATTTCCAATAGCCTAAAGCCTTCCTAAAAGCGCGTTCAAACAAACAAACAAAATCTTCAGCTTTATATATTAGTATAGATTTACAAGATTCTTTTCTTTTTATTTTTTCAGATAACATTCGCGCCAAAACTGGCAACCTTCGAAATGGACATTATGGAGCAAATGGGCATCAAGGAGGACCGAGTGCCGGCCAAGTCTTACTGGTATTAGGATAAGACGTACATTTTAGTTGTATTATGTGATTTGTTGGAAATATAGTTTATTTAATAATTATTTTATTGATATTTTTTATTTGAAACTGAATTCCGTGATAAACGTTATGAAGAATTATGGAAGCACTGCAAGACTTATTGAACTATTTTTGCATAAATTATTTTATCAAAATTAATAGTAATTTATTACGAAATATACTAATAATTTTTCAATTAAATAAGAAATACCTAACCGCTAGTACCAATAACGAGTATAAGTAAAAAATCTACACGAGTTAGTTACCTATCTATAGGTAGTATTCAGTAACTATTAGGATAGGAAAAAATAGATTTAGGTATTTCATGACCGATAAGGAATCGAGAATCTAAGTCTAAAGTCTGTTACCACCTAGCTAGCTAATTAGCAACAGTCAAACATTTCACAATTTTACTGTTACCAGAAAATAATAATTTAGTGGTGATTTTTCTGAACATAGCAAGGGTTTGGGATCACCAACCCTAATTTGGCAAGCGTGGTGATTACACCAAAACCCATGTTTGTAGCGAAATCATAATTTCAAATGATGGAGGCCTTTGCCCTGCAGTGGGACAATAATAGGCTGATACTTTACTGTTACCGGAGATTCCTACAAACCAGTGTAGCCCCATTAATGTTGTATTACCTAGGTGTTGAAGACCAGTGCTGGACATAGGCATCTCAGATGGGCGTAATGCTGTATGTTAGGGTGGGTGGAAGGTATTTAAGACGGGTTGGAAACTGTAAAGAGTCAATGTACGTCATTGATTGGGTCCTGATCCTGTTCACCAGACCGAGCGCCGCGGGTTCAAATCCCCATGAAGGTAAATGTTCGTGTGACGGACATCGGCATTTGTAATTGTACTCGAGTCATGGGTATCGATAAAAGTGTTCAAGAATGTCTATCCGTTCTCTAACATCCAAAGTCAAAAGCCATAAGCTTAGTTGGTACCTAGGCATTCGTGTTAGTCCAAGAAATGTAAGTATTTATTGTTTACACACAACCTGTTGCTAACGGAGATTCGTCATGATGCTTATTTATTAATCTTTAAAGCCGCAATCATCGATAATGCTTATTATTGCCGAGATAAGAGGTTGTGGGGGGCATTATCTTACGTTCAGTATATCCAATAACATGTTTTTGTAGTTTCTACGTCATATCGGGATTAATCATAGATCTTATGATGAAAAATAAACAACGGGACTACATCACAAACATTGATTTGACGCCATTTTCATTAACTACTGGATGTCAATAATGTCATGGGTGAAAGGAGAAATGAAGATATTGAATACTAGCGGCCCGCCCCAGCTTCGCACGGTTGCACACGGTTTCACCCGCGTCCCGGGGGAAATACTTCCCGTACCAGGATAAAATATAGTAAGAGCGATGGTTCGGAAGTTCTGGTAGTGGTACGGAAGGCGCCTCACATACGTGTGGTCCGCGGTTCGAATCCGGGCCTACACTTCTGGATTTTTCGAAATCTATGTGTTGCTTTGTGCCATTAACTCGGCGGTGCCATTAACTCGGCACTGAATGTGCAGGTGAGGGAAAACACCGTGTGTTTTCCCTCACCTGCACATTCAGTGATTTCTGACTAAAGTTCAGTTAGATCTGAAACCATGTAACCATGATCCAATCTGTCTGGTTCCCCTCTATGGGTTACGAAGGTCTGATGGCAGTCGCTTCACTGTAATAACCAGACTTGCCAAATCCTGGATCATGGTCAAAGCGGACCCCGTATAGAAAAGGGATAAACGCTAGGAAGAAGAAGACCAGGATAAAATAAAGCCCATGTTACTCAGGGTGAATGTAAATCGGTCCAGTATTTTTTGAGTTTATGGTATTCGAACCTTTGCGCCCTTTATTTCAAAGAACGAATCAAATATAGGTACGCTGATATTGTAACTACCATGCACAGAATAGACTATTTATCTGTTGTATGGTGCATGTTAAATACTTAAATTACCTAAGTTGAATTGTGAATAAAGCTAGAGTCTTATCTTTGATGAAAAATAAACATAAGTTTAATAGGTATCAGACAATGAATTTAAACAGCGATTCAAAAACGTTAGTGGCAGATGCGTAAATTATATTGAATAATTAATATTTATTTTCATTGAACACCTAGAACAACACAAATATACACGTAAATGTTCATAAATTAAAAATATATGAACTTTGAATCAGTGGCAATATTGCATAATTACCTACGCCGGCAATGCAATTCAGACAAAATATTTTTTTTGTGTTATATTGGTGATTATTTAAATATTTATGTAAAATATTTTACATTTAAACCACATAAACGCAATGGTCTAGTCTAGTGGTTTAAGTACCGGGCCGTGGTCTCGAGGTCCTGGGTTCGACTCCTGGTTCGGGCCAAATTTGTGTCGATTTTTTTCAACCCAGCGTCCAATATATATTACTTTACTCTATGAACCCAGCCCGGATTTGTCATCACCAACCCGCATTTGGCAAGCGTGGTGATTAAGCCAAAACACCTTTGTAACGTAAAACATGATTTCAAATGATGGAGGCTAGTGGGACATAAATAGGCTGATACTAAACCATGTATACTTTAACACCAGTATTTAAACCTCAGGTTAATGGTATAAATTAATCTGAGAGGCATAAGTTCAATTCATTGTCTTCAACAATTGATATAATTATGTTGTTATGCGGCCTAATCCTCGGTCAATTGTGTCAGCAAAACAAGAGACATTCGCTGAATGCGTGAACATTATCGCTTGCATTTCCTTTGCAAACAGTGCACCTGACATAACATATGCATGAGACTACCTCGAAACCATTTTGAATTTTATTTTCATTACATTAGAGTTGATTTTCAAATGACAATCACTTCGCACTGTCTAACATATGCATGAGACTACCTCGAAACTATTTTGAATTCTATTTTCATCGTTTTAGAGTTGATTATCAATTGGCAATCATTTCGCATTGTCCAGTGCAATCAGTGAAATAGACCGTAAGGGGAAAGAATAAGGTCCAATTTCGCAAAACGTTTTTATTGTAAGTACAGATATCGTTTGATGAACCGTATGTATGTTGAAATTAATGTTTTGTTCTGTAACGCTTTATTTAATTGTTTACAAGCCTACATTTAAAAATAACTTATTTAGAGCTTGATTTTATTTATATCTCCTACTATAGTGTTTTCATTACAAATAACAATTATTGTAATACTTGCGACTTTATTTCTTTTTTCTAACGGAAGAAGATGTGATAAAAACTTTTTAAGAACTAAAGAAAAAAAATTTTTTTTATTTCGGAAATAACAATTGTCCTGTTTAATTTTATTGAGTAAAAATATTTAGCTATTCTTAGAAATTGTACCTAGGTAGGTTAGTAAAAGAATACCGAATTAAAAACCTCTTTTCTTTTTTACTAAAATCTGTTGAAAAGTTAAAGGAAGATGGGCAAGTACCTATTATGCTTAGGTAAATTATTAGGATAATTAGTAGGATATAAATAAATTATCGCGCATATAAACATTTTGTTTGATCTAAGTTGCTAGGTACTTCTGACAAATACCTATCTTATCTAAAAAAATATTAGATACTATGTATTAACGAGATTCTAATCCATGACCTCACGTTTCATACGAGTATTCACGCATTTCTTTCGTGATTACTTATCTGGCAATATGTCAATAATTACAAGTTAAGTATTAATATTTTTATTATATTAAAGATTAATAACTTAATCTTGTAACAACTGTTATGCAATGACCTTCACAGTCACCTATTTATCTTTGGCAACTTGGAAAAGTATAATCGTTTACATTATATCCGAAATTATCACCGACTAGCGATCCACCATCGGCTTCGCACAGGTGCAGCTTAGTTTATTAGTGTTTCTCAACTATATTATGCATGTATTATACATACCTAAATCTTCCTCTTGAATCACTCTATCTATTTAAAAAAAACGCATCAAAATCCGTTGCGTAGTTTTAAAGATTTAAGCATACAAAGGGACATAGGGACAGAGAAAAGGTCCTTGTTAGCAAAAAGTGATTTGCATCGAAAATCTCAGCTTATCGTCGTATAGGTACCTTGATTCACATTGTACATTCTAGGTTTAGAAGCTCAAATGCAATCATCATCATCATCAGCAGCCCAATGATCGTCCCCACTTTTTTTTTTATTAAAGCTCGGTATATTGGCACCACTCCGCCTGATGGTAAGCAAATGAGGAGCCCTAAAATTGTCATGACAACGGATGCGGTTCCAAAGTAATATCCTATCCGTTGGCATCACCATATCGGCCACTCAGCAAGATACTTCTGCATAAGGAACCAAGGTTACCTATACGATGAACTAGCGGCCGCCCGCGACTTCGTCCGCGTAAAGCCTTCCTCGTACAGACATAGAAATATTTTTTCAATTCGAACCAGTATCTCCTAAGAATAGTGCGTTCAAACAAACAAACAAACAAACTCTTCAGCTTTATTATATTAGTATAGAAGTAAAGATATCAACCCTGAACGTTACTTATCAATGCAAAAATTGTGCATGACGAGTGACGACTGTAAGTATACTGAATCACGCAATGATTAGATAACAGCATTTGTTGGACAAGCATCGGATGTTGTTTCTCGATTTTTCAACGATACGATGAGCATATTTGAAATAGTCTTATAAGGAATAAAGATTAATCTCCGCAGATATTTCAAAAATCCTGTTGCTTGCATCCTAGTAAATACATAGTATCTAGGTACTTAATGGGATTATGGAATCCAGACCAGGACCATCGGTACCAAGAACCAATTAATTAAACTATGTACTAATAAAAGGTGAGCTTGGTAAGTATTAGCTAATTAGGTGCTCGATGGATGGTAGGTGCAAAGTTAACAAACTCTCGCAGAGGCCAGCAATGTAATGGGCGAATGAAAAGTGTTATCTTGAGGTCCTCCGTGCTTCGGAAGGCACTTAAGCCGCTGGTCCTGCTCTGATCCCTTTACGGTCGTGTCAGATTGCTGTCCCAATGAACTATGAGAGTGAGGGAATATGGAGTGCACCTGTGCTTGCACATATTTTTCGGCGTCAGGATGTATTTGTCCACTCAGAAGCATGCTTGAAGATGATATACTATAAATAAAATTTGCTTTTTAATACCGTATTTTTAAAAGTTATCAGTACCTATCACCATGGGTTATTCGTAGTAATAACATACTTAATGATAAAAAGAATTTGTGATTTGATTATTAGTCAGAATTAGTCATAATAATTAATTAGCCTGATTTCCTTAAACGTGTTGTTATTACATATGTAAATGTAAGGGTAAAATTAAAAACTTTTGATGCTAAACATAAAAATATTAAGTTCTTATAAGGCTGATTTCATTACTTTTGATTACTTAATTACAATTTAATTGATATTTTGTTAGAAAACAAATACTTTTGTTGTATTATGTGAAACATATATAATATTAGAAAAAAACCTGTACCTATATGATTTGCCAATCCCGCATATCAATCCCGCGGGATTGCAATCCCTAACCTGAATGGGAAAAATTATAATTCTTTTATCAGTAAACTAGCGGCCGCCCGCGACTCCGTTCGTGTGGATTTCGATTTCCAAAAGCCTAAAGCCTTCCTCGTCAAATGGACTATCCAACACAAAAATATTTTTTCAAATCGGACCAGTAGTTCCTGAGATTAGCGCGTTCAAACAAACAAACAAACTCTTCAGCTTTATATATTAGTATAGATGTATGTGTACTTCTGCTGACTAGTGCTGACCATACTATTAACAGCCTAAGTATAAACTAAGAAGATTGCTGAGTAAGGAAAGTTCCTATAATTGACCGGTGATAAAAATAATTTCACTGTCAGGTACCAGACGCGTGATTTCCGCGTGGACACAATCAGAATTAATTGAGACGTTTTATATCAATGGAGATTATTTGAAGATAGTTAAGAAGCAGACATGTGTCGTGTCGTGACAGTGAAATTTTGGTTTTGCTGCGTGTTATGAGAAAGATTTGTGATGATAGCATTACCTAATGCACTCTTTGTAGCTGGATTACCTCGATGGTCTAGTCAAGTCTAGTGGTTTCAAGGTCCTTGGTTCGATTCCCGGGTCGAGCATTTTTTGTGTCGGCTTTTTCCGAAGTCCTTGTGTGTGGACACCTATTTACCAAGCGTGGTGATTTAGCCAATTCCCAATAGTGACTTTAACATGATTTCAAATGACGGACGCCTTTGCTCTGCAGTGTGACAATAATAAGATGGTTCTTTACTTACCTACTTGTTTACTCGTACATATTACTTACCTATACATGTGTATTATGATTGGTCCTAGTAGCCGAAACATGGCTAATTATACCTAAATAAGCCTAATGATATTAATTGGAATTTGAATGATATCACCAATTAACAAGGCGGGTAGTGTTTGTTCAAAGCTTGATTGCTAGCATCTTGAAAAATAACTTCAAACAACGAAGGAGTTGCAAGTAGAAAACTGTATGTTTTGAATGCATATGTGCCGCTCGTCTGGGGAGGTTACTTCCATCTTACCTGCCAGAAAAGTAGTAAAGTTTTGACAGTCAAAATTGGCCATCAAAATGATCACGAAATCAAAAGCGCATGATACTGATTAAAGGATCCCATTCATAATACGTTTTGCCCTCAGCCTTTCAAACATAAATATTACCATACCTTCCCCGTACTATAAACAAACAATTTCACAATGGCAAACTCCCTCTAGAGCTCCTATCTAATCAGCTGTTTGTATGTAAGATGCAGTGTTTTTTTTTTCGTTGAGCGCAGGGTATTCAATTGCCGGCAGCCAAGCGGGAAAGACGTTTCCAGCCAGTGTTTTGATTTATTGTGCAGTGAAAAAAATCAACATGAAGTTTTTAATCATACCTGGATTGGTCGTGTGCTTTTTGAGCTGTGGTGTGGCTAGCGTGAGTATTTGTTTTTTTTATTATATTGGAAATTATTTGGAAATTCAAATTACCTTCAAGACTTTCGATTTTGGAAATTTTGTTTTGAAGGAGGTAGGTTAACTATTTACTTTCGTTTTGACGATATCCCAATTCTCATGCATAATAAAAATAAGTTAATAATTTTAATTGACAACATACCCTTTTCATAAAAAAATATAAACTCACTTCTTTTTTTTTAATGTTTTTTATACTTATTTGTAAATTATTTATTACAATGTTCATTATGTAATTTTAAAATTAATTTAACAATAATCCGTACATGGCAATAAGTGTGGCAATTTCATAAATAAATTGTTTGGATTACACTATTGTAATAAAAAAAACTTGTTCATAGCTCATAGGAGCTTGCGCTTAAAATTAGTACCAATAATTTTCAAGATAAATAATGGGTGATGTTTTTATTTTAAAACGTTAAAGGAACACCAAGGGAAAATTTTGAAATAGCATTATAGTGATACAGTAGGTACATACTTAATTCAAGTATATAAGCTGTAACCTAGATGATCCTAGGTACTTTTTTTTTTTTTGGACATTGTAATAAACAAATCAACTGAAAAAGTGCATAATAACATGCCTAAGCCAAGCATGTAAAATAATTTAAACCAACACGGAAGACGCTATCTGATCCAGAAAAAAAATCTGGGATAATATCGCATCTTAGAATTTAAGAATAAATGCACGTGGGTCGATGACCGTGCACGCACCCCTCTCGTGTTTTCGCTCCGTCTCGCTCTAGAAAGAGACGGATGAACCTAATCCTCCGGCCCTTTATCTTTGCTCCCTTCATTCAATAGGCTAGTAAGAAGAATGTATCTCTAGAGATAGATTTAGATTCTAATGCCCTCGTCATACCTTCAACCCATTCTGAAAAAGGCCCTGTAATGTAAAGCGAACGTCGCTTCACATCGCGCAGTAACCTTAGCAACCAACGTATGTCACGTTAATCAAAATATTGCAACAGTTTTCTGGCGTGGGGCATCTTACGATTTAAATCGGTATGACACTAGGAACGTCACGTACGCACGTTTTGAATTTGGAATGCACCAGCTCTTTTGTTTAATTTATTTTTATCACTAAGTACCTTATATAAATACGTACCTTTTGGAAAAAAAATAAAGAAAAAAGGATCTTCTAATAATTAAAAATATTGTGAAATACCGTGACTCAGGGCGTGTCTTTGCCTAATTCTTGACACCGGCTGAATAAGCTTTCCTTATTTATTTTTTTAATCCGTGGACTAATTCACCACATTGTCAATTAGCAAACTAAGCTCGATGCTAGGGAACGCATAGATATACCTACTTAAATACATTTTAATATGTACAATCCAACGATTTATGCTACAATGAACAAAAACATCCAAGTAGGTAGGACCTGTAGTTTTGGATCCTATTAAATTGCGTTTTAATTTAATGTTGACTGATGTTTTTTTCCAGGAAACTTACAGAGCAGGGATTGTTCGGTATGCAGAAAATGTCGACTTGGAAAAATACGTTCCACGCATCCATGAAGCTTCAAAATTGGTAAGATAATAAAGTTTAACACGTTGATCTTATTATTCCACATAGGCAAATTGAGCCTCTAAATTATTGTATTTATTCGCTGCTTTTCAAATACCTATGTATGCCTATGCCTAGTAACAAAATAAAATTAGAAAAAAAAAGTTTTTTAGACACAGGTACCTATTTAACAGGTAAACCTAAACCCATTATAACGAATGACTCAACCTATTATTTACATTATAACATTATTACTTTATAAATAGCCTCTGTGTAGCTGAAGTTATAACAAAATCGAGAATTCCATTCTCTTTGTTTTGATAACAAAAGGACAATTCTTTACAACATTTTGTTCAATACGCCTTAGTCATTAACTGGAAAAATCCATTGGAATTATTTCAGTGGGTAGGATAGGCATCAGAGAACAGAATAAGGATCTATTCTCTTTTGTAAATGAAATCTCTCTTTCGTAAAAAGTGGTCTAGCCAAGTTGTAAATTTTGACTATAGTCTAAATTGACAATTTTTGGCACTATGTCGTATATCGTCGCGAATTAAATCTTCATCCTTCTCATTCATAAGTATACTTCGTGTGCGGGATGGCAATATTAGTCGAAGCGATGGCGATGGCGATAGTGGTCGAAGTGGCAACTTGACTAAACCACCAGGCCAAAACAAATACATTACAAAATACAAAATAATAGCTATCAACTAATTAGACCTGTTTTGTGGTGCGTCCATAATATCCTTTTTACATAAAATCTGCTACCATTAATTTTGTTTTTTTTTCAGAACGTTGATATTGTGGTCCTTCCATCTCCACTAAGCTTCTTGCCTCGCACTTCTACTGAAAGCTATGGAGCTGATAATTATGACGAGGTAATTTTAAATTAATTGTGGTCAATATCAAAATATAATTTTATTTAGGTAGGCCTCAGTGAGGCACTTATCAATCGTCAAAATTAAAAAAAATATGTCACAATAGAATTTTGCTACCGACTTCGGAACGCAGTCATCTATCGAGAAGAAGCGGCAAGGAACTCGATAGTTGCTCTTGTAAATCGTCAATATTTGAAATTTTTAACAATACAATATTTCCCTGGTGTGCCGTAGTCCTTTGTATCTGAGGGTATTTTTATTTCTTCAATAACCATTGTTCTGTCCGTTGTATTGCCGGCCTAAGTTATGCCCGTATGTGTGCAAAGGACATTCCTCCGGAATTCCTGACGGAATAGTACATTTTTTCCTTGATTTTTAATTGGATTAAAAAGTAGACAGGAACTGGCTGGCGGTGATGATATCATCAGCTATTTAGCTTTTATAGAGCGACATTCTAGCTGTTTGATAATCTCTCTCGTAATACCAACCAGCTTATGAATAACCTATCGTGCCGAAATAATTCAGCGCTGATGATGCTGCTGATGAGTGAGGGCCAGTTACGAAGGCTTAAAACGTACCATAACAAAATTAATTAAAATTTAATTTTAATATGAACAATATGAGTAAAAATGAAGTATCTCTAAAATAATCTGATTCGCACTGTGTGTGTGTGTGTGTGTGTGTGTGTTTGTGCGTGTATGCGTGTGCGTATGTGTGTATGTGTGTGTGCGTGTGTTTGTGTGTGTGTGTGCGCGTGTGTGTTTGTGTGTGTGTGCGTGTGTGTGTATTTGTGTGTACAAAATTATTTTTTTCCCTGTTCCATAGCTGGTGCAGATCCTATCAGAAGCAGCACAGCAAGCAGGAGTGTACGTGGCAGCCCATCTCCTGGAGAAGACGAGGTGCCAGGGCAGATACGAGATGGTGAGAAGCAACCTGGTCTTCGGCAGAGACGGTCGTGTTGTCACTGTGTAAGTAGAAGAAATATTATATTCATAATAAGTCGTCCCAACGTCTAGTCGTTACTTTATCTTGCCGTCAAAGCCATTACTGGTTTATAAAAACACTAGCGACCGCCCGCGACTCCGTCCGCGTGGATTTCGGTTCCAGAGGCCTAAAGCCTTCCTCGTCACATGGACAATCCAACACAATTTTTTTTATAAATTCCAACCAGTGGTTCCTGAGATAGGCGCGTTCAAACAAACAAACCCTTCAGCTTTATTATATTAGTACTAGCGGCCGCCCGCGACTCCGTCCGCGTGGATTTCTTTTTTTCGAAATAAAAAGTAGCTATGTTCTGTCTCAGGGTACTTTTACTTTTACTTTTACAGGGTACATTTATAATATTAGTTGGGATATAGATTACTATAGATAAATACTCAAATGTTTCAAAAATTCTGGATTTCCCTGAGAATTCTTACATCACAATACAGAAAGCGGCAATATTAAACACATGCCAAATAGTAAGTAAGACGTTTTTTCCTAGTCCAGCCCTAATATGCCTGTTTGATGAAATTTTGTATAATAATACGAAAAAAAACATGATTATTGTTATCTACGTTGTGTCTAAAATATGATAAAGTAATGGAAACAAAATTTTTGGTCTCAGAGACAATAGCGAATGTTAATGTATTTAAATAATAATCACAAACATCACACAATTTCAGTAACATGTCAATCTTAATCATTTATTCAAAAGGCATACAATTGAAAATGACGGTACATATTTTAAATTCAATGGTATTCAATTTCAAGAACAAGCACTGTTATTGTAAAGAAAATTCCTTAATATACCTCTAAAACTTTTTCTCTAACCGATTAACTTTAATTTTTGTCATAGATTGATTTTGCCAACCTGATTTTACTGGAAGTAATATTTTTGCTTCCCTTAATGGTCTTTTAACGCCTCGATGGTCTAGTACAGTGGTTCCCAAACTTTTTTTCCTCGTGGACCACTTTCAAAACTTTACTGGTTTCGGTGGACCACCCCCCCCCCGCTGCTACATTTTTACCAATTTATAAAGTCCCAAAAAAATAAAAATTGTGTCGTTTCTGAGTTCACAGGGTGTACTGATTACATCTTTTCAACCAAGTGTACTACTAACCATTTTGAACAACATACATATTTGTTCCGTGACTGTTCAGATATTTTGCTCTTTTATAATTTTGCTCTTTACTTGCAGATATTGTATAATTTTGCTCTTTACTATCAAAAGCAGATAAATTTTCGTGGACCCCTTTAACATCTTATGGACCCCCAATTTTTATTCACGCCTCCGTGGACCCCCAGCAAGTCTCCCGTGGACCCCTGGGGGTCCACCTGGACCACTTTGGGAATCACTGGTCTAGTATTATAATTACCGGGCCATGGTCTCGAGGTCATGGGTTCGATTTCTCGGTCGGGCATACTTTTGGTGGTCTTTTATAATATAAGTATCAGCCTTTTAATGTCTCACTGCAGGGCAAAGGCCTCCATCATTTGAAATCATGTTTTCGTTACAAAGATGGGTTGTGCAGAGCCGGATTAACCCTGTATGGGGCCTGTAGGCAATACAATTTTCGGGCCCCCTTCTCTACCTACTCTCTCTCTGACTGTCTAAATCAAGTGATGTAGTTTTTGAATTCACACAGTCGCTGTATGGTATGTGTCACAGTTTCTGTATGTTATGTGTGTATGTATGCTTACCTACAACTTTTAAACTACGCAACGCATTTATTATTATAACATTACTAGCGGCCGCCCGCGACTCCGTCCGCGTGGATTTCTTTTTTTCGAAATAAAAAGTAGCCTATGTTCTGTCTCAGGGTCTAAAGATTGTCTGTACCAAATTTCATCAAAATCCGTTGCGAGGTTTAAGCGGGAAAGCGTAACAGACAGACAGACAGACAGACAGACAGAGTTACTTTCGCATTTATAATATTAGTTGGGATGATCTCCTCCAAATAAACATGTTACTAAGTTAAAATTAAAAGACAATGTTTTTTTTTCGAGTTTCCACCAACCAAACATACTAATATATATTCTTGAGAGCATTACAAACAATACTTGCTATGGCAGTATGGCTGTAAACTCAGTCCGAACTGAGTGAAACAGGTTTAAACTTTACACATTAGGCCTTTGCTTTATACATTTTTCTATGAGAAATTACTCCTTTTTTTGTTCTCGCGTCCCTCAACCAAACATAAAATATGTAGATTATGAGGTCATTACAAGTGATATTTGCTTTGGCAGTACATCTGTAGGCTCAGTCCGAGCTGCGTGAGACGGGCTAGAAACTTGAACACTACCTACAACATACCCTCGCTTCTATATTTAATTTATAGGAGTTTGTGTCCTTTCTTTTCCTGCGGCCATCAACTAAACATGGAAATATACAATTTTAAGGGCATTGCGAACGATATTTGAAAATGCAATATGGCTGTAAACTTAGTCCGAACTGAGCTAGAAGAAGGTGGCGTCTGTTTTTCTCGCGTCCATCGGTCTAACATTAAAAAAATAGTCTTGAGAGTATTACAGGTGATTTTTGCATGGATAGTATAGCTGTAAATTCGGACTGAACTGAGTGAGCCAGGCTCAAAATTGTACCCTATGGACCCTGGCTTTATCATTTATTGTGGGACGTGGTGTCCTTTCTTTTTCCACCGGCCATCGACCAAGCATGGAAATGAATAATTTTAAGAGCATAACAAGCGATATTTCCTTAGGCAGTATAGTAGCTGTAAATTCAATCCGAATCCGAACTGAAAAGCACTGGCTAGAACATATTATGCAAGCTGGGTGAATTTTCGCTTCATATCTTATTATGAAGTTGAACTGCCTCCGTGGAGTAGTGGTTAGAGCGCTGTGCTCAAAAACTACGAACTTGGAGGTCGTGGGTTCGAATCCCGCGGGGAATACTTTCACTTTGTGTTGGTTTTCCCAGTTTGGATAGGACATTGCAGGCTTGAATCACCTGATAGTCCGATAAGAATAATGATTCCGTGCTTCGGAAGGCTAGTTAAGCCGTTGGTCCCGACTATGATCCAACTGGTCTAGTTTCCCTTGTGGTTACGGAGGTCAGACGACAGTCGCTCCATTGTAATAACCAGGCATGTCATTTAAGGATCACAGTCGCAGCGTACCCTGGGCTCCAAGGCAATGGCCGAGGATGCAACCGGGAGAGGCGCTAGGATCATGATGATGATCTTATTATTATGTCTCACTCAGTTCGGACTGAGTTCCCAGCTGTACTGCCTTTGCAAATATCGTTTTCCATGTTTGGATGATGGCCGGTGGAAGGACAAGGGACACCACCTCCCATAAAAATGTTGAAGCCAGAGTACATAGGGTGAAATTCGAGCCAGTCTTTCTCAGTTCGGTCATAGTTTACAGCAATACTGTCGTTGCAAAAATCATTCGTAATGGTCTCAAGATTATTTTTTTCTATGTTAAGTCGATGGTCGCGAGAAAAACATACGCCACAATCCTTAGAAAAATGTAAGAAGCGAAGGTCCAGTCAGTGGGTAAAACTTTGGACCTGTCTGGCTCAGTTCGGACTGAGTTTACAGCCGTGATTTAGGAAATATCGTTCGCGATCCTCTTAAGAATGTAGGTATATTTCCATGTGTGATTGATGGCCGCTGGAAGGGAAGGGACACAAGCTCCTATGAATGAAATATTTAAACGAGAGTGAACAATGATCAAGTTTCTAGCCTGTCTCACGCAGTTCGGATTGAGTTTACAGTTATTTTGCCGAAGCAAATATCATTTGTAATGACAATGACCTCAGGAATTGACAACATTTAAATTTTTTCATGAGCTGTTTTTATTTTCTATTCTGAAAGATTTTCAAAAACTAAAACCTACGTATTTTTTCTTTTTCCTAAATTTTCTTTCCTTTTTGTAAAATAAATTATTTAAAAACGACTTATTCTAAAAGAGCGTAAGTCAATGTTATGGGATGAACGAACATTTTATCTTTGCTATTTTAAAAAATAAACTTGAATGACGGAAGTTCACACAAATGTTGCCAGGAGACTCTAGGGTAAATTCATAAAAAATGTTGTCCAAGTACCTAAAGTGCCACTTAAGTACCGAGTTCGTACTTTAAACTAACGTAAATAATGTTTTAGTTAGATTTCATAAAGCTATAAAATTAAATCTGGTACATCAACTGAGTTATAATTTTTTCGCAATATTTGAAATCATGGGTTTTCCCCGATTGGCCAGGAGTTTTGCCAATCCGGCAACACTCTACAATAAATGTACACACACATGCACAGTTTTCTGTCAGTTTGAAAAGAAACAGTGGCAAACTTACGTTTCTTTTTTTTAATTCACGATGGCCAAAGCGAGGCCAAGATTGACTGTGTGTGGATCCGACGAGCATTGAATTTGGAAACTTTTCAAAATATCTTTTTAGTTACTGAATGAAAAAAATTAAAAACATTTTTTCTGTGTCAATTTAGCAAGTGTCGAAATGGTTTTTGAATAATAGTACCTTATAAAAATTAAATGTTGTCAATTGTATTTTTATGTTTGGTCGAAGGACGCGAGAAAGCAGCCCGTAGCCTGCTGCGCGTGGTTATATTCATATAAGCAACCCGTGTGATGCTAGGGCGGGTCGCTAGTACAGAATAATGATAGCATAGTGTTCAAAAATATTTTTTTGGAGGTACACCCAGTATACAGTCCGCCGACTCGCGGCGTTTCCAATCCCAACTAATATTATAAATGCGAAAGTAACTCTGTCTGTCTGTCTGTCTGTCTGTCTGTCTGTCTGTCTGTCTGTCTGTCTGTCTGTTACGCTTTCCCGCTTAAACCTCGCAACCGATTTTGATGAAATTTGGTACAGACAATCTTTAGACCCTGAGACAGAACATAGGCTACTTTTTATTTCGAAAAAAAGAAATCCACGCGGACGGAGTCGCGGGCGGCCGCTAGTGTTATTTTAAAAATCTTTGGTGTATAGCAAAATGGTGTGGTCTTCGCGGAGCACACTATTTTTTTAAATTAAGTTTACCTTCGCAAAACTTACATATTGTAAATAACATATTTTGAAAGTTTCGGAATTATTATACACAACATTCATTCATTCATTCATTCATTCATTTATTTTTTTGTAAATGTGGGTAGGTTACAGGATGTTCAAGTTAAAATATAGTACAGCCACACTTTGCCTACCGGCATACAAAATATTAATAAAATATTAAAAACAGATACAACCATAAAATATTAAATTAAACACAGATACAATCATAAAATATTAAACACAGAGACAATCATAAAATAATAAACACAAATACAATCATAATGTCACAATTTGTCACACAAAAATTCTTGTAGTGAGTAATAAGCCTTTTCTAACAACAACAATTTTATTTTACGTTTGAATATATGCTGATCCGTTATTTTTAATATGTTCTCTGGTAAATGGTTATATACTCGGGGTGCCATACAATAAACACTGTGGTTTAAGAGTGTTGTTCTATTTTGAGGTATACATATCCTAAAATTGTGTCTTCTACTATTCATTCTAACAAATTGGTCTGGATTATTTACTACAAATTTAACAATTTCAAAAATGTATAGACTGGCAAGGGTTTGTATTTTTAAATCTTTAAAAATTTGCCTACAGCTGTCTGTTTGTTTTAAGTTACATATAGCCCGTATGCATCTCTTTTGTGCTCTAAATATCAGATCTTTATTAGAAGAATTGCCCCAGAATATAATACCATACTTTAATAGAGGTGCAACATAACCATGGTATGATGTCAGAACAGCGGAAGTATTTACAGTTTTTGCTAACATATAAAGCGCGTAAGAATATCGACTTAATTTTGATGCTAGAGCTTCGGTATGTGATTTCCAGTTCAAACTGCTGTCTATGATTAGACCTAAGAACCTATTCGAATTAACTTGTTCAATAACATGATTTAAATATTTAATTTCAAAGTTATCCATTGCACAATTTCTATTTTTGAATGTCATTACATGGGTTTTGTCAAGATTTATTTTTAAATTATTTAATGTCAACCAATTTATTATATCAGATAGAGTACTATTTATGTCATGCTCAACTTGCGCTTTGTCATGCCCTGTGAATATCACGGTACTGTCATCAGCAAATAATACTGTCTTGTGTTCGGTTTGCTTTGGAAGATCATTAATGTAGACAATAAAAAGAAGAGGGCCTAGAACGCTTCCTTGAGGTACACCAATATTCACATCTCTATAGGTGGATGAATGATCTATGATCGTTTTTGTTTTTAGACACAAACCTGTTACTTGTGTTGACTGCTTCCTATTACTAAGATAGGACCTAATAAGATCATGCACATTTCCTCTAATCCCGTATGCATACAGCTTGTTTAATAATGTTAGGTGGTCTACAAAATCAAATGCCTTTGTCAAATCCATATATAGGGCACATGCGAGACTTTTTTGATCCATTGCCCTCATGATAGTGTCCAAAAACTTAAAGATTGCAGTGTCTATAGATTTATTCTTCCTAAATCCGACCTGTTCCTTAGCAAACAGGTTGTTTGCTTCAAAGAAGGTATTGATACAGTTATGAATAACCCTTTCGAACACTTTAGAAATTACAGGTACAAGTGCTATTGGTCTGTAATTACACATATCAAGTTTATCATTTTTTTTGAATAGAGGTTTGATTATTGTCAATTTTAATTTGTCAGGAAATATGCCATACTGTATACACAAATTAATGATGTGGCTTAAAATATGGGAAATTTTTGTAGAAACTTTTTTCAAAATCTTAGTGGATATTCCGTCATAACCAGTGCTATTTGTATTTTTAAGATTCATTATTATCTTGTCTATGTCTTGAGGAATAGTTGCAGCCATAAAAACGGATTTTGGATTATTTCTTAAATAAGTCACATTTTGAGCAGAATTGAATTTTGTAACTTGGTCAATAAAATGGTCATTAAAAGAATTAGCTATAAGTTCTGGGTCATCAATAATATTACCATTTACGGTTATTTTGTCAATTCGATCTTTCGGCTTATCATATTTACTATTATTAATAATAGCCCATGTTGCTTTTGATTTGTTAGCAGCTGTCTTTATAAAGTAGTCATTTTGTGACTTTTTTGTCAATTTAATAATACGATTTAATTTTGATGACAGTTCCAAAAATCTATTTTTATTTTGTTCAGTGCGACTTTTCCTGTATTGCCACAACAATCGACGTTTACGTTTGCAGCATTGACGTATGCCCTTTGTGATCCATTTTTGTCGAGATTTACTATGGACCTTAACTAATACCAATGGAAAACAAAGATAATAAAATAAGCAAAACAAGTCATAAAATCTATCAAAAGCATGGTTTGGGTCTTGAGTATCATATGCATCACTAAAACTAAGTGCACTAATACAGTTCTGAAATTTATCAACATTTTCTTTACAATAATCACGTTTTTTGATGTACCAGTGCTTAAGGGTGTAACTAGTTTTAACAGGACATGTTAGTACCTGAGCAGTGTGATCAGATAGTGCAAACTCTAATATTTCCGTAACACAACCTCTAATGTTAAATACAAAATTATCAATACAAGTCCCGCTTGCAGGCCTTGTAGGTTCCTTAATGCCTACCTTTAAGTTAAAACTACTTATTACTTCTCTGAATTCATTCGATTCCTTGCTGTTATTGAGTAGATTTATATTGAAATCACCACATAAAATCAATTTTTTCTTACCATAGCAAAAACCACAAAGCAACAAATTGAATTTTGAAAAAAACAAATCTAGACAGCCTGAGTTAGACCTTGGTGGTCTGTAAATACAAATAACATAGATCTTATGTTCTACTAGTTCAATTCCTGAACATTCAATGACATTTTCGATACTATATTCATGAATGTCATTAATAGGAACGAACTGAAGCGACTTATGCACTAATATACAAGAACCCCCATGGCGGTTCTTACGGCAAAAGGATGAACCTAGTCTGTAATCAGGAATAATTAATGCTTTCTGATCATCAGTTACCATATTATGCTCAGTAAGACACAGGACCCCGGCTAATTTATTGGTACTCTTACTTTTTATTGACTCAAGAGACACAGTTAGGAGATCAGACTTGGAGATTAAACCATTAATATTTTGATGCAGTACATTAATTTTCTTGTACAAGAAAAAAATCTGCTTGTTCTTCTACGGTTATAACATTATTTTGATGTGTGTCATCAGTCTGTGTGCTTTTGTCAGTTAAAGTTGGTACATTATATTCTGGATTGTCATATTTGGATTTACAATATAATTTATACCTTGAAACATAGTCAATGTGCAGAATTTCCTTTAATAACATTTGACTTCTATAAAGAGCAGAAAAGTTACGATAGGGCAAACATGTGCTATAGTTCATATCAATAAATTTTGTGCCAGTTTTCGAGCATATGAACTTCAGTTCATAGTTCAGTTTATGTTCATTCAAAAATTTGTTATAAGGAATTTCAGAAACAATAACATTGGTATTTTTACAATTTATCAGAAATTGATTAAGCGAAAACAATGCATCCAAAGGCCGATCATCGTTGATACCTCCGAGAACTACAACAAAATCATCTGAGTTTAGTTTACATATGTCTGTGAGTAAAAACGATAATACATCTTGTAACCGCGCTCTCGGTTTCCAAAAACAAGACACAACATAGGTCTCCCCAATCAGTTTTTGAAGAATACGTTGCATTTTATAACCTTGTTCATCTGCCAAGATAATTATTTTTCTTTTCGGATTTTCACTTGAAATATTTTTAGGCGATGATGACATATCTGGCAGTTCCTTCGCAGATAAAGTTGTAGATTGTGGCGGAAGTTTATCATCTTTGACACATTTATTGTCATTATCATTTTTTCCTCGCTGTGTGTTGTCGGTAGCAGTTTGTTCCTGCTGGTTTCCCTCATTTATTGGTTGTATGTTTTGGGTTGGAGTTGCATAATTAATGATACGTCGAGTTTTCTTTCCTCGGCCTGACAATGGAGTCGTACTATTTCTTTCAATAGGTAAATTAGTTTTCCTATATGTCTCGATTTCCGTAAACGATTTTTGGAGGTCTGCCTTTAAACGAAAGTTCTCACTATTTAAATTTTCTATTTCTTGATGGGCATTCATCAACTCCATAGTTAAGGATTTGACCTGTTCTTGTAAGTCAGCAAGTACTTGGCTGTCGTTATGTGTATGATCTGCAAGACTCATCATTGTTGTGTCAAATAAAACTGAGTGCTCCTCACTACTATTACTTAGATCATTTAGAGAGCTCGTTCTGTGAGGTTTGCGAAGAGTAACGTTTTCGTGGTCCATATTAGCAAATTGACGATATTCAGAGAAAAAAAAAATATAAAAAAAATTAAATAATATGTTTGGATTCGAAGCTACAAAAACACAGCCAAAGACAGCAGCATTTCTATCAAAAATCTTTTTGTCCTTTTTTTCGTGGGATTCGATCCGGGTGTCAGGCGTAGTGTGTTCATTGATCTACCATGAGGCGTGACCATTGCACCAACTCGATACTTAAGTAGCTCGGTGAAATTTGGCGTAGCTTTTAGCGTTTTTCTTTTTGAATTTAAAAGTCGGTTAAGTATGACTAATGTTTCAGGAATTCACGTTTAGTAAAACCAAAGTCATTCACTGTTCAACGTTAAAATTATCACTTAAAATATAAACTGTTTTAACCACCTTGCACATAATCCAATTCATTCACATTTGATCACTTTATTGGCACTTCAGTGTTTGTTATTGTGAGTTTTTTAGTCATTTTCCGTAACATTTTTCACTATCATTTTTGTACAGTCAATTTGTAATATTATTATTTGATAACATTTTCACGCAGTAGTCAACACTTATAATACTTAAATAAACTACTACAGTGACTTAAATTGAATTTTTATACTTTTAATTCAATAAATAACACAGAGCTGATGTTTTGCGTGGCAGTGGCGCCATCTGTTTGTGACAACAACGAACCAGAGATCAGGAAGTCCAGTTGCGTTCCGTAGGATTTTATTTGTTCCAATATTAGATACTAGATGGTTCTACTTCTGTACGTATAAAATGTTAAATGCGTTGAAATAAATCAAATAATGTTGACTTTTTTTTCAAACCGACTTTTTTTTCTGCGGACTGCCGTGGGCCCCCTGTAGGTCCTGGGCCCGTAGGCAGTTGCCTAATCTGCCTAAGGGTTAATCCGGCCCTGGGGTTGTGGCTTAATCACCACGCTTGCCAAATGCGGGTTGGCGATCACAAACCCGGGCTGTGTTCAGAAAAACCAACACAATTTTTTCCCGACCCGGGAATCGAACCCAGGACCTCGAGATCACGGCCTGGTACTTAAACCACTATACCATCGAGGCGTTATACCATCTTTTAAAATATGATCTTTTATAATATGGTCTTTTATAAACAGGTACAGAAAACCAGTAAACAATGTAGCCAACTGCACCGCTCCGGCGACAGAAATCGCCACGTTCACCACAGATTTTGGCGTCGAGTTCGGCTTGCTGATGGAGGAAGACCTCGTGCTCCACAAGGTTGAGGATATGAAGGGTCTGAAGAACTTTGTCGTGGTTGGACCTTACGCTTCGGATGTGCCTATGTTTACTGGTAAGAAAGAGTTTTATCAATTATTTTCTGATTCTCGATGTAGAGCCATTAAAGTATCATCATCAGTAAACAGCCTATTGCAGTCCACTGCTGGACATAGGCCTCTCCTAGGGCTCTCCACTCAGCCCGATCCTGGGGGACTCGCATCCAGCCCCTGCCAGCCATCTTGCGCAGATCGTCACTCCACCTGGCCTGAGGGCGTCCTACACTGCGCTTTTTGGGACGCTTGCTAAAACGCGTTATTAAAGTATGATATGTCTGGTTCAATGAGGGTGATTGCGATTGGAAAATCCTAGACGGCAATACGGAGGCGTGAGGTCTAACTGCTATGTGGTGAATTTTGACAAATCTGTCAATGTAATGTCAAAATTCACCAATCACGTTCCAGGTAGACCCTAAGCCTAGCTATTGCCATCTAGCGGAGATTTTCTAATGAAAAATCCGAGAAAATGAGTGTTTTCGTAAATGCGAAAACCCTCGTTCAAAGCCCGAGCCAAAACTTTTTGTATATTTTTTTAACACTACTCGAATAATCCAATCTGCCATTGTCAGGCCTTTTAGCCATATGAAGCTGGTCATTATTAATATTTTAGCCAAATACCTACATATGTCCATTGCTGGACTTCCAAAACTATTGGCTTAGCACAAGTTGCATCCATCGCTTCCTCACAATTAACAAAATTACTACAACAGAATTCATAGTTATAAGTGATTGACCGAGTTAATATCATGTTGTAGGTCCTCAATTCTCATCAAGCTGGGCCTTCACAAACGATGTCAACTTGGTATCGCCTTCTGGAATGTTTGCGGGAACCAGCGGCACTCAGGGCCGATCTGAAGCTGGACTCACCATTGCTGATTTGAACAAAGCTGGAGCTGAAGGTTAGTAGTCTATAAAATAAAAATAAAATAATGATATATCAAACTAATATTATGTGCACCAATGTGCAAGTTTGGATGTTTGTCAATGGCAATGTGAAAGTACCGAACGAGTTTTGATGAAATTTGTTATTAAGGCAGGGTACGGCTGACTTAGGTGATAGGATACATGGGATAAAACAGGAATCTTGATAACGCGGACAAAGCCGCGCGTAAAACCTAGAAAATATTAAATTACTTGGACTAACACACCAATTGCTTAGCCCCAAACTAGTGTCGCTTGTAATATGGAGGCTAGGGAACGGATATCTATACTTATAATAAATCTGTAGAAAGGTCAATTCTGTACATTAAATATATTTTCAAAATAACTATCAGGGGGTGATAAGTGATCGATACTGATGCCAAAAATGCAATCAGTAAAATTTTTGTCTGTCTGTCTGTCTGTCTGTCTGTCTGTATGTTCCTTATAGAAACAAAAACTACTGGACGGATTTTGACGAAACTTTGTACAATTATTCTTTATACTCCTGGGCATATTATAGGATACTTTTCATCACGCTACAATAAATAGGAGCAGAGTAGTGAAGGGAAATATTGAGAAAACGGGAGAATTTACTCCATTTTTTAAGCTTCTGTCGCGTGTGTTGCTTTAATGGTTAAAGTTACATAAAAATCATGTACGACGGAAATATTCTTCATAAAATTGCCTAAAAAATATCCCTTAATAGCATATGTCTATCTTTCATGCTTGACTCACAATAACACGTGTACCAAGGATGGTATCAGGAGATCCAGATTGGTTTGAACGCGCTAATCTCAGTAACAACTGGTTCGAATTGACAAAATCTTTTGTATTGGATAGTCCACTTACTATTTGTCGAGGAAGGTTTTAAGCTATCTATAGTAACACTGTGTACGGAAACGAAACCCATGCGGACGGAGTCGCTGGCGGCCGCTAGTACAAAAATACTTTTAAAAACATGGCTCTTGTACAAATACTGATGTTCATCACACAAACATTTGTCCCTAACAGGATTCGAACCCGCGACCCTTGATTTAGTAGCCCAGAGTCTGTGACCACTAGACTAGACTAGATTAGCCTCAGTCTAGTGTAAAGACTGAATTATTTGTTAGAATCTAGAAAACAGTAAGGATCCATAATCCATGCAACTGCATGGATTATGCACGTCTGTCAAAGTCATCAAGGTCGTCTAACGTCAAGGTCATCATAATAATTTCAACCTAAGCAAGCTAAATTCAAAACTAAATGGAACACAGAGATTGAATTTGTTTTACAGATTGTATGTTGCGTGTATCTTCCGCAATTAAAGTTACCTATTCGTAACACTTACTCATTTGATAGGCGTGTTATTAATAGTATGTATTAGTCAAATCGTGTTTATATTACAGTTTAGTACAATTCCAGCAAAACATGACACCGATATGTGCCAGTTATCAGACGAAAATAGTGTTACTATGACGCATTCCTTGATTTTAATCTCTTTGGCTATGTTAATTACTCATCACTTGTTTTCTGATACAGAAGTCAACTGCGAAAATAAAGTAAGCCAAAATTGGTAAACATGAAATTCTAATCTTTCAAAGAATTTCGGATCTATCAGATTACGTTCATTTTTATTTGCGACGTACTTACAGAAAACTGAGTCAGAAATGGATTTAATTAATATCAGTAGACTGTCATATAAACAACACTTGCCTATAATGCAACATTTAATTCTGTTTTGTTTCAATGAAGTATGGCTTATACTCAAGAATCAAGGACAAGAAAGTTTGTACATTTCGGGGTATCAATAATGAATATTTTATCTCAATGTTAAGTAGCTTTAGCAGTTGTGTTACAGACATCAGAATCAACAGTGGTATTTCAAATATACTCAATTGGATATATAAGCCACCCAGACCAGGACAAACACACATGTTCATGCACACAAATGTTTGAACTGTGCGGGGATCGAACCCGCAACTTCCTGATCTAATAGGCAACTTGACCATAACACCAATTTGGTCGTCAAACCGACAAAAAAGGTGGTCTATCAATGATTTCATCAGCATTAGCCGAAAGACCTCCAAAACAAAAATTTAATGTACCAATGCCCTAAGTTTGATTATATTGTCATAAGTTATTTTGTTTAAGTCTAAATTATTGTAAGAAACATTGTAATATTTTGTTGGACTTTATTTTATTTTTTACTTTTCTAACACTTCTACAACTCCAGACTCATTGAATGATTCCGCGCCTTGCACCCTTAACTTCCCAAGCACCATCATATAACACTTCTTATCTATTTCCAGGCTCCTCAACAATTCCTCCCGTCGTCAGTTCGTCCGACCTCAAAGTCTTCCCTGCTGAAGACCTGTCCCAGTACATGGTGAGACCGCTGGACGTGGCTGCAAGTGCCAGAGGGTACAAAGAGACCGTATGCAGTAATGGATTCTGCTGCAATTTCTTTGTGAAAGCCAGTTTCGATGGTAAGAATTTTATTCTGTTGCTAAGGGGAAATTGAACGTTAAAACAAAATAGGCCTTTGCCATGCTGTCGGACATCAATAGTCTGGTACTTTTAGCATCAACATCATCAAATGGACGTATGCATCTGTCGGAAGATTTTGCCAAACAGATTGATGGCGGTGAACGAATTTTAGATAGGTTGAGCTTAGTGGAAATTCCACTCGAATGAACCGCTCGTTTGGGGAAGTATGTACAGTGGAATACAGAAGTAGTAGTCTGGGGGAGCATTTCTTAACTGTTGTGCTATGTTTCTGCTGGTGAGTTAGGTTGCCCGAGCTCAGTTGGGAAGGGGTCTTAAAGGCAGGCAACGAATCTGCGATCCTTGTGAGATTATTACATGTCCATGGGCAGCGGTGATCACTTACCATATAAGATGATATCTTGTTCGTTTGCCGCAGTGGTTAGCGGGCTCGGCCTGAGATTGCAAAGTTAAGCAACTTTCGCAGAAGTAAGGCATAGGGAGAGAACCTATGCTTGCGCACTCACTTGTGCTACTAACTTTAATATATCCTGTGAACCCGATTATTCGTAAGATCGGCCGTCATGGCCAAAAACGGCCGGAAGGGTATTTTTATACATATTATAACACACTAGCTTTAACATATAAAACAAGGGAACGCTGCAACCTTTTCTCTCCCGGAACGTTGTCCTTCAAAGCGACATCATCATCATCAGCCCATCGCAGTCCAATGCTGGGACATATTTCTTTAAATTTAAATGTCTAAAAACCGCACTCTCTCTCTCCCTCAGGAGCTAAAGACGACACCATGAGCTACGGCCTGGCCGCGTTTTCTGGCGCCCGGCGCTTCGGCAAGCGGCGCGTCGGTGTGAGCGCATGCGCAGTGTTCGCGTGCGCAGCTCTGTACAAGCGCACTTGTGCTGTTGGGTGAGTTGGTGGTCTTTGCTTGTTACATATTGGAATTTAGGAGCCAGGGAAGTTTTTTTTTTCTAATAGCATGGTAAATTGGCTCATATCTGCCTGATGGTAAGGTAGAACAGGAGCCCTAACTGCCATGACAATCCTATCCGTTTGTAATAAATAGAGGTTGAAGTTCTACTTCTACTCGAATGAGCCACCACTCGTCTGGGGAGTACCTCCACCTTACTAAAGGCCACAGTGAAATAGCACTTTGTCACGGTTTGGCTATGTTGGTAAGTTAAGTCGCTAGAGCTCAATTGGGTGGGCATAGGCTCGTTGATGACCATCGGCAGCGATGCATCACTTACCTTATAAAGTCACCCAATAGTTCGCTTGCCACACAAAAAAATATTTAAAAAGTAATAATATAAAGTTTGGTAAACATTAGCTGAATAAAACTTTCATAGACGAAACGATATCAGAAATACAAGTATCATATAATGTGTAGATAAATTGACTTATTATCAACATTTTTTTCAGATCTAAGAGCAACAACACTAACGTCATCTTCGAGAAAATCTCCATCACCGCCAACTATACAAACACCACACAATTCCCAATCATCTTGACAACCGGCTCTCAAATCCCTCCACACAACTTTAGATTCGAAACCAACATAAAAGAAATTGAGAATGAGGTAACCCTAGAAGTAGTTGATGCTAAAGATTTACTAAACTTTGGTATATTTAGCAGAGATTATTCTATCGATTCTGAAGATTTCGTCATGGTAGAAGACGAATATTTGACCTTCACTGATGAAATGAAAGAACTTTTCGATTACCTCTGGATTAGGTTGAGAATATTGATTTTCGTCGTTTCCATCTACTTTTTGGAAATGATGTAAAGTTGTACCACGATTTTGGATCATTTTGGTTAATGAAAAGTTTTGAGTGTTCTTAGAAATAAGAATGTCAATTCTACAATGTTGAATTTGAAGGCTGTTAAGCACAACACGTGTTAAATATTCGTAGTTATGAGAAGTAACTAATTCATTTTTAATTTGATATTTGATATTAATGGTTTCGCCCTGATTTGTTACAAAATGTCTGTTCGTAATCGATTTGTGTCGATATTCGTGAAGTGGTTACCTAAGTTAAAGTTATTTAGGAAAACAAAGTTGTACTTCTCAAGAATATATAAAAAGCACTTGAAGTAGAAGTTATTTTTGTGTTTATTTGTTAACTTTAAGGTGCATGACTGAATAGTGAGTATATTGTATTTATATCTGCGTGCCAAATTCATAACGTTATTGACATCACATATTTTAGTTCTTATTTATAAACTCCATATTAGTTTTTCTTAATAAGTTCATTATTAG
Source organism: Nomophila noctuella (assembly GCA_958496325.1). Taxonomy (NCBI): domain Eukaryota; kingdom Metazoa; phylum Arthropoda; class Insecta; order Lepidoptera; family Crambidae; genus Nomophila; species Nomophila noctuella. The sequence goes on from OY292504.1 coordinate 1,719,496, forward strand.
TCGCAAAATTGGCACTCAGAGTTTAAGAATAGTTAAAGTTAATAATTGTAAAATGTTATTTTTGGTCTGGTTTCCTAATTTTTTTAAGAGTGAAGGTAAGGCTCTAGAATATGTCTTGATTTATGGTTAACATTGCCTATTTTTTTATGTAGATTATATTCATATTTTTGTAACTTAAATGTGTAAGTTGTGTATTGAAAAACTTTGAAATCATCAGTGAGATAATTAATCTAAGATTTTATAGTCATAAGCCATATGCCATTCATCATGTATTATTTGAAATATGTATTTGTCACTAACGTACGAACTATTGATTAGTTCTTTGAAATAAAGTTTGTCTAAAGATTATATTATGTAGTTGAGTAAATTGGAATAAAGTAGATGAATAGGTGTTTATTTTTATGTATTTGTACATACATAGCTACGTGCCAAGTCAAAGGCCATATGTTTGATCTAGTAGATTGTTTCTGAAATACCTTAATTACAAATATCGACAATAAATTAAATACATATTCACGATTCCCTGTGATATTAGAATAACTGATTGTAATAATTTTAATATTTAAACAATAAATGGTTTTGCTAATTTTCTTTATATAATTTTCTTTATAATAATGGTTTTGCTAATTATTATCCTAGAACTAGAACCTATTTGAAGTTTTTTCAGTCAAAGTTTCCGTTCGCAAAATTCACCAAAATTACCGTTGCTCAAAGTTTAAGTAGGTTGGCAAAAAAGACATTTAAAAGGCTTATTTATCTATTTCAATTCCTTAATAATTAGATGTACAATATATTGTAGTCCATTAGTTTAGTGTTCTATTGAAAGCGAAGATTAATTATTAATGTCTGTTAGTGTATCTGGTTCTGTGTTTTTTGTTTTTGTTCAGAAATCTAAGATGGTCTTCATCGTCGTCATACAGAGTCTGTTCAATCCACCTCATGAATGCTTCCACCTGAAAAAATATATAAAATTCTATTACCTAGAATGGAATTGGGAGATACTGATTTGGTATTTGAAACTACAATGTCTTCTATTCTTTATGTAAATTGTACTTGGACATGGATTTGTCCAAAGGTGAAACCGCCAAATTAAGACTTGTTTTTAATGGACAATGCGATAGGCGGTGAAATCATGCCCCTAACATTATTTTTTTCATCTTTCCCACTCTTCATCATTTTCCTGCCCTATTTTCATTTTATCTGGGGTCATCTATTCTACTATTCCCATAGTATTATGACTTCCAATTGTTGTTAAGCATTAAAATAGAATGAATTACTTTTGACGAATTAAGGCCAGATTCTTCAGTATAGAAGAAACATTCTGAAATAATTCTTTAATTTTAGTCATGATATTACGAGTACCTATGAATGATGATCTTGTGGTACTAACCTTGGTGTAAACATCAGGTTTACCCTTGGCACAGGGTATACCCCAGGATACAATGCCGACTTGCCTTCCTTCTCTGACGAGAGGACCACCGGAATCACCCTACAGAGAAAGAAACAAATAATATACAACTTAGGTTAAAAAATTTAGCAAAAGCGTTCACGGCACTTTTTCGGAAATAGGAGTGCATCAGGGCAGAGGTTTTACTCCTATGTGTTTTTCTTGCTATTGATTTTATTGTAACATCATTATAGGCCTGTCTGATGTAATAATAATACCTAATGGATGTACGGTCAGCGTCAGATAGATAATAATGGCACTCAGGGTAGTCAAATGTCATTTTACATGAAGATCGGTTCAGTCAAACCGCCTTAAATATAGTATCAGTCAGCGCGCTATTGATATCGAAGCATTAGGTGTTCTTGGATACCATTGGTGATATGACTAAACCGAACCGATTTTTTAACGATTGTAATGTTGTCAACAATATGGAAACTTTGTTTGTACCAATCTTATTGACTTTTTGGTTGCGTCTATTTATTTGAATAGGTACCCTGCGTGTCACTATCTATACCACCGCAATTTTATTGTTCTTACAATAATGTTACTTTCTACGTTAAGTAATTACCCCCGTAAGGGGCACTCCACCAAAGCTAAGATGTGTGCTGTGCAGCGGAGATGTGTCGTAAGCAGCCAATAGGATTTTGGCCTTAACACGTGATCAATCACAGCTTGAAATCCTATTGGCTACTTACGACATTGCACACAGCACACATCTTAGCTTTGGTGGAACCTCACCCTAAAAGTCATTAAGATAATAAGATTTGAAATGCTGCACTTACATGACAAGCGCCTTCACCCGCTTTGGTGAGTGCACAAATCTGAGTCTCGAAGACTGCGTTGATGCCTTGATGCGCTTCCTTGCACTCTTCGTAAGTGATGGACTTGAGCTCCAACTGCATCAGGTCGTTTGGTAGGCGGCCTGGGTACTGGAATATGTGAGATTTTTATTAATACTTATAACAAAAATCTTTTACAGAAATCATAGCAACTTAACATTCTTTAACGGGACAATACGTGATTAGTCCCGTTAATAAAATCTTTTATCATAATAACTTATTTCTTATTGGTGTCTTATCGTTTTATGGAGTCAGAACTAATTCTGCCTAACTAGTTCTCTTTTTAAAGTCAGTAAATAACAAGCAGGGACGTCTCTAGTTGTTGCAGCTAGGCAGCTACCTTAACAGCTAAACCGGACAATTGTGGGAGCGGAAGGCTCTAACCACACTTGATGGGTTCTGACCAGACAATTTGGCGAATTCCTATGGGTGTTTAGAATATTTATTTATCTATACTAATATTATAAAGAGTAAAGGTTTGATTTTTTGATTGTTTGCATGAATTGAATAGGCTCCGAAACTACTAGGCAGATTTGAAAAATTCTTTCACTGTTGGAAAGCTACATTCACCCAGAGTAACATAGGCTATATTTTATCCCGGTACGGGAAGTAGTTCCCCCGGGACGCGGGTGAAACCGCGTGACGGGCCGCTAGTTTAGAATATAAAGCATATGAAACGAGCCTCTAGGAATATATAAAAGATCACTTGATGTGAGAAAATCAAACATTTAATGGCAACAAGAGTAAGCAAATATTCTCACCGAAGTAGTACCCCATCCAGTCAACAGCAATTCCTCCCCCTTCTCCAACGGCTCATCATTCAACTCCACCAGATCCACAATGTCGTTGAACTCAATCTCCTTCTCAGTGAACAAGATGGCGATGTCGTTCTTGATGACGTCATCGTCGTAGTCTTCATGGCGGACGATCTTGCGAATGTCGTAGGCGGTACCGCCGGAGCGGAGCTGGTTCGTGCCTACGATGGCTTTGAAGTATTTTGGGTGGATTCTGCGGTAGATAAAGAATAGTAAATGATATCATCATGATCTGCGTTAGGCTGTCCATTACTGGACGAAGACTTCTCGAGGCCGAAATTTACAAAACGTCTATTAACCTTTCGACGACCGTATTAGATGGACGTGAGACGATCAAATGATTAGAGAGTGCCGCATCCCGAATCTGTAAAGTTTCGGCGTGCGATTGCAGGTTCGATCCTCACTCACACTCACATACCTATGTACATGTGTGCCGTGCATGATCTTGGTTGTTTTTATAGGTTTGGATGTTAATGTAAATATTGTGTCTCATCAATCACATCAAAGAGGCCTACGCTGATGCCGTCATCACAATAGCTCTGAATTTTGGGTGAATTCTGTGGCAGAAATAGTTAAGTAAACGTAACATCTATTAACGCCTTGGTTATGGCAATGTTAAACAAGGCCTGAAAGGTTCCGATATGTAGTGGGCTTTATTTCATTTCAAGGTCTATAACTACGTAAATGATGGAAGAACTTCGAAATCGTCAGGGAGATTTCAAGTCGTAAAAGTTAAGCGCCTTAACAAAATTGATAGCAAAATGTTGCCGACCTGCGTTATTACCGCAAATATTTATGTGAATACGAAGCGTAAAATGTACAAAAGTTTTATTTGAGTACAAATTTATTGATTCAGAATAAAATAAGATAATAATTATAATAAAAGATACCTATCTACACAGTGTGCTGCTGTCAGAATGACTCGGGGTGTCACAAGGGAAGCTCCGCAGAAGTGCCATACACCCCAAAACCTTAGCGACACCTGTGAATAACATTTAATATTATGGCTATTTTTGAATACATACTATAAACGCAATATAAATAACTTGGCATTAATAATGAACAGAAGAATTGTCTTTTATATGTAGGCTTATTTTTTTGTCAGGGGATTTTTTGTTAACCCTTTGAACGCCATTCACTTAATTGTAATAAATAAATAAATAAATAAATAAATAAATAAATAAATAAATAAATAAATAAATAAATAAATAAATAAATAAATAAATAAATAAATAAATAAATAAATAAATAAATAAATAAATAAATAAATAAATAAATAAATAAAATAAATAAATAAATAAATTGTGTGCAGTGGTGTGATGTATTCATCATTGTACATAAGTATTTAAATTTTATAAACGCCGTAGTTAATAACTTGCTTCATTAGATTTTATATAAGTTTTATACTAGGCAACTGAGTTGAGAATCCAATAAAAGTAGAAGGTTATTTTAAACTATGTGTAATGACGTATGTAGATGTAATTTACTTACTTGGTATGGAACTGAGCCATTGGCAGCTTTAGTGCCTCCTACGATTCTTTCCCATTGTTCACGAGCTAAGGGATCATCGGACGAGTAAAATTCCGCCGAAACTAAAACCAAATAATGATGGATATCTAAAATATCACTACATAGTATAAAACAAAGTCGCTTTTTCTGTCATGTTGTCTGTTGTATGTCCCTATGAACGCTTAAATCTTTAAAACTACGCAACGGATTTTGATGCGGTTTTTTTTAATAGATAGAGTAACTCATGAGGAAGGTTTTTATGTATAATATCATCCATTAAATAGTGGACAAGTACCACGGGCGAAGCCGGGGCGGGCCGCTAGTTCTATTATATATACATATAGCACCTACAATGTAGGTACTGCATATTTAGGATTCAATAACATAGTTAAATGGTTAAAGCAGTTAACTGAATTTGAGAAAAGTAATAAAATAACTCTTATTGTTAAAATATCACGCGCTTATACATACAACCTAGTACTGGTAATGTCAATGACATTTTGATTTTGATTTGTGAAATATCTGTTGGAGTTTAACGAGTAGGTCTCTAGGGCCTAAATTACTTTTTATTACCATTAAAAATAAACGTTTTAATTTTGTATTACTTAAAAATACCTTTTTTAATACACATTTGCATAACAAAAACTCTACATGGGTGAAGGTATATTAGCAAAAAGTCTGTCAGAAGTGGGATTCGAACCCACGCCCACAGAAGTGGACTGCGACCTGAACGCAGCGCCTTAGACCGCTCGGCCATCCTGACTCATGGCTGACGTGTCGAAATTATGAATTGGCTCTCGTTTGATAAACTAAAGCTGTAAATAGCCTATGACGTATGAGTTCAAGGTGGGCGACTTCACTGTATGAAGAACTGATTGATAAAGGAATAAATAATTTGAACCGTAAGTGCACTGAGGTAGCGTAGATTTTTGTTTGTTTGTTATTTAAGTAATATTGTCATGTTGACAAGAGACAAGATAGATTTGATGGCATAAATACAGCTAAGTATTGAATTGTTAACGATTAATAGTCGTATTATACAAAATACCTACTCACCTAAAATCGGGAATAATATCCAAATTGCTGACAAACTTTTTAACAAAAAAGACATCATTTTTCTAATCCCTGTACACCAATATGTCACGAGGAAATCACTAACTTTAATTAACACTCATATAATTTAATTATTTAACAATATGAAAATTGGCAAGAATATACAGAAAATAATAAAACTTAAAAAATCGTTATATTTTATTGTTTTATCAAGAAAGCTGCATGTTCCTTTTTTTATCTTCTTTAAAATACTGTTCGTAATTCGTTATATTAATATAGATTCACAAAATTGTAAGGATTTTTTTTATTTGTCAGTATGTTAAAAACATTGCATAAAGCAAATGCATACAAGGGCCCTAATTTTATAAGTTTTTAACTCCATTTTATTCTCGCCAACTTTCAACTAATGTCCTACCTATTCCTAAGTTCCTAACCACTGTAAACTATACTTAAACTGGATGTTAATAGTAAATTTCCTCTATTTTATACGAACCTAGTATCGGGGCACACGTCAAAAGGTGCGTGAAGGGATTTGATCTAAATAACTATGATGATACCCCTATCAACCAAACTCCGTCATACCAACCAGTATTTTGCAAAATGCACTTGATACAAATTACCATGCAATTGTGAGCCTTATTGTAGTAAAAATAAGGTTCACGTGTTATTTAGACGGTGCTTACTGTAAGTAAATGCAGTAATTTGGTGTAATAAAGAAATCAATCAATGGGTTAATAATGGGATGTGCGTTCAAAAATATTCCTGTGCGTTTAAAAATTTAAAGATGTATTGGTTCTTCATGCAAACAAAAAATAAACAAGGCCTTCGAAATAGTATAAGTCCAGGGATGAACTGACTTATACATATATATTTTGAATTGAAATTTTCTGTTTTAGAAAGGGCATTGCCTTAAATTAGTTTTTTTTTTATAGATAAAGGTAGTCTACAAAGATGTAAACTCAGTCCGAACTGAGTGAGACAACCTAGAACTAATACATTTTTCTGTGGAAGTGAAAAAAGTGCACCTCTACTTATTTATTTATAAAAACCTTTATTGACCACACTAATAAGTAAGGTACAAAAGGCGGACTTAACGCTAAAAGCATGCTCTACCAGTCAACCTTTAGAAAAATGAAGTGTTTGAATGCGGTAGTGAGCAAACTAAAACATAATTTTAAAGATAATTTATGCACAACATTTTATTACTGTGTCTGCAATTCTACAAGACCATTTACATAAACTCGCCAAAGTAATAACAAACAATGTCTTAAATATAATACATAGTTATAGTCTTGCGTCGGCTAAAAGCAATCGTAAAGACAAAGGAATACTTACATATTGAGCGGGCGTTGAAACTGAACCTATCATCATAACATTTAAATTGTACCAGAGTTAAATTGTAGCCAAGGCTCTCTCAGTATTTTATTTTTCCTCTTCAACTTGCAGGATTAAATATTAATATTATATATTTGAATGGTTGACTGTTTTGTAGAAAGGTTTTAATGTTCGTTTTTTTGTCATCTGGCCCCTAAATCCCTGGCTTGATCCCCCAACAGATCACAGTGATTTCGTAATTTGAAAGGATTGAGGTATTTCAGCTACGTATAGAGCCTCGAAGAATTATTTTCTTATAGGCATTGGTGTCCATGGACATCCGTTGCCGTCAAGTTCTATTTTTGGAATCGAAAAAATTATGTCTTGTGTTTTAAATAAAAACATCTAAAAATCTAAAAATATTACAGGACTAAAAATAAAGCTATTTCATTGATAAAATAAAAATTCCACCACCTTCCCTCCACCTTCCCTCCAAGTTGACGCGCAGATTTTGATCTCTATACGTAGAAGTAATACCTAAATTTATAAAAAACCAAGAAAGTAAAGAGAACTTGGCTCCTCTACCGTGCGCCGTAAAGTTAGCGATGCAGAAAGCGCACGAGACGGGATGCGAGCAATTTGCGCGCGCGCGGATTGCGGCACTCGCGCGCATGACAATATATGCGAAGTGTAGGCTAAATCGATCGCGGTTTTGAAAGAGGAAGAATGGGTTTGGAGAAGACATATTTTTGTATACTTTTTTAAAGATAGGCCAAAATGGTATTTTTCATATAGGGATAAGGGCAAAGATTTATTAATTATTAGGTCATTGTCATATTTGAAAAAATCTACTTACACAACAATATAAGCTAGTACAATATTACCTGTACTATATTTGAATGCTACCTAACCCCATCTGGCGTTGTAGGAAGCGACTAAAGAATTCAAATATTCCGGGGGATTGGCCTGCAAAGTTCCCTGTGTTTTATCGTTCACCACACTGCGATCACCATCCCTTCTTCCTGCCATAGTGACTATTGGCATACGTCTTACTAGATGCTTTGTGCTTCTAGACAACAACAAGATAATAATTATAATCATGATCCGTCAGATAGCCCTAAACTTAGCTCATAGTGGTGTTCTTAATTATAACACAAATATGTGTTTTTATGACAACAAGAGAATTGTTGTATAGGTATTCAAATTCAAATTCAAATTCAAAATATTCTTTATTAACATAGGCTTCATAGAAGCACTTATTATTCGTCAAAGAAATATTTCAAAATAATGACTCTACCATCGATTCGGAAAGCAGTTACTGGCGAGAAGAATCGGCAAGATACTCGACAGTTGCGATTGCCGTATCCACGACATCTCCACATCGTATATCCCTCGCAGGTGTTATGAGGCGCCAGTCGCGATTGGAACTGAATGTCTTCACATTCACTGTCGATGGGCGGATGCGGTACAGTTACCGCTCATCACACATAGCTGCATGCACCGCTGATGGCCGGTAATGCACCTGTAGTGTACCCTGTAGGCTTGGCAATGCTTTATTTATAGGGCTTTATTGTTTAGACAATGTCTTTTTAACATTATGCACTAGGAGTGCATTTGTCTTGCTTAGAATAGGGTTACTATAAGAAGCAACCTTTGTACCTTCCCTCAGCGTTTATTGGCCCCCATACTCGTACTGCAGACACATACTCGCCTTCCTACCGTGGTGACTATCGGCAAAGCCGCCCATCTATATGAGGTCTGCTGCTGTGGACTGTAGATGAAGATAATTCGTCAGAAAGCCTTTCTCATATGAAAGAGGCTTCAAATCGACAATGATTACTGTGTACAAGTATCTCCTGAGTATTGCTTACCTTTCGCAGATGTTACACATTCACTGTCGATGAGCGGATGCGGTACAGTTACACATAGCATAGCTGCATGCACCGCTGATGGCCGGTAATGCACATATGTGGGCCTATTACTGCTTTATTGTTTTACCAACGCATTTGGAATAAGTAAAACCGAAGAAGTTCAATTCACCCTTTAAAAGGTGTATTCCCGATAGAGAGGTGATAATGTGCAAAACACTCAATCTGGGAAGAAAATTACCAACAGAAAACTGAAACAAGCTTATGATGAGAGTATAGGTTTGAAGTCATCACAGTCATCACAGTGACAAGGTATTCGAATGGTTTACTTTTACTATACATGCTTGATTTGTTCGTGTTACTTGTAATTCAGAGCCTAGTTAATTCAGCACTTATCCGAAGACAGTGTGGGTCTCATCTTTGAATTATAATACAGGTAAATATTTTTTTTTTCTCCATTAACAAAGACTATAACTACGATGTATAAGTGTACTTACTGTTCTTACTGTGTACTTGTGTGTACTTACTGTACCTCCCACATTTATTTGGTGTAGATGCCTATGTATTTGCATTACTTGTGTCAGTTTACTGACAATAATCTCGAACTCAAGAATCAGTTGTTTTCGGCTCACATTTCGCAGAAACATTCGAGATGCATTCTTCCTCGGAATGTCTCGACGTCCTCTTGCATTCCTCGCCAGAAATACATCAACATTGCAATCAGTCTGCGTTTACTTACCCGTCTGTACATTACTGAGGGTGATCTCTCAAACTAAATGTGGAAGATCGGTGCGCTGTTTCTTATTATTTGTAAGTTGGGATATAATGATGATTAGAAGGCCTTTGATCTCACCTATGAGCTTGAAGCTTGAACTAATGCTAGTCGAACATTTAATTGACTAATATTTTTAGTTTCGGCGCTATAGTAATTAGTTGATCTTTAGAACAATTTGGATTTGAATAACTTTTTTTTTTATTTGAAGCAAATGCCAAAAATGTCAAAATTCGATCAGTTAAGCACTCGACACTTATGCTGAATGTAAGAAGCAGCTGGCAAGCAAGCAAGCCAAGCTAAGCATGGCAATTGGCAAGTTACCTTTTGTCAGGTATTACCTCATGTTAGGACATAACTTTGGCTTGCAAGTTTTCATTTATGAGTTTGTATCATTGAAAAGATAAAATCCAACTCTACGTAAATTGTGCTATTTTTCTGCTTGTGAGTCGTCGTCAGAGCTCAGCTGGGGATGGTATGTGGTCTTAAAAGCAGGCAACATATCTGCGACCCTTGTGCGGTTTTTGAAGTCTATGGGCTACAGAGCAAATATCATCAGGTTCATCCTCTTAATCGTTTGCCTCCCCATAACAAAAAACAATAAAACATCTGAATTTATTATCCTCCAAATAAGCAGTTAAAGAAGTTACAAGATTGAGGGTTCTCTTCTGCGAGATGACTGTATTTTATTTAATCGGCAGATATAGCCCCAGTCCGCTGCCAGTTCTTCGAATGCCACGACGACCCTGGCTACGATCCCTCGGAAGGTCCACTCACCGAGTTGCAGTTCACATGGCTCGGAGCTCTGCAGTATATCCATGGTAAGGCCATTTTTCCTTCTTTTAGCAATTAAACAATCAGCTCGTTTTTCTTACGAAAAAAACTATACTAATATAATAAAGCTGAAGAGTTTGTTTGTTTGTTTGAACCCGCTAATCTCAGGAACAACTGGATTGAATTGAAAAATTGTTTTTGTGCTGGATAGCACATTTGACAAGGAACGCTTTAAGCTATAATATGACACTATGTGTGCGGGAACCGAAATCCACGCGGACGGAGTCACGGGTAGCTGCTAGTAAGAACGGACGTTATCCGTAGAAAATACGTAGAATTTCACTCCACCAGACAATTGGATATGGTAACATCCGCCTTTCTTCTGACACGTCCAGGGTGTTTTGGGCTTTATAAGCAGACTTGATCCCTTATGGAAGGCTTGTCAATTATGCAATGGTATTATGGCATCAGTCTAGCATCATGTTTGCAATAGTAAAAGTTACAAACTACTTTCTGACTACTGATGAAACTAACCCATCACATTTATTGTTCCAGTCAAGAATGGAACTCCACATTATTTCAGAGTACCAAGAGTAGTTCTGATCACCAGGCAGTTTGCACTCGCCACAGCCATGGATGCAGCCCAGATTCCTGAAGGATATGCTTTGTGAGTTCTCCTTTGTTTTGTTATTTTATTTCTATCCAAAGCTTCAAACAACTCGTAGCCGGAACAAATCCTGCAAAATAATCAAACATAAAACTTTTTTCTCTCAACGACAGGCATTATTCCACATTGAGCTATTACTATACGTAGTTTGTATAGTAATAGCTCAATGTTATCCGACCAAAATAAATTTATCTCTAAATATCTACGCTAAAACTTTGTATGAATGTAAACACACAATTAAAAATCACTTATTGCAACTAAATTGTACCGAGACAGAATCTCTCATAACTGTTAAGAACTGACACACACCCTCATTATTATTATCTGCATATTTTATTCCTCCAAAAGTCATATTACGTAGAATTTACATACACTACTCCGTGAGATCCCATGATGGCTTGAGAAAAATGTTCTCTGCTTTCAAATCGCAGAGGTGCAAAAACTAAATCCTATCTTTCAAACCCCAGAGGCAACGTAGTCTTCGGCGACTACGAGCGCGACGAAGCCGAATGTAGAGTCACCATCGACGACCTAGCAGACGGAGCTCAGTGCGAGCCAGCTGTCCTGCTCATGCCCATATCTGACGTCCTGCTCCATCCGGAGTACAAGCACTTCGGGGCCAAGAACAGCGTGGCGATACTGAAGCTCATCACGCCGGTTAAATCACGTGAGTTGTTGTTTTGTTTCTGTTTAGTCAACTGGCTCGGTTCTCACAACATCATCATTGTCTTCATCATAACCATCAGCCCCTTATGGTCTTCATTCTCGGGGTACTGTTCTTCCCTATAAATTGATACGAAGATCCTAAACAAGCTACGCGGGCTCAGGTTGGGTTGGAGGTTCTTAACGACTACTTATGCAGCCAGATCCAACGGTTAAACGTGCTTCCGAAGCACGGAGGTGATCGAGATGAAAACTTTCTTCCACTTATCTAGTGACCGTTTTTGGGAAAGTTGCTTATCCTCGTTAATTAAAAATTTAAAATAATTCATTTGAAATATATTCTAATTGCAAATATTCTCATAAGGGTAACAGGGAGAAAAAGACGACATGTTTTATAATGGTATGTTTTCTTATTTCCAGGATACATGTTACCTGCTTGTCTTCCGTTTAAAAACTATCTGATAGGAAAGAACGGAAAGCAAACTAATGAACGTTTGTTCCATGTAGACTTCGGAAGTGGTGAGTACTAACAAGTAATTTGAAAGAGTTAAACATAAATTTAAATCGTTAGATTTGACTTTTCATTGCATTCATTTTGTCTTTTAGACGTCCCAAGAGACTTTATAGATGAAGAGAAGGAAGTAGTAAGATTGAGACTACTGCCAAAGGAATTATGTTATTTGTACGACAGCCCGGAAGACATACTTGTGAGTATTAATTTTAATAAATGTATAATGTTCTACGTGTGTTAAATTAAGAACCACTCGATCGATTTTGTGCAAACTTCACATAAACCATCTACCAAATAATTCGAATAAACACTGAACATTTGGTTTGGATAGGTGAGCCCGTTCTTGTTCTTGAGTTGAGATTTGGGATCCCTTTTTTGCGCAAATAGGTAGCCTATGTTCTTTTTCAGGGTCCAAAGATGTCTGTGCCAAATTTTATCAAAATCGGTCGAGAGAAAGCGTAACAGAAGGACAGAGAGACATAGTTACTTTAGTATTTTAGTATTTATAATATTAGTAGAGATGTACCTGTTTGGGATGGAAAATAATCTATGTGCGTAAATTAATACCAGCTGTACGGTGAAGGAAAACATCGTGAGGACACCTACACACTACGAGTGTGTGAAATGGAGAAGGCAATGGCAAACCACTCCATTAAATTGCCAAGAGAATTGTCGTGTGTTTCATTTTTATACAATGATCAGCCCTCAGTAATGAGGAATACGACTCAAGGAGGATGGAAAATAAACTTTTTCTTATTCTTATTCTTTCAGAATGCAACGACAAAGAACATTGTGAGCAGAATGGCGTGCACGACCGGGTGCGGCTTCCACTCCGGCGCACCGACACTGGTTCACGAGCATACAGGGCACTGGTCCATCGTTGCACTGTCACAGGGTAAGTCATGTTTCTGCCCAAGGAGGCAAACGCATAGACACGGCAAACTCATCTGATCTTAAATGGCTTAGGCGGGGATCGAATCCAGCACCTATTGGAAAGCGAAATCCACTAATAAAATACGACGACGAAGTCAATGAAAGCTACTTAATAAATGAATTAGTATATAAAACATAAACATAAATTCATTGGACTAACACACCAATTGCCTAGCCCCAAACTAAGCTCGAAGCTTGTACTATGGAAGCTAGGGAACGGGTAGACATACTTAAATAAATTTATAAACATCCATGACTCGAGTACAAATGCCGATGTTCATCACACAAACATTTGCCCCTAGCGGGATTCGAACCCGCGACCTTTGGTTTTGTAGCCAGGGTCTCTAGCCACTCGACCAACAGGCCTGTCAGGTTATATTTATATATGTATATAGTCCTCCTAGCCGTATTCGGCTATGGCGACCCTTGCTGGTTACGAGCATGTGCTCTTATATGAATTACGAGTCCGAACTTCGTCTTAAAGTATTAGTACGCTTCTGAGTAGGCTGCAGCATCGCAGCCAAAACGTCAAGCAGTATGTACGCAAGTACTTACAAAAAATAATAACGAGAGTCCCGTTTCAATGTTGTCAAGATCACAAATTCATTTAGAAGATCCTTCAAATATCGCTTACTCTTTAGGAACTGACTTATTAATGCTGTGCGTTTATCACAGGTGGCTATCCTTGCCCAGATCCGCTCAGGACTCGAAGACCTCCTCCTCCGCCGAAGCATATTCTCCTCCACCCATACGTACCATGGATCACCGCAGCCATCACTGGGAAAGCTGTTGGTGCCTTTGCTAAGGACGATCCTTTTGGTGAGACAACGCTGAACACTTGATTAGCTTACTATTTGACGACCCACTTGGTCTGATGGTCAAGAAGTGGACTAAAAGACCAAGAGGTCGCGGGTTCGATCCCCGCACAGGACAAACATTTGTGTGCATGAACGTGTTTGTTTGTATTTGTATTTAGTAGCCTGCTTGCTACGTGCGCCATAGATGCGTCTAACATTGGTTCACCGCATTGATTTTGATTGATTTGATTCGAAAACATGTAATAAAAGATTTTTTAAGAGAGGTAGAGCTTTGTGGAAATTCCACTCGAATGAGCCGCTTGTCTGAGAAAAATCCTTCACCGTACAAAAGACCACAAAGAAGTAGCACTTCGTAACTGTTGTGCTATGTATCTGCTGGAGAGTAAGGTCGCCAGAGCTCAGATGGGGAGGGTAGGGGTTTTTTAAAGGCAGGCAACGCATCTGCGACCTTGTGCGGTGGTTGATGTCCAATGGCTGTGGTGGTCACTTACCAACATGTGACCCGCTTGTTCGTTTGCCTCCCTATCCCTCCCTAGTTGGCTTGCAACTACAAATAAGTTATAAAGACGGTTACTTATTGACAGAAATAAATTATGAAGTGCATCCAAAGGAGCTGGAGCGGCCCATTCAACTAGAAGTTCCACTCTCATTCCATCATTTCCCCAGGATTCATCATGCCCCGCGCGTCCATCTTCGATCTGATCGGGCACGGCTGGCTCGGCCACTGGTGGATGGGTGGCCTCCGGTGCTACGACAGAGGGGAGTCAGCCGACGACATGTTTCGATTCTACCACGAGATATTCCAGGTTAAACCGGTGGGGAAGACTTATCTTAGCTACTACTTGGAGGTAATTATTATTTTATTGTTTATTTCTTTCGAGTTAGTTTTTATATTGTTTAATCTTAAGGTTGGGGGACTCCACTAGCCAAAATCCTATTGGCTAGTTCTCCGCTCAGACACATCTCCACTCCGCTCTGCACATCTCTGCTTTGATGGAGTCTCAAGTCTTAAGCAGGTCCTGTTTTCTCATTATTGTGAGGAAAAATGAGAAAAATTGTTCACATCTTTCATCATCAACATCAGTACGTTGTGTGAACTAAGTAGTAATCACTAATGCCTGCCTATGCAATGCAAATCCACGACTCTACAAAAGTGGTAGTTGAGTTGCTTACCTTTTAATACCCCATGGAGACTTTGCTCGTCACCAGAAATGTATTGTGATCTTTTAAGTCTTAGTTGGAGTACTTCCCTAGAAGAGCGGCTTCATTCAGATTTCACCCGAATGAAGAGAGCACCCAAATGAATTTGCAGATTCAGGTTAATCATATATATGTGTCTAAATGTCGATGTCGGGACGAGCTGCTAGTAACATATTCATTAAAATTGCCAAGAGAGAGTCGAGTTTCTTGCCGCTTCTTCTCGAAAGGTGGCTGCTTTCCGAAGTCGGTGGTAGAATCTTAATGTTATAATAATTGACGATTCATAGTTGCATCTTTGAAGCCTAAATAACAACCTACATAAAGAAACTTTTTGATCATGATTTTGATTATTATTAACTTATTTTATTTAGATTGACGGGATGCACGACTCCATGATCATTTGTGTCAAAGTTGGGATGCCATTTCAACTTGGAAGGCCCAAAGTATGGGAACTCGACACACCAACTGTTAAGGTAAGACGATTTATGATTTACTAGTGGCCACCCGCGACTTCGTCGTTGATTTCAGATCCGCTGGGACTCAATCTGTCCATGACAATTTATTATTTTCTGTTTAAATAAATTAGCAATGTGAACTGTAGGACTTAGAGTTTCTAATTAATTCATTGTTATATCAAAAAAAAATAAAAAAAAAGCGATTTAAAAAAAGAAACTATCATGTTTCTTGTCGCTTCTTCAATACTAGATAGTAGTCGGTGCCGATGGTAGAATGCTAGTGTAATGTAATATTTTTTTGATGATTTATAAGTGCAACTTTGATGCCTAACTTAGATATTTTTTCGCAATAAAGCCTATGTTACAAACAGAAGTCATTTTACCAATAAGTTTATTTTTGTCCCCAGGTTCGAATCCCAGCTGTGACCTTCAAGGATCTGTATCGGTTCCAGGTGGAAGCCTGGGGATACAACACGACCGAGTCTAGTAGTAGTTCTGAAGAAGAATCATCTGATAGCGACTAGTTACAATAAATACGCCTACGTTGTTACGTTTTAAGTTTTTTTGTACATTTTCTTAAGAAGCCATGTTTTCTATTTTGATTTGCATGGAGGAGGTGTAAAGAAGCGAAAGAATCGCAACGGGCCTGTTGGGCTTGTGGTCAGAGACACTCGCCACAAAACCAAGGAGCGCGGGTTCGAATCCCGCTAGGGTCAAACAAATGTGTGATGAACATCGGCATTTGTACTTGACTTATGGATGTCTATAAAAGTATTTAAATATGTCTATCTGTTTCCTAGCACCTTTAAGGTGTAGGTGCTTTTTGGAAGGTTGACTCATTTAAGCATGTATGCAGCTGTACATACTTCTCAAAAGCAGTTTATTAATTTAATCTGTAATCAACATTAATTCAAGCCTCATAGAATTCTCTACCAATCAACTTTCGGTCAACAGTCGACAGTAAAACTGCACGTTTTACCTTCTCTGACCAACGACACCTGATACTGACAACTTACTCCAATGGTTCCCTACAAGGTGGATTAAGCCATCACAAAAAGCAATCCAGAGAAGCATTCCCGCCGCGATTAATCGCAGTCTCGGGGGCGGGGCTACTAAATCGTGGTAACAAGGTTCGTAAGATATGCTGGCACGACTGTGTAAAAACAAGGTATGGTTCTGTATGCTGAAAACTCAATAAGAGCTAAAACATCATGTTACTTCATGTTTCTCAATCCTTAACAACTTTTAAATACGAGAAAACTCTCGCCTGGGGAAGTAATAGTAAGTAGTAGGTTCTACAGTACACTATATTGTTACTGCTGTCCGTCCCAACGCATGAGAGGTAGAGCTTAGTGGAACTTGCACTGGAATGAGCCTCTCGTCTGGGGAAGTTCCTCCACCTTATAGAAGACCGCAGTGAAGTGGCACTTCGTAACTGTTTTGCTTTGATTCTGCTGGTGAGTAAGGTCGCCAGAGCTCAGTCGGGGAGGGTATGGGGTCTTAAAGGCAGGCAACGCATCTGCAACCCTTGTTCTGCTGTTGATGTCCATGGGCATCGGTGGTCACTTACCATCAGGTGACCCTCTTGTTCGTTTGCCTTCTTATAACATAAAATAAAGGAGAAAACTCCTTGTCGCAGAAAACAAGGTCTAGAAAAAAAATCTTGGACTACAAGATGGTACCTGAAGGCTCTAAGAATAGGGAGCTTGAAGTTCTGGGTGGCGAGGTAACAACATTGGGAAAACAAAAACCCATCGACTTCGCTGCGGCGTGAGTATGAGTGGCTGCTATCTTGCTCTATCACATGTGATTTACAGTAAGGAGAAGAAGAATAGCATAACTGTCAAATTATTCCCTTTGTCATATTTACAAACTACCGTTTTTCTCCCCAAGCAATTGATCCCTAGAAAGTGGATGCATTCAAACGTATTATGAGCTCTGTCATGTCGGCAGAAGGCGTCTTTTTGCTGACAGGCAGATATCGCCCCTTAACGGAATGCTACAAACGTAATAAATAGCTGCAAAGTAAATGCTTGCGGAACACGGTTAGCAAATAAATGTGCATCACTCGAAGACAAATATTTTGGCTGAAAAGCACGTTACAATTTTGGTTAAGCTCTTATTTATTTATTGGGATCGATTCCCGGATCGGGCAATTTTTGTGACGATTTTTTCAACCACAGCCCGGTGTTCTGAGGCCGGGGAGGCCTTTGCTTTGCCCTGTCGTCGGTCATTAATGTTGATACTTACCCATTTTACTTCGGAGCGGGGTGGCCTAGTGGCGCCTCACATACGTGCGGTTCGTGGTTCGAATCCGGGCCCACAACACCTCTGGATTTTTCGATCGAAAATCGATGTGTGGATATGTACCATTAGCTCGGCGGTGAGGGAAAACACCGTGAGGAAACCTGCGCATCCCGATAGTTTCCGACTTTAGTTCAGTTAGATCTGAATGTGTAACCATTAGTGGAGGCAATGAAGCATTATGGGTCCGATTTTTTTTACTGTGAACCGATTTGCATGAAATTTTGGAATTAGTTTCATCTTACCCTTAACATCAAAAGTGAAAAAGATTTGAACTCCGCAACTACCCTGAGGGCGGTTGCCACCCCATCTCAGGGGTGAGGATGATACAATTTATCAAACTCTTCATGATGAAGTTAATTCTACGCGGAATACAATTAATTTTAATTCTGGTGGAAATGGCACGTGTGAAACCCATTAATTTAAAAGAAAAAAACATTAGATGCTCCACTTATTTGTAATACAGCTTACTTTTTTTCGTGCAAAAGACTTTTAATAGTACCTACTCATTTGAAAGCTTATTTCAAGCACTACAAAACTATTTATTATTAGAATGCATAAAATGCATCTGTTTGCCGCTAGATGACATTGACCACATCGATTAAATTGCAGACAAAATAAAAATCGGCTTTGATCTTCAATATCTAACTTCATATTGCACTAAGAATACTTTATAATTAACAAAATTGTTTAGTTTTTTACCTGCCACAATTTTGTTCTTAATAAAATTTTCGATAAAACTTATATTTTTGGAGATATTTGCAAAAAATCTATGAAAAACGTGACAAAATTGCGAATTTTCAATTGCCAATAACTTGAAAAGTATTGGATTTCTCGAAAAAGTTTATGGATGATTTTTTGCTTAAAATTAGTCCTCATATCAATATCCGAGGTTATCTTTAAAAAAAAAACCTCACCCCCGAGATGGGGTGGCAACCGCCCGCTCTCAGGGTAGTTGCGGCGTTCAAATCTTTTTCACTTTTGATGTTAAGGGTAAGATGAAACTAATTCCAAAATTTCATGCAAATTGGTTCACAGTAAAAAAAAATCGGAGGTTTGACCATATTTTTAACTTCAATGCCTGCACTACATGAACCATAATGTCTGTGTTTATATTATTGTATTCACTCATTTTGTGTTGCTGAGGAAATAGGTTTATTTTATTGGAGAAATATTCTTAAAGTACCTACTTGGAAGCAGGAGGTAAGTTGCTACGATGAAAATGGATTCGATTTTTACCATTAATCGAATATTATGCGTACAGTACTTCGTGTACAATTGCATCGAGATATTCTTTAGCAAAGATGGCAATGATATTGTCTCAGGGTTGACACTGTCCATTTTCAGTCACTTAATTACTATTTGATTTTTAACACTCGTTACAAAGAATAAGAATAAGAATAAGAGAACTTCACTTATTCTGAGGTCTGATGCTTACGTACTTATGATTAAGGGTATATGTATGCTTTTACTACACACACTAATACTAACCTATCATAATGCATCATTTTCTGGTGGAGCAAGGGGCCCTGGGGTCTTGCTCTATTTGGCTTAGCCATGCTTGATTATGTAAATCTTGTCCTAAAATACATCTCTGTTTTATAGAACGAGTACAAAGACTTTGTAGTATGAAAATTAGGCTATGCTTCGTAGAATTGCTGTGGCTCTCAATGCAAATCCAAGTGGCTACTTTAGGAGGAATGCAGGCATTTGTAGCAGCCACATTATTTGAAACCCTAAGCTGAGTTATCTAAACAATAGCAGCCGCCAGCGACTCCGTCCGCGTAGATTTTGGTTTCCGCACAAGTAGTGTTATGCTACAGCTAGCTTTAAGTCTTCCTCGACAAATGGACTATTCAAAACACAAATTTTTTTTTCAATTCGAACCAGTAGTTCCTGAGATTAGTGCGTTCAAACAAACAAACGAACTCTTCAACACTTCACACCCAATTCATTCTTATAAAGCTTTATTTTTTACTTTGGATACCTTACAAAAGGCACAAGTACAATATACTTCATAGTTGTAATACTATTTTTCAAAGCTCAGTTCGGAAGTATGTTTTAAGGTAATGAATCTTCGACTATTGTGAAGTCTTTGATTACGATGTATGATGATTTTTGGCTCCGATGATTACTTACCAGGCAACTTAGGTACTCGTCATGTAAAGTGTTAGACTCCTGCA
This sequence comes from Nomophila noctuella, assembly GCA_958496325.1. Lineage (NCBI taxonomy): Eukaryota > Metazoa > Arthropoda > Insecta > Lepidoptera > Crambidae > Nomophila > Nomophila noctuella. Next base: position 1,739,621 of record OY292504.1, read on the forward strand.
TTTACTTTACTGTTTACCTCCCCTTACATGAAAAACCGTGAACACAAAAATAAACTAAAAATTAAAAAATAATTCCTAATATCTATTACCTAATACTATAATTTTCCTAAAATATGTCAAAGTAATCTTAAACAAACTAACTGAAGTCGGTGCTTTTTCTCTTCTGCTTTTTTGGGCAGGCACCGACTTCAGTTAGTTTGTTTAAGATTACTTTGACATATTTTAGGAAAATTATAGTATTAGGTAATAGATATTAGGAATTATTTTTTAATTTTTAGTTTATTTTTGTGTTCACGGTTTTTTTGAAGTCGGTTTAATTTTTTTTTTAAAAGTCAGTTTATTTCATGATTTTTAGTTGTGTTAAAGCGTTGTGAACTTAATTATTAATAGGAACTTAGTTGTTGTTAAAAGTAAATGAGAGTGTGGATAAATTACTTGTTCTCGCGAGAAGGCCCTCGGCGAGATTTTTCGCCGTGGGTCTGGATGTAATATACACAAGTATCACGTTAGCCCTACATACATTCGATCGACCAATTGCAGTTCTGCCTTCCAACTCCTAACCGTTAAGGAGTACTGTAGCTTCATCATCAGCACAGTAGCATCAGATGTTGATTCAAGCATACCTCACAAGGAACATTTAAGCCCTACATACTACTAAATAGTTTCCATCGACCAATTGCAGTTCTGCCTTCCAACTCCTAACCGTTAAGGAGTACTGTAGCATCATCATCAGGACAGCAGCATCAAATGTTGACACCCTGAAGCATATACCTGAGTAAGACATGATTACGTAACAAAAACACCATACGAGCATACAATTTTCGGTGGTTGCCCTCGATTTCTCCTGGATTCCATCATCAGATCCTGGACTGGTGAAAATGGGACCACCTCAGAACTGAACTCTATCCAACAAAAAAAAAATTTTTGAAATCCGTCCATAATTGACGAAATTATCGGTGAACATACATAAAAAAAAAAAAAAAAATATTATACATACAGACGAATTGAGAACCTCCTCCTTTTTTGAAGTCGGTTAAAAACCTTAAATAAGAAACTATCGTTTTCCAACCCTATATTGATGCATGCATTTAATTGACAGCGACATGTTGATTTTTACCGTATAAATTAACGAATAAAAGGAATTGTCATTTGCACACTGATTGTAATGGTTACTTTATAAGGTGTGGCCCTATTTCATGGTACGTTACCTTATGGAAGTCGACTGTATAAGATTAAAGAGAGCAAAGCAAGTAATGGGTGTGTTTTATTATGTTACTAGCGGCCGCCTGCGTCTCCGTCCGCGTGGATTTCGATTTCCAATATCCTATGTGTTATTCTGATGTATAAGCTATATTGAGGTAAAGTTTCATTCAAATCCATTCAGTAGTTTTTACGTGAAAGAGTAACAAACATCCATACATCCATACATACAAACTTTCGCCTTTATAATAGTAGTAGGATTTTTATATAAGCATTGAGGTATTACTACGTAATAGTTGGTAGTAGTAATACATCCATTAATGTAAGAGACTGGAGTTTTTCAAAGTTTATTCTAGCTAATTGAGGTATTACTACTACGTATCTCTCCAGAATACTTGTCAAGATCATCTCGGGTCTTAATAGAGCAAGTGTGGCTTCAATTTCTGATTTAGTTTTGGTTGGTTTTAGAACTTATGATAGCTTCTTATATAATAGATGGGTTTCCACTATGTTTTAACAAAATTAAAGAGGCAACATAAAGTTTGATAAATAAGTAACTTTTATTTGATAAACTTAACTGCTGCCACATAAAAATTCCAAAAAAAAAACAACATTAAAGAGCATTCACGTAAAACAAACATGGCATCATTGTTATCTTAAAACTGTCTCCGATTAGTCAGACAAAAGATTGTGTTCCCTTTGATATGCGACGCCGAAAGAATAATGCGTTTCGGATTGGCGGTATGCGGTGAAATGCTTTTCGGAAAAGATCGGGTTACAACAATATGTCGGCCTAAATGGTTTTGAGGAAAGGGATGAGATTTGGCACGAGGATTTTGAGGTTTGTTTCCAACAATAATGCTTCAGGTAATCAAGGGATTGTGGTATTTTTAAAACCAATGAATAATGGAAAACTAGTAATGTCTTTCCAAATGCTCATTTGATCTAATCGGACATGAGCTAGCTATCCAGCTTATCTATCTAGATATTTAGCTATCACATGTTCGGAAGCACTTACCTAGTTAGATCCTAGCTTGATCTGAGTGATTTTCGGAGCACTTTTAGTGTTGCCTAACACATAGTTATACCAAACTCCGAATTCAGATAATTATTCCAAACGGAGAAACCCAACCCTTCTTTCGGTGTGACCCGTAATTGGAATTTCATTTCATTTCATTTAATTAATTCATAAACAATACAATTGTGTCTGAAATTATTTACATAACATTACATTTTTATTAATACGAAACCGAAATAGAACTCATGACTTCCAAATTTAATAAGTTCAAAACAATTTTGCGATTCCGGAACTAACAAAAAACTAATTTATAATTACATCCGCACGAATATTAATAAAATTGTTAAATAAATATTAATATGGCCAAACCATTTATCGCACAGTAGCACAAAAACAGGATTAAAAATTTCATAATAGGACATTAAACCGGGCGCGTTCAAATCAGAAGTCTATAAATATTTCCAAACAAAATGTTTCTATTCAGTGCAATATTTCAATCTCCTAATAAGTGGGGCATAATCCCTTGCGGTTATAATAATAGAAAATACAATAGATGCAATCGTGGAGCTGGGTTCCGTAGTTGAAAATAAATTATTTTTTGTGTTGCATGGAAAAAAAATTGAAGTTATTCTAAATAACAGAGGTATTGATTGATATAACACAGTCATCTTCTACAGGGGTATTCGGCAAAACCCTTTTTTTAAGACACAGTTTATTGCCAGTAGAATCCCGAGATGTTGGCTAACAGAGTAACATCAAATTAAATTGTCATGGCGTTGATGGTGTTCTGTCATTATTACCACCATATAAAAAGATCAAACATTGTAAACTATGTGAACGTTACACCGCGGATATTTATACAGAAGCGCGGTTATAGGATGGCGGAAACACCTATGCTGGTAACGCATTCCATCGTTTAATAGTTTGGGAAAGAAACGAATTGCCATACTTCTGGGTTTGCGATGAAATAGTGGTCAGAGGTTATAGGGTTTTGCCCATCTGTCATCTCTTTGAGCATGCTGCTCATACTCCCGATACCTCTTAGCTTTATCGCTTCTTACAAAGTTATGAAACCCTCTTGAAATGAAATAGGGTATGATTATTCTAGGCCAGCACTATCACACTCTGTATTACACTGGAACACCCTCATTGATCTCTAAAAAGTAAAAAGTATGTAACAATAAAGGGCACGCGTCAGCCAGGTGCGGCGCGGCAGTACCGACCTATTGTGCTCCATATGTGGGGTGGAATGGATGATTCCTACTCCAAAGGGTGGTCGTACTCATAGAACACACATTAGAAAGAATGTGATCAGTTTTCGACTTCATTTGTTTGGCGCCTCTGATTTGTTCTGTACGATTTGTAATGGTGTGGAATCTAATACATACCTATACAAAATACAATACTGTCATTCTCATACAAAACAGCACCTCAAGTTCGCGCTCAAGATCGAGCTCAGAGTTGAGTGCGATTTATTAATACGAGGCTAAGTTTTTTTGTATAGTCTATGGGTGGAATCACCGTGTTGCAACACTTAAAATGAGTTAATTTGAGAAATTTTCCTTAGGAGAAATCAATCTTATATTTTAAGCTAAGCTGATAGTTAAATTCTTAAGATGACAGTACACTTTGATCCGGATGCATAAATGTATATGACAACTATGTTAGTGAAATTTGATGATATGATCATCATGAATGCATCAGATGCATTATGCCCCCTTAAGTGTAGTCACTCACACACACATATTTCACATTTGTGAATTGAACAAATTGCAAATCCTTATGATCAATCAACTAATACGACACAAATAATTATTATAGTGTAGTAAAATCTCAAAGCCATCTGGCCACCCTACAAAGTACAGTTGCTTCCAAAATTCCATACAAAAAAACACAATAGCTCAAAACTAATATTTGCTACTGTCCCCTCGCGGTCAAAAGCGAAGCGAGCGAACCGAGCTAGGTAATTGTTATTGCGTTAGTTCCGCTCGTTGCATTTCGAGTGCATTGTCCTTTTGGGGATGCCACTTGTGATAAGTAACAATTACATGCATTCAAATTATTCGTAGATTTACCCTTTACGCTTGGTTTCTCTAGGTTTAAAGCGTCGGGTCGTGATTCAGGTCCTGGATTCGATTCCCGGGTTGGGCAAAATTTGTGTTGGTTTAAACAAACAAAGTTCGGTTTTGTGATAACTACGAGTAATCTGCATTTACCAAGCGTGATCATTGATCATACTACTAAAAACCTATTTTATCACAAAAGTTTTATATTTGCTAAAGTATACACGGTTAATAAAGGCTAGATATTAAATGAAGAGCAGATATCGAAGGTAACTACTAGCCCGAGAGAGACTAGAACTTTGTACATTCATTATTTATTATAAAACTGAGGATAATATTATAATGATTTTTAGCCATACAGGAAGACCGTTATTCGCAGGGGTTACTAAATAGCTCTCCAGCTATAATAAGACGGCCTTTTTGCAGAATTGGTGAGTGTCAATGACTTGTGAATTACAAAAGTCGTCGTTTGTAATCTATTATACTAAATATCCCTTTTTGAAACTAAGCAACAAAGATTGAAGATTTCAAACAACAGTTTTTTTAGTATGTTTACGTATGTATGTGTGAATGACTACACATAAGAGGGGTATAAACATCTGATGCCATCATCAGATTTAACTAACATAGTTGTCAGATACATTCATCAGATGCAGATTTTTTATAGGCATCCCGATCAACAAAGGTACTGTTATCTCAAGAAGGCATTTTAACTATCAGCTAAGGTTAAAATATAGGATTGATTTCTCTTTACGAAAAATACTAATTATTGCAGAAGACTGTATTTTTGCAGAATTGGTGAGTGTCAATCACTTGTGAATTACACAAGTCGTCGTTTGTACTCTATTATAGTAAATATACCTTTTTAAAACTAAGGAACAAAGATTGAAGATTTCAAACAACAGTTTTTATAGTATGTTTACATACGTCAATTTAAATATACTCAGCACTTTGCAAAGTCTGGTATTTATCAATCAAAGATGGGTTCCTTGCGTAAACAATTTAGTTTTTTTTAGCAAATTCTTATGTGTTTATGGGAAATATATGATCAAACTAAAAATCACGTTGAACACACAACTATAGCGCCCAGTAAGAACGCAGTACTGATACTGCGTTCTATAGTCTGAACTATCAGCCGGTTTTATTAACAAAATTGATTCTTGGCACCACTGACGGACTTGCCAAACATTTGAACCTAGCGGGATTTGAATCCGCGATCTTTTGATTTTGTAGCCACCGTCTATGCCCACTAGATCAACGGGCTAGGCGATCACATCAGACATCGCATACATTGATCTGACTCCATCAATCAACAGTGTTACACAAATATACTTAAATAGATACATATAACACCCAGACCAGGACAAACAGACATGTTCATGTACGCAAATGTTTGTCCTGTGCGTTAATCGAACCCGCGACCTCTTGTTTTGTTTTTATCGCGTTGAGTCTACCGAAAGCTCTGATCCTAGCATGCCTGGATGTGAGATATCACCTAAAAGAATACTTATGTATAGACAATTAATGCATTTACAAAGAACAGTATATGAGGTGTGTGAATACAATAACAGCACCTCGCGTGTTGACGTCGAGTCCTCTTCCGTGTGACTTGACCCACATCTCGTACCACGCGGGGCGACGGGAGCGAACAAGTCCCGAGATACTAGACAAAATAGTGCACTATAATAGTAATGTTTTTTATGCGAAATATTACTTTTATTCGTTGGCAGGCTCACCAGGAAAGATCGCACATACATGGCAGGACAAAAGGTATCGAGTTACTGACATTCATTGTATCGCGTTGAATCTATCGAAAGCCCTGATCCTAGGAAGCCTGGAGTTAGGTATCTTATAACGCGGTCTCCAACTTGCCTGCCCAGGGTACTAACGGACTATGGGCATAACCATCTAGAACGTGCTGATATTGTGCTATATTTAGGTGAAACGATGGTACTTTCATACAGGTCACCGGACACCAGTGTAACTCTGCGTTTATACTCGGTGTGGTGTATACGCTTTGGTGATTAAAAAGTTTATATGCAGTACAAGGTAAATTCATGCTACATATTAAATCTGTATTACCCTACACGGACTGAAAATACGTTCAACGGGGCAGATTCTATTTTCCGAAGCGTTCCAACACAATTTTAACCAGAAATATCCCGAGACCTGTCTCACCCCACAGTCCCTCTGTCCCACACGTGCTGAAAATCGTATTAAGCGAATATTAACGAGCGATCGCTCTAGTTTCGAGCGGACGGGCGAAAGTGGGCCGCGAATTCGGATCGGCATATCGTCGAGTTACATGATCACCCCCCTGTCCAACACCACAAGGGAATTCCAACCGTATTGTGGTGGTATTTTGATCGATTTTGCCTCGGTGTGGAGGTGGCGAAATTGGTAATAACCCAGTAACCTAAAACATTCAACCTTTGCATAATTTCCTGTTGGGATTAGGTGTGCGATTGGGATCGGGATCCAACGTTGATGACTGTTTCCGAATTGGGATTAATGGATTTTTTTTTCTGGAATCAATTTCTGTCTCTCTCTATTACAAGGCTTGTTCGTGGTTAGGCTAATGTTTTATTTTCTCCATCAAAGATAACAAGAATTCTGTTTAGTGAAGAATTTTACACAAACGGAGTTGCTAAGACCGGAGACAGTTTGCCTTCAAAGGAACATCGACCTTACTTTTGAGGAAGCCTATGGAAAATCAAAAAACACCTCATGGAACTTGTTTCCTTACATACAGGGATCATCATAGCTGAAATGGACTATAGTATCCGCAAACAAAACTGATTTTAATTGTAGCAATTTATTTAGCTGATAGTTTTGTGTCTTGTGTTTCTGATACTTCTTTACTCTTCCAAAATGCCTATTTAATGAACATTACGTAATTTTTTTTTGCAAAATAACTTATAAAATAATATTTAAATAAAATAATATATAAAATAACTTTGATTTTTCAGGAGAAGAAATGGGGTTATCGGTTTAAAATCAATAATCAGTACACAGAATCAATCCTAGCCTTTGCTGACGATCTCGCAATCCTGACACGTAACCCGAAACAGTGTCAAGTGTTATTGAAAAAGGTGGATGAGTTCTGTGCTTGGACTGACGGCATGAAGGTGAAACCAAGTAAATGCTATTGCTTATGTCTGGGTAGACGAGATACGAAATTTACATCTTATGACCCTGGACTCACGATTGGCGGTCAGAATGTTGCCACAATTTCTGAAGCGCTCCCGTTCAAATTTCTAGGCAGAAAGATAGACTATAGAGGCCGCACACCATCTTTGGATGGTATTGTTGAGGATTTCATTGATTCTATTAGTAGGGTTGAGAACCAGCCCATAGGGAACATTAAGAAGCTATGGATCTACAACAACTACCTGTCATCGCGCTTGTCTTGGCCTTTCCTCGTGTACGACTTCGGCAAAACCCTTTTATCGCGACTGGATGCCGTTGTTGTGAAATCGTTGAAGTCTTGGACTGGATTAGCCCACTCGGCAGACCCCTCTACACTATTTAGGGGCAAAATTAGTTTTGGGATGAACCTAAACAAGCCATCGGAGCTTTACAAACATCTTAGAGTCACCAAGATGCACATTCTGGGTAAATCGAAAGACAACGCAGTGGCAACACTCCCAAAAGATAAGAATATGAGTGAGTTAGAGTCTAGGCTACGGTTCCATAAGCAGTTTATGGTGGGAGCGCAAACAAACAGGGTAGGATTGGGATGTCGAGAAAAAGAGGATGACCGGAACATCATTAAGTCTTTTCTGCGAATGGATGAAGATAACGAGTATAGAGTACATGCGCTTAATCTCGAAATGCAAAACGAGTGGGTGTCCCTTGGTGAGTTTTGTATCCCTTTAGCATTGAAGTGGCGGTCGATACTGTACGATTGGTCTCCGGCGTTGCTTAAATTCTATCTGAATGCCTTTCAGTTGACCCTACCTGATCAGAGCAACCTTGTAAGGTGGGGAATGGCAGTAGACAAAACATGTTTACTCTGTGGCGAGGCCGTAGGTACCGCGAGGCATTTGTTGGTGGGATGCAGAGTACTCCTAGACAGAGGTCACTACTCTCGCCGTTATGATGGAGTGTTGCAGATCATACGTGAAGCGGTGAGCCTTTCAATAGCAAGAGCAGCAAAAGGTTTGACGACGAATACAAAGAACATCAACTTCGTCAAGGAAGGATCTACCAAGAAGTCCAAAGTCAAACCTTACTCCATTGTTAGTGTAGCTCCAGATTGGAAGATCATGATGGACACGTATGAAAAGCACTACACTATTCCAGAAGACATTGTGTTATCGTCGTCTAGACCAGACCTTTTCGTTTATTCTAGAAAACTTAAGCGCGTACTGTTGGTGGAACTTACTGTTCCATGGGAGACAAACATTCCCAAAGATCACGCGTTTAAAACAAATAAGTATTATGACCTAACCAACGAGATGACTAAAAATGGTTATATAGCACGGTTGTATGCTGTGGAAGTGGGTGCGAGAGGTATACCAGCGAAATCTCTCTACAACCTACTGAAGGACTTAGGTTTACCAAGATCTAATATTAGCTCGTTACTGGAAAGAGCAACTAAAGCCGCTTTACTCGGCTCATACCAAATATGGTTGGGAAGGGAGAGGAATGTCATCGGTGAAGGTGATCGTTAGTATACTATAAAGGGGCCCCTTAAACCTACACGCTGGGTCGCAAGTCCCAGGCGCCGACTGACATTCCTCTCTGTTCCACGCGATGGACCCGGCACCCGCACGGAGAATCCATGGATAGCTAAGAAGTTCGTCTCATAACATTTGACAGCCCGGAGAGACGGGATGACTCTGGAAAGACAGATGACTCTGGAAAGACAGATGGCAGTTGGGAAGACAACTGACTACTGGAAAGACAGTCGAGGGTCATGGCCTAGCAAGCCGAACCCGGGAAATTACTCGCTAAAAGTCCACACAAGAAAAATACCCCTGGGACAGTCCGAGAGGGGGGGCGGAAGAACTGTCCACCGGAGGATTTAAATGACAACCATGGCGAGAATACGGACTTGAATTGCCCTGTGTGCGGGAAAATCTACAAGATACGAGCCTGGTACCTCAAGCATTTGAAAACGCATGATGGTGTTGAAGAACGACGGTCGTCGGTAAGTATAAACTCTTCAGCTTCCACTACGGATAGAGTTGACCCTCACATATCTCATGGTGGGCCTTCATGGGTTAGTTACCAGGAGCCTATAAACATCCGGGCACGTCTTAGCATCCCTAGTTTAAAAACATCTACTTGGAAATACCATAGTGACAACTTGGCAGTGCTGTTAGAATATCCAGGTACCAACGCGGATTTAAATACCCAAGTTGAAACAATGCAGGATAAGATACACTCATACTTTAGTGAGCATTATCCACCGCCTAATAGGCATGCTCATAAACAAAGAGAGAATATGTTTAAAGCAAAAATGCGGAGGAAGAAAAGAGAATTGGTCAAGCAACTTCGTGTAGCGAAGTCCATGGGAGATAACCACCTCAGTCACCAATTATCAAGAGCACTCAGATCTATCTTGAAATTGATTCAAGGAGTCTCTTTACAAATGACTAGAAACCAGGCGAACCTTATGAGAGCTAGGCATGAAGTTGACTTCGATAAAAACCCATTCTTGTACTCCAAAAATATCTTTAAACAACCGCCCGGAAGACTGCAACTGACAGATGAACAAATATATGACCATTTTAGGGGCACATATGAAGTACCGAAGCAACAGAAGATTTACAATGATCCGAGCTCTAAGAGACCTTGCAATCCTGTGTCGGAGTTTCAGGGTACGGCTCCTACCTTAGAAGAACTAGACCGACAGATAAAAAGGAAAGCATCAAGTTCATCTCCGGGGCCCGATGGTATTCCTTACATTGTATATAAAAAGTGCCCATCAGTGTGTAGTCATCTTTTAAATATATTTGGTAAGATTTGGTCGAAAAAGCAGATTCCGGAAGTATTTGGTAAAGCTGTTTTCGTGCTCATTCCTAAAAAGGAGACAGTCACTGATCCAAAAGACGCTAGACCGATAGCTCTTACAAACACGATATCAAAAATATTTTTCTCGATCTTGCAAGATAGAATGTCAAAATTTATGTTAAGCAACGAATACTTTACGCCAAAGCACCAGAAGGGATTTTTACCAGGAGTTTCTGGTTGCTTAGAACATAACACATTGTTGGCGGAAAGTTTGAAGGATGCCAGGAAACACGAAAGACAAATAGCGGTGTGCTGGATTGACCTAGAGAATGCATTTGGCTCAGTTCAGCACGAGCTGATGTTTTTCGCGTTAGAATGGTATAACTTCCCCCCTTTGGTTTTAGATTTAATTAAGTCATATTATTCTAATTTATCTTTTGTAATTAGCTGTAAAGATGGATACACAAAACCTCTAAATTATAATATTGGTCTTTTTCAGGGATGCTGTTTATCCCCTATAGTATTTAATGTAGTTATAAATATTTTAATTGACACTTTGATTTTTCAGGAGAAGAAATGGGGTTATCGGTTTAAAATCAATAATCAGTACACAGAATCAATCCTAGCCTTTGCTGACGATCTCGCAATCCTGACACGTAACCCGAAACAGTGTCAAGTGTTATTGAAAAAGGTGGATGAGTTCTGTGCTTGGACTGACGGCATGAAGGTGAAACCAAGTAAATGCTATTGCTTATGTCTGGGTAGACGAGATACGAAATTTACATCTTATGACCCTGGACTCACGATTGGCGGTCAGAATGTTGCCACAATTTCTGAAGCGCTCCCGTTCAAATTTCTAGGCAGAAAGATAGACTATAGAGGCCGCACACCATCTTTGGATGGTATTGTTGAGGATTTCATTGATTCTATTAGTAGGGTTGAGAACCGGCCGATAGGGAACATTAAGAAGCTATGGATCTACAACAACTACCTGTCATCGCGCTTGTCTTGGCCTTTCCTCTTGTACGACTTCGGCAAAACCCTTTTATCGCGACTGGATGCCGTTGTTGTGAAATCGTTGAAGTCTTGGACTGGATTAGCCCACTCGGCAGACCCCTCTACACTATTTAGGGGCAAAAATAGTTTTGGGATGAACCTAAACAAGCCATCGGAGCTTTACAAACATCTTAGAGTCACCAAGATGCACATTCTGGGTAAATCGAAAGACAACGCAGTGGCAACACTCCCAAAAGATAAGAATATGAGTGAGTTAGAGTCTAGGCTACGGTTCCATAAGCAGTTTATGGTGGGAGCGCAAACAAACAGGGTAGGATTGGGATGTCGAGAAAGAGAGGATGACCGGAACATCATTAAGTCTTTTCTGCGAATGGATGAAGATAACGAGTATAGAGTACATGCGCTTAATCTCGAAATGCAAAACGAGTGGGTGTCCCTTGGTGAGTTTTGTATCCCTTTAGCATTGAAGTGGCGGTCGATACTGTACGATTGGTCTCCGGCGTTGCTTAAATTCTATCTGAATGCCTTTCAGTTGACCCTACCTGATCAGAGCAACCTTGTAAGGTGGGGAATGGCAGTAGACAAAACATGTTTACTCTGTGGCGAGGCCGTAGGTACCGCGAGGCATTTGTTGGTGGGATGCAGAGTACTCCTAGACAGAGGTCACTACTCTCGCCGCCATGATGGAGTGTTGCAGATCATACGTGAAGCGGTGAGCCTTTCAATAGCAAGAGCAGCAAAAGGTTTGACGACGAATACAAAGAACATCAACTTCGTCAAGGAAGGATCTACCAAGAAGTCCAAAGTCAAACCTTACTCCATTGTTAGTGTAGCTCCAGATTGGAAGATCATGATGGACACGTATGAAAAGCACTACACTATTCCAGAAGACATTGTGTTATCGTCGTCTAGACCAGACCTTTTCGTTTATTCTAGAAAACTTAAGCGCGTACTGTTGGTGGAACTTACTGTTCCATGGGAGACAAACATTCCCAAAGATCACGCGTTTAAAACAAATAAGTATTATGACCTAACCAACGAGATGACTAAAAATGGTTATATAGCACGGTTGTATGCTGTGGAAGTGGGTGCGAGAGGTATACCAGCGAAATCTCTCTACAACCTACTGAAGGACTTAGGTTTACCAAGATCTAATATTACTCGGCTCATACCAAATATGGTTGGGAAGGGAGAGGAATGTCATCGGTGAAGGTGATCGTTAGTATACTATAAAGGGGCCCCTTAAACCTACACGCTGGGTCGCAAGTCCCAGGCGCCGACTGACATTCCTCTCTGTTCCACGCGATGGACCCGGCACCCGCACGGAGAATCCATGGATAGCTAAGAAGTTCGTCTCATCTTTATTTGCATACTTTACAAATCAGATATGACAGTCCCAGGTGCCGACTGAAATTCTTCTCTGTTCCACGCGATGGACCCGGCACCCGCACGGAAATCCATGGATAGCTAAGAAGTTCGTCTCTTCAGTGTTTTTATACATAACTAAGTGCTTTATCATTTTGATCATGAAATAATACTTTCTCTCCGTTGTGTTGAGTATATTGGTTAAGTAAATGTTTGTAGACTGGTGTATTTACTAATGGCAAACGGTAGAATGAGATTTCTGCAAATTTTGCATGCAAACACGATATCATGTGATTTTAGTTTCATAAGCTAGATATGCATGAGTACTTAAAGCTGTAAACATGCAATAAATTTTAATTCTGAATGGAGTTTTTGCCAGTTCATTTGATACGGCTGACATTGGAATAATCAAATAATAAATTCCCGAGATAAACATACCAATTGCCTGTTGAACGCAAAATCGCAAGATTATTCATGAAGAAGTAAGGGGGCGAATTACAGACCCTGGCTACAAAGCCGAGGGTCGAGGGTTCGAATCCCGCTAGGGGCAAATGTTTGGGTGATGAACATCGGGATTTGTACTCGAGTCATGAAAGTTTATAAAAGTATTTAAGTATGTCTATCCGCTCCCTAGCATCCATAGTACAACCTTCGAGCTATGTTTGGGGCTAGGCGATTGGTGTGTTAGTCCAATGACTTTATCATTTATCATTTAATAGCCCTCCTGTATCTTTTAAATTTGGCCAAGTACATACGCAAGATATTGTATAGTGCCAAAAATACGTGCACAGGTGCACTCCCTATTCCCTCAATCTCCAACTACTAGTCCAATGGGCCAAGACCCTCGACTTTGAGTCGTCTTCCTCATTACAGAGGGTCGTGATCATTTTATTAAATGAAACACACAACAACTCTCTTGGCAATTCTTGATGAAGGGGTTTGCCATTGCCTTCTCCATTTCACACGCTAACTTGTACCGATTTCAATAATTCTTTCACTTTTGGCTAGCTACACAATCCCCGGTGAACATGGGGTACTTTTGATCCCGGAAACGTGGGGGGAAGGGCAGGATATTTGGAAAAAGAAATGAACCGCGTGTGAAACCACGCCGGAAGGCTAGTCAATAGTCAAGTCATTATATAAAAGGAATCTGCTAAATTTCTTCCGGTGTCTCTTCACAGCAGGCCATTTACGTCGTAGCGCTGGTAGGGTAAAAAAAGTTTTACCGTGCGAAATAATTTACTATGTAGATCAATTTGCTGAATAAATTATGTCATTTCACATCTCATACTACATAGTAGAATGTGAACAAAAGGTTGAAATTGAGCTCCAAACACAATCCTTGATGGAGTGGTGGAATTTTGCCTCCTTTTAATATCACAAGCAATAGACCCAGACATAAACAGTTTCGCTGCGGGGGAGCGATTAGTCCCGGGTTCGATGTCAGCCTAAACAAACAAGGTGAGACATGTGGTTCAACCTACTAGTGGTAGCGGAAGCAAAAAATGCTCTTGGTTTTCTTAGAAATGGTATATTCATTTGAATTGGGCGGTGGTAAACATAGGTTAAGAGAATGTGGTAGACATTTTGGCATTCAGCTGAGACAGTAAAGAAAGTAGAGTGTTTAGTTTAGTGTATTTAATTTGCAAAAGAGCGATGGTGGCCTAGTGGTACGGACCGCGCCTCACATACATGACATCACACACACACCACTGGATTTTTCGAAATCTATGTGTGGATTTGTGCCATTAGCTCGGCGGTCAGTGAAAACACCGTGAGGAAACCTGCACATTCAGATTCTGTTTCTGACTTTAGTCCAACTAGATCTGAATGTGTAACCATGATCCAATCTGTCTGGTTCCTCTCTATGGGTTACGAAGGTCTGATGGCAGTCGCTTCACTGTAATAACCAGACTTGCCAAATCCTGGATCATGGCCAAAGCAGACCCCGCACAGAAACAGGATAAACGCTAAGAAGAAGATTTAATTTACAAAAGCTGTGTATTCCTTACAACTTATTAAAATAATGTTAGTAATGAGTACACACCTACTGTAACAAAGACGGACGTTAGTTAAAGTGAAAATTAAAAGTTTTTTTTACTAATTGTTACCGTAATGTATGTCTTGTACGTACAAACAACGTTTGTGTGCATGTAAGGAGATAACGGGAATAAAATGTTAAATGCTAATCTTTACTAATATAATAAAGCTGAAGAGTTTGTTTGTTTCTCTCTTGGAACTTGCTAATCTCATGAAGAACTGGAGCAAATTAAAAAAAATGTGTTCTATAATCATGTAACGGAGAAGGCTCATATAGCTTTATAGCTGTTAATATAAAAACACTATGTCGTGTGGAAACCGAATTCCACGCGAAGGGAGTTGCGGGCGGCCGCTAGATTAAAATATTTTTTTTACCGCTTCTGGTGGAAAATATCTAAGGTTTCTAGTTTTTACTTGCAGTTAAGAATATATAACTGTTACAATAAGAAAGGTTTCTTAACTCTTGCACCGTACAAGTTATTAATAGTGAGTGTATTGCAACTCAGAAGCTTTCACAATCAACCCCGCGTTGTTTCTTTTTGTCCACAGCCGTGGATTGTTTACCTACACTAATACACTTGAGAAAGTGTAACACAAACAAATATTAATCAGGGCAACTTTCATTTGGTTTTGAAGTAGACGCGATTGTGTTTTGTTTATGTCAGCTATCGTATATTAAATATTATAAATATGTAAATATAAATATTTCACAACATCACATACATTGATTGACCTCGTGTTAAGTAGCTTAAGCACTTGTGATACAAACATCAGAATCAACAGTGGTATTACAAATATACTTAAATGAAATTCACATAACACCCAGACCAGGACAAACAGACGGTCATGCACACAAATGTTTGTCATGTGCGGGGATCGAACCCGCGACCTCTTGCGTAATAGGCAACATTTTGACCATTACACCAAGCGGGTCGTCAAGTATTATATCAAATATTAATTTGTTTTTTAGACAGGCAGCTGCATTTTCATACTTGTAAAGAATTAACTTAGTCGCAATTGTGCAATAATCCTACATAGGTATTGAGTCGCATTAAAAACATATCTAAGACTACAGCGTTGTCAATGAGACTGGTGATATAAATCTTAGATGAATGTGAATTCTTCACAAAATCCATCACGTTACTTTAATGATTATTTTCTCCATTATTTCCATCAATTTATAGTAAACCTCATTCAACCATCAAATCAATAATTAAATTGTTTAAACTCCCTAATCTCAAGAAATACTGGTACAAATTGAAAAGGTATTTTTGTGTCGGATAGTCCATTTGTCGAGGAAGGCTTTATAAGCTGTAATAAGAGTCGCGGGCGGCCGCTAGTAGTATCCTAAATTTACTAACACGTCTATTCCTCCAATAGGCGGCAGAGCAATTCACTACGCACTTATTTGCCCTATAAATAAACCTTGATCATGAGAAAATATTGTCCAAGATCAAGGTCCCCGTTATCATTCTAAGACGTCGAGCGTCTGACCTTGACCTTTGATAAGATTAAATAACGCTGATTTACGATCTGACCTCGCTGCGCAGGAGTTGATAAGATGTTCTTTATTTATAAGTGTTTGAGAGAATACAGTGATGTTGTGAGAAGATTTTTGTTATTGGGATACGGCCTTTTATATGAGGCGTAAGCGTTACTGAAAAACTAATAATTTGATTGTACCTAATGTTAAGGAGTTTTCTCTTGTTAGTCTTTATAGTTGGAGAAAAAGCAAGAGCCGGAGACCAAGGTTTAAAATAAAACTGAGGACAATGTTTTTGTACTCGAGTCATGGATTTCGAGTGTCTTGCCACTTCTTCACGACAAATTGCAGTTGCCATAAGCCCGTGGTGGTTGCATAAATTAATTGACGATACATCATCATCAGTGCATCTCTGAAGTCTGTACGAATACTACTTCTTCTTCTTCTATTATAAAGGCGAAAGTTTGTATGTGTGGATGTGTGGATGTATGGATGTATGGATGTTTGTTACTCTATCACGTAAAAACTACTGAATGGATTTGGATGAAACTTTACCACAATATAGCTTATACATCAGAATAACACATAGGATATTGGAAATCGAAATCCATGCGGACGGAGTCGCGGGCGGCCGCTAGTAAATAATATTTTGATTTGATTTGGTGTTCCATTTCCTAGCATATACCTAGTTGAACCTTCAAGCTCAATTGGTAATCGATACATCATCTTCCTAGCGTTTATTGCGTTTCTGTGGGTCCGCTTTGACCATAATCCAGAATTTGGCGAGTCTGGTTATTACAGTGAAGCGACTGCCATCAGACCTTCAAAACCCTTAGAAGGGAACCAGACAGAATGGATCATGGTTACACATTCAGATCTACCTGAACTACCTGAGGTGTGGGTCCGGATTCGAACCAAGGACCTCACGTATGTGAGGCGCAGTCCGTACCACTAGGCCACCACCGCTCTCCGAATCTGCTCTGGGTAAATGATCGATACCTATTTGGTATATTTACTATACTCTGTGTCGATACCTACGTAATTTGCCTAAAGTTCTAAATTGCAACTAAAGTCAGTCCAAAGAATCCTTTGATTGACACCTAGTTTCTTAACATATGAAACCTCTTGCATGCTCAACATTACCCATTCCCATCGCAGACAAACTGTCGCCTGGTGAAATACGAGCGCATCCGAGTGATGTCACTAGCGAATGCCGGTGTCTTAGTGGCCTAGTTTAGACTGTTCACATGGTGTCGGGTTTTATGTGATTATTATTTCCTAGCGGCATGTTGGAATGTTACCTAAAGATTATTTCGCAAAACAATAAGTGAAGGGTTTAGAAGTAAAACTGGGATAGACAATTTTAATTAAAAATTATGAGCACCAGTACCGGGCCGTTATCTTGAGGTCCTGGGTTCGATTCCCGGGTCGGGCAGGTTTAATACTATGCTAGCTATGATCTAAGTGTAGGAACACACTAGGCTGAATTTACGCGAGTGAAAGGCGGCAATGCATTTTCAGTCTATTGAGTTCCTTCACTAAGGTTCGTTAAATTTGCGAAAAAGGGTTTTTATACAACAATTCTTAATTTAGCAGGCGTAGAGTTGAAACACGAACGATATTTTATTTCATTTTTTGATATTAACAGTTCAGAATTCTCTGTAAGTTTAAGATGTCTACCCAAAATTAATTCTAGGACTGGTATTGTGTACCGTAGGTTTAAGTGGGATTACCAAAAATTAACTCTAGAACTGTATCGATCATTAATCATTATTATTGCAGGCACCATCTCTATGTAACTAGATAATTGAGACCTTGATAGTATTCTCAGCAATGATTACAGCACTATTTCGTAGGTATTTACTAAGTGGTATTATGTACATGTAAATATTTATATCTATTATTGCAAAACTATCATCGTTTTCCTGTTGCGATTAGATCACTCGTTATTTAATAGTGCAATAGTAACAGGATGTGATAGTTAATATGTAGAACAAATAAAAGTGATGCCTGCAAAAATGAGTAATTATTTTTGTTGTTGAATGTGGGGGGAGAAAGATAGAAAAGAAAATTATTCTATCCAGGAATAAATAAGTCTAGAAACTAATAGATTGTCATTATGTTACAGAAGTAAGTGTGGTAGAGGAG
This sequence comes from Nomophila noctuella, assembly GCA_958496325.1. Classification (NCBI taxonomy): domain Eukaryota; kingdom Metazoa; phylum Arthropoda; class Insecta; order Lepidoptera; family Crambidae; genus Nomophila; species Nomophila noctuella. Next base: position 1,757,916 of record OY292504.1, read on the forward strand.
AAATATGGACATAAATTATCCCATAAGAAAGCCATTGTCTTCACGTATGGGCTATGGCATAGGCACCGTGCAAAAACTACAGAGGGCGCTAAAATCCGGATATTTTTTCTGTGGTTTGACAGTAAAATTTGTCATTTAGCGTAAAAGTTTCGAATATGAGTCCCTAGGTGGCAGAATAAGGCACCGAGTTTTTTCGTGGTTTGATAGTAGAATTACCGACATTGAGAGTAAAAGTTTTGAATATGAGTCACGAGATGGCAGAGTCATCACTACGCACGTTGGCAGAATGGCACAAAATTTAAAATAAGGTCGCTCTTTTTCATGACTTTGAGAGAAACTTCTCCTAGAAGCAATTGTATTAACAGAAACGTCAATCGATGAGATTCGAACGTATGATCTCTTAGTCAAAGAGTAACAAGGGTAAATCTCATCAACCCAGTTAGTTATCTAAACAATGCTTGTTGCTCGTAAAAATGCACATTTGTTTGAATTTTAACTGCATCCTCTATTTCCTAATTAAATGTACGATAAGTTAATAGGTCGGAAATTCCATCAACGATAGTATATCGTTTGTTATTAGATATTGTTTGAATATAAAAATATGTTACTACTTGCTTTTACATTTCTTTTGTTGAATATATTGGTTGGCAACTGGGCGGGGTCGTAGTTTCTCGCAAAATAAATACTATTTGTGAGTCTTCTGTTTTTCGATATTATTGTATATCTTACAATACTAACAGCCGCCTGCGATTCCGTCCGCATGAATTTCGGTTTCCGCACGCATAGTGTTATATTAGCCTATCTCGACAAATGGACTATCCAACACAAAAATATTGTTTCAATTCGAAATAATAAATATACACATTATAGTATAGATGGCAAAGTAGAGGACTTCGCTACTCAAATTTAAATTCTTTGTTTGCAAAACTAGCTGTACTACAAAGTCTCTGTCTTTAAATAGTAGGAACAACCATTTTCATGAACGAATAACCGATTGGTACTTAATTAGTACTAACTATTTTGTGACAAAGCTGTCAAAACACTTCACGGCGCCCTAATAGTTAGTAAACAATAAAGCGTATTTGTTTAAATACGATTCATGTTTCGACACTTTGTCTAAAATTATAACATCTGTGTACGTGAGTTTACACACGCGATTGTAGACCCGCTAATGAAACGTGCACGGAATTTAAATATTGATCGAATAAAAATCGGAATTTTGATATGAAGTTGTGAATTCGATTGAAATTATTAAACACTGCTATAAACCCTAATTTAATGAATAAACATATCATCTTTATTTATAACTAAAGACGTCATAACAATATTGCCATGGATGTCTTTTCCCATCTAGACAAAGACCGAAGGTCCTGAATAATGATTGATCCGGCTTCCACATTGTTGGAACCAATTGCCGCAAGTGAGTGCTCAACCACAGGTGTACTCCCTATTCCCTCACTCTCATAGTTCGGTGGGACAGCAATCGGACACGGCTGTAGAGAGATCAGAGGACCAACGCCTCAAGCTGATGTTATTACATCATGAGACGTAATTTTTCGGTCACCCATCCGATGACTGGCATCTGCGTAAGTTGCTTAACTTGGCAGTAGCAGGCCGAGTCCGCTAACGATCCATCAGAAACATCAACCAAGCATCGGGCTTCTCCACAGAAATCTATATAATAAGACAATTTTGATTGCTGTGGGATTCTCAAAGCATTTTTCGCATATACGAGTAAGGAAAGATTCATTCCATGTCTCTAGGTAATTTTCGTCTCACTCTTTTAAATTATAAATACATTTTAACCAGAAATACATAATATTTTAATGGATATTTGTAACACTGCATTGTCTAAATTTCTAAGCATGCAGTGTATACCTTTAATTGACTGTGCAATAAGTTTTGAGTTTGTATAAGCTACAGTTAACAATTTTATGTTGTAACAATCGTTGGTGTACCTTTCAAATAAATAATTAAAAGAAATAAATAATAAACTTTTGAATTTTCAATAAGGAGTCAAACAAAAAAAAGAACATTAAAAATAAATTAATAGTTAACACAATCAAAGTAAACTAGGTCTAGCGTACGTGCGTGCGCGCATGTGTTTGTTTATCGCGATCGACGACAAAAACTATTTGTGGAACTGTCACTATGAATCACGTTTTCTTTCGGCCTTTAGGAGTTTCTTGGTATCGATGCACGTCGCCTTTTGGTCTCTTCAAGCATATACATATTTAAATCTACTCATATCTTATGATTTAAATCTATCATAGGTAATAGTTTCTCGAAGACATCAGTCGAAAATGGGCTGTGATTTAGCAGATGATCTAAGAAATAGTACTTCCATATGTCAAGAAAGTTTTTATTTTGAAGATTCTTTCTAAATTCCGCTTTTATTTTTGTGAATGAAAGGCCAGTCTTTTACATCACATCAAATAATTTTTAAATATTATTTTCTGAAGGGCCCAATATCCTGTAATGGACTGCGATATGCTGATGATAAAGAGTTAGTATTTTTTAAATATCTCACTCCTGGCTAGAAGGGAGATGTGATATATTAGTATTTATCGTCTTTATATTAGTATAAGTCGTCAGATTTTTAGAACTTTCAACCTTCAGAAAACCACAGTGAAGTAGCACTTCGTAACTGTTGTGCTATGTTTCTGCTGGTGAGTAGGGCCGCCTGAGCTTGGTTGGGGAGGGGTTTTAAGGACAGGCGACGCATCTGCGACCCTTTTACGGTTGTTGATGTTCATGGGCAGCGTTGATCACTTCCCATCAGGTGACCCTCTTGTTCGTTTGCCTACCTATAACATAAAAAAAACTTAATTTTTATATAAATTGCCAATCATTCGTTTATAGGTCAAGAGGTACCAACTGATACACAAGATAATTGTCAACAAGATAATTGTCAAATAGACTATCAGAAACTTTCTTGGTACAAGTGGAACTCCCCCTTAATGTATGAAAATAACTAATCGGTAACATGAAATCGGTCGACAAAAGCAAATGAAACAATCACAAGTTCTATTTCTTACCTTGTTATTGAAAACACCATCGCTCAAAGAGGTCAACAATTTTGTTTTCAATATGGCGGCTCACCCGTTTACCCAAATCCGTTTATAGAATCTGGTTCGGTTTGAAAAATAAATATGGATCTATTTCAAGATTGCATTCTTTAAACTGAATAATCACCATTATATGGGAAAGTTTGATTGACTAATGCTTCAAGATTGCATTCTTTGAAGGGAAATAATCAGAATTATAATTATGAGAAAGTTTGATTGGATAATGCTTTTCAGTAGGTAAACCTTTTTTCGTTAGTGCAGATTTCATAAATAATATTTATATTTCTTTTATTCTTTGTGTTAACTGAATTTGTATTGGTATTTCCCTAGCCCCAAACTTAACATGGAAGCTTGTACTACGGATGCTAGGGAACATGTAGACATACTTATACAAGTAGTTAGGGTTTCTGAGAACTAGAACATTAGTTGTCAGAGAACCTAACTGCAAAACCAAAGGTTGCGGGTTCGAATCCATCTAGGGGAAAATGTTTATGTGATGAACATCAGCATTCGCACTCGAGTCATGGATGTTTAAAAAAGTATTTTAAGAATGTCTATCCGTTCCCTAGTGCATCGTACAAGATTCCAGCTTAATTTGGTGTGGTAGGCAATTGGTGTGTTAGTCCAATGAATTATATTTATATATTAAGTGTGTGCTAGTCCAAGATTTTAAAAGTTGCAGTGTCATGGTAAATTTTGAGCGAGATCAAATTACTCCAATTCCAATTTCATGGTGGTCCCACAAAATTGAATTACCAGAAATTCGTTCACTAAATAAAGACCACACATAAGATGGCGTGTCTTAGGGCTTTCCTCGCGCCTCGGGGCTCCTTCATGCATCTCCCCCAATTTGCGTAATGATCACCTTTCCTTAATATTTTAGGGGTCCGAAAAAGGATCTTGTAGTGTTTTGATTTATTTGGTTCAATAAAATATAAAAATAAACATATTTTTTTATAACTAAAAATTAAAGTCATCGGTGAAGGTGATCGTTAGTATACTACTTATAAAAAGGGGCCCCTTAAACCTACACGCTGGGTCGAAAGTCCCAGGCGCCGACTGACATTCCTCTCTGTTCCACGCGATGGACCCGGTACCCGCACGGAGAATCCATGGATAGCTAAGACGTTCGTCTCATATTTACCGACCTATGTAGTTCCTTTTGAACATTGTGAGAAAGATACTGTTTGTAATGGCATCATCCTATCACATTTTCCATCATATCACATTTTCCGATTGCATCTTTAGACATTGTCTCGGAGCCCAGGGTACGCTACGACTATGATCCTGAATTGACCAAGCTGGTTATTTAATTACAATACTTCTTGAAATGTATGGGAACATAATATAGCATGAGTTATCTTTGATACAATCATGCTACCTTCATTTTTCTTTGGTTGGACCGAAAAGTAGATACTAAAAATGTTTAGGATTAATACGAGTATAGTCTTTAGAGAAAGGACTTATCCGAGAATAATCATGTATTTAATAACGTGTCATAAAAAGAACATTTACTAAAATCCCGCACATAAACAGAATTTGCAGTAAACACAGCCATGCCAGTCCTTTGATCTTTAAGACACTATTTTAAGTGGACTGAGCCGACTATTATACTTAACTGACGACAGCTTAAAGCTAAAATGGTCATAATTAGAATTTATGTCGGGTATGATATAAGTTGGTGTTAATGTATCACTAGGCAAGCCTGTGGTTTTGCTCACCCTATTTAGAAATAATGTATTCCCATTGAGACAATAAATAATGACTTCCATACCTACAAAAATCTTAATCATCAATCTCATCAAAATTTTATTGAATCACATAAACATTTGAAAGGCATTTGAACAGTTTTTAATCCTCCCGACTCAATGACTCATTAACTTACAAATTTTTATAAACCAAAAATATTATAATTTAAATATTATACGGGATCCTTTTTTAATGAAATAATTAGTTTGTGATAGGTGTAATAATAAGTACATTAATGGAAAAGTAAATGATAAGTTAAGATGATTACTTTGGTACAGAAATACATTGCCATTTTATTTAATTGTATGTTTTATAACACCTTATTCCCTTCGATAATCTCATTTCGAGGTCGGTATCACAATATCACAAATAAGGCAAATCTAATAGGTGCCTACTTTAATCTTTCACATGAATCGTATACTTAAGTCAAATATAAGGTGCTTAAGTTGAGTAACTATTGTAGCAGGTTACTTAAGAACTGTTTGTTATACAAGATTCCTTGCCAAATACGGATTGTCCATTCCAAACCCGGATTTCAGAATAATCCAACACTACAACCTTCATATTATATTATATTTTGTTCTACTAGGACTTCGACTCTCTCTCAATAACTCCTCGATAGTCTAGTGATTAAAGTAGGTACAACGTCGTCTCGTGGTCCTGCGTTCGATTCCTTGGACCGTGCTTTACCGAATACAGCCCGGGTTTGTAATCTCCAACACGCATATTGTAAGGGTGGAGATTAAGCCATAACATAACTATCTTTGTGACAAAAACATGATTTCAAATGATGAAAACCTTTACCCTGCAGTGAGCCATTAATAGGCTGATACTTTTTTTTTTGCTTTACTTTGGACAGGAATTCTTTGTCACGGGGACAAGATATGTGATGTTGTACTATATTCATTTATTTATTACCAGTCAATCAGCTCATTCGAGTGGAAATTACATTATGTTCATTTCATCAGCCAACAGTAGTCCACTGCTGGACAAACGCCTCTCCTAGGGCTCTCTACTCAGCCCAATCCTTGGCGACCACAATGTTCTATTCTACCTCTTTTGAAATCACCACTACGTCTAGAGTTTCGCAACGTGCATCCTAAGCTACGGAACACTTTGCATATATTTAAATCTTTCTTGGCCCTTTATTTAAATTTAAAATAAAGTCGTACGCGTGAAAGTATCGTTGGACGCGTTGATAATTGCAGACCACCGTGATGCGAGATTGAAGGGTCTGGGGCCTAATGGAAATGTTTTTTGCGTGTAAAAAAGCCGACGTCATTATTGGTGGTCGGTGTTCACAGTTTTTGTGTAAAGTCTGGAATGGTATAGTACATTAGGTAGGTGGAAAATATGTGTTTCTATTAAGAACTAGCGGCCGCCAGCGACTCCGTCCGCGTGGGTTACGATTTCCGCACACACACAGTCTTACTGAATAAAACAACTGTCTATATGCATGCAGTCAACTGGCACACTCTTAAGGGACTAATTACTCAGGATAGAAATAGAAGTCAAATTAAGTGACGGAAAAAACTTTTTATCAACAATATTCTGGAGACCTTATACATTTGAGAAATCATCTGTTCACCGCGATTCAGATCCGCGGCCGCGCCTCTAGCGAGGTGCGCCATCTATCGGCACATATTAGAACTAAATAGTTCGCTAGCCCAATTTACAATGATAAATTATAGGAATATACAATAGCTTAAAGCCTACCTCGACAAATGGTAAGTGGTAAGTGGACTATCCAACACAAAATGTTTGTCAATTCGAACCAGTAGTTCCTGAGCTTAGCGCGTTCAAACCAATTTGGATCTTGAGTTACACGTGTTATTGTGAGTCAACCATAAAAGATAGACATATGCTGTTGGGGGATATTTTTTAGGCAATTTTATGTAGAATATTTCCGTCATACATGATTTCTATGTGACTTTAACCATTAAGGCTGCACACGCGACTGAAGCTTAAGAAATGGAGTAAATTCTCCCGTTTTCCCCACATTTCCCTTCACTACGCTACTCCTGTTGATTGTAGCGTGATGAAAAGTATCCTATAATATGCCCAGGAGTATGAAGAATAATGGTACCAAGTTTCGTCAAAATCCGTCCAGTAGTTTTTGTTTCTATAAGGAACATACAGACAGACAGACAGACAGACAGACAGACAGACAGACAGACAGACAGACAGACAGACAAAAATTTTACTGATTGCATTTTTGGTATCAGTATCGATCACTAAACACCCCCTGATAGTTATTTTGGAAAAATATTTAATGTACAGAATTGACCTCTCTACAGATTTATTATAAGTATAGATTATACTAGCCTTCCGTCAGTTTCTAGTCCGCTTAAACAACATGATAGTATCTCGTGGAAGTTTGATGTTTTTCTGAGATGAAATGTAGCTTATAATATTTCTGTACAAATTTACATTACAATGGATCCAGTGAATTCAGGAACATTTCAATTCAAACATCAGACATTGTGATCTTTTCTCTTTATAATATGCGTTAGATAATTCTTCAGATCTTTCTTTTAGTCTGGAGTAGATAATTTCATTAATGTTAAATCCACTTGATTGTTTTGCAAAACTAATTTGCAAAACATGTGTTCCGATCATAAATAATCAGTTTTTGGCTTATAAATAAACTACCTAATTTAATTATATAAGTAATTTGGAAATTCATGGGTCCGCAGTGGCTATTTGCTGTTGTTGTATTACTATACATAGATATCTTCAACAGCGAGTAACAAATGTGTAACACCAAGGAAGGCTTAATTTCGCCGGCCTAAGGCTTTTGCAGAATCACACGGCTAAACTTATTTTTTCCTGTTGTGTTACAAGTACCTACATGATAGTTTTAACTTGACCGTTTAGTTCTTCAGCGAAAAATGGTGTAGTCATATGACGAAAATTAAACAAGCGATGATTAACTATAAAAAATCCAGCTAACACGAATTGTCAAGCCTGATTCCATGAACCGTTTCCAAAAGCTAGTCATTGTTTGTGGAACTTAGACCATTTGCGCTCGAACAAAGTGTACCGACTGACAATGGGTATCGCGGGTTACATACTAATGTTCTTCTTGAAACTTGACTCTGTCATATAGCGTTTAAATCCACATAACTCATGGATAATGTTTGTTAATATACAGACTGTCCTGATAAAATATACTATGTATTACTAGATGCATATACATACTATTATTAGCGACTCCGTCCACGTGGATTTTGGTTTCCCCACAGATAGTGTTCTAGTTTAGCTTAACGACTCATCCGTAGAACAAAGTCCGATGTGATCATAGAGCAAAAATGAGTTAAATACCTTAACAGTATAAGGATAACGAACTCTATCGACGTACATTTTTATTTTTTTCCTATCTTATTTAGTTCCAGAGTTACAGAGTCGAATAACGTTCCATGTGATAAACTTTCCGTAAAAAAACGCTTCATGTGACCAAGGGACAGTGGGAGCGGTGCGGATGCCACGTCTGTTGTTGAGACCGGCCGTTGTTCAGTGGAGGAAGGAAATTTACATTTCACGGGCTTAGGTTTTCTTCGAAAAAATGAAATTAGAATATAGAATCAATTTGTCTCTTTATTCATACTTTTTGGCTCCGTTCCTATTTGTGGGTGATCGATTTTTATATAGGGCGTTTTTTGATGGAAAAGTTAAATAACGTAATTTTCGTACGAAAATACATGCGTTGTAATGCATATTCGCAGGATAACCACTATAACTGTAAAAATAAATAGTAAAAAGTAGAAGTCTTAACAGAACTTAGGACCATTTTATACGAAATTAATGGTACTTCTGAGTGTTGCATGTGAATGTAGAACACTGTTCTTCGGAATCTATGAGACGATTTGTTAGTCCGATGGTAAAATGGGACGTTATTACTGGAAGAACGGAATAAGATAAGACGTTGTTCAATTAAAAAAATCCTCAATTATTCAAATATTTGAATTAAACATTGTGTAATGAATTGCTAGGCAGGTATATAGTCTTGCCTTATTAGTAATAATACATTTTCTATTATTTTTATTGAGAATTTTGTTAAAACTTGACTCCACCATAGTCACCTTTGCCTACCTACTGATGAAGAAAAATCAGCTGAGAATATATAACTTTATACTTTCGCGCTGCGTTTTAATTATTTAACATTACAACGGGACTAAACGCGATATTATTTTAATATATTACTGAGTACTTTCTGCTTGACGTTTCGGCTGTGATGCTACAACCGTGGCGTGGTCACAAGCGAAAATAATATCGCGTTTAGTCCCGTTGTAATCCTACTACTATTATAAAGGCGAAAGTTTGTATGTATGGATGTATGGATGTTTGTTACTCTTTCACGTAAAAACTACTGAATGGATTTGAATGAAACTACCACAATATAGCTTCTACATCAGAATAACACATAGGATATTGGAAATCGAAAACCACGCGGACGGAGTCGCGGGCGGCCGCTAGTGTTAAATAATGAGCTGATAGAATGGAAAAAAATCTGGATGGCCATGACGAGACCGAGAAAATTTCCTGCTACAGCTTAATATCCAACGCCATACCTGGCACACTAGGTGTGGATCATTACAGCAATCAACTTACGTTTTCCTTAGAAGTGCCATCAAATTATGAAAATTCACCATTCATTCAGTTTTAGGATTAACATATTTTGTACCACAGATCTACCCTGGTTTATATGGAACTGTCAGTACTAACTCCTAGATCCTCTCCTACTAGGATTAGGCATAGCAATGGGCATCCATTCTGTCTGTGATAGTTTATTCTGCCCTTATCATTAGGCACCACTAAATTCACCTGTCTTCGTATTGAAGCAGTAGCTCCGTGGCTCCTAAAACCACTAGAAAAAGGCAGAGACTAATAAAGAATGGACAGACCTTAAACGCAAGTGATTTAAAAACCTAGGCAAGACAAATGTTATGAAAAAGTCAAAATAGCGATGGGACCGTGTAGAAAATGCCATTTATTGTTACAAATGATTCGATACAATATCTCACCAACAGCGCCTAGACTGTTTCTGTTTTTATGGAAAGAAACTGCATCATGAAGTTATTTGATAAAATTTTATAAATAAACAGGCTTTAAGGAATCTTTTTGAGAGAAAATATAAGTATATCAAACAATGTTTCAATATCTTGCCGTTTTAGCTCGTATCTTAAAGACTGCGTGGAAGAAGTACGATGGAAGTGCTTTATAAATGTATCTTATTACTAGTATTTGTACGCTGACCTCCTTTGTATTTCACACATTCTTTAAGATACAAGCTGTTACGGCAAAAGTATATAAACTTACGTGTAATAAATATTGTTTCACATACTTCAATGTTCTCGCAGTGAGATTGGTTGGTGCCTGTGATCATAATACTTTGAAATTTATTAGGAGATACTTGAGGCATATTTTCTTTTTGATTTTATCTGAAAACTTGATGATGATATCCCATAGCTTAACTCGATCTCCCAGTTGCCAAAAATTTACTGTACCAAGTACTGTTGGTGAGATATTTAATTGGATCATTTGTAACGACTAACGGGATAAACGCTAGGAAGAAGAAGAAGATTTGTAACGACTAACGACATTGTAAGATGGTCCCATCGTTTTTTCGATTATTTCGTTATGTTTCTTGAACCATTTGCGCTTACGTTCTGTTCATTACTTAGGGCGTCTCTGCATTTTTCTATTGGTTTTAGGGGCCACGGGTTTTCTACTTAAATGGTTTTCTAGTTAATTAGAGGTGCTAAATGACGACGAACAAATCACAGAGAAACTGTCTCCATAATATATCGCCAGAATTAACTATCACAGACTGAATAGGTATTATTAGGCAAGGATATTTGGAAGAGTTGGTACTGACAGTTCCATATTAACCGGGAAATATTTGTGATGTGGAACTTTTAAATCTTCAAACTTGGCAATAAATAAATGCACGGAGTTGATTTCTGTGAAGATCCTTGCCTAATGGGTTTGAAAACGCCAATTACCTAGCAGCAAACTAAGTTTGAAGCTTGTACCATGGCAAGCTAGGGAACTGAAAGACATGCTTAAATATATTTTATTTATACAAATACATACACTTAAATGGATACATGTTCATGCCAACAAATCTTGGGATCGAACCCAACCCAACCTCTTGAGCACTACACCAAGCAGGTCACCGGGCTTCATAAAGTTCCTCATCCGGTTTTTTTAAACGAATAAACCTTGTGTAAGCCCGAATAAAAGATTGTGTATGTTATGTTATGGCTAACATTACAAAAAACACATTTCAAACCAGATAAGTATTCACATAGGACTTTAAAGTGATAAATTATTCAATCAAAAAACGCCCCAAGTTCATATAGAACGGCGCTTAATTCGGACGTCTCCGTAAAACAACGTGTTATGTTCACCAAGGACTCCCGGTCTTCCGCTAGAAAATGTCCGATGTTGATATGGAACTCACTATTTCGTGAAATAAAAGCAATAGAAATATACACTAAAGAGCATTTAATTACGCTATTGCGCTATATAAACATATCTAAAATTCAAAATGATACGTCTTACCGTTTTTGATCGCAGCCCGAAAACAAAGATCTAAAACTTCTTTGCCCTCTACTGAAAACTAGCATTCCTGCAGATCGGACTTTGTTCTACGGATGAGTCGTTAAAGACTTCATCGACGAATGAACTATCCAACGCAAGCATATTGTTTGAATTCGAACCATTAGTTCCCGAGATTAGCGCTTTCAAAACAAACACACTGTTCAACTTTATTACATAGATACCTATAGATAAAATAAATTTATGTTTTCCAAACGCCTTTTAGAATCTTTTAGATTTCACATTCTGGATGTGCGTTAAATACCAATATTATGCCAATAATTTTCCGTGTAGTGGAAAGACTTCTGTGATTTGATGAAGGGGCACGATAGCTCGTGTTATAAGTCTGTTTAATATACCTAACAATTAAACTTGTAACACGTGAAAAGCAAAAATTAGTAAATATCTTTTTAAAAAAAAATGTGCCTGTAAAAACTGCAAAATGGCTCAATGATTGCTTCTTTTCAACCGACTTCAAAAAAAAGAGGAGGTTCTCAATTAGACCCGAATGTTTTTGATATTGCAAACCAAGTACATGTTAACGTCGGATAATTATAAAATATTTCATGGAATTTAAAAAAATAACTAAGCATTTAATAAAATAAAACATGAAACGTTCCCTAGTCGGTGATCCCTGACCTCAAAATCATCAATAGACAACCGAATTTGTACTGAGACAAAGAACTCAAAATAAAATACCTTATCGCATTTTATTTCACATCATTACTTATTCTGTGTAGTCGTAAAAATGTCGTTTAACACATTACTCACAAAGTACACATACTGCGTAATTAAAATCTTAACACATTTCGCCGAAACGCATACGGTGCAAGTCATGAATGGGTATTTCCATACTACGAGCATGTCTACTCCGATGCTCATTGTCATTGATATGCTCTGTCGAGTATGCGTTGAAAGTTTTTAGATTACGCAAACTTTCGCGTTTAGGATTTGTCGAAGCATTGAGGATATGCCAGATAGAGTATATTGTTTGTATACTAGTTGGAGCACTGAAGTGACTTGGTTTTGTGAGTATTGCCATATGTGGTGATTATTGCCGAGAAACATAGTTGAGCACTCATTAATGTAAAATTTATAAATAAAAAAAACTATAAAGCTCAAGAGTTTATTTGCTTGCTTGTTTGAACGCGCTAATCTCAGGTACTACTTGGTTCTAATTGAAAAATGTTTTTGTGTTGGATAGTCCATTTGACGAGGAAGGCTTTAAGCTATAATGTATGGCTATGTGTGCTGAAACCGAAAACCACGGTGCCGCGGCAGTACTAGTCTGGATTAAAGGGTGATATAACTTCGTAGCACAAAAATGACTGCGTTATGGACTCTGAAATTATGCAATCAGAAAATTAACACAGGATCTAAATTATAGTGCACTACTAACTGCGCAAGGATAGGTACACCACCTCACTTTCATAGAGACAAAAAAGGACATCAATTTTCTTACGAACACTACAAAAGAAATCTTACAATTGTACGTTGTACTGAGGAACATTATGTAATTTGTTTGAACACAATTCCTTAAAAAACTCCAGTCGTCTGCTGCGTTCCCATTAGGTCAATTGAGATTAAAGCCGTTTTGTCTCTTGTTAGTGCAACGCGTATGACTCACAAGTCATGCAATGGAGTATTACAGTCTTTATGCAGTGTTTGTGGTAATTATAACCTTCTATCAGGTTTTATTCTGGGTCGCTAGTCCAAAATCAAAGCGGATTTTGCCCCGGCTTCGCACGGGTGCAACTAATTTTATTAGTGTTTCTCTACTATACTATGCATGTATTATACACATAAACCTTTATTAAGAATCACTCTATCTATTAAAAAAACGTCATCAAATCCGTAGCTTAGTTTTAAAGACCTTAGCACACTTAGGAAAAGATAGATGGTGGATAGCGACTTTGTTAAATACTATGTAGTGATATAGTGATTCTTAAGATTAGCCAGATACACCGGATACTTCTGCTTTATTTATTCGGCTATACACAATATTTCGAGATCAGCCTAAGATCTATTACAGTGCTGCAGATTGCAGTACAAATGCGTGCGCAAGCACAGGTGCACTCCACTTTTCTTCTCATAGTTCAGTGGAACAGCAATCTGACACGACCGAGAGTTTAGGAATGGTATAAATCTAGAATGCTACAAACATCCTTTGACTAACTGAGTGCTCTTGTTAATATTCTCTCTATACCACCCACGACACTCAATCAGGATGTAAAACATCAAAGATCAAATGATCCTGTTCTGCTACTGTTAAACAGCAAGTTTCCCACAAATACTTCATAAAACAATAATCATAAACTCATTTTCGATGGAACTCCAGGAAGCATGAATGAAACAGCGAGAAATCCCACCATATGTTAGCGTTTGAGCCAATTGATATGCAGTCAGCGCCTCAATGTACGAAGAATAATGGCTTCAATGAAACTCACTAGTTCTATGCGTCACTGATGTGGGCCAACGTACATTCATGAGTTTATAAGCTATTTGGGTACTTAACGACGATTGAATTAGGTTCGGTAAAACCGAGTCCCTTTCTGGAGTTCTTTGAATTATGATTGGTTATCGGAACACTTCGGGATTTCCATTGTTATCGAAAGATGTTCCTTTTGTTCAATTCTTTGATCTTTCATTCATTGTAACTTTTAAATCAAGGAATCGAAGATCGAAGATCCAAAAAATATTGTACCCATTTCTGCATTTCAAGAAATAGAATTCTGGCTTCCTTTCAAAGTTACTTTAAGCCTAACCATTAAAATGTAACCTAACCAGTTATACAAGAGTGTAATTATGTCATCTTGCTAGTTACATTGTGCTAGGAACTTGATACTTTTACATTGTTGTATGAGACGAGGTCCTTATACTCGTGTTGAGGACTAGGGCACCGGGAACCTTACTTCTCTTTAGTGTTAGTGCCATCAGGAGTCACCCATAGGTGACTAGGACCCAATCTGTCCATGACAATTTTTTTTATTATTTTTATTAATAATTAGCAAAATGAAATAACATTCACGTCGAAGTGCTAGTAGGTAAAAAAATATATGACTTGCAAAAGAATTACTATGTAAATCAAATAACAAAATAAACCACTTTGAATGGGAATTGTTGTTTCAAAAATTGTAAAAGTTGGTGATATTAAAAGAGCAACTATTTTTATTTTTTTGCCACTTCTTCTCAGTAGATGATTGCTTTCCGAAATCGGTAGTAGAATATTATTGCAATGTAATAATTTATTTTAATACGATTTATAAGTGCAGCTTTCAAGCCTACGTAAATAAAGATTTTTTTGATTTTGTTTGATTTTACAAGGAGTAATTCAGAATGCATTTCAATTTCGAGTAGGCTTCCCGTAAATCTTTATCTGTATCTTGACACAATAAAAGCAGCTGTGAATCTCTCAATAAAAAAAATAACTAATCTAGTCAATGCATAAGTTAGTCAAGAGGTTAAGAAGTCTGGTGAACATCCAAGGTCTGCAAAATGCAAACACCTTATATGCTTCAAGGCAGGAGTAACTTTCCTAGACGTTGTTTGTTTCACTAATACTGACGTAACTGTGTTTGTGTTAACTCTAAAAAACGATTAACAATATTTTCCTATGGAAAATCTATGTTTTTGATAATATACCTGTGTATGACGCAGTTAATAATGTCAGAGTCGTGATGTTATAATTTTACTGCTGACTTGTCATCTATTTGCATTCATTTTCCAAAGTATTTTTGCATGTCAATGGTGTTTTGCCTATTTCATAGTAACCATGACGTGGATACCTACTGTTTGTTTTTTATTATGAACATGCATGATGATATTTAGTGTCCATATTGTACTAACATTTGACTTCTGCTATTTATTAAATCAAACAAGACTACATTACCAAAAATAACATCACCTTTGCAGTAATTTTACAAACAACGACTTATTGGTTCTTAAAAAGAGGTCATGTTCGATCTATCGTATTTCCGGGATCTTGCCCAGTAAAACGTAATTAAATTATTTTGTTTTCGTCTTCGTACTTAACGCAATGTTTATCTTCTATTTAGAATCCACATTACCTACTGTATCATGCTTAACTTTGCTTAGCTTTTTACATTGGGTACTGTGTAAAACTTGTCCAAGGCTTTATTACTCATTATGATCTGTTGAGTTTGCGAAAACACAGTTCAAAGTAAACTTCGTCATAATCACACGAGCATCGAGATAAAGCAATTACCCCAGATAACAAAAGTCTACCGCGAATAATAATGAGTGGGATCATCTTTTGGTGTTGAAGTTAGTCATATTTCTGGGAACATACTCAAATGTATGCTTTTACAGGCGAACTGGCTCCTCGGTTTGGTTTTCCTTTCGATCGGACTAATCTTGGAATTCATCTTGAAAAGTTTTTTGGAATTATGTCTCAGGATTATCAGATTAATTAGACGTTGGTTTTAAAGTCTTTCCTGGTAGCTACCAATTGCTTGACGAGAAATAAAAGGATTGTCAATAGTTTTGATTAAATTTATTTATTTCAAGTAAAGCTTCCACGATATTTGACACTCGTCTACGTTCGTTGTTCCTAACAGAAAACTGTATAACAATTGTATTATGTTTGGTCAAATAGACCTTTATAGCTCAGTCGGGAAGATATATCCCAGTATTGGATCTTCTACACCGGAGCAAATGTAGTATAAAACCGTGACTTTCCAATGTTAAGGAAAGAGGAATGTGCACCAGTATTTAATAAGGATTTCCCTGGCGATAATCAAAGTTGCAAACATAGATGCACAATAATGTACATACTTTGGAGGTGAATCCAAGACTTGTAAAGTAGTATTTAAGTGCCGTGAGGTAAGAATAATTTACTTTTGTTATGACGCACGTATCTTCTGTGTTTATTTATTATGTATATTGGTGTACCTGTATTAGATTTTTTATGTTCGATATTTGAGGAAGGAACTCCACCTATGACCACAGTAAAGTAGCTCTGCGTAACTGCTGTGCTATGTTTCGGTCGGTTAGTTAGGCCTGTGGTTTAGTGGGATGATGGCTGACACATACGTCATACCCCATGCGTGATCAGGTGCCACCTTTGGGGACTGGTCAGCTGGGACTCAATCTATCTATACAATTTTTTTAAAAATTTTATGCTTAGCACAAGGGACTGTATGACTTAGTTAGAGTACGTTAATGAAATTATTTTATTGAAAAAATAATTTTAATTATTGGCGATTTAAAAGAATGACTATTGAGTTTCTTTCTTGTCACTTCTTCTCGGTGGTAGATTCATTATATTGTGATATAATTGACGATTTATAAATGCCTCACTGAGGCCTACAGAAATAAAGTACATATATTTGATTTTGATCTTGATTTTGGAGCTCAATTGGGGATGGTAAGCCTCTTGTAGGCTTGTTAATATTCATAGCGTGGATCACTTACCATTTCCCATTATAGTGGAGTCAATGAATACATAAAACAGGCAATATTCGAAAGTCCTCAAGAACAGATCCGATTTCGATGAATTTTTTTTTGTTAATTTTGTTTTTTTATATTATTCAAAATCAGAAACCTCCTAGAGCGGGGACGGAACTATTTATATTGTATAAACAATATCTATGATATATTTTATACACAAAAAAAAATTCTCCTATACAATATCCATTAAAAACTTGTAAATATATTAATGAATGTTATAAACAATCTATATATATAAAACTCAAATCTATATATATAAAATAAAGCCCGATCTTATATATACAAAACTCAAAGGTGACTGACTGACATAGTGATCTATCAACGCACAGCCCAAACCACTGGACGGATCGGGCTGAAATTTGGTATGCAGGTAGATGTTATGACGTAGGCATCCAGTAAGAAAGGATTGTGATCAATTCAACCCCCAAGGGGGTGAAATAGGGAATGAACGTTTGTATGAAACTTTGTCAATTTTAAGCCGATCGAGCTAAACTTTGCATACATATTAGCTATTATGATGTGAGCATCGCCTGAGAAATCATTTTGATAAATTGAACCTCTAAGGGGATAAAATAGGGGATGAAAGTTTGTATGAAACTTTGTCAATTTTGAGCCGATCGGGCTGAAACTTTGTATGCATCAAGTTATTATGACGTAGGCATTCCCCATGAACGATTTTGGTAAATTTCACTCATAGAGGGATTAAACGGGGGATGAAAGTTTGTATGCAACCCAAATATACGCGTCAAAATAACATTAAATTATTGTTAAAATCTTTTTTGTAACAACTATTTGTAACCATAAGATTATTTTATGGAGATTTTTCTACAAAAAAATAGAGACCAAACTTAATTTTTTTATCCATATCGTTGATACTGTTAAAACAATAAAATAGTTCCGTCCCCGCTCTAAGAGGTTTCTGATTTTAAATAATATATAAAAACAAAATAAACAAAAAAAAAATCATTGAAACCGGAGCTGTTCTTGAGGACTTTCGAGTCAAATGCTTCATTGACTCCACTATTAAGCTTGTTGCTATAAGAAGCGGTTCCCTAAACACTTATAGATGTGGAGGAAAAGTCTTGTTATTAATTTCATCTTAGTACGAGAATCAAAGGGGAATTCCACATCTCTGGTCATCCAATTTAATCTTATCTCGTCATTTAGTGCCTGGGAAATTTGCATTACGCATTAAACAGCATCTGCCCACACATTGAACAATTTACGACAGTAATTAAGTAGTGCAGTAAATCTTACAATCGTTCAATTGATTTGAAACAAACGTATCAAATGAAATCATTGTACAGCAATGACGCGATGAAACAAATTCTAAATGAACTTAAATTTTTTAAAAATCTATTCATCCACAAATAAATTACTAGTAAGTTAGTAGTCTTAGTAGGTATACTTTGTGTAATTGTTTACTTAATAAGAAGGTGGTAGAGCTACTAGTTTCTACATATGTATATTATAGAATCTATAACAACGGTTGGAATGAATAGATAGAAAATGTAATTTTAACCAAAACATTACCTAATAGCTAAGATAACATGTTTAGGAAAAAAAAATTAACAGAATCAATAGAATATTACTATTTGTAGTAAAAAAAGGAACCACGTTCTAATTCAGTACTAAATAATAAAATAGCAAAAACGCGTGCGTCGGCCGGGAATCGAACCCGGATCAACTGCTTGGAAGGCAACTATGCTGACCATTACACCACCGACGCCGGTGAATAAGCAGTCGAAATTTGTAAGTCGTTTCTACCGCTTGCTTGCCACAGACATGACACGATTGTATGATGTAACCTATTCGTTCCACTTAGCGCTAATTTATTTTTATTCGATCTTTTTATTTTGCATAACAAATTATCCGAGTGCGAGTATTCGGTTTCGTTCGCTTTGAATGCGTCCGTAGTGTTATCTGATATTGTATTATTTCGTTGAGTTTTATGTTTATTTTGACATTTGTGGACAATGTTGACCTACTATTGATTGATAAATTGTATTGTTATGCAATCATTTTGAACCTATCAGTTATGGAGTTGTTTTGATTCCTATTTTTATTAACTACTGAACTAGGGACTAACGTACGTTTAATAAATAAAACACATGTCTTACGCAATAAAAAGTTGCGACCGCCTAAAAATACTCAATGCTTTCACTAGCCTATTAATCACAACTTCACAAGACTTCGTTTGTTTTCCTCTATTAATTTATTGATAAATTAGCTAATGCAAATTTATTTAAACGTAAGCAAAGATATTCTTACAGCAACTAGGCTATTGATTAACTAAAATAATGTTTGTACAAAACTATTACCCAGCACAAAATGTTAGAGGTGCAATAGATTTCAATAATAAATTGGCTAACGTAAGTAATAATTATAGCACGCGATAGTCTAAATCTAATATTAGCCAACTAGTTCACAGTACTAGTATTAAACTAGTTTATGACTAAATAGTCAGAGACGAAATATCAACATTAGAATAATTGGGTCAGACAATTATACATTTGACAGAACAATTAAAGTCACCTGTATAAACCATCTCTGTATACAGGTGCAAGAATGTACATTTGATTTGATCGCCAATCAATTATGAACTCAATTTCAAAGACAATACAGCATAAATTTTCTTGGCATTACGTACTTGATCGATTAATATACAATGCCAGACTTGCACTAACGTCAACGTAATAGAAATTGAGCCTTATATCTCAACAGATAAGGTGTAGTTTCGTAGGAAAGTGTGAACCCTTAAATATTAAAGATGTTAACATAATCTTAAGGAAGCATGGTTCCGTATGAGCGATTATCGTGAGAAGTCTAGGGTTCCATGGGACAGATGCGCGGAAATAGGGAATTTACGGAGGGACGGGGGCGATAAAAGATAATTGGTTAGTGAAAATGCAGAATTTTAAAATTCGTTAAAGGTTTGCAGCAATAACAAAATAAAGGCAGATTTCATTACATTCAAAAAGTGTCTTAATGATATTTTTTTTGGTTATTCTAATATCGTTAAACCTACTTTAAATAGCAATCATAGTCCGGTCAATTTATACATTCGAAGTTACATAAATTCCCACCAAGCTGAAAATCGGTAAGATTGTTAAAATATCATAAAAAAATAAATTTGAAAGTTCCCCATCTTTCCCCTGTAAGGAAAAAGGTCTAATTTGACCGGACTATCATCTGGCAAAAAGGTTTAAGAAACTAATTTAAAAGAGGTTGAAAAGAATGGCCTTGAGACGTACTTATCGCATTTGTAATTTGCACAAGATTACAGCTTCTTATCTTCTGAAGCGGCATTTCGCCTATGAAGTTTTAAACACCATTATCTTTTCATATTTACAAACCATGGCCGAATGGATTTCCAAATTCAAAAGATAAAAAAAGAAAGTTACGTTCCGTTCCATCTGTTGGCTGGCATAGACAAAATGATGCAATATGGCGGTCATAAAAATGTAAACCATAAAATGTCTGTGGGTTTAAATCTTTCGAGGGTAAAATACCTGGTCAACCCGTTATTTTGTGTAATTTCAAACAAAATGGAAAATACGGTAATTTCTTAAACGGTACGGTTGAAAATATTTTTACATAACCTCGTTTGTATGTTTGTTTTGCTAATTTGTTTGGAAAACAGATGTTGGAAGGGTCTTTGCGTGCTTTTTACTTTTAAAATAACAATGACCAGTAAAATTTTATGTTTTACTGTGTATTGTTATTTCATAATGTACTTACGTAGTGATTTTATCTTTCTAACTGCTGTAGAAGATTGACCATTGAGGACTTTGTTTCCATTGCAATTCCTCAATATAAGTAAGTAAATATCCTAAGTATATTTTCCTTAATTACACTGTCCCTAAACCAAAGTGTCGTAGTTGGCATTTGAAAGAGCACCGAGTTTCTTGCTTGTTCTTGTCAATAGTTATGGTAGAGAGTATCCCGCGCTCTCTTCCGAAATTACTTAGTAACGAACTTTGTTTTAAACCCATTTATGACTTTGTTGTATCAACTATGGGAGATATTTAATCAAATTGTAAATAATCTTGTACAAAAATGTATCCATTTGAAATGTAACTGACCAACTGACTTTGACTTATTGAGATTGACATTAATTGTCAAAATCTTCTGACTTTCTGACATAAGTACTTTGTTATTTATTTATTGTCGACAAAACTATGTAATGATTTGACGAAAGACTTGGCTTTGTTAGCCTTTTTACCAACCAAATTCCAGATGAAGAAATATATTACAGACAATGGCTGTATGGGCTCAGCTCCCTTTGCCTGTCCTGAAAAGGACAAAACAACCAAAAAAAATAGTTATGGTAGGTTTGACTTTTAATTTGATGAAGAATTCTTTTGGAGCTATGATAATAATGATGATTTAGACAAAAAACAATCAATACACGCCCAACGAAGTGTTCGGCTTGTGAATTATATTTTTCCCGATATCAAATTCGTCGAACAGCCAGACATATTTTTTATAGGAAACAATAAAAATTCTTTTACTACTTAAAAACATGGAAATCTGAGACATGGGCCGGCTCGTCAAAAGGTGTCCAATGTCGGGGTTACTTCCAGAAGATAAGAGTGGAATGTTAAGAGGGTCGGTGGTTAGAATAAAGGATAGCTTAATATGATAGCGCCAGCCACCCAGTGTTGTGCTTTGCCAGTGACATAAATGATATGTTACTGAAGGATTGTTTATGGTAGAGAATAGTGACCAAATGGAAATGATATGCTACTAAAGCTGTTTATGGTAGAGACGAAAATGAACAAAATGAACGTGGTGGTAAGTGCGACCTTTTGAAGTTATCCATTTGAGTTCTGATAAATTTACGTAAAAGCTACTAACGTAGTAAAAAGAGATTGTATCGTTGACTTGGGTTAAATCAATCAAAATAAAAAAAATAATATTTTATTTATTTTATTCCCTGCGAACAAAACAACAGGCAGGATAGAATACGAGTGGTAAAGCCACATCATTGCACATTTCACTGATAAAAGTAACAAATAAATAAACTTTTGAGTGTGTCATCCTTAAAATTATATAAACAGAGAATTGGGTAACGTGATGAAAAGTGTAAACAAAATTATCAGTAACAATTCAAAGAAGCAACCGAGTCCAAACCATAACATCTCGAGACCGCAAGATACATATCACTTTTGTCACCAGAGTAACTTCTCTAATGATAACGGTAGTCTGGAAGATAATATCCTTAAAGTGCCCGATGGTTGACATATTTGTTATGCTTCTATGATACAGCTCAGATATGTAGCAGTGAAGAAACATCACATTTTATTGATGTACTGAGCCTTTAGATTAGAGGGTAGAGTAAGGTATATGCGATGCACAGTGCACTATAATTATATGATTGTGTTATTTTTTTTTGTTTTTTAGATTAGAGGGTAGAGTGAGGTATATGCTATGTACTAAAATGCACTATATGATTGAGTTGTTAAATTTTTGTGTATCATGTTAAAGGTGTGCCTCTGTTATAAAAATACACGTTGGATCTATACATATTATATCTAACACTAGATGCATTTTTATAGCACAAGCGCGTACGCAAGCACAGGTGCACTCCCATACCCTATCATAGTGTGGTGGGAAAGCATTCTGGCCGGCCGTAGAAAGTCCTGGCGCAAACAGGACCAACATCTTGATGTACCTTTAAAGGGCACGGAGGCTTCTTTACAATAGCAATATTTACAAAGAAAGGACATGGACTGAGTCCAAAGGGGCAGACTCTGTCCGACCCGGTATTCGAATCCAGAACCTAAGGTGCGCTACAAATTGGGATTCATCAACAACTGTGTCATTGAGGCGCTCAGATCATAATGAAAAAATTATAAATAGTGACAAGTTATTAAATTATAAATACTGTCAACCATCTTAAAATATTTAACATGATGGTGATAAATATCACAAATTGCTGGATATGTTATTAACTGCTGCTATAAATGGCGAGTTATTAATACAATTAACACACTTCAGTGTGGAATGTATAGTTGCAATATAGAAGAAATAATTACAGCCAATTAGAAATATTATTAAAAGATCACGCGTTTAAAACAAATAAGTATTATGATCTAACCAACGAGATGACTAGAAATGGTTATGCAGCACGGTTGTATGCTGTGGAAGTGGGTGCGAGAGGTATACCAGCGAAATCTCTCTACAACCTGCTGAAGGACTTAGGATTACCAAGATCTAATATTAGCTCCTTACTGGAAAGAGCAACTAAAGCCGCTTTACTCGGCTCGTACCAAATATGGTTGGGAAGGGAGAGGAATGTCATCGGTGAAGGTGATCGTTAGTATACTATAAAGGGGCCCCTTAAACCTACACGCTGGGTCGCAAGTCCCAGGCGCCGACTGACATTCCTCTCTGTTCCACGCGATGGACCCGGCACCCGCACGGAGAATCCATGGATAGCTAAGAAGTTCGTCTCTCAGATCAATTAAAGATGCTGCGTGGCATTTCAGTTTTGAATAGTTTTAAGTTATGTGGTCTGTGATGTGATTTAATGTTTATTTTGATTTGTCAAATTTTGTTATATATTGAATACAATGTTTATTTCATCACATACTACCTGATGTTAGCTGGGAGACAAGACAAAAATAGCGTGAAGAAGTATCTTGCAGGCCGGTATGACGATGCCAACGGATAGGATACCACTTTGGTACCACAGCCGTTGTCATGGCAGTTAGGGCTCCTCTTTTGCTTACCATGAGCAAATGCACTGTGCTAATATTAAAAAAAAACAGTATCATTGCATTTAATAAACAATAAACAATTGAAAACATAATAAACAACTCATCAAATCCGGTTAAATCCTATCCGTACCAACCGGTTAAACTATAAAACTGAAAGGTCAACTTTAACAAGAAGTTTATAACAGACAGGTAGGCTTAAGCTGGCACTAAACATCTGAATTTACGCCCCATCAAAGACTGAATTTATTTACGATGATATCACTTTTATAGTCCGTCTTAAACTTTAACTTTATCGTTCAATTAGAAGGCTTACGTCTTGAATACAAAGTTATCTGTCATGTACTCGTAGATATAGCGAAACCATCTATAAAGTTGCGACTTGTTTTTGATATAGGACGGATGCAAACGAACAGGAACAGGTCACCTGATGATAACTTGTCTACCATCAGGTGACCCTCCTGTTCGTTCAAGTCGTCATCCCAACTTCCCAACTTCACTACATAGTATAAAACAAAGTCGCTTTTTCTGTCGTGTTGTCCCTATGAACGCTTAAATCTTTAAAACTACGCTACGGATTTTGATGCGGTTTTTTTTAATAGATAGAGTAACTCATGAGGAAGGTTTTTATGTATAAATAGTGGACAAGTACCACGGGTGAAGCCGGGGCGGGCCGCTAGTAATATTATAAATGCGAAAGTAACTCTGTCTGTCTGTCTGTCTGTTACGCTTTCCCGCTTAAACCTCGCAACCGATTTTGATGAAATTTGGTACAGACAATCTTTAGACCCTGAGACAGAACATCAAATCCACGCGGACGGAGTCGCGGGCGGCCGCTAGTCGTCTATAAATTTTCATAAAGATTGCAAAATAAAGGCAACTTTAAAAACCATGCGTTTCCTAAATTATACATTTATCTTTCGCAATTTTACAAACAGGAGGATTGGTTACCGCAGTATGGTGAGCTATTAAATGTAGAAAACGCTGCCCACCTCCCAGGCTTGTTAAGAAACGGGATAGTACTATTCTAGGCTAGAACTACACTGCCTGATATACATTGTTGCAGTTGAACTCCAACCATCATTGCACCACCAATTTCTTCTGTCCCACAAACCATTCCTCGTTGGAATACAAGGGAATATTCCATCGAGTTCCTTGCCCTTTGGCTTGAAACTTTTTTCTCCTCCAAACTCAATCGCTTCCTTGCAAATTGACAGGCACTCGAGAGAAAGGTCAGTAGAATCAGACCGACACTCGTGAAAGAAGGGTTGTCACAAGATTATATAAAGTGTTCCTGTCCGCAAATTGACTGTTGACATTGTTCAAAGCGCGTTGTGTTGTGACTAATGATTTAGGGATTTTCTAGACGGTTAGGAGATTGATTTGGTAGGCAGGCAGGGTATGGGCTGACTTAGGTAAAAGGATAAGTCCCAATTAAAGGCTCCGATGGGATAAAACAGGAATGTTGATAACACTGGCAAAGCCGCGGGTCAAAACTAGTATTCCGTTTAAAGTAAGCTGCGACTAATAAGATTTTAAGCATAGTGTAGCTGACGAAAACAACAGTCATGTTTGTTGTCTACCTGATAGGAATATGTCACCAGCTTTTGTTATAAACGGAGATTTCTACAGAAAGCATCACCTATTCTAAGCAGACACCTCTACTGGTTTCGAACTTTGATTTCAAGGGAAACGGAGTCAAACCAAATACGTCGATTTCACTTATGTGGGTGGATGAATTGGGCGCTAAAATTCTAATCAAATAAGAGACCAAAATGAAAACGACCAAAATGAATCACAATCCAGTCAGTCCACGCCTACCTACTAACATCTAGCGGATTTTTCGTTTGCAAAAACTCTCATTAAAAAAATCCAATGGCGGCGCTAGTATGCGGACTGCAGGTTCTCAAGCCTGGTAAGGCAGCAGTCTGGCACTAAAGAGTAAAGAGGTTTTGATCAGTACTAACGATTCTACAAGCTTTACGAGCTTCGTGGTCTTTAATAACTTCCGGGTCTAGACTGTTAGCATTTGCTAACGGAAAACCTAAGTGCTCATTTTATGATTCTACCTGCAGATGAAATCTTGTACTCAGAACATCATTGAGCTGCTAATTTTCAAATAACTTTCTTCAAATTTGTGCCAGGCAAATATAGTCCTTAAAAAGGCCCTAAATACTTCCTTATTGCACTGATATCAAATGTGACCCTAAACAGGGCCAAAGCGAACGATTACGTGATATTATTTGGCCCTACCAAATTATACCCATTCAAAACCGAACAATGACTGTGACATGTACAATCCTCACAAAGAATCATTACAAAAAGGCGTAAGACCACACGAGGACAATTCAAATTACTCTGTTTACAAAGATGAATAAGATTCAAATTTAATTGCAGTGGTAGCAAAAGCAGATTTGGTAAACATAATAGGCATAAATCAATGTGCATTCGTTGGTATTTGTAATTTTACGGAATTTGAACGTTGATGTATTGGGCTAAAAATAAAAAGGGATTGGGTTTACTTTTGTATGTGACTCAGTTTTCTCATTCATCTTCAATGTCAACGCGGTAAATGTAATTACACACGAGATGAGTCGGTAATGAAGTAAAATTAACATTAATATAAATATCTGAGTGCATTGTCGACGAATTTAGTTCTGACTTGTCGCTAAGAAATTGACGAATTTTTTATGGCGCTGATTTTTAATATGTGCCAGTTTAATAACGATGTGGTGCTTTAACAATTTGGTCTACAAGACAGCTTTTTTTTTAATTTGTCGTCATTGGTATCATGATTAGTTTACTCACAATTGTAAACAGATAAAGCGGTTAAGAATATTCTGAAGAGGATCTGGATAAAAGTTTCATACATATAGTCCAAAGTTGCTATGTTGCTAAGTTGCTGTGTTGTACTCAAAAGCAACAAATTATTTGTTTTTTTAAATAAACGACAAGAAGATTAAAGTTTCAGACATTGACATAAACTATATGTGATGCATCATCGATAGTAACTGTGACTTCATTTACCTATTTTATTTTACAACCGTTTTATGCCATATTTAGGTTTGAACTGTTTCCTCATAGCTTATGAGCTCAAAAGGGGATACGTTTGCATGATGTTTCGTAACTGAATAAGATAAAAATTTGATAAACTACACGATCCATAACGTAAGATATTGTTTTTAAGAAAACCGAATTAAATTAACGAGCGATAATACAAACATTACATCGGTAATATGCGTTTGTGTAGACTGAGTCAATCTGGCAAGAATACATTTATAATTAGGTACTTATGAGGAAAAATTAAACGAAATCAAACGAAGTTATTAAATTGGGATAAGGCTCATCAATCTATTTGTAGATTTCTTCGTATTGTTACACACATTGATGAAATAGAAACGCTATGCTATTTTAAACTATCCTCGAGATTTATACTTAAAGCAACGTGAAGGAATTTTAAATAAATGTAAAATGTCTGTTTACAACTTGTCAATTGGAGCTATAAAAGTTCCGTTTTGAGAGAAATTGTTATCCAACCTTTACTACTAAAAAAAAACATGTCTTAACTTTTCGTCGTCTTAAAACATAACATGATCAACGGTACACTTGCATTGTTGTAATAAAAAGATGCCCGACAACTAACCAAAACGCGTGGTTGAAAACATTAATTAAGGCTATTATAAAAGTGGAGAGCATCAGAAAGCTTATACGCGGAGTTTATATTTCATTCATACAGATGACAAATACATGTGTCCGTCCTACTACACAGATAAGATCCAAATAAATCGAATGCAATAAAAAAGAAACCGTATGTTGTGAACGGTAGAGTTGCAGATTCATCACGTGCGTTTGATAAGCTTGCACATGGGGTATAGTAAACAGTGGGGCGACCGGCGCAGCGGTTGTCTGCCGGCAGTATAGTCAATACCAGCCATTGAAAGGCACGCGTCGACCGACTCACGCGCACGCGACGAACGAAACCCGAACTTGACAAAAAAGTTTGGTGTTCCACAAGGGAGTGTTTTTTCGCCTGTGCTTCAAATTATACATTTTGATTGAAAACAGTGTTACGTGCAACGTTTTCGTTTAACTCCTGTCAACAGATGCTGACTTGCATGGTGAGTGGATTTTGTAATCTCGATGGATTTGTATGAGACCATTGTTCGAGTCGGCGGTCTTTTTTTAAATGCATCAATAGCACTTTCATCTTAACACTTTTTGTTTCCGACGGCAATCTAAGTTCTAATTAAGGAGCAGTAACAAGTAAAAGATGTTAGTGCTTAGTCGTAAACGGTTTACGAGTTTTCGCTTGAAATGTAAATTTTATCGTCCAAGATAGATAGTAAATGTTTAGTGGAGGTATGTACTTGAACTTCGAAGTCTCGTGTTTACATTTCTGATCCAATGCTATCTGCCGCGTTAAACCCAAGTTTCTGTGATAACTGAGTGACTCAGAGAATTCTGTGAGAAATAAAGTTTCCGAAGGCGACAGGGAATTGATTGGATGTAATTCTAGTTAATTGCTCAGCTTTTTTTATCAAGCCGTTTTGTAGGATGTCGTTAATTTTCTAGATATCTTGAGAGGAAAGTTAATAGTGACAAATCTATTCAATTGATTTCCTTGTTTAAATATTTAAATTAATGTCTGACTTTATCATTTAACTACGAGATTAGCTTAAATGGATATCTGTAGTATTAAAATTATGGTCTAGTTCTCATCAGTGTTGTAGTAAAATTCTAAGACAAACATTTAGAACTCTACCAACACACATGTTGATAGTTGATATTAATGAGATTTTGTACCGTGCGGGGATCAAACCCGCGAACCATATCTGTTAAAAGCCAAAATTGTAACCACCAACAAATTGGTCGTAATGAATAAAACTCGGATTTAGTGACATATACCTACAAAAAATTGTTGAGCTGCAAAAACTTTGCACGATAATCATTGAAATGACTAATATTTCATAACATAGTTAATCATTGTTTACGTTTTGTCTTCCGTCTAATGTCTAAAAAGTGTGTTTTTATAAACAAGTATTGTTATGAGTCACACATAACATTAGAAAACTTTCCAACGTTCTAATATTAGAGTTAGATGAAAACAAGAAGTTACGTTTTGTTACTAGTTTTTTGAATAAGTATATAGATATACTCCTTGGTTGTATATAACTTTTATAATATTTTAATTAAACTTATATGAGTAGGTAATAAATATCGTAAACTATCAAACAAACAAACATCTGAACCAATCTTGGATTCGAAAATTAAAAAATCAATAAAATTTTATCGCATTTCTGTTGGCATTTAAATTACAAGGGAATTTCTTGTTATGCAGTTGTAGTTGAGATTTTACATTTTTGAGATTGATGAAAAGATTTACTATGTTGAATTTACACTAAAAAATATATTGTTAATTCTTTTGCAACCGAGGTTTTGATAACTTTTCTATTTTTTTTTCTGATTAAACCAATGCCGGTTATTGAATTAAGGATTCCATACGCCAAAAAAATAATGTAGAAATTTACAGTAGTATTACAATATTTTTTTTTTGAACGCGCTTTTGAA
This sequence comes from Nomophila noctuella, assembly GCA_958496325.1. Classification (NCBI taxonomy): domain Eukaryota; kingdom Metazoa; phylum Arthropoda; class Insecta; order Lepidoptera; family Crambidae; genus Nomophila; species Nomophila noctuella. The sequence goes on from OY292504.1 coordinate 1,787,095, forward strand.
TTTTGAATTGTATATTAATAAAAGGAAGTTCACTTTCTGCATATTAATTAATACATAATATGTATCAATATTGATCAATTTTGCAGGAGGTGTTGTATATAACATCACGAAAAACATCTTGTATATTTATTAAAATAAATAGAAACTTTGAAAAGTATTAAAATATATTAATATATTCTTCAAAGTCCACCAATTTGTGTTTGAATTGTGCGGAAAACAAAAACCGATTTCTCAAAAACCAAATCCGACACATGCAAACAACCTTAAAACATTACAAACACGTGTGTAGTAATTACTAATATAAAAAAGCTATTCAATGTTGGAAGATGCTACGTTTATTGACCATCTTAATTATGTACTTGTACATACTGTCCCAAATAAGCAATCAGTATGGCCTGATGTATATTGTTTCAAGCAAGTTAAGAGAGGTAGAGCTTTGTGGAACTTCTACTCGAATGAGCTGCCCGTCTGGGGAAGTATCTTTACCTTACAGAAGACCAAAGTGAAATAGCACTTCAAAACGGTCATTGCCGGGCCCCTTGTACCGACAATGATACGAAAATTGTCTGGTCTTTCTTTCTTCCACTTTCGTGCTTTCCAAGGCACGGAATTGAATCTGAATTAATTTTTATCAAACAAAATCACCGAGGATCGGACTGAATGGAGAGCCCTAGGAGAGGCCTATGTCCAGCAGTGGACTGCGATAGGCTGATGATGATGATGAAAATCACGTGATTCAATCCTGCAATGTCACCAAAACTTGGAAAAAATCGTCACATCATCAAAAAAATATTTTGTCATTGTTGTGCCTCCCGAGACACGGAGTTATTTTTAGGGTTCCGTAGCCAAAATGGCACAAAAACGAAACCCTTATAGATTTGTCATGTCTGTCTGTCTGTCTGTCTGTCTGTCCGCCAGTCTGTCACAGCCACTTTTTTCCGAAACTATAAGTACTATACTATTGAAACTTGGTGAGTAGATGTATTCTGTGAACCGCAACAAGGTTTTCATACGAAAATAGAAAAAAAAATAAAAAAATGGGGGGTCCCCATAGTTAGAACTGAAACTGAAAATATTTTTTTTCATTGAACATATACGTGTGGGGTATCTATGGATAGGTCATTAAAAATTATATTGAGGTTTCTAAGCTCATTTTTTTCTTAAGTGAATACTTTGCGTGACAGACTCTTTCAAAGTGGAAAAAAGTGTGTCCCCCCCCCTCTAACTTCTAAAGTAAGAGGAGGATAAATCTGAAATAAATATATAATGTACATAACTATAAAAACTACCAACGAAAATTGGTTCGAACGAAATCTATTCAGTAGTTTTTTTAATACGTCAAAAATAGAATTTGTACGGAACCCTCAGTGCGGGAGTCCGACTCGCACTTGGCCAATTTTTTTATCAAACAATTCAAGCCAGCAATGTCGTCACGAAAACTGGGAGAATCATCACAAACTTATTTGAACCCACGACCTAGAGATCAGCCGTTTAACCACTACACCACGGCAGACAATGGCCATCTGTTGTATTAACCCGTACATACTGTCCCAGATACGCAATCGGTATGGCCTGGTGTATATTGTTTCAAATACTCTCCTTCACTGCCGAATCTACATAATTCCTTATGAAATTTGTACAGTGAATCTCCTTCATTCTGGCTTTTTTTTAAGATCCATAGTGGACACCATGATACTGATCTGGCCATTGGACATATTGTTATCAAAGCGACTGCGATTTGACCAGACAATTTTCGGATCAGTGTCAGGACGATGGTTTCTACAATGATCAATAAGTTTTTGGTCATTGTTGGGCCTCCTGAGGCACGGAGGTATTTTTTTTATCAGACAATTTCAAACCAGCAATGTCTTCACGAAAACTGGGAGAATCATCACAAACTTATTTGAACCCACGACCTCAAGGGTTAGAGATAGTTTCTAACCACTACACCAAGGGAGTCAATGGCCATCTGTTGTTTTAACCCGTACATACTGTCCCAGATACGCAATCGGTATGGCCTGGTGTATATTGTTTCAAACACTCGAATGCACTGCCGGAGCTATTTCCTTGTACAATTTGTAAAGTAAATCTGTTTGTTCAAAACTGCAGGTCATACTTTACAGGTCTACAATTTTGTAACCATAATAATACAATGTACAACTGCTTAGTTTAGTTAAGGAATGCTGGAGTTACATAAACCATGAAGGGTTTATTCGCTCAACAGCACAGTTCCAATTCCTTGTAGAAAAATCATGTTTTTTTCTAGCCAAATTTCTTATTTTTTTATCCCAATGCCTTGAAAAGCGTGTAAATTCGTTTGGTCAAGCCCATAAGTTTTCTACGTTCATGTCATACAAATTTCATTTTCATCGAGGTATTAGAATGAGGGAATTCTCCTTATTACTTACTATTGAAGAGCAAGGATTTATTTCCATACTTAAAATTGAGAATCCAAGTAGTTATTACTCGTAAAATGTTCTCCATATCAATTCATACATATTATGACGTGACGCGAAAGATAAACTTTTTTCAATACTGAATACTCGTACGATGTTTTGAAAAATACATACAGCTGGAATGTTTTTTTCATTAAATCAAGTAGTAGGCATATCTTAAATCCCTATTCATATTTTATCTCTAAGCTTCTTATCAATGTCCAAGATTGTTAAGTGTAGCGCCGTTTTGATAATGAATTGTTATGATATGAACTTAGACTTGTCTAAAGACGTCTAAATCCTTGTAAGGATTAAATAGCCTTCAACTCATGCAATGACTATCAGACCGTAGCGTTGCAATGATATATGAATCTGAGATCTGAAACTTAGTACCTAATGGAGTCGATTTACACTAATTGCTCGATCGAGCGAGTTTCAAGCGAGCGAGTTGATGTGACAATAAATGATATTGATTGATTGATTGAAAAATTCACAATATTTTCCCACTAAAACAAAAAACAGGCCTCCATAATTTAAAACGCTTCATAGTCGGACGAAGTCATAATTGATCACGGTTATCATATGTAGATACGTGATAACCAAACTGGAATTATTCAAGAATTTAGATCTTATGCTGTACTCCCCAATAAAAGAACCGGACAACCAGAAAAATCTTATCACTTAAGAAGCTAAAGAAAGAAATAGCAAAACATCTAAACAATCTTAGTTCAAGAGACCCGCGTACGGAAGTAAGCAATCCACACAAATCTAACAGCATCAAGATTATAAGACTTCCACCGCCCTTCAAGATGAGATGGAAGATCGTTCTCTTACAACTGAGCGGGATGCAAGACTTCATCGTAATGATGTAGTTTCACAAGCACGGGTAATGATGCATCGATCAAGTGTGACAGCTGATTTACTCGAATGATATCGGTAGTAATGATATTAATGATCATCAGAGTCGTGATATGATGGTTTATGTAATATGAGACTCAAAAATTAAGAGAAGTGACATTTCCATCATGTTTTGTAAAGTTTGATGGCATATTTGGGTAGTACTTAATCTTAATTTTTCCTTGTTTTTTTGTGGCGAAAACTATTAGTCATTCCCTTGACAGCTAAACGAGGCTTATGTGTAAATTCCCTGCCCAAGGTGGTAATATTGCAAAGATCTGCAGTAACCACTCGCATGTGATTTTCTCGTGATTTTCTGAAAGTTGGTGTTAGGTAGATGTATCACTCATGAAAAAGGGGCTGTAACATAATATCCCTACCTATCTGAAGACCTTACCGACAGAAACCTACCATTACAGTTACTTTTTTCTTCACTGAGGGCTTCTAAAGAAAACCATTTGCAATTCTCGTGGAGGACCCAGATCTCTATCTTCTAACAGAAAATGTTACAAAAATACACACCATTTGAGTATTTATATCGTCAGTTGAGAGCAAGTGCGTTCATTCAGAAAGGGCATGAAAGTGGCCCGACTAGTTCCGACCTCTTGTTGACACTACCTTTACCAGTGAACCGTATTAGCGTCCTAACCAGAACTGTTACTCAAACATTCCTACTCTTACCTTCCTGTCAAGGTATTGATATATTTTGTCAACTTAACCAATTTTAAGTGACCCCTCCTACCGAAGAAACATTATGACGATAAGGATCTTGACGTATTGGAAGATGAGTCTACGAAAAAGATACCATATGAATGAAATTGCTTAACAGTGTTGGTCAGAAAACTAATTTTACACACACGTAAACCAAGTCATGTTTGTAAATGAGACGGAATCTTAGATTGAAGACAGAATCCGATGTCTGCCACTGCCTGGTAATTTTAGGTCTTGCTTACCAACCTAATTTTGTAATTAGTGTGTGATAATAAAATAACTAAGTAGCGTACTATATACTTTTAAATGACATGAATAGGGGTACATCGGAAAGTTAATTGTGTAACTTTTTATCAATGGTCGAAATGGAATACTTTAATTTGTTCAGTATTGCAAAATTAAATTTCGTTTCCCGTATACGAAAGTGTAATGGTGACACAATTCAATGACGAAAGCATTTGTCTAATATAATAATAGTTCCAAGATTTAAATATCAATAATGTTTTATGTACACTGATTTTTGTACTTTTAATAGGTATATTCGTACTTCAGTTAAAGCAGGAAATTACACTATCATATAAAATATTGTTTAGTTTTCGGTGTGACTGTTGACATTTAGTCCAGTCAAAATGGAGAAAATTCTTGTTTCAGAGATATACGCTAACTGTGGTCCCACCACAAAACAAACAACGCACAAACGGGATCGATGGGGACTTTTGACATATCATTTGTAAAGACGTATTCAAAGCCTGCACAAAAATCCAAAGGAATTGATGCAAACTGTAATGTCTATTTTGGCTGGGCTAATTCTTAAAAGTAGGAAACGATAAGTGACTTTCGAAAACACACTGTATTTACAAACTGATTTGCCGCCGGTGTTTTTGTAGGAAGGGAGCGATCTACAGCGTTTCCGACTTTCTAGAAAGCAGCTATTAATTCACTACTTAAAAGGAGGTTTTAAAGTTGAAGCGTTGGATGGGAAGAAGGTATGATAAATTGTCACATAGCTATTAGGTTTTATTTAAGCAATTAGATACTACCACAGAAAACTGAAGCATGGGGTTGTAAATACACCTTTAACTTTCAAATACCAGTACGGTATTTAAACGAGTACAAACGAGTTATCCGAGCAGGAAAACTCGGACTGATCCAAATGACATTTTGAATTTCTGTTTTGATCCCTAAACTTATTTCAACAGAGACATGCAGTCAGGAGAAAAACACTAGTTTATGTAACTAGGGGAACAGACTGCACGGAAAGTGATTACCGCTTCCCATGGACATCGTCAACCGCACAAGGGTCGCAGAAGCGTTGCCCTCCCCAACTGAGCTCTGGAAACGTTACTCAGCAGCAGAAACAAAGCATAACAGTTACCAAGTGCTACTTCACTGCGGTCTTCTGTAAGGTGGTGGTACTTCCCCAGAGGAGCGGCTCAATCGAGTGGAAGTTTCACTATTCTCTACCTCTCTTAAAACCCATTGATGACGTCTGCACCCCGACACCAGCTCTTAATGGGTATTATATTGTTCCTACGTGCACGTTTGAGCTCGTTAAAACAACCATTACCGTAAATTACTCTTTAGCGACGATTATCTAATTTCTCCGGCAGTTTGTCTGGCCCGATAGTCTTGGATAATGTGGGTAATTCCTCTCAATCAAAATGCAGGCGTTGGTATGTCAACAATTACTTTATGTTGTTACTACGGTGTTTAAATTAAGTGTTGAGGGTGATGGAGAACTAAGTTTAATGCAACAGGATCGGGTGCCATCTAATTGTTTTGTTTCTTAGCGATGTAAATTATTTTTATTGCAGTTCACCATGGATATAAGGCAACTTATTTTTTTTATTGGTAGTCAAAGGAACTATTGAGCCACGAGCCACTTGTTGGTAAATGATCACCGCAGCCCATGGACATCAATAACTGCTTAAGTCGCAGAAATGTTGCCTGCCTTTAAGACCCCATACCCTTCCCAGCTAAGCTCTGGCGACCTTACTCACCAGCAGAACTATAGCACAACAGTTACGAAGTGCAACTTCTCTGTGGTCTTCTGTCTGTTAGGTGGAGGTACTTCCACTAAGCTCTACCTCATTTTATTGTCTTTGGCACAGAAGGACCCTAATATAGGCTTACCGTCAACCATACGTCGATCAATAGATTTTGTTTTGGGGTCTATTCTCCAAAGCGGGAATCAAATCTATGAACTGCGGGGTAAGAAGACAAATCGTTGGACACTATTCCACGGTGGTTTATTTAAGGTGAAGTCAGATTCTCCCAACAATTTTGGAATGTTACAGATTATGGTCTCTGTGACACTATTTCTTAAACGTTAGCGCCATCAGACGTCTTAACATAGAGTCATTATTTTCTAGTTTTTTAACCCATTACGTTATCAAAATAACATAAGGAGTCCTCATTGAATCGAGAATTATTTAAGAACTAGATTTTTAATGATGGCGACTTTATAACCTAAATTATCATGCTAAAATGGAAATCGGATTGACTCTAACGTAAAAAAAAAAGTTTTCGTGAACCTCAACAGACGGTACAATGGATTTATGATAGGTAAATCAACTATATACTAGCTGAAATTAAATAAAGATTAAAAACAACATTATAATGCATAGCAAATGATAAAAATTGATTATCATTGTTCACGTCATAAAAGTGCGTAGATTATTCGTATTTAAATTATATTCTTATTTATTTTATCTGTTTGATAAGCAAATCAATTACCAGTGGGAATCGTACTATCTAAATAGCGTGTAATCAATATATTTATAATAGTATTAAAGTTCATTGTACGTCCACTGTGTCTGTGGCCCACCCCGGCTTTGCTTGGAAATAATAAATAATCTGCTACTATTTATTCATTTAAATTTTATTGCACAAAATAAAATTGGTACAAAAGGCGGACTAGGCGGGTAATGCCTCATGGCATTCTCTACCAGTCAACCTTAGGGCAAAACAGAGAGTGAGTAGGTAGGTAGTGCTCTTAAAATAAAATAGCGATACTATGTAGGTATATCGTGCATATTATTCTCGTACATCAATCGTTTTTAGGGTTCCGTAGCCAAATGGCAAAAACGGAACCCTTATAGTTTCGTCATGTCTGTCTGTCTGTCTGTCTGTCTGTCTGTCTGTCTGTCTGTCCTGGTTCGTTCTCCGCCGTTTCTGAACCGATTGCCACGAAAATTGGTGGAGAGATGTATTGTGATAATTCAAGAATTGGTTTTTAAAATTATCGAAAAATAATAATTTTTTACCCCCCCTCCCATACAGCGAAAAGTTAATTCTAAAAAAAAAATCGACTTAACCCATCGTGTAGGGTATCGTTAAACAGGTATTTTTAAATACAATAAAACTCGCCTTGAAACCATGTGGATCAAACACCCCAGTCTCGAGATATATTAATACAAAGTTAAAATTAGAGCGTCCCCCCCCCTTAACTTTTGAAATACTATTACAATAATTCTGAAAAAAATGTCCTGTATACCTCTAAGTAAGTACTTTCAACGAAAACTATAGCGAACTCTGTATCATACATAGTTATTTTTATACAACTCGACCAACTTATGACGTGCAGTTGCCCTTACTAAATGTTGTCTTAAGCGGTCGGGCTATCTTTTAGCTACGGAACCCTTTCATGGGCGTGTCCGACACGCTCTTGGCCGGTTTTTTTTGTTATTAAATTTAACAAAGCGCATCAATATAATGATCTAAATTAATATAAGGTATTCGCACGAAATCGATTCACTTAAATGTGGTAAACATTTTAAAACAATGTTTGTTTTAGTAGGCGTTTCGCCCGGATTTATTTTAAGCGCGTGAAAATTGTCTCCTTCAATAAGTTATCGTAATAGGTTGTATTTATTTATAAAAAAAGGTACACCAACAGTTTATACATATTACATAAAAAATTTAAATCTAAGGGAACAGTTCTTATGTATAAACCTTTTATAGGTGTACACAACATTGACCATAAATTTCTTAACAAAAACACAAAATATAAAACTAAAAAAAAAAATCAAACAAAAATAAAAATCACTTTGTAACAAAAATATCATTCGGGTCGAATCTCACTACCCATCAGACAATAGTGTCAGTAATTTCCGCCTGAAGGTTGGTAAGGAGTCGTGAAAAATATCAATGTCCTTCAGGTGAAGTTCATTATATGTTCCACAACATCTGGCAAGGGGAGCGTGGTGACCCAAATTAGTTCTGGCTGGAGGCAAAGCGAATATCTTTTTGATCGGATGACGGGGAAAGCGAGCCGGCACTGACAACTGAACATAATTAAACAATTCTTGGCCGTTCAAATTCCCGTTGACAAGTCTATGTAAAAACACAAGGTCCTGACAAAGTCGACGATGACGGAGAGTTTTCATTGCAAAAAATGATAGCCTACTGCTGTATGGTGCTCTGTGCGATATACCCGGAGAAGTAAACGCAAGGTACCTCGTGAACGCGCGCTGAATACTCTCCAAGCGCTGGGAGTGAACTACGTATGCTGGATTCCAAGTCACACTTGCATATTCCAAGTTGCTCTGAACAAGGGCATTATATAATATTTTGTAAGTGGAAGATAGTTTGAACCCTTTGGCACTTCTTCTCAAGAAGCCTAACATTTGTTGTATTGGTGAAGACTGACTTTGTTTTCACTATGATTTAGTATTTCCACACGTAATTATCATAACTATTATAATTTATAACCGTAAATTTATCTATGTATCTACAAATAAGTAGTTTCATTCGTTATCTGTTGATAAAGTTAATCACTATTTCCGTTTGTTATGGAACTGACCGGATCTATCTCTGTTATATCTGTTTTTACCTTAGATTTAGTGGAAAATAAATTAGTATTATATAATTAGGCGTGGGAAATGGTAAAGTTAAGGAAAACAGTTTATAATGAATAAGTAAATTTTATTTATCACTACATAGTATAAAACAAAGTCGCTTTTTCTGTCATGTTGTATGTTGTATGTCCCTATGAACGCTTAAATCTTTAAAACTACGCAACGGATTTTGATGCGGTTTTTTTTAATAGATAGAGTAACTCATGAGGAAGGTTTTTATGTATAATATCATCCATTAAATAGTGGACAAGTACCACGGGCGAAGCCGGGGCGGGCCGCTAGTTTATTTATGAAATACTTAATACGCTTTGTAATAAAGAACCAGGTAAACTAATGGATATCTAAGTGTAACCGTCATTGTTTCAATGTTTATCTTATAATTACTTTGTAATTAGTACTTAAACTATTTGTCTATAGAGCAAACAATGTATAAGTAATATTAATAATGTATTATTTGTTTGTTTCAGGTAAATATGGAACATTACTAATGATTAAAGTGCCTAGAGGTGAAATCTGTATTGGTGTATTTAAAATGGTTTGGTATTTTTTAAACATACGCCTGGCTACAATCCCAAGGGTCGCGGGTTCGAATCCCGCTAGATGCAAATGTTTGTATGATGAACATTGGCGTTTGTACTTAAATTATGGATGTTCATTAAAAGTATTTAAGTATGTCTATCCGTTCCCCAGCTTCCATAGTACAAGCCTCGAGCTTAGTTTAGGGCTAGGCAATTGGTGTGTTAGTGCAATGAATATTATGTGACTACCTATATCATTCGCACCACTTTTTATTCTTGCAATTGAAATAAGATGAGCTGACATCTTAATAAAGTTTAAGCGGGAATAAATAAATGAAATGGTCGCGTCGTCATTCGTTTCGCTGTCGACTTGAAGCGAGAAGCTTGAAATCGTTCCGACACGAGTTTCTTCGACCATGGTGGAGAAAAAATTGAGCTGTAGCAACTGGTCGTTTCTCGGGTTATTCTGTAATTATCTAAGGCTTGCACTAATAAAACGCTCTCAACTCTGACATCGATCTTTAGAGCGAACTTGATATTATTCTCAATGTGGATTTACATGAGACGAGCGAATGCTCATTCTATCCCCACTATGTCAAATTATTTTAGTGTAAACAGGCGTAGAGCATTCTTTCGTTGTTCTGAGTGCGTTCGCAAAGTTTCTATGGAATATTCTAAGAATGCTCGCTCGCTTGATGTAAACGCCGCTAGAGCGCGCGAACAGTTACTTAGAGCGTTCTTGCGTGTTCGAACGTGCTCGCGCCCCTGAGCGGTCTTTTCAAAGCGTTCTTGTGTTCTAGCTCTTGTTCTAGCTCTAGCTCTTTGTTCGTTTGATGTAAACGCTGAATACGAGTTTTTGTTTACACTAAAAGACCACGAAAGAATGCTCTTGTTCTAGCTCTATCTCTATGTTCTTTTCATGTAAATCCACCTTTATATAAAACAGCATCGAAACTTTTATAAACATTCATGACTCGGGGGAAACTGTCGATTTTTCGAAGCAGTTACCTCTAGCGGGAATTGAACCCACCCCTACGCTTTGCATTGTGGGGCCCTCGTCATTTTAGTGAGTGTTTCGAACATAATAAGACCTGTAAAATTTCCCCTTAAATATTTTACTCTAATTACTCCAAAATCTATGTTAATTAAAATACGACCAAGTAAATCCGTGGGAAGAAAGTCCTTGTCAATCTCAAAACATTCTATTTATGTCCCATAAAGGCAAATTCTAGAATCGCCCATCCGTTCATAATTAGATACGTGGGGCGATGAGAAGTAATTATGGTTGATTAAAAAATAATTAGAGCTGGGAAGGGAATTTCACTTGTGGGCGAGAAGTTGAGCTTTTAAATACGTTGTTGTTAATTATATCATTGATATGGGTATTAATAGTTAAAGGGTAAAAGGGTAGTTAGAGTTTTGGTTACTGAGCGAATGGCGCAGTGCTTAGCGCGCTCGGCCTGCGTTTGATAAGTTAAGTAACTTTCGCAGACGCCAGTCATCGGATGGGTGACCGAAAAATTTCATCTTGGGCTTCTCCGTGCTTTGGAAAGGACGATAAGTCATTGGTCCTGCGCCTGATCTCTCTACGGTCGTGCCAGAATGATGTCCCACCTAATATGAGTGTGGGGGAATAGGGAGTGCACCTGTGCTTGCGCACTCACTTGTACACCTGCAAGAGATGCTGGGTTCGATCCCCGCCTGAGCTATCAAAATATACATAGATAAAAGAATATTAAAAATATTATACAAAAAAATGCTATTCTTAAAATGCAATTTCACGCTTACACTGGTGACGTGTCAAATGTCTTTCCCTGAACTGTGAACATCAATTTACCTGGGTAAATACCGTGAAATTCGGAATGTCACTTTAATGGTGTCCTGTCTTCCCCATTATAGCAACATTCTCATGATTATAAGATTATGTTCTTCCACATTGCATTATGTGACCATTATTACATTAACATCGGGAAACGATGTTTATCAAAGAGTTATTTAGCGCATAAACATAAATATGCATCTTAATACGTCAGATTTTATGATCGAGCGAGTTGGCGACAAAAAACATACTTCATACTATCATACTCATATTATAAATGCGAAAGTTTGTTTGTTTGGATGTTTGACCGTCAATCATGCTAAAACAACTGAACGGATGTTTATGAAATTTGGTCATATAGCCCATACCTTGTCTGGACAGGTGGTCCAGACAAGGTATGGGCTTAGTTGATAGGATACTTTTTATCCCGATTTAATGATCCCACGGGACAAAATGCGAATCAGGATAACACGGTTTTTACCGTATGTATGTATTGTATTTTTTTTTGGTTTTAACAAACTAATTAAAACATATTACAAAACATTAAATCCTATATCTACAAAAATGCATTTCCATTGCCGTAAAAAATCTCTTAACCAAATAAAAAAGAAATAAAAAAGTTTCCAAATTTAGCATACAATAAGGATACAGATAGTTTTATTGTTGTTAAGTCGTTATAAGATGGGCGTCACTCGAGTGGGAATCACTTCATCTCTTCTTTTCTTTTCGTTTTATTTTAACAACTCAATCAAAACTTTTTACTTCGGCCTAAAAAAGGACCACACAGCGACTCGGTTGGAGTACAAAGTTATCGTTTGCGGTCGATTTGTGAAAGATAAGTGAAAACATTAACATTTTTGAATCTGTTTTTTTTGCGTACTGTCTAGTACACTGTCTTGCTACACTATTTCCTTACAGACCAGAAAGTCACGCAACTGAAAAGAGCAACTATTGGCTTTGTAGAATTTGTGGCAAAGTTATGATTTTTAGTATCTCTTTTGTATTAAATCATCTTTTTAATAATTGCCATTAATAACTGCCGTAATAAGTTACATTCGACAGATTTGAGAGTCTACAAAACCTTTGTTATCTAATCGGTTAAGTTATTATATACTTGCTATTTTTTATTTAAAATAATAGAAGATAATATAAGGAATAGGGAGCATATAGTACCAGACTTCGATTCCAGACCTACTCTTAAAAAAATCCTTCGAAATTCGAATCAGGAACAGAAAAATTAACTTTGTTCCCGAGGTGTCCACCGCTTTTAAAACGCATTTCATCAAATGACCAAGCATTATGTTCCTTTGCCGACGTTAAAAAAGGATTAAAAAAAGCATTGACTACCTATGCTCTAGTCATTGGAATATGAATTTTAACAGCTTAGAAATAGTGGTAAAATTACAAAAGTGTAGACTTAATCAAATAGGGTTGTCTGGCACATGCACATATTTTATAGTTCTACCGTGGTGGTCCCAAGTCTGTTTCTATAACATGTCATTAGTTTAGAAACAATAGAACTAAGGGAAGATTCTTTAGAGCTGATGACATTTTATGTCATAACTTTTTTTGTGACATGTCTCTGTTGTGTTTTTGGGATTTAATTGGGTACTCGGCTGTCAAGTCAATTTCATTGAGCGAGAGTTATTTTTTTAACTATTTTATGTTTTTATTTGGAAAATATTCAACGCCTCGATTGTCAAGTGGTTTAAGTACCGGGCCGTAATCTCGAGGTCCTGGGTTCGATTCCCGGGTCGGGAAAAATTTGTGTGGATTTTTCTGAAAACAGCCTGGGTTTGTGATCGCCAACCCGCATTTGGCAAGCGTGGTGATTAACCCAAAACCCATCTTTGTAACGAAAACATGATTTCAAATGATGTAGGCCTTTGCCTGCATTGGGACATTAATAGGCTGATACTTTACTTACTTTTTTATTTGGAAAAAGGAATAAGTCAATTCTTTTTTACTAAAGAAATTTTCTCGTCAGGGGCCTGTAAATAAGAAATAATACGATATAATAAGAAAATATCTATTGTTTAATTATAATCTTTGGTATTATGCTTTTATTATCAAAGGTATAACAATAGACGGAGCTGCTATGGCGATAGCTTTCACCATTACCAGATTTTTACACAAATTGCGTAACCAATGTTTCTAGAAATAAAAAAACGTTTAGATGGATTCAGACATAAATTTCCTAATTAACATCAAAAGATTCCACTCACATGTTTATTAATCCCACCTAATAACTATAAAGATATCAACAAAACACAAGATTGCTAAGTTATTTCCTTGTCGGTGGCCTATTTTCACTTCGAACTCCATAACGTTGGATAAAATAAACAAACGAGTGGAAATGTGTTGAATCGATAAGGTATGTTTTATAAACTTCATCTGGAGTTTTAATTCTTTTATGTAGGTGTGTATGTGTGTGAGTTGTGGCTTTGGCAGTTGTATTTCACTTAGGTAAGTGTAGGTAGTAAAACACTAGGCTGAAATTATGCGACCAAAATTCGGCGGCAATGCATTTTCTGTACAAAATCTTCCATTTAAATGTGTGTCATAATATCATCACAAAATTCGGCCGCGTTTTTGCCCATAGCGTGTTCTTACACTTAAAGATGGCAGATTATTATTTTGTATGATTCAAAAAACTATTCAGATATATCATCGTAACGGACGCATGCAACTGTCATGGAGTGAACTCTTTTTCATAATATGTTTTATAGCATATAAATAAATATATTTCACAACAACAAATACATTGATCTGATTTCGTGTTAACAAGTTAAGCACTTGTGTTACAGATATCAGAATCAACAGTATACTTAATATGACCAATATTCTTAAATATATACGTATAACACCCAGACCAGAAAAAACAGTCATGTAGGTGCATATAAATATTTCTCATGTGTGGGGATGGAACCCGCGACATCTAGGTCTTATAGTCAACTTCTTGACCAAGCGGGTCGTCGAAAACCTATAAGCAGATTATAATACAACATTATAAGCCCCATAATTTATTATAGAAGATTATGTACGAAATTTATTAATTGAGTCTCGGGATTAAATTATCTATTAATATTTAATACGCAGCAAACTTATATCCATTATGATCTTCATTGCATATGAAAACATCGCATATAAAAGCTGGATAATAAATTAAGCTATTTGGCTTAAAATATAATATTCACGAAAAACGGATTATATTTGATTAATTTTTATTATTCGTAGCTCGTGTGTAAGCAATTTTAATCTTAGCTCGAGATTAGTAAATGAACCAATTCTTAATTTGGCTTCAATACTTAACACTTTCTCAATAGGTACTTATAACGCCTCGATGGTATAGTGGATTAAGTACCGGACCGTGGTCTCGAGGTCCTGGGTTCGATTCGCGTCGGGAAATATATGTGATCCACACTGTGGATTTTTCTGAACACGACCCGGGTTTGTAATCTGATGAATAATGACGACCTGCTTGGTATAATGGTCAAGATGTTGCCTATTACGCAAGAGGTCGCGGGTTCGATCCCCGCACAGGACAAACATTTGTGTGCATGAACATGTCTGTTTGTCCTGGTCTGGGTGTTATATGTATCTATTTAAGTGTATTTGTAATGCCACTGTTGATTCTGATGTCTGTAACACAAGTGCTTAAGCTACTTAACACGGGGTCAGATCAATGTATGTGATGTTGTGAAATATTTGTAATCGCCAACACACATTTGGCAAGCGTGATGATTAATCCAAAACCCATCTTTGTAACTATAACATGATTTTAAATGAAGGAATCCTTTGCCCTGCAGTGGGATATTTATAGGCTGATACTTATTTATTACTTATCGCTACAAACATTTTAACTAAAACATATGTAATTTATTAATAATATCCATAGTATTTTAAAGCTCATGTATAAACCAGTTAATTATTAGTTCGAGATTAGTACAATTACTTACTTTATCTTTACGATCGCCTAATTAAGGAACCCGAACCCCATATTAAGAAGTCGTAATCATAACTAATACTCATGGGTGGTATTACTGTTTTCATGGGATGAGTATTTTGGGAAAGAATTTAATTATAAGCCGGGGATGTTTTGTTAGAGGATATTGTATTTGATAGATCGGAGGTGGAACTATAAATAGGGATTATTATAGTAATAAGTCCTTATAAATATGACTACAAACGAGAGGTAGGGCTTAGAATCGAATTAGCCTTATTAATTACTGAAGTATGTACCTCCACCTTACAAAAGACCACAGTGAAAACGCACTTCGTAACTGTTATGTTTCTGCTGGTGTGTAAGGTCGCCAGAACTCAGTTAGGGAGAGTTTTGGATTTTTAAAGGCAAACAACGCATCTCCGACTCTTGTACGGTTATTTATGTCCATGGGCAGCGGTGATCACTTACCGCCGTACCAGCTTGTTCGTTTGCCTAACTATTATTATGTACTAGCGGCCGCCCGTGACTCCGTCCGCGTGGATTTCTATTTCCAATATCCTATGTGTTATTCTGATGTATAAGCTATATTGTGGTAAAGTTTCATTCAAATCCATTCAGTAGTTTTTACGTGAAAGAGTAACAAACATCCATACATCCATACATCCACACATCCATACATCCATACATCCACACATACAAACTTTCGTCTTTATAATAGTAGTAGGATAAAGAACAGATCAAAAACTTCAATCAGCGTAATGTATGACGTTGTCAATTTATTTTATGCAGTTATTGACCTACACAGAAAAGTTGCCAAGCCTGGCAGTAGGCGGGGCGCATTCCTGGCTGAACTGATTACTGATGGGCAATGACAGACTTGATGTAATGTGGCTAAGAAGTAAACATTGGTACAAGTCTTCTTCTGAGGTCCGAAGTCGTCAATAACCCGTCGACTGCCCTCGCGGTTACGTTACGTGCCTTCTGAAGCACGGAGAAGCTCGAAAAAATCGGTTTAACAACATCCGATGACTGGCTGAAAGTTCCTTAAATTTGCAATCTCAATAGGAATATACTCAATAGGAGTAGGGCGACCGGTGCCCTTTTTCAGTGATTATTCAAATTCAAATGTGTCTATTGCTTTCTAAATATACTAATTTTCCTTAACCTTAACTTATCTCTAACTACTCGTACATAATAACTAGGAAAGCAAATGCAGGTGGGTCAGCTGGTGCCGACATAGTCAGCGCTGATTTTCAGCCCTCTAAGGCCTCGAGCGAGGGTCAAGTTACGAGGGGACGATTGCATATCAAAATTGACAATAAAATTTTATCATACCCGTTAAATACAGGTACCTGGTACATACATAAACGCACATAGTTTGCAAATACCAATCAGAACTGAAGATGTTTTAGCTAGATTCCGTGAAAGCGATCAACTTATCATCATGAACATAAACATTCGTAAGCACTTAGCAAAATACAAAATAAAAATCTTTTCTAAACTTCTGTAAAATAAATGTCTATTGCTGCAGACGTCTGCTCAAGTCTTGTATAAACATTATATAAATTACTAAAGGAAAATATTTAGTTTTTCCAGTCTTGTAGTCAGCACTAAAAGTGTTATACGTAATTAAATGGCAGTGAGGAATCTATCTTCTACTCACTCGGGTGAAATAATATAAGTATTAATGGGTCTTAGGGGTATCAAAACTATTTTGCATGAGCTTACCACGAATGAGATGACTCAAGCAGAAGGTACAAAGATCTGTATTACCCGTTTTTGCTACATATTGTGCTACTTCGTCTGCGTGTCCTATATATCCCTTAGGGGTGGAATTTATCAAATTCTTTTCTTAGGGGATTCCTACGTCATAGTAACTTTATGCATGCATGCAAAGTCTCAGTCCGATCGGTTTAAAATTGACAAAGTTTCTTACAAACTTTCATCCCCTATTTTATGCCCTATTTATTTTTTTAGCGGATGCCTACATCATAATGATCTGATTGTTTTGGGTTGTGCCTTGATAGATTACTACACTACATCACCCTGTCAGTCAGCCGTTGCCAAATTGTTAACCAGATTCTATGAATTAATACCGGCCGATCACAACTCCTTTCCCATGGTTTTCAGTTTCTGCAAAAATATATTTTTTTATTTGAATAAGTAGTTCCCGAGATTAGCACGTTAAACACATTAACAGTCAAACAAACTCTTCAGCTTTATTATTTTATTTTAGATTATTTGTGATGAAGTTAAAGGCTCTGTACTGTCGTACTGAGTTCTCCCTTCACTATATGGTAGGTACATTGAACACTGTCTGGCAGACCGCTCGTCGTCTATTCCTGTACCGATACTAATTTAGTTTGTTAACAAACTTATTTTAAAACTGACCTGTACCAGACGCATAGCCATTGGTCAAACGTAAGGGAAGCTTGGCCAAATGTTTGCCAGAATATTTGTTTGAATTTGACTACGAGTGAAACCAGTCGGCCAAAATTACCCTCTAATAGACCAATGTTTGGCGTCTTAGGTAAAGATCAAGTAATTTATGAGGCCTAAAAACTTTCTCAGCTCGATTCTGCCTGGGTATCTATAATGGATTGTCCATAAATCCCCAAATATTTCCTGCTACTATACATAACGACCAAAGCAGTTTGGCTAGCTCATTTTCTACCAACAAGAAACCAACGATAAGAGTAAAGTATCAGCCTATTAATGTCCACCTGCAGGGCAAAGGCCGCCATCATTTATTTAAAATCATGTTTCCGTTACAAAAATGGGTTTTGGTTTAATCACCACGCTTGCCAAATGTGGGTTCCAAATCGACACTAATTTTTCCCGACCCAGGATTCGAACCCAGGACCTCGAGACCACGGTCCGGTACTTAAACCAGTAAGTCAACAATAAGAGGAGTTGCAAAATAGCTACTTTGTTCAATTTTAAATAGAAGGTCTTCCTGGGTATCGTCGCGAGCGCGACGTACAATAACTTGGAGGCCATGGTCAAATCTACCAACAAAGTAGCGTTTTATGTCTTTACAAGCGGATGACAATAAAATTCTCATGCTCGTAGCAGGATTCCTTGCACTATCTTTAAAAAAAACTAAAATATTTTCGTTACGATAATATCGTTTACATATTGCGGCTACCAAAGCGCCTGCCCAACATGTTATTGGGAGTCATACGAACAAGAGGGTCACCTGATGGTAAGTGATAATCGCTGCCCATGGATATCAACAACCGCAAAAGGGTTGCTGAAGTGTTCCTTGTTTTGCAGACGCCAAATCCTCCCCAACTGAGCTCTGGCGACCTTACTCACTGGCAGAAACATTGCACAACAGTTACGAAGTGCTACTCCGTTGTGGTCTTCTGTAAGGTGGTAACTTTCCCAATCCCTAGACGAGCGATTCGATTGGAAGTTTCACTGAGCTATACCTCTACCTATACATGATATGATGATTATTTGATTATGATCCTTCTTTTCATCTTTACCTTATCTGATCAAGCAAGTCGACGCCACAGATTTAAAATCATTGCTAATTCTTCAGTAATAAATAATTAATTAAAAAATTTCTTGCCCCAAACTAAGCTTGAAGCTTGTAATATGAACGCTGGGGAACGGATAGACATACTCAAATACTTTTGGTAAACATCCATGACATGACTCGAGTACCAATATGTCGATGTTCATTACACAAACATCTGCTCCTAGCGAGATTCGTACCCTCGGCCCTTGGTTTTGTAACCCCGGCCTCTGTCTTCTAGACCAACGGTCCTGTCAAGTAGAAATACATTATTACATGATCTATCGGTATCTGTACTATTTCTCCGCGTAACCTGATTGCACAATAGTTAAATGCGACTTGCAGTCTTCTGGCACACAGCAGATAATTTTAGACTCTTTGATGCAAGTTTATGCGTTAGTTTGCGACCTGGGACTTTTTTAGTTGCATTTAAGATGTATCTTGCGTCAGTTTTCCAAGTTATTGGACTTTTATGGCTATCATTT
The DNA here is from genome assembly GCA_958496325.1 of Nomophila noctuella. NCBI lineage: Eukaryota > Metazoa > Arthropoda > Insecta > Lepidoptera > Crambidae > Nomophila > Nomophila noctuella. The sequence continues at coordinate 1,806,288 of OY292504.1, forward strand.
TATGTCTATGACTTTATATGTCTTATGATCTGAGGAAGGAACCGATATGACCTCGTTGGTATCAATGGTTTTTTTATATACTTACTTCGTTATATAGCAATGAATTATTAAATAACTATTAAAACACGTTTTATATCATAACGACAGCATACATTATACTTATATGATTTGACTATACCTATCTATACTAATATTATAAAGATGAAGAGCTGTTTGTTTGTTTGATCGCGCCAATTGCTATAGATCGAATAACAAAAATATGTGTCAGATAGTACATTTGTCGAGGAAGGCTTTTACCTATAATATGACAACACTATGTGTGCGGGAGACGAAATTCACGCGGACGAAGTCGTGGGCGGCCGCTAGTTATTTAATATTTGAGATCATGCAACTTAACTACACATAATATTGTAGTAAATACGTGTGAGTGCCATTCAAAAGTCTCTATTCCTTCGCTATTCTAATTCCTAAAACGCAAACATCTGAGAGAAGTTTCGCATCATAAAACTGAGGTCAGTTAACGCAAGGATGAAAATGTTAATTGCATTAGTGTAATTAAGTTAACGATTTCTTAAACAAGCTTCATATATAGAGAGACATTGAAGTAAGGTCAGTTAGTTTATGCTTTACCAAGATCAAGGAAAACAACATCACAGCCTTTGTAAGAATGTGGTGTCAAGAAGATTTGACCCTTGAATAAATATATTACTTGTATATGACCTTATAGTATGTATGATCGGTATCGGATGAGTAGCAAATATGATCGGTAAATGACGAGAATTCGTTTTACTTATGGAAATGTCTTCTTTAGTACTAGCGACCGCTGCGACTTCGTCAGCATGGATTTCAGATCCATTTTTTTCGCAATAAGAGGTAGCCTATGTTTTATCTCCGGGTGTAAAGATTGTCAGTGCCAAATATTATCAAAATCGATGGGGAGGTTTAAGTGGGGAAGCGTGACAGACAGACAGGCAGTAAGACAGACGGACAGGCAAACAGACAGTCAGAGTAACTTTCGCATTTATAATAAGTAGGGACTTAAAGCTTCTGGCGCTATTTCTTTCCGTGGGTGTCGTAAGAACCGACTAAGGGAGTTTCGGGGGATGGACAGCAGCGTTATTCTATATTTTATCGTTCACCATACTCAGTCAAAAGCCCGCCTGCCGGTGGTGACCATTGGCGTACATTCATCTGGAAGAGATCTACGATGATGACGATGCTTATTATAAAATGGTAGATTACTTAAATGACAATGATTTGTGGATATAACTTGAGCCGCTCAGCACATCTATGTATTCATTTACATTTACTAATATTTTTAAACAGGCAAACTGTTGAGTTTCTTTCGGCATTTCTTCTCAGCGGGCCATTCACGTCGAAGAAAGAATTTCAGTGTAAATCAAGTTGCAAAATAAACGCTTTTACTTTGAATTTTGACATTAACGATTATAAGTAAATTAAGTGTGGCTCTAATAACTCTACTAAGACAACTAAGGCTTAACTTGTCTTGTTAACAAATAATTTATAACAGTCATAAACAAACTCCCTAATCATGTTTTATCGAACTATTGCGATCATACATTGCCACTAGCAATCGAGGTCAACAGGCATTCGAAATAGAAAGCCTAAGCCTTGGCGTGTGTCTCCTATACTTAACCCTAGGTCTCAAACAGGATCTGAATTCCCATGCCGTGCTAAATACCTAAAGACCTAGGTAGGGAGAACAGTTGATCTGGGCTATCTTGATAGGTCTTGTAGATCTAGTGAAAGTGGTTTGCAATCAGTCAATCAATAATTGATGCGTTGGTGGGCTTGAAAGTTTTTCTTGAAAATGTTTCTAATATGATTCGCTTTTGCGAATGTTTGAAATTCACGTTGTTATTAAAACAGATTTAAGAAAAATAACCAACAAATGATGCTAGGATCCCGTAGTTTTTATAAGATGGTGTTTTATTCTATAAATGAGATTAAAACAATACTAAGGAAACATAATACCTAGTTAACAGGTGAGTGTCTATGTCTAAATATGGATGTGAACTCTGGACATGTACCTATATGTATTTACATAAAAAGGCAAATATCTTTTTTTCAGAATTGGCACTTAGCATTAATGTATGGTACTTATTTATTTAATCTTAATTGTAACACAAAATATTGTACAAAAGGCGGACTTAATGCCTCGTGGCATTCTCCACCAGTGAACCTTAGGGCAAATCAGAAAGTGAAGTAGGTAGTGCTGATAAAATGATATCTACATTATGTACTTTGCTTAGTTTTATGTCTAGAATCCTTAAGGGAAAATGTACAAGTATGTACAAGCATGAAGCAGCTATTCCTGTATAGAAAGTTAACCCAACCCAATCCCACAGGGCTAAGGATAGCCTATCCTTGCATTTCTCCAGTGCAATAGATTGCATTCTGTTGCGTCTTACCATACATAACGCAATCAATGTAACCATTCATCTTTGCCTTATTCGTATCTGATGTATTGCAACCGCTTTCCTTGGTTTAAGCTGTGCTTTCTCGATACTAAAACTATCGATGTTTCATCTCTTACAACGCTGAAGTGTCTATATTAGTAGGTATCGATAAAACTAAGATTTGGATATCGACACTTGATATCATCGAATGTTGACAACATTCGATGATATTGACTTAAGTGATCATTTACATTCCTCCTTTTCATTTTTTTAAATAATTAGAAGCGCTTATGTTACAAATGTGAGCACTAACAGATGTACATATTACAGTGTAATAATTACACGATGTCCTTAAATATAAACTTACATGAAATACCCAGACTTATACAAACAAAAGTGCTTAAAAACCTAATATTTATTCATGCAACAACTGATTTGCTGGTCTATTTTTTAACACAGTACCTTTATAAACTTGCAAATAAATCCTTTGGAACAATGAAATTATTGTGCACTTCTCTTTTCATAACTTCGATGTCGATAGGAATATTATCGATACTAATACAATACGTTACTATTATCTAACTATTTTGGTCGGACTATCATAACATTACTAAACTTGTCTTCCATTCTGGCCATAGGCTTTGTTTTAGTCGATTGAGGAGGGTGAATCACCAGTACATCTTTAGGGTTCCCACATTTTTTTACGAGTGTTCGTACGCGCCACGTGGATTTGGTTTTCTGCACATATATGTATACGTAGTGTTATTCTACAGCTTAAAGCTTTCCTCGTCACATGGACTATCCAACACAAATATATATTTTCAACTCAAACCAGTAGTAGGTATGTGATTCTCGATGGGGAGAGAGGGGTCCTTAAAAATCACGAAATCTCAAAAGAGGGAAGGGGGGGTAGTAACATATACAGTGTCTTTATTTAATCGGCAAATATGCGATACTGATCCGAAGATCGGCGTTGAATCCGAAGTGAGAGGACAGTCTAAAATACAAGTGATATAGCGTAAGGGGGGGAGGATATTCTCAAACTTCACCATGTATCACCAACGCGGAGGGCATGTGCTCAAAATTGACCAAAAAATACATATTAATGAACTGCCCCTTAGTTTAGATGAGTACCTAGCAGTCGCGAACATTACAGTTTCCCGCAGTTACAAAAGTCCTAACATAAAAGTTATGTGTGGTCACTACCCGATGGTTAGGAGCAAGGTTGGTTCGTTGTAACAACACGTTTTCCCACGCTGGGACCACGCTTTCTACACTCGAGATAACAAACTATGGAAGCGCTAACATCGTTTACCGACGCCCTTGGTCCTGATATGGTCCAATATGGTCATAAGTAGACATAGACGGCCCGTTGATCTAGTGGTTTGAGACCCTAGCTACAAAACCAAGGGTTGCGGGTTCGAATCCCGCTAGGGGCAAATGTTTGTGTGATGAACATCGGCATTTGTACTCGAGTCATGGATGTTTATAAAAAGTATTTAAGAATATCTATCCGTTCCCTAGCTTCCATAGTACAAGCCTCGAGCTTAGTTTGGGGCTAGGCAATTGGTGTGTTAGTCCAATGAATTTATTTATTATTTATTATTTATTTAAGTATGAAGGGATTGTGGTCTTATGTGGATGTGCCAAGATTCAAATTTGGTTGGACTGAAGATATTAAACTAAGTTCTCGTACATATTCGTCAAATAATGAAGGCAGAATTCTTGGTTATGTTTAAAAATATTTAGCCCATACTGATTAGAGGTTTGTCGTCACAAACCGAGAATCTTCATTTACGAATTAATGGTCATAACTTTCAATAAGATTATCATCAACTCTTTACTTTACACCTATCTTGAGCACGCAATTAATAATTTAATGTCTATAGAAACTTGACTTATTCATTTTAAAGCATGTTGAAGAGAAATCTCGCTTTTCTATGCTCATTCAATGGTTATTTAATTACTTTACATCTGATAGATAGCGGCTTCTAGTCTATTAATTCTATGAAATCTTTGGCACGTGCTATAAAACCAGTGTAAAAGAGTGCCTCCGATGATGATAACTTTTACATTGATACTTATTTATGAAGTACATTGCTGACTTGATTTATAATGTTGATTATATTATGTTTGAGTTGATAAACAATTTTTTCCTAAAAATTATGTTAGCTTCTCCGGTTTTCACTTATGGTATAGTGACAGTCCTAGCTAACGTTATTCTGCATGTTTTTTTGGGAGAAAATCCAACAAAAATAATCATAAGTTAAATATTTTGAGAAAGGTAAAGCTTAGTGGAACTTCCACTTGAATGAGATGCTTGTCTGGAGAAGTTCCTCCACTTGACAGTAGACCGCAGTGAAGTAGCACTTCGTAATTGCTGTACTATGTTTCTGCTGGTGAGTAGTCGCCAAAATTCAGTTGGGGATGTGGTCTCAAAGGCTGGCAACGCATCTGCAACCCTTGTGCGGTTGATGTCCATGAAGCAAACAAAATGAACAAATATGAAGAATTTTGACTGTAAATAAAAAGTCATTCTCACCCAGAGACTTCTCAAATTCAAACAAAAACGTTGGCAATTTATTTGTTGTCCGTTAAACTGAGTTTTTAACTCAATCGAGTACCATACATTTACACACACATAATTATTTATTACTACAAAAAAACACACGGCATTAACACAATGAAAACAATTTAATTGGCCAACGAATTGTAAACATTTCATTGCACCAAACCATTCGGTATTTCCTCATATCATTCTCATTAAATCACACAATTATTTTCAAATTACGTGTTGAGAACTATTTGCTTTTCACTTGCGCGAGAATTCCTTGCGCATTGTTTGTTACGATTGCAGACATGTTATGTAGGAATGGCAATAAATCATATAATAAGATTCCAATTGCCTAGCCCCAAACTAAGCTCGAAGCTTGTACTATGGAAGCTAAGGAACGGATAGACATACTTAAATACTTTTATAAACATCCATGACTCGAGTACAAATGCCGATGTTCGTCACACAAACATTTGCCCCTAGCGGGATTCGGACCCGCGACTCTTGGTTTTGTAGCCAGGGTCTCTAGCCACTCGAACAACGGGCCTGTCAAATTAGGTACATTCAATTTCATTCGTACACCTATTTGTAATTTTTATTATCCCAAAGTTATTATAATTTGGTGTGTTAAAGTTTTATGTCAATATAAATTCCTAATTTAAATATGTTGAATTAGGTGCATTTATAACTGACTAGCGACCGCCCGCGACTTCGTCTGCGTGGATTTCATGTCCCCTTTTTAGCAATAAAAGGTAGCCTATGCTCTTTTTCAGGGTCTAAAGATTGTCTATGCCAAATTTCATCAAAATCGGTTATAGAGGTTTGAACGGGAAAGAGTAACAGACAGAGTTACTTTCGCATTTTTATTAAGTTCTCGTTGGGAATGTAACTACTAAACAAAACAGTAATTTTGTTACATACTTACTAATGAACACATAGATACTGTATAGTAATTTTACTAAACTATTTGCCAACGTCCATACCACGTTGAAAACACCGGTTCTCGTCCGATCACCGAAGTTAAGCAACGTCGGGCGCGGTCAGTACTTGGATGCCATTTATCTTCATTTTTTATGTTTTTTTCTGTTCTTTTTTTGAAATAGTTGGAGTCTATGAATTGAATAAATTAAGCTTAATTTAATTAAAACAAAACTATTTGCCGGCCGCTGGTAAAGTTGTTCTGCTAAAAAAATTACATCGATATAAATAATTTTAATCATAAAAGAAATAGGGTCAATAATCGATAAGATATTTTTACTCGATCGGTTTTTTCGTAACTTCCTTCGTTCTATTTCAGTAACAATTCAACTTGTAATAAATCATAACAAAATCAAACAATACCCATTCAATGCATTTTCAAGTGGACATTACTCGTCTGTTCAAATCTAAATACCTATGCATTAAGAGTTACTATTATCAAGTGCCTTTATTCACTCTACTTTAGAGTCCAAAATGGTTGTCTTGTATATTTTGGGGCGTTGGGAAAAGTGTTTTATTCCTACTAAATTAAGGTTGAAAATTGAATGAGGTTCAGGTGCATAATGGTGTCTGTTAAAATGAGAGGATGCCTTGTTCTTGATACTTGACACGGTGTGGGTTTTCATTGTTTTACGATACGGCGCGGTTTTGATTATTCATAACGTATATGTAATAGTGTATTAGTGTTTGTGCTTAGTTGTGGTCTGGCTCTGGAAGTTTTTTTTTATGGTATTGTTGCGACAGAAACATCTAATGATGAATTAAAATTAATTTAATTTCATTCAAGCATTATTAGTTTAGTGGGCTAATTAATTTGGAAGTTTTCTGGGCGTTTCGCTTTACTCTCATTTTTGATTTAAATTTTCCTTTTTGGCTTTTAACGTAACACATGTACTTAATAGACATAATATTCCCTGCCTTTTAATTTGAATTGCCTAGTTAAGTACGCATTTCAATAAAAACATTTTGATTTTTGCAGAATTTTCGCTTGAGCCATGCCACTTTCTGCTGTTAATTCGTGTGATTTGGTTCGAATTTAAATTAAACTTCAACTGCCATGCCTCAGGACCTCAATCAATGGAAACGCGTCCATCGCAAGTGGTAGCAGCAAAGCAGGGCTTGCACTCGTCCAGTAACTCAGAACTATCGTGTAACGGAACGTACACCCCCACAGTACAATGTAATTACAGTGAACTAAGCCCGAATGTGTATGAGAATCTCAGGGCGAGACTCCACCAAAGCGGAGATGTGATAGGATTTTAATGCTAAGACGGTCACGTGATAAGTCCAATATCCTATTGGCTAATTTAAATCTTGGTTTTTGATATAATTTGAGAATATTTTTAAATAGGTTAGAGAGAGGGCAATAGCTACAACAAGGGAGGTGATTGTGACTATTGCTGCCCATAAGTTTCTACCATTTTAATGAATAAGTTTTACAAGAGACTAATAAGTGCTTAGTGCTTCTAAACACACAAAAGAACAGATAAAGAAGGCAAATTTTTCTGAAAGTAACTGGATGGGATTGATTAACCACAATTGCCAAACTCTTCAGGTGGACAAAAATTCAATGTTTCATTTCTAAAAACTACCTTTTGTACTGGTCAAAGTTTTACTGATACTCCCCTCACTGTGCCTTGCATATCTTCGCGCCTAACATCAATTGGTAACCATCACCCACGTAGTCTTAGGTTACCTTCCGATACCAATCTTAACTACACCGCGGCCGTAAGGCTGTATGTTCAACGTTATCTGTGCCAGCTTCGAACTGTCATAAAAATACAACTGTCATAAATTCCAAAGAAAAATGGCGGCGGTAAAAATCAAAAATGTCGGTCAAATCCGTAAAGATGTTTATTGACAGAAAGTGCGATTTCGATGTGACAAGAGATTATTGTATCGGCTTTCTAATGTTTTATTGTAGAGCCAGCCATCATAGAACAATAGTTGCCTTCAAAATTAAAATGAATTAAACTTGGGTATGCGGGCACATTCAGGTTTGTACTTAGATGGTAATTTTTATTTAAATTTAGGAAAAAAACATGGTTGTCGAATTTAACATGGTAATCATTATATTAAGCTATTTCATAACAACCGATAGCGAGCTTAAATATAAAAAAAACCATTAACACACCCGAAAAAACTATTTTCCAATTAGTAACGTTTTGAATTTTAAAACAATTTGTGTAACAAAAACGTACCGAGCAAAGGTAACAAAATTAGAGCCATCAAAAGTAACTTAAAACGAAACAAAAGTATTCTTGCACAGCTCAGCCATTCCAAACTCCCCTGTAGGTTTTAATTAAATAGCAATAACAATGTCATAAATTAACGGGCATAATAAACGGAGAAGCACTCTACGCTTCCTCCGAGCTTTTATGGTGGTTTCACAATGTTTAGAAGCAATCGTGGCACAGTTTCTATAAATATAGATACTTTGGTGTATACTGTATAACACCAGAGATTTGGGATCTATGGGTTATTTAATTCCTTTCGATTAGTTCTTATTAAGATAACTGATATGTAGATTCGAGTGTACAAGTAATAACAAGATATCTCACAGATACAATATCAGAAACTTATTTGTTAGTCTGGCGATACAACTTTAGGGTCTAGGTGTTATCTGTGCTTCAGATATGGTTTTGATATGCTATCTGATGGATACAAATACTACATTTAGTTTTAAGAAAAGTAAAGTAAAGGTGATACTACTATACTATACTATGTATCAGAAACGTACCAAATTGAGAGCGATGATTTTCTTCCAACATTGTTAAATGTCTGTGTATCTCACTAAACTATACCATAAAAATCTTGTGTTGGATTCCCGGTTTCCCTGGCCTTTTGTCCACTATCGGGAGACACTGGGCAAACAGTATTCACAAAACAGGTCATTTATTATTATGTACTTTACTCGTGCCATATTTAATGCAAAGTAATGATATTCCATTCGATTCTGACACTAGATCCAGTCTTCTACTGGATCATAGGCGTTTTGTTTTTGACAAACCCAGTCCGTAATAGAAATACGCGCTTGTCCACAAAAATTAAACTTATGACAAGTAAGGGTAATAAATCTTATGATAATCTTATAGTTTGTGTAGACATGTTGTGACACAAGGGAACGTGGTTATAAAACTGGACCCCATAACTCAAGAAGTTTAATATTGTTATGTTACCGTGTTACCAATAGACGTTATGTAAGATAAATTAAACTGTTACGATCGACTAAATAATACAACGATCAAATTCAATTTAGTCCACTTTGTTAATCGATTTTTGAGCAATGGTGATAGATTTGGTGAAATGGTACAACAATACAAATATGTATAATGATTGCTCAATATATTTAAAACCATCCGTTTGTGACAGATGGATTTTGTCATAAAAGCTGGCAACGCATCGGCGATACCTCTGGTGTCGCGGATGTCCATGGGCGGCGGTGATTGCTTACCATCAGGCGGCCCGATAGCTCATTTGCAGCCTAAAAAAAATCTATCAAGATGAAGGGTTCCCTTCACTATGATGGGGAATGCTCTGAAGAGTTATTCCAACTCATCCTATCCTCTTGCAATGAAATGACCAATATCATAAGATTTGTTTCGTTAAAAGCTAGGCACAAATACATATCGATACCTTAAATCTCAAATGGCGTAACCACCAAAACACAACTTTTCAGGAGAGCAAAAAAACAAAAAAAAAATTGTTTAAATCATAACTTTATATATTTTAATACTATAAAAATGTTTTATACATCAAATTTCTTAGAATTTTGAGATGAAGGCTTCAGTTAGAACTATTTGCACCTAAATCTTATATTTTAAAAAATAGAAGTCGGTTACGACTTCTGAAAATATGACAAAAAGGCGTTTACACCCTATAAAAAACACGATTTTCTTGAGATTAAGGTCGTATCTCCCATTAAATTCATAAAAAAAATACAAAATAAGGGGTATTTTCTACTTCTTTTATTGAATTAGGTACATAAAACGGGTAAGAGGATTTTAGGAAACAAAATAAAATCTAAAAAAAGCCAAGGCCGAGATAATAAGAAGGCCTAATTCGATTAAGCAGTGTAGTTGTAGAAAAACGACCCTTATTCTTAGCAACTCTACTTATATTAATATAATATTTACGTAATAATTAACTTTAAAATTCAATTAAAGTCCTAATGGAGTTAGAAAAGATTACAAAAATTGTATTAATTTAAGAATTAATGAATCAAGTAGCTACGCCACGACCATTGCGATGGGCTCTTACCTCCCATCGCGATGGCCGACATACTTTTAATCAGCTAGAAAGACACCACGACCTTATAATGTCATCGTATCAGCTCACTCTGATTTCCTAAATTATTATTAAAATTGTGCACAGACGGCATTATCCCAAAAACATATCATGAAGAATATCACCCGCGATTACCAACAGCAGAAGATGTGCCAGATGTATTACCAGGCACTGATATAGAGGACGGAGTTACATACACAGAAAAATACTGTTTTTTTATGTTTGATTGTTTTTGATAGTTTCAATTTAATTTTTTTGACTGCTTATTTTAAATTAAGGCTTTCTAAAATCTCTTACTTTTTGAACGTAGCTACTTGATTCATTGATTCTTAAATTACTACAATTTTTGTAATCTTTTCTAACTCCATTAGGACTTTCTTTAATTGAATTTTAAAGTTGATTATTACGTAAATATTATATTAATATAAGTAGAAATCATTGTTGCTAAGAATAAGGGTCGTTTTTCTACCACTACACTGCTTAATCGAATTAGGCCTTCTTATTCTCTCGGCCTTGGCTTTTTTTAGATTTTATTTTGTTTCCTAAAATCCTCTTACTTGTTTAATGTACCAAATTCAAGAAAAGATGTAGAAAATACCCCTTATTTTGTATTTTTTTTTATGAATTTATGGGAGATACGACCTTAATCTCAAAAAATCGTGTTTTTTATAGGGTGTAAACGCCTTTCAATAATAAAAATTGTGTGTGGTGTAAACGCCGAAACCGAAAAATGATGTCCCTTACCCCCGTGTGTTTTAACTTTTTTTTTCACTTTACAATAATTTCTAAGGGCGTAACCACCAAATAAAGTTGGCTATGTGTGATACGCCATATTAATGTATTAAAATATCTCGTTACGCCCTGACGTTGTTCATGCATTAAATTTATAGCTGCTTACGACCTCTTTACCTTATAAAAAGTGTTCAAATCTATAAAAAACATCGGGTCGTAATGACCATTTTTTTGCGAATTTCAGGATTTTAAATATACAGATCGATAGAGAAAAAAAACTGAATAAAACTGCATTCAAAAGTCATTTTGACCAATTTGGCGCTTACGCCATTTGAGATTTAAGGTATCGAATTATAATGTACAAAAACATTTATATTGAACATACCGTATGTTGGACACATGTTGTACACACGGATATTTGTACAAGTTATGACTAAGTATATGTAAGTACGCAAAATATACCAGTCCAAGTTATATTTTGCGATATATTCCTTGTAAAACCAAACACATAGTTTAACCCCACAAAGCTGCAAACGTTTTGTTTGAAATATGTCAAAGCCAAAAAGTGTGACATGAATAATATTTACCCGGAAATGTATGTTTAACACACATAACCTCTCTAAAAGTACAATTCTACAAGACGACAGGAACACAATGGACTATAAATTATCGGTTAAAAGTGCATTTTACCAGACTACTTCAACCGTTCAAGAAAGAGTATGGAGGCACGTGTTTCCAACATTTAAACTTTACTCCCCGTTGTTTAGTTAAATGGCTACCGACAAAGTGTGACTATTTTTTGCTCCGTAAATGTAACACTTTTGCTACTTTGTAAAGAACCGAGATCTGGTTACTGCATTCTATCTTTGTGATCAAAAAAAAAAGCCTTGCATGAAATAGTGCATGAATTATTGCGTAAGCACATGTGTATATGCACTCCTTATTCTTTCATTCTCAATTGAAGAGATACGCATCTCCAATCGCCTTTTGTTTTAAGCGGCGTAATAAAAATTACTAAAGTCTTGCTTGCACTAACCATTAGGAGACAATTTTGCTTATTTGACTCAGACATTTACGACTCAAAACCTTTTTTAACTCTTTGAGATGGTAATCTGCTCCTAATATGTAATTTGAATTGTTTATATGCGTACAAAATGTGTATAAATATAACTATGCTGGCTGGCTGGTTATAGTAATATTTTATTGAAACTTAGCTACCATCTACCTACCATGGAATGACTCATGATAACGGCTGCTGAAAAGTAGCTTAAACGTCGGGTTTTCCTAAAAACTTGTAGTTTAAAATTATACCGCTATTCTATCCTTTTAAAAGTAAAAGTTTTATTTTGTGAGGAACAGTCGCTTAAACCTATGGAAACAGTGATTAAGACTTATGTTAGACATACCACCTAAAATAGTGCAAACAAATGAATTTAAGTTTCAATGGCCTTAATATTCTAATTGACCACAGATTCGCCCGTTGAGTAGTAATCGCTTAAAATATCAAAGCGTAGTTTAAACAGTAAATTTAGTTCCACAACTAAACCTCATTGGTTATGGGAAAGCTACTTTCTCAAACGAACTGGGCCAGAGAAAGACCGTGACAGTCATGTCGATACCACCATGGAGTTTAGTTTCGTGACAACAATCGCATAATATATAAATAAATATCAGAAACACGTGGATTGATCTAATCAAGGCACGGCAAAATTGAGAAGTAGAGCTTAGTGGAACTTCCTCTCGAATGAGCCGCTTGTATAGTCCATTGTTGACATATTCTACTATATGACAGCAGGTAGCCATCTTGTAATAAGCAAATGATTTATTAGTTCTCTTTTTCACCGGTAGATGACACTACGCCGAGTTATCCACCGGTGGCATTGTGATTTTCTGATTGAATATAGGCTCAGCTGGTATTATTATTAAATACGCTCATAATTATACTGAAATCTAAGTGTTTCAATTACACAATCACTCGGTCCCGGCCTCAGGTTTTATTTATTTGGTGAGAGTCGAGGGGCGTCAGGGGATTGTCCACCGCTCGTCTGGGGAAGTACCTCCACCTTACAGAAGACCACAGTGAAGTACCTAGTACTTCGTAACTGTTGTACTATGTTTCTATTGATGAGTAAGGTCGCCAGCTAATGGTAGTTTGAGTCTGCAGAGATGGCGTAAATAACCCCATGAACAAGACATATGTATATAAGATTTTCATCATATTGATTATTTTTGTTTGTTACAGGTACGTTTATCAGCGCAGTCGAATTAAGATAATCCAGCTTTATTTTGTAAGTTTAATTTAACGTAGTTTTCTTCTTATTACAGTGCTGATGGCTGTAATATGTGTCTTTGTGGAGGAACACACTCGGCTGAAATTATGCAACCGAAGTTTGGCGGCCATGTTTTTTCTATACAAAATTAAGAGACGTTATTACGGCATAGTGTCTCATCTTCCATTTCAAATACATTGCAGTCATACCGAACTTCGTTCGCGTTTTTTCCGTCTAGTATGTTTTTATACTTATATTAAAAAAAACATATCGATTTAGAAAATCTTATGTTTCATTAACAGCATCTAGGCAAACAGAGGTTGGAGTTTTCTGCTTAATAATTTAATTTGCATGTATATTTTTGTCATCAAAAGTCAAAGTGTTTATTTTGCAACTTGATTGACACTGAAATTATTTTGCACATCAAATATCTTTAACCCTACTTCCAATCTGTGAACATCAATAAAGTGTACATATATTTTTGAAACAAACCATTATATTAAGCCTACAGTCAGTATTAGAGCTTACGGGAAGTAAAAAAAGTACAAAATACCGCAAAGTACAAGTAAATAGGCTTTACAAGTTCTGTATATAAACACGCTAGAAGTATTTGTACGGTTGTGCTTTTATCTCGAACAAACAGTTGTACGTGGCTTGTACCGTGGTAGAGGACTGGTATTGAGCTGTTGGCAAACGACGGTATTTATTTATCAGACAATGTTAGGAGTAATAGATAGAAATGAATATTATTAAAATACTAGCGGCGGATTTCGTTTCCCGCACACATGGACTATCCAACACAATAAGATTTTTTTAATGAGTGTGTCGTCAATCGCAAGATTGAAAAATCCGTTAGATGGCAATACGTAGGCGTGAGGTCCAACTGCTATGTCATTGGTGAATTTTGCAAACATACCTTTCTATCAATGTCATGTCAAAATTCACTTATCACATACCAGTTAGACTCTATGCCTACCTACTGCCATCTAGAGGTTTTTTTATTATTTAACTCGTTCAAACAAACAAACATAAACACATAGTGTTGTAGCTTAAAGCCTTCGTCGTTTAATGGACTACCTTTTTTTTTTTTTTTTTTTTTTTTTTTTTTTTTTATACTTGGTGAATGCTTTTACGCATCCTCGCTCACGGAGCAGAGGTATGTGGGACTCCGCTGGAGCGACTACCCACTAAACACCAAGTTCCTCTCGAATCACCGTTTATGGCCATTGGGGACCAGGATGGCATGCACTCCTTTGGCCATGGTGACTTACCCCGATTACGGGCCTTCTCTCATTAGACACAACACTGTCCTATAGGGGAATAAGGTGCGCATAGCGGCGCCTCCTTACCCCTACCCGCCTTCTTCCAATTCGCTCCATGTGACCCGTTTCTTCTCGGACACGTTCCAATGCCTCCTTTTGTGTAATAACTTCTTCACAGAAGGAGACTGCTGTCTCCCAACTTTCTTCAGTGGCCAGCATGGCACGTGCCAGCCCGGGCAGCGAGATGTTCTGGCCTAATTGTGCCTTTAACGCCTCTCTAGGTGTGTCCCATGCAGGGCAATCCAAGAGGGTGTGCTCACTACTGTCTTCCGCGGCGCCGCACTCATGGCATCGCTCGGACACTTCTTTTCCAATTCGGCACAGATACTTACCAAAGCATCCATGCCCGGTAAGTATCTGCGCCAATCTGTATGTGACGGTGCCATGCTTGCGACGACACCATTCACTCAAAATTGGTCCGATCGCGTCAACCGTACGACGTCCAGATGACTCCGACCGCAGGCCCTCCTCCCATCTCTCCATGAGAGCGCTCTCAGCCCTCCTCCTTAATGGACTACCTACTAAATGCAAAAATATATTTTTCGAATCGGTCCAGTAGTTGCTGATATTAGAGCGTTCAAACAAACAAAGAAATAATCTATCTAGCTTAATAATATTAGTATAGAGTCTTGTTTAAACACATTTATATCTCATTTATAATTTGTGGATTTTGAATAGTTGTGCGAAAAGTGTTAAAGTCTGTATTTGTAATTTGACTCAACATTTTTCGAGACATGCCAAATTTTTTAAGTTCAACTATAATGGAATATTGTCATGGTCTGATAATAAACAACAGACGCAACCAAGGTGCTCTCGTGTTATTATCGGGTTCGATTCCCAGTTCAGGCAAATTGGAATCTCTATAATCGTAGCCATTAAACCTGAACCAATTGCCACCTCCGCGCCTTGTTAAAGTAAGATTAATGCGCTTTTGTTGAAAACTGACAACGTACTATTTCTACCCTTTCCGAGAAGTTAAAGTCAGTCGTTAAAACCTTCCCAGAACTTTACATTTTTCTTCCTTTCGAGTTCACTATCGCCAATCAACTTTAGACTCTATCCTGTTGACATAAAGCCACTTTTACTTTGAATACAAAATATGATAAGAAGCTTACGTGTGGTGCGTAATGCCAGGCAATTTTGAACCTTATATCTAAGCAATTAAGGAGCTTATAATATCAAGTTTTTACAATCAGATAGCGCGAGTAATTAGGGTATTTATTGGAAGCAATTAGTGAAATACTTTGTTTTATTTCTTATCTCACATTTTTCTCATAATCGTCATTTTAAAAGCTTTCATATTTTTCTTTTATTTTGTTGATCCTGTTCAAGGGTTCTTTTGTATTTTGTTTTCCTAATGAGTTCAAAATATAAGATGTATTAATCATTAGGTTTTTCTCACGATAAGACAAATATTCGACAAACCCTGTGAAAGTGAGTAGATAACATTTTTATCTTGTTATTGACATGAGCAAATACTATAATTGATGAAATTTATTTGTATGCCCAATCAGGATAGTTGATCAAAAACTCAAGTAGTAGTACCTATGGTATTTTTTTGACCAACCCGGGTTTTGATCACAGGCCCTCAAAATCGTTGTTTTCGCTTAAGACATAATTGACAATTTTGAGAAAGTGAAAAGAGATAAATTGGACTTACGTTTTGCCCTCGCCATACTTCGCAATTGGCACTAAAATAAGAGCGATAGTCGCCTCTTTGAGCGAGACAGCACGTTGACGGTCATTCGTTTAAATCTATGGTCAACGTGCTGTCTCGCTTTTATTTTAGTGCCAATTTCGAAGCAAGCAAGGGAAATCTAACGATTAAGTGGTACAGACCAAGCCGCTCATACGTGAGGTCCGTCGTTCGAATCCGGGCGACACCTCTGGATTGTGCCAGTGAATTTGTGCCATTAGCTCGGCGGCGAGGGAGAAGACTGTGAGGAAACCTGCACATTCAGATAGTTTCTGACTTTAGTTCAGATAGACCTGAATGTGTAACCTTGATCCAATCTGTCTGGTTCCCCTCTAAGGGTTACGAAGGTCTGATGGCAGTCGCTTCAAAAACAGACTCGCCAAATACTGGATCATGGTCCGCTTTGACCCCGTACAGAAACGGGATATACGCTAGGAAGAAGAAAGTTAGTTAAGAGACATACGCATATATTATAATAATAATAATACCCTCCCTCCTAGCCGAATTCGGCCACGGCGGCCAATCTTACAATTAGCCACTTACGCGGGATATATTATAGTGCACAAGCGCATGCGCAAGCACAGGTGCACTCCCTATTCCTTCACTCCCATAAGTTTCTGAATTACAAAGTAATCGTAACAATGCTCAAAAATGTTTGTCTGTCGTCTGTACGTCACGATAGTTTAATCTTATCACCGGTCGAGTGTATCGCACGATATCAGTTTCTACTGTTGATATTGACATTTGAGCCAATGCAGGAAGCGAATGACAACGTTTGTATTTTAGGCACTCCAATATAATGGTCGTAGAATATAGAAAAATATTGAATGACATTTTTTGGCACTTAGAGACTGTAAGGACAAAATGCTTTCTAATACTATGAAAACATTACTGACTGATTGACAATCAGTTTCTTACAAAATATTAACTATGTTTTTAACCGACTTCAAAAAAGGAGGAGGTTCTAAATTCGTCTGTATATATAATATGTATTTTATGGTAGGCACTTGGATTTTATTAAGTACATTAAATAACTGCGGAGTATATATTTCCAAAGTGTACAATCAAAGTTGGGCTCCTCATTTCCTAACTCTTTTGCAATCTGACCCTGAAAGAAATCTTCGAACCTAAGAATTTGGACACATCGGCATTCTAAAAAAGGTGAATTCTTACTAAAAGGGTTTGTGGAATCTCATTTGTCATGTAAGAGGGTTGCTCTGTGATATACATAATGTGTTTGTAGAAATTTTATTAAACAAACTCTAGTACACAAAATGCTATTTTAGAATCAGAAATGTGGCACTGTTACATTGTTACGTAATATGTCAAAATTTTGTTACATAATCATTGATATGTTAAAATTTAGAAATGTGCCTTTATCGAACAGATGTCGAAACAAACCAATAAACTATTATCAACAAAGTTATCGCTAAAAATAAAACGTTTTAAAGGAAAATGGGTTACGGACCATAAAACTCTTATGTAACTCTACAATCGCAAGAGAGGACTCGTAAAAATAAAGATTTATCGGGAAAACAAATTCGTATAATGAGTATTATTAAATATTTTATTGGCATACCTATTCCGTTTGGTACAACCAAGCTTTATGGGGTATAAATCAAATTCTATCGTAAAGTTTTGATGACTTAATACCACTGTCGTGTTATTTCTAGTTGAATGCCAAAATATTTCATGAATTTTAAAATAGGTAATAAGGGTATAAGGGACGAAGGTGCTTTTTCGGACGAAGAGCTCCTTGGTGTGGTGATCAAGAAGTTGACTATAAGAACAAGAGGTAACGGATTCGATCCCCGCACAGGACAAATACATATTTCGGGGTCAGATCAATGTATGTGATGTTGTGAAATATTTATTATTTATTTATTTATTTTATTTATATTTGTGTGCATGAACACGTCTGTTAGTCCGGGTTTGGGTGTTACATGTATCTATTTAAATATTTTATTTAATACAACTGTTGATTTTGATGTATTTGATTAAATTGAATATACCTACCTAAGCGGTAACTTAAAAATCTTAAAAATAGAATCAGTAACGTTGTTCTGACTCCGTGTCAAGTAATACCTTACTTGACACGGAGTCAAATCAACGTTACTGATTCTATTTTTGTTAATTACAAACTTAAATAGGTGACTTTCCCTAACTGTTTTCTTTTCTTAAATGATAAAAAAAACACAGTTTTAAATTAGATAAGCCCGCTATAACTAAAGCAAGCGATACCACATACAAAAACCCGTATCAAATTGCCACCCAAGAGGAATCCTTAGTAACAGGCTTCGCAATCTGCTCGCGACCACGGACCATTCCTGCGTCGACCACGCGAGTGTTTCCTTACGCGTTCCTGTGGTCGCCGACCACGGAATGTGCAAGAAACTGCCCTTTCGGCTTTTAAAATGGCAATGTTTTCTAAATTACTGACGTTTTTGTAACTAAAGTGTTGCATAATGGATGGATGGGATAAACTTGAATGGTCTTTCAAGTTTAATTTATACTAACTTTCCGACCGCGTGGAATTCGGTTATATTGCAAACAATATGATTGTTTTCCCTCGGTAAAATATTTTTTACCAGGACAGATTATTTAAGCCGAACTTCTAACTTTACGTCTGCAACATTCAAAACAATCGGTTCAGTAGTAACGGCGTGAAAGCGGAACAAAAACACAAACAAACAAACGAATAAACAAACAAACTCCCTTTCCGATTTATAATATTAGTAAGGGTAAAGATATCACACGTTCAAGTCTCGTTAGTGGTCAGGATTCAAATCTCGATACAGTCCGAAAATTCATGATTAGTATATGATCTTAGACAGCAATAAAACCATTTGAAGTGTTTAATACATTACCGAACATTTACGATTTTCTTATCTTAATTTTACATTAACACTCCTTATACTTTACAAATAGGACATTTTGTCCCGATAGCAAATGCTTTTACGATTTAACAAGACCATAAACAATTAGTTATACAGACAAGCGGCCGCCCGTGACTCCGTCCGCGTGGATTTCGGTTTCCACAGTCATCCTACTACTATTATAAAGGCGAAAGTTTGTATGTGTGGATGTATGGATGTATGGATGTATGGATGTTTGTTACTCTTTCACGTAAAAACTACTGAATGGATTTGAATGAAACTTTACCACAATATAGCTTATACATCAGAATAACACATAGGATATTGGAAATCGTAATCCACGCGAACGGAGTCGCGGGCGGCCGCTAGTAGTTTTATACTATAGCTTAAAACCTTCCACAACAAAGAGACTATACAATACAAAAAAATGATTTCTCTTCGAGTCAGTAGTTCGTGAGATAAGCGCGTTCAAATAAATAAACAAACAAACTCCTCAGCTTTATTATATTAGTGTAGATTAGACAAATATAGTGCGAATAGGAATTCAGGGCAATGGCAAAATGGCGTGTTAACACTACTCGTAAATTAGTTTATATGGCCTGACGGGAGCATATAAACTTAGAAATTATCTGACAAATGTAAGATTTAATTTATTAAATCGTTGTCAACTGAAATGTCCTGGTAGTTTGCCTGTCGGAGAACAGACGCGTAATTTGAAATTCGGTTGTGAATAATTGGCACTATTAGCAATAACAACCAATTGGGTAGTTTAATGTCCAAATAAAATGTCTAAACAGACAGCTTTGTTCAGAGCCTGCTAATAAGAAACGGAATGAAATATAAAACAATGATTGTTCAAAACGTTAACACAAACGAAACCAAAAAAATATCGAGAATCCATGATTTTGTACATAATAGTCTTTAATCCTTTGCTATTCGCAAACATTAGAAGCTTTGGACAACAATTTTTTTATGCCTTCGTGCATCGAAAGGCACGTTAAGCCGGTGGTCCTGCGCTTGATCTCTCTACGGTCGTGTCAGAGTGCTGTCACACCGAACTGATAGCTGATCGTAAGATCGGCCACCATGGTCGGAAAACGCTAAAATTGGACCTGTTCCTTACTTATGTAGGAAAATGTTACACGCTCGGTTTCAATTGGATGTGTGACCGTCAGTCACGCTGTAATTACTGAACGGATTTTGATGAAGGTATGCAGGCTGGGCTAACTTAGGTGATAGAATACTTTTAATTCCGATACAATGCTCCCTTGGGACAAACGAGGAATATAAACTAATTGCCTTTATAATATCAACAGCCCTACCATGTCAATGTTACATTGCTCTGCTCGTTTACAGCTCGCTGAACAATTACTAAGAATAGCGGCAATGAACATTGAACACGGCTGTTGGGTGGTCGCACTTTCTAGTTCCCGCGCCCTGTGGCCTCTGTCTACTCACGATGTCAATTATAAAGCTAGTCAGTTATCTTATATTAGAAAGAAAGAAAGAAAGAAAGAAGAAGAAAGAAAATACATTTATTGGCAAAAAACCTCAACACACACAAAGATCATAAAAGGTACAGCAAAAGTAAAAAAAAGAATAATAAAATATAGCAAAAACAAAACTAACATCAAGACAAACAAAAGAGATAGAACAAAAAAAAAGGTGTGTGTGTGTGTGTTGTGTGTAATGCCAATCAGGTCCGTACCTCAGCATTAGTTACTACGCGGCGCGGCCTAATAGACCACCGCGGCAACGCTGTTGTTCTGGTAGGACCTGATATTAACTACATATATAACCCTAAGAAATAATTAAGAAGAGAGGTAGAGCTTAGTGGAACTTCCACACGAATGAGTCGCTCGTCTGGGAAAGTACCTCCACCTTACAGAAGACTACAGAGAAGTAGCACTTCATTAATTGTTGTGCTATGTTTCTGCTGGTACCTAAGTTCGCCAGGGCTCAGTTGAGGAAGGTATGGCGGTTTAAAGGCAACGCATCTTTGGCTCTTGTGCGGTTGTTGATGTCCATGGGCAGCGGTGATCACTGACATCAGGTGACCCTCTTGTTTTTTTGCCACCCTATAACATAAACAAATAATAAAAACCAATAAGTATCTTAGTAACGAAACCTAATAATCTCAATTGATGGAGACTCTTAACATGATGTTTCTTTAGTTTAAAGTTTAATCCCAGTTTTGCCAAAGGAAATATCACTACATAGTATAAAATAAAGTCGCTTTCTCTGTCCCTATGTCCCTTTGTATGCTTAAATCTTTGAAACTACGCAACGGATTTTGATGCGGCTATTTTTAATAGATAGAGTGATTCAATAGGATGGTTTTTATGTACAATACATGCATAATATAGTAGAGAAACACTAATAAACTTAGTTAAACCCGTACGAAGTCGATGCGGGTCGCTAGTAATAAATAAATTGTAACTATTGCTCTACGAATGTTCAAAGTAAAATATGGGGAAGGCGTCTTGAGGTATAATTTTCTCACGTATGTTATTGGCGTATTTGGGTTCGATAAAATAACCTTAATAAAATAAAAACCTTCAAATAAAGACAATCAAATCGGCTACGACCCAAATTCAGTTCAATTTCGATCCGTAATTTCCGAGTGGTCTGGTGAATCATTCTGGAGAACTAGCACAGTCCAATCACTGACCCTGTCACAAATGCAATGGATACAGGATGATTCGTAATGTTTCACTGTCAGTTAACATCAGGTTCAATTAATGTTGACTGGTGGTTTAAAGCTCTTTTTAAAGAAAGAGAAAAAGGGAGAAAATATTATTTATGTAAGGCTTCAAAGATGCACTCATAAGCGAACAAATTGATCATACCACGATTTTCAGGAAGAACTAATAATCTATAGAAGAAGCGCCTTTTATGAATCAAGTATTTTTCATCACACATTTTAAAGAAAGAGAAAAAGGAAGAAAATATTCTTTATGTAGGCTTCAAAGATGCACTTATAAATAAATTAAAGCAAACAAATTGATCATACCATGATTTTCAGAAAGAACTAATAATCTACCTATCGAGAAGAAGCGATTTTATGAATAAAGTATTTTTCATCACATATAAATTATCATAAATTTTTATAGTAAGTACACGAACATACGTAGTATGACGTATCTGTCAGCCATCAATCATATCAGCCGATCAAATGGTCGGTTCCCCTCGAAATCAAAGGGGATGCAATTACTTTCGACAGTTAAATTTAACAAAATAGCAATGTTTTTGTAACTTCCATCCATGTAGTTTGTTATCAAAGTGCTTTTTTTGTTTCCCAACGTTTGCCACCGTCATAACTCTAGGTAACTCGTAACTCGATCTTGAGTGCGAACTAGATATGACATTCTTATACAAAACAGCACCCTAAGTTCGCGCTCAAGTTCGAGCTCAGAGTTGAGAGCGATTTATTGATACGAGCCTAAGATACTAAACTCCATAGAAAACATATTATACCCATCATTATAATCCAAATACCACGGCACACAACCACTAGCTTAGTTATAGTTCCACCAATAAAAATTACAAACGTATCCTTCACATATCTCAATCAAACGCTGTTTAATTCTACTAATTATGATGGCGATCAATTGCCTTGTTGTCATCGTGAATGGCATTTGATTGCTATCAAGTCAACGTGTTTGCTATGATACTTAAATTTATTGCCAACCTTGATCTGATTGTGGAGTGGACAGAGATGAAAGATAATTATAATCATAGCTCTTAATGTCGATGATTGATGTACTACGCAGTAAGTTTACTAATTTAACTAGGTGGCAGTTTCCTATAGAGCTCTCTGGGACATGCCAGAAGTCGTGAAATAGAAAAGTACTTTCCCACTATTTAGGGAAATAGTATTTCATGCTATCTTAAGCAATTTTTGTTTCAACATTTGTCGTTTTATCATTATCATAAAAATGATAGCACTTCATAATCAGTTGTCCTATGTTTTTGCCAGTGAGAGAGAAGTCTGATAGGTCACCGTAGTGTGGTGAACGATAAACAACTTTGATTCTCATTGCCCGGAAATGACCTTTATCTTTTATGAAACTTAGAGCTTTAAGGAACTTCCACACGAGCTAATCACGATCCAATGAGCCACTCTTGTAGGGAACTTCGTAACTGTTGTGCTATGTTCTGAGGCAGACACGCATCAGTGATTCTCGTGCGTATGTTATTGTCCATGGGCAGCGGCAATCACTTACACTCATATGACTATTTTGTCCGTTTGCCTCCATATTGCATTATAAGAAAAAGTAAAAAACATCCTATATGTGCATAATCACGTGTCTTCTCTCTTGCGTTGCATCAAGAGATGCTTCACGTGCGATCTCCCACGTGAGAGTAGCACGGGGATCTCCTGAGGAGCCGAGAGGTACTCGACGCGAGACAAATTGATGTTTACTTCGTAGTAAGTAGTGGATGGGAGATTATATCACTTTGTTTAGTACCTACTGTATGGGGCATAGAGTATTTTTTGGTCTTCCAGAGTGAACTGTGAACATCACCTAGAAAGTTCCTTAGTCGATTCTGACTCATGAACCCACCAGTAGGTTAGAATGGTAGGTTAGCGGGTAACTGCCCAAATTCACGTGAAGCAAAGCACGAAGATTCGGTAACTAGTAGCATAGGGCAGCTTGACGTTTTTGTTGGAGGACGAATGATCATTCTTATCAGGCATTCAGGTAATAAATCAAGCCTGCACTGTCCTTACCAAACTGGGAAAACTTAAATAATCTAGGTTAAAAATGATCCAAAATAAAGGTATAGAAAAAACTACATATCTCTCTATCCAGCAAGGCCAATGTCGACATTAATAGGCACTCGTCATAGAACTGATGATCTAATGACGATGGAAACTAGAACAATAGCAAGTCAAATTAACTATTACGTGATAAAAAGAATTTATATATCCCGTGCGATCGTCAGCACGTGCTAACATTGTTACTGATTGGATAATCTCGGAGCCGTTGTTTACCGAACCCTTGAGTTTGCACCTTGATCTTGCATTACGATGCAAGGCAGGGATTCTGCAATGACACTCTTCCGCTCATATCGGTCGAGAACGATCTCTTTTGTATGGAAAAGTTTTGACAATTTGTTTGTTAGGAAGAGTTAAATTAAATAATTTAATTTCTTGGGCTGTATATTATGAATGCTAGGGAACGGGTAGACAGATTAATAGGTATACTTTTACTTTGAATGACTCGATTACAAATGCCAACGTCCACAAAATTTGCCCTAGCTGGATTCGAACCCGCGTCCCTTAGTTTTGTCGTTAAGGGCCACCAGACTGACTAGATAGTGAAGCATCAGATGTAAGTGGTCAGCCTAAAAAAGCAAATAGGCAACCATTGGAAAATTTTAAATTTCAACATCATAATGTTTCTCGACGAAGTTCATTGAACTTCAACTTCTCGCAAAAAGAACAATAAAAAGCAGCAAAATTTAATTAAAAACAAGACAGCCGCCGATCGCTTAAGCACGAGTATCAGAGTCGATTTACATTCTCAATCAGATCTAGTCATCGCATTACCGACGGCGTCTTAAGAGGCCTTTTAAGCATTAATTTTGCAAAAAGAAAAACATCAGGGTTCCTTATTAACGAAGAAGCACTGAGAAGCGTTGTGATAAAAGAAAATTTAGTTTTCACGAACAATTTGCAGCAGTGAATTGCACCAGGTTGATTGATTGAGTTAAATATCATGTCATCAATTAAAATTATCGTACTCATCTGGATTACATACATGCAGATTTTGGTAACACAGAGTATTACAAAAATGTGAAAATTAATATTTTAAAAGCCGGAGATTAGGTCTTTTGTAGAAAAAAATATCTCCGTTTACTATCTTAAAAATCCTTTTTTATGCAAAATCAATAGAATTAGAAATAAATATGGAACCCTTCTACCAATGAAGGTCTAACTTGGCGGATTTTTTACTCGAAACATGTTTTTACGCGCTGAGGGGTTATTAGCGATGATGTGGGGAAAATTACCCTCGTATCGACAACTTACATCTTTATAATAACACCCTTTACAACGAGCGGTTTTATCAGTGCGAATTTTCAATAATTCATTCGATAAATACGAATTTTGAGTTTGCAACACATATAGCTTACGTATCAAAAGATGGTGTTTGCTTTTTAATTTCGGACATCATTCTCCTTGATCAAATCAAAACTAAGCAGAGTCGGTGCAACATGATATTTCCTTCCACCTACTGCTCCGTCTTCCAAATTCACTCCTTAAACTCCTCTTTTCCCATTTTCATAGTTTACACAATCCACCCATCTCCTTTTCGGTTTTCTGCGGCTCATTATTCTATCTGCAATATTAATTTTAATTCTGGACAAAGGGGAAAAGGAAACCTTTTTAATTTTGGGACAAAGGAGAAAAATATTTTATCATCAACCCTTCCCGTCTCTTCTTGGAAAATGTTTTAACTTTCCGAATTTTTTGGAGTTTTTGAAGAAATGACATTTTTTTGTGCATACATCCCTATTTCTTTACCAAAGTTATGAATGGAAACCATAGCTATTGTTTAGTGTGTGTGAAGAAGTGTTAATATATATAAATATGTACATAATTGTATCGTGTAAATCCATTGTATTAAACCCTCTGGTCATTACATCCCTGACGTTCGATGATGAAGCAAAGTGATGGATGCGTGATCGATATGTATCAGCAATATCAGCATAGATTACCTTAGATTAACCGATGGAATCATCGTTGCGACAAATAAAGTTATCTTGTACGGTGAGATTAACCGCTTGGGGTAATAGTTGATTCTTGTAGATTAGATTGTTAAATGAAGTACCTGGAAGATCCTGCAAGAGTGTGTGTTTTAGGTCCTAGATTAGAAAAATAGAACAAGATAATGTTTGTTTTTTACTAAATAAAAAATCTTAAGTCAGATGAAAATCGAATCGAAAATTTTGATTGAAAACTAAATTTTGAAATAGTTTTCTTGCCCGTGTTTAGTTGTTTTATTTAATGCGTTATAGTCGTGTAAATCAAAGAAAATATAACATGAATTTTATTATTGCTGACTGGAGTTTTAAAGAAAGGATATCGAATTCGTTGCATTAGAGGTATAGTGACGGATGCGTGATAGATATAATGTATCAGTATAGATTTGCGTGTCTTAGATTGAGCTAAAGGAATTGACGCTGCGATAAATAAAGTTATCTTATTCCACCTTAAGATTAACCGTTCAATGGAATTAACCTTAGTGTTAGTTCAGTTGCTAAGTAATGCTACAGTGTATATAGGTTTATCAAACCTCTTACATTCTTGGACCCATAATCAGATTTTTTAACGAATGATCGAACCATTAAATCATGGTTGTAAACTTTGTTTGTGAATGTCTATCAACTGTGATGATCACTTACCAACTTACCATCAGGCAATCATTATACTGGTTTGCCCGGTTAGGAGGATCTCGTAAAAATCGTTTAGAAACATTTTATGCTTATCGTGTGGTGTAAACGCCGCAATTCAAACAAGATTACCGTACTTACATCCCAGTACAAAATGCGTGCTGTCCACCCGCCTTTTTATCAACGCCACAGATACGAAACAGTTTGTGTTTATGAAATTAATGGCTGGACTAGTGCAGCCCTCCGGCGTCGCTTGATATCGAATGTGAAAGTGAAAATATAGAAAGTGCATGGAAATTCCTATTTATTATTGGTGGATAATGTTTACATACCAGTGTTGATTATTGAGAATCATTTCGTTCATTCCGTGGATTAGAGATCTTATTCTTAAGAGAGGTAGAGCTTAGTGGAACTTCCACTCGAATGAGCAGTTCGTCTGGGAAAGTACCTCCACCTTACAGAAGATCACAGTGAAATAGCACTTCGTAACTGTTGTGCTATGTTTCTGCTTGTGAGTAAGGTCGCTATAGCTCAGTTAGGGAGGTTATGGGGTGTTAATAGCAACGCATCTTTCCATGGGCAGCGCTTTTACTTACCATCAGGTGACTCGCTTGTTCGTTTGACTCCCTATCACATAAAAAAGTATATGTGATAGGGAGTACGAGGAAATACGATGGTTTGATTTAAGCACGTACACACACACACACACACACGTAATAAATAATATTTATAAACACTTTAATGATATAAACTTCAACAGCAGTTGTATGTAGTCTTCTTTGCTGCTTTTATTATATAACTTCTAGTTATAGGAGAATGGTTTCTCCTGGCACAAGTGTTTTCATTAACTTAAAAGTAGAATCCAAACTCAGATATTGTAAACACAAAATTGTAAAGCAATAAAGATTTTTTCATTTTTTTTTCAAGCCCTTTTTTTCTCACCTCAGTTGGCCATCATAAGGCAATCCTTTTCCTTAGTGGTTTAGAAAAACATAATTTTTCATTTATACTTCTTCCCAAGTTGTGGTTGATCGTTGATGCAAGACATGACGAGAAGATTAGTCGTCATTGTCGAAACTCAACTCGGAAGACATTTTAACAACCAGTGGTTATTTATGAAAACAATAAAATGCCTGTAACGGGCATATGATTAGGAAAGGGACCTAGCATTCCGCATTCTCCTCTTATCGCACGATCGGTAGATTTAATTTAATTAATCCCGCTGCGATATGTTGGTAATCCACTATGAACACCCAATTTGTGGGCACCCGCATTTTGAGCACCTATCCATATTTTTGGTATTTTTTAAAATTATAAACAAAGAAAAATTCTTCTTATCTCAGGCGGGGGATTGAACCTAGCACCTCTTTCAATCCGGGCAAGCGCTCTCAATATTAAGGGTGGTGGCGATTGAAAAATTCGCTAGATGGCAATACGTAGGCGTGAGGTCTAACTACTCTGTCATCGGTGGATTTTGATATATCTGTCAATGTCATGTCAAAATTCACCAATCACATACCAGTAAGACCCTACGCCTATCTACTGCCATCTAGCGGATTTTTCATTCAAAAACATTGCGAAAACCCTCATTAAGCTACCGAGACCTTTAATGGACCTGGTGAATTACTCCTTGTTGTTTCCTTAACCCCTAAGTAATGCGCCTAATGCCCGGATTGCCAGAGGTGCTGGGTTCAATCTCACGCCTGAGATCAGATGTAATTTTCTTTGTTTATATTTCTAATAAAAACTCACAGATAACGTTATATAATATTAAGCATGTAAAATGCTTAAAAATAAAATATTATTCGTTTTAAATATATCAAATAGTCCTGCCAAATATACAATTGCGCACAGATTGATATATTTGGCAAGTGGACTAGGCCAGATGCTCAAGTTGCAAGTGTTCTAAAATTGGGTGCCCTAAGTGGAATACCTCCGATAATGCTAGTCAGATGGCAATTATACGGGAACAGTCGTAAAAGTCCGGTTTACACAAGTGTTCGCGACGTTACTGATTTATAAGCGAAATGAGCTTTGAGCAATGCTTCCGAGGAAGAAGACTATTTATTAGTATTATATTGGTCATTTCTTTTTTTATGCTATGCTAGCTTTCCACCGCGGCTTCTACCGCAAAAGTACCCTATTATTTATCCGGACTTCTAACTCTACGTCTGCACAAAACAATCGTTTCAGTAGTTTACGGCGTGAAAGCAGAACAAACAAACAAACCCCCTTTCCGATTAATAATATTAGTAAGGATGGACGCAAACGAGCAAGAGGGTCACCTGATGGTAAGTGATCTCCGCTGCTCATGGACATCAACAACCGCACAAGGGTCGCAGATGCGTTGCCTGCCTTTAAGTTCCACTATCGTCATGTTTGCCGGAACTCTGTAACACAGGGTATCCTAGTACAGGTTCCGCTCTCTCACAATGGCTACATAATTCTGTACTAAATAGTGTTAAGCAACTACAGACTGTATGCTAATGTAGCTTTTGTGATGGAAATAAATGATTTTTATTATTATTATTATTTGTAGGTACTCTTTCGAGATCACGGGTCCAAAGGGACCCGGTCCTTTGAAGCATGCGTGGGGCCAAAGCCAACAGCGCAGAGGCTTTTTTGTACCATTTGATCTAAATGAAATGTGTACATCTGCCAGGTTCTATCTCTGACTAAATACAGATCTAGTCAAAGACAGCACCTGGCAAATGTAAGAACTATTGCAGAATGAAAAGGAAAACAAAATCCAGGTCTATTGAGTGTGGTTTGATGGTTTGATTATCTGGGCTATGGGTTGTGACAACGGACGTCTGCCATGCAAAATGTCTCAATGTTTTACTCCTGGCAGACGGTGACTCGCCTCCCAATGGATGTTATCATCTTTTTTTTCCATTCAAAAAGTGGTTCTCCTAACACTAACAATCAGCATATTCAAAAATACCAAAATAACGAATTAGCGAAATCAGACCAAGTCTAAATTCTAGTCAGTACACGTGTGTCATAGCCAAATAAAATCCAGGAAAATCTCCACCCAAATAATTTTACGCAAATTGAACATCGCGTAATAGAAAATTAAATTTCAAAGAAATTCTCAACGTGGCCGATGCATTAGTCGGTCGTGTTTTAAAAATAAAATTCCTACGATTTGTTGGGAAAAACTGTCTATTTTAGTCACGTAAGGTCGACAACATGAGAATCCCGGACTATATGAACTATTTACAGTCTGTTGACACTGAGAAAGAAAACATTCGTATGTATTACTCGTATATTTATTCCATTATATGAAATTGATGGAACTTCGTAACTGTTGTGCTATGTTTCTGCTGGTGAGTAAGGTCGCCAGAGCTCAGTTGGGGAGGGTATGGTGGTTTTAAAGGCAGGCAACGCATCTGCGACCCTTGTGCGGTTGTTGATGTCCATGAGCAGCGATTAGCACTTGCCATCAGGTGACTCTCTTATTCATTTGCCTAGTTCTCAACATAAGTTCTTTGAAATAAGATGACGATATTTTTCTTATAAATTACTCGCGGCCCGCCCCGGCTTCGCCCGTGGTACTTTTCCACTATTTAATGGATGATATTATACATAAAAACCTTCCTCATGAGTTATTCTATCTATTAAAAAAAACCGCATCAAAATCCGTTGCGTAGTTTTAAAGATTTAAGCGTTCATAGGGACATACAACAGACAACATGACAGAAAAAGCGACTTTGTTTTATACTATGTAGTGATATTTCTTCATCCGACACCTCGAAGCAATGACCTTCTGTCAAGAGCCGCCCGCAAAAAAGCCTCAGATCAAATATCTGAGTAAAAACTTAACAGTTATGCCTTTTTAAATACAATGTCAATTTGTAAGGCCAAAAGCGTGGTAAAATTCAAGTAATGTTTCATTGATGCTAATCAAATGCAATATTATATATTTTTTAATGTTATGAAGTCACAGACGCGTTGTCTGCCTTTAAGACTTAATACCCTCCCAACTGAGTTCTGGCGACCTTACTCACCAGCAGAATCATACTACTCGTACAACAGTTACGAAGTGTTATTTCACTCTGGTCATCTGTAAGGCCGAGGTACTTCCCCAGACGAGCTGCTCATTCGAGTGGAAGATCCACTAAGCTCTACCTCACTTAAAATTTGAATTTATATGGACGTTTAATGATTATTTCATTGATACGTTTATATAATATGCATTATGTTTTTTTAATCACGTGGACAAAACGTGCCTTAAAACATTAGTTTAGTTCAACCAATAATTTGCCGTCAGTCACAAATCAACCAACTGTCAAAACTAAAAACAACAAATTAGTCCAAATTATTTCAAACTCATACATAATCGCATCTTATTATCTCATAAGTGTTCATTTAATGTCTTATTTTCGTATAATAAACCTTGGATGAGGCTGAAGTTCTTGTATATTTATAATATTGTTGCTATTGACCGTTTGGTTAAAAATATTAACACTTACCATTGACCTGATTTGCTCTGATCTTTGCATATTTGTTCTGGAATTCCTGTGAAAGCTACTGATTTGATATATTGGTTTGCTAATTTTATACCAGAACGATTAAACACTAATATATTTTTATATTATGCTAAATTGATGATGAATCATTTGAGGATAATAATAACGATACCTACTTCTTCTTTAATGTCGCAAAAGAATCTAATTTCAAACTGTTTCAGTGTAATGGTAATGACGATACACAAAGCAATAAAATTAATATATTTTTTTACTTTGTTCAATAATTGCGACATTGAACTGACACTAACAGAACCGGTATCGTAGTACTAACTCATTTATATTTTATGTCTTCAAATATAAATGGATTTTATCTAAATTTTCCATTTATTAAGGTCTTTATTAAAGAATAAGAGCTTTTAAAGAGGCCTAGAACCACCAGTGGACTGCTTGGCTTTCGTTGGTGTATATCTTAACATAGCCTCTCTTAAGCATTGGAAGACGTTCCTATCAACCTGCGTCAGACTTGTTCTATGGACTAAAATAGTCTTGTATTATTGTTTAGCCTAGACTTACGTTTTAGAACTATAATTACCGTTGTTTAAGTAGCGATGGCCCTTCTGAACTTATGATCTCATATCCGTTTGTATGAATACCTGAGGAGTTATTCAGATACGAAAACTGATATTTATTTGTTGTAACGAAACTCAAGTAAAGCAATAGATAATAAAAGATCTTTTGATTTGACGGGCCCGTTGATCTAGTGGTCAGAGACCCTGGCTACAAAACCAAGGGTCGTGGGTTCGAATCCCGCTAGGGGCAAATGTCGGTGTGATGAACATTGGCATTTGTACTCGAGTCATGGATGTTTATAATAGTACTAGCGGCCCGCCCCGGCTTCGCCCGTGGTACTTGTCCACTATTTAATGGATGATATTATACATAAAAACCTTCCTCATGAGTTACTCTATCTATTAAAAAAACCGCATCAAAATCCGTTGCGTAGTTTTAAAGATTTAAGCGTTCATAGGGACATACAACACACATAGGGACAGAAAAAGCGACTTTGTTTTATACTATGTAGTGATTAAAGTATGTCTATCCGTTCCCTAGCAGCATTAGCACAAGATGCTAGGGAACGGAACTAAGCTCGAAGAGCTTAGTTTGGGGCTAGGCAATTGGTGTGTTAGTCGAAGGCATTTATTTATTTATCTACACGATATATTACTTCTTTCCAAAGCCGGTAATATGATCAATCTGTATTTTGATAATTTGATGATTTATAAAGGCATGTCTGAAGCCTACATGAGTAAAGAACAATTTTTATATGTTTGTTATGATAACATGTATAATTGTATAACTATGATCATAATATATTCGAGTATGGAACTATGCGAATCCGTTGCAAATTCTCCAGTCACGAATCACGATCGCTTAGCGTTGCTTCGTCAAACTGTTAGCACACCGGACTTTCCAACCACTGTGGACCCAAAATGGCTGACTGTGTGACATCATTGTGGGATGTGCATTTGACCATGTGTGATTGAGAGTTTCATGAGGCATGTTGCTGAGATATACGATCAGTAGTCGCAAAGGGAAGTGAAGTTAAACGAAATGTTCTTAATTCTGTAGCATTCAGAGATGCACTTAAAAATTGACAACATATTATACAAGTACTTAGTTGTATTTAAATACAAGTATGTAGTTGTATTTATTGTCGATTTTTCAGTGCATACAGTAACAGCGTACAGATTGATTTCACTATCAACTTCGGAAATCGTTAATCTAGGTTATAACTCGGACTCTTGTTCAAAGTCATTGTGCGACTCATCCCGCGGGATGAGATACTTACGGGATGAAACAATGATGCCCCCGAAAAGTCAAGAAACTTGTTTGAGAAACTCTCTTTAATTGCCAAAATACATTGAATTTGTTGTCAAAACAAATAATTCCTTTTTTTGACTCTTATTATGCAGCTACTTTAATGTATAATTAGTTCTAGTTTGATATTGTTACTTCATTGCATACAACCCATAAACATAATGCAAACTAACAGATGAAAAATCTGCTCATTCCATTATGAGGAGGTGTTATAAATGTGTACCATCTGTACTATAATATTCTGAAGCCATGCATTTCGTCAAAACTCCAATATCTTTATCTGCGTAATGGTGAAAAGTAATCGTAAAGATATTCCTAACTTTACGACTCCTATTGTATCGCTATTCTATTGTCTATTAATTATTTTTACCTATGCAAGCCCAGGCATTCTTCATAAGAATTTAAGTTTATTATTCTTCCAATTGACGTAGGTATGAGTAATAAAATATACAATGGCTGTGTAAATTTTCACATGATTGATAAAATCTATCAGTATGTAGAGAATCTGTTTTAAGAGAAACGAGAAATTTTTTTCTTGAACATAGCTAATATAAACATACTTTAAGTTGATGCACATACTTTAGTCTTAATTTTACACATAAATAACGGCTTTTGACTTTAAGTTTTATCATCCTACCTGCATTTGCATTTTTGTTGCAAAACCCCCACGAGTTGCGGTCTAAAATTAACTACCTACCTACTTAAACGTATACAACAAAAAAGGAGTGTCCTATTATGCCCTTACTGCACTAACAGAGAAAAAATGCAAACATGTTAGGTACCTACTGATATTGACGAGAAGTGTCATCAAACATCTCGTTTGCAAAAACCCCACGAGTTGCGTTCAAAATTTAACTTCTTACATCACTCTTGTATTTGAATACAAACTTAGAAAAAACACTTATACTGCAACAAGAGCCAACCTGTACCCGATTGCAAACTTAGAAAAAATCACCAATTTTACAAGATTCAATAGTATCTACAGATGACGTCATCCCGTAAAATACTCAAAGCGCACTGACAATTAGCGCTTGACGGCTTTCATTGTATTGCATTGTATTGTATTGTGTTCTACGTCACAAAAACACAATCACTTGTTTTGACGTGATTCTGGTCATCTCAGTTCGTGTCCGAATCTTCGGACGGACGGTTGTCTCCGATAGTAAAAAATAGTTTGTGTTTTGTTTCGAATAGTGATTCGAATTTGTGTTTCGTGTTGTTATAGTGAAATGGGATTTTGAGAAAGTTAATGTAAGTGTTTTTTTGGTGATTTTAAAAGTATAATGATAGAGACATGTGTTTTTATTTCAATAAAGGAATGGATGAATGCGCTTGCGCACGTGATTAATTATTAAGAGTTTATTTTAATACATTAAAGTTTTGGGGCTAACAAATAGCTAACAGTGTCTTTTCTACATTCAAAATAATTAAATATTTTATCATTTATCTAAGAGATAATTTTTCTTTTTGATTTATCGAACATATTAGTAAATTTGGGTGAAAATAAATAAAATATCTTCAGCTCATAGGTAGAAGTTTTCGCTTTTAGTAGGTATGCATTAAATAAAGGTTGTGAAAGATATACAGAAAAAAACTAACATGCAAAGTCTAGCTATGCCTTAGAGTAGTATTCTAGAAATATAGATCAATATTATTTCTTAGCCATATCTATCATGCTTTCACATCGACTTCTTATCTATGTTTAAATATTTCAAATAACTATCCATCTTAGCAACTTAAGTTTCTAAATAGATAAACTAGTAAGTGATTACCTAGTTAACTTAAAACTAAACGAGATTAGCCATGGCATTTCGTAGTCACCTTACTTTGTGCGAGGAGCAAAAGTTACAATCTCACCCAAAAATAAAAATAAACAAACAATATTTAGTCAACGGGCCCTTTGGGTAAGGATCTCTGAACACTAGACCAACGGGCCCTTTTAAAAAAGAATTTAAATAAGTCTATCCGTTCCCTAGTATCCGTAGTTCAAGCTTTGATCTAAGTTTGGGACAAGGCAATTGGTGTGTCTGTCCAGGGATTTTTTTTGTTTATTTTTTTATTCATTTTTTATTTAATATAATAGAGCTGAAGCGTTTGTTTGTTTTTTTGAACGTGCTCATCTCAGGAACTACTTGTTCAAATTGATACATAATTTTTTTTGTGTTGGATAGTCCATTTTGTCGTGGAGGTTTTAGCTATAATAAAACAGTATGCGTGCGGAAACAGAAATCCACTTATACTTATAAAAAATTGGCCAAGTGCGAGTCGGACTCCCGCACTGAGGGTTCCGTACAAATACTATTTTTGACGTATTAAAAAAACTGCTGAATAGATTTCGTTCAAACCAATTTTCGTTGGTAGTTTTTATGGTAATGTACATTACATATTTATTTCAGTCTTATCATCCTCTTATTTTAGAAGTTAGAGGGGGGGGGACACACTTTTTTCCACTTTGGAAGGGTCTGTCACGCAAAGTTTTCACTTAAAAAAAAAGTGATATGAGAAACCTTAATATAATTTTTAAAGACCTATCCATAGATACCCCACACGTATATGTTTAATTAAAAAAAATATTTCGAGATTCAGTTCTTACTATGGGGACCCCCCACTTTTTTTATTTTTTTTTTCTATTTTCGTGTAATAACCTTGTTGCGGTTCACAGAATACATCCACCCACTAAGTTTCAACAGTATAGTACTTATAGTTTCGGAAAAAAGTGGCTGTGACAGACTGGCGGACAGACAGACAGACAGACAGACAGACAGACATGACGAATCTATAAGGGTTCCGTTTTTTTTGCCATTTTGGCTACGGAACCCTAAAAACAGGCCATTTGTTGAACCTTTTCAGTAAGTACTTCTACTTCGCAGGCCATTCACTTCGATCAAAGTGCTAGTAGGTAAAAAGTTTTAAGTGCAAACAAAGTTAGTAAATCATTTTGGAAAGTAAACACATAAGAAATTCATTTGCAGTACCTAAATATGTTTATTTTCATTTAAAGATAGTTGGTATGTACATTATTTTATTGTATTTCCATTCTTTGGTAGTGCAATCGCCCGAATTGTGTAAGGTTGAACAAATCCTTACGTGTGTACCTAATACTCTTGTTTTAATGTTATTGTTTAAGAGAGATAATAATACTTGCATTTTATTTAGCTTATTAATGTACCTAATTAGTTATAGAAAATATAAACATACTTCAGTTTTTAAGACATTTTGCAGTGCCCTTGCAGGTTTCTTGTTTGTAATTGTAACTCTATATTTTAAGACCTTGTAACGCAGCAAGAAAGCAATAAAGAATATAAATATGAATAGTTTTAACAGTTCAATGCAAGTTTTCTCGTCTCTACTCGAAACAAATTATTGGGACAATAGTTCACTGAACAGTGAAATTGTACGCCTCATTTATTTACTTGTTAAAATATCTACCTGGTCAGGAATCCTGGTTTTAAAGCCCCGGGAAGGGTAGTGTAGAATTGTTCGAACGCAGTTAGGGTAAAACACAGGGCAGATGAGTCAGAAAAGCTCGCCATTTTTTCGGTTGCAAAATGCAGATTGATATCGTCGGCCAAACCTCGTAACTCTATCAGATCAAATTTTACAAGAGACACAAAATAACTTCACCACGTAAAAACTTGTGACACAAATGAATGGCAATGTCATTCGAAAAAAATGGAAATACGAGATCCGACACTTTAAGCCGACGATATTACGAGTATATCGCAACTACTTAGGGAGGCTTAATAAATGCCTTAAACACTATTGCTTAGCCCCAAACTAACCTCGAAGCTTTTACTATAGATGCTGTGGAATGGATAGACATACTGAAATACCTCTATAAACATCCATGACTCGAGCATAAATGTCGATGTTCACACAAACATTTGCCCCTAGCGAAGACGCGACCCTTGGTTCGGTAACCAGAGTCTTTGACCACTAGAACAAAGGGCCCGTCAACGTTGTTTAAACTGTTATAATCATCAGCCTATTGCAGTCCACTGCTAGACATAGAACGCTCCCAGGGCTCCCCACTCAGCCCGATCCTCGGCGACTCGCATCCAGCTCCTGCCAGCTATCCTCCGCAAATCGTCACTCCACTTCTTAAACTGTTTATTAACATGCTACTTCTTTTGTTACAGATAAATCAAGATGACGTAACACGACATCCCTAGAAAACAAGTGAAAAATAGTGAAGTGCAGTTCCGAATTTTTTTTTATCGATAAAATC
This sequence comes from Nomophila noctuella, assembly GCA_958496325.1. Lineage (NCBI taxonomy): Eukaryota > Metazoa > Arthropoda > Insecta > Lepidoptera > Crambidae > Nomophila > Nomophila noctuella. Next base: position 1,843,402 of record OY292504.1, read on the forward strand.
GAAAATCAGTGTCTATGTGTGAGAAAACGGTGCTCGGTGTTAGTGAGAAGATGACGAACATTACTCCGGAGACCAGGATCATGATGATGAGGTCCGTGGACGGACGGAGCACGTATAGAAGACAGGTGAGATTTGCTTCTTTTTATATTATGGGCAGTTTTTATTAAAGGCAGACATGTTGCGTCGACCCCGCCTAGTGTGGGATAAGGGCAGGAGGATGATTGATGATGATGATGATATATTTTAAGGGCTTGGTCGATGCTATGGTACAAACGTGCCTCCGGATTGTCAAATTTGAAGATCAAACCAGCTATAAGGTAGTAATGAAGGGGAAGAAATGATATTTTTTTCGGAAAAAAAATATCGATAACACTAATTTTTGCTACATTGCTTGTATAACACTGAACTACAGGTGTACTGAAACGACACAATACGTGATATATTATGTGAATGTTTACCTTACACCAAAAAACTTAAATCTTGCTGTTCAATTTAAAAGGATATGTTGCATTTTTTATATATGTGGTTTACAAGGGTTGTTTTTTATGTTGTGTCCTTGATTGACGGCGATCATTTACCATCAGGTGACCTTCGTCCTTTTCTTTTTGCATAAACGAATGTTTACTATATGAAAAAAAAGCGAATTTCTCGCTAAACATAATGGAGTTGTTTGCCATTGCTTTCTCCAATTCACACTATTCAACATTCTACAAACATGCAAATATCCTCATGATGCTTTCCTTCAAGTTGAGTTGCTACGAATTCCACACATACATATTTTTTGGCAAACAATATTACCATTCATAGGTGTTTTGTGCTCAGATTTGAACCAATGACCTCAGACATAAATGAAGGTGAGATTTAACCTAGCTTAGTCATGGTCAAGGCTACCGACATCTGAAAAGACCTTGCAAGTCTTTGCCATTTGTGAATTATAGTTTCCAAGTTCGTGGACCATAATTTAAAGTTAATTTGAAACTATAAATAGCTGGCCACACTCTATCAAACATATATTTCGTTTTGAATTTAATAATGTTAATTAAGATCTAGGAAACTACCTTAAGCAAAATAAAAGCCACTTTGAAATACCTAACGCAATTTTTTTTGAGCTGAGGAGTCAAACTAAGGACACCGAGTTATGGGCTAGCATATGAAAAATTAGGTCAATAAAACTTTATGAACCTTAATCGTTTAGCTACAAGTAAAACAATCAAATCCGCGAGAAAAAGCTAGCTGTTTAATAAAGCCCTTATTAAACCAATTAAAACAACAGCCGTATATTTTCAAAGCGACATTAATCCTATATTTATCTCCCTCTTGCCAAACTTGTGCAGTTGGGATAGCATTTATTAACCAGGGCATAAGGGTTATTTCATAGTGTCCGGGATGCTAGTTAGCGTGGTTTAATAGAGACAGAATGTATGGCAGTGTGCCGGTCGTCGACCTCACGAAATGCGCTGTACAATCTAGTGAACGCTTTCAGATAAGTGCGTAGTGATGTGCCGATAGTCGATATATCGATAGTTGAAGAAATATCGTGAATATTATTTTAGGTGATATTGAGATTGACTAATAATAAGACATTTTTGCTCCATGAAATTTATTTTGTTGAATGCACACAATTAAATGTAAATCATGTGTTTAACAAGCTTAATCGACCAATGACTAATATACAAACAGTTAAAGGTTTCGATGGCTTTTTTAAATTCCCACGCTTAACAAGGATCAAGCCATGCTTATTCCGTAAGTACAATCTACAAGTTTCTTACCTTGCTAATCCTTTCAAATAAAAGAATGGCAGCATATTTTATTCCTTGTGTGGTTGCTCTTAACTTGAGAAAACTTGCACTGACATGCTATAATGACGATATGGCGTCCTCTAACTCCTTTTTATAAAAGTAAACGCTTAAGGTTATTATTGAAGGTGATCAATGTCCTCAATATTTCATAAATTTTTAACTGCGTTGCAATTAACTATTAATTTATTTCTCTCGTTTTCCCCATCAATATCTCTTTGAGTAATTTTCAATTAAATAAGTTGAAAATTAATTGCTCAGATCAAATTACCAAAGCATCAATTTTGCCAATAAAACAATTCAATATTTGTAAAAGTCAAAGTCACGTAACAGTGAAAGGGTGTCGACGTTTCAGTGAAAGTTCTCATTGATTTATCGACAGGGCTTGTCGGACGTTATCTATCGAGTCGTTGAATTAAAATTAAAGGCTCGAGACAATCGGAACAGGTTGGCAAATAAACATGAGGATTTATGAACGTTGGAGTTATTAGTGAAAGTGTAAATCTGTTGAGTTAGAAGTTGTCGGTTAGATGTCTTAGAAATAAGTATTGCGGATTATGTGATACTTAAATTTACTACATAATTACTTGTGACGTAACAATACAAGTTGTTTCTCACGTCGATAATTAAAGAAAGTATCGAAAAAAATACGTTTTAAAAAAAGTTTCTTGGCGCTTTTCTCGATAGATTACCAAATCTGGTGTTAAAATTATTGTTCATTTTGATAATTATTGACTATTTCATGTGAATTTCTGAAACTCATAAATTGGGATCATTTAATTCTTCCTTCAATAAACACTATTTTATTCTTAGTCAAAGCAACATAATACTACCACAAAAGTACAGCTCACTCTCAAAAGTCATATAGACTAACATTTTCATCGATATCGATACACCTTATATTTCCGCCACGTCCCATCCCTAGCAGCCCATTCACACTCGCACATGGTGTTTGGAACATTGATCGATTCTGTACACGACGCGCACTCGATTCGAAACACCCTATATATCTCGGTAGGAATGTAAGCTGTAACACGTAACGTGTTACGTGGGACGGGTTAAGCATAGGAAGTGATATTATTGGGACTAGTTTCGTGGTAGGAAAGAATAAAATATTGTAAAGTAAAGTAAAGTATCAGCCTATTAATGTCCCACTGCAGGGCAAAGGCCTCTATCACTTGAAATCATGTTTTCGTTACAAAGACGGGTTTTGGCTTAATCACCACGCTTGCCAAATGCGGGTTGGTGATCACAAACACGGGCTGTGTTCAGAAAAATCAACACAAAGTTTGCCCGACCCGGGAATCGAACCCAGGACCTCGAGACCAAGGCCTGGTACTAAAACCACTAGACCATCGAGGCGTTATCGTAATAAAATATTGGTTTGTTATAAAATACTACTACCGCCCGCGTGGGTTACGGTTTCCCCACTCATATGTATATAATATGGCCTAAAGCCTTCCTCGTCAAATGGACTATCCAACACAAAAATATTTTTTGAAAGCGGACTAGTAGTTTCTGAGATTAACACGTTCAAACAAACAAACTATTAAGCTTCATTATATTAGTATAGATTCGGTTCTATCCCACGATTAATTATCCACTGAGCAATTGTCACGAAAGTTCGAAAACAATTTCGTAACAGCTGCTTGCTTGGCTAATGACCGATTGTTGTTTAGATAAGTTATTATTATTACGAGTATATTATAAGCTCGATGGCACCTTGGTTCGATTGCAAAGTTGAACAACTTTCGAAGAGGCCAGTCATCGGATAGGTGACCGAAAAATTACATCTCGAGCGCCTTCGAGCTTCGAAAAGCACGTAAAGCCGTTCGTCGTGCGCCTGATCTCTTTACGGTCGTGTCAAGATGCTGTCCCACCGAACTATTAGAGTGAGGGAATAGGGAGTGCGCTTGTGCACTATAATACATCCTGCGTACTTGGCTAATCGTGGGATTGGCCACCATGGTCGAAAACGGCCGGAATGGTTTTTATATTATATTTATATTTATAAGTATATGACACCCCATTTTCTCCCCCCAGATCCTGGCAGCTCTAGCAGTATCCCTGGGCCCGTTCTCAGCCGGCCTGAGCAAGGGCTACATGTCTCCAGCCATCTCCTCCATGCAGGAACCTCACGTCCAGGATGGTTTCCCGGTCAGCGATCAGCAGGCTAGCTGGATAGCTAGCTTGAGTTTACTTGGTGAGTGTTGTTTCTTTTGTTTAAGTTTTTGAGACACAAAATGCGCCTTGCAATTATCAGGCCTATAAAAAATAAAACTACTGTAAAACGGATAGAATCGCGGTATAATTTTAAACTACATTATTACTGGAAAACTTGACGTTTCGGCTTCTTTTCAGCAGCTCTTAGCAGCAGACCAATTCTAGTCGTTAAAAAGTTATTTCTTGAGACTTCAATAATGGGGAATATGCATGAATTTTTTTTAATCGTTTATATGTTTCTACTAGTTATTACATTACCAAACATAAAAATATCACGTCCAAAATATAAACTATTATGCAAAAAATTAAATATTAAAATCGCGATCAATTTAAACGCGGCCATTTTGGCGCGCTGGTGCGTGACGTCACCATTACACGAGTTCGATGTCAACAGCAAAGGGTTTGGTTTACAAAATTACCAAAAAATAAATAAAGTGAGTGAATATCGACTGAATTACCATGGAAAAGTACAAAAAACCATATTATAAACATTGTGTCGTTCCTATGTGTCCAAATAACATCAACACTGCACCTGACAAAGTGTATTTCCTTATGCCGAAAGGTGAAAATCTAAGGAAAAAGTGGTGCAAGGCGATGAGAAGAGACAATGTATCGTGTTTGAGCTGTTTATACTGGTGTGCTCGATGGCGCAGTGGTTAGCGCACTCCGCCTGCGTTTGCTAAATTTAAGTAACGTTCGCAGATGCCAGTCATCGGATGGGTGACCGAAAAATTTCATCTCGAGCTCCTCCGTGCTTCGGAAGGCGCGTTAAGCCGTTGGTCCTGCGCCTGATCTCTCTACGGTCATGTCAGATTGCTGTCCCAGCGAATTATGAGAGTGAAGGAATAGGGAGTTCACCTGTGCTTGCGCACTCACTTGTGCACTGTAATATATCCTGCGTACCTGGCTGATCGTAAGATCGGCCGCCATGGCCGAATACGGCCGAAGGGTATTATTATATTTATTACTGTTGTGAAGATCATTTCAATGTACGTAAGGATATTAAAAAAGTAAAAAACATATCCTACTAGGTACTATTATAAAGGCGAAAGTTTGTAAGTATGGATGTATGGATGTTTGTTAATCTTTCACGTAGAAACTACTGAATGGATTTGAATGAAACTTTACCACAATATAGCTTATACATCAGAATAAGACATAGGCTATAGCTTATACATCAGAATAACACATAGGTTACAATTTTTGAGGTCGTAAAAAAAATTATTACGGAATCGAAATCCACGCGGACGGAGTCGCGGGCGGCCGCTAGTACAAATATAAATATTTACAAAACTATGAAAACGATCATTTATCAAACAAATATGTACATACTATAACTAATTTACCCCGCAGCTTTTACTCCTCTGAGTTCAGCAGACTTATAATCTGGATTTGAAGCGAAATACGTGGCCATCATAAACACGTCGATTTTCGGAAGATTATCCGACTGCGCTTTTACGAAACCGGTTTCAGTCGTTCTCTAAGTCCTTCTTCACAATTAATTAATATTTTGAACACATAAAACTATTAACTTAAGATAAAAACAGCGACACTATACAATAACAATTATTCCTCAAAAAAGAAACCATACAAATAGCTTGTTGACAGCAGACGTCTCGTGTAAAATAGACGTCACGCCTTGTTCCACCAATGTGTTGCGTTTCGAAAATTTGCGCGGTAATATCAAAACAGCCACTTTTTGATGACTAATTTTCATTATTAAATTAAAATAAATTCTAAAAATAATTGTACAGTGTGTTTTCAGTAGCAATAAATGTTACAAAAAAAAACATTTTGTCCATATTTAAGTCACGTGCATATTCCCCATTGTTTAGGTATAGAAGATATCATGTTTAAAATTAAAATAATTTACTCACCTCAAGACACAGCAAAATAGCACTTCGTAACTGTTGTGCTATGTTTCTGCTGGTGAGTTAAGTCGCATAGGTCATTTGGGGAGGGTATGGGACCTTAAAGGCAGGCAACGTATCTGCGACCCTTGTGCGGTTATTGATGTCCATGGGCAGCAGTGCTCACTTCGTTCGGTACCATCAGGTGACCTTTTTGTTCGTTTGCCTCCCCAAAACATAAAAACAACTCCCTACACTAAAGATGTAGCACTCTGAAACCATACTGCAACTATAAAACCCATTTTTATTTTAGTTTTAGTTACTTTTATCACTCGCATAGTCGCCATTTTGAAAATATGTTTATATAGCTCAGCATAACAGCAAACTTTTACAAAGCAAAAAGTCGCAAATGATACGAATACAAACAGATAACGACTTCGCTGTGCTATTCAGAATAAAAGTCAGCAACAGTTATATCACAGTCTGTTGTGTTACATGATACATCCGGCCACATTATACATGTTGGAAAAAAAAAATCTACTAATATAGTACAAATGAAAGAGCGATGGTGGCCTAGTGGTACGGACGGCGCCTCACATACGTGAGGTCCGCGGTTCGAATCCGGGCCCCCACCTCTGGATTTTTCGAAATCTATGTGTGGATTTGTGCCATTAGCTCGGCGGTGAGGGAAAACACCGTGAGGAAACCTGCACATTCAGTGATTTCTGAATTTAGTTCAGTTAGTTCTGAATGTGTAACCATGATCCAATCTGTCTGGTTCCCCTCTATGGGTTACGAAGGTCTGATGGCAGTCGCTTCACTGTAATAACCAGACTTGCCAAATCCTGGATCATGGTCAAAGCGGACCCCGTATAGAAACGGGATAAACGCTAGGAAGAAAAGACTAATATAGTAAAAATACCTACCGTTTGCCGACTATGGCGGCTGATCTTACGATCAGGAAGTATTATTGTGCACAAGTGAGTGCGCAAGCACAGGTGCACTCCCTATTTCCTCACACTCATAGTGCGGTGGGACAGCAGTCTGACACGACAGTAGTAAGATCAGGCGCAGGACTAACGGCTTAACGTGCCTTCCGAAGCACGGAGGAGCTCGAGATGAAAATTTTCGGTCACCCATCCGATGCGAAAGTTGCTTAACTATAGCAACCGAAGGCTGTGCACGTTAACATACACGTGAGAATATACCAATTCTACCACGCTTAATAAAAAGTTCAAGTATCAATCACTAAACCATATTAAAAATGAGCTGTGTTTTAAAAATCAGGCACTAACTTTTACCTACCCGGAAATCGAACTCAAAACCCATCACGTCACGATCGCTGCAACGTGCAACTTATACGCTACGGAACCATAACTTGTGTATTATTCTACTACTTATGTCTATCTACTTAGGAAATAATCGGATTACCACTAAAGCTATTAAGTACCAATCCATGTTAGCAGATTACATAGGTTTAAGCCCTTCGATCTACAGATTTTCTCTACATTTTATTTGCTTCAATGTAAAACGTTGTGTAACGTTTTATTTATTATGAAAGTAAAGATATCGTTTGAGAAAGACCAATCCACACGTTTTTAGGGTTCCGTAGCCAAATGGCAAAAAACGGAACCCTTATAGTTTCGTCATGTCTGTCTGTCTGTCTGTCTGTCTGTCTGTCTGTCTGTCTGTCTGTCTGTCCTGGCTCGTTCTCCGCCGTTTCTGAACCGATTGCCACGAAAATTGGTGGAGAGATGTATAGTGATAATTCAAGAATTGGTTTTTAAAATAATCGAAAAATAATTATTTTTACCCCCCCTCCCATACAAAGAAAAGTAAATTCGAAAAAAAAACTTCGACTTTCCCCATCGTGTGGGGTATCGTTAAAAAGGTATTTTTAAATACAATAAAACTTGCCTTGAAACCATGTGGATCAAACAACCCAGTCTCGAGATATATTAATACAAAGTTAAAAATAGAGCGTCCCCCCCCCCTTAACTTTTGAAATACTACTACAATAATTTTGAAAAAAATGTCCTGTATACCTCCAAGTAAGTACTTTCAACGAAAACTATAGCGAACTCTGTATCATACATAGTTATTTTTATACAACTTGACCAACTTATGACGTGCAGTTGCCCTTACTAAATGGTGTCTTAAGCGGTCGGGCCATCTTTTAGCTACGGAACCTTTTCATGGGCGTGTCCGACACGCTCTTGGCCGGTTTTTTTTTAGACTATTATAGCATTATAAATAAAAAATATAAGAATTGTACTCGTATCCGTGACGATGGTCGCGGGTTCAAATCTGCTAGCGGCAAAAGTTTGTGAGATCGGTACTTGAACTTGAGTCGAAGATGTTTAAAAAAATATGTCTATTTGTTCCCTAACAACCATAGTAAAAGCTTCAAGCTAAGTTTGGAACTAAGCAATTGGTGTGTTAGTTCGGGTATTTTTAATTTCTTTTGATTATTAAGGTTTGTTTTTAATAATGGCCGCCCGCGACGCCGCACGCGACGTTTTCAGTTTATAGTATAGCCTTCCTCGTCAAATGGACCATACATAAAATTAAGAATTTTTCAAATCGGACGTAGTTCCTGAGACTACCGCGTTCAAACAAAGAACAAAAAACTCTTCAGCTTTATTATCTTAGATTTCAACACATTACATACAACAGTTTCTAAATAAAAGAAGGATTTTTTACCACATTTTGAATACTGGAAGAGAACAAGGTTAATCTACAATTCATGGGAACTAATCAAATCTATCTATAAAGCACGGGATGAAATGTTACTTTCTAAATAATTGTATTTCTACGGATAGGCAAAACATAGTGATAATTTTAATTTATATGTAAGACCAAAATTTGAACTACATATGTTTGAAAAATATAATGATTTAATTTGATCCTACTACTATTATAAAGGCGAAAGTTTGTATGTATGGATGTATGGATGTTTGTTACTCTTTCACGTAAAAACTACTGAATGGATTTGAATGAAACTTTACCACAATATAGCTTATACATCAGAATAACACATAGGATATTGGAAATCGAAATCCACGCGGACGGAGACGCGGGCGGCCGCTAGTTTGAAATAAAGTGGTAGCATTTAAAACCATGCTGTTCCCTCCCAAGTCCAGTAAACGCCCGATTCGCAGATAAATCACTGCCCAAATCCGTCATTCTGATTCAAACAAACATGGCGTCGCGTGCGCAGCCGATCCGTCTTGCGCGGTTATTTATTGCGGCCGACTGTACTCTGTTATGATTACATGCACATGGATTTAGTTTGTGTTAAGGTGGGGTACAGTCAGCATTAGCAATTACTGTGTAGAATACCGATTATTGACAGGGACCAAGTTTTATGAATTTATCTTTAGTTATATTAATAAAGTACAGTATATTATCTGCCAATTAAAAGTTTTCTCTAGGGACTTCATAGTTTCAAAGATGGGTTTTGGTGCAACCACCAACCACAGAAAAACCGACACAAATTGTGCTTCACCCGGGAATAGAATCTATTATAATGGCCAATAAAGTCGTTGTGGGTCTTACAATTATCACGACACCCTATGAGGAATACTACTCAGAAAACAGTTGATATTTCTACACTAATATTTTAATTAAAGAAGAAAGATTTGTATTTTTTGTGTTACGAATAAACACAAAAACTACTGGACCAATTTGAATAATTATTTCACTGCTGGCTAACTACACTATCCCCGGTGAACATAGGGTACTTTTGATTCTGGAAATGTGGGGGGGAACGACGGGATATTTGAAAAAATCAATAACGCGCGGATGAAACCGCGACGGAAGGCTAATTCTCTATAAGTAAGAAAACCACACGCAAGTCTGCTAACCAATACAGTAGAGTTCTTGCGGTAATCTTACATGGTAAGCCATTTATGAACGATTTATTCGAAGGAATTCAACAGTTAATTGTGATTGCAACGTGTAGACAGAATAATTGCATTATATATGAGCTTTGTTACTGCATTTGCCACTTTGCTGATTTATGTTGGTTTCGTTTTAGCGTAACTGTTATTTAGTATCTTGATAAGCCTTTATTAGGACGGAATAAATACATGTTTTTGCTTTAGCTTTTAACGCTTTTAAATGTAGTTACTTAAGATTTAACCGTCTATGGTAATATAATGGATGTTAATCTACTTCTTAAAGACAAATCTAGGTATTATAATGTTAAATGAATCAACGAGCAATCAATCATATTAGTATTCGATATTACCACCCAACACAAGTAATATTGGCCGTTTAGGGAATAAATTCAGAAAGCAGATATTAAAATATTCATTAGCTAGTTTTTACCCGCGGCTTTGCCCGCGTTATCAAGATTCCAGTTTTAACTCATAAGCATAATTAAATCAGGATGAAAAGTAATAGTCACCCAAGTCTGCCTGTGTGCCAAATCCTGAATTGACCTGCGTAGTTATTACAGTAGAACGACTGTCATCTGACCTCCGTAACCCTAACAAGCGAATCCAGACAATTTAAATCATAGTTGGGACCAACGGCTTATCGTGCCTTCCGAATCGCGGAATCTTTATCGGAGAATCAGGAGATTCAAGCTTGCAATGTCCTAATCAAACTGGGAAAACCAAACCCAAACCACACGACCTCCGAGATTTGAGCACAGCGCTCTAACCACTACACCACGGAGGCAGCTATACATTTTTAATATCTCACTACTTAATATAATATAGCTGAAAAGTTTGTATATTTGTTTGTTTATTCGTTTCAACGGGCTAATCTCAGGAACTACTGGTCCGATTTGAAAAAAAACTTTTTTGTTTCATAGTCTATTTGACGAGGAAGGCTTCAAACAAATTGAGGCTATATATGCCTATGTGTGTGGAAACCGAGAACTGCGCGGACGGAGTCGCGGGCGGCCGCTAGTATCTCATCTAAAAGACATTCACTCATATCTTGTGTTTGTCACTGTATGACGTTATTGAAAGGGTGCGCTAAAATCACCTATCAACAGAATGACCTCCACATCTCACACTCAAATGCCGACATATTACGAATATGTCCCCATGCAAGTACCTAGAACGGTGATTGCATATTGCAATCTCTTGCAGGATAAATGCAACGCTAAACAAATCCTTGGTGTTACGGCATAGCGCTCGTTCTAAAGTGTGGCTGCATTTGTGGATATGGGTTTTGTTATACTTACCTAGTGCAGTGAAATTGGATATCTTTACACGGTATACACATCCGAACATATACGCCAGAGAAATAGAAGAACCTGTTGCAAACTTAAAAACTTAAGTCTTACTTAAACTTTAAACTTTTGTTTTGTTGTCAGAGACCCTGTCTACAAAACCAAGGGTCGCGGGTTCGAACGCTTTCATTTTTACTCGATTCATTGATGTTGATAATAATATTTAAGTATAACCAACCGTTTCCTAGCATCCAGAATACAAACTTTGGGCTTAGTGTAGAGCTAGGCAATTGGTGCTAGTCGAATGAGCTGCTCGTCTGGGGAAGTACCTTCTTACAGAAGATCACAGCGAAGTAGCTCTTCGTAACTGTTGCGCTATGTTTCTGCTGGTGAGAAAGGTCGCCAGAGCTCAGTTGGAGAGGGTGTGGGTTTTCAGGGCAGGCAACGCATCTGCGACCCTTGTGCGGTTATTGATGTCCATGAGCAGTGCTGATCACTAACCATCCGGTGACCCTCTTGTTCTCTTGCATAAGAAAAGGGAATGGATTTATTATTTATTTAAGTCGTGCTATGTAAAGGCTCACACTCTGAGGCATGTGGCGTGAAAAATTACGAGTGTATTGCAAGCCAGCAATTGCGTAGTTAGCCCAGATTATAGCTGTGATGGGTGGGCGGGGCGCTGCACCGGCTGCACTAGTGCACTTGTGTGCAGTTGCATTGAGGTCACACCTTCGATTCTCGGTTTTAAGGATCAAAGTAGGTATGGGATGAATTATACTTATTATCGGTCGGTGTTTAACAGTCGTGTCAGAATGCTGTCCCATTGAACTGTGAGAGTGGGAATAGGGAGTGCACCTGTGTTTGGGCACTCAGTTGCATTGAGGTCACACGATTCTCGGTTTGGGATCAAAGTATACTAAGTACTGGGGGTTTAATTATACTTATTATCGGTCGGTCTCTCTACGGGTTCTGTCAGATTAATGACCCACTAAGTTCAGTGGGACAACAAATCTGCATAATCTTTATTGCATACTCTCTATTCTCTGAGAGTGAGGGAATAGAGTGCTCACGCACTCAATGAGGGTGTTTGCGATTGAAAAATCCGTTTGATGGCAATACGTAGGCATGATGTTTAACTTCTATGTCAATGGAGAATTTTGACATAACAGTCAATGTCATGTCAAAATTCACCAATCATATACCAGTTAGACCCTTCGCCGACCTAGGTACTGTCATCTAGTGGTTTTTACATTTGCGAAAACCCTAATTGTGCACTATAATCCTGCGTTCCTGACTGATCGTAAAATTGGCCAACGTGGCCTAAAACGGCTAGAACAGTATTTTTATCTAATGTGAAGCAAAAATATTGCCAGGAGACTATTCGAGTTGCTACAGAGCTCAGTTTCACTAAGAGATCGCATTGTCATATTCGAGTTTAATACTTAGAAGCGTAAAACTAAAACAAATTTAGTTATAAGCTTTTTAAATTGAGCTATTACTAATAGCTATTACTACTACGTAGTAATTAGTAATAGCTCAATGGCTTTTTAGTATTAATTGTGGTAGACTCGGAACGAAAGCTTCTCTACATAGTATGAAACAAAGTCGCTTTTTGCTGTCTGCCGCTATGTAGGCTTAAATATTTGAAACTTCGCAACCAATTTTCATGCGTTATGTGTAGAATACGTGCATAATATAATGAAAACCACTGATAAGTTTTCTCGCAGCCGTGCAAAACCGGGGCGGGTCGCTAGTATACTTTAAATAATGTTTTACACAATCTTTGAATTAATAAGGAAATCGTTTAAAGCGTCAGAACAAAACTTTAACAGATCAAACCAATTTGTTTACAAACAGGAGCAAATTATGCGAAACCTCACCGATCGCATATTACCGCATTTCGTACTAGAATACTCATAAAGCATTTACTTTACAACTGGTAAAGTAAACTGGAGGGCAGTAAAGACAATCGGAATTGGTTAACAATTAGCGATGTGCCAGATCGTTCCACGGATACGGATATTCGATGTCAAGATCCACTGATACACAGACGGAAACGGATTTTATTTTTAAACTAGCGGCCGCCCGCGACTCCGTCCAAGTGGATTTCGATTTCCAATAGCCAAAATTCCTCCTCATCAAATGGACTATCCAACACAAAAATATTTTTTCAAATCGGACCAGATTAGCGCGATTAAACAAACAAACATACAAACAAACAAACTTTATATATTAAAGAACTGGGCAAACAGCAGCTTTAAGACATCACACGTCACTGACAGAAAAGACAAATATACTAAGTGTCTAGTTTTGTCCCATTTCTATAAAATTATTATAAATGCCCTCTTTATGTGAAAACATTAATATTAATTGCGCACCCAGAAGTTTGGCTATTCATTTCTTTGCCAAACTATTAGGCGATGGAATGCGGGCCGGTATGGCGATGCCAATGGACAGGATACTACATACTTTGGTACGGCATCCGTTTACTTACCATTAGGAAGAGTGGAGCCAATATAGCGCGCTAATACTCGTATATATATAAAAATAAATCTGCACGCTGCACCACTTGCTATCGAAAATTGTGTGTGTTTAATTCCTTTGTGTTTGAGGGCAATTTTTATTAAAACCGATTTATTATTTACATTGGAAATGTTTGTAAAACATGTTAATTAAATTTACCATTTAAATTAATCTAGGGCAATACAAGACAAATGAACATCAAAAGAATGAAACTACAAAGATTAAGCTTCCATCTTTGACATTATGATCGGGATACTTCACTGCTCTTCATTTAACTGTAGAATTGTTTTCCATAATTCGCTCTGGACGCCCGGTAAATATTTACACGAAACTGTCGACCTTATTACACTGGCAATAAAGTCGAAAGTTTATATCGATAACTTTGAATTCCTTTAACATGATATTGGAATTTAAACCTTAATTTAGTTGAATTTAAATTCCTTGTCTATTTGACAGGTGGTTAGTGAATAGGAGATAATTTACATACAATGTTTTGTTATGGAATAATTGATTAGATCCATTGCATCTGTTTATAAGAGAAAGCTTAGTATTTCATAACTTCGATAATTTTGGATTGTTTTCTTCCTCCATACAAACATCTCAATTTTTAAATATGAGCGTAATTTTTCATTGTCACTTTATAACTCAAGAAGAACCCACCTATGCAAACCGAATTGTCAGGGTTGGTTCGGACTATTAATTAGACTGTTTATGTAAAGTTTCCACAAAATATATGTAGGTACAGACAAAAGCCATCGGCTGTATGTACTTACTTGTAATATAAATAAGTAAAGTCGCAAATAGTTGTCAGAATTATATTTTCAGACATTAAAATGTGTGAATCGCTAATCTATAAATTAATAACTTTAAGCTTCTGAATTTGCGACATGGAAATGCTCTAGTCGACTTTAATATCACGACTGGTTGTTAAATGATATAAAATAACAGTCTTTCACATAATTATTTATTTTATGTCGTCTATGCGAATTTATTATAGGGAAATCGTGAATTTATTAACAAATTTTAAAACCTCCATAAAATATTTTATGTTGCGGTTACACCGCAGATTTTTATAGGAACTGTTATTAATAACAGGGTGATTTCCTTGCGAATAAAATATCAGCAGTAGTGATGTGACTATTACAAAAGACATTTATATTTTTTACAAGCGGCCGCCCGCGACTCCGTCCGCGTGGATTTCGGTTTACAATAATAGCCTTAAAGCCTTCCTCGTCAAATGGACTATCCAATACAAAAATATTTTTTCAAATCGAACCAGTAGTTTCTGAGATTGGCGCGTTCAAACAAACAAAAAAACTCTTCAGCTTTATATTAGTATATATATGTAGATTGAACTTTTGTTGTCTTAGATTATATCATGAGTTTTGTTCTTTTGAGGCCTTTTGAGGAAACCGGGAGCAATTTTTTTTTTATTTGTATCTATGACAATTTGTGCAAAATTTACTATAGGAATTTATTCGCTTTTAATTTACCATTTTATTAGGTAAGTTTAGTTTTTTGACTGCAAAACGTCTAGGGATTTGTCGTTTGTTTTGAGGTCATAGGTTCTGTACCTGGGTCGTAATCCAGATGACAATTCGAAATTATAATTATTCCAAATAAGATCACCTTAATGGATGAATGGAGCCATGGATTAACTTAATCTATTGCTCAAAAATAAATTATCTGAGTATCATAAATATCATATTTTTTTTTAAAAACATATATTATTATTAAATTACGTTTTCCTAAAGTTCATTGCTAAAAATGTATGACAAAAAACTTTTATAAAATCATGACTCTGAAAATTTCATTCGGAACTCACATCACTAGCCATAAAAGCTCTTCGGCATATTGTTTCCTCGTCGACTTATAAATGCTACAATATGAAATGTTTCAACTTATCGCTCCATTGCTAATATTATTAAGTAATTTTACCTTATAATATTACCCGGTAGAACTTAAAAAAGCTATAAAATTGCTATAAGTCCCCAAGAAAATCTAGAAATAGCGCGTTTGTAAAGTAAATCCGGGTAAAGTCTTAAATAAAAGCAGTAGGGTTCATTTTTGAATGTGTTCTTGAATATATCATTGCTCTGTACCCTGTACCTTACCTTTATGTTATAAAATACATAATTAATTTGCAGGTACCTATTAAATATATTTCAGCTATAAAATAACTTGAATGCACCGATATTACGGTATTAACTTAAGCTACGGAGTTTCTACTTACCTATTGGTGTGAAGAACATCGGCATTTGAATGTGGCTCATAGATTAATAAAATAAAATAAATAGTTTTAATAAACTGCAGAACTAAAAAATAAGGGAGTAACCTATTTTTATTATTCTGCTAACGAAATATAGGTACACTAGATCCCTTATTTCTACTTTTTCAAGTTTCTTCTGATTCTTATAACCCCCTTTATTGAAGAGGGAGCTTAAGAACATAATTATTTAAGCACTTAAGATGTATTTTAAACGATTCACTTGTCTCTTCGCTCTAAAGAAAGCACCCATATTAACATGCAAATTATGACCAGCGAATGCTACTTACACGGCGAATTAACGTGCGAGGCAAAATGACAAAATCAAGCTCAGTGTTAAGTGCAAGTTGCAAGCAAAACTTAAAATACACAGAGCAGAAATCTTTGAATGGGCGGTGGAAATTAATTTGCTTCTGCTAGGGTTTTCGATCTCTTGGAAATTGGCCATTTGAATTCTATTTTGTTGTTGATACAGTGTTTATTGCTTATACATTTTACCTACATGCCTATCAGTGGGGTGACTATGGCATTACACCCATCATACATATGGATGCAAACGAACAAGAGGGTCATCTGACGGTAAGTGATCACCGCTGCCCATTGACATCAACAACTGCACGGGTTAGTCCATCTAGTTATACAATTTAGTCATACAGTATGACTACTTGGACAAAAAAATCCAACTAGTCATACAATTAGTTATACAGTATGACTTATTGGACAAGAATAACTTAGTAGTTATACAATCCAACTAGTTATACAATTAGTTATACAGAACGACAAACTAGAAAAAATAATGAGTAGTCATACGGCCCTGTATCACAAATTGGATTCGAAAAAAATTAAAGAGCTTTGTGTAGTTATATCTTCAAAGAAAAAACTATTTTACTAATGTGACAGATCTAGAGCTTAGAGGCATTAGGGCGGATGTCGATTTTGCCAACTTTACAGGAGAGAGTAAAATAAAAATTAAATTTTATCGGCAATTATTTTAATAAGTACAAACATAACATAAATTATTTCTCTGCATTTATGTAGCTGAAAAGAAGCTTTATTACCTGAATTACAACAAATTTAGCCGGATTCGAGCCGGATATGAACAAGCGATCCATAGGTCGCTGGTTCATATCCGGCTCGAAGGACCACAATGTATAGCGTGTTACGTTATACAGGTAAGTTAGTAGTTGATGTGGAGTGCCAGAAGTTAAAGATCACGTTTTGCTCAGTGTTTATTTCCCACACACAATATTATAGTAGAAGTGGATCTCAGGCGACGTTATAGTTTTACGGTAGTTAGAATTGCACTCAATCGTCGTAAGTAGGTATGCATACAGCATGATTCATTGACCTCAATATAATGTCAACAAAGAAAAATAATGTACGAGTAAACTGTACAATTTATTATTTATTAAATATTTATATTCGTAGTTTTAAAATTATGAATACTCAGCGTGTTGCTTAATATTTCATTTAATAAATACGCTCTTCATAAATATAGCTTGCTTCTTGGGTCGTCGGATTCCATTTTATATCAAATCAGTCAAATCAATCAAATCAAAAATATCTTTATTCAAATAGGCATACAAACAAGCACTTTTGAATCGTCAAAACTAATTAAAATAATAATATAATTTAATACATCTTAATACATATATATGTTGTATATACAATATACTGATATACATATACATATTTAATGTGAGTCAACCACTGGTTCGGAATGCTGATTCTGCCGAGAAGATACCAGCAAGAAACTCGGTCAGTTGCTCTTTTCAATCGCCAATTTAGTACAATTCAGTTCATTACAATATGTTCAAAAAAAAATTTTTACTGGAATACGACGTCATACAGGTAACGGTAAACTCAGTTATATAAAACAAAAACTTATACTCTAGCGTGTTAGTAAAAGAACATGTATGACGACGTTTGCATAAAAAAAGCAAGGCAAAAATTAATACAGTATTAGTAACAAAATTATCCTATGAGTTTAAGGGCTTGATTCCATGCTTCTTTATCGCCGATATATTCCTCAGTAGAGTAATAACCTTTACTTAACAGTGCTGTTTTGACTGTTTTTTTAAACTGGCGAATAGGTAAATTTAGGATATCTGCCGGGATTTTGTTATAGTAACGTATACCTTGACCCAAAAAGGAACGAGACACTTTAGCAAGTCTATGTCGAGGCATCATAAGTTTATGTTTATTCCTCGTATTTTTACTATGTACGTCACTGTTTTTGTTAAATGTATTGATATTGTTACGTACATATAAAATGCAATTATATATGTATTGGGAGGCTACCGTAAGAATACCTATTTCCTTAAACAGCTCCCATAGAGAAGTTCGTGCGCTAAGTTTAGTTCGAATCTTAATCGAATTCTAAAAAAGTCTCTTCAATAAGCAATAAGCATTAACAACTTTGGCTTTCAGCAATTTTGTGCAACCCTTTATTTTAAACAATTCCAAAATGGCTGTTCTCTACAAAATGGCAACGAGCACTAAATGAATATTATCCTGTTAACAACAATTAGCATAAACAAACTGAAATGGTGACAGGCAGAGTCACAATATACGGTAATCGAGATTTAACTACAATTTACAGTATTGAATTCCGAATGAAAGCCAAATGTGAGGAGAAATTAAAACTCATTCGTTTGAAAGCAGACAATTCCAAGTATTTGAGGTTAATATTATTCAATAAATTGGAAGAATAAAACGGTTTTGTAAAATTAAATTCAGCTGTAAAAATAGTATCTGGAATGCAATGTCCATTTGAGTGAATTTATGTCGGTTATTTCTCAAGAAATTAATTTGAGGCTATTTTTTACTTATTTTAATTTCCAATAGGAATCAAAGATAAAAAATTTGAATGTACTTACCAAAGATAACTTTTACCTTCATCGTCATATCGATGAAGTCATCAATTAGAATTTTTTAAGCAAGTTTGTGTTTTTAATATAATGGTTTTTAATATAATTTTAGAGTCAAATCTCAAACCACAATTTTATAGCTAAGTAAGTATAAGTGTTTAACCAACACACCATGCCAATTTCCCAGTAAGTTGCAAGCTTTAATGTTTGCTGCAAATTGAACCTTATTCCTCAATTACTACAGTTCTTATATTAACATGCTGTCCAGCAACTTTCTTTGGAGAAACTTAATAATTGACGTAGAAGCTGCGAGCAGTAAGACATAATGATATACAAGTAATTAATAAAATTATCCTGTATATACGGACATGTTAGAGCTACAATTAAAGGCTGGATGATCTTGCTGTATAAGAGGTCGTGGGTTCAAATCTTGGTTATGGACTAAACATGACAAGCCTTATTCTATTTTTTTATTTTAATTCTGCGCATTCGCTCGGAAAGCTCGATATCCCTCTGGGCCTAACTAATATCATCAAAAAGGTGTTGTTTTCTGGTTCACAATTTGAATTTTCCATTGTAGTCACTTCTTAGTCATTCGATTAAATCTCCCTAAAAGTGTGATGATATTACGCAAGAAATTTGCAAAATTCACTATTTACATATCATAAATGTTTCATGTAAACTTGTGTCAACCAGTATTACGTTCAGTTGCAATGATTTAATGCAATTTATTATAGAAAATTGCAGCAATTACTAGTCACTTCACTCAATTTATTATATTGTGGCTTGGAGGCATTAAATGAGCAATTTCACGGTGTACGAGAATAAGTGTGAGCCCGTTTCACAACGATTTTTAACTCACTGCAGTTAGTTATAAAGTTTAAAATTCCTTGTGCAATTAAAAAAAAAATAAGTTAAAATTCACAAAGGGTGCAGGAAGCTTTTAAAGAAATTTAAACTTTGTATAATAAATAATTAAAAGTAAAATTAAAGTAATTTGTGCATGACGTTCATTTTAAAGCGATGTGAATATATTCAATTAAAGTTAATGCATCATTTAACGTCAGTTCGACTTAAATTATGATGTTTTATTTTGCTTGCAATATTTGGTTAGTGGCATTTAAGTCGCTATCATATTAACAGCCTTTTGCAAATCTGAAACATCACTAGTCACCACGCTGGCAGGCAGGTTGGTAACCACAGTACGGTATGTTATCTGTGGTATGGTGAACGATAAAACACAGGACAAAGCTGCACATCCAAGGAATGACCCTCAGTCGCTTCTAATCAAATTCAAATTCTTATTTCCTATCACAATTTTTGGTATTTGATTTAGTTGGGAAAGATTTATCCATCCACGATCCAGAGCGAAACCTATGCACCAGGTCACCAGACCATAATTAAAGAAATGTTGTAGTTTTATTCTAAGCGGTATAGTCTTTTATATTTCGCACATACTGATAGATAAAACTATACTTACATCATTCAGCCATTACATCGTTTTAGATTGTCCGACATTCAACAAAAAACCGGCCAAGAGCGTGTCGGACACGCCCATGAAAGGGTTCCGTAGCTAAAAGATGGCCCGACCGCTTAAGACACCATTTAGTACGGGCAACTGAACGTCATAAGTTGGTCGAGTTGTATAAAAATAACTATGTATGATACAGAGTTCGCTATAGTTTTCGTTGAAAGTACTTACTTGGAGGTATACAGGACATTTTTTTCAGAATTATTTTAACAGTATTTCAAAAGGTAAGGGGGGGGGGACGCTCTAATTTTAACTTTGTATTAATATATCTCGAGACTGGGTTGTTTGATCCACATGGTTTCAAGGCAAGTTTTATTGTATTTAAAAATACCTTTTTAACGATACCCCACACGATGGGGTAAGTCGAATTTTTTTTTCGAATTTACTTTTCGATGTATGGTAGGGGGGGTAAAAAATAATTATTTTTCGATTATTTTAAAAACCAATTCTTAAATTATCACTATGCATCTCTCCACCAATTTTCGTGGCAATCGGTTCAGAAACGGCGGAGAACGAGCCAGGACAGACAGACAGACAGACAGACAGACAGACAGACAGACATGACGAAACTATAAGGGTTCCGTTTTTGCCATTTGGCTACGGAACCCTAAAAACCATTACGCCCATAAATCGTCTCTCACATAGTTATTTGTCAGTGTGAAAGAGAAAAAAGAACGGATGATAGGACACATGTAAAATCGCTCAGCATTCTATCAATCATTTGTATTCGGGGGAAGCGTTTGCTTCATATCGTAATTTGATCTAGAAACCATATTGATGGGTAACTGATTGATGTCTTTGTTATTCTTTGGGGTAGTTTTGTGTTTTGAAATATGTATGGGACTCGTAAAGGCTATAGAATAAGACAATTTAGACATTTAACACCACTATGACAGCTGAAATAAAGTGCATGTAAAGTCTAAATGTACCGAAGTGGTGAAAGGGTACTATCAAACAAACCACACACACTTAATTGGTACCCAAAGTATGTAATAAACACACACCTTAGACTAACTCTCCAATTGTCTATCTCCAAATTAAGCTTTAGGCTTGTTCCATAGGTGCTTATCAACAAAAAGACTTAGGTACTAAATATTCATAACTTAAAAATTTGCCCCCAGCGGGACTCAAACCCACGAATCTCGGTTTTGTGATCAGGCACACAAATGATTATACCAGCGACCCAGTCAAATAAAAATACAGACAAAATACTTCCAAATATGGCAAGAATCCAGTAAATTAAAACCGTCAAATTACGAATTGTTGTGCAAAGAGTACCGATTCGTTGCAAGCAATCGATCAACTTGAGATCTCGTGAAAAACAATTGTTCCCGCAGTTAATAACGTATTGGAAGCCATTTTGTTTTGACGGCGGGAGATATATGGGCTCCTCAGGGTAAGATTTAGGGGCCTCTGATGTATTCCAGACGTGTTTTGCGATGTTCACGGAAATTTATGTTGGTCAAGGCTCTCGTACAGTCCTTTAGGCGATTTACGACGGCGCTTAGTAAATGTTTTGGATAGGTACGTACATGTATTTTTTTGGCTATCGTTTATATTTGATAACATGCGTGTAATTATTTTTGCTGTCGTTTAATTATTCTGTTATTCAAATCCCTGAATTGGTTTTGGTTTAGTGATTCATGTTCTTCGTTAATTATTTTGAGACGCCATCTTCTCAGTCGAAAATATTCCCATTTTCTAAACTTAAGTAACTCATCTAAGAAGTAAATAACATGAGGATGTTTTCCTTTTGTTTAGCACCCATACGATTGAGCCTTTATCCAGTGGTTTCGCAAAAAAATTCAAGACAGAAAGTCGCGTATAATCTCAAGAAAAGGATTCTAAAAAATGTCGGAGCCTACAAAAATAAAATAAAAAACAAAACTTTCCCTTAATGATATCAGAAAAAAACAAATTATAAATTCATTAGTGACCTCCCTATAACAAGTACTTATCACAATTTTCCGGTGCATCGGCGATTGCTACATCGTAGACGTAAATGTCAAAGTGTACTTATTTGTGGAAGACGCCCTGATTTATACCCACGAGGAAATACAGAAATACGGCTGTTAACGTGGACCTGGCTAGCAGTTAATTTTAACAAAATGGCCGCTTTAATAGCCTTGTGGAAGTCCATCATCGTTGACCGAATCTGTGGGATTGGTTGAGAGTGTTGACGGCAAAGTGAGTTTGGGAGAATTTACTAAAGAAACAGTTTGTGTTAAAAGCGTTTATCATAAAGAATATTCAAAGATTTAAGATCGTACAGAAGATTCAAATAAATATGTAATGAAAAGGCTGAAAATTGGATATTTTTTTTTGTACAGAGGCAAATAATGATGAGGTTTTGTATTTTTTTCTAGTGGTAAGGACCGCACCACACATACGTGAGGTCTGTGGTTCGAATACGATCCCACACCTCTGGAGTTTCCGTAACTCTATGTGTGGAATTTTTTATGGATTGGATGATATGGATTTTTTATGGATCACAATCTTTGGCCGGAAGGAGTGTCTTTTAGGCGGTTTGTTCGTTTTAAGACAACCGACAAAAGAAAAATAAAGTCACAAGTACTTAATGGATAGCACAAACAACATTGAGAATAGTAATTTTGTCAGTTTTAACTGTAAGAATATCAAGAGATCTACGGAGTGTGTGAGAAAGTTATGTCTATCCAATGACATAATAGCTCTTCAAGAAACATGGCTCACAACAGAAGACCTACCCTACCTAGGCAGCATAAATCCAGACTTTGCTTTTACTGGAAAATCTTCCATGGATACATCAGTAAGAATGTGCGGACGCCCCTACGGAGGGGTCGCTATACTGTGGCGCAAGGAGCTGTTTACCTCAGTATCAGTGATTCAGTGTGTCAGTGCTCGTCTTTGTGCCGTAAAAATCATATTGTGCGATAACAGGTCGTTCCTTGTGTTTTCGGTTTACATGCCAACTGACTCGGCAGACAACTTACCTGAATTTACTGAGTGCCTGGGTGAAATAAGTGCCATTATAGACAACTGTGATGTGGAATCTGCATTCATATTGGGTGACTTTAACGCTCATCCAGGGACACTTTTTGGTAAGGACTTAATTGATTTCTGTTTTGAACAAAAGTGGAGGTGTGCGGACATGATGAAACTTGGGGAATTATCAAATGCGTATACTTTTGTAAGTGACGTATTTGGGACAGTGCGGTGGCTAGACCATTGTATTACAACTGAGGCGGCATTATTATTAATTAAAGATGTTACTATCCTTTATGGTGTCTACTGGTCAGATCATATGCCCCTTCAGGTAACATGTAGATTAAACTTAATAAAACCTAAGGTAAGCAATAGTAGACAGCTTATAAATAAAGTTAGATGGGGTGTAAGGAGTCAAAGCCAAATTGAAAAATATCATAATATTTGTAATGATCAGCTTAAAAATGTGCACTTTCCCTCTGAATGTACGAACTGTAATAATAACGATATTTGCAATGACAATGTACATAAAAATGCGATTAATAATTTGTACTCTGATATTGTTAATATTCTAAAAGAGGCAGCCGTTCAGGTTTTTGAAAACAAATATGTTAATAATAAAAGACACATTATAGGTTGGAATAACTATGTTAAGAATGCACACGGGGAGGCCAGGCTTTGTTTTCAAATGTGGGTTCTACACGGGAAGCCAACGACCGGCCCCATATATGACGAAATGCAAGCTTCGCGAAAATGTTTCAAATCAAAATTGAAATGGTGCCAAAATAACGCCCATCAAATTAAAATGAACGTTTTAGCGGATCGTCATAATGCTAAAAATTTCTCAGAGTTCTGGAAGCATACTAACAAACTGAATCCAAGGCCGGGTATCCCTGTGAGCATTGAGGGAGAAAGTGACCCGGCTAAGATAGCCAACCTGTTTAGTCAGCATTTTCGGGTATGTCCAAATGCGCTTGTGCGTGGGAGGTTGTGCGCTGGCGTAAAGCGTGCGGGAGGACCTAGTATTCTTTTTACTGCAAAAGATGTGGCACTAGTAATTAAGAATATGAAGAGAGGAAAGTCACCCGGTCACGATGCCCTCAGCGTTGAACATCTCAGGTACGCTGGTTTTCATTTGCCCAGAGTGTTGTCTATGCTGTTTAACTTGTGTATTAGTCATTCTTATCTCCCAGAAGACCTAATAAAAACTATAGTTGTCCCGATTGTCAAGGACAAGAATGGGGATACTTCGGATAGGAATAACTACAGACCAATATCGCTTGCCACTATTATTGCAAAAGTGCTGGACGGTTTGCTTGACACGCAGCTGAGACACATCAAACTACATGGTGCACAGTTCGGTTTCAGACCCGGATTGTCCACAGAGGCAGCGATCCTGTGTCTCAAGCAAACCGTTCTTTACTATACAACTAGAAATACACCTGTGTTTGCCTGCTTTCTTGACATGTCGAAAGCTTTCGATCTGGTCTCGTATGATGTACTATGGGAAAAGATGGGATCGGAAGCAGGCTTATCTGAAGATCTTATCTCCATTTTTAAATACTGGTATGAAGGACAAAAGAACTATGTGAAATGGTCTGACACCTTATCGGATGCGTACAGGTTGAAATGTGGTGTGAGGCAGGGGGGGATCACTTCTCCTACTATTTTTAACTTGTATATTAATGGATTGATTGAGGAACTGAGCAATACCAATGTCGGGTGCTCAATAGACGGCAAAAGCATCAATAATATTAGTTACGCTGATGACATGGTGTTGCTGAGTCCCTCAATCAACGGGATGAGAAAATTATTATCGGTCTGTGAGAGGTACGCGGAAGCACATGGGCTCAGGTATAACACAAAGAAAAGTGAGGTGATGATTTTCAAGGCTGGCACCAAAACTTACAATATGCCATCTGTCGCGCTTGCTGGCACCGTACTACCTAAGGTGAGTAAGTTTAAATACCTGGGCCACTGGGTTACCGAAGACATGAGAGATGACATTGACATTGAGAGGGAGCGCAGAGCGTTGGCGGTGCGCTGTAATATGTTGGCTCGCAGGTTTGCGCGGTGTACGACTGCAGTAAAGGTAACTCTTTTTAGAGCCTACTGTCAGTCGTTTTATACGTGCAGCCTGTGGTCTTCATATACGCAGAGAGCCTATAACGCCCTGCGTATACAGTATAACAATGGATTCAGGATGCTGATGGGGCTGCCACGGTTCTGTAGTGCGTCAGGAATGTTCGCGGAAGCTCGCGTGGACGACTTTCATGCCATAATGCGCAAGCGAGTCAGTTCTCTGATGCGCCGGGTCCGTGGCGGCGGCAGTGGCCTACTGAACACTATTGGAATGAGGGACGATAGTCCCTTGGTCAGGCATTGGGTGGCAAGGCATGTGTCACCTGCAGGTTTAGGTGCCAAAAACTAAAATTAAATTAATTTAAGTTAAGTTAGGTTAGTGAACTAACATAGCTATAAGCAAAAATTGTTACTAACATTATATGTAATAGGTTAATTAATATGGATCACGGTCCGAAATAAATGATTATTATTATTATTATTATTTACCATTAGCTCGACAGTGAGGGAAAACACCGTGAGGAAACCTGCACATTCAGATAGTTTTCGACTTAAGTTCAGTTAGATCTGAACTTTACAATGCACTATAGTGTTTAGGTGTAATGTTAGTAGCTACATCAGTGTTACGGTACTTCCCCAGACCAACATATTCGAGTGAATTATGGTCCTCAAGTGCACTTGAAACAAATTCGCACATAATTATCTAACTAAATTATCACCTCAATTCTCGTGGTCTACAAACCACTAACTATTAAATCTCATTTGAGTGATTGCACCCGGATTAAATATAGCGTGGATTTCTGTCTGGCGGTGTTTATTTTTGTCTGGCGCAGCCCGAGCGATTCCCCTGGAGATTAAGAGCTATCCGCCTTTTGGACTTTTTGCCTGTATAGATTTAGAGCTGATACATTCCATTGTCCATTGGACAGTATTGGTGCGGGGATATTTTGCGGCAGCCATCTTGGATGATGATTGATTGGAGTTCTTTAGGAATTTGAGATACTAATTTTTGTTTTTGGGAAATGACATTTGAACAGTCGGTAGATCCATTTCAGTCATACTATACATATTTCGGATTATTAAATTAAAATTAGATATAACGAACACAATACCCTTCGTCTAACTCTTGTTGCTCGAGATATAATAATATGTCTGCCACTTAAATGACACTAAAGAATTAAGTTGTAAATCAAATTGAAAAAACATAGTGTTAATTTTGAATTTATTATTACGATCACTAAGAAATAAGTACTTTTCTGAATCATAGAGTCAAGCTCTCAGAATCTATATGTAAATAATTTGTTGTTTCATTTTTGGAAAGGCATCATAGTTTATGTCTTTCCAAATAAAGTAAAGTTATGTCCAAATCAATTACTTTTTTTTTCCAAATCACGTTTTTTCTTCTTATCAATATTATTTTAAAGCATTTTTTGAGGAAGCCATTTTATTTTTAAAACTTCCGTATTCACATCAGTAGTTTATACTACTGATATCTTTTCCAAAATCTAAATCTCAGAATGCGTATAACAGTTATAACAAATGCACTGTATGAATCTGATCTTACGACGATGAATCAACTGAGTCTATTATTTCTTATTAGAGGTCCATTGAGTCGGTAATCTTTACAAATATCTCTGGATGATAAGTCGCTATGTCTGTTCATCTGTCTTGCGAGCTAAGCTGGTATGCTGATGGGGATTTATTGTGCGTTATACCGTTTGTACAATCGATTGTGTGTATATGCATCTTGGTATAACGTACCTTCATAAACCTGGCACCATTAAGGTGTTAATTTAAATTGTTACGTGTTTTATTTTCCATTCATCTCACACATCACTATGAAAAAGTATAAGTATCAAATAAAGCCGGTCTGAAACCGTTTTCATATTTGTTTAATTTAAGTAGATCAAGTTGCAACATTTTTAAGTATTCTAGGTTATGAATTGCTTTTAAAATCATGGCAAACGTGGAAATCAAAACAGAACGCAACTTTGTAACTTAATTTGATCCCTATTAATCTAATAAATGCAAAAGTAACTCTGTCTGTCTGTCTGTTACGTTTTCATGCTCAAACCTCTCAACCGGCATAAACAATCTTTAGACCCTTCGAAAGAACATAGGCTACATTTTATTGCGAAAAAAAGGGATCTGATCCACGCGAACTTCACGCGGATCCACTAGTTCCAATTAAAGCCTCTATAATCTACTGGAAAATTAATTTGCCAACACTTTTCTTTTTTAACTCAAGCAGCAAGGATTTGAAATGGTAAACCCTTAAGAATTTAGCTACTAATCCCTCTTTAACTTTTCACTAATGCATACTGGAACAAGGTCAAACAAAGGTCAAGGTAGTTTAATCTACAAATTCCTACTTGTGTTGTAAATACTTGAAACGATTATTTTGATTCAGGAGTTGAAAAATATATTTTTGACAATGCATGTAGGTTATTAATTCTTCTGCAAATTTTAGTTGTAACGGCGTGGAAGAATCGCTGACCGAAATATCCTTAACAAGAGATCCAATTAAGTTGAAAAAATTGGCAGAGAACTGATGTTTAAACACATTTGTTACTTCTACCAGTCAGTAAGATCCTAACAAAATTCTCTTTTCTCCCACAGGCGCGCTCGTCGGCGGAATCCTCGGCGGTATGGCGATGAGGCTAGGCCGCAGAAATATCCTCATCGCTGCTGCTCTCCCCTACTCCCTGGTCTGGCTGGTCACAGCCCTGTCGACCAGCGTGGACATGCTCGCAGCCACCTCCTTCTGTGGGGGAATGCTGGTGTGCTCCATGACTATGATTACTCAGGTAACTGTCCATTTTAGTCACTTAATAGCGGCCGCCAGGGACTTCGTCCGCGTGGATTTCGGTCTCCGACGAACACATTGTGTTATATTGTAAATAAAAGCCTTCGACGGCAAGTGGACGATCCAAAACATCTGTAATTTTTCAATTTGAACAATAGTTCTAGATATTAGAGCGTTCAAACATCCAAAAAAAATATCTTCTATCTTTGTTATATTCCTAGCGGCGGCCCGTGAGTCCGTCCGCGTGGATTTTGGTTTCCGCCCACAAAGTGTTATAAAAGGCATCCTCGACAAATTCAACACGAAAATCTACGGGGACGAAGTCGCAAGCGGCCGCTAGTTATTCATAACTTACGAGTACTCGTGTGTACATTTCGACCTAAATTACCTGTTTAAAAAGTGCTGAGTGGAACTCAAGAAATGACCAAACCGTAAATAATTACTAGCGTCTATAATATGACCTAAACGAAAACCTACTTGACCACTGACCGTGAACAAAATAGCTTAGACATTCTCATCTTAAATTATCAATTATAGAAGCATCAACTCAAGCAATGATGTCAGTAGTATTGAATTCTTCGGAGTCATCAAGTATGTTTAATAAACACGGAGTTTCAATAGATAATGGCCTTATGGATGTTTGTTCATACTGCTCTCACGGCATATGTTATGTGCCCATACAAAAATATGGGTTGATGGGAATATTTTCATTTTGCTCACTTACACATACATAAAGTAGGTATCAACCATTCCATAATATTTTACTGTTTTTATGAATATAACACTCTTTTTTGCTATCTATTTAAAACTATTTGTAAGGCGTGCAATTACATTGAACAATTATGATACTTCGTATAATACGAGTATATACCTCGAGTATAGTCAGACAAGTTTGCCCACCAAAGTCTGAATTTTATGAGCTCCTAGCGACTTTGTCTGCGTGAATTTTGGTTTCTGCACACAAAGTGGCACATTATAGCTTAAAGCTTACCTGGGCAAATGAATTTTCAACACAAAAATATTTTTTCAATTCGAACCAGAAGTTCCGGGATCAGCGCATTCAAACAACAAACAAACAAACTTAGCCTTATTATATTAGTAAAGAAGTAAAGATAACATTCAATTGAACAAAAACTAATTATACAAGAAAACTAGTGAGTGAAACCGATACGTTAAGAAGCCATAAACTTCAATTGTACCAAATCTCTCCGCGAATCGTCCCATATTGTCTCACAATGGCTTGACGACTGTATATCCAATTATGCCTTCGACAGATGTCAAGTGAGTTAAAATTGCTTACAATGGTGCATGCATCAAAGCTATGAGTTGACTATAAGAAACTGTTAGTTAGGTAAAAAGTTACCGTGACATACAGGTGGGAGGGAATGAGGACTTTCTCCTGTAGAACTCATTAGAACTAACTGGTGATTTAGCTTTCGTTTAGTTGAATGTTGATTTTATAACATAAAAACAGAAATCAATAATAAAAAGATTTATAACTATCCTTTTGAACATGGAAAGATTGACTGAAGCTTCCTAAAGAAATGATATTGAAGAGACTATTTGCTATGACCTTTATCCGACAGGTCAAACACAAATATTTTTCACTATCTTACTATACTTTGAATTTGAAACCAAAAATAATGATCAGGGTACTGTATAATGTCCGAATCTTTATCTTTAGCATCGAATAATGGTTTTTAAGCAATAAAAACTAAAAAAAAACCATTACCTTCTAGTTTACAGAAGAGTTTGTATGTATAAACTTGTACAAAGATTTTACTACAAAGATTCTGCTCAATTTTTTTTTCAACTGGTTTATATTATTCTACGTTCTAACAACTAGTGTGTAGCATCTAACAGTGAACTATGAACAACGGAATCGCAACAGTACCCCATAAAACGCGCGTTTTCACACACCATTCAGAGGTCGGGACAAAAAGACGAAAGCACTTTTCTTTCTCCAGAACCTATAGAAAATATTGCTAATGTTACAGACGGTCACATTAGGACTTTTACCTTAAAAATTCACCAACTTGACACTAAGAGGGACGAAACATGGAAGAGGTTACTTAATAATAAGTGATCACTGACACCAATGAACATTAACAATTTCACCAGGTTTGTATATGCAACATGAAAACCTTATTTCGCCCTTATTTTGCAAAGAAATACCATGATACTTCCGTCACCCAAAAGACGCCAAAGTTAATGAGATATTTCAAATTGCAACGCCAAATATATCGCACTATTTGCGGGTTTGTAATAAAGAACTCGTTTAAGACTAGTGACACGTTGGCTCAAAATTCTAGATCACTCTTAAAGTAGCAAGGATTTGATATGATGTGATATATTAACCCTTAAGAATTTAGCTACAAATCCCTCTTTAACCTTTCACTAATGCATACTGGAACAAGTTGATATAGTGTAATCTACAAATTTCTTCTTGTGGTTTAAATATTTGATATGAAACGTCGATTGTTTTGATTCAGGAGTTGAAAAATATCTTTTTGATAATGCAAGTAGGACATTTCTACTGCAAATTTTAGAATATCCGTAATATCCTTTACAAGAGATCCAATTAAGTTGAAATTAACAAAAAATAAAACCGACTTCAAAATCGTAAACACAAAAAAAAAAAAAAATTAAAAAATAATTCCTAATATCTATTACCTAATAGATATTAGGAATTATTTTCTACCGCACCGACTTCATTTAGTTTGTTTAAGAATACTTTGACATAGTTAAGGAAAATTATAGTGTTAGGTAATAGATATTAGGAATTATTTTTAAATTTTTAGTTTTTTTTGTGTTTACGATTTTGAAGTCGGTATTATTTTTTGTTAAAAATTTAGTTATTTTATTTTAAAATTTTTAGTGTTACTTTTTTGTAGATACCCTTAGTCAACAAAACGAAAAAAAACGTTCAAATTCGTTCATAATCGGCGGAGATATTGCGCATAAAAAAGTTCATCCCCAATTTTCCACCCTTGAGGGTGAAATATCTTCTTCAAATTCGCATGAAACCACCCTTTTGATACTACCTATTCAACAAAACAATAATCGTTCAAATTGGTTCAAAATCGGCGGAGATATTGCGTATTAAAAAGTTCATCCCCAATTTTCCACCCCTGGGGGTTGTTTTTTATTACATACCCTTGAGGTATTACCTATACGCCGAAAAAGAAAAGAATTGTTCAAATCGGTTCATAATTGGCGGAGATATCCCGTAACAAACATAGAAAAAAAAAAAAAACATACGGGTCGAATTGAGAACCTCCTCCTTTTTTTGAAGTCGGTTGAAAATAGGCAGAATACTAATGTCTTAACACATGTGTCACTTCTGACAGTCAGTAATCTTCACTTAAAAGAAACATACAAGAGTCCCGGTTATGGAAACGTTATGATAATGATTTCCCATAGGCATTATGGGGAGTTTTTGCAAGTTAACTTATTAAGTACTCGCTAAACGTTTGTGATCTTACTTCGAGTATATTACAACATTGAAATATTGAGGGCTTTGTGATCTATGTTGTGGATAGCATAACATACTCGTAAATACTTGTCGTTGAGCAAATTCTTCAAAGATAAATCAATGCAATAAATGCTATTGTATTTTTTTTGGTATATTATTAGAGAGGTAGAGCATAGTGGAATTTCCACTCGAATGAGCCGCTCGTCTAGGGAAGTACCCACCTTACAGAAGACCGCAGTGAAGTAGCACTTCGTAACTGTTGTGCTATGTTTCTGCTGGTGAGTAAGGTGCCAGAGCTCAGCTTGGGAGGGTATGGGGTTAAGGCCGGCAACACATCAACGATACCTCTGGTGTCGCGGATGTCCATGGGCGGCGGTGATTGCTCACCATCAGGCGACCCGCCAGCTAGTTTGTCGCCTCTACCATAAGAAAAAATATGTAAGAGGGAGCAAACGAGCTAAAGAGCGACCGCCACCACAGATATTCAGTTATCAGCGTTGCTCATGTTCATAAGCAACCCAACAAGGATCGTTGATGCGTTGTCTACCTTTAAAACCACATATCTTAGTTCTGCACAATATTTTTTTGTTGATAATATTAGTATGGGATATTCCATCACGGGGCAAAACCCATGGAGCAAAAACCCACCCATGGGGCAAAACCCACGAACCCGTTTTTATTATTGTAGTTGCAACAATTTCTCTGCTTTCAATTGTAAACTCTACATGAACGATGGCTAGTACAAAGCAATGACGTAAAATTATAATAATTTCAAAACATTAAAATATACAACTTATTGCGTTGACTTTCCACCTGATGTGTTGATATGATGTAAGTTAAGCTATTTCTTGTACATATATTAGTAATTGATGTGAAGTGCTGTCTTCATAGTCTAAGTCGGCCACTTTTAACATAAAATCGGAAAGTTAGAGTGGCTTTTGCCATACGAATTGCTTAATAAAAAGTTTATAGCAAGAAACAAAGTTGCTAACTAATAACTATTAAATTTTAAAGTCACATTGTCTCTGTAATTTAAAGGCTTTGCTTTGAAGGATGTATGGATCTTACACCTTCATTATTATATGACGAAAAGACTACTTGTCTTCTGAATATTGAAAACATTTCCGCAATTTGCAATGTTTGGATTAGGTTCTTACTAGTTACCACCCCAGCTGTTTTCAGCCTTGGCGGCCAATCTTACGATTAGCCAGGTACCCAGGATATATTATAGTGCACAAGTTAGTGCGCAAGCACAGGTGCACTCCCTATTCCTCTTATAGTTCGGAAGAACAGAAAGACACGAACGTAGAGAGATCAGGCGAAGAACCAACGGCGACACTTGCGGTGCAAGACCAGTGCCAGCACGAGATGAAAATTATATATTTGATTTCATTAAAGTTGTTGCAACGTCCTAACCGTTAGCAGGTTAGCTGACGAAGCTTGACGCGAGCCGAAACGTCTGGCGCTTAAGTGAGCAACGGTGGCCACAGTCAATCTCGTTCTCAATAATCCCTCTACCGTTCTTGCAATGAGCCCGGATTTGATCGGTGAAGCCATTGACTGCTGAGTTCTATACCTACTATAAAAAAACTTAAGCACCAATACACCACCAACACATAAATCTCTGCATCGATAACAAATCGTACTATCAAAGTGGTACTAAACTCTCGACTTATATCGATTACTTCGCTTTAAAACAATGTGTTGTCGATAGGTAATTCCCTTAAACGTGACGAATTGCCCTTCAATGAATGAACTTTGTTATTGCCAACGTGAAGAATGGCATGTGTTATTAGGTACTACGCAGTTTTTCGTAGGAGAACCTCTAGAGAAAATATGGCACTTTGTCAGTGGAGTCTGAGAGGATCAGCTTTGTAGAACAGACCCATAAAATTTATAAAAAAACGTGCCTGATCTTTCCACGCTCGAGTGGGTTTGTCCCACCGAACTATGGGAGTGGGGGAATAGGCAGTGTACCTATGCTTGCACTTGTGCACTATAGTATAGATTGTAAGATTAGCCGCCATGGCTGAAAAACAGACGGAGAGGTATTATTCTTAGTGTGAGTGATCTTCTATATTTATAGACGAAAATCCTGTAAACTGGCAACCCTTGTGAATCTTTTGGAGGAGCCAATGTTAAAGAGTTGTGGTCACAAATCATCAAGACATTGTATTCAAAGAACAATTTGAAAATGTCAAGTAATATTTTTACATTATGTAACTGAAGAGTTTCTCTTAATTTTTGTATTGTTCATTTCTCCAACGGTAATTTCTTGTCATACCGACTTCCGGACAATAATACGTATCGATGAAAACATAAAGTTCAAGAAAACAATAAAATTCAACTATGTAACTGACCTAAAAGTTAAACTTCTTAAAGAAAATGCATAACTGGTTAGATTTCAGATAACGCACTCTGAAGCAATATTGCAGTTTGCTTAGTTACTTCTACTCCTTTGTATGGCAGGTGATTCAGGACTTTGTATCCTTATAGCATAAGCGCGATTATTGATCAGCAAGAGTTGACTGTACAATTTGCAATTATGTTCTAGTCACAACAGTCGAAACTCTTTGGAATTTAGACCCTTATGCTAAGACCAAAGCGTTGTTTTTTGCTGCAAGTATTTTAGTATGACGGTTAGTTTTTGTTCAGGCAACAGCACGTTAGAAGAAATAATTTAGACTTTGTACTCATACATTTAAATCTATACTAATATATAAAGCTGAAGAGTTTGTTTGTTTGTTTGAACGCGCTAATCTCAGGAACTACTGGTCCGATTTGAAAAAATATTTTTGTGTTGGATAGTCCATTTGACAAGGAAGGCTTTAGGCTATTGGAAATCTAAATCCACGCGGACGGAGTCGCGTCGTCTTTAGATATATAACCTAGCCATTCTTCAATCCGCTCTGAAATTGGCACCAAAATATGCAGTGACCGCCCCTTCTTATCATAGTGACAGCACAGTGGAACGAACGTCATGTCAAGCAACAAAATAATTTACAGCCACAATTTACTGCTGTCGGCGCATATCAAACGACTTAAATATTTATTTCTAAGGGGATAAAAACTATTATTGCATAGCAAGAGTTGACCGTAAAAGTTGCGACAACAATTGGTTTTGCTCAGGTGCAAAGAGCAGCGTCCGTTGTGAACATTGAGGTATTACTACTACGTATAGAGTGGACATCGCGAACAAAATTTTTTTCGTCTAATTGGAAGGAAGGGGGCGGATAATTCAGTGATATTTTTGTCTTTTTATCTATTTTATAACACGCCACCATCTTTATTTTTCGTCATGTAAAGATTGTACATGTTTTTAAAACACAACACGGCATTTTTTTATTTTAAAAGTGGTCAAAATAAAATTAGACGACAACTTTGTGGTCCATAGACCATAATGCGGGTAAGGAAATTTTGTTCGTGATGTCACCTCTATTCGTAGTAGTAATACCTCAATGTTGTGAAAGGCTGCACTGTTTGACTTTCCGTCCATTATGCCAATACGTCTTGAATATTGCGGAAGAGTTGGCATAAACCAGACTTAAGCTTATGCTAATGCTCGGCTTTAGATCTTCATTATGCACCTAAGAAATAATGCGTTTAGTAACAAAAATATACCTAAATTATACATGATCCATTTTATATAGAAAACTCAATTTTCCATGCAAATTTTTGATGGTGCTTTGATAGATAAGATATTAAGAACAGGAATTAATGGTAGTTCGAAATCTAGGACAAGCAAGGACTTGGCAAGGTCTTTGGTAATTTTATTAGTATTTTACTAAGTATTTTGTACTACTTCGGTTGAATTTGAAACCATGACATTAAGCGTTTAAACATCTTACATTCCACCAACCCGACTTACACTACAAATCAATCATGATTGACGACAATCATCATTCAATCTTTAAAAAACCCCAGTGACCATGAGTAATCATAGCAGTATGACAAACAAGATAATAAATTTCACTAACTGAGCACGTTATACTTGTAGTATGTCCAGTCTTGTTTATCAAGTTGGCAAATACCCTTCAAAATTTATCGAGAATTGCTTAAAAGTAAACTAACATCGTCTATCTTTTGTTCTCAGGTCTACGTCACGGAAATAGCTGTACCTGAAATCCGCGGCTGCCTCAGCTCAGTCCTCAAGATACTCAGCCAGATCGGGATCCTCATCGCCTTCTCCCTCGGAGCCTACCTGACCTGGTCTCCACTAGCCATGGTGGTCGCTATCGCCCCAGTCCTACTCTTCTTTGCCCTCATATTTATCCCAGAAACACCTTCATCCCTCCTTTTAAGGGGGAGGGAGCAAGAAGCCGAAAAGTCCCTCCAATGGCTCCGAGGTCCAGATGCAGACATCCGACAAGAATTAGCGACAATCAGAACGAATATCTTGGCCAGCAAGCAATACAATGATGGAAACAGCTGCAAACTAAAACTCCTTCTATCCAAAAGACTAACACGACCAGTTCTAATCACCTGTGGCTTGATGTTCTTCCAAAGATTCACTGGAGCCCATGTGTTCAACTTCTACGCTGTCTCCATGTTCAAGAAGACTTTCAGAATGATGAACCCACACGGTGGAGCCATAGCAACTAGTGTAGTTCAACTGCTAGCATCATGCTTATCCGGAATGCTCATTGACAACGTTGGAAGACTACCATTACTGATGATCAGTGGAGTCATGATGTCTATAGCGTTAGCGGGCTTCGGTTCATACGCGTACTACGAAGATGTGATCAGAAATTCAACAACTATTACCCATGCTGACGCAGGTGCCTATGATTGGATTCCTCTAGTTTGCGTATTGACTTTCACAATCGCATTTTCTTTAGGTATAAGTCCTATTTCTGCACTGTTAATAGGAGAACTGTTTCCTTTAGAATACAGAAGTTTGGGAAGTGCTTTAGCGACTAGCTTTAGCCACTTGTGTGGTTTTGTTAATGTGAAGACTGCGGCAGATTTTCAAGACCATATTGGGTTGTATGGTCTCTTTTGGATGTACGCTGGGTTGTCAGTATTATGTCTACTGTTTGTTGTATTATTCGTGCCTGAAACTAAGGGCCGTGAAATAGACGAAATGGACCCGAAGTATGTTGAGTCTCTGTGTATAAACCGATAGTATTAGATGAGCTTTAGCGGGTTTTTCAAAGGCAGCTGATTGCTCTTGTTTTCAGAGTTTTTGTAGATGATGTTGTTCGTCCAGTATTATTTCGTGTTTGTTCAAAGCCTGATATCCACTTGATCATGCTAAATGAAATGAGCCAAATGAGTCTGAACATGGTTAAGTCTATAACAGGCTTAACAGTGATAATAACAGTGCCTTGGATGTTCCAAACAGTGAATATATCATATCTACGAAATATAGTAGTATTGTGAATGTTGTAATGTCCGCACAATTCGTGATAATACTCGACTGTTATTTTGAGTTTTAAATACTCGTCATGAATTAACAGATTTAGGTGATTGTACTGTGCCTAGTCTCATTGTACCAGTTGCGGAAATTTATGTGTCGAACCATAGATATAAATCGTTAGAAATGCCCTGAGACCAAAAAACTGAGGCATTAATTTGATTGACGTGACGTATGGTGATTGCTAAGGTTACTACGCGATGTGAAGCGACAGTCGCTAAACATTACAGGGCCTGTGTCAGAGGAATTCAAAGTATTGCGAAGGCTTTTCTAACGATTCAATATATTTGTATGTCAATGAGAATTTAAAAACCACCGAATCTGACACATTTTTGATCTTATCTTTCTTCCTTTATGAATCAAAGACTTTTAATCTAGTTCCTGTTTTGTAAACTATAGTTTTCGACTGCAACTCTACAGATGTTGATCTGACAAATAAATCATGTATAATCTAAAAGATTTTAGAAAAGTTAAAATGATTTTACTTTAACATAAGTTGCATAAGACTAATATTAATACGAAATCTTGACTAAAATATTCTTAGTACAAATGAAATTAAACATTTTTTGTTGAAAATTAATAGTTAAACAAAATGTTTGATTGTATGTATTGTAAATATTACTAGAGGTAATTCTTTTGACTGTTATATGAGGTTCATTCTACTTTCTTTACTTTCTGCAAGGAAAATAATTTTCAGCTAAGATGAATAATAATTAAATGATAAGTTAATAACCAATCTTAATAAAGTGGCAATGAACATTTACATTTGATAACTCTTTTAAGTGGCACTAATTTTCCTTAAACTCATTGTGTTAACTTAGTATCAGTGTTATACATGTTTCCTAAGAATTTTCCTTAACTTTAAGAAGAGAAAAATATCATCTTAATGATTTAAATGTTCCTTCCCTTTGAAAGCAATAACTTAAGTGAAAATGGTTTCACTCAAACTGTACTTTAGTAAGCAGAATATTGATCGCTTAAATGAATTGGTTGATTTTTGATTCATTGATATATTGATTTCCTGGTTATTTATGATTGCTTATTTATCAAATTAACAGAAAGTAGAATGGTACCTTAGTAAAAGCAACCGTGCTAAATGAAATAATAATAAGTACGGGTATGAAAATTAGTAGTTTTAGTTAGTAATGCCTATTGTAATGTATCAAAATTATACGTTTTGTAGCAAGGGCAGTATTTGCAGAGAAAATATGTATTAATTTTAAGTAGTTCCTTGATGCCAACACAACAATGGTTATGTAATAACCTGCAACGAAAATAATATGTATCAGTGACCTAAAGCTAAAAAATGATGTTCATATTATTCAAAGGGTCGCAGATGAGTTGCCTACCTTTAAGACCCCTTATCATCTCCAACTGCGCTCTGGAGACCTAACATACCAGCAGAAACATAACACAACAGTTACGGGTTTGCATGTAAACTGCTCAAAGAAAACCAGTAAATACTTATTTGTATAACCATTAAAACTGAAAATTCATCAATTGTATTACGATATGCATATACCTAGTTAAATGGTTCGATGTGTCATTTACCAATTAGCTTTGAACATATTCTATTGTAATACCTAATTGTTTTCTAGAGACATAGAAAGCCGCACAATATGTTATTGCCATTGTACCTTTAGTTATGGCAGATAAAGCTTAAATTAAAAATAAAGACTTTAATTGCCAAAAGAGGCTAAGTAGTGCGGCAGTACATAAAGCAAAGATTGATAAAGAAAGTACCAGTCAATTTCATGAGACATTACCTAGTAATTTAACATATCTGATGTGCAATTAAGATTTAGTAAATAAATATTGATCCTCCATAAAGTTAGCCAGGGAGGCCAGTTATTAAAATTTTGTAGGTTCCATTAAGGTTTACCAACTAGAGATGCAACAAATCCTCAGTGTAACTAATATTAAAACAAAAATAATGTATTATTTGTAACTAAGTTGTGTTTGGCGCGAGGAACTTTATTTAATCTGGCATTTTGTAGTAGTTGAAACCAGTGAAGTGCCTACACAATATTGTATGACTTTTGAATAAAAGTTGGTGCTAAAAAGTGGTGCCTTGCATTTTTCCAAATATATATAAAACTTGTTATATTTGTTAACCTAGTGAGTGTAAATAGAAACAGTATTATATAAGTTTGTAAATTATATATTTTAGTCTTTAGCATTTGTATAGTGTGTGTTACAAATTTTAATGTTGCCATAATTAGTAAATGTTTCACATTAGATTTATTTTAATTCATATTTGTACTTAAAACAGTCGAATTTAAGTATTTCAATAAAAAACCTTAACGAGAAACTGTATTTTCCTTATACCTTTTGAAGATATTGTTCTAATTGCAATGAGCAGTTGACACAATATTTTTCAAGTCGAATCTAAA
This sequence comes from Nomophila noctuella, assembly GCA_958496325.1. Classification (NCBI taxonomy): domain Eukaryota; kingdom Metazoa; phylum Arthropoda; class Insecta; order Lepidoptera; family Crambidae; genus Nomophila; species Nomophila noctuella. The sequence continues at coordinate 1,882,785 of OY292504.1, forward strand.
TATGAAACTATTGAGTTGGAAGACTGGTCCTGGTCCCAGAAAATACCTCTATGATGTGACTCGTCCCAGCTTCACACTGTAATTGATCAGTATTCCTTTAGAATAATAAAATAATAAATAATAAATAATAAATGCCTTGGACTAACACACCAATTGCCTAGCCCCAAACTAAGCTCGAAGCTTGTACTATGGAAGCTAGGGAACGGATAGACATACTTAAATACTTTTATAAACATCCATGACTCGAGTACAAATGCCGATGTTCATCACACAAACATTTGCCCCTAGCGGGATTCGAACCCGCGACCCTTGGTTTTGTAGCCAGGGTCACTAGCCACTCGACCAACGGGCCTGTCAAAGAATATTGTCCATGTTTAATGAATATAATCATAGATCCCTCAACGTTCTGCTAGAGAGTGGTTCTTAACCTATGGTCCGTGGCCACTCCAAGTGGTCTGCGAGCAGATTGTAAGTACTAGTCGTCTGGAAATCTTTATTTACATTTAAGTAAGTCCCGTTTATTATCAACGAGCATTAACCGAGGCTCTGCCCGCGTTATCAAGATTCATGTTTTATCCCATAGAAGCATTTCATCGGGTTTTAAAGTATAATGTCACCTAAGTCATTCCATACCCTGCCTGTTTACCTAGTTTTATCAATATCTAGTAGTTTCAGCGTGATTGTCGGACAAACATTCAAACAAACAAACTTTAACATTTAGGCACCTATAATATTAAGAACGGCAATACAGATTGGCAAAATGGTTCCTCCCCTCCAAAAATGCTTTATAACATAGGTTAATATAAGCTACTATCATTCATTTGTTTTCAAACTATGATAGTAACCGAATAGTCATTTTACATTACCATACACACGATATATTCCTATTCATCACTATCATGCTAACTGCCACTAATTTACAAGCCATTACAAAACTATTCAAATGTAAATAGATATCAGCACAATGAACTTGATTGAAATTGACCTCATCTCATTATTTCGTGACAATATCGTTCTATTATACTCAGATTGCGGAAATGCAACCATAATGGGACCCAAATGTATTGTGATAGAGGATAATGATGCCACAGCGAGTAAACATAGAGATAATAAGGTTATTCTAATGCTAGAATTGATTAATGTTTTTTGGTATGAACGTAATCACAAGACTATTCGTTACACCTGGTTGGTCGTGTGCTTTGAATCACAGATCTAAAGTGATAATAATTTAAAACACAGCTGACACGGTTGTTAACTTACATAAAAATTAAAAGAAAGAAGTGGCTTGCTAATTCAAGAAGGCTAGGTTTTTAAATGACTTCATCGTACTTCGTAACTGGTGTGCTATATTTCTGCTAGGGAGGTCGCCAGAGCTCAGTTGGGGAGGGTATGAGGTCTTAAGGTCAGGCAACGCAACTGCAACCCTTGTGCGGTTTATCCATGAGCAGCGGTGATCACTTACCATCGGGTGACCCTCTTGTTCGTTTGCCACCGTATAGCATGAAACAAGACGAAAAATTACTTGCAAGTGGTAAGTTTTCTCTTCCTCTATTTCCAATCCAAGACAAGATCTCGATACAAAACACAGCACAGCACACACACTTTCACTAATTACTTGACGCCTGCAAAATAATATCAGCAATTAAAATTTATTGCATAATGTTGCCATATTATGGTAGTAGGAGTGTTAAATCTAGTTGAATTGTTTATGACTCGTATAACTTTCCATTACGAGTAGATCTTTATTGATCCAAGAGGTTAACTAAAGGGGTTAATGAAGCTCATAGTTTAAGTTTAATGACATACCCAGCCTCTAATGAGAGATAGATATGTACATAGTTCTAGCTGACTTTTATGTATATTGGCGGTTCATATTCGAATATCTCTACTGTCAAATACTAGTGACAATGACGGTTGCCGAGCAACGATTTGATTATTGATTTAATATTCGTGTTAATCAATGGATAAAACAGTGTTTAATTAAATTATATCTTCTATATATATAAAACAAAGTCGGGTTTGTTACAACACTTAGTTCAGGTCCAGGTTTAGGTTAATATGTTTGTTTTAGACATTAATTTGTGTAAATTATTTTTTACTTATTTAGTTTTAAATTTCCGAAAACAATACCGACAATTTATTCTACAAGGTAACAAAAGTATTTTTGGTACATCTAATTGGTTGTCTATGATTGTAGCCCGCGTCCCGCGTCATTTGCATGAATAAGCGCAAGATGCTATGACATAATAATATGTCCGTTGTTATGGTCGGCCAGATCTGTTCTTTACATTTACATGTAAAAAGAAATCTATAGAATTTTTTCAATTGCTGCTTCCAAGACATCACCTCACGTGTTTTCAGGCAAAAAATCGGTCACTTATGAATTAAATTGTTAAGGAACACGTCTTTAAGATACTTGATGGTGGTTGATTCAATCGAATGGCAAAAACGAGGCCTACCGTATGCTCACATTCTAATTTGGTTAGCCGAAAGAATTCTGCCAGATCAATGATGACATCATATGTGCAGAGATTCTTGCTCCTGAAATTGATCCAGACCTACATGATGACCGTATGTGTTTCACTATCAACCGCAGTAGCAGCGGAGTTAAGACGATCGGACTGACGTGGTCCGAGGCGAAGCGAACAGCCCAAGACAGAACGCGATGGCGAAGCACTGTTGAAGCCCTCTGCTTCACCTGGGGGCCATAGTACCAATACTACATCAAGTCAAGTATCCCAATCTGCACTACATAGTTTTCAATGTATTTTTATGACATGAGTTTGAAGTACTTAATTTTTTTATTTTTATTCTCATTCTGTATGTTTTCATCATGATAAAATACTTTTAAGTTTATATCTACCTATATTAATATTATTTTGTATCATTTTATTGCGTTCATCAAAGCCTCAATTAGTTCAGCTAAAAAGTAACACGACAATCATTGACTGTTAGGCGGTACGAAGTTCGCCGGGACAGCTAGTGTTTAATAAAACTACATCTTTATTTAATATCTTCCATGGAAATTAACAAATTATTTGCAAGTTTTGTAATAGCTAGTGACACAGTTAATAAATTTCCAATGTTATCACGCAATTTTAATTCATTACAATGAACTCAAATGAAAATAAATAGGTACTAGGAATAACAAGACTGTTGATAACATGAAACGGTTTCCGTATGAAACTCAAAGGAAATCCACTTCAAGCCCTCGAGTTACAACTTAAGAGCTCTCGAGATGAAGTTTAATTCGAATCATTGATGAGCAATTAAATTATCTCTACGGACAATGCAATAAATCATCTCTTAATGGAACACTTGAAGTAAAAATAGGATATAAATAACACATAATTATACCCTTCCGGCGTTTTCGGCCATGGCGGCCGATCTCACGTTCAACCAGGTACGCAGGATATATTATTATAGTGCACAAGTGACTGCGCAAGTACAGGTGCCCTCCCCTTTCCCACACTCTCATAGTTCGATGGGACAGGACAGCAATCTGACATGACCGTAGAGAGATCAGGTGAAGGACCAACGGCTTGACGTGTCTTCCGAAGCACGGAGGAGCTGGGGATGAAATTTTTCGTTCACCCATCCGATGACTGACCTCTACGAAAGTTGCTTAACTTTGCAATTGCAAGCCAAGCACGCTAACCATTGCGCCATCGAGCTCCTCTAAACAAGACATATCCTGAAACACACCTCCACATTGCAGGCTTGAATCACCTGATTGTCCGTTAAAAATGACGATTCGTGCTTCAGAGGGCACGTTAAGTCATTTGTCCCGACTTTGATCCAAATGATCTGATTTCCTCTGTAAGGGTTAAGGAGGTTTTTTTTGAGCACAGCGTTCTTACCATTACACCACGGAGGCAGTAAGTACCTATAGTATAATTTAAACACAAGCTTACATCCTTCTCCTTGCTATTATAACTTTAACAACAAAAAAAAGCTAAATGTCATAGCAACTCATTAGAGAAACAGCTCCATTATCGGGCATCATTATCGTTGAAACTTGAACAATGGATACACTCGTAAGTAACGGGAGTCGTTATTTTCACGATGTGCATTTTTTGTTCATTTGTGCATCGATCGGTTCAAACTATATTATTCGATCGCGAGTCTTTCCCTATGTTCGGATTTTTGATATTGTTAACCGACTTCATCACTTCATTGTCCTTGTAATAACCATTTTTGGTTGAAGGACGCGAGAAATAAAAAAGTGGCTGTGGCGCGAACAGACAGACAGACAGACAGATGTATGACAAATGGCTCCTTTTATTCCATTTGGATGTCTATGACTTCCCCTACAAAAATCGGCATTTTCTTATAATATGGTTTCTGATTAAATAAATTGCCTAACTGCTTGGTTGTAAGTAAGTTAACATCGTGATGAATAGTTTTAATTACACTTACTTACTTACTTACTTACTATGTTGGCGCAGCGACCCATAGTGAGTCTTGGCCTCCGATAATAAGAGTCTCATATAGATACTTTTTGTTTTACAATTTGTACTTTAGAGGAGTCGTTTAGCAAAACAACAAATTTCGACACGTCAGACAGCTGCGTCGGTGGTGTAATGGTCAGCATAGTTGCCTTCCAAGCAGTTGATCCGGGTTCGATTCCCGGCCGACGCACACTTTTTGCTATTTTTTATGTTACCTTCTATCTATGCTTCTATGTTTTTAAGGTATTTCTTCACTAAACTTTTACAAAAACATAAATTATTGCATTTATTTCATTTAGATGTATAAAAATTAAATACATACTTGTCTTACTCTTTTACTATTATTTTTAAACGACTGCGTTTTATTATGATCTCTAAAGAGTAAATTATTCAATGTATGAGTTATTTAATAAAAACATGTAGTAGTGTTTTTCGGAAAAACATTATTATTAGGTAGGTTACTACAGGTAAAGAACAGGAGATTGACTTCGTCTTTAGAAACTGATTGTTCCTGCGAATTTTTAAACACAATGTTTTAATAGTGATTATTTGCTAGACAAAATACATTATTACTTTGTTAAAACCAAGTTCATAAGATTCGACCATTAAATATCTTCAAATCGTTATTTTAATGGGTCCGTTGTTCTAGTGATAGGTACGGAACCCTGGTTGCGAAATCTGAGGTCGCGGGAACAAAAATCGGGTTCGAATCCTGAAAAATGCTTGGTTAATGATTAATGATTATGAACATCGGCAATTTTGTACTCGAGTCATGGATTATTTCTATCCGTCCCCTACAGTCCGTAACCTAGTACAGTGCAAGCTTCGAGCTTAGTTTGGGTCTAGGCTAGTCCAAGGCATTTTTTTTTAGATTTTGATCAATTCTGTCGCCAAGGGGATAAAATAGGGGTTGAAAGTTTGTATTAAACTTTGTCAATAAATTTTACCCCTAAGGAGATAAAACTAATTTTACATAAAAGCGAAATCCTCGCAGACGAAATCGCGGGCGGCCGCTAGTCTTTTTATAAATGACAGGCCCGTTGGTCGAGTGGCTAGAGACCCTGGCTACAAAACCAAGGGTCGCGGGTTCGAATCCCGCTAGGGGCAAATGTTTGTGTGATGAACATCGGCATTTGTACACGAGTCATGGATGTTAAAAACGTATTTAAGTATGTCTATCCGTTCCCTAGCTTCCATAGTACAAGTTTCGAGCTTAGTTTGGGGCTAGGCAATTGGTGTGTTAGTCCAAGGCATTTATTTATTTATTTTTATTTTAAATATCTTCAAAACAATATCCTTCTTTTGAATTTACTGGGAAGGATTTAATCTTATTCCCACCATAAAGTCTGTTGTCCAGTGTAGAAATATTGCTTTAAAGATATTCGAAGCAAAGAAATTAGTCTTATAGTAAAACTTATTATGAGGAAAAAAAAATCTTAGAAAGGGATGGGAAAAAGAAATGATAATTTTCAAAATGTCATAACTTTCACTGCATGACATCGCGCTAATCTCCGGATGTACTGGTTCGAATTTAATAAATATTTTGTGATCGATAGTTCATTAATGAAATAAAATAAATAAATGCATTGGACTAACACACCAATTGCCTAGGCCCAAAACTAATGGATGCTAGGGAACGGATAGACATACTTAAATACATTTATAAACATCCATGACTCCAGTACAAATGCCGATGTTCATTACACAATCATTTGCCCCTAGCGGGATTCGGACCCGCGACCTTTGGTTTTGTAGGATCCTAGCCACTCGACCAACGGGCCTGTCTTTTTCAAGGAATTTTGTAAAGGAAGCCTTTGCGGAAACCGAAACCCACGCGGACGGAGTCGCGGAGTAGGTACTAATATAACTAGTATATTAGTAATGTTTTTAGCATATCTGTAAGTAAATTGAGAGGTTATAATTGATCAGCGCTTAAACGCTCTAATCTTGAGCCTTTGATTCTGAACGTTTTAATTGTTGGAGGCCGGCAATTTGTATTGATCCTGTTCTTTATAAAAGAACAATGTTAGATACTGTTTCAGGGTGGTCCCTCGATGTTCTAGCTCTAGTGGTTTAAGTACCGGGCCTTGGTCTCGAGGTCCTTGGTTCGATTCCCATGTCGGGCAAACTTTGTGTGGATTTTTCAGAACACAGCCCGGGTTTGTGATCACCAACCCGCATTTGGCAAGCGTGGTGATTAAACCAAAACCCATCTTTGTAACGAAAACATGATTTCAAATGATGGAGGCTTTTGCCCTGGTGTGGGACAATAATAGGCTGATACTTTACTGCTTCAGGGAAACGATGGGGTTTTTTCTTGCGACAGGGTCCAAAGAGAGATAGAGCTTAGTAGAACTTCCACTCGAATGAGCCGCTCGTCTGGGGAAGTACCTCCACCTTACAGAAGACCGCAGTGATGTTGCACTTCGTTACTGTTGTGCTGGTGAGTGAGGTCGCCAGAGCTCAGTTTGGGGGGATAAAGGCTGGCAACGCATCGACGATACCTCTGGTGTCTGGTGTCTCAGCAATTGTAGTATTTCGTAGACCTAAACCTAGGAAGGTACCTAACACAAACGTCAGTAACATAACGGTTACAGTAGAGTCAATATCCGTCAGTATTTCGTCTGCCGCAATGAAACGCAACTATGGTAATAATAACATCCGCTGCCGACTTATATTTTATACGTAGACAGGAGACTTGGTCTTTTAAGTAGAGTAGGGTAGATGACAGAGCCTGCTCCGTGATGTAGTGGTAAACCTGAAGTCGTGGGTTCGAATCCCACGGGGGAAGTTTCAGTTTGTGTTGGTTTAAAATTATAAACAACTAGCGGCCACCCGCGACTCCGTCCGCGTGGATTTCTTTTTTTCGAAATAAAAAGTAGCCTATGTTCTGTCTCAGGGTCTAAAGATTGTCGGTACCAAATTTCATCAAAATCGGTTGCGAGGTTTAAGCGGGAAAGCGTAACAGACAGACAGACAGACAGACAGACAGACAGAGTTACTTTCGCATTTATAATATTAGTTGGGATGAAAAAATCATCTGACTCATCTCATGTGGCTCAGGCGGGAATCGAACCCAGCGCCTCTTGCAATTCGGGCAAGCGCTCTGTGTTGGTTTTCCCAGTTTGGTTAGGACATTGAAAAATCACCTGATTGTCCGATAAGAATGATGATGCCGTGCTTCGGAAGGCACGTGAAGCTGTTGGTCCCAACTATGATCCAAATAGTCTGATATGGCAAGGGAACGTAGAAGTACTGAGGTCAGACGACAGTCGCTCCATTGTAATAACCAGGCCGATCGATTCCGGATTGTAGTCGAAGCGTACCCTGGACTCCGCTGCAATGGCCGAGAATGAAACCGGGACAAGCGCTAGGATGATGATGTTGGCGGTAGATGATAGAAGAATTATATATTTTTCAAGTAATAGTGACAGTATGGGCTCAAAAAATAACACCTCATAAGTCGGAATATATAGCTTTTGGGACCGAGACCTCGGTCTTAAGAGCCACCTTTGAATGAATAAAATGTATTTTGTAATACGATTAAAGTAAATGAAATAATATAAAGAATTAATTGAATTCATCTTAAATGAGGCAACTTGTAAAAACCTTATTCTTTCACCCTTTTTTGTAACACATTTGAGCGATTTCTCGATGATTTCAGTTAACCATAATTATAACTAATTGAAGCAAAAGCCTCATTTAAATTAAGAATCATTCTCTTATCAGCAATTGTGTAAATAAACATTTCGTTCTAACTCAATGTTTTTAGAGTTCTTATCACAGGCGTCGGTGGTGTAATGGTCAGCATAGTTGCCTTCCAAGCAGTTGATCCGGGTTCGATTCCCGGCCGACGCACACTTTTTAGTGCAGTATTTTTATTTTTTTAAGTGGGCTTAAAATCAATCACTTAACCTGTCTTAGATGAATTAAATCCTTTTTTCTTTAGACACTCTTAAAGTCTTTTAGGTTACACGGCTATTAAAATTCATTAATGTTATATGATAAGCTTTTTCCTTGAACTATTATTGAAAATGGAATACAGTAATGTTGTCGTTTATTACTTACCTCGAATAATATTTTCATGACCTACCAAATATGTCGGTAATGGCGTCGCAAAATTGTCTAAATGTACTGAAAGGCATAGATTTCAACTGTCAGATACGCCCTCGCCACATTTCCTCCCGCTCTGACACAGTCACTGGAATGTGAAGCGACAATAGCTTCACATCGCGTAGTACCTTATTATTCAACGTACGTCACATCAATCCAAATGATGATACAGTTTTATGGTGCTTGCCCTAGCACTGTTTTAAATCTATGTACTGAAAGTATTTCTAGACCTACACTGTACGTAATGTGGTGGAAAACACATTTTCCGCAAACACGTACAATGCGGATTTATTCCCGCACCCGACGCACGCTCTGCCCCTCTCTACTCTTCGCATACCCCATTTAAGATGTAAACACATAAGTATAGGACAGACCCCCTCCTACCCCCAGTCTACGCGGCAATACCGCCGCGAGCGAACGCGCGGCAAAACCTCCGCCATTTTGTAAAAAGTAAAACCTCAAATCAACATTAAAACCTCCTTTTTAATTTTTTTTTATTTTATTATTTGTAATCCACATCACAACCTCTTTGAAAAAAAAAAACAAAACGTCAAATGAATTCCGCGCTAAACCCGCGTTATTCATCTGACGTTTGTGGAATTTTTCGCATTTTTCCTTTCCTTTATTCTGAATTACTTTCCGCGATTTATTAGGGTGTTTTTTTTAAAAGTTATGATAAGATAAGTGTGAAGTTATGTCAATTCGGATGCCTTTTTGTGGATGATGGTTCATTTGGTACAAGTAAGTTCTGCTTATTGATTGTGTAACCTTAGTGCAGTTTGGCGAGTTTTTAGATTATCTGGGCTACCTTATTTCAATTCTGCGGCGTTTTATCAGATTTTGAACGATCGATAAAGATAATTTTGCATCTAGTAGGTGACGATTTCAGGTGAAAATTATAGGCCTATGTAGTGCTAGTGCAGTGATTTTAGTATCTAGATTGAAAAATTCGTTAAAGAAAAAAAAGGTAGGTAGGCATGCTTATTACTCAAAACTGTATTAATAAATGGAATTAAGTAGTACCCTAGAGATAAGAGGCCAGAATAAATGCTGCAGGTAAAACTACCATATCTTTACTTTAGTGAGCTTATTTGCCTTATTCCGTTGTAGAGAGTTAGTAAGAACGAATGGATTACCCGTACCATCCCTTCTCTCTTCTGAAATACTGAATTGGTAACTTAAATTGTATGGTTTGCTCAGTTATTTTCCACGATACATTTGGAGTCGTTTTGCCAACTTCCCTTTTCTAAATAGTCTGATTCCTTATTCAAATAAGGCCCATTGTCACCACGATAGGCAAGTGGGTTGGTGGTAGTAAAGTATACGATAGAGCCTCCCCTCTTTGATTCGTATTCCTCATTACTGAGGGTCGTGATCATTGCAAGAAATGAAACACACAACAACTCTAGGACATTTTTATGGAGTGATTTGCCATTGCCTTCTCCATTTCACACACTCGTAGTGTGCAGGTTTCCTCACAATGTTTTCCTTCACCGTTCAGCTGGTATGAAATTACGTACGATAGTGCAGGAACAAACAAAGAGGAACGCTGCTTACAATTCCGCAGATTTTCCCATGGTGACTTCTCACTACAGGAAGAAAGAAATGGGCGAATACTTAGTTACCCTTTGACGGGCCCGTTGGTCTTGGTCTAGGACCCTGTCTACAAAACCAAGGGCGAGGCGAGCTATTCGCTGGGGGCAAATTTTTGTGTGATGATCATACGCATTTGTACTCGAGTCATGGATGTTTATAAAAGAATGTAGTTCTATCCGTTCCCTTGCTTCCATAGTACAAGCTTCGAGCTTAGTTTGGAGCTAGACAATTGGTGTGTTAGTCCAAAGAATTTATTTTATTTTTATTTATCATATTTATTGTAGACCGGCGCAACGGCAGAACCGAAGTATTCTGCAGTAAACTGTGAAAAACAACGTGTGCATTATAAGTAGAACTTATTATTGTACAGTTGTGCCAACTTTGGGACAGTTTCAAATATCAAAAGACTATGTATACCAATAGGGGAGGGAATTGGTATAAGTTGTGTCAATAGATTTGACAGGGAAAGTAGGTCAAGATACCATTGAGGAGAGGAGGCTTCAAAACATTCTTTCTTTTCGGTTATTTTATCAGATGTTTTGATGATTTTTGTTTTGATGACTTTGTTTGTTAATGATGTTACGGGCATTTTGATTAGTCCGGGCACTTTTGTCTGGTCAGTATTCATAATGCCCGACTCAATTGTAAAATGTGGTTAAAACAGCCTGATTGTGTCTTTTCCCGGCTATTATGAATAAAATGGCCACCATATCTAAGGCAAAGAAAAAAATCGTTGAAATGTAGTGGTTAAATACGGCACAAAAAATAACCCTTAACCATATCCAGCAAACGTCATGTAATATGAGTGTATTTTACACATTGAATTATACAAAAAGCAAGTATACCTTACCTATAAAAAAATAAGCTAGGTAAATTATCTATCATTGTCTTTAAAATTTCTCATCAACCAATAAATTAAGCGTGGTATATCTATCATTGTGTTTATAATTTGTCGTCAACCATAGTGCAATCAGAAATTTGAATAAAAAGTGTGCGTCGGCCGGGAATCGAACCCGGATCAACTGCTTGGAAGGCAACTATGCTGACCATTACACCACCGACGCATCTGCTTTAAAACCGTTATTTAGCGTACTTACTCGTACAATTTTTTAACTGAATACTGAAACAAAAGTTTAAGTAAGACATGTGTTTTCTTATTAGCTCATAGTCGATAAAACTGTGTAAATATAATTTAATCCTAATGATTCAGTAACAATCGATGTCGACTATCGACTCTGTGTCATGTTAACCAAGAGGTCGCGGGTTCGATCCTTGTCGTGGTCGTGGGTTCCAAACAAAACAATATTCTGCCAACATTAATTGAACATGTTTGTAGACGGACTGTTTGCATCATTTTTCTTTCAATACATCCGCTGAGAAAGAGTTTTTATTAATTCTAAACCCAAGGGGATGAAATAGGGGATGTAAGTTTATATGAAACTTTGTCAACTTAGTCAATCGAGCTGAGACTCATCATCATCATTGATGATGAAGAAACCGAAATCCATGCAGACAAAGTCGCGGGTGGCCGTTAGTTCACATTAACATAAACAAGAAAATAGATAAATGTTCCTAATTGGGCATACAAACATAATTGAATTATAAATTACGACGCGTTACTAACAGTCGTCTAAAACAGATTAGTGAGTTATTGCAGTAGTATAACACTGTTAAACTGGACCTAACACGGTTGTTTAGCTGCTAACGACGTCTCTTATCAGCTAATGTATAAATGTATTATAATTATACCAGTGATCACACGATGGCGAAGAGCCAGGGAAAAGCTGGATACATACATACTGCAACCCGTTATGATCTAGTGCGGTACCGGCCTTGAATAGTACCTACATACTACCCTATTTTCTCCTAGTATTTGTAGTAGTGATGTGCCGAATTGCTGAAAATTTAGATCCGCGGAACGGATATTCGGTGTCAAGGTCCGTGGATGCGGATACGGCTATTTATTTTAACACTAGCGGCCACCCGCGACTCCGTCCGTGGATTTCCGTTTCCGCACACATAGTGTTATACTATATAGCCTTCCTCGTCACATGGACTATCCAACACAAAATGCATTTTTCAATTTTAACCAGTAGTTCCCGAGATTAGCGCGTTCAAACAAACAAACAAACTGTTCAGCTTTATTATATTAGTATAGATGCAATCAGTATAGGCACGAGTGACTTGGAACTATGGTTGTCCTTCCAAATTAGCAATAAGCAGCGCGATAATCAAAGAAGTCAAGGCTTATTAAAAGGCTCATTGTATCTGTCAATATTAACTGTTGTTATTTATCTTAAAATAACTGCCTCATATTATTTACCGGCAATTGGGTATTTGACAGCATTTAAAATAAATTATGAAACTCATACATTAAAGACGAAATTTAAAAATAATCACAAATCATTATGTCACAGTTACAGTTTCGCTTTTAACAAATTATCATAGTTAATCGAAACTAAAAAAGTATTGATTTGACAATATTAGCTTGTGACGTCATATGCTTGTATTTCATACAGTTTTCCCTACAATGTTGCGTTTTTGACATTTAATAAAAGTGAGTGATTTGACCTGTCAGTCAAATACCGTATTTCCGATATGCAATCCCTCTTAGCAACAACCACGAAACAATAAAAAGACAAGGGTTGAAGCGCAATAACAACGGGGTCAGTTGGCACGACGCCATTTTACATATAATTATACATTTGGCTGTAAATGTGTATAAGCTGACCCGTCCTTCTTAAATGTCGCCATAGATTTGCTGATTTAATGCGTTTCTACCAGAGAAAACCATTGAGACTTGTATGTGAAAGATTACATAAACTAACACTTTATTTCAGGCTTTGTACATGAATAGATGTAGTACATTCATGAGCACCAACATGTTTACACATTACATACACATCGACTCTTATATCAAAGCAGTAAGTTAAGTTCATATTTGAATGTGTTTGTAACATGTTGTTGCTAATGACTGTAGGTACCAATTTTATAAAATTAATAGAATGATTTCATATTCGGCTTTGCAAAAAAGTTTCTATAAAGAAAAACCCACATGAAACTTGGTATGTAGTTCTTATTAATTTTTTAAACCAGACATTTTCCATTATAAAATCCCTGTGAGCAACATCCAAGTAACATTTTAAAACAAGGGTTGAAGGGGTTGAGGCGGCAATAACATCGGGGTCAGTTGGCGCGCCGCCATTTTACATATAATTATACATTTGGCTGTAAATGTGTATAAAAGCTGGCCGTTCCTTCTTAATTGTCAGCATGGATTGGTTGATTTGTTACGTATCTTACAGGGAAATTCTTAGAATTTCTATGTGAAAGCCTTTATAAATAAATACTTATTATTTTAGGCTTTGTTCATGAACAGATGTGGAACCTATTTTATAAAAATCATGGATTTATTTTATCATCGGCTTTGCAATAAAGTTTTTATTAAGAAAAATCCGCATGAAACTTGGTATGTACTTAGTTCTTATTAATTTTTAAACAAGAAATTTTCCATTATAAAATCCCTGTGAGCAAAATCCAAGTAACATTTTAAAACAAGGGTTGAAGTGGTTGAAGCGGCAATAACATCGGGGTCAGTTGGCGCGCCGCCATTTTACATATAATTATACATTTGGCTGTATAAGTGTATAAGCCGGCCCGTCATTCTGTCAGGCGGTTTGGACGGGTCTCCTGATGGATTCAACAGAGTTATTGCAAAGTTTGTTGGATGTTTCGTAGTTGGGGACTAATTTTTAATCTTTTCGTTAACAGAAAGCTTGTTTAGGTTTTCTTTTGTAATGTCGCCATTGATTGGTTGAGTGAGGTTATACAGTATCTACAGCCTTGCGTGTTCCTTCACTTACTTGCCTAAATCTGAGTCTCCACCAAAGAGGAGAGAGAGAAGTATGAAGCAGAGTGGATAAGTGGCGTAAATAGCCAATAGGATTTCAATGCTGAGATGGTCACGTGTTAAGGCCCAAATCCTATTGGCTGTTTACGAGACATCTCCGCTCCGCTTCACACATCTCCGGTTGAGTCTCGTCCTCAGACTTTTTTTAGGGTTTTCATAGCTGTAATAAGTAAGTTTGTTTTATGTTTGGATGCAAAAAGCCTTTTCTCCAAATAAATACAAAAGGAACGCTGTAAATAATGAATTGTATGAGCATATTTTACTGCTATTTTATTGTCGAGTGAAATTGATAAAGCGAAGCGTGGAATTGGTGATAAAAGATAATTTATGTTTTCTTTTTATTTAGGCATAAAAAGCATCGTGAAAAATAATATCGCTCCTGCTAAATGTGAAACAGGTTCCAGTATTTTTTCCACCTATTCGGGACGCTCGCGCTCGCGAAAAATCTTTTTTAAATGAAAAGAGAGAACGTTTTTCCCATTTGACACTTCAATTTTGTGTTTTAAAAATATTGAGTTTGAATTAATGAGTTTCAGTCCAGCTAGTTGAAAACGTTCAATTACATAGAATAACACTTACATAGGTAACCTATGCATTTTAAGAACCCTTGATATTGTTAATTGTTCGTAAACGCGTGGTTTAAGTACTGGGCCGGGTTGTCGACGTCCCGGGTTTGTTTCCCGTGTATATACATATATCAATCCGCACTTTGGCAATCGTGATGAATAAGCTAAAACCCATCTTTGTAACGAAAACATGATTTTAAATGATGGAATCCTTTGCCCTGCAGTGGGACATTAATACAAAGGCTGCCTTTTAAGTTCTGTCGTTTAAATATTTTCCGCCGATTTTGAATTTCGAACTATTGAATAATCAAAATTGCTTTATTTAAGAACGTGAAAACAATTAAAAGTGTAAGGATTAATGCTTTTCTTTAGTCGCAACATCGTTCTAAACCTGGCAGGTCGCGTACAAGAATGCTTCTTACTAAGGAAAATACCTGTGCAATAATTTTCTACAACTTTCGAAGTGACCTCACACGACTTTAGTGTTTTGAAGTACTATGATCTGTATACCACAAGGAAGCTCCATGTCTGCAGACTATCAAAAACTGGTATTTAGAATTCCAGAGTGGAAACTGTAGTCTCAGTGACAAATCCCGTGAAGTAAGTCCAAAATTTTCCTTCACTGAAGTTAACATCGTTGCTGTGAGGCGACTAATTCTCAAAGATCGTCATGTAACATATCGAGAGAAAGAGCCTTTATTAGGCATCTCAGGGAAACCATTAATATGATTTTTCATTAAGAGTTTGGTGTGAGAATGCTAGTTTCCAGTTTGATCTCCCATTTGCTTTCCCATTATCAAAAGGTGGGTCGCGGCAAATGGTGTCAGAAAATTCTTCCAAGGTAAGATTGGGGATAGTCAAATCTCGTCTACGATATCATCAGTGATGAAGAATCATGGGTCTATGCTTATAATCCTGATTCCAAACAACATTCAAGAATATTTATCTTTCAAAACAAGGCGAAGCTGACCGACGTTGTTCGCTCTTGAAGCATTTCAAAGGAGGCGGTGGCCGCGATCGTCGCAAAAAACTCGCCATGTTGCGACGATTGAACTTGGTGTTCGTGGAACGGTTAATGAAGAATAGTATACAACAGTTTGTTTACCAGAAGTCATCTCCGAACTTAGGAAATCTCGCCCTGGGCGACGCGTCATCTAACACTATGACAATGTGAGCTCACACAGCGTTCGACATACGATTCAGCAATTGAAGAATAAAAACATTAAATAAATTGACCTAACTCGGTACAGACCTGACCTACACCCTAAAGAATCTTATACAATATCTAAAATTAAAAAAAACCTTTGTGGTCAAAGATTCTAGTCCGATGAAGAAGCAGTTTATGCTTCAAGTTAGCCTAATTAAACACCCTCACTTTGGAGTGAAATTAATACTTAAAAAACTAATTCGAGCAAATGGAAAACTGCATTAAACTACGTAATAAATACTTTTGAAAATAATAACAACAACAAAAATGTTGTAGTTTTGTTTTTTTCTTCAAACGACAAAACTTAAAAGGCAGCCCTCGTATGCTGATAGTTTACTTTACGCTCAGTCCAACTTAAGTATGAGATGTTAATATTTCCAGTATTGTATGCTGATTTTATGTTAGTGGGACACATGAACAAGTGGGCCACCTGGTTTTTAGTGATCACCGCTGTTCAATCAAGACTCCCCAAGGGTCATACATTCGTTGCCAACGCCTCTAAACCCCTAATTCTTCAACTGAGCTAAAGCTAACAATTTTCCTCTACTTTATTTCATTCTATTACGACAGATTTTACTATAATCACAATAAGAGCCGCCTGAATCGTGAATAAGGGGTAAACTGTGCATATAATTATACATTTGGATGTATAATCTGTCCCGCCATTCGGATCAAAGAAATTTGGACGGGTTTGTCGGCTGATATAACTTTGTCTAACTTTGTTCTGGGTATTGTAAAATGGACTTTATATATTGGAGTTTTATGTCTATTTTTCTTCTGCTGAAAGTGTTATGGAAATATTCTCTAGAATAGTATGGGGTTCTTATCTCCGAAACAAATCAGTAGTTTATCACTTATGTAAGTAAACTCTATTACACACCAAGATAGAATACCTAACTACTATGAGTATCTTAACTCAAGTTACTTACTTACTTAATTCGATGGGTTAAAGAGTATTTTTTTCGAAGTCGAAAAAACTACATTTATACAGAAAAACTAACAAGCAAAAACAAGGAAAATACTAATGTTATTTTGTAATACAATTTTAAATGTATATTTTTCTTTAATTACACTGCAGATTGTAAAAACAGTCAGTTGATTTACTTAAGAAATTTGTTTTCGTAACATTATTAAGTTTCCGTTTTCATGGCTTCTTCTGCGAAGGAATTTTGTAAACACTTTTGTTTCGGAATAAGTCACTTGGCTATTTATGTATATATAAACTCTCATAATTAGATGCTATTGTGGACTTCGATTATCTTGTTGTTGTTTTTGTACAACTAACTATGTACTACAACTCCATAATGAAGTCATGAATTCAAATATTTTCGTCAAAATCCATAAAAGTGATTTAATTAAAAAATACCGCTTCTAAAAACTTTGGTTTTCGGTGCGGTATTTTAATCGAATTTTTACTGACCTAAGCATTCACTAGCAGCCGCACGCGACTTTGTCCCCATAGATTTCGGTTTCCGCAAAGTTTTATATAATAGACTCACCCGCACGTAATTTCGGTTTTCCAATATCCCCCTTCCCCCCACATTTCCAGGATTAAAAGTACCCTATGTTCACCGGGGCTAGTATAGCTAGCCAATAGTGAAAGAATAATTCAAATCGGTCCAGTAGTTAATATTGAGTTTATTCGATAAATGCAAAAATACAAATCTTTCCTCTTTTATTAGTGTAGTTTATCCCAACTATATAATATATAATATTATCCCAACTAATATTATAAATGCGAAAGTAACTCTGTCTGTCTGTCTGTCTGTCTGTCTGTCTGTCTGTCTGTCTGTTACGCTTTCCCGCTTAAACCTCGCAACCGATTTTGATGAAATTTGGTACAGACAATCTTTAGACCCTGAGACAGAACATAGGCTACTTTTTATTTCGAAAAAAAGAAATCCACGCGGACGGAGTCGCGGGCGGCCGCTAGTTAGTAATATATTATTAGAAGGCATAGATAGGATAACATAGTTCCTTTAAGCTCCAGCTCCCAAGCCTTGACTCGTGTTATAACTATATCCTCTGTGAATAGAATAGTGCATTCGAGCTTACGCCATATCTCGTGCGCTATCACACTTATACCCTGCGCGATGGCTGATCGTAAACATTCACTGTGCCGCTCCCAAATCTCGGTTTCGAGGACATTAGTGTCCAACCGTAACTAGTTTTACGACCGAAACCGAAACCGAAAACGAATTTCGGCAACGGTGTCTATTTCGGCCGAAACCGAAACTGAAACCGAAACTTCCTTACAAGGTTCATATTTTGAGGGAAAAATTAAGAAAACGTTATTAATCAGTCAGTCTTTAGCGTTTTCAGTATTTTTTGAAGTCAGTACAATGTGCGTATCTCCTCGATTTTTCCAGGATCCCATCATCAGACCCTCAATATGTCAAGTGAATATAATAGTCACTATTATATTCCATATCCACTATTAAATAGTGCATTCGAGCTCACGCCTTATCTCGTGCGCTATCACACTTATATCCTGCGCGATGACTGATCGTAAACATTCACTGCTCCCGAAACTCAGTTACGAGGACATTAGTGTCCAACCGTAACTAGTTTTACGACCGAAACCAAAACCGAAAACGAATTTCGGCAACGGTATCTATTTCGGCCGAAACCGAAACCGAAAACGAAACTGCCTTACAAGACTCACATTATGAGGAAAAAATTAAGAAAACGTTATTTTAATCAGTCAGTCTTTAGTGTTTTCAGTATTTTTTGAAGTCAGTACATGTGCGTATCTCCTCGATTTTTCCAGGATCCCATCATCAGACCCTCAATATGTAAGTGAACATAATAGTCAGAGTCACTATTATATTCCATATCCACTCTTAAACAGTGCATTTGAGCTCACGCCTTATCTCGTGCGCTATCACACTTATATCCCGCGCGATAGCTGATCGTAAACATTCACTGCTCCCGAAACTCCGTTACGAGGACATTACTAATACCACACCATTTCCTCTCGAATTTGGCTCCGATCCACATTTGCCTCCATGAAAACGGGCCAAATCGACAAGTTATTACGATAAAAAAAAATTTTTTTTGCTAAAATTAAGGGAGGCTTAAAAAGTGTGCGTCGGCCGGGAATCGAACCCGGATCAACTGCTTGGAAGGCAACTATGCTGACCATTACACCACCGACGCAGCTGATATAAATTATGAAACGATCGTACACTTGTAAAGTTCAGCCGAATGTGTATTTAAACACATGTGTTAACAACTAATAAAACATTTTAACGACTAACAAGTATAATATAATTGTTACAAGCCATGGTACTAGTAATTCTAGGGTACAATCATTATTTTGAGAATATTTCTCAAATTTTGGAACTTATATAATTGAAAAATGAAAAATGAAAATGAAAAATTGTTTATTTGACCATTAACAATGATGTTAGGTACAAAGTGTATACAATATTTTTTAAATTGTTAAATGTAGGTAGAAGCTGATGATAACTACCCCCCGCACTAGTTAAAAACTGTGTTGCGGCAGAGTAGGATCGTCGCATTATCTAGTGACACTGTACAGTATAAACCAGTAAACAGTAAGACATCAAGTTATAGTCTTTGTGAACAACATATTTTTCATAGTGATATGCTAATTATGTTATAATATTATTATAATTTTTATTGATATATATTTAAAAGTTAATTATAATTATTTTAATGAAAATTACATATATTTAGATGTACACAGTCGGGTCATAAGTTCTGTCACTACCTTATAATTTTGAGTTTTGAAGACCGACCAGAAATTCTGCGACTAATTTTAAAAATAGAACATTTATACATACCGGAAATAGAAGAACTAATTATTTTTATACATATTTGAATGTGGAATGGACGATCAAAGACAATAGAGTGACGGGATTTCCGTTGCACCGCTGTTGTAACGCATAGAAGGTGATTTACAATTTCGTACAAAAGTTGAAAAAAGCGTCCTATTTCTTTTATTGTACTATGAATCGATACACTGAAGTCTCGAAATTTCAAAATCGTAAAAGAAGCGGCAGACCTTGCTCTTTTAGAAACACTAGCGGTCATCAGAGCAGTGAAGGCGACAAACGAAAAAAATCCCGTGCGTAAACAAAAAACGCTAGCCCTCCAGCTGGGGCTAAACAGAACCAAACTAAAAAGAGTGCTAAATAAAAACCTGAAACCACGTGCTTATCGTTGGAAGACCGGATTTTTTCAAATGATCGTATAAAGAAAATTAAGCTGGAAAGATCCCGGGCTCTGTTACGACGGCACGCTGGAAAAAAAAAACTGCGATTTTTTTTTTTGGATGTCTTTTTTTTTAATGATAGGTTAAAATTATCACAAACAAAATGAAAAAGAGTATGCCCACATTAGTGAAGAAGCAAGCACGTGTATTTTGAGGGACCAGTGCAGTCTTCACTCTTACTCATTCAGGATTTGCCTTGGACTCTCGTATTCAGGCATAACCGAGCTGTTTTTCGATAAAAAAGGGGGAAAATCAAGGCCGTACTATATCAAAATAATGTCCTAACAAGCGTAGTACAACCTTTATCTTAAATTCAAGTATCAAATAATAAATGATTATAATATGATACGTCAATTAATGTTTTCCAATACTTATCTACTTTACTTTACCAATTTTAATTTTTTTGCCTCTTCCTACAGGAAAAAAGCGTTACACGTGTGAAAATAATATCGTACCTAGGTACATACAAAACCAAATCAATAAAAATCCAAGGCTTAAACTGAAGCTTCATCAATAAGGATTACCGGATAAATGTACAAATTCGCCATATCGCTCATATAAAAATATGCGAAAGATCCCCCATCCCTGTAGATAATAATAATAATATGTATAAAGTAAAGAGCGGGGCCAAAAAGCTTCTTAAAAACAGTTTTTTCGAGGTGGTCCGCTTTGAGCACCCAATTTATGAGCACCCGCAATTTGAGCACCTAGCCTATGCCACTTTGTGCACCAATTGCTATTTTTGGAATTCCTATTGAAATTTTCAAGAAGCTTTATAAATAAAATATTAAGTAATTTTACTATCACACCAACTGCCTAGCCATAAACTAAGCTCGAAGCTTGTTCCATGGGTGCTAGGGAATGGATATTTTTTAAACAGCCCTGACTGTCGATAAAATTGCCGATGTTCATCACACAAACATTTGCCCCTAGTAGGATTAGAACCCGCGAGCCTAAGTTTTGTAGCCAGGGTCTCTGATCACTAGACCAACGGGCCCGTTAAAATAATATGCACTGGTGCTTAAAGGACTAGGCTAGGTTCTCAACTTGTGGGTCCTCTAAAATTGGGTGTTCTAAGTGGACTATATCCTTAAAAACGTTTTTTCAGGACAGGCCACCATAATTATGTTACAATGTAGAAAATGTAGGTCTCGGTCGTGAGAAGGGAGCAGAAAATTTTTCGCGACTTTCCCCCTCTATCCCCCTTGCGTTGAAAATAGTGATGTGCTTGGAAAAACGTGTTTGGAGAATTAGTGGTCTATCCGGAGAGGTTTAAGATCGGTATATTTGTTGTTATTAGCGGAAAACTTGTTTGAAAATACAGCTTTATTAGTCAAATTGATTTTTGTAAATTAAGCCAATAAAATTAATTATTTAATCAGAAGTCAATTTTACCGTTCTGTTCGAAAAATATTGTAAACAAGTAAATTTTTATCTTATTACTGCATTTTAACAAATACACAGTTTAAGAGTACAAAAATAATACCGCATTGTAAACTACAAAATATAATAAAGTTACTGGCAAGAACAATAAGAGTTGATTTGGGCAATTTTAAAGACACTTGTGCCTTACAAAATAGTCTAGTACAAAAGTTTTTCAATCAATATTTCTGATGAACAATATATTCATGGAAACATTCAAGTGCGTCGGTGGTGTAATGGTCAGCATAGTTGCCTTCCAAGCAGTTGATCCGGGTTCGATTCCCGGCCGACGCATACTTTTTAATTAATCTTTTGCTTATTAAGGACTTTGTGTTGCATTCGATTTGCTCCATGTAATTTTTAAGTATGTAAATAACGTGTACGATTAATGTTTAATTATTCCCTTAGTAATAATGTATTTATCCGGTATAAATCCGAAGCGTGATATCCATAATCCTATCGCTATCACAGCACAACGCCCTCGAGAGTTTCATTACTCGTCGTGATTCCGAACCTTAAAACCCGATCCGAATTCGAAAGTCCGGATACTGATATCCGAGGTCCCAAACCCGCATAGTCACAGCCCGACGACCTCGGGTGTTTTATTACTCGTCGCGGTTTCGTCTGCTTCGCTAGATGACGCCGTATTCGCGGCCGATTATAAACCGAAGAGATAAGCTTTTAGCTCGGCTCCCCATTTGAGGATTTTAATGTTTGTTTAAACAGAAAGGTACATTTTAATAATGAGGATAACTGTCTAATTTTTCCTCTAAAACATAATATTATGAATCCGGAGTACGATATCCTAGGTTCGACATTCGAGATCCGATATGTGAGGTCCGAAATCCGATATAAGAGGTCCGATATTCCTGCTTTCACAGCACGATAACCTCGAGGGTTTCATCACGAGTCGCAGTTTTGAATCTAAAGTCCGTCATAAGAGGTCCGAAATCATGAATCCGAAGTCCGAAATCCAAGATCCGATATCCGATATCTGAGATCCGAAACCCGCGTAGTCAAGCTCGACGACCTCGGGTGTTTCATTACATTCAGCTTAAAGGCCTACTATACAACATGAGTGCAATAAATAGATAAATATATAAATAAATTACTCGGCGCGGTTTCGTCTGCTTCGCTAGATGTCACCGTAGTCGCAGCAGATTATCAACCGAAGAGATTGGCTTAGCTCAACTCCCCATCTGTATGTCTGTATGTTTATCTGGCACGTTATTTATTTTGAGATACTATTCGTAACAAATGATTTCAAGAAATATGAAATTGTAAAGTACTTTTCGTAGATCAATTGCGGTTCTGGTCCATTGATCCAATTGCCCATTGTTATAATTATAAAGCTTCGATGTTCTAGTGATTTTAATACCTGGCATTGGTCTGGAGGTCCTGGGTTCGATCGAAGATGGGTCAAATTTTCAGAACACAGCCTGGGTATGTGAGTGGTGATTAAGCCAAAACGAAAACATGATTTCAAATTATGGAGGCCTTTGCCCTTGTAGTGGGATATTAATGTGCTGATACGTTACTTTACTTTATAATTACGAGTATAACAACATAGAGATACTCTTATTTCATTAATAAAATAAAGAGTTATTACATTTCCAGTTAACCTCGGAGTAATTTCGGAGTACATACAAGGTTTGCGGGTACACCTGTGTCTTGAATTACGACTGAATGTACCAAGTTTGATAATTGTTACATTGTTACTAAGCTTGGCTTGGCTTACAACTATTATCTTGCAATGTCTTATCTTATTGTATAATAAGTTAGCAAAGTTTCAGTTATGGCAGTCAAACGAATGATTAACCAAGTAAGTAACAGTAAAGAGGTTAATCTGATACAGGGTGAAGTGAGGATTTTAAAGGTCCGGTAGAGTAACAGTTACAGTTACAAGAAAACGTTGTTAGGCAACCATCCATAACTTTTGGACATATTTCGACCTGCATTCATTGATTTTGGAAAAATGATGAAATAACATATTTTTTTCCATGCCAAGCCAATCCATTCTTTTTCATGTAAGGATCACTTGATTCTATTGCAAGAGACGCCCGAATTGCAAGAGGGTTCAATCCTCCTTCCGAAGTCAGATGATTTTTCCATTGTTTATATTTTTTAAAATTCAAAAAAAAAATATAATAACCAGACTTGCCGAATCCTGGATCGTAGTCAAAGCGGACCCCACACAGAAACGGGATAAACGCAAGGAGGAAGAAGATTGGTAAACGTAAACAATATTTAGCATGTAAAAATGCTTAAAAACAATTCTATAAAATGTCTTTTATCTGTCTAACCTATTCTGTAAGGTCACGCTTCTATCAATATTCAATACAAGGGATGGATACAGTTTTCCCGGGATCCAATAAATAAAATACGATGTGTGGTATTTAGGTTCGTTCGTGAAAGTTGGTTATAACTTTGTTGGATATAAATGCCAGGACCGAATTGCCTAGTAACATGAGAGTTTGGAAAATTCGTGACCGAATAGTTCTATGTTTTGTTGTTTGTAAGTTTCTTCGAGTTATTTCCTTTGAGTTGCGTAGTCTGTTTCCATTAATTTAACATGTTGTAGCTCAGTTGGGGAGAGTATGGGGTTTTGAAGGCCAAAGCATCAGCTACACATACCTCTGGTGTCTCGGATGTATGTCCATGGGCGGCGGTGATTGCTTACCATCAGGCGATCCGCCTAGTCATTTGACGCCTATGCCATAAAAAATACCTTCGTTTATTTATTACCTGGCCCAAAAAAGGTGTCAATTATTATTCAGACCTCGAGATAAGTTGCTTGTTTATACATTCAGTTATGAAAGTTGCAACGGTCCTTTATCCATAATTACACTTATTATAAACTAGCGGCCGCCAGCGACTCCGTCCGCGTGGGTTTCGGTTTCCGCACACAGTGTTACTATAGATAGCTTAAAGCCTTCCTTGACAAACGGTAAGTGGACTATCCAACTCAAAAGATTTTGTCAATTCGAACCTGATAGGCTAGCCACTTTGACGAATTCGCCATCCGCTTTTGTAGCGACTTATATCTCCATCCCGCTCACAAAAATATGCAGGTCGTGTACGGGGTGGCAATACATATTATAAGTCGCGACGAAAGCGTATGGCGAATTCGTCAAAGTGGCATCTTGGCTAGCCTACCAGTAGTCCCTGAGATAAGCGCGTTCGAACCTATCTGGATCAGTTACACGGGTTATTGTGAGTAAACCGTAAAAGATAGATATATGCCGTCAAGCGATATTTTTTACGCAATTTTATTTAGAATATTTCCGTCTTACATGATTTCTATGTAACTTTAACCATTAAGGCTGCACACGCGACAGAAGCTTCAAAAATGGAGGAATTTCTCCCGTTTTCCCAACATTTTCCTTCACTACTCTGCTCCTATTGATTGTAGCGTGATGAAAAGTATCCTATAATATGCCCAGGAGTATAAAGAATAATTATACTAAGTTTCGTCAAAATCCGTCGAGTAGTTTTTGTTTCTATAAGGAACATACAGACAGACAGACAGACAGACAGACAGACAAAAATTTTACTGATTGCATTTTTGGCATCATTATCGATCACTAATCACCCCCTGATAGTTATTTTGAAAATATATTTAATGTACAGAATTGACCTCTCTACAGATTTATTATAAGTATAGATATGAAAGTGTGATTATTTTTACCTGACTGTAATGCAATGCATGGCTCCAATAATTTGGTTTTGTCCGAGTCGACAGTGGAAAAATATTAAAACTTTAAACTGTCAATTGTGACGATCGGTTCGAGTAATATTTTATTCAATTTCGGGCCAACTACGAATTTCAATAATGATCGAACATTTCTGATCAATTTAGACGTAATAAGTTCATGAATGTTCGATAAAATATTCATTCGTGAAAGCTTCTATAAAAATCCAAGAATTTCATTATTAAACAGTTATAATTACATAATTATTTTACGTTTGACAATGCTAAATATACATGTTTTAAACAGAACTGAAATAATAATTCTGTAAATGTGAAATCGTAATTTGGGATATAAATTAACGCATGCCCATGCACGCCCTATTCAATATATTACTACCCGAATTTCCTCTTAATCCAATCAAGCATTTCTCGACAACTACATATAAATCTGAACTGAACATATCATAGACTATACATATCACAGTATACCTAAATGAATACGTGCCTAAATTAGACGTTGTCGGTATAATAACAGAGAAACTTGTTGAAATTGTATCAAAATATTGTATGGAACGTTAAAATAACATCCAGTGTAAAAGTGTAACGAAACGTTAAAATAAAGAACTGTCATTCATTCGCTGAGCACTCTGTAGTTTTATTAGGTTATGGGCCCAGTCCCGCGTTTAAAATTAAAATAAGTGTGAAATACTGCAAAAAATGTCTGGAAGTTATATCGTTAATGTTCCGAAACTCAGGGGTCGTGAAAACTACGACGAGTGGGCCTTCGCGGCCGAGAATTTCTTAATTTTGGAAGGCGTCGACATCAACAAGCAAGCCGGCCATGATGAATCAAGTACCGTTAGCGTTGATGAGAAAAAGGCTAAAGCAAAATTGGTGATGACTATAGATTCGTCTCTCTATGTGCATATCAAGAACGAAGAAACCGTTTTGGGCGTGTGGAAAAAACTCAAGACGCTATTCGACGACTCAGGATTCACCAGAAGGATTAGTCTGCTACGAACTTTGATTTCCATTCGGCTTGAAAGTAGCGAGTCAATGACAGCATACGTTACGCAGCTCATAGATACGGCGCAAAAATTAAGAGGAACGGGTTTCGATATAAATGAAGAATGGATCGGATCGCTATTGTTGGCGGGATTACCCGAAAAATTTTCGCCCATGATCATGGCGATCGAACATTCTGGGCTAGTCATTTCCGCTGACGTCATAAAAACGAAGTTACTGGACATGAGTGATAGTGTTGGTAGTACTGAACCGGAAGGCGCATTTTTAACATCAAAAAGTTGGCAGCGGCAGAAAAAGAAAGTTGGCACTACTGCTGAAACGTCATCCCGATCTGTCAAAGTCATAAAATGTTACAAATGTAAACAAACCGGCCACTACAAAAATCAATGTCCTCAAATCAAGGAAAAACCAGTGAACGCGTTTAGTGCAGTATTTCTAAATGGCAGTTTTGATAAACATGAATGGTACATCGACTCCGGTGCAAGTAGCCACATGGTGATCAGCCAGGAAAACATTAGAAATGTGTCACATAACCTCACTACAAAGGAGATTATAGTTGCAAACAGAACAACTATGCCAGTATTGTGCTCAGGAACTACACAGATTACGACTGTTGTGAACAACAAGGAATATGAAGTGGTTGTCAAAGATGTGTTATGTATTCCCGATCTGACCACCAACTTATTGTCCGTCAGTCAGCTGATAAAGAATGGTAACAAAGTCAGTTTTCATCACAACTGTTGTTACATTAGAAATTGGCAGAATGAACTGATTGGCGTTGCACAGTTAGTGAACGGGGTTTACAAGTTGAACACCAGGTCAGCATGTTTGTTAGCGGCTACAGCAACAACGACCTCAAGTGTAATTTGGCACAGAAGACTTGGACATATTAATAGCAAAGACATGAATGACATGAGAAATGGTGCTGTTGAAGGTTTAGAATATGAAGCAAAGGCAGAGATCAGCAAGCTTAACTGCACTGTATGCTGTGAAGCCAAACAAACCAGGTTACCATTTCCACACAGCAATAACAGAAGTGAGCGTGTTCTTGACAAGATACATGCAGATGTGTGTGGGCCGATGGAAACCAAGTCAATCGGTTCATCCAGATATTTCTTGCTCTTCGTGGATGATTACTCCCGAATGTCATTTGTCTATTTTTTGCGTAATAAAAGTGAAGTTCATACCTGTTTTAAAGAATTCAGAATGATGGTTGAAAAACAGAAGAATTGCAGTATAAAGGTTCTGAGAACAGATAATGGCACAGAATTTTGTTCAAGTGAAATGGAAAATTATTTGAAACAAAGTGGCATAGTTCATCAGCGTACCAACCCCTATACTCCAGAGCAGAACGGGTTGTGTGAGAGATTAAACCGAACAATAGTAGAAAGGGCCAGATGCTTACTTTATGATGCTAAGTTCGAGAAGAAGTTTTGGGCAGAAGCAGTCCACACAGCTGTGTACTTGAAAAATAGGACAGTTGCTTCAGGATTGAACCAGAAAACTCCCTATGAACTTTGGACCGGCTGCAAGCCTAATGTCAGTCACATCAGAGTGTTCGGTAGCACAGTAATGGCTCACATTCCCAAACAAAAAAGGCTTAAATGGGATAAGAAAGCAGAAAAGCATTACTTAGTTGGTTATGCTGATAACGTAAAGGGGTACCGGCTGTATAACCCAAAAACTAATAAAGTAATAACATGCAGGGATGTCACCATCATGGAGCAGGATAATTCAGACATAATGCAAGCCACCATTAATGAAAGCAAGTTATCTGAAAGTGTTCACCAGCAGAAAGATTCTGATGGCTCCGACTCCGAAACAACATCAACTAGTACAGTGAAAAGTAATAACAATGATAGAACATACATAGAAGAATCAGAACCATCATATAGCAGTTCAGATGAATTTTTTGACAGTATTCCAGCTAAGGAGTTGAAAGATTTGCAGAGTGACAAACCAAATAAGATTGTCCGGGAACGGAAAAAACCAGATAGATATGGTTTCAGTAATGTATGTGTTGAAACAGACTTAAATCTATGTACAGACCAGCTGATGACATACGAAGAGGCAGTAAATGGGCCAGAATCACAGGAATGGTGTAAAGCTATGCAAGCAGAATTACAATCATTTGAAGAAAATGAAGCTTGGGATGTGGTGGACAGGCCAAATCAGGCTACGGTAGTGAAGTGTAAGTGGGTGTTCAAGAAAAAAGTGGACTGTGACAATAATGTAAGGTATCGTGCTCGATTAGTAGCTAAGGGCTTCTCCCAAAAAGCAGGTATCGACTACACTGAAACTTTTTCCCCAGTGGTCCGTCATTCTACTATAAGATTACTTTTTGCATTAAGTGTTAAATATAACCTGAATATTACTCACCTTGATGTTACCACAGCATTTCTAAATGGGCATTTAGATGAAGATGTTTATATGAACTTACCTGATAACTTTGAGTGTAGTAATAAAGAAAACAAGGTATTGAAACTAAAAAGAGCCATTTATGGTTTGAAACAGTCTGCCAGGGCATGGTATAGGCGCGTAGATGACTGTTTACAGGCTTCAGGGTACAGTAAGTCAATGTATGAACCTTGTTTATTTATGAAACTAACTGAGACTACTAGAACATACATCGCTCTGTTTGTCGATGATTTTTTTGTTTTTTCTGACTGTACAAAGGAAACTGAATGTATTAAAAATAAGTTAAAAGACTTAGGTGAAATTAGACAGTGCTTGGGTATGAGAGTTAGAAGAAATAATGATGAGATTTTTGTAGACCAGGAACAATTTGTTGATAGTTTGTTACATAAGTTTAACATGAATAATTGTAATCCAGTCAGTACACCAATGGAGGTAAATTTAAAGCTTGTTAAGGGTGATAGTAATTGTTCTGAACAATATCCCTACCAGCAGTTAATAGGAAGTTTACTTTATTTGTCAATGTTAACTAGACCAGATATATTTTATGCTGTTTGTTACCTAAGTAAATTCAATAATAGTTATGATAGTACTCATTGGAAACATGCAAAACGCATTTTGAAGTACTTAAAGAAGACCAAACATTATGGTCTAAAATATGTAAAAGATGCTTTGGATATAATAGGTTATGCCGATGCTGATTGGGCATCAGATTGTGTTGATCGTAAATCCTATACAGGCTACATGTTTAAAATGTCTGGCAGTGTTATTTCATTCGAATGTAAAAAGCAACTAACAATAGCTTTATCAAGTACAGAAGCTGAGTATATGTCTATATGCGAGGCAAGCAAGGAGGCTATTTACTTGAAAGGTTTGTTACTTGAATTGAAATGTAGAAATGATTTGCCTGTATTGTTATATAATGACAATCAAAGTGCTCAATTGTTAACCAAACATTCAGTTTTCCATAAAAGAAGTAAACATATAGATATTAGATTTCATTTTGTTAGATCTGCAGTTGAAAATAATTGTATTAAAGTAGAATACCTAAATACAAATCATATGCCTGCAGATATATTTACAAAAAGTTTGAATTGTCAAAAACATAGTAACTTTACTAAGGAGATAGGTGTAACTACTATGTAAGTTTGTTTACTGTTACAATGTTTGTGTACAACTGTTTTGTTGTAGATTTAATTTTTAGTTTTTTATTTTTTCAATATTTGTGTGCAGATTATTTTGATATGGGGGTGTGTTGAAATTGTATCAAAATATTGTATGGAACGTTAAAATAACATCCAGTGTAAAAGTGTAACGAAACGTTAAAATAAAGAACTGTCATTCATTCGCTGAGCACTCTGTAGTTTTATTAAAACTCGATGGGCAGAGGGTAATGCGCTCGGTTTGCGATCGTTGAGGTAAAGAATTTTTCGCAAAGACCGATCATCGGATGGGTGACCAATAGATTTCATAGGGACCTCTTCCGTGCTTCGGAAGGCATGTTAAGCCGTTACGTAATACCCATGAATCCGCTCTGAGCCCGCGTTTTGGTTTTCAAAATAAGTAAAAATAACTTAATGCCTTGGAAATAATACACCAATTGCCTAGCCCCAAACTAAGCTTGAAGCTTGTACTATGTACCGTGTCAATAGATTTCAAGGCCTGATCCCCCTATCCAGCCATGGGCTGATGATGATGATTGAAATGTTAAGTTTATTCATGTTCTTTATTCAATCTTCAGTCACCCATCCGTAAACCAACTTTACGAAAATTGCTTAACCTCAAATCGCAGACGAAGTTAACCACTGCTCCACCTCACCTAAATCAAACGGTGGCACAATTAGGAGTTGTCAGTATAATTACGAGCCTAGCGCCTTCAATTTGAAACCATTAGCGTCTATTGTGTTGTTACGCCCCGCCGAATATTCGGAACACAGGAATACAATGACGGTTCGAGGAAAAAATCAATTCGGCTGAACGGCAAATTGGATTTGATTTATTCATTTAGGTTACCAAATACAACAGAGAGGACAAATAGCTTTTCCAGTTAAATAATGTGACTAACGAAAACTGTTATAAAAAATATATAAAAAAAATCTTCTCCTTCTTCAACCATAGTTCACACGTTAGTATAGTTCCGTCATAGTTCTCCTACTTGGTCCAATCCTAAAAAAATCTTATGAATTAAAAGATGGCTAAGTGATCTGAAAGCCCGTAGGTACAGCGTATTGGAAATTCGCAATCTGGGCCTTATGCTTTTAGGACTCGTGCACAATTTGGAAATTGGAAAATATAGAAAGCGTCTTGACTGCTCAACTATGTATATTGATTAACAAATTGATCACTGCTCAACTAAACCTCACAGATTTGTTTGTTTTCTTTTAACTACTGCTAATATACGTATGTAATTTGGTAAAGTTGATTGATCATCGCCTCTTAATGAACTCCTTTTCATTCTTCCTGTCTAAATGTACACAACTGCACAAATAAACATCATTGAATTTATTACAGACCTCATGTTGATCTAAATCCAATCCTCTACCTCAGTGTCACCTCTCATTTGCGTCACACGCAACGGGTATAATTCACACGTCAGTTCCAATATTGGTCGTTTCGCTCAATACAACGGGTAGTCGGAAAACAAGTGGCGCCGTCTATTCCCACCTGGAATCTGGGTTGATGGGCTTTGTTGAATGACGCCGGCTGCTAGGCTAGTATGTATTAATGCTTTCTGGACTTGACTTATATAGTTGATGTATGTATTCCATTACTTACCACATTTAAGTCAGAATAATCTTTGTAGTTATTTAGAGAGCAAAAATGGAAATTGGCTTCTTTGCATTCTGCGCGCTTTTTTCATTTTAAATGGGATTGAGTCTTCGCTATCCCATTTTAAATGGGGTGAGATTAAATGGGATGGGATAGAAAAAAACAGTGGTAACTATTTACATTATTTTTTTCACTTATGTTTGAAGTTGATTGACCTCTTAAGGGTACGATTCACACGTCAGTTCCAATATTGGTCGTTTCGCTCAATACAACGGGTAGTCGGAAAACAAGTGGCGTCGTCTATTTCCACCTGGAATCTGGGTTGATGGGCTTTATTGAATGACGCCGGCTGGGTATTGGACTTGACTTATACTGTTACATTTGGGCCATGGTATTTAGCAGCATATATTATTTGAAAATATGGTGATGATTATGTAAATAACTAACTAAAATAATAATTTTACTTAATTAAGTAAAGACTTGCTATATTAGAAATCGGAATGATGGGCTTTATTGAATGATTTTGCTTTGCTTTTGTACAAAGCAATGCAATGAAATCCTGTGATAAATCAAGTTTTACTAAAGTCTTTCAAATGCATTTTTTTAATTTTGTCTTCTAATATGATTTAAGACGCTCTAATATTTCTATTACACCTTTAATTTGGATCAGCGCCATTACGTTACGTTTCTAAGAATTAAGATATCTTTCACTTTGTTTAAAGACCTTCATAGACACTTCATACAGAAACCATATGTACCTATGTTTGTGTATAGTCGAAAGAATATACGACTGTTCTTTAAGCCAGGGGCAAATTTTGAAAACACTTGTGCGACTTACATGAAAACCTTTTATTGTATTTTCAAGCATCTAAATAATTAACAAACTTTGTCACAGGCGTCGGTGGTGTAATGGTCAGCATAGTTGCCTTCCAAGCAGTTGATCCGGGTTCGATTCCCGGCCGACGCACACTTTTATGCTCCCCTAAATTTAAGCAAAAGCGATTTGTTTTTCGTTATAACTTGACGATCTGGCCGGTTTTCGTGGTAGCAAATGTGGACCGAAGCCAAATTTGAGATGAAATGGTGAGGTGATTTTAATTTTCTCGTAATCGTAACCGATTTTCGGTAGAGCAAGGAGAGGAGTACTATTTATTCGGTTTAAACAAAAATTCTGAACTAAACATTATAATCAGACATTATTATACATAGTATGTTATTAGTATTTGCTCAGACAATGAATGATTCTGGAAGAAAAACAAAAACCTTGGACTCGTCAAATGAGTGCTTTTCACCTTTCCATAAAAAATTAGAAATTATTTACTTAATTTTATTGCTCTCTTAAGCCGACTTTCGCCGATTCCGCCGATAATCCGGAGACCTGAACCAATTTTTGGTGTAAGTCCGGATTAATACCGCCTCAGCCCTTGAGAAGGGTTATTTTTTTAGTTTCGGCTCTGTTCCCCGGATATTATTTTTCCAGGATGGCAGTGGCGGTTTATATTTCTTAACATTAAGTTTGAAATGATTTTTATTTTAAGTAGCTACACCTTTTTTATATTTTACACACTTATAACTTAAAGGCTGTTTTCAAAATTCGTACTTATTTCTATCTTTTGCTATTCAGGCTTATATTTTTAAACTACGCTATACACTGTTTTTTTTTTAACCGACATCAAAAAAGGAGGAGGTTCTCAATTCGTCTGTATGTATAATATTTTTACCTTTTATATATTTACGAGTATCTTAACTTTTTATCTTTAACAAAATTTTCAACGGACTTATGTTTTTTATAATTTTATTTATTTTTTCACTGTAATTTTTAAAACAATTTATTCTATTTATTGATCTACGCATATTATAAGCTATTGAAAGTTATCGACAGATAGTTATCATCTAGATTCCTTGAGAAGGGTTGCGGCGTTTTAATATAGGTCGGATTTGATTAGCCTTTGTCACCGTTAACTATTGCTATTAATATTCATAGCCAAGGGACGGGAATCTAATATCACCAGATGGCGATAGGCACTATATTAATTTACATCACAAAAATCAAATTAACTATGTTGTAGGGCTTGGGACACAGAATCAATAGGTTTATTAAGGTAACTAGCGGCCGCCTGTGACTTTGTCCCTTTGATTTTTGGTTTACATTGACTATGATAGCTTCAAGCCTTCCTCGACAAATGACTACACTACAAGATTTTTTAAATTAGAACTAGTAGTTTCTAAGATTAGCGCGTTCAAACAAACAAACAAAGATACAAACTCTCAAGCTTTATTAAAGTAGTATAGATTATTAGGATACTTTATTCAACAATATACTTTCAAGTTTAAATGAAAACTACTTCTCCATTAGATTTTTAGAAGCTATGTTTCTGCTGGTGAATAAGTTTGCCAGAGCTAAGTTGGGGAGGGTACGGGGTCTCAAAGACAGGCAACGGATCTGCGACCCTTGTGCGGTTGTTGATGTCCATGGGCAGCGGTGATCACTTACCATCAGATGACTCTCTTGTTCGTTTACCTTTAACATAAAAAGAATCAATTTGAAATTTAGACTACAACAGAGTTGCCATGCTCAGAAAGGGTTGACATTGTTAGTCATGATTCCTGGAGGATACAAACAACAAGTAAAGTTTATGGGTTCAACCCATGGGGGTCCACAAATCAGCAGGCTAATTTTATTACCCAATGGAGCCGGTTAGCCTAGTCCGGGTCACGTCAGTAATCCGATCCGAGTTTAATCCGGATCCGGTTCAATCTGGTTCAATCCGGTTCACGCCAACATGGCTGGGTTTAAAATGTTTTAAAGGATCATGGTGGCTTTTTTAAATACAAATAATGTGAAATTAATGAGTGGAATTTAAAACTAACTTATTAATAACTTTGACAGGGCCGTTAACTTAGTAGTCAGAGGCCCTGGCTACGAAATCGAGGGTTCGAATCCCGCTAGGGGCAAATGTTTGTGTGATGAACATCGGTATTTATACTGTCCACATATTTGTAGTCGAGTTATGGATGTTTGTTTTTGATGAAATTTGGCACAGACAATCTTTAGACCCTGAGAAAGAATATAGGCTACCTTTTATTGCGAAAAAAAGGGTCCTGAAATCTACGCGGACGAAGTCGCGAGCGGCAGCTATTTACTTATATTTAATTTTCGATTTCCTAGGGGAGGTTTTTGACTTAATACTATTGGTATTTGACGGTGTTTTGAAGGTGTCCAAATAATAATACAATACAATTATACAATATAGGGTATGATTAGTACAGAAACACTTGTGTTTGTTTTAAACGCCGATTAACCGTGGTCCAATCGCGATAACTTACACTGTAGGTACTTAAATGAATACATGTTTAGTTAAAATTCACGATCATCTTCAAGTGCGTCGGTGGTGTAATGGTCAGCATAGTTGCCTTCCAAGCAGTTGATCCGGGTTCGATTCCCGGCCGACGCACACTTTTTATTCAATAACTTTTTGTGTCAATATCACCAATATTGTCTCCAATAAAATTGCTATACCTAACCCCAAAAATGAATTACTAGTTCTGACCCGCGGCTTCGACCGCGTTCTGAAGATTCGTGTTTTAACCCATGGAAGCAAATCGGTATAAAAAGTATCCAATGACCTAAGACAGTCTATACCCTGCATGTATACTAAATTTCATCAAAATCCTTTAGTAATTTCAACGTGATTGACGGACAAACATCCAAACAATCAAACTTTCACATTAAGTAAAGTAAAGTAATTTTTTATTGTGTAAGAAATAAAGTACAATTTCAGGTCTTAGTGCTGAATTACAGGTAACAGAACTCTTATTTCTACTTTTACAAGCGTAACCACAAATTAAATTATATTTATAAATTATCTACCTATTTATATTTAAGACTAGCGGCCGCCAGCGACTCCGTCCGCGTGGGTTACGATTTCCACACACAGTCTTACTAAAAATAGAAGCTGAATAAAACAACGGTCTATATGCAAATGCATGCAGTCAACTTGCACACTTATATGGGTGTAGGGTGTAGTTACTCAGGATAGAAAGTCAAAGTAAGTGACGGAAAACGCTTATTATTATTGGGCAATAATTTGGAGACCTTATACATTTGAGAAATCATCTGTTCACCGCGATTCAGATCCGCGGCCGCGCCTCTAGCGAGGTGCGCCATCTATCGGCACATTTTAGAACTAAATAGTTCGCTAGCACAATTTACAATGATAAAATAAAGGAATATGAAATAGCTTAAAGCCTACCTCCATAAATGATAAGTGGTAAGTGGACTATCCAACACAAAATGTTTTGTCAATTCGAACCAGTAGTTCCCGAGCTTAGCGCGTTCAAACCAATTTGGATCTTGAGTTGCACGTGTTATTGTGAGTCAACCATAAAAGATAGACATATGCTGTTAGAGGATATTTTTTAGGCAATTTTATGTAGAATATATCCGTCATACATGATTTCTATGTGACTTAAACCATTAAGGCTGCACACACGACTGAAGCTTAAGAAATGGAGTAATTTCTCCCGTTTTCCCCACATTTCCCTTCACTACGCTACTCCTGTTGATTGTAGCGTGATGAAAAGTATCCTATAATATGCCCAGGAGTATGAAGAATAATGGTACCAAGTTTCGTCAAAATCCGTCCAGTAGTTTTTGTTTCTATAAGGAACATACAGACAGACAGACAGACAGACAGACAGACAGACAGACAAAAATTTTACTGATTGCATTTTTGGTATCAGTATCGATCACTAAACACCCCCTGATAGTTATTTTGGAAAAATATTTAATGTACAGAATTGACCTCTCTACAGATTTATTATAAGTATAGATATTCCTATATGCTATAAAAGGATTTATCAACAAGCCACGCCCTAATATTGTTTTTAAATCGAGAAAAATTATACATTTTTCAAACTATCAGGTAAGTTGTTAAAAATGTTTATACACATTGTAAAAGTGTTCTTTTATAGTAATTTGTATGATTAAAATTAACTGAAAGAAAATATTCAAACAAAGGCTGTTACATAAAATGTCGTCAAAATTCTAATTCAATTCTATCAGTCGCTTTCCCGCTATTTCCATTATCAAGTAACAGTTCACAATCTCGGAAAGTGGCCGTTTGCTTTCCACATGTTTATATAAACAGTAAAAGGGCATGTTTGTTTGTACAGGGCTGGCAATCTCTGGGACTTTGCACTTATAAATGTTATTCAGGAAAATTTAAAGTGAATTGGTCTATAAATTTTCAGGACAAAAGAGGACCATTGGTTAAAATGAAAATAATATATGACAGAAACAAAGAAAAAATGTGATTACTTGGTGCCTGATGACACAAATAATAAGAAAACAAATGAGACTACAACATTTAAGTGTTAAAAGCAATGTTAATCCACAATTTTTTTATCCACAATTTGCTGAGCTCCAAACTAAGCTTAAAGCTTTTACTATGTATGGTAGGGCATGGAATACTTTTTCCATTTTCTTGACTCTATAAAATGCCGTTTGTAATCAACATTCTTGTTAGGTGTTTGTATATCTTTGTAATAAAGCTGAAGAGTTTGTTTGTTTGTTTGAACGCGATTATCCAAGAACTACTGCTTTGAATTAAAATAATATTTATGTATTGGATATTTCTTTTATCGAGGAAGGTAGATATAGAATAACACTATGTTTGCGGAAACTGAAATCCACATGGACGGAGTCGCGGGCGGCCGCTAGTACATTTATCTATAGTCGTTTATTTGAACGCGCTAATCTGAGGAATGACTGGTTGGAATTGAAAAAATATTTTCCATGCGACGAGGAAGGCTTTAGGCTATAGTTTAACTGAAATCCACGCGGACGGAGTCTCGGGCGGCCGCTAGTAATACCATAATTGGTACCAGGCACCGACCGTTGGGATTATAATAGTCAAATCAGTAGCATGGTTAACCCTATTCTATAAACTTCTAGTTCATTGACACTATACGTATAATTCAACACGTTTTTCAACTTTCCACTTTAATTTTCCGTTTGTTTGTTTGTCATTAAGTTGACATATGGTAGTGCAACATCCTAAATAGTCGTCTCAGCTTTTAAACAACGAAGTTATAGTTACCATTGTAGTGTTAATATGTCACAGACCCGACTACGTAATGCACTTAAAGACATAACTGGGACTCGGGTACCGAGTTCGGATTCCAGAACGGTAGTGACAGTTTTCGAAAAATAATATGAAATAAATAAAATAATGTCAATACATATTAAAAAAAGTATATTTATCTTAAGCGGTCGCCTGTGACTACGTCCGCATGGATTTTGATGTCTGTACACAATATCATTATAAGTTAAATCTGGTGTGTTATTCTGATGTATAAGCTACATTATTACAAAGTCAAAATCTTTTAAGATTTATGCCCGAAATAGTAAAAGAAACATCCGAACATCCATAGTAACTAACTTTCACATTAATGAAATTAGTAAGGTTTGAAAAGTGTGATTTTAAAGCTATTTTGTAACTTTGTTAGGTTGATTTGAACCCAAAGAATCTTTAAAATACCCTTAAACCATATAAATGATCATCACTATCATCATCATACTAATATTATGAATGTGAACGGACTGAACGGACTACTACTGATAAAGTTTGATATACAGGAAGCATAGAGAAAGCGTAAAGAAAGTAGCGGGTAAAAGCTAGTAGAACATAATATCTGCCCCTCTGTATCTAAAACAATTAAGAAAACAAACATCCAAACTTAATTTTTTCACAGGAAAAAAATTCACTTAAAGCACACTTTCCTCAAAATTTTCACTCACTTTCAAACAAAAAAAGTGTCAGTCAACCACAGCCATTCATAAAATCTTGATCCGCTCTTTCGTTCAGTGAACGAGACCGACTGAATGAAAACATTGAATGAAACCATTCTCTCCCATCGGTTGGAGCGAGTTCATATCTTTTCAGAGCCACGTTCTATTTCGTTTTGAGCTTCTGTAAACATGTACAAATTGTAAGGGTGGATGTTCTGAAATTTGAATGGTCCCGTATATAATTTTTTTGTTAAAAGAATGTTACAATTTTTTATTTATCTCAAAAT
Source organism: Nomophila noctuella (assembly GCA_958496325.1). NCBI lineage: Eukaryota > Metazoa > Arthropoda > Insecta > Lepidoptera > Crambidae > Nomophila > Nomophila noctuella. Next base: position 1,921,271 of record OY292504.1, read on the forward strand.
GTATAATAAATCTTGTCTAGATACACCATTCATAGAGTTTGATATTTAGGCGGCATAATCTAAACAATTTTAGTTATAATAAAGGGTTAAAATTAATAAGATCAATTTGAAAGTTCTTTACAGCTAGCCTTGAGAAGCTCCTTATTGATGAACTAACGGCCGCCCGCGACGTCGTCAACGTCGATTTGGGTTTGGCCGCACAAAGTGTTGTAATATTATAGCTTAAAGCTTTCCTCGTCAAATGGACAACATAATTTATTTTATTTTTTTAAATTCTTCCCAGTAGTTTCTGATTAGCGCGTTTAAACAAACACACTCTTCAGCTTTATTATATGAGTATTAGATAGGCATTTTTATATTCACTATAGTTTCATCAACATCAGAGATATTTTACGGTATACTACCATGGTCGTACCAATATTCAAAATACATCGAAATACCAAGTCACGTTCCATCTAATTAGCCAAAACAACTCCGCAAAAACAAATGACGAGCGGACGAAAGTTCCCTTCACGCGGAACCATGGAAAAGTTGCTTTTTTAATTTCCGTAAGGTTTTGTTGTTCCGTTTTTTGTTGCGAACGTTCCGGCCAATTCAAAAATGTTCCGCGCGATTCGGCGACTTAGCAACGGAACATAATGTTCAAGTTATTTTATAAATATGTATCTTCTTCTTCCTCTTTAGCCACTGTCAAATATTTGTTTGAAATAAAAAAATCCTCAAGTTCGTTTTTCTATGAAGCTTATTCAGGGCTGTAAGGATTAAAATGATTTGTTTCTACCGCATAATAAAAAGGTACTTTTGACATTCATAAATAGGTTTTAGAGCATGTCTATAACAAATACTTATTAATATTTTACGCCGTATTATGTGTTTTAGTGCAGTGTTTAATACGTCTATTACTTGTAATTACTGTGTAAACAATGATTTGGTTACAAACATTTTTAGTAACTAGCGGCCGCCTGTGACTCCGTCCTCGTGAATTTCGCTTTCCGCTACTAAGCCTTTCTCGACAAATGGACTATCCAACACAAAAATATTTTTTCAATTCGTACAAGTAGTTCTGAGATCAACACGTTCAAACAAACAAACAAACTCTTCCGCATTATTATGTTAGTGAAGATTAGTGTTGTGTTTACATTGTTCATATTTCATGAAAACCGATGTAATTATTTTTTCACATTTCAACTTTCCACTTTTAAGTAAAATGCCTTTCCCAAAACTCTACATCGGAAAATTCCCTCATTTTCAACGGGACTCAGTATTTTTATCTGCATCCTGTCTCCAGACGGGCAAGGTTTCCTGAGGGAATTAATTTTTATAGACCCGAGCCCCAGGAGGTCGGAGGAAGGGCATATTTCACGCCCACTTACTTTACATTTGCCGACAATACAAGTGTTTTGTCAAAATACTTGAAGTGAACGCACAATATAATTTGATGTAAACGGGCTAGTCAATTTGATTTGGTTATCTATACTTATATTCTTATACTAAAATACGTGTACTTAAACTTATTTATGTTTGTGTTGGATAGTGCGGAAACCTAATTCAACGCAGACGGAGTCGCGAGCAGCCGCTAGTCTATTAATAAGCCCTTCCATCAACCAAATTAGTGACAGAAAAATGTTCTGGTAATTTCTAATTTGGGAACGGTATTTTAGTTTTTTTTAGAGATAAGACGTAGAACTTTGTGGAACTTCCATTCGAATAAGCTGCTCGCCTAAGAAAGTAACTCTCTGCCTTACAGTGAAGTAGCACTTCGTAACTGTTGTGCTATGTTTCTGCTGGTGAGTAAGGTCACCAGAGCTCAGTTGGGCTGGGTATGGGGTCTTAAACGCAGGTAACACATCTGCGACCCTTCTGCGCTTGTTGATGTCCATGGGCAGCGGTGATCACTTACCATCAGGTGACGCTCTAGTTCGTTTCACATTAAAAACACTTATATTTTTCTTCCTCACAAAAACACTAAAACCTTATTCCATTTCGCAATAGTTTCTGAATTTTCACCTGAAGCAATAACCTAGATTGCTATATCTAGGTCGGAAGGGGATTTTTACAAGGCCCCGCATATTTTGAACTAATAAGATTTGTTGCTTGGCACAGCGTACGCCGCATTGCGACAATCATTATATTGAACATAAATTAACTTATTGACCTTTTAGTGTGTCGTCCTAACCGCTTTTCGATTATTTATCGTTTGCAAATATAGTACTTATCACCATACAAATATTACAAACAAGCGGCCGCTCGCGTCGTCGTTCGCATGGATTTTGATTTATCCAAATGGGAACATTTAATTTGGATAAAAAGTATCCTAAAAGTAATATAAACTATAGAGATAAAGTATCCACGTTCATCGTTCAGTAGTTTCAGCGTGATTGATGGACAAACATCCAAACAAACTTTCTTTATTTATTTTTATTAATAAGATGTGATAGTTTTTTGTTTGGATGTTTGTCCGTCAATCACGCTTAAACTTCTGAACGGATTTTGATGAACTTTGGTATACGGGCAGGGTATGGGCTGACTTTATTTATGGGATACTTTTCATTCGATTGAATGCTGCCTCGACTGTTGGACTATCCAACAAAAATCAATTTTTCTATTCGAACCAGTAGTTTTGTAGATCCTGAGATTAGCGCTTTCAAACAAACTCTTCAGCTTTATTATTCACTAGCGGCCGCCCGCGACTCCGTCCGCGTGGTTTCCGGTTTCCGCAAACGTAAGTATATACTATACCTATAAAGTTCCATACAAACATTAATCCCCTTTTTCATCCCCTTGGGGTGGAACATATAAAAATCCTTTCTAAGGGGATCTTTATGTCATAGTAGCTTCATGCATGCCAAGTCCCAGCCCGATCGGTTTAAAATTGACAAAGTTTCATACAAACATTAATCCCCTTTTTCATCCCCTTGGGGTGGAACACATAAAAATCCTTTCTAAGGGGATCTTTATGTCATAGTAGCTTCATGCATGCCAAGTCCCAGCCCTATCGGTTTAAAATTGACAAAGTTTCATACAAAGATTAATCCCCTTTTTCATCCCCTTGGGGTGGAACACATAAAAATCCTTTCTAAGGGGATCTTTATGACATAGTAGCTTTATGCATGCAAAGTACCAGCCCAATCGGTTTAAAATTGACAAAGTTTCATACAAACATTAATCCCCTTTTTCATCCCCTTGGGATAAAATAATAGATATATACTATAGCCTATAACCTTCCTCGCCAAATACACTATCCAACACAAAAAGAATTTTTCAAATCGGACCAGTAGTTCCTGAGATTAGCGCGTTCAAACAAACAAACAAACAAACAAACAAACAAACAAACAAACAATCTCTTCAGCTTTATATATTAGTATAGATTTAGGTAAGTAACATATAGTATGGAAAAACATTAAAACGGGCGTCATAGAGGCACATTATTCGTCAGAAAATTTCAAAATTATGATTGTACCACTAATTCTAAACGAATGGCGAAAAAAATCCGCAAAAAATCATCAATTTTACCAATTGTTTTTAATGGTTTTTGTCGTAGAGTCATACAGTTTTTCAAATAGCAAAAGATTTTTTAAACAATATACTTACGAGTATATTGGTTGGTGGCATGGTAATCAAATGTAAAAGTAGCTACGATAGTTTATCGTATCGAAGCAAGGTTCTTGGCGGCAGATTCGTCGCAATGCGCCAGGGCTCCCAATGCCAAGTTGTGTTTGTTAGCGATCGGGATTTAATTAACGATATTCATGTTGTGCCAAAACTACTTAATTAAGTGTTCAGGGTTTCTCAAACTTTCGGCAACACAACCCCTGTTAAATTAAAATTTCCAGGTGCCCCCAACAAGTTAAACCCTCCCCCTCTCTAAAAAGTAAATAAAATCATCTCTAAGAGTTTCATTTGCGGACATTTCTAAATATGGCTCTTTTTGCTTGACTCTCAAACTAGAAGTTATATTCTCGGTGACCACAAACGGGTGACGAATCCAGCCAACTTAAGGATTATATTATCAATTTCAAGCTATAGCGTAAATTTTGTCCCGTACCCCCTGCCACCGAATGCATACCCACTTTGAGAAACCCTGAAGAAGAAACACACTAGGCGGAAAAAACACGACCGCAGTTCGGTTTGACTATACCTTTAGTTATTTTAATTTGAAGATGTCACATCTTCTCCTTCTTCTTCTTGGCGTTTATCCCGTTTCTGAGCGGGGTCCGCTTTGACCATGATCCAGGATTTGGCGAGTCTGGTTATTACAGTGAAGCGACTGCTATCAGACCTTCGTAACCCTTAGAGGGGAACCAGACAGATTGGATCATGGTTACACATTCAGATCTAACTGAGCTAAAGTCAGAATCTACCTGAATCTGCAGGTCAAATGGAAGATGACACATAATGCCGGAATAACGTCACAAATCTTCTATATATATATATGTATATAAAAATGAATTGCTGTTCGTTAGTCTCGCTAAAACTCGAGAACGGCTGAACGGATTTATTTTATCTTGGTCTTGAATTATTCGTGGAGGTCTAGGGAAAGTTTAAAAGGTGAGAAAAATAGGAAAGGGACGACGGGACGGGACGGGACGCGGACGAAGTTGCGGGCAGAAGGCTAGTTTTGTATAAAAAATGCATTGTCACCGAACTTCGGTCGTGTTATTTCAGCTTAGTGAGTTCCTACATTAAGTTGTTTCCTTCACACACCTTCATAAAAGTAATTTTCAATGGTAATAGATTACGGGCACTTGTGTAAACATTTGAAAAACGTGATTTCAATAACATTATGTCTTTATTACACTTTCCATTACAACGTTATGTGTTATTTTACGACTTAGAACAACTGCGTCGGTGGTGTAATGGTCAGCATAGTTGCCTTCCAAGCAGTTGATCCGGGTTCGATTCCCGGCCGACGCATACTTTTTACCATGTGATGTTTTTTTTTGTGGTCTATAATTAGACTTATGGGACACTTTAGTGTAGAAACACATAAGGCGGTAAAAAGGCGACTGAAAATCGGCGTCACTATGCCTGCAAATCCTGCAATGCATTTTAAATGAAAGATTTTCGTCGCGTACCTAATTTTGTATAGAAAGTTCATTGCCGCCAAACTACTAGGTGTATTTCTACACTTAAGGTTTTTAGTTCTCTGACACGGCCTTAGATCAATAAAATATTATGTGTGTATAAGCCGTCCCAAAAAAATCTATGAAATTGATAGACTACGTATTATTCTTGTATCTGAAACATATTTTAGTTTTTTTTTTTTAATTATTGCACAAGACTTAGGGCACCAAAAAAAGCTGGAAATAAGAATCCTCTCCCCTTTAACCAATAAACAGAACACCACTATCTTATTACTAAGCCTTATAAATAAGGCCAAATCTGCTATACTAAAGCTACATAGAAATATAAGTTATTACACTATACGTACTTAGCGTAAGTTAGCGAAAACTGACCACTGAAGTTGGTGAAATGTGAACTTTCCTTGATGAGATTTATCGATGGACAGTTAAGCTTTGTACCGCACTGCGCCACGGGACCTTGCTAGTGATGTGACATTTTTTATCGATAATAATATGAACATTTAAATTTGGTTGATTATAATGAATTACTTATAACACGAAATAAAACTTTTTGGCAGGCCCATTGGTCGAGTAAACAGGAACCCTGGCTACAAAACTAAAGGTCGTGGGTTTGAATCCCGCTAGGGACAAATCTTGGTGTGATGAACATCGGCTCGAGTACTCGAGTCATGGATGTTGATACATGTATTTAAGTATGTCTATCCGTTCCCTAGCATCCATAGTACAAGCTTCGAGCTTAGTTTGGGGCTAGGCAATTGGTGTGTTAGACGAATGTATTTTTTTTTCATTTCTAAAAGGTTATAATCGCCTTTTAAATTTAACTATATTTTTACAGGATAACCCGACGTTTCGGCTACTTTTCAGCAGCCGTGATTACAACCGCGGGTATATCCGTTTAAAACAAGTTTTATTTTATAGTAACAGTGGCGTAAACCTAAGGATACAAACGAATTATTACTTTAACCAAAACATCATGCCGCTGAATGTCCCTTAGTCGCTTCTTACGACACCAAAGTCAAAGAAAAGCGGGAGAGTTATTGCAAAATGTAAATGTCAACACAGGTTGAATTGATAGCTGTCTTGAAGTCATACTAAGCAACTGGGGCTGAAACTAGACTAGAAGTATTTCCTTGTTGATTTAGCCAAAAACTGAACGAAAACTTAACACACTTAGTTTCGCATTTATCTAAAAAATATATAAAATCTCTTAAATACTATCGATACCGACATTCGCGTCCCTATCCAAAGCTGTCACGTCACTAGTAAGTTTACGATGCGTTTACCGACCCGAGGGATTTTCCTTCAGCTCAAGATTATATCGGGGCCTTAGATTAGGGTTTTCACGAAAACCTACGTCCCGTGTGGGTTTAGTTACGTACCTAGGTATGTTATCTGTGCTTAGGTATAGGTTGAAAGGTAAATGCTTGCGATTATTTTTGACAAGCTGGTCTAGTGGTTATTTCCCACAACAAAGACTGTCGGGGTTGTAATCCCATGAGGGGTATATGTTTGTGTGATTAATTCTCGTCTCGTGTCGGCATTCCTACACTAGTCATGGATGTTTTCTAAAAAATATTAGGACATGTTTTATCCGTTGCCTAGCATCTCATCTAGCTAGCACTATGCAAGCTTCAAGCTTAGTTTAGAGCTAGACAATTTGGTGTGTAAGACCAATGAAGGAATCAACGAGCCTTCTAGTTTTATACGGGAACCCTTTCCAATAAAAAAAGAACAATCAAAATCGGACTACTCTGCAAAAAGTTATGTTTGGTTGAACATAAAATATTACATATACGCGTCGACTTGAGAACCTCCTCCGTTTTTTCGTCGGTTAATGTGTACGACCATTCGCCACACGTGAAGGTAACTTGTTAATCGCTATAAGCCCTGCGTAAAGCGTAAACCTGAGACATGGTTCCGCATAATTTCTCACCTCGGCGATAAAAACGCTATAAAACGCATATCGCTGCCGTAAAACAAACACACGGAATGAACCGAGCAGTTGCTATGATGGACTATAAGACGTGTTAAGATGTTTGCATTAGAAAATGGGAAATGTTATGAATCACGTGTGTAACAACACACGCGTTACAAACAACATGCATAACAACACATAAATAAATCCCTACAAATATTATAAGTAACTCTGTCTGTCTTTTTCTCCGTCTGTATGTCTGTTTGTCTGATACGCTTTCCCGATTAACCTCGCAACCTTTTCTGAAATTTCGCACAGACAATCCTTGGAAAGAATATTTGCTACATTTAGGCACGGAATCATCATTCTTATCGGACAATCAGGTGATTCAAGCCTGCAATGTCCTAACCAAACTGGGAAAACCAACACAAAGTAAAAGTGTGTGTACTACACAAATACTGCCTTCCGGATCGGTGGTCGAGTCATTACTACTGTAATTTTTGTATGACGATTCATAATTGGTCAAGGCCACTATTAGTAAAAAATACTGTAAAAGACGTTAAAGTGTATGTACCAAATAAATATGTCACATTGGTGTTTTTGCATGTCGTGACTAAATATTGCTGTACGAAAACTAGTGGTTAAGAAATTATGGGTTTGTATTTGTTTTGTGTCTACCTCCAAACTAAGTTATTTTAGGTATTGGATGTTCGATGTTTAATGCCTTTCTTGTACGTTAACATTGTTCATTATTTCTTTGCCTACTACTGATCGTAAGAACTGTACTGTATACTGCCAACTACATATAAGTATGATGATTGTATTTCTCTTATAAGTGAATAATGTATTCTTTTAGAGAAATAAATGTCTTAAACCTTAAACCTTAAGTGCTTTTATTAAGCCCAATTGAATAAAGAATATTTTGATTGATTGATTGATTGATACACCACGGAGGCAGTATTACAATTCAAATCCTCATAATATGATCCAAAACGAATAATCCACATTTCTCCTGCCATGTTTTGCGTCGCATCGATTTGCATGGAAACGCAATAAAATGCAAATAGCTGAATATATCATTGCATTAGTATGGAAACGGCTGCGCGCTAATTACATTCAAATGGATCTGACTTGTCCTCATCATCCAAGCGCCTCTCCCGGTTGCATCCTCGGCCATTGCCTCGGAGCCCAGGGTCGCTGCGACTATGATCCTGAATTGACTTGACTGGTCATTACAATGGAGCGACTGGCGTCTGACCTCCGTAACCACAAGGGAAACCAGACCTGTTGGATCAGTCGGGACCAACGGCTAAACGTGCCGTCCGAAGCACGGAATCATCATTTTTATCGGACAATCAGGTGATTCAAGCCTGCAATGTCCTAACCAAACTGGGAAAACCAACACAAAGTGAAAGTGTTCCCCGCGGGATTCGAACCCACGTCCTCAGATTTCGGAGTTTTTGATTACAGCGCTCTAACCACTACACCACGGAGGCTGTATTACAATTCATATCCTCATATGATCTAAAACGATTAATCCGCATTTCTCCTGCCATGTTTGGCGTCGCATCGATTTGCATGGAAACGCAATAAAATGCAAATAGCTGAATATATCATTGCATTAGTATGGAAACGGCTGCGCGCTAATTGTATTCAAATGGATCTGACTTGTAACATTATTAAATCTACGCCACACATGATCCTTGTCGTGCAATATTTTTGAAGTAAAATCTATTTTGTCGACATGGCAGTACGTTCAAAAATTGGCCAAGTGCGAGTCGGACTCCCGCACTGAGGGTTCCGTACAAATTCTATTTTTGACGTAATAAAAAAACTACTGAATAGATTTCGTTCGAAACAATTTTCGTTGGTAGTTTTTATGGTAATGTACATTATATATTTATTTCAGATTTATCATCCTCTTACTTTAGAAGTTAGAGGGGGGGACACACTTTTTTCCACTTTGGAAGAGTCTGTCACGCAAAGTATTCACTTAAGAGAAAAATGAGCTTAGAAACCTCAATATAATTTTTAAAGACCTATCCATAGATACCCCACACGTATATGTTCAATGAAAAAAAATATTTTCAGTTTCAGTTCTAACTATGGGGACCCCCCATTTTTTTATTTTTTTTTCTATTTTCGTGTGAAAACCTTGTTGCGGTTCACAGAATACATCCATTCACCAAGTTTCAATAGTATAGTACTTATAGTTTCGGAAAAAAGTGGCTGTGACAGACTGGCGGACAGACAGACAGACAGACAGACAGACAGACAGACAGACAGACAGACAGACATGACGAATCTATAAGGGTTCCGTTTTTTTGCCATTTTGGCTACGGAACCCTAAAATGCGTAAAGTTTCGAGATTGGATTTGAGGTTATGTTTTAATTTCATATTATTTTCTCTAACTTTTAAAATATGTTAGTAACTGAAGACCATTACGTATCAGAGTATTGAATTTCTAGTATTCACCTCATGGCACGCAACGCCTTTATGTGGTATTGAAAATAAATAGGAGTATGTCATTTTCCTTCAATGTATGCCTCTTCCTTCAGTGGATGCAGGCAGCGCAGGACCGATCGTCGTGGAGATCCTTAGGGGAGGCCTATACCCAGCAGTGGGTGACGTGCGGCTGATATGATGATGATGATGATGATGTATGCCTCAGCGCTTTTTCTTATCCATGATAATATATTTTTGCAAGCAATGTTTTAGATATACAGGGTGGAACGTCGAACGTTAGGGCCAATGAAAAGGATCTCTCTAAAATGCTTCATAAATGAAATCAAAGGAAAACAATGAAATCTTAAGGTCGCGGGTTCGATCCCCGCACGGTACAAACATTTGTGTGCATGAACATGTCTGTTTGTATCGGTCTGGGTGTTTCTATGTATAATATGAAAGAATTTACAAAAAAAAAGTATATAAGTACCTAATGTTTATCCGTTGTCTAGCACCCATAGCACAAGCTAATGATTAGTTTGGGGCTAGATGGCGCTGTGTGAATAATGTCCAGAGATATTTATTATTATTATTAAGCAATAGTACCCAAAAAATTGAAACTAACGAAGCGTCAGCTAGACCCATGACAATAGCAAGTTTAGTTATTTTAATAAATTATTTAAATACTATTAGAATCCCTCTGTACGCTATAATAAAAGGTAATAGCTGTCAGCTGAAATACCAAGACGAGAAAATACTCAAACTGCCGATGAATCGAGATTTATCGTGAATCCGCCGAAAGAATGGACGGAGACGATAATATAATTGAAATCCGACATTCCACAACGTGCCATCATCTTGTACGAGACTTTGATTTAAATCGTATGCCCTTGCCATACTTCGACGCGCCATAAAATTGTCACTAAAATTTGAAGCGACTGTCTCTTCTTATTGCAGTGAAAGCATGTGAAATGAAATAATTTTATCAGCAAATGCATCTTCACAGTAAATTCTTTTGCAAGCCATAACTTTTTCACACTACCAGCGCCTCGACGGGAATGGTCTGCTGAGAAGAGACGCCTCATGAAACTCAGCAGTTTTGCCTTTTTAATTAAATATAAATGTCAATATTACAATACTATGTCATTTTTAATTACAAATACATTGCAGTTTAGCAGATCACCATGTCCACACATTTTCTTTTTTGTATCCTTTCGTATCAAGCCTGGTTGAATATGTGGGTATTTATTTTACTTTGGTAAGTTCGATAACACTTTCAGACAATATAATAGGCCGAATAAAAGACTTCCCAGTCTTATAAAGCCTGTGACTTCGTCTTATTAAAACTTGCGTCATGCCAAACCAAAAAAGCCTACAGATTTCTGACATCGGGGCATATCCAACGGTTTAAGTCTATGATATGAGTCGCATCTTCCAATCTTACGGAATTGAATTATACCACTTGCCTTTCATTGTCCCTGTCGTAAAATTTGCAAAATACCACGAAATCCACATTTAATAGGCATGGATGTCTCGACACGGATTTAGAAGTATTTTCCTAACAACAATGTTGGGGAAACATTTCATCTTCTTCATCGGGATCTTCATTTATTTAGTGTATTCTATTTGAATTACTTTTTTACTGATTTTACATTATTGATATTTGACAGCTAACCTATAATTATGTAAACACTAAAGGTTACCGTTTCAAATATTCACAATTTGAGGCTTAGGAAATAATATTGACCAATGTTTGTGGTAAAAATTAATATATCTTTACTTTAGAAATAAAGGAGACGATCCATTTTGGGCTTGATTGTGCATGGATAAATTTTATACCAAAAAAACTGTACATTTTTGTTAATTAACCTCTATAAATAACAACGGAATAGGCTTTGGCCAAGTTAAGTTAATTGCATAATTATATATTTTTCATTATCAAACACACTTTATAAACGACATTGCACTATATTTTTTATTTTCAACTGTCTTCAAAAACGCACCTAATAACATAACAGATTAAATAATCGATTAGAGAAAATCGATAAGCGGAGATTGAATAAAATGCATCATGTTTCAGTGTCTTTTTGCTAAGTTTTGAAGAACTACAATCATTTATTATTTGTAATATTCGTTATATCTTAATAATGATCTACTTTTTACGTCTTCATAATAAAGATAATAATAAAATCTAACAATTGATCGAATTAACAATCAGTATCAATTGAAATGGAGCCATTTTGGCACTGACCTATATCTTGTCTATATATAGATCAGTGCATTATGGTTTTACGTCATAAGTCAATGTCAGTCCTGTCACTTGATGTCAGCTAGTCATGAGAAATATAGCTCTTTGAAGAGATAAGAGCTATATAGCTCTTTCCCGAGTCAAGAGCTATACGGCTCTTCTAGCTCAGTAGCTCATTTAGCTCAGCGAAATTCAAGAGTCATGAGATAATAAGTCAAGATCAGACTTGACTCGCTCGATTGAGACTATTGTTTGAGTTCCTACCATTAATAAAATAAAATAGAAATAAGTATTGGTTTTGTATTATATTAAAGAACAGATTGATTAATTAATAGTTAGTTAATACCTATACCTACTTCATTATATTTGTAATAGTAAAGTTATTATACGCACTTTTTCGATAATATTAAAAAAACATATTTATAGCTATTTTTAGATTTCGAATTATTATGCTTACAATTGATTCATCGAATTTGCCACGATTTTCCTTCATACTTTGTCAGGCTTAAGACTGTCAACCAAAACAAATATGAGTATCTAAAATGAAACTTAAATTTCTCGTAACCCTTTGGTAAATTGTTGTTGTGAACGTATTCCAATAGGCGTGCTTGTTTGGGTGTGTGTGTCTATCGCTCATATTGTTACAACGTTATATCTCTCTTTGTCTATCGAGTCGTTTGGAGACACGGAGCTAAATGAACTACTGATATGAATTGAACGGGACTGAGCGAGATATACGCTGAGCTAGAATAGGTGAGCCGGCTCTTTTAAACAACTCGCTCGCGAGCTACTCATCGCTATGTCACACCATATAGATACGGCAACGATTATGAATATTCATGCATGATTGTAACATATTTGGCCGTTGTATTCAGCTATTAAAATTGGGCAAATGTAATCTTTTGAAGTGTTCTAATTGGTGACCAATTTGTAGCCGTGCACATCCAGGCCCCCGTTTGTATGAGAAACGGATTTCTCCTTTAAGTAAATAAATTATAATGCAAAAAAAAAAAAATAATAATAAAAACTTTTAAAATTTTATAAACTCTTGTGTAAAGCGACCTTAGAATTGTAAGAAAACATCGACTATCGTTCAATAAAATTCTTTAGACCTTCCACCCGCCAACCCTAAAAAGCATCTACGGAAAAGTTCCTCATTAATATTCCTTTTTTCTTCCCACAGACTGGAAAAATCAAATAAGCGAAGATGGCTGGCTCTCGGGAGCGCTTGCTACACGAAAACCGCTCAAATTACGATTACGAGTTCGAATACAGACGACGATACGACAGGAGCGACAGGAGCGATAGGAACGACAGGAACGACAGGAACGACAGAAACGACAGGAGCGAAAGAAACAAACCCGAAACAAGATACCGAGAAAGAGACAGCACGTACGAGCGACCGAGACGCAAGAACGGATACGTTTACGAAGACATATACTCAGACTTTGACGAAGCTCAAGGACGTTTGTCCCTCTTTAGACCAATTAGACCTGAATATCTTAACTTACCGACGACCTACGACGTTAAATATAACTCGCTGCCAAGGAATTATTACAATTATGACGATAGAAACAGTCGTAAATATAAGAAAGATTATTATGATTTTCGAATCGAAAACGAACGGAGGCGGGCTAGGGATCCTTACGAGCCTTACAGACGGAGAACGGAGCGAGAAGTTAGACCGAAAGAGACGGAAGTATACGCCAGAACACCGAAACCAGCAATTTTGAAATCTGATAAACCGAAGCCGAAAAACGTTGCAGTTTGCAAACCTCTTCGGTTGAACGAGAAGAACGCTCGTTATTGGACGACGGACGAGCCCGAACGTTCCCGAACGAGGCCGAAGAAGCCCGACGATCAGAAAAAGAACGTTAAATTCTCGGAAGTGTCTGGTTGTAACAGAAAAATGATAGTTGACGACCCGATCTGTGGTAGAAAAGTGGTACCAGTTAGGGAATTGGAAGTATCATTGGACCAGATGATTCAGAATGGGTACTTTGAGAAGCACAACATTCCGATATCGCGGCCGTTGGAGCGGATGGGGGCTAAGGAAGAGATAGCGGGTGGGGGGGTGCCGAACGGGAAGTGCCTAGGGGGGGAGGCGAAGGAGAAACAGCAGCCTAGGAAAGCGACGAGACATCTGCCGCAGGTGAGTTTAGATGCGAATGTTTTTGAATGATAGTTTTTATTAGTAAGGCCTATCTGATACGAGTATAGTGACCAAACAACATACAAACCAAACTACTGATTTTTGAACAGATTGAGCTGAAATTAGTCATGCAGGTAGATGTTATGATAGTATCCGTTAAAAAGGATTTTGTTCAATTCTACCCCCAAGGGGATGAAAAAGGGGATGAAACTTTATATGAATCTTTGCCAATTTTAAACCAATGGGGCTGATACCTTACATGCATAAAGCTACTATGACGTAGTATCCCCTTAAAACGGAGCTAAATTCCATCTTTCAAAAGGATAAAGTAGACAACGCGGCCGCTTTTCCCTCCATATTTGGGCTTCGAGGAATAGTTTAGCTCCACCTCTAAATAGGAGCGTTCAAAAAATACCCCGAACGTAGAACGAACGGGAATCCAAACAGGACTGGATCGATAAGGCACATTATTCTTTGCCCCAGTTCTGTGGACGTCCATTAAGGGCGCAGGTTGGTCTAATGTCACCAATTCCATCGTTACGTAATGTATTTGTCGCGTCCATGCCAGATGTAATTCATTCGTTAAGGGAATATTATATAGGGTGGAATTTGAAGGACAGGTACAATTCTAGTGCAAAACATGCTATTGATATTTCGAAGCCCACCTAAGGGTGCAAAATGAAACCTATTGACATTTTCACATTTTGGGATCCAATAGCACTAACTTCACCCTAATATATAGTCAATTCCAGCTAAGATGATCTTTGTGATTGGTATATTTCTTACACGAAATTGAACTTAATTTCAAGGCAACAAGATCCACGAGCTATTTACATGATTTTCCATAGGGTTATTAATGCTTTAAAAAAGTTTTCCTTTGAACCGTCAACTGTCACCTGGATCATTTTAAGTGGTATGCACAAAAGTTACTGTAAGATGGTAATACAGCAGGACTAAATCGAACGAAGCTGATGCTATTGGCATTTTGAAGCCTTTTGATGCTTATTGAATCTTACGTATGTGTGCTTCGAGGATTAGTTTAGGTCCCCCTCAAAATAGGAGCGTTCAAAGAATACCCCGAACGTAGAACGAACTGGAATCCAAACAGGACTGGATCGATAAGGCACATTATTCTTTGCCCCAGTTCTGTGGACGTCCATTAAGGGCGCAGGTTGGTCTAATGTCACCAATTACATCGTTACGTAATGTATTTGTCGCGTCCGTGCCAGATGTATTTCATTCGTTATGAAAGGGAATATATAAATTAATTTGCCTGTATCAATATTGGAAATATCCTTGGATGTTAATTTTTTATGGCTTTTTGGCCTGTTAAATATGTTCCTATTATGTGCCTGTATTTTCACAACGTCACTTTTGTTTCGTCCGTACTTAACTCTAAAAAGAATATTCTCAACTGAGTTTCGGATCTATAGCCAAAATCCGTCTTCTTAATTTATAATAATAATAATATATAAAGCTGAATATAAAGCTGAATAAAATATATAAAGCTGATGAGTTTGTTTGTATGTTTGTTTGTTTGTTTGTTTGAACGCGCTAATCTCAGGAACTACTGGTCCGATTTGAAAAAATATTTTTGTGTTGGATAGTCCATTTGATGAGGAAGGCTTTAGGCTATTGGAAATCGAAATCCACGCGGACGGAGTCGCGGGCGGCAGCTAGTTAGTGTATATTCCTGTATTCCCACGTAATTTTTTTGTCCATACTTAACTATATCAGCTTTTTAATCGACCGATGACGACCAGCTTGGTGTAATGGTCAAGTTGTCGCCTATTACGCAAGAGGTCGCGGGTTCGATTCCCGCACAGGACAAACATTTGTGTGCATGAACATGTCTGTTTGTCCTGGTCTGGGTGTTATATGTATCTATTTAAGTATATTTGTAATACCACTGTTGATTCTGATGTCTCTAACACAAGTGCTAAAGCTCCTTAAAACGGAGTCAGATCAATGTATGTGATGTTGTGAAATATTTATTTATAAAAAAAAAAAAAAAAAACTAAAAACACTGCACCAAGCTGAATTGGTTCATTGTTATTATACGTTACTTAAGTGTAAAGATTGTTAGAAGTCTCTTATTTACAATCGCTTTACGGACCACTTGAAATAGCTTATGGAACCACTAGTGGTCCACGGACCATTAACGTTAATAAGAACCACTGCTGCAGTTATCCTGTTCTATGCTATACGTCGTATAGTAAGTAGCATTGAATGAGTAACGGATTAACAGTTAATTGTTTGGGCACTGTCGGAGTTAACTGATGCCATCATTATTCCAGACAAGGGTGTAATATTAGCTATATCAAATGGTCTAACTAACAAGAAGAAGCGGGAGCGATGAGAAAAGATTATGTTTGTTCAGCTCCATTCAAATTGCCAAGACATTTGTTGTGAATTTTACTAGAGTACCAATCTGAACTAAACCACTACTCATTAAAATTTGTCGAGCTGTGTTCGGAAAAACTGACACAAACTTGCCCAGCCCGGGAATCGAACCAGGACCTCCAGACCAGGGCTCAGTAATAGTTCATAATAAGTGCCTGCTCCAATATACTACATATTTTTTAATTATTCCGACCAAACTTTGAACCAAGAAAGGATTTCTCCATCCATCTAGCTTAACAAAACAAATCTGAATATATCTGAAACTGAAGTTATCACGTGATACGGGCTGACAGCGGCTACCCGCATTTCAGTCAACCCTTTCGCGACCGCTCGTCCGGCGAGTTTCAGCTTTCATTTCAGTGTTAGCCATGTTTAATATCCTGAAAATTACACTTGAAAAGATTACTTATCTTCTCTTTGATTTGAAATTTAGTCACAGGCATAAAATGTATCAACACATTATGTACTAATACTATACATAAGGGGCTGCCCGCGAGTCGATCCGCGTGGAATTTGGTTTCTGCACACATAATGTTATACCTACAATAGCTCAAAGCCTTCCTCGACAAAAATATTTTTTCAATTCGAACCCGTTGTTCCTGAGATGAGCGCGTTCAAACAAACAAACAAATTCTTTAGCTTTATTATAAAATCATAAAGATTATATTAGTGTAGATAACGTCCTTCTTATTTTACATACAAGTCAAAAAGTGCAAGTTTATTGATTTCTTATAAACATGGCCCTAAGCTTAATAATAAAATACATTTTCTCTCATATTTGGACCACACGCCATTGATCGTTATTAATAATCTGCCAATGACAGATAATATTAATCAAGCTGTTTCCGATAGGGTATCCTATAGATGTAATACATCTATGTACATTATAATTACGAAGCAATATACAGAAACAATTTGTATATTATAACGATTCACTTAGTATACATGTTGATGAATTTGAGATCGAATAAAAACAAAATTCAAAAACAACAGTAGGTAATATTCAATTCCTCTTAGTGTAGAAACATACTAGGCGGAAAAATCACGACAGCAGTTCGGGCGTGACTGCTGTAAAGTTTTTTATATGAAAGATGCCGAAATTATTTCCATGCGTATGCATTGCCGCCCAACTGCGATCGCGTAATTTCAGCCAAGTGTATTCCTTTTTTTTCGAATTTACTTTTCGCTGTATGGGAGGGGGGGTAAAAAATAATTATTCTTCGATAATTTTAAAAACCAATCCTTGAATTATCAGTATACATCTCTCCACCAATTTTCGTGGCAATCGATGCAGAAACGGAGGAGAACGAGCCAGGACAGACAGACAGACAGACAGACAGACATGACGAAACTATAAGGTACTAGCGGCCGCCCGCGACTCCGTCCGCGTGGATTTCTTTTTTTCGAAATAAAAAGTAGCCTATGTTCTGTCTCAGGGTCTAAAGATTGTCTGTACCAAATTTCATCAAAATCGGTTGCGAGGTTTAAGCGGGAAAGCGTAACAGACAGACAGACAGACAGAGTTACTTTCGCATTTATAATATTATAATTATATAATTATAATTATATTACTACTATCCCAACTAGCTGGGACTAGTTGGGATAGTAGACTACGGAACCCTAAAAACTGCACTTCGATCGAACCAGTAAGTAGTTCCTGAGATAAGCGCGTTCAAACAAAATCTTCAGATTTATCATATTATACTACAGATATAGACAGGCAACGGTAACAAAGTTAGCCACGCCCTGATTGACTCAGATTTTAGCTGTTTGTGAGGCTTCTTTACAGCCCAGTTCTTACGGCCAGGAGCCTCTTAGGCTTTTAAGCCTTACCTACTTATGCTTACGTACGAACTGAACCACTGTTTATGAAGGTCTTCCTAAAGCCGTTAAGATTTAGTTAAATGCAATTGGTAAAAGATCTAGCAAAAATTATATTGGTGTCTTTTAAGTAATCAACCCGCCCTGCCTAGTGTGGAAACTATTGGTGGGAATATTAGATGGGCATGGGATTGGACAACCCGCTTTTTGTAATGGCCAAGGCGTTGAATATTAGACCAAGAGGTCGCTGGTTCGATCCCCGCACTGAAAAAATATGTGTGTGCTTAAACATGTCTGTCCTGGCGTGGGTGTTATATTATTGTATCTATTTAAGTATATTGTTTGTCATACCTACCACTATTGATCCTAATATCTGTAATACATACAAGTGCTCAAGCTATGTACTTAATACGAACATAGATCTGTACCTACATAAAATGAACATAGAATGTGATGTTGTGAGATATTAATTTCTTCACGTCAAGCTAAATTGACAACAATTTGATAAATCGGTTTTGTAAAAGCATAACTAACAAACAATAAACATTTTAGATAGCACAGAAGTAAACAAGAAAAACGAAAATTGATTAATTCCCGGCAGTTTGTATAAACAAAGAACCGAACCGCCCACCGCGGAATAATGGAGGGATAACAAACGACGTCTGCTATAACAGATGAAGGGTTTAAATTCGTGGGTTCAATTTGACCTATTTTGAATTTGTATAGGAGGTGCAAATTCCTACTAATATTATAAACGCGAAAGTATTTGTCTGTCTGTCTGTCTGTTACGCTTTCCCGCTTAAACCTTTCAACCAATTTGATGAAATTAGGAAAATCTTTAGACCTTAAGAAAGCACATAGGCATAAACATTGTAGTAACACTTATTCAATTAATAATGAACTTTATGGCTATTTTCTAACTACCTACCTAAAATCAGTCCCAATTCAGTGTTGACTTTAAGAAAAGTCGAGTACACGTTGCCAAAAACTTATTTAATAAATGATAATAACTTTAAATTCCCTGGACACAGATTGTCTAGCACCAACCTGAGCTTATAGCTTGTCATATCTATGTTAGGAAACGAAATTCCTTTGGGATGACCTCCTGTTTTCCACAAAGAGGAAAACCTACCCATATATAAAGATGAGTATACCAGAGTTAATCTGACCTTAATCCTTCACTCCCAAACAACAGATTGCCCAAATTGAAGAGTGCCGTTTTTACAACTTCGGAAATTCGAATTCGAGCGTATATTTTTGGGAAATCTGGTGAACAGTCATGAGTACCAACATGTGTACAAACACATTCAAATGTGAACTTTACTGCTTTGACATAAGAGTTGATGTGTATGTAATGTGTATACATATTGGTACTCATGACTGTACCGTTTTTACCAACTTCGGAAATCCGAATTTGAGCGTATATTTTCGGTAATTCTGGTGAAAACACGTGGCCTCATCAGAGTTTTTGCAATCGTTAGCACGGCTAATGAGATCTCGAGCCCTTCGGGTTGCGGTTTGAACGCGATCGCAAAAACAAATACCTAACTCGTGATTGATTTACGAATTTGAACCATATTGGACAGAATTTTGGTAGAAATAGCTTGTAAATTGACAAACCACTTAGTTACCGTCTACATATCTTATTAATTTAAAGAACCTTCTCTTTTATTGAATTCGGTAAACTAGGAAGACAATTTGAAGCCTCGATGGTCTAGTGGTTAACTACAAGGCCGTGGTCTCGTGGTCCTGGGTTCAATTCTTGGGTCGAGCAAAACTTGTGTCGATTTTTCTCAACACTGCCAGGGTTTGTGATCAGCAACACGCATCTAGCGCAAGCGTGGTGATTAAGCAAACACCCGTCTTTGTAACATAAAGACAATTTAGTCGATATTTTCTGTAGGACAGAGGATGTTTTTTAATAACTACCGAATTCTTACTATCAACAATCATAGTTATGATTGTTAATAAGCATTCGGAAAAAGAGTTCTTTTGATTACATCAAACGAGCTTTTGACTATACAGACTATAAAGCTATAAAAGATTTATCCCAACGAAACAGGATTAACAGATTGCTCCTCATTAAAATACCCTATCCATCGGGTAAAGGTGAGATCCTAGATTGTGCTAATGTGTTCATCAGAGACCCCCATTAACGATTACGTAACAACCAACCCACCCTCGATCGAAAATGGCGGAAAAGGGTCTGTGCTAACTCCGTACGAAGTTTTACGTATGAATCCCAAGTTGGAGAGTTAAATGAATATGTAGGTGGAAATACGGGGATCATTGATTGAAATGAAAATCTAAGACATGTTGTGTGTCGGAAATTGTAACTAGACCACTTTAATTGTATGTTGAAGAATGTAGGTAGGCACGAAAAGCATGCTTCTAACTTAAAATTATCATCTAACACTCCCGCAAAACCATTTCCTTGAAAATTTGTCGGTAACTTGTTGAAATTCTATCATATTCAGCTAGTAAGAATATTTAGTTTCTTATACATCACGTTGAGTCTTTGTTACTTTAAATTATCATGTTTTTATTACAATAATTATCAGTTTCTTAGTAATTTTTTTATTCATAAGTTCATTAATAAGTTTCGGTATCGTTTGAAAATATAACATTCAATTAAACAATTTCGATAAGTATGAACTAACTTCAAAAGTGGAATTTTCATCTCTAATTTTACCTCATGAGACATTCTTTAATTCCCACGTTCATTAATAAATGTTCGGTATCAATCGAAAATATAGATAGCATCTCCCATTTAACAAAATCGACAAGACATTTACAATCGTCGTTGGTGGAAAGTATATTTCATAAAACGTCCAATAATAAAACACATTACGGCAAGAAAATTCCCGAAATACCCTGTCGGATATTTCGGAACGGTCTCACAACCCTAATTATTCATAATGAATATTAAAACAGCGGGTGTCCATTAAGCTGACGCTGCCTGCACTCAAGATGTTTGGCGTAAACCCTACAGGATACTTTACATAATTACTGAGGTAGAATTAAAATAAATTCCATTCTGGCTTGTATATAATGGCACGTCATGTTGCTGGAATTTTTTAGTCTGCCACAAGCGTCCAGACTTGAGGATTCTGTAAAATGATCCAACGTTTTTTTTGGCCTGTAACTTTTTTTGCTTAGCATGGACAAGAAGGATGCTGCTAGCATAATGATTAACTGCTAATTTTGTCAAAAGTACTACAGACTTTGAGCCAACAAGACCAAAATAATTCGGACCAAGATTCCAGGATTTTTGTACGTATCTAAGAGATATATTAAAGCTAGATTGTAAGACTTACGTATTAAAGTCATAAAAAGTCAATATGTTATATGACTTTCGTCAATAATTATTCAATTTTCATCTTTTCACCATCATCATAATCCTCACCATCATAATCCTCATCATCATAAGCCTATCTCAGCCCTTACCTAGACATTGGCCGAGGTTTGGGCGATATACAGAGCCCTTAGAAAGGCCTATTGACATTCGAAAGCAACAAAATGGCTCAACGCATTAGGCACTCAGGGCCAGTTCGCATTTTCCATTAACATGGGCACTTAACAATGTTTGCGGGACAAGAAGGCTTTTTAAATAATTACTGCTGCTAAGGAGCATGCAAATAGGGTCGTTAAAACCACTTAAACCTTCCAGTTTTAAGCAATAGCCTTTAGTCGTTCCTTCAATTATTTCATCCGGACCTATGGGTATAACAGAATAATTTCATCCGGTATAACCTATGGTTTCAACAATGAATGTACTTATGAGTAAATAGTAATTATGGATATTCATCATAAAGTGACGAACAAGAAACATGGCAACATATATTAATATCCGAAGGTAAGTGAACTTACTTCAGCAGAAATTTACTTCAGCAAAAAGTTCTATGCTGGACTTTGGTCGTAGTCGTAGACGCAAAATGTTTGCGAAGAAAGAGATTATATTAATCTAATTTAATTCAATTTAATTTCTAAGGCAATTCATTTATAGTCAGGTATTGACTATAACTGAAAAAGTATTTGACAAAACTGTATATTTTTTCAATATTAAAGCACAGAGTGATGTAATTTTAACCACCTATGAGTTCATCCAATAAGAGAGAGCGATAAAGCTTCGTGGAAATTTCTCTGTAATGAGCTGTGCGTCTGTAGAAGTACCTCGACCTTACAGAAGACCACAGTGAAGTAGCACTACGTAACTGTTGTGCTATGTTTCTGCTGGTAAGTAAGGTCACCAGAGCTCAGTTGGGGAGAATTATGGGGTTTTTCAAGGCTACGTATCTGTGACCCTTGTACGGTTGTTGATGTCCATGGGCAGCGGTGATCTTTGCTTGCCTACCTATCACATAAAAAGCTAGGAAAGTTTAATTGAAAACATAAAACCATCGGGCAAAATATATCCACCATACCGACCAATATCAAAAGCTTTTCTTATTATATCAAACGAATTTATTGTCCATTCGTACCTGGAAGAGACTCTACGTATATTTACGCAGACGTTCTTCCAATTCGATCACGTAGGGCGCGTGCCGCAGAATATATTTTATGTTCATGTCTGTCAGACAATACGGCAAATTAAGTGTCTCAAGATTCCGAGCTCGCTCCAAGAATTTTTGTTTTATGGAGAGTGCCTACATACAATTTTGGAGATGTACGTGAAGTCGTTGGTGCGTCGTAAAATATTCATGACACTTGATGTGAGAAGTAAATGTATTTTTCGCTCATTATTATTAGTTTAGAGTGAAGGAATACCATCTTGCATACCGATTAATTCTGGGTAGACATGTAAAAATATCGGTTTCTGATCGAAATACTGGGCAATATTAACTATACAACCAGTCCTTAGGAAAAGAGTTCAGAGTCTAGCGAGGTAGTTACTGAGCAGAAAAACTTGTCAAGTTTTACTTATGGGTTAAACGAAAGGTTACTATTGCAAACACGGAGGTTTTCATGGTCCCAACTGATTGCTTTCCGGACCGGCGGTATTTCCACTAACACTTGAGGACTCTTTTAAATGTTCATGAAAATGTTCAAGTTTTTTATTAATTTCTTATGATGATGTGACAAATATATGTATGTTAACATTACTTCTTATTTGTTTTCATTGTATTTTGGAATAATAATGGAATCATTGCTCCACAGTAGCAATCAACATCAATCACTAGATTTTTATGATGGTTTCACTCTTCCTACACTGGTGTAGGACATTGGTGCCATTGACGGTAGCGACACAATATTAACCAGTTATTACCAATTTTTGTTTTTAAAAAAAAATGTCACGTTGATGCATAAGGTTCATCTATCCTTTCCTGGACGATAAAATACACTAGCAAGTACTTCTAGCAATGGTTATAAATCTGATCTTCCTCCTCAGGTCCTCGCAGCATTAGCAGTATCCCTGGCTCCCTTCTCAGCTGGCCTTGGCAAGGGCTATAGTTCACCAGCCATCGCCTCGCTTCAAGGACCTGGAGCCAATGCCACAAGAAGAGACTTCCAGCTGACCGACCAACAGGCTTCGTGGCTGGCATCGCTGTCTTTCTTAGGTATGTATTTTTCATTTGTTTTATTTTTATAGGGAGACTAAAGAACGAGATCGTCACCCGATGAAGAGTGATCACCGCTTAAGGGTTGCTGGTTCTTTGCCTGCCTTTAAAACATACCCATACTCTCCCAAACTGAGCTCTGGCCAGTACTCGCCAGAAGAAACATAGCACAACATCTTCGAAGTGCTACTATGGTCTTCTGTAAGGTTATATGTTGTGCTATGTTTCTGTTGGTGAATAAGGTATTCGGACCTTTATTCCCCAAAAGCGCAGTTGTAGAAGGTATAGGGTTCTTAGATGGCAAAACGACTGCGACCCTTGTAGAGTTGTTTATCTCGAAGGACATCTTTGATTACTTATGATATTTGACTTTATTTCACTCTATTAAAACGTGGTAGATAAACATATTATGTATGTTATACCAAATTCAATTCGAAACTCCACTAATACTCTGCTACAAAACGTTACAATGAACTTGATATTAAGCCGACAAATGTATTTGTATTTGCTTTGAGCCAGACAGAAAGGTCGGTCTGTTAACATCTTAATCGCATTGTTTGAATAACCATGCGAAAACTTCGTCCATTTGTGTTTAAACAATTGTTTACTAGGGCCTACGCAAATGAGCTGGGTTGCGTATTAAACTTGGCTTTTGGGCACGCGATTATAATATTATAGACTGTACATCTGGGTATTATATGTGGTGAGTTGTTAGTCTGTGTTATGAAAACTCTGGTCCTAAATAGCCTTAGAGCAAAAATAACTATGTGTTTTGTACGCATTGTTTCACACTCATTTTTGTTTCTTCAGTCTTTTCAAGATACCCAATGTGACATAAATATTTTAACCACTTACAATACACGAAAAATGGTAACCAGTCGCATTCTAAAGAGATACTTTCACTAAATTAGTATTTTGTGATTCAAGTTCATCATATACTACTTAAATCCTAACAGAAAAATCATAAAAAAACGAAATGATCAGCCAAAGTATTTGTGCGAATCAATTTCAACTTCCTCCTCTATCCAACCCGGAGTTGAACCATTAACCTCACACAATTCAAGCGGCGTTCTTCACCACTAGGCTACCAAGCTCATGACATTTTCAACATTCGCAATGTAAAAAGTAAAGTAATTTCTTGCAGAGCCAATGTAATTTGACTTCAGAAAGTATAATATAAAGTATCAGCCAATTAATGTCCCACTGCAGGACATAGTCGTCCATCATTTGAAATCATTTTTTCGTTATAAATACGGGTTTCGCCTTAATCACCACATTTGCCAAATGCGGGCTAGTGATCACAGCCACTTAAACCTATAGACCATCGAATCGTTGACTTCAGAGATTTTTTGAGTAAACGAAATAATCTATCCCATTTGTATTTGCTGACATTAAGCTTGCTCTTCCAGGAGCCCTCTTCGGCGGCATGGCAGGAGGAGCAGCGATGAGACACGGACGTCGCCGGGTGCTGTCGCTAGCCGCCGCGCCCTGCAGCCTCTCCTGGCTCCTCACTGTCCTGGCCACTTCCGTGAGGATGATGTGCATCACCTCCTTCTTGGGAGGGTTTTGCTGCTCCATACTCACCATGCTGTCGCAGGTGAGTCGTTCTTTAGCCAATTATAGGCCACTGCTGGACGTGAACAATATATGGTTTACGACGGAACACTGCGACGCTACCCATGGAAGTGACTCTTAGTCGCCCTACAAAATACGTATGCCTCCATCAGATAAAGGGTTGTGCCCTTTATCACCACGCTGGGCAGGCGATTTGGTGAACGCAGTATAGTGAGCAATAAAACAGGGAAGAACCCTACTGCCCAACTGCTAGAAAGCCCTAGTCGCTTTCGACACCCACGGGAAGAAATGGGTATTTACTAGGTATTCTAAATCTAAAGGGTGTAATTATTGTTGATGAGTAAAACATCCGCAGACTTAGCACAGACCACTTACAAGAAAATATTTGAATATCAATAGTTTTATTAAACGTAATTTTTTACTTTTTAAAATATTTTTTGTGGATTTTTTAGCTATTGAAACGTTTGCTTGTCTGGAAAGTTTTTAATTGAAATGATACCTACTAAGCTACATAGTTGTTATCGGTAAAATAATGTACCTAATAATAGGAGTTATTTTCGGTGTATGTATACCTACGTTTAGTGTGATATACCTTCCTACTAGTAATAAAACACATTTATAAAATGAAAGAAAACTACTATGTAAAAAACAACATCATAAGACGTTTATAAAATGTTACAAAAAGTGTGCGTCGGCCGGGAATCGAACCCGGATCAACTGCTTGGAAGGCAACTATGCTGACCATTACACCACCGACGCAGCTGTAGCAAGCGCTCAAATAGAAAGTTAGATTCATAATGAAATTCTATCAATACGTTTTAGATAAACATTCAATTAAATAACCTTGTTCCTTGTTAGCATATAAATTGAAATGCAATAAAACATTTTTGGTCCGTAGTTTAGTGGCTTAAAAATAAAATCAAATTCGTAATTGTTCACTTTACTTCGTAAAGATGGCAACTGTAATTTTTTTCTTTACTTGGATTTACAGCTTTGGGTCCCAGCCTTTTTAGGTCGTTTGTAACCTAAAAATATAAATACTTTGTGAAATAAACTGCATACTGTCAAAACAAAAATAAACTGACGTATAAATGACATAAACAATCATTCAAGTTTGAAAGATGCATCCCTATATATATTACTTTACTCTATGATGCGTCCTCCGCCATATTGTAAAGAGTTGCAATATTGTGGTATAATTTTTAGTTTCAGCCAAAAAACTAAGGTTTTCCATAAGAATTGGAGTGATTAAAACTGTAGTACACTTATTCGCCTATATTTAGGTATAGCGTACATGGTCCAGGCCGAGGCTTCATACATTTCTGGGACATCTCTTTTAATGTAGGTATCTGTTTGTCTATCTATTGCCTATTGGTCTCTGAATGAAAGAGTGATATTAGGTTGTTAAAATAATTAAGATGTGTTTTTAAATGTAAGTAAAACATTTACTGAGAACTATAATACTAAATCATTCGATAAATTATTAGGAAAATACCAATCGTTTACATAGATTAGAACTAGATTGTGTTATTCATCCTACTACGTTAAAGTTTGTATGTATGGATGTTTGTTACTCTTTCACGTAAAAACTACTGAATGGATTTGAATGAAACTTTACCACAATATAGCTTATACATCAGAATAACACATAGGGTATTGGAAATCGAAATCCACGCGGACGGAGTCGCGGGCGGTCGATAGTATTATTATATTGTTAACACAAATTAAATAATGTTCATGTTCAAGCGCTATCTAATGAATTATGATGACACACTTTTTCTCGAGCATCGAACTCACGACCTTTGCTCCGTAACCGTAATTCAAACAAAAAATTGATAATTTGTTGATCTGTTCGAATTGCATTGGCTCCGAAACAACTGGACCGATTAATTTTATATTGATTTTATATTCTGATATTAATTTTATATTCTTGTTGAGTATAGGTATAGGTTACTTTTCAGCCTTGAAAAGATTGTTCATAAGACATCATTAATTCCGCGAAAAACCGTGGTGCACTCAATTTATACTAAAACAAAGCAAAGCTGAAGAGAGTGTTTGTTTGTTCGTCCGTTTGTTTGAAAGCGCTTAGCTGAAGAGTTTGTTTGTTTTTTCGTTCGTTTGTGAGTTTGTTTGTTTGAAAGCGCTTATCTCAGAAATTACATACTGTTCGAATTAAAAATTATTTCTTGTGTTGGATAGTACAGTTGTCGAGGAAGGCTTTTCAGTTATTGTTTTCTCGTAACGCAAAATGTGCGGAAACCGAAATCCACTCGTACGGAGTACCTAGCGGGCGGCCGCTAGTAAAAAATAAAATTAATTACGAAAAAATGGCTGACTCATACGATCCTTTTCAAAAGTAAAAGTAAAATCTTTTCTCCCAAGTTTCCTTTGTGTTTGTAACATGTGCAAACTCCGGAATATTTGACTCGAGCTCATTTCTCTTCTCGAACTAATAAATAATAATTTTAGCGTTGGATAACTTTGGCGTACTTTATAATCCGTGGCTTAGTTAGTATGAAATTTTGTAAACTGTGGATTTTGGTTTCCGCACACATAGTGTAAGATTATAGCTTAAAGCCTTCCTCGACAAATGGACTCTCCAACACAAAAATATTTTTTCAATTCGCACCAGTAGTTCCTTGATGACGGGCCTGTTGGTCTAGTGGCTAGAGACCCTGGCTACAAAACCAAAGGTCGCGGGTTCGAATCCCACTAGGGGCAAATGTTTGTGTGATGAGCATCGGCATTTGTACTCGAGTCATGGATGTTTATAAAAGTATTTATGTATGTCTATCCGTTTCCTAGCATCCATAGTACAAGCTTCGAGCTTAGTTTGGGGCTAGGCAATTGGTGTGTTAGTCCAATGAATTTATAATTTATAATGAATTTATTAGCGCATTCAAACAAACAAACTCTTCAACTTTATTATTTTTGTATAGATTAATATTTACATACCTATAATGCAGATTAAAGGACACTGACCAAACCTGGACCAAAGGTTTTTCAACCTTTCAACACAAATGTTTGTTTTTTAGCTGTTCTAAGAAACTTTTTACTTCCCTATTGTTGTAACACTCTCAATTTGTCGAGGAAGGTTTCAAGCTATTATAATATAACCACAGATAACATAATTATAACACTATGTGT
Source organism: Nomophila noctuella (assembly GCA_958496325.1). NCBI lineage: Eukaryota > Metazoa > Arthropoda > Insecta > Lepidoptera > Crambidae > Nomophila > Nomophila noctuella. The sequence continues at coordinate 1,949,620 of OY292504.1, forward strand.
TAATTTAATTTTTCTTTATAATTATGTTATAGTTTGCTCACTACCGCGTTTAAATATTTCGTTTGTCTAAAAGTTGACTGGTAGAGAATGCTTTAAGCGTTAAGTCCGCCTTTTGTACCTGACTTGTGTAGTCAATAAAGTTTTTTTGTATGAGTGCGGAAACCGTAATCCACGCGGACGAAATCGCGGGCGGCCGCTAGTTATTATCCTACTACTATTATAAAGGCGAAAGTTTTTAAGTATGGATGTATGGATGTTTGTTACTCTTTCACGTAAAAACTACTGAATGGATTTGAATGAAACTTTACCACAATATAGCTTATAAACATCAGAATAACACATAGGATATTGGAAATCGAAATCCACGCGGACGAAGTCGCGAGCGGCCGCTAGTTATACTAATATACTTGTTTAACTAGTCTTCCTAGCTCAGAGCATTACAATAACAAAAGCCCCGCTAACACCAGACCGTAGCTTTAAGCCCTGCAGTGGAGGGGGGGGGGGGCGTCATTTTAGGGAAAAGCTCCAAACTCGGACGAAGTTTTGGACTTTATCAATTATGTGTAGGGTGACTATGTTAAACGTTTTTATAAAGGGATATTCCTTTTATTTTAATACGATGAACACAATATTAAATATTTGTCTTTGGCAAGAAATAAATTAAATATTTGAATTTGCCAATGATCACGATCACGCGTAACCTGTGTTCGAAAAATCCGACGGTATGTTCCAACCTAAAGTTAAGTAAATTAACTGCATTTCTATTATCTATTTCAAGAATCGCCCTTTAATGTATTGGAATAAGAGTATTTTTTTTTTTATCTTTTTTGTTTGAAAGCCTAAATCGCAGGAACTACAAATTCTAATTGAACAAAATGTTTGCGTTGGACAGTCCACTAGCCGAGGAATGCTTAAGTTATGGTACTATGTGTGCGGAAACCGAATTACGCGGACGGATTCGCGGGTGGCCGCTAGTAATTTTACATGTTGGAAAAAAAATGGTTTTATTAATGATAATAAAAAAGCAGTCTCCTTTGTCCCGGGAAAGCCTAAAACTCATGGTCACTTCGATAATTGCGTCTGAAATATGCGGGCGGTACGAAAATTAGTTTCTTTGGGAGGCTCAACCGCCGTTGCTGTACAACTAGCACGTTATTACAACCGCATAAGGTTCATTTTGGCACAGCAAACTCGACCTTTGTAGATGGACCAAGAGTTAGAGGAATTTTAATGGCGGATCATCATACCTACTAATCTTAGATCATCTTGTTTGGTGAATGTTTAATTTATTGCGTTTAATCTGTTTGTAATTTTGTTTCGAGCAATTGTTTGAGCGGCCTAATTAATTTTCAGTCAAACTTGAATTTTGAATTTTAATTGGAGCAATGGAGCAGTGATATTAATTTAATGTTTCGTGATTACGATTGCTGAAAAGCAGTCGAGATTTCGGACTATATTTATCCGTTTACAGTACGAGTAGTTAAATTTTTAAGAGTAATTTTTAATATCTTATATTTACAAAAAAAGGTTAACCACAGACGTTCTCACTTCAAAAAGGGGAATTAAAAATCCCATTTCAATTAATATTTTTTTTCAGATAGGTACAGCTTTTAACAGTTCTTATTTATCTAAATAAATTAACAAAAAAATCAATCTTCTCTCATATGTCATGCGGGAATCGAATCTGCCTCGCAATCCATGCGAATACACTAACCACTACACACTCATTCAATCAAACCTCTTCTACTTCCAGGTGTACATCAGCGAAGTATCAGTCCCCGACATCCGCGGCTGCCTCAGCGCTGTCCTCAAGATCGTCGGCCATCTTGGAGTCTTGTTCAGCTTCACCATCGGCGCTTACCTCGACTGGCAACAACTGGCCCTCTGCATATCCGCAGCACCCCTCCTTCTCTTCTGCACCGTTCTCTACATCCCAGAAACACCAAGCTACCTCGTACTCATAGGGAAAGACGAAGAGGCTTACAAGAGCCTACTTTGGTTGCGAGGCCCGAACTCTGATGTTGCTCAAGAACTAGCCACGATAAGGACCAATGTTCTAGCCAGCAAAAACTTCAGTCAACGCCAAAGCCAAATGTCTGGGAGTCAGCTAATAAACTCATTGGATGTCAGAACTATGAACAGATTGCTGGGACCGATTCTAGTTACTTGTGGTCTGATGATGTTCCAAAGATTTTCCGGAGCTCATGCGTTCTCGTTTTACGCTGTACCGATATTCAGGAAGACTTTTGGAGGGATGAATCCGCATGGAGCGGCCATAGCGGTCTCCTTTGTACAGCTTCTAGCGTCCTGTTTATCAGGTTTGCTCATAGATACAGTTGGAAGACTTCCCCTTTTGATACTCAGTTCGGTTCTCATGTCAATGGCGTTAGCTGGTTTCGGAAGCTACGCGTACTATGAAGAAGTACATCGAAACCAGAGGATTCAAAACGTTATGTTCCATCAGACTTTGGGGCAAAACGACTGGATACCTCTACTATGTGTCTTGGTTTTTACAATTGCTTTTTCCTTGGGGATGAGTCCGATATCATGGCTGTTAATTGGCGAGTTATTTCCTCTGGAGTATAGGGCATTCGGGAGTGCCATGGCGACTGCATTCAGTTACCTGTGTGCGTTCGTTGGAGTAAAAACGTTTGTGGACTTCCAACAAGCTCTTGGCTTACATGGAGCCTTTTGGTTATACGCCTCTATAAGTGTGGGAGGTCTTTGCTTTGTTGTCTGCTGTGTTCCAGAGACTAAAGGCAAAGACCTGGATGAAATGGATCCAAATTATGTGCAAAGCCTGTCTCCTAAGAGGTAGATCGAATAGTTAAGGTCGAAATTTGGTTGGAAACTTTTTGTAGGGTAGAAAGTAAGAATAGACGGATTGGATGGAAAGGTTGGTAGAGCTTGATTAATAATGACTAAATTGGGTGTAGTCTAACTGTTGTTAATAAATTGAATACACAGTCTTTATCTTTTCATAAGACATCAGTAACAGGATCACTCGTAAGATAGACATCTTCTGTAAAGAGAACAAATGTTTGACACTTTTCAAAGAACTTAAATTGTAGCTGGAAAAGCGGAATTTAGACGACATTAAAAAGAAGGCATGATAAATAATGTTGAATGGATGGATCGGATAATGGCATGACATGACGTGAAAAAAGTTTCCAATTAAATAAGACTTTGTTTACTTATATTCCCAAATGTAGGAACAAAAATATATCGAATCCACCGCAAAGTTTGGGCTGTGCTTTTTAAATTTTTTAAGTAAAAAAAAAACGCCACGTAATTTTATGGTGGTTCTCATAATCCGTAGGTTCTAGTAACGAAATATATAAATACGAATAAAAAATCGCATATCGAGGATTCATATCTCTTACCTATTTTTATTTATCTGAAGTGTGTTTGGACTATTTCTGATTGAAAATGGTTTATGTAGACATTAGTAAAGATTGTTTCATGATGAGATAATAATGTTATCGAGCAAATTTCCCCATACTTACGAAGATGCTGAATCCAATTTAGAGGGAATGCTAAACCTCGGCAAACGAAGAGAATCAAAACCGATCATGGTGCTAATTTGCACTTTATCATAATTATAACTCATTTTGAAAATGATCATATAATATGAAATTAGAATTCATAAGTTACTGCCCAGAAATGTTTAAAGGTGATCATGTTTATTTAATTATGAGTACCATTTTTTTTTTCTAAATGTGTAGGTACATACAAGACACTAGTTTCTGACAAGTTAATTATCGTAGTTCAAAGTTTACAAGAAATCCCTCCGAACTTTATAGGTTAGTTCATTTATTTAAATATTAATTCATTATTCTCTGTTATCGTTATAAAAATGACAAACGTAGGATATAGAAAGTACTTTTTATTTTACTAAAATAAGTTATTGCAAATAAGTTATTTTTGTAAATTCAAAAAACACCTGTTAAGCATTTTGGGCAAGTAAATTGTGATTATTTATCATGATATCAACATTGCAGTGGTCCATCCTTTACCTCTTTGAATTAAATCCTTAGAAAATTCTAAAAATTAGTGAAAAAAATAACTATATTTCACACATTTAATTCGATCTATTTCTAACATACTGGATATTTATCGAGCTTTCCTATCTGTACTTTACGACAATAATAATAAGACAATAATATTATAAGCATAACCTATATTAAAATTATACTGTAATTATTTATTATTATATTATTTAGATTTAGTGATTGTTGGTCCTGAAGTATTAGACTTTGGTTATGGTATGGGTGTGAAAGTAGTTAATTTTAGAAAACGCTGTGGATTTTGCTGAGTTTTATCTAATTTTTAAGGAAATGTTTATTTATAATTCTTTGATGAATATAGGTGATGTTATGGGGTATTGCATTCGCCCCATATGTATGCTTTTTACTGAAAATAAAACTTCGGGAATACTAACTAAACTTCTTCAATAATTTGCGTGTTTGAATACATAATTTAATGTAAATACAGCCGCAGTTATAAGATTGCATAACAACTTTTTTTATTTGTACTTGAATAAGATTGCATTAAAACATTTTATTTATTTTGAATTTGCTAGATATTTGGACTGCCTTTTACGAAATGTAAAAACTTTGTTTCGAAAAGTTAATACCAAACGAGTCAAATATTGACAATTTGAACTTCGCTGAAATAAGTAATGTAAATTCCGCAATCTTTATTGCCTAGTTATTGATTTATCAATACACTTGTTATGAAAACGCATTTTGTGTTGCTCATCAATATATAACTAAATTACCTACTTTTAGGGGAACAAACAATTTTTCATAGCGTCTAATAACAAACTTATGAATTAAAGTACTTATAATATTGATTAATTTTCTTATATTAATGAATCTTTATAATAATTGGGTACCTTTAGTAAATAAAGCTTTTTAGATTTAAGTAGGAAAAAAATATTGTAAACTAAACAAATATGTTAATGAATTTGCGAGAACAGCTAAAGATACCGATACCTTTGATGAGTATTTAAATATTTTCTGTTCGGTAAATATTATGTTAAATACAAAGGATGTTCATTTTGTTACAATTCATGCGATACATATTTTGGATACCTACTGTGAAAAGATGAAAATTTTATTCAAGATAGATTCTCTTAATTGGGGTTTTTTGTGTTAGTCAGTTTGATTCTTTGATACATTTTCACAAGGTCGTCTTTCAAATTAACATAAAGAAATAATTATTTAAATGATTACAAAATGTTACACTGAACTGAAAATGTTAACCATCTTTAAAGAAAATAATTTCCATTTCATTTATATCTACAAAACACTGTGTTCTTGCTTACAAAAATGGTTCCGTTAAGACATACAATTTTAAGACAGACATGTTTCGTATGTCAGTTTTAATAATCCGTTGCAAAACTGTTAAAAACATTGTATAAGTTATATGTTACATACAACATAGTATATGTAGAAGGACTAAACCCCGCAAAGAAACTATAACCTTATAATTTAATAGAAATAAAACTTATTTGCGACTAGTTTTCTTGCTCAATAGAGAATGTTGTTTCGAAAACTCATAAGGAAAAAATATATAAAATGTATTATTGAACTAAATTAATAGACAAAATAATAGGTTGTGAATTTATACATTTTCTAGATTTTTATAATAATGACGTTAACATTTATTAAAAGTATAAAAAAATATAGCGTCGCTTCTTATAATTGTTGTAAGTTCCCTTTAATGTCGCTTGCTTGCATATTTTAGAAATGCTATAATAATTATTATAAACTTGTTATATTAAATAAGTGTATAGAGTTATTATTTGCATTTATTTTTATTTATAGAAGCATAATTATTATATTAACTGTTCCACCATTGTAAAAATATGGCTTTGTTCCTTATAGATACTTCCAATGTGTTATACAGTCCAATATTTGTGTTAGTTATACGTAAGTTAAATATGTGGCAGCTATAAGGTCAAAGAAACGATATCATGGCTCTTTACAAATATTTAACTTTATCCTTAAAAATAAAATAATAATATTTTTGCATTATATTTAGTTACTTTTATTAGAACTCGATTTTTTTTGTAATTACACTTGTTTTAGTCAGGACATATAACATTAAACATCTTTTATTTGTAAAATATTGGTACAGTTGACAACAAAATTAGCTGAGCATTTCAGCTAGCTTGGTTGATAATGACAACAAGGCCCCATAATTCAAAATGCTTCTTATATTTTTGTGGTAGTTATCTACGCGAGCGAAGCCAAGTGCGACTAATATAGTTTATATAATTAGCTGTAAGGCTTAGCCTTTTTAGCTTACGTGATGTGGTAGTGAAGTGTGCCTGTCATAGGTTTTATTCCAATTTCTAGATCTAGGTGAATACAAATACTATCAAGAGTTATTTATAATCTATGTATGTATGATCCAGTCATAAACCGAATGAATAATAATAATGAACAGTTATAAAAACAATTATTTTACTGTACAAAAAAATAACTAAAGACAACTTTTTATTATATTGTGTTGAACAAATTAACTGTAGAAATTAAGATAGAATGGCTTTAATTAGCTTAGTGTTTCCTTGAAAGACTATAGATTGTACAAAATAATTTAAATAATGTAATAATTTAAAAACTTCTATTATAGCAGTAATGTTTCTCTGTAAAAGATTCTAATGTTTGCAACGAAATCTCTATTTTTCATTTAGATTTTCTCTTGAAGCGTGACCTCGAAATTGTGACATTGTTAATAAATAAGAACGTGTAATATTGGACAAAATATAACAACAAATTAGGTAAAAAGATGGATGATAAATTAATCGTCGAAAGTAGTCAAGAAATTTAATGATTATATGGCAACCGTAGAGGTTCGAAAAAAGTTGCAATCTTTACTTTCGACGACTATTCTTTTGATGAGTAGGGCTCATCAGTAGAGCCATATAGTCTACTTACTTCCACAATTAAATAAAGCGTAAAAAATATCATCTGACCTGGAAAGTGGCTAAATAACAAACTACAGTTCGCGCAATTTTTATAAAGCGAACTGTACCTTTTCCTTGAGTCCTATTCCTCATTACTGAGGGTCGTGATCATTGTATGAAATGAAACACAACTCTCTTGGCAATTTTAATGGAGTAGTTTTCCATTGCCTTCTACATAACCTGTACCTAAAATTGTGTGTTTTGTTCCAATATAACAAATTGTTATTATTACAAAGCGACGCAAAATTATAAGTCTAAGACAATAAATGTTGACAATAATAAATTTATTAATAATCGAAATTATTTTATAATTATATCTAGATGTAGAATACTGTCAACGGTTAATTGCCATCTACTACAATTTACTTCTAGATGATTTTATTATAATTAATGCTGGAAAATGCCTAAATAAAGTAAATACTAGATTGATTTGTTAAATTCGTTGTTTCATTTTCATTATTTCGACCTTATTTAAAAAGTACTCCTTATGACATGAAATTGATAATACCTCACGGCTTAAATGTATTCTGCCCCACAGAGGAAGAAATCTCTAGATAAATTATATATCGCCATCAGGTGCATAAAAAGACGTTAAAATAAATCATCATCATCCTAGCGCCTCTCCCGGTTGCATCCTCGGCCATTGCCTTAGGAGTCTAGGGTACGCTGCGACTATGATCCTGAATTGACTAGCCTGGTTATTACAATGGAGCGACTGTCGTCTGACCTCCGTAACCACAAGGGAAACCAGACCAGTTGGATCATAGACGAGACCAACGGCTTAACGTACCTTCAGAAGCACGGAATCATCATTATTGTCTGACAATTAGGTGATTCAAGCCTGTAATGTTCAAACTAAAATAAGAAAACAAACAGAAAGTGAATGTAAGTAAATTGAGTCTTCCTTCCTGAATGGTAAGTTTAGGCACAGATAACAAAATATAAGTTTAAGTATCCGGTTAGATTTTATATCCCGGACAATTTATTGATTTCGTTCAAAATGTGTTTCAGAGCCATCTGACGAATATGATTAGAACCACGACAAATATGCGATGCTCATGAAAATAAAAGCAAATTGTTCAACAGTAACAGCGCTGCAAGTTGTTGTGTTCATCTCACGATAGATGTCGCTGTACGTTTAATAAAATTGGGTACTTTCACATTTAATAATTCATTCGTTAGGAGAATTAATCATTAATTCTCCTTGTGGGGTTTTTATATTCAAATCATAGTTTTCATTATTAAAATTATGTAAAAGACCGTTGTGGCCGTTCTTACGATCAACCAGGTAATTAACTAAATTATCCGCCCTTTCCCTCCAAGTTGACGCATACATTTTGTTCTCGATGCGATGTCCACTCTATACGTAGTAGAAATACCTCAATGGCTAACCACTGCTTCATCGAGCTCCGCAAAGCACACATATTAGCTATTTAAAACGTATTTATTTCAATTACAGCACACAAGGGCTGTTATCACCCCCTCGCACGCAGTTATTTGTCAAGGGATATCCGATTGACACTTGACTTTCATCCCCTTGGGAAAACAGGACCCTATTCGGAAAGTTATATGAAGCACGTGAGCGGTACTTATTGGTGAGTATAAAGATTTTTTATAATGTGATTAGTAAAAAAATATACATTGGACTAGAGGCTAGAATTTCTTTGAATGATATTTGTTTTTTCTTTATTAACCCGATTTAATTAAGCATGCAGTGGAATATAAATAATGTAAAATAAAACGTATTTTATATTTATTAAATGTCCTTTTATAATTGTATTTATTAATACCTAATCTCGACAATCGCATCAATCACTTCTATTTTAAGAATTTTGCTGTGTTTTTATTTATATATCATCCTTCTTATTAATTTTTAATGAAAGTTAAGGAACTAGAAAAGCTCTAACTTGTCCATATGTGTACTATACTATGTACTATAAAAATGCTGAAAAGTTTGTTAGTTTGTTTGAACGCGCTAATAGCAGGAATTAGTCGTTCGTGGTGGTAATTGGAACAATCATTTTTGCGTTTGATAGTCCCTTAGTCGAAGAAGACTTTAAGCTTTAAAAAAGTATTATATTAATATAATACTATGTTTGCGAAAACTGAATTCCACGCGGACGGAGTCGCGGGGGCGGCCGCCAGTTATCATTATACCTATATCTTGCCGATTCTTCTCGGCAGAAAGCTGCCTTCCGAATCGGTGGTCGAGTCATTACTACTGTAATTTTTTATGACGATTCAATTTTGATTTCGATTTTGATTTTGAAAATATGTAGTCAGTAAAGATGTTCTTTTAAAAAATTGCCACTGAAACTCAGTTATAGCAAGCCCACACAATATCTAGTTAGAATCACCAACACCAAATTATACTTTCAATGGTTCTTTACCGTCCCCTGTACAAATTCAATCCACCCTTATCTGAGTTTCACACTCCTGCACCCTAGCGACTTGGGGTGAAGTAAAGTGAAGTTAATGTGATTGTTATACTTATAAATATAGGTAGGTTAATAGGCCCTGACTCTACCGAGATGTTTCTCGGTAGAGTCAGGGCCTATTATAATGGCAATTTGATAGGTTTCAAAATGGAAATGGTTGTACACATAAACCTTCCTCTTGAATAACTCTATCTGATAAGAAAACCGCATTCAAATCATTAAAAAGACAGAAGCTTTTTTTTTGTAATAAGTTATTTACAAATGATTAAGTTATTCGCTCATTTGTTTCTTTCCTAATACAAAAATCACCTTAACTACTTATTGAAAACCTTAATTTTTTTGCGGAGCTCTTCATAAACAAATCCCTTAGATTAAAAATTAACTGCCACCCTCTTTTGTCTTAACTTTTAAAACCTTGAAATGAATCTCCACGGAGTATTTTACGCTGCCTAATAATTTTAATTTTTAATCCATGAAAGTTTTTAAGTTTGATAAAGAAGGTAAAAGATAGAAAGGGGGTGTTGGGCTTTTGAAAGTAAATAACAACTGCTTTGCATAGGTAAGTACTAAATTAATATCTAAAATAATTTCTTTAACAATTTGATACACTTAGTACCTAAATTCTTTAGCACGCAAGATCTTATTTCGCCCTATCAGCACCAGCGCCTCGACGTGAATGGCCTGCTGGGAAGGGACGCCGGAAGAAATTCCGCACTTACGTCTTTTAAGGGTTCCGTAGCCAAATGGCAAATAATTGAGCCCTTATACATAGATTCGTCATGTCTGTCTGTCTGTTTGTCCAACTATCGAATTTCTTGCCGCTTCTTCTCCATAAATGACTGCATTTCGAAGTCGGTGGTAGAATCTGAGTGTCATGTAATATTTATGAATATTTAGTGCATGTTTGTCGCCTACGTAAATAAAGAACTTTTTGATTTTGATTTTATCAACCGTCTCCGGTCACCACGCAATAAAATTGCTAATGAATTTCAAAAAGCCGAGGCACGCTCCATACACCCCATCACACGTTCTCAAGAGATTAGGGGATCATCTGAAATAATATTGCGTTTATATTTATTAAATTAATCTACATTTATACGTATTATGATCCTTCAAGTGGCATTTATCTAAACTAATATTATAAAGAGGAAAGGTTTGATTTTTTGTTTGTTTGTATGAATTGAATAGGCTCCGAAACTACTTGGCAGATTTGAAAAATTCTTTCACTGTTGGAAAGCTACATTCACCCAGAGTAACATAGGCTATATTTTATCCCGGTACGGGAAGTAGTTCCCCCGGGACGCGGGTGAAACCGCGTGACGGGCCGCTATTACAAATATCTTGGGAGAGTCCCGACGTCGCCTTTAAGAAGTGTCGCATTTCCTAATAACTCAACTACACAACTATGAACTACTCATTTTCGTTTATTCACCAGTTGGCAACAAATTCTTTTTTTTTTGGATAGTCATCTAAAGAAAAACCTGCATTTTGTATATATTATTGTGTTTTTGGTATGAACATAAGCGGATCCTTAATAAAACAAAATAGGTGTTGGTTCATTCCAACGCCTGATTAAAAAGAAATAGCTAATCATCATTCAGGCAACAATAACCGGTTTAAGAATGAAAACTGTAAGGCGTAAAAAAAGCTTTGCTCTATTTTGAGAACGTGGTTAACAATTTACATTTTTGAGTATCGTGGTAGAATAAAACGGAAATAAGGGCCGCGCTTCGAAAACACGCAACACCAAAATTAAATAATATTCCTATCATTAGATATGGTAACGTAAGCTTTTGCGTGCTCAGTTAAATAATAGTGAATAAAAAAGTGATTTAGGTATTAAACTTATTAGGGGTGCAAAGCATTCCATGGGAATTCTTTTACTTTGTTTAAAATATTTTTTTCCCTCTAAATAATGTATGTCTATCCGTTCTTTTTTTGAGAGCTTTTTGCTTCGAGTTTAGTTTGAGGCTAGGCAATACGATATTTGACTGACAGATGACAGATCAAATCACCTACTTTTTTAAATGTCAAAAACGTAACCAGGAAAAAATTAAATTATGACGTCACATTTCTGTAGTGTCAAATCATTTTCAATTAGGTGTAATAATTTGTTAAAAGCTCAATAGTAACTGTGGGCTAAGAAATTATGCTTAATTCTTGATTTCGTCTTTAATGTTAGAATGTCATAATTTATTTTGTACGCAATCAAATACCCAATTAATGTGTAGTTTGGGGCTATGCAGCATCAGCATACAAGTAGGTATTTTTAGATCACCGATATTATACTCATCTGCAACACAAGGGGAGTCGCAAATACGGTAGTTTAGTGCATGCCAAAACAAGGCAGTGACACAGAGGAAATTGTTCTTGTTCGGATAACTCAAAGGCTCTCTTATAACTTTAGTAAAGCAATTCAACTTCAGTAAACTGTTCTGGGGAATAATTTATTTTAGATAAATACATTATTCAATTGAAGTAACTAACCGCCATCACCTTCACTACATAGTATAAAACAAAGTCGCTTTCTATGTCCCTTTGTATGCTCAAATCTTGAAACGACGCAACGGATTTTGACGCGGTTTTTTTTAAATAGATAGCACTCTATCTATTAAAAAAAACGGATTCAAGAGGAAAGTTTTTATGTATAATACATGCATAATATAGTAAAGAAACACTAATAAACTTAGTTGCACCCGTGCGAAGTCGGGGTGCGTCGCTAGTTCAGTGATAAAAAATAAAAATGGAATTTCATATTATCCATTCTATTGAGTTACTTCATAAAAATATACCGGTATCAATGTACTGTCGCTTACGACTTTATATCTCGCATGCGGTGTCTAATTTGATAAAATATCATTCTTATTATCAGTAGTGATGTCTATTACAAGTCGAGGTTATCGATAAAATAAACAGATTAATATCGACCACAATATTTATTGATTTACTAGACTAGATGGTCTCATTATGATCCTTTTGATGATACATATGTCATTTAATTAATTAATAGTGATAATTCATAGATTCTGCCTAGACCTAATGATATGGCCTTCCACCAGTGTAAATCTATACTATCTTTACTAATATAATAAAGCTGGAGAGTTTGTTGGTTTGTCTTTTTAACCGGCTCATCTCATGAACTGGTTCGAAAGGAAAAAAAATCTTTGTGGGTTGGATAGTCCATTAGTCGAGGAATTGTGTATGGAAGGTAGAACCCAAATTCCACACGTTAATGGTCGCTAGTATTGTATTTGTGTAAATTATTTACTTGCTTCAACAATATTTACATCAACACATCAAACTTCCAGTTAGGCTTCATTGAAGCTATGATGGATGCTGGGTTAGGTTATGTAAGAAAGTTTCATCGATATTTATTTTTTTATGTTTTACCGGCATTTTATAGTTTCCATTACGAAAATAATGTATCACACACTCACACAACACACAGAATACTCTTAGGGTGTTACTACACGCTACGTTAGATTGATTAATCTAACGTCGGTCGAGTCGAGGGCACCGATCGATGATTTGTGCCATACTACTTCAATCGACATCGATAAATGTCCTCGTTCATTTGTTTTAGTAACATCCTTCAGTAAATTATTATCTCATTAAATCTGCCAGCGTTTATCGATAAAAAAACACATCACTAGCAATACATCAACATTAATAGGTAACCAAGCACGGTCAGTCTGTTACAATCTTTGTTCGTGTTCGGACGTGTGTGGCCCCCTTTTCCGAGGTGAGTACATAGATTTAAATTGTGAGATATGCTCACTGGATTAGCGAGCTGAAGTGGCAATAAATAAATCTACACTTATATTATAAAAAGGAAAGCTTTGTATTTTTGTATGTAACGAATAAACTCAAAAACTACTGGACCGATTTGAATGATTCTTTCACTGTTGGATAGACACACTATCCCCGGTGAACATAGGGTACTTTTGATGCCCGAAATTTGGGGGGAAGGGGGGGATATTTGAAAAACGAAATTACACGCGGGTGAATCCGCGAGAAAATAAATAAAATCATTGGACTAACACACCAATTGCCTAGCACCAAACTAAGCTCGAAGCTTGTACTATGGATGATAGGGAACGGATAGACCTACTTAAATAGATTTATACACATCTATGACTCGAGCACAAATGATGATGTTCATGATGACCTCCGACCTTCGGTTTTGTAGTCAGGGTCTCTAGCCACTCGACCAACGGGCCTATCAAAAGTGGGTGGGCCGACCATAGGTATAAGTTGCAGGCAACCGTTGGGGTAAACGAGTTCTGGAGTGCAAGTTTCAGCAAGTGCCCCAAAAAGCGCAGTGTACGCCTACAGGCCAGGTGGAGTGAGGATGTGCCCAAGATGGCTGGCAGGAGCTGGATGCGAGTCGCTGAGGATCGGGCTGAGTGAAGAGCTCTAGGAGAGGCATTGACCAGAATTTCTTTCCGCTTCTTCTCGGTAGAAGACTGCATTCTGAAGTCGGTGGTCGAGTCGTTCTATTGTGATATCATTGTTGACGATTTATAAGTGTCTTGCAGAGGCCTACATAAGTAAAGTATATTTTGATTTTGAGTGCGATAGGCTGATGATGATGATGATGATGAGATGCCCCAACTCAAAAAACTGTGGTATTATTTTGATTGACCTGACCTACATACGTTGGCTGCTAAGGTTGTTTCACCACGTTGGCTTTTTTTTTCTTGATTTTTTTTAACCAGGCCAATGCATTAGTCACCCTAAACTAATCAATGGACAAGCTGTGGGACTCCCGGTGTTGGTACCACTGCTCCTGGAACTGTGTACAGAGGTTTACCCACTAAACCCCGCGGTACCTTCACTGCAATGGACTGGGTCAAAAATTCCCAAAAAAAACATCACATGATTAATGGACGGCCCCTAGGGTGCCCCACACCCACAACCCCCTAGCCTGCACTTCCTCCGCCTATCCTTCATTGACCTGTGCCCACTCTGGTTATAAATAGCATATCGAGGTCATATCTAACGATCTATGATCAGATGAAGATGAGTGGACAAATTTTTGTACGACCTTGGACTTGGTGGCGTGTGTTGTTTGATTGATAATAACAAATTGTTAAGGTATAATTTTGACTGTTTTTCAAAGCAAAACAGGTGTTTTGTAGTGGTACACATGCACTTGTAATGATGATTTAAGTTTTGGACGGAATTTAGAGACTAACTACCGGGCCGGTATCGATTATTACTGTTGTTGTCCTGAGCTAACTAGATTAGGAAATCATGTCTGTAATCTATCTATTTAAGTCCAACGAATTTATTATTACGAATTTATTATTATATTTGTATATAAAAAAGTATTCAAGTATGCCCAGGCATCCAAAGTGAAATCTTCGAGCATAGTTTTGGGGCTAGGCAATTGGTACACACCAATTGCCTAGTCCCAAACTAGTCCGATAAATCAATTACCACAATGGACAGGCGGGTTGGTCACCGCAGTATGGTAAATGATATGAGACTAGGGAACGGACCTGCCTATGTCCCCCGAAGTCCTATAGTCGCTTTTTAAGACAACCACGGGAAAATATGAGGTAGTACTATTCCAGTTTTTTGGTCATCGAGGCGAGACAATCTATACCTACTAATATAAGTACATGTATAAAGCTAAAGAGTTTGTTTGTAGGTTTGTTTGTTTGTTTGAACGCGCTAATCTCAGCTGAAAAAATATTTTTGTGTTTGATAGTCCATTTAACTGGGAAGGCTTTAGGCTATTGGAAATCGAAATCCACGCGGACGGAGTCGTGGGCGGCCGCTAGTGATTCCATATAGAGATTGGTAGTCCAGGGAAAAGTTGAAGGCAGTTGGAGATCCCCTACATCGATGCATGAGAATGTCGGCTGTTAGAACACCATGGCGACAAATCGTAAGGTCATAATAGGCACCGCCAAAAATGTCGAGTCATCATGACAGAGATCTCGACTCATGATGAGAAGTCAATTCCATAACGCTGATTAGGCGTTAAGCAAATAACAAGGAGAAATTCATCAGATCGACTACGTTTCTCGGTAGGTTAGGGATCAGAGCGCTTGCCCGGATAGCAAGAGGCGCTGGGTTCGAATCCCGCCTGAGCCAACTGATATACCATACCGTATCTACACGGCAAGGCAAATGATTAGATACTTGAAGGAACTGTCCCCACGGGTGACGGGTCAACTCTTTTCTACACCATATTATTTATTAGTATTACTATTACGTATTAGTATTATACGTATTAGTATTACGGACGAAGTCGCGGCCACCCGCGACTTCGTCCGCGTGTATATCGATTTTTATACAAATGGTTTTTCCCGATAACTCCCTTTCCCGTGGGAATTTTGCAATATGCTGTTGCAACTAAACGTAACTAAAGCGGTTTAGATTCTCAATACAAATTTCCAACCCCCATTGTAGGGACAAAAAAGTAGCCTATATAAGTCTAATTACTCTCCATCCCTTCAATAAAACATCACGTCAATTAGTCGCTCCGTTTTCCGTAAAAGAAAGACAAACATACATACATCAGACAAACACACTTTTCCATTCACGATATTAGTATTAATATGGATACCCCCATTTAAACCTAGACCTTTAAACCTCTAAGAGCCGACCATTTAATAAATTACAGTTCCTAAAGTTTATATAGCTATTAAAAATGGTGGCGAGATAATTTCAGTCCACAATTGCATATTGTGGTCACTGTAATTAGAACTGCAGTTAAAATTGACATATATCACCTTCTTGTCCTTTGGGAGCAAAGGTTAATCATAGATAACTCTATTGAGTTATCTATGATCTATGGACAATAGGTACTGGCTAAACATATGTCTCGTTGGTGTACCCAAACCAGAGATTGATTAGGTACTAGATTTCTACCCGCGGCTTGGCCCGCGTGGAATTCGGTTATAATGCAAACAATATTTTTGTTTTCCCTCGGGAATATCATTTTTTTCGGAAAAAAGTAACCTGTTATTCATTTCGGACTTCTAACTTTACGTCTGCAAAATTTCAAAGCAATCGCTTTAGTA
The DNA here is from genome assembly GCA_958496325.1 of Nomophila noctuella. Taxonomy (NCBI): domain Eukaryota; kingdom Metazoa; phylum Arthropoda; class Insecta; order Lepidoptera; family Crambidae; genus Nomophila; species Nomophila noctuella. The sequence goes on from OY292504.1 coordinate 1,966,071, forward strand.
GTTACGGCGTGAAACCGGAGCAAACATATAAATAAACTCACTTTCCGATTAATAATATTAGCAAAGATTTGACTGATATAAGTCAAATACCCCCACCTTACAGAAGATCGCAGTGAAGTAGCACGTCGTAACTGTTGTGCTATGTTTCTGCTGGTGAGTAAGGTCGCCAGAGCTCAGTTCGGGAGGGTATGGGGTTTTTAAAGACAGCCAACGCATCTGCGATCCTTGTGCGGTTTTTGATGTCTAGGGGCAGCGGTGATCACTTACCATGAGGTTACCCTCTTGTTCGTTTGCCTCCCTATCAGATTATGTGGTCTATAGATATGTATTCTTGGTTTGTATTCTCTATGAACCCAGAAGCCTCGGTTTGCGATCACCATAATTTTCATTTGATATTAATCTTCAAAAGAAAATAATGTACGATCTGAGGAGATAATATAATGAATTTAAAATACTAGTGGCCGTTCACATAGTGTTGTACTTTAGCTAGGGCTTGCAAATATTCGACGAAATCAGGTATTCGAATATTCGAATATTTTTCGAAAAATATTCGAATATTCGAATATTATTCGAAATTTTTTTTTGAGTGTCCACCAAACAAACATGGAAATATATAGTCTTGAGGCCATCACAAACGATAATGGCTATGGCAGTATAGCTGTAAACTCAGTCCGAACTGAGTGAGACAGGTTTAAACTTTTACACTTTAAGCCTACGCTTCATACATTTTCTATGAGAAAGTGCATACTTTTATTTCTCGCGTCTTTCGACCAATCATGAAAAATAAAAATATATACTTTTGAGGTCATTTAAAATGCTATTTGATTATGAAGGGTATCTGCAAACTCAGCCCGAACTGAGTAAGACAGGCTAGAAACTTGAACACTATGTACCCTCGCTTCAATATTTTTTAATAGGAGGTTGTGTCCTTTATTTTCCTGCGGCCATCAACCAAACATGGAAATATATATTCTTAAGAGCCCAGTGAACGATATTTGCACACTCACTTGTGCACTATAATATATCCTGCGTACCTGGCTGATCGTAAGATCGGCCGCCATGGCCGGAGAGTATTATTATTATCATTTTTTTTTATAGGAGAGATGGTGTCTTCTCTTTTTCCTGCGGCCATTAAACAAATATGCAAATATTTGCAAAGGCAGTATGGATGTAAACGCAGTCCTTACTGAGTAAGACAGGTTAGAACTTTTACACAAAAACTGGGCGTTCGCTACTGACATTTTTCTAGGGAAGGTGGCGTCTTTATTATTTCGCGTCCATCGACCAAAGAGGAAAAAATATATTCTAGAGATCATCACAAACAATTTTTGAAAAGACAGTTTAGCTATACACTCAGTCCGAACTAAGTAAGACAGGTTCGAACTTTTTTACTATAAACCTTGGCTTTAACATGTGCTATGGGAGGTGGTGTCTTTTCTTTTTCCACCGGCCATCAACCAAACATGGAAATATATATTCTTAAGAATATTACAAACGATATTTGTAAAAGGCGTATTGCTGCAAACTCAGTCCGAACTGATAAACACAGGATAGAACTTTTGCACTCTGACTGAACTTTCGCTTCATACCCTTTTATTAAGTTCTAAACTGTCTCACTCAGTTCAGACAGAGTTTGCAGCTATACTGTCTATGCAAATATTGTTTGTAATACATAGTCTCAAAAATATATTTTATAAAGACACCACCACCTTAATAAGAATGATGTAAGTAGCGAAGGTCCAGTTAGTTTGCAAAAGTTCTAACCTGTCTTACTCAGTTCGGACTGAGTTTACATCCATACTGCCTTTGCAAATATTTGCATATTTGTTTAATGGCCGCAGGAAAAAGAGAAGACACCATCTCTCCTATAAAAAAAAAATGATAATAATAATACTCTCCGGCCATGGCGGCCGATCTTACGATCAGCCAGGTACGCAGGATATATTATAGTGCACAAGTGAGTGCGCAAGCACAGGTGCACTCCCTATTCCTTCACTCTCATAATTCGGTGGGACAGCAATCTGACACGACCGTAGAGAGATTAGGCGCAGGACCAACGGCTTAACGTGCCTTCCGAAGCTCGGAGGACCCCGTGAAGAAAGTTTTCGGTCAACCATTCAATGACTGGCACCTGCGAACGTTGCTTAAGTTTAGCAAACGCAGGCCGAGTGCGCTTACCACTGCGCCATCGAGCTCCCCATTAAAAAATATTGAAGCGATGGTACATTGTGGTCAAGTTTCAACCCTGTCTCCACTCAGTTCAGACTGAGTTTGCAAATATACTGCCAAATTAAATAGCATTTGTAATGACCTCTTTAATATATGTTTCCATAGTTGGCCGATAGACGCGAGAAAAAAAAGGATGCCATTTCCCATACAAAAATGTATGAAGCATAGGCCTAAAGTGTAAAAGTCTGAACCTGTCACACTCAGTTTGGACTGAGTTTACAGCTATACTGCCAAAGCAACTATCGTTTGTGATGCCCTCAAGCATATTTCCATGCTTGGTTGATAGACACTCGAAAATAAAAAAACCCACCTCCCGTACAAAAATTTTCTTTTTACTAGGAAGGGTTGTAAGGTGTAAAATAACATTAAACGAAGACATTATTATTTACGAGATAAATCACATTCATTTTTGATGAAACTTAAGAAGTTAAAGTCGCTAAAGTTTAATCTGCTTAGGGTCATTTAATATCGGTCTAAATCTCGATCAAAACTGTCGAGATCTCGATCAATATCGCATTTAGATAAATAATGGACCGTCGAGATAGAATATCGAAAAACACCTACTTGTTTTTTGAGATTTGAGACTATCGAGATTGCATTTCCTAATTAATTCCAATAGGACATAAAATATTCGAATATTCGAATAACGCGTCAATTAATATTCGAATAGTAAAATGAGTCGAATATTCGAATTATTCGAATATTCGAATATTCGAATTGCAAGCCCTAACTTTAGCTTAAAGCCTCCCACAACAAATGGACTATCCAAAGCAAAAATATATTTTCAATCAAACCAGAGGTTCCGGATATTAGCGCGTTCAAACAAACACCCATTCAGCTTTATTTAATTCGTATAGATAAGATTTTATACTTACTGAAAAGATAAATTGTTGGTTGGTGGTATAATTGGTATGACATTCTGAAAAAAATATCAGTTGGGTATGACATATTTTTTTTTATGTTGTACTAATAGTTATTAAGACTTGCAGAGTCATAATAAACAATATAATATCTGTTTATTTCAATGAGTTGCAGAAAGTTTATATTTTTCCTTAATTACTTGTTATGACATTACATCAGATTCTTAATGAAACCAAGATTAAAGTTGATTAAAGTCTTATCAAATATGTAAGAGATAAAGTAAATTATAAACATACGTGTTTAAACTGTATTGAACCGTATTGTATGCAAGTCATTGTGAATCCACTAATTTGTCAAGCGTGGTTAAATTTTAACCTTGCTGTAATAATCAAAAAGTTAAAACTACACTGGTTTTATTAGACTCGTATACTAGCGGTTGACCGGGACTTCGTCCCCGTGAATTTCGGTTACCGTACACATAGTCTTATACATATGAAAACTTGAAGCCTTCCTCGTCAATGGACTATCCAACACAAAAAAAATTTTCAAGTCGGACCAGTATTTCCTGAACAAACAAACAAACGATTCAGCTTATTATATTGAGTACCTACTAGCGGCCATTTATCACACTTACTCTTAGTGTGTAGGTTTCCTCACGATGTTTTACTTCTCCTACAGCTGCTATGAAATGAGGAACATAGATTTTTGATAATTCAGAAGTGCGTGACGGACCTGATTTGAACCGCAGAAATCTCGCATGTGAAGCGGTGCTTTTACCACTAGGCTACTGAGCTGTTTTAATGAGGATGTTTTCGATTGAAAAATCCGCTACATGATCCCCTGTAGGCGTGAGGAGAACTGCTATATCATTGGTAAATTTTGACATATGTATCTGTCAATGGCATGTCAAAATTAACCAATCACATACCAGTTAGACCCTACGCCTACCTACTGCCATCTAGCGGATTTTTCATTTTTCATTTGCAAAAACCCTCATTACATAGATTCTTGATAATTCAGAGGTACGTGCCTGACCGAATCTGAACGGCCGACTTGTGAAGCGGCGCTCCTTCTACTCGGGCACCGAGCTGTTTTATTTGTAATAGCAGCCGCCCGCGACTCCGTCCGCGTGGATTTCGATTTCCAATATCCTATGTGTTATTCTGATGTATAAGCTATATTGTGGTAAAGTACGTGAAAGAGTAACAAACATCCATACATCCATACGTACAAACTTTCGCCTTTATAATAGTAGGATTTCGCCTTTATAATAGTAGTAGGATTTAAAACATCTTTTTCTGTTTCAGATGTCAAAACTCCTCTTCCTCCTGCCCATTGTGGCGGTGGTCTTCTTACCAGTCTATCTGGTCTTCTTCAAGCCACCACCGCCCCTGCCTGAACTAGACTATGACACCTGGTGGGGGTTGGACTATCAGAAAGCGAAGCAGGATACCAGTATTAAGGATTTCAAGATCTCGTTTTCTCCCTCGGTAAGTAAGGTTTAACTACAGTTTTTTCTATAGTTTAGAGGCGAATAGAGAGTTTTCCTCTTGCAAACGAGCCAGAGGGTCACCTGATGGTAACTGTCCATGGACATCAACAACCGCACAAGGGTCGCAGATGCGTTGCCTGCCTTTAAGACCCCATACCCTCCCAAATTGAGCTCTGGTGACCTTACTCACCAGCAGAAACATAGCACAACAGTTACGAAGTGCTACCTTACTGTGGTCTGTTGTAATGTGGAGGTACTTCTCCAGACAAACGACTTATTCGAGTGGAAGTTCCACTTATCTCTACGTCTCTTATTATTTTTATTTGGTTCATAATCGCACAGGATTAGGTTTGTGTGAAGAACGTTGCAAGTACAGGCAATGGGTGTGTTTATCCAAGGAATGAATTATCTCCTTATTTACAGGTAGTGAAAGACCTCAAAGACAGGTTGAAGAGTCGCCGGCCCTTCCCCCCTCCACTAGAGGGCGTTGGATTCGAGTATGGCTTCAACACCAAGACCATAGAGACTTGGTTGCAGTATTGGGGCAAACAGTATGACTTCGAAGCTAGAGAGAAGTTCCTCAATCAGTATCCTCAGTATACGACGAATATCCAGGGACTGGATATTCATTTCATCAGGGTTACTCCTAAGGTACGTTTAAGTCGCAGGCATTGTCGTGGGAATAACATTTTTTGTTCAGTTTGTACATATATTAGAATACTGTATGTGACGTAATTTAAATGAGAGCATTTGAGCAGAAAGACTCAAGGGATATCATACTTTAGATTACTCTATTCTTCAACTTTATACATACTAGTATTTATCGAAAAAACACTACCATTAACCAGATCCAATGTGTAAATACAACTATCTTATAACTTCTGTGTTTTTATTCAAACTGGCCTGGCTACTATTCACAATCCATAGGATTCTATTTCCTCTCCTTAAGTCGCATTCAACACACAACAACCCTTGTGGCATTTTTGATAAAATAAAAAAGGATTGTTTTCCCATTGCCTTCTCCATTTCACGTACTCGTACTGTATAGGTTTCCTCACGATGTTTTCCTTCACCGTAAAGCTGGTATGAAAAGTTTTTTTTTCTCAACAGGTACCCGAGGGTAAGAAACTCATCCCTCTTCTGCTACTTCATGGCTGGCCTGGATCAGTGAGGGAGTTCTACGAAGCAATCCCGTACCTGACTGCCGTCAGCAAGGATAGAGACTTTGTCCTGGACCTCATCATCCCTGCGTTGCCTGGATATGGATTTAGTTCTGTAAGTATGCAATATGAACAAATTATCTCCTCCAACCGTATTTGGCCATGGCAGCCGATCATACATATGAAATTCACTAGCATACACAAATGCATGCTCTGCTCAAAATACAAGAAAGAAACTTAAAACTTCAACACCATGTTTCTTCTGATAAAAAACTTGTTAGTAGTTTCTTAAGAAATTGGTTTACTTAAAAGTTTAATATTATTCACGATAAAAACTTTTTCACTCAACTAGCGCATAGACTTGAATAGCCAGCAGAGAAAACGGGCCAACAGAAAGTCTTCAAATGGTAACTCGCACTTTGAAAAAGTGATCACAATGTTAGTTACCTATTATAATAGGTTTATTACGTAATAATGTTGTAATGCAACAAAACAGCAACTGATTCGGGCCTACATTATTGAGCAATTTTACATGCATTTTGATTCCAGGCCAGTATAGATAAGTTCATTAAAAATGGTGACGCGGAATTTACGTTTTTTTTAATATTTCATTCAATCCTGTTTAACCATTCACATTACTTTCAGGCTGCAACCAAACCAGGCTTAGGACCTCATCAAATAGGCGTCGTCATGAGGAACCTGATGCACAGGCTCGGCTTCAAGAAATTCTACGTCCAGGGAGGAGACTGGGGAGCAATTATAGCTAACAATATGGCGACTTTCTTCCCTGAGGTAATTTGTTGTAGGAAGTAGGTAGAAAAGGTTAAAGAAGTTGATCATGATAGAATTGTTAAATCACTGCTATTTACTGTTATTTAGCACTATTACAAGGTTTTAGATGAATATTATTAATAATTAATGATTAATTATGAGAGCTGTGTCAAGCTCCGCGGTAGGACTCATGAAGAAAAGCGAAAACAGAACGTATGGACAGATTATGAATTTCAAAATTTGAAAGTTGAATAACAAAAATCTGTAGCGGCCTGTGCGCGCGCTGATTAGAATTTCCAGCCATCATTGGAGGCCTGAACGTCCATGAAGGCTGGATGGAAACGGCACCATACCTACGGGAGACAAATACTCCTTCTTTAAAGACAAAAAATCACCAATATTATTTTCTTTCAGGAGGTTCTCGGCCATCACAGCAACCTTGTCTTCTCGTTCGATCCCAAAGCCACTATCTTCACTTTGATCGGATCCTACTTCCCCTCTCTGATTGTGGACAAGGAATACCAAGACCGTATCTACCCACTGTCCAAGTATTATGCAGAACTTTTGGAAGAGAGTGGCTATATGCACATACAGGCTACGAAACCAGACACTATTGGTAAGTTTACTCATACCTAAATCTTTTGTTTTTATTCATATTATAGGTAGGCAAACGAACAAGAAGGTCATCTGATAAATGATCACCGCTGCCCATGGAGATCAATAACCGCACAAGGGTCGCAGATACATTGCTTGCTCTAAAGACCCTTCCCAACTGAGCTTTAGACCTTACTCATCAGTAGGAACATGGCAGAACAGTTATGAAGTACTATTTCACTGTGGTATTCCTGTTGTACTACTTCCATTGATGAGCGGCTCATTCGAGTAGAGGTTTCATTAAGCTCTATCTCTTTTAAAATTGTACTTTCTCTCACCCTTCCGTATTTCCAAGTTAAATGCATTGTAGGGACCAGGGTACGTTGCGACTATGATCCTGATTTCACCAGTCTGGTTAATTAATTGTAGCGATTGCCATCAGATTTCCGTAACTTACAAGTTATTTTCTGTTAAATTTGACTCGTGGTATCTCATTAAAAAATTAAATTAGAGTAAGACTTAAATAAAATAATGTAATAAAAAAACTTAAATAAAGTAATGCTTAAATAAAATAAACAAAATGTTAGGCACCAATGTCAAATATAATTAAATTCCCCAGGTCTTGCCCTCATGGACTCTCCCTCTGGTCTTCTTGCCTACATCCTGGAGAAGTTTTCCACATGGACTCGCAAGGAGCACAGGGCCAAACTAGACGGAGGCCTCGAGTTCCGGTTCACGAAGGACCAATTGTTGGACAACCTGATGTTCTACTGGGTGACTAAGTCTACCACGTCCTCTATGCGGTTATACGCTGAATGTTTTAATAAGAAGTATTTGGAGATGAAGTTGGATGAGTAAGTTTATTTTTATTGCTTTATAGTAATGATCTTTTAAAATAAAATAAAAGGCAATCGTTGCAAAGAAGATGATAGTATTTTCGCCATAGTGTTTCCCTCCTAACAATCACTGGCCGAATGCTAAGCACTCAAAGTCAAAGTAGTTTATTTGCAATTTGATTTACATAGAATTTCTTTTGCACGTCATACCTTTTTTTACCTACGAGCATATCAACGTGAACGGCCTGCTGAGAAGAAGTGCTGGAAGAAACTCAACAGTTAGCTTTTCTATACAAATATTATAAAGAGGAAAGGTTTGATTTTTTGTTTGTTTGTTTGTTTGTATGAATTGAATAGGCTCCGAAACTACTTGGCAGATTTGAAAAATTCTTTCACTGTTGGAAAGCTACATTCACCCAGAGTAACATAACTATTTTATCCCGGTACGGGAAGTAGTTCCCCCGGGACGCGGGTGAAACCGCGTGACGGGCCGCTAGTTTAAAAATAAATATTTGTAAAGATAAATATTTGTTCAATCTGTACTGCACCATCGAGCTCATCAAACTAACTCCATAACTTCTTTCCAGAATCCCCACCCCAGTACCGACGTGGATCACTCAATCCCGCCATGAGGTCGCTTACCTCCCGCCCTGGATCATGAGGTTCAAATACCCCAACCTGGTGGGGCACACGCACCTGGACGACGGCGGCCACTTCCTGGCCTTCGAGCTGCCGCAGGTCTTCGCCGAGGACGTGCTCAAAGCGATGGACAGCTTCCTGGAGTGGAGGAGGAAGAATGGGAAGACTGAACTGTGATTAGTGCTAATGATGATGATATAAGCGTGGTTGATGATGATTTGTAAATGTTAAGGATAAATTAGAATCAAAATCAGTTAAGACAATGTCAAAATTAAACATCAGGTCTTTTTTGAAAACTGTAAAATATGGCCACGATAAACAAAACCAGAGAGAAGGAAGGCCAAAGACAAAATCATAATCGTTAGAAAGCTAGCAACATTGACAATAATGGTGGGTCTAATTTAAAAAAAGTTGCCATTAATTTCATATGTTTTTGTTGAATTATGTTATTTAATGTTCGAAAGAGAGTCAAGAAAGAAGACTCTACGCAAGTGTAAAAATAAATAAGTGAGTTTTTATGATTTTGTTAAACCATTAAAGTCTAAATGCTATATACAGTTTCATTTCCTTCCCAATGGATCATGAGGTTCAAATACCCCAACCTGGTGGGGCACACGCACCTGGACGACGGCGGCCACTTCCTGGCCTTCGAGCTGCCGCAGGTCTTCGCCGAGGACGTGCTCAAAGCGATGGACAGCTTCCTGGAGTGGCGGAGGAAGAACGGGAAGACTGAACTCTGATTCGTGATGATGAAGATGATATTAGTGTGGTTAATTGTTAAATTTAAGCGTAAATTGGAATCAATACCAGTTAAGACAATGTCAAAAATAACATCAGGTCCCTTTTGAAAACTGTAAAATATGGCCACGATAAACAAAACCAGAGAGAAGGTAGACCAAAGACAAAATCATAATCGTTAGAATGATGATAGCAACATTGACAATGATGGTGGGTCTAATTTAAAAAAAGTTGCCATTAATTTCATATGTTTTTGTTAAATTTTGAATATTTAATGTCCAAATGAGAATGAAGAATAAAGACAGGTTTAAAAAGAAAACTTACAAATCTTGGAATGACAGTGATATATTTGTATCGTGCGTTTTTATAATTTTGTTACACCATTAAAGCGAAAATTGTATATATACTCGAAAATGTTTAAATATTTTCTACCTCCCCCTTTTATTACGAGCGACTCGCCCACTCGTTCTATAACGGATAGAGTCGCGGAGCCGGAGGTTATACTCCGCAGCCCTATCCCTGGATCATGAGGTTCAAATACCCCAACCTGGTGGGGCACACGCACCTGGACGACGGCGGCCACTTCCTGGCCTTCGAGCTGCCGCAGGTCTTCGCCGAGGACGTGCTGAAGGCGATGGACAGCTTCCTGGAGTGGCGGAGGAAGAATGGGAAGACTGAACTGTGATTCGTGATGAAGATGATGTTAGTGTGGTTAAAGATGAAATGAGAATGATTTGTGAAAATCAAAAAGTTATTGATAATAAGTAAATTAAAAGCAATCAAGAGAATTTGTAAAAGAACGAATATCCAAATGTAGTAACTCTAGTTTTTGAAGTCGATAAAATTTTCTTTTATTAAGAACTTGTGCAAAACCAGAAAAAAATTGGACCTGATCAAGGTCACTGGCAATGATGTTGAGTTTCAATAAGTTGATGTGTCTAAATTTTGTAATAAACTTTTTGTAGAATTAAGGACTGAATGAGAATAAATTGAGAGAATTAGATCGAGAATTTACTACAAGATGATAAAAGACAACTTATAATGCTTAGTTTGTCAGGGATACAAATGTTATTTTGTAATTTTGTTACACCATTAAAGTCAAATTTTGTAATATAAATGGCGTAATTTGTTATTCCCCCTGGATCATGAGGTTCAAGTACCCCAACCTGGTGGGGCACACGCACCTGGACGACGGCGGCCACTTCCTGGCCTTCGAGCTGCCGCAGGTCTTCGCCGAGGACGTGCTCAAAGCGATGGACAGCTTCCTGGAGTGGCGGAGGAAGAACGGGAAGACTGAACTGTGATTCTTAATGATGAAGATGATATTAGTGTGGTTAATTGTTAAATTTAAGCGTAAATTGGAATCAATATCAGTTAAGACAATGTCAAAAATAACATCAGGTCCCTTTTGAAAACTGTAAAATATGGCCACGATAAACAAAACCAGAGAGAAGGAAGGCCAAAGACAGAATCATAATCGTTAGAAAGCTAGCAATATTGACAATGATGGTGGGTCTAATTTAAAAAAAATTGCCATTAATTTCATATGTTTTTGTTGAGTTATGTTATTTAATGTGAAAAAGAGAGTCAAGAAAGAACACTCTACGCAAGTTTAAAAATAAATAAGTGAGTTTTTATAATTTTGTTACACCATTAAAGTCTAAATACTATATACAGTTTCATTTCATTCCCCCTGGATCATGAGGTTCAAATACCCCAACCTGGTGGGGCACACGCACCTGGACGACGGCGGCCACTTCCTGGCCTTCGAGCTGCCGCAGGTCTTCGCCGAGGACGTGCTCAAAGCGATGGACAGCTTCCTGGAGTGGCGGAGGAAGAATGGGAAGACTGAACTGTGATAGTTGATGACGATGATGATGAAGAAGATGATGAAGACGATATTAGAATGACTGGTGATGATTTGAAAATATAGGATTGTAAAGTAATCAATAACGGAAAAGAAAGTAAAGGAAACAAACACACAAACGCAGTGCCTCTGTTTCTTTACTTGCTAAATCCAACCTTTAATTGAAAACTTGTTCAACACCAGAAAGCCAAAACAAAAGGAAACATAATTATAATCGTTATAATGATAGTAAGAACATTGACAATGATGATGCGTGTAATTAGAAATATAGAGCCTTTAATATCTAATTTTCTTGTTGAATTTTGTTATTCAATGTGCGAAAGAGAGTCAAGAAAGAAGACTCTACGCAAGTTTAGAAATAAATAAGTGTGTTTTTATAATTTTGTTACACCATTAAAGTCTAAATGCTATATACAGTTTAATTTTCACCTTGCTGAAAACTTGTACAAAACTAGAGGAGAGAAGACCCGATGATTTGACAGGGACATAAGTGTGATTTAATAATTTTGTTACACCATTAAAGTCTAAATGCTATATACAGTTTCATTTCCCTCCCCCTGGATCATGAGGTTCAAATACCCCAACCTGGTGGGGCACACGCACCTGGACGACGGCGGCCACTTCCTGGCCTTCGAGCTGCCGCAGGTCTTCGCCGAGGACGTGCTCAAAGCGATGGACAGCTTCCTGGAGTGGCGGAGGAAGAATGGGAAGACTGAACTGTGATGATGAAGACTATGGTATTAAGGTGTTTGATGATGACTTGTAAATGTTAAGCGTAAATTAGAATCAATACCAGTTAAGACAATGTCAAAAATAAACATCAGGTATTTTTTTATAACTATTAAATATAGCCATGATAAACAAAACCAAAGAGAAGGTAGACAAAAGACAATTTTTTTATCATAATAATGATAGTGATAACATTGACAATAATAATGGGTCTAATTCAAAAGTAGTTGCCTTAAATTCCTTATGTTTTTGTTAAATTTGGAATATTTAATGTCCAAAAGAGAATGAAGAAAGAAGACCCTTCACAGGTTTGAAAAGCAAAATTACAAATCTTGGAATGACAGTGACATATTTGTATCGTGCGTTTTTGTAATTTTGTTACACCATTAAAATGAGAATTGTATATATACTCGTAGATGTTTAAATATTTTTTCCCCTCCCCCTTTTTTAACGAGCGACTCGCCCACTCGTTCTATAACTGATAGAGCCGCGGGAGCCAGAGGTTATACCTACTCCACAGCACTATCCCTGGATCATGAGGTTCAAGTACCCCAACCTGGTGGGTCACACGCACCTGGACGACGGCGGCCACTTCCTGGCCTTCGAGCTGCCGCAGGTCTTCGCCGAGGACGTGCTCAAAGCGATGGACAGCTTCCTGGAGTGGCGGAGGAAGAACGGGAAGACTGAACTGTGATAGTTGATGATGACGATGGTATTAGTGTAGTTGAAGATGAAATAAGAAGTCACTGTGAAAAGTAAAATGTTATGGATGATAAGTAAATTAAAAGCAATCAAGAGAATTTAAAAAAAGAATAATTATCCGAACTTAATGCCTTCCGTTTTGAAGTCGATTTAAATAAGTTTTATTAACAACTGCAAAACCAGAAAAAAAGAGACCTGATGATGCTGAGTGGCAATGATGATGAGTCTAGTAAGAAATATTGTGCCTTTAATTTGTAATGTTTTTGTTGAATTAAGAATAAGTGAATAAAGAAAAACACTATTACAAGAACAAAAAAGAATTAAGCTTATTTTGACAGGGATATTGTGTGATTTTATAATTTGTTAATTAAACCAGTTAAATAAAAAAGTAATTAAAATCGTTTCATTTCATTTTTAATCAGTAACAAACATAATTACGAAAAGCCCAAAAACAAAAAAGTCCAGTCCGAACCGGGATTCGAACCCGAGACCGACTAACCCCACCACTCCACTTACGGAATATTACATAAACAACATAACACGTCCTATGAGCGACTCCTGCGCATGTTATCGTAAACACAACGATGATAGCGTCATTATACCGCTCCAAGACGATAGTGTGTGTGATAGTGATGTAGCGGTGTCGATATCGAGTGTCGATAAAAGATTTTACGACGATAGATTGAGGTAATTCTTCAAAAAGCACAGTATCGATATCAAGTGTCGACTACAGATTTTACGATGATAGATTGAGGAGAGTAATTCATGAACAAGCATTATCGGTATCGATATCGAGTTTCGACTGTAGATTTTACGACGATAGGTTGAGGAGAGTAATTCTTAAAGAACCATTTTAATAATGCTTGAAAACGACTTAAATTGAATATTTTTTCATAGTTTTTTATACAAAAAAAATTATCAACTGATCTTACATTTAAGAATAAGAAAAGAAACAAACGCTCATATAAAATTCATGTATCGTTAGGGAATCGAAAAACCAAACCTTAGATGGGCCATTTGCACATTTATTACCACCCTTTTAAAAGCAGGGACTGTGGGTTCGAATCACTTCTAAAATAAATTCTTGATCGTTTCGAGATCGAGAAAAAAAAAGAATCATCTAGAACTAAATCCAAACTGTATTTTTATCGACATAACATTGATAATATCGATAACCACCAACATCACTAGTGACAGTTAGTCGGTTACCTAGTGGGGAACCGGCAACCGGTCAGCATTGACGTGGATTGTGTAATAACAAACAAACTAACTTTACAGGTAAGTTTACCCTTTAACTATTTACCTTAATTGTTACTTCGACTGACCTTTTACCTTTGATAGTTTGGGTAAGACGAATTTACCCACATTTTGTGATATTATGAAGTTGTTCTCGCCCGGCTTTTTGAAGGTTATTTAAGTTTGTCCAAACAACAAAGGTTCAAGGTTCATGGTTTTGTTTTGTAAATTATAGATGTAGGTAACTCGTCTGTTAGTCATGTTTTGTTTTGCTGTAATTACTAAGGAACGGATAGAAGAATGAATGGAGGAAGCATGGTCAAAGCGGACCCCGCATAGAAACGGGATAAACGCTAGGAAGAAGAAGACTTAGGAACGGATAGACCTAATTAAGAGATACAAATAAAATATAATACTTGCATTGATTAGATAGACGTGTAGCCTAAACGAATTAAAAGATACGAATGAAATGTCATTGTAGCATTCTTTAGATCCGGTAAATTAGCTTAATCGATTAAAAATAACATTATCGATCAAGATAGCTTACCCATACCTACAAATAAAAGTGAATTAACATCCAGATATTCCTACCTATTCTACATAATATATAATTAATAAGTTACCTCGCAGCGCAGGGAAAAATAAAACCTCGATGTTGAAAAAAAAAACACTTAAAAACGTAGTCCGTACATTGAGGTAATACTATTACTTAAAGAGACATAGAGAGGACATCTAGACCAAAATCAATGCGTCAACTTGGAGGGAAATGGGCGGATAATTAAGTGATTTTTGTCTTTTTATCTATGAAATAACACGCTTCTAGCTTTATTTTTCGTTCTGTAAAGATATGTAAATGTTTTTAAATCGCAAGACGGCTTTTTCAAGATTATTAAAATAGTACTATAGACGATAACTGTTGTCCATTGATCCATGGGCAACAGCCCGTACCTATAAGATCGTATTTCTTTGAGGTGTCAACTATACTATGTAGTAGTTAGGTATACTTCAATCAGTCTGTATAATTATCTAATAGATAATCATAATTATTGAAAGCTTGTAACTGTTCAATAAAGTGGCCGGCTAGTACGATTTATATGAACATTTTACGCACCTATCAAATCAGTAGCTTTTACAATTGATGCAGGAATCAAAGCTAGCCAGAGAGTGCAGTTATACTCATGTCAACGACCTCAGTTTTTGTCGAAAAAGTCTGAGGGGATTTTGAACGCTATTACTAAGCAAGTTTGGGATGGATTGAGTATTCTTAGCTAGTGTTATTACAGCTTATACCTAGGTATGAGTTTTTAGAACAAATTTTGTCTTGTGCAATAGGGTGAATATACAAAAATAAATTATCCTGAACAAAATTCGTGGATTTCAAAAAACCTGCTTGCTGGTTAAGATAATAAGATTCTTATTAGAGCATATTGAAAATGCCTTCTAATATTATAAATGCGAGAGTTAATCTGTCTGTCTGTTATTCTTTCCTGATTAAGCCTCTCAACCGATTTAGATGATTTTTTTTTTGCGAAAGAAGATATCTCGAAGACTCGCGGACGAAGTCGCGGGCGGTAGCTCTGTAATGAATATTTCATGAAATAATCATACTTTTTAAAACTGCTGTTGAACATTTGATGAAATGTGAGTCATTATCAATATTTTTGGAGATTCACCCAATAACGGCTGCACCCAATTGGTAAAACAATGCAATTTATTTCTAAGGGTGTTACCATACCAATCGATCGATCGTCGATCGACGGCATCGATCGATGGTAAAATGGAATAGTCAACGTCGATCGAGCTGTTTTGTCAATCGATCCACGTCTACCGGTGCCATCGATCAGAAATCGATCGATTGGTTAGTGGACTGGTGTCCGTCGATGGCGTCGATCAATTAAAGCTACCACACCAGTCGATCAACATCGACCGATGACGATCGATGGCGTCGATCGACGATCGATCGATTGGTGTGGTAACACCCTTAGGTAATGAATTATGCAAACGACAAGGGCAGACGTAGGCACATGGCACTCAAAACATTCCTTCGAACAGCACTTGGGACAAAACAACTTTCATTCACAACTGGGAACCTGTTTCTTTAAAAAAGTTCTGTTTCATAAAATCAAATGAGCTTTTCGATTCATTACTTACGTAGAAACAGATTTAGGTAATCTAAAAGATGTCTTGGCTTTATGCCAGGCTAAGATGCCAGGCTGCATTCCCCATCGCAAAAAAAAAAAAGGCTAAGATGCCAGGTTGAATCTTCAAAAAATCACATTTAATCATGTGATCTCAACACATGTTAAAAAAATCTACTTATTTTTCTTTCAATGTCCTTTAATAAATAATCTTAACCTACCTGTAAAAACTGTAAAATATATTTTGATATGCACGCAGGTATTTTGGAATACAAACATTTTGTTCAGATTAAAAGACCAAATAAAAATTTTTGAGCTTTCAAGGCGCTTGGACCATTCTAACCTAATTTCTAAATAATGGAATGTAAGTGATCTAATTGAGTAAAATTTTTCGGCATTTCATGTCACATTTAAAAGTAATTCCATTTAATTCCCAAAACACAGTTAGCCTGTCACTTTTGCTATATCAATTTGCAATCCAATTTGTTATCTAGACTTATGTTATCAAAGTGAACTTACAAATACCTAGCATATATGCACTTGTATCTGTATGTATAGTATAGGTTATTACATTAAGGTTAATCAGAACGAAAACAAAAAAGATTAAATCAGTGTCGAATTTAAATATCATAGTGATACAGTCAAAGTAAGATCTTTGTAACAATTTTACAAAAGTTCAATTTTATTAGGGAGGCCGCAGAAAATCTACCATATTCTCTCATCTCATTTTGAATTGAATGTCTTAAACCTAGAGTTCAATATTAATTGACAAATTTTTAACTGGTTTGGGTCTTGTATTTGCTTTTTTACCTGTTATTATCTTGTTATGACGTAACTAACCATATACAAGTTTATTCTATAGATGTGGGCTTGTCTGGTTGCTATATAAATACGTTTAATACTAAAACACGCACGCAATCTCATTGTTTACTAAAAATAGGTTTCTTCTACGACTTGAGAGTCTTAAGATACTCTATGTCTTCCCGTGTAGCTAAGACGTAATTAAACAGTGTAGATGTGGTATAAGATGGAGCACCCTTGCCTAGTAGATACCTGTTCACTCTAGTCTTGAAGACATCCAGATATCATTATCGGGAAACACAGAACACGGCAGTGAGTTCCACTCCTTAGAAGTTCGCATTATGAAGGAAGAATATATTTTATTTAAAAGTATGCAGCTAAGGTCAACAGAGCAGAACAAAATTCCCGTTATCGTTGCACACAATATGAATTGTCTTAAATATTAATTAAAATTTAAACTTGTAATGTGAAGGTAGTAGGCTAGGGGAGGAGCCTAGTGGTATGGACCACATACGTTACGTCAAATCTTAGCCCACACCTCTGGATTTTTAGAAAATCTATGTTTGGATTTGTGCCATTAGCTTCGTGATGAAGGAAAACACTGTGAGGAAACCTGCACATTCAGATAGCCTCCGACTTTAGTTCAATTAGATCCGAATGTGTAACCATGATCCAATCTGTCTGGTTCCCCTCTAAGAGGAACGAAGGTCTGATGGCAGTCGCTTCACTGTAATAACCAGACTTGCCAAATCCTGGATCATGGTCAAAGCGGACCCCGTATAGAAACGGGATAAACGCTAGGAAAAAGACACATGATCTAAAAAGAAAAGGAAGCATGATTCAGGCCTTTTTGATATGCAAGACAAAACAAAGTAATTATCGTTGAAAAATTGCCACATCACTCTGATTTTTGAATTCAAATCAAATTGAAAAATCAGAGTGATGTAGCAATTTATCAAATTGACGACTCGCTTGGTGTAAAGGTCAAGATGTTGCCTATTAGACCAAGAGGTCGCGGGTTCGATCCCCGCAAAGGACAATCATTTGTGTGCATGAACATTTCTGTTTGTCCTGATCTGGTTGTTACATGTTTCTATTTAAGTATATTTGTAAAACCGCTGTTGACTCTGATGTCTGTGACACAAGTGCTTTAAGCTACTTAACATGGAGTCAGATGAAAGTATGTGATGCTAAGAAAAAAAAAATTAAGCAAAACGGGTGGAAATCATAATTGCTTAACATATAGTAGGCACTGCTAATCCGCGTAGATGCTACTCAGATCTTTGCTCTTCGGTGGATTATAAAGATACTGATCGCGGCCATACTACATCTCTTCTTTTCGTGTTTTTTTATTATTATTATTATTAAGATTGCTTGCTTTTGATCTCAGTCACGCCTGATGGAACGTGTAGATGAGGTCTAAGATGGAACATGATTGCCTTGTAGATACCTGTTCACTCTAGTCTTGAAGACATCCAGATTATACGTTCGGGAAACATAGAACACGGTAGAGAGTTCCACTTCTTAGCAGTTCGCATTATGAAGGAAGAAGGAACTATTGTTTCGTAACGTTAGCAAATCTTAATTATAATCTCACTATCGGCCGCCCGCGACTCCGTCCGCGTGTATTCCGATTTCCAATAGCCTATAGCCTTTCTCCTCATATGGACTATCCAACCTAAAAAAAAATTTCCTAATCGGTCCAGTAGTTCCTGAGATTAGCGCGTTTAAACAAACAAACAAACAAACAAACATACAAACAAACTCTTCAGCTTTATATATTAGTATAGATATATAGATTCTGATTCTCATTCTCTCTTTCCACAGGCATGGGGAAACTCATCTTCGTCTTAGGTCTTCTGGTGGTGGGGATTGGAGTATGGTATACCCTCAAATGTAATGAACCTACTCAAATCCCCAACCTTGACCCTAACGAATGGTGGGGGCCTAAGGAGTTGAAAGGACGATCGGATACCACCATCAAGCCTTTCAAGATCAAGTTTGATGAAGCGGTACGTATAGCTTTAGATTTGTGAATGATCGCGACAATTTTGAAACGTAGGTAATTAGCGGCCAGTGAATGCACTGGTTAGAATTTCGAGCCACCATGGAGGTTCTGATCATCAATGAAGGCTAAATGGGAACTCTAGGAGAGGCCTCTGTCAAGTAGTGGACTGCGTTAGTCTAGTGATGATGATAATGATGGGTCGTTTCACCAACTAGCAGCAAGTGGTTAGAACAACAGAGTGAAGTGCTTTTGGTACGAAAGCCTCACGACCTTTTTAGCTCAAAGATATTTGCACTGACTCAATCAAAGTTGAAAGGTCAAAATCCAACCAGACATACGTGAGTTATTATAGGAGTAAGGAGTAGGTAAGTATAAAAAATATTGACGTGCAAAAGTGTTTTTAAAAATGCCAAATATATTGTTTCGAGATTAACGTTCAAAATGACTAAAATTCAGTAAATGTTTAAGTTTTTACATTTCCGTTTTTTTTTTCAAGACGACTATGACTGAAAAAACTCTGACTAAGATGATTTGAAAAACAATGAGTATTTTCCTTAGTTAAAAAAAATTAAAAGCATGTTTTAGTCTAGTACTTTAGTTGATTATCGGGCCATACGTATTCTGAAAACCAGGTTTCGGACAAAAATAGACTTCACGTCACGACTCTCTTAGTTACTTCAGAACTTAGTTTAGACACGAACATTTCTCGATCCTTTTATAGTTTAATGAGACAATAACAGGCCGATACAGGAACATGTGGCGTTTTCTCATATCGATAGTCAAGTTCAAGAAGAGAATAGTAGTAGTAAATTTGAATTATAGTTCGCGGTTTAACAAATACTTCATATCTACATGGAAACCAGACGTTTTGGCTTCTTTTCCGAAGCGGTGGCTTCTAAACCGATATTTTAACCGTTTTAAAGTAGTTTTGTTTTATGAGTAACATTCTCGTAAACCTAAGAAAACATTATTTTTCCAGATGGTAACAGACCTTCGCCAAAGACTGAAGAACACTCGGCCCTTCACTCCCCCTCTAGAAGGAGTTGGCTTCGAATACGGCTTCAACTCCAAGAACCTGAACTCCTGGCTCTCTTACTGGGCGGAGAAGTACAACTTCGCGGAGAGAGAGAAGTTCTTGAACAAGTACCCGCAGTTTACTACTAATATCCAGGGCTTGGATGTGCATTTCATCAGGGTTAAGCCTCAGGTGAGAATGTTATTTGGTGTGTTTTGATGTGTTTTCCTCGTAGACTACGGAACCCTTATAGTTTCGTCATGTCTGTCTGTCCTGGCTCGTTCTCCGCCGTTTCTGCACCGATTGCCACGAAAATTGGTGGAGAGATGTATATTTGTTTTTGGAGCCATAGTCATTTATTTGATGTCCTGTATATACTGATATGACTATACTTTTTAAAATTTTATACAAAGTAAAATTAATCTGATCTTCGGTGGCCAGGCGGGAATCGAACCCAGCGTCTGTTGCAAACAGGGCATACGCACTGAGCATTAAACTACCGAGACCGTTAGAGGATCTGAAGAATTTCCCTTTGTTATTTGCTTAAGACTGCGTCATTTCTTCTTGCCCGAATTACAGGAGGCGCTGGGTTTGATTCCCGCCTGAGCAACCTAAGATCAGAAGAGAGAAGAATTTTTAAGAAATTTCTTTATTTAAAATTTTAGAATATTACAAATTACAAATAAAGGTATAACAATGCTTAGCATGTAAAATGCAAAAAAAAATACCACAGTTAAACCTTTTACGACACATGTACCTTGTTAACTGATAAAATGTTAATGCATTCTCTGCCATTTAGGGTAAAAAGTTTTATCCATCATTAATTTTAACCTTCAATACAAAAGATTCGATTGGTCACATCACTTTTCACCAGAACTAAACCCATTACCAATTCCAGGTGCCAGCAGGAGTGAAGGTACTCCCACTTCTCCTGGTCCACGGCTGGCCAGGATCTGTCAGGGAGTTCTATGAGGCAATCCCTCTCCTCACGAAGCAGACTCCAGGATACGACTTCGTGTTCGAGCTGATTATACCGAGTCTTCCTGGATATGGTTATACTGATGTAAGTGAACTTTGAACAGATAATATGAATATGAGCGTGTGGTAATTTTTAGGGTTCCGTAGCCAAAATGGCAAAAAAACGGAACCCTTATAGATTCGTCATGTTTGTCTGTCTGTCTGTCTGTCTGTCTGTCCGCCAGTCTGTCACAGCCACTTTTTTCCGAAACTATAATAATAAACTTAGTGAGTGGATGTATTCTGTGAACCGCAACAAGGTTTTCACACGAAAATAAAAAATAATAAAAAAAAACCGGCCAAGAGCGTGTCGGACACGCCCATGAAAGGGTTCCGTAGCTAAAAGATGGCCCGACCGCTTAAGACGCCATTTAGTAAGGGCAACTGCACGTCATAAGTTGGTCGAGTTGTATAAAAATAACTATGTATGATACAGAGTTCGCTATAGTTTTCGTTGAAAGTACTTACTTGGAGGTATACAGCACATTTTTTTCTGAATTATTGTAATAATATTTCAAAAGTTAAGGGGGGGGGGACGCTCTAATTTTAACTTTGTATTAATATATCTCGAGACTGGGGTGTTTGATCCACATGGTTTCAAGGCAAGTTTTATTGTATTTAAAAATACCTTTTTAACGATACCCCACACGATGAGGTAAGTCGATTTTTTTTTTCGAATTTACTTTTCGCTGTATGGGAGGGGGGGTAAAAATAACTATTTTTCGATTATTTTAAAAACCAATTCTTGAATTATCACTATACATCTCTCCACCAATTTTCGTGGCAATCGGTTCAGAAACGGCGGAGTACGAGCCAGGACAGACAGACAGACAGACAGACAGACAGACATGACGAAACTATAAGGGTTCCGTTTTTTGCCATTTGGCTACGGAACCCTAAAAAGTGGGGGGTCCCCATAGTCGGAACTGAAACTCGAAATATTTTTTTTCAATGAACATATACGTGTGGGGTACGTCTATGGATAGGTCTTGAAAAATTATATTAAGGTTTTTAAAATCACTTTTTTCTAAAGTGAATACTTTTTGTGACAGACCCTTCCAAAGTGGAAAAAAGTGTGTCCCCCCCCTCTAACTTCTAAAATAAGAGGATGATAAAACTGAAATAATTATATAATGTACATTACGATAAAAACTACCAACTAAAATTGGTTCGAACGAAATCTATTCAGTAGTTTTTTTTTAAATGTCAAAAATAGAATTTGTACGGAACCCTCAGTGCGGGAGTCCGACTCGCACTTGGCCAATTTTTGTTTATGCGGTCTAATATAGCAACTGGCTGTTGTATAAGGGCCTATGGTATTAAGTACACAGTGAAATAGGATTTCGTAACTGTTGTGCTATTTTTATGTCCATGGGCGTTTGCTGCCTCTGCCATAAAAAATATATATCCCTGAGTCAGAAAAAGCCAAGTTTGTATGCTCCTCTTCATCTTTATTTTAAGAGTGTCAAAATTAAAATTATAAATGGAATGATGACGGGACTTTATAAATATTAGCTTAATTCAGTATTTATATTTGATTTGTGTAGATAAGTGGTTTTGACACTGTGTTGCGAATTTAAATCGATAAACCTCAGCCATATTCAGCTAATTAAAGGATCTCAGAAATGCAACCGGCTCGTGAATCCAGTTTAAATTGTAAACATGATGTCACTTTCTGCAGATGAGACAAAATAAGCCTGAATGTAATACCAAAGACTTAAGATCTAAGAATATTCATTCATTCACATAATAAAATCCTTTCCAGGCAGCGGTACGTCCAGGTCTTGGAGTTCCTCAAACAGCAGTCATCTTCAGAAACCTGATGCGAAGACTAGGACACAAGAATTTCTACGTCCAGGGAGGAGACTGGGGATCTGCCGTTGGAGCCAGCTTGGCTACTTTGTTCCCGGAGGACATCTTGGGATACCACAGCAACTTCATGTTTGTTCAGGTATGGGATATCCCATCAAAAACATTCTGTAAAAAATCTAGCCAAGTCTCGATGGAGCTGCTTGCTCATCTCCAAAAAGTAATGAAATCTAGACAAAATCGTGCCAAGCCTAAGGTTCCTTACTGCGATTTCTTCATTATTATAGTTAGTGTTGTATGACTTGGCCGTTGAAGGGTACTCAAGGGTACCAAACCAGTATCAAGCCTAAATTTTCACTTGTTATTCAATCAACGTTGTCCAATTGGCAATTTTTCATCGTCAATGGGTAGCGGTTCTGGTGAAATATTGGTATAATATTATCACGGAGCACATGGTTCTACGATGAATACAGTTTTGGGAACCTGTGGATATAGCCTAGTGGTAAGAGCGCCACCTCACTTGCGTGATATCGGTGGTTCAAACCCTGCCAGGCACTCACATCTGGATTATCAAAAAATTATGTGCGTATTACCAGCTGTGCGGTGAAGGAAAACATCGTTAGGACACCTACACACTACGATATTGTGTGTGAAATGTAGCAGGCAATGGCCAACCACTCCATTAAAATTGCCAAGAGAGTTGATGTGTGGTTCATTTCATGCAATGATCACGTCATTAAGGAACACGACTCAAGAAGAAGGATGGTATAAATATCAATTCACCTGAATGTAAATTTTCTGCCACCGCATCAATATATCTGAAACGCACCTATCAGGATAGGTGTCTCATGTAGGTTTTATTCTAATTTTTGATGAGTTTGGCATAGGGTTTGGCTATGCGAACGGCATGTCACATGAGCCTCTATGGGAGGGGGGTCCTAAAAATCACGCAATATCACAAGGGGAGGGGGTGTAGTATTATATCACGTGTATTTATGTTTTTGTTGATTTCGGTACGTATTTGCCTATGTATTAATGAAGTGATATTGTCTTTCCACAGAACGGCTGTTCCACCCTCATGTACCTCTTCGGAGCCTACTTCCCATCCTTCATAGTAGAGTCCAAGTACATAGACCGCATGTACCCCATCTCGTCATGGCTGGCCTATATGCTCGAAGAGTTCGGCTACTTCCACCTGCAAGCTACTAAGCCTGATACTATTGGTAAGATATTGTATAGAACAAAAATGATTGCTTCCGACTGTCTCTATAGGCATACGCCTAATACTCTAAAAATAGTCGCAATTTTTTTAGTTCGGTAATATCCAGGGTTTGTGACCAAATGACCATCCCGCATTTGGAAGCGTGATGATTAAGCCAAAACCCATCTTTGTAACGAACACATAATTCCAAATGATGAAGGCATTTGCCCTGCAGTGGGACGTTTAAAGACTTATACTTTACTTTACTTTAATATTCATGGTGAAATGCGCTCCAGTGACAGAAAGTGACAGGATCAAAATTAAATGCTAAAAACAAAATGAATTCCATGTGATTTGATAATCGTTTTGTGCCGCCCGGGTTTGTGACTACAAATCCGCATTTGGCAAGGGTGATATACAAAACCCATCTTTGTAACGAAAATATGATTTCAAATGATGGAGGCCTTTTTCCTGCAATGAGAAATTAATAGGCTGTTCCTTTTTCCATATTTACTGCTAGCAGGCAGAGTAACTAAATTTTCACTTCTTCATCAGGTGTGGGCCTCACTGACTCCCCATCTGGTCTACTAGCTTATATCTTGGAGAAGTTCGCGACTTGGACGAACCCAGCCAACAAGTTGAAGGTCGATGGAGGCCTGGAGACTCGCTTCACGAAGGACCAGCTGATAGATAATCTGATGATGTATTGGGCCCCGAATAAGATTACCACGTCCATGAGATACTATGCTGAGAATATGAGTAATAAAGTGAGGGAAATTAAACTGGACAGGTGAGGAAATTTCGGTTTTGGATTTAAGTGTCTTGCCGGTTTTTCTCGTCAGGAACTGCCTTTCAAATACGTTGGAAAAGTCATATTGCTATTTTATACTGACGATTCATGAGTTTATCTCTGAAGCTTCAGCTTTCAATAATGTTTTTGACTTTTGAATTGGAATATTTTTTGGATTTGATAAATTGTATAACATGTAATTGGGATACCCCGTGTAATTAATTTTCAAATAAATAAATCATAAGAAAATCAGGGGTGTTGACAGGATTTAAGAGTTATTCGTATACTCGCCCGCTTGAATCTCGCTCGATCGAGCGAGTTTCCACATTTTTCATTAATTACTTTTTTGTCGCCAATATTTTGGTACACAGTTAGTTCAGATTTGGGGATATCGGTGTACTATTTTTTTTGTATATTTTATTTAAGCATTTTTCAATGCTAGGTATTATTATACCTTTTAACTATAATGTTAAAATGAGATCTGATGAATTTTTCTTTGTTTCCAATTTTAATATCGGTATACTAGTTTTAGTCCTCGATTGGCTTCTTTTGAAAGAATAGTCTACACAGGCGATCGTTGTTTTCACGCCTCCACACGAGTCGTTGCAATCACTAGATTTAAAAAGACTCGTCCTTTCTCGATTTAGTTCACAGCTGCAATCATTAGGTTTAAAAAGACTGATCCCTTCTTGATTTAGTTCACAGACCTTGTACTTAGTTAATCGCAATAATTCAAACCCTCACTTCCTCCTCAGCATCAAAACCCCAGTCCCAACATGGGCTTACCAAGCCAAGCACGAGCTGGGCTACCGTTCCCCCAGGATGCTCAGGACCAAGTATACCAACCTGATCAACGTGACAGCCACTGAAGATGGAGGGCATTTCCTCGCCTTCGAGTTACCAGGGGAACTTGCAGCTGATGTCTTCAAAGCTGTGAAGGCGTTTAGGGAGTTCCATGCGCAGAAACAGAAGACTGAGCTATGATAGAGTTTTGGTTGGCGGTTTTTAAGTTCAAGACAAAGAGTATCTAGGTAATCTATACAAAAGATAAATAACGGTATTCGAGTTCCGCGTACCATTAAAATACCAACTTGTTTTCGCTGAATCGCATGATATAGCTTATGAATACAAAAGTTAAATAGCGGTATTGGAGTTTCGCGTACCATTAAAATACTAAGTGTTAGTTATAGGGTGTCATTTTGAAATATACAGGGTGTAATTTTGTAATGCCACCAGAAAAGGAAGTAATCTTAATACAGGAAAAAAATTATCTACAGTACAGTAGGTCCTAAGATTGTTTCCTCATTAGATGGCTTTACAAAATTCCACCCTGTATAGGAACCCGCTGTCGGTACCTTTGAAGGACATGCGCATATTTTTGCTGAGATCTTTTAAACTATGCATGAGATACATTTTTTTTAATTCAAAAATATTAAACTAATAAGCAAAACGTACCTTCTGTATAAAATAAAGAAGACTGCATTGAAAAAGCATTTCACAGCAAAAATGTCGTGTTGCAGAAGACTCTAGCAAAGATTTGGCTTTTTGCCTTGAAATTAAAAACAATGTTTAGTTTGTAAGAAATAAGTTCCATGTGAAATGAAGACTTTTTCTTATGTTTATGATGTTAGTATAAGGGAAATGCTTTATATAAGATTTAATATTTTTATTCTACCACAATATCGATCAACTATATTCTTGTTACAAAAAGTTGCTCAAAAACTCAAAACGATGTTTCTTTTGTCACATTCCCGTTACAGATAGGAATTTGAAGATTTATCTTTAAACTTCCGCGTTGCATTATAATGAGCCTAAACGTTAAGCAGTAAGTAGGTAGGTACCTAAGTACTTATAATAAAATATATCGCATTTAGTCCCGTTGCAATGTAGCAAAGTGAAGTATGACACATATGTACAATGCAAAATCGTACCATAATATACAATAACGCAATTAGGTAAACCTAATAAGTCTTATGTGCGTGTAATAATGATTTTGTAAGACCGTCAAAATGGTTTACAAGCCTATATAATAACCGAACACAAATTGAGTGGTTTTTTTCATTCCTCTGAAATACACGACAATTTTTACTTAAATATTTTTTTTAGTAATCAATCAAAATAATTTTCATGGGACATTATTTGTAAAGGAAAGTGACAAATCCTTTACCTACTTTTTAAGGAAAAAATCTTGTATTGTTTTATACTTCACACTATGTATTTAAAATGGCTTCGCCAGACTCGCAAAAATACGAACTAAAATAAAATTGTATTTGGATGACTTTTTTATCTTTGTACTGAAATTGTAAGTATTTATCTGTTGTAAATATATTGTTTATTGTTAAAATGGCTGTTGTTTTATTTCATCTTATAATTGTCATATAAAGACCTTTAATAAAACAGATCTCGCCTGCCCGGATGTGAACCAACGACCTCACACAGTTGATACAACTTTTTTAGCACTAGGTTGCCGAGATCATTACCATAATCAAATCCTAATATAATAAAGTTGAAGAGTTTGTTTGTTTGTTTGAATGCGCTAATCTGAATAACTACTGATTATAATGAAAGAGAAAATTGTATTGGGAAGTCTATTTGTCGAGGAAGGCTTTAAGCTTTAGTGCAACAAAATAAAATAAATTAATTAATGCCCGGGACTACCATTCCAATTGCCCAAACAAAGCTCGAAGTTTGTACTATGAGTGCGAAAACCGAAATCCACGCAGACAGAGCAGCGGGTGGTCGCTAGTTAAATACAAATATCCACCACAATTAAAACCAACACTAGAATATCAATAAATAAATTACGCATCATAAAAAAAAGTGATCGTATTTTCTCACCAGTTCCCCTATGAGTGAGAATTAATAGTGTTGACTTTAAATCCTTCATAAAGGGGATCAGGGTTTGATTCCCGGCGAGCACGCGCTAGTTATCGCGCCCGGCAAGCGCCACGCGCCGTGGTAGGGTTGTCACGTCTGAACAATGTTATTTATTTATTTAAGTTATGAAACAAGAAAACCGAATCGAGCAAAAAAAAATCTTAGTTTAAATTACATAGTAATTTACATTTAATTTCAATAAATTAATATTCTAAGTTTTAATTATGCTCATTATTGAGTTATAGTTATGCACATTTTTGTCATATAGAACGAAGAATTTTACTTTACAAATCGCTTAAATAAGATACAAGGAAAATAAATTTTATTTCTAAAAGAAAAAAATCATCTTACGAGGGCAGTTTGATAAGTTCGTGCAAAAATAAAAAGTATGTTACTTTTTGAGGTAAACCTTTTTTATTCTTCGACATAGACTCCTTAGAGGCTTATACACGTAATTTAACGCTTTTCGAATAAGTTAATCCTTTCAAAATAATAGGATTTGTAAAGATCTAAAAAATAGCCAAATTTTTGAGCCATCACCTCCTTGTTTGAACAAAATCTTATTCATGCAAATATTTTTTTTAAATAAAGCGACATATTATATTCAAAAGGAGTCAATTCTGTAGAATAACAGAGATATAAAACAAATTGGGAGCCTATTTCTACTAATTTTGGGACCACAACTTCTGGGGTGTGGGCTGGTACATTTCCATAATAAAAAATGACTATTTCAGACAGCTTTCTCGTCTCTGAATGTTGGTGAATAATATTATGTACTCGTTGATTCGAGATGTCCATAGCACTAGTAATCTCATGCATCTTCACTTTTCTGTCATCTATCACTATGTCATGGATTTCAACCAACATTACTGCAGTAGTACCCTCTGCAGGACGTCCAGATGGCTTAGCATCACTTGGACCCATAAGATCACTGCAATTTTTTTAAAACACTTGATAATGTAAGGTGCAGAGTCTCCATAATGTTTGTCAATCATCACTTTTGTCTCCTGAGGAGTTTTGCTTTTCAGACAGTAATGTGAAATCACCACACGAAATTCTGTTTCACAAAATGTTCTGAAAATCACTCGACTTCCTTTACGCGAATCAATGCCAAACACAAAGAAGTAGGCCGATCAAGCTGAAACTTTGCGTATGGTCCTCTAAAAGATGCTAGTAATCAAACATAAACTCAAAACGAAGCAATAGCATAAGCTCTCGGATTTTGCACGAACTTATCAAACCGCCTATGTATTTATTTTGGACACTAAAATAAGATTATTTCATATCCATCCGTACATTTTCTTGTTCGTTATTATTTCCTACCAGCAGCCGACCGCGACTTGGTCCCTGTGTATTTCAGTTTCCCCACACATAGTCATTGTCAACAATATTATAGCTTAAAGCCTTACTCGACTAATGGGACTGTTCAACGCAAAAATCTTTTTTCAATTCCATCCATACTTCCTGAGATAAGTTATAAGCGCGTTTAAACAAACTAACAAACTCTTCAGCTTTATTATATTAGTAAAGATAATATGTGACAACCCTAGCTTGGAATGGTACGCAGGGTTGCATCAATGTGGCAGATTGCCTTCTTATCTTTTATTAGGCTGGTTGCGTGTTGGCAAATGTGTTATTGAATAGTTCAGTGGTTTGAGCAATGGGGGTCGTGAGGTCACATCCCGGGTTCGCACCAAAAATTTGTCATAGACCTTTTTCAGAAGTGTAAAACCTTCTGTATAAAATATCATAATTATTAAAGAAATAATACATTTTCCTCTCGTCAGGTAGCATTTTCGCATAGTCGTTTGTTATTTTGTTTATTTTTTTATTTATGGATAGTCGAAGGATAACTTAATATTAAACAACTAAAAAGGGCTACATTGAATGACATTCAGTGAACACGATTGCTGAAAAGCATTTGAAATGTCGGATTGTGGTTTTTAGGTGAAGTTTTGAATTAAACCGTAATTTCAATCCGTTTTTAACTGTCTTATTTCATTAGTAGTAAAACCTTTGACAAAAGTGAAGCTCATTTTCGTCTCGCATACTTTAATCTTTCTAAACACAAACCCCCTCATAGATTCAATGAATATTAATTCCACATTTCATTCTACCTAAACAGACAAATTACTGCTGAACCCAGCCACCCTTTGTTTCCATTTCACGTTCTGTCTCGCTCACTCTTCAAAAGGGGCGTGTCTTATTGACCACGCCCCGCTACTAAAACTGTGAGATCTTTAGTGTAGGAACGTGAAGTAGCACTTCGTAACTGCTGTGGTATGTTTTTGCTGGTGAGTAAGGTCGCCAGAGCTCAGTTGGAAAGGCTATGGGGTTCTTAACGGCAGGCAACGCATCTGCGACCCTTGTATGGTTGTTGATGTCCATGACCCGTCTGTTGGTTTGCCCCCTATTACGTAAACTAGGCTGAAAATACGCAGCCGAAGCTCGGCCGCAATGCATTTACCATACAACAAAATTACGCGTCGTCATCTCGGCATGGTGTGTCATCGCTTCATTGATTTAAAATGCATTGAATACAAGAAGAATAATACGTAGGTACATTGCAGGAGTAGTCACTCAAACGTCGGTCGCGTTCTTTCGAACAGCGAAAATGCCATCATTTAGATTACCGGGATTTGAACTATGTTTGTATGTATATGACTCCGAGATACTACTATTTTACTAAGCTTAATGAATAGCATAGCATATTCTTATTTTTTAAAACGGGAATAGAATGGCCTTCCATCCAGAATTATTTAGGGTTTCATACTAACGGATAAGAAAATAATATAAACAGTTTTATACAGTTATGTCAGATTTATTTGAAATAATTTAATAACAAACCAGATTTAAATCGTAAAATAAACACAAAAGTTTTTAAACATAGGAAGGAACTATACAAATAAAAATAATAATTGTTTTAACAAGATCACCAAAAATATGTACAAAACCTTCCTTAAACAAAATATGTCAACTAATTAAAGAAATATACCTCAAATTCTATGAAACTTTAAACATTCATATTCATTTGTGCCAAAATCTAATTATTATTTTCAACTTATATTTTAACTTGCAGCCGCCTGCGACTCCGTCGGCGTGGATATCGGTTTCCGCACATATAGTGTTATACATACTATAGCTTAGAGCTCGTCAAATGGACTATCCAACAATCCGAAACAGTAGTTCCTGAGATTAGCGCGTTGAAAGAAACTCTTTAGCTTTGTTACATTAGTACCTAAATATATTACTTAAATACCTAAGTTTACATTTCACTGATAGACATTAAATTAACAAACTACCTTCGTTTCTTTGGCAAAACATATCTTCTTAATTTCAATATAGCATTAAGTCATCCCTAGAATCCCTACGTATATTCAAGACTTTTATTTCCCACCATCTTTAATCTCCTTCTCTTTACAACTGTGTCCATTGTGTTCCTTCCCATCATCTTTTCCATTCTGAGCTGGTGCTATCATCAGCAGATTATTCCCATTCTTATCTGCCAAGTTTCTGAACGGGACATTTTGCCTCCACCTAGGCGAAAAGAAATACTGATTCCTCAAAATCTTCAAATGGTCTTTTCCGAAGAATATTTCTCTATTCTGCCTCTGATAGCTTCTTCGAAGTAAATCTTCGTTTTCTTCGTTCCCATATTTCTGGTAGTCGTTGTCTTTGCATAGTTTGGGTCTTGGACAGTCGTCTTCTGTGAAGTATGGTCTTTTGAGGCGGAGTCTTCTTGCTTGAGGACTGAGGGGGGATTCGCACTTAATAGCAAGGTTTGCTGAGTTCTCTTTGTTCATCGAGTGGCCGTGGGTCTTCTGCCATTCTAGGACTTCGCAGAGGAGGCCTATATACCTGTAAACAAGCATTTTTTGTCAAAAACATTCTACTTAGTTATTTTTTCAGTTCTATTTGTGGTGAAGGGCTTTCAAAAGGATTAAAAATATTAAATTATCTGATTGTCAATGTTACAGCCTGCTTCACAAATGATTTTGTGCTTTTCTTCGATGCGTGGCTCATCGAAACATGAGCTTTAATAATATAATGATACGGCGAATTTTTATAATGTCAACGGTACAAAGACAAAATATCACAGTAGATGGCTTTGCTGATATGTCACCACCTCAATATTTTTATGTACCTATTTATGTTGCAGGAAACTTGATTAAGGCTAAAACTCCCACATCATTTTTAAATTACTACAAAGGCTGCCTTTTAAGTTCTGTCGTTTAAATATTTCCCGCCAATTTTGAATTTCGAATTGTTCAATATTCAAAATTGCTTTATTTAAGAACGTGAAAACAATTAAAAGTGTAAGGATTAATGCTTTACTTTAGTCGCAACATCGTTCTAAACCTGACAGGTCGCGTACAAGAATGCTTCTTACTAAGGAAAATACCTGTGCAATAATTTTCTACAACTTTCGAAGTGACCTGACTCGACTTTAGTGTTTCGAAATACTATGATCTGTATACCACAAGGAAGCTCCATGTCTGCAGACTATCAAAAACTGGTATTTAGAATTCCAGCGTGGAAACTCTAGTCTCAGTGACCAATCTCGTGAAGAAGATCCAAAATTTGACTTCACTGAAGTTAACATCGTTGCCGTGAGACAACTAATTCTCAAAGATCGTCATGTAATATATCGAGAGAAAGAGGCTTTATTAGGCATCTTAGGGAAAACCATTCATAAGATTTTTCATTAAGAGTTTGGTGTGAGAATGCTTATTTCCCGTTTGATCTCCCATTTGCTTTCCCACGTTCAAAAGGTGGGTCGCGGCAAATGGTGTAAGAAAATTCTTGAAAGGTTAGATTGGGGAGAGTCAAATCTCATCTACAATATCATCAGTGATGAAGAATCATGGGTCTATGCTTACAATCCTGATTCCAAACAACATTCAAGAATATGTATCTTTCAAAACAAGGCGAAGCTGACAGAAGTTGTTCGATCTCGAAGCATTTCAAAGGAGACGGTGGCCGCGATCGTCGCAAAAAACTCACCATGTTGCGACGATTGCACTTGGTGTTCGTGGAAAGGTTAATGAAGAATAGTATACAACAGTTTGTTCACCAGAAGTCATCTCCAAACTTAGGAAATCTCACCCTGAGCGACGCGTCAGCTAAAACTATGACAATGCGAGCTCACACAGCGTTCGACATACGAGTCAGCAATTGAAGCATAAAAACATAAAATAAATTGACGTAACCTGGTACAGACCTAACCTAAACCTTAAAGAATACTTTACAATACCTAAATTTAAAAAAAAAACTTTGTGTTCAAAGATTCTAGTCCGGTGAAGAAGCACTTAATGCTTCAAGTTAGCCTAATTAAACACCCTCACTTTGGAGTGAAATTAATACTTAAAAAACTAATTCGAGCAAATGGAAAACTGCATTAATCTACGTAAAAAATACTCTTTAAAATAATATTAACGACAAAAATGTTGTAGTTTTGTTTTTTTCTTCAAACGACAAAACTTAAAAGGCAGCCCTCGTATGCACATCTATCTCTATGGAAAAAACGCTACTAACTTTTAATAATATGGAATTGTTACCAGAAAGTACATATACGACGACGATCAGAAATGAAAACATAATTTATAGACTCTCAGTCATCTTCTCACCAAAAATACTCTTCTAGAAGTTTATTTGCTTGGCTACACACCTGATAGCCATCCTCAAAATCTCATTCTTGGATAGCTTCTTATCCGGAGGATGGGTGGGCACCAGTCTCCTCAGCTCTGCGAAGGCTCCACTGACGTTCTGCTGCCTCCAGCGCTCTCGGCAGTTGGTGAACAGCTTCCTCGGGGGCCGGAGGAGGCAGGAGTTCAGGGTTGGAATGTCGTCTGAGAGGCTCTGGATGATGAGGTTTGATTTTAGTTAAATTATTGTAATTTTTATTGATACATGGAATAAAATTGACTAAAATGGATAACAATTATCCTTAGTTAACTAACGTGCGTCGCGCGCACGCACTGTAGGTATATGTATTTCCTGGCCAAAATGATTATTTATTAGTTATGAATAGTTATGATTAATAAACAGATTAATTTAAATATTATTTTTAGTAATCTATAGCTGAAGACCTTTTGTGAAGCAGCGTCGCAAAAAAAAGATAAGGAAAAATTACCAGAGCCTAATAAGCATTAGCATATCAGTATAACAACACTATGGCCGTATTTGTTTGCCGGTTATTGATCAAGGGATTGGCTCTCTTTTTTAGTAGTAAGTTTCCTTGGTCGGCTGAAAGAATTTAAAGTGAAAAGATATTCTGGTCGTTTGCGCTAATCCTACTGAAATGAAAAGTAATTCTGAAAAGTAGAAAACAGCTTACCTGGACACTCCTAGGAATCTGTCTGTCATCATCACTGTCAGGCAGACATAGATCGTCGCTCAACATCTCGCTGTCAGGCTCCTCGTCCGAACACGACTCCTGGTCGGATGCCATTGGTGCTGGGTAGACTGGTGGAGAAGAAGGTCATGGCAGTAGTATCAGCCTATTTATGTCCCACTGCAGGGCAAAAGCCTCCATCATTTGAAAACATGTTTTCGTTACAAAGATGGGTTTTGGCTTAATCACCACGCTTGCCAAATTCGTGTTGGCGATCACAAACTTGGGCTGTGTTCAGAAAAATCAACACAAATTTTGCCCGACCCGGGAATCGAAGCCAGGACCTCGAGATCACGGCCCGGTACTTAAACCACTAGACCATCGAGGCGTTCAAGAAGGTCATGTTTACGAAAAAATAGCGATAGTTGATGAAGAGAGACTACTGAAAATGTTATTGTATTTTTTTTGGTAGAGTATATTGTTTTCGTTTGTCGTCATTTTTTTCAGACTTATTTGAAGCCGTACCAATCGAATTGAGAAGTAAAGTTGAACAGGGAAAGAAGCAACATATCTTGATCCCAAATCCCTAATTACGAATTTTAATACTATTAATCACGAAATAGCCAATCTGGTTTAACTACTGACATTTCTTTTAACATAACGGCAAGATATCACTTTGCTTATGAATTGCATATTCTTTACATTTCGGATCTCTTTATTGTGATGAATCTTTAGGTATTTTACATTGTAGAGTAAGGGTACGGGTTCCTCGTTTATTGAAATGGGGTAAAGAGACGGAATATCAAACTTTTTACAATCTTTGAAACGGTCAACCGTCTTCAAGTCGGGAATCATAATTATAAATGTTATGTTTTCTTCTTTTGTACTGCTGTAACA
Organism: Nomophila noctuella; assembly: GCA_958496325.1. NCBI lineage: Eukaryota > Metazoa > Arthropoda > Insecta > Lepidoptera > Crambidae > Nomophila > Nomophila noctuella. The sequence goes on from OY292504.1 coordinate 2,000,812, forward strand.
AATCTTAAGCTAATTCTGTAAGAGCGAACCTATAGTTTGACCGTCGCACTCAAAACTCATTGAACTCATTATAATTATATTCACATATCGGCGCGTTTAAAACAATTTCCAACAAAGAATTGGTAAAACAAGCGAGCTATTGTTGGCACACAGGATATCACTATCAACGGATGTGCTATATTTATACGAGACTCGCTGTTAATTAAGGCTTTAAGTTATTTACTTTTAATCATTTTAAATAATTAAATGGTGTTACTTGATATTTTTAGTGTATTACAATGATACTGATAGTTTTGGAAGGCAATCAAGAGTAACGGCTCCTAAATATTATAGGTAAAATAAAAGAAAGACATAATGTAATATTTTTACGTACTGATTGTTTTGACAACCTCGGTGTTTAAACCATACATTTTCAACAACAAAAGAGGTCCATTAAGTGCTTGCTTATGGATTCCTAATAGTGTATGATAATATTCTACCAAAAAACTCAAGCATGTAACAAAGGAAGGAATTCGGGCCCCTAAAATTCTGAATTAAATTGTGTTATATTACCGGCTTCCTTCTGCTCCATCCATGTTTAAGAACTGTTAGAACCAAGGGATTAGGAAGAGAGTAGATATTTGGACAAAAAGAAAATCTTTACTATGAACCGAGACTACACAACGCACAATATATTTTCACTGAATAGGTGAAGTTTCTTTTTAAATAAGTAAACATACCGTTGACCCCAGTGATATCCGTCACAGTTGGCATAAAACTATTATTCAACAGGCACTCTTAACAAAACACTTAAAAAGGAACACACAAATTAAAACAACGATTCAATGTGCACTTATCAAAGGCCGGCAAGGGACTGGCGAAAAAAATCCGCATAATTCAAATTTCGAAGGATGTTTATGCGTTGCTGTCATTGGTCGGAAGGTTGGGGGGTTTCGACCAATGAGGGCGGAGGGCGGAGAGAGGGAATCTCTCTTGCTTGGATTGCACCCCTGTTTGGATGTAATCTGATGATTGTTTTATATGAAATGGATGGATGTGTGCTGATCTATATGGATTAGAGTTCATTGTTTCTCATAGAGTAAAATTTTTGTGTGTGTGTAGGTTTCCTCACGTCGTTTCCTTTATTTTTTTTAGTAGTAGGAATTCTGTTTTTTTATTTACTATAGCGGCCCGTCACGCGGTTTCACCCGCGTCTCGGGGGAACTACTTCCCGTACCGGGATAAAATATAGCCTATGTTACTCTGGGTGAATGTAGCTTTCCAACAGTGAAAGAATTTTTCAAATCTGCCAAGTAGTTTCGGAGCCTATTCAATTCATACAAACAAACAAACAAACAAAAAATCAAACATTTCCTCTTTATAATATTTGTATAGACTAGCTTTCCGGCCGCAGCTACGCCCGCGTGGAATTTGGTATATTGCAAACACCATTTTTGTTTTCCCTCGGCAATATAATTTTTCAGGGATAAAAAGTACCCTGTTATTTAATCCAGACTTCTAACTTTACGTTTGCAAAATTTCGATTCCAAGAAAAAGCGATCAGCGGTTCAGAACTTACGGTGTGAAAGTGGAACAAACAAACAAACTCACTTTCCGATTTATTATATTGAGTAAGGATACCTATTACTGAGGGTCGTGAGACTCCACACAAAGCTAAGATGTGTGCTGTGTGCTGTGTCGAAGTAGCCAATAGGATTTCAAGCTATGATTGATCACGTGTTAAGGCCAAAATCCTATTGGCTGCTTACCACACATCTTCGCTCCACAGCACACATCTTTGCTTTGGTAGAGTCCCTTAGAAATGAAACCCAAGGATTCTCTTGGCAAACATAACTAATGCTATTTTTTGCCATTGCCTTCTCCATTTCACATACTAACTCGTAGTGTGAAGGTTTCCACACTATGTTTGCTTTCTCCGTAGAGATAGTATGAATTCCGCATTTTTTCTCTCGATCTTCGATATAATCCAGCCGAAGCCGAACGGCTTCGAACCAACGACCATGAAGTCTGGTTTTGTTAAGTTAAAACATGTATAACAGCGTAAATTTTTGACGGCCCTGTTGGTCTAGTGGTCAGAGTCCCTGGCTACAAATCCAAGGGTTGCGGCAAATGTTTGTGTGATGAATTTAGTACTTGAGTCATGGATGTTTATAAAAGTATTTAGGTATGTCTATCCGTTCTCCAGCATCCATCATAGTACAAGCTTTCAGCTTAGTTTGGAGCTAGACAATAGGTGTGTTAGTCCAAGGCATTTATTTTATTTTCCTATTAGTTTTAATTACTTACCTGCCTCTAGGCAAGTGAGCTCTTAATTTCAATATAAAAAATTGGCCAAGTGCGAGTCGGACTCCCGCACTGAGGGTTCCGTACAAATTTTATTTTTGACGTATTAAAAAAACTACTGAATAGATTTCGTTCGAACCAATTTTCGTTGGTAGTTTTTATGGTAATGTACATTATATATTTATTTCAGCTTCAGGGTTCCGTTTTTTTGCCATTTTGGCTACGGAACCCTAATAAGAATATTTTAATATGAAACAGCGAAACATTTCAACGTATATTCTCCTTACTTTCTTAATTATTGAATTAAGGTTCGAGATATTATTATCATTAAGCAAACAATGTCTGGTATCCTAATGTCTGAATGTTAATTGTGGTTATCACCTAATGACTTCTGATATTTGAACCAAAGGTCATGGGTTATATTTAATCGTCATTCGTTTATTTTGTTTATGTATAATTCCAAAAAACTAAGTGTGCTTATCAGTTTTTAGCATAAAAAGAAATAAGACTGCAACCCCTTCAATCTAAGGAAAAAAATGTTTTTGCTTAATACAATAAAATAAAAATTTGCTTAAAATAATTATTTATAAGGCATTTGGCAAGCATGGTGATGATAGTATTATCCAAAACCCATATTTGGAACGAAAACATGAATTCAAATGATGGAAGGCCTTTGACCTGCATCGGGACATTAATAGGCTGGTTCTTTTACTTTTATTATAATAATGATCTTTTCATAAAAATTATTCTTCTGTGAGTTAATCAACTAAACAGTCCTTTGTCACAGTTAACAAGGGCTAACTGTTGAGTTTCTTGAAACACGTAATAAAGATTATTGTATGGACATGTATTTAACACTTTTAATATTAAATGTGTGTATAAAATTTAAAAAAAAGTTTGTTTGTTTTTATGCCATAGGTAGTACGAGTATATTTTTATCATGGTACAGCCACGCTTTATAATATTTACAATTGTTGCTATACTTCTGAGTTTTAAGGCATAATATTATGAACTGACAAATATCGAATACTAGTAGGTAATACTAGGCTTTTCATCTGAAAAAGATAGGACACTATTTTGTAGCTCCCGCTGATATCACTTTATCTCTGAACAGACTTAACCAGGAACAGAACCTAGTAACATCCGCACCACCATGCCATAGCAATTCGAATCGTTAGCATACTCAATAACAAAACATTTACTATTCCTCAACAGAAACTATTTAAGAATACACAAAAAAAATCTTGCTCATTATCACTCTACGGCCATCACGAATTATACAAAACAACATTATTTCAAGATAATTCCAATCGTCCGATAGCGCTAGTGTTGTCCCAACCGCCAAACGGTTCACACGTGTTCACAAACGTACAAGCAAAACAGTGCCTTAACACAACGTGCTAAGACTCGAAATAACTATTCGAGCTCAGTTTTATTGTTATTAACCGGACATTTAAAATATCAGTTAAAGTGTTACTTGAATAATCGGTTGTGAAGTGATTTTTAATCCGTCGCATTATAAAGAGGAAGAGTGTTAGTTGTATATAAATAGGTCTGATTTAAACTGGTTATTGTTTGTGAATTTTTGAGTATTTTTTTCCGACGCCTCGTGTTTTATTTGCGCAACTGTGATAAGTGAGTATACCTAAACTATGACTTTTGGATTTTTAATATGAGGAAGGGTAAGTTATCATAAACTAGCTTTCCGCCAAACTTTATAAACAATTTATTGTTTTCCCGCGGGAATATCATTTTTTTTTTTGGGTTAAAAAGTACCATATTTTGTAATCCGAACTTCTACCTTTACGTCTTCAAAATTTCAAAGCAATCGGTTCAGTCGTTACGGCGTGAAAACGGATTAAACAAACAAACAAAATCAATTTCCGATTTATAATATTGTAGATTATTAAGGATAAGAAATAATATTATGGAGAAGGCAATGGCGATCCTCTCTGGTTCATTTCATACAATGATCACGACCCTCTACCTCAACTAATGAGGAGTACGGCTTAAGGAGAAAGAAAGTTATCATCATACGCCTCTTCTTCTTGGGTCAAGAGCCAACGGGTCGTGGGATCGATTCTCGCCTAGACACGCTTCTATGAAATCGCTAAAAATCAATCTTCTCCCACCCCGGCTTCCCACCGAAATAAAAAATGTTGCTCGACTATATTCATATGTTATACTTGAAATTATTATCTCTCCTACTTAATCATTCTGTTTTTTAAATACTCACCCCAGGTTTTGTAGTCAGAGTCTCTGACCACTAGACCAACGGGACCGTCGAACCCCCACTGAAACCTACCCAAACTATGGGCAAAACCCCAATTTGGGGGAGGCCTATGTCCAGCAGTGGACTTATACTATGTTTATGGAGAAGGCAATGGCATACTACTCCTTTAAAATTGCCAAAAGAGTTGACGTGTGTTCCACTTCATACAAAGATCACACCCTCAGTAATGAGTAATACGACTCAAGGAGGAGGAGGATACTATGTTACTCAAAACTTCCTCATAAGAAAACGATTTGTGCTAAAAAGACTTACCTACTTCCCTTGACAATTTACTACTACGCTACTACTATAAAATCGCCTAGCCTAATTTTCTATCTGTGAAAAAGAATTTATGTGTTTTGCAAAACTACACAAATTATGCGGTCATCGACCTGTGATTCTTATGTTTACAACTAGAGTCTGGTGTAGAATTATGTTTAATTTAAATTGCAAGTAACTATTTTCATTTAAGATAGTTTTTCGCTAGCAGTTTCCAAGGACTGCTAGTATTCTATATCGGTGCCAAAATAAAATAAATTCACGGGCTTAGCCGTAAAACATAACAAACGGAGGTAATTTCGGAATTACGATTGTACTATTTAGGATTAACATAATATGTTTACACGTGTTCACAGTATGGTATTTTATTCAATGCAAATAGACATTGTAGCAGTAGAAATTTTGTATAAGAAGCGCCATCATCATCATCCTAGCGCCTCTCCCGGTTGCATCCTCAACCATTGGAGCTCAGGGTACGCTGCGACTATGATCCTGAATTGACAAGCCTGGTTATTACAATGGAGCGACTGTCGTCTAACCTCCGTAACCACAAGGGAAACCAGACCAGTTGTATCATAGTCGGGACCGACGGCTAACGGAATCATCATTCTTATCGGACAATCAGGTGATTCAAGCCTGCAATGTCCTAACCGAACTGGGAAAATAAATAAACACACATTTTAATGATATAAAACCGTGAACACAAAAATAAACTAAAAATTCAAAAATAATTCCTAATATCTATTACCTAATACTATAATTTTCCTAAACTATGTCAAAGTAATCTTAAACAAACTAACTGAAGTCGGTGCTTTTTCTCTTCTGTTTTTTTTGGGCAGGCACCGACGTTTTTTTTGAAGTCGGTTTAATTTTTATTTTAAAAGTCAGTTTATTTCATGATTTTTAGTTGTGTAAAAGCGCTGTGAATTTAATTATTAATAGGAACTTAGTTGTTGTTAAGAGTGAATGAGAGTGTGCATAAATTTCTTTTTCTCGCGTTAAGGCCCAGCGAGACTTCTCGACGAGATTTCTAGCCGTGGGTCTGGATGTAATATACACAAGTATCACGTTAGCCCTACATACATTCGATCGACCAATTGCAGTTCTGCCTTCCAACTCCTAACCGTTAAGGAGTACTGTAGCTTCATCATCAGCACAGTAGCATCAGATGTTGATTCAAGCATACCTCACAAGCAACATGTAAGCCCTACATACTACTAAATAGTTTCCATCGACCAAATTGCAGTTCTGCCTTCCAACTCCTAACCGTTAAGGAGTACTGTAGCATCATCATCAGGACAGCAGCTTCAGATGTTGACACCCTGAAGCATATACCTGAGTAAGACATGATAACGTAACAAAAACACCATACGAGCATACAATTTTCGGTGGTTGCCCTCGATTTCTCCTGGATTCCATCATCAGATCCTGGACTGGTGAAAATGGGACCACCTCAGAACTGTACTCTATCCAACAAACAAAAAATTTTTGAAATCCGTCCATAATTGACGAAATTATCGGTGAACATCACTACATGTATAAAACAAAGTCGCTTTTTCTGTCATGTTGTCCCTATGAACGCTTAAATCTTTAAAACTACGCAACGGATTTTGATGTGTTTTTTTTTAATAGATAGAGTAACTCATGAGGAAGGTTTTTATGTATAAATAGTGGACAAGTACCACGAGCGAAGCCGGGGCGGGCCGCTAGTACATAAAAAAATATATATTATACATACAGACGAGTTGAGAACCTCCTCCTTTTTTGAAGTCGGTTAAAAATAAATTAGATGCATATCGAGATTATAAACCAAAGTAACACGTGCCATTCTGATGTCACCATAAGCACCGATTATAATTAACAATGGTTTGTTTAATTGTATGCTTACGCATTCCATTATAACAAAAGAGGCTTGTAAAATCTCTAGGATTTTTATATTTATTTATTTACTTTAATTAAAACGGTACAAAAGACCAATTATATCGAATATGTAGTATATTGAAATTAGTTAAACTGGGAGCATCAAAACACATAAAATAAATTCCTATCTCTCATTATTAATCCCAGTAGTAGGTTCTAAGATTTGCTTCGATTCTTGTAAGGTCAATGAAAAGGTGTTTTTTGTTAAAAGCTTACCTTTCTAAATATAACTAGTTATTTATTTTTATTAATATATGACTAGTTAAGTAGTTAGTTATGTCAAACAATATATATATTAATATATATATATTAATAATATATATATATATATATATATATATTAATATATATATTAATAATATATATATATATATATATATATTAATATATATATATTATATAATATTATATAACTAGTTAGTTATATGAAACAATTCGAGTATTACGTATCCCAAGAAACTCAATAGTTAGCCTTTGTTAACTGTTACAAAGGACTGTTGAGTAGTGAGCTGAGTAACAGAACTTACTGCTGTGAAAAGGCCGCCTTTATAATGTTAGAAAATAGCTTGTTTATAGAGTTAGAAAATAGCCTTTTTCATTTCAATAAGATAACACAAAAAAGAGGATTAACCCAAATTCAGCTTAGAAACAGTGTATCACGCTATTGAGCTCTATCAAATGAAGTGGATACTCATGATAAAACAATAGATGCCTAGGCAACTGCCATCCCAAATTATCCAAAACCCGTACAGATAGCAGTAATATCACATGATAACTTCCGCTTACCTATCTCGGGACAGAAATACGTAATTACATGATCACCATCTCTATTGGAAAACTATGATTTTTACCCTGATATAGGTACTAGATAGTTTTCTTAATATTACTTCTACACTTCTAGGTTGACTAATTCGGTATAATTATTAACAAAAGATTGTTTTATTTATAAAACATTTTTATTTAATCACTAGCGGCCGCCCGCGACTGCGTCCGCGTGGATTTCATATCGAAATTCATATTCATATTCTTTATTGCTTTCTTGATGAAACACATGGTCTTAAAATATAATGAAGTTACAAACAAGAACCCTACAAGGGCACTGCAAAATTTCTTACGAACTAAATTATTGTAACAAAGGTAAATATGTAAACATTTAAATAGAAGTACATATTTTATAATTTACAATTAAACAATCCAAATTACATCCGATTAACATTTATCGCTAATAGCGCAGTCATTGAAGCGAAAAATATGGTCCAACCTCCGAATTTTTTTACTGTGAACCGATTTGCATGAAATTTTGGAATTAGTTTCATTGCACCCTTAAATTCAAAAGTGAAAATGATTTGAACGCCGCAACTACCCCTGGAGTGGTTGCCACCCCATCTCGGGGGTGAGTATTCTTTTTTTAAGATAACCTCGGATATCGATGGGAAAACTAATTTTAAGCAAAAAATCATTTATAAAGTTTTTCGATAAATCTAATACTTTTCAAGTTATTGGCAATTGAAAATTCGCAATTTTGTCACGTTTTTCATCGGTTTTTTGCAAATATCTCCAAAAATATAAGTTTTATCGAAAATTTTATAAGGAACAAAATTGTAGCTGGTAAAAAATTTAATAATTTTGTTTATCCTAAAGTTTTCTATGTGCAATATTAAGATATATATTAAAGATCGTAGCCGTTTTTTATTTTGTCTGCAATTTAATCGATGTGGTCAATGTCATCTAGCGGCGAGCAGATGCATTTTATGCATTCTTATAATTAAAAGTTTTGTAGTGCTTGAAAGAAGCTTTCAAATGAGTACAATTAAAAGTCGTTTTCACGTAAAATAAGTAAGCTGTATTACAAATAAGAGAATCATCGAATGCTTTTTCTTGTAAATCAATGGGTTTCACAAGTGCCATTTCCAAGTTATTCATGCTATCACAATTTCTAAAACAGCATTAAAAAGGTAATTAGGAGAACTACAACATCCTTTATTGCAATATATAATTAAAAACGTTTTTCGAAAACGGTGAAGGGTTAAAGGGTTTAAGAGAGGCTGTGATTGCCGCTGCCACGCGCTCTTTAAACAATCATATCTCCGTCAGTTTTTGTTTTACAGAAATAACAAAATTACTAAATTTTTTGTCAGAAAAATACCTAATTTTTTTATTCCTACACTTTTATACGCAACTGTCGTAATTTTTGAGATATTATGATAAGAAGGTGGGATTTTTTAAAATATGAGATTTTATATTTTTATTTTAATCCTGTCTATTTTGAAAAATATGTGTCCTAAAGCAGCCAAACTGATACAATTTATCAAACACTTCATAATAAAGTTAATTATTGGCGGAATACGAATAATTTAAATTCTGGTGGAAATGGCACTTATGAAACCCATTGTTTAAAAAGAAAAAATATTGGATGCTCCTCTTATTTGTAATACAGCTTACTTATTTTACATGCAAAAGACTTTTAATAGTACTCATTTGAAAGCTTATTTCAAGCACTACAAAACTCTTTTTTATTAGAATGCATAAATGCATCTGCTCGCCGATAGATGACATTGACCACATCGATTAAAATGCAGACAAAATAAAAAACGGCTTTGATCTTTAATATCTAACTTAATATTGCACTTAGAATACGTTATAATAAACAAAATTGTTTAGTTTTTTACCTGCCACAATTTTGTTCCTCATAACATTATCGATAAAACTTATATTTTTGGAGATATTTGCAAAAAAACCATGAAAAACGTGACAAAATTGCGAATATTCAATTGCCAATAACTTGAAAAGTATTAGATTTATCGAAAAACTTTATAAATGATTTTTTGCTTAAAATTAGTCTTCTTATCGATATCCGAGGTTATCTTAAAAAAAGAATACTCACCCCCGAGATGGGGTGGCAACCACTCCAGGGGTAGTTGCGGCGTTCAAATAATTTTCACTTTTGAATTTAAGGGTGCAATGAAACTAATTCCAAAATTTCATGCAAATCGGTTCACAGTAAAAAAATTCGGACCCAAAATGCTTCATTGCCTGCACTATAAAGGATCCGATCTGGAATACTGGAGCAAATTATTTGAAACATACTGAAAACGAACCATATATTTTCAAACCTATTAAGCTGTTAAAATATTGATCTCCTGGGGTGTAATTCGCATTTTTTTAGACTAAAACGACACGGTGCCTTGGCAATTGCCATCCCAAATTATCCAAAACCCTGTATCAGTAACAGCACATGATAGCTTCCGCAAAGATACCTCCGACAGATATATGATTACAGTGCGTCTATAACTCCATACTGATTAGAGATCATTGACATGTGCATGAATCTTGTGCATGCCCTTTCATTACGTTACTGAGCAGTTGTTTGTCCTTTGGATGTCGTATGATGCGACTACGAGTCATTTCGGGAGATGGGCAGCAGCGTTCCCCTGTGTTTTGTTGTTCACCAGTTAGTATCCTTAAGCAGGTACATAAATGCATAAGTGAAGTGGAAGAAGCAGGAAAGGGGACCCTGGACTCCGAGGCAATGGCCGAGGATGCGACCGGGATAAGCGGTAGGATGTTGATGATATGCGATCTATACTTTCCCTTGTAAGGGTTACGGAGGTCTGACGACAGTCTCTCCATTGTAATAACCAGGCTGGTCAATTCAGGATCAAAGTCGCACCCTCCGCTCTGAGGCAATAGCCGATGCAACCGGGAGAGACGCTAGGATAATGATATTGACGATATGCGACAACCTATAACTGCATAGCGTAGTAAATATGGGTAATACACCCCATTTGATGGAGGTCTACGTCCAGCAAAGAACTGCGACAGGCAGATAACGAACTAGACCAGATCTTTCATCTGTTTTAAAAAAAAGTATTTATTGCGTAACCCATGACAGAATGCAAACACATCCCAAACACAAGTTCAAAATGCACCACTCAGAAAGGATAAAATATCATGGCAAGCGTCACATATGCCCATATTTCTGTGACAAACAAAGCCGAAGAAATAACTTTCTGGCAATACCTCTTGCCTATATGTATAACGTAATTATACAATCCCGTGATAAGAGCTGCCTCTTGGACTTTACTTGTGACAGCACTGACATGTTTTCTAACAACATTGTTGCAAAGTTATACTAATGTTTGTTAACAAATAGGTATCAATAAATGGCAGCATATGTGCTTTGCAACGCAGTGACTACTTATCATTTTACTAACATTCTATTCTGTGTAATTCAAGCAAAATACATACTCAAAAAAATATATTGTCAGACTGTTATATAATTGAATACATTTATGTATGTATTTTTTTCTTATCTTCAAGTGGTGTGCCTGTCTGTTGAGACAAGTAGTCTGTCCTACTTAAGAAAAGATAATTCCATAGCCACTTAGATATACATATATTTGTTATAAATGTTATATATTTGTCACGATAATACTAATTATATTATATTACGTAGATGTTAGTAGATAGGTAAATAGACTCTATTGTGGAATAATACAAGGCATCGAAAGATAGGACTGATAAAAAGAAAATATAGGCTGTTATTTAGATTATCAGAAACAAAGATTATTAACTCGATTACTGTTTCTATAAAAAACGTATCTGTTATAATTGTTTTTATCATAAATGCATCTTAGACTTTTGTAATTAGCTTATTTTAATTGGCACGAATTGGCCAATTACAGAAAGGAGGGCGCCAATTTGTCTCCACTCGGAGTCTAGAAGTGTCTAGAATTTCCCCCTACACACGGCATCAGGGCTAACTAGGCCATAATAATATTACCTCCGGCCGGTTTTTGGCCATTGCGGCAGATCTTACGATCAGCCAGGTACGCAGGATATATTATAGTGCACAAGTGTGTGCACAAGCACAGGTGCACTCCCAATTTCTTCTCTCCTAGTTCGGTGGGACCGCAGTCTGACACGACCGTAGAGAGATCAGGCGCAGGACCAACGGCTTAACATGTCTTCCGAAGAACGTAAAAGCACAAAATGAACGTTTTCGGTCGCCCATCTGTTAAAAAATTCAGTTACAGTCAGTTAATATGGAATGTGTAAATCGAGCCTTAGAACGTTGTACTTCCTAATGTACGATAGCTAATAGTCTACCACTGCCCAATATAGTGATAACTCGTCTAACGCGTCTATTAAATAGATAAGACGACAGATAAACGAGCTATCTAACACGCTTTGGCCTCACAGGGCTCGATAGCTAACTAATATGATGAGGGGTCCACTAATTTAAGTGTTAATAATGTGGTATAATACTCGTAAGTAGATATAAAAGCTGAAGTGGCAGTGGGCTGGCCGTATAAGCCGCAGAACCGACAATCGTTGGGGTAAATTAGTTCTGGAGTGGACAGCGAGTCAGCAAGTGTCCCAAAAATCGCAGTGTAGGACGCCCTAGGCCTCAGTGCCCTCAAGACAATCTGCGCAAGATGGCTGGCAGGAGCTGGATCGTTTAAGATCGGGCTAAGTGGAGAGCCCTAGGAGAGGCCATCCAACAGTGGACTTCGATAGGCTGTTGATTAAGTAGATGTATTTTATTATGTGGATCATTATTATTGATGTAATTAGAAACTACTACTATGAACCTTCTTGTATGCGAAGCTCTTTAAAAACAACCTCCGCGCTACCGAAACATTTAACTGCAATTTACTGTAAAACCTAAACAAAATTCATGAAATAAAGAGTAAGAACACATTTTGAACTGAACACAGTCTTAAAAATAAAATTTTAGTGCTTCTGGTTACTGGCACCAACACAAATCACCATCAAATTAACAAAAAGTTGCGGCCACTAGAATCGGCAAAAGCTGTCCAAACAATCAAATAAATTGTAGATCAAAATTAAGACGCAAAAAAGTATCTTGTCAGAAGTGGGATTCGAACCCACGCCCACAGAAGTGGACTGCGACCTGAACGCAGCGCCTTAGACCGCTCGGCCATCCTGACTCGGGAACTGAATCAGTAATCTGCCATCTGTCTAACATAAGAGATAATATCCAGAATAATCTAGAAGGTCGGTGATAATTTTAAACAAAAGATAACACCCACATAAAGAGGGATGCCGGAATAAGGCCCAGAAGTGCACACGATGTTCCATTTTATAAAAATAGCTAAAATATTCGTTCTTAATTATTCGCACTATTCGTATGTCGCTAAAAGTTGGGGTTAATATAACAAAAATTAAAAGAAATTCAACTATTTATTAACCCCACCGGAATTGCGTCCTTTTGACAGATATGTGTAAACAAATCTATCTACGCCCTATCAGCATTTAAGTAAAGCTCAAATTCGTGTGTATCGAGCCGACCCGCGGCGGGCTCGTATGTGTTAAGAGTTGCCACTACAGAAATATAATTTCAGATAATCGATTATAAGAGAAAATCGAATATTATTACGTTGGTGGATCTTAGCTAAAATAGAAATAAAAATACCACTTACAATTTATCTACAGAAATGAGGTGAATAATTGGTTGCAATTTTTAAGATACCCGTACGATCCCGTACGATCGTGACATGAGGGGTAGCATGCCTAAAATAAAAAAATAAATATATTTCAGTGTCTTATTTATCTTTTAAATATTTTATAATCTTAGTAAAATATTTTCATGAATCAATCAAACTTATATTTTAGGCTGCATTATTTTATAAAACTATATTAGAATCGAATAGATCTAAAATCGAATATCGATATTTTTTTACGCAATGGAAACACTAAATTAACTGCCAATTCAACTGTCAAAGTTTAAAATATCAAAAAGTAATTGTGTTTTTCTAGCATCAACAAAATGATCGGTTTTATTTCGTGCGTTTAACTAAACAACTTCATTATGAATACTGACTTCGACGATCCGGGTTCAGCCATAGCAGGTAAACAAATACTTTTTACAACCTTCAACAGCTAATATGGTGGAAATCGTAGATTGTATTACTGATGGAAAATAATTAATAAGCATTTACCCAAAAACACTGACTTTTTTTAAACCCTTTCTTTCGCCAGTTAACTATTGACTATTTACTCTATATTTCCATAGTACTTTCATATGTGTGCACTGTGGGCCGAAACTTCTATGGCCAGCCGGCATCCCCCTTTGTATCTAAATCTGTCCTGAGCAAACTGCACACATTTGACAAATTCTACTAATATAATGTGAGTAGAACAAACGACAAGCGAAATCGTACAACATCATAATTTTGCTAATGACGCGTAATTTAATATTATTTAACAGGACTACACGCGATATTAATTATGTAGTACATAGTAGCTAACCGCCCGCGGCTTCGCTCGCTTGAAATTCCGGTTATATTTTTTATTTCTTTTTATATTTCACAACATTTCACACACAACACAACACAACACACACAACATCACACAACAACGAAACACACAACCCACACACACAACATCACAACAACACTACATAACATTAATATTGCAAACAAACTTTTTGTTTTCCTTCAGGAATATAAATTAATCCGGGAAAAAAGTACCATAATATTTAATACGCACTTTTAACTTTACGTCTGCGAAATTTAAAAGGAACTCGGTTCAGTAGGTACGGCCTGAAAGCGAAAAAAACAAAAAACCTTTGTAAACTACTTACTGCTTGACGTTTCGGCTGCGTTACAACAACCGTGGTCTTGCGACCACTGTTTCAAAGAGTTCCAGTTACTTTACATATTCTTGTTTTGTTTGACTTATGTCAATCTCTTTTGAACATATCTCTTGGAATTGAAGCAATTCTATTTGGAAAGATATAATTATTTTCGATAATTTTAAAAACCAAGTTTTTGATTATTAGTAAACATCTCTCCCCCAATTATTGGGGCAATCGGTGCAGAAACGGCGGAGAACGAGCCAGGACAGACGGACAGACAGACAGACAGACATGACGAAACTAAAAGGGTTCCTAGTAGACTACGGAACTTTAAAAAGTCCACATCACTTTAAGCTTTTTAGAAGTAAATGCAATTCTCAATGATAAAATCAAAACATGATTAAAATACTTGACGTAACTGCAACATTGATCGTTGTAAATCCATTAGATTACCCTTTTACAACAATGCGTATGTTAAATTATACTAATTACCCACTTTACGTAATTACAATGTATTTAATCTTTGTATTTATGTAATGAAGTTCTAATTTAGGCTTTAATTAAAAGCATTAGAGTTTGAAATGGGTTAGAGCTAAAAGTTCAAGTTTATTGCGAAGGTATCATAATTTAAATGGCAAATATGAGATCTATCCGGTTTAGATTATCACGCTGGCTTTAAGTGATATGAGAGGTATTTACGATTTATACTGGAATTATATAAATTATGAATATATACGCTTTATCAGGTTTCAGGACTAAAGAATCAATAACTCAATTTTTATAGGTACTCAATCTATCTATTCATAATTTAATAAAATTATACATGAAAGAAACTCTACTCTAATAGTAAGAGAAGACGTGAAAAGAGATGTCCCAGAAATGTATGAAGCCTCGGCCTGGACCATGTACGCTATACCTAAATATAGGCGAATAAGTGTACTACAGTTTTAATTACTCCAATTCTTATGGAAAACCTTAGTTTTTTGGCTGAAACAATAAATTAAACCACAATATTGCAACTCAGTACAATATGGCGGAGGACGCATCCATAGAGTAAAGTAAATATACCAAGACGCATCTTTGAAACTTGAATGACGTTCATGTCGTTTATCCGTCAGTTTATTTTTGTTTTGACAGTATGCAGTTTATTTCACAAAGTATTTATATTTTTAGATTACAAACGACCTAAAAAGGCTGGGGTCAAAGCTGTAAATCCCAGTAAAGAAAAAAATTACAGTTGCCATCTTTACGAAGTAAAGTGAACAATTATGAATTTGATTTTATTTTTCAGCTACTAAACTACAGACCAAAAATGTTTTATTGTATTTTTAATGGAAATAGCAATATTTTACCGAATTTTTGGTACCACGTACATGGTGCGGGCCTGGGATGGGACATCTCTTTTATTGAAAATATTTCATTGAATTTGTTTTTTTCATTAGCAATTTAAAATAGGATTATCGATAAAAAAGAAATAGATTCTGGTATCAACTGTTTTAAATATATTTTAGTAGTCGAATTCTCGCGACAAAAGAATAAAATAAAACTGAAATGTGTCATCTCGCTCGATAGAGCGAGTTTTCACCAAGTGAGTTGACGAATAACTCGTTTCTTGCCGCTATCGATAGATTCTCGATCGACTTTTTGTAGAATCAAATAAAGATATTTTTTACTCTTATATAGTGGGTATACATAAATTAATTATGAATGTATAACATTATCTTATCTATCTCTTTAATAGCTGAGGGCATTCAAATATTTTCGAAGCGTTGTTGAGACAGCAAGCAAACTGATTTGCCTACATTTGCTTTGCGTTAGTTTGTACAGACATATCAAATAAGTATGATTTACTAATTACTGTGAATCACTTTGGTCATGACATACTGTAAATATGATGATGGAATAATTTGTAATGGAATTAAGGGGGTCTATTCTATGCTCCTAGTCGTAAGAGATTAACTTAGTGGTAAGAGTGCCGCTTGACATGCGTGAGGTCAGTGGTTCAAATCCAGTCCGGCAAGCACCACCGGATTATCAATAAACTATGTGCGAAATTTCATTCATAAAAACATCGTGAGGAACCTACACACTACAGAGGAGCGATTCGCAGCGGCGATGTAACCGAACCAACTGGAGTAATCATATCTGTATAATTTAATGGAAAACTGATACACAGTTTTCCATAGAATCCCTGAACCGACTACATCCCCGCAGCGACCAAGGCTTTTATGACATTTGCGCTTAGTGAATCGCAACTCAGGTAAGTGTAAGAATTTAGCGCTTTAAAACAAACAAACAAAGTCTTCAGTTTTATTGATTGAGCATTATTGATTGTACCAAAACTACTCCCTATTGCTTTGCTATTGCTAAAAGTCATCAAACTCACAAAGTGGGTGAATAACTATTGTGTCATGTAAATATAGTCGTATGTATGTCGCACAACACAAGTATTTATTGAAGAGATTTACGTGTATTTGATGACACGATTACTTATCTACTGCATGACAGCAATAATAATATAACAATCAATTATAATCACTAAATTAAATAAAGTAGTTTCAAACTGATTGTCAGTTCGTATGTATTTTTGCTTTTATCCTCTAAACTACGCTACGGATTTTGAATGGGCGTAATTTCTTTGGCGCAAATTCTTTGGACCTACACACCAAATCTTGTACTATGGATTCTAGGGCACGGATTTACTTAAATACTTTTATAAACAGCCAATACTGGAACTCATCAAACAAACATAATATGCCCCTAGCGGGATTCGAACCCGCGACCCTTGTTTTTGTATCCAGGGTCTCTGATCACTATACAAATGGTCCCGTCGAATGTAAAGCATGATTTATTCGAAAGAGAAGGCTATTGAAAACACCAACAATTTTTTAAGAACAAGGTTTATCTGCACAAAATGTAACACTATTATAGAATAATACCGATAGTGTCCATGCAAAGCCGGGGCGGGTCACTAATAGGCAATATTATAACCTGAGGTACATAATATAATGTACTAGATAACCTGAGGTACATAATATAACATACTATACATAAATTAGTAATGTATTAGTTCAGGCACGTGGCAACTCGTGGTAGATAATGAAAGTGTCTGTTAATGATTAGCTGATAATAATGGCCTCCTAGAATAATATCTAATACTGTTTACAATAAACCAACCTTATACATTTCTTTTTTCAAATATCACCCCTTTCTCCCTCATTTCCGGGATCAAAAGTACCCTATGTTCACCGGGGATAGTGTAGCTAGCCAACAATGAAAGAATATTCAAATCGGTCCAGTAGTTTTTGAGTTTATTCGTTACATACAAAAATACAAATCTTGCGTCTTTATAACCTAAGTGTAGATACGTAATGTAGATATCTCGCAACATCAATTCTGACTCCGTAAGTAGCTTAAGACCGTGCATTACCGCCGCAAATCAATATTAAAAGTATTAAAATATCATAAATTCTATTCATTAGTGGACTACGGAGCGTTTTTCAAACCAAATATCTAAATTTTATTACAAGTAAAGAAAATCTAATGACGGCGCTTGTGTGCGGTCTGCATACCCTTTACCCCTTGTATTATGGTTATCAGAAATAACAGTGTAAGATATATCAACACTCAGACCAGTACAAATATGTTAATGTTCAGGGAGTCACATACCAGATTACAGGGTTCGATTCCCGAGTCAGGATGGCCGAGCGGTCTAAGGCGCTGCGTTCAGGTCGCAGTCCACTTCTGTGGGCGTGGATTCGAATCCCACTTCTGACAGACTTTTTGTACCCAATCAAATCTTTACGTGTTGATTTATATTATACTAGCTGCCCGCCCCGGCTTCGCCCGTGGTACTTACTTACATGTATTATACATACAAACCTTCCTTAAGAATCACTCTATCTATTAAAAAAAAAACCGCGTCAAAATCCGTTGCGTAGTTTTAAAGATCTAAGCATACATACGGACAATACGGACATACAGCGAAAGCGACTTTGTTTTATACTATGTATTGATGATGAAAATCCTAACTAAGTAATATCCTTACTAATACTATAAATCGGAAAGTGAGTTTGTTTATTTGTTTGTTCCGCTTTCACGCCACAACTAGCAGAATAGCAGACGTAAAGTTAAGAGTCCGGATTAAATAATAAGGCTTTTTATCCTGGAAAAATTGAAAGTCCCGAAGGATAAAGGTCGAATTCCACGCGGGCAAAGTTGCGGGCGGAATGCTAGTAGGAAGATATTGTTGACGGTTGAATTAAACGTTTCATGAAATGGCCAAGTCTTAACTTACTACTTATCTCTGACCAGATCGTAAAATCATCTAGATTTCAGAATAATAATAATTATTGCATTGACCCAATAATGTGAAAGGAGAAAGTTCTAAAGGATTAACAAAAAAAACCTTAAGCTATCAGACATACAAGTTTTTTCGTCCCAAAGAAATGAAGACGATTTTACGATCTGATCAAACTGATTTGGCCATTTCATCATCATCATCATCCTAGCGCCTCTCTCGGTTGCATCGTCGGCCATTGTCTCGGAGCGCGGTATACGCTTACGATACGATTTGGCCATTTCATGAAATGTTCAATTCAACGATATGGCCACGACATGTCTATTGAAAAAATATAAATATATGTGATTTGTGTTTATCTTACATGACATTCTTATCAACATTCATCACACTCAGTCATTATTTACATCTCATCTAGCATATTTTAAGAGATTCGTCATACGATTTCATTCGCATAACAATGAGGTATTTTTACATTATGTTTCCACTACACATTCGGTGTTTAAAAAAGCTTAGCCAGATTTATTTAATAAATTATTGGAATGACCTAGTGCCAGCTTTTAAAACTAGAAAAAGATAATGTCTTTCTATAAGAAACCCGTGGTGCCTCAAACATTGAAGTATTACTACTACGTATAGAGTAGACATCGCGAACAAAAGTTATGCGTCAACTTGGAGGGAAGGGGGCGGATAATTTAGTGATATTTTTGTCTTTTTTATCTAGGAAATAACACGCCGCCATCTTTATCTTTCATCTTATAATAATTGTACATGTTTTAAAAACACAACACGCCATTTTTCGATTATAAAAATGGTCATAAATAGATAAATAGACGAAAACATTGTTGTACATGGACCACAATGCGGGAAAGAAAATATTTGTTCGAGATGTCACCTCTTAGTAATACCTCAATAGGCTCAAACGGCTACAAAATTATTCAATGTTCAACCTAATTGTAGATTCAAATATTGTTGGCAGAAGCAGTTGGGCAATGTTTCGCAGATGAAGATGTGATATTCGCTGTGAATTTGAGGTGAATGAGATTTCAACATGGATCCTCAAGAATTAGTGCCTTTGGAAGGTCAGTATTGATAAGAACTGTCGTTAATATTTATTGTATTGTAAAGCGCCTTAATGGTCATGTGGTTCTCCTGGGTTCGATTCCTGGGTAAGGAAAAATTGTATCGATTTTCCGAACACAGCCCAGGTTTGTTATCACCAACCCTCATTTGGCAAGCGTGGTGATGACA
The DNA here is from genome assembly GCA_958496325.1 of Nomophila noctuella. Taxonomy (NCBI): domain Eukaryota; kingdom Metazoa; phylum Arthropoda; class Insecta; order Lepidoptera; family Crambidae; genus Nomophila; species Nomophila noctuella. The sequence goes on from OY292504.1 coordinate 2,020,720, forward strand.
AACATGATTTCGAATGGAGGCCTTTGCCCTGCAGTGGGCCATTAATAGGCTTTCCTATTGTACTTTATGTTTAAAGTAACAACATCGGCATTTGTGTTTACTCTTTCATCTTATTGTAGTGATTGACCGCCTGCCCAGCGTGGTAGCTCCAAGGCGCTACGCTTTACCACTCGGAAGTTAAGCCCATGCACAGTAGTGGTTTCAGGGTTGGGCGCGGTTCGGCGAAAGCCCAAGGCGCTGGACAAAAGGGGCGCATACAGGCCCCAACCTATGCTTATACATAGTTCGATGTTTACTTAGTCGTAGAGGACACCGTAGAAATCTCGCCCAGGGCGCTGGTAGAGTTAAAACCGACACTGCCCATGTCTTATCCCGGCCTGGAAAAATTCAACGTCTTGCTGTACTGCAACAGGTTTATGATAGGTATTTTAGTTGATCGTGGTTAGCTGACGGGCCCGTTGTTCTAGTGGTCAGAGACCCTGGCAATTAAACCAAGAGTCGCGGGTTAGAATCTCGCTAGCTTTAAATGTTTATGTTATGATGATGAACATCGGCATTTGCAACAAGTATTTAATTATCCGTGCCCCAGCTTTCATAGCAGAAGCTTCGAGCTTAGTTTGGGACTAGGCAATTCATGTATTCACTTTAAGTATTTAGCATTTAATTAATTTGTATTGAAGCTGTTAGCATTAAACTGCAAGACTATAAGGGGCTGATGATATTTATAATCTAACTTCTCATGCGTTCTAATTCCAGCGGCGACACCGCCGGCTCCCCGCCCGACCACCTACCGCCACTGCAGTCAGATAGCAGCTCGCTCGTGCTACCGCGGCCCCATCAGGATCTGCCGACTCCTGGCGTTCCTCATCTGCCTGCCTAGTATGTTCATCATCGTTCCACTATATATGAGGTGAGCATCATACATCATCATTCATCATCATCCTAGCGCCTCTGCCAGTTGCCATTGCCTCGTCAGCAATGACCTAACCTGAAAGAAACTACACAAAGTGAATGCAATCCTCGATCCAGATTTGATGTTTTCAAACTCACGACCTCCGAGGTTTGAGCTCAGCGCTCTAACCACTACACCAAAGAGGCAGTTGAGGTAAGCATCTATCAGGATCTGCCGCCTCCTGGCGTTTCTCATCTGCTTGCCTAGTATCTTCATCATTGTACCACTGTATATGAGGTGAGCTTTATTCTTTATTATACTAGCGCCTCTGCCTGCGGCATCCTTGGTCTTTGCCTCAAAGCCCAGGGTATGCTACGACTATGATACTGAATTGACCAGCCTAACTATATCAATGTAGCGACTGTCGTCTGCCCTCCGTAACCCTAACATCAGGAGAACGCTCACTCCATCAATCGATATAGAGCTAATAGACTTACTCCTATTCCAATTTTTCGACCATGGCAGCTAAACTTACGATTATCCAGTTACGCAGGATTTATTACAGTGCACAAGTGCGTGCGCAAGTACAGGTCCACTCCGCATTACCTTGCTCTCATAGTTCGGTGGGACAGCAATCTGACAATACCATAGAGAGATCAGGCGCAGGACCAACGGCTTAACCTGCCTTCCGAAGCACGGAGGAGCTCGAGATGAAATTTTACGGTCACTGATCGGTTGATTGGCATCTGCGAAAGTTGCTTAACTTACAATCTCAGGCCGAGCGCGCTTACCACTACGCCATCGTGCTCCTCAAAACAGAGAAAGGAAAAGGAACAGGAAAAGTCAATGAAAAATGGTGAAAAGTAATTTCATAATTGTGAATAATTTTATTTTAATAATTCTCCTATGTCTTATCTGTTTTTAGATAACTACAATTTGCTACGACGCCAAAGTCTAAACGTAGATCGTATAAAATATGCATACGCATAATATTCACTCGTCATCATTAGGTAAATTATCACACTCATGCACAGTTATTACTTCGCATTTGCATTATAAAGATGAGTCGCGTAGCCAAAACTGGAAAAAAAACTTAAGTCACGAACATAATGCATAAAGCAATTGAAATGTCAAAGAAACAGGAGATAAAACTTATCATGGCTGCTTTACGTTATAAGTTGTGATAACAAAATAAGCCTGTGCACACTTTTTGGTGATTGTTAAAATAACTAGTAGTACACACCAATTACCTAGTCCGATACTAAGATCGTAGCTTGTACTATGGAAGCTAGGGAACGGTTAGGAATTACGGGTTCGAATTGACAAAATCTTTTGAGTTGGATTGTCCAACATTTACCATTTAGGAAGGCTTTAAGCTATGCATCTAAAGTAACACTATGTCAGGAAACCGAAACCCACGCGGACGGAGTCGCGGGCGGCCGCTAGTAATATAATAAGATAAGATTTATCTATTTGCGATAGATAGGACTTTTAATTTGCTCCCTCTTATGTTTCTAAACTAAGAAGCTTCTATTAAGCAGGCTAATTTACTTTTTCCAGATACCGCATGTTTTCCGGGCAGATGTACCCCATGAGTATGAGCGACATGAGACTGATAGACAACAGGATATCTACCACATGGTGCCAGGTAAGAGAACCCTGGATAATAAAAATTAAAAATAAATTGGATTAAACCCCTCCACCTACTAGAGGGTGAGTTCAGTGGGTGAGCGGGACATCGCCCCATTTGCCTAGTCCTAAACTAAGCTCGAAGCTTGTACTTTGGAAGCTAGGGAATAAATAAGCATACTTAACTGTTTTTAATTTACAAACATACTTTTATAAATACATATAACATCAGTACCAGGACCAACAAACACGTTCTTTTCCGTTCGTTGGTCCGTTTTCAGGAAGAGTAACAACGAATATTGTAAGGATTGGCGATTTAAAAATAACAACGATCTATTTCTTTTCCTTGATAATAATCAATCCCATTTTATAAATATCTGAAGCCTACATAAAATACGAACATTTTGATTTACTATACGTCTAGAAGAAACACAATAAGCGGAAAAACGCGACTGATGTACAATATCGGCACAGTGTTCGCAATACTACCGAACTTCTATCGCGTTTTTTCAGCCAAGTGTGTTCTGTACTAACATATTGCGCACAGTTAGAAGCAAGTGTTAACTCAATTACAGCTGTTAACCTATTGTTAAGTAAATAACATAATATTTTTATCTTGTCCAAGTAAGGCGGCGACCGATAGTTATATCTCTGAAGTGCTATCGTCTCGGTAAATAAAGAGATAATTAAAGCGTACATAAAAACCGTAGTCATAATTGTCGCTTATCTTTATCGTTAAGAATTGTATGTAATTTAAAAAAGATATGAAATTATCGGCCTACTATAATTTTCTGCCTACAAGGTAATCTACTCTAGAGCAAAAGGCGTCATTTATTCTAATAGAAATATCAATAATGATGATGATGAACTACCATTTTAGAAAGTATTATTTCAGTTTCTTTAGACACATGAATTCATTCCTAAATCATTCAGTGAATTCCTAAAAACAGACATAAATCGTAAATGTTTACAACAACCCTTTTATCTGTTTAATAGTCGCGTAAAAACATCTAAAAGTTCCCTCTATTAAGTATAAAAATTGATACCCAAGTCTCAGCCGACCAGTCCCCAAAAGAAGGCACCTGATCGCAAGTATATATGACCAATGTGAAGGGGTGTTTGCTTTTCCTGAACTTTCTGTGACCTGCTAAAATCCTGACGGTTCCAAGTTCCAACGTTACATTAGCAAGCAATTTGTTTAAATAATATATTCCTCGGACTAACACACCAATTGCCTAGCCCAAAATTAAGCTCGAAGGTACTATAGGTGCTAAGGAACGGATAGACATACTTAAATCTTTTTTTATATACAAATTTACTGTACACAAGTAAATATTTACGAGTATGAAACTCAGATCAGGTCAAACCGCCATGTTCATGGGCACAAACGTTGTCCTTTTGTGCAGAGATCTCCATCGCTCTTGTTCTAAAAGTCAACCTCTTAACTTACACCAATCGTCATTTATAAAATCTTCTCTCATTTCCAGAGGCAAGTGGTGAGATCCAACACAACATTCAACGCGTTCGTGGTCCCTGGCCAGCCGGAGCTGATGGATGACCTGGTTCCAGTCACCATGACCAGAGAACTGGTGCTGGAAGACGACATGAAAGAGTACTGGGGGTTCTATCTGTTGAAGGGGTCGAGTGTGACGGTTTCTACTTGTGTTAGGTGAGAGGATGTTCTGTTTAATTTTTTGATTGAACTACAGATTGACTTTTCCTCTTGCTAACCAGACCGACCCAAAAGAGCATTGAATACAACAACACGTCGACTGCTAGGTGTAGTGGTCCAGAAGTTAACTATTAGACCAAGAGGACGCGGCTTCGATCCCCCACAGGACAAGTATTTGTGTGATGGAACGTGTCTGTTTTTCCTGGTCTAGGTTTTGTATGTATTTATTTAAGTACATTTGTGATCCCATTGTTGATTCTGGTATCTGTATTACAAGTGCTTAAGCTACTTATACAATAATTACCTAAATTCATAAATAAAAGAAATGTTATCAACGATTCACCTTCCCAGAGTGGTGATTTGTTCATTATCCCATCAGGTAAAAACATAAGTCCAGCAGTGAACTGCAACAAACTCAAAATATTCTCTATTCAATAAGGCTTCATAGAAGTTCTTATGAATCGTCTTGAAACAATCTAATGATTCAACCGCCCTGTTTATAATCTCACAGAATTTACCAGGTCCATCTAACCAATATGTCCTTCTCTTCCTTCCGCAGCCAAGCCGGAGCTTCACTCATCATGATCAAAGGCTACAAACACCTCCAAGGCTGTGCTTACATCGGAGACGATTCTTCTGAAGAGTTGGATGAACTGGAAGAAGCACTAAGAACTGGCCAGATCAGTGAGGACCTGTTTAAAGAGAGAAAGGAGAAGCTCAAGAAGGATGACGGGAGAGCTAATCAGCCTGGTAAGGAAATAAAATTCAGACAACATTAAACAAATTGACCTGGTAGGCTAGCCAAGCCACTTTGACGAATTCGCCAGACGCTTTCGTAGCGACTAATCTCCATCCCGCTCACAAAAATAGTTCGTGTGGCAATATAAGTCGCGACGAAAGCGTATGGCGAATTCGTCAAAGTGGCAACTTGGCTACGGGCCCTGACTCCGTGGTATGTTTCGCATGTTAATGTACCAATGAGAAAGAAAAAATTGTGTGGTGATTCTTTATAAAACGTACTTGTGGTAAAGTCAGCCCTATTTCATCTATTTCGACAGGCCCATTAGTCTAGTGGTTTGAGACCCTGGCTACAAAACCGAGAGTCGCGGGTTTGAATCCCGCATTTGTATTCGAGTCATGGATGTGTACAAAAGTATTTAAGTATGTCTATCCGTTCCCTGGCATGCATAGTACAATTTCGAGCTTAGTTTGGGGCTAGGCAATTGGTGTGTTTGTCCAATGAATTCCTTTATTATTTTATTATGAGATGCCCTGGGTGCTTGCCCATTGTGCCCAGAAGTGGGAAAGAGAGGTCGTGAACTTCGACCCCTAAGAGGTTGTTATATTTTCTTGTTCAAAGTTCATCTGTCATTACTGTCATACATTTTCTGGAAATGTTCAATTTCGCTTGAAGTTTTCACAAACAACATCAAAAACATGCTAGATATGTTGTTACCAGAAGTTACATCCGACTATTATTACCTACATGTTTTACATAAAATTTAATTATTCTTAGACATTTCTTTATCTCTACTTTACCACAGTAACATAATCTCGCACATGCCAAACTTATAATCAGCAGATCAGATAAACTCACACAGTAACTATTCGTTATCACACAAATTTTGGATAGACAACTTGGCGACAAAAGGAAAGTATGAAGAACTTGCGGCTGCCCGCGACTCCGTCCGCATGGTTTCCGGTTTACACACACATAGGTATATACTATAGCCTAAAGCCTTCCTCGTCAAATGGACTATCCAACACAAAAATATGTTTTCAAATCGGACCAGTAGTTCCTGAGATTAGCACGTTCAAACAAACAAAGAAACAAACTCTTCAGCTTTATTATATTAGTATAGATACATTAATGACAAGATTTAGTGACTTGGACTACGAATTTATCAGCTGTTTATTTATTGCGTTTGATTTTATTGTCATTTGATGCATTTGCTTAGTCACCGTAGTTTACTTAATTTAATGCTTTAATGTCCACATGATTGGCAGATTTTTTTCAGACATGAGTCCAATTTCACTTAATTTGACTTCTGAATTGAATTAAAATAGTTAAAATTAGACTGACCTACCTCAAGCAATCAGGTGTATAGGCTGATGATAATTTACATTGACATCTAAGATACAGGACAAGTCCTAGTTTTGGAAGCAGAAGTTCCGAAAACTGCTTTCGCATCTGTATCCACACTATAGATACATAAGGCATAGGTACCTACTGTAAAGTTTATAGATTGTTGCTGGATTTTTTTTAAATTTTATTCTCTTATTATCTAGGTGTTTTTATTTTTTTATAGTTGCATTTAATCGGGTTTAAAGTACCCTATCACGTAAGTCAGCTTATACCCTGCCTGTACCAAATTTCATCAAAATTCGTTCGGTAGTGTCAGCATCATTGAATGTGACGGATAAACAAACTTTCACATTAATATTCATCCACATGTTTTCTTCAGGTACAATGAAACGCCACAAAGCTGGAGTGAGCTTCCACGACCCAAGCCACGCACCGTCCAACAGCAACGATACTGATAATGATCCTGCCATCGACATCACTGACCACGATCCTAAGGTAACATTTATGTACTTACTAGCGGCCGCCCGCGACTCCGTCCGCGTGGATTTCGATTTCCAATATCCTATGTGTTATTCTGTAGTATAAGCTATATTGTGGTAAAGTTTCATTCAAATCCATTCAGTAGTTTTTACGTGAAAGAGTAACAAACATCCATACATCCATACAACCATACCTACAAACTTTCGCCTTTATAATAGTAGTAGGATGAGCAGAGGTGCATTCCACTAAGCGCAGAGGTGCGATTCACTAAGCGCAAGTGTAATAATCTCACGGCTGTGTTATCGGTGACAGTAGTAATTTAGTACTAATTTTGCACTGTCGCCGATGACACAGCCGTGAGATTATGACATCAGTTATAATTATCTGGTTGATGGCAAGCCGAGTGGAATGTATGAGGAAATTCATAAGTTTTCGCTTGTAAAACTAATGACAGTTAGTTTTGAGGTTAGAGGCCAGGCCACAAACCTAGGACCGCGGCTTAAAATCCCGCTGGTGGCAAATTTCCAAAGTTTCCCGAAATATTACGTGTTGATTATTCTTTATAAAGACCGCCCGCGACTCCGTCCGTGTGGATTTCGGTTTCTGCATACAAAGTTTTGAACTATCTCTTAATTAAAGCCGTCGTCGACAAATAGATTTATCAAACACGAAAATATTTTATCATCTCGAACCAATAGTTCCCTTGAGATAAGCGCGTTCAAACAAGCAGACGAATATTGAAGTAAAAACTTTTAATTACTTTCAGGAGCTGCGATCAATCCTGGATCTCATCCACGCCCGTCGCCAGGCCATCAAAGACGAGAAGATGCTGCACTTCAAGCCGCCAGCGAACCTGGTCTCCGTGCCTGAACTCCACCGGCATAGAGACGCCAATGTGGATAAGCATGAGAGGGAATTTATCATATTCAAAGGTACTACATACTTTTGTAGGCAACTGCCTCAGTGTGTCGAACTTTAATGCGGCGGCCGCGCTGGAGGCCCTGTGTTCGAATCCCGAGTCGGTCCGATGTAATTGTGTCTATGTTTTCAGTTGTGATAACACAGATACAGATCGGAGTTTGGAAGTTGGCGGTGTAATTACACCCTCGTGCCTCGGAAAGCACGTAAAGCCGTTGGTTCTGCGCCTGATCTCTCTATGAACGTTTCAGATTGCTGTCCCACCGAATTATGAGAATGAGGGATTAGAGCGTGCACCTGTGCTTGAGGGTATTACATTAATTTGCACAAAAACAGCATGTAAGACAAAATACTGAACGGTGTTGGTTCAAGTCTTACGTGGCACCTGTAATTTTTTGCTTATTAATTTACAAACATAAACATCCATAAACCTTATACCACCCATATCTGTATAAGGATTCTCAAGACAGCACGAGACTTTTCAACTTGAACCTCATCAAGAATAAGCCTTTTAATGACCTTGCGTTTGACCACAACGCAACTTGAATATCAATTGATATTTTCTTAATAGACCTTAGTTAAAAAAAACAAATCTGGTAGATTCCTTAATTGAACTTAAAATATCGATAGAAACAGTAAACAAGCGATACTTATGTGTAAATTTCATTGTTCTAGAAATTGATGGCAATGCCACGGAACAAGCAGATGACTTACCATTACCAGAGAACCGTCGGAAAACGATAAAGACCATTATAGAAGACGAAGTCAAAGTCCATCCTAAACTCCAAGCTGGCTTAATTGACAAAATAAAAGGCAACAAAGAAGACATTGTGAAGGAAGAGAAAGTGAAAATTGTGGAAGAAAATGACTTAAAAGATGATGAAAAAGTAAAAGAAGTAGACACTAAATACAATTTACAGGTACGGTTTTATAGCTTTTACCACAGATAATATAAAAATACTATTACAAAAGTAAGAGAAGAAGAGCGTTCAATTAATCACTTGATGGTGGTGATTTAGGAGCCAGATGTTAGCCAAGTCCAAACGATATATTGAGCTGCGGCGGAAAACCTCCGGGCTCCCGCAGCTCTGTCCGTCATCCTAACACGAGTGGGCGAGTCGCTGGTGTTTTAGTGGGTATGTCCCGAGGGAAGAGCCCCACACTACCTGAGTGCCCTGGGCAGGTCCAACCGACCCCCGTCGGTCGGCTGTGCATAAGGGGGTCTCGACGCAGAGACCCACGTCCTCCCGGCAGCCCCTAGGCTGGGAGGGCGGCATTTCACCAGCGTGAAAAAAAAAGTCCAAACGATATTGCGCTCAATCTTGATTCGGCAAAAAATTCTGCCCGTTCCACGAAACGAAATTTAGTTGTCCCTTACACAGTTTAATAGAATTACACGTGCTGACATGCATTAAACAAAAAAAAAACAGATAAGGATTTGTAAATTCTGATTTTATTGCTTTCACAGTCTCTACAATATTATTATGTATGTAGGTATGTATAGTTGTATAGAAACATTTTAATAGTTGTTCCTAGAAATAAATGTACGGCCTTGAAGAGTTTATTAGCCTATAGATACCGAAATCGGTTATATGTAACATTGACCTATAAGCTTTAGATACCCACGTTATCAATAGATGATTATCCGATCTTCTGTAATTACCAACATGGATTCAAGGCCACATAATATAATTACATTACTTCTATTACCTAATATGTACTCAATATGTATTCAAATTTGTTTTATCATGAGCAGATTATTGTAAATTATGAACCGGTTCTCGACTGGTAAAGAGTACCTATCAATGTTGATAACAATAATCTTTTCTAAAATTTCCATTGCAAATTATTTATGATGTTAGATTAAAATTTGATTGCATGCATTATATTGTTATCTCTAGCCTGTTAAAGTTTTAAAATATTACTTCAATTGCAACAAATATACAGTTAATTTAACGACTGATGTTAGGTATTATGTCCCCGCCAATAGATTTTATTAGCTAGATTTGCCCTCGCTTCCTTCGAAATTGGCACTAAAATATGAGACAGCACGTTGACCATAGATTTAAACGGGTGACTGTCGCTCAAAGGAGTCAATCGTTTTTGTATGGAGAGTTAGGCCCACATAAAATTTTAGCGTTAATTAACGAAATGGGTATCAATTTATTCCTTATAATCTCCAGATTATAGTGGTAACATTACTTTTTCATATTTTAACCGGAATCGTTAGAAATAAGATGTGAAAATATATATTAACCTCATAAACTAATCTGTCTAATTTGCTTTCCTGACTTTCAACGCCTGAACCGTAAAGACTTACACATAAGGGCGATTTTCCATTATGTTTTTCCTATGTATCTGAAGTAAAAGCAATTTATTATGACTAGTGGCCGCCTGTGGCTCTGTCCGCGTGGAATAAGTTTTTTGCACAAATAGTCTTAAACTATAGCTTAACATTTTTTAGTTTAAGCCTGGCTCGACTAATGGATAATCCAACGCAAAAATATTTTTTCAATTCGAACCAGCTGTTCGCGATAGTAGCGTGTTCAAACAAACAAACAAACTACAGCTTTTTCAAATTATATAGTAAAACCATGAATGACAGTTGACAGACAGAAGGTTTCTGACATTTGTATTCAGTTTTTAAATAAAATCAAAATCCGGCAATAGACTAGCATTGCGTTCCGTTATACGGATTTTTTTGTATTGTTTATTCAAATTATTTTATTTCATTAATTAAATGATTAAAAGTCACTACCAATCACCGCCTTAGACAAAAATGGGCATGAAAACCGTTCCAAAAGTAAATTGCGTCTCCTTTATGTTCGATTTTAAGTGTTTTATTTTAATTCTATTGATAAAAACCTTTTTTCCTTCAGTTATCTGTATGTCAGCCATTGTTTACTTATCTTTGGACAGATATTTTACGGATATAATCAAAACAAGGCTTTTTATTTTGGTTTTATGACTCCGGTTTCGTTTGAAATTCACTTCAATTGCAAAATTCATAAAAAAATGAATAAATTTTTAACATAGTTCTCTTTCTCTTAAACGTTACCGATTGTTGGTGGGCCCAAAAACAACTGTTTCCTTTTAGTGCCAATTTCCAAGTTTGACGAAGAAAAAACGAACGATTTAAATCTATCTCAATACTTCGACCCGCTCTGCAACTGGCACATTAATTTTAATCGACAGTCGCTTCTTATCGCAGTGACAGCATTTTGAATTATACGTCATGTCAAACAAAATAATACCACAGTTTTCTGGTGTCCCGACACCAGTTTTTGCCATTAATGATAATAATTGACAAAGAAAATTAGTGACATAAGCGTTTGTATGAAAATAGCCTTAACCTTGCAAAGAGGTTGCACGTTGAGAGAATAGCAATCAACTAAATTAAGAACGTGGACAGTTTATAATTCATTAACAGTCTGAAATAGTAGAAGGTAGGAACACAAGCTTTAAGTGATGTTGCTTTTCGATGATTATTATCTGATCGGTGTCTAGCAGTCAGGCAATTAGTATCTTAACTAGTCAAAGTTATAGGTATTTTCTTTTCATTTTATATCTCACCGAACCTGCTAAGAAAATAAACCAAATCCCTTATACATCATATACCGCATCTTAATAATGATAGCAAAGCCCTGCACAAATCGTTCAAACAATGATTCATTGTAGAATTCCTTAGGCATTAGACAAGGAGTGCCCTATTTATAATCATATAGCATTCGCGAATTGACTTTGAATCTTAATTGAAGCGAACCAAGCCCTTGAAGTATATGAGGCAACTGAGATTCTCAGTAGAGGCCGATTTATATGTTGCGAACTTTTGCATTGCAAATCATGCATGCCTTATAAAAACAGAGTTTTGTCCTAAAAATGTTATGGGTCGAAATAGTTTCTTAATACGCGCATATATAGCCGCAGTAAAATGAAATAGTTAGAACTTTTTCTATTACAATTTTGGAAAAGCCAATTTTTGTGAAACATAAAATGGAAATTAATTCTTCTTCTTCATTATCATCCATTGTTTACTAATTCCTTGATGAAAGCTTCATATGATAACCACCTCACCATTTTCCCCCTATTCTAGGTGGTAAGGATCAAATTGCTGCCCCCTAAAGCATGAAGATCCTATTTCTACCTCACCTACGATCTTCCCATAGTCTTGAGTTTTCATACGGTCTCCATGTTAGGAGATAGTTTTACCAAGAGTTGTCTTTTTTCGCAAAATGATCAGGCCACTGCCACTTCAGTTTTTATACTCTTTCGGCTACATCAGACCTTGCTCTTGATTTGAAACGTGTCAGTAAAACTGTATGTATTACCTGCTGAGCAAAAATCTTTACAAGTCAGTCGTAAAAAATCCCATGCGCAAAAACCCAACCCACTTAACCATACCTAATAGCCATTTTTGCGCATGCGCGTCGCGCAACAAATCGATCGGCGCGCATAAACGAACTCGAATGAGTTGCGCACGCGCCGATGACGTCACCCACTGATTAGATTCGGTAATTAGAGATTTCTCAGTAAATAGACTTGAATTGGTACGGTATTTGAAGTTAGTTAGGGACTTCTAAGAACTGATTGAGAGGAAAAATTTCGAGTGCTAGTTTCAAATGAGGTAAAAATAAGTTCGTACTTAGGTAGTTAGGTCGTTAAATTTCTCAGAACTTATAGATTTAGAAGAAAAGATGCGATAGCTGGAACTTACAAAATCCCTAGTAAAAATAAAACTTTACAACATATTTTGACAGAGCCGTTGATTTAGTGAAGTGATCCCGACCAAAGAACCGAGGGTGGTGGTTCACCAAAATTCAGCTAGGGACAAAAGTTTTATGTGATTAAAATAAGCGTTTTGTATTGGACGACGCTTGATGTAGTGCTCAAGAAGTTAACTGTTAGACCAAGAGGTCGCGGGTTCGATCCCCGCACAGGACAAACATTTGTGTGTATGAATATGCCTTGTTGTTCCGGTCCGGGTGTTATAATTATGTACATATCTGTCGGGTCATAAGTTCTGTCATAAACTTTTTAGGAAATTATTGATACACCTTTGGAGATATACATAAAAATTATATATGAAATGAAAGGTTATTTAATTTGCAATATAATTTTATCAACATCATTTGAAATATCCTCCTCCATTTTGGACAGATGCCTTTAATCTACGAAGACAGTCAGCCATCACTGCACGCACCATATTCATTCATCTTTCTTTCGCTGATTTGACCAGAAACGCTCGGAGAGACACCAAAGTTTGGTGAGGTTAAGTACCGACTTCCCCTTTAAATATTGGTATAACTTGTAATACCATCGGTTTAAACGTGGACTAGAAGAGAGCCGGTGTTCATGCCGGGTGAAGTCAATTCCGCGCGCCGTGAACCAGTATTTCGTGCTTCGGGCCAAATGAGTCGGTGTACAGTCCTGTTGGAATGTCGTATGTCTGTTCTTGATTATTATTTAAGATAAAGGTTGTACTACGCTTGGTAGGACATTATTTTGATACAGTACGGCCTTGATTTTCCCCCTTTTTATACCGAAAAACACCTCAGTTATGCCTGAATACGAGAGTCCAAGGCAAATCATGAATGAGTAAGAGTGAAGACTGCACTGGTCCCTCAAAATACACGTGCTTGCTTCTTCACTAATGTAGGCATATACTTTATCATTTTATTTGTGATAATTTAAACCTATCATTAAAAAAAAAGACATCCAAAAAAAGAATTTCGCAGTTTTTTTTTCCAGCGTGCCGTCGTAACAGAGCCCGAGATCTTTCCAGCTTAATTTTCTTTATACGATCATTTGAAAAAATCCGGTCTTCTAACGATAAGCACGTGGTTTCAGGTTTTAATTTAGCACTCTTTTTAGTTTGGTTCTGTTAAGCCACAGCTGGAGGGCTAGCGTTTTTTGTTTACGCACGGGATTTTTTTCGTTTGACGCCTTCACTGCTCTGATGACCGCTAGTGTTTCTAAAAGAGCAAGGTCTGCCGTTTCTTTTACGATTTTGAAATCTCGAGACTTCAGTGTATCTATTCATAGTACAATAAAAGAAATAAGACGCTTTTTTCAACTTTTGTACGAAATTGAAAATCACCTTCTATGCGTTACAACAGCGGTGCAACGGAAAACCCGTGACTCTATTGTCTTTGATCGTCCATTCCATATTCAAATATGTATAAAAATAATTAGTTCTTCTATTTCCGATATGTATAAATGTTCTATTTTTAAAATTGGTCGGAGAATTCCTGGTCGGTCTTCAAAACTCAAAATTATAAGGTTGTGACAGAACTTATGACCCGACTGTGTATTTATGTATTTTTGTATACCACTGTTGATTTTGATACGAGTATATGTAACACAAGTGCTTAAGCTACTTAACACGGAGTCAGATCAATGTAGGTATGTGATGTTGTAAGATTTTAAAGCACATGCTATCATCATCATCATTATCATCATCATCATCATCATCATCAGCCTATCGCAGTCCACTGCTGCACATGCTATAGTTTAGCTTAAAGTCCAAGTCTTATTTATTGTTTGATTTATTTGTTCTACAATAAAGCACACAACTTACCTTTTTAAATTTGATTTTAATCCACAATACACAATACCCAATTGCTCTGGTTCCCATCTCAACATTTGCCGAAATCAGTCTGCCTTCACTCGAACGTATCGTGCGCATAAAATATGCGTTTGATATTCTGCCCCAATTACTAATCTTGCCAAACATCCAGACCAGATCTAGATTTTACTTTGATCATATCGTAAATCAAAGGTTAGCACCAGGAAGTTGAATCAATCTAGTACTAAACTTTAGTCTCTAGATAGTCAGAACATGTTCGTCATGTTAGCCAAATGCTAAGTAACTATAGATAACTAGCAGCCGCCCGCATGGATTTGAGATCCTCTTTTTACAATAATGAGCCTTAGTTCTTTTTGAGGGTCTGAAGAGAAGAAGGTTTAGATTTTTTCATACGAAAGTTTTTTCCCGCTAACTCCCGTTCCCGTGGGAATTTTGCAATATCCTGTTGCAACTAAGCTTTAAGTTTACTAAGGTACCTGCATGCCAAATTTCAAGCGTCTAACTTTTTTTTAATTTGCCGCGCATTGCCTAATAGACTGCATTCCCAAGCATTAAATATATTAAAAAGAGAGAAATGAACAAATTATTTTGAATTTAGTTAAGCCATTATAAATGGCAACTGTTTCTTTACAGAGTTCAACAACAGTCCCATCAACAACAGTCGTACCATCAACAGTTGAACCAGACCAGAGCTCCATAGAAGTGTTCGAAGATGTGCTGAAGCGGCTCCAAGCTTTGGGGGGGAGGGGGAAGAAAGTACTCGCCAAGCTACATGAGACCATGGGGGTGGAATATAATGAGGTAACACACACTGGATTTCCCAAATATTCCTTAAAATTTTAATTTTCTTTATCTTTACCATGTACTATTAGATTGAACACGTCAAGGATGGCAAAATTACGAAAATAACTTCTCATTTTACATAAGACATATATTATATGGTTAGAATGTGGATTATGCTTTCATTAATTCATCTGAATTTGTAGTAGATAAAGTGTTAATAAAAAATTGGCCAAGTGCGAGTCGGACTCCCGCACTGAGGGTTCCGTACAAATTATATTTTTGACGTATTAAAAAAACTACTGAATATATTTCGTTCGAAACAATTTTCGTTGGTAGTTTTAATGGTACTGTACATTATATATTTATTTCAGTTTTATCATCCTCTTATTTTAGAAGTTAGAGGGGGGGGACACACTTTTTTCCACTTTGGGAGGGTCTGTCACGCAAAGTATTCACTTTAGAAAAAAGTGATATTAGAAACCTTAACATAATTTTTAAAGACCTATTCATAGATACCCCACACGTATATGTTCAATGAAAAAAAATATTTCGAGTTTCAGTTCTGACTATGGGGACCCCCCGCTTTTTTTATTTTTTTTCTATTTTCGTAGGAAAACCTTGTTGCGGTTCACAGAATACATCTACTCACCAAGTTTCAACAGTATAGTACTTATAGTTTCGGAAAAAAGAGGCTGTGACAGACTGGCGGACAGACAGACAGACAGACATGACGAATCTATAAGGGTTCCGTTTTTTTGCCATTTTGGCTACGGAACCCTAAAAATGGTTGAGTAATCGTTAACAAAATTAATTCTACATCAAAAATTATATGAAGCAAACTTATTGAGCATAGTTTACTAAATAACTAAAGAAAAAAAGGAGAGGTAGTGCTGAGTGGAACTTCCACTCGAATGAGCCGCTCGTATGGGGATATACCTCCATCTTACAGAAGACCAGAGTGAAGTGGCACTTCGTAACTTTTGAGCTGTTTCTGCTAGTGAGTAAGGTCGTCAGAGCTAAGTTGTAGAGGGTATGGGGTCTTAAAGGCAGGCAACGCATCTGCCACCCTTGTTCGGTTATTGATGCCCATGGGTACTGGTGTTCGTTTGCCTCCCTAACACATAAAAAACGAAATTAATCTATCATAACATGGTATACAAAAAAATTTAAGCATAGTATGCATTACTTGTTCTTTATGCAAATAGTTACTATAACTACGAAGCTATGAATACTAATACTAAGTTCAAGATTGACGGTCAATATCTGACCATAACTACTGATCTCAATATAGTAACACCATCAATCACATTGGAATTTTAATCTAAAACCAGATGGAAAGAGGCAATTCCCTTAACATAGTTGTTGGTAAGAGCCGGGACAAATATGTCGGCCACTTATGAGACCTGTTTAATATTGCCTTCGATGAATCTACAGTGATGTTCAGAATACGAAAGTACTAGTACATTTTGAAGCTTAAAGCTATTATTTTATAGGAAAAAGGTAGTGCTTTTAGGCTATTTCTTTATTTTAATGTGATAGGCAGGCAAACGAACAATCACCTGACCTCTGCTGCCAATCGACATCAACAACTGTACAAGGGTCGGAGATGCGTTGCCTACCTTTGAAATCCCTATAACCTCCCCAACTGAGCTCTGGCGTCCTTCCTCACCAGCAGGAATATAGCACAACAGTTACGAAGTACTATGGTCTTCTGTAGTTTAGATAGTTTAAGAACCGGCTCCTGATTTGAATACTGGGTTCGATTCCCGAACTGGGCAACTTAGTGTCGGCTTTTCAGAACAATCTACATTAGGCAACGAAAACATGATTTCAAATGATGGAGGCCTTTGCCCTGCAGTGGGACATTAATAGGCTGATACTTTACTTTACATAATTATTTCGTCATCAACACCCTGTAACCTGGTCATAAGCTGTCCCCTGAAGGTTGTGATTAAACCCATAGTCAACACACTGACACCGTGAATCACCTTTATTGTCCCACAGCATGACGAAATCCTATAATTATATTAAAATCAAGTCATCATTGCAATGATACATATTGTTTGTAATCACCACTCTTGGAATAGTAATTATCAGTTAAACCTCGTATAAGATCGTAAAACAGTATTGTATTATTAGTCGTGAATTAAACCATTAGTCAATCACGCTAGACATTTTATAGTTCAAATGAAGTCAAGTACAGTTCGCTATTTCTGAGTTCAATCCCAACTAATATTATATCCCAACTAATATTATAAATGCGAAAGTAACTCTGTCTGTCTGTCTGTCTGTTACGCTTTCCCGCTTAAACCTCGCAACCGATTATGATGAAATTTGGTATGTACAGACAATCTTTAGACCCTGAGACAGAACATAGGCTACTTTTTATTTCGAAAAAAAGAATTCCACGCGGACGGAGTCGCGGGCGGCCGCTAGTTAAACTATAAACTGTCAGTTTAAGTTATCGTTTCTATCATGTAACTTCGGTTGATACTTCCGTGGTCATGTGAAGCTCATAAAAAGTTTGAGAAAGGGCAAAATGAGTAAGAAATTCTCAATAAATAATCTTATTAATCTTATCGTTCAAAATAATATCTTTAAAAAATCTTTTGGTCGTCCCCAATTGAGCTCTTGATATTATACACACCGAGAGAAACTTAGGAAAATAGTTATGAATTGCCATTTCACTATGGGCTTAATCTTAGTGGCACTTCTCCAGACGAATTACTATTTTAAGGGAAGTTTCATTTTATCTTCTAACTATCTAAACTGAGAATCAGAATAAACAAGTTATATTTTTGATCCTATTTCATAAAAGATATAATAGTCGAATACTTTGGACTAACACTCCAATTACCCACCCCAAACTAAGGTCGAAGCTTGTACTATGGAAGCTAGGGAACGATACACATACTTAAATACTTTTATAAACATCCATGACTCGAGTACAAATGCCGATGTTCATCACACAAACATTTGACCATAGCGGGATTCAAACCCGCGACCCTTGGTTTTGTAGCCAGGGTCTCAAACTACTAACCCAACCGGCCAAAAGTGCCCGTAAAAGTGTGTGGTCACCAAAATTCAAATCTTCACATGAACCGCCGTTAATTCCATAGTCTAAATTCCTATGCATTTATGCACTATTTCTGCACACGATTGTACCGCAATGATTGCATCAATCAAACGGGAGTATCAGATGTCCTCTCGCCGAGCTAGGTCAAGTTGTCTCAAGCTCATAAACATACAATGCGGCACACCCATCCAGTCATTGCTGACCTTGCCGACCACAGGGTTAGCAGGTTAGAAGATCAGATTCTGAGAATTTGTGAACAGCGCCGTAAAGTGCACATATGTACAGGTATAAAGGAATAGAAATATTGACATATCTGTATAAAAAAAGTTAAAATGTCATTCCTACTGTTAGATCTGAATGTGTAACCATGCTCCAATCTGTCTGGTTACCCTCTATGGGTTACGAAGATCTGATGGCAGTCGCTTCACTGTAATAACCAGACCCGCCAAATCCTGGATCATGGTCAAAGCGGACACCGCATAGAAACGGGATAAACGCTAGGAAGAAGATCATCCCTACCAATGTTACAAATACGAAAGTCTGTCTGTCTGTTTCGCTTTCTCACTTAAACCTCCCAACCAATTTTGATGAAATTTGGCAAAGACAATCTTTAGACCATGAGAAAGAACATAGTTACTTTGACTGCGAAAAAAGGGATCTGAAATCCAAGCGGACGAAGTCGCGGGCGGCTGCTAGTAGTCAATAATCAGCATTATTTGCTTCAGCCAGCCTTCTAAAGTTAAAGTGGCGTAACTAACTAACATACATATATATAATATAATACCCTCTGGCCGTATTCGGCCATGGCGGCCGATCTTACGATCAGCCAGGTACGCAGGATATAATAGTGCACAAGTGAGTGCGCAAGCACAGGTGCACTCCCTATTCCTTCACTCTCATAATTCGGTGGGACAGCAATCTGACACGACCGTAGAGAGATCAGGCGCAGGACCAACGGCTTAACGTGCCTTCCGAAGCACGGAGGAGCTCGAGATGAAATTTTTCGGTCACCCATTCGATGACTGGCATCTGCGAACGTTGCTTAACTTTAGCAACCGCAGGCCAAGTGCGCTAACCACTGCGCCATCGAGCTCCTCATACATATAACACCCCTATTAAATCTATCTGTGATTTAATTCCTCCGATTGGTTGTAACGAGACGATATGGCTCACACCATGACCTTCGTTACAAGATGATTTGCAATGGCATAGAAACATGTGTTCCACGGCATAGATTTCAATCGATAGACATGCCCTCACCATACTACGACCCGGTCTAAAATTGGCACTAAAATTTTAAGTGACTGCCGCTTCATATCGCTGTAAAAGCATGTTGAAACATACGTCATGAAAAACAAAATAATGCCACTGTTTTCTTATGGCGGGGCATTAATAACGATTTGAGTCTATTTTTCACGGTTTATTAATAGCGACGAACATTTATTGAAACAGACACGTCCGGCCCGTATAAAAATACACATTACTCCGTCAATCGGGTTTTATATCGCAAGAAGACATACATAAACATACATTAGTGATAGTTCAGGGTTTCACGACATATGGCTTTTATGTGCATCGAGGGATACAGCGGGAAAATGGAAATAGAATGAAGGGCATTATAGCGCAAATAGGTTCAGACCAAAATTATGTATTAACGACGCATTTCTTAAAGTTTGTAGCACTGTAGAATGGTTAGGGTAACAGGTTGACAACTTAAACGTATTATGGTCAAAAATAAATGATATTTTTAGCAATTTTTTAAGTTAAGTAGTAACTTGTGATGAATTTAGTAACTAGATATAAAATGGAGGTTTGACCCCTTTAAGGGATAGTGGATAAGTCATAATTTTACAAGATAAAAAATAATGGTCCTTCGTGCCGGTTCAAACCTTGCATCAAATAGATGACATTATAGGAGTAGTTTCAAGAATCTATAGTAGATAGAACGTCAGAAAGTAAACCTCAACCTTTGGATTTTTACACCCTCACGACTTATCCACTATTCCTGAAAGGGGCCAACCAAACCTACTTTTTTATATCTAGTTCATCGCAAGTTTGGCGCAATCTATTTAATAGGAAATTTGTAACCATAAGTCACCAACCCTAATTCACCCAGACATTTTACGATGTCGTCTATACTATGTAAATACAAAATACCTAACTATTTGAAACGCTTCACAATGAAAAGTTATGGCCTTATGATCGTATTATGGTAAACACACAAGCACATCACACATCATCACACGTGCGCTATTCTCTCTTTATTAACCGTAACACCGTTTTTCATAGGCCGTAAACAATAAAAAGCGATTTAACACTAGTTATGATCAAAATGAAACTCCTGCCTGGTGGAACGAAAAATAATATGTCCATTTTGGCTACGAAAACACTTATAAATCCCTACTTATATTAATGCGAAAATAACTCTGTTCGTCGCAGCCAGCCGCTAGTCTTCAATAATGATCAAACCGTTAGGAAAAATCAGTTGGGAAGGGTATGGGGTTTATAAAGGCAGGCAACGCATCAGCGACCCTTGTAGGGTTGTTGACGTCCATGGGCAGCAGTGATAACCTACCATCAGGTGACACGCTTGTTTGCTTACCTCCCTAACACATAAAAAAACTTATTGATACTCGATTTATATACACGAGTTACATGAAGTTCTACTTCACTGTGGTCTTAAATTATTAAACGGCGGTGGTACTTCCCCAGACAAGTGGTTGATTTGAGAGAAAGTCTTACTATGTTTGCTGAAAATTATTCCTCATTACTGAGAGTCGTGATCATTGTATGAAATGAAACACGCAACAACTCTCGCGGCAACTTTAAACTATAAATGTGAATTTTGTTCCAGTTGTCGACAGAGAAGACATCAGACATAATGTCAGTGGTGACTGGCAGCGAGGAAGAACTGGACAGACTCAGGAATGTGCTTCTGGAAGCCATCGATGAGGCGAAGACCAAGACTCAAAGACATCGTAAGAATTATACTTTTCTTGGTTCTGCAAAGATGGATGTCTTGTGCTTGCTATTTATTGACAACTGACAAAAAAAAGACTTCATAGAATTCATTAGCAGCCTTGGTATGTTCACTAACCATGCAACAGGGCTTATGTTCTTGTACTTTTTTCAATCTTTTATTATCTCAATCGGAAGTCAAATCAGATGGTTTCCACTGATCCTATATACAGATTTTTATTGCACACTGGGTGAACTTATGGGTAGGATCTCTTCCAAAAATATTTGACTCAACCTGGTGACCTAAATCTGAGGCTTAATAATAAGCATTAACAGGTTGGACAGTTTTAAAATATTTGTATAATCTATATCTATACTTATAATAAATCTGTAGAGAGGTCAATTCTGTACATTAAATATATTTTCAAAATAACTACAGGGTGTGATCAGTGATCGATACTGATGCCAAATATACAATCAGCAAAATTTTTGTCTGTCTGTCTGTCTGTCTGTCTGTCTGTCTGTCTGTATGTTCCTTATAGAAACAAAAACTACTGGACGGATTTTGACGAAACTTGGTACAATTATTCTTCATACTCCTGGGCATATTATAGGATACTTTTCATCACGCTACAATCAACAGGAACAGCGTAGTAAAGGGAAATGTGGGAAAAACGGAAGAATTTTCTCCATTTCTTAAGCTTCAGTCGCGTGTGCAGCCCTAATGGTTAAAGTCACATAGAAATCATGTATGATGGAAATATTTTACATAAAATTGCCTAAAAAATATCCCCCAACAGCATATGTCTATCTTTTATGGTTGGCTCACAATAACACGTGTAACTTATGATCCAAATTGGTTTGCGCGCCAACGCGTTAAACTCAGGAACTACTGGTTCGAATTTGACAAAATATTTTGTGTTGATATTTTGAGTTCACTTACCATATTTTGTCGAGGTAGGCTTTAAGCTATCTATAGTAACACTGTGTGCGGAAACCGTAACCCACGCGGACGGAGTCGCTGGCGGCCGCTAGTGTTTCTTCTTTAAACTAAAGAGCTACGCTCTTGTCGTGTAGCTTCTTCCATTCTCTCCTGTTCCAGGCCAGTTCTTTGACTTCTTGATAAGACACGACGTTTACCTTCTCCTTTATTTGGCTCATATAGGTGATTCTTGGCCTACCTCTCCCTCTCGGTCTCGCTAGTGTTTACATAATAATAATTCCTCTGCAGAAAAACGTAGAGAGGCGATGGAAGCAGCCAGAGCGAAGAGAGAGCTGATGCTGGGCCAGATAGAACTAGAGAAACAGTTCAATGAGGACGACGAAGCGAGAGATTATGCAGCTGAAGAGGCAAGTATTCATCAACATCGTCAGCCTGTGACAATCTACTGCTAGATATAGGCCTTCCCCATGGTACTGGCTTTCCATAGATAACCCAGCTGGTCAGGCGGAATAGTGACCGCGGTAATGTGAACAGTACTTATACAGAGAAGTGTTCCCCCGAATTTTTTCACTTCAAATGATTTAAAATCGCAATTCTGAACTATGAAAGTTATTTTCTCTTCATCAGTCATCGAAACTATAGAAAGTTTATACACATAATTGGTTCCTGAAATCCTTATACTGCTAAACATAGGTCTCTCCAAATGCTAGCTACTTCACTCGACCCCTATAGAGATCAGAAGAACACATTTCATTTCAACTTTAATAAGTCTACTTGCCACCTCCAGGGCCTCCAACCAGACGAGTTCGCAGAACACCACGAAAAACTCAACGAGACGACAAGCATCGACATGAGCAACTCCGAATACTGGTCGTCCTTCTCGAGCAGCGAGGAAGCTCTGCTGGAGTGCGCGGGGCTGATCCTCAACCTGCCGCTGACGGCGCACCGCGCGTGCCGGCCCGCCGCCGCCGCTCAAGCTGCCCAGGCCGCCAGCAGGAACGCGCTCACTTACAGGTACCTACTGGTGCTGCCTCACTATATATAGCAACAAGGTTCCAGTAGATGGAGGCAACTGAGCAAACCGGTGACCTGGTAAGAAAGTAGCTAGCTATAATGCTTCAGAACCATTTGATCTGGAACTCCAATCAGCTTTAGGCCGCCATTTACAGGAGCCAACTTGTGCTGCCTTCCTGGCAAAACACTTGGACTCCAGTAGATTTAAGCAGGAATGCTAACGAGTGACCTGGTAAGATCTCATCGTCGCATAAAGATACTTGCGACTCTAATGTAGCTAGCTGATGCTGTCTCACTTTGACACAAAGCAGACAAACGTATTGCTAAGATTACCAGGTATCATCAGAATCTTACAGGTGTGTCTAAAAGGGTCTTCCGTCAACCGTCCATAGAACATGAGGTTTTCTAGCGCTCTAGCCTAGCAATCGCGGTCACCAGAATGCTCCTCTAGTCACGATCATAAGCTACACAAGCACTTTAGAGCGTCCTACCACGTGGCTGCAACTCGGAGTACTGGTCACTCTCGAGCACTGAGGAGGCGCTGCTGGAGTGCGCGGGGCTGATCCTCAACCTGCCGCTGACGGCGCACCGCGCGTGCCGGCCCGCCGCCGCCGCGCAGGCCGCGCAGGCCGCCAGCAGGAACGCACTCACTTACAGGTACCTACTGATGCTGCCTCTCTGTATATACCATCAAGACTCTAGTAACTGGAGGCAAGCTATCCCATCTTTAAAGCACCAGCGGAACCAGCAGGAATGCGCTCACTTACAGGTGACTGAGCTAGTGATACTATGTAGGATCTATGAGTCCACCTACAACCTGGTGCTGCCTTTCTGTATATAGCAACATGGCTACAGCAGATGGAGCAACTGAGCAAACGTGGGAAGACATCATCGTCGCATTAAGACCCTTGGGACTCCAATGCAGCTGGCTTCAGAGCCGCGAGTTAATAGTTCGGGATCCAATGATTCTACTACCAAAGACTCAGGAGCCAATACGTTCACTTGCTTGCTAGCTGATGCTGTCTCACTTTGACACACAAAGGAGACAAACGTATGGGTAAGTTACCAGGTACCATAAGAATCTAACAGGAGTGTCTAAAAGGGTCTTCCATCAACCGTCCATAGAACATGACGATTTCTAGCGCCCCAGCCTGGCAATCGCAGTCACCAGAATACTCCTCTAGTCACGATCATAAGCTACACAAGGAGCATAGAGCGTCCTACCACGTGGCTGCAACTCGGAGTACTGGTCACTCTCGAGCAGTGAGGAAGCGCTGCTGGAGTGCGCGGGGCTGATCCTCAACCTGCCGCTGACGGCGCACCGCGCGTGCCGGCCCGCCGCCGCCGCCGCTCAAGCTGCCCAGGCCGCCAGCAGGAATGCACTTACATACAGGTACCAACTGGTGCTGGCTCTGTATTTATAGCAACAAGGCTCCAGGAGATGAAGGCAACTGAGCAAACGAGTGACCTGGTAAGAAAATAGCTAGCTACAATACTTCAGAACCATTTGATCTGGAGACAATGGACCTCCAATCAGCTTCAGGCCGCCAGACGCAACGCGCTCACTTACAGGTGCATACCAACTGTTACTGCTTTCCTTGACATAGCACTTGGACTCTAGTAGATATAAGCAGGAGAGCAAACGAGTGACCTGGTAAGATCTCATCGTCGCATTAAGACACTGTCTTCCAACGATGCAGCTAGCTTTAGAGCCGCAAGCCAATCGTTCAGGATCCCATGATTCTTTTGCCAAAGACTCAGGAGGCCATACGTTCACTTGCTTGTTAGCTGATGCTGTCTTACTTTGATACACAAAGGAGACAAACGTATGGGTAAAATTACTAGAATCATCAGAATCTTACAGGAGTGTCTTAAAGGATCTTCCGTCAACCGTCCATAGAACATGACGTTTTCTAGTGCCCTAGCATGGCAATCGCGGACACCAGAATACTCCTCTAGTCACGATCATTAGCTACACAAGCACTTTAGAGCGTCCTACCACGTGGCTGCAACTCGGAGTACTGGTCACTCTCGAGCAGCGAGGAAGCTCTGCTGGAGTGCGCGGGGCTGATCCTCAACCTGCCGCTGACGGCGCACCGCGCGTGCCGGCCCGCCGCCGCCGCGCAGGCCGCGCAGGCCGCCAGCAGGAACGCCCTTACATACAGGTGACTTAGCTGGTGATTCTGTCTGTGATTCCACCAACAAACTAGGTGTGCCTTCCTGTATATAGGAACTAGGCTCCAAGCGATAGAGGCAACTGAGCAATACAGGTGACTTAGCTGGCGACCTTTAAGAATATAGCAACTGGGCTTCAGTAGATGGAGGCAACTGAGCAAACTAAGAGGCTAAAGGCTCTTGCAATAGATGCAGCGTCTTCTCCGTCGCTAGCTACAAGGCTTTAGCTCCATTGGATATGGAGCTAATGGACATCGGATCAGTAGCTCCCATTGGCTCTGAAGACAGCATGAAATCTTTTGGTAAATCATAATAAGTAGTGTCTTACATGGTCTAGAGCACATGATACCTACCAGCTTGGTGCCTGACAATCGCGGACACCAGAATACTCCTCTAGTCACGATCATAAGCTACACAAGGAGTTTAGAGCGTCCTATCACGTGGCTGCAACTCGGAGAACTGGTCCCTCTCGAGCAGCGAGGAAGCTCTGCTGGAGTGCGCGGGGCTGATCCTCAACCTGCCGCTGACGGCGCACCGCGCGTGCCGGCCCGCCGCCGCCGCGCAGGCCGCGCAGGCCGCCAGCAGGAACGCGCTCACTTACAGGTACCAGCTGATGCTGCCTCTCTATATATAGCAACTGGGATCCAGTAGGTGGAGGCAACTGAGCAAACGGGTGACCTGGTAAGATGTGATCGTCCCCATAAGACACTTGCGATAAGGCAGCAAGCTTTAGAGCCGCAAGCCAATCATTCGGGATCCAATGATTCTACTGCCAAAGACGCAGGAGTCAATACGCTCACTTGCTTGCTAGCTGATTCTATCGCACTTTGACACATTAAGGAGACAAACGTACTGGCAAAATTACCAGCTATCATCAGAATCTTACAGGAGTGTCTAATAGGAAATTCAGCAAACCATCCATAGAACATGACATGACATGACATGATAGAACATTTACTAGCACCATAGTCTAGTAATCGCGGACACCAGAATACTAGGGGTATTCTGGTGTCCGCGATCATAAGCTACACATCTTAGAGCGTCGTATCATGTGGCTGCAACTCGCAGTACTGGTCACTCTCGAGCAGCGAGGAAGCTCTGCTGGAGTGCGCGGGGCTGATCCTCAACCTGCCGCTGACGGCGCACCGCGCGTGCCGGCCCGCCGCCGCCGCGCAGGCCGCGCAGGCCGCCAGCAGGAACGCACTCACTTACAGGTACCACAGCTAGTGATTCTGTCTATGAGTCCATCTACAAACGGGTGCTGCCTTACTGTATATAGCAACTAGGCTTCAGGAGATGGAGCCTGGCGATCGAAACGAGTCACCTGATAAGATCTCAATCTCGCATTAAGACACTTGGGACTCCAATGCAGCTGGCTTCAGAGCCGCAAGCCAATAGTTCGGGATCCAATGATTCTATTTCCAAAGACTCAGGAGCCAATACGCTCACTTGCTTGCTAGCTGATGCTGTCTCACTTTGATACTGAAAGCAGACAAACGTATTGCTAAGATTACCAGGTATCATCAGAATCTTACAGGTGTGTCTAAAAGGGTCTTCCGTCAACCGTCCATAGAACATGAGGTTTTCTAGCGCTCTAGCCTAGCAATCGCGGTCACCAGAATACTCCTCTAGTCACGATTATAAGCTACACATCATAGAGCGTCCTACCACGTGGCTGCAACTCGCAGTACTGGTCACTCTCGAGCAGCGAGGAGGCGCTGCTGGAGTGCGCGGGGCTGATCCTCAACCTGCCGCTGACGGCGCACCGCGCGTGCCGGCCCGCCGCCGCCGCGCAGGCCGCGCAGGCCGCCAGCAGGAACGCGCTCACTTACAGGTGACTTAGCTGGTGATTCTGTCTATGAGTCCACCCACAAATGGGTGCTGGCTGCCTCACTATATATAGAAACTAGGCTTCAGGAGATGGAGGCAGGTGATCGAAACGAGTCACCTGGTAAGATCCCAATGTCGCATTAAGACACTGTCTTGCGACAATGCAGATAGCTTAGAGCCGCAAGCCAATCGTTCAGGATCCCATGATTCTGTTGCCAAAGACTCAGGAGGCCATACGTTCTCTTGCTTGCTAGCTGATGCTGTCTCACTTTGACACACAAAGGAGACAAACGTATGGGTAAGTTACCAGGTACCATAAGAATCTAACAGGAGTGTCTAAAAGGGTCTTCCATCAACCGTCCATAGAACATGACGATTTCTAGCGCCCCAGCCTGGCAATCGCAGTCACCAGAATACTCCTCTAGTCACGATCATAAGCTACACAAGGAGCATAGAGCGTCCTACCACGTGGCTGCAACTCGGAGTACTGGTCACTCTCGAGCAGCGAGGAAGCTCTGCTGGAGTGCGCGGGGCTGATCCTCAACCTGCCGCTGACGGCGCACCGCGCGTGCCGGCCCCCCGCCGCCGCGCAGGCCGCGCAGGCCGCCAGCAGGAACGCCCTTACATACAGGTGACTGAGCTGATGATACTATATAAGATATAGATCTTATATAGTATGGACTATAGAGTCCACCTACAAACTGGTGCCGCCTTACTGTATATAGCAACTAAGCTTCAGGAGATGGAGGCAGGCGATCGAAACGAGTCACCTGGTAAGATCTCAACCTCGCATTAAGACACTTGGGACTCCAATGCAGCTGGTTTCAGAGCCGCAAGCCAATCATTCGGGATTTAATGATTCTATTGCCAAAGACCAAGGAGGCAATACGCTCACTTGCTTGCTAGCTGATGCAAACATACTTGCAACTTAAAGGAGACAAACGTAAGGATAAAATTACCAGTTATCGTAAGAATCTTACAGGAGTGTCTTAAAGGGTCTTCCGTCAACCGCCCATAAACATTTTGGCTAGTGTCCTAGCCTGGCAATCGCGGACACCAGAATACTCCTCTAGTCACGGTCATAAGCTACACATCTTAGAGCGTTTTACCATGTGGCTGCAACTCGTAGTACTAGTCACTCTCGAGCAGCGAGGAGGCGCTGCTGGAGTGCGCGGGGCTGATCCTCAACCTGCCGCTGACGGCGCACCGCGCGTGCCGGCCCGCCGCCGCCGCGCAGGCCGCGCAGGCCGCCAGCAGGAACGCCCTTACATACAGGTACCTACCTACTGTTACTGCTTTCCTGGACATAGCACTTGGACTCCAGTAGATATAAGCGGGAGAGCAAATGAGCAACCTGGTAAGATCCCAATGTCGCATTAAGACACTGTCTTGCGACGATGCAGCTGGCTTCAGAGCAGCAAGCCAATAGTTCGGTATTCAATAATTCTACTGGCAAAGACTCAGGAGCCAATACGTTCAATTGCTTGCTAGCTGATGCAAACTTACTTTGCAACTTAAAGGAGACAAACGTAAGGATAAAATTACCAGTTATCATAAGAATCTTACAGGAGTGTCTTAAAGAGTCTTCCGTCAACCGTCCATATAACATGACGTTTTCTAGCGCTCTAGCCTAGCAATCGTGGACACCAGAATGCTCCTCTAGACACGATCATAAGCTAGACAAGGACTTTAGAGCGTCCTATCATGTGGCTGCAACTCGGAGTACTGGTCACTCTCGAGCAGCGAGGAGGCGCTGCTGGAGTGCGCGGGGCTGATCCTCAACCTGCCGCTGACGGCGCACCGCGCGTGCCGGCCCGCCGCCGCCGCGCAGGCCGCGCAGGCCGCCAGCAGGAATGCGCTCACTTACAGGTGACTGAGCTAGAAATACTATGTAGGATATATGAGTCCACCTACAAACTGATGCTGCATTTCTGTATATAGCAACATGGCTACAGCAGATGGAGCAACTGAGCAAACGAGTGACCTGGTAAGATCTCATCCTCACATTAACGCACTTGGGCTCCAATGCAACTGGCTTCAGAGCCACAAGCCAATAGTTCGGGATCCAATGATACTACTACCAAAGACTCAGGAGTCAATACGCTCACTTGCTTGCTAGCTGATGCTGTCTCACTTTGACACACAAAGGAGACAAAAGTATGGGTAAGTTACCAGGCATCATCAGAACCTTACAGAAATGACTGAAATGGTCTTCCAGCAACCGTCCACAAAACATGACGTTTTCTAGCGCTCTAGGCTAGCAATTGCGGACACCAGAAAACTCCTCTAGTCACGATCATAAGCTACACAAGGAGCTTAGAGCGTCCTACCATGTGACTGCAACTCGGAGTACTGGTCACTCTCGAGCAGTGAGGAAGCTCTGCTGGAGTGCGCGGGGCTGATCCTCAACCTGCCGCTGACGGCGCACCGCGCGTGCCGGCCCGCCGCCGCCGCGCAGGCCGCGCAGGCCGCCAGCAGGAATGCTCTTACATACAGGTACTAACTGATGCTTCTTCTCTGTATATAGCATCAAGACTGTAGCTTTGGAGGAGGCAAGAGACCAATAAATTCCAAGACACTAGTAAATGGATGCAAGCGACCAAAAAATTCACCTGGTACGTCCCCATCATCATTATCAGCCTATCGCAGTCCACTGCTGGACATAGGCCTCTCCTAGGGCTCTTCACCTAGCAAGTCCCCATCGTCAATGAAAGACAGCTGGTCCACTGGTTTTGAAGCCATTGGAGCTAGAGCTAGCGTGAAAGAATCGGAGCCAATAGATCTGTTACGAATGGCTCCCAAGCTAGGTTGGAGTTTCCAGGTAAATCATCACTTTAGGTGTCTAACATTGTATTTTGTCAAGTGTTCAAAGATCATGATTCTTCCAAGCGATCTAGCTTAGTAAGCCCGGAGTAGATGAGTGACCGTAAGACATTATCATCACCTAAAAACACTTGCAACAGATGTAGCGTCTTCTCCGTAGCTAGCTAAAATAGTTTAGAACCATAGGAAGATGCAGCTTCTCTACATCGTTGTTTATGCTCTTAATTTCGCTTCTTCTGACTGGTCCCATCAAATAACTAAGTCAAAAGAAAGTATAGCTTCTCTTGAAATATTTAACATCCTTTAACATGAAATGGATGTTTCAATCTGTCAGATGGTTGATCATTAAGCGCGACTACCGTTTACAAAATTTCTCTAGAAGTATTAACATTTCCCATCTTCCCCAGAGTCCCATCGAACGGCTACTACTTCTTCGTGTTCAACTCTGAGAACGAGGTGCACCCCAACTTCATCAGGGCTCGGTTCGACCTTCAGAAGACGAGGTACGACGTCGCTCGGACCGTGCTGCGCGAGTGCCGGAATACCACTGAGAAATGCGAACTGCCGTTGGATTTGTTTTCTGATCAGAAGGTGAGTTAATTTATTTTTAAGATATAAAGAAGGAAAGAAAGAAAAATGTTTTTGCTGAGTGTACAATACAAAAACATAAAAAGGCACTGCATTGCTTTTTATGAGAAATTTACATTTATTTATCTGTTTTAAACCAATTACTATTTACAAGACATTTCTTAGGAAGCAGACGGGAAATGCTTAAAAATAATTATTTTTAACCAACTATAGTCAACTTCCTCATTTGACAGAATTGGCCATACCAGATAAGGTATTACGAGCTTATTAAGAGTGGATGGTAAATAATTTCTTTATATTATTTGTTTTGCTTGTGTTATATGTAAGATTCTGTTTTCTCCCGTGGCACCCGCACGGAGAATCCATGGATAGCTAAGAAGTTCGTCTCTTACTAATTCGATTTCCACCTTCGATTTCTACATTACGCGAGTTGAATATTGCTTGTTATTTCAGTAAATAAGAAAGAAAGAAAGAAAATAAGTATATTCCAAAGGAAAAGTATCAAATCAGTAATTTGGAACAAACATCACATTCCTGACCAGGAGCACCTAGAACTTTAATCGTTTGCTAACTTTAAATGTAACACAGCATTACTACCAAATACGTGACATTCCCTATCTGTTTTTGTTATCATTTTTAAAATGAAAACCTTGGATATTTTGTTGTTTCGAGGCTCTACTGACAAATATCTTTCTCCACAGGTGGTGCTAGAAGTTCCCCTCAGCAACAACGATTCCCTTTGGAATGAGGAGTTCATGATCATATCGGAATGTGAACCCCGGACTTCGCTCTACCTGGTCTGTGTGATAGCTGTGCCGATACTCATCATGATGTTTGCCTTCCAATGACCTAAGGGAGTATACAAGGAAAAATATATTTAAGTACATCCATGTACTTATGCCAAGCCGTCGGTGAATTCATACATTAAGGTATTTAAAAGGACAGTATCAATCAATCAAACCAAACTAAGGCTCGTATTAGTAAATCGCTCTCAACTCTGAGACCGATCTTGAGATGCTATTCTTATATAAAACAGCATATCAAGCTCAGAGTTGAGAGCGATTTATTAATACCAGCCCTAGTGATGTTAGATCGAAATTTTGAGATCCTGTGTTTGATTCCTGGGTCAAGGAAACAGTTTTTGAAAACCCTACAGAGGGACTATTTATAGATTAACATAAATATTACAAGGTAGCACTCGTTATTATAGCACATTCATTAATATTTTAAAAACAAATGAGTAAGTCAACAATTGGACAGGTTAGAAGGCATTTTTGAATTAAGTATGCTGAAAGTTTAACGAAAACCAAATGGACAAAAAAGACATTATTAATAGGAAACATTTAAACACTACATTTATTCACAATTTGGTTTAAAAAAAAAAACAAATTGATAAGTACTAAATTACACAACAAATGGGTAAAAAGAGGGATTTCTGTAAAAATATTAAATGATTATAGGCACTAAGTTACCCAAGATATGGGTAAAAAGGGGGAATTATATGTCAAAGTTATTCATCTAAGTAAACAGTTTTACTAACATAGAAACCTACATACAAAGTTAGGTCAAAGGGAAATTCCAAAGTGCCTAGGTACTATCAAGTGATTATAATAGTGCCTAAATACATTTTAGCATAGGTTAAGTAAATATTTAGTTGTTATATTTAATATGCTAAGGATGTTTATCTTAATGTATTGTTATAACATATTACAACTTATTGTTTATTATTAGTTCAATGTTTAGAAATGCTAGTTATTTTAATATTTTGTAAGTCTATGGTGTCTGATTTCAAAACGACTGTACTTTAAAATAGTATATCCGATTGAGTATCATACGAATGTTTGTATGAGAGTAATTTTACCTATGGATTATTTGCCTGCCTTGTTCCCAGTTTATCTGGGTACGCAATACGCTGACTTCTTCCAAACAGGACCCCATACCCTCCCCAACTGAGCTCTGGCAACCTTACTCACCAGCAGAAACATAGCACAACAGTTACGAAGTGCTACTTCACTGTGGTCTTCTGTCAGGTGGAGGTACTTCCCCAGACGAGCAGCTTATTCAAGTGGAAGTTCCATTAACTCTACCTCATTCACAACTTTTGCACTCATGTCATAACTAATTTTTACTATTAAAAAACAAAATTAAATGGCGAACGATAAATACAGGAGAACGCTGCTGCCCACCTCACAGAAATGTCTCGCTTCTTACGACACCCACGGGAAGAAATGGGGTAGTACTATTTAATGCTGGTACAATACGGCAAAATATATAAATGCCTTGGACTACACACCAATTGCCTAGCCCCAAACTAAGCTCGAAGCTTGGTTGGATGCTAGGGAACGGATAGACATACTTAAATACTTTTATAAACATCCATGACTCGAGTACAAATGTCGATTTGCCTCTAGCGGGATTCGATCCCGCGACCCTTAGTCTTGTAGCCAGGGTCACTGACCATCAATGGTGACTAAAAATAAGCATTAGTTATAAGTAATAGGACATCATTATCACTACATAGTATAAAATATAGCCGCTTTCAACTGTCTATCCGTACGTATGCTTAAATCTTCAAAACTACGCGTACGATTTTCATTCGTTTTTTTTTAACAGATAGAGTGATTCGAGGTGATCATTTATGTGTACATACATGCAACACAGTAGAGGAACACTGATATATTTTGTTGCACCTGTGCGAAATCGGGACGCATTACTAGTCTAGACGAGAATAAATATTACCTAACATCGCGCAGACACAAAGTAAGTACTTGACGGTCATAGGCGCAAAAAATCCTTGTTTTTAATTTCACAGACACGAGTTAGTGGTGACACAATGAACTAGTATATTCAAAGACACACCTAATACTTATTTGCTATGCTGACATTCAATGTTAGAATGTAACGGAGCCAAAATAACATAGTCTATAAACTATTTATTTATTGTTTGGTAAATTAAGAACCACTCGACCGAGTTTGTGCAAACTTCAGATAAACCTCCCGATGTAATGTTACCATTGAATAAAACAGGAATTTTGAATACGCGGGTAAAGCGGCGGGAAAAATCTAGTATTATATAAATAACATTTCTTTATCTCGACAAAAATCGTGATTTTTATAGGGAATACATCGTACCCAGTCGGTAATCGCAGAAAAATACGTATGTGAGTAATAAGGTTTTTCTCTTTTCAAGTTTCAGTTTTAATTTTTTTCATTCTTGCGATTCAGTAAGTCCTTTTTCATATAATATTTCATAACATATCAGTTTTCAAACTATTATCCTATGCATCGAACAGACTGCAATCTAAACTAACTGAACCGGAAACCGAACCAGGAACATTTAGTGAGCGCTACGCCCCACTGAGTAGGCGAGGCCGATCAAAATAGAACTTCAATACAAGCACTAACAATTCTTGACCTATGTATATAGTATTCTATGCGGAGGTCAAATCAAATCGTTCTATTGAATTAATTAGATAAGTAATAAATTAAAATAAATCTGCCGCAAAAGCGCCGTGGTAAGTTTCGCCTTTAAAGTTTTTTAATTGTATTCCGCGTAGTAAAAAAACACTCAAAAATTGGTCCTGCGTTTTGTCTGTTCGTTCTTGGGGGTCGTCCATTTACCAAGTGATCCTTTTATTAAATTTTAACCCCCTCTCCCCGTTGGTGACACATGATGAGGTTCAAGACTAATAATAATAAATAATAATACCCTCCGGCCGTATTCGACCATGACGGCCGACCTTATGATCAGCCAGGTACGCAGGATATAATATTATAGTGCACAAGTGAGTGCGCAAGCACAGGTGGACTCCATATTCCCTTACTCTTATAATTCGGTGGGACAGCAATCTGACTCGACCGTAGAGAGATCAGGCGCAGGACCAACGGCTTAACGTGCCTTCCGAAGCACGGAGGAGCTCAAGATGAAATTTTTTGGTCACCCATCCGATGAATGGCGTCTGCGAACGTTGCTTAACTTCAGCAACCGCATGCCGAGTGCGCTTACCACTGCGCCATCGAGCTCCAATTTGGTTCAAGACTACCCGGCCCCTTGTAAGATAGCTGTCACACCGAATAATAAGAATAAAATAGAATTAGACAGATTGGTTTATTAGACGTTAGAGACGCTGACCACAAAACCTAAGACATCAGGTTCGAATCCCGCTAGGGGCAAATGTTTTTATAATGAACATCGGCATTCGTACTCAACTCATGCACGTTTTTAAAAGCATTTATGTATGTCTATCTGTTCCCTAGCATCCACAGTTCAAGCTTCCAGCTTAGTATCGACCTAGGCTTCAACTATTAAGTCCCACTTTGTTCGTTTGTCTACCAACTGACATTGACATTAAATTGGAACTGCCTCCGTGGTTTAGTGGTTAGAGCGCTGTGCTCAAGAACTACAAACTCGGAGGTCGTGGGTTCGAATCCCGCGGGGAACACTCACTTTGTGTTGGTTTTCCCAGTTTGGTTAGGACATTGCAGGCTTGAATCACCTGATTGTCCGATAAGAATGATGATTCCGTGCTTCGGAAGGCACGTTAAGCCGTTGGTCCCGACTATGATCCAAATTGTCTGGTTTCCCTTGTGGTTACGGAGGTCAGACGACAGTCGCTCCATTGTAATAACCAGGCAAGTCAATTCAGGATCATAGTCGCAGCGTACCCTGGGCTCCAAGGCAAAGTCCGAGGATGCAACCGGGAGAGGCGCTAGGATGATGATGATGACATTGACATTAAAGTAATATCATGTTATCTGCAAAATCTTAACTCAATAATATTGATGTAGTATATCAATACATAGTATAAAACAATGTCGCTTTCGCTGTATGTCCGTATGTATGCTTAGATCTTTAAAACTACGCAACGGATTTTGACGCGGTTTTTTTTAATAGATAGAGTGATTCTTAAGGAAGGTTTGTATGTATAATACATGTACATAAGTAAGTACCACGGGCGTAGCCGGGGCGGGCAGCTAGTCAATAATATATCATAGTTGCTATGTTTATCAAACACTCTGCACTGTTGATTTATAGTCGATAGATTATGCAAACCGGTAGATTTTAAATTCAGTAGTTATTTTGTGACATCATGTCCTAGTATGGATATTACGTTCAAGGGTAAGGTACCGTACGACGTTTTCTGCACATTATAAGGTCAAAGGCATAATGTATATTTATCAGAATGCAGCGAAATATAATTTAATAAAATAAATACATCTATACTAATATAATAAAGCTGAAGAGTTTGTTTGTTTGAAATCAGGAACTACTGGACCGATTTGAAAAAATATTTTTGTGTTGGATAGTTCATTTGACGGCCGCTAGTTATCAATAAAAAAATAAATATAAACAAAGCTCGTTCTATGGATGCTAGGGAACAGATAGACATACTATACTTTTATAAACATCCATGATTCGGGTGTGTGCCAGTAGTCCATCTAGCCTTTATCCCTTTGGGGGAAAAATTGAACTTTTTGCCCATATTCATCACACAAACGTTTTCCCCACGCGGGATTCGAACCCTATCAAACCCTTTTTTTCGTCAGCAAAGCGTCCAGTCTAATTTTGTCCAATCAAAACCTCAGCTACATCTCACAAGTAGGTAAATAAGTAACCTTTGATATGTCACAAGTTTATTTGCATCTTATTTATAACTACTAGTGGTAATAATTCTACTAGGCCGGCAATAAAACTTAGACTAATTTACGATATGCACGTCAGTTTAGTATCGAATGTCGCAAACATAGATGTATGTATGTTAATTTATGTTATAAATAGTAATATGTAATACCACTGTTGGTATTGAGATCTGTGACACAAGTGCTTAAGCTACGTATCACGGACTCAGGTGAAACATTTTCGGTCCGAACCTGTATTCGAACCTTGGACCATTGGTGCTTTAAGCTCGACCCACCTCGCTATGGAGGCAATTTTACTATCGACCCATTAAAATTATTATAAAAATGAAAATTCTTGAATGCAACCTAATTAGTAGCGAATGTTAATCACTATATTAAACGAATTGGACCAATCAAATCATCAATTTCGAACATCTATTAATCAAAATGTCGTTAATGTTTAAAACATTTCCGTAAATCAGGTAAAAATGTTACAAAAAATCTAAAATGACGATTTATGAAAATTATAAATATTATACGCAGTTAAAGTTGATTAAAAGTTTATTATATCAGAGATATCTAATTAAAATGTAAATTAATTGTGATCTATATGTGAGTTTGGACAGGCCCGTTTGTCTAGTGGTTAGAGACCTGTCCATAAAAAACCGAGGGCCCCGGTTCAAATCCCTCTTTGCAAAGGTTTGTGTGATAGTTAATGAAGGCAAGGATGTTTATAATATTAGTTATTTCGGTATTTCTTAGTGAAGCCATGTGCAAAAATGTATGCTTGAATTACAATATTACATTCCTTCAACATCAAACTAGTTAAATATACTATCTTTAAATGAGGTCAATGAAATAAAACTAAAACGAATGCATGTGATAATACAGTAATGACTAAAATACAAAAATCTTAATTATGGTAAAGAATGATAACTTTCAGATTAAAAAAATAAATTCTAAATCTTATTCATAATATCATTAATTAAATAATTTACATACGAGTACGTATCGTTGCATCCAGAAATGTTTTCCGCTTTCATCAAATGTTAAGTTTTGAATGAACAATTTGTTTCCATCATATTTTAGGGGTCGCGAATTAGAATTGTATTATTTATTATATTATAATTAATCACCCCTTAAAATATTCAACGTATTTTAATGAATCGCAGTTCATTTGTATATATTTTTTGTGTCATAATTAATTAGTTGCAGAATTATTTACATGTCTATTTTCATTCAAGGTATTTGTTTCGTATAAAATGTCAATTCGTTTGTTTTAAATTATGAGTCGAGTTATGTTTTTACAAGTTTCTTAATTCACACAAATGTACACTCATGTCATTACAACCTTATGCATAGTTAAGGCAAGAAATAATAGGTATGTGTTGCCAAAATCGGTTTAAGCGTTTTCTAGTGTTCACAGGAAGTAGGAACTCATTAATTTTTATCGAATTATATAATACATTCTCCATTCAAATTTAAAACCTAAATACACCAACAGTTCGCCTTTATTTAGTAGAAATATTTAAATTGGTTCATTATTATGTTCGTTTTAAACAGGATATAGCTTATTATACATTTTTCTAATAGTCGGCCTATGCAAAATCGCATACCTACATTTTAAAGGCAATTTGAATGTATTTTTTGCGTAAATTGGTTAACTGTAGTATCACAGTTCGGTCAAATAACGGATGATGATAATAGATAATGTCAATTTTATGTACTATGTTTGCTTGCTGCTTTACGACAATCGGTTTTACCTATAATGAATCTAAATCACTACATAGTATAAAACAAAGTCGCTTTTTCTGTCCCTATGTGTGTTGTATGTCCCTATGAACGCTTAAATCTTTAAAACTACGCAACAGATTTTGATGCGGTTTTTTTTAATAGATAGAGTAACTCATGAGGAAGGTTTTTATGTATAATATCATCCATTAAATAGTGGACAAGTACCACGGGCGAAGCCGGGGCGGGCCGCTTGTATGTATATAAAGGAGAAACTGATTGGCTGACATATCAACCCACAGGTACCGTAGAGGTGCACTAAGATAGTCATTCCCGAAATTCCCACGGGAACTAAGAGGGATTTTTTTTTGTATGCAAAATCTAAATTCTAAATCTCAACCGATGTTGATGAAAATTGGCACAGACAATCTTAAACCCTAAGAAAGAGCATAGATCTATTATTGCGAAATAAGAATAAATTAATAAATTCCATGGACTGAATATGGGCAAACTAATCCCCGAACTTCAAAGTAAGCTAAAAACCAATGGCCATCTTAAAATTTAAGATACTTATCTAATTCCTGTTTCTTCCCGGTGGGTATTGTAAGAAGCGCCGAAAGGACATTTCGGGAGGTCTCAAGAACTCAATTTGAGATGGTATGAGGTGTTAAATGCAGGCAAAACATCAACCCTTGTTGGATTGTTGAATTGATGATACCCATGGTGATCACTTAGGTACTATCAGACATAGATTTAATTAAATCTATAGATTTGCCCTCATTTACTCCGAAATTGGTACTAAAATAAGAGCGAGACAGCACGTTCACCATTGATTTAATTAAACGGATGACTATCAACGTCCTGTCTCGATGTATTAAGCGACTTAGCCGCTCTTAAAATGAAAAACGGCCTGGTGAGACTATGATGATTTTTTTTAAAATACATACATCAATATTTCGATTAACAGGAAATTGGTCAAGCTTTGTAGATTTCAAGCATGGAAACCGCACGTACAATCAATATTATGTTTTATACTTGCAAGTTCATTAATAAATTTCGAATGTAACTTAAAAGATATCGAATATTGTATAATTATAAATGTATTCTTAAGTTTTATTTTAACCAATATCTTTATTATTATTAATTTACTGTCAAAAAACGGGACCTAACGAAATATTAATGTTTTGATTGTGTTACAGAAATCGTGGTTTTAATATTTTGTATATTTCGTAATGCAAACAAATCTTCTAATAATTGTACTAAATAGAATGTTTAGTCCCAGTATTATGTTTATTTTATGTCTATGATATAGTGTAACAAAATCTACTGCAAATATTTTAAGGACAAACTATTCAGTGAAAATGTAATCAATTCAGAAAGAAGAGATTGACTTTTTATTATTTGAATTTATTACATTTCCACTTGACAATTTGCCCTTAAAATATTCGAAGTATATTTAGTTACACCTTATATACCTATTGTAACATAATAAACATACATATATGCCATATTTTTATATATACGAGGCTGTTGTTGTGATACTAGTCATAATTCAAGTTATTGATACATTTCTAAGTATTGTTATAGATAAAAGCAACTGTTTAAATACTTATTATCTTTTATTTACCTCCTAATGCTGTCACCTGTTGGGCCTTTGCAAAAAAATGGGTTGTGTTCATAACTTAAAAGGTTTACAGAATAACTAAGATAATTGAGTCAAAATTTATAAGATTAAAAGTTTTAAAAAGGAATATTACTCGTAGTAAAAAATATCAAATTTTTACACATGGTCGGAAAGAACAAAACAAAAAATCGTGTTAAAATATATTTATTTACATTGGCATTTGTTTAGTATAGAATGATCAAGATAATAACAAAGTGATTTTTATTACAGAAATGCTGCGTGTTTTAAACATAAAGATAATTCATAAAAATAATTAACATAGTGAAACAACTAAATAAATATCTCTTAACAATACAAAAGTGTTGACGTGCAAAAGTAATAATATGCATCTATTTGCAGTTAAATGCTGTTTTCTTATGGTACAAGCAAATACACTTTTTCACTTTCTCATTTTCTGGTTATTTTTACTTTTTTAAGTACATAATTTTACACATGAGTAATAAATTTTAATAATTTTAACTTTTGAATCATACAGTTTTGCGTATTCATTTTCGATGTAACTAAAAACTATGATACATTGACAATTTTTTTTAAATATTTTATTTTAGGCGACAAAATCACATTATATTTTCAATTTCGTTTCTTCCATATTTGCTCTCACTTTCTGACCCGTCTTTGTCAAACTAATTTACTACAAAACCACATCTAAAGAATATCTCTTTCCACGAAAATGATTACCGTCGAATATAAATGAAGCAAATATGAATTTATGTTAAGAATGTATTAAACTACAAAGTTCGTTTAATTGACAAATCGACCGTATTCGAAATTATTTTTCGTAACAATAAAATACAATATTCTCACATATCCTACCATTTCTTCTAGGACTAAGTTGCCCATCATAATTCATAGACCACAATGGGTTTCGAAATTGAATCTTATGGCTTCCATCAAATAAGCCATCTTTGTAGGTATTAAATATTTCGTCCACCACTCGGCACAAAAACCATTCACCTTTTCCTCTCTTTTGTCCACTTATCACTAATCTAATACTTACTCGGATTAGAATAAACACCGGCTAACAATATTATCTCAGTTTTCCTATCGACTAGCATGAAAGCGAACGGTCGGTTCGCAACAAACTCGTTCGAGAGATCTCTATTGGACACCATGAAGTCTGCCACAACACCAGCCCTCACGCCTTTCTCATCAACTTCAATATCAGCCACTTGAGTCATCATAGAAGCGTACACTTTATAATCACTGATATCCCTAAAATCAGCTGTTTTAGGCGAAAACATACTATTCACACCCATATCGTAAATCAACTCTGGTACATTATCAACGTCCGATTTGATTTGGAACCTCGGTAGTTTCACGCGAACCATCTTCTTCCCTTCAGCTTTGAAAGTATTGAAAATAGACATAAGTCGAATCTTGTGGAGGTTGTAGAAAACATCATAAACATCTTCATGAGGTAAGAATATCAGCATAGAAATCCTATTCCGGGACCCGCAAGGCAGTTCGAGCACTCGCGATCTTATTACGGTTATATCTGACATGTGAAAGTAATCAATTCGCTCCATCATTTTCACTTCGTCTGTATATGAGCCGTAGAACTTCTCAGTTTTTGTATATACCGGGTTGAAGGGGATCTGCCAATCGCTAGAGTAATGAGATGCGTCGGCTGTAAGTAGGACGGTCGCGTTGAAATCAGCTGGAGTGAACGTCTCCTCGATAACCCCGTGAGTTGCCTTGCTAATTACTCTGTTAGCATACTCTGCCGATTTCTCAGGGTTGTAAAAGTCTAACAGCAACACTTCCA
This sequence comes from Nomophila noctuella, assembly GCA_958496325.1. Lineage (NCBI taxonomy): Eukaryota > Metazoa > Arthropoda > Insecta > Lepidoptera > Crambidae > Nomophila > Nomophila noctuella. The sequence continues at coordinate 2,061,972 of OY292504.1, forward strand.
ATGTCTTCAACTTCTTTATTTCACGTATAAAAGGTCGCTTCACACTTAACAATCTGTCGAGCACTAACACTGATTTCTTCTGGTAATTCATTCCCAATTCTGAATCTAATCTATTGATAATGAACTTCCACTTTCTTCGGAAACATTTGCGTCGATGATGCCTCGTCACGTCCCAAATTTCTCTCAAAGTGATCCCTCGAGCGCCTTCGGCTAACGCCAGAAGCTGCATGTAAGTCGAAATCGGCGAAAACACAAAGTGTCCATAAGTGTCTTGTGTCACTCGGTCCAACAACTTCACTGAGAACTCGTAAGCCGGTCTTTTTAGTATTAAAAGGGCAGATTTTGCACTACAATTGTACTTGACGGCGTATGTTGAGGCACAGAGTAATAGTAGTAAGGCGAATTTTATCATTTTGCGCGCGCAAAAGCCGGCAGTTATTTCGATCGGAGCGGGCAGCTAACTGTAGCAAGCATCGGTTCGGTACTGAGGTACTAAGAGCAACACTGCTCGCCAGTCGAGGCCGAACTATAGTTTTTATTCACATTAGATCATGAAACGCTCCTGTTATTCCAGACTAGATTTTATGCAGCTTTCGAATTCAAATTAGATTTTTTCCGGTAACACAAATAGTAAAGTACTCAAAACTAGCAGATGCTTTTTATATTTTAGACGATAGCCTTGCATAATAAATAGCTACCAACGTTTTTATAACAGACAATATTTTGACTAGGTAGGAATCCTAAATATTTTTGAAGTTAGCTGGGTTATTCGAATCTAAACTAATATAAAGCTGAAGAGTTTGTATGTTTGAACGCGCTAATCTCAAGAACTACTGGTTCAAATTGAAAAAATATTTTTGTGTTGGATACTCCATTTGTCGTGGAAAACTTTATGATTTAGTACCTATAACACTATGTGTGTGGAAACCGAAATCCAAGGGGACAGAGTGACGGACTACCGCTAGGGATATTATGAAATGAAATTCTAATTTATTCAGCAAATTAATCTACATAGTACATTATTTTGCAAGCTCTTTTCATGCGGCATTTTTTTTTCAGATAGACTTAGTCGATAGAAAGGTATATGTGTATAAAACATTCATAATACATTTAGTAAAGAAACATTGCCGTGTGAAGCTGGGGCGAGTCGCTAGTATGAACTTAAAAGCATCTGTCGTAAATAGGTATTTACTTTTACTTGTAACAAGCGATGCGTGAAAGCTTGCTTGAGTACTAACGCTATACCTATATGTACCTACATACCCATAGATATGTTTTAGAGGTAAAAGCGTGTGATACTTAATTATTATTGACGACGAGCCGGTTGGTGTATGGCTATTAGACCAAGAGATCGCGGGTTCGAATCCCGATAGGAGCTAATGTTTGTGTGCATGGACAATTTTTGTCCTCACCTGGGTGTTAAATTAAGTGTCTATTAATGCAGGTACAGGATCTTTTGACTGAATTCATTATTATTATTGTTTTAAGGTTAAGTAAAATACTACTAGTAGGAACCCAGTGTTTTTTTTAATAAAAGCTTAAGCAATCGTAAAGCTCATATTGCTACATGAAGATTGTGTTTTTATTTAAATTTCATGCTTATTTAAAAGTGCTCCTTTAATATATTTAAACCGAACTATGCTAGTGAGGCAATAGTGTGGACCTGTGCTTGCGCACTCACTTGTGCACTATAATATATATATCCTGCGTACCTGGCTGATCGTAAGATCGACCGCCATAGTCGAAAACGGTCGCAAGGATATTTTTTATTATTTTAATATACATATTTACTTGTGTACTGAATAGGATACTGCAATCGTCAGATATTTGTATGCACTTGTACTTTCTAACAATTCGAGTATTAGGTTCTGGCACTTATATATACCTAAATTCTTCTTCCACAATATTTCAGTGACTTTGCTGACCAAACATAATATAAGCATCTACTATCAAACTTGCAAGCCTACATATCGCGCGTCAGGAGATCGCAAACATTTTGACGACTTCCTTTATGGGGATGATAAAATTATTTTGTCGGAACTGTTTAAGCTAGGTGTACCTACTTGTAACTTGATAGAGTAAACAACAAATACACGCTCGTCTTAACAAAATTAGTTCTGCGAATTTATTACAGACGACGCCGATTGAAGGTATCGAATAAAAGTAAAGTTCTGCATCACACAAGGAAAGTTATTATCGTTTAAAAAGATAAATGATACCTCACCTACATTCTTCACATATAAAATCTTAATCAAATTTTGCTTTAACTGCTAAATAAACCATCATAATAATCAGCCTATCGCAGTCCAGTGCTGGTATAGGCCTCTCCTAGGGCTCTACACTCAGCCCGATCCTTGGCGACTCGCATCCAGCTCCTGCCAGCCATTTGATCAGATCAGATCAGATGGTGGTGCACCATCTGGCCTGGCCCGTTACACCGTTTTCTGGGACACTAAGTTTGGTTCAGAAATTGCAGGCTTGAATCACCTGATTGTCCGATAAGAATGATGATTCTGTGCTTCGGAAGGCACGTTAAACTGTTAGTCCCAACTATAATCCAAATTATGTGGTTTCCCTAGAGTGGGTTGCCCAGGTCAGATGACAGTCGCTGCAATGTAATAACAAGGCTTGTCAAGTCATGATCATAGTCGAAGCGTAGCCTGGGCTCCAAGGCAATGCCCGAGGATGCAACCGGGAGAAGCGCTAAGATGATGATGAATGAAGAAGGGGCCTTCGATAGGATCTAAAAGATTTTATCTATCAGGTCGTGATATCTCTTCGTGTGAGCCGACCCATCTATAATACTACAACGTGGCTCTGAATTTTAATAACTGACCTTGTTTACTGTTTTTTGTGAATCTTTTACAATGTATTAATCTAAATTTCAAATAACATCAGACACATTTATCCCATTTTCGAACGTTTACATTTCCATGCGTTCCTAGTTGTAATATAAAACGAAATACTCAGTGTAGGAACACACTATGCGGAAAAAACGCGACCGAATGTACGCGGCTGAAGTTACGTTCCGTCGTGTTCATGATATGACATCATACTTTTAAATGGGAGATGAGACACTATACCGAAATCACGTCGCGTAATTTTGTATAGAAAATGCATTGCCAACCAGCGCCATGGGACGTGCAACGTCACGTGCCACATGCCTTTTGGGTGTAAAACATAACCTACTTTTATTTTGTACTGTCTTTTTAAAATTTTTCATTTTAAGTATGTTCTGTTCGTGTATTGTTTTGTTTTAACACTCAACAACTGTTTTTCTTTCTTTCTTCCTTTCATTGCCACCGAACTTCGGTCGCGTAATTCCAGCCTAGTGTGTTCATACACTTATATTTCAAACATGATTATTTTTCCAAGCAGATAAAAATAGGAGTTTATAAAGTGCACAGCTTTCTGTTTTGCGCAAATGCATTCCAAGCTCCAAGGTTCCTCGAATTTTATTCTTATGTTCTCAGAAGTGTAAACTTGCGCACTGAAGAGTGCAACAAAGTCTTACATTGATTTCGAAGTCATACTAGCGACTCGCCCTGGCTTCGCACGGGTGCAACTATCCGACTCGAAGGACCATTTGCTAGCCTTAGGCGAGGTGAATAAAGTAGGCGAATAATGTATCAGTTTTTTCTGCTATATTATGCATGTATTATACCTACACACAAACAAACTCTCCAGTTGAATTGCTCTATCTGATAAAAAATGCTTGAAATCAGTTGCGCAGTTTATAGATTTAAGCATACCTACATGGGGACAGGCAGAAGAAAGATAGTTTTTTTTATACTAGTACTGATTTATACGCAAAGCCAGGAATAATAATAACTATGTCTTTGTATGATGCACTTAAATGTTGATAAAAAAATATTGGAGAAATTGACACATTTAGTACATTAGAACAAAATATAAATGATCATTATTTTTTCTATTTCTATGTTACAGGGTGGTAAGTGAACACTAGGGCCACCTGATGGTAGGTGATCACCGCTGCCCATGGACATCAACAACTGCACAAGGGTCGCAGATGTGTTGCCTCATTGCCTGCCTTTAAGACCCCATACCCCTCCCCATTTGAGCTCTGGCGACTTTACTCACCAGCAGAAACATAGCACAACAGTTACAGATATTCTTACACAACACACATGGGAATATTATTATTATGCCTAGTTATTATTTGTAAAGTCTTGTCTTTGTGACTACTTGTGCTGTGAATAATTATTTTTATTTTACGACCGATCGTGCACATTGTTTGACACTATGAATGCAAACAGTATTTTGCATTTACGAGAAACATCATCATACATTGCTCTTTTATCATTCAAATTCAGCAATAAACATATTTCTAATTAACATAAACATAAAAAGCATAGTCATAAAAGTAATGACTTAATGAATTATAATATGTTTTATTTAACAAGGACGCATTTAAAATAGCAACTTGGCTTACAGTTGAGAAGTCGTTTAATAAACTAAATGGGTTCGATTCCAGCTAAGTTCCGATAGATTAATAGATTTATCAACATATTGTACCTATACCTATTTTAGTTAATGTATACGAGAAAAGTAAAAAGAATATATTTTATCAAGACTTGCGAGCGAACTTATTAAAAACCCTACAAATATGGCGCCTAAAATAATTCACTTTCAAACACTTCTGTATTTTATTTTAATGTCCAGTTTAACTTAATTAGGGACTAGACATTGAAAGTATTAAAAAAACAATATGTATTTGAATAACCACATAAATAAATATACCTATATACCTATGTATAAAATATTTTATCGTTACCATCCTAGCCTAAAATAAACATTTGAATTAATTAAATAATTTAATTATGGATTGAATTTTGAATACAGATTATATTGCTTCTGTCTTACGATCAGACAGTTTTTTTTTTCACAAACCGTTACGCACACGGAACATAAAATGCAACGGCCTCGACCGTCAATGTCAATGTCAATCAACATTTTATTTGCAAGTCGCTGACAGAATTCGCATCTTTGGCAGCTATCCAACTATTTACGCCTCAATTTTCGCGGTTAAATCTTAATGTCGTTGAATAAGTGACAGCCGTCGTAATCGTAAAACTACGTTTCCTGAATATTTGGGTGGCCATTTTATTTTTAATCTAAATGATATCATCACTGCATTTTCTGTTAAGCCATGCAGAGCTCAGCTGGGGCGGATATGGGGTTTTAAAGGCAGGCAACGCATCAGCAACTCGGAATTGTTGATATCCAACCATACATCAGGGCAGTGGTGATCATTTACCATCAGATATACTAAACATACGCCTTCTCCCTTGCTTGTCCTATTTACAAAAAAAAACATGTTTTGCTTAAAAATATCCCAGCTATCTGTGACATCAACACAATGCATATTATGGAGAGCAATGCCCAATTGCCCATTCCTTTTAAGCACTTTATTCAACAGCCCACGTCTAGATTAAGGGCTATAATTTATTTAAGTAAACACAATCACATCACACAATGGTGAACGGTTTCTTACAAGAAAACGCTGTTGCCCATTCCCCAGAATATGTTTAATTCAATTATTACGACGCTTACCTACTTAAGTTTATATAAAAATAAAATCCATTTACAGAATTCGAACCCAGGACCTTTGCCACAGACGTCTCCTAAGGAGCAACCTTCTAACCACTGCACCAAGGTGAAATTCATAACATAACTCAGTAGGATCCTTCATTTAATTACAAGCAATAAATCGGCTGTTAAAATCACTGACATAAATATCTCGTTGACGATCTTGAGATATGTGAATTGTGTGTTAATTATCATCAACTTGCAAGATTATTCGAAGAATACATACACACAATAGACCATGAGTGTGTATTTATTGGTATAGGTCAAATTGTTATTGAGAATTTAATTGTTTAGGAGCCGCACCCTGAAAATAGTAAAATCTTTGTTGTTGATTAAATCTTTCGAAAATATTACCGCCTGATTTAATGCTGTTTTTATGATCATTGTTGACTAATAAACTAATGATCTAATGAAATTATTTTGTTAAATGAATGAGCATAGACAAATGAATGGCAAATGTTGTTTAAGTTTGAAACAACCAGGTGAGGTTATTTCAACTTCTTTATATCTTAGAAATAGTAATGTAGCACTTCGTAACTGTTGTGCTATGTTTCTGCTGGTAAGTAAGGTCGCCAGAGCTCAGTTGGGGTGGGTATGGGGTTAAGGCCGGCAACACATCAACGCGTCCGGGCCTCGCTTACGCACGGAGGTCAAGATGGGCGCAGTTAAATGTAACTCGTGTAATGTGGTTATTAATGAAGTGTTAGCGTTTGTGCAAAATAAGCATGATGTTATGGACGAACTTAGTTTACAACAGATGTGTACGAAAGGTTTTAGTGCGGAGGATATCAAACGTGCTAAGGATCTGCTTTTTGGAGCCCTACCGGAGAAAAAGCTGAAGAAGCGTAAAGGTGAAGCGAAATCACAACGGGATATCGAAGATATCATCAGTGTGATTAAAGTGACTGACCCAGATACCATTCCCATCTTTGTGGCGAAAGATTTACAAAAACTACCGCCCGTAACATTTGATCACATCGATGTCACTAGATTATTGAAAGATCTTCTCATAATGCAGAATAATCTGGATCATATAAAGGAAAATTACGTTACACAGGACCAGTTAAAAGAAATTATGGAATCCCAGCATAATAAATATGGGTCAATAAGAATAAGTAATGTGGGTATTGTGAATACGAAACGGGGGGCTTACTGTGCAGAAAGTCTCGATTTTGAAGATAGCAGCGGCCCGATGGGCATACCTCACTATCATAACGGCTCCCCTATTACTACAGAAACAAGAAACATAATTTCTGACAATACGAAAATGCAGGTAGATGTCGACTCACGGACGCAATTCGTCGAGCGAGACTATGCAGAAGCGAGCAGTGAACAAAGCAAGGGAATCGGAGCGCAAATTAGCGAATGTGCGACTGCGCTTTCAAAACAAACAACGCGCGATCACGTTGTTGTGTTGAGTGGAGATCAAAGTAGCGAATGTGCGTGTGCAATGACTCAAGAATCGAGCAGCGTTGCTCAAGATAGCGAATGTGCGTCTGCGCGTTCAAAACAGATAATGATCCAAGTATCGAACGGTGTTACTCAAGAGAGCGAATGTGTGTTTGCGTGTTCAAAACAGATAACACCGGGTAGTCCTCAGGAGTGCGAAGGTGTACCTACGCTCCCCAAACAAACGATGGCTGAGGTGCTGAGTGCAGGGAACTGGAAAAATACTAAACCAAATGAGGAATGGATTTTATACCAAAAGAAAAGGCATAGAAACCGTATCATTGGGAAAAAGGGCAAGGCTGAGTTAACGGTTACAGGAAACTTTAGATCAGCGGAGGCAAGAATTCCATTGTTGATTTCCAATGTCAATAAAGACGTGACAGAGGAAGAAATCCTCAGGTATGTGTGTGAAAAAACGCGAGAAAAAGTATCTATTGAGAAAATAAAAATGGGTACAGTGAAGCCGTACAACGCTTTCAAGTTATCAGTTCCGAAATCTAAAGTAGATATTTTTCTAGAAGATAACTTGTGGCCAGCAGGGGTGACGTTTAGGCGTTATGTTTATTTTAAAAAAAGAGTCTCAGCCGAAGTAAACAGCGATAGGCTGCCAATGAAGGATTAAACTAAACATAATATGGATACGCACGACAAATCAAAATTAACCTTAGCCTCCTTTAATTGTAAAGGTGTGAAAAGATCTGCAGACGATGTGATTAACTTATGTAAAAACGCTGACGTCATTGCACTTCAGGAGACTTGGCTCTGGCCTCATGACCTGAGCTTCCTGAGTGACCTGGAGGAAGGATTCGCTTATACAAGCAAGTCTGCCATGGACACATCAGTCAAGATCATAACTGGCAGACCCTACGGGGGGGTGGCGCTCATGTGGCGCGAGGCCCTGTTTCCGTCGGTTTCGGTAGTGAAGTGTGATAGTGAGCGTTTAGTGGCAATTAAAATAGTGCATGAAAATTGTCCTATGCTTATATTTTCGATCTATATGCCTTTTGACAATAGTAAGAGTGAAAATTTAGTGACTTTTACGCAGTGCCTAAGTGAGATTGTTGCAATCATCGAGAGTAGCAACTCAGACTCAGTATTTATATTGGGAGACTTTAATGCTCATCCAGGTACGCATTTCTTTAATGAGTTAATTTCAGTGTGTAATGAGCAGAAATGGATTTGTGTAGACCATGACCTCCTTCCGAGAGATACCCATACTTTTGTTTGTCAGGCTAGTGGCTCCCAGCGCTGGTTAGACCACTGTGTGGTGACCAATGCTGCGAGTCAGCTGATTACTAGTTCCTCAGTTATGTATGGAGTTTACCAGTCTGATCATTATCCTATATTGTTTCACTGTAATATGAACAAGCTTAACCAAAAGTTACCTACTGTGAATTTACCTAGTAACAAGGTGAGATGGATCGAAAGGAATTCAAATCAGATAAATGACTACTATGAGTTATGTAATAATAAATTAAAATTAATAGACTTTCCCTCTGAATGTATGTCATGTGCTCAAAATGGATTTTGTGATGACAGGGATCATTTAACTTTATTAGAAAAAATGTATGGAGAAGTGGTGTCAGTACTCAGGGAGAGTGCCAAGAGTACATATATAGGTAGTGAGTATTTCAAACGTCGTAAATATGTAACAGGTTGGAACTTACATGTTGGTGAAGCTCACAGGGACGCTCGATTAAGCTATTGGGAGTGGTTGGCCTGTGGTGCACCCAGAGGGGGCGACATCTTTGAGCGAATGAGAGACACTAGGAGGATATTTAAAACAAAATTAAAATATGTTCAGAGAAATCAAGAACAAATCAAGTTGGATATACTAGCTAGTAGTCACTCAAAAAAGGACTTTAGTAGATTTTGGAAAGGCACTAACAAATTGAATGCAAGATCGAGCCTCCCTGTGAGCGTAGACGGGCTGACTAGACCTGTGGAGATCGCCAACCGTTTCAGGAGGCACTTCTCGGTGGAGTCCCCGCTGGGGGGAGCTGCGGGTCGGGTGTTCGATGCGGAGCGTCGGAAAGGAACTAATGGACCTACCGTTCTGTTCAAGGCAAAGGAAGTTGCCAACATTATCAGGACCATGTCCAGAGGTAAGTCACCGGGCCATGACGACCTTAGTATCGAGCACCTGAAGCACGCTGGGCCTCATCTGCCTCGGGTACTGGCACTTCTATTTAACTTGTGTCTCAGCCATTGTTACTTGCCGCGGGATCTCATGCGAACGGTGGTTGCTCCGATTATTAAGGACAGGACGGGCGACGCCTCGGACGTGTCTAATTACAGGCCTATCTCTTTGGCCACAGTGATCGCTAAGGTGCTGGATAGTGTGCTTGATAAACAGCTGGCCAATCATACTCAATTACATGACGCTCAGTTTGGCTTCAGGCCTGATCTTTCCACAGAGAGTGCCATCTTGTGCCTCAAGCAGACTGTCCAGTATTATACTGCAAGGAGAACACCAGTGTTTGCCTGTTTCTTGGACCTGTCCAAGGCCTTTGACCTGGTGTCGTATGAGGTCCTGTGGGACAAGCTTTATAAAGAGACGACTGTACCGCAGGAGGTCATAACCCTGTTTCAATACTGGTATCAAAACCAAAAAAAATTGTGTTAGATGGAAGGGTGAGCATTCCGACGTGTATGGGATGGAGTGTGGGGTGAGACAGGGGGGATTGAGCTCGCCCCGGCTTTTCAACCTATACATGAACGGTCTGATCGGTGAGCTCAGTGGTACCGGAGTTGGCTGCCACATTGACGGAGTGTGCATGAACAACATGAGCTATGCTGATGATATGGTGCTGCTGAGCCCATCGATCGCAGGCCTCAGGAAGCTCGTGAGTATTTGTGAGACATACGCAGTGGCCCATGGACTCAAGTACAATGTCAAGAAGAGTGAGCTCATGATGTTTAAGGCGAAATCCGTTAACTACACCAACATTCCGGGAGTTTCACTTTACGGTAGTCCCTTGAGCTGGGTGGCAAAATTTAAGTACTTGGGTCATTGGGTCACTGAGGATCTTAGTGATAATAGTGATTTAGAGAGAGAACGTAGGTCGCTGGCGGTGAGATGTAATATGTTGGCTCGAAGGTTTGCTCGATGTACGAAAGCCGTCAAGATTACCCTTTTTAAGGCCTACTGCCAATCCTTCTACACGTGCAGCCTTTGGACCAACTATACGATAAGGGCATACAGTGACCTACGTGTGCAGTATAACAACGCATTCAGGAGACTATTGGGGCTGTCGTGGCGCTGTAGTGCGTCGGCTATGTTTGCGGAGGCTCACACAGATGACTTCTTTGCCATAATGAGAAAGAGGTCCGCCTCGATGCTCACCAGACTTCGCTCCAGCACTAATCGTCTCCTGAAGGTGTTCAAAGACCGGTGGGACTCCCCACTGCTGCGACACTGGGCGACCCTCCACACCGGTAAATAAATAATTAATATTTTTATCTTGTTTGTACATACTAACACTAGGATGTAAGAATTAATGTATACTAACACTATGGAATTCTGTTCTGAAATAAATGTTTATTATTATTATTATTATTATTATCAACGAAAACTCTGGTGTCGCGGATGTCCATGGGCGGCGGTGATTGCTTACCATCAGGCGACCCGCCAGCTCGTTTGTCGCCTCTGACATAAAAAAAAAAAAACTTGTATCTTAAAGAGGCAAACGAACTAGAGGGGAAACCCATCAGGGACAACTGATGGGAAGTGATCTCCGCTACCCATGGACATCAACAACCGACGCGTTGCTTGCCTCTGAGACCCCATACCCTCCCAACCTGAGTACTGGCGACCTTACTCATATGCAGAAACATAGCACAACAGTCATGAAGTGGTATTTTACTGTGGTCTTCTGTAAGGAGGAGGTACTTCCCCAGACGAGCGGCAGAGTGGAAGTTCCACTCAGCTCTACCTCTCTTAAGATCAACTTTAGACACATCAAATTTAAACAAACATGTTCGTACGTATTCAGAAATGTGTAAGTAATCGAACCATTGGCAGTGTATCAATTTAAATAAATTATGTAATTTTTAAACTGCTTTCTGATAACTTCACTGTCTCTCGTATCAACTTCCTTTCATTGAACTTTGGACTTCAAATATAAGGCTGACAAATCACTCATGAATCACCTACCTAATGAAATGAAAATTTAATGTTGATAGGCGACTGCTCTGAACGAAGTGAAAAATGGCCAAGCTGAAAAGTTTGTTTGTTTGTTTGAACGCGCTAATATCAGAAACTTTTGGTTCGGATTATCAAAATCTTATTATTATGGATTGGCCATTCGTCTAGTCTGCCTATATTTTTCCCGACACAATTCCGACTGTATATAACTACCTACCTCTTACGGTTAATAAGATAAACCTATAATAGCAAATATAAATTTAAATCTTAGTTATCTATCACACAGATAAAATATAACAGGAGTTATAGGGTCCTAATTTGGTGCAGAACTCCATAAATTGCAATCAACTATTGAAATAAATATCTGTCTGACAACATCGATATTACTTCATAGATTATTCTGAATCCATGGTAAGCAAGCTTGCGGATAGAAGTTTCAATAGTGGAATGGCATAAGAAGTAGTTATTTAGTTAGGGTTCGCGGCCGCCCGCGACTCCGTCCGCGTGGATTTCGGTTTCTACACACATTTCTGTAATACTAAATTGCCCTCCGAATCGGTGGTAAAGTCATTATTTTGTAGTTTTCTGACGATAAATAAGTGATTTAATGAAGCCTCACCATCATCATCCTAGCGCTTGTCCCGGTCGCATCCTCGGCTTCGGTTGGAGATCAGGGTCCGCTTTCCTGCACTTTCTCATCCACTTCGCACGATCTTGGGCATCCTGCGTAGTAAGGCAATTAATTCAATGAAGACTATAATATTTTGAATTTGAATTTGAATTAATAGCTTTACTTTACACCTTCTTTATACTATTTCATTTGTCGAGACAAATGGAGTATCCAACTCAATGAGAATTTTCCAACTTACTCGTTCACTCGTTCTTTTAAGTACTCTGAGATACAATAATAAAACACCCATACAAGTGACACAATGTGGTACTTTGTACAAGGGACATCCTTTACCATTTAGGTACGGAACAGTAAAAAGTACAACAAACTAACAAACCTAACTTCTACCGGAACATTGGTAACTGTTATGCTAATGACCACGTTTGTCACCGATCATTTGGGCAACACGCCACGGTTGGAGGAGCTCAGACGAACAATAGACCTCATAGTCGCTTGTGGCTAATCGACCGGTGAATATAACATTCCCGCATAAGTAACCCCAAAAGGTCACAGGTTTGATCCCCGCAAACATGGAGGTATTACATATCCTACTACTATTATAAAGGCGAAAGTTTGTATGTGTGGACGTATGGATGTATGGATGTATGGATGTTTGTTACTCTTTCACGTAAAAACTACTGTATGGATTTGAATGAAACTTTACCACAATATAGCTTATACATCAAAATAACACATAGGATATTGGAAATCGAAATCCACGCGGACGGAGTCGCGGGCGGCCACTAGTAGAGATCTATGCGTCACCTTGGTTGGAGGTAAGGGGCGAATTACTTAATTTTATTTTTGTCTTATCCTACTACTATTATAAAGGCGAAAGTTTGTAAGTATGTATGTATGGATGTTTCTTACTCTTTCACGTAAAAACTACTGAATGGATTTGAATGAAACTTTACCACAATATAGCTTATACATCAGAATAACACATACGATATTGGAAATCGAAATCCACGCGGACGGAGTCGCGGGCGGCCTCTAGTTATCTATGAAATGAGATGCCATTACCTTTATTATTCCTGTTGTAATGATTTGTACAAGTTTTTAAAACACAAGGCGGCAGTTTTTCTATTTCAAAAATAGTAGAATAGACGGTAACAGTTGTCCATGGATAACATTACGTATCTCACTGTATCGATCTGTATTGGATTTGTTGTTGAAGTGTAGATACATTATGTATTGGTATGCTGTATTTATATTGTTAACCCAAAGGAAACCAGACCATTTGGATCATAGACGGGACCAACGGCTTCACGTGCCTTCCGAAGCATAGCATCATCATTCTTATCGGACAATCAGGTGCTTTAAGCCTGCAATGTCCTAATCCTAACCAAACTGGGAAAACCAACACTAAAGTGAAAGTGTTCCCCACGGGATTTCAGCCCACAACCTCCGAAGTTTTTGAGCATAGCGCTCTAACCACTACACCACGGAGGCAGTTAGTAGTTTTAAGAGGTAAATCATACAATTACCGAATGAGGCACTCGACTGATCATTTGCCTCCACCTCACAGATGACTACAGTGAAGTAGCACTTCATAACTGTTGTACTGTGTTTCTGTCTGAGAACAAAATCTCCGTTTTTTGTGTATTTTCGAGGCAATAATTTGCTCTCTTTTTTGTAGTAATTAGTACATTCAATTTGCATACAAAAAAAAGTTTTTTAAGCAAAAAATATAAATTCTACAGCTACTAGACTTAATAGCAATTAATCTTTAATGAGGAAGTACAAAAGTCTGACCTCAGATCACAGTTAGATCACAAATGCTACTTGGTAATCAATACGAGTTTATAATACATGTTAACTGAATAATAAACAGAAAAGTAGAATTACTATCAGTATAAAATTGCTATGCAGACAACATAGTATAATGTAAATAGTTATTTTTATATAAATATTACCTACCGCGGCGATGAAATAATATTGGAATCTACATTTTGTTGACCAATGACCAAAAAGTTAATATTTTTTCAATTAATTAACTTGTTATTTTTATTTATATAAATATGTGAGGGATACAAATAATCTTGATAATGTTTAAAACATTATGAAACGGTTTGTTGAAACACATGAAAAATCGTACTAAAAATTACATCAATTTTTATCCTCCTCCTTGAGTCGTATTCCTCATTACTGAGGGTCGTGATCATTGTATGAAATGAAACACACAACAACTCTCAATTTTTATCACGGGGTGATAAAATGTGTTTGCGTATTAAGCAAGGGTGGATCCTCATCCTGACTAACTCATTTAGTCAGTCCAATTATAATATAATTGGACTTTTGCTTGTCACTTTTTTACTAGCGCTTCGACTTTAATGGCCTGCTGAGAAGATTTATCTATGTAATTGGTATCGAATAATTACAAGTACATAGGGTGAAGGATCCAATAATCGGCACTTTTAGGGCATTGTTTATAATAAAAAGTAAACTAATTAGGCATTTTCTATGTCATATTTTTTGATAACCTCTTTGGTATATATAAAACTTGGAATTCAAAATTAAACTGCGGTAATTTTATTTGCTACGTGCTTCGCTACGTGTGGTAAATGAAGAACCATTCGACCGATTTTGTGCAAACTTCACATTAACCATCTTCTAATTAGTCCCAACAAACCCTTTAAATTTGGTTTGACAGGTGATCCCGTTATTGAAGTCATCATCATCCTCCTGCCCTTATCCCTCACTAGGTGGGGTCGGCGCAACACGTCTTCTGCTTCCACTCACTCCTATCAGCCGTCAACTCTACATTCACTCCTTTCACGTCCATATACTTATCATACTTCACTCAATCCATCCATCTTCAATCAATCAATACATAGTATAAAACAAAGTCGCTTTCGCTGTATGTCCGTATGTATGCTTAGATCTTTAAAACTACGCAACGGATTTTGACGCGGTTTTTTTTAATAGATAGAGTGATGGTTTTTTTTAATAGATGGGGCGGGCAGCTAGTGAGTCATAAAGTAACAACGAAAAATGCCACTTATTTTTATATATTAAGCTTACGGGATAACATCATGTGCACGTTCTACACGAACGAAACCACGCCTATAAGACTAGTATTACACAATAATTATCATCAAAGGCAGCTGTTTAATACCATATTTAACGTTGTAACCGGAACGGACCGTGTTTATCGCGGAGATTTTTTGCAATAAGTGATTTAAGCCGTTACGCGTTTTTGCCGTAACATCAGTGAGTCAGCAAAGTTATTTATGGTCAAATTCAAGCATGTCTAGTGGTTGCAGCGGTCAATGATCTTGGTCACGGGTTCGAACGCAATTTTTTTGTCGAAACTGTCATTTGATGTAAGAATAGAACCTACGTTTGGCAGATGTGGTCATTATTAAAAAGTAGGTATGATTAGAAAATGTAATAAGAAGGCTAGTATACTTTACCACTCGCCCCTGGTGGCGATAGGGATGTTTTGTCTACTAACAAAATGGATCTTGTTGTCTTGAATAAATCAATTGAATTGAATTAAATTTACTCCC
The DNA here is from genome assembly GCA_958496325.1 of Nomophila noctuella. Classification (NCBI taxonomy): domain Eukaryota; kingdom Metazoa; phylum Arthropoda; class Insecta; order Lepidoptera; family Crambidae; genus Nomophila; species Nomophila noctuella. The sequence continues at coordinate 2,077,360 of OY292504.1, forward strand.
ATTTGCCACCGGTAGCAAATCTTATACTGGAAAGTGGAAATAAACGCGTTACCTTGCTCTTCCAGAACCTGTAGCCCTGTAGCCCTACAGCCAGGCTAGGTTAAATACAATAGTTCATTTGTAAATGTATCATAATCAGCATTTTACCGCTTCTCGCCGTTGCATCCTCGGACATTGCCTTAGAGCCCAGGGTACGTTTCGACGATGATCCTCCATTGACGAGCCTGGCAACCAACACAAGGGAAATCAGACAGTTCGGATCATAGTCGGGACCAACGGCTTGACGTGCCTTCCGTAGCACGGAATCATCATCCTTATTGGACAATCAGGTGATTCAAGCCGGCAATGTCCTAACCAAACTGAGAAAACCAAAGTGGTGGTGTTCCCCGCGGAATTCGAACCCACGACCTCCACGGTTTTGAGCCCAGCGCTCTAACCACTAAACCACGGAGGCAGTTAACTTTGTACGATTTACTAGATTCATCTTCATACAACGGACAGCCTGTATGACAGAAAGACTTTACGGGCTTCCGAGGAAGTAAATTGATTAAGTTCCCTGCCATCTTTCAGAATCCGGACAGTAACTCAGTATTCTGACAAAATAAAAATCTACATAATGTTTAAAATTATACCGCGATTATATCCGTTTAAATGTAGTTTTATTTCATAAATAAAAATCTAGTTACAAAATGTTCAGTATCATATCGGTCGGACTCGGGAATTGAACCTGTACCTCATGGTAGAATAGGTACTACCCTGTACTAAGATAATGCGAATTTATAAACTTATTGAGATTAATCGATATAGGTTTATTACCACTAATCCAGACTGCAGAGTTCCAGACATCCTAGATTCAAACCGTTCTACTAAATTAATTTCTAAATAAACGATCCCTAAATTCCTCTGTCGAGTGAAAATAGGAAGACTGTTTCTAGGAATGATAATAAACCCTATTTTCTAAGCCCGTTTTATTACTAATGCAAGAGCCGGCTTAAAGGAGGCATCGGGGCCCTCCATCAGGTAACTGAGGGAAATTAAATAAATAAATAAATAATAAATGCCTTGGACTAACACAACAATTGCCTAGCCCCAAACTAAGCTCGAAGCTTGTACTATGGAAGCTAGGGAACGGATAGACATACTTAAATACTTTTTATAAACATCCATTACTCGAGTACAAATTCCGATGTTCATCACACACACATTTGCCCCTAGCGGGATTCGAACCCGCGACCTTGGTTTTGTAGCCAGGGCTTCTAGCCACTCGACCAACGGGCCTGTCAAAAAAAATTACTATTATCATTTATCAGTTTCTTACATGTCAGCGTAATAGCCGGTAATTTATTTCTTTTGTAATTATATTATGTCATAGTGTGTAAAATAAAAGAACAATGCAAGTTACAACATGACTGAGACCTTTAAAATTTATTTGACGATACAGAATTGTGACGTCACAATTCAGTATTCCTACAAGGCTAGGTAAATTTTTGACATTTAATAAAACTAGGTGATTTGACCAGTCAGTCAAATACGAACGATTTATCAATACGAGCTTAAGTCGCACTATTGTCCCCCGGGCCCCGTGATACCTAACTCCGGCCCAGTCAACACTAATCCATCTTGTTTCCATTCCATTAAATCATATCTAGGCATTGTAACGCGTTGGTTTTGTTTTGTTAGTCTTATTGAACATCAAGCGTAGAAAGATCATATAAACAAATCTGAAAAGAATTCCTAGGCCTCCTGACATGTTTAAGTTTTCCATCATTTACGTTTGGTGTGTGGACATTAGGTATTTTTGTGGATAAATAAACAAGCTAGAGAAAATATAGAAAAGTTATTTTGCTATGAAATACCAACGCTTCATGCATTCATACGCAACCTACGCACGTGAAGAAATTGTATACATTGGTATTTATTCGAAGAATCTCACTAAAACTCGATTAAAGCTGAACCTTCCTCCTCCTAGCGAAGAGAGGAACACTTTGTGGAAATTCCACTAGAGTGAGCCGCTCGTCTGGGGAAGTACCTCCACCTTACAGAAGACCGCAGTGAAGTAGCACTTCGTAGCTGTTGTGCTATGTTTTTGCTGGTGAGTAAGGTTGCTAGAGCTCAGTTGGGGAGGGTATGGGGTTAAGGCCGGCAACACATCAACGATACTTCTGGTGTCGCGGATGTCCATGGGCGGCGGTGATTGCTTACCATCAGGCGAACCGCAAGCTCGTTTGCCGCCTGTGCCATAAAAAAAATAGCATATACCCCGTTTCTGTGCGGGGTCCGCTTTGACCATAATCCAGGACTTGGCGAGTCTGGTTATTACGGGAAGCGACTGCCATCAGATATTCGTTACCCTTGAGGGGAACCAGACAGATTAAATAAGTATATCATGGTTACATTCAGATCTAACTGAACTAAAGTCAGGAACTATCTACTTATATAAGTACTAGTAGGTTTCCTCGAGGTGTTTTCCCTCATCGCCGAGCTAATGCCACAAATCCATATGATTTTAGAAAAATCCAGGGGTGTGGGTCTGGATTCGAACCACGGACCTCACGTATGTGAGGCACGGTCCTTACCAGGCCACCATCGATAACAACTGAACCAATTTGACTTATTTAGGTCTTCAGAACCATGTGAAAATATGGCATTTGCGAGAAAATTACGGAAAACAGCGAAGTGTTACTATTAAACCTACACGCTGGGTCGCAAGTCCCAGGCGCCGACTGATGTTCCTCTCTGTTCTACGCGATGGACCCGGCACCCGCACGGAGAATCCATGGATAGCTAAGAAGTTCGTATCTATGTTTAATTTGATATGTTGTGTGGGAGTATGTGAAACCCAAACAATAACTAAATTGCATAGGCATATAACATGAGACACCAATGCCAGATTACAAGTTCGATTCCCGAGTCAGGATGGCCGAGCGGTCTAAGGCGCTGCGTTCAGGTCGCAGTCCACTTCTGTGGGCGTGGGTTCGAATCCCACTTCTGACAATACACTTTTTGTTTCAGATACTAATGGATACGATAATTTAACATCAGCATGGCAGACAATATTGCTGGAGTTCACTGGTGATTCCAAAAACAAAAGTATGTATATGTTACGGGCCATGTGATAAACCCGGGCCGTATTAATAATTCCCGGGCCGTATTAATAGTTCCCTACTCAATTGGGCAATGTGATAAAAATAGCGTAATTAATCACTTTTCCCGGCCATTATGATAAATTCCCAACCCATATTGGGCAAAGTGATAAAAAAGGTTATTTGAAGTGTTTTTGCTAACTAAATCTAATTAAACTTAACATATTTTCATGAACAGGAGCTCGATGGCGCAGTGGTTAGCGCACTCGGCCTGCGGTTGCTAAAGTAAATAAATAAAAAATAAAATAAATAAATGCCTTGGACTAACACACCAATTGCCTAGCCCCAAACTAAGCTCGAAGCTTGTACTATGGAAGCTAGGGAACGGATAGACATACTTAAATACTTTTATAAACATCCATGACTCGAGTACAAATGCCGATGTTCATCACACAAACATTTGCCCCTAGCGGGATTCGAACCCGCGACCCTTGGTTTTGTAGCCAGGGTCTCTAGCCACTCGACCAACGGGCCTGTCGGCTAAAGTTAAGCAACGTTCGCAGATGCCAGTCATCGGATGGGTGACCGAAAAATTTCATCTCGAGCTCCTCCGTGCTTCGGAAGGCACGTTAAGCCGTTGGTCCTGCGCCTGATCTCTCTACGGTCGTGTCAGATTGCTGTCCCACCGAATTATGAGAGTGAAGGAATAGGGAGTGCACCTGTGCTTGCGCATACACTTGTGCACTATAATATGTATATCCTGCGTACCTGGCTGATCGTAAGATCGGCTGCCATGGCCGAATACGGCCGGAGGGTATTATTATTATTATTATTTTCATGAAAAGTTAAAAGAAACATCAATTGAACATAGCAATTTAAAAATAAACACTTAAAAAAGCAATTATTGATATAAATCACGTCCTACTTTTATTTTGATAAAAATATTACTTAAGATGAAAAGTCGTTAACGTGTGTTATGTTCGTGACTAGGGGAATTTTAAAAGGTCATAAAAAAAAATAACCCTAACCTATATCCATCAAATTAGTCTTCCGCTTCTTAGGTGGTCTAAAATAGGTTAGGGTTATTTTTTTTTGTGACCCTTAAACATTTCTTATCATAATGCCCGGTCCAAGTGATAAATACAAGCCATCTCAAACACTGATTTATTACATGGACCACGAGGCGTCGGGAATTATTAATAAGGGCCGGTCAAAGTGATAAATTAATCACTTTGCCCGACGCTCTTGGGAATTATTAATAAAGGCCGGCCCTTTTTCATAATTCCCGATTAATCACGTTGCCCGTAACATATATATCTATACTAATATATGAAGCTGCAGAATTTGTTTGTTTGTATGTTTGTTTGATCGAACGCGCTAATCTCAGAAACTATTGATCCGATTTAAAAAAATATTTTTGTGTTCGATAGTCAATACGACGAGGAAGGCTTTAAGGCTATAAAGTAAAAGTATAAAGTAAAGTATCAGCCTATTAATGTCCCACTGCAGGGCAAAGAGGAACGAAACTTTTAAAAAGTTGGTATCAATTTCGTTTGGGAATATTTTATCAAACAAAATTTTATAAAACTGCAAATATCTCGAAAACCCATTAGATATTTTAGACTTATCCGATGACCTCACCCAAAAAGGTCGGACGAGGTTGACTTTTTTTTAATCTGTTTTGATGATGTCGTTGGTGCCGATTGCTTACTGCACCTCTGTCGTCTATTCTATTCCGTAACAACTATATATTTAAATCTACACTTCATCTTCTTCCTAGCGTTTATACAGTTTCTATGCGGGGTTGGCTTTGACCATGATCCAGGATTTGGCAAGTCTGGCAATATTTAAATCTATACAATTAGATTAATATAATAGCCGCTAGGAAGAAGAAGAAGTATAGATTTAAATATATAGTTGTTACGGAATAGACGACAGAGCTGCAGTAAGTAATCGGCACCAACGTCATCATCAAAACAGATTAAAAAAAAGTAAACCTTGTCCTTGACCTTTTTGGGTGAGGTTATAGGATAGGTCTAAAATATCTAATGGGTTTTCGAGATATTTGCAGTTTTATAAAATTTTGTTTGATAAAATATTCCCAAACGAAATTGATACCAACTTTTTAAAAGTTTCGTTCCTCTTTGCCCTGCAGTGGGACATTAATAGGCTGATATGTCTTAAAATCAACTACTAGGTAGGTACTACGAGTACCTACTACTATTACACTACTACTACAAAATCACTACAAGGTCTTCGAGTACACGATAACCGGTTACGAAAACTATGATAATTTATTGTTGTTTTCATTTTCGTTCATTTACTAGTATCAAGGTCAAGAGATATTTTACGAGTATAGGTACGTACCTATGCGGGAATAAGGAAACATTTAGCGATGAATTAAAAAACCCTTAACGTTCTGATTAGCAAAAATAATAACACTTAATTTGCCGTTAATTATAAAAAGGCGCAAAGTAGGTCAAATACACAAACTCACATATAAGTTTTGTTTTTTAGTTTTGCCCGCAGTTTCTGCTAGAACATTTAATCGGGATAAAAAGTATCATATCACCTAAGTCAGCCCATGGTAAATACTAATATTTCTTTTATGTAATCTGTGCTAATATGCCTGTTTAACGAAATTCATCAAAATCTGTTCAGTAGTTTCAGCGTGATTCACGGACAAACATCCAAACAAACAAACTTTATATATGTCGCAGTAAGATAGATAAAGCCGTAATATAGTTATATCCCTAGGGATATAATTATATACCGTAACATAGTTATACGAAAGCGATTCATTACTATCTCACTAGGAATATAGTTATAAAACAGCCCAAGTTTAGTGATATACTTATATTACTAGATTAAGTTTAGTGAAATAGCTTTCGGAGTGTTGTCAAAAATTGTCGCGCTTTGTTGTTAAACTGAATGATGTCAATCTACCTTTATTCCCAACGTTATTTGTAAATAGCATGCAGAAGTAGGTACTACTCTGACGGAAGTAGGTTATTTTTTTTTAAACCCTTAAAGAATATTTTTATTTCTCGAGTTGTTATAACACTGAACTTAATCTAGTAATATAAGTATATCTCGGTATATAATTATTTCCCTAGGGATATAACTATATTACGGCTTTATCTATCTTCCTGCGACATATACATATAATGGCATAAAAAATCCTGGTTCCTCAGCAATGTTTTTAAACATATTTTTAACTCATTCTATAAATTCCTGATTACAGTGCCAATACGTTATTTTATTTGTTTTTAAATTCGTTTCCAGAAAGCAATGGGAAAAACCTAAAGATAACTCTTAAAACACTCGTTAATCATGATTTGCTACAGTAAAACTTTCACCTTATTATAATGTTAAACTATTATTATCCAACTTAGTATTTTACCTTTGGCGACCCGCTTGGTATAGTAGTCAAGACGTTGCCTATTAGACCAGTGATCGCGGGTTCTATCCCCGCACAGGGCAATCATTTGTATGCATGAACAATGAACAATGAACACTTCTGTGTGTCCTGGTCTTGTGTGTGTGTAGGTAAATATTTTTAGACTGATAACCAATTGCCTAGACCCAAACAATCCACATATCGGATGATTTATTCTAGACTTTAGTGTCACACCCGTATTTAAAATATTAACCGCAACTCATTATATTAAAGTCAATGTATTTAAATATAAAACAATAATTTTCCTGAAATTATTAGACCGGGAGCGCCAACACATTCGGGTTTTACAATCACGAGGTTCGGAGGTTATCATTTCTAACTATAGCTACTCAGTCAGTTGTTATTAGTCGCCGTGGACACACAAAATGTCTCGGCTTCACTATTCCCTAGTACTCTGTGTAATTCTTCCTTTCGTAACTCCCCAGTGCACTATTAACACGGCAAAACCCGCCTTCAGCAGATCAGCTTACGAATTCTCCATAGAGTTACTGCGTCGAATCGCTCAGGAGAATGATAACCACTTTGTTACCTCAACCCTTTCTCCATGGATGCTGCTTACGGCGGTTTCCTATGGAGCTGCAGACGAAACCTTGAGCCAGATTCAGAAAGTTCTCCATCACAGTCAAAACAAGTGTTTTAATAACAAATACTTGGAAGTTGCGAAGATAGTTGCATCCTCTGACCGAAGTGCTACGCTAGAGAAAAGTGCCGCCATTTTCATAGACCAGAACTTGGACTTAAAGCCAACCTTCAAGAGAGAAATGCTCCGAACTCATGTAAGCAAAGTCACTCAACTATCGTTCGAAGATTTCGCTGCGGCAGCGTTGACGATTAACGAATTCGTAAAGACAGCTACGAAGGGAGTGATCGAAGAGATTGTCACTCCAAGCGATCTTGAAGGAGTATATCTGATGATGATCGATGCTTTATACTTTAAAGGGAGTTGGAGAAAGGCTTTCTCTATTGAAGATACGGAAACCAGTCAATTCTTCGATTACCAGAACAAATATTTGGGAGACGTCAGGCTTATGTTTGTGAATGGAAAGTTTAATATAACTCAGGTAGACCCAATTAAGGCAACAGTGCTAGAACTGCCTTATGGTGACAGCAATAAGTTTTCCATGTTGGTATTCCTGCCGAACGAAGGAGTTCCTTTAGTAAACGTGATTGACGACCTGCAGAAGATCAGTCTCTTGTCAATTTTCGCAAAGTTTCGAAGGAATGGGCCTCAGACGGTAATGGTTCAACTGCCGCGTTTTAAGATCTCTTCTGATTTGGGAAATTTGAAGGAACTGCTCATAGACATGGGTTTGAGAGATATGTTTGATCCTTCGAGGGCTCAATTCCCTTTCCTATCGAGCTATGAGCTTCACGTAGCAAGTTTTATCCAGAAAGCTGATATAGAAGTGACAGAAACTGGGACGGTAGCGGCGGCTGTGACGGAACTTGGGATGGGTTTTAGGAGTTCTATGTTGGCTTTGGAATTTGTTGCAAACAAACCGTTCTTGTTCATGGTCGTCGATAGAGAGGCGCAGGTAGCTGTGTTCAGTGGAGCGTATTCCAAACCGTCGTTGTACTGAAGATAAGTTTAGAATTAAAGAGTTCTATTTACCAATCCTACTTTTTTTATTGGATTACTACCCTATGTTAAGTTGATAACGATCAATTTTGATTTGCTTTATCATGACAACATTATTTTCTACAAAAGATACTGTTAAAAATTTTGTGTTAAACTTTTCTTAAATATAACATAATTAAACTGAAATGTTGAAAGATATTTATGTCAATTCATAATCTATAGTTTAAATATGGAATAACCCATGTTCATAACCGATGTTTATTCTATATATAACCTGTGATAATAAAATTATTATTGTTCAAAACAGGATAATTTTCTCTGAAATTCATAAAAGGTTATCGACCCGCTTGGTGTAATGGTCAAATTGTTGCCTATTACGCAAGAGGTCGCGGGTTCGATCCCCGCGCAGGACAAACATTTGTGTGCATGAACATGTCTGTTTGGCCTGGTCTGGGTGTTGTATGTATCTATTTAAGTATATTTGTAATACCACTGTTGATTCTGATGTCTGTAACACAAGTGCCTAAGCTACTTAACACGGGGTCAGATCAATATGTATGTGATGTTGTGAAATATTTATTTATTTATTATTTATTTATAATTAATTATATGCACGGATATAATATATGTATTTATTTAATGTTTTCACTTTAAAAGCATATCGACATCATTGAGCTATTACAGTACCTAATAGCTCAATGATTGATATTGACATTAAAATTCCCAGTATACATATTGCTGGTAACTCTTCTAGGAACAATTTACTTAACAGAGCTTGGTGGAACTTCCACGCAGTGGCGGCGTTAGGCGTGGGCGACGTGGGCCACCGCCCACGGCCTCGCGGTACAAGGGGCCTCGCGCCTCAAAAAAATACATAAATTATTTGTGTTGGGAAATGTTTTTTTTTTGTCTGACAACATTTGTTTACGTAGCGTAACTATCGCGGGCAAATCCCTGGCCGCCGCGCCGCCGGCCAGTGCGGGGAAGTGCGTCCGACTTTTCAAATTTTTCGATTGTTAAAGCTCAATGACGAGCAAAAAAAAAAAGGGGCCTCGCGAAATCTGTTTCGCCCACATCAAATTTTGGTCTTGCCCAGCCACTGCTTCCACGCGAATGAGCCGCTCGTCTGGGGAAGTACCTCCACCTTACAGAAAGAAGACCACAGTGAAGTAGCACTTCGTAACTGTTGTGCTATGTTTCTGCTGGTGAGTAAGGTCGCCAGAGCTCAGTTGCAGGGTATGGGGTCTTAAAGGCAGGCATCTGCGACCCTTGTGCAATTGTTGCTGTCCATGGGCAGCGGTGATCACTTACCATCAGGTGACCCTCTTCTTTGTATACGTACATCTGCACTGCAGAGTTATTTTATCTGAATATCTTAGATTTATCGCATCAAAGAGTACCGAATGGCGGAACCTTCTTAATGTAATTTGGCAATATTCCAGTTACCAATAAAACAAACGGTTTACCCATGTTTTGACATTTTCCAGATTCTAGAATATAATTTTTATTCTTAGTATTTTGATTAGCAGATAGCTCAGGCCAAGGCCAGTTAGATATAGCACGAATGTTTAGACATTTTGGTGATAAACTGACAAATAATTACTAAATTCTGTGTCTTGATAACAATTTAGTACCTAATTATATAAGAAATACTGTGCAATTAATTTTAGTAAGGTATTTGCTATAAAACTAGTTTCTTTAAAAATGCCTCTTCAAGTTACATGACATATTTTTTTTATATTTAAAAATGTTTATGCACACGAATGTTTGCCCTGTGCGGGGATCGAACCCGCGACCTTTTGGTCACCAAATTCGTGGTCGTCAAATGATGCCCTCTGGAATGTGTTAAATAGGAAAAATAATACCAACACCAGTACAATAAAAATATATAATCATTTACAAAATATCACAATATCATTGCATTAAAAACATCACGATAAACTTCTCAAATATAATCTTATTTAATATTACACCATATCACCAGCTTAAAGCTAAATTAACTGACACCAGAAAACCATGGTATTGATTGACATGAAGTACGTTGATTACTTAGGTTACTACTCGATGTGAAGCGAACGTCGCTTCAACGTAAAAGGCCTCTGCCAATGATGAAAGAATGACGAAGGCATATCTAAAGTAACTATTTAAATCCATGATAGTTCTTTGTTCCCACGTCCCCTTAACAAAACTCTCAATTTAGTGCCCAAAATATCACTTTATTATTTTTAATCTATGACATTTCTTTGTTCCCACACCCGCTTAACAAAACCCTTAGTGCCCAAAATATCAGGATATTATAACAATAAATAATCTCAATATTTTTTTCAAAAGTTAACAATAATGATTATAGCATGATGCAGAATAACATACCATTTTTTATATACATTTACATATAAACCGCCATCTGTTGTCAAAATGTGGAATTTCTGTGACAAAAGTATTTGATGCTTCAAAAGTCGCTTGTTATAAGTTTGATTTTATACCTTGAACAGTCTTGCACCTGGAGCGCCATACGTTCTGGAATAAAAAAACAAATAATTTACATAATACAATAGTAAGTTGCGGCAGTTATAAATCATTTTTATCAGAACACATCTATTAATATAGTAGAAGCCTCCTATGGTCTGTTATATTCGGCAAATAACACTGAGGCTGAAACTGGGCCAAATTGCAAAAACTAGCCGAAACAGGTCAAAATTGCCAACAGAATCCACAGTAGCCGAAAACATTTAAATACCGAAATGCGAGAATTTCCAAAAGAGATCAAAATTAGCAAAGTTGGCGAAAATGGCCGAACTTGGCCTAAAATAGGCGATTTTGGACAAAACTTGCCGAATTCATCTGGTCATTTCTTACTTACCTCAAACGATACGTTATCGAACCCACGCCTCTTCGCCTCCTGCAGTATCTCGTCGGCGATACTCTCCTGCACCGTGCCGCGCACGTCTATAAAGTGACAGTCACTGCTCGCGTAGTGACAGGAGATGGACTTGCGGTAGTTCTGATCATTTCTATAGATATAGTGGTAGTCTTCTATGGTCTGTTGTATCTTACCGGGCAAAAAATACTTGGGCCGAAAGTGGCCGAAAAAGCCGAAAAGGCCGAAGAGACCAAAAAGGCCGAAAATAGAGGAAACAGGGCAACAATAGCCAAAAGACACTAAATAGCCGAAATTGCCTAAAGTGGCCGAAAGCTGCCTAAAGTGGCCGAAAACTGCCGAAAGTGGCCGAAAACTGCCAAATTAGGCCGGAAACTGCCAAACTTTGCCGAAAACTACCTACTTTGGCCGACCCTGGCCAAACCCAAAAAAAATGGTTATTTATTACTAACCTCAAATGACACATTGTCGAACCCACGCCTCTTCGCCTCTTGCAGTATTTCATCGGCGATACTCTCCTGCACCGTGCCGCGCACGTCTATGAAGTGGCAGTCACTGCTCGCGACACGATATGGACTTGCGGTAATTCTGATCATATCTATAGATATAGTGGTAGTCTTCTATGGTCTGTTGTATCTTACCGGGCAAAAAATACTGGGCCGAAAGGGGCCGAAAAGGCCGAAAAGAAAGAAAAATCCAAAAAGGCCGAAAATACCCAAAATACCAAAAAGACCGAAAATAGTTGAAACAGTGTCACCAGTAGGCAAAAGACACTAAATAGCAGAATATTCTGAAAGTGGCCGAAAACTGTCAAATGGCCGAAAACTGCCTTCCTTGGCCGAAATCGCCGAACTTGGCGGACCTTGGCCGATAATAAATGGTTATTTCTAACTAACCTCAAACGACACGTTATCGAACCCACGCCTCTTCGCCTCTTGCAGTATCTCGTCGGCGATACTCTCCTGCACAGTACCGCGCACGTCTATGAAGTGGCAGTCACTGCTCGCGTAGTGGCAGGATATGGACTTGCGGTAGTTCTGATACAAAATAACAAATATACACTAATATTTTAAAGAGGAAAGGTTAATTTTTTTGTATGTAACGAATAAACTTAAAAAACTACTGGACCGATTTCAAAAATTTTATCGCTATATGAAAGCTACATTCACCCTGAGTAACGTAGGCTACGTATCCCGGTACGGGATGTAGTTCCTTCGGGACACGGTTGAAACCGCGTGACGAGCCGCTAGTGTAAAATATTTGAATTTGATTATCATCATCCTAGCGCCTCTCACGGTTTCATCCTTGGCAATTGCTTAAGGAGCCCAGGGTACGCTGCGACTATCATCCTGAATTGACAAGCCTGGTTAGATATAAAAGTGCTGTCTTTCTTCTCTTTTTCTTTTTACACATCAATTAAATTAAACATACCTTAGTAACATTGTTCCTCGACCCGTGCACAAGCAGGGGATGGAAGAACACCGTGTCCCCTGGACTCATCTCCAAGTTGACTCTGGTGTCTTCAGGCGCTACCGTATGCTCGTCTAGGATACCGTGGTACATTTTGTACGTTTTCTGAAAACAATTACCATGAAGTTTAGCATTATTAAAAAAAAGACAAAAAGACACACTAACATAAGTAAGAATATCTTTTTTTTATGTTATGGGGAGGCAAACGAACAAGAGGATCACCAGATGGGAAGTGATTACTGCTGCCTGTAGTCATCAACAACCGCACAAGGGTCGCAGATGCGTTACCTGCCTTTAAAAACCCCAAACCCTCCCCAACTGAACTCTGGCGACCTAACTCACCAGCAGAAACAAAGTACAACAGTTTCGAAGACCTACTTCACTGTGGTCTTCTGTAAGGTGGAGGTACTTCCCTTCCCTTCTATGAGGTTTTAGACCCCCCACCCCCCCTTTATATCACGTGTATTTCGATGAACATAGTTTAATTTAGAATTTTAGAAGACGACAGATTTAGCGCCGCTTCTTAGTTCAGTGTTCGCCGAAAAAATAAATTCGCGTGATATTTTACTAGCCCCCCCCCCCCCCTTATGTGATATTTCGTGTTTTTAAGGACTCCCTTCCCCCATGAGGTTCGCATGATTAATTAATTAATTTATTTAAACTTTATTGCACGAAATAGATTTTGTACAAAAGGCGGACTTAATGCCTCATGGCATTCTCTACCAGTCAACCTTAGGGCAAAACAGAGAGTGAATAGTAGGCAGTGCTATTAAAAGAAACTATAAAAATAAAAATTACACTTATTAACTAGTACACTTATTAATGGGCGGTATATGAAATGAAGAAGGCAATTGCATACTGTAACGGTTGCCAAAAGAGTTGTTTTTCCAAACAGTGATAACGACCTTCTATAATGAAGAATACGACTAAAAAAGTATTAAAATAATCATAATCAAACCTCAGTGTATCCATGTTCGTACAAGCGCCCTCTATTATGACTTCCCGGTACTACGTAGAGACAGCCATTGTCTATGGTCACTTCATCTACGGCCGTCCACGAAGCCATGATCTTCTCCGCAGGACGGAATGGGAAGTAGTACAAGTCCTGGAATTAGGGAAATATAGTTATTAATTAATGTTTAAATGTAGAGAACTCATTATGGAACATTTTCAACGATACAATTTTAGCAACAATATACAGCTCACAAAGTTGAACAGCACTATCACATCGTGGTCACCATTGTAAAAAAAATTGTCACTATGTCTGTAGACACACCTATGTCTGCAAATACAACTATGTCTGCAGAGAGGCAGCCATGGTTCACACCTATGTAGACAAGCAGACAGCATAGTACACACCTATGTCTGCAGACAGACACTCATAGTACACACTTTATGTAGACAGACAGACATAGAACACACCAATATCTACAGACCCACCTATATCTACAGACAGACAGTTATAGTACACACCTACGTTAACAGAACAGACACCTATGTCTGCAGACAGAGACATAGTTAGAACACACCTATGGCTACAGACACACCTACATATGTCTACAGACACACCTATGGCTACTGATACTTATGTCTTCAGACACACCTATATCAGACATAGGTGTGTCTGCAGAGAGACAGCCATGTTACAAACCTATGTTGACAGGCAGACAGACAGAGTTCACACCTATGACTACATATACACCTATCAGACACCCCTATGTCTACTATGTCTACAGACACACCTATGTCTACAGACACACCTATGTCTACAGACACACTAGACACACGTATGTCTACAGACACACCTATGTCTACAGACACACCTATGTCTACAGACACACCTATGTCTACAGACACTCCAGACACACCTATGTCTACAGACACTCCAGACACAGCTATGTCTACTGACACACCAGACACACCTATGTCTACAGACACTCCAGACACAGCTATGTCTACTGACACACCAGACACACCTATGTCTACAGACATTCCAGACACACCTGTCTACAGACAGACAGGCACACCTATGTCTACAGACACCCCTATGACACAGACAGACAGACACACCTGATGCGGCGGATGTCGGTGGGACCCCGGCGGCTTGTTGATGAACATGGTGTGCATGGCGACCAGGTCCCGGCCGAGGCACTGCGCCACCACGGCGAGCAGCGCCGGGTGCTCCAGGTATAGCGAGAACACGTCGTCGTACGCTATGTCTGCAGCTGCGGAGACAGCTAGGCAGACAGACATAGCGCACACCTATTTCTGCACACCTATGTCTGGAGGCACCCCTATGTGTACAGACACATCTATGTCTACAGACACACCTATGTCTACAGACACACCTATGTCTACAGACACACCTATGTCACAGACACACCTATGTCTACAGACACACCTATGTCACAGACACACCTATGTCACAGACACACCTATGTCACAGACACACCTATGTCACAGACACACCTATGTCACAGACACACCTATGTCACAGACACACCTATGTCACAGACACACCTATGTCTCCAGACACACCAGACACACCTATGTCTCCAGACACACCAGACACACCTATGTCTACAGACACCCCTATGACACAGACAGACAGACACACCTGATGCGGCGGATGTCGGTGGGACCCCGGCGGCTTGTTGATGAACATGGTGTGCATGGCGACCAGGTCCCGGCCGAGGCACTGCGCCACCACGGCGAGCAGCGCCGGGTGCTCCAGGTATAGCGAGAACACGTCGTCGTACGCTATGTCTGCAGCTGCGGAGACAGCTAGGCAGACAGACATAGCGTACAACTATGTCACAGACACACCTATGTCACAGACACACCTATGTCACAGACACACCTATGTCACAGACACACCTATGTCACAGACACACCTATGTCACAGACACACCTATGTCACAGACACACCTATGTCACAGACACACCTATGTCACAGACACACCTATGTCACAGACACACCTATGTCACAGACACACCTATGTCACAGACACACCTATGTCACAGACACACCTATGTCACAGACACACCTATGTCACAGACACACCTATGTCACAGACACACCTATGTCACAGACACACCTATGTCACAGACACACCTATGTCACAGACACACCTATGTCACAGACACACCTATGTCACAGACACACCTATGTCACAGACACACCTATGTACAAACACACCTATGTCTACAGACAGACGTAGTATACACACCTGATGTGGAACCTCTTCAATCAGCTAGACAGACAGACATAACTCAAGGACACACCTATGTTTACAGACACACCTATGTCTACAGACAGACAGACACACCTGGTGCGGCGGATGGCGGTGGGACCCCGGCGGCTTGTTGATGAACATGGTGTGCATGGCGACCAGGTCCCGGCCGAGGCACTGCGCCACCACGGCGAGCAGCGCCGGGTGCTCTAAGTATAGCGAGAACACGTCGTCGTACGCTATGTCTTGCAACTGTGGAAACAAAGATTGAGATGGTTCCAATGTATACTAATACAATACAATAAAGCTAAAGAGTTTGTTTGTTTGTTTCAAACGCGATAAACTAAGGAAATACTGGTTCGACTAAAAAAAATTGTTTTGTATAGTCCATTTGTCAAGGAAGGCTTTTAGGCTATTTTATAACACCCAGAAACCGAAATCCACGCGGATGGAGTCGCGGGCGGGCGCTAGTCACTACATAGTATAAAACAAAGTCGCTTTTTCTGTCATGTTGTCCCTATGAACGCTTAAATCTTTAAAACTACGCAACGGATTTTGATGCGGTTTTTTTTAATAGATAGAGTAACTCATGAGGAAGGTTTTTATGTATTAATATAATGGACAAGTACCACGGGCGAAGCCGGGGCGGGCCGCTAGTAAATAATAAAAAGTAAAAATGTCTTTATTGCTCAACTAGTAGTCCGGTCAATGTAGACATTCGAAGTTACATAAATTCCCACCTAGCTGAAAAACGGTAAGATTGTTTAAAATATCATTAAAAACAAAATTTGAAAGTTCCCCATCTTTCCCCTGTAAGGAAAAAAAAATATTCAAGGTCAAAGGTCCAAAAAAAGAGTTTTTCGCGATTTTCAGCAAAACGGTAAGTTTTATCATAAAAATACCTCAGACAAAATTGTAGATCATAAAATTATCTACAAAAAATGTATTAATACTTTTTTTTCTACGAGCCACCGTTTTTGAGATATAACGATTCTAAAAGTTGCAAAAGTTGTAATCGTCTTAATATGCACACGTTTCCTCGCCACCTATGAGGTAGTGTACTCAGCGCAAACAAAAACAAAATTTAATTGAATGTGCTGAAGTTTTTAAAAATAGTAAATCTACTCGACAAGAAATTATTACTAACGGCATTCGCTTTCTTCTTTCTATGTACGGAGCTCCTAAAAAAACTACCTGCTTAGATAAATATAGATATGCATGTTTCGTTAAAAACACCAAAAGTAAAAAACAAGTACAATTAGCTTGTCTTCCTCCAACCTCAGTTGCTGCTCATCAACATCTTTTAAGGGTATATTACCAAGTTCAAGTGTGGCTTGGTTTATCAGCTAGACCCTACAGAGTGGGGTTGGAAGTTGGTCAACAATTTATTAGAACCAGTGCACACTTTACTTCCACCTGCGCCGGAAAAACTGCTTAACTCGATTTTTTGCAAATGCAAAAAGGGATGCAGTGCTAAATGTGGTTGCAAAAAAGTCGGAATGTTCTGTTCTCCGGCATGCACACATTGTTAAGGCCAGTTGTGCTCTAATATTGAATCACCAACAGTAGAGGATCCGTTTGATTCCAACGAGGCAACATGCGATACATCGCTATTAACGCAGTTTTCATGCACTCAGGATGAAGATGAAGAAGAAGTGTACAGTTGTAGTGTGGTAATAAAACACAAGGTATGTATGCAACGGTAGACGCTCCTGCTCGCCCGGCGGCCGGTACAAGAGTGCGCGGCGAGCGCCCGCTCTCCGCGCCCCCACCACCGCACGCCGCGCCAGCAAGCGTGTCCACTATATTTATTAGCTATACATCACATCTACCTTTTACAATGAAATAAAACAAAACTCTATTAGTTATTTCCCAAGTACATCATTGTATCTGACACAACCAAGTTTCCTTAAATAATTTACACAGATCAACTATATATACTATAACTATATAAATCAACAATATAAATTGACATAAACATATCTATGATAAAGATAGCATAACTAATCGTCTACATCACGATTGTCAGAGCATTCACTAGAATCTCTCATAGTTCTATAATTTCCATTAGAAAATAATAATTACCTTCCACTTTCCTTCAACTTGTTTTAAATGTACGTTTTTTCCTCTTTATATGCACTCTGTTATTGTCATTTTCCAAATCTATTTATTTATATAAGTAAGTTAATTTATTTAATAAGTACAGCCAAAAAATATATATTGTTGCTAATAATAACAAAATACATATGAAGGAACCGTTCTGATATGCATCACAATAACTGCGTACATAAAACTTACTAGTAGGTACAGTAAATATATACAATGGGACAACTGAGTCGGAAGCACCCACCGGGCTATTTATCCGACAAATACATTTAAATTTAGAAAAGTTTTGACAATAAATATCAAGATCTACAATAATATTACTAACCTGATATTATACTCAGCCACAATCCTTGCCAAAGGGGGTTGAAGACCGAGTTTTGAATTTATTTTACTCAGATTCAGATTCGTTAATTGCAAGTCACAAGTTATTAAAGATGTTTAAATGTTAATAATTGTATTTGTGACTGTAGAGGAAATAATGTAAGAAGCAATAGCTTATATTGTTGTTTCTCTTTACAGGTATGTAAATAAGTTATTATTCTTAGCGTAAGTGTAAAATTAAGTGTAATTAGGTATGATTGTCATGCTCACAATAAATTTCTCTTCACAGAGCAACATACGAAACTATTGTTTCATTAAATAAACAACCTATTACAATTATATGTAGAAAGTAAAGGTGACGCCCTGCAAGGGCACAACAAACGTGGCAACTATTGCCTTCTTTTTTTTTTTTTTTTTTAATAAAAAGGATAGGCTTTTCTATATTAATTAAGACGCTCATTATAAGGTTGACGATGGGAATTTCCGCTACACAGAAATGCCAAATGCTTGGTAAAAGCACGCTGAATGCTCTCCACTCTGCGAGTGTACGCTATAAAATGGACTCCAGATTCAGGAAGCAAATTCGAGATGCCTGCGCACTAAAGCGTTATATTACTTGATGTGGAGTCATTTTCCAGCGATAAGGGATATACAGATTGCATCGCACCAATCTACCTTTCTCCCAAGGTCTTTTTGAATGAGGTTACTTTCCTCAAAATTAACAGATTTCTGTAAATTTTGAGGTCACCGGCAAATAAAAATGTTATGCAGTTTTTATATTTTGAAAGAGAGATCGATATCAAATCTCTAATGTGCATAGATATTAAAGAACAGATTAAAGACTTGAAGGCCTTTACTAAACAAGAAAGCGTTGATATAAGGCGGTAGTTATTTATACACATGTGGCGGGTCATTTCATTCTCTCTCTAAGATGGTTGAGTGAGGTGATGGCTGCCGCCACATACGTCATACTTGTGAACAGGTGCCACCTTTGGGGACTGGTCGACCAGGGCGCCTCCAGTCCAGAATAAATTAAGAATTTAATTTTCATTTTTTTAATTTATTAGGTACACACAGTAGACTATGTATGACTCAGTGAAAGCAATTGCTGATGCATTATTGTTGCAAGTTTATTTTTATATTATTGTAATGATTTTGGCATTTAAAAAGAGCAACTGTCGAGTTTCTTGCCGATTCTTCTCGGCAGAATAACAGTCATTACTAATAAAAGTCATTAAAATAACAGTTTATTTTTGATGACGATTCATAAGTGCTTATATTAAGCCCATTTGAATTGTGACATCTACTTCAGAGCCAGTGGTATTCGATGTCGTCTCTAGGTACGATTAAGGTATTTAAGGAACCGTTTCTGTACTTTATCTTTTCCCGAAAGGGGGTTGATAACTCATTTGTTGAACCATTTAGGATGACTTCGTCTACTACGACGTCGTTGTTTTCCTGACTCAACATAAAATAAAGAAATCATTTGATCAAAATCTCCACAAGCCAAAAACTAGACCGGCCAAATTACATACTGTAACGCAGCCACAATGTTACTATAGTCGGCTTTAAAATAATTGGATAAAGATACACTGTCGTTGGAACGGAGAAAATTTGATTTAGGGTAAGGCATGATAAACAAGAGGCTCGGATTAATCCCGTAGCACTTATTGATAGCATACCTGATGCTGCGGATTCGTAACCAACGCATAATGTATGCGACTGATAACTAGTCTAGATACTGTTCATCACTATTACTGATGTTATTGAGTTGATGAAGGCCATTAGAAGATAAAAAGCCGATTAAGTGTAACCCAAGTTGTACTTGTAATTAAGTGGCGTCATTACGTATCATCACTAGGCTCCCAGTGGATACCACCAAGGTTGCAGTCACAAACTACATACCTATTACAATATTTTCCGATCGGTATTGAGCAAGTTCCACAATGTTAAGAAAACGCTTTAAAGGTTCCAATTTTACTGGTGGAGGTACGAAGGTACTAGGTACACAACGCAAATAATAATATTTCATTTATAGTATTCCCAGTTTGAAACTGTAGTCTGACCCAAACGCTTTTAATATCGTCGTATTTTAAGTCTTGTTAGCGAGTAGACAGAATATTTTGGGACAGAGCTTAAAGAACACTCCCAACATCCATTTTAGAAAACACCACCAGAGCCAACACACACACGATCCCTACGATAGACTATTGTCCACGATTTCGTCTGTCGAGATGTTAACCACGTTTCAGTGAGTGCAATGGCATGGTAATTACAAAGCAAAATGCTATCAAACACTAATTTCGTTTTGGCCTCAAGACCATGGACATTTTGGTAGTACAACTTAGCATAAACACATCAAGCCCGACCCATGTGCAAAACGTTACCTTTTTGGCCTCCGGCATGGTGACATAGATTTTAATGATTTTTCCTGTGCAGAATGTTTATTGAATAAAGTTTATTATTATTATTTATTATTATTTGTCGCCGTGCGGTATAACTTTAGGCCTCGTCGCTACCATTTTCAATTGTGGTGGCTAACAGTGGTAGGTACAGTTCAGATTTTCATCGAACTACCTCTTTGAATATTGTCGGTACAGTTCCGATTTTCATCGAACTACCTCTTTGAACATTGTCGGTACAGTTCCGATTTTCATCGAACTACCTCTTTGAACATTGTCGGTACAGTTCCGATTTTCATCGAACTACCTCTTTGAACATTGTCGGTACAGTTCCGATTTTCATCGAACTACCTCTTTGAACATTGTCGGTACAGTTCCGATTTTCATCGAACTACCTCTTTGAACATTGTCGGTACAGTTCCGATTTTCATCGAACTACCTCTTTGAACATTGTCGGTACAGTTCCGATTTTCATCGAACTACCTCTTTGAACATTGTCGGTACAGTTCCGATTTTCATCGAACTACCTCTTTGAACATTGTCGGTACAGTTCCGATTTTCATCGAACTACCTCTTTGAACATTGTCGGTACAGTTCCGATTTTCATCGAACTACCTCTTTGAACATTGTCGGTACAGTTCCGATTTTCATCGAACTACCTCTTTGAACATTGTCGGTACAGTTCCGATTTTCATCGAACTACCTCTTTGAACATTGTCGGTACAGTTCCGATTTTCATCGAACTACCTCTTTGAACATTGTCGGTACAGTTCCGATTTTCATCGAACTACCTCTTTGAACATTGTCGGTACAGTTCCGATTTTCATCGAACTACCTCTTTGAACATTGTCGGTACAGTTCCGATTTTCATCTGTCGGTACATGGTTTAGGTACCATTTGATTATTTAGACTACTTCTTAAGTGTTACTCTCAGTTGTTGTCAAAAGTAATATTAAACTTTATCATTAATTACACGAAACTTAAATATATTTTAAGTTTGGATGGTATCTTTAATCTTACTTTACGTTCGTTGATTAGACAGTGAAATTAGCGAACCGTTTGATGGTGGTTTGCACGGCGCAGCGCGAACACCTCACCAACTTTGCAATTTCTTTCTGCGACTTGCCTTGTTCATGGAGAAGTTGTATTTTCACACAATTCTCTAAACAAATTTCACTTCTTTTTGGCATTTTCATTTTTTTAAATAAATTTTTCGTCAATCTAATAACTTAAACAGAAATGAAAGCTTGTTTACTCGTAAAAGATTCGAAATTATTTGAGACACCGACATAACATCTCAGGTGAGCCATTGTTCAATTGGTAAACATGTTTTGTGCATTTTTTAGGGTGCCTAATACTTTTGGCCAAGGGTGTATCTGTTATTTCAATAAGGTAACAGTACCTATATCTATGAAGGTCTTACTTTCACATTGTACACATAGGTACACACGCATTCATGTATAAATGTATTCGAATAAAATAACTATCATTCACGTGATAAAATATTCATTAAACATTTTACGACAATAATTATTTTTTTGTTCTATACTTGCGAGGAATCTTAACTTTTAGTTACTTAACTTAGTGTATAACGTTTAATATCGGGCGGGAGTATAACGAACACCTGTGCGCGATTCCGGTCCGCGCGAACAATAGAAACAGCATTCCATCCGATAAGCAAGCTTGTAGGTACCCAACCAAAATGCACATTTAATAAACGTATTAATTTTAAAATTATTTTGACAACAGACTGAGATAACTTGTAAGTAATTCTACTTTATTACGGTATAGGTAACAACCAGTGTCTGTAACCTGCCTTACTAATTAATTCATTATTACTGTAACTGTTTCACGGTAACATGAAATAGAAAACAGGTATCAGTCACTGATTTACCTCTAGTAGCACTTTGTGTTTTATTTAGCACAACAAAATTTATTAATTTCATACCTTGGTTATTTAGATCCTGGCAGGGTCGCCACTTGTACAGTTGTAGTGTGGTAATAAAACACAAGGTATGTATGCAACGGTAGACGCTCCTGCTCGCCCGGCGGCCGGTACAAGAGTGCGCGGCGAGCGCCCGCTCTCCGCGCCCCCACCACCGCACGCCGCGCCAGCAAGCGTGTCCACTATATTTATTAGCTATACATCACAAGAAGAACAAGAAGAACAAGAACGAGAAGAACAAGAACATGACGAACAAGAACAAGAAGATCAAGAAGAAGAATTTGAAAGTAACAACTCGGACGATTAAATTTCTCTTTTTATTTATTTTTTAACTTAAATTTATTTTTTAACTTAAATTGCTTTTATATTTTCAATCTCTGCGAATATCCATTATTATTTTTCAATAGTTTCAAATTAAACAGGATCAAAACTAACCGGTGGAATAGGCCTACTGGGGAAACCACGTTAAAAAAAACGCGCTGAGTACACTACCTCATAGGTGGCGAGGAAACGTGTGCATATTAAGACGATTACAACTTTTGCAACTTTTAGAATCGTTATATCTCAAAAACGGTGGCTCGTAGAAAAAAAACTATTAATACATTTTTTGTAGAGGTAATTTTATGATAAAACTTACTGTTTTGCTGAAAATCGCGAAAAACTCTTTTTTTGGACCTTTGACCTTGAATATTTTTTTTTCCTTACAGGGGAAAGATGGGGAACTTTCAAATTTTGTTTTTAATGATATTTTAAACAATCTTACCGATTTTCAGCTAGGTGGGAATTTATGTAACTTTACTCTTATTTTTTGGTCTAATTTGACCGGATTATAGTATTAGCCAGGGCTTGGAATACCGTTAAAAATTTGGTAACGTTACTTTGTCTCGGCTGAGGTATCGATACTTTTAAAGTATCGCTACTCAAATTAACGTTATTTTAGTACCGATATGCCAAACGAAAGGATTCTGTTATAGCTTAATTTTTAACGTTATATTTAACGTTAAGTGTACAGAATTACCGGTACATGTATCGATTTGTTTTATCGTTGCTTACCTATTTTGGTAACGATACCATTTATTGTTTGTTTGTTGTTAAATAAGATTCGCGATGCGGCGATCAGTAAACCGAGATCTGTTATAGTAAGTGGGTGCACCGCGGCCTTTTTTTAAGACCTTATTTTTGCAATTAATATCACAGCTATGACTAACATAAATAACAATAATAAACGAAATACAGAGATTGATACTGAAGAGTTTTTCCGGGTGCACACTTCTAAAAAAAGATCACTAGGAGACACCACATCAGCAAAGTAGCCATCTGCAAAGTCATACCCGGTGAGAGTCTTACTGCACAACACAAACCGGTCTAGACCACTGGGATGGGATTCAGAATGCAATCACCACTGCGGCAAGGACGGTGCTCGGGATCTCAAAGGGTGGAAGCAAGTGTGACAAGGAGATCTGGTGGTGGAACGCAGAAGTCCAGAGGAAGATCAAGGAGAAGAAAGCCTCCTTCTTAAAGTGGCAAGCGTCCAGATCTTCTGTAGACCGCGACGCATATGGAGCTGCAAAACGCGCTGCTAAGCAAGCTGTAGCCAGAGCCAGGCGAGAACAACCGCTCTACGATAAGCTGGACTCGTCTGAGGGGTAGTAGCTTGTGTATAGAGTAGCTCGTGCAAGGGTCAAAGCTGCACTGGATATATCCAAGTGCCGCTGTGTAAAAGACCCTAGCGGCAACCTATTATGCAAGGACCTCGCGGAGAAGGAGAGATGGCGCTCGTATTTCCACGAGCTGCTCAATGGTAGCATAAGGAGGTGCAGCCACCGTATCCACTACCGACTAGTGCCACCCATAACGTCTGATGAAGTCCTCAGAGCTCTTCGCCACATGAAGAATCGGAAAGCAGTCGGTGCCGATGGAATCCCCATCGAAGCCTGGAAGGCGATGGGTCCTCATGGTGTGGGCATCTTAACCGACCTTTATAACCGCATACTCTTCACCGGGGGAGATCCCTTGCCAGTGGAGGCGGAGCGTCATAACTCCAGTCTTGGGGGTCGGTGCAGGAGTGTGGAAGCTCTCTCTCAAGTCGGTCCCTCATGTCTGAGGATCGTGGTCAGCATTAAAGTAACATCTGGAGCGGATGATCTGCTTCCACCGGTTCCGGTCCAGCGCGTTCCTCACGTCCGCGTAGAATTTAGAGGACGATGAGTCTTTCACTTGATCGGTCCATCTGGTTGGTGAACGACCACGCGATCGTTTGCCTTCGGTGTTCCCAACGACAATCAGTTTTTCCAGATTACCATCGCCTCTGCGCGCTATGTGACCGAAGTAGGAAATAATGCGTTGTTGGCATATGGTCGACAAGCGGGTTTTTATTTGCAGCTGACTCAATATGGAGACATTGGTGCGTTTAGCGGTCCAAGGTATTCTGAGCAAGCGCCTCCAGCACCACATCTCGAACGCATCGATCCTTTGTCGTTCTCGGGCTAAGATCGTCCACGTTTCCACTCCATATAGGAAGATAGGGAATACCAGGGCTTGTATCAATCTGATCTTGGTTTTGATACCAATTCCTCTCTTCTTCCAACTGTTGTTTAAACGGGTCAAAGCGTCTTTAGCCATCCCGATGCGCCTTTTTATCTCGGGGACACAGCTGCCATTATTGCAGATTTGGGAGCCAAGGTAAATGTAGTGGTCGACGATGTCAATGCCAGGAATGTTGCAAGTGACATTTGGTAGAGTTCCTGCTCGATCCACTATCATCAACTTTGTCTTAGCTCTGTTCACTGCGAGACCAATGTTGTCACTTTCAGTTTCGAGTCTTTGGAACAATTCACTCATATCCTCGATTGATGTTGCCAAGAGAACGGTATCGTCGGCATATCGGAGATTTGATAATCTCTTCCCACCTATAGGAAAACCCTTCTCCCAGTTTTCGATAGTCTTCCTTATGATATATTCTCCATATGTGTTGAAAAGAGCAGGGGATAGGATGCAACCCTGTCTCACACCTTTTTTTGTCTGGAACATATCGGAGAATTCTGTACCTATCCTGACGAAAGATCGATTTTCCGTGTACAGACTCTGGATTAAAGCGACAAGATGTTGAGGAACTCCCATTTCAAGTAGCAAATTCCATAGCTGATGCCATTGCACGCAGTCAAAAGATAAAGCAAAGGATTACAGGGCTGTTGAATTCCCTGCTTTTCTCAATTATTTGGCGTACGTTAAGAATTTGCTCCCGCGTTCCTTTGCCCTTAACAAAATCTGCCTGCTCTTCAGGTATCTGCCAGCTTAAAAAGTTATTTAGACGTCGGTTGATGACATGGAGGAGGATCTTACTCGCATGTGATATTAGCGCTATCGTCCTGTAGTTCCCGCAGTCTTTAGACGAACCTTTCTTGTGCAAGGGTTATGAAAACCGATTCTGTCCAGTCTTTTGGCCATTTTCCTGTTTTCCAGATGGTGTTGCAAATGACGGTTATAGCTCGAGTGCCCTTTTGACCAAGATTTTTTAATAATTAGGCGGTAATACCATCCTTCCGTGACTTTTTGCACTTAAGAGCCTTGATAGCATGCTCAACCTCTGATGCTAATATGTCAGGTTCTTCTGTCGACCACGTGGTAAAAGCGTTAGAAGAGTCGCTCGTGTCGTATAACTCCGCGCAGTAGGTTTCCAGCGCTCTAACACGTCAGCCACATCTGTAAGTCCACTTTTATCTTCAATGAGACAGGTGTTAGGTTTACGCGTTCCAGTCAATTCCCTAACCTTCCGAAAGAGATATTTGGACTCGTTCTTAAGGGAGTGTTGTTCGAGTTCCAGACAAATTCCGTTGATGTAGCTTTCGTAATCTTTCCGACAACGTAGTTGAACTTGCCGGCTGAGTTTTGAATACCGCTCCAGATCTTCAGGCGAACATAAACCGTGCTCCTTTAGTTCTCGTCTTTCATGAATTATTTGTGCCGTTTCTGGTGTAATGTATTCTTTCATGACGGGTTTTGCCAGTTTGTTCTCAGTTGCTGTACTTTCAACAATTCTTTTGAATTGCTCCCACTTACTATCGCTGTCTGTGATGTTGTTCGGTGTGTCTGTCACTCTCTTCTCAAGAGCCTCTCTGAAGCCATTGAGTTCTATTCCTACCATTTTAGGGACTACCTTGGGTCTTTGAATCCTCTTCAGCCGTAATTGGATCGTTGCTACAAGAAGTTGGTGGTCGGAGCCGCAGTCTGCACCCGGGTAAGTTATGGCATTCATCACTGAGCTTCTCCATCGTGTCCCTACCAGTATGTAATCGATCTGGTTTCGACATCTGTCGCCAGAAGATATCCATGTGTACAGTCTGCGGATATGATGTTTGAAGCAAGTGTTGGATATCGTAAAATTTTCTTCACAACAGAATTGCAACAGTCTCTCGCCCCTGTCATTTCGTTCACCGATACCATGTTTCCCCGCAACGCAGCGTAGATGATTATCACTCTTGGTATCACCAACTTTGGCATTAAAGTCACCTTAGATAATGGTAACTTCCCATCTTGATAGTTGTTTAAGTGTCGAAGTCAGCGTATCATAAAACTCCTCTATTTCTTCTTCAGTTGACTCAGAAGTGGGAGCATATACCTGCACGATGCTAAGCTTACACGGTATGGTGTTAAGTGTCAGTGTGATTATCCGATCACTGACTGGATTATAGCCAACAACGTACCTGTTCATAGAATGTGGCACGATGAAAGCCACTCTTCTGCTGCTTTTGCCATCTGAGCCCGAAAAATACACTGTACTACCAGAATCAGCTAAATAGTGACCCTGACCTTTCCAGTGTGTCTCACTTAGCCCTAGCAGATGAACATCTTTTCTTCG
The DNA here is from genome assembly GCA_958496325.1 of Nomophila noctuella. Lineage (NCBI taxonomy): Eukaryota > Metazoa > Arthropoda > Insecta > Lepidoptera > Crambidae > Nomophila > Nomophila noctuella. The sequence continues at coordinate 2,104,695 of OY292504.1, forward strand.
CATTTCATTCTCCACAATTTGCAGTTTGCCATGTTGGTTGAGCCCTCGCACATTCCATGTTGCAATGCGGTGGGGGCGGCGGAGTGATTTGCTGGTCTTTGGCTCGTCAGTAGTATAATTTCCATGCGGCGCCTGAAGAGCCACGTGCGCATGGCCGGTAGCATATTTCACACCACTTCTCCCGGCAAAGTGGCGCCGGGCGTCAGCCGGATCGTCAGACACAATAGCTCCTCTGTGATCTTCCATGCTAACGTTCTTGGGAAAATAGAAGCAGTGGTTTCCCGTTGCCTTCTGCCCCAGTCCTTTTTGGAGTTATTTAAGCCCCAAGGCTGCTGTAGCCTCTTCTGATTGGTTGCCCTACCAGGTGTGTGGTTATACCGCCATTGCTCGGTCGCCAGAGCCCCGTCCGTTATCTAGCAGGGGGTACCACGCCAGCCGGGGGGCTGGCGCCGCTAGCTATTCTAAAAAGAACCACTAGCGCGTGCAGGTGAGGTTGTCAGTAGGGCCGGATAGATGTAATGCTCCGTTCTCCCCTTACCCCCCCCGTGTGGAAGCTATCGCGGTATAAAGGTCATGTCCCACACTATGAAGCTATTTGAGCGGAAAGTTGACACTCGGCTACGACAGAAGTGTAATGTCTCGGAGTATCAGTACAGGTTTCGACCTGGTCTTGATACCATGGACCCTGTTTTTGCCCTAAGGATGATCATAGAGAAATACAAAACGAAGATCACGCCTCTGCATTTCCTGTTCCTGCACATGCAGAAGGCCTTCGACTGTGTTCCTCGCATGATGATCTGGTGGGCACTGAGGTCCAAGAGGGTGTCTGCAACTTATATTGACGTCATTCGAGACATGTACCGCGATTCCGATTCGCGTGTTCTTCACGCTTTTGGCCGGTTTTCCACTTTGGAAGAGTCTCTCACGCAAAGTATTCACTTTAGAAAAAAATGGTATAAAAAACCTCAATATCATTATTAAAGACCTATCCATTGATACCCCACACGTGTATGTTCAACGAAAAAAAAATATTTCGAGTTTCAGTTCTTACTATGGGGACCCCCAATTTTTAGGGTTCCGTAGCCAAATGGCAAAAAACGGAACCCTTATAGTTTCGTCATGTCTGTCTGTCTGTCTGTCTGTCTGTCTGTCCTGGCTCGTTCTCCGCCGTTTCTGAACTTCTTGCCACGAAAATTGGTGGAGAGATGTATCGTGATCATTCAAGAATTGGTTTTCAAAATAATCGAAAAATAATTATTTTTACCCCCCCCCCCCCCCTCCCATACAGCGAAAAGTATATTCGAAAAAAAAATCGACTTACCCCATCGTGTGGGGTATCATTAAAAAAGTATTTTTAAATACAATAAAACTTGTCTTGAAACCATGTGGATCAAACACCCCAGTCTCGAGATATATTAATACAAAGTCAAAATTAGAGCGTCCCCCCCCCTTAACTTTTGAAATATTATTACAATAATTCTGAAAAAAAAAAATCTGTATACCTCAAAGTAAGTACTTTCAACGAAAACTATAGCGAACTCTGTATCATACATAGTTATTTTTATACAATTCGACCAACTTATGACGTGCAGTTGCCCTTACCAAATGGTGTCTTAAGCGGTCGGGCCATCTTTTAGCTACGGAACCCTTTCATGGGCGTGTCCGACACGCTCTTGGCCGGTTTTTTTTATTTTTTTTCTATTTTCTTGTGAAATCCTTGTTGCGGTTCACAGAATACATCACTAAGTTTCAACAGTATAGTACTTAGAGTTTCGGAAAAAAGAGGCTGTGACAGACTGGCGGACAGACAGACAGACAGACAGATATGACGAATCTATAAGGGTCCCGTTTTTTGCCTTTTTGCTACGGAACCCTAAAAATCTTGGTAGTGGGTATTAATATTCCTAGAGGCCTTGAAACATGTCGATAAGTCCGGGTACCAAAAATTTACTAATAAAAAGCCAAGATTCTTACTGAAATTTAAAGATTAATTTATGAGAAAGTCAAAAAGTAGATTGTCCAACAAACTAATGGGGATTATGCGCCAGTCGGACGTACTGAAAATGTTTGTTGTGCCTATGCGTTGCCGCTCTGCTGTCAAACGCCGGCCGATCAAACGACAGCCAAATAAAGGCGCGGAGCGGCAACGCTGCGCCAAATATGACAAAGTAACGTTATAAATATTGTTACCTTATAACGTTAAAATATAGTTCAGTTACCTAAGAGATAACGTTATGATATTCGTTCTGATACATATTACCGCAATAAATTAACGGTAAAAAATGGTTTTGCTACCGACTTATCGCTAATTATTTTATCGGTATAAAAAGTATCTTTAAGAAGTACCGTTATTTAACATTATATATAATGTGAAAATGGAAACGTTACCAAGCCCTGGTATTAGCCCGCGTTATCAAGATTCCTGTTTTATCCCATGAGAGCTTTAAATCAGGATAAAAGTATCCTATCACCTAAGTCAGCTCCTACCCAGCCTGTATACCAAATTACATCAAAATCAGTTCAGTAGTTTCATCGTGATTGATGGACAAACATCCAAACAAACATATGACGGAGGTCTTTGCCCTGCAGAGGACAATAATATTATGCTGATATTAAATACCTAAATGTGAACTTAATGTCACTCACTTTCAAAGATAACATTATAATCAAATTGTCCTGACATAACATTTGCTGTGATAATAAAATTGTCATATAAATATGTTGCAGATACTGTTTTCATAAGTGCATTGTAAGCTCATTTTAATTAATTAATTCCTTGGACTATCACACCCATTGCCTAGCCCCAAACTAAGCTCGAAACTCTTGCTATGGATGCTGGGGAACGGATAGACATATTTAAATACTTTTATAAACATCCATGACTCGAGTACAAATGCCGATGTTCATCACACAAACATTTACCCCGAGACTCATTTATTCGAGACCGCGACCCTCGGTTCTGTAACCAGGATATTTTACCACTAGACCAAAGGGTGGTCAATATCATGAAAAAATTATTAGCCCTTCGCGGGATCCGAACTCGCGAACATCGGTTTTGTAGCCAGGGCCCCTGACCACTATGCTAACGGGCAGTCAATATTAAGTAAAAAATAAAGCGACTCACTTTTTGAACATAATCCTCCGGTTTCTTTCCACTCTCCATAAGTTTTTTATCTTTTTGCATAGTCATGTTTCCACGAGGTACAACCCCATTGCATATTTGTTGGAATCTTAGCCTGAAAAGCAAACATTATTTATTAAGATCAACTAAAGCCGCTTTACTTGGCTCGTACCAAACGTATGTTTAGGAAGGGAGAGGAATGTCATCAGTGAAGGTGATCGTTAGTATACTATAAAGGGACCCCTTAAACCTACACACTGGGTCGCAAGTCCCAGGCGCCGACTGACATTCCTCTCTAATATTTTAGTTAGCTGTTAATTGATATAACTTTGCTAAGTAAACAAAAATTACATCATATTTTTATAACTATGTATCTGTAGGCTATTTTTATTTTATTCTTTACTCATATTTAGTCCCCAAAAGGAAATGAAAGCATAAATAGTTCTTTAATAACATACTTGTAGCTGTAGAGTGATTCAAAGTCAATGAGTTTCTTTACCACAAGGTACCCATTATCCTCATAAAACTTAAACTGCTCCTTAGAAAGTTCATGTTTGTCTGGCATTTCAGCAAAAACACTGAAAAATTAAGTTTTCATTAATTTTGGCAAACAAACATACAACAGTATTTTTATGTAGGCTTCAGACATGCAGTTATGAAACATAAATTCAAAGGTTTGAAAAAAAACTATCACCATAATCTATTAAAGAGAAGCCGCAAGACACTGGTTAGTTCATCAGTGTTTGTTTGTTACATTTTTTTTTTTGTATTCATCATGCTCACGGATTTGTTGGTATTATTATTCAAAAAAACAATTTTTTTTATGGCATATGTGGCAAACAAGCTAGCGGGTCGCCTGATGGTAAGCAATGACAGCCACCCATGGACATCCGCGACACCAGAGGTATTGTTGATGTGTTACCGGCCTTATAAAGGGGTGTGGGCCTCCGGCACACTCACAAACCAGATAAAACACAATAGTAAATACTATTATTTCACACTGATGTTATGTGAGAGGGTGATACTTCCCAGGATGAGCCGGCCCATTCGTGCTGTGAAACAGCATGGCTCTACCACTACTAGATAAGACAATTGCTAATTTCTTTTTATCCTGCAGATAAATAAAAATACTGTAAACTTACCTATTGGGTATGACTTTCGAATTATTTTCATTACGGGAGAACATATTTGTTGTCAATACCAATGTTGAATGCCCTCTAAAAGAAAACAAATAAGATAAATAATAGCTTATAGATAAGTGCCAGCTAATCAGAATGATTTTACATTTTATATACTTAAAGGAAAGGCATGCTATAGAATGTTGTTGTGAAGTCCTACTACTATTATAAAGGCGAAAGTTTGTATGTATGGATGTATGGATTTTTGTTACTCTTTCACGTAAAAACTACTGAATGGGTTTGAATGAAACTTTACCACAATATAGCTTATACATCAGAATAACACAAAGAATATTGGAAATCGAAATCCACACGGACAGAGTCGCGGGCGGCCGCTATAGAATAATATTCCTAAATTGACTTTACTATTGTTGATGAGTAAACAATAGTTAATTATTATTTATTTATTTATTATTTATCATCATCACACTCATCCCTTATCCCGGTTGCATCCTCAGCCAATACCTCGGAGCACAGGGTGCGCTACGACTATGATCCTGAATTGACAAGTCTGGATATTACAATGGAGGAACTGTTGTTTGACCTAGGAACATCACAAGGGAAACCCGACAATTCGGATCATAGGCAGGACCAACGGCTTAACGTGCCTTTCCGAAGCACGGAATCATCATTCTTATTGGACAAACAGGTGATTCAAGTCTGCAACTTCCTAACGAAACTAGGAAAACCAACACAGAGTTCGCTCTAACCACTACACCACGGAGGCAGTTCAGTTATTGTGAAGTAGGTAGAATATATTTCGTAAATTGAGTTTAATAATATTGTTGTGCATAACAACAGTCGAATTAAGCAGATAATAAAACAATTCATTAGAGTTTACTCATGATAAAGATAAGCTTCGATTAAAATAAGTGTCTGAATCTGAAATCATTAAAAACAATGATTTTACCTTTAAATGCAGCAATCTTTTTCCAGGCTTAAACTTCTAAACAGCCGTTATGTCAAAAAGCACTTGGAACTTACGTATACCACGTTTGTCGATAATTTATTTTATTAATGTTATTTTTGGAAACAAAACTTTTTGTTTGTGATTATTTTATTAAAACTTTCTTTGACATCCGGCTCCGGGTTTTGACTTTTGTTTTTTGAGTTTGGATGACGACACTTGACAAGTGACATTGACATTATAAAAGTAAGGTCCGAAACTCAGTTAAAAACCTTGATCTAGAAGGATCTGAATATTTTTTACGTGATTATTGTTATTGGAGTTCTTGCTCTTCATCAAATAAATAATTTATTTAAATTAAGATTTTTTTTAAATTAAGAATAATTATTAATTGAAGAATAATAATTATTCTTAATTTAAAAAAAAACAATTCAATGCCGCGATGGATACGTAACTTGCTGTTATAGAAGGCTAGATACGCCATAATGGCGCCGCTAGCGCCTCTAGCGGGTAATAGCGAAAAGCTTACTGGGAACCATATTATCACTACATAGTATAAAACAAAGTCGCTTTTTCTGTCATGTTGTATGTTGTATGTCCCTATGAACGCTTAAATCTTTAAAACTACGCAACGGATTTTGATGCGGTTTTTTTTTAATAGATAGATTAACTCATGAGGAAGGTTTTTATGTATAATATCATCCATTAAATAGTGGACAAGTACCACGGGCGAAGCCGGGGCGGGCCGCTAGTGTACGAATAAACTCGAAGTTAATTGTTCACATGATAATGTAATAAACCTTCATTTCAGTTTGTTACAATTCTTCCAGAATAGATGTCATCAGTTCCCTTTTCATCTTTACGTAAGAAAAGTAGTTAAAGCAGATTTTAAAAAATCAACAATGTTTTATTTTTATTACAATTAAATAAAAACGATTAGCGGCGCTAGTGTGCGGTCTGCACGCCAGAGGAGACCGAGACCTGTGGTTAAATTTAAAGTAGCTTTATCGCGAAGTTAAATCATTTCTCCCCTTTGTTACCTTCTCTTGAGTCACCATTAAAAAGTTAAGACACAGTGAAGAAATAAAATGCTCTCTCATTTATAAAAAAGTTTTATTTTATTTCATATCTTAGGTCAAGAACATAATACACGTTATACATTAATTTGTTTACATTACTATTAGATTTGGACGGATCGTTAAGGTACTTTGGGAATGACACAACGGTAGAAATCGTGGTATAAATTAAAATAAAAAATATTCCCAACTAATTCTCAAAGTTTTGTGGGTATATTTTTCAAAACAGTGTAGGTAATAGGTAAGTTTTTTAATATTTGTTATTTAAGGAATTTTACTTTTTGAATATTTAACCTTACATCAATGGGATCTTAGCCTACTTTATAAAAAGTCAATTTTACACATCATGACATCTTGTCAGTTATTTGCTATTAATATTTGATAAGTATTATTTTAACCTTTAAGCCTATTAAATAAACATAACAATGATCATATTTTAATATCCGTAGGTACTTATATAAAAACTATATAATTTATATTATCCTTTAAAACTATTTTGTATAATTTTATATACTTAAAAAGCTGAATTTGGACGGTCGGTATTAATAACATCACAACGATATTCGTTGTAATATGAATCCTAATTAAAATGTTCTAAACCCAATTCTTTACGATACTAGTTAATGAGCATTATCTAGATGGCGACACTAGTACCTTAGAAAATATTTATTTACAATACTAGCGGCCGCCCGCGACTCCGTCCGCGTGGATTTCGATTTCCAATATCCTATGTGTTATTCTGATGTATAAGCTATATTGTTGTAAAGTTTCATTCAAATCCATTCAGTAGTTTTTACGTGAAAGAGTAACAAACATCCATACATCCATACATCCATACATCCACACATACAAACTTTCGCCTTTATAATAGTAGTAGGATAACTTATTTTTATACAGATAACGTTAAACAGACTCCCTTAATATTTTAAGTAAAAAGTTTTAAGAAGGAATTTTAATTGAAATGGAAAGTCAAAAATGAGTTATATACCTACACTAGCTCGGGGCGCCCGCTACGCGGTCGCGCCCAGAGCTAGGTCGCTCCGCGACGGGGCCGCTCCCGGGCTTCGCCCTCCGCGGCGCTCGGCCTTCGGCCTCGCCGTGGCTCGGCCTGCGGCCTCGCAAAATTACATGGCTGGCTTGGACCGTCCGTCAGCGGGTTCCTAGTCCTTTTTCGACGCCCTGAGAGCCATCAACTAAGACCTACTGATTCACTTTATGCCGCTTCGGGCTTCGCCCTCGCGGCGCTCGGCCTTCGGCCTCGCAGATTTATTTGCTTTACCACCTTTTCTTTTCATTTTCAAAGCAAACTTTGTATGATAATGTCATCAATATAACTAACCAATAACTCTATATTGCTCCAGTATGCAAATTAAAAACGTTTGAAATATTTCACATTTTTATTTAAAATCATGCAAGTAAACGCATAGCAGCTATGGCTTCTGACACGGCTCCGGCGCTACGGGGCTCCGGCGGTCCCACGCGATCTTTTCGTCGCAGATGGTTTACGCTCTTTACCGCAACTTCGGCTTGTTGGCCGGCTCTGCCGGCCAGCCTCAGTCGCGGCTGCGAGCTTCCAAACCACCTGCTCCTCAGCTCGCGGGCCGCCACGCCCCTCCGCGCCTACGCGGGCTTATATTGCACTCTAGGGGTAGGGCAAACAAGACTACGTGGAGTCGGTTTTGGCAGCGATTCGTTTCTACAAACCAAACATACCTCAAATGCAGGCCTTACAGCGTTAACTCACTTCTCCAACAAGTATTTCAGTACCACTAAACATTTTTCAAACACTTGAAAAATTTCCATACAAAGTCACAGTGCCGCGTGCCCCATATAAAGCTCGATCCAGTACAAAATGTATGGGGAAAATCAAAAAACAATTTTGCAATTTTTTCAAAGTTACAAGTACAATGAATAAAAATATAGCCAAAATGGAAACAAAAGACGACATTTGACAGTTCCTCATACAAATTTTTGCCCAAAAGTTGATATTTCGAGTTTTGACATTTTCCCCTAGAACTCGAAAATTACCCTGAAAATGGGGTAAACTCTTTTACCACATTGTAGATCAAAGTCTACTCTACAATAAAGGTCATGCAATATTTTCCCCTATCACGCCTTTATCTACCCGAAAAATCAGTTAAAAATATTTCTCAACTAAAACTTTTCACAAAATGGCCGCTAGCCCGTCCGCCATCTTGGTTGGATTTTTTTTCGTATTTTTCCTTGAAACAAGTCTTATTCACGCAAATTACTGCATCTACACATTTTCTCTACAAATCGTGTTGACCCCTCCAGAGATCCTAAAAGACACCCCTTCCGAAAAAGTTTGAGCCGTCGTACCTCCCAGTGTTGCCAGACCACTTTGATCAAAATAGTCAAATGTCATTTTAGACCCTCCAATCTGCCACGCCTTGGGAATGAATTTTGCGAAAAACCGTTATTTCTATTTTCGACGTTTTCGGGCCACAGCTCAAAAACTACCAAAATCTTCCAAAATATTTTTTTACCTGGCAATACCTCATACCAAAACACACAAACGCCTAGTACATTTCAAACCCCCGTTTGGTTCACCAACTGCCCGAAATTTCAAGTTGAAAGTTTTGAAAACGTGAAAATTTCACAAAATGGCCGCCAGCGCGTCCGCCATCTTGGTTTTCTGTCGTCCCGTATTTTTCCCATATACTACATTATATACCGGATCAAACTGCATTTTTACTTTTTTCCTCCGCCGCACCCAGTTGGCCAAACAGGTCTTGGTAGATGACCATGTCGAAAATTTTCTTTTGCTCGTCACGCCTAGTGTTGCCAGGTGATTCTCAATTTTCTACCCTGACGTCATTGAGGACCTTGGATGCCACAATCGCTCATACTTAATTTTTCTCTAAATACCGTATTTCCATTCGACCCATTTTCGGGCCCCTCGGCCAAATCTACCAAAATCTACCAAAACATTTTTCCACCTGGCAATAGTTGGCACTTGTACAAACGTGGCCGCCATACAAGCCAACTCTGTCAGGTGTTGCCAAGGTCGCCAAAAACGGGTTTGAAAATTTCGAATTTTTTTACTTTTTACAAAATGGCCGCCCGCTCGTCCGCCATCTTAAATTTTTGAAAGCGCGTATTTTTCCTATAGTCTGGACCATAGACAGCGTCGAACCTCATTTTTATTTTTTTTGTATTTTTCATAGTATGGCCCCGAGAGGTCCGCGAAGTCGACCAGGTCCCAAAAAATTCAAAAAATCCGCACTGCCAGTGTTGCCAGCGTAAAGAGATAAAACTACCAAAAGGTCAATAGACACCTACCCGACTACGGATTCGTGGCCTCCATTTTCCCCTCAATCCACTATTTCGATTCGACCTTTTTTGGGCCCCTGGAGCGAAAACTACCAAAAACTACCAAGATGTTTTTCCACCTAGCAATACTTCGTACTAAAACTCGCGATGCCGCCATACAACACATTCGCGTAGAGTGTTGCCAGCTACCCGAAAAACCAATTTCATTTTTTTCGAAAATTTTTCATTTCACAAAATGGCCGCCTACGCGTCCGCCATCTTGGATTTTTAACAGCCAATTTTTTTGCTAAAACTACATCATATACCACGTCGAATACCGTTTCAATGTCCAACCAACAACGCCCAGTGTTGCCACAGGAATTTTTCAAAGTCACCAAGTCCGAAAAAACGATTTTTCCCCGCCGCTCCCAGTGTTGCCAGATGGTTTCAAAAAAAATACCCAAAGGTCCTTCACTACCAAAGTTGCCACCAAACTGCATACTCGGATTTTGGCCAGCTGTCAAAAAGTCATTTTCTACTAATTGGACCAAATGTCAAAAATCTACTATGAACGTGGTAGAAGGTTTTCCCTTCTGGCAATACTCGGATAAATACTCCACCAAAACTGCCAAAAACCAAATCTATCCGATGTTGCCAACCACCAAAAAAATGGATTAAAAAAAATGCAACTTTTTTCACACAGACGAAAATCCCTCCGCCGGCGCCGCCATCTTGAATTTTTGCACCTGGCAACACTAAGATGAAAATTGACTATATTTGTAAGCAATAAGAAAAAAAAACAACAAATTATCTCTGCCCCGTCCAGAGACACGGCCCCGCAAAAAGGGATCGATTTTCCGATTTTCAAGCCAAGATGGCGGCGCCGCCATTTTGTTTTTCTGACATTTTTCTTTTTAAATCCCAACCGTTCCCCAAAGACTACGACCCCTGAAAGTTTGACATCTCCAGAGGCTATAACTTTGGAGATATGACCACCAACATGGCCGCCATCTTGGATTTTTGGAAAAAAAAAGAAAAAATTCCAGATTGATTGGCGATCCGAACAAAACTCCCATACAAGTCAATCGAGTCAAAAGCTGGCAACACTGCGAAAAATGGCCCCGATGAATGAGTCAGTGAGTGGTAATCGAGCTTTATATATTATAGATTTTGTGTCACAATTTTTGTTTTTGTTTTTGCAACATATCTAAAATTATTATTCATGGGAATGCCTATAATTATAATGGGAGCTTAGTTCAAATTACATAATTGTATACCAAACATTAAACCATAGCTTATCCTTAAAGAAATACAAATATAATAAAGTTTATACAATTAAAAATAATTACCTACATAAATACATAATTTGTTCATACCATTAAAATGTGCAAAGCCTATTTTTATTATTAAGAAAGGTAAACTAATATTATTTACATTAAAATGTATCCATATTAATTGAAGATGAAGGTAATAACTTATTTTTTAAAACTGTGACATGAGACTAGATCTGTTTGGAAATAAAACTAATAAATATTGTACGTACACAGAACATAATAATTAGAGAACTAACGAAGTTTCAGTATACGTGTTGCGTGCAGAGTCAAAAATTGGTATAGAATACAATTTTCTGGTCTTAAAAACTCAATAGTGCCAATGGAAAGTCAACATTTTTTCCTTTATTTTTTTTCTCTGGCAACAATATTACGCTTATGCGTTCATAAGCGTAATATTGTCCTATTTTCTCCTACTTTAAGATTGTATGCAAACTTTTAAAATTATGCACATGGATTATAAGCTTAAATAACACAGTTAGCTAAATAACCATAATTTTCTTTTGTGCCCCACATTTTAACCCCGCATTGCAACTATTTTCTCTTGTAATAAGTTCTGTTCGTATGTACGTAATAATATGAAGACATCTTATATATTATATCGGTGCTTTAGTATATTATAATCTGATATTTGTTGGTAACTTAATGGTTAATTCAAATCTTGAGGGACTCGTTCAAAAATCTGCAAAAAATAAACTTGACATTAAAGATTTGTTTTTAGTGAATCCATAGTGGTTATTGCAAGAACTCTAAAACATTCATATCTATAATATATAAAGCTTTTTCTTAATAAATCCATAATAATAATAGAAAAACTCTAAAAAATCCTTATTATATTCTGCCTGCTCATTTTTTTATCGTCACAAATTTTAAAACAAAAGTCACATAGATTGTGTTAGTTGTTATGTTTGTTTTGTTAAGCGTGATATTATTTGTTATTTAAGTAACAAATGCCTACAATAAACAATACCTAACTTATCTTGCTTAATCGTGATTGAATTAAATGCCAATTTTTTCTTCATGTTTTAATAATAAGATTTGTTAGTCTGTCAAGTGAGTTCTTGCAATAAATCGTCATATCATTTAATAATAGAAAAGATACCTACTTTCAAATACATGCAAGCCCAAAACACTTAGAAGCGATAAAGAAAACAATTTGTTAAGATTTAATATATTTATTCAAATTAATAATTAAACTACAAAAATCCTTGCCTACTTTAATATTAAAATACAATTACTTTTACTGGTTACAGTTAATTATTTGAGTTAATAATTTAAATTCTTGGCACAAAACAATATTATTCATTTAAACGTTATGAGAGGAATAGTGTTGCAACTTCGTCAAACTCTTATTCTAATAAAAAAATGTAAGTTGCAAAATTACTCCTCTTAGTAATATTAATAATTTAATTCAACTAAAAAGCGTAATAAGGACGGTCAAAGCGCATTCAATAATTAAAATATCCAATACCACGCCAATTCTCTAACTACTTTGTACGGTCATAAAGATAATTTTTAAGAACAACGGAAATTTATATCGCTGCTAATATTAGAAACGAAAAGCATTAAACAAAATAATGACCAAAAATAACCAAAATAATGACCAAAAACTGATGTCCTAGCCACAATTTTGTTTTTGTGTTTTTTTTGTTAATTGAAAAATTGTTTAATTAGTTTATTCACGAGATGATCGTGCTTTTCTTTTTTACCGTCGGTTTTCGTTTCAAAGCAGCGATCTGAAATTACCGCTCAAATAAAAACTTTGTCAATAGATCGGTGTAATTAGCAAGCCCAGTGCAAACATGTAATTTTGACAAGCAAAAGCATCAACTATGAGCGTCCCGTACAATAGAGTGCAATAAGACCTTTATGGAATGATATTCGAGCATATTTGAACAAATAATTAATAAAATTTAGAATAATATAATACTCGAACACCATCACAGTTAAGTCAAAAAATTAAAAATGCAGGCATTTTGAAAGAACTCCAGAAAAAGAAAGATTTCCAAAATATTAAAGGTAACATCGATCTAGATTAAAATCACATAACACCAGATTTTGTAGCCAAACCCAAAATTGAAAACCGTTTGTCAAAATGCATGCAATTTTAAACTAAGTTAATAATTAAACACTAACTACAAATTGTGTTACACAAATTCCACTTATACATAACTACGAATTAAGTACACACCAAGTTTGTTCAAAGAGTATAAAAAATCCTACATCAACTAACATTTTCTAAAGATAAAGATTGCCAGTCACAAAATTTGCATAAAATTAAGTAACAGTAACCGTTCCCTAATCACATAAAAAAATTAAAATAACAAAAAAAGGCGGAGGAGAGAGTGTTATGAACATTACGAAGCCTAAAATTCATGCTAATTTGGTATTGGACACATGTTTTGTATTTTAACCTACTCAAATATAAATGTATCGTTAATTACTAATTAACTAACCATCAATTAAACAAAATTTGTTACATTGCCTTACCAATAAGCCTTTGAAAAATATAAAGAACATCCTATAAACAAAACGAAATATTTTGAGTCTTTAAAATTAAAATAATTTACAAATTACGTGACTCAAAGTTTTTTTTTTCATATCTACCCAAAAAAAAAACTAATTGTTTTCTTGCAACCCGATCAATGAAAAATAATATCTTATTAAAACGATAATGATAATTACTTGAAATCAGACCCATAGTATCTGTAGCTACTGGCACAAACTCAAATCTACAAATAATAATGATAATAATTATTATTAATGATATTGCACTGCACGTTTAAAGCTTTCACCACTATATTTTTGGTGTTTAATTAAACAAGGATACAAACTAAAACTAATCTAATTATATATTTTTATCTGGAATCCGGATTCAAGATTCCTTGTTCCGTTACCTAACAAACATACCTACAAAAATATAATTAATTAATAATGATATCATTAACCGTAACAAATTCTAAATGACAAGCAAGTCTTTTTTATAAAAATAATATAAAAAGTTGTGATTACTTGTGATGTAAAGTCCTATTTTTCCAAGCAGTAGGACAATGTTCGTTTATTTAATTAAACAATATTTTCCCACTGCTTGGCAAAGGTCTCCCCTAAGTACTAATTACTTTAATTTAATTGCTACTGACAGGTCGGTTCTTGCCTCAAAAATCGACGGCCGCGTGTTCCACAATCCCTGGCGTCGATGTTTTTTAAAATACTTACTCTCAAATACAAATAATAATTCCCTACGTATCCATCCACATCCAGTCGATCCGTAGAGCCATCCATAGCACAGGCTAAGCGCTTTTATTTATACTTTTGGACCTAGGCAATTCGTATCTTAGTCCAAACAATTAATTTATTGATATGTCTACTCAATCCCGTCAGAAAAATAAGTTCCCAAGTGCGATCTTTTTCACGAACTAAAAAAACAATTTTTTTTAGTTTTTTTTCCGAACTAAACTATCGTAACTCCCCTACTGGCCATCTTTATCCCTATAATCAACGTAAACCCTGACAACTTCACCTTCGTACTTCCTCTGCGACGGCATGAAGTAGAAGTCTGGCTGCGCGTGGGGGTCGCGTGATGCTGTACTGCCTCCGCCGCCTCGGGGGAGGGAGTAGGTCGCCCGGTCGCCGCGCGGTACTTGCCATTGACTGAGGAAAAAGAGAAAATTAATAAATAAAAAAAAATCATTCGAAAAAATATCACTACAAAGACATGGTTGGAATAAAAGAAAAATTGGCCCAAAGATGATTGATGATGATGATGTTGCAAAAATAGTATTATAAAAGAGAACTTCAAAAATACATAGAGTCATAAAAATCGGTCTGTTGAAATGAAAATCATACTAATAAAAAATAAAATAATAAAAATTAAAATATTCAAGAGATCCTGACCACGAAACCAAGAGTTTGGGTTCGGGTTCGAATCCCGCTAGGAGCACGACGAATAAGGGAGTATAGGGAGGACGATGTTTCCTACTACCACAGATAACAAGATGGTAAAATTAAAACTTTTTCTAGCAATCAATACCACTGAATAAATCATGCAAAATAAATAAATGTTTAACTATAACTAGTTTGTATTTTTCACTGTACTGTAAAATAATACAAACGATTTAACATTAGAAACATTAACAAAATAATTTTCAGTTGCTTTTTATGTTTATTAAAAATAATTATATGGTTTATCAATAATAAATAAACTATTCAGGGTCTTAATGTAAAATTTTATCAAAATAACATCAAGGATAAACACAAAAAGTTAATTCGACCGTGACAGGACTCGAACCTGCAATCTTCGGATCCGAAGTCCGACGCCTTATCCATTAGGCCACACGGTCAGATGAAAATTGTTGCGAAATTGTCTAACGCAACCTTTGCCTATGACGTAGAAGCATTGTTTGGTGTTTGCTCATTGATTAGAATTTATAACGCCATGGTTGTGACATTATTCCCTAGTTTCGAAATAAATTTTGTTCAGATAACTGTAACAATTTTTTACTAATGACTGGCCTGATTATAATGAAGTCATGAATACCTTTATTTTGGAAAAAGAAGATAATAAATAAATATATGGAAGTGAGTGAAACATTTCTTTTTATCATAGCAAATACATAAGATAAATAATTTTGTACTTAAAACTCGTATCTTTTTTTATTGCATAATGTTTCTTTTTATATAATTTTATGAATATAAAAATATATTTTTACCAAACCAATACGTTAATTATTCTGTAGGAATACTCGTAGTGTGTGTGTAATTATGAAACGTTTAAAAAAATGAACTGTGTGTTTGTTAAATAAATTTATATTACTACAAGTCTCAAGCACAGTTTTGGCGAGGCTACACCTACCTATTTATATTTTTTTAATCAATGAATGTGAACAAAAAACATTTCTATCGTTGACAATTTAAACACAGTTGACAAGTCTCACCCATACTGCCCCCTCGGCCGCTGAAGCGATCTCGTATCGTGGTAGTACTGCGCGGCGCTGTTCTGGTGTCGCGGCGTGCTGCGTCCGTTCGCGCCATTTGCGCCGTTCGCGCCATTGGCGGCCATCTTGTTGCCGTTCGGCGCCATCTTGTGACCGTTTGTTGGCGTCTGGGGGAATATGGCGGATGTATTTTTTTAACATTTGTACAGTCGTGAGCACCAACATGTATAGGTACACATAGTCATTCATACACACCAACTCCTATGTCAAAGCGGTAAAGTTCATATCTTAATGTGTTTGTATACATGTTGGTGCTCATGACTGTACTTATAATGACATGGTGTGAGAGCTGTAAAATACTTGAAATGGGTTTTGTTTTGCTAATCAAGCGCAACATTCAAAAGTGTTAAACTCTCTTAAAATGTGAATTATAAAACCAATCTGAAAAAAAAATTAAGTTTTTGGAAAATACTAGGGAGTTCGATCTCTTCGTCTCCTAGTTTCGAGTCTGTCAAGCAGAATTCTAGACCTCAAGCCGGAGGAGTGACGATGTGCGTAGAGATGTGATGGGCCGAAGATCGGCCAGATATGAAGGAGCCATGTTCAGATTGTCCAGTAGTGTACTGTAATAGTACAGTCAATTTATTCGGCTCATTAAAGTGGCAGACGCTCACAACTTTTTTTGGCAACTACTAAAGAGAGAGTTGGATCATCTCATCCCGGTTTCTAGTCTGTTAAACTGAAGTTTGTTTGTGAGTTAGACATCTAAGTACCTTTTTCGTATATTTATTTTTTAGTATCTGAAATGCTTAGTGTTCCTTTATCTATTTTTTTAATATGTTATAATTAAAAATTTAAGTACCTTATTCGGCGTCATCCTGTGCGCACTACTCGGCCGTGGCGGGGGCGGCGCGGCGGGGCGGGGGGTGCTCCTCGCCCTCGCAGTGGACGCAGCACTCGCGTACTTGTCGTCGTTCTCGAACGGTTCGAACGCGTAGTTCGTGTTGGATGATGAGTAGTCCTTCCATGCTGAGTGTGGGATTAGCTGGTCCTGGGGATAAGAAAATTGAGGGAGTTAATACCACATATTGTATTGATTTGACTTTGGGTGGCACTAGACACCGTGAATCAATTAACTGAAAGGTTTACCTACGTTGATGAGGATACCCTCGGAGGGTACCAAGGGTAGGTAAGCATGCTTTAACGAGGACAAAACACAAATTCCGCGCTGCTTGGTACCACTCGGGTGGCCCCTTATGTACCTTGGGTCTCTTTCCTGTTATCACGTGTCAATAGGGCGACATCAAGGTGCCTCTCGGGTGCCATTTGGGTGCCATTTGGGTGTTTGGATGCCACTCGGGTGACACACGGATGTCACTCGGATGCCACTCGGGTGTCGCTCGTGTAGTCGTGTATCAGATGGCTCACCTTGGTCTTACCGTCATCGCTCATCCTACGACAAGCATACATGAAGGACATTTAACCTAAAATTGGCGTCTTTTTTTCACGCGTCCGCCAACCAAACATGGTAATAAATACCGGTTAGAACTAATACAGTCCCATAGAAAAATGCATGAAGCAAAAAGTTTTAGACTGTCACTCTCAGTTTACAGCTATAGGCACCGTGCAGAAATTATAGTGGGCGCTAAAATCCCGTTTTTTTTCTGTGGATTTACAGATTTTTTACATTTAGCGTGAAAGTTTCGAATATGAGTCACTAGATGGTAGAATAAGGCACCGTGTTTTTCCGTGGTTTGACAGTAGAATTACCGACATTGAGATTTAAAAGCTTTGATTTTGAGTCACGAGATTGCAGAGTCATCGAATATCTTTTGTAATGACCCCATGAGTATGTAAATTATCATATTTGGTAGGTAGACGCGAGACAAAAAAAAGACGCCACCTCTCCTTCCAAAATCGGCATCTCTTTTCCACCTCGAGTGTAACCCAGGCTAGCCCAGTTCGAGTCCAGTCAGAGGCACTCACCTTGGTCTTCCCGGCGGCCTGTCCGCGGTACAGCGTGCAAGCGGCCTGGAGTAGCGCCACCAGAACTAGTGCGGCAACACAGCCTAGTACCACGTATAACTTGGTCTCTGCTAGCACGAAGAAACGAGATCCACCTTCTTCCTCCGGCGCGCGGGTTGATATTACTGGGGAGCAAATAATTTAAATTAATGTAATTTACATTAAACTTATTTAATTTAATTTACATTAATCAAATTTAATTTTATTTATATTAATCTTATTAAATTTAATTTACATTAATCTAATTTAATTTAATCTATATTAATCTTATTAAATTTAATTTAATTTAAATTAATCTGATTTAATCTAATTCTGTTTAATTTCAGTTAATCTTATTTCATTTCATTTTACTATAATAGTTATTTCTCGAGTGACATTACATTATATCATACACGAAAAATTACAATTTCATTGTAACGAAAACATGGTTTCAAATAATAAAGGCATTTGCCCTGCAGTGGATCATTTGTTAATTCACTTTACTTCACAATAACACGTTCGCTTCAACTGTACATATTCTATCCACATCTACACTAATATTATAAAGAGGAATGATTTGTTTTTTTATGTAACGAATAAACTAAAAAACTACTGGACCGAATAAACTAAAAAAGAAATTACGCGCGGGTGAAACCGCTGGCGAAAGGGAAGTAATATACAAAGTTAAATACTCACTGCTCTGAGGCTCGAACACCAAGAACTCCGGGTCCACATTCAAATTGCCGACTTTTCCTAGCGCCAACACGTCGCGAACAGCGCGCTCCCACTTCTCCTTCTCGCCGTCCTCTGTCTCGTTGACAGCTGAGACAGCGCCATCTAGCGAACGGGCGCTGGAACCCTCGATCGTGTTGGAATCTATCGCTTTGAGCGTTAGTTCGGCTATTATGGCTTTGGTTTCGTTTCTGAAAAGATGTAAGGTTAAATTGTGTAGTGAATTTTGCATGTAATGGCAAAGCAGCTAGATGTAATAACAACTTGTGAAGTGTATTTAAAATGCTATTTTACTCAATTTGATTAATGATCATTTAATATTTCTAAGTAATGTTCCTATTCTTTAAGGAAAGACCGTTTATGAGGAGTAAACTATTTCACTAAGTATGCACAAAATACTTAGATTAATTATAATTTAATTTAATGTATTATTAATTAGCAATTTAATTACTAATTAAATTGAATTAAACTTTATAATTTATTTATTTATTTGATACTAGCGGCCGCCCGCGACTCCGTCCACGTGGATTTCGATTTCCAATATCCTATGTGTTATTCTGATGTATAAGCTATATTGTGGTAAAGTTTCATTCAAATCCATTCAGTAGTTTTTACGTGAAAGAGTAACAAACATCCATACATCCATACATCCATACATCCACTCATCCACACATACAAACTTTCGCCTTTATAATAGTAGTAGGATAATAGTAGTAAGATTCGACCTCAAGTCAGAGAAACAGTTTCATAATTTAAGATTTTACACTAATTATATACTTTCTAGAGTAAAACTATTTAAATTATTCCTCCAAAACCACAACTTACTGCATAAACCCGTTGACTTGTATCTGATGGTATCCCTTATTCCTGCTGAACTGTCCTGCCAGACTGTCCGCCACCTGCCGGCTTAGGTCCTCATACTCCTTGCTGCCTTCAGCTGGTGGTTTAAAGCTATCTGCGAGGCCGGTGAGGCGGATCAGCATGTTGTATGATTTGAGGCCTGGGATGGCTGGCTCGGTGGTTACTTCGTCTTCTGGAGGTTCTGTGGAGAGAAGATAGTTGCGATTGTGAAAGAAGTTAAGTATTCTGGAGATTTTATCATTTCAGGTTTTAATTCACTTGGTACAAAGGTAAGCTGGTATGTGCGTAATGTTTGTTAATCAAATTAATGTTCTTTCCATACTAGTGAATTATAATTTCAGAGTGCCATTGACTGCGGTCTGTGACTATAGGCGCCATCTCGTTTCGGAAAGCAAGACATATTAGGTCGTTGTTTCGTACAATAGGGATGATGACTCATATCACTATTAATTTTACAATACTATTTTTCTAAAAGAAGATGCTTTTAGTTATCTAATGAGTTGGTTTGTATTCTGACATTCATAAGATTTGTATTTTTAAATCACCTAAAAACAGTTATTAATTTCTCAATTGACTACAAAAATAGTGACGTCATAATAGAGTATTTCCATACAAGTTTCATAGTAAGAAATCGTTTTGACAGTTATTAAAAGAAAGTCACATGACTGGTGGTGTCATCATCCCTATTATCTTTAAGTAACTTAAACCATTGATGGTACATGTAATACACAGTAACTCCCTAGAGTCTCTAGAATCATTAATAGTTCTTAGTGACACTTATTTAGCATCAGTAGTACCATGAAAAAAAATCTACATGAATATTATAATACCAAATGATACCAAGTCATGCATCTAATGTAAAAAGTTGATTAAAAATCGAAGTAATGAAGTAAAAATTGTTATTAGCATAGTTGTTTTTATATGCCTTAAATATTGTTTTATTTGTTGTTAGTCTTCCAAGCAATAATAAAATAATAAAATAATCTTAATAAGGAACTCACCAGGTCCACAAGGCTTGATGCAGACCCTGTTCTCGGAGACCACTGGCGTCTGCTGGTGCTTGCTGGTGCGCTTGTTGACCGGCTCGAAGTTGCCGCCTTGCGTGATGAACATCATGTATAGGCATTGCGTGTCTGTGAATGCCAGGTCCTGGGAACAGGAGTAGATGATAAGTTCACAAATATATTTATTATTAGGTATACTTGATGACTGATTTTTAATCAATATATATTATAATTACTCTAATTAAAAATCAGTTAGCAAGTATATTATAAGTATATCAGTATCTTATACTTATTAAAAAAAGTCCACGATGTATATTAATATTATAAATTAATTACAATTTTATTTTTAATAACTTTAACTGTATTTTTTTTATCGGGCAATATATAATCCTTTTCTTATTAAAGAATTTATACTGCACGTGTGAAGGTAAGAAAATTTGATAGAAAATAACAGAATTCTACAACATGTAGTGCCGGCAACGCATGATTGTCGCTTTTTAGGGGCGTGCAGTCCGCTCTCTAGCAATCTAGCTAACGCTCTCATCTCATTACACCTACAGGCAAGATAAGTATATGGTACACTACACGGCCTAGGTGTTTACCTAAGCCGGTGCTGGTCCATATATTTATACTATGTTCCATACTGTTTAGCAGCCTGACCAAAAAATATATGCTACATAGTCGATGCGTTCGTTTTATTATTAACTTGGAATCCCCAGTGTCCCTCTTCCTCACGAAGCTCAGAGTGGTGACTCCGTCCACCTGGCTGCCGCTCTCCTTGCTCAGTGGTGGTTAAGCAACTTTCACAAAAACCGGTCATCGGATGGGTGACCGATTTTTTTTTATCTTAAGATACTCCATGCTTCGGAGGCTTGTCCTATTACCTTGGAATCCCCAGTATCCCTCTTCCTCACGAAGCTCAGCGTGGTGACTCCGTCCACCTGACTCCCGCTCTCCTTGCTCAGGTCCTGGCGGGCGTCCAGACGCGGCGCCGAGTAGCCGCTCACCCACGCGTCCATGAGGAATGGCCGGCCTGAACGGGATTCCACCCAGCCGATGATGGCGTCTGATTGGGACTGCGGAAGGAATAAAGTTGTGAGTTAGAAAAGTCGTTGTACTAACATTGTTGGGGTTATTTTTAAATTTCTTTTGTTTAAAGTGTGAAGAAATAAAACATATCATGAAAGTTAAATAATGAAAGGTTGTGAATTACATGGTTGCCTTACATCAGTAAATACTATACTCAAATATTATGCTAAGGTTTTCATCATTGAAAAAATGTCGACGCTGTAATACTTATAAGGTTCAGGCTTTATCACCGTTAGGTCCCAAAAAACCACAAATTGCGATACAAATATCCAACAATAACTTAGCCATATCCGGGACGCGAACTCTGGCCCTCATCACCTACTTTAAAAGAGTAGTTTAGAAAACTTTCTTCGAGACCTCAACTTTACCATTTTCTCAAGACACCACTCTTTACTCGCAAGTGCCGATCGTAGAGCTTCAATTAGTGAGGTTCTGCTTAGCTGACAATAGCAGCCGTATACTGCCGTATATTGACCACTTACTGGTACAAATCGCAAGCAACGGTATCCTAGGCAAAAAAACAAAGCACCATTAAATAATATGTAAACTTAACCTTACCATTTTCTTATCGTTGCTGAACCCAATCCCGGTCCACAAGTTAGTGTGCTTGGTCTTGATGGTGAACCGCACGGAGTCCTTCCCTCGCCTCAGGCCGAGGTACTCCCACGACGCGTAGTACTCGCAGCTGCTGGCGGCGCTGCAGTTGCTCGGGTGCTGGTACTGGTATCCTGGCACATGCTGATGCCTTGATGGTGCCAGGTTATGAGATCTGGTGTCTAAGCCGACAAACTATACTTACTTGCAGACTCCCCTATTACCATTGGGCACAATGGGCACGTGACCAGGGCCCCGCGAACGATTAGGGCTGCAGACCAGGAAATGGGAGCCCACGATTACCAGACCAAAGGTTGAAAGGCTCATGCGCCCAGTGCTGCTAGTAGGTGATAGATGGCCCTGCAGAAGCCGATGGCAGAGCCACAGTATGTATGTTGCTGTCAGAAGCAGCTGCACGCTTCCATATGGTGATGACTTCTAGGTATCAGCAGGGAATGCTATCCCTGGCACCTGAGCCACCAAACCGAAGCGGCTTTTGACAGTAAGAATGTCTACCCAATACCCAATTTATCACTTGGACTCACCATTTTCTTATCATTGCTGAATCCGATGCCAGTCCACAAGTTAGTGTGCTTGGTCTTGATGGTGAACCGCACGGAGTCCTCCCCTCGCTTCAGGCCGAGGTACTCCCACGACGCGTAGTACTCGCAGCTGCTGGCGGCGCTGCAGTTGCTCGGGTGCTGGTACTAGTATCCTGGTACATGCTGATGCCTTGATGGTGCCAGGTTATGAGATCTGGTGTTTAAGCCAACAAACCATACTTACTTGCAGGTCCCCCTGTCTCTCTGGGCACAATAGGTACGTGGTCAGGGCGCCGCGATCGATTAGGGCCCCCAGACCAGGACCTGGGGGCCCCACGATTACCAATTCAAAGGTTAAAAGACATATGTGCTCAGGGCTTCTAGTAGGTGTTAGACGGCCCTGAAGAAGCCTTTGGCAGAGCTTCAGTATGTATGTTGCTGTCAGAAGCAGCTGCACGCTTGCATATGGTGATGACTTTCAGGTATCAGGGAATGCTAGCCCTGACACCAAAACCACCAAAAAAAAAGGGGCTTTTGACAGTAAAAATGTCTACCGGACTCACCATTTTCTTATCATTGCTGAACCCGATCCCCGTCCACAAGTTAGTGTGCTTGGTCTTGATAGTAAACCGCACGGAGTCCTTCCCTCGCCTCAGGCCGAGGTACTCCCACGACGCGTAGTACTCGCAGCTGCTGGCGGCGCTGCAGTTGCTCGGGTGTTGCCAGTACCCGCCGCATTTGTCTGGGAGAGGTAGTACTCCGCCGTACGCTGATGATTTTGTTTCGTCTGGGGGATTTGTTGATTAATTCAAATTAATAATTAATTAATATAAATGTAATTAAATTAATTATGAATTAATATAAATATAATTTTAATTAATAATGTTTTTTTTAATGTATTTGGTGATAATTGATAATTAAAACTGAATGTATGAACGGATCATTTCACTTTTGGTATAAAGTATAAGTATAATGAACATTAATTAATTTAATTTATTTAATAATGACAAAAGTTTAATTTAATTATAATTTTCATTGAATGAATTAACACGAATTCATCGTTATTATATTACGCTTGATTATTCAATTGCTTGTTGATTGCTAAACTTAGTTTTGACAGAATGCAGCTATATCGTGCGCTGTTTATTTGAATTAATTATTTTAATTTTATGTCACTTCATAAGTGTGTTACATTACAACAGTTTATTTTAATAAATAAATAAAATAAATATCTATTGGTATGTATTAATTAAATAAATAAATATTTTTTTTACAGAATATTATAATAAAAACAGAAAAACTTACCAAAGAAGTTAATCCTAGCCACACCCCTCTGACTGCCATGTCCATGGTATTTCAACTCGTCCTGTCTGTAGAAGTCGCCGACTGTGGCGGTCCCGCGTTCGATTCCCGACGGAGGCGAGTGCACGTACTTGCCCGGCTCCTGCCCTCGGGCCCAGATGACGTGCATCAGGTCGTCTACTATTGAGTGGTCTGTTGGTTCCTTTGCCTGGAAAAATAATAAAAAATAAGTAAAACTGTTTTTGTCAACTAGACAACCTGGAAATATGGTAATATAATATCATGACATCCACGAGACGGGATCTGCCTAGTGTGGGTGTCATTGTAGACATACATACATGTATACTTTTATATACATCCGTGACTCGAGTACAAATGCCGATGTTCATCACACAAACGTTTGCCCTAGCCTGTCTGGATTCGAACCCGCAACCCTCGGTTTTGTAGCCAGTGTCTCTGGCTACTAGGCCGAGGGACCCGTAATATATTTACTAGTTCTAAAAATTGAGTATTTATGATGAATTTATGTGTAAAGTTTATTTACTCGTACTTCGTTATACCTTAATTTTCTTCCTGAACATAATTGTGGTGACTCCGTTCTCTTCGAAGCCGGAGGAGGCGGTGATGTCCTCGTGACCTCCCCAGAATGTATCCACGCGAGGTGTTGACCTGAAAACAAAAAAAAGTATAAGTAGTTAATCTACAGTTCATCCATCAGTTATTGAATTTATTAAGATAACAGGGGAACACAAAAGTAGCGTGGACATTGAGGTATGACTGTAATTTAGAGTTATCATCGAGATTTAATTAACAGTTGTCATATGTTTCTATTATCAAGAAATGACTCAATAATAGAAAGAAACATAGGACAACAGTTATGAAGTACTTATTACTTCACTGTGGTCTTGAAAGTGGAGAGTATGTAGTACTCACTCCCCCAGACGAGCGGATCATTAGATGTTTAATTGCATTCAAAATAAATTATGAATATCTTTAGATTAAAGAAAAAAATAAGAATAAGCGCGTATAATTATGCTTCAGTTATTGTTGCACTTTTAACTAATTATTTCAGTCAATCGAATCTATAAAAGTACTGATTTGACTTACTTTGAGTACTTTATACAATTTTTATGAGAAAATGAGTTTTCTTTATAAACTTTCGCTTTTGACAATTAAAAGTGTATGATTTGACCTGTCAGTCCAATACCGGATTAATTAAGCAATACATCTATTTTAAAAGAAAATATCCTTGAATTAATGGCCAACATAATTTATCATACCTATCTCTTGTATAATAATCCTGAATCCTGTGGAAGTTTCCTCTTGCGGTTCCGATGACGATGTCGGTGCAGTCCATTGGATTGAAGTCAAACTTCGGGACGTACTCATGAGCAGGGAAGTAACCTAAAACATCACGTATTATTAGATTCATCGTTTAAAAACTATGTAAATGAGGGTGTTTGCGATGAAAAATCCGCCAGATGGCAATACGTAGGCGTGAGGTCTAACTGCTATGTCATTGGTGAATTTTGACATATCTGTCAATGTCATGTCAAAATTCACCAATCACGCACCAGTCAGATCTAGGCCTACCTACTGCCATCTAGCGGATTTTTCATTTGCGAAAACCCTCATTGGATCAAGATAAGCGAAAAATTTGATATTTTCCGGCACAACTAGATCACATCATTATGAATATGTTCCAATCATAATGTAGTGATGTAATAGTACTATGAACATGAAACATTGGATCCGAAATGTTTGTCGGTAAGTATAGAAACATGCGGGCGATCGATTCAAGAATGTTGAAATGTTAAAATCACAAACTAAATATCATTGAAACATTTTCAGTGGTAGTTTACATAATACGAGTTTAATGTGTTGTTTACCTTAAAAACATTAATTAATCAATAGAAACTTATATGATGAAATGAGTTTAGATAAAGAGTATTAATTGAGAAGACCGAAATATAAAATTTTCTGTTTTAGAGAACCCAAACCGAAAACCACAATTAAAGTGAAGTTGAGGATTATTAAGAAGAAAATATGTATAATTAAAGTGTAGATGTACATTATGAGAAGTATTCTGCTGAAAAGAAATATTAAAGATTGTCGAAGATTTATCAGGTGATGGGTAGTTCATTTAGTCCCGGGTTATGAAAAACCTTTACCTAGAAAGTTTAAGGAACGGGTTTTAAGTCAGAGAGTAGGACAAGGAACAATTCGGAAAAGAGAGAGAGAGAGCAAAGCATGGCAAAAAGCATTATCTACAGAAGAAGCAAAAATATCCATCAAAGAATCTTGCACATATAGAGAATAAGAGATATTGATAAAAAGATACCACATCCAAAAGAACACAGTACATGCAAATGTAAAGACGAATAGTACATAGGTACCAAATAATTGACAATCTAAAGAAAAACTGTAAACTGTAATGACTAAGTAAATAACTAATAGCATATTTGTTACTGCCAAAAACTACTTTTTATTAGTTCTATGAGTAGGTACAGTTAAATACATAAACAGTTAGCTCACAATTTGTATATCATATCGATTAGTTAACACAATTTGAGTTATTTCATGCAATTATTATCATTAAAGACAATATATCTAATCACAACTACTGTGCTATACAAAATATAAATGCTATACAAAATAAAACACTTCCATTGATAATAAGTTAATACATTTTTTTTTGTCTCGATGTCTATTCTCAGAAGTAGGTAGGTATGTTTATTCATTCTCCAAACTAAGTAATCTGTGCTGTAACTCCCAGACAATTTTACTAAATTAGTTTGGGGCAAGGTTTTCACCTTTTCAAGGTTTTTTTTATTACATATTGACTTAATTGATTGAAAATAATATTCAAATATCATGTATTGTTTCTGTTTTAAGTTAATCTTATCCTAGGTGTTTCTTTCATAATATTTGTGTATCACTATAACCTGCCATTTTGCGCCATTCAATTTTGAACACAATTTCAAGGGGTAACTTTATAACCGCACAATCTGTGCTCTTTTAGTTAAGTATTGCGTGAAATATTACTTTAATAAATATAAATAATTAAATTTACAAAATGTTATTATATTACATATAATTAAAAGATATAATATTTAATTCATTCAAATTGAATAAGAATACTTATATTTAATTGAATAATTTTCTTAAAAAATATCAATGGAAGTGATAAAAATATGGTGCAAAGCGTGTGCGTTACCTGCTTCTTCTTTAAGTCCCTTGACTAGCAATGTCTCGGTATCCACCTCGTCATTGGGCACAGGACTGGGTTCCGGTTGGGATTTGGGCTCCGGAATGGGTTCCGGCTCCGATTTGGGCTCAGGGGATGGCTCAGGCTCAGATTTGGGTTCAGGGGATGGTTCTGGCTCAGATTTAGGTTCTGGGGATGGTTCTGGCTCAGATTTGGGTTCTGGGCTGGGTTCTGGCTCAGATTTGGGCTCGGGACTCGGTTCCGGTTCCGCTTTTGGCTCAGCAGTGGGTTCTGGCTCAGATTTAGGTTCTGCAGTTGGTTCTGGCTCAGATTTGGGTTCACTAGTGGGTTCTGGCTCAGATTTGGGCTCAGGTGTTGGTTCTGGTTCCGCTTTGGGTTCAGCTGTGGGTTCTGGCTCAGACTTGGGTTCAGCGGTGGGTTCTGGCTCGGATTTTGGTTCAGGAGTGGGCTCTGGCTCAGATTTGGGCTCAGCGGTTGGTTCTGGTTCCGCTTTGGGCTCAGCGGTAGGTTCTGGCTCAGATTTGGGTTCAGGTATGGCTGTAGGTGGTGGAAGCGATTTTGGTTCAGCTTTTGGAGTAGATTGGTTTAATAGTAATTGTTTAGACTTTGGTAAGAACTTTGGTTTGTTTTTCGGCTTTGCTGAGAATGGTTTGAGCGTCGATGTGGAGGGTTCAGGGGCGGGGGGGGTCGTGGGTTCGGGTTCCGGGACCGAGGTCGGTTCCGGCGCGGGTTCGGACGTCGGTTGTGGTTCCGGTTCGGATGTGGGTTCGGGGGTTTGGGTGTTAGGGGTCGTTGTTTCCACATCTGCAAAAATAACGGAACCATGCAAGGAATCATTATACAGGGCGACATAGAATTAAACCAAAACCTTAAAGTCACAGTCAATAAATATGAATGGTCAGAAACAGTCAAATGTCGTTGATGTCGAGTCAACTCTGTGTTCGTTTTTTAATAGGTAGGTAGGATAAATACAAATATTATTAACGAACCTATAAATAATATCTCTGGACAAATAATATCTCTGGACATTATTCACACAGCGCCATCTAGCCCCAAACTAAGCATTAGCTTGTGCTTGTGTTTTTTTTGTAAATACATACATATTATACATAGAAACACCCAGACCGATACAAACAGACATGTTCATGCACACAAATGTTTGTACCGTGCGGGGATCGAACCCGCGACCTTTGGTGTAATACCCGACTTCTCGACCATTACACCAAACGGCTCGTCAAATATATAATAATATAACGCCTCGAATTGTAGATCATTAGAATAAAATTGTTCTTTTATATATTCAATGTTCACGTGGGTGAGACCTGGAGTCCTGAAATACAGGGTCGCCCTACATTAGGCTCCAGTCACACTTCACCATGTACCTTCTTGTTACTCTGCTTTAAGATTTAAGAGTGTGAAAATAAAGTTTTATTTATTTATTATTATTATTATTAATTATACATTTTATAAGTGCTCACAATTACTTCAAGAATATAGTTGTACAATTGTATTATAATTGTTTTGGAAATAATGATAAGCCACAAAAGCTAAGCTAAGTGCTTCTGAAAACTAACTTGATGTCAACAACATAGTCAAACTATCGGAAGTAAAAATAAAAGGTATTGGCCTAAAAACACCAAACTGATTTCCGTGCCATATTAGGAAATATTTTCACAGTCTTTTATACATAGTCATCATTCATACAGTCATATTCGTACAGTCATTGTCAAATTCTACAAGTTTTACTTACATTAAAGGTTTTGGCGTAACCAATTTGCCTGTCTACAAACATACATACATTAGTGTTTTTATACATCTCCGTTAGTGTATGGCCAATTAATTGAGTGCTGATTTTGCGTTGCTTGCTTCTTTTCAGATTTCGTGAGTTACATTTTAGTTTGTGCACTGTATATTAATGTGATGGGTTAGGGATAATACTTACTGCTGTTTGTCGATGTTTCTCGCTTTCTGCGACCTGTGGAAAGAACAAATATTGTACAATTTTTTAAGATATTACGATCAAGTTAATGTACAAATTTAACACATAATGTAGTGTAAACGCGAGCCAAGTTTCTAATTTCAATATTTTATTTCAATAATCCTGGCTTTGTAATCCAAATTTCAACAATCGTAACCTACAATAACATGTTAATCTACATTTTCTCGTCTTCCATCGTAAGAAAATATTGCCAATATACCACCCTTAACCTTCTATTAGGAGTAGTGTGTCAAAAGTCTATTAGAATTACCTTTGGAGCTAGACACTTTGTAAGAGATACTAGTCTTGACTGTAACGTCATTGCCTAGGTTTTTGAAGTCGAAGCCATCCAGGGAATGCATCGCGACGCGTTTGTTCCTGTTGTCGCTCTCCGGGACGTGAGTGGGCTCCGGTTTGGGTTCAGCGGTGGGCTCGGGCTCAGCATTGGGTTCGGCAGTGGGTTCTGGCTCAGCTTTTGGCTCTAGAATCAATAAATATGTATCATATTATATTAAGAACTATTAAGATTATAATGACATACGATCAATTTTTTGTCGCTCTTGTGAATGTTTTGACACCAAAACATCTCAGCCACTCGGTATTCTACATTGTTTTCTTTCAGAACACCTGTAAACTCATTTTCTGAATTCTTCAGTTAGTTCGGCTTATTTTTAATAGTGCTATCAATTTGTTTTCTGAGCAAGTACATACGTTTGTCGCACAAAAGCCCCGACAATGTCAATCTACCTATTTATAGGGTAGTGGGTATCTACCCAATAAGCCCAAACTTACCATCAGTAGGTTCGAGTTCGGCATTGGGCTCTGGTTCGGGCGCTGGCTCGGCTTTGGGTTCGGCACTCGGCTCTGGCTCGGCTTTGGGCTCAGCCGTGGGCTCTGGTTCCGCTTTGGGTTCAGAATTGGGCTCGGCTTTGGGCTCTGGTTCTGGCAATGGTTCCGGTTTTGGTGTGCTTGCTGTTGATAAGATATTTAGAGATTAATGTTAGGTAAGTAATTTGATTCATTGTTACATAAAAAGTTTATAACAATACAAGCCAATTAGACTGGGGGATATGTACACAAACTCGAAAACCCGATGCTGACATAGTTATGAAACCCAGGACTTCGCTTAATATATTAAAATATAATTTAAAAAAAAATTTTTTACTATTATTCAGATATTAAAAATTAAAGCAAAAAACTTAAAGGACTAAACCAACGGAGCAAGAAATTAATAAAAACATATTATGTTTTGTATATTATTTTAAAATTAAAGTTACTTACGTTTATCATCAATGGAAGGTCCAAGAACTGGGAAATTCTTGCATTGCTTGGTCAAACCACTTGGTCGCCACCCGAGTCCTAAAACACAAAATCCCGTCATTTTATTAACAATATTTTTTCACAAAATAAAGACCAATTGAAATAAAAAGGAAATAAAATAATTTATTCAGCAATTTGATTCA
Organism: Nomophila noctuella; assembly: GCA_958496325.1. Classification (NCBI taxonomy): domain Eukaryota; kingdom Metazoa; phylum Arthropoda; class Insecta; order Lepidoptera; family Crambidae; genus Nomophila; species Nomophila noctuella. The sequence continues at coordinate 2,135,313 of OY292504.1, forward strand.
CTTAGTAAATTCTTTTGTGTAAAATTTTACCAAAATGACAATCTCGGAATACAAATAACAACTATAATTTGATTACAAGAAAGACTATTTTTATACTTCGTATAAAAAAATACAGACGAATTGAGGACTTCCTACTTTTTATTTAGAAATTGGTAGGTTAAAAATAACACCTCTATTTCCTATACAATAAAGATCAATTTCAAACACGTACCAGCGTAAGAAGTCCCGTTGACCATCATGATGACTTCCAGCTCAGCTTCCTCCTTCAGCACCCTCCAGTATAAATTAAACTCTTTGGATAATTCCTTTTTGGTGTACAAGTCTAGGTTTACCTTCTTGTCTTTCCATGGGGCCTCTGCAAAATACAAAATAATAATTAATTGTCCATAATCTATAATTCTTGAACAATAAATAGAAACAATATATTTATTGTAATGTCAAAAGATATATAATAATGAAATAACATTAATATTATGAAGGTTTGTACTTTAAATCATTTCGTTACCCAAATGGTTTTTCTACTCGGTATTATATTAGGCAATAATAAACTTTACGTTCAAAGTATAATTTATTTTATGAAATATCATATTAAAGTAAGTTAGTCCAGTTGGAACCGTTTTTTAAAATCATAAAATAAAACCAACAATAGCTCTTAAAATTCCCAAGGTAAGTGCCGCCATCTATTATCCAATAGAAGTACCAACTTACTTTTATTACAGCCCTTCCCATGAAAGCCGAACGGGCAGTATCACACGACCACTTGTAGCCCTCAATATGAATAATAGACAATATAAACTCTGCCTACGTTAAACGTTTTATTTATTTAATGGAAAATCAATTTTAGTTAAAGTAGCCCAGTTCGAATACATAGTTATAATTCAAAAACAAAATAAAACAAAGCTCTTAAAAAATCCCCACGTAAGTGCCGCCATCTATTATCCGATAGAAGTACCAACTCACTTTTATTACAGCCCTTCCCATGAAACCCGAACGGGCAGTAACACACTCTCGACGGCGCCTCGGTTCCGTTCACATCGACGCATTTCCCGCGTAAACCACAGTCGGTGTCTTCTGCACACTCGTCGGCGAACTGACACCGTGCACCGGAGTACATCTTGTTGCATTTGCACCGGCCGAGGATGTGGAAGCCATGGCCGGAGCAAGTTTCGTGGTATTCTTTGCCTGGAAATAGGGAAAATAAATAAGCAAGGCAAAACATTCTCAAGTTTACTTAGTAAGGCAGGCTTACAAACATTAAATAAAAATTAAAGGAGTATACCCGGGAACAAAACACATTGGGGGCGTAACTCACTAACCCCAATTCACTAGGTTAGGCGTTACGCTTCTCACCGATAGATGGCGGTGTTTGTATACATATAGAATTTTGTTTTTTAAAATGCAAATCTGAAATTGAAATTTTATACAAAGAATATTTAAATAAGTTATCCGGTCCTGTCTGACAACCGTAGTAAAGTCCTTGATTAATAATATTAGAGCTTGAAGATAAAAGATTAATTTGATGAAGATAAGATCTTTAATATGACAGCATTTAGTGGTATTGCCAATTTCCTTGTTGTATTTCAATAAACATTCAGCCGATTTGGCATTATTTAATCAAATATGTAAATGTACTCGAATAAAATTCTTGATCCTTGAATATTACACACACAACAAAATTCTAGCTTAAATGAAAATGGGTTAAACAAAGAAAATACATCGATTCGACCAATACATACAATATTATTCATTTATTATATTCATTTCATCAAAAACATAACATTCTGAATTAAAGTAGTTTTTTTTATCACGAATTCATGCAAATACAAACAAATATTTGTACTGAGCGTAAAATAAACTTACGGTCTCTCTTATACAGGCAGTCTTAAGAACATAAATTCTTAAAGCATATTGATCATAACAATTACACCAAGCTAAATGCCTATCAACTGTAATATGTTATACAGAACAAATCAATCAATCGATTCTGATCTTTAGCTAAATGAATCATGGCCTTTTCATAGAACAGTGGTTCCCAAACTTATTTTGTGTACTGCCCACTTTGAGAATAAATATTTATTAGCGCCCCCTATATTTAATAAAATAGGACAGATATATGAACTGTCCCCTCCCCCCCGCCTCTACACAATACCCCCATTTTCTTTCTGGGTCTCTTACCGCCCCCCTTGAGACCTGTAGCGCCCACGAGGGGGCGTTATTGCCCACTTTGAGAAAGACTGTCATAGAACATTACACCATAATGTCGGCAAGATAATATGTATACTGCAATAATACGAAACAAGTCAATCAATTGATTCATAATCTTCACCAATCTTGACATTAAGATGATGCGAAATACTCAAAGAAGGTCAGAAGAACTAAATACAAAAACACAACAGGTGGTATTAATTACCATTGTCATAACACAAGAAACATGTTTGAAGATTAAAATCGCCCTTGTCAGCTTTCTTCATACTTGTAAACATGTTTTTGAAGTGTTGCATAATTTATTAATACACCCATAGACTTAAACCGTTAGATATGCCCACACCAGAAAAATGTGTAATTTTTTTGTTTGACGAAACGTACCTACGTTGGTTACTATGGTTCTTCAAGATGTGAAGCGACAGTGGCTTCACATTCCAAGGCCTGTGTGAAGGTTATCGAGGGCATACATAACTATTGAAATCTATAGCTATACCAATGTGTCAATAATGCCGGTTATGTTAATTCTATTGATAATAATCTTGGTAGTGTTGTTATACCGGTTGTAATTGTAGTTGGATGAATGGGGTACCAGTAAGTACAACTTACTTGTGACATTATTTTATAAGAGATTACACTGTCGACACTGACTGAAACTTTAAAAAATATACGTCTTTGAAGCATGAATCATTATGATTAATTTATTTTTCTCTCCATTTAATATATGAGAAAAAAATATTAAATAGATCGGTCGAAGAAAACCTTTACCTCAACTCAACTCAACTCAAAATATACTTTATTCATGTTGGCCTCTGCAAGGCACTTATAAATCGTCATACATTTTTAGCACAAAGGAATGACTCGACCACCGACTTCGTAAAGCAGTCATCTACCGAGAAGAAGCGGCAAGAAACTCGATAGTTGCTCTTTTCAATCGCCAAATAATAACAATAGTTTGTCCATACAATAAGATAACATACTTGTACTAGGTCATACAGTTACCTCTTTCAAGTATATAATTAAAAATATATTTAACATGAACAGATTAAGTCCTAGTCGACCAGTCCCCAAAGGCGGCACCTGTTCACAAGTATGACGTATGTGTCAGCCATCATCTCACTCAACCATTTTAGAGGGAATGAGGGAAAAATGTTGACGGAAATCAAATATTAAAAACCATATTTTATAACACATAACAGATTTCTGCTTCTCAACGCTAGATGGCGCTGTTCACAATTTTCTATTTAAAGATAATAATTTTAGTACAAACTCACGTACGACAATGTCGATGTCTGCACAGGAGCAGAACCTGCAGTTGGCGCCCCACTCACCCGTCCTTCTGCAGCTGAAGAGTGCAGGTGAAGTCACTATATCTTCCGCTACTCACCGCTAGATGGCGCTGTTCATTGTTTTCTATTTTCAAAGCTAGATGGCGCTATTCAGTATTTTAGTATACATATATTTAGTGGTTAAGTAAACATTCACGTGTGACGATGTCGATGTCTGCACAGGACCAGAATCTGTAGTTGTCTCCCCACTCGCCCGCCTCCCTCTGAAGCTGAAGAGTGCAGTTCTCGCAGGTCACTGTATCTTCCGCTACTCAACGCTAGATGGCGCTGTTTTTTAATTTTTTTTCTCGATGCTAGATGGCGCTATTCCCTATTTTTGTATATGTTTACTAATAAACTCACGTGTGACAATATCGATGTCTGCGCAGGACCAGAACCTGTAGTTGGCTCCCCACTCGCCCGCCTCCCTCTGGAGCTGGAGAGTGCAGTTCTCGCAGGTGAAGTCGCTGGGTAAGCGCACTTCGTACTTTTGAGCCCTGGAATTGAGGAATACATTTAGTTGTATGTTAGAACGCTAAGTTTGTCTTGTCACTAGACCAAAAAACATCACAATAGAATAGTCTAGTCGCTTAAGGCAGGTCTGTGATGTTAACATTCCGAGTTCGATTCCCGTGTCATGTCATTTGAGGTAGCTTTTCAAAACTCAATTCGTGGTAGTGATCACAAGTGTGGTAATCAAGCAAAAATTCATATTTGTAACGATAGTTTTGATTTCATTTTGGACTGGTAAACGGAGATGATTGTTTAAAAATCTGGATTTTTTGTGTTTTTATCTGTTAATTTCTAAGTGAGAATATCGATTCTTCCACTACGAAACAGACCATCGGCAATGGATAAGTATATCAGTGTGATGTATGTACTTACGTGACGTCATCTCTCACGAACTCTGACCCTGCCGCTCTCGGAGTCAAGTCCAGCACTGGACGCTCCAACTCATCGAGTATCCTCAGACTGAAGCCACCCTACAATCAAAACACTTCGAGTTATTTACTTCATTCGTAGTACATACACGAACAATAATATGACTCTTTTGTCAAAACCGTAAAGTTCATATTTCAATGTGTTTGCATACATGTTAGAGCTCATGACTGTCTTCTCTTCTATGTCTACACCTCGACTCTTATGTCAAAGCAGTAAAGTTCATATTTCAATGTGTTTGTATACATGTAAGTGCTCATGACTGTCTTCTCTTCTGAAATTTAAGAGCGCCGCTCTTGTCGGTGAAGCACCATCCACTCTTCCCTGGACCCCGCCAGTGTCTTTACCTCCCTATACGTCCTGACTTCGAGCCTCTCTTTTATCTGTTGCATGTATTTATTTATTTAAACTTTATTGCACAAAATAAAATTGGTACAAAAGGCGGACTTAATGCCTCATGGCATTCTCTACCAGTCAACCTTAGGGCAAAACAGAGAGTGAGTAGGTAGGTAGTGCTCTTAAAATAAAATAAAAAAATAAAAATATCACTTATTAACCAGTTAACATTCAACATACTACATAAAAAAAATACACAAATAACTTTATATAAAAAGAGATAAATACTTTATAATAAAATACAACTATAAATATACTATATTATAAAGAAAAGAAGTATAAATGATGAATGATGCTAGATTAAGTACGGGAAACGGTGGACGATGATCCGCAAGAATTAGTTAGCATGTAGTCCTTTCTATAAAAAAAAGGCTTATTTTTTTTTATTTTTTTTTTTTAAAAAGTCCTTTCTTGGTCTTCCCCTTCCCCTTCTTCCCTCTATTTTCCCTTCTAAAAGCAAGAAATGATGGCTCATGACTGTACATGATCCAAATTGTCTGGTTTCCCATTACTTCCTCCGTGGTGTAGTGGTTAGAGCGCTGCCGCTGTGCTCAAAAACCTGAAAGGTCGTGGGTTCAAATCCCGCATAGAACACTTTTACTTTGTCTTGCTTATCACAGTTAGGGTAGACCATTGCATGCGTAACCTAATAGTTAAAATCATCAGAGAATAAATAATATACGTTGTTGCAGTAGCAATAGTTGAAACAAAGTCATTAGTGCCACAAGTTACTCCCATTGTCGTTTTAGACCCGTAGAATATTGCCTATAGCGGCAAAACACTCCATTCATACAATATAATGGCATGTAATATCCTACCATACGGATATCCCTATAATCATTATGTGATCAGATTTCCAATAATAGTAGGTTTTTTTGTTATGCTACGTACACATTGCAAATTGTAGTTTTAACAAAACAACCTTGTTAGTACTATGTACCTTACAATAAAATAAAAGCTATAATTATGCACTTTGAAAAGATCAGTAATAATTCATTCTGTAATTGCTTAATTTGTAAATAAAGATATATTTTATAAATTAAATTTGTACTTACTCGATGTGCATACGCCAAATGCCAATGAACCGTGAACGTTGAACCGGCCAAGAATGAAGTTTTTAAAGTTCCTGAAACAAAACAGACGACCCATTAATCATCGAATTTATCTGTAAAATCTAAAATGTGCAATTACCGCCACCTAGTATCAGGTAGCGGCACTACATCAAGATGACACCATTACAAAAGTTGCGCAATAGAACGCAACAGATGGCGCAAGCAGTCCCAAATGTTGACCCATTGTGAGCAATGAGAAAATTGCTTTGCTAACTGCGACTTATATTCCGCCATTTAGCCGGTCTAACAAAACATTTTGTTTACGTAACAAAACACAGTTCTCATGGGTAATTGTGAGCTTCCCTCTTTTTGTAATCAAATTAGATAACTTGACACCTCACCTCTAATAGTTTAATCTGCATAGAATCTACTTTCTGCCTCCATAGAAGCGTTGTTACGAAAAGTGATTCGCGGTGACATAATTTATTTTACCCATGAAACAAAAGTTGCATATCAAATCTCTGATTTCGTCTCATAATAAATGTTATGAAAATAAAATGCTTGTAATAAAAAACTTGGATGATGGAATTTCACTTGAATATGAACTGTTATGCATGTATACCTAATATGGTATTACAAACCTCGGGTGCAAATAGAAAGATGGTGGTGGAAAGTAAATAATGAGCTCTTGATGCTAATTAAGGATTGTTACATTAAGAATAAATCAAAATATTTTCATGTTTTTTTAGTTACAAGTTATAAGAGAGCGAGCGCTACTCAAATCCATAATAATGAAAAATGCTGAATACCTTACCTACCTACTTTGTTCTGCTTTTTGTTTGTTTCAACGCACTAATCTTACTTAGGAACTACTGGATCGAATAAATAAATATTTTTGTGTTGATGTTCAGTGTGCGTTTAAACCGAAATCGACGGATGTAGTTTAGATCATCAGTGCTTACCAAAAGGTACCTAATATGCCTTACGATATTATCACACTCAACAGCCAACACTTATTCAGTAATCTCTTTACGATCAATGTGCGAAGTGCAGATTCCTATTTTGTTATGGCTCTATTATTGATGCAGGCTAAGTTATATCTATTTATAGATTTAACGAGCATATACAATTGAAATTTAAAATATAAAAGCTGAGGTCTCATAAGGAAATGACCTGAAAATATTTTCGCAATGACGTCGAAGTGCATCAAAATAAGCAAAATTCTACTTTTGGCCACATCCATTAGGGCAGTCTTTCCCAAAGTGGGCGTTAACGCCCCCTTGTGGGCGCTACAGGCCTCCAGGGGGGCTGTAAGAGACCCAGAAAGAAAATGGGGGCATTGTGTAGAGGCGGGGGGGGGGACAGTTCATATATCTGTCTTATTTTATTGAATATAGGGGGCGCTAAAAAATATTTATTCTCAAAGTGGGCAGTACACAAAATATGTTTGGGAACCACTGCATTAGGGCATTTGTTAGAAATTGCACAGCACTCATGCTCATATAAACTTAACAATATCATTGCCACGAGAATATATATGAATAGTTTTGGCTACAGCCAATATTTACGATACACGAACAACCTAAGCAGGGGTGGGATTCAGTAAGCGCAAATGTCAAAGTGTCAAAGCCTTGGTCGCAGCGGCTAGCTGTGCCATCGCTGACAGTAGTTTTTGGCAGAGCCGTAAATAGCCTTATATGCGCCCGGTGCGAGCTCACACAAGTGCGCCCCTTGCGAGCTCGCAAAACTGCGACCTTGCGCCCCTTGCGAGCTCGCAAAACTGCGACCTTTTTTTTTTTTTTTACTTGAAAGTCGGTCATTTCTGCGCCCCTCCAGGGTGCGAGTCACAAAGATGAGACCTTTTTTTTTTTTTACTTGAAAGTCGGTCATTTCTGCGCCCCTCCAGGGTGCGAGCTCACAAAGCTGCGACCTTTTTTTTTTTTTTTTACTTGAAAGTCGGTCATTTCTGCGCCCCTCCAGGGTCTGCGCCCTGTGCCTGGGCACCGCTGGCACCGCCCTATTTACGGCACTGGTTTTTGGTATTCTGTAAGATCTATTACAAAGCTGCACGGTACTGAAACATCGAACGACACCCCCGTGATTTCAGCCGTGAGCGCATCGAATGAGTGTCGCTTAGTGAATTGCATAGCTGGTCATAGGTGCCTTCCTTGCACGTTAAGCCGTTGGTCCTGCGCCTGATCTCTCTACGGTCGTGTCAGATTGCTGTCCCACCGAATTATGAGAGTGAGGGAATAGGGAGTGCACCTGTGCTTGCACACTGACCTGTGCACTATAATATGTATATCCTGCGCACCTGGTCGAAAAACGACCGTAGGAGTTTTATTATTTATTTTTATAAAGTGCGTTATTTATGTATTAAAGACCTACTCCCAGCCTTTCGCAGCCAGTGTGTAAGAATTTAATATTACCCCACAGCGATCTAGTGTATGCCAATGCGATATCTCTCAACCAAACATGTCTGACTTCATCGTTTTAAATACATAATACCTACGTTACAATAACATGACAGTAAAAAATATCCTTTTTATATTAAAGGGCTAATTTCCCTTCAAATTATACAGCGTCTACCAATCAATTCCCGAGTAAATCTAGTACTAAAACGAACATTGTTCGACGCCTAACTCCTTCGCTCCCTAAATAAAAACTATGCGAACAAAAGCAAAAGGACTTTCCGACCGTGACAGGACTCGAACCTGCAATCTTCGGATCCGAAGTCCGACGCCTTATCCATTAGGCCACACGGTCGCTGGGGGACCGCGCGTCGAGACGCACCCCTTTAGAGATAGGCTTGCAAGGTGTGACGTCACATGGGGTGACAACGCTACATACTACATAGAGATTTGAAACAAAATAATCAAAATATTCTATACTAGCGGCCCGCCCCGGCTTCGCCCGTGGTACTTGTCCACTATTTAATGGATAATATTATACATAAAAACCTTCCTCATAAGATACTCTATCTATTAAAAAAAACCGCATCAAAATCCGTTGCGTAGTTTTAAAGATTTAAGCGTTCATAGGGACATACAACATACAACATGACAGAAAAAGCGACTTTGTTTTATACTATGTAGTGATTGTTATAGGCTTCAATAGCACTTATTGATCGTCAAAAATGCTACCAAAATGACTCGACTATACTCGGATAGATAACTATAGCATCACTGATACATCCCTCGGGGTATATAGGCCTTATTTTGGAGTGAGAAATATTAACTCTTCATTTGAGCCAATTTTTATATAGGGCCCTTCCAAGGCACAACAATCAGGGCCCTAATTTAATACTCGTAAAAGGCATTTTTTATACATTTTACCCCGTCCGTGTTAAGTAGCTTTCAATCAAGTTACGGATACCATAAGCAAAGATCAATTGTTTTTGTCAGTCGCTCCGTTTGGCGCCCATGTGCAAAAAAAGATTTTGGCGCCCTTTGAATTACCTATTTTAATAGCCATTCATTTTGGTGCCTCACTAGGATTGCGCCCGTGGGCATTGTACACATTGGACATTATGGACGGGCCCTATGGTCTTACTCTAGTGGTTAGAGGAACTGACTTCAAAACCAAGGGTTTGAATCCCACTACGGGCAAGTGATCAACATCGACATTTGTACTCTAGCCTAGTAGTATGTCTAGCAGACTATGAGTTTGCCTATCCGTTACCTAGCATCCACAAACTTCAAGCTTAGTTTGGGCCTAGGCAAGTGTGTTAGCCCAAGGCATATTTTTATTTAAGTTAGGGAGGGCCTGGATTTCGTTCTAATCACTGACTACTGAGTCAGTGTGACACCTCTACCAGATCTATGCTTCACGTTATTCTCCATAAAAAAAACACTTTGAATTTGAATCAATTTCGATCACGCCAGAACGCGCCAGGAGGCTCAAATGCTAAAGAAAGGAAATTAAGTTTCGTAAGTTGTATTAAAACACTGTTACTGTTCAGAATGTAAGGCTTCAGTGTAATAATAATAAATTACGTGTTATAAGCCCATTGATTTTGTGTCTGCTGGAGACTGTGTCATTTCATAATTTTATTTCAATGATCGATCGGATTTTAATTTAAGACCGTGAAAAATTATCATTCAGTGTCGTATAGGATTGTCGTGTAAATCTTGGTTTCATCCAAGGGTTTGCTTGGATGAATGTCCGTCAAACAAGCTGAAACCTACTGAACGAATTTTGATGGAATTTGGTATGGGCTGACTTAATGTGGGATACCTTTTACCCGACTAAATGCTCCCATGTGATATGATGATGATGATGATGTCCGACCGATTTCGGTCATGGCGACTGCTTCGACTTCTAATCGTTACGGCGCTGGGGCGCCCGAAGATGGCTAGAGTAGCCAATCTTATTGGTAAACACCCGATCGCAAAGAGCGCACGTGAGTTTACCTTCAACGTAATTATATAGAATGGACGCGGGTTGTCGGGCTTTTATGTCATCTCGCCTGACGTCGAGGTCAACTTTACGCTGCTCTTCAAAAACGCGCACTTGTCTTCGTACATACCCGCGCCATTCAGGACGCTGTGCTGCCAAGTCTTGCCATTCGGAGGGCTTGATATTGCATTTCTTTAAATGGCGTTTTAGAACATCTTTATATCTGAGGAGTTGGCCACCCCTCTAAAAATAATAAATTTATGCCTGTGCCCTTAATTCTTTCAGTGTCTTACGTAGCTGAATATCTTCTACTCGTACAAAGACATAATATCGAGTTATAAACTTGTACAATATTTGTACGACAATTCGAGGACTTTAATATAAATAAGTAGTTTAACAGGTACATCTTTTTGACTTCAAACAAAAATCGGGACGTCCACTAATATGCAAAATCCTGGCGTCCCTAAGGGTTCGCAATATCGATTTGGGCGACTGTATTCCCTTCCCAGTGCACTGGTGACATACAAATGTAGCCTTTATCACATTGACTTAAGCACTATAACACTTAACGTATAGTTGATTTTGTTGTTTATTTCTTGGGACCTTTATTGAATTATTTGGATGAATAATTATCACAGCCTTAGAATGAAATGACCTAACTCAAAATACCTGTTACACTCGATTTTACCACAAACTGGCCCTAAAAATTCTTTTAAACCCTAATAAAGCGTTCTCTATAACCCCTGAAAAAGTGACCTATCTCCTAGTAAAACAGGGCTCTTTTTCTTTACAGGGTCATAGAGAAGAGAATGCTTTATTATGCCAATTTTGTGATAAAATCGTAGGTCACTTTCATTTTTTCTTTCTTTTCACTTTTGACAGCAAAAATCAGTCAAAATTGTTTTTAGCGAAGGGTGTCGGACAGAAATCAATTCTGTCTCATTTTAGCAGTCAAAAATGATTTTGACCTGTAATGAGTTTTTACTGTAACATATACATACATATACAAGCTAGACATTTAATTAGATTTTGTTATCAGATCAGAAATCCAAATCCTACATTAGAAAAGATGGATCGCTTTTTGGTTCCATAAATCTAACCAATTAAAACACTGAAATAAACATTTATCTGGTAACAAAGGAACGCAGATAAAAGATAGGCCAAAGAAAAGATGGATGGATTGTGTGAAGGATGATATGAGTGAAAGAGGTGTGAATGACGGGATGACGAATGATAGGCCGGTATGGAAGAAGTCGACATATTGCGCCGACCCCAGATAAACTGGGAACAGGGCAGGCAAATGATGAAAGGAACGCAGATAAAGCCCTTTATCTAACAACCCCTTAAGAAATCATTAACAATAACGGTACGATTTAAAACTCAATAAGTTATCATTTTACCGCATGTATTCAAAATAAATAATTTTAGTAGCAAGCATTTAAATCTTAACGAAATAAATTAAGATAACCATATCGACAAAATAATTCGCAGCCGGTAGGATTCGAACCTACGCTCCCAGAGGGAATCTGATTTCGAGTCAGACGCCTTAACCACTCGGCCACGACTGCTACATTTGTCTTGCCGAAATTATGCAATAGCCGTCTTGTGTAAAATACAGGACCGTTTTCGAATGGAAATGAGTTGACCATGACTTTTGATTTCCACGGAAGAATTTAAATGTCACAGAATAATGTTTAAAGAATACCAAATATTGAAGTATGTTGAAATAAAATCCAAGTACTGTGCAATACTTAACAAAAATACCGGTATATATCTAATATCTTCTATTCAATGAAAACAAGAATAAACGGATAAAGTCGAGTTATAATTACAACAGTAATACTTTTTAGTGGTTTGATCTGAGGACTCGCGTGAAAAAACGTCATTTTTAGGGTTCCGTAGCCAAATGGCAAAAAACGGAACCCTTATAGTTTCGTCATGTCTGTCTGTCTGTCTGTCTGTCTGTCTGTCTGTCTGTCTGTCTGTCTGTCCTGGCTCGTTCTCCGCCGTTTCTGAACCGATTGCCACGAAAATTGGTGGAGAGATGCATAGTGATAATTCAAGAATTGGTTTTTAAAATAATCGAAAAATAATTATTTTTTACCCCCCCTCCCATACATCGAAAAGTAAATTGGAAAAAAAAATTCAACTTAAACCCATCGTGTGGGGTATCGTTAAAAAGGTATTTTTAAATACAATAAAACTTGCCTTGAAACCATGTGGATCAAACACCCCAGTCTCGAGATATATTAATACAAAGTTAAAATAAAAGCGTCCCCCCCCCCTTAACTTTTTTAATCTAATTAGGTCTATCATTGTCAATTGATTGTGTGTGTTTAACAAAGATTAAAATAATCAATGCAATGTTGTTTTTGCATAGTTTGAATCGCGAAGTTATTCCTGGGGGCTTACTGCCAGCCGTTATAGCAGGACGGATTCCAGTGAGTAAGAGAGATGCCGCTTTACATCATGTAAAGCGGCATCCCTTTTACTCACTCGTTTAAAGATCGCTTTAAGACTTGATGGTAATGGTAAGGCCTCTGAACCACAATTTAGACTACATTTTTTGGGTTTTTATATTTAAAAAGGTACTCATATGCCTACTATTTTTAATTCTCTATAATTATTTTCGTTCCTAATTTTTCTATTATTTTTTTATTTTTATTTCCAACACAGTGTAGGCATGAAAACAGTGTGCACTTAACTAATAATTTTATAAATTCGTGAAAATTTATGTATTTTGGCCGAGAATAGTCCTAGCCCATTTCTTACAATGGGCTGGCCTGGCTGTCGTAAGAAGCGACTAAAAGATATTCCGAAGGGATGAGCATTTTCTGACGTGAGATTGATTGATGATTCTCTGAGAGTTTTATAGTTTTATGAGTGCGGCGGGTGTCTACTATGGGCATAAGTAACAACCATCAGGGGAAGGCGGATATTTAGCAGTTGACTGTAACACGCTGATGATTGATGGATCAAACTTAAACTCTCGATCTAATAAAATCCGCGTGGATTTCGGTTTCACAACTTTTACACAAAGTGTTAATATACTATGGCTTAAAGCCTTCCTCGACAAGTTGACTATTCAACTTTTTTTTATTCGGGCCAGTATAGTTCCTGAGATAAGCGCGTTCAAAACGAACAAACACTTCAGCTTCATTATATTAGTATCGAGTAGAGATTCAAATGGGGTTAAAAACGTACAATAACATTGACTCTACCCTAACAACTCTCTCGATCTAAAGCAGTTAGTGTTGTGTCAATCGTCATTGCAAACCGCAACTAAAGGTTGCAAGCTGCATGTTGCAGATGACAGTGACTCACGGGTCGATGACCTAGGTCGAGGCCGCTAGTAAACTAGACAGATCTGTCTATAAACAAACATGCCTGACTTTTATCTCGCACTAGCAGTTAAAATTTTATGTACTCGTGATTTTTTTACTGATAAGGTGACGCTCAAATTCTAGGAAGCCAAAGAGGTAAGTGTAACAGTCTTGCATCGAGTTGAAAGTTGCAAGTATGTACCTATTATATTTTAGACGAAGGGACAGCGGGGATCAACTTATTTTTTATATATTGTATTGTTCTTCTATGTAATAATAGGAAAGTAACCGGTCTTTCCCACCTTAAGCTTATATCATTTAAAAATTTAAGTAATTTTTGATTCCAACAAGATAATCGTTTTAGCCATGGAGCTTGCAAGAAGCTTGCGAAAGCTCTTAATTTAAAAAGTCTGTAGGCAATTTACACACATAATATCCCCTAATGTATAAAAATATAATTACATTTAACGGTAATTTTGCAGCGTGTAATAGGATATTAGTTTTATATTCGTGAACATTTATGTGAGGCCAAATATTATAACATTAAGATATGCCCTCGCCATAATTTCGACACGCACTGAGATTGGCACTGTAATTTGTAGCGACAATCGCTTCTTATCGCAGCGAGAGCTTGTTGAAATGTATGTCATGTCAAACCAAATAATGCCACAGTTTTGTGGTGTTGAGGCATATACCTAAACGATTTAAATCTATGAGGCCAAATGGACAGGACCGGTTTAAAAAAGTTATTTAAAGAGACAGGTTTCTCAACAAATCGATTTATCATTAACATAATATTCATGTTATGTAGCTGTAACGAGTTATGTAAACATGTTTACCTTAAATTACCAAAAAAGCCATGAATATATTTTAATTTTACCTAATTGACGCTCTTGCAAAATGAAGTTGTATTTTCTTACAAAATCCAAAAAAATATCATTACTTATGCAAAGTGCATGAAGCAATTAAGAAGCAAAAAGCCAACGTCACGCGGTGTTCCCAGGCGGTCACCCATCCAAGTACTGACCGCGCCCGACGTTGCTTAACTTCGGTGATCGGACGAGAACCGGTGTTTTCAACGTGGTATGGACGTTGGCGACAGTTATGTCAAATTTAGTGATCATAATGTAACAAAGTTTACGTACCCTTTGGCATTCCACATGGTGGTTTCGTCCTTGAATTGTCTAAGAAGTCCAAGTCAAACCTTCTTGCAGGTGGGAAGGTTAACGCCACATGCGCACTCACACACACAAACACAACACTGAACACAGCGCACACTAGCGCCACTCTTGACGCCATTTTGTTTTATTTGACAGATAACTCTCAGTCACTCATTATCACTGCACTGTTGTTTTCATGGCACTGTTATTTAAACTGTTGTTTTTGTCACTGTTGCTATAAACACTATAACATATTTCCTTCAGCGATAATAATCCTGTTGTCGATGAAACGTATCTGAAACAAAAGAAATAATTTATTAGTTAAATAATTTTACTCTTACTCTAGATACAGGATTTTACAGGTAATACTGTTATACCTAAAAAGATAAAATTTTAATTGTTTTAGAAAGGGAATGCAATTAAAATAAACAGGAATAAAAAAATAAGAAAACACACACAATTAGACATATCATGGGAATGCAATTTAAATAATCATAAATAACAGGAACTCAAATAGGAAAATAAATTCAAGGAAAAAGACCAAAATAACTAAGTACTGTAAAAGCTTATTTAAATACCGATATTTCTGATCAAAGGTCTCTTAATAAACCCTATGATAAATCTAGTGGACGTTTTTCGGCATAAATGCTCATCATGATTTAACATCAATATTTGCTATATTATTAATTCGTTCATGCGCGCATTTTGTACGCCAACCAACTACATAATTATATTTGTAAATCTATGAAACGGCAATAAAGTAATTTACGGCGCTTTCTCGCGAATAGCTCTCAACTACAGGTGTACATTTCACCGTCTTGAGTGTAGTTATTGTGACTCAGTTTGAGTAAATTGCTGGGACCAAACACGGCGGGCTGATTTTTTGGTGACCAACAAATCTACGGATTATTGGATTGGATTTTTGCGAGTTTTGTCAGTGGTTACAGCATTGTTTGTTATAAGATCTTATGGAGGCTTTCTATGAAAGTTATAAGGCGTTAAGATATATAAAATTACTAGCGGCCGCCTGCGACTCCGTCCGCGTGGATTTCGATTTCCAATATACTATGTGTTATTCTGATGTATAAGCTATATTGTGGTAAAGTTTCATTCAAATCCATTCAGTAGTTTTTACCTGAAAGAGTAACAAACATCCATACATCCATACATCCACACATCCATACATCCACACATACAAACTTTCGCCTTTATAATAGGTTAAATTATAGTAGGAGGATAGTAGGTAACAGGTTCAATAATTCAGTCTGAGAAAAACATTTATTTTCTGACATTTCTTTCTTGTTGCGGTATTGAACAAAACTATCAACGCATTGTTCCAATTAAAGTACAAACCTTATATTATAGCAGGGAAAGCGTAGACGTGATAGATGGAAGATGCGCAATAATAAAAAAGCAAAAAGCCAACGTCACGCGGTGTTCCCAGGCGGTCACCCATCCAAGTACTGACCGCGCCCGACGTTGCTTAACTTCGGTGATCGGACGAGAACCGGTGTTTTCAACGTGGTATGGACGTTGGCGAAATAACTATTGAATTGGTTGATCTTGTCAAAACGATGTTACAACATCTTTAATTTCAACAGCGTCACTCCATATTATGATGTAGTTTGTTAGATCCGAAAATGTGTTTCCTTATGTACATAATTATTTTCATTAATAGAAAATAATACAAAAAGTTTAAATATCAACACAATTATTCGTACCTAGTCAAAAATATATTTTTTAATAATTGAGTTTCAGATTGAATAAACCTACAATGCACTGTAATATAACAACTGAACATATCGTATATTTACATAAAACTGGGCTACGTCCATAAGAGGACTGTAAGAGACTGCTAAATCCAAGACAACCAATGTCACCTACCAATGTACATATTTACAAAAAAATGCCTTCGGGACTTTCCGTCAACTCCCTCAAATTGTGGTCACCGCAATAATGGTGTCTTGTTAGAGCAACATAATGAGATGATTGCAGTAACTCGGTTCACCATTGTTGGTGAAACAATTTTAGATTTCTACCAAGGGGTAATAATCTTAGATTATACCAGTCCAGTAGTATCGAAATACATATTTTTACAATTTCCTACTTGGTTGGTATTGAAATTTAAAATTACTATTTCAATGAAGAGAGTGCAAAATGCATTAAAAACACAAAATTAAGTGAAAATTTTCTAGATATAATATATTTAAAATGTTAGTAAGCCATCTTACATCAATGGAATGGAATAAATTCAAAAAGATTTATCGATTTTATTAACGTTCTAAATAAAGTCAAATATTTTGTATTCATTTTAATTATTTAAGAAAACGCATATCTTTAATAAAAAATATGGCAAAAAGCCAACGTCACGCGGTGTTCCCAGGCGGTCACCCATCCAAGTACTGACCGCGCCCGACGTTGCTTAACTTCGGTGATCGGACGAGAACCGGTGTTTTCAACGTGGTATGGACGTTGGCAACTGTTTGAGCGAAAATTTAAGTTTTATACAAATGAATTGAACTATTTATGAACATGACGCATTTTTTTCGAAATTGATTGATTTGCGTCGTTTATCTTGTATCGTCTTTTATATTTTACAGGGCAAAGAACATCTATTAATTTTCGTCTATACATAAATATAATTAAAGTAACCTGGTATTGTTTGACCCTTACGTAAGAGAAATCCGATTTTTTCTAGAATCGCCCAATCACAAAGACATTATTAATATTGTTATTGACTTTTAACAATAACATACTACCTCAATCAATCATTCACGGAGTACGTTCATTCATACGAAGTACTAGCAGAGATCAATAGGTACGATAACAAACCAAAACTAACTCAATAACAATATTTGTAAAGTCCAAAATCCTGTAACATTATCAATAAACAAATATTTATTTGCACATTCAAACTTCACACTTAATCCTTATGAACCAAATCATAAAATCGTATTGGGCAATTATTTTCATCTACGTTCAACGGTTATTATAAGTGTGCTAAGGAAAATTGAGTCTTATCACTAAGTATTTAAGTCGTGTGTGTTGAAATTATTATTTATTTGTAAATAGAAAAGTAATGGATAAATTTTAAATGTGTATTCCAGCCATGGCACCTACATGTAAGTAGAGCCAATTTATGTATCCCTACTTATATTGTAAATACGAAAGTAACTCTATGTGTCTGTCTGTTACGATTTGTTGAAATTTGGCACAATCTTTGGACACTGAGAAAGGACGAAGCCTACCTTTTACCGAAATTCACGAGAACGAAGTTTCGGGCGGCCGCTAGTAATAAATAGATGAACTATTACCAAAGTTATTCAGAGCTCAGCTCAGTTGGAGAGGGTATGGGGTCTCGAAGGCCGGCAAGGCATCGGCGATTTGTTGCCGGCCTTTAATCGCGGTGGTGCGAGGTGTCGTCGTCTGCTCGGGCTTGTTTGAAAAATTCATCCTCTACCCCCAAATTGTCATTTATTATATCCCATTACACCCACACTTTCAAGGCCCACAACACCGACAGTAACAAGGTTCATTCTGGACGGAAAAAAAAATAATTTTTAAAATTTATTAAAATTGCGGTTGACATCTGCTAATCTCTGGACTCCACGTTGAAGCTAGTCTTTTTTGTGCATGAACAATTGAACATGTCTATTTGTCCTAGTAATTTTTTTACGTATATTTGTAATACCACTTTTGATTCTGATGTCTGTAACACAAATGCTTAAGCTACTTAAAACGGAGTCAGATAGACGTAGTTGATATATTGTGTAGGGACCTGCTAGACGTCTGGTGTCCATCACAAGGGTGAACAAGTGGAACGCACCCATCGTCACAGTGGTCGGTTACTCTCTACACTTTCACTGTTCATCTTGACTTTATATTATTAGCTTTTGTTTTCTCTCTTTGTTTTACGACACCTGGGCCGGTGGTCGAATCTGGCACTTTTTGAAACTTATTAAAACTTTCACTCTTAGATAATGGTCGGCCTAATAGTAATTGGTTTGGCGAATGTGGAATACTTTAGTTATTGCAATTTGTACTTAAAAGTTAATTTGAGCTGCGTATCAAATAACTTCTGAATGACTGACTCTATCTATCTAAGAGTAAGTAAATTAACTGATCCGAATCATGTCATTAGTATCATTATTATATCGTCAGACCACTCTCATTCCTACTGGGCACAATGGGCATGTGCCCTGGGCCTCTTATAGGTAAAAGACGGCCCTGTCTATCGTAGTTCACAGCTGGGCAATATGACTTGAAACTTATTTTTAATTTATTTTTATAATAATTAATTTTTATCTCATCCAATTTTGCCCCATCAAGGTATTAAATCAGTACCCCGGGAGACATTACCGTAGTTAATGCACTATAATAAGGTTGTTTTTATGCTTTATTTTAGCAAGGTTTGCGACGGGGTGCGATCTCAGGGTTCTTAATAGGTTCTCGATGCGACTCCCGTCGTAGGTAAATCGTAGTGTGAAGTTTAAATAAATTATATGGTGGTCTGTATAATCTGGTTTTATTTCACACTGATACACAATACTAATACACTTCACGACTTTTACAACTATTGCACTGATTTACTAAATATTAATATCTATAGAGCTCTGTCTGGCTCCGCAGTCGGTCTAGGTCTCAATCGCTGATCAAAAAAATGCGAAAAAAGAACATAATAGACAAATTTGGAATTTTGAATTCTGAAAGGAAGTTAATTAGCGGCCAGTGGGCGCGCAGGTAAGATATTTCCAGCCATCATGGAGGCCTGCTGAACATCCATGAAGGAACGGGCACCGTTACAGGATTAAGTGTTGTCTCCTCTACTCTGTCTGATGGTAAGCACAAGAGGAACCCTCATGGCAATCATAAATGGATGAGGTACCAAAGTGATATCCTATCCTTTTCATGCATATTAATTCAACTTTTTATATTTATTTTTGATGTTGTTAAGGCGGGTATCGAACCCAGTGCCTCTTGCAGACCGTAAGTGGACCTGACGAATTCTCCTTTTTTCGAATTGTTATTGATTAATAATTTTAAAATTATGGCATCCTCCATTGGCATCGCCATAAGATTACGTGACACAGAAACCTTATTACATTTCGCTATGACTGTTATAAGAATGACAAGATTGTCAACAATTTCGCGGACAAGTTATTGTAATCAAGTGGACCAACCGAGATCTATATCTGTGATGTAAATAAAACGAGAATTTTAAGGGTAAAGCCACGTGCAATAACATGTACTTATTAATATGCGGCTGAGACTGATGGATAAGCAATATTTTTTCGAATTGTATGAATTTATGTTATTTTAAAAACAGGACTGGTCAAACATGCCCATAGATTATCGGTAACCGGGGGGTTCAAAATGGACTTATATGGGATTTGCATTAGATGAAAAATAAAAGTATTCCTACTTGCAAACGCACCATTTTGTGATAATTTTATTAAATAAATTTAACTGCCCCTTTGATTTGCTGTGGTATTATGAAGAAAATCCTATCTAATGTTTCCTCAATTACGATTTGAACCATCTAACCCCGATATGATAGAAATAAATGAATTTCCATTTCCTAACCACTTTATTGACTTCCGTTAAACGATCTTCCTCCATTCTCTATCAAACCACAAACCACATTAAAACCATTCAATGTAAAATCACCTCTATACCGTTACGTTACGGTTGGAATTCTTACAAAGATGAATGCGATTGGCAAATAACTTCTCATGGTGTGTAAAATGATTCAATATGGCGGGAAAACGCCGCTGTATGATCTCCCATGGTGTTTTTATAATTTTGCCAACTGTATCTTATCAGATTGTTGCTAAACAACTGCTATTGTTTCTCAACTGATTACTGTGTTAATACTAATAATGACAATGATCAAAATGGGAAAATGGGTGTGTTAATTTGACAAAAGAATAAATCCAGTTTTCGTAAATACATACTCTAATCAGATGACCACACGTATTATTGACCTATTTCGACCGACTTCTCAATATCCGATATGGTCTAGTGGCTAGGATACCTGGCTCTCACCCAGGAGGCTCGGGTTCGATTCCCGGTATCGGAAAATCTTTTTGCTTTTTTTATTAACCATATATTATCATTAACAACTATTACCGCTTCTATTGCAATAGTAACTGATAGTATTATTAAAGTCAAACTAATTTATTTTTATTGCACCAATTTATAATAACTAATTTATATTTATGCCAGTCAAGGCGAGTAAGTACATTGCTAATGGCACAATATATTATGTTAAATTGTTATAATTTGCAGCACTAATTATTTATTTTCGTCATTCAATTACTATGCTTTATAATGACATGTGTAGTAGTGCCCCCTGGCGTTAATGATCCGATGTTTCGTTGAGCAAGATAATTGCTACCTGTGTATATCAATTCATTTAAAACTTGTCCTTATTTCTTGAGCAATTAAGTCGAAATCAATTTGGCGCCGTTACATAACGCCATCTATTAGCGGGTAGCGGTACTTAATTACAGGCTTTTGTATGAAAGGGTCGAGTTCTTTGAGCACGCACGCTTTTCGCAATGTGGAAATAGTATGAAAGCGTTGCAAATGTTGTTTGTTTTATTTTTGTGAATGCGACATTATTTGAATTGTCTAACGAGAATTTCTATCGGTTCGAATGATAAAGAATGAAGAAATTAACAACAATTTTGCAGAGCCAAAAGATAAAAACTCAAAAGGAATCAATGTTTTATGTTGTTGTATCCCATAATAATATTGGTAAATAAAGTTTCGCGGAGTGCAACAACTTTTTTTTTAAATAGTACAAAATATTGAGTGGACGGAATAAATATAAGTAAAAGAAAACTAAACAAATCTTTTTTCTTTCACCTCTACAGACTTCATTAATATTCTACAATGATGTTTTTAAAAAGTTTTATCGTAATTCGATGACCCTAGCGTATTACGCATTCATCTTTCATTCGCGTCTTTGATGAATAGAAATAATAAATGACAGTGTTAAAATTATTAATACATTTTATTACTCGGTTAGTACGGTGACGAAAAAGTTTCAAAGTCGAATTGTCAGCCATTCTTTGATTTTGCAACTTGTGAGCTCAATTCGGTCCAAATTACATAGCGGTGGACCAATTGATTGGTGTCGGTAGAATCTGATCTATATTTTTGCGAAATTTGAATCTGCCATATAATGAAATTAAAATAGTTTTGAAATCGTAATGTAAGGTATCTTGGAATTCTATATTTGGCGAGAAATTAATTTAGAGTTAACAACTCTACATGTGTATAAACTGAAGGAAAAATGTTGCTAATATTAACATTGAAGAAGAAATTAAAGAAATTTTCAGAATAAATAAATTTGATTTAAAAACGGTCTGCCTAAAAATTTTTTGCGTTATGCCATTCGAGTGGCCAATGTAGGTACATCATACAGCTTTTTGCTATTTATCTGCTAGACTAAGGTCTCAAACAAATCCATTATATCTTCACTTAAACTAATATGTAATTAACCAATTAAGCAAAAGCTAGCTAGACACACAGACAGACAGACACCGGAAAAATCGATTCTAGCGAAAGAAATTGATAATAAATTCGGCAACAACCGTGAGCCGTGGCCAAACAATTCGCAAACAACCGCGTGCCGCTTCTTCACGCTTGTTTAAATTAATATTGCTGTTGAATTTTAACATTTAAATGTTCAAAAATAAGGTTGATTTTCCTTTGTGAATTAAGTGATTTTTACATTTCTGCAATCTGTGTGTTCCGTATTCGAAATTTTAAATCTTTAAACGGAATTCGGATTTCCACAGATTATATTAATAAACATTTGACTGCTTTGATGAGAAGGAAAACTTTGTAACATTGCCAACTTAACTTATTAATATTAACATAACACCACATTAATATTACCAAACTTTATTCATTTATTTATTTATTTATTCATTTAAATACATATGGAGCTTGGTGGCTTACAGAAGGTCCAACTGTGATATTACTATCAAAACATGATTGAGAATGCTAAATATAATATTTAGCTATCAATGATAGCTGTGCTGGGTGAATAACAGGGTGCTGAATTATGATGATAGTCTATCGTCATAATTCAGTACCCTGTTTCATTTACCAATTTTTGTAAAAACTCGGTTTTTGTATTCGAAAATTACTCGATGACACTAGGTCTATTCGGTTAAAAGGACACAGTTTTTTTTGGGCCCACCAACAATCGGTAACGTTTAAGACAAAGAGAACTATGTAAAAAATGTATATATTTTTTTATGAATTTTGCTATTGAAGTGAATTTCAAACGAAACCGGAGTCATAAAACCAAAATAAAAAGCCTTATTTTGATTATATCCGTGAAATATCTGTCCAAAGATTAGTAAACAATGGCTGACATCCAGATAACTGAACGAAAAAAGGTTTTTATCAATAGAATTAAAATGAAACACTTGAAATCGAACATAAAAGAGACGCAATTTACTTTTGGAACGGTTTTCATGCCTATTTTTATCTAAGGCGGTGATTGATAGTGACTTTTAATCATTTAATTAATGAAATAAAATAATACGAATAAACAATACAAAAAAATCCGTATAACGGAACGCAAGTGCTAGTCTATTGCCGGATTTTGATTTTATTTAAAAACTGAATACCTACAAATGTCAGAAACCTTCAGTCTGTCAACTGTCATTAATGGTTTTACTATATAATTTAAAAAAGCTGTAGTTTGTTTGTTTGAACACGCTACTATCAGAAACAGCTGGTTCGATTTGAAAAAATATTACTGATGACTATGGGCATATCTTCCGATGGCGTCACAGAAGGCACGGCCCTCAGTTCCCGGTGGTCCCGCTATTCCTGGTCATGGTGGCGATCATGGTAACGGCGGGACGGGGGGTGCGAAGAATCTCCGGGCTACGGGAGGCCACCATCAAAAACTGACCCTGACTACGTATTGGAGAGCCCTAGGAGAGGCCTATGTCCAGCAGTGGACTGCGATAGGCTGATGATGATGATGATGGATTATCTATTAGTCGAGCCAGGCTTAAACTAAAAAATGTTAAGCTATAGTTTAAGACTACATATTTTTGCAATAACCTTATTCTACGCGGACAGAGTCACAGGCGGACACGAGTCATAATAAATTGCTTTTACTTCAGATACGTAGGAAAAACATAATGGAAAATCGCCCTTATGTGTAAGTATTTACGGTTCAGGCGTTGAAAGTCAGGAAAGCAAATAGACAGATTAGTTTATGAGGTTAATATATATTTTCCCATCTTATTTCTAACGATTCCGGTTAAAATATGAAAAAGTAATATTACCACTATAATCTGGAGATTATAAGGAATAAATTGATACCCATTTCGTAAATAAACACTAAAATTTTATGTGGGCCTAACTCTCCATACAAAAACGATTGACTCCTTTCCTAGATAAAAAAATCCTTTTCAACTCTATTATATTGACTCCTCTTACTGAAAAGTAATCGTTCTGTATTCAAAACTCCAACGGTATAAAACACAAATAGAAAATTACCGTTGCACATGCTTTAGGTTTTTTTTAAACACTAGGACCGCTGAAAATTCTAAACAAATGAACCTTACAGTCTTCCACATAAGGGTGTTTTTAGATAGGCAAGGGTAACAAGGAAGCATAGTTCTTCCGACCAGTGTTGTGGGAAAGATGCAATCAATTGTGCGACCTTCCGAGCCTTTCGCCGTTGTCTCAACATTGTTATAGTACCTTGAACCTGGTTTAATTGAAGTTATTTTTACTATTTTTCTTAATAGACGTATCTTACCAGCAGAACATAGATTTAAAGCGTTAGATTTGCCCTCGGCTACTTCGAAATTGACACCAAAATAAGAGCGAGATTATTATTTATTAAAAAAACGTCTTTCTTCAGTCTGCCCAAGTGCCCATGCATGCTTTAATAAATCTTTAAAACAACGCAACCATAATTCATGCGATTTTACAGTTAGAGTGATCAGGGTGCTTTATGAGTATGATACATGCTAATATACCTAGTACAGAAACACTGATCATGTTAGTTATATAAAAATAATTATTACATTTAAGTGCATTATTTATGAAATAAAACTACTATTTACGCACGCTAATCGTACGATGTTAGCAAAATGTTTGTTGGATTACCCACTCCGTAAATTCAATAACCTAAACCTATTCAAATCATACTTCTTCAAAAAATGTGGAACGCTTCACGATTTTGCGTGTCATCCTTGCGCAGGGGCCATGCTAATCTTCTCTGTATCGTTCCAATTTTAGTATATGTACTGCCGAAGCAAGTACACTTAACTCTCGTTAACAATTCTATATATACTCAGCTGGTAAGAAAACTTTGATACCGCGATGCAGGCTCCCATACATTTTGAGCTTGTCCCATAGAAGCCAATAAAAGCGCCATCTATTGGTGAATGGCCGCAAGATGCTTTCACCTTGAAAATTTTCGTATCATAAAACATTATTTTGCATTTTTTTAAGTATTTGTCATTTAATGATATTATAATTTTTTTACTTGTACCTAGCTTCATTTAATTACTTACAAAATAATAAAAAATACCAATTTTAACATTATAAGCAATAATAATAAACTGAAATAAAACCAACAAAAAGCGTGGTATTTTCTCTACCCGGATTACGTAATAGCCCTTTGGTTTAATGGTGCGCAGTGACATAGATAATTTGTATTATCTGAAGTAAATTGTAGCACGAGTGACGAAATCGTTTAAAACAATTTTCCACGAAAAAATATTGAAATTAGTGCTAGTAATAGCACAGTAACGGATACTGTTGTAGATAAATATTTTAATGCTACTTATAATTTATTTTATAATTAATTTTAATTTAAAGCAAAATACGAATACATTTTAAATAAATACACAAAAAGTTTATAAATGCACACAGGTTTAAAGCCGCATACAGTGTGACCGACTAACGTCAAAGATTTTACGTGAAGAAAAAAAACTAGTTGTTTTTTTATGTTAATTAGGTAACTATTTTTTATCAGATTAATTGAGCAAAATCAACATTATAAGATGAATTTCAAAATGCTGAATATTAAGTAGGCATCCTTACATAAAAATTGCTCAATAAAAAGAACAAATAGAATGTTAATTGTTCCATTAGCAAATAGCAAAAAGCCAACGTCACGCGGTGTTCCCAGGCGGTCACCCATCCAAGTACTGACCGCGCCCGACGTTGCTTAATTTCGGTGATCGGACGAGAACCGGTGTTTTCAACGTGGTATGGACGTTGGCGAATGCTGGGTCGAATTTAAACAGTATAAGGTAATCTTAGTAAAAACTCATTACTAATACGCTTTTTCATTGACGACGAAAAATGTATTCCACAATAATATTCGTAATATTGAAACAAGAACAGTTCAAGAGATCGTGACATTGAACCAAAACGTCTTCAACGAAAATATTTCGTAAAAAAACCTTACAAAATTGTTGTGTCTCACAGTTTGATTGACTCACAGTATCGATTTACGATTTGCATGACGCGTAATCGAGTAATCGAGTTGGTCAATATCGATTTAATTACATTTATCCATTCACGCACCGAGCTGTGAGAAAAAAAATGTTTTGAAAGCTAACACGCTAGTTTTTTTAAACAGTAAGACAACTTCACATTTTGAAACGACTTAAATGAAAGCTAGTCTTTCATTGTTTTTTTCAATAGGTATAACGAAACACATAAGTTTATTGAGTAGATTTAAAAAAAGAACTCACACCGAAAATAAATTTTGTTCCGTGGTTTTAAAATTATAAAACAATCATTGTGCATTATAATAATAATCTAAAGAATATTATAAATTGCAATTCTCATTATCAGTAACAATAATAAATTGTTAATTGATGTAACTTTTTTTCCATTTACTCTTTAATGGATTCTTTAAACTTTTTTTCCAATGTATTATACGACAGAAAACAATGGCTCAATAAAAAAATATTAGCATAAATAACCATATCCATAGCAGTACTAGTTGATAACAGTCATAATATCCGTGCTGTCATTAAATTTATTATAAAAATAACACAATGTCGATCTAAACTAAATAAATGCGTGAGAAATAACCACCATGCCATGGCAATTAACACCTTACACGCAACTCGTAAAAATCAAAATTGTTTGCTCGAAATCCAATGTCACATGAAATGGTTTTATTTCTAACACAATTACAATTTTATAATAGTTACACTGTTAATTGATAATTAAAACAGTGTTGTGCAGTTTTGCTATGTGGGTCTCTCATGTGCCATTTCAACGATAATATTCCAAATCTTACAAAATATTATACCTACCATGGTTAGAAAGCAAGAGTATAATACATATTATGTCTACAATATCACAAAGGAAACACTGATTTATGACCAAAGTGACAAAACACAGAACACACACACAAATTTCATTTGAGTAATTTGAAAAGATAATTAATAAACTTACATTTTAGTCCCAGAAAATGCTTCTTGTAACTTAAATAGTGGCCTCTATACTTATGTATTTTAATTTTCTAAGTTTGAACGAAAAGATAATAGAAGTCTTTTATACGGCCAAAAAGACTTCACAAGAATTACATTTGATTCAGCCACTAGAAACACGAGACATTAACACGTCCTATCAATCTTGTTCTGATGGAGTATCGATAAAAACATACAAACATTCAATACAGCGAAAAAGAAATTGCCTGCATTGCAACGCGTAACATTACGTGATGAAAGTGTTTGTCTGTCCGTCGCACGTGCCCGCTTTGCAGATAGTTTGTTTGTCACTGCCACTGTGACTATTTTGACGATAAGCGTCAGAGTACAACATATGTAAGATTCTTATATAACCCTAACAAAGATAGGCAGAGCTTAGTAGAACTTCTTCTAGAATAAGCCGCACTAAGTAGCACATCGTAACTGTTGTGTTTCTGCTGGTGAGTGAGGTCGCCAGAACTCAGTTGGGGAGGGTCTTAAAGGCAGGCAACGAATCTGTGCGTTTGTTAATGGGCATGGGCAGCGGTGAACACTTACCATGTTTGTTTGCCTCCCTATACAATAAAAAAATAATAAACTTAAGTTTCCATATTATTCATTTCCGGGGAGAATTGCAAGTTAAGTAGCAACAGAAAATCAGTAAACTGAGCAAAATTTGTAAAAATATTTCATTATTTCAAGTAAAGTGTTGAAATAATAGGACGTTTACCCATCTTTTTCTAAAATAATATTATTAATTTATGGAAGCACGGCATCTATCAATCGTTCGATGACCGGTGATAAATGATCGGTATAATGTGACGCGATTATTTCGCGCGGCGGTGCGTGAAACGGAACGCAACGGATTATGTCAAGATGACAGATAGGGCAAAATGGCGGTTTTACTTTCAAATAGATGAAGATTGTTTTTCTATTGTTTATTATCGTCAACTGTTCTCCGTCTAACAAAATGTAATGTGCAATTGATTTTATCTTTTCTCCGCTCCAATGAATAATATTGTTTGATTACTGATACCTCTTTTGACTGACTAGTATGGTGGAGTATGGGTACGAATGGATTTCGTGAATTTTGTGTATGTAGAGTGAGTTAAAGTAGGATCTTTAATAGAAGTTTTAAAAGCTTAAATTGTATTTTTTTTAACAATAAAATTAGTATTATAGCTGATGGTGCAGTCTCAATAGAAATATCATAAGTAGACCTACCAACCTACTCACTAAGAAGAAACTTATCAAATACATTCTGTAATAGTTTACTATCTGATTACAAAATGTTGAAATTCGATTCTAGTAATGAAAGTGATACGCATCGCCAACAAACATTTCCTTTGAACTAAGACGTATGATGTATGCAACTGTATTATCTTACGTATAATATTACTGACAGTTACTTATCTCTCAAGTTAATATTAAGTATTAAGCAATATCCCTAGCTCAGCATCCCACGTGGGTCGCAAACCTTGACACACACATCTCAAGTATTGTGATGAGAATAGGTAATATTTTACCATAAGATGAGTTACCTAACTAATTGGGTGCATAGGAATTTCAACCTTACTACATTAAAGTTAAAGTCCACATTTGAAAATACAGTAAAATACTTCTTAGATATGACATAAGTACATTGAATAGGTGCACCCTTCATGGTTGTTGGTTCCTTTGTAATTTGTATTGTTATTCAACAATTATTAACACATTAAAATTATCACTGGCAATTTATTCGTCGTTAGATTATCACAAAATTAGAAACAGGATGCAAATCTGAAATGTAAATCCGGAATGAAATCCGTAATGCCAAAGAATACACGGACAACTTATGAATTTGGAATACGAAATATTTGTCATTATCTTCTTTACTAAAACAATAAATTCTATGTCTTAGACAATGTTGTCTTTAAAATATCATTGGTCTCAGACCATAATTGTGCATAGAAAAGTACCTAAATAAAATATAAACAGCTGTCTATTCTGCCCAGTCTTCAATCAAAAATCATACACACAACATCCACAATAGTATGAAAGATATTTCTTAGCAAGCATTTATTCATTCTGGTACAAAAATTTGCATCTATAAATCTCAGAACAAACATATTGTTTGTTTGTAAGATACAGAACGAACTTAGTCATTCTAATGTATAGGTCGACAGGTTGCTCTATTATGAACTAGACAATAGCCTAGAATAGGCTAATTACACGAAATAGAGCGATACCGATCAAGGCATTGTTGTTTTGATAACAACCGAGGTGATGTGAAAGCGCCATCTAGCGACCGAGTCAAACAACTCGTACACGTAGACATAGTATGGTATGGTTATCAATTTCTGCTACACAATCGCCAACGTCCATACCACGTTGAAAACACCGGTTCTCGTCTGATCACCGAAGTTAAGCAACGTCGGGCGCGGTCAGTACTTGGATGGGTGACCGCCTGGGAACACCGCGTGACGTTGGCTTTTTGCTTTTTTTTAAAGTTTTCATCGACATAATATTTTCATTTAAAGAATTTCACACCGAAAACAAGTGCCCATACTAAAAAATACAATTATTTCGGGCAAAAATTCTTTAAATGAAAAGTTCGTGACCTCGTTCTTCTTGTTTTCGTCAATACGAAAGTCAGGCTTATACCTATTAATTTATTAATGAACTTATCGGCTTAAAATCTCTAATGCACGGTGTCCATTAAAAAACAAAGCCTTAGGAAGTTAAGTCATTTGTACAATACTAGACCCGGCTAAACAAACAGTAATTAGTTGACTAATTGCAGACATTAATTATACTTCTACGTGTGTTAGTTAAGTTAGTCTTTCACTTTCTAAAACAAACGGACTACTAGCTACCTAATGTAAATAAATTGGTATGTTCTACATATGTTTTCGTCTGTATTAAGAACAAATTAAATGACATTAATGAAATTCAACACATCATACAAATTCGCTTTCTTCTGTTATACGATTTTCATACGGTTTTTTTAATCAGATAGGGTAAATTAAGAGGAATGTTTATCTGTATATTACATCAAATACATGCATAATATACCTACATAGTAGTAGAGAGACAATGCCGAACGAAGCCGAGGCAGGTCGCATGTTCATGACGAATCATTGAAGGAGCCCTAAGTTTCTTTTTTATGATCTGTTCTTATGTCAAAAAAAAAAATGTAAATCACATTGCAAAATAAACCACTTTGACTTTGTTTTATAACAGAATAATTTCGTATTTTATTTCTATTTATTTTTTCCTGTTAACCAGGGTAGTCATTATCTTATTACATAAACACACAAATTGATATAATTGCAACTACATATTATAAAGTGCAACTATCTAGTTTTAATCCGAGTAAGTACCATTAATTGTTGACTTAACTGCTACGGTCAAATCTACAGTTACCTATCTTTACCGCGTTCAGATAAGAATTGCCATTACAGCTGGCCCTGATAATGTACATGAAAATCCTTTTATGTACTTTAAAGGTCAATTAAAATATAACCGGTGTGTTGTCTTCGGAATTAAGAACGCAATATAATAAATCATAGCGGCCCTACGTGCTTCGCTATGTGTGGTAAATTAAGAACCACTCGACCGATTTTTTGCAAACTTTATTTAGATGAACCATCTACTAAATAGTCCGAACAAACCCTGGAAATTTGGTTTGGATAGGGGAGCCCGTTCATGAATAATAAAGTGACAACGAAATATGTCTCATAAAAGTTTTATATTTTAAAGATTATTAAAATATAAGATAAGATTAGGTCTTCTCAGTACTTACATAATTTGCTTGCACTAACAAAACCGTGAACCGTACCGCCCTTGTATAGTACATACTACGTTCTACCCCATTACTTCCCGTGCCTGTGGTTGTCGTAAGAATCGACTAAGTTTTTTATCGTCCAACATACTTTGGCTACTACTGCGATCAATGAGACGAGACGAACTTCTTAGCTATCCATGGATGCTCCGTGCGGGTGCCGGGTCCATCGCGTGGAACAGAGAGGAATGTCAGTTGGCGCCTGGGACTTGCGACCCAGCGTGTAGGTTTAAGGGTCCCTTTATAATAGTATACTACTATGACAGATATTTATTTGTATTAAAAAAATATATAAATAGACGACCTTTGGCGTTTAAGAAATCGTATTTCAGTTGTTGACCTGTATTTGGAACATGGTCTTACAGGCCACGGTCGTCATAGGTTCAATGTTCATGTAAAAATAACATATTATGCAGTACTAACTTAAATTAAAAAACAAAAAGCCAACGTCACGCGGTGTTCCCAGGCGGTCACCCATCCAAGTACTGACCGCGCCCGACGTTGCTTAACTTCGGTGATCGGACGAGAACCGGTGTTTTCAACGTGGTATGGACGTTGGCGATAGCGGGACTGTATTCACTAACCGCAAAACTCAATTTATGTAAAACAATAATTCATACAATTTTTAATCATCTTGCCAATAATATAATGTTATTGTTAAATTATTTCTATGTATCAGCTAACGAATCCGTTTTTCTGGCCGGTAGGAAATTACCAGGTTATCTTTATGATTTTAATTTTCAAAGATGAATTTAAAATATATTTAAAACAGAAACACAAACAAAACACAGAAACACGGCCGCAGCGTGTAACGGTCTATCCCATTTTTTCGCATTCTCGAGATCGATACAAACCGTAATTACCTTACGCGCGGTAATATCATAGCAGCTGCATAATATATAGTGGTACGGTGTAATTGAGCTGTGTTCCGTTGTGTAACTACCAGGTGTGTGATGATAGTATAGTACTTGTAGTGATGAGCAAACATTTGCTAGAACGTTGAACTCTGAAACGCCCTTTAGCACACGTGTTTCCTTCTTCGTATAAGACTTGTTTTATCTAAGTATCTCTTTCTAAACAACTGGATGTTCTAGTAGTTTAAGTACCAGGCCCGGGGTTTGATTCCCGGGTTAGACAAAAATTGTGTTGATTTTACCTAAACACAGCCCGGGTTTGCGATTACCAACCCGCATAGCAAACGTGGTGATTAAAGCAAAACCCATCTTTGCTGCATTCGTTAGACCACCATATGAAACTTACGCCCACTTAATAATTATAAAAAGCTTTTTGTTTTTACTTGAATATTTTTGAAAGGATAATTTAGGACTTTGTTCTCGGTTTGCAATAAAAAATATTAAAAATAAAAAAAACAGTTCGTGACACTTATTGCCATGAAATAAGATTTAATTTCTTATAAGAAGTATACCTGGCACAGAAATGTCTTATGTAGAAAATACTATAAAGATGAACTGGAGCGAATCCAGTGATTCGCTTATTTCTTACGAATACATTTTGATTTGAGAATTCATTTTCATGTTTTTGTATGAAATAGATTGAACTAGATGGATTTTGCAAAATAATGATGATGATGTCGTGAATAGAACAGAAACTTACAATATAGGGAACTTATCTATTAAGCTTACTTTTACTCCTAAAATAAAGTTGATGGTCTTAAAAGTTTACGTGGAACTTACAAAATAAAAATAAAAGAAATTGAAGTTTTTTCTTTGTCATGGCTAACTTCCAAAAATACCTTTGTTCGGGCTTTCACCAGCACAAGACTAATGGCCTAAGTAATTATGCATAATTGATCTATTTAGGACAATATTTTAACGTCCCTTTCATTCACGGTCTAATTCTACAAAAGGTGAAAATATCTAGTATTAGATCATTAGATTAATAATAAAAGCCAATTTCTTGAAACATAAAATATATACTAATTTAATAATGCTGAAGGGTTGCTTGTTTGTTTGTTTGTTTGTTTAAACGCGCTAATCTCAGGAACTACTGATTAGAATTGAAAAAATAGTTTTGTGTTGTATAGCATTAATCAAGGAAGGCTTTAAAGCTTTAGTATAGTTTAAATAACAGTATGTATGGGTAAACTGAAATCCACGCGAATAGAGTCACGGGCTGCCGCTAGTATGATCATAAATCAGGAATCTTTTCGCCAACAGCAATAATTATATCACCACATAATTCACCAAGAGAAAAGAGGTTGGTCACCTGACAAGACTGCGAATAAAATTTCACAGGTGAATATTAATGAACAACATAATAAGTGCGCGAATATTACAAATGGCGTGTAATCAGCTAAAGGTCTGAGGTGAGACAATTGAATGGGTTTTAATTAAGCGTTATTGATTGGTGTTGAGAACTTTTGTGAGGCAACCTGTGTATTTGATTGAAACGATTTTAAAAATAACAAATGGTGTGTGATTAAGAATAAAAGCTACAAGTTATTAGTTCCTGTTGAGTCATTGTTTTTAATGATTGTAGAAGTTGATGAGTAAATTAGTTTAGTTTTTCTTTGAATAGAAATGATGATGAAACCGTGAAACTTCAATTCATTTTTTTTTCCAAGATGCAGGTTTGTTAATTTAGCGCTACTTTCGCCAACGTCCATACCACGTTGAAAACACCGGTTCTCGTCCGATCACCGAAGTTAAGCAACGTCGGGCGCGGTCAGTACTTGGATGGGTGACCGCCTGGGAACACCGCGTGACGTTGGCTTTTTGTTTTTAATTTTATTGCATTTAAACGCTTGCACTAAACTTTATTTTTCTAAAGAACATTAAAATCATGTTTTTTTAATTATTACGATCTTTTAAATAATGTTTTAGTTTACAATCCCGACCTCACTCTCGTAGCAATAGAAAACGCTTAAATATTCAATATTCGACGAAATAATCACAAATCTCTACGCCTATGAATGCGTAATTTATCAAATCACGTAATCGTAAGAATCCGATACGCATTATTACACGTATTTGCGTAATCCATCACGCACGGTACGCAAACAAGGCGACATATTGATGGACTGCGTGATATAATGTGTAATTATTGTTTTGTTACGTCTATTGATTATTGACGATGGACTATCGATGCAATCTTTTGATTAAATCACCTTTATTGACGAGCCGCTTGGTGTAGTGGTCAAGAAGGTGACTATTGGACCAAGATCGCGGTCGCGGGTCGCGGGTTCGATCCACGCAGAGGACAAACACTTGTTTTCATGGACATCATATATCTGTTTGTCCTTATTCATTTACTAGCGGCCGCCCGACTCCGTCCGCGTGGATTTCGATTTCCAATATCCTATGTGTTATTCTGATGTATAAGCTATATTGTGGTGAAGTTTCATTCAAATCCATTCAGTAGTTTTTACGTGATAGAGTAACAAACATCCATACATCCATACATCCAACCATACAAACTTTCGCCTTTATAATAGTATAGTAGGATTTTCTTCGTTAAATATCTACAATTCTACATATCTGCTTTTTAGGGTTCCGTAGCCAAAATGGCAAAAAAACGGAACCCTTATAGATTCGTCATGTCTGTCTGTCTGTCTGTCTGTCTGTCTGTCTGTCTGTCCGCCAGTCTGTCACAGCCACTTTATTCCGAAACTATAAGTACTATAATGTTGAAACTTAGTGAGTGGATGTAATCTGTGAACCGCAACAAGGTTGTCACATGAAAATAGAAAAAAAATTAAAAAAAGTGGGGGGTCCCCATAGTCCGAACTGAAACTCGAAATATTTTTTTTCATTGAACATACACGTGTGGGGTATCTATGGATAGGTCTTTAAAAATTATATAAAGGTTTCTAATATCACTTTCTTCTAATGTGAATACTTTGCGTGAGAGACCCTTCAAAAGTGGAAAAAAGTGTGTCCCCCCCCCCTTTAACTTCTAAAATAAGAGGATGATAAAACTGAAATAATTATATAATGTACATTACTGTAAAAACTACCAACGAAAATTGGTTCGAGCGAAATCTATTCAGTAGTTTTTTTGATACGTCAAAAATAGAATTTGTACGGAACCCTCAGTGCGGGAGTCCGACTCGCACTTGGCCAATTTTATTTAAAGGTTCGTGTTTTATTATGTGCTGAACTTTCCGAATATTATAAAATTTTGCTTTGTTTGTTTTTAAGGTGAACCAAAACGCTAAGAGTATTTTTGAATGTTGAATTAATATAACATAACTTCAAGATTGATCAAAGTTTTTAGAAATATAATATTTTAAATGCGATTTGATCTAACTACCTTTACTTTGTTCTATCCAGTTTGTGCCAAAATTAATGCAATGCTAAGAACAATGTTAATAAGCAATTAATAACTGCAAAAAAATATAGAGGTACTCGAAAATTAACTGGTTTATTTTTACACTCATTATTTCGATTGGCCATCGAACATCACTGACGTATATATAAATGTGTAGACTAGTTTTTTATTTTTTTATTAATCACTAGTTGCCCGCCCCGGCTTCGCCCGTGGTACTTACTTACATGTATTATACATACAAACCTTCCTTAAGAATCACTCTATCTATTAAAAAAAACCGCGTCAAAATCCGTTGCGTAGTTTTAAAGATCTAAGCATACATACGGACATACAGCGAAAGCGACTTTGTTTTATACTATGTATCATCACTACATAGTATAAAACAAAGTCGCTTTTTCTGTCATGTTGTATGTTGTATGTCCCTATGAACGCTTAAATCTTTAAAACTACGCAACGGATTTTGATGCGGTTTTTTTTAATAGATAGAGTAACTCATGAGGAAGGTTTTTATGTATAATATCATCCATTAAATAGTGGACAAGTACCACAGACGAAGCCGGGGCGGGCCGCTAGTTGATTATAAATGTAACTGCTATCAATTATACGCACTTAATTGCTTTGGTTTTAATTTTCTGTTCTAATTATTCTATTTATGATCTTGTTTCACACCATACATTATGGTGTTTAGACACGAACGTTAAACTTAACCTAAAAATCAAATTTAATTTTCGAACGGTGAATGACTACCACACACTCCCTACAAAAGCGCGTAACCCAATATTTAAATTAATCATGTTTTTTCCACTTTCTGAGCATAGTGCGAGTTTACACGGAAAACGTGAATAAAACAGCTAACAAAGAGTTTCTACTGTCATGTAGTAGACGACCGGTATAATCAGGGACGTGGATGGGAGAAAGTAACACGTGGTCCAGGGTCTAATTGTGTTGGTCGTGACGGCGAGTGACGACCGCCCGTCGGTCGGTTTTAATTTTAACTAGATTGGCGTTTCTCTTGCGGTCGCCTGAGGGTTTTCTTGGATTGAAATCTTATAAAAATATTCGCTTGGGTAAAAAAAATATTTTGATAGGAAACAGTCGCTATAACAAATTCAGATATTATATACCAAAAGAAAAGCAAAAAAAAAAACAAATGAGAATGTATTTTTAATCAAATGTCTTACTTATTATGGTGACTTAGTTCCTAGAATAGCAGCAAAAAGCCAACGTCACGCGGTGTTCCCAGGCGGTCACCCATCCAAGTACTGACCGCGCCCGATGTTGCTTAACTTCGGTGATCGGACGAGAACCGGTGTTTTCAACGTGGTATGGACATTGGCCATGGAAACTTCGAATTTTGTAACCATACCACCAAATTCGCAGTTAAACTTTTTGTATTTTATCATAAACTAAAACGTATTTAGTCGGCAACTGAAAACGTTTAAACTTCTATTACTCAAGATTTCATGTTAGATTTTCTTATCTGAGACTTCGGTTTGTTATTGCTTTTCACAAATCCTAATATATCATGATAAAATTCAATGAAGCATTTGCCAATGTCCATACCACGTTGAAAACACCGGTTCTCGTCCGATCACCGAAGTTAAGCAACGTCGGGCGCGGTCAGTACTTGGATGGGTGACCGCCTGGGAACACCGCGTGACGTTGGCTTTTTGCTTCTACTAATTAAAATTTATATCAAATCGTTACAAGTTTGTATTGAATTAAAATTAAATTTTACGCAATTAACAAGCATCTAATTAAGTGTTTTATTGCACTAATTGCGTATCATTGTAAATAAACAAGCTGGAAACGAAGTAATTAACCTTTCAAAGAACACGTTTGTTATTTAATATAGCTGCGTGATCATGCCAAAATACTTAGTCAGCTGGCAAATGATTAAATTAAATTAATTTGGAGGCCATCTTTCTATTCAACCATGCGAGGTATTGCGAAAACTAAAACCAAATTGTCTTAATACAGTCTTACGCTTTATAATTAAACATTCTAGCGGGTACATTTTTGAACCGTACATAAAAATTAACATGATTCCTGTTCTACAATCCACAATGGGCTTAAATATAATGCAGCCATTGAGGAATTACTTCTACGTATTCCATGGACAACAAAGTTGTCATATATTGTACTTTTTATGGCTATTTTTGTAATCGGTAAATGCCGTGTTGTGTTTTAAAAACATGTACAATCATAATAGGACGAAAAATTAAGATAGTGGCGTGTCATTTCATAGATAGAAAGACAAAAAGATCACTATATTTATCCGCACAATTCTCTCCAAGTTGACGCATAACTTTGATCGCAATATCCACTCTATACGGAGTAGTAATACCTCACTGTAATTACCAGGCATGTCAATTCAGGATCATTGTCGCAGGCCCCAAGGCAATGGCTGAGGATGAAACCGGGAGAGGCGTTAGGGTGATGATGACGTTGTGGTAATACCTCAATGAATGCAGCCGAATATACACGACTCACAAGCTACTATGTATAATTAATTATCCGCCCCATTCCCTCCAAGTTGACGTATAACTTTTGTTCGCAATATCCACTCTTATGTAGTAGTAGTAATACCTAAATGAATGCAGCCGAACGTTCACGACTTACAAGTAACGCGGCTGCAAAACAGCGCTCAAGCTGCCTAATTACCAAACAACAATGAGATGCCATCCTACGCTAAGCACATAACCTACATCCGAAGGTCGGCCGAATATGCGTAATGCTTTGCTATTTAGTTTGTAGGTGACACGTCGAGTGTCGCAAGTCATGTCACCGATTTATTGTTTAGCATTTTATGCCACGTTTAGTTAAAGTTTACCAGCTCATTTGTTATGTATGTGCTTCATGGTGGCCTACTGCTCAATAGCCATGAATTAGCATGGGAACGCGTATGTCTCAATCAGTAGATCTACTATGTGCAAATCGGAAGGACGAGTTTAGTATGTTAATTGCGAAAGTACATTAAGTACACAGTCACATAGAACAGGTTAAAGCGCCTTCCTGTTTTTGCTGTGCATGTAATTTTTTAATAGCAAATTTTCGAAGAACTAAACATACCAATGTCAAGGCAGTAATTTGCCAAAGTGTAAAATAAAAATACGTTAATTAAAAAACAAAGAAGAACTTTTATACTAGTATTTTACACGTTACTTATAAATCCACCCATTGACTCTCTTTAATTATTTCTACGATCGCTAAATCTGTTTACAAACATAAAAAAATCTTCAAACTTACACATTATGCAATCTTAGTATCGCCTCATGCATACTAAAATTATTCAACAAACCACAAATCCGTAATAAAATTACGCCAAATATAAAATAAACTATTGAACTTGTCGAAATTTCAAAATACATTAGCATTTGCTACGTCTTTACAACATGTTGGATCATAACCAGAGCCAAGACCACAACAGTTGCGGCATCTTTGTATAAAGCAGTCCATTTTCACGGACTGCTGAATAAAGTGAATGAGAATATTATGTACTTGTAATAATCGTGATGGCTACTACCATTGTTAAGGCCCTGCTACACAAGAAAATATACATAGTTTTCCAACGAGTGAACGGAATTCGGTAAATACGGCTTTAGATTGAATCGGACCAAGTAAGGCTAAGTCAATTCTATTTGGTCCCAGGATATGAATCTAGGTCATATAGGCAGCTAAATTTATCAGTTGTTTCCTGTTTTTAAGACAGTAGTTTATACGCATAAATAATTGTTTTCTAGCTTGATACATTTTGTGTAGAGCACAAGAGACAGAAAACCTAGTTTAATTATTATGTGTTATGTCTTACGTTTGTATTTGTTTCTCTAAAAAGCAACTTGTTAGACCACAAACAATTTCAAACAGGTTGAACTTTATATACCGATAGAAACAATTATATTATTTAGATACGAATACGCAAACACAGTTGGACGTCCCTCTTGAAGCAAAACAAATCTGCATCTTATTATTACAACGATTCTAATCAAATTACGAAACCGAAATACCAGGCTTACGTTTGTACGCACTTAGACATTTCTCAGTCAAGTACTAACTGAAGTAATAAGCGAGTCCACAGAAATATCCGAAACACGATCTGCAACGACCTCAGAGTGACCTTAAAACGTTTACATAACTCTTATTGTTTGGTTAAACACAACCAAATTACCAGTCCAAATATCTCAATACAGACAACTAGCAATCCCACGCTTAAACCAATAGAATAAGAATCAACTTTACCATCACTTACATGTACTAGGAACGTGGAAAAGTTGGTCAAGAATGAATTACCAAAGAGGTAACACTATCCGCTTAAAATTCGTAAAGATGGCCTAGTGATAAGGTACGAGTAATAGTTTTCTATGTTCATGTTGAAATTTTTGATGTTAAATAATACTGATTACAATCTACGTACACTAAAACGTAATTGAAAAGTTGTTACTCGCTGGAATAAAAAATCAGATTTGGAACTTACATTATTTTACGTTTCAACTGGCCATGCTCGATGTGAACTCCTTTTGAACCTGAAAACAAAATAAAAAGTTATTGCAAATAAATTCATGAATGCATGCATTTTTAAATTTCATATGTTTGTAAGATTTCTAATCAGAATGAATATTATGAAACTGAAGTAAATAAAAAAAAATATAGTTTTCCTACAACAAATTTAAAAGCAAGGGATGTAATTACGTAACAATAGTTAAACTACTCATCAATAGATGGCGCTTTTACTCAGTTTTACTCATAAGTCACAAGTTCGTTTTAAAATTATCTCCGCATTTAAAAGGTCAACTTTCTATAATTTCTCACTTGTGAAATAACAGATTCAATAAATACCATAAAGATTTGTTGGCTGACTAGTTTATCAGGTATTTCATTGTATTGAACAAGATTAGCATAATATGCGCTATGTCGTAACACTTCACATAGCCATGGATCGGTTCTTTCCACATCGCAAAACAGGTTTGGAATGGTAGAAAGAAGTTTTCTGACGTAGAATAAAAAGTAGCGATGTAAAAATAGCTGTTGGAATGTGGAAGATGGGAAAAATCGGACAAAAGATTTGCCCCGGGTGAGGATCGAACTCACGACCTTAAGATTATGAGACTTACGCGCTGCCTACTGCGCTACCGAGGCCGGTGTGAATCAATGCGAAATAGGCCAACATGTGAAGAAACCATTCCATCCTTATTTACCGCCCGCGGTTGCCAGCGTTATATTGCAATTTTGAAAACAATATTTTTGTTTTCCCTCGGGAATATCATTTTATCCGGGATAAAAAGTACCCTATTATTTACATCTAAATTCCAAAGCAACCGGTTCAGTAGTCACGGCGTGAAGGCGGAACAAAGCAAAAAAATAAAATAAAAACTTATCATTAAGGATATTCTACACTCGCAACAGATTTTGTATCACCAGTTTAGTATTTTACTATACTTACTTTAGGATCACCAGGTACCTACCACAATAACAAATGAAAGGAGTTTTATTTAATTTTATAGCAAGAATAGGAGTTCCTTTAAATCTTTTGGCTCGCCAATATCGGAAGCTTATCCTAGTTAGCAAGCCCTTGTAAATTTTGTGAAACTTTATAAATAAACAAGTTTGTCTTATTAAATTAAATAAAACCATTATAATAAATGTATATGTATAAGTAACTCTTAATATAATAGCAAGTGTACAATCCAAGTCAAATAAAAAGCATTTTGAATTTATCAAACGTACACTTGTTATTATAGACATGAATTTTGAACTCCAGCCACTGAAATTCGTCAACTTTCCTTCACAAAAGCCCTTCCCAAGAACCGAACCCGGGACCCCCACACCGTAGATACGCAATTAACCAACGATCAACCAGCGTCTTCTTTGACGAAGGGCACTGACTGTATCCATTCACAATTAAGTGTTCGAGTGAAAGTATACACGTAACAGTATCGGTGATTCGGTGACAGACACGATCGATGTTAGTTATTTACTGAAGCAATAACATCTACTTCTTCTATAAACATAACAAAGCTTATATAGGGTGTAACAAAATATACTGCAAATATTTTAAGGGCGAATTCTTAAGTGGCAATGTAATCAATATCAGTTATTAAAAAGTCAAAATTAATGCCTAAAAATTTTGCATTTTCTGCATTGGCCAATTTGCTCTTTTCGTCCTGTAAGCTTCGCCCCCTCTCCACCACCTTGCTTTTGGGGCAGGATAAGTGAAGTAATTGTATTACACTGATAAGGCAGCTGTCTTGCATATGACAAATTTTGTACTTTTCCCAATTATTCACTCAAATTATTTTGTTGATTTTCTCAGAAACTAGCGTATTAACAAAAAAAATTTACTAGACAAACTTATTGCATTTCCATTAAACAATTCGCCCTTAAAATATTTGCAGTATATTTTGTTACACCTTATATAATAAAGCTGAAGAGTTTGTTCGTTGGAATGATTGTTTGTTTTTAACTAAGTGATTTCTCAGGGACTACTGGTTCGAATAAATAAATAGTGAATTATTTGGACTTACGACACCAATTTCCTAGGCCCAAACTTAGCTTGAAGCTTGTACTATAGAACCTAGGGAACGGATAGACAAACTTATATACTTCTATAAACATTAATGACTAGAGTACAAATGCCGATGTTCATCACACACAAACATTTGCCACTAGCAGTATTCGAACCCGCGACCCATAGTTTTGTAGCCAGGGTCTCTGACCACTAGACCAAAGGGCCCGTCAATGGAAAAAATATTTTTTTATTGGATCGTCGATTTGTCGAAGAAAGCTTTGGTGTAAGTTATAGTACAACCACAGATTAATAACTAAACCTTAAAAAAATATTACACTGGTCACGGCTTGTAATATGACGTCACACCATTTGCAAACAGTTAAATATTGAATTTCTGACTCAATCTAATGACTGCCTACTTACCCACAAGTTCCGTTTAACAGATAATAATAGTTGTCCATATAAAGCTCACACTTTCGCAATAATTATTGTCTTCGCCTCTCATCATAATTATGCCTACAATCGCATATTGACGGGATATTAATTTCAACATCATTTTCTCTTTTATTTACTACCTTACTACTCATAGCTTTCAAGTATGCCGTTCGTAAAAAAACATGTTATTTTTATTAACGCGTTCAAACAAACAAACAAACAAACGGCCCGATGGGCCGCTAGGGGCAAATGTTTGTGTGATAAACATTGGCATTTGTCCTGGAGTCATGGATGTTTATAAAAGTACTTAAGTATGTCTATCCGTTCCCTAGCATCCATAGTACAAGCTTTAGAGCTTAGTTTGGGGCTGGGGCTAGGTGATTGGTGTGTAAGTCCAAGGCATTTATTTATTTATTTATTTATTTAAACTCTGCAGCTTTATTATGTCAGTATAGATGTACTAAGGTTTACTCGTACTTATATATTTCACGACACAGACATAATGGTTGGTGCTAAAACATGTTATTATATGCCACGATGGATTGGTTAGTTTTTGCCCCCAGTAATGGATACTGCGTGACTCTACTCGTGGTTCAGTGGTTCGATTTAAACGACCAATGCGAATGTGTTAATACATATTTATAATAATGAATGAATAATAAATGAATAAAAAATTTAAAGAAAACTAAGTACGAAATATGTGGACAAGCGAACCAATTGCTTAACGTTAAACTAAGCTTAGGTACGAGCTTTTATTACGGTGGGTGTATGGATGTTTCATAATGCATAATGTAGAGGACTTGGTACATAGTCGAATAGCTTAGGGTGCAATACCTCAAAAATTCAAATTCAAAAATTTAAAAAAAGGCAAATTCTATAAAATTATAAGATGATAATGATCATCTTGTCTTGGACTCAAATGTTTTTTAATAAACAGACTCGTACTAATCATGCGAGTGTAGGTTTTTAATTAGAGATATAACTGTTTCGTCCAAATTAGAAAATAAAAATAAAATGGCTATTATACCCCCGAGACGAATGATCGAGTTTTTGCTCCAGTAATGGTCACTTTTGCGTGACTATAGCAGAGTATGCTAATGTCGAATGATATACTATGTTATTAAATAAAATGATGGCAACAGAGCGGATTGTGCGCTTTCTTTCGTTGTAATTTATTCGCTATTAAGAGCAGTGATGTTTTAACCGGATTTTATTGCCGTAACACCTGATTTTGGAGTAATGGGTAATAAAAATTGAGGGGAGACGGAATGTGAGTTTTAGATGTAGTGGAATAATAAATAAATAAATATTTCACAACAACACATACATTGATCTGACCCCGTGTTAAGTAGCTTAAGCACTTGTGTTACAGACATCAGAATCAACAGTGGTATTACAAATATACTTAAATAGATACATATAACACCCAGACCAGGACAAACAGACATGTTCATGCACACAAATGTTTGTCCTGTGCGGGGATCGAACCCGCGACCTCTTGCGTAAAGGCAACATCTTGACCATTACACCAAGCGGGTCGTCAAAGTCAGGTCGGAATACATTTTTTGACTACTGCTCACCAGAAAAAAATGTCAAAAATATATAAAACACATATTAGAATGAAAAAGGTATTTCCAGTTTATTTTCAGAATTTTTAATTTTGGCAAATGTTGTCAATTTTTGGTTCATAATACAGTTTTGTTAATGATTTATCTGTATCACTCGAACATATTGGCTAAGTCTTTAAATTTTTGATCACTTGCTGCTGAGCAAATAAATTAAAGTTGTCATGATCATCGTCAAATATGGATAAACCACATAATGATTCGAACGAAGGTCGATCCCATAGTACACATACCTCTTGCAGTTTTTGCGGCATGTCATCACTTCAACAAGGCCGTAAAGACGTATGTTGGTATAACTTGATGTAATTACGATAGCATAAAAGCTCCAAAGGACAAAAACGGTAGTCGGTAAGTGGTCTAATGACCGTGCCACTTGAACAAGGAAATCTTAATCTGTGCCTTGCTTGATGTATTATTATCATCTAACTAAACGATAATAAAATTAATAATTAGCGAACCGCCCAAGCTGCGAACAAAACAATTTAATGTGTGTATAATTTGGTCTTAGTCTTAAACGCACTGCTAGTCAAGACTAAGAAGTTTGTGCTTCTTCACTACAGATCAGATGGAAAAGCACAGCAAAGTGTAATAGCTAAGAAGCCTAATGGTCGACTGTATACCATTAACAA
Source organism: Nomophila noctuella (assembly GCA_958496325.1). Classification (NCBI taxonomy): domain Eukaryota; kingdom Metazoa; phylum Arthropoda; class Insecta; order Lepidoptera; family Crambidae; genus Nomophila; species Nomophila noctuella. The sequence continues at coordinate 2,179,903 of OY292504.1, forward strand.
ACACCTCTTATTTATATAAAAATCTTCCCATCGTTTTTTTCATCTGTATCTGTAATCAACAGGCGTTACTGAATGCGTTCAATGAATTTAAACTTACGCAAAACTCAAAATCATTAAACCACACGTTAATTAACCTTTTGAACGCCACGGTCGGCACTGGACGACAAATGAAAAAGTGCCCAACACGCCACCGTCGTGTATGGCCGACGAGAAAACGACATTTTTAAAACACAAAATAAACATACTAAATCAACTTTTCTGTGTTTCTTTTTCCTATTATTTAAAAGTACTTTAATGATGTATTGTAAAATGGCACGAAGATATATCCATCAGTTACATTTCACTAGCAAAAATTATCACTAAATATTGCTAACCGAAATGGTGTTCTCCTCACGCCACAGTCGGCAAGACACGACAGCTAGTGATGGGTAAGTTAGGTAAATTAAATTTTGAATTTATGAAATATTTTATTGAAAGCAGCTTACTACTACATCGATAATTATTTTTTAATAGCAACTATTTGTATCTGAATATTCTTAATGCGTAATATTTATGAAATTACTGAAAAATGATTACTATTTATATCTATCGATCGATAGTTAACTGTTCACTCTCGCGCATCCCTACGGAACAGCGCATAGACAGTTACCTGTACGCCACAGTCGGGAAGACACGTCAAGCGGTGACGTCATTAGCGCTACGGGAGACTGCTAGTGATGTCCTATCCTATTATAATTTATAACGGGGAGTGTAATATGAATAAAAATGGATAGCAGTCAAATGACTACCGAAGAACTCCTTCGTGTGTTAGGAAGTGTAGAAGAGGATGATGAATAAAACTTTCAAGATCTGAACGCTTTTGTTTCATTGGGTTACCAAAATACCTACTTATATTAGAAATTTCATTAAGTGCGCGAAGGCACTTTTGAGCTCATAGATTGAACTACTGTTCTAAACAAATGAAATTAAAAAAAATAGAATGTTATCTCTTAAATAGTCGAATAGTTCGTAGCGGCCTCTGATTTTTTAGATGTCATTGATTTTACTTAGAAATTATTCTAAACCAAAAAACGTCGAAAATCGCTTTAAGATCGCTGTGAATCTCACCTATACGATAATATTATTGAACAAAATTTATACCAGAATAATTGTTACTTCATAATATTTTATAATGAATTTATTATCTTATTTCGATAAAAACTATAAATACAACTGCAAAATTACTACAAAATATGTGCCGGCCGTCCGAACTCAGCTTTTTCTCGCAGAGTGAAAATTTTATATACTTAGCATGAATTTATTATCCTATTTCCATAAAAACGATAAATACAACTGGAAAATTACTATAAAATGTGAAAAGGGGCATTTTACGCAAAAATCATGATCGAGATGTAACAGGCCTCTTTAAGTAAAAACGGAGAAAATCAACTAAAGCTAAGTAATTAATTCGTACTCTTATAGACAACCCTTTCTTTACCTTGTTGTTTATAATTTATAATAAGAATTATAAGTTTACTTGAAATGTCACATCATTACCTCGCACGCAAGAAAGCTGTCAAAGGTCGTGCCAACCACGCCAGAGTCGGGTCTTCCCGACAGCGAATGCCTACACGAACGAGATTAGTGATGTATCTTATTATTACCTGATTTATTCGTTTGTAGTTCTAATGTCTACTTTTACTTTGTATAGAATTTTGTAACTGCTGTTAAATAATACGAAATCAAAAAAATATATTTTATTTCAAAAATATGTGACGAATAGCAGAGATTAAATCGCTTATTGACAACTTATCGATAACATCGTTGGCATTCCTATTTTATTTGTAGGTATTTGCTCTGAATTTATGGCTTGGCGTGGGAAGGGCGCCGATGCGTTTGAGCACTGGCGTTCTAAAGGTTAATTAGATAAATTAATAATGATTGTCGGAAGAGTACCATACGAGTGGAATCGTGACCGACTGCAAGAATCGTCCAAGGTCGACAGGTCGAGACTAGAACTCCATGTGATTATAACGTATCATGGCATTTGATGGGTATGTATGTAATACGTCGATGTATGTACCCATTATAAGATGATTATGTACTAGCTAAAGCTGGAGGTGTTAGTTTAATAATGTATTTTCGGCTTTGTGAAACTATGAGTGAATTCTTATTCCATGTAGGCATGTTTATGTCAAACATAATTCAGTATTGTAGACATTTTATTTACACTTTAAATGAAAAGTTCAAGGGTGATTCAAAATCTTGAAGGTTTAAGGCTCGTATTAATAAATCGCACTCAACTCTGAGCTCGATCTTGAGCGCGAAAATAGCTCAATGGCGCAAAATTGAGGTGCTGTTTTGTATGAGAATGACATAATCTAGTTCGCACTCAAGATCGAGCTCCGAGTTGAGTGCGATTAATAATACGAGCATAGGATTAAGAAAACTTAAACTTATAGTCATTTAGGTGCTTAATACAGCTCAAATAGCGCACTATCTTTTACTAAGCAACAACAACTAACTCAATCAACATAGTGAAAGTAAACATTACCAACTACTTCTGAGATTATTCTAATTCTAATGTTAATAAGGGGGACAGCGCGTACGCAGTCCCCACTATCAAAAATTACGCGTCCGAGTTATCCACATTAGGGATAATCGCAAGGGTCAACCCCACCGCAGTGCAATGGAGGGGCCTCGCCCTGGGGGAACCGCCTTCATGATCACGGTGTCCCCTACGCCAGGTAAGTATGATTTCACAAGCTTTAGCCGGGGGGGTCATTAAACGGAAAAAAATCTCGTCACCGCGGAGTAGAAATATACGCTCTCTGGATTTGGCAGCGTCATCTAGCGGGAGGAAGGGGAAGTACAAGGGAGACTTAGACTTGCTTTTTCCTATTCCATGATTATTGTGTTGCTTTAAACCCGTGCTTTTAACGGTTTAGCTTTTTTTTTGTCAAAGACGACAAGACCCGCCATTTTTCCATGACCAGATGGATACTTTGATAATAGAATTTTTAAAAGGTTCGGAGTTTGTTTACAATTTAAGATTAATACGTACTTTAGAATACAGCGAATGCCCTTACTTTGACTGCAACTAAGGGCAGTACAAGGCAAGTACCTAATACAAGGTTAATTCGTGTTCCATTCAGACCGAAGACCTTATAGGCCGAGTCATCTTGGTCAATCGTATGTGTAATTGCAGTTTATTTCCATAATATCAATTATGTAGCTATCTGATTGTAGATACTTAGGTAGGTATCTGTTAATAGCGACTTACAAGTAAATTGTGTAGCTTTAACAACCACTAAAGCTACTATTATAAATACAGATCATATACGTTCATAGATGAGCTGTATTTATAATTCAAATACCTATATACTCGTAATTTTTATTAAGAGTTAGAATAATATTTACTTAGAATTTTGAACGTACTAATTTACATGAAACAACGACAATAAATATGTGCCCATTAAGTTTCTTAAATTCTGCTCCATGCTTGCCAACGTCCATACCACGTTGAAAACACCGGTTCTCGTCCGATCACCGAAGTTAAGCAACGTCGGGCGCGGTCAGTACTTGGATGGGTGACCGCCTGGGAACACCGCGTGACGTTGGCTTTTTGATATTTTTATTTGTCAGTTACTCTTTTGTCAATGAAATTGTTAAGTAGATTTAGGTAGGTTAATTAATTTTTTTTTTTGTAAAAAATATTGTTACATTAGAAAAATCGAGTAAGAAGTACTAGTTGTAGATAAGTACCATGTCTCTCATTCGCCGAGCTATAAAAGTGAACGCATGCGACATTTCTTGTATTCCATACGAGGTGTAGAAACACCGTGAATGGCAGAATTGTGCCACCGGTATAATTACCCTGGTTTTTCTACCGTTGCACAGTTCAACTAAACTATTGCAAAGCGCATTCTTTAACTTTTAACGCTAATTAATCGTTCTTTTTCTATCTCGATAAATTACGGGTTTTGTCATAACCAGTCTCGCTTTGAAAGTAGAATGCTTCGATTTTTTTGAGGGAATTTCGTGACAGCTCTTCTTGTAAATGTTTTTTAACAAGTTGATCTGTGGAAGATTAATTTATTGCTAGTGTCGATCAATGTTTAGTTTTATTTAATTGACTTAAGTATATTATTTTATTTAAGAGTTTATGTTATACTAGCTGCCTGCCCCTCTTCGCCCGTGGTACTTACTTACATGTATTATACATACAAACCTTCCTTAAGAATCACTCTATCTATTAAAAAAAACCGCGTCAAAATCCGTTGCGTAGTTTTAAAAATCTAAGCATACATACGGACATACAGCGAAAGCGACTTTGTTTTATACTATGTATTGATTGATGTATAAGTCATGCCTTGAACTAAGGGATTGAATTATATTGTAGTAGGCAACTGCTCTTGGAATTTTGGTATCAAAATGTCAGACACAAGCTAGTTAGGTACGCAAGAAGGGTCTGAGGAAAAACGAAGGGCAAAGAAGCAAAAAAACGCAAAAAAGAAGTTTGAGCATGGTAAAGGTATGGAATGTATCGGGCCCAAAATAAGAAGGTTAGGTCAGATTAAATTCTAAGTTCATACGACTTTATGGTTCGGACCACATAACAAACAATATATATTTTTCTTTTCTGTGGGTCGTATTTTTACAAGTTTAAAGAACAACAAAGCTAAAATTGCCTTGATTAACTTTTCATACCAGTATGTATGAAACAACAATAATCATAAAGTAACGATATTTTCTCTATCATTCAAAGAAACTCAATAACAATCAGTCATAAGCAGAATAAACAGTATCGAAGAATGTTATTACACAACAAAAATATTATCCAAGCGGCATGCTATAATTACCGTGCAGTATTGTTATAGACTGTTATGGAGTTTTAATTTGTTTTGCAACTTGACCGACTTTACAAAGTTAACTTTATTGGCATTAAACCCGCACATGAGTTGATATCGAGTTATATCAAATCGATATTACATGGGCGATAGTATATTTTCTAAACATATTTGTCAAGTTAGAAAAAAAATAATTGTGCTATTAGGTATAAAAACTGTATGACTGTTACTAACGCTAAAACCCTTTTAAATAATTGTTCAGTGCTTCCGAATCGGTGGTAGAGTCATCATTTTGTTATTTTTATTTTTTAGACGATTAATAAAGTGCGTCTATGAAGCCTTATTTAGTAACCTTATTGCAAATTAAGAAAATCATATTTATTTAAATTTCTCATTCACGCATTTTGTTGTTTTTAATTTTTAGTAAAAACAAAACTGAAAAAAATCCTAGAGGCAAATGAAGCTAACTTAAAACAATGGATTTTTGCAACACACTATTACAAGGCCAATATTGAAAAAAAAGTTAAGAATTCGAAATATTGGCGCGAATTATCTGTTACTAGCGGCCGCCCGCGACTCCGTCCGCGTGGATTTCGATTTCCAATATCCTATGTGTTATTCTGATGTATAAGCTATATTGTGGTAAAGGTTCATTAAAATCCATTCAGTAGTTTTTACGTGAAAGAGTATCAAACATCCATACATCCATTCATCCATACATACAAACTTTCGCCTTTATAATAGTAGTAGGATTTTCAAAAATGGAAGGCCAGTGGTCCGGTCCGCAACGTCTGTGCGGGGTCCAATACAACCTGTTCTGCTGATCGCATACCGCCATGTTGCGTCATTTCACAACACGTGACAGTCGAGTTTCGACTTTAACTATTTGAATGGGTTCCGTTCTTTACATTCATACAATAAGTTGATTGCATACGAGTTGATTGTACTATGATTTTACTGAACTTAATCATTAACTTACTAGTGGCCACAGACCATTGAATCGGTTAAGGTAGTGAATATCACTTTGGGGATTAAATGGCATCAATGTGGGATTATTATTTTTAAGTATTGCGCCGACCCCAGATAAACTGGGAACAGGGCAGGAAAATAATGAATGTGGGATTAAGTCAATGGCTTCATTTCATGAATTGAATTTTTCATTTCAAATTCTCGTTCGTTGGTACAAATAATATTGCCCAAACCTCATGATTTGATTTGATTGAGAGCCCGAACTCTACTAGATCTTCTTTGTAAGAGTTTTTTAGGTGCAAGATTCTGTTCTACCATAATCATTTGCCAACACCAAAATCTTTTCTATCTTGTCATTTATTTACAAAATACTAAGTAAATACCGATAACTAGGTATTTTGTAAGTGACCAGAACAACTAACTGTAATTCGATCAGAAGGACAATAATTCCTATTAACATACATTTTCAAAACTGAAATTAAACGACAAACAATGTCGCAATAAAACCATCAAGTTGTTAATGGTCGAAAATTCAAAATGTCTGTCGTATTTACGAAACCGTGTTGCGTGCCTGAGCATCGTAACGATCATAAACATTGACCGGTCTGGACTGATCGATCAGATTGCAGTAAAAACAGTCAGGTGTGTGACAAATTACGAGTGTTTACGATTGTTGCAAACACTGATGTCGGATGAGAAACATCACGCGAAAGAAAGAGGTAGCTATAATTCGATTCGAATGGAACTTGGATTGTCAAACGTCATCATAGGCTGAGCATGGATTCAATGGGGGCGTTTGGCAGAAAAAAGCGTTTGCAAGCGTTTGTAAACAATATGGCGATTGTTAGCGCAAAATGGCGATTGTTAAGCGGTAACACAGTAATCTGACAGTTAGCAAACACGTCCTGGCCGAAAACTGTAGGTACAGTTTGCGCTAACAATCGCCATTTTGTTTACAAACGCTCGCAAACGCTTTTTTCTGCCAAACGCCCTCAATGAATTCAATCTTTAACAATTGAAGTTTTTTTAATTACCAGAATGATAAAAATTTGCACGCAAAAACAATCCTAGCCGAATGCGGTCACTCATAGCGGCCAATCTTACGATTAGCCAAGTAAGCAGGTTATATTAAAGTGCACAAGCGCGTGCGCAAGCACAGTTAGGTGCACTCCCTATTTCCCTCACTCTCATAGTTTGGTGGGACAGCGATCTGACACGACCGTAGAGAGATCAGGCGCAAGACTTCCAAGCACTGAGGAGCTCGAGATGAAAATTTTCGATCACCCATCCGATGACTGGCCTCTGCGAGAGTTGCTTAACTTAGCAATCGCAAGCCGTCGCGGTAACCACTGCACCATCGAGATCCTTAAATGAAATGGACACCAGTATTACGTACCTAAAACGTTCGAAGATATTATTGCTTGAGAACGATCAAATTATTGCAGTGAGGGACAAAAACGTTTCTCAGATCTAATCTCGACAAATCTGTGGGTTGTAATTGAGCTGCGATGATTGAGGTCTGAAGGTGACTCATCCTCATTTATCTGTTTTGTAACAAACACAAGGACGGGTGAGGACGTAGAATACATAATAATAACTGTTAAAATACGATATATTATTCGCCACTTTCTGATTGCTGCTCTACCGAACTGTGAGAGTGAGGGAATAAGGAATGCACCTGTGCTTGCTAACTCACTTGTGCACCATAAATATCCCTGGCTTAAAGTAAGATCGGCCACCATAGGCGAAAAATTATTTTCTTAACTCTACTTTTAATTAGGCGGGTTATACTAAGTTTGTAAGTATCTTGTTGTTGTGATCTTGAAACCAATATTAGGTAATCTAACTTAGCAAAACATAGTATAATATAACTCCAGTAGTTCCTGAGATTCCGCGTTCAAACAAACGAACAAACTCTTGAGCTTTATCATATTAGCATAGATAGTATTAATTCTATTATTTAATTAATAAATACACCATACCATTGTATTGATCAGACATTTTTATTAATTTAGTAAACAACCGACCAAGTACCGAGTACTCTTAGAGTTATGTAAGGTAAACAGAGTGATTATGTCGCATAGCAAAGTGCACAGATGCAACTGCAAACGAGACGTTAATGTGCAACAGATAATTGCAACCGCTGAGATGTCGACAGGCAGTTTAAAATGGACGGTTGGCAATGCTCACTGCTTAGGAATATCACGTATAAAATAATGGCCGACGTTAGGGTTGCCCGATGGAAAAAACAAACTTAACACTGAACAAGTCGGTTTGACCCTTCACAATAAAAAAAACCCACTTGCTTTGTAAAAAAAATTTAGGATCACAACCAACTACAAAATATAACGGAAGTTGAACCAATCATTCAATTTTCCAATAAAAAAGTCTACTGTACCAATACGAAAATAAAATGTAAAAGTAATAATTTTACAGGTTATACAGGTTTACAAACAAACTACACTAGTGGTCAGAAACTCTGGCTACAAAACCAAGGGTCGTGCGTTCGAATCCCGCAAAAGGCAAATGGTTGTGTGATGAACATCGGCATTTGTACTCGAGTCATAGATGTTTATAAAAGTATTTATGTATTATTATGTATTTATGTACAATCTTCGAGCTTAGTTCGGAGCTAGGCAATTGGTGTGTCGTCAGTCCAAAGTATTTATTTATTAATTCATAATTCATTCAAATCAAGCGAATATTTTTTAAGTAAGTGATTCCAAATATTGCTCGTAAGTGTATTCATCATCTTTATCCTTAAGTACTCTATGTCTTCTCAATGCTCATATTGCGTCCCCACGTGCGGCGACGGCTACGCTGTCGCAAGCCTGCATGGGAATCGCGGACATTTACCATGAATGCTGATTGCGTGGTCATTTGCGTAATTTACTAGCTGGTAGCTTGCAATTTTTTTATAGCACTTGTTTAGCTTAGTTGGCGTTCACTTACGAGTTTCGGATCGCATGATATAAACTGCCAAGACAGTTAGTCACTCAAGGGTGGATCCAGCTTTGGCGCCAAGGGAGTCATATAGAGTTGTCAAGTCATTATAAATAAAATAATTAATTATATTCAATTCCTTCTCCCTAAGTAGTATTCCTCATTACTGAGGGTCGTGATCATTGTATGAAAATCAAACACATATCAACTCTCTTAGCAATAATAATTGAATGGTTTGCCATTGCCTTTTCCATTTTACCATGAATGCTGATTGCGTGGTCATTTGCGTAATTTACTAGCTATTAGCTATATTTTTTTATAGCACTTGTATAGTTCTCTCACTTACGAGTTACGGATCGCATGACCGTAAACGGTCACATTCGCTCGAGGGCGGATTGAACGCGCTAATCTCAGAAACTCCTGGTCCGATTTGAACGACCGGAGTTCACCGGACGGAGTCGCGGGCGGCAGCTAGTACACCAGATATTATACCCTCACAAGGGCTTGTGATCTATTCCCTCATTAACTGAGGTCTGAGGTGGAGAACTTCTTTTGAACAGAAAGAGTTCGAAAGATATGAAGTGCTATTTTACTATGGTCTTTAGTAAGCCAAGTTGCACTTCGTAACTATTGTGCTATGTTTCTGCTGGTGAGTAAGGTCGCCAGAGTTCAGTTGGGGAGGGAATGGGGTCTTAAAGGTAGGTAGGCAACGCATCAGTAACCCTTTGTGCGGTTGTTGATGTCCAATGGGCAGCGGTGACCACTTACCAGGTAACCGTCTTTTTCGTTTTACTCCCATGAAAAATAATATTTCGATTCGATATGCGCTCAAAATCAAAAACAAAATATACTTTATTTATGTAGGCCTCAGTGAGGCACTTATGGCGTTAAAAAAGCACCTAACAAATTGTCCCTATCCAATTCCACATCTATGTAAAGTTGCTACACCTATACAAATCAGGTGTATGTACTTAGGCTATTACTGAATAGCACTAAGTACAAGTACGTTTAGAATGTACAATCATCAATCAACGATGTATTACTCAAGGAAACTGGTTAGCAAGTGACGTAACACGGAACCGGTCCTTACTCATCGCGAAAAGCTGAAAGGAATGCGAAGATCACATCTACCACTTCGGGCGTATCGGTAAAAAATAAACACGTGACAGAAATAAAGACATAATAGAACGCTTGTCGGTTTTTATCGACTATTCATTATTACTTATTACGGATATAAAGTGCCGGATTTAATTGTAAGTTTAGGTATTATATTTTATATACATATATTTATTAAGGAAACGTATGTAATGTGTGTTTACAGAACCAATATAATTTTTTTTGAAATACAAAATACATAAACTAAATAAACAAATACATTGCGTTTGGGAGCAAAGATTGCTCTGTATGCGAGTATTTTCTTGAATTAGATTTTGAGACGTTTATCGCACAATAAGTTTTTATTATTTGACACTTATAAAGTACTTAAATAAAAAACATTTTTGTTCTATATTTTTTCAACTATTATCTGATATTTTGCATCATTGCATTTTTTTCCTACCATTTTCTGCTATTTTCATTACTGGCAACACTAAATACTCTCTTATCTCATCTTCAATCTCCAATGGTTGACCCATTGTCTCTCTGATGAGCTATGGATCCTCTCGCAAGCCGAGTCGTGCGGAAACAATGCATTTGCACAATACTATCTGTGGTATTGATTGTTTTAATTATTTATCGGTCGATACGGTTGAGGGAATTGTACGGCAAGTACAGGTTATCTACTAGTTCCCTCTAAAACATACCAGAGAGAAAGTACAGTACAATGCAGAATATCCTTATTAATTGGAAGTGGAGTCGAATCGGATATCAAAGAAAAGAAAAACGAACTATCACACACGTAAAGAGTTTATGTTACATTTAAAAAGACAGTCCTAAAATTACTTAAGTTTACTTGTACATGTCGATCAGAGTAAATTCCAACCCCATCAGGCCTAAACAAAAGCACAAAGTATGAAAATACACGATAATTTTTTTATTTATTCTTTAGTTACCTAGGACCAATTTGGATAATCGGACTTTCGGATACTCGGCGTTCTTCTATAGAAGAAAATGGCACTAGCTTATTTTTTTGTTACTTGGGTCAAAGCTAACAGAGCTCCCGGGCTCCCGGGCTATCAGGGCTAATATTAAGTAGATTTTAATGTATTTTATTAGGTTATCCAACAAGCATCGTTAAAGACTATAATGTACGGATTCATTTAATCAGCTATTATATCCACGATAACAGTTACAAACCAGGTGCGCGACCACATTGAGACGGATCAACCACAGCCGCAGCCGCAACGCGGAAGACTCTCTATTAGCATTGTTGTAACGAGATCCCATTTCATATTCCATTTTACTTACAGTAATAACGATAACAATTATTAGACGGTATTTATTTTTATAAAGTTTTGCACTACCCTGGTAAAGGTTCCAATTTTTTTTTAAATATAGGCACCGTGCAAAAACTATAGGGGGCCCTAAAATCCCGATTTTTTTTCTGTGGTTTGACAGTAAAATTTGACATTTAGCGTAAAAGTTTCGAATATGAGTCACTAGATGGCAGAATAAGGCACCGTGTTTTTCCGTGGTTTGACAGTAGAATGACCGACATTGAGAGTAAAAGTTTTGAATATGAGTCACGAGATGGCAGAGTCATCGCTACGCACGGTGCCTTAATAAAGATAAATATTAGGCCAATACGGACGAATATGACCGTGAAGTGAAATACTGTTCCTCTCGGGAACTCACTAACTACCTCTGAGGTTTATGAGCACAGTGCTCTAAACCACTACATCATGGAGGCAGATAATATAACATTTATCTAAGTAACTTTGTAATTAAGTTGCATATTATTACCTGCAATAGGTACTATAAGGGTAATAAATTAACTACTTATGTAGGCTATATTGAGAAGTGATTCGTGCGAAGCCGGGGCGGGCCGCTATTACTAACTAGGTAATATAACCGCGAAATTACTACCATCTCATTTTTTTTTCAATAAAAAATAAGATTGATCGCAATCTCACATTTCTACATTTATGTTAGTAACTTTGTTTATTAAATTACATGTTACAACAATTTTTGAGTTGTGATACAAGTATTCATAGACACCTGCAATTCTCCAACGGTCATAAATGCGCCACCGGCCTTTGACCTAAGTTTATGGTCTATGGTCTCACTTACGCGGTAAAGCGGCAAGAAGTTACTATGATAGTGATAGTGATAGGTATTTGGAAGTGTGGGAACGTCTAATCGGTACCTACTGTTAGGAATAATAAGTATTGTAATTCTGAAAACCTTTTAATTAATGTATAAAAATATGTTAAGCAGACTAACAGATAAATGAACTTTTAATACGAAAATATTTAGGTAAATAATCATAAAGTTTTTATTCATCATTACCATCACCATATTTCAGTCAGCCCTGGACTTTGTAGAATATGATAAGGTAGGGTACCTCAGATTAAAGCATATCAATGGATGCAACGAATAATTTGACAGTTCTTTTATGATATCTGTGGTTATGCTATCCTTTTTCTCCTTATTTATGAATCACGTGTGATAGAGCAAGATAGCGTACTGTCTCCTTATCATGAATCAAGATAGTTAAAAGTACTCCTGCCGCCTGAACTGTCAACTGTCAAGTGGGATGACGTCACACTAGTCTTCTGCCGAGCTGAAAGAGACTGAGAGAAATCATCAAATATAGGTCCATACATTGGCATGACCTTGGCACCGTGGTATAAGTAACTTAAGCACTTGTGTTACAGATATCAGAAACACCTCACCTATACTTAAGCACCTTGTACAGGACGGCCAACAAAACGCGGCTTAATAGTTAGAATATTCAGATATACTTTGTAACATATTGTTTAAAATAAATAAATTATGTATTAGTAATGGGAGTGCATGCAAGTGGTGGGTGACGTTTGTAATATTATGTAGCAAATAAATGACTATTTTCGGGGCTTCTTTTATTTAGAGGATAAGTAAATGTAGCATTTGATCGTAAGAAAATGTTAAAGAAGTGTATAGATTAAACAAATAAATGTTTGTTTTTGCCTTAGGATAAATATTAGGATTTTAGAGGCTAAATAAATGTAACATTTGTTTGAATGAAAAATGTTAAAATAAAGAAGGGTAGATCGTACCGACTAGCATCGTCAAGTCGCGCCCATATGTTTTGTCCTTATCAGAAAGTTAGACTGTTTTACCCTGACCAGGTTGGAAAAGTTGTGCTCGTCTCAGATATCGCTAGCTGAGACCAGCTAAATCGCACTTAAGCGAGCCTGGTCAGGGGCCAAATCGTAGTTCACCGGAGGATCCAGTACTAAGAAGCCCTAAAGGAAACCACAAGAAAACCACAAGAAGCCTACCCAGAAGGCTGAATATCGGCGGGCTTGACGCGGCTAGGCGGGAAAGTGTACCCAGTTGTACCGACAGTGGCGTTTCACTCCGACCACCCGTAACCACATAAGGCCGAGTAACCACATAGGCCGCGTAACCACATAGGCCGCGTAACCACATAGGGCCGTGTACCACTACGCGCCCTGCGCCCTACGCCCTGCGCCCGTATCCCGCGCCGCCGAGTCACCGAGTCACCGTGCCCCGCGCCCAGCGCCGCATAGTCGCCGTGCCCCGCGCCATCGAGTCACCGGGTCGACGCGTCCAGCGCCTCGCGCCGCCGTGCCGCCGCGACGCCTACGTCCCGCGCCCCGCGCCCTGCGCCGCCGTACCGCCGCGACGCCTGTGTCCCGCGGCCCGCGCCCCGCGCCCGCGTCGCCGTACCGCCGCGCCCCGTGCCCCGCGGCCCGCGATCCGCGCTTGACCCCGCGCTCTGTGCTCGCGCCCGCGCCCCGTACCCGCGCACCGCGCTGCGCGCTCGCGAACGTAACGAGGCCCGCAACTAGTGACTGTACGTGGAAGCACTAGTGTTCACCGACCGCCGCACGACCGAGTCCTGACCGGCGCACATTTCGCGACGCGAATATCGCTCAAGGGTCGTGAAAATTGGTCCTTCGAGCCGGATACTGTGGACAGTCAGTGAAGTGAACGAACAATAAGTGAACATTAGTGAAACAGTGACTCAGTGCAACAGTGACTCAGTGCAACAGTGACTCAGTGCAACAGTGACTCAGTGCAACAGAGACTCAGTGCAACAGTGACTCGGTGCAACAGTGACTCAGTGCAGCAGTAACTCAGTGCTATAGTGACTCAGTGACTAAGTGATAGTGACTATGCCGTGCACAAGGTCCATGAGCGGAAAGACCGCTTCGCGGGAAAGGACATCGGCTGAACCGCTGAGGGATGCTGCGGCCGCCCAGATCGACAATGCACCCCGCCTCGATGCTGCTCAGGCTGAACGAGCAGCAAGCGCTATGCAGGCGAGGAGCACGGCGACCGCTCCGGGCAACTCGGCGGTATCAGGCACGGCTACTACGAGTGGAGCTACGTCCACCGATAACACTGCCACTGATACGACCGCCACTGGAACCACGACTACTGGCATCGCGACCACTGATACAACATTTAAGAAGGGCAACTCAGAGACGACTGTAACTACAAGACTGGATCCTCCGGAAACAAGAAGGGCTCGAAAAATTAGGGAGGGCGCAGCCCAAACTGAACTACCAACCGCCCCCACCGCAGCAGCCTCCCAGAACCCTGTGGAAGAGAACAGGGACCCGTCCGAACAACGACAAGCATGTAAGTCGACAGTGATTAGTGTGGACCGGAGGTCGAAACATAAAGCAACCCGCCTAGCTAAAGCTAAAGAAGAATTGTTGTGGCTTCAAGTACAATTAGCGGCCGCTCGTGTTGCTACAATAGAGGCCGAGGAAGAAGATGAAGATGATGATGACACCGTCATAACGCAGGAAGATACGGAGCAGCGAGTCACCGACTGGATCGAGGAGAGCGGCCGTCGGGTCGTGCCGGCTATTGCTGATCAGCCGCACATGGAAGACACTGCCTCATATCAAGCCCGCCGTGCTACAGCACCAGAACAGACGTTTGTCATCAGGGATCCCGAGCCAAGGTATGCACAGCAGCAACAGGCGCCGCCGCCGGAGTGCACAGAACGGCGCACTTTCGAGCAGCCCCAGCACACCTCGCAGCCAGCGAGACCTGCCCAACCAATGTACGTACCCCAGCCAGTGAATACGATAGTACCGGCGGGAGATGGAACAGTCGCCTTACAACAGAAGGTTGACTTAAGTGAATTAGCATCTGCGATAGCACTCGCAGCAAGAGGAGGACAACGACATCGCACAGAGCTACCGATATACAGCGGTTCGTACCAAGAATGGTTATCATTCAGAGCGGCCTATAGGGAATCTGAAGACGCCTACTCTGAATTAGAAAACTTAGCCCGCCTACGCCGAAGCCTGAAGGGAAGAGCAAAGGAAGCAGTTGAGGACCTGCTTATCTACAGCGCTCAGCCGGCTATTGTAATGAAGACTCTCGAGTCAAGGTTTGGACGACCAGATGCGATCGCCCTGGCAGAGATCGAACGCCTGAAGAGCTTGCCACGCCCTACAGACGCCCCGAGGGAACTCTGCATATTCGCAACGAGAGTGGCTAACATTGTGGCCACGCTTCGAGCACTCGAGAAGACACATTACCTCTACAGTCCCGAGGCTACAAAGGCGACCATTGAAAAGCTCACCCCGTCACTGCGATACAGGTGGTTCGACTTCGCAGCAGAGCAGAGTCAAGATGAAGCGGACCTTCCTAAGTTGGCGCGTTTCCTCCAGAGAGAAGCAGACAGATGTAGTATGTACGCGCAGCCAGAACAAGTGGAGATGACGCGAATAAATGAAGCCTCCGGCCGCGCTCCTGTAAGAAAACAGAAGACATACATCACATCTCAGAAGAGAACCGAACCCGAGTGTCCTGCATGTGGGAGGCAGGACCACCTTACCCCCGCTTGCCGCCATTTCAAGGAAATGGACGTGAACAAGCGGTGGGAATTTGCGAAGGAGAAAGCTTTGTGCTTCCGGTGTCTGAAGGGAAAACACCGGAAGTTCAACTGCCGCGCAAAACCGTGTGAAGAGAAGGGTTGTGGAAGATTGCACCACACCCTGCTACACGCCCACTCGAAGGAGGAAGACAAGGAAATAGTGGCTTCTACCTGGACACCGATAAAAACACAGGCGTACCTCAAGATTGTACCAGTGAGAGTCGTAGGACCGAAGGGCGCCGTAGACATACATGCCTTGTTGGATGATGGGTCCACCGTCACCCTTATTGATGAAGAAATAGCACAGCGAACAGGAACCAGGGGACGAGTCGAACCCCTACATAGAGAATCAATCGGGAATGAAGAAATGAGTGCATCGCAGTCACGACGGGTCACCGTAACATTGGTTGGAGCAGCTGGCAGGAAGAAGTTGAGGGCGAGAACGTTCGCCAACCTCCAGTTATCGGCCCAGCAAGTACGGGAAGAGGACATCAAGAGTTGTACTCACCTAAAGGACATACTAGGCGAGATAACTTATGCGAGCACAAGACCGAAGATGCTGATCGGGCAGGACAACTGGAGCCTCCTCCTGGCACAGGAGACCAGGAGGGGAAGACGTGATCAACCAGTTGCCTCACGCACGGCGCTAGGCTGGGTGCTGCACGGCGCCCACACCCGAATCACAGGACAACGTGTGCATTTTGTAAACCAACTTGGCGAAGTAGAAAGGAAAATGGATGAAGAACTCAAGCATTATTTCACAATGGAGGCACTCACGGTGGAGCCGAGAAGACCTCAGAGCGACCCCGAGCAGCGTGCACTCCAACAACTTCAAGAAAGAACCACTAAATTGGAGAATGGTGCATACGAAACACGGCTTCTGTGGAAGAAGGAGCCGCCGCAAATGCCGAACAATAGAGAAAACGCCATCAAGAGGCTGTTCGCCACTGAAAAGAAAATAGACAAGGATCCCAACTTAAAGAAAAAATATGAAGAACAAATGAACGATTTGATAAAGAAGGGTTACGCAGAGAAGGCGCCACCCTACGCTGTTCCGGGGAAGTTATGGTATCTTCCCCACTTCCCAGTTCTCAATCCGATGAAGCCAGGGAAAGTGAGAGTGGTTCACGACGCCGCCGCCAAAACAGGAGGAGTCTCACTGAACGACCACCTTCTGACAGGCCCAGATTTACTGCAGTCATTGCCCGGTGTGCTGATGCGGTTCCGCCAGTACCCCATCGCTGTCACTGCAGATATAAAGGAAATGTTTATGCAAGTAAAAATAAAAGCTGAAGACCGTGATGCGCTGCGTTACCTTTGGAGAGGCCAACACCGAGGAGATCACCCGCCGGAAGAGTACCGAATGACCTCACTGATCTTCGGAGCCACTTCATCGCCAGCCACCGCCATCTTCGTCAAAGATGAAAATGCCAAGAGATATGAACAGACTCACCCGGAGGCATGCAAAGCTATAATAAGAAATCATTACGTCGACGACTACCTGCAGAGCTTTCGGGATCGAGACGAGGCGATCAGGACAACGCGCGACGTAAAGTGGATACAACTGGAAGCCCACTACGAGCTAAGACAGTGGGCCTCCAACAACCCAGACATATTGAAAGAACTGGGGGAGGTCAGCGACACAGAGTCCACGACCAAAGCCCTTAATGATGGTGAAAAGACTGAACGAGTACTCGGTCTGATCTGGCGTCCCGATCGCGACGTTATTACATTCAATTTAGAAATGAAAAGACTCCCAGATAATATTTTGATTTCAGAAAAGCCCACGAAGAGACAACTGCTGAGGGTCGTCATGTCTCTCTACGACCCGCTCGGCTTCGCTTCGCCAGTCACAGCTCGGGCGAAGCAGATACTGCAGGAGACCTGGCGAAGAGGAACGGGCTGGGACGACCAGCTCGACGAGGACCTCGCAGACCAATGGCGGACCTGGCTGGGACATCTACTCTCACTCAAAGACTTAACGAT
Source organism: Nomophila noctuella (assembly GCA_958496325.1). Lineage (NCBI taxonomy): Eukaryota > Metazoa > Arthropoda > Insecta > Lepidoptera > Crambidae > Nomophila > Nomophila noctuella. The sequence continues at coordinate 2,197,636 of OY292504.1, forward strand.
CCCACGTTGTGTTCCAGGTTTCAGCGGGGCGCGCAGGAGAGAGCTCCACATCTTCGTGGACGCGAGCGAGGCTGCCTACGCTGCTGCGCTGTACTGGCGCACCGAGGACGCGATGGGGAAGATAGCCATCTCGCTGGTTCTTGCCAAGGCGAGAGTGGCCCCGCTGAAACTGACATCGATCCCGAGGCTCGAGCTGCAGGCGGCGCTGATAGGCGTCCGAATGGCGAACGCAGTAATAGAAGAACACGACGAGAAGCCAGATCAGAGGGTGTTCTGGACGGACTCCAAGACCGTGCTCACCTGGCTGCGAAGAGGAGCACGCGCCTACAAGCCGTTCGTCGCGCACAGACTCGCCGAGATCGAGGAGCACACCAGAGTGGCAGAATGGAGATGGGTGCCTACCAGTTTGAACGTCGCAGACGACGCCACCAGAGACGTGCCATGCACATTTAACTCAGAACATAGATGGTTCCGAGGTCCCGCCTTCCTGAAGGGACCAGAAGAGGAATGGCCAAGAGAGATCAATAAGGAGAAAGAGATACACACAGGCGAAGAATCGGTGATGACTATAAGGGCCCGTCACCGGCGGGAGAGTATATTAGAAGCTGTCCCCGACTTCACCCGCTTCTCGCGTTGGGAACGACTGCTGCGAACGACGGCGCGAGTAGTTCAATTCATAAACATAATTAAAAGGAAAACACAACGGGTTAATTACGCCCGCACGAAGAGAAATAAATTAGAAGATCCAGATTACACCGGAAAAAGAAAAAGAGAGGTTAGTAAAACTCTCAAAGAAGAGAAAGAATCGAGAGGAAAGAAGACTCTCAATTTTATCAAGCTGCCAGCCGAGCAACTCATAGAAGCCGAAAAACTTTTAGTCCGCGCCGTTCAGGAAGACGCTTTCGCAGAAGAACTAGAGGATCTGCGACACGGGCGCCGCGTGAGTAACCAGAGCAAGCTCAGAGCTTTGGCTATAGACATGCAAGCCGGGCTCATCGTCATAAGGTCTCGCATAAACAAGTTGGAAGACGTCGCAGAAGAGACAAAGAGGCCTGCCGTGCTGGACGGGAGACACCACATCTCTCGTCTCTTCATCGAAGATGCCCACCGTAGACACCACCACCAAGGGGTGGAAGCGACCATTAACCACTGCCGACAACGTTTCCACATAATCGGCGTGCGTCCAGTCGCGAGGCAAATTGTACGGGGATGTCTGCCCTGTCGAGTGCGCAAAGCCGCGCCTCCAGAACCAGCTACGGGGAACCATCCGCCGAGTCGGCTCGCTCACCATCAGCGAGCCTTCACCTATGCAGGCGTCGACTACTTCGGTCCGCTGCAAGCCACGATGGGGAGGGCCACGGTCAAACGGTACGTGGCTCTCTTCACCTGCCTCACGACGAGAGCGGTCCACCTGGAGCTGGCCGCCAGCCTCACCACCGATTCGGCAGTCATGGCTCTGCGCAGAATGATTGCGCGCAGAGGCTGCCGCAAGGAGATATGGAGCGACAACGGCACCAACTTGCAGGGAGCCGATAAAGAGCTCCGGCAAGCGATCGACGAGGCCACCGAGTTTGAAGCGTCAAGAAAGAAGATCGTCTGGAAATACATCCCGCCGAGCGCGCCCTTCATGGGAGGGGCCTGGGAGCGCATGGTGCGCTCTGTGAAGACCGCACTCGCGGCGGTCACGTCGGGGCGAGCGGTGAGCGACGAGATACTCGCCACCCTTCTCGCCGAAGCGGAGCTGACGGTCAACAGCCGTCCGCTCACACACGTCAGCGTCGACCCAGAGGATCCCGATCCGCTGACGCCAAACCACTTCATCCTGCTTGGTCCAGCCCACGAGCCGCCGATGGGGGTCTCCTCAGACAGAGACCTCCTCGGGCGGACACACTGGCGCGCCTCACAGCGCCTCGCCGACATGTTCTGGGGCCGATGGCTCAAAGAATACCTGCCGGAACTCCAAAACCGGCGGGAGCCCCACGGACGAGGAGAAGGCTTGAGGGTCGGCCACATCGTCATCATTGCCGACAACAACCAGCCACGCAACACGTGGCCGCTGGGACGAGTCATAGCGGTCTACCCGGGAGCAGACGGAGTGGTCCGCGCAGTCGACATGCAGACACAAGGGGGAGTCCTGCGCCGCCCCACGAAGAAGCTGGTGATCCTGCCCACGGAGTCGGCCGCCCTTCCAGCAGCAGGAGATGCGTCGCCACAACTGCCGACGCACGGCGGGAGAATGTACAGGACGGCCAACAAAACGCGGCTTAATAGTTAGAATATTATACAATATGTTACAAAGTATATAGTACAGATATACTTTGTAACATATTGTTTAAAATAAATAAATTATGTATTAGTAATGGGAGTGCATGCAAGTGGTGGGTGACGTTTGTAATATTATGTAGCAAATAAATGACTATTTTCGGGGCTTCTTTTATTTAGAGGATAAGTAAATGTAGCATTTGATCGTAAGAAAATGTTAAAGAAGTGTATAGATTAAACAAATAAATGTTTGTTTTTGCCTTAGGATAAATATTAGGATTTTAGAGGCTAAATAAATGTAACATTTGTTTGAATGAAAAATGTTAAAATAAAGAAGGGTAGATCGTACCGACTAGCATCGTCAAGTCGCGCCCATATGTTTTGTCCTTATCAGAAAGTTAGACTGTTTTACCCTGACCAGGTTGGAAAAGTTGTGCTCGTCTCAGATATCGCTAGCTGAGACCAGCTAAATCGCACTTAAGCGAGCCTGGTCAGGGGCCAAATCGTAGTTCACCGGAGGATCCAGTACTAAGAAGCCCTAAAGGAAACCACAAGAAAACCACAAGAAGCCTACCCAGAAGGCTGAATATCGGCGGGCTTGACGCGGCTAGGCGGGAAAGTGTACCCAGTTGTACCGACAGTGGCGTTTCACTCCGACCACCCGTAACCACATAAGGCCGAGTAACCACATAGGCCGCGTAACCACATAGGCCGCGTAACCACATAGGGCCGTGTACCACTACGCGCCCTGCGCCCTACGCCCTGCGCCCGTATCCCGCGCCGCCGAGTCACCGAGTCACCGTGCCCCGCGCCCAGCGCCGCATAGTCGCCGTGCCCCGCGCCATCGAGTCACCGGGTCGACGCGTCCAGCGCCTCGCGCCGCCGTGCCGCCGCGACGCCTACGTCCCGCGCCCCGCGCCCTGCGCCGCCGTACCGCCGCGACGCCTGTGTCCCGCGGCCCGCGCCCCGCGCCCGCGTCGCCGTACCGCCGCGCCCCGTGCCCCGCGGCCCGCGATCCGCGCTTGACCCCGCGCTCTGTGCTCGCGCCCGCGCCCCGTACCCGCGCACCGCGCTGCGCGCTCGCGAACGTAACGAGGCCCGCAACTAGTGACTGTACGTGGAAGCACTAGTGTTCACCGACCGCCGCACGACCGAGTCCTGACCGGCGCACATTTCGCGACGCGAATATCGCTCAAGGGTCGTGAAAACACCTTTAATGAGGAATTTGCCATCTAGATTACATTTCAAATTACTCAAAGCCTAGGAATTCAAATTATTCAATCTCTACTAGCTCCAACTTTACCATAGACAAAACTGGTTGAAACAGCTACTGCCTCCGCCATTTAATATCCGTTTAAACATACATTTAAATAGTTAGATATGCCCTCGCAAAACTTCAACTTTGAAGTGCCGGTCGCTTCTTATCGCAATAACAGCTTGGTTAAACGTACGTCATGTCAGACGAAATAATGTCACCGTTTCTGATGTCCATATTATAGTTAAATATGCCCATATTTAACTACATAAAATGCATTTAAATCTATGACAGAATAACTATTTATTCCCGCGTTTCCGACGACTATTCAATTCGACTTGTGGAATGCGCGCCATTGTCAATAAACAACATTCACAATAAATAACACTAAATTGTCAGCCATAATGTTGTCGTACGGTATGCTATCGAGTTTTAGGGTACCGCGCCCAAGATCTCGAATTTATGATCTGAATTTTGATTTAACAAGGCTGATTTTGTCAATTAAAGGCGGTATGCGGTAAGCAGATTCCTTTTAGTGTGGGGAAAATATCAATTAGGTATTATGTTATGTTGGTCTTTCAATGACTATGCCGTATACAAGGTATGTATGTATAGTCCGTCAGTCAGGCAACAAAGAAAAGTCTTCTTAATGTATGAAAATATATAGGTAATATCATTTTTCTATTATTTCAATTCCCGAATCTTTAGTTAAAGGATTGTTCTGTCAAATTATGGACAGAACGTATTTGTTTTCATGCGTGACTAAGAACTGTCAAATTTGACACTTCATTTTCTTTAATTAGGTATATCGGCAAAGGAAATCATCTTAAAGTCCTTCGCCTACTTACATCAATTAATATTTAATTCTGCTTGGCTTATAATAAATATGCGTAGGTATGGTAGATAAAGGTACTGAATTATTGCGTACCGCATTCCGACTCGGTCTTGGCCGCTGGGAGGGGCCGTTTGACGAGATTTAACATGTGAAAAGAATTAACATGAAAATAGACTTATGTAAGAGAAAGCGCCGACTTGCCTCGAAGGAAAGTTACTTCTGAATGAATTACAAGACGAAAATAAATATAATACAACACACTACATATTGTATTACGTCGTTATCTTGTTGTATGATGAAATAGCAACAGGTGTCGTATTTATGGCTTTTTTACCGTAGAGGTATCATAGACCGCTTGCAATGCAAATAGTTTTGAAGTAGGTATAATATTGTTGAAAGTTCTGTAGTAACCAGTTAGTACGCTTTATTTACAAGAAAGTTAACAATTGACTAGAAAGTATTATTGCTATGTAATGTAATTTCTACTTAACTGTTTAAGTTTAAAAAATATATGCATTTGCCCTTAACTTCTTTATTTATTATGTAAGTATAGTAAGGTCACAGATGGTTAATCTTCATTACTATAAATACCTATACGACGGAGAAACCAGTGATTTTTCAATTTTGACATTATTCAGGCCCAAGGTTAATTACAAGAAAGTTAATGATGCTATGAGAAGATAAATATATTTATTGATTGATATTACATAAGATAATAATTATCAAATTATTATTAAAGAATTATAAAATGGTTTACACAACCCAATATGTGTCTAGCTGACCATACAACCTTCCATTTATCTCACAACAAACTTAATCATGGAAATACATCAACTGATCATTTTCGGACATCATTTTACACCTTGTAAAAGTCAAGGATATAATGTTTCATAAAATCGGTAAGTAATTGCAATTCATAATTTAATTTATGAATTCAATCATTACGAAAATTAAATTTAAACAAAAAAATCCAATATGGCCGTGTTTTTTCCCGCGCACGGCCTACTATTTTTAACGAGAAAACTCTGCGTAACCGCGACAGGTTTCTTTTGATTCATTTGCGCAAGTGGTCAGTCACGGCGGGAAAAATGACAGAGCGCCATCTTGAATGGAATTGAAATTAAAATACGCACGCAGTCATAAATAATTGAAATTGAAGTATGTTGCTAATTACTAGTTAGTTATGTTACGAATAACTGTATCAAATTATTTGGGTCACTACCCATCTGAACTAACAATTTTTTTATGGCAAGAAATTTATTTGAAGGTAGAGATCGTATGTTAAAGGAAAATTTTAGTTTTTGAACTTTTAAAACGTCTTTTATTTTATCCAGCCGCATTAACAGAGCAAAGGTTAAAATCTTTCGGGTCATCGGGTGGACTTCAAGCGAAAACATAAGTAAACAAAAGTACATGGTCAATAATGAAAAAATGACCGTCTCGACTTTTATTTAATAAAAAAAAATGGTTCTTTCTTTCTTTTGATAAATGCTCAAAGAGGGACACATAACATAGCTTATAACTTTTGCACTTTCCAGGCTTGTAAAACGAAAACTTGTTTAACAAAATCAGTAACACTTTCGCTTTTAACAACAATTATGAAGTGCTGTACTGTCTGTAGGTCTTACATCGTAATTAGCACACACATACCTACAGGCAAGTTTCCGTAACGGGCCGAATGTGGTGGTAATCCACTTTGACCACCCAATTTTTGAGCACTTACTTATTTGAGCACCTATTCATATACATATGTTCATGGCTTGCGTTTTTTTATGATACAGGAAAGCCAACGAACGAGATGGTCACCTGATGGTAAGAGATCAATCACCGCCCATGGACATCAACAACCGCAAAACGGTCGCAGATGCGTTGCATGCCTTAAAGACCCCATACCTACCCAACTGAGCTCTGGCGACCTTGCTCGCCAGCAGAAAAATAGCCCAACAAGATCAAATATATCTGCCAAAAATGACAATCGGTCCACTGTGACGACCTATTCATACTATTGGTTTGCTAAAAATATCAAATTGGTCTACCAAGAATATCAATCGGTGCCCAAGTTGACGGTGCTCTAAAATTGGGTGGTCAAAGTGGATTCCGCGAGGTGAGCTGAGCAATTCGCTGTCCGTTGCTAAATGGTTGACTTTCACTCGGGTGCCATTCCGTCTGTAGCTGTACCTACTATCAGGAAGTGGTTCTGGTTAACACTTAACTATCTATCCCAGGGATTGTTACACAACACAAGTTACTACAAGTGTACAGATAAAAATCAACGGGTAAGAAAACAAAAATGGTGTGCAACAAAAGTAAAATATTTTGTAGCTTTACTGTAAATCAGGCTTATAATGGGAAGCAAATTCGAGTGAGTTACAGAACGGTAACTAAGATTTTTCCTCTCAGTAAATACTCTTTGGATAATTAAATGTTATTGTTATCTTCCTAATGCCACTCAAAACAATGTTTACTGAAGACTCTACCATATCAACTGACTCTTTTAAATTCAATTTTAAATTGAAATCATACTAATCTTGTACTTCAATAAATAAAGAGGTTGATTAGATTTTTCATAAAGAAGATATAGAAGACGAAAATGATGATCAACATTAATGTGTAAGCAAATAATGTTTTCTTGTAAGCAAATACTAAACATTGTGTCATCGTGAGAAAAGTAACATTATCCACATTATCTAAGTATCGGCTTGCTCTAGAATAGGATGACAATAACATAACATTATTGTATAACACATCAGTGTTTATAAATAATGACACAGTCACGTGAAAACAATTGGTTGTAGTGGCTTACAGATATGTTGTATTGTAAATGTTGTTAATAGTATAATAGGTATTGAAAATTGAGATGAACTGTACAAAAGAACACAAAACTAAAGGAATTCTGTTTCTGTGTTAGTTCAATTTGTGCGATCATATTCTGTTTAAACCAATATACATAACACCTATTATCTATTTTCAAATTAAAAACGCTTCAATGTATTGGACAGAAAAAACACGTTGTATTGTAAATGTTCTTAGAAGTATAATAGCTATTGACAATTGAGATGAACTGTACAAAAGAACACAAAACTCAAGGAATTCTGTTTCTGTGTTAGTAAATTCTGTGCGATCATATTCTGTTTAAACTAACATAACTAATAAACATAATACTTATTAACAATTTCCAAATTAAACGCTTCAATGTATTTGACAGAAAAAACACTGCTAGTAATGCTGGTACTCAATTAAATTTACTTTGTAGCAATTTACGTATATAACCTAATACCTAATTATCTTTGACCTTGAAAAATTTAACAATTACTAAGGCAAAAAGACAGATAACTTACAAAAAGTTCCTAGTCGACAGTGTCAAGACATGAAGGATTTATTTATTTTGTCCTATCGGAAACTTACCAAATGGAAAAAAATAATATTAAAAGAGATAGAGCTTAGTAGTACCTACTTCCACTCGAATAAGCCGCTTGTCTGGGGAAGTACCTCCATCTTACAGAAGACCACAGTGAAGTAGCACTAACCGTTGTGCTATGTTTCTGCTGGTGAGTAAGGTCGGAAGAGCTCAATTGAAGAGGGTATGGGCATCTGAGGCCTTTGAGCGGTTGTTGATTTCCATGGGCAGCGGTGATCACTTACCATCAGGTTACCCTCTTGTTAGTTTGCCTCCCTCCCTACCACATAAAAATATCGAATAAGGAATTATTGCACGTTAGTTATCGTCTCAACGATCAACGATGACGGCATAAAACGATGTCACTGAATGCTACTTTCAATTTCAAATTCTTCGCAATTCACGAAATGGGGTGTGAAACTGTCCAATATTTGTTGAGATTACGTTTACGTACGAACAATTTGCTTTATTTACTCTACTACTTTCCCCTGCATAACTTTATTTTTATGTAAATCTTCTCGCTAATTTGCCGGTTACAATGTGAAGACTCGGCACGTTCAATTTTAGTTTTCCTCATTCATTACAAATTTATTGCTTTTATGCAATTAGTCCAGGAATTTTAGATTTTATCTGCGGAATAATTCCTAGTGAGCTGAATTTTTGTATACAAATTTATTATGATATTGTAATGATGATGTGAAAAATCGACATTGATATCGTGCCGGCTAAAAAAGTTAGGGGTCCAAACGTCACGAAAATCAGTTTTTCGCAAATATCCCGCGATCTATTGCTCAGAGGTCAATAATGGTTTAATGAAAGTTGTTCGTCGTAAAATTGTCTACAAAAAAGGTCTTTTGCAATTTTCTGTAGAATTTACCGTTTTTGAAATAGAGACTAGAATGACTAGAACTAGAAATAATATAAAAGTGAAAGACATCATAACATGGGCGGTAAACTGGTAGAGTTTATAAGCACTTGTGCCATGGATATCTCAAACCCTTTCAGGGTCAAAGTTTGGCTCTAAGTTTGACTGGAAGAGATTGCCATGATATTTGGTCATTGTTGGAATATTAATTCAGATAACAGTTTATTTTCTAACTAGAGCCGCCCGCGGCTTAGTGCCTTGATTTCGGTTTCAGCACACATTGTTTTTTTTATATCTTAAAGCTTTCGTCGACAAATGGACTACCCAACACAATTATATTTTATTCAATTTGAACCAGTAGTTTCTGAGATAAGCGCGTACAAACAAACAAACAAGCTCTAAAGCTTTATTATGCTATCTTTTCTATTTCTAATCTAAGGATTACAGATACGAACATACGACTTCTATTTGTCACTTTAACCAAATATGGACACAAGGGAAGTCGATTGAATAATTATGACAATCGACACTTAATAATTTCCCGCCAATTAATAATAACAAACTGCTTGGGAATTTGAAGACAATACGTGAAGGCAGCTCGCCATTACGTATGCATTCTCACACGAACTATTATATAACGTTTCCTATTGAACCCCCCTAAAGTTTTGCCTTGGTATGCAAATTTAATTATGGCCTTTCATTTCTAAGAACTTTAACTAGAGTCTGCATGAAACAGTGGCTTGTAATTCGCACATTAAAGCTCAATTAATGACCGAAGTTCAAATTCTGGGTCTAGCGAGAACGTTTGTGATGGGGCTAGAAAGGTTTTTTTTTTGTAATAGGGAAGCAAACGATCAAGAGGATTGTTTGGCTCCCTTGACAAAAAAGCGGTTATCACCTGATGGTAAGTGATCACCACTTCATACCAATTTTGGAAACTCGAAAACTCGTAGTTGCTCTTTTAAAACGAAATTAGACCACTCTATGTAACATTTGCTATGCGGCATATTACCTACAACATTAACGTAACAACAACTTGCACTTGTATTTCGATTAATAAATATTCAAGTAGGCTATAAATATTAATTTCATCAAGGGTGCACCCACAAATCGTGGGCGAGTGAATTTCGCCTTATGATATAGCTAAACGCTCCGGCTTCGCACGGGTGCTACAAAAATTATATTAGTGTTTTTTTACTATATTATGCATGTTCAATATCTTCACCGTGCAGAAACTATAGAGGGCGCTAAAATCCCGATTTTTTTCTGTGGTTTGACAGTAGAATTTGGCATTGAGCGTAAAAGTTTCGAATATGAGTCACTAGATGGCAGAATAAGGCAGCGTGTTTTTCCGTGGTTTGGTTTGACAGTAGAATTACCGACATTGCGAGTAAAAGTTTTGATTAAGAGTCACGAGATGGCAGAGTCATCGCTACGCTCGGTGCCTTGCATAAACATAAACCTTCATCTTGAATCTCTCTGTCTGTTAAAAATAACTGCATGAAAATTGGTTGCGTGCGTTGTTTCAAACATTTAAGCAAACGTGGGGACAGACAGAAGAAAACGACTTTATTTCGGTAGGTACTATGTAGTGATACTATAGCAATTGTTCCGTTATGCTATGAAATATGTATTGCGAGTCTCGATTGTTTAGTTTTCGTACCCGAAACAGGTTACGGGTTCAGTTCCTGTGTGATGTCATAAAATAATGTGTGCATTGAATAAATTTAATATCATGGGACATTTTACAGTTCAAATAACGTAATCTGCCAAATTATTAGACTATGCATGGTCTATGTATGTATTCTTTCCGACTTTTGTAGGTGCATTACACATTGTACCTACCTTACACTTTCCTACATATGCATAGAAAACACTTCACACAGGTCAATACAATGACAAATGCATGAGTAATATACCTACCTAATGTTATTATGCACATAAAAATATACAGTTACATAGGTAGGTACTAGGTACATAGCTGCAGATTTAAACACTGTTCTAGGTGTCGTAAGTCGGAATCTATTGGACCATGAATGAGTGTATTGAAATTGAGTTATCAGATTATAAACAGAGTACTTAACGTTGCATATTTAAGTTGGGTTGGGATGAGATAAAACTTGGACTGTTTCTTCTACCAACTAGGTAAGTAAATCCTTGATTTTTGCACATAGCTACTAGGTATCTCTACATAAAACAAAGTCGCTTTTTCTTATTTCTCCGTCCCTATTTTTTTAGTGGTTCCTACCTGTAAACTATGCTTCAATCAAATAGGTATATTTTAAACCTTTTAAAACAACTGATTTTCATGCGGTTTTTTGTCAGATAGAGTGCTTTAAGAAGCCGGACAGTTTACGTTCCTATAATACCTACATGCATAATATTACAGAGATAGGTACACTTAAATTTAAGTTGTTCACTTGCGAAGCGGTACAAGTCTCTAGTTTCTTATATGATACGAATGTGGTCAAACCTTCGAAGCTTCTTCTAATTACCTATTTAAAGAATCTATTACACAGATTTCTAAGAAACGAATAGGTAAAACATTTATCCTTATTTGCACTCTTAAGTCAATCTGAGAGGTCAGTAGGGCTAATATGGCGTTGAGTTATTCGCGTCGCCTTCGACATAACTTACGCAACACATAGGTACGATACGAGTATACGACATAAAATGGTAATACATTAGGTACATACATGACCTAAAAGCCTAAGTAGCTGGTTGCGATCAGACCAAAAGAGTGAACCATCTTTAAAGCTACCCTTTATTGATTGGGTATAGCTAATTCATCTTTAAAAAACTGAGGGTGCAAAGAATTTGCCGACAATTTGAGCTCTAACTTAGGGATCGCGATTATACCTAGTAATTTTTTTTTTCCAATGACAAACTCCGTAGTGGAAGAATAACAAGTTTTGATTTAGACTTAGGGGAACTTAATAGAAATTCCCGCTTAATTAAAGTTGACAATTTGTATACCTAATTCATATTTTTATCCGATGACAAACTCCTAGTCCAAGATCCCGGTGCCCCCAGACGTTACTTATTTTCTCATAAGAAATATAAATGGGATAAAGTAGTGCTAGTACGTACCCGTAATGACATATGGAGCTGAAACGTGGACACTTACGGCACGGCTGGTTCACAAGTTTAAAGTCGCTCAGCGGGCTATGGAAAGAGCTATGCTCGGCGTTTCTCTGCGGGATCGCATTCGAAATGATGTGATCCGGCAGAGAACTAAGGTCATCGACATAGCTCACCGGATTAGCAAGCTGAAGTGGCAGTGGGCTGGCCATATAAGCCGCAGAACCGACAACCGTTGGGGTAAACGAGTTCTAGAGTGGATACCGCGTTTCAGCAAGAGTCCCAAAAAACGTAGTGTAGGACGCCCTCAGGCCAGGTGGAGTGACGATTTGCGCAAGATGGCTGGCAGGAGCTGGATGCGAGTCGCCGAGGATCGGGCTAATTGGAGAGCCCTAGGAGAGGCCTATGTCCAGCAGTGGACTGCGATAGGCTGATGATGAATAATGATTATTAATTTTTAACAACAATATCTAAAACATATGTAAAAATCAGCACTGAGAATTTAAGAAAAATCAGTACTGCATTTATCTACCTTTAGCACCTGGTACCTATGAATTGGCCGTCGACCCAAGGTAACAGGTATGCACACACTCAAAGTACGTACTAACACTACTTTATCCCATTTATATTTCTTATGAGAAAATAAGTAACGTCTGGGGGCACCGGGATCTTACTCTATCCGTAGTGGAAGAATAATAAATTAAGATTTAGATTTATGGGAACTTAAAAATGTTGACAATTTGCGCCTAAGGTACTAAATTACTGGATTGCGATAGTGCTGGTAAAATTGTAATTTGCATTATTAAAATTATAAATGACCTTTATGTTAAATGCCTCGTAAACACTTTACACTATTAGTTCATCAAGTTATCAAGGCTTTCTCTACAAGGTCTCCAACTTACCTACTTAACACTAAAACTTGGATCGTAACTGATAACCGGATGCCTCTACAAGATTTTGTACTTAACCACGTCTTTACTCAGTTAACTTAAAAGCTACAATTAGTTATAAAAACCGTTAGAAACGAAATATTTACCCGTTCGGCGACCCTAAGCGGGAATCGAACCAAAATACCATTTCCAAGGTTGAAGGTGTGGCTAAATCTCTGTCAGACAATATTTGAATTGCACACAGGGGCGGCCAATAACTTGTTAGAATAAGTAAGTGCATTGGATAGTTACTTAATTCAGGTAGGTATTATTTATTTAGATAGGATACAGATACTGGGATAAAGATCTAGGATAAAGTAGGAACGATAAAGCTTTAGCAAATAAACGTCTAGATACTTATCATTGTTTTATTTACCTAAACAGTTTTATGGAGTCTTACTTTAAGAAAATATTTAGTTAGGAAGGCACGTAGGAATGCTTATGGTGAAATGTACAAAATTGTAGGAAGACTGTAATTAGCATATTTAAAGGCCTAAGCCAAGTCAGTTCAAATACACCGCCAGCACTTCAATAGGTACATAAAAATATAGGTATATTATTTTTAACGTGAAACACTGCATATATTAAACGATTAGACCTTGATTTTCTTGATAAATATATACCTAACAACATATTTTTAGAGACAAAACTAGTTTTTGCTCAAATCTATGCGGCAGGCAACTCCTACGTTAGTCTTCCGTGTTTTGTTTTTTTATTTACTAGACTAGCACAGGCAGGCGAAGGCGACGTAATTCATCTAAAAACAAATGCAATCAATCTATTTATTCTGTTACAAAAGGTTTTAAGTTTATACAAATTAAATAATAATAATAATAATAGGATACGTTTCAATTCACGCAAAATTTAAAAGAATAAATGTAGGAAATAGGTGTATCGTATACGGCCTTCGTGGTATTAAATAAAATAAATTATAATTAGGCCTTGTAATAATGCTTGCATATAAATTGCCAGGCATAAACGTCTGAAATATGTAGATAATTATTAAATAAATAGAGCAGGCATAACTTACCTTTCTAATTGGAGTAATGTAGTCCAAACTAGTCAAATAGTTTATTATCCGCTTATTTTAACACAGCTGGATACAGTAATGTATGGGCGATTGAAAATTACTAAATTATGCGAATTACAAAATCCATAAACAGTCGATGGGAAGAGAACCCGTTTACGTGTTAAGAAATTCCACTCGAGTCTAAACTAAACACCTTTGAATATAAAAGTGAAATTCTAATAGAAAAATCCGTTAAAACCTTATTTGTTAACTAAAAGACTGTCCACTTAATAGTTTCTTTGCGTTATCGAACGCAACCACTTAAAAAAAGTTAACTTTAAAAACATTCACTTCGTAAACGTCACGCATGCGCCGTACGTTCGCGCCTTCCCGCGGCGAAAGAACGACTGCTTCAAGCCAATCGCCGTCTTGCATTCTCCGAAGATCGTTTTATTACACAAACGAATTAAATGGTCGTTGCCTTGCGAAAATATGCTTTAACGGGAACGCATTTTTATAAAACCGGCTTATACCTTGCTTGGACGGTTTGGTATTGTATTTTCTACCTTATCAGCCAAGAATTACGTTTTAAAATGCTATGTGTTTAGGACTTGTATAGTGAAATACTTGAAGGTTTTCATCTCGTGCTAGCAAGCGATTGTGTATTTAATTTCCTTGTAAAAGGAGACAAATTGGTTTGTATATTGTGGGAACAATGTTTTGACCCGTTAAGTTCAAATAGGTCTTTATTTTCCTCGGTATAGCGTTCAAATTAGCGTACATTCGTAGTAGATCAAGTTGATCACCTTAGAAGAAATGCTCGACCTCGGGCGGTATGCGCGGTGCATGGCAAACTTGCCTGCTCGGAATCTTGATATTTTGAGACGGAATTGGTGACGTAATAACCTTTGCATTCTGCGATCGCGGCCTATATAAATATTTACAAGTTGAAAAACTTGTGCATCAAGGTGAACCTAGTAGTGACATCTATTGGAGAAATGTAACAATAACAGTGGATTTTGTAGAAGTATTTTTTCATTAATTGCATAATCATTATAGCACTATTCTAATTATTTACCAACTATCCATTTATACAGACGAAAACTTCTAACATGGGATAATTTGAAATAATTTTGGATACCTAGTACTAAATAAATTGCATCTCTAACTCAAAACTACTAACGCCATCTTTTGATGAGAAGCAATAAACTATTGCGTTATTATTTTTTGCAGACTTCCCATTATTTAATTGTTGCCTCCCTCATCTTACGTCTGGCTGAGTTGATAGGTAAGTCCTGATGCTGTAATGGTCCGCTTGGTGTAATGGTCTAGATTTGCTCGCGGGTTCGATTCTCGCACAGGACAAACATTTGTGTGCATGAACATGTCTGTTTGGCATGGTCTGGGTGTATGTATCTTTTTAAGTATATTTGTAATAACACTGTTGATTCTGATGTCTGTAACACAAGTGCTTAAGCTACTTAACACGGAGTCAGTGGCTTATCAACAAAAGGTGTTTTGTTGATATTCATGTCCATGTGATGCGGGGCGTGATGACTTACTATCACATGAGACTTTTATTTGTTATGTTCTCCCATGTTCAACACCTTAGATTGGGCCATCAATGATTGAATCATCTACACCACTTTCCACGTACATCTAACAAAATCCAATTTGCGTGTTGTTTAGAAAACTAGCTGTCACTCACGTACAATGTTTCCGTCACGACGACGTGACTTCCCTACGTGACCACCGGCTTGTCCAGACCACCCACTACAACTCTATTACACATGACATAAGGTCTCTAATCGCGTAGCAAGTATGTAAAAAATAATGCTTGTGTCGAAGTCATCGCCACAACTTTATCACATGTGACATAAGGTCTATATTAGCCTGGCAAATGAGTCATAAATACTATGTATTGACTGTTAGGAGGTATTCCTCGAAGCGCTACCAATTTGAGGCGCTCCTAATGAGGCGCTCCTTTTTTATTCCTCGGAGCGCGCCTTTTAGTAGCGCTCCAGATAACAATTAAAAATATTAACTTTTTATTCCTCGAAGCGCTCCTATGATTGAACTTTCGAATAGAGATAAGATACTAACTGAAACTATCGATAAAAAGTAAAACGTGGTTGTTTTGTAATATTTACAAAAACTACTTTAACTATCGACTGTTTTTAAAAATTCATTTATCCATCATCATCATCTTCTAAGTTGCCTTAACAAAAGTTAGAAATTGATAGAAAAATATGTTTTCGCTTTCGGCACTATAATGTGTATTCAAAGACCAATGTTATTGTGTAATCAAAGATGTAAATAATAAATAAAACGCACAGATCCTACTACTATTATAAAGGCGAAAGTTTGTATGTGTGGATGTATGGATGTATGGATGTATGGATGTTTGTTACTCTTTCACGTAAAAACTCAAAGTAAGTAAAGTAGTAAAGGATTCATAAAATCAGTTATAATCACATTAAGAACAATATTAAAACTAAGAGTAAGTACCTATATAAAATAAATATTTTTAAAAACCTCACTTAGCTTAATTTAATAAAAATCAAAGATGATCCATTTTCATATTTAAATATTAAACAATTTCAAATAGGATTCATAAAATCACAGTTATAATCACATTAAGAACAATATTAAAACTAAGAGAAGGTATATAAAAAAGAAAATACCTAGCTTTAATATTAAAAATCACAGATCGTTATCTCAATTCTTACTGAATAATTAATTATTATTTACAAGGTATAAATATTAAAATCTTAACATCTCTAGACAATGTCCTATAGAGATAGAGCCAGACACGTATTGGCATAATATATTTTCAATTATATTGTTTCTTTCTTGGGCGTGTTTTTGATTTTCGGAAACATTCATTTTTAATCTTATTTCAGAAAAATTATTGCAGTAGTTTTGCAAGTAACTTTGCAAATTGTAAAAAATAATGTGTTTTACTTATCGATAAATATCGATAGTTTAGTTTCCTATCTCTATTCGAAAATCATAGGAGCGCTTCGAGGAATAAAAAGTTAATATTTTTAATTGTTATCTGGAGCGCTACTAAAAGGCGCGCTCCGAGGAATAAAAAAGGAGCGCCTCATTAGGAGCGCCTCAAATTGGTAGCGCTTCGAGGAATACCTCACTGTTAGTACCGAAGTCATCATCACAACTTTATGACATACGACATAAAGTTTATAATTGGGTGGCAAATAAGTCAAAAATACAACTGTTTGTATCGAACTCATGTAAATTGGAATGTACTTGAAATAAATTAAATTATATCCCGTAATGCATTTTTTGTCACCTTCGCAAAAAGTTGTGAATACTGCTCCTTTTTTGGAACAAGGTTCCTATTTTTGGTAATAGATAGCTCATGATGCTATACAAAGAATAAAAAGTAACGTATTAGTTTCAAGGGTTCTCTGCGATTGACGAGTACAGTGGCGTGCATTCCATATAGGCATTTAGGCAGTGCCTACCTTAACTTAATACAAGAAATATTCATAACATTCACAAACAAAACGTTAGAAAAATTTGATATATTAAATCATTTCATTACTTTTTGTATATTTTTTATTTAAGCATTTTCAAATACTAGGTATAATTATACATTTCATTACATAAAACAATCAAAATAAATCATAAAAACACTAATTTACAATCATCATTTCAAAATTTCCACTTTTACGCGGCAAATTCTATAGCGGCGAACTCGGTAGGCACTATTTCGACTGCATCTATGAAATATCCAATCTTAGCTGTCAAAATACGACATGACGGGCTAAGCAACAAAATTAAGAAGTCACACTGTTACGCACACTTTAACCTAAATGATGACATTTTTAAAATAGCAGTATTTACTTCCTAAAGTAGGCTTGCTTATCTCGAGCGAGAATTCATATAAAAAGTGTTACAGAGAAAATAATGGATACTAGAACGAATAATAATTAAAAAAGTATTTATGAGCCACCTTTCGTGGCATAATCTATTAAGAATTCAATATTAAGAAATGAAAAGACACGAGTTTGTTTCGGATTCTTAGTGTTATGATAGTCAGTCAGTCTGCCCGCCAAAAGATGGCGCTAAAAAGCCAATCAATATTTTTTAAATGTACGGCGTTCCCAAGTTTTCATTACTTTTTTATCTATAAAATGATAAAATTGTGTCTATAGAAGTTAATATCATGTTTTTGATGTGCAAATGTACTAGTTTACTTTAAATTTTTATTTCGCGTTCAGCAGACTAATAATTATTGTGCAAAATTTGTTTGATAGTTTATCTGCACGGCAATAGATGGCGCTGAAACAATCAATTTAACTCTAAAATCATAATAATAGTGTCTCTTTACAAGAAGTAATTGGTGAGTTGAATTTCGAAAAAATAAATTAATGATATGAACTGTTATTTTTTATTTCAGTTTGAGCCTATGAGTATTTCCGTTTTAGGCATTAAAAAGCAGTTAAATAGTTTTCTTTTACACGAACTAAATTCGATTTTTCAAATTTAGCCTATGATGTATGTATGTACCTAACAAAAGTGGTGTTGTGTTATTATTCTGTGCTGTGTGTGAATATACAACAATCAATAAATTGCAGTGATTGGTAGGTCTTTAGAATTTTGTTTGCGTACAACAGCTGATATTGACAAGACAACAATTATTTAATATGGCTATCAATTTTTTTTAGCATCAATTTTAATTGCCTTCAAAGTCAAAACATAAATAGGGCGCTGTTTATAGGGTTAGTTATGCATTATAGTTTTAGTGCCTACCAAGTGAAAAAACCTATGCACGCCACTGGACGAGTACGTACTTACTTTAACGATTACATCAATATGGTGATGATGGTTGCAGATGCTACTGGCCTACTGGTCTAGTGGTCAGAAACCTTGACCTCAAAACAGAGGGTTGCGGGTTCGAATCTCGCTTGCAGCAAAATTAAACGTTTGTGTGATCAACATCGGCTTTTGTACTGAGTCTTGGATGTTTGATTGAGCTATAGAAAGGTACTAGCGGCCGCCCGCGACTCCGTCCGCGTGGATTTCGATTTCCAATATCCTATGTGTTATTCTGATGTATAAGCTATATTGTGGTAAAGTTTCATTCAAATCCATTCAGTAGTTTTTACGTGAAAGAGTAACAAACATCCATACATCCACACATCCATACATCCATACATCCACACATACAAACTTTCGCCTTTATAATACATCCATACATCCACACATACAAACTTTCGCCTTTATAATAGTAGTAGGATGTACTTAAATGCTACATCCCCTGTCTATACTTATAATTTACATCTGTGGTAAAAGTGTCAAGCTTACTTTGGAGCTAGGCAATGAGAGTGCTTGCGATTGAAAAATCCGTTAGATGGCAATACGTAGGCGTGAGGTCTGATTGAGTAAGACCCATACCTACTGCCATCTAGCGGATTTTTCATTTACAAAAACCCTAATTTTTGTGTTAGTCCATAAATTTGTATTTTCTTCAAGAAACCCCCAACACACATCAACAAATTACTAGACAAAAAACCTTTTATTAGAAGAAAACGGTATTTAGCGACAGTCAACTGCAATCATGGTTGTGAAATGTGTCTAATTAGTAATTATCCATTGTGCACATTGACACATGAGCATGATGCATTGAGGCTGGGACCGCATTGTTTGAAATCTATTGTTTTCATCATCGATCCTTTATTATTTTCACCAAGGGTTTTAGAAGACATTTTTGTTTGGTAATGTAATGATGTTTGAACTTTGATTATTTATGATTGGCACAAAACAAGTTTCATGGTTAAAAAATAGGGAAGACATTTTAAGATGGCTTCCACACTTTTCTATAAAATTTATAGTTAGGTACAATTATTTATTTTTAGGTAAAATAAATAAATGTCTTGACCAATTGCCTAGCCCCAAACTAAGCTCGAAGCTTGCACAGTTAATGCTAGGGAATGGATAGACATTATTAAATACTTTGATGAACATCCATGATTTAAGTACAAATGTCGATCACACAACATTTTACCCTAGCGGGATTCGGACCCGCGAATCTTGGTTTTGTAGCCAGGGTCTCTGACCACTAGACCAACGGGCCCGCCGTGGTAACATTACAAGTCACTTGCCCTATGTTCTATCTTATGAGTATAATTCACTGTGCATTTATTACACTTTTAATATCATTAGAATACGAAGGAAAATAAACAGTCAATTTAGAAAAATACATTATTTATTTTGACTTTCAAATTACCCGGGTTTTGTACATTACGGCTACGCAAACTTCTTTTAATTACAGAAACAGCTGATAAAATGCGAATTAAATTAATTAGTTTCCGCTTATAGGTACAAATTGTAGCATATGTTGTACAACGAAAGCTTTTTAGTACTTTACCAGAATGTAAAAATACAATTAACTAAGACAAAAATTCTAAAGTATTTGAAAGCATGCTGTTATTTTAACCTGTCCAAATAGCGAAAATACTTAAGCAGTAATAAATATCAAACAAGTAAGTAAGTATACTAAATATACTTTACATACAAACATCCATTTTTATTTGCCTATTGCAGTTTATATGAAAAAAATAGCATTTAATTTTGTATCCTTACAGAAATGTCAGAAAATAACAAAACCAAATCAAAATGCAAAAACACGAAATTTGAGATCATGGAATCTTACTAAATTCTTTGAAGTTACATCTTACATTCTATTCAATATAACAATAAACATACAAATGCTATCAATAAATATTACTTTGTACTAAAATAAGATCTAGGAGTAGGCAAAATTATTTTTGTATTTTTAATACTTTTAAGTAAACATTTTAGCATCATTACTTCCAAAATAGACTAGACATCAAAATAATCTAAAATAGTTATAAAGTAAAATATACATTCATTTCTAAAATAAAATAATGTCATAAAATAAAAACCTTGACAACATCCTACAGGCAATTAATTAACTTAAGTATTATATTTATAAGGTGAATTTTTAAACGCTTATAATTCTTTCATAGGTTTATATTACTCGTAATAGGAATAAAGAAATATAGGGTATTATTCCTGAACCAGGAATTGACGCAAAAACTTTTACCTAGTGCCAAACCTAGGTTATAATCTAAACTACAGATTGAAGAGTTGAATAAGTTCAAAAATTCACCCTACACTTTATATACCACATAAACGAACAAAAATGTAAAAGCACTTACTTAGGAATGGTACAGTGTAAAATATCTGTTGAGATATTTTTCAGCGAAATTATATTAACTTCTGTCAGAATAGGAGTAAACTGTAGTTAATGTTTAATTACAAATAAAATAAACTTCAATTTACAAATGCAATCGCAAATACATAATTGTAATAAACCGCAATTTAGCTTTTAGAATTATTTTATTTACGTAGTTTTTTGCGTAGAAAAACATCAAACTATTTTTTCTACAATTTGTTTTATGACCATTGATATACAAAGCCCAAGATGCAGTCTCGAACAAAGGTCACCAAAAACTCAAAGTCAAATGATGAACATTATTATTTGCAAATTAAACCTTATGCAGATTACATAAGATTGTTTTTACAAGGGAGTGTTCAAAATTGCGATGACGCGGGTGACGCAAGACTGTTTGAAATAAGAGCATTCTGCACTTATTTTTTGGGGACGTTTTTGAGATACTGATTGTGTCTTGGGTTTTGTATAAAGATGCTTACGACTTTTTTATTTTTCACCTCAAACTCTAAGCCTATTAGTTATAGTGGGTATAACTATGCTCTCAATGGAGAAGACACATAAGGTATTTATATTATTTTTGTATACAATGAATTTCAAACGAAATAAGTTCTTATACCTAAAGGAATAATGCTATTTCTTCAGCATTCGAATGATTCCAATGATCATCAATAGTCTTTCATTGTCCAATGTTGGACCTAAGTAATACCTTTACAATCATGAAATTCCATGTAAATATTGGTAGTTATAAGGCCCTCTTTCGCTTCTCTCAGAAAAAGATAAGTCTAGCTGACAGATGTTCTATAAAATAATTTAAGGAGTGTGCAGTCCGCACACTAGCGGCGGCAATTGTTTTTATTTCATTTTAATGATGAAATTAGATAAAATAACTCTCTGTAGTGCACTAATAGCAAAAACATTAATATTTTTTGGAAATGTACTTTGAATACATTTTATTTCGTTAAGTTAGCCATAAATGCTCTAAAGTTTAAGACAAATTATCTTAAATTTATTAAAATTAATGAAAAACTATTGCGGCCTGCAAGCGCTTAAATGTACAAAGGTACTTTAAATCTCATTTGTCAGATAGTATGCATATTTCGAACTTATCAGAGAGTAGTGAAATTGGCCGACAATCTAAAAATATACAAAACCGACTACAAAGCGAATACTACAATTTAGAATACTGTGTTCTAGCCTATCTAGGGCTTTCCAAATTCTAGGTACATAAATATAATTTTAATTTAATTGTTTCTAATACGAGATCCCTGTGGTAAATGTTTAAGTTATATTGTGATCCGTCATATAGTATCGAGAAAATATGCAATAGAGTAGAATCCACCATTTTTATGAAAATACTAGTTTTTACCCGCGGATTTGCCCGCGTTATCAAGATTCCTGTTTTATCCCATGGGTGCATTTAATTGGGATACAAAGAATCCTATCACCTAAGGCAGCCCATACCCTGCCTGTATACCAAATTTTATAAAAATCCGTTTGTTTCAGCGCGATTGATGGACAAACATTCAAACAAACTAACTTTCAAATCTATACTATTACTCGTATAATAAAGCTGATGAGTTTGTTCGTTTGTTTGAACGCACTATTCTCAGGAACTACTTGTTTGAATTGAAAAAATATTTTGCTTTGGATAGTCCACTATTCGAGGAAGGATTTAAGCTATAGTACATATAACACACTATGCGCGCGGAAACCGAAATCCACGCAGACGAAGTCGCGGGCGGCCGCTAGTTCATTCATACGTATAACGATGGGTATAAACCTATTGGTTGCAATTCCTACTCTATTGGATACTTCCTCAATGTGACTATGACCTCTCAAGTCTAGTGGTGCAGTGCTCTCTCTTGTTGTCCGAACGGTCCAAGGTTCAATCCGGGCCTATCCAACTGTCATATATGTAGTGCCAGTCGATGTGTTTGAAGTACGGATGTCGCTTTATCTCTTCGATACCATCTTTGCCTGAACCGAGTCGCTCCAACGGATCGTAGGTTAGTAACTGAAAAAATAAAAAGTAATCATCAAATTATTGACCAATTTTGCCATTTCTAGTCAAGTCATATCTTAGCTTGTGAGAAAGATAAATATTTTTTTATAATTCCTAGGACATAAACAACAATTTTCTAGCTCCGAAATTAATATTTGGGTTCTGTTCAGTAAGCCTCAAGGGACTAATGGTTTAAGTGCCGGGCCGTCATCTCGAGGTCCTGGGATCGTCAAATTTTCCAAACACAGTCCGGTTTGTGATCACCAATCCGCATTTGGCAAGCATGGTGATTAAGTCAGTACCCATCTTCATAACGAAGACATAATTTCAAATGAGCAAGGCCTTTGCTCTGCAGTGGGACATTAATAGGCTGACACTGTACTGTGTAGTATTATAAATAAATAAATATCTCTGGACATTATTCACACAGCGCCATCTAGCCCCAAACTAAGCATTAGCTTGGGCTATAGGTGCCAGGCAACGGATAAACTTTTTTTTTGTAAATACATACTTATTATACACAGAAACACCCAGACCGACAGACATGTTCACGCACACAAATGTTTGTACCGTGTGGGGTTTGATCCCGCGACCTTTGGTGTAATAGCCGACTTCTCGACCATTACACCAAACGGCTTGTCAAAATATAGTGTATGGAAAAAAGTGTGAAAATAAATACCTGTGTAAGTAAAGATTCCACTTCAACGGACAGTCCCTCGGGCAGCTGAAGTATCGTGTGACTCGTGAACACGCTGCGATGATAATGAGATAGCGGCTGTAACCAGACAACGTTAATCAATTAAGGTTTTTCGAATTATGTATAGGAATACATAGATTAGCGCGTTCAAACAAACAAACAAACAAACTCTTCAGCTTTATTATATTAGTATGGATCTAAAAATGATGTACTTAATTACTTACCACTCCGCATAGCAGCTCGTACATGATCGCACCAAAACTCCAGAAGTCGCACAGTTTCTCTAAGGCCTCATCTTTCTCTCTGAAATGATATGATTTTCTTTATTAGAACAGAACATTATATATTACCTGATTATTTATGACGCAGAAGAGGTGCGATTGTATTAATTTTCAAATTTTTGTTGGCCATGCTATGGTAACATGAGACTTTCGCGTTGCATTATAGCATTAATATTATTTAACGGGACCAGAACGCGAGAGTACGCTTGCGACCACGCTTGCTGTAACGCAGTTAAAACGATAATCAGTAAGTAGTACACATTAACTGCATAATTACTATCGCGTTTAGTCTCGTTAATTAATATTAATGATGTGGAAATGTGACTTACAATACATTATTTGGAAAACATTTAATATGTGTAGGGCTACATCTTTGGACCACAGGGCTATGTTTCCGCAGCGTTGTGCCATATTTCTGCAATAACATGAACTCGTATCACAGTTATCTTCTCTACCATACCGACCGTTTTGCTTATTTCCGGTAACACAGTATCACCCTGCGTGCCGGGTTACGCGCCTAGCGCCCAGTACTACGTTCTCGTAGCGCATCATGCGTCCGTAGCACAGTGCTACGCCACACCGCAGTGCTACGTACCCGTATATCCCGGCGCGCATGTGTAGTTCTGGCGCGACGTACGTAGGCAAGGTTATTTCTGCTTGCGGTACGAGGTCTATTTAACCGTAGCGCATCGTGCGTCCGTAGTAAATTGCTACGACACACCGCAGTGCTACGTATGATCGTCGTAAGTATGGTCCTCGCGGCTTGAGGAACGAGGTACGTACTCGTAGCACATCACGCGTCCGTAGCAATGTACTACGACACACCACAGTGCTACGTACCCATATATCCCGGCGCGCATGTGTAGTTCAGGCGCGACGTACATAGGCAGGGTTCTCGCAGCTTGCGGGACGAGGTCGGTCCCCGCGTGCCCCGCGCAGTACGTTAGCAGGGCTTGCCCGCGACCGCCTAGGAGTATGTTGGAGGGGTTGAAGTCCCTGGAAGGCAAAATATATGTTAGAAATCACCTCCTTCCTTAAATTGTATTCCTAATTACTGAGGGTCGTGATCATAGTATGTAATGAAACACACAATAACTCTCTTGACAAATTTTGAAGTAGGTATGCCATTGCCTTCTCCATTACACACACTTGCTCGTAGTGTGTAGGCCTCACGATGTTTTCCTTCATAGTACAGCTGGTATCAATTCACGCACATTTAGCCCTTTAAGGGATCAAATACGTAATTCCTTCCTTAACCCATTTGGACCCATGAGGAACATAGCGGTGGAATTTCAGAAATTTCTTTATTAAGTGGTTGAAACAACTACTGTTATTAGAAAAACATAAAAAAAATCTGAAAAAAAAATTTTTTTCATTGAAAAAAATACCCGTGCTCAAATGGGGACGCTGGGCTCATACGGGGTGATTTTTTTCAAAGCATCCTCTTACATTTCTTAAAGTCTGTATGCACTTTCTGCATTACCAATGAGCTACTTTGTGACATCTAAAACATTGCAGGTGTTGGAAATGTTTTTGTGGTAAGTGACCTTTATTGTCATGTTGAAATCTTGGCTCCACAGAAGCTGTAGACGCAAAAAGTCGCCCTCTCTATGTCTCAAATAATGAGATATGTAATGATGATATTGATGATAATAATCCTCAATTCTGTCAAAGTAACGAAGCTTACTTCGGTCAGATTGTGAAGGCGCCATGCACTTTCAACTTCTCTCTTATCTTCTTCTTCCTAGCGTTTATCCCGTTTCTATGCGGGGTCCGCTTTGACCATGATCCAGGATTTGGCGAGTCTGGTTATTACAGTGAAGCGACTGCCATCAGACCTTCGTAACCCATAGAGGGGAACCAGACAGATTGGATCATGGTTACACGTTCTGATCTTACTGAACTAAAGTCAGAAATCACTGAATGTGCAGGTTTCCTCACGGTGTTTTCCCTCACCGCCGAGCTAATGGCACACATCCACACATAGATTTCGAAAAATCCAGGGGTGTGGGCCCAGATTCGATCCGCGGACCTCACGTATGTGAGGCGCCGTCCGTACCACAAGGCCACCATCGCTCAACTAGGCCACCATCACTCTGCCATGCACTTTCAACTGCCGAATCCAATAATATCCATCACAATTTTTCAACGCATAGCGGATATTTAGAAATGGACTGGGTGTGCTTGATAAACACAGCCCATCCCCTTGTTTTGTTTTTGTAAAAGATGCTGGTATCCCACAAATGTCAACTTCATTCTTCCTTCTTCCTTCACAGCGCTTCAGCCTTTTCTGAGAGGCAAAACGATCTCGTAGTTTGAATTCGTAGTTCAGACACTATTCCCTAGTTATAGTAGTGATTGATTGACTTTTGTCGGAACCTTGGTCGAGATCAGCACGGATTTTGTACTTCATCTCTGTTACTACAACTGACGAATAATTTTAGGTTCTACC
Organism: Nomophila noctuella; assembly: GCA_958496325.1. Lineage (NCBI taxonomy): Eukaryota > Metazoa > Arthropoda > Insecta > Lepidoptera > Crambidae > Nomophila > Nomophila noctuella. The sequence goes on from OY292504.1 coordinate 2,223,929, forward strand.
TTCACTGACTGTACCCAACTAAGAACCTGTTGGTTGTCGTGCAACAGGCACTGGCCGCCTGGAAGTAGACGATATTGTGTCTAGGGCTCCCTCTTACGGCTGCAATACCTATCCTTGAACATAAGTTCCGAATCACTTATTTTCAGCAAGCGTTTCGATACCTACTATCCTATTCATGATCATTTATTTCATAAATACATAGATTATTTCTGGTATATCTCGTGAAGCTGCACTGCTATGTATATTATCCTCATCCCCATATTTTTCGTCTGTAATTATGCCTGGGCTTTGGAGAAAGAGTATCTGAATGCCTCGATGGATCATCATCGTCAATCATATCACAAAAACGATCCTCTTTTCAAGATAGCAGTACATATTTGTACTGATAAATGTTGTTATTGTCATTTTTATACAGACTTGTATGGTAACAAAAACAGGAGTTAATTACCTCTCATGTGCCCACCGACCTCAAATGGGGACACCAGTGTAAAATCACTTCTACAGTTATCAATACTCAATTCATTATTGTGATTTATTTTCCACAAAAAGTTCACACTATATTTATATTAATATTGAAAAAATATAAACGGGTTATGAAGAAAAAGTTGCTAATAAAAATTACGTACTTTTGGTTATCTCTTATCTTTAAAACCCCCCTACAAAATGACCGCTAAAATCTAAATCTGAATATTTTTTTTACTTTTTGTATAATAATAAAATGTCTAGTTTTATACTTAAAACGTTTTCATAATAGAAAATCATAAATATGTAAATATTAAAAAAATTTGGGTGTTTCTTTAGGCGTTCCCATTTGGGCACGGCTGGGCTATATGGGTTAAAAAGAAACCAGTAAAAGATAGTACGGCAGTGTTTCTTCTTCCTTGAAATTGTCTCCTAGCACGTTTTGTTTTCAACATTTCGTGATTAATAACAGTTTGATGTTTGCTAACCTCCATATAACTCCGCAGTTGTGTAGGCTCTCCAATGCTGTGAGTATCTCCGCACCCCACTTGCACACCGCTGATGGAGGTAGCACATCTCGGGGGCATGGCGTCAACTGCAAAGTATAAATAAATACATTCTGACGAGCCCGTTGGTCTACGAAACCAAAGGTCCCGGGTTCGAATACCGCTAGGGGCAAATGTTTGTGTGATAAACATGGGCATTTGTACTCGCGTCATGGATGTTTATAAAAGTATTTAAGTATTTCTAGCTTCTATAGTAAAGCTTCGAGCTTAGTTTGGGGCTAGGCGATTGGTGTATTAGTAGAAGGATTTTTTTTCATTTGCTGTGATTAAAGAAAAAAATGCACTAGAGAAGTACGTTTCACTGTTTAAAATATAATGTTCACGGAAGAAATTATGAAACAGGAATCCAACAAAGTATCCGAAATACTAGGCAATGAAAATTTATTTTTCTTAAATCGCATCAACAATAAACCTAAAAATGTGTGCATAAAAATATTTAGTCAAACCTATACCCATTACTCAGATAAAAACAAGAAATCATGTCAATCTAGTACACTAACTTTTCCTTTTGAATTAATGTGATAGTCTACATAATTTATTATTTATTAAAAAATTAAGATCCCTAGCACTACATATTTATTTACAAGTCATCATCATCATCATCCTAGCGCCTCTCCCGGTTGCATCCTCGGCCGTTGCCTTGGAGCCCAGGGTACGCTGCGACTATGATCCTGAATTGACATGCCTGGTTATTACAATGGAGCGACTGTCGTCTGACCTCCGTAACCACAAGGGAAACCAGACAATTTGGATCATAGTCGGGACCAACGGCTTAACGTGCCTTCCGAAGCACGGAATCATCATTCTTATCGGACAATCAGTTGATTCAAGCCTGCAATGTCCTAACCAAACTGGGAAAACCAACACAAAGTGAAAGTGTTCCCCGCGGGATTCGAACCCACGACCTCCGAGTTCGTAGTTTTTGAGCACAGCGCTCTAACCATTACACCAGGGAGAATATTTATTTACTAGTAACTTACCCTATTACGATCAGGACTAGCCACGCCCTCCCGACGCGGTCCACTCTCCTCACTCCCTTTGCCATCTTTGGCCGTCTCACTCGCCCCTATCTTCGTCTCACTCAGCGCCTTATCCACATTCTTCAACAGTTTCTGCGAATTCTTCACCAATTCATTCACACTCACATCAGTATCATTATCAAGTATAACACCAGTCTCTTCATTATTATTAACACTCTCCATTGTAATTTCGACCTTAACATTACCAGTACTAGAGTCTAAATTTAAATTATCATTTTCTTCTTTGGTTTTCGGTTCACTAAACACGTTTTCTAAATTCACCTCTCTGGCGGGAGTGTTAGGGATCGATTTCGCGTAATTCTTTATGTAGTCGAACAGTCTTTCGCCGGGGGCATAGGCTAGTATTAGGAAGATCAGGTTGTTTGTTTCCACATAGGCGTGGAGAGGCACCATGTACGGTATCACAGTGGGGAGAATGAGGTCTCTCGTCTCTTTGGTCCGTTGGAGGAAGTACTCGTCGAATTCTGTTAAGTTATTTGGGATTTTGCGGATCACCTGGAATAAAAGAATAAGGTAAAGATTATGTGCCTCAATATCAATTGCCATTATTTTTGTTGCGGTCTAATAAGATAGTTTTTTTTGAGCTTTGGTGTGTTATTCCAGAGGTAGGTATACTAGAAGAAATAAAGAGATAAAATAGGATGAGATGCATTAAAATACAGGGTGGTCCAACTAGTGACGACAACATATTTTTATTAAGTTCCTCGCACCTGGGGCTTTACAAAAATACTCCTTATAATATTTTCCGTGATTTTTCTTGGTTACTGGCGTTGCAGAAGCAGCTAACGAATCCGACAAACACACGTGCAGCTCACGAGCCGGGCGCGAGCTGCGCATTGGTCAGTTGTAGACACGACTTATATCCTACTAATATTGTAAAGGCGAAAGTTTGTAAGTATGGATGTTTGTTACTCTTTCACGTAACAACTACTGTATGGATTTGAATGAAACTTTACCACAATAAAGCTTATACATCAGAATGACACATAGGATATTGGAAATCGAAATCCACGCGAACGGAGTCGCGGGCGGCCGCTAGTATAGAATATCGGGCACCATGTCACGCTCGGGTACAGAGCACCACTCACAGCGGCAGCGGGCAGTGGATAGCGTGCACCGTGTCACGCTCGGGTACAGAGCACCACTCACCTTCATAGCGTAGCAAGTCTGCTCGGTCCGGTGCAGCACGAGCATGCAGGTCTCGCTCAGCACGGCGAGCACGCGGTACATCGCCAGCTCCTCGTACCCACGCTGCAGCAGCGACAGCGGCAGCGGGCAGTGGATAGCGTGCACCGTGTCACGCTCGGGTACAGAGCACCACTCACAGCGGCAGCGGGCAGTGGATAGCGTGCACCGTGTCACGCTCGGGTACAGAGCACCACTCACAGCGGCAGCGGGCAGTGGATAGCGTGCACCGTGTCACGCTCGGGTACAGAGCACCACTCACAGCGGCAGCGGGCAGTGGATAGCGTGCACCGTGTCACGCTCGGGTACAGAGCACCACTCACAGCGGCAGCGGGCAGTGGATAGCGTGCACCGTGTCACGCTCGGGTACAGAGCACCACTCACAGCGGCAGCGGGCAGTGGATAGCGTGCACCGTGTCACGCTCGGGTACAGAGCACCACTCACAGCGGCAGCGGGCAGTGGATAGCGTGCACCGTGTCACGCTCGGGTACAGAGCACCACTCACAGCGGCAGCGGGCAGTGGATAGCGTGCACCGTGTCACGCTCGGGTACAGAGCACCACTCACAGCGGCAGCGGGCAGTGGATAGCGTGCACCGTGTCACGCTCGGGTACAGAGCACCACTCACAGCGGCAGCGGGCAGTGGATAGCGTGCACCGTGTCACGCTCGGGTATAGCAACACTCACCTTCATAGCGTAGCAAGTCTGCTCGGTCCGGTGCAGCACGAGCATGCAGGTCTCGCTCAGCACGGCGAGCACGCGGTACATCGCCAGCTCCTCGTACCCACGCTGCAGCAGCGACAGCGGCAGCGGGCAGTGGATAGCGTGCACCGTGTCACGCTCGGGTACAGAGCACCACTCACAGCGGCAGCGGGCAGTGGATAGCGTGCACCGTGTCACGCTCGGGTACAGAGCACCACTCACAGCGGCAGCGGGCAGTGGATAGCGTGCACCGTGTCACGCTCGGGTACAGAGCACCACTCACAGCGGCAGCGGGCAGTGGATAGCGTGCACCGTGTCACGCTCGGGTACAGAGCACCACTCACAGCGGCAGCGGGCAGTGGATAGCGTGCACCGTGTCACGCTCGGGTACAGAGCACCACTCACAGCGGCAGCGGGCAGTGGATAGCGTGCACCGTGTCACGCTCGGGTACAGAGCACCACTCACAGCGGCAGCGGGCAGTGGATAGCGTGCACCGTGTCACGCTCGGGTACAGAGCACCACTCACCTTCATAGCGTAGCAAGTCTGCTCGGTCCGGTGCAGCACGAGCATGCAGGTCTCGCTCAGCACGGCGAGCACGCGGTACATCGCCAGCTCCTCGTACCCACGCTGCAGCAGCGACAGCGGCAGCGGGCAGTGGATGCCGTGCACCGTGTCACGCTCGGGTAGCAGCTACAGGAGAGAGATTGAGACATGATCACATCTATCACTACATAGTATAAAACAAAGTGGCTTTTTCTGTCATGTTGTCCCTATGAACGCTTAAATCTTTAAAACTACGCAACGGATTTTGATGCGGTATTTTTTAATAGATAGAGTAACTCATGAGAAAGGTTTTTATGTATAATATCATCCATGTACCACGGGCGAAGCCAGGGCGGGCCGCTAGTACTAATATATAAAGCTGAAGAGTTTGTTTGTATGTTTGTTTGTTTGTTTGAACGCGCTAATCTCAGGAACTACTGAACCGATCTGAAAAAATATTTTTGTGTACGATAGTCCATTTGACGAGGAAGGCTTTAGGCTATTGGCAATCGAAATCCACGCGGACGGAGTCGCGGGCGGCCGCTAGTAAGTAATAATGAGCCAATTCACATTACAACAAAAAAGCGCGTCTGTCCACTATCTGTAGACAGAGAATCCTAAAATTCTTCGGACGTACCGTCAGAAGAGACCCAGTCAGCCAGTCTAGAGAGGCTCATGATTATCGACCATCTGGAGGGAAAGAAGAGAGGGTATGCTTCCCGTCGTGATGGACCAACTCTTCCCAGATAACCCCCAAAGCTAACTCCCCAAGCGTCCATCCAAACGGCAAAAAACCGGGCAGACTGGAGAGTTGTACCGGCAAATACGCCAGCGGTGGTATTTTCGACGTAGGATTTGTAGAAATAAATTCTTCACGTCAAGTTATAAACTCTTGTAATAATTCAATAAAATATGTATACACAGTGATGAGCACCAACATGTATACAAACACATTCTAATATGAACTTTACTACTTTGACATAAGAGTCGATGTGTATGTAATGCGTATATATGTTGGTGCTCATGACTAAAATGATCAGGTTGGTTACAAGGTAAGAGGCAGAAGATAGAAAAAAATATTATGTACAATGAAAAAACAATTGAAATGCGCAATTTAAAATTCGAACGCGCGCCGCACCCTGCATTATTTTTTTCTTAAATAAGATTTTATGCAGCCAGTCCGCCACGGAGGTTTTACAACTCGAAAGCAGTTGTTGCAGAAGCAACGCTCTATGACTACGTCTCTTAGTCATGGGGATAAGATTAAGAAGAATGCTATGAATAGTGGTTGGCACTGCAGAGATTTCAAAGGATCTTGAATAAATAAATAAATAAATAAATATCTCTGGACATTATTCACACAGCGCCATCTAGCCCCAAACTAAGCATTCCTCTCCCCCTTGGACCCCTGCACAGTGCAGACGCTTCTAATGGTACACTTCATAAACTTGATTTTTCCTAAGATTAAATATCAAAGTGTTCAATTTAAATCGGCAAGAATAATAGGATCGCAGAAATGGGGTGGAAGTCAAGCTAACATCGCGTGAACAATGCAGCTTCGGAGAAAAGGTTACAACATTCAATCAAGGTACACACATACATGCATCTTTTACGATTGTCGAGAAAAAGACGCCAATATTTGACTGCCCATTAATATAACGCATGCAAAAAAGGACAAATAGTCTTTTGGTTGCTTCGCTAGTTGCAATACGGGTCAACGCCCAGAGAGGTCAAGTTATAGTGGCGGAAAGGATTTTTCTATGAAAGTGTCGATCGCCGACCAAAAAATAGACCTGTTAAGTCACACCTTCTAATTATCTCCTAGTAAGTGCTGTTGCCCTGGTACTTGAGCACAGATTTGTGTTAAAATGTCGCTGCAACACACCCCTCCCGCCGCTCCGGTAAACCCCTCCGCCCCGCATGTCGCACTGTTTGCAACTCATACCTATGACTCAGATACTCCGTCAGAGCGGAGTGCCAGCGGCAATGTTTGTGTGCGCCCTAAGCGTAGACGAGAGCATGATGATGATGTGCACACTTTGAAATTGGAAATGAGAGAATTATTTCAATCTTTGTCTGATACTGTGGAGAAACGTTTTAATGAAATAATGCAACAAAATAACGAATTAAAATTGAGCATGGAATTTTTGTCTGAAAAATATGATACCATCACCGAAAAACTAAAAAAGCTTGAAGAGGAGAGGATAAGGGAAAAAAGTTATACAGAGACATTAGAAAATAAAATAGAAGCTTTGGAACGTAAAATTAAGTCTACTGGGTTGGAGATACGCAATGTTCCGCGAGTATCATTAGATACAAAAGTCTCTGAAACCAAAGGAGAAATGTTTTCAGTTGTAGAAACTCTAGCGCATTCTGTAGGAGAAGACATTCTAGAGTCAGATATAATTGACATTTATCGGACCAACCCCAAGAATAATTCTACAAATAACCCAAATCCAATCGTAGTGGAGTTCAAAAGCATTCTCAAGAAGAATAAAATCTTAGAGGCTGTTAAAACTTTCAATAAATCTAAATCACTAAATGAGAAATTGAATACAGGACATCTTAAACTAAGTGGAGTAAACAAACCGGTATATGTATCAGAAACGCTGACATTCAAAACGCAAAAATTGTTTTACATGGCAAGAAAATTTGCAAGTGAATATAAATATTCGTATTGCTGGACCACCAAAGGTAAAATTTATTTACGCAAAGATGAAAATCAACCGATACACAGAGTTGAATCAGAAGAAGTTATCTTGAACCTCAAGAAGTTGTGACTAATATGGTTAAATATTACTTTTATTAATGCATGCTATCCTGTATCCCGTTTTGTATTGTTTCTTTTTTATCGTACTATGCTATATTTGTTTTCAAACTATGTATATCGTTTTCACTCATACTTTTGTAGTTTCGCAAATACTACACAAACAGATTTATACACTGAACTGAATAGTATTTGGACAAGCACTTACCATCATTCAAACTTTAATGGACCTTACTTTTCAATTGGAACTCAAACAAAAATGGACACCAATAACGTAAAGCATAAAATTTAATAGTACAAAAGACATAAGTGATGACATTGACCATTTTACAATAGCTAGCTCGTCAGTTTTAACTGATGTAGAAGATTTTGCCAATATAATTCCCAAACAAAGTTCTCATTTTAAATTTATACATCAAAACATTAGGAGTATCACACGTAATATGGATGATTTTCTGGTGTTGCTTCAACGCACATCTGTAGAATGGGATGTTATTATAGTTACTGAGTGCTGGCTCATCTCCACCCACCACATACCTAATATTGATGGCTACAGCTATTACAAAAACACTAACAACGTGACACAAAATGAAGGTGTTGTGGTATACACTAAGAAATCTTTAAATATCCAGATTGAAGACATTGAAATAAGAGAGTGTAATAGTTTAACTTTTAAATTAAATAATGATACCATTGTCATTGCAATATATAGACCTCCTGGCTATAGAGACCCCTACCTTTTCATAAATTCTCTTGGCAACTCTCTTAGCAAATTCAATAAATATAAAAACGTAATTGTAATTGGAGATATCAATATAGACATCTCTTTGGGCAACAAAGATCCCAGCTCCGCACATTATCTTGACTTATTAGCATCACATGGCCTCTTAGCAGCTCACACTATACCTACTCGAATAAAAACTTGTTTAGATCATATCATGATCAAAACTAAACTACCCGCATTCTGTTACGTAGCTGAAACAACTATAACGGATCATGACTCGGTTATACTAATATTACAAAATATACAACGTAGACCTAAATGTAACAGAGACCTATGTAAAACTTTTAAACGCATCGATTATAGCGGGCTAGAGAAAGAATTAAGCGCTGCAAATCTGGATGACATCTATTCCATGGCCGATGCGGATTTAGCTACTTCTTTTTTACTCAAAACACTTAATGCTGCAATGACAAATAATACTGTTATTATTAAAACTTCAAATCGTAAAACTATTAAAAAACCGTGGGTTACTGCGGGGGCATTGAGATGTTTAAGAAATCGCGACAAACTACACCAAAAAATAAAAAAAGATCCGTACAATGAAAATCTTAAAATAACTTATAAAAGATATCGGAATTACTGCAATGAACTTTTAAAAAAATTAAAATTGGAATATAATAAAGCCGAACTTTCAAAAGCAGCTAACATTAATAACAAAAAACTTTGGAACACTATTAAAACTGTAACAAATACTACTAAATACAATGATATCCCAATAGAACTTTTAGATGTTTCTGAACCTTATCCCTCTATTAACAACGTAAATTCATTTTTTATAAATATTGGCAAAACGTTAGCAGAAAAAAATGAAAAAAGACCATCTACTTCTGAAATTAGATCAAATAAAACGCATCCGCACTCATTAGTATTTTTAGATACTGACATTGATGAGATACGTTCCTTGATATTTGGCCTTAAATCTCAGACATCTGCTGGTAGAGATAACATCTCTGCAGATTTTCTGAAAAAGTTTCACACGCTCTTGGTTCCCCTAATTACGCACATTTGTAATATCTCATTAAATACTGGCAAATTTCCCAAGGAACTAAAGTTAGCTGAAGTCCTTCCAATTCATAAGGCTGGTAGCCGGGACTGTGTCAATAACTATCGGCCAATTTCAATATTACCCACTTTATCAAAAATATTAGAGAAAGTTATTAACACACGACTAACCAATTACCTTGAAAGCAACAACCTACTATCACCATCGCAATTCGGATTTCGCTCTAAACATTCTACAAATCATGCTGTACAAGAACTACTAAACTTTGTTGTTTCGAATTTAGATAATAATGAGAAAGTTATAGTCATATTCCTGGATTTGGCTAAGGCTTTTGACACGGTCTCGACCCCATTGCTGTTAAAAAAGATGGAAACATTAGGCGTGAGAGGTAGGCAGTTGGAACTATTTGCAGATTACTTAACTGATCGGTACCAACGAGTAAAAATTGGTGAACATATAAGTAGCGATCTTCCCGTTACCTACGGCGTACCGCAAGGTAGTGTCCTCGGACCCACCTTATTTTTATCTTTTATAAATGATCTATGTGACCTTAATTTGGAAAACGGAAAGATTGTTACATTTGCAGATGATACGGCATTACTTTTCCATGCTAGAGCTTGGCCAGATGTCTTTAATTACGCACAACTGGGTTTTAATAAAGTTTTACAATGGCTTAACCAAAATAGACTTACGCTTAATGTAACCAAAACCAAATATATACCATTTTCCATAAGAAATCAGCCCATACCGGAATTGACGAATCTTTTTATAAAAGCTCATGACTGCTCCTCAGGTAATATTTCTTCTTCGTGTTCATGCCCCAAATTATCAAAGACAGATGAAATAAAGTATTTGGGAGTAATTATAGACAAAAATTTAAAATTTCATCAACATATAGACATGCTAACATCTAGGACTCGAAAGTTAATTTATGTTTTCAAAAATTTGCGACATGTTGCCAATTATAAAATAATTAAAATGGTTTATCTTGCACTTTGCCAACCCTTGTTAACATACTGCATCACAGCATGGGGAGGAGCTTCAAAAACAACCTTGATAAAGTTGGAGAGAGCTCAGAGAGCAGTGCTAAAGGTCGCTAAGTCACTTCCGTTCATGTACTCTACTGACGATCTATATAAGGAGTGCCAGGTCCTCTCAGTTCGCAAGCTCTTCGTACTACAAACAGTACTTGAACAACATGCCACACTACACTATGATCCCACCGTGGAAAGCAAAAGAAGAAAAAATGTTGTTTGTCCAAGTGTTTGCCTAAATACACAATTTTCACATAGGTTCTTTTGCTTTCTAGGGGGGTATCTATACAACAAGATAAATAAGGAACTCTCAATCTACTCATTACCAATGCATGCTGGTAGGAAAATTATCCAGAAGTGGCTTCTAGGACTTGATTATAATTATGTAGAGAATATGATGATGGTTCAGTCATAATAATAATTAGTATTAATTAAAAATTAAGGTAGTTTATTCTTATTCATTGTTCATGCTCAGGTATATCAATATAAATATGTAGTTTTAACATACATTGCTAAATATGAGTGAAACACACATTGTATGTCACATATACATAGTACTAGTAGTTGTTAATTTGGTGCATACAACTATAAATATATAATATGATACATACTTGCACAATATTTTTTTTTTTTTTTTTTTTTTTTGTATCTTTTGGATATATAGATAGTGTAGATATATTTGCTTCTTTTTTTGAGAAATCATATTTAAGACATAAATTGTGCTTGAAATTGTCAAAGGGTGAGGGCCTGGTGATCTGTCACACAGGGATTACCCTAGTATGGACACCAGTTTCTCACAAAAAGTAATAATAAAATAATTAAGATTGTATCAAAACCATGTAACCACCTATACTGTATGTACTTTTTGTGATGATAAATAAATAAATTATTATTATTATTATTATTATTCCATTACACCAAACGGCTCGTCAAAATAAAATAAATAAAAGTGTGTGGTGAATACTGTCAATAATGAGAATATCATTATATGATCAATAATGATATTCTCATTAATGATCACATTTCTTGTTCCGCAAAATATAGTATTAGAGGTCGGAAGTTCTAAACCCTAGCATTAGCTTGGTGACCGCAAAACAACTTAGGAAAGTTTTGATCGTCAAGCTGTATTTTGTCAGAAAGCTGAAAGTTAATGTAAGGCGTAAATAGGTGTCTATATTTTTTATTTTATTTTAATATAAACTTACGCTCTGTTCATTGTCACAAAGATGGTTCTTGTATATCGCTTCGGCATAAGACAAATATTTATTCGTCTTCTCCTTGATGAGCGCTCTTCTTTGCGGATCGGTGTCGCCTGTAAAAAAACATGACAATAACTTTTAAATAATACTTATGTTGATATGTAAAAAAAATTGGCCAAGTGCGAGTCGGACTCCCGCACTGAGGGTTCCGTACAAATTCTATTTTTGACGTATTAAAAAAACTACTGAATAGATTTCGTTCGAACTAATTTTCGTTGGTAGTTTTTATGGTAATGTACATTATATAATTATTTCAGTTTTATCATCCTCTTATTTTAGAAGTTAGAGGGGGGGGGACACACTTTTTTCCACTTTGGGAGGGTCTGTCACGCAAAGTATTCACTTTAGAAAAAAGTGATATTAGAAACCTTAATATAATTTTTAAAGACCTATCCATAGATACCCCACACGTATATGTTCAATGAAAAAAAATATTTTCAGTTTAAGTTCTGACTATGGGGACCCCCCCACTATTTTTATTTTTTTTCTATTTTCGTGTGAAAACCTTGTTGCGGTTCACAGAATACATCCACTCACTAAGTTTCAACAGTATAGTACTTATACTTTCGGAAAAAAGTGGCTGTGACAGACTGGCGGACAGACAGACAGACAGACAGACAGACATGACGAATCTATAAGGGTTCCGTTTTTTTGCCATTTTGGCTACGGAACCCTAACTAGGAAAATAAGCTAGAGTCACCTCACAGAAAGAGATCACCACTGCACCGCCCATGGACATCAACAACCTCACAAGTGTCGCAGATGCTTTATTTGAATTTGTAACCCCAAACCCTCCCCAACTAAGCTCTGGAGACCTTACTCACCAACAGAAACATAGCACAACTTATCAAGTACTACTTCACTTGTCGTTCCCTGTTGTACCGTGCTAAGATCGAATACAATCTTTAGTTACAAGAACATTTCACAACCATTACCACCACTCGTCTACACTTCTACACTAATATTATAAAGTTCATAAAAAAAATCAATTATATTTTGGTACTTTTCACTTTCACTGTTGGCTACACTATCCCCGGTGAACATAGGGTACTTTTGATCCCGGGAATGTGGGGGGAAGGGGGGGATATTTGAAAAAAGAAAATACGTGAAACCGCGAGCGGAAGGCTTGTTATCAATACAAAATAAAACTTCAAACAGCACTATTTAAACTTACACTGTAACATATTGTTATAATTCTTCCGAGTGGATCGTTGTAAGTAATGGCACAGATGAATAAAATCCATTAGTTCGTGCGTATATCAAGACGGACAGTTTACGTGTGAGATATCTTTAGTTGGGTAGTCCGGTAAGGTTGGGGTTTGATTTCGAGCTAGCTACACATCACGCGAACTCTTTGATTTACTATGATGTACTTTATATCTATAAATAATATAATATTTAGACTAAAATAATAAATGAGAATGTGTTTGTTTGGAGAGTTTATTCATTGCATAAGAGCTTTGCACATTTGAGAGGGCAAACAATAGTTTAATATTAAGTTTTTTTTTGAACGCGCTAGTGTCAATGTGAACGTCACGTTCTAATTGAAAAGATATATTTGTGTTGGATTGTCCATTTGTTCAGAAAGGCTTTAAGCTATTGTATAACAATATGAGTGCGGAAACCGAAATCCACGGGGACGGAGGGTAACCACTAGTTTGACTATATATGAGACGAGATTCGATTGAAACAGGAGAAGATCTTTGTAGAATAGAATAGAATATCCTTTATTGCAGATCTGTAACAAAGTTTACAATGCTAGTTGTTATTGCACAGACGAGAAAAAACAGTTACCCTCAACGGGCACGCAGTAGTAGTCAGAATATGAATTCAGTCATTCAGTTGTCTATTAGATTATCAGCATCACTGTTCTTTTTCCTCATTTATAGCATGACAATCATGGCATGCCACCATTTTAAATGTGTACACGAGACTAAGCGCATATGATTAGTGCTTATAATGAAACGCGAAAGACTAAAATATTAAATGAGAAAAATCAATCCGCTAAAATACCAACCACGGCCTACTCAAAGCGTTATCAACATCAACTTATCACGGCCATATCTCTAAGCCGGAGTCGAGTCCAGTGCCAATACCTACAAGTGGACAGACAAGAGTTTTAACGATAACATAAGTATTGCAAATCTGAGTCATATTTATGTTTGTAGGCCACCCTTTGAGTCTAAAAATATCCACTTGAATCAAGGATTATATTATAAATTATTATTGGAGTACAAAAATATCTAAAACTAGCGACCGCCCGCGACTCCGTCCGCATGGATTTCTTTTTTTCGAAATAAAAAGTAGCCTCTGTTCTGTCTCAGGGTCTAAAGATTGTCTGTACCAAATTTCATCAAACTCGGTTGCGAGGTTTAAGCGGGAAAGCGTAACAGACAGACAGACAGACAGACAGAGTTACTTTCGCATTTATAATATTAGTTGGGATATCAATTTAAATAGAAGTAAGAAATTAAAGACTTAATAAATAATAGTTGTTTTGTTTATAATTTTTGCGACAGACCAAGGCTTTTTCGCGCCATATCTGAAGGTTAAAACCGAATAAAAATAAATGTTATGATAAGTGTTTTGTTCTGATTGATAACATCGAATCAGTATTAATGACTCAATTTATAAGAATTGAACTATCAGCAATGATTTTATATAATTCAATTATTGCTTAAGATTTTTTTTATGTCAGCTGTCATAAAAAATCGGTCAGACGACAGTCGCTCCATTGCAATGACCAGCCTGTTCCACTCACTTACCGTGGGCTCCGAGGCAATGGCCGAGGATGCAACCGGAAGAGGCGCTTGGATTAAGATGTACAGATTACGATGATGATGATGATGAAGATGATGCAAGATGATGATGATGATGATGATGAAGATGATGTAGAAGAAGAACATAATTCAAATTCAAAATATTCTTTATTAACATAGGCTTCATAGAAGCACTTATTAATTGTCAGAAAACTACAAAATAATGACTCTACCATCTCTCTCTAATGATGCTGATGACAATGATAATAATAATGACTCACCCTGAACCCCCACAAGCATCTTCTCAATCCCACTCTTGTAGCACTGAAACGCCCTCTGATAATCACGCATGTCCTCACACCGCGCGGCGAGATTCAGCATGTACCCGGCCTCGAACACGTAGCTGTCTTCCGTCTTTGTCTTACTCTCAACGGTGGAAAGGGATAGAACGCTCCTCTGGAAGAAGAGACATTTGTTGGGAATTTGTTTGAATACTGAATAATACGCGTCTTAGATCTAAGGATCGGTAAGAGATTAAATACTCTAAGCCATACTTTGTTCTCAATTAAGACTAAACGGGACTTAATAAGTGACAATTTAAAGATGACTAAAGATTTACAGTTCGCATGATAGTCATGATATCATCATGTAGTTATTATAGGGTTTCGACACATTTTTTTTTAACTTAGTCACTTAAGTCGCGTTAAATAGCCATTTAGTAATATTTCGTCGCGTTTAGTCGCATTAAGTTGCGTTTGGTCGCATTTAGTTGCGTTGTGTCCCATTTAGTCTAGTTAAGTCATCTTTAGTCATGCGTGGAGTACACACCTTGCTATACAGCGACAGAATTTAGGCACTCCGCCTGTTTTAGTCCGTTTAGTCTTGTTTAGTCACGTTTGGCCTCATTTAGTATCATACCTTGCTATACAGCGACAGTCTCGAGCCGCTCCTGTCTCCCACGGACGCAGTGGAGCTGTACATGTTGGACGCGAGCGAGGCGGTGTCGGAATCGGCGCGAGCCATCGTGTGGTAGTCCTCGAACTTTGAGGTGGATGGCGCGTCGAATTGACAATTTAAGGGTGAATGCGGAATGTAAGGATCGTATTTAGTCACATTTACCCACGTCTAGTCGCATTTAGCCACGTTTAGTCACATTCAGTCACGTTTAGTGACCTTTAGTTACATATAGTCGGTGCTTAGTCGCATTTAGTCGCTTTTAGCCACTTTTGGTCGCGTTTAGTCGCATTAAGTCACATTTAGTCGCGTTTGGTCCCACTTAGTCACCATACCTTGCTATACAGCGACAGTCTCGAGCCGCTCCTGTCTCCCACGGACGCAGTCGAGCTGTACATGTTAGACGCGAGCGAGGCGGTGTCGGAGTCCTCGCGAGCCATCGTGTGGTAGTCCTCGAATTTTGAGGTAGATGGCGCGTCGAAGTTTATCAGGTCGGGTAGCACCTGTGGGGGGGAGAGAATATGTAAACTGTATTTTTTAAGGGTATATTATAAACTGTAATTGAAGAATGAACTGTGTAATAAGAAAATAAAATATCGATTTTTTTTCGAGATAAAATGACGTACATATTCCATATTTTTTAATAATTAAACGGATGATATAAAAGCAGCGGAAAAATATGATTAGAAAAGTTGATGTCGTGTTGTGGAAT
Organism: Nomophila noctuella; assembly: GCA_958496325.1. Classification (NCBI taxonomy): domain Eukaryota; kingdom Metazoa; phylum Arthropoda; class Insecta; order Lepidoptera; family Crambidae; genus Nomophila; species Nomophila noctuella. The sequence goes on from OY292504.1 coordinate 2,239,701, forward strand.
ATTTTATTAGATTATGGATTGGAGGGAAGTGTGATTTTTCTGTACGCTGGTAACTGATGTAGTGGTGGCTTAGACTACGACACTAAACTCTTATCTAGAGGACGGCTACGTCTAGCATTGGACTGCAACAGATCAATAATACCCTCCGGCCGTATTCGGCTATGGCGGCCGACCTTACGGTCAGCCAGGTACGCAGGATATATTATAGTGCACAAGTGAGTGCGCAAACACAGGTGCACTCCCTATTCCTTCACTCTCATAATTCGGTGGGTCAGCAATCTGACACGACCGTAGAGAGATCAGGCGCGGGACCAACGGCTTAAAGTGCCTTCCGAAGCACGGAGGAGCACAAGATGAAATTTTTCGGTCACCCATTCGATATCTGGCATCTGCAAACGTTGCTTAACTTTAGCAACCAACAGAATAGTAACCATAATAATGAATAACACCAACCTTACTCTTCACACTCGGCCTATGTTCCACAGTAACTTTGCTCAGTTCATCAAATAGATCTGAACCGATGCTGTCCAAAGACGTTATGGACTCAAAACTATCTGCAGCCGAGAGTACCGACTGCTTCTCCGGTGACCTTCGTATTTCAACGTCGGCGGCCTCATAGATAGGTATCTTGGATAAGTCTGTCTCGTCAATGGAAGGCTGGTCTTGTTGGTGGGATCTTGCTGTGGAAAGAAAAATAAAATCGTTGATTATTGAGTACAATATAACTTGGTAGTTCAACCGATAATACGTGTGATGAAGAAGAAAGTTGGTAGAGAAGGCGAGAGCTTTCTTCCTACTGAGAAGTAGCATAAATTAGAAGTGTATTCGCTAGACACGAGGAGTGTAGGTTAGAATTTTCTAGAATTTTCTGTGCATACCTATTCTTAAGACAAGATGGATGATCAAGGTTCCTACTTTATCCCATAGGAGCATTAAACGGGATAAAACGTATCCTATCACCTAAGTCAGCCTATAACCTATTTTTTTTTTTAATTTATTTATTCGGAAATAATAAAATTAAAAAAAAAAAAAACCTGCATGTATACCAAATGTCATCAAAATCCGTTCAGTAGTTTCAGCATGATTGACGGACAAACATCCAAAGACACAAACTTTCACATTTATCATGATAGTACCTCCTCCCTTCATTGAAGTCGATAAAAACATTTATAATAATATTACTATGGATTGGAGTATTCATATTAATATACTGAAGGAGGTATCCTCCTTCATTGAACTCGATTAAAACTAATAAACACCCACCAGTTCCCGCCGGGCTCCTCGAGTCATCATCATCGGTCTGGTACTCCAACGGAGGAACATCTTCTATGGGCAGGTGAAGAGATGACCTGATGGCGTTGATGACTCCACCTGCCGCAGGCTCCGGGGCTGGGTACCCTGTCTGAGAAATTATTACAATGATTTCATTATTCGATTGATTGATTTAAATACCATTTAATAATAATAATAATACCCTTCTGGCCGTATTCGGCCATGGCGGAGGATCTTACGATCAGCCAGGTACGCAGGATATATTATAGTGCACAAGTGAGTGCGCAGGCACAGGTGCACTCCCTATTCCTTCACTCTCATAATTCGGTGCGACAGCAATCTGACACGACCCTAGAGAGATCAGGCGCTGGACCAACGACTTAACGAGCCTTCCGAAGCTCGGAAGAGCGCAAAATAAAAATATTTTCGGTCACCCATCCGATGACTGGCATCTACGAACGTTGCTTAACTTTAGCAACCGCAGGCCGAGCGCGCTAACCACTGCGCCATCGAGATCCACAAATCAATCATCCGAATAATAAAATTAATGTATTGAAAATGCTTAAAAGAAATATACAAAAGTTATCTAAGAATAGATTAATTTATTTAGTTACCTGTAAGAAGTTGACGAAGTCGGTACTAGTGAAAAGCAGTCTGTGTTCCGCTATGAACTCTAGTAGAGTCTTGATGGTTTTAGCTCGCTCCTCTATAACCTGGAACGAAAGATATTCAACCTTAATACCACGGTATAAAGTACATTTTCCACTTCCTCTTAGTAAATATAAATGCTATAAAGAACATGTAAAAATCTGCGCGTTTGAAATGTTTTGTTGGGCGTCTTTATTTTTGCAATAAAAACAAAAATGCCAGTAATTTAAATGTGAAATAACTTACATAGAATAAAATCACACTTACTAAGACTCTAGGTAGGTATTTATTTATTTATTTATTTATTTATTCTTTGGCACAGTAACAAAATACAAATTAACAGTAATGATGATAATAACTACATTTTATAATTCCAAATTTGCATTTCGATTATAACTGAGCACAACATTCGACTTTAGTATTACAATGAATAGTTCTCAATGAATATTAATACATTTTGCACATATTATGTAGAACTACTCCAAAATTAATAATATCTTTGTACATTTCATTCTCTGTCTTATTCTAAATATAAATGACTTTAACTATGGCTTAACGGTTAAAAATACTAATATTATAATTTATAAAAAACTACACACCTCCACTTAAGTACCAGTCGTCTTCTACACTGAATCGATCGTCGAATAATTATGGACCCAAGGGCAAAGTATTTGTGTACAAGTCTAGAAAAACTATTAACAAGAGCCTGTGTATAGAATAAAAGGTTTTTTAAACTGTTCGGCCTTGTACTACTGACAGATAGATTACAATGTCTTCTTCCGATGTTTGTGCTATAAATAAATAAATAAATAAATAAATTCATTGGACTAACACACCAATTGCCTAGCCCCAAACTAAGCTCGAAGCTTGAATCATGGATGCTAGGGAACGGATAGACATACTGAAATACATTTATAAACATCCATGACTCGAGTACCTACAAATGCCGATGTTCATCACACAAACATTTGCCCCTAGCGGGAATCGAACCCGCGACCTTTGGTTTTCTAGCCACTCGACCAAGAGTCCTGATAAATTGTATATATCGTAGATTTAAATCGTTAGATTTTCCCTCGCCATACCAAATCCTGGCTGTGTTCGGAAAAGCCCGACTTGGGAATCGAACCCTCGAGGACCTCGTCCCACTGCCGGTTCTTAAACCACTAGACCATCAAGGCTCGACCATACGTAACATCAATCAATTCTAATATCTGATAATCTGACGATTTAAATCTATGATTAATAAACAATGTAACAGGCATTTACTTCTAAAATCGGGATCGGGCATTAAGACTACTTACTTTTGTAAGAGAAACGTCGAAATTAATATTAATTAGAATCATTAATTATAAAAAAATGAGCGAAAGTAGGCAATGCGCCTTTCACTACTTGTGATTGTGGTATAATAATTAGTATTTTATCTTAGAGTGCGTTTCCACATAAGCCGAGTAGCGCGGAGCTGAGCAGAGACGTGTAAAAATTGACCAATCAGAATCGGAGCGGAGATGAGATGTGTATTTTTATCAATGTGATTGGTCAATTTTTACACGTCTCTGTTTAGCTCCGCGCAACTCAGCAGTGGAAACGCTCCCTAAGTGTTGCATTTACGCCACTAAACGAGTCGTGAGACGAATTAATGATTACTTCCTGGCTGGTTTCGGGTAGGATCTGCATATATTAGTACTAGCATTCCGCCTGCGGCTTCGCCCGTTCGGAATTCGGATATATTGCAAACAATATTTTAACGAGATATTTGAAATTTAGTAAATAATGTATACTACCTACTGATTGACGTTTCGACTGTATTACAACAACCATGGTTACAACAGTTCCCCCCCATAGCAACCCCATACCCTGCCCAACTGAGCCCTGGCGACCTTCCTAACCAGCAGAAGAATAGCACAATAGTTACGGAGTTCTAGTTCACTGTGTTTTTCTGTTAGGTGGAGGTACTTCTCCAGACAAGCGGCTCATTCGAGTGAAATATCCTTTTTTCCGGGATAAAAGTACCCTATTATTTAATCCGGACTTCTAACTTTACGTCTGTTCAATTCCATAGCAATCTGTTCAGTGCGGAACAAAAAACGAACAAACACACTTTCTGATTTACAATATTAGTAAGGATGTAGGTAGGAGATGAGATACATAGAATAAGTTAAGATCCGTATTCGTGTGCGTACCCGCGGATCTGGACACCGAACATCCGTTTTCGGATCAGTACCCCCGGATCTACATTTTAGCGATCAGTGACATCACTATTCTAGACCGACACGACTGTCACCGCCTCCGGAGACTCTATCGGGAACGTTAGATAGCTGACCTCCTGCTGGAACCGCTTGAAGTAGCTGTTCTTAGCCAACGGCGGGAACGCGCCGCGGAGATGCAGGCCCGCGTGCAGCGCCCGCATGCACTTGTGCAGCCGCTGCACGTCGCTGTAGCGCTTCCACACTGACACGACTGTCACCGCCTCCGGAGACTCTATGGGGAACGTTAGATAGCTGACCTCCTGCTGGAACCGCTTGAAGTAGCTGTTCTTAGCCAACGGCGGGAACGCGCCGCGGAGATGCAGGCCCGCGTGCAGCGCCCGCATGCACTTGTGCAGCCGCTGCACGTCGCTGTAGCGCTTCCACACTGACACGACTGTCACCGCCTCCGGAGACTCTATGGGGAACGTTAGATAGCTGACCTCCTGCTGGAACCGCTTGAAGTAGCTGTTCTTAGCCAACGGCGGGAACGCGCCGCGGAGATGCAGGCCCGCGTGCAGCGCCCGCATGCACTTGTGCAGCCGCTGCACGTCGCTGTAGCGCTTCCACACTGACACGACTGTCACCGCCTCCGGAGACTCTATGGGGAACGTTAGATAGCTGACCTCCTGCTGGAACCGCTTGAAGTAGCTGTTCTTAGCCAGCGGCGGGAACGCGCCGCGGAGATGCAGGCCCGCGTGCAGCGCCCGCATGCACTTGTGCAGCCGCTGCACGTCGCTGTAGCGCTTCCACACTGACACGACTGTCACCGCCTCTGGAGACTCTATGGGGAACAGCTGGAACAAACGGTTGAAAGAGTCCGGTAAAAAAAACTATAGGCACCGTGCGTAGCGATGACTCTGCCATCTCGTGACTCATAATCAAAACTTTTACTCTCAATGTCAAATTTTACTGTCAAACCACAGAAAAAAAATCGGGATTTTAGCGACCTCTATAGTTTCTGCACGGTGCTTAGAGAATGCAATTCGGTATTTGACTGACAGGTCAGATCATCTACTTTTATTAAATGTCAAAAACGTAACCTTGTAGGAAATACTGTATAGAATACTGAATTCTGAGGTCACATTTCTGCATTGTCAAATCAATACTCTTTTATTTTTAATTAGCTGTAATAATTTGTTAAAAGCTCAATAGTAACTATGGGATAAAAAATTGCCCTTAATTCTTGATTGCATCTTTATTGTCAGATTTTAGAGTATCATAATTTATTTCGTATGCAGCCAAATACCCAATTTGAGGAGTTTTCGTGATCGGCTTTTTCACTATATTCCATGTCACCCAAGATGATCCCAGTGATTTGCCGGTTCAAAGGTAAATCGACACTATACGACACGAAAATAGCAAAAGCAGCGTGTTCTCTTATCTAGATTACTTTTTTTTTTTGGGTTGGCAACCCTGGTCAATGGACGTCAAATTCCTAGCCTCATAAAATTTATTTAAAATAAATAGGAAATAAGTGATAATAAAACATACAACACGTGTATTTTGTGTCTAAAGTGGATAAATATCCAGGATAAATGTTATAAGCAGTGGGCGTGCAGTATAAACAAGATTGTGGATTGACCTGTACTCGCCGGCCGGCTGTCAAACGACCAACTTCAAAGTACAACTTACCGGGGGAGTAATCTTTCTAATAATTTATATCTATCCTCTTAGGTCTATGAAACATATAGAATAGGATTTATTATCATTTCTACAATAATATCTAAATACAGTAGAACTCCAATTATCCGAATTAATGGGGACCGGGACCCATTCGGATAATCAAATATTCGGATAATCGGAGTTTTAAAAAAAAATGCCATTGTAGAGAAAAAAGGTACGTTTGATGTTGCACTATTTTTTTATTGAATTAAATGAAAGAAACATGATATTTTCACATGTTTTAAATATAAATAAAATGTACTTATGAACATGTTTAGAAATAAAAATCATTGTAAAAATCTTCACGGGGGAAGAATAATAGCGCACTTTGACTTTTTTTGGAAAAAAATTTTTCTGAAAGTGATTCGGATAATCGGCGATTCGGATAGTCGGAGTTCGGATAATTGGAGTTCTACTGTAATAAATGTCACCAGTAATTTATTTTAGGTTATATCTTTGTTTACGCTGAAGCAACTTAATCATTTAGAGTTTGTTGTTATATAAACTCGTAACAAAGAGACAAAGCATTACAAGTATATTTAACTTACCGAATCGTAATATGTCATTTGTTGAATAAAAGTGCAAAGTGCCTATGTTGTAATCACATCCAGTTCAAAAGAAATTGGGTTGATTGATTTCAGACAGCTTGAGGCAAATAACACAATCTGTACACTTGCACTCATGAAACAGATATCTAAGTGTAATTTACTTGTACAAACATTATAAACAGCAGTTATTAATTATCTTTTTTTTTTTGTTTGGTCTACCCTACTTTAACTGTAAAACTTTGTTGTTCTTTATTTCTTTCTTTAAACATACAATAACAATTGAAAATTTGTATATTTCATTGTGTCAATCACTACTAGGTATATGCTAGCTTACTTTCTTTTTTTTACCATCATTAGTTAGTATTTGTTAGTAACATATTACTGCAGAAAACCCTATCCGTTCCGTTGTTCTGACAACTGTTGTACACTAAATTTTTACCATTTCCAGATTTAAAAGAAACTTTTCAAGATGATGACCAGAAAGGCTACAACCCAAGACTTGGAATATAAATTAAAAAGGGCCCTGCAAGAGATTGTTGAACTAAAGCGAGAAAATAGTCAACTCCTTCAGGAACACAGCGACAATGAGATTGAATCTTTGAAAATAATATCTCAAAACTCCCAATTGAAATGTGAATTGTCCACACTACATGCCCATCTCACGGATACTCTTGGTGAACGGGAGCAGCTCTTGGAAACAGTTAAAAACTTTGATGAATGCAGTGTTACCTTCGAACGTGCTCTGTCTAGAATCAGCGAACTCGAGGGTGACCTACGTGATGCATCCAACACGATACAACATCTTGAAGAGGAGAAGCTGAGCCAGTCAGCATTGCATACCCAGACGCTGTTTGAGGAGCTGCTCGAGTCACCGGGAGGGCATTCTGTTGTTGAAGTCCCTACTTTAAATAAAAATAAATGTAAGAATGTAATGAATAGCAGAAATAAGTTTAAAAAATATTGTAAAATAACAAAATTTATAAAGAAAACAGAAAAGTTAGTTAAACTACAGAAACGTTTTAAAAAAAATGTAAGTTTAAGAAAGCAACGTGCTGACTTAGTAGACAGTTTAGAACTTTATAGTAATAAATTGAAAGATAGTAGGTTACGGCATAAAATTGAAACTCAGGAGCTCCATTTTGAATGCTCAAAGTTGCAGAGGTCATTAGAAGTTATGTCAAACAAATACTCTGCTGCAACAATCCAAATAAGAGAGCAAGTGTTAGCCTTGGAAAAACTTGTAAACCAGGGTAATGACAATGAGCACAATGTTGATAGCAATCAACCGCTCTTGTTAGATTTATCAAGTAAAATAGATTCTTCTTTCAAAATGTGCAATGACAATGAGCACTATGTTGATAGCAATCAACCGCTCTTGTTAGATTTATCAAGTAAAATAGATTCTTCTATAAAAATGTGTAATCATATTTCCCAGGACAAAAAGGATGTGTATGTGTTCTCTGATGGCTTTGGTGTTGGCTATGGGCCACTACTACATAATAAATTAGATTATAAAATTATAAATAATTGTATGCCAGGTGCTCATATTGAGCAAATTGTAAATAAAATAATATCTAATAATTTTGATAGTAACGCAATCATTGTGTTAATGATTGGCAATGGACTGAACATCTGCAAAAGGGAGATAATTAATTCACTTTCATCTTTATCTGAAATAGCTGTAGAAAAAATTATTTTATGTGCCTTGCCCTTTTCCAGGTGTTATACAGATGAACAAAATAACAGTATTCATACATTGAATACTTCTTTATACAATTTTACTTTTAGTCATAGCGACAAGTTTGTGTTTTTTGACACAAACAAATTTATTGATTATAAATTTACAGTGACTGGCAAAATGTTTTATTTGCCTTATAAAATTAAATCTGACATAGCTACTTTGTTAGCGTTCAATATTAATAATATTTTACATAAAAAATCTTTGGACTTTGTTCCAAATAATCATTTAAATTTAATCTTGAGACAATAGAGGATCACTCTAGCAAGTTTAGGGCAGGTAATAAACGTTATAAAAATAACAATTGTTTTTACCTTATTCATCAGAATATACAAGGTTTGACTGGCAAGGAACTTGAAATAGAGTTGTATTTAAATGATCAGAATATTGACATTCTTTGCATTAGTGAACATTGGTTAAAACAGCATGAATTAATTTTGAACGTAAATAATTATAAGATCGGTAGTTCGTTCACGAGAACAACGGCTATAAGGGGTGGGTCACTGATATTATTGAAAAATTTTATAGAATTTAAAGAACGTAAAGATGTCGTCTCGCTCTCCGTGGAACGAACTATAGAAATTGCGTGTGTAGAGGTAGGGCGGCACATTGTTGTATGTGTTTACAGACCTCCATCGTCTAATTATAATGAATTTGAGATTGTTATGGAGGATGTTTTACGACGATTATGCACCTCCAGTAAGAAGATAATCGTGTGTGGTGACTTTAATATTAACATTTTAATCACACAGAACTCTGGTAGGTTTCTCAATCTTTTCCAATCTTTTGATTTGCACCCGCTTTTTGTTGAACCAACACGAGTAACACCTACATCAGCTACTTGTTTAGATAATATTTTTTGTAATGAAAAAGTTTTAGAAAAACGTATAATCAATTTTATTAACTCGGATCACAGCGGCCAGTTGGCCGTATTTGAGTCCCGTTTTGCCCTTCCTCCATCGACTATTGTTTGTAGACCTGTTACTGCCAACCGTAGACAACAATTTAAAGATTGTGTTGTCAGTAAATTATCCATGATACAATTAGATCTTGATAAAGATGGACATCAATTATATGAAAACCTTTTCAATATTATAGAAAAAGAGTTCGCTAGTATCTTTACTAAAAAAAAAATTAAAGTTGACATTAATAAGGCTAAATTTAGTGACTGGGCTACTCCTGGCATTTACAGAAGTAGAAGGAGGTTATTTGAATTATATGATTTGAAAGCAAATTCAAATGACCCTGCTATTGCAGAATTAGTTAAAAAATATTCAAAATTATTTAAAAAAGTATGCGCAGTAGCAAAATCAAATTGCATCAAAGATAAAATAATGAAAGCCAATAACAAGAGCAAAGCTACTTGGAAAATTATAAATAAAGAGACTTGTAAAAATAAAACACGAGATAACAAGTTCTCATTAGATATAGGAGGTATTATACACAAGTCCGATGTTGACGTGGCAAATGCATTTGAATCTTTTTTCTCTAATATACCAGCCACGACTACTAGTAAATTAAACTCTAGCCCACATCTTGCTCAATCTCTTCTCAAATCTTGTGTGGATGAGTGCTCACTCTCCTTTGATTTTACACATATCAATCCCGATACCATTTGTAAAACTTTTAAAGATTTAAATATGAAAAAAACTGAGGATTTATGGGGAATTTCCATGGATATAATCAAAAATATAATTCCATCCATAGCACCCCTCTTGGCTGTTGTATTTAATAAATGTGTTGATGATGGACAATTTCCAAACTTAATGAAGCATAGTAAAATAATTCCATTATTTAAATCTGGAGAAAAAAGTGATCCAACCAATTTCAGGCCAATTTCGATTTTACCAACATTAAGTAAAATATTTGAAAAAATTATATTTAATCAATTGTTGCTTCATTTTAAGTTAAACAAGTTACTACACGTTAATCAGTATGGATTCACTAGAGGTAAATCCACCACTGATGCCGGAGTGGCACTCATTAAACACGTTTTTGACGCTTGGGATAATAAGCAAGATGCTATAGGAATTTTTTGCGATTTATCAAAGGCTTTCGATTGCGTTAATCATCAGACATTGTTGATGAAGTTGCGGCATTACGGTATAACAGACAACTCGCTGAATTTAATACAATCATCTTTCCAACAGGATTCAAAGAGTGAATGTAAATGAGGTAGACTCAGCAGGAGCTCCTCTTATTATGGGCGTTCCCCAAGGTTCGATATTGGGGCCTTTGCTTTTTCTAATTTATATCAATGACCTTCCTTATTATTCAGAAAACCTTTGTGAAACCGTTCTATTCGCAGATGATACTTCTCTTATATTCAAAGTTGATAGACGTAAAAAGTTATTTGACGATGTAAGTAATTCGGTCTCGCTCATTTTGCAATGGTTTACTGTTAACAATTTACTACTAAACACCAAGAAAACCAAATGTGTTCAATTCGCCATGCCTAATGTGCGTCACGTTGTTCCCAACATTACTATTAATGGGGAAGCTGTTGAAATTGTCAATTCGACAGTGTTTCTGGGAATAACACTTGATTCTAAATTGCAATGGGGCCCTCATCTCACTGCTTTAGCTAGGAGACTTAGTTCAGCTGCGTATGCAGTAAGAAAAATTCGAATTCTGACTGACGTGGAAACAGCTAGGTTAGTTTACTTTAGTTACTTCCACAGTATTATGTCGTATGGGTTGCTTTTGTGGGGCTCGGCTTCTGACATTAACAATATATTTATACTGCAGAAGAGAGCTATCCGTGCTATTTATGGCCTCAAGTCTCGTGATTCTTTAAGGGAAGTATTCAAAGAGATAAATATTTTAACTGTACCATCACAATACATCCTTGATTGTGTTATGTATGTTCGCAAAAATCTCGAACAGTTCTCAAAAAAGTCGGATTGCCATAGATTTAATACAAGAAATAGGCATAAGCTTGCTATCCCAAACATTAGACTTCAAAAGATTGGAAATTCCTTCATTGGATTAAGCATAAAAGTATTTAATAAATTACCTCTAGATATTGTTAACTTACCCTTACATCAGTTTAAGTCTTATATTAAATCAAGTTTAATGAAAAAAGGGTATTATAAGGTTGAAGAGTACCTGAACGATGGAGGACTGTAGCTACTGGTGTGCTGGCCTGTTTGCCATTTCTGCTTTCTTTTCACGCTGACATTATTTTTATGTATGTAATGTAGTGTAGTTTTGTGTAGTATATTGTTCCAATTTTGTTCTTTTTTAATTATTTCTTTTTTATTACTAGACAATGTTTGTGTTAACTTAGAATGTTATTCTGTCTGTCATATGTAAAAATGTTCTGTAAACAAAAAACCGTTGCCATTGTATAATTTTGGAAGTATTATGTACCTTCACTGGGTTATATAGTGTAGTTTTAATTTTAATTTTGGCATTCCATTTGATGATTGGATAGCCTGGGTCTCAGTAGTCATGCTCACTATAATGTCTCTGGGGTGGTGGCGCTATGTGGCGGGTCATTTCATTCCCTCTAAAATGGTTGAGTGAGATGATGGCTGACACATACGTCATACTTGTGAACAGGTGCCGCCTTTGGGGTCTGGTCGACTGGGACTCAATCTATTCATGTTAAATATATATATATTTTTTTTTTACTTGAAAGATGTTACTATATGACCTGGTACACGTACGAGTATGTTATTATAAATTGTACAGACAAAAATTGTAAAATTGGCGATTGAAAAGAGCAACTATCGAGTTTCTTGCCGCTTCTTCTCGGTAGATGACTGCATTTACGAAGTCGGTGGTCGAGTCATTCTATTGCAATATTATTTTATTGACGATTTATAAGTGCCTTGTAGAGACCTATATAAATAAAGAATATTTTGATTGATTGATTTGATTGATTGATTGATTGACTATTTTACGACTTCTATTTAGGCTCCAGAATTAAAAATGCATTTTAATTACGAGTCAAATGAAGACAATTAGAAGCATTTAGTTCATTGAATGATATTCATCAAGGACATTTGTGTCTAATTGATTAGTAACCTACCCAAAATGTTATGTTCCAATTACCATGATCTCATGAATTAATCAAAATTTCCGGTAAACTTCTATTGATATTTGTTTTTACTCTTTAGTCAGTACAAGGGGCCGGCCGTGGATTTATGTTTCCACACACATTTTCATAGTAATAGTTATTACAGCTTTACACCTTCCTCGACTCGACAAATGGACTATTCAACACAACAATACATTTTCAATTCAAACCTGAGTTTAGCTTTCAAATAAATAAACTAACTCTTCAGCTTTAATCTTTCTTAGGCTAGTAAATATAGAGTATATAAAATGTATCTGTACCAATATCTGTATAAAACTGTGTTATAACATCCCAACAAACTATGACGTTGAGGAATCAGGGTGTCACTCAATCCAATTTGTCATAATCTGCATATCTGACTATTTTTTAAAGATTTGCCACTGTTTCAAAACATGATTATAAAATGGTTACAAATATCTTCTACGATACTTATATAGTAACATTCAACTTACACATAATTACCAGTAAAATATCAAGTTTCAAATGAGAAATACCTAAGCCACATAACCACAACGGGGCAAGTTAAGGTTACACATTGACAGATATCAGGTAAAACAAACATTATACTGTTGGTACTCGAAAGAATATCTTGTCTTAGTACACACTTGAAATTCCTTTTCATGCCATACCCATTCAGAGAAAGAAAAGTGAAATAATAATAAGTGGTCATGAATTCCTCTTGTTAAGGGTATATTTAATATGAAATAATTTAATTAAAATAGAAATTAAATTAAATTACAAAAAGTTATATAACAATAATAAGATTTAAAATTGTCCTGCAGAGCAACATTAATAGGCGAATTCATATTCTAGATGCAATAATATTGGCATCATCATAACATATCAAAATCATTGCAGTTGAGATCATTATAATTTAATATTTGTTAAGAAATTTTATTGAATTTTGTGTCATAAATCTTTGGTTAGAATTAGTTGAAAAAGAGAGGTTATTAAACTATACAGATAAATGTTAAGTTTTCCTAAATCCTTCACATTATGAAAACCAAACATTCTAGCAGACTGAAATCATTGATTCAATATTGTGCAATGGAAACCATGTGGCTTCAATTAAAATAATAGTGTTAACAACACTTGATTAAATATGAAATTTTGTTTAATTAAAATACTTCCTCATACTTGTTTCAATTCAGAACCATCAAAGAATGTAACCCAAATCTTTGTTTCTCAGTTTATTCACATCATAGGTATTATAAGTATTTGGAGCACATTTCCAATTTATTAATATTACTTTTGTCCCCAAAAAGATATTAATGAAGGAAATCCTTTCTTTCAATATTTATTCAGTTATTTAAACATAAAAGTGAATCAGGCACAATTTTCTACAAATAACAACTTGGTATTAATAAAGATATCACAAATTGAGTTAAAATAACTTTGACCTCTGTAAGACTAATGGTAAATCCCCAGAAAAACCACAACTTAAATAAATTAATAAAAAATATTTCACATCACGCACATTGATCTGACTCCATGATATGTAGCTTTACTCGTGTTACAGACATCAGAATTAACTGTGGTATTAAAAATATACTTACACAGATACATATAAGACCCAGGCTAGGACAAACTGACATGCTCATGAACAGATTTATTTGTCCTGTGCGGGGAACCAACTAGCTAACTCTTGGTCTACTAACTAACTTCTTGACCACTACACCAAGCGGGTCATCAAAATTCAATTAACTTCACACAATTAAGTAGGTATCAAGTAAAATGGCTGGGTATTTTGTCAGTTTTCTTTCTCAATGATACTTGCTTGATATTTAGTCTAGCAGTAAGTACGAGTGTACCTTAAAAATTAATATAGCGTTGAGTCCCATTTTAACATTATCTAATAATTTAAATGTGTTGCACAAGACTGCCAAACAGCACTGAAAGTACTTGCCTTAAACTTATACAAACTAAGAATTCCTCTTTGTGGCATATCAGTTTAGAAAAACGTATTACTGTTTTTATAAACAATGTTTGGTAACAATTTTTATATAGAAGGCAAAAATCTGTAAAACACAATACAACTATTGATAGTAAACAGTAGGTATCGATTGAAAGGGAAAGTAGAGCTCACAAATTGACAATAGATTCAATAAAAATATATACTCTGTTCTAAGTTAAATTATGGAATACTTACGACCGAAGTTATTTTGTAAATAGTGAAACCATTCTTGTGTTTTGCTGTTTCGTCCACGGAAAACCGGCGTACCCACTTATCTCTCGTCGACATTTTAACAATTCCTACAAAGCCGCGTTACACCATTGCACTGTAACTAGCTGATAATAATACTAACGTGTATGTTAGTCATAGTTTACAGGAAAATAAAAGCTATCTCGCGCGATAGCTTGTTGAAAACCGTGCAAACAAATCGCGATCAGAAAAATTATGGCGAAAGTTTGACAGTTCGTTCGACATGTTGGTGGAGAACTGTCAAAGTTGTTGATGAACTTCAAAAATAAGCTTTCATCCATTGTCGTAGAGTCTAATTTCCTTTCGAGGTGTCAGTTGGCTTTTGAAACGTTCCTCTTCAGGTAATTAAAATTTAACAAAATTATTTAAGTCTTATATATTGACGGAACTTATTGAACAAATCATAACATAAATAAAATAATTAACAGATTTGCAAATAAATTGACATCAATCATCAATGAATTTCAACAGTCACGTCAGAAGCAAAGCACTGTCAGCACTCTGGAGTAAGGAGTTAGTCATAATTAACGCCACTAGGTGGCGTACTAATCGTCATTCATAAAGTTCACATTCCATTCAATAGATGTCATTCAGGTCGCATGATTGTAGGTTGTAAGTTGTAAACGAGCCTTAATCACAACTTGAGTTGTGATTCCGTAAAGTTTTGTTGTTTAGGTACTCACAGATACCAAAGTTTTATTTAAGTTATCCCAATGAATAGGCTACCTTTACTATTGTCATGCTATAAAATAAGTTCAAAATTAACAAACGAGAAATTAAGTGAAATATGTGAAGGTGTGTAAGCAATAGGTCAAACTTGTAGCTTCATTACTTATCCCCACTCCCCCTCTCTCGAGTACTCGGCCGAATGGCGCGCGGCGAGAGGTTGTGCGGCTTGACTATTGTGATCGTGTCGTGTTTCTCGTGTCCTCGAGTTCGCTTGCAATAATACTTTTCCTTCAAGACATGAATGGAATTAAATATCGGCAACCTTAAAAGTTATAAGACACCCAGTGACGAAAAGACAGCGGCTAAAATGTGTTACCAATAACGTGTTATTTGTTTTTGTGTGAAGTGTCCGAAAAAGTCGAATTAACAACCGGATACAGCCAAGATGGGTTCGAAAATCGAATACGTGGATTCGTCACATTTATATGCGACCAACTATGTTCGGAATTCGAAAGCTATAGGGGTGCTGTGGGCGATATTTACAATTTGCTACGCAATTATAAGCGTTGTGGCCTTTGTGACACCTGAATGGATTGGAGATTTAGAGACTGAGTATCCGAGGAAGTTCGGTTTGTGGCAGATTTGCAAATCTGACGAGGCCGTGGAGGATTGCAAAGGCAGACTCGACGATTTCCTGTCAATAAACGGGCTTGTGTTCAAAATCGCGACTGTGTTAGTGGGCATAGCGGTCGCTCTGGCCCTGTTTACGATCTGTTCGATGCTGTTATTCTTCTTTTGTCAATCGACGACGGTGTTTCACATCTGTGGATGGCTGCAGCTCCTTTCTGGTAAGTAGCCTAAACTATTATCTTTGCTCAAACTGTTGCCAATAATTAAAAAAAACACAGTGATTTATGCGCCAATTTTGTGCGTTCCGGTGCGATGATGTTCCAATTTCAGAATTTTCGTAAGTTTAATCAACAACGTAACCTCATTTTGTAATAAGGTTTTGATTTCTCTTCGCTTTGTTTACTGGCTCATTGGAAGCGAAAGTTTTAACGCTAAAAGCTCAGCTGACCTTGCTGCGACTTGATCGCAAACGAGTCTGTAAGACAGAGACTACGTTTACCTGAGTAATGTTCTACCTACTTAGAAAACAGGTGCGATTCCTTGCCTTTAAGTACATCCGGCATCGCACGGCAGATGTTCTAACCCATAACAGCAAATCATCAAAGTTTACTCCTTAAGTTATTGACGATAAAGATAAAAATCGCACGAACGATCGGAGTCACGATTCGACCGTAACCCAATAAATAAATAAATAAATAAATAATAATTTGTTATAAACGCCTCCTAACTTGTAAGGATTTGCCCAAAAAAATAAAGGAAATTCCATCCCATAAGATTACCTGCAAAATCAAAATCCTTATTTCCGTTTTGCGTGCACGAAAAATAAAATGGACTTACCTACTTAAGTTGCCTTAAAAACAAATGAAAACATGGAGTAGGTTTCCTATTTCGGTATTTCTTCAAACGGAGCTTCTTAATTTAAAAGCTCCAACCATCATTTATGAGAACGACCCACTTACTACCTACTCATTATAGAATACCAATCAATGATCACAAAATTGTTAATTTATTAACTTTAAAGCCAATTTCGTCGATAACTTTTCTAAGTAACAATCTCTTCCAATTTCATCTGACAACTGTCAAAGGCTGTTTAGGTATTTCAAAATGAACGTTCTTCAATTACCTAAGTAAGAAGTCGCAATCATCACTTATCGTTAAAACTTGTGGGACAGTGTTAATGGAATACTTTCAGGTAATTGCATTAAATCAAATACACTTAAGTCTTTTAAAGTATCGATGCAAGTATTCCAACATCACAGATGTGTTAGAGACAATTTCAACTTAAGTTACGTCAAGTTATTTCTTTCATCACTTAGATACATATAATAAGATCCGAGTATTTTGCTAAGTCATGAAATACATAATGTTGAAGAACTTATTGATTGACGATCTATTTCGTGTGGATAGGTAGTTGTCAAGTTTGTGAAGCCATACTATTGGTATTACCTGTGTGATCTACCTTTAATCTGTACTTACAATACAATATATTCTATGATCTAACACCTCGTATGTCCATCTCTACTAAGCTTATCACATACGCACATGCTCAGAAACGGATACACATAGAAACTTATGTATTTTATAAACAACTACGTATATACGTGTATGTAGATTGGACAAGGAGGAGGAAGTGTAGGGAAGCGAACCCTGGACTCTGAGGCAATGGCCGAGGAAGCGATCGGGACAAGCGCTAGGATGATGATGATTTTGTATGGGCAACTATGTACCTCCGATCATCAATCCATCACACAAACATTTGCCCCTAATGGATTCGCACCGGTTATTATTATTATTATTTATTATTTATATTAAAAGATGATTATTGCGAAAGCCCAATAGAATTAATAAGCCCAGTTGTTCAGTTTTACAAAAAGTTTGCAAAAGTTGCCTGTGAGACGAGAAAACACGTAGCTTACATGGACCAAACCTAAATGATAATAATGGTAGACACGGTCCAAAAAAACACAAAAACAATTATATATCCAATTATCCAATCATTATTCCCAAATGCTCAAATCTCCAACTAAAATTTAGCAAAAAGTAGCCTTTAATACGAGAAAACGCGTCAGAACCGGAGAAACATCTCCGTCATGCGATAAGAATTTGAAAAATTGACGGCTACGCTTGCACCGTGTTATGCAGTATTGCAACTTTTGCACACCCACTTTCCATGTGGACATATTGAGCAAGTTCGCAAGAAAAACTACCGTGTGACATTTTATTTTTTTTACATAATGGCACTATATGTGGTCAAGATTGTCGAAATTAAAAGGCCTGCAATTAAAATTTATGTAAGTAGGTTTGCATGATACAAGCTCTTAACGTGTGTAAAGAAGTTTGAATATGCATAAAAACCGCAATAGTTTTGATATTTAAATCACGTTTATTTAATGCCTATAACATTAACAGAAATTAATAACCTGCTGTTACCTTCACCTTTGATGATATTTATATAAAGATACCCATTCTATGAAATAAAAAACTAAATCTTATATTTTTTTTAACGCGTATAAATTTTATTGTTTATGGAATTACTTTAGAGTATTAAATAACAACCCAGGAAGAATAGTGCAAAACTAAAATAGAAGATCGTGACATGTTATGTTGAACAGTGTAGCAGCATACATATACTCGTATGTAATGCTGAGCATTGGCCTTTTGAGTGTCAAACATAACCTACTTTTATTTGCCTGCAATTTATTTTTTTATTTTTTCTTTTAAAAAAATGTTCTGTTTGTGTTACGTCGTGTATTGTTTTGTTTTAACACTCAATAAACGTTTTTCTTTCTTTTCTTCTTTCTTTCTAAAGCTTTACTTCCTAAAAATGAAGTATCCTTATTAGCCCAGTCAAATTAGGTGAAAAAACGGGTCAACCTCGGAATGAAAGATAATAAGCTGGAAATTGGTATATAGCTTTGTTTTGTCGTTCTAAATGTTGTCTCAAAAGTCACAAATGATACCGTGTCCGCGTCTTAAGATATTGAGGGTCAAAGGTCAAAAAAAATGTTTTTTTGTGAATATCTCGCTTTCTATTGCTCCTATGAGGTTAGCACCTATGGTCAAATTGTAGAGCATCAAATTTGCAACAAATTAAGTTCTACACATTTTTTTTATAAAGTCAACCGTTTTTGAGATAGAGAGCGAAGAACACCGAGCGCTCAGGCATCAGATGACTGACTGGCATAGTGATCTATCAACGCACAGCCCAAACCACTGGACGGATCGGCCTAAAATTTGGCATACTGGTAGATGTTATGGCTAAGGCATACACTAAGAAAGGATTTTGATCAATAGGGGCCATCCATAAAGTACGTCACACTAATTTCATGAGTTTTTGTGCCCTCCCCCGTCCTTGTCACAGGTGGTCACATTTCTGAGACCCCCCCCCTCCCTAGTGTGACGTCACATGTTTTGCAATTTAACATCGAAAAATTATTAAATTAAAACAGCTGTTCCGAAATTAGTTTTATTACCATTTAAATTAAGTACTTTTTTATGAAATCAACATAGTATCAAATATTTGAAACAATAACAAAAAAATAAACTAATGAAAAGAAGAAAAAGAAACTCAATCATCTTCAGTCCATGGACTTTGAACCCAGTCCTTTAAATTATTTATAACTGGCATGGCAGTCACTTCACAGTTCACTTCGTTTTTCACGTCAGGAACATTTGTGGTGTCAACATCTTTTTCATCCAACGCGATTAGTACCTCTAGATTTTGAAATGTGATGTCACGAAACTTAGGACCCCTCCCACCCCTTGTCACACCATGTCACACTTTGTCGACCCCCTCCCCCCCCATTTACGTGTGACGTACTTTATGGATGGCCCCATACTAATCCCAAAGGGATAAAATAGGGGATGAAAGTTTGTATGGAACTTTGTCAATTTCAAACCGACCGGGCTGGAACTTTGCGTGCATAGTGCTACTATGACGTAGGCATCCCCTAAAAAACGATTTTAATAAATTCCACCCTAGGGGGATAGAAATTGGGGATGAAAGTTAGTACCTATATATCTCGTAGATTTTTAACTGATAGAACTGAAATTAAATGACAAGTACTGAATAGATTTTGATGCAACTTCATAATAATGTAGCTTATACTTCATTTAAACACACAAGCTACTATTTTTAAAGATATTGTGTGCGAAAACTGAGATCCACGCGGACGAAGTCGTGGGCGGCCACTAGTTACAGTAGTACAGTATGCCTGAGCGCTGCGTATTCACTACACTATATCTCAAAAACGGTTGACTTTATAAAAAAAATGTGTAGAACATAATTTGTTGCAAATTTTATGCTCTACAATTCGACCATAGGTGCTAACCTCATTGGAGCAACAGAAACGGAGATAATCGCAAAAAACCGATTTTCGTGACCTTTGACCTTGAATAACTTACGACGCGGACACGAGATAACATGTGACTTTTGAGACAACTTTAAGAACGCCAAAATGAAGCTGTATACGAGTTTTCAGCTTATTATCTCAAATTCCGAGGTGAAAACCTAAAATGACTGGGCTATATGGCATTTGGCCGCTTACCATCTGGGAGCTGTGCCTGCCTACCATACCAGCTAACTCAGGTGGAATTTAAAAAAGGAAATATACCAAAAATGGCACTAATACGGCCGTTATTTGAATACAAGCTTGCAAATCCTGCGGTCGAATACTGACTTTTAAATGAGCGAACATTTGATTGGTTCCGTCCGATCGAATGCTTCTGAACCGATTTTGTTAATAGCATAGTTTTGCTATTGTATGCAAATAAACCTGAACCACAACTGTTAGACATTGACATTTGCCTCAACCGGAACGATGGACGATTAGTGAAATGAAACCCACAAACGTATGATCTCACTACTAAACGTTCACAATTGTTCTACCTTTGACCTAGCTTAAAATGAAATAATTTCTTCCGGTTTTCATTTCTATGTCTTTCGTAAAACTCAATTAATGTATGAGCAAAACTCTTACTTATATTTTTTTAAGACAGTATGACTTCCATTATTGTAAAATGACCGGAAGAAGAGAGGTAAAAAAAATGTGAACGCATAATATGTGATGTGACCTCATCACTTTGAGAGTTCAGTAAACCGCTACGTGACCGTAAAAAACCGGTGATCACGTACAAAGATGTACTACATACTTAGCAATATCGTGTTAATTATGAAACATGGTAAAGAAAGACTTCCTTATGTAGATCTATGGAAGAACACGTGTTTGAGTAAATTATGGGAATGGGAAAAGCGTGGTGTTCTCGATATTTAATTAAGGCATACAATAAGTTTGATCTCTAGCAATTAGGCGGATGATGATGATAATGAAGACCTATCAATATACAAACTAACAGAGTTATAACAATTTGTAATCCCTACTAATATTATGAATACGAAAGTGACTCTGCCTGTCTGTCTGTTACGCTTTCCCGCATAAACCTCTAAACCGATTTTAATGTTTGGCACAGGCAATCTATAGAACCTAAGAAAGAACAAAGACCACCTTTTTTTGCGTAAAAAAGGATTTCGAATGCCCTAGTACTAGTTTTAGGAGTTATTAGGGCCGCTAATAACTCCTAAAACGATACCAACAGTACATTTCCTTTAAAGTTGTCTTTATTTCAGTTTTGCAAACAACTATTCGATGGTTTTAATCAAAGGGCTCAATCGCTTCCTTTGAGTTATTGAATAACACCAAAACAAATTGATTTGCAAACTTTGAAGCCTCATCCTCATTCCTCATCGTTACTCATTTGAATAAAATTATTCGAATCAGCGTAAAGCGATCCGTAATGTGATAATTATTAATTATCAGATTCCAACGTTGTGTCAGAATTGCGTTAATTTTGTAACAAAATGCCTTTTTAAATAGCAGAGTTCTTATTCTTAGTTGTCTTATTAATAATTTATACGATTACGTTGCAGTTTTTAGTGTGACATTGGATGCACAGATTAACAAGCGTGTTAAAATATCTAATGAAAAAAAAAATTTATCATGAATGTGCGATTCTAATATCTACACTAATATTATAAAGAGGAAAGATTTGTATTTTTGTATGTAACGAATAAACTCAAAAACTACTGGGCGATTTGAATAATTCTTTCAATGTTGAATAGCTATACCTACTCTCCCCGGTGAACATAGGGTACTTTTGATCCCGGAAATGTGGGGGGAAGCGGGGGATATTTGAAAAAAGAAATTACGCGCGGGTGAAACCGCGACGGAAGGCTAGTGTGATTATAAAGATTACTTAATTTTAAATCATTGAGCGGAAGCAAAAGTTTAGCGTGTTAAAAATGATGAGAGTCTTGATGGGTATCATATACTCTTGTCGTTGGCACTTAGATTACTGTTAAACGTTTGTAACTTTCATTTTACGTAAGTAATGACGTGTCATTTGTAATAAAACTGTGTAATTACTAGTTATTACCCATAACACCTGCTGTTTTAATGCAAAAAGAGATTCGAAACGTGACTATTTTTATTTAATCTTAAATGTGTTTAACATTCTGGCAAATTAAGAACATGATATAAGATCCGAAAATATTTTTACCTTACGTGTAGGTTAGTGTAGGATAGTGGCATACCTACTTACAGGTATCAGGTATGCCACTATCCCACTAACCTATCAATATCCCACTGCAGGGCAAAGGCCCCTAATATTTGAAATTATGTTTTCGAGACATAGATGGGTTTTGACTTGTCAAAATGAAACAGAAATTAGAAAATTCTTCTCAAGTACGACCTTATTGCTACAAATCTGATATTGTCCGTTCGTTAGTATCACATTGAAGTGTTATAAACTTATAAACTACCAGGAAAGCAAGAAGCATATCAAATTCCTCATAGGTCATAAATAAAGATCATCTGGACGCGACTGAAATAAATAAATAATAAATAAATATTTCACAACATCACATACATTGATCTGACCCCGTGTTAAGTAGCTTAAGCACTTGTGTTGCAGACATCAGAATCAACAGTGGTATTACAAATATGATAACACCCAGACCAGGACAAACAGACATGTTCATGCACACAAATGTTTGTCCTGTGCGGGGATCGAACCCGCGACCCCTTTCGTAATAGGCAACATCTTGACCATTGCACCAAGCGGGTCGTCAAAAATAAGCCTACTAGTTTCGCTAAGGGCTAAGCCTAACCGATGACAGATAGTACCTACATTATGTAGTTGCAATACATACTTACGTTTTAGCGTGCATTAAACGCGATACCATGAATAATGTGTAGTAGTACAACCATACATAGATTTAAGAGATATGCCCCAAACCCAGAAACCTGTGACATTATTTTGTTTTGTGTAATGTAAAGCGACATCATTTTAAGCATTATGTAAAGCGACCTTTACTTAACATTACAGGGCCTGTGCCACGGCGGGTCAAAGCACGATTTAAATCTATGCAACCATAACATAATTTCACTGATTCAGAAAATGATTGATTTAACACGAGAAAGGGTTATCTGTAATTGTCACAGTTTCACTTTTCGTAACGAACTAAAGATTCATTGATTTCACAAGTCGATTCGGCCGATGATTCTTTTGACCGTTGATTAAACTTCTTGGTCAAATTGTGATGATTGAAATACCGTTTCGTTTTTTATTAACGTACCTACTTCCGGATAGAAAATCTCGTTTTGTGACAAAGTTTCGATTTCATGCGAACTATAAAATAATAATTTGTTGTTGAGTAAATCTTAATGCGCCATAACAAAGTTCTTTATCAATAACACTTTTAAGTTTTCATTTATACAATCACATTTTAGGGTACTTCCAATTACAGTTACATTCACCTCTTTCATTCTTAAATACGAAGCTTATTATGTGTTTATTCTTTGTGCGGTTGCATCTAATTAAACAATTTGTTTGTTTATTATCATTATTTACATAACAATCGCTCTCTGTACCTATCGTTGAACCCTTTGAATTCACTGATCAGATAAGAGCTATTTTGTTGCTAGGTCCCAAATAGTACGTGTAATGAAATCATGAGCTTTCCAGGAATTCACGGAGTATATTTAACAAAAACTATAGTCTTAAGCCTTTCTCAACAAATGTACTATCTATCAAATAAGTATTTTTCAATTCGAACTAGTAGTTCCTAATTTTCGATGATTTCAAACAAATAAACAAACCCTTCAAGTTTATAACATTCGTATAGTTTATAGTTTCGTTCCTTCCTAGGTGATTCTAGAGTCTGCCTACGTATCTTTATTGCCTACGTTCCTTAGAGAGTCAAAGTTATTAGGAAATATATTTACTTAATTATTCCTATAAGATACACAGTTTATTTCCTTAATTACTATACCTACTCTAAAACTTAAATCTTTTAACCTGCCTGAAATATTTTAACTTACTTATTTCTATATGTTACACAGTTTATTTTATTGATTACTACCTTACTCTAAGGCTCGTATTAATAAATCGCACTCAACCCTTAAATCGAACTTGAGCGCGAACTTGAGGTGCTGTTTTATATGAGAACGACATAACAAGTTCGCACTCAAGATCGATCTCAGGGAGTGCGATTTATTAATACGAGCCTAAAACTTTAACAATCATGATCTTGCATCAAATAACTGCATCATAGCAAAAGTAGTAAAGTGTTGACTTACTAACTGACCACACAAAAAACAACAGGATATGCAATGCACTGACCAGTTTGTTGCAATGCAAGTTAGAAAGCGGTTGTGAAGACGTCAATGAGTCGAGAAAACTGCGTTAACTTGAGTAAAGAACAGGATGCTTGGAAATTGCAGTTCGTTTAATGCAAGTGAATGCGCTTCAGAGAAAAGCATTTGATAACAAAGTCGCTTATTCGCAAGTTCAAGTTTTTCTGTCTGTGTGTATGCTAAAATCTTTAAACTACGCTATCGTTTTTCTTGCGGTTTTTTGATCTGATTGTGTGATTCAAGAGGAAGTATAGTGAGTAGATAATAATAATAAATGCATGTATTATATAGCGGAGCAACACTGATAATTTTAGTTGCATCGTTTTTAAGCAGCGGCGGCGGCGGGTCGCTCGCTAGTAGTATGATATACGAGTATGTCAGAATATATAACAGAAAAGATTAAGATAAACTAATCAGAATCAAATAAAAACGTTGACCCTGATTGTTATGCAAGCTAAACGACTAAAGCTTTAATGCTGGATTAGGTCAATACGCAGTCTTTAGTATTTATTATGAAGTGCTTAAATTAAAAAATAATCATATTCTGAATATGTATATCTATAATAACAAAACTGCTTCTGCGAATACTTTTGCAAATCTGATAATCTGATTACGAAACTTTTTGATAAATACTAAAAAAGTTATTTTTATTAAATATTAATCAACTTGATGTATAACGTCAAACTGAACTGACGTTCATCATACTATTTTGGTACATTACATGATAGGATTTGTTATTTGAAATTATTTATTTGTTAGACCCTTTTTATTATAGTCATGACATCGTTTCCCGAAGACGACAAATGCCCTAAAGTGTGCCATGACATCGGCGCGTTTAAGAAAGCTGCCAAGACCCCTGAAAAGGCTAAAGAGGAACTCAAGGAAGCAGCTGAGGAAGCTAAAACTGCTCCTCCAGTAGCTGCACCAATGCCGCAAGGTCCAGAAGAACCGGACTCTAATAGACCACCACCATCTGGCGAAGAGCACCTGCCAGGATTGAAACCAGGCCAAGACGGCAAAGTTGATTGGACTCCGTTAGGTGGTATGACGGGTACAAGACCTGGTGTCAATAAATATTCCATCAGCAGATACTCTTTAAGCGAGTGGAGGAAGCACAACGAGAGAGTATTGGATCCCGAGATTATCACAGAGTCTAACATCGTGGATTACAATGCGAAGACATCGATGATGTCTGCGTTTGGAAATATTGACAAACAGCAGAGCGAGAACACTAAGAGACTTAAACAGAAGGCTCGGGATATTTTCAGGTGGAAAGTGGAGGTTGAAAAAGCGTGTAAAGCGATTACTGAAGAAGTTGAGTTATTAGAGATCGAAAGACAACGCTTGAAAGGCGCCAGCAGAACCTTAATGTTGCCTGAATCTATCTCAAAAGAATGTCTAGATTTACGTTCTAACAGGTTCCAACCAGATTTAGTCGCAGACCTTGCAGAACAAGAACTTATTAAAGAAATGGAACTGGTAAGTGATGTGAGACAGACCCTCAAGAACACATTGGAAGAAATCGAAAGGCAACTAGCGGTTAACAAAGCTGCAAAACATAGGATAGAGTACGACTGGTGCGACAAAGCGATGGCTTACAATTAGGGCTTGCAAATATTCGACGAAATCAGGTATTCGAATATTCGAATATTTTAAGAAAAATATTCGAATATTCGAATATTATTCGAAATTTTTTTTCAAGCGTCCACCAACCAAACATGGAAATATATAGTCTGGAGGCCATCACAAACGATACTGGCTATGGCAGTATAGCTGTAAACTCAGTCCGAACTGAGTGAGACAGGTTTAAACTTTTACACTTTAAGCCTACGCTTCATACATTTTCTATGGAAAAGTGCATACTTTTTTTTCTCGCGTCTTTCGACCAATCATGAAAAATGAATATATATTTTTTTGAGGTCTTTTAAAAAGCTATTTGATTTGGGAGTATATCTGCAAACTCAGCCCGAACTGAGTAAGACAGGCTAGAAACTTGAACACTATGTACCCTTCGCTTCAATATTTTTTAATAGGAGGCTGTTTCCTTTATTTTCCTGCGGCCATCAACCAAACATGGAAATATATATTCTTAAGAGCCCAGTGAACGATATTTGCACAGGCAGTATGAATGTAAACGCAGTCCTTACTGAGTAAGATAGGTTAGAACTTTTACACAAAAACTGGGCTTTCACTACTTACATTTTTCTAGGGAAGGTGGCGTCTTTATTATTTCGCGTCCATCGACCAAGCAGGGAAAAATATATTTTTAAGATCATCACAAACAATTTTTGCAAAGACAGTTTAGCTATAAACTCAGTCCGAACTGAGACAGGCTCGAACTTTTTTACTGTGGAAATTGGCTTCAACATTTGCTATGGGAGGTGGTGTCCTTTCTTTTTCCACCGGCCAAATCAACCAAACATGGAAATATATTATATTGTTAAGTACATTACAAACGATATTGTAAAAGGTGTATTGCTGCAAACTCAGTCCGACTCCGAACTGATAAACACAGGATAGAACTTTTGCACTCTGACTGAACTTTCGCTTCATACCCTTTTATTAAGTCCTAAACTGTCTCCCTCAATTCAGACAGAGTTTGCAGCTATACCTACTGTCTATGCACATATTGTTTGTAATACATAGTCTCAAAAATATATTTATAAATAAATGATCGTTGGACGCGAAAAACTAAAAACGCCAGGCCACCTTACTGCACGCGACAGGCGCAGTACCAACGGCTTAACGTGACTTCCGAAGCTGGGAGGAGCTCGAGATGAAATTATTAGGTCACCTGCCAGTCGCATCTGCGAACGTTGCATAAGTTTAGCAACCGCAGGCCGAGTGTGCTAACCACAGCGCCATCGATCTTCCCATTAAAAAATATTGAAGCGAGGTTACATTTTGGTCAAGTTTCAACCCTGTCTCACTCAGTTCAGACTGAGTTTGCAGATATACTGTAAAATTAAATAGCGTTTGTAATGACCTCTAAAATATATATTTCCATAGTTGGCCGTTAGACGCGAGAAAAAAAAGATGCCATTTCCCATAGAAAAATGTATGAAGCGTAGGCCTAAAGTGTAAAAGTCTAAACCTGTCAAACTCAGTTTAGACTGAGTTTACAGCTATACTGCCAAAGCAAGTATCGTTTGTGATGCCCTCAAGCATATTTCCATGCTTGGTTGATAGACGCTCAAAAATAAAAATAAAAACACCTCCCCTACAAAAGTCGGCCTTGTCTTTTTATCAGGAAGGGTTGTAAGGAGTAAAATAACATTAAACGAAGACATTATTAATCACGAGATCAATCAAACATTCCTTTTTGATGAAACTTAAGAAGTTAAAGTCGCTAAAGTTTTTGTGCTTAGGGTCATTTAATATCGGTCTAAAATCTCGATAATCTCGATCAAAACTGTCGAGATCTCGATCAATATCACATATAGCGAGAAAAAAGACCGTCGAGATAGAATATCGAAAAACTTGTACCTATTTTTTGAGATTTGAGACTATCGAGATTGCATTTCCTAATTAATCCCAATAGGGCATAAAATATTCGAATATTCGAATAACGCGTCACTTAATATTCGAATAGTAAAATGAGTCGAATATTCGAATTATTCGAATATTCGAATATTCGAATTGCAAGCCCTACTTACAATACTGAAACTATCAATTTAGGTTTGAATACCAAATCAAGTACTATTATGTTCAGGCCTGGGGCTACAAGATTCGGAGACTACACTGCTCCGTTAGAATATTGGGAGTTCTTTTGCAGGGAAAATGTTCAAAACTGTGAGTCGGCTAGGCAGAAATCAGCTGACTTAAGAGGAAGTTTGAACGCAATCCTCGTAAACGGAGGAAGAAAATTGAGGAACCAAGCTGACAGAACTGATATGGCTCTAGCTGAAACCGTGGCAATTACGCAAGAGCTGTGCACAAAGCTAGAAGAAACTCTAAGGAATACTTTACAAAGGATAGCCGATATGGAGGCCCTGATTGATGATTTGAAAGATTCTATCAGGAAAATGGATGCTGCCATGAAGTTAGCTCAAACAAGACTTGATAATAGAAACAACTGGAGACCTCACGGCGAAAGCGTTCGTGATCAACCCCACTTGGGTCTCATAGAAGAAGTGAAAAAGATTCATGAGACAGTTACTTCTCTCTATGGGCAGCTCACTAATGCGGAGAGAGTGAGAAGCGATTTGTTAGAAAAGAGAATAATGCTAGAAAAAGATATAGCTTCGAAAAGGAAAACTTTGAATATTGACAGAGAAAGATGCGGTATGGTGCGGTCTCACTACCCTACCGCTTCTGAATTGGCTGGTCACTAAATATTCATTTTATTCCTTTATTTACCTTTACAGAAACTTGGGAACTAAAATTCAATGTAAATTGGACAACTTCACTAGAAAATTGTGTTTATAAAAACTTTCCACCAATTTGAATGTTGGCTATTGTTTTATTAACGAGTATAACGAGCAAGATTCAAGATTTCCCCTGTATTTTTTCTCAGAAGCTTATAAATCTTATAATGCAATGATTTAACAAATTAGGCCGAATTAAAATGAATTGCCTAAATATTTATTTTAATTTTTGCTTTCGTAAGTCTAGGCTTACTAGTATACATAATGTTATCTTATTAGATGCTAGCCACAATCCTTTCACTCATCTTTAGATTATGTAACATTGAAAAACACAGATGGCATTTAGTTTGTTGGATATAAGCCATCAACCTGTTTGTTTTGCTGTGGTTTACCTTCACTTAAGTCGTTGGGTGTCAGAACCATCAATCTTATGTTACAGAATCCAGTGACCAATATTTGTAGAAGCCTTATGTGTTGATTGATGATATGGCTGACCTGTTTGACTTGATATATCTGTCATTTACACAGAACGGTCTCGAGATATCGATAATCTCTATCTGGAGTAATCAAGATTGACATTTTAATCGGTTTTTACTATAAAATATACCCCTGGTATAAGCGTCAGCCCGTTTCTAATGTAAATACGCTGACTATATTCGAATTAGACATTCTGGTCTTACATAAACTAGTGAATTATTTAAGCACTTCTGTTATGATGAGCATACCTAAACGTAGAGACACCAAATAAACAATTTTACTTGATTACCCAAAACATACACAATTAATTTTCAATACAATACATAGTAAGTGCTTACCCCGTTTGAAATTAGGACCCATTAGGACCCTTTGCTACTTCTGGGTCACTCACTATTAAATACTTATTTTAAGAAGTCAATAATATCACACAGGAGTCTCAGAATAATATTTCACAAGACCGAGGTCACTTTTTGTCTCGAATCCAACAAGGAGAAACCGTATAATGCGGTTATGAAGTATGAACACTTCCTGGGAACAGCGCGCATAATATTTCCTCCTTACATTAGCCATCTTAATGTGCACTTGTTGCACCTAAAAACTGTAAACATAAGCTTGCACCCGGAATAGACGTATAATAGGAACCGAGTGTTCTTGCAAAAAATGTTAAAATTGTTCGCGATGAAACAATAAGTTCATTTGCTAGGTCTCACGGTATAAATGCTGTTAGTTGGAGGGTTACAGTGACCTTTGGTACACAATGTACTTATTCTCCCATGGCATCGCTTGGAGATAGAGTCGGTTGCTCAACATTCGCAAGCACAGGCCGCTTGTAAGAAATATCAAGTGGCTTCGATTCTGTTGGGAATGGCGCTGAGGTCGCAGTATTCACAATGGGGTAGAATTAAACGGGTTTTGTATTTTGATTGTTATCTGTACCCACACTTGTTATACATCTATCTATCTGTATGTCTGATACTGATCAACTAAAGTAGCTCTACATTTTTGAGACTCTATAAAACACAATTAGATGTTTTATCAGATCACATCTTTTAATGCCTAAGTATAGAAAAACCTTTTTGGTTATAGGTAGATTAAAATTGAAAAAAAAGGAATAGTATTTTTTGTGACGTACATATTATGTCATTTCAGTTAGCCCGTGACATTATGTCTGAAGGGCTTATAATTTTAATTTTAAGTTATTTTTACTTTACTATTCTTTCATAATTTTATAACATATTTATCTAAATTCCTGTAAAAATGGCGCAAGACCCAGCTATGGCGACATGTCCTCACATTTGTCCCAAGACGGTCAAACCAGCGTCGGAGGAGAAGACGTACCTGGAAGCAGGAGCTGCCAGGGGTCCAGAGAACCCTCATGCATCCCCATATGTGCCAGGACTCATCAGACCTCCAGAACCAGTGGTATACCCCCCTGGGGCTCCACCCAGGTACCTCCCACAACCAACGGACAGTACAAGTGGTGATATCCTCGGAATGGGACCCATTGGACCATGGGCTGCCGGCCACGTCGACTGGACTCCTCAAGCCGGCATGACAGGTGTCAGACCCGTCGTCGATAAATATTCCATCACCAGATACTCCACTGGAGAATGGAGAAAGCACAACGAGTATATGCTGACGCCGCGAGCAACAGATAAAGCTAAAGCTATAGCAACTAAATCCAAGAAAGATATGGAAGACGCTTTCAAGGCTATGGATGATAAAAGAAAAGGGTCAGATAAAAAGTTGGGCGAGAGAGTTAAAGAGCTGGCGCAATGGAAGAAGAATGTAGAGGTTGCTCTCGACGCCATGACGAAGGAGATTAGCACTCTTGACGAAGAGAGATCCAGACTGAAAGGTGCCTGCAGAATTTTAAACTTACCAGAGGCGATATCCCGCGAATGTCTAGAACTACGCACTCACCGTTACGAACCCGACTTAGTTAGAGATGATGCTGAACAAGAACTGATAAAAGAAGTCGCTATCGTTGGTGAGATCCGAAGAGTCTTCAATAAAACTCTTCGTGATGTCGAGACGCAAATGGAAATGAATAAAAGTGCAAAAGTCAGCTTAGAGATGGATTGGAGTGATAAGATGGTGAGTTTGAAGTTGGATAGGAAGAACTTGTCATTGACTCCGGATTCTAGCATAATCTTGAATCATCCAGGTGTAGCCAGGTGGCCAGAAAATGCGTCAACTTTAGACTACTGGGATCACTATTGTAGAGAGAGTATAAGAAACTGCGAAGAGGTAAGGCTGAAGTCCGTTGCTTTACGGGAACATCTGTTGTCAACTATATTGCTTGGAGGGCAAGATATGAAATTGCAGGCGGAGAGGACAAACGCTGCATTAGCAGAGTCTGTAGCTGCTACTGAAGCTCTTTGCAATAAGTTGGAGGACACTCTCAAAGACAACTTACAAACCATTGCTAACGTTGAGGATCTGATAGAAAATCTGATGGAATCTCTGAGAAGAAGCAAGAATTCTTCCAAATTGGTGATGACGAGACTGCATGGACGGAATTACGAGAGGCCAGGGGTAGAAAACTGCAGGGATGACGCTCAATACAGCTTGATAGGTGAAGCTAAGTTCATCAAAGAAACGTGCGAGTCTCTAGCAGATAAGTTGCGTGAAGCAGAGGCCGTGAGATCTGAACTGATGAAGTATCGAGGCGACTTGGAGAAGGAGATAGCGTGCAAGAGGAAGAGCCTGAATATAGACAAGGACAGATGCGCGAGAGTGCGGGCTCATATGCCTAAGCCTGAAGAGTTTTCTGGTGGCTAATGTCAATAAATTGTGTGTTGTATTTCGTATCTTTAACTTATTTACATTTTTCTTCAATAGTACCATCTTTTTAACGCCCTACTGTAGGGCAAAGGCCTCCATCATTTGAAATCATGTTTTCGATACAAAGATGGGTTTTGGTGTAATCCCCACGCTTGCGAAATAAGGGTTTGGTGATCACATACCTACCCGGGCTATGATCGGAAAAACCGATACAAATCTTGAATGGAATCGAACCCAAGACCTCGATATCACTGCCTGGTACTTAAACCACTAGACATAGTGTAAAATAAATATCTTGTAGGAAGTTTTAACTAACAAAACTTAATTTATCGATATAATCTTAAGTCACATTCAGATAATATTGGCACTAATGCGAACAATGTCATATTTTTGAAAGTGTAAGACAGACATAAGTAAATTATTATGCGAAGTTACTCAACCGTATTACATAAAGTAAGCCTCTCACACTTCGTACTCTTTAGATTTTTTAAATGCGTCTATTTCTCTTGTTATCGGATTGAATCTTATTGTTTGTCTATTTCTTATTGGGTCATTGCGGCCCACATTTGTGTGAAAGTTATGTAACTGACTGACTGACTGGCTAAGTGGATAACGCCGGCGATTTTATCGTGACGAATAGTATCTTATTATATGCAAAGGTGCGAAGCATAGATAGATATGACCCCTAAGCAATCTTACATAAACTTATCGTAGTGCTTCCGTTATTTTTCGTTTTCTATATCAAGATTTTTTTTGCTATAACTAGACAAAACAGACACAAATTCTGATTTGATTAATCGAAACGCACCAACCAAAATGAAATACGCATCAAAATGCGTTAACATAAAATTTTAACTGTAGGAAGGAAATAAAATTATTTGTAAGTGCAGGAACACTTAAGGCTGAAATTACGCGACCGGAGTTCGGCGGCAAAGCATTTTCTATACATACGCGACGTAATTTCATCATAATGTGTCATCTCCCAATTAAAGTAAGCCAATAATAGCAAAAAAACTTAGGTATGTATTCCTCATCATCATCCTAGCTATTATCCCGGTCGCATCCTCGGCCATTGCCTCGGAGTCCAGGGTCCGCCTCACTTTTGAACCGACTTCTAAATATATATTTTTTTATATTCACCGAGACTTATGTATTCTATCAGTCAGTACTTTTTTTTTTTATCGTTAACAACCAATATTATAGCTCGGCCTCAGCATATGTAACTTATTTGTCTTTTCGATTTTTGTTGTCGTCTCCAGCGATCTAGGGTGGATTGCGGTTACTTCTGCTTTGGCTCGCTTGTAAGTCTTCCTTCCCATCAAAAACATATATTGTGGTTCTTAGATAAGACGGAAGGAAATGTAAAAGGTTCACTAAATTTAAATAAGTTTGTTAGTCTATCTATCTATACTTATAATAAATCTGTAGAGAGGTCAATTCTGTACATGAAATATATTTTCAAAATAACTATCAGGGGGTGATTAGTGATCGATACTGATGCCAAAAATGCAATCAGTAAAATTTTTGTCTGTCTGTCTGTCTGTCTGTCTGTCTGTCTGTCTGTCTGTCTGTCTGTCTGTATGTTCCTTATAGAAACAAAAACTACTCGACGGATTTTGACGAAACTTGGTATAATATTTCTTTATACTCCTGGGCATATTATAGGATACTTTTCATCACGCTACAATCAATAGGAGCAGAGTAGTGAAGGAAAATGTTGGGAAAACGGGAGAAATTCCTCCATTTTTAAAGCTTCTGTCGCGTGTGCAGCCTTAATGGTTAAAGTTACAAAGAAATCATGTAAGACGGAAATATTTTAAATAAAATTGCCTAAAAAATATCGCTTGACAGCATATATCTATCTTTTACGGTTTACTCACAATAACCCGTGTAACTGATCCAGATAGGTTTGAATGCGCTAATCTCAGGGACTACTGGTAGGCTAGCCAAGGAGCCACTTCGAACTCGCCATACGCTTTCGTCGCGACTTATAATATGTATTGCCACCCCATACACGAACTGCATATTTATGTGAGCGGGATGGAGATATAAGTCGCTACGAAAGCAGATAGCGAATTCGTCAAAGTGGCTAGCCTATCAGGTTCGAATTGACAAAATCTTTTGAGTTGGATAGTCCACTTACCGTTTGTCAAGGAAGGCTTTAAGCTATCTATAGTTACACTGTGTTCGGAAACCGAAACCCACGCGGACGGAGTCGCTGGCGGCCGCTAGTACTTAATATTATAAAGAGGAAAGCTTTGTTCGTTTGGTTGTTATGAATAGGCACAAAAACTACTGGACCGATTATGGACCGGTTTTAAAAATTCTTTCATCATTCAAAAACTACAGTAGCCCCGATTAAGATATACAAGACTTAGTAAGCTTTCCAAAAAATATGTGTTTTAATGTCATATTTAGTGCCCGAGCGAAGCCGGGACGAGTGGCTAGTACTTAGACAATATTTAAACATGTGACATGACAGCAATGTACTTTACAAGGCGTAATACATCACATAATGTTTCCTAAGCACTTTTATGGTAGAGTCAGGTACAAATGCAATATGTGGCTTACGTGACTCTGTCTGTAATGCAGGTACTATCAAATTGCACTTAACAGACAAACCATGTAGGTAAAGACATACATACATACCGACCCATAAGTTGAATTATAATCTGACTAGCGGCCGCCCGCGACTCCGTCCGCGTGGATTTCTTTTTTTCGAAATAAAAAGTAGCCTATGTTCTGTCTCAGGGTCTAACTAAAGATTGTCTGTACCAAATTTCATCAAAATCGGTTGCGAGGTTTAAGCGGGAAAGCGTAACAGACAGACAGACAGACAGACAGAGTTACTTTCGCATTTATAATATTAGTTGGGATTACTAGTTTATATTTTTAGCGGTTTCTAGCGGTTTTAGCAGTTACAGTTAGATTTCTTCTTATTTTGGGGACCTGGATTCAATTGAGTAGGTATTAATTTGAATTCCGATATGTCTAAAATTTATGACTACTTAATTTTTCAACAATTGATATGCGTGTTAATTAAACATTGTATAGCTTTTGCTATTACTTGATATCACAAATAAGCCCCCTCTTTCCCAAACCGCTAACTAACAACTACAAAGTACATAATTATCCACTTCATAAATTAAACTCATGAACGAACTTGTTGATAAATCGCTTTTAAGTAACATAGCAGACATAATTATGTATTTGTTGCCTTTTCGGTCCATTTGCTTTTACCAGTTAATTTATGCATTCGTTGACGTATATTGTTCACTGATCATTAATTTAAGTAAATATGCAACCTAGGCATTCATAAAAAATTGGCCAAGTGCGAGTCGGACTCCCGCACTGAGGGTTCCGTCCAAATTCTATTTTTGACGTATTAAAAAAACTACCGAATAGATTTCATTCGAACCAATTTTCGTTGGTAGTTTTTATGGTAATGTACATAATATAATTATTTCAATTTTATCATCCTCTTATTTTAGAAGTTAGAGGGGGGGGGACACACTTTTTTCCACTTTGGAAGGGTCTGTCACGCAAAGTATTCACTTTAGAAAAAAGTGATATTAGAAACCTTAATATAATTTTTAAAGACCTATCCATAGATACCCCACACGTATATGTTCAATGAAAAAAAATATTTCGAGTTTCAGTTCTGACTATGGGGACCCCCCACAATTTTTATTTTTTTTCTATTTTCGTGTAAAAACCTTGTTGCGGTTCACAGAATACATCCACTCACTAAGTTTCAACAGTATAGTACTTATAGTTTCGGAAAAAAGTGGCTGTGACAGTCTGGCGGACAGACAGACATACAGACAGACAGACAGACAGACAGACATGACGAATCTATAAGGGTTCCGTTTTTTTGCCATTTTGGCTACGGAACCCTAAAAACTAAGTCTAAAAACTAGGTGAAATTAGTTGATAAGACTTTAAGCAAGAAACACATTAGGACGAAAAAACGCATTGTACTTTTTAGATGACTGATGATGACACACCATGAAGAAATTACGTCATGTTTGTAAGATAAAGCATTGGTTTTTCCAGGCTGGAGTGTTTCTACACTAAAGTTTATAGGTTCGTTGGGATATCATTTCACTGATACATAACTGCTATTTTCGGTAACACAAATCCCATATATAGGTATGACTGCTTTCTGAATATCTACCTCAGAGCATATGCTCTTTATATCCAAAGAGGTAAAAATAATCAACATAAAAACTTTGCAAGAGAGACTGAAGTATTTGCCAGCGTCAATTAAGACACATTTTAATGAGTCTAAAGTTATTTCTATTGTAAATAGTTGCGTAAGTGCCTTTGTACACCTTAATGTTTATCTCACGAATGACTTTCTTTATATTCTCGGTAATGGTGGAAATCTACTATGAGCTAAAGCATATCATGCTATTCTAAATTACCTCGGTTTAACGAGTGTAATGTACAATTGTATACAATGTAATGGGAAAGTCTGCACGTTTGTTTACGGAAATTGCGAGCGTGAAAAGGTTAATGTTAGCTTAAATAATATCTAATAATTTTGTCATTACGAGTATACCCACATGTGTTATCGGAATACCTACCTTATAAATATTTTTAATTAAAGTTTTGAAGTTAAACATTTGTAAGATTTTGTTATGATTGTAACTCTGAAGTATTTTTTTTTCTTGAAACTATGTTATAAATATTTTAAGACTTCAGTCATATGGCACACCGTCTTATATTCTAGTGCCAAATTAAGAAAATCTCGTTTAATAAAGTGCATACACTGAATTGCCCAACCAAACCAAAAACGGTCAAATATGATTGTAAGTTCAGGACAATTTTCAATAATTTCTTCTCTAATGAAATATATATACTTTAGGGTAAAATAACATTAGACGTGCAAAAGAAGTTTAGTGTAAATCAAGTTGCAAAATAAAATCTTTTACTTTGACTTTACGACTCAGGAGGCCTTGGTGGATATGACCGCGATTACTTAGGTACTCTTGTAAAGTAAAAGCCGCTCAAAACTGGTCCAATTGAAAGAAGTGAAACGCTGGGAAAATTATGATTAATTTGAACTTCAATTAGACAACCTTGAGACCGGTTTTCATCAGTAAAACAGCAATTTTACACGATCAAATCCAAAGTAATAGAAGTAGGTTTGCGATGAAAGTGGTCTGCCTCTCCAAGGCTTATCCCTATATTAAAAATGCGAAAGTGACCCCATCTGTCTGTTCCCACTTTTAAACCTGTCAACCAATTTGAATGAAATTTGGCACAGAGAATCTTTAGACCCTAAGAAAGCACCTAGGCTACCTTTTATTGCGAAAAATCCACGAGGACGAAGTCGCGGGCGGCCTAGTTAGATACAAGATTCCAAATTGGAAAAAAAGAAATAAGGTTGAATTTACCGCTGCCCGTCCCTCACAATGTCCCTTAGTCGCTTCTTACGACATCCATGGAAAGCAATGGTAATTCTATGGTACCTATATATCCAGACCTCACCACAAATCAAAGCTTTCAGCCATTCTACCGACTTCTCTCATGTTACGCAGTCATTTCCCCATTACGTATCCGTATTCATCTGTGTCTAAGAGCAAAAAAAACAAAACAAATACTTTTTGCAATACGAGAGAGCCATTATAACCACAATTTCAGGTAACAACCACTTGTGAAGAAACTGAGTTCCGAGAGAAAATAACCACTACTTTTCTCAATTAACTTTTAATAGTTCGCGGGGAGTAAGGGGAGAACGGAACCACCATCTAATCCGACCCAATTGTCAACCTCACCTGCACGCGCTTAGGCGGCGACATCCAAGCGGATATCGGGTGCTCCCTGCTAGACAACAAACGAGGCTCTGGCGACCGAGCCGATGGCGGTATAACCATCTCCCGATCAGGACACTGGTCGGATGAGGCTACAGCAGCCTTGAGGTACAAATTGCCTCTAAAAAGTCTGGTGCAGAAGGCAAGGGGAAACCACTGCACTATTTTTCCCACGAAAGTCATCATGGAAGCACCCAATAATTTGAAGTGGCCATGCGATCCGCTTAGCAACCGGCGCCGTTCTGTGTCCGGGACAGACGGTGGGAAGTATGTTACCGGCCGTGCGGATGTAGGAAACCAGGCAACGCACGGAAACTTGACTACTGGAAACTCTTTTAAGTTGCGACAAATCCAGACGATAGGCACATGGAATATACGTGGCTTATTACAGCGAGGAAAACTAACAATCCTCCAAAAAGAGATCACTAGATGTCAGGTGAATATTTGTGGCCTCAGTGAGACACACTGGAGAGGCAATGGACACTTCCTCACCGATACACATGCCATTTACTTCTCGGGTAGCGACAACAGCAGCCGAAACGGAGTCGCTTTTCTTCTTCCGAAACGCCTCAGAACTTGCGTGATGGGGTATGAGCCTATTAGCGATCGCATCATGAGTATTAAGCTGAAAGCGACGCCAACAAACATCAATATCATCCAGGTGTATGCCCCCACCAGCACTGCAAGTGATGAAGACCTGGAAAGCTTCTACTCAGAACTGGAAACCACCATACTAAAGACTCCTAACAGGGAACTTCTTATAATCTTGGGTGACCTTAATGCGAAGGTTGGATCGGACTCCCATTTAATTAGCCAAAATGTTGGAAAGTATGGCCTAGGACAGCGCAATGAAAGAGGTGAACGTTTGTTGCAGTTTGCCTCAGATAATAATCTGATAATAACAAACACCTGTTTTCAGAAACACCCTAGGAGACTCTACACCTGGACATCACCTGACGGGAACCACCGCAATCAAATCGATTATATTCTGGTGAGGTCAAGGTGGAAAACCTCAATAAGGAACTGCCATACTTTGCCTGGAGCCGACTGCGGGTCCGACCATCAACTTCTTATCTCTAGGATGCAGATAAAATTGAGAGCAGCCAGGAAGCTTGAGAAGCAAAGAAGGATTGATGTGGCGGATACCGCTCATTTTCTGAGAGCCCTTGAGCAAAATTGGTCTACGTGGTCAGCTACTGATTTAAATGTAGAAACATCGGAACAGCTTTGGGAACGAGCCAAAGGAGTTATCAAGAGCGCCGCTAAGGAGTCTGAGCCAACGATAAAAGCACGCAAGCGACAGCACTGGATGAGCGAAGCGACCTTTGCACTTGTCGAGGAAAGGCGGCGAATTAAAGCTGAAGGAGCAAATGTGAGAGCCTTGAATGAACTTTCTGCTAAGATACAAGCAGCATGTAGGCGAGATCTTAATACGAAACTTCGAAATATATGTGCGGAAGTCGAAGTCCACGCCGATAAATATGAAACCAGGGATCTCCATCAGAAAATCCGCTCTATCACAAAGCCGTTCACATCCAGGACATGGGCGATTGAGAATGCTCATGGCGAAACGGTCACCGAAATAGATAACATCTCTGAGACTTGGAAAGAATATTGCCAGTCGCTGTTTCGTGACCCTCAGTCTCAGAGCTTCGTCTCCACTGAGCCCGCGGAGGAAGAGTTTGAGCCTAACATACTGAAGGAGGAAGTAAGAGCAGCAATCAGGCACCTCAAGAAAAACAAGGCTACAGGAAGTGACTCCATTCCTATTGAAACAATTAAGGCATTGGGAGAGTATGGCGTCCAGATCTTCCAACCTCTCTGTAATAAAATCTGGCAAACAGGAACGTGGCCAAAGGAATGGGCTCATACTGTCTTTATTCCGCTGCACAAAAAGGGCTCTACAAAGATGTGTAGTAATTACCGTCTTATTGCTCTAATATCACACGCCAGCAAAATTTTACTACACATACTGAACGAGCGTCTCAAGAGCTTTCTGTCCAAAGAGATAGCGCCGGAACAAGCTGGCTTTGTAAAAGGCAGAGGCACCCGCGAGCAGATTCTGACGGTACGCCAAATAATCGAAAAGGCTCGGGAATTCAACAAGCCGACTTATATTTGCTTTGTGGACTTCTCAAAAGCGTTCGATTCCGTGAGATGGCCAATGCTTTGGAAGACACTTCTGGAAATGGGTACACCAAAACATCTTGTACACCTTCTTCGTAGATTATATGAAGATGGATCAGCATCGGTGAGAACGGATGGCGTCTTGTCGAGTCATTTCCATCCTAGTGCAGGAGTTAGGCAGGGATGTATAGTTTCACCACTCCTGTTTAACATATACACGGAGCTTATTATGAGAATATCCCTTGAAAACTGGACCGACGGAGTTGCAATCGGAGGCCTTAAGATCTCTAACCTCCGTTACGCGGATGATACCACCTTATTCGCGACTAGTGCTAGTCATATGGAGGATCTACTGTGCAGAATGGAGAGGGTCAGCCTGGAATATGGTCTAAAGATCAACCGCAACAAGACCAAGATGATGATTGTCGATCGTGCCAACAACAATTCGCCCGAGGTCTCACAAATAGCGAATTGTGACGTCGTACAGTCATATATCTACCTAGGAGCTTTAATCTCCAACAACGGAGGATGTGTAGACGAGATCAAGCGTCGTATGGCTATCTCTAGAAGCGCCATGGATAAATTACGAAAAATATGGCGGAATCGTAACATTACAAAAGCGACGAAAATCCGACTCGTCAGAGCGCTTATATTCCCCATATTTCTCTACGCCGCTGAGACGTGGACCCTACGGGAAAGTGAGAGAAAGAGGGTAGATGCCCTGGAAATGTGGTGCTGGCGAAGAATGCTTGGGGTATCGTGGACCGAACACCGCACCAACGTCTCCATACTCCAAGAACTCGGCATCAGGCAGCGTCTATCCTCCATCGTCCAGGCTCGCATTCTCACATTCTTTGGGCACGTTTCTAGACGTGGAGACGTATCCATAGAGCGACTGGTGGTGCAGGGTAGGGTGGAGGGTACCAGAGCGCGAGGAAGGTCGCCCATGAGGTGGACAGACCAAATTAAGGCGGCAATGAAGGGCCCGTTGCACGAGTGCGCAAGACGAGCAGCCGCCAGGGAGGAGTGGAGGCGAGCCGTCAAACGTGTCACAAAGGGGGACTCACAATGATGACCACGACCGCTCTGTCAAGAGTGTCACGATTGAGAAGAGAGTTCGCCCGATGTGGATGCTTTCTTTGAGCACACTTGCTTTAAAAACAAATGTTCTTTATTCATGTTGGCTTCAGAGATGCGTGAGTTTTAAGGAATTATAAAGATTCTACCGCCAGCTTCGGAGGGCAGTTATGTTTTAAGAATGATCAGTAAAAAAAATCGATGCCTATAAATCATTTCTTTTTCGGCTATTACTGTATAATACAGCAATTTCGTACTCGTCAAAGAAAATGGCTGCATGATTTTATTTTAGTGGGAGTCATAGAGAAAAATAACCTTTTGACTGAAAACATAACAAACAGAAAAAAACGATTCTTCTCGTAGTTACCTTGCGAGAACAGCAGACCCCTTTGCCAAGCGACGCAAATTGAAGGCCAGATCATCCGGAGCCAAATATGACAATATTGTCGATGGAGTCTTAACGAATCATCTGTGATCCAGAAATTGGCTTCTGGAGCAATATGAAAGCGCACTCAGTGATGCAGTAGCCGTGGTCGAAATCGATCAAGAGCGTCATCATTAATGTTCCAATTCCCTTAATTTCATATTTTCTCGTATCGAGTATATACATTGGCCTTCATTCGTGTAACGGGGTTGATCACAACACAAGTAATCTTGTTGAGCTTACTATGTTAATGCTATCAACTATAAACTTAATCACACTATAGCCTATTTACAGTTAGACTTATAAAGACTAAGAGACTAACCTTTAGGTATTTCATTAGATACGACTTTTGCTCACTTTGCTCATGCGACTTAATTTTCGTTTTCTGTAATAACTTACTTAATGCATCTGCATCCAGATACTTATTGTCATTCTAGTTGTTTTTGCAATTTTATATTGCAAGAATAAAACCTACCAAAATATTTTTAAAATATACAGCTGACCCATGCTTTGTCGAAATCACAGAGAAAACCTCGTATTTAGCCGAAATGTTTAACTTCTAAACCTGAATCTGAACATTTTCAATTTACGCTAGCTCCAAACCTTTAATATTAAAAACGTTTTTC
Organism: Nomophila noctuella; assembly: GCA_958496325.1. Lineage (NCBI taxonomy): Eukaryota > Metazoa > Arthropoda > Insecta > Lepidoptera > Crambidae > Nomophila > Nomophila noctuella. Next base: position 2,281,798 of record OY292504.1, read on the forward strand.
CCACAAAGTTCGCTAGAGCGTGTCTGATATAAGCTCAGTGGCGGCCATTGCTTTATTACAACAATTTCGCAACGGCACGGTAATTAGCAGAGCATTATGACCGTTAATAAGTCATATCAAGTCATCTAGCTGCGGTTAAAGCATAATGTGTTATATATTGCTTAATGAACGAACGGTTTTGATTGAAGATGAGTCGATACTTTAAGATCTTCGTTTAATATGTTTATAATTGGTACAATTTGCACGCCTTAATAGGCACGGTAGCTCTAATAAGTCAACTGGTAATGTCCATTATAACCTGTCTTCCACATTAAAGATATTGATTTTAATAATAAGGTTTTTGATTTGTCCACAAATTGAATGATGTGCAATAAAGAGTAGGTCCTATCTAAAACTTTTGTCTTTTATGCAATTATTGCATAGTTGTAGAGACTTGACGGTTGTCAACTTGTCACTGTTCAGAAGATGTTGCCCAATCTTTATTATATCATCAAAGATTTTATAACTATTATCTTAGCAATCTCATCTTACGATACGATACGATAAATCCATCTGAAAATAAATGAAAGGAAATTGTTTTGTTATATTTGATTATGAAAGTTGGATAGATCAAATACTAGCGTAAAAAATATTCAAACCATGAAGATAACTTTTTTGAATGTTATTGGGGCTTAATATAATACAAAAGATTCCCAAGCACTAAAATTTGCATTACAGGTTGATGCACATAAGTATTCAATCATGGAGTCATGTCATCTTGAAAAATGCAATCAATGCAAACGAACAAACTTCTTGGGAATAAATGTTTGTAAACACCTCTGCTCCAAATATTTATTGTGCAACAAAGGATGTCATATTGTTTTTTTTGCACAGTACTGGCTGATGCAGTGAATTTAAATGCAGTCTTAAAATGTCTAAGGTAACATAGAAGGACCTTTGCAAGCAATTCGATGTTTGTTACAAGGTTTTTGTTGATGCAGTAGGCGTAAATGTCAATGCCTAAAGGTTTTCTTTTTGCCATCTACACGGTAGCTTCAGATATAGGTAGGTAAGCAAAGGAACTGCTTGGATACCACGGAAAAAATCGAAATCCCTGTACAATTTTAATGCCTAATTTTGTCTCAATTTCTTGAATTTCCATACATCTTAAATGGAAGTACATTCGGACAAGTATAGACGTTCTTCAAGAAAGCGTAATTCTGCAAGATCTGTTGACTCGTTTGCGTTTACGGTTATTTTCGCTGCTTTTTACTGATCCGGAATTTTTCCGCTTGTCATCACTTAATTTCTCGAGTTTGACACACCGTGATACGTTACTTGCTCGCTACACATGAACTGAATTTCTAATAACTAATCTAAGATTCAAATGGTCTTTGAAATATGCAAATCTTCGGACGCACGCTATTCACATAGCACCGTTTAGCTCCCCATCATCATCAAGCTGAATTTAGTGATTATCTTCACAACCAGCTTGGAAAAGTTTAAAAGGGCTTCTCTTGACTTCTGAATTTTCTAGTACTAAAAACTAAAGTGATCCCATAGAGTCTTTTGACTCTTACGTGAAATAGAATCGATTTGCATGAAAACGCCTATATCAGTATTGTTTTCCTAACTGTAACTTTTTTCAAAAATCAGTGAGTACAGTTCAAATATCTCAAGAAGTTATTGATGGTTGTCTAACAATGTTTTAATTGTAACGGTTAATGTACCTGCCATCTCAATATTCCACCTGCACGCTATATAATAAATTTTCTTGTAGACATATACTTGTGATAGGTATATAAGTTATTTATCTACCCAGGTACCTGTGGTCACTGAAACGTAAACTCTCAGTTTCCCTTCATTGGCCCAGATACAGTGAAAATCGAATTATTAAGGCTTTCATCGGACCGTGGAAGATCAGCATCCGACTTTCTCGTTGGCGGCTTAAGTTTCGAAGCTGATCGATTCTGCTCAGTCATAAGGGAAATTATGAAACAGATACCTAGAAGTAATTTATTCCGTGAAATGGGTTATATAATAAACATTCTTCTGCACGCACTTTGTGGCTAGCAAAATAAAAGTGAAAGAAATATAATGTCTCGAGTATCATGACGCTTACTTTGATCTTACCAGTTTGCGGTTTGCTATAATATGTACATATGTTTATCTCAAATAATTTCTCAATTCGAACCAGTAGTTACTGTTCCGAGATCAGCGTGTTCAAACAAACAAACAAACAAGCAAACAAAAATCAAATACTGTGATGATGGTATTTAATTTCTCTTTAACAAATTAATTCATGTCGTTTATCAAGCTGTCTAAATCTAGATCGGCTTCGCAACAAGAAGACAGATGTCTTATTAAAAATGTGCTAGGTCATCTAAATTGTGTTTATGATATTGCAACAGATGAAATGAATGTCTGTTACATCATATTTGATGTTGCAATCATACGGTCATTTGAATAAGTCCTAATTATGCCTAATTTTAATATTATAGTTCCTAGCATGTCTAAAATATTATGCATAATTTGATGCTACCACGATACGGCACATTTGAAATTGTGCTATTAACATACTATGCTAGAAATATGTTTGTTTTCAAGATACAGTATTATATTGCTTAGTTAAACAAATTCTTTGGTCAGGTCAGTGCTCGTTTGAAGATATGAAGCTTTCTTTGAACTGAATGTATCAAGTGAAGCAATCCTCACTCATCACATTCCTTATCTTCTTGGGGATAGGATATAACGAACAAAACATAATCATGTAATATGCGTATTATTGCTGAGTGCAACACAATTTTTATGCATTTCCTGCTCTTTATGTTTTAATCAATTTATTATTAAAATAATTACTATTTCATCACTCAAACAGAGGAGTTCCACGAGAGTTTTATTGGAAAAACAGCTATACAAATCTAAACTAATATATAAAGCTGAAGAGTTTGTTTGTTTGTTTGTTTGTTTGTTTGTTTGTTTGAACGCGCTAATCCCAGGAACTACTGGACCGATTTGAAAAATTCTTTTTGTGTTAGATAGTCCATTTGACGAGGAAGGTTTTAGGATATTGGAAATAGAAATCTACGCGGACGGAGTCGCGGGCGGCCGCTAGTCATATATATAATCCGTTATTACTAGTATTATTGAATGAGTTTCTTTGATGATGGTATTTAAATATTCTTGATGGGAAATAACACCATTCTTTCTTGTTACAGCGGTGTGCATGGTGGCCGGAGTGGCTGTCTACCCCGCGGCCTGGTCGGAGACGGCCGTGCAGGAGACCTGTGGACCTATAGCTGACCAGTATAATATTGGTGAGGATTTTTACATATGGGATATGGGAATATCTTACTTAATACCTAGGTATTTAAGACTAGATTCTATTTCATTATCACCGTCAAACAGCCAGTCTCAGTCCACTGCCGGACGTAGGCCACCCACATAATAATATGAGAGATATCTTACTATCGTTCAATAACATATCTCTCACCTGAAGGTGGCCACTCCATATTTTTAAACGGTTTATTTAGCTCGTTCTCTATCAGATCAGTATAAATATGCGAGGTACGTATAATAATTCTGTATTTAGAAAACATATTGACGATTTATTAGTGCATCTCAGAAGCCTACACGAATGAATAATATTTTCATTATCCCTTTATTAAAAGTGGTGAAATCGACCTTAGTGCATGTTTTACTCTTGCGCTGTCTTTACTTTATTTTGCATTTACGCTTTACCGCCTGAATATTTTATTCCTTTGCTGCCTCATCACTTACCTTGATCATCACATACCTTGCATACGTCTTACTTTTTCACAATCCATAGGTACTTTATTACTCACTTCCCGTATCTTCTGTACATTCCAGGTCACTGCCACGTCCGCTGGGCCTACATCCTAGCAGTGATAGGATGCCTGGACGGCGCAGTGCTCGCCGCTCTCGCCTTCATCCTGGCCACGAGGCACGTCAGGCTGCAGCCGGACACGGGGTACCCCCCACCGTCGCTTTACAAAGGTAAATAGATTCAGTCGTAATCATTATACTAGCGCTTATTCTGGTTGCATCCTCGGCCATTGCCTTGGAGCCCGGGATACGCTGCGACTATGACCATAGTAGTAGAATTGACGAGCCTAGTTTATAGGTTGGGAGAGAAATGAATAGGTACCTCGAGTGCTGTAATAAGACTGAATATATTTGGAGTAATGATGAGCTTAAATACTATGGCTACAAACATACTACAAGATTGCATTTTTCTAAAATCCAAGACGGCATTTCGTCAATACTTTTTGGAGATTCGAATCTCCAAAACTATTGACTTTGGAGTTTGTAGTCTGGAGCAGACTTTTAGGGCTTAAAAATCATGTCAGAAATACATAATTACAAATGATGAAGCGACGCGGCCATCTTGGGCTGAAAATTGGAATATTACCCCTATTTATTAACTCAAACGAAATATAATTTAATGTTATTGAATTGTGTGAAATATAAGCTACAGTCTTGACGCATTCTACCCGCTCCTCATCATTGGGCCCAAAATCTGCCTTCTGGGTGTTTTGAATACAACGGTTCTTCTCTGATCAAGCGCGGTTACTTATCAGATGGGTGACCGCCTGAGAGCTAATAAACAATACGCATTACCATAACAATACGAAGCCAGTGGTCCACAGTTACATCGCAATTACAGTCTGCCAATCATAATTTCACTTTTACAAAAGCCCAATTCACGGAAAGTGGTTCCAAATGGCACAATGAATGCGCTTGTGATCACTTTTGCTGCTCGCGCCCCGTGTCATACTCATGTACCCTAGTGGCAGGGCTGGCTATAAATAAATGGTATGCGGCTATATTGTTAAAGCTTTTTTATCAGGGTTTGAAGGGGTACCTTTGAACAAATCGGTTGGAAATGGGCATCACAAATGTATTTATCGTCCACCATTCTACGGTCACCTCACAACAAGACACCTGCCTAGTGCCCGCACCTGCCAAAAGAGGGGTAAACTGATGACTGTGACAATGTTCTACCCAAAGTCATTTGGGGAAGACTTTTTAGCACTGGACTACAACAAAAGGGTATTTGACTGCATACGAAATAAATTAAAACATTCTAACATTAAAGACGAAATCAAAAATTAATCAATTTTTTTTTCGCCTAGGACTCCTCTTGTACTTATCTTCCATCAGGCGGAGAGAAGCCAATGGTACCGTTCTATAAAAAAACTTGATCATTACAATTCCTGCACAACAATTTCATTAGTAATAGTTGAATTAACGGATCAAATAAAATGTATCGAAGGTTCTCGGCAGCCCTGCAAAGTGTAGTGTTTATGTCTAGTACCCTGGGCGGAACTGGGGTGGAAACTAACCCACATGCTCACGCACGGTTACATAACCAGACTGGCGGGACAACTATTAGTACTTATTAGTGTTAGGTTTTCTTCACGGATGAACACACAGTTTAAATCTTGTGTTATAATAAGAACTTATATTAGATAGATAGGTAGACGTGTAACGAGTCATACTCTTTTATATCAGCATTGCCAAAGCATGCAGATAAATTCTGGAAATAAAAAAAACAATTACAACAATTAATCTGGAAGTAAAATAAAATAATTTTGTTTTGTAAACACAAATTAAATCACTAAATAGATAAAAATCTAAAAACGGCAAAAAGCCAACGTTACGCGGTGTTCCCAGGCGGTCACCCATCCAAGTACTGACCGCGCCCGACGTTGCTTAACTTCGGTGATCGGACGAGAACCGGTGTTTTCAACGTGGTATGAACGTTGGCGATGAGAACACTGAATTTATAAAGTAGTATCTCAAATACGAGTATAAAAAATAACGAGAGCTAATAGTTTTGAACAATCACAATATTTAATTGAAAATAGATTCTGTTCGTTGGTAATAAAATTATAACTGGTTATCTGCATGATTTTGGCAACACCTCAATTTTACATTAACGAGTTTGTTCAATTTAAAAACAGTTAGACAACAGCACCACCGGTCTCTCCAAAATTGTTTATTATTTGAATTAATCTGCATAATTTCACTAACGCAGACAGTGATGCAAGATTATACCAACCAAGTAACATTATTATTACACTTATTACGAGATTACTCATAAAAATATTTTATTTATTGACTTTTATTTTTATCTTTATTCGGTATTGTAAGTTTCAGCGGAGGTTACATTTCATTTTCCTATCTATGCGAGTTTTAAATAACTTTAAATTGAATCATAAGAAAGGAATGGCTTCCTTCACATCCTTGGCATTCAATGACAACTGACAAGTAAAAGACTGGATTTAAGCTTCTGTTTATTAACAGTTTGGCAACTTGTGAGCACAACTTTCTAAGGAAATTAATCTTAAAATATTTGAAGGAGGGCATAAGCGTAGATGACTCCATACTAACCGGATTCGAACCCGAATCCTTGCTTAGATGACTGTGCAGCACTACGTCATTTAGGTCGTCAGCACAAATTATTATTCCGTTACAAAATCTGGTATAATCGTGAATAGGTAATAGTGCATAAGTTTCTAGTGTTTAGTGTTTCAATCTTATCAATATTGGTGTCGCCCGTATCGTCTGCAAGGCGATAGTTCCTTATGAATATGCTAACGGCTGACATACTTCGAACTGTACACGCGAAAATAACTCTTATTACGAAGGATTAAAGTGCATCAAAGGTGTCGTTGAAAATCCTCTTTGCTAGAAAAGTGATTGAGGTGTAGTTCTTTGTGCATTCTTCGGATTTCAAGGATGTGTTGAATGATTTTGAACTTTATTGTGTGTGGGAGATGTTAGGTTTTGTTATAGCTGGTGGGTGGCTTAAGCTTAAGTAGGATTAATTTACATATTTCGAAGGAACGATTTGCAAGTCCGTGTTTTGTATATTGCGACTAAATGTATGTGAAATTTCTAACACAGATTATGGACATGAGAAGAAGTTTCAAAAACTACTTTTAGTTTAAAGTCTTGTAAAAACCTACTTACACCAAAATATTTAAAACTACTGGTTGTGTAAAAAGTAAAACTAGTAAAAATGCAAAATGTAGCAAAAAGCCAACGTCACGCGGTGTTCCCAGGCGGTCACCCATCCAAGTACTGACCACGCCCGACGTTGCTTAACTTCGGTGATCGGACGAGAACCGGTGTTTTCAACGTGGTATGGACGTTGGCGATTGCTTAGCTGAATTTAAGAATCCGGATATGTTCATTGTGTATTTTCGATACTAGTAATTGTTACGCATTAGCGTTATTTTTGCTTGTGTGTGAATAGTAAAGTGTTAAGTAATTTACGTTTTTAAATTTTCGTAAAGTAGATGAATTTATAGATAAGGTTAATTTTCACCTCAGTAAACATTTTGTATTTGTATTGTGGCTACAAACTATGATAGAATAACCATTACCAGTTGTAGTAAACATTCCAGTCTAATATTCAATATTGCTAAACATTGTCTTTTCCTTCTTTCCAGGTGAAGTGAACAACGCTTACGTGACCGACGCGACATCTGTGTCTGGTTCGCGCAAATCACTCGCCCTGCAGCCCGTGCTTATCATGCACCCACACGCGCCGATGGACATGGACACATACTCGCACTACTCCGGGAGGACCGCGAGATCCAAGCACGGCATTTACGCTAACACCATGCACAATTATCAACTGTAAATTAGTTGTAAAATACATGAAAAACTTATGACAGACTGTCGCTAAATGCAGCTCCGCTACTTGCCGCTAGATGGCGACTAAGAACGCATGCTTTTAGCATCGTAGTAGTTCCGTCCACATCCGTTAGATGTCGCGATTCACCATTTTAAGTTAATAACGCTCTGCCAATGTGTAATAATTTTTGGATTATGTATTGTAAATTATCTTGTGTAGATAAGATTATTTTACATAAACTATTAGTAAGTTAAATTATTTAAGCATGTTTAATATTTCTGGTAAACCTTTTTTCTGCAGGATAATCCGAAATACAAGATTTTTTTTGTTTTCATACATTCTTAAAATCTTGACATGCAAATACATAGGTAAAAACAGAATCAATTTAAATTATCTCTTTAATTAATCTTATATGCGTAAAATAAGTACATAATATTCTAACGTGTAAATATATTTTTTATATTAAACATATTTTTGTAATATAAATTAATTTTTAATAATCTAATCTTAGATATACAAACAAATCCGTCGGTAAAGTGTTCAACGATGATACAACGAAATAATTGTTTCTATTTGATTTGTAATTTGTTGTATGATTTTTATTAAATAAACTTTTGGAGTAAGTATTAAGGTTTATTATTAAACTACTGATCACACACATAATGTTGGTATTTTTTTGGATATAGGTTTAATAAACAACATTATGAGTGTTGTCTATTTGTTTGTGTTATTTGGAGCAACTTATGGAATTAACTAATCCAATAATATAGACATTCACAATTGAGGGGAAACATTGGGATTTATGACGATCCTGCAAAATCTTACTTAGTCAAGTTTTGGTTTTAACTACGTCATATCAAGTAAAAATATCATCACAATAAATTAATTATACGTATAATACGAAAGAGCTGAAAGATGTTCTATCCCATGGGTTAAAAATGGGAGGAATCTTGATAATGCGGGCAAAGCCGTGGGTAAGGACTAGTAATTCATATTGTAGGTAGTTATTTATGTCATGACATTTTTATTATTTAATAGCCCACAGGGATGTTTCTGTGAATCCGCTGTTTTCGATGCAGCTCTCCTCTGGTAATTCGTACTTGGCTAAAAGGGCTATGTGTTGTCTTCGCTTTTCTGTTAAACCGTGTCGTCCGGGATCTCCTATTAATATCTGAAAATATATATAAATAATCCAATAAGCGGAATGTAAGATTGCCTGAATGGCATAAACTTAATACTTTCAGTGCGAAAGTACATAAGTTTAGGAAAATTATACCTATACTTTGCTATAATTCAACTTCGGGTCGCTGAGCCTTTACTTGCCCTATGGATAATGGACATTAGCCGCAAAGTTAATTCAATAAATAAAAATAAATAACGAGTAAAATTTGCTACAGTTACTTATAATTAATGTAGTCAATCCTCACACAGTTATTTTGATCAAGTCACAACGCCTTCCACCCTATAAAGCCATTTAGTTGGTTTATCATAAATGATGACGATAAGAAATAAATGCAAAATATAAATGCAAAATATTTGTTCGATAATACAAATAACAAGTTAGACTCACAGTTTTCCCATCACCTCGTAGTTTGAGCAGCCAATCGAAGAGCATCTTAGCAAATTCTTCATCATAGAACATGTCACCAATAAGTATTGTGTCGAAATCCTTACACGGAGTGCCGATGAAGTTATCCATAGAAGTTTCAACCGTGACGTCATTTAATTCACCGTTGATTTTAGTAGCCGTTGTTGCAACTGAAACAAATAGATATTTTCAACTGTCTACTCAACAGGGGATGTAGCTCAGTGGTAGAGCGTTCGCTTTGCATGTGAAAGGCCCCGGGTTCGATCCCCGGCATCTCCAACTTTTTGGCGATTCATTTTCACTTTTTTGTCGATGACATGTTGAATTATATGAAACTAGCGGCCCGCCCCGGCTTCGCCCGTGGTACTTGTCCACTATTTAATGGATGATATTATACATAAAAACCTTCCTCATGAGTCCTCTATCTATTAAAAAAAACCGCATCAAAATCCGTTGCGTAGTTTTAAAGATTTAAGCGTTCATAGGGACATACAACATACAACATGACAGAAAAAGCGACTTTGTTTTATACTATGTAGTGATTGCAAAATAGCATTAAGATGATTCTTAAGTTATTGGAATTATTTTAAACTTGTAGGGAAAAGATAGATTATAGATCGTATTTCCTCATGTTTAATATAGACTGTAATGTTATTTGCATGAATAAATTAACTGGAACAGTAAATTAGTATTTTAATTACTAAAATTTTAGTTGCTAACATCGTATCATGAAATCTTACGTAGCTGCTGCCATCTAGCGAAGATTATAAATAACATTACACTGGAATATCACCATAAAGTTGTTTTCTCAATGGTTCCGCTAGATGTCACTTAACATTAATTGTGAACATTTTCAATAAAGTTATTTTGATGAATCAATTTTGCCAACTTCCTTAAACTTCTCTGGGAATATTTACTATTGTGACCTAAAGGTGGCTAAAATTAAAAACACTTCATTTTAAAACTAAATAAAACTGTTTAAACGGCACATTTTATCTTACAAGGGTCAATATCGTTCGCCAATACATGTTTCGCCTTCATCTTGAGAGCGGCAATACTGCCCGCGCCGCATCCGCACCCCACATCCAAGACTCGACGGTTCTTCACTATTCCACCGTTATCGAGGATGTACCTGTAAGAACAAGTCTACATTTTAATTTTAACAGTTCTTCAATAAGTTAGATCCCTGATTTTGTAATCATTAAACATAAGAATAGATTTAAATCGCCATATAAGACTCGCTTTGAAATTCGCACTTAAATTTTGAAGCGACGACGTCGCTTTTTATTGCAGTGAAAGAAAGCATGTAGGTAAAACCTACCAACCGTTTTCCGACCATGACAGCCGATATTACGATCAGCCAAGTAGGTAAGCGGGATATATTATTGTGCAGAAGTGAGTGCGCAATCGCAGGTGCACTCCCTATGCCCTCACTCTCAAAGTTCGGTGGGACAGCAATCTGACACGATTCTAGAGTGATCTCTCCCTCGCGCAGGACAACAACGGCTGAACGTGCCTTCCGAAGCTCGGAGGGGCTCAATATTACATTTTTTGGTCACGTCAATGACATTTCAACAGTTTTCTGGTGACATTGGATGGAATGGATTTGGCGAGTGTGGTTATTACAGTGAAGCGACTGTCATCAGACCTTCGTAACCATAAGAGGGGAACCATACAGATTGGATCATGGTTACACATTCAGATTCAACTGAACTAACTAAAGTTAGAAACTATCTGAATATGCAGGTTTCCTCACGGTGTTTCCCTCACGCGCCGAGCTAATGGCACAAATCCACACATAGATTTAGAAAAATCCAGAGGTGTGAATAATCTATGTAATTATTATAAAACTATGCTTATGCTATTAAAGAGTAAAAAAAAATGCTTATGCTATACTCCCTTTAAATGTCCAAAAAGGCTTTGCTTACTCAGAAGTCAGAACCATTATTCGGAGCAGTATTTACGAGCACGCCTGAGAACCAGTTCGTGGAACCAGCGAGATGCCTGGTAGCGCCCACTCCTCCCCCCTACTCGGTAGGGGGGTGGTTCCAAGAATTGGTCGTATTGATTTTAGTAGGACTGTGTTTTCTGGGAGCGAGACAAGTTTAGGCTATAGATTTCAAATTAGGCTTTATACTTGGGAAATCAAGTTTGTAGTTATCATCATTTTCACCCTGTTGCAGTTCAGATGGGGGTAGGTACAGTAGCGGTTTTAGGGGTATGGCGCCCTGACAAACAGAGTGCCATAGAAATCTCGACCAGGGCCCTCTGGTAGAGTTAAGACCGGCACTGATTACCGCAGATAATAAAGAAATAAATAAAGAAAGAAAACTGTTTTTATTTAAGTTATTAACAACGTAGCTAGGTACCTCTGCAGTGGAAGACAGACCTAATTATCAGTTAGTTAGCTTTCCAGGAATCCTGCGATCTGGGAAATTAAGCTTTCGTGAGAGGTCGTTGGATGGAAATGTATTAAGTTTTTTACTAGCCCGATTATCAGAATAGCTCTGCAGACATTTGGGATACTGTGAATTTCTAGGAATCCTCCCATGTGTTTGTCGTTTGTTTGTTCTATTGATTTTAGGCTGGGAACATTGGTTAATGTCCTCCCTCCTCCTTGAGTCGTATTCCTCATTACTTCCTCAGTCATGATTACATTGTAATTTTCATTAGAATTGCTATTTAATTATTTGTTTTATAAAAAACTAGCGGCCCGCCCCGGCTTCGCCCGTGGTACTTGTCCACTATTTATACATAAAAACCTTCCTCATGAGTTACTCTATCTATTAAAAAAAACCGCATCAAAATCCGTTGCGTAGTTTTAAAGATTTAAGCGTTCATAGGGACAACATGACAGAAAAAGCGACTTTGTTTTATACTATGTAGTAAAATAGCGATTTTACAAGAACAACTATTGAGGTTCTTGCTTGCCTCTTCTCGATATAATGACTGCTTTCCGAAGTCGGTGGTAGAATCCTATGGTATTTTTTTGACATTTAATAAGTGCATCTTTGAAGCCTTCGTAAATAAAGAATTTTTTGATTTAATTTTTCAGTATGTAACGAAACAATTCACGAATTTTTGAAGTTCCTATTAAAATAAATAAACAAAGAAAAGGTTTTGAAATTTCATTGACATTAGGTATATATTGACACTAAGTAGCATAATATTCGTTACCTTTCGCCTACTCAACACTATCCAAGGTCATCAGGGTGAAAGCTCGTAATCGATGACATAATGCGACCTCAGTCTGCTGTCGGTCAAGGTCGGTCTAATGACCTGCTAGACACCCCACAGTCGAACAGTGGCTCTCAAACTGTAGTTTACACAGTAAACTTAAAATATTATAAAAGATATATTGGAATACCACGCTATTTTTAATAATAAAAATTACTCATTAAAACATCACGCAAAGATCAAATCATTATGGTGCACGGTTTTAAATCATCATACCTACAAACCTGTTTTTATTATTTTAGTGCGTAATTGGCACCGTAATCAGACAATCAGTAACAGTGGTAGAGCGTTGTGGAAGTTCCATTCGAATGAGGAATGTCTGGGGAAGTACCTCCATCTTACAGAATACCCGAGTTAAGTAGCACTTCGCACTGTTGCGCTATGTGTCTGCTGGAGAGTAAGGACGCCAGAGCTCAGTTGGGGACGGTATGGGTTTTTTAAAAGCAGGCAGCGCATCTGGAATCTTCGTACGGTTTTTGGTGTCCATGGGCAACGGTGGTGACCCGCTTGTTCGTTTGCCCCCCATATAAATAAAAAAAACCGCCAAGCCAAAAGTAATAACAAAGAAAATAAATATCATTAAATAAACCCGTGGTTTAGAGGCGTGTTCCTATGACAAGGAAACCTTGGCCGGAGTAACACCAACCCTCGTGTCATGGCCAAGGCACGAGTAAATTAATAAATAATAACAAAATAATATAAAAATACCTCGATAGTCTAGTGGTTTAAGTACCGGACCTTAGTCTAGAGGTCCTGGGTTCGATTCCTGAGTCGGGCAAAATTTCTTCTAAACACAGCCCGGGTTCGTGATCACCAACCCGCATTTGGCAAACGCGGTGATTAAGCCAAAACCCATCTTTGTAACGAAAACATGATTTCAAATGATGGAGGCCTTTGCTCACTGTGGGACATCAATAGGCTGCTACCTACTTAACTTTTTTTATTTAAAGTCGATAAAAAATGAATAAACTCTTACACTTAAATGTCAGTAATTTAATATATTATGTCATCTAACCCGTGGTTAAGAGGCGTGTTCCTATGACAAGGAAACCTTGGCCGGAGTAACCAACCCTCGTGTCACGGCCAAGGCTGATGACCTCGCGACCTTGACCCTGGTGAGTCAGCCAATGACCCATCAAGTGGAGGAGGGATGGCAATTTGCTGAGGGAAATCTTGATTGCTGCTTAGAGAGACTTATTGATGTGAGTGATATGGTTAAAGAACTTTATTATTTCTCATTAGAATTACAATGGTATTCACTATACTAATCCCAACTAATATTATAAATGCGAAAGTAACTCTGTCTGTCTGTCTGTTTGTCTGTCTGTCTGTCTGTCTGTCTGTCTGTCTGTCTGTCTGTCTGTCTGTTACGCTTTGCCGCTTAAACCTCGCAACCGATTTTGATGAAATTTGATACAGACAATCTTTAGACCCTCAGACAGAACATAGGCTACTTTTTATTTCGAAAAAAAGAAATCCACGCGGACGGAGTCGCGGGCGGCCGCTAGTATATTATAAAGCTGAAGAGTTTGTTTGTATGTTTGTTTGTTTGTTTGTATGTATGTTTGTTTGTTTAAACGCGCTAATCTCAGGAACTTCTGGACCGATTTGAAAAAATCTTTTTGTGTTGGATAGTCCATTTGACGAGGAAGGCTTTAGGCTATTGGAAATCGAAATCCACGCGGACGGAGTCGCGGGCGGCCGCTAGTTATGTCATATAACACGTGGTTAAGAGGCGTGTTCCTATGACAAGGAAACCTTGGCCGGAGTAACCAACCCTCGTTTCACGGCCAACGCTGTCGACCTCGCGACCTTCACCCTGGTGAGTCAGCCAATGACCCATCAGGTGGAGGCGGGATGGTAATTTGCTGTGGGAAATCTTGATTGCTGCTTAGAGTGACTTATTGATGTAAGTGATTAAATAGTAATTTGTTTTTCAATACCTAATTAACGTATCTGTTGTTTTCTGTGGAATAACTAAGAAATGAAACGACTATCGGTAGAGCGTAAATTGATACTCAGTAAAAAAGAACTAAATAAAAGTAGTAATTCACATTAAAACGTTCTAAAACACAACTCTAAAAGTTTCAATTGTAAAGGACATCATTCATTTTGGGCCAAAAAGTAAAAGTGCCGGCCAGAAAAAAAAAGTACTACCTATGTATATTTGGATAAATGCTGCGAAATGCGGAGCGCGTAGTATTATAATACTTATATAGTTATGGCAATTATTTTTTACTACAAAATAATTAAATTAAAATATCCAAATTCTCTAATCAACATAATAATAACAATTTTACTGTAGTTTGGCCGCTTGTTGTAACATCATAATCGTGGCACACACAGGGTTGGTGTAATAGTAATAAACCGGCCAAGAGCGTGTCGGACACGCCCATGGAAGGGTTCCGTAGCTAAAAGATGGCCCGACCGCTTAAGACACCATTTAGTAAGGGCAACTGCACCTCATAAGTTGGTCGAGTTGTATAAAAATAACTATGTATGATACAGAGTTCGCTATAGTTTTAGTTTAAAGTACTTACTTGGAGGTACACAGGACATTTTTTTCAGAATTATTGTAATAGTATTTCAAAAGTTAAAGGGGGGGGGGGACGCTCTAATTTTAACTTTGTATTAATATATCTCGAGACTGGGGTGTTTGATCCACATGGTTTCAAGGCAAGTTTTATTGTATTTAAAAATACCTTTTTAACGATACCCCACACGATGGGGAAAGCCGATATTTTTTTTCGAATTTACTTTTCGCTGTATGGGAGGGGGGGTAAAAATAATTATTTTTCGATTATTTTAAAAACCAATTCTTGAATTATCACTATGCATCTCTCCACCAATTTTCGTGGCAATCGGTTCAGAAACGGCGGAGAACGAGCCAGGACAGACAGACAGACAGACAGACAGACATGATGAAACTATAAGGTTTCCGTTTTTTGCCATTAGGCTACGGAACCCTAAAAAGAATAGTAATTGTATGTTCTATACAAATATAATATTATTTTTTTCTGGCCGGCACTTTTACATTTTGGCCCAAACTTGTATGAAACGTGAACGATGTCCTTTTCATTTTATAGGTTTCAGTTTATCTTCAAACTAGCGGCCGCCCGCGTGGATTTCGATTTCCAATAGCCTAAAGCCTTCCTCGTCAAATGGACTACCCAACACAAAAATAATCTTTCAAATCGGACCAGTAGTTCCTGAGATTAGCGCGTTCAAACAAACAAACAAACAAAAACATAGGTACAAACAAACTCTTCTGCTTTATATATTAGTATAGATTTTATTTAAGCTGTAAAAATAACAGTCAAAATGTTTTTTTTTTCTACAAATTAAGACTTTAAGAGTGAGCCAAAACGCGTTTTAATATTTTTAAAAGTTCTAAGATTTTAATATACCTACATGAGATCTTCAATCATGTCGGAGGTACACAAATCACTAACTTAATTTCCTCTCTTTTGAAAACACAAACTTTATTTTGCTAAGAAAATGTATGTAGGATGACTCACACTGTTTTTCAGAGCTCCCGTTACATATTACCAAAATCCCTAACGAACGGGCCTACTAAATTATTATCCTTACTAAGAAAGTATGACTCACCACTTAAGCTTGCTGAAACATTCCTGGATGACTCATATATTGCTAGCCCGCTTGTTACAATAACTATTGTATTGCTTTCTCCCTTCGATAAATGGAGATATGTTCGTCTTTTTCTAATGTATAGATTGTCAGTTGTATTTTGTCTCTTTCTGGTGTAAAATGCGCGCGGAATTCCGATCGCCTTTCGTTTTTTATGGATCAATGTGTTTGTGTAGTCCAGGTTTTGTTACTCGAATAAAAGCATATTGTTCAAGTCAAGAGGTTTTGAATAATAGTGGTACATATTTAACAAGGGCTCCGTAGTATTTTTGTTATGGTTGGTAAACGTTATCTTAATAGCTGGAATGAGTACTTACAGTTTTACTACAAAATAACGAATGGATGTATGTATCCTCTCCCTCACCTGAATAACCCACCTACCTTCCTTGTTTTTTTCGTCTTTCTCAATGGCAATAGCTTATTTTATTGTAATAAACTGTTCATGTCACTTTGTTAAAAGAAGAGATATTTAAAAGAAGGTTTATAGCTACTAGTTTGACCAACTATCGGATGTTACCTACTATTTTAATTCCATAATTGCAACAAAAAACCTATTGACGTAAGCATAAAAACTATAGGCTAATACCTATAACTCTGTCCACTATATGAAGCGTCTTTTGACAGGTTGCCGATTGACAACATTGGTGATGTCCTAAAGTATCTCAAATGTGTCAACAATCCGATTGTACTATTATCATTATTTGACTTAGGTACGTAAAAAATAACCGATTTCGATAAACATGCGTTTTGATTTACCATTCTCTTATATTTATTGTAAACAAATATATATCCATATATTTGAGTTTATAAATTAAATATAAAACAAGTAAGTCATATTAGTAAAAGAAATTTAAATCCAAATGTTGTTACCTTTCTATGTAAAATATACATTATACCTTATAGCGGCCGCCCGCGACTTCGTCCGCGTGGATGTCGGTTTTCATTATACGAATGTTTTTTCCCGCTAACTCCCGTTCCCGTGGGAATTTTGCAATATCCTTTTGCAACTAAGCATCAAGTTTACTAAGGGACCTGCATGCCAAATTTCAAGCGTCTAACTCAAGTAGTTTAGATTTTCCATACAAACTTCCACCCCCTCATTTCGGGGAAGTGGGGGGTTGGAATGAGTCAAAAAGTAGCCTATGTTCTGTCTCAGGGTCTAAAGATTGTCTGTACCAAATTTCATCAAAATCGGTTGCTAAGTTTAAGCGGGAAAGCGTAACAGACAGACAGACAGACAGACAGACAGACAGACAGACAGACAGACAGACAGACAGAGTTACTTTCGCATTTATAATATTAGTTGGGATGAACATGTTATGAAGCAGTTTAGATTTATTCATAGCATTTATTTCTATCGATTATTTGTAATCGAGGGCACAATCGTTCTAATCGTTTTTCGTAGCACATCACTGAGTTGGCAGTAACCGTCCATGAAGAACAATATTCTTTTTTCGAAAATTAAACGAAAACAATTCGAACTTTCATGGGCGTGAGCTGTCAAAAGACGCTTCATAAAGTGGACAGAGTATAATAATTCCGAAACATCTGTGTTTCTTGGAAAATTATTCTGTCAAAAAGAACAATCCTTTCTTTCAAAATTGTATATCAATGTTTCAAAACAATAAATATTCATTATTTACCATTGACTATGAATAGGCTGAAAATCCCTAGTGCTACGAAATGAATCATTCAACTGTAATTCTGTAATGTTTTCGATCTTAAACCATTCTCTTAAGTAGTGATTGTAATAGTTATTGCAATACCCAATTCTCTATCAATCATTTCACTGTTTTGTAGAAATTACCAAATGTAAAATATTAATAATTAAACAAAAATCTTAGAGATTCTTTTGAAAACATACCATAAAACCTAATTAAAAACAAGAACGAGGAAAGAGGAAAAACTCACAAACATATTATAAAAGTAAATGTTAGGTATCTGATTTACAATTTATCCGTTCCCTGTATTTTGATTGTGAGGGCGGCCCAAAGTTTTCCTTATGGTCAGATTTTATTACTTCTACACTTAATTATTTTGTGCACGTGAATAATATTTGCATCAATATCAAAAATTGGCCAAGTGCGAGTCGGACTCCCGCACTGAGGGTTCCGTACAAATTCTATTTTTGACGTATTAAAAAAACTACTGAATAGATTTCGTTCGAACCAATTTTCGTTGGTAGTTTTTATGGTAATGTACATTGTATAATTATTTCAGTTTTATCATCCTCTTATTTTAGAAGTTAGAGGGGGGGGACACACTTTTTTCCACTTTGGAAGGGTCTGCCACGCAAAGTATTCACTTTAGAAAAAAGTGATATTAGAAACCTTAATATAATTTTTAAAGACCTATCCATAGATACCCCACACGTATATGTTCAATGAAAAAAAATATTTCGAGTTTCAGTTTTGACTATGGGGACCCCCCACTTTTTTATTTTTTTTCTATTTTCGTATGAAAACCTTGTTGCGGGTCACAGAATAAATCCACCCACTAAGTTTCAACAGTATAGTACTTATAGTTTCGGAAAAAAGTGGCTGTGACAGACTGGCGGACAGACAGACAGACAGACAGACAGACATGACGAATCTATAAGGGTTCCGTTTTTTTGCCATTTTGGCTACGGAACCCTAAAAATGACCATAATAAAAGTTAATTTTATTTTTTACATAATTGATGATGAATCACACTATACTCTGTCCACTATAATAAGCGTCTTTTGACAGGTCGCCGATTGACAACATTGGTGATGTCCTAAAGTATCTCAAATGTGTCAACAATCCGATTGTACTATTATCGTTATTCGACTTAGGTACGTAAAAACTAACCGATTTCGATAAACATGCGTTTTGATTTAACATTCTCTTAGATTTATTGTAAATAAATATAAATCCATATATAAAGCAGGCCTTTGACAGAGTTTGGCACAAAGGGCTTCTCCAAAAGCTAAAAACATACCTTCCTCACAGCTTCTACTTGCTGATGGAATCCTACCTACATGAAAGGCTGTTCCGAGTTAAAGAAACAGGAGCAACTTCAGCACTCTTTGTAGCCAAGGCTGGCGTTCCTCAGGGATCCATATTGGGCCCGATATTGTACACAATTTATACTGCTGATCTACCCACGATAAACAATGTGACAACTGCGACCTACGCCGACGACACTGCTATACTCACATCAGATAGGGATCCACACAAAGCTTCTGATACACTGCAGAAAGGACTTGATTCTGTTACTGCCTGGCTGGAACGGTGGAGAATTAAAGTCAGCACCACGAAGTCCGTGCAAGTCACGTTCACCCTCAAAAAAGGAAACTGCCCCGCTGTGAAACTAGAAAATGCCGAGCTGCCTCATAGCGATAATGTTCGATACCTGGGCATGCACCTCGACAGACGCTTAACCTGGAAAAATCATGTCAAGGCTAAGAGAGACGAACTTATTATGCGACATAAAAACCTGTACTGGCTGACTGGAAAAAATAGTAAACTATCAATAGACAACAAACTATTAATCTACAAGTCCATATTAAAACCGGTGTGGATGTATGGTATTCCGTTGTGGGGTAGTGCCAGCAATTCAAACATATCGATCCTCCAGAGAGCGCAAAATGTTATCCTTAGAACACTGGCCAATTCTAACTTTCATGGGCGTGAGCTGTCAAAAGACGCTTATTATAGTGGACAGAGTATAAAGTAATAAAATAATTTGATGAGTTTTATTCAAAAAATGGCAAAAAGCCAACGTCACGCGGTGTTCCCAGGCGGTCACCCATCCAAGTACTGACCGCGCCCGACGTTGCTTAACTTCGGTGATCGGACGAGAACCGGTGTTTTCAACGTGGTATGGACGTTGGCGAAGAGCGAGCCGAATTTTAGAATCCGGATAATGTTTAGTGTTCAGTTCAAATAAGGTAGAAAAGCCAAGACATCGCGTCTGTGTGAGCGGGAGGGCTATATAAGCCGCGACGAAAATCGTCAAGAGGCATCTTGGCTAGCCTTCCAGTAAAATAGATCTATGCTAGTTTTCAAGAACTTCTTAATGATCTGATTATTAGAAACAGGGTCTAGTTTGTTTCACATACCAACTACAACAAACCAGAGCTAATAGTTTAATATTCTCTAATAAAGAAATAATATTGTCATATCAATATTTACCTGGCAGTAGCCTGTCCTCCCGGCCAGTAGAACGCCCAGAACGGATCAGGGAAGGGCAGACGGTCCTCAGTAGCGTTCCAGAGAGGACAGGAGCGGGTCACCAGCCGGAGTACCAGCTCTGGAGTCAGGTGCAGCCGGGAGAGCGCAGTGTGCTGCTTGATGAGACATGCCGCCTTCATCGTGGTGAACTGTGAAGTTTTAATTGTTCTTATAAAATAGGGAGGCACGAACAAGCGGGTCACCTGATGGTAAGTGATCACCGCTGCCCATGGACATTGTAGGGACACAACATTGTATTTCGCTGACTTAGCGTATAAGACCGCGAGCGAGACTCAGGACGGCATCATCGCCAGTCGTTCCCCGTCGCGCTCCTAGCTAACTCGCATTCCCATCTCAACTCATTATAATTGTATTAATTCGTATCTAAATTCGTGTAATGACTATTTGGCAAATACAATCATTAGTGACCTTCGGACTTTTATTTATCTGCACCTTCTGAGAGTCAAGTTACGCACAGTAGTCAAGTAATAGCAACCCTAGTGCGTACAGTGGTGACCCCGACGAACATTTTTTGGGAACGGCTCAACTTCACGGACCGTTCGCAGTAACGAAGACATTTAATGTAGTGCCCAGTGGATAAGAAAATAATAAATAGTGATCAAAATTTCAAGATGGCTCAACCTTCAAACAGCATGCACGCGGCGTCAGCAGTTTTGGAAGCATTATCAAAAATTAGTACACGCCTATCCGATTTAGAGGCGAGAAGAAATAGTTCACATACACACAGGCAATGTCAGTGCGGAAGGAGAAGTAGAAGTTCATCAAGAAACCGCTCAATTAATTTTCGGCGACGTTCAGCATCCCGGGGAAACAGCAGGCGCACACCAGATAGTCCAAATTGGCTCTGTTCCTATCATTTCCGCTACAGAGAAAAAGCTCAGCGATGTATCCCGCCGTGCGCATGGAAGAATCAGACCCAGGGAAACTAGCGGAAGCGCAAGCTGCGGCGGAAGTTTGTGCTATTCAGCCTTGTCACCGCCTATGTGTCACCGACTACAACTCCAGACTTCGATTCCTCATTGATACAGGTGCTAACATTTCAGTTTTACCCGTTAGTAATAAATTAAATAGGGATGAAAATTTAGATTATAAATTATATGCAGCAAATGGTAGTGAAATCAAAACCTACGGTATTAAAACTTTAGAATTAAATTTAGGGCTGCGACGAACTTTTCGTTGGACTTTTGTAATAGCAGATATTAAACAACCAATTTTAGGCGCAGATTTTTTAAGTAAATTCGGTTTATTAGTAGATTTGAAAGCGAGGAAATTAGTAGATAGCGTTACAAATTTAAACATTCATGCATTCGTTGTTGATTACAGAGAACCCGCTGTGAAAACTTTGGAAGACGGACATCCCTATCATTCTCTGCTGACCAAGTACCCAGACCTCACGAAACCGATCAACTTTAAGGAGCCGCCGAAGCATGATGTGTGCCATCATATCGAGACAAAAGGTCCACCTATTTTTACTAGAGCTAGGCCATTACCACCGGATAGATACAAAAAGGCCAAGGAAGAATTTAGAATTATGCAGGAATTAGGAATTTGTCGACCTTCAAAAAGTCCTTGGGCCAGTCCTTTACATATTGTGCCGAAAAAGAATGGCGAAATTAGACCGTGTGGTGATTATAGACGATTAAATACAGTTACAAAACCCGATAGATATCCGATTCCGAGATTACAAGATTTTACATATTTATTGTCAGGCAAGAAATTTTTTTCAAGGATAGATGTAAATAGAGCTTATCATTTTATACCCGTAGCTGAGGAAGATATAGAGAAAACAGCGATAATTACACCTTTTGGCTTATTTGAATTCCCTAGAATGACTTTTGGTTTACGTAATGCCGCGCAGACTTTCCAAAGATTTATGAATAGTACGGTATTTCAAGGATTAGACTTTGTTTCCAGTTTTATCGACGATGCCCTGATTGCCAGTGATACTATGGAGCAGCATCAGGCGCATTTAGAAGCAGTTTTCGAAAGGTTAGACAAATATGGTATTACAATAAATATTTCTAAATGTTGTTTTGGACAGAGTAAATTAGATTTCTTAGGCTACGAAGTTTCAACAGAAGGTATTAGGCCACTGACAGATAAAGTTCAGGCAATTAAGGATTTTCCGAGACCGCAGACAGTTCAAGATCTACGTCGATTTTTGGGTATGGTCAATTTCTATCGTTCGCATATTCCCAGCGCAGTAAAACACCAGTCTGAGTTAAGTAAATATCTCCATAATAGTAAAAAACGCGATAAGACGCCAATTGTATGGAATAATAAATCTTTAGAAGCTTTTGAGCAGTGTAAGTCGAGCTTAGAGAACGCCGCTACGCTGTCTCATCCTAATGTAAATTATCCTATAGCACTTATGACTGACGCGTCAGACACTTGCGTAGGCGCAGTGTTACAGCAGCATAACGGAAAAGTTTGGGAACCGTTAGGTTATTTTTCTAAGAAGTTATCAGAGTCACAGTTAAAGTATAGTACGTATGATAGAGAATTATTAGCAATCTATTTGGCGATTAGATATTTTAGGAAATTGTTTGAAGGACAGCAGTTAATTGTTTTTACAGACCATAAGCCCTTGACATTTGCATTCAAAAAGTTAAATAGCGATAAAGAAACTCCACGGCGAACCAGGCAGTTGTTATTCATCAGTGAATTTTGCACAGACATCCGATACATTAAAGGTAATGATAACATTGTTGCGGACTCGTTATCCCGTGTCGCGACAATTTCCTGTCCCACAGTAGTCGATTACAGCAAACTTGCAGAGTCGCAGAAACATGACGAGTACATTGCACAAACAACTGCAGCTGCGAACACCAACAGCAAGGTAAGCATTAAAGGTATTATTCTGCCTACTAGTAATGACACCGTGTATTGCGAAACTTCTACGAATTGTGCCAGACCTTACCTACCGCAGGAATTTAGGAAAATAGTTTTCGATTCATTTCATAATTTAAGCCATCCGGGAATTCGCACAACCAGAAAATTAATTAAACAAAAATTCTTTTGGCCCGGTATGAACAAAGATGTAGGTAAATGGGCAAAATGTTGTATATCATGTCAGAAGTCTAAAGTAAATAGGCATACTTTATCAGAATTTAATGAGTTTCCACCGGTTAACCGTTTTGAGCATGTTCATGTAGATATTATTGGTCCTTTGCCCACGACAATGCAAGGTTATAGATATTGTGTTACTCTAATTGACCGTAGAACTCGATGGCCAGAAGCATTTCCAGTGCAAGAAATTACAGCAGAATGTGTAGCTAAAGTTGTATTTGAAGGATGGATTGCACGTTACGGTTGCTCTGTAAAGATATCAACTGATCAAGGTAGACAGTTTGAGAGTAATTTGTTTAATAGTTTAATGAGATTATTGGGAATAAGAAGAATACGTACTACTGCATACCACCCACAGAGTAATGGTATGGTAGAACGTTGGCACCGGTCGTTGAAAGCCGCACTATCGGCGAAGTTAAATAATTCTTCATGGGTTGACGAGTTACCATTAGTTATGTTAGGTCTTAGGTCAGCGCTAAGGAGCGACAACAGCATTAGCGCGGCCGAGATGACTTTTGGACGCACTTTGAGGTTGCCTAGTGATTTTTACGACGTCACCCAAGTAGAGGATAGTTTGGATAGCAATCTAGTAGATAAAATACGTAGTGCAATTAACAAGTTTAGGCCGACCGCACCCAGCATCAGGGTACAGACTGCACCAGTTGGAACAGTGCAACAGCCTACAGTGTATTGAGAGTGAGCATTTTGTGAAATTTTATGTTTGTTTGCATTTTTAAACGTGATTTTTCGTACAGACTGACAAATCTTGTGTGATTGATATGTGTGTGTGTTAGATTATTTTTTGTCACTAATTGATCAAAAGGTTTTTGTAAAATTATATAACTTAAAATTTAATTCTTTGCGATGTTTACTCTGAATATTGTTTGTAAATCTATTTTTAGAACAGGTCAATTGTAACAATCAGTGCAAAGAACATAGCTAACGCGATAAGCAACCGCATTCTTTAGGTCTCAAATTTCATTCACTGGAGCGTACTTAGTAAACAAGTTGTACTTTATACTGATTGCGTTAGGGTTGTCAAAATTAACTTATCAAAATTATTGTAGCTACTTTTATTATTTAAAAATTTTTTTTGGATGTAATAAAATTTTTGGGAAGGGATGTTATGTAGGGACACAACATTGTATTTCGCTGACTTAGCGTATAAGACCGCGAGCGAGACTCAGGACGGCATCATCGCCAGTCGTTCCCCGTCGCGCTCCTAGCTAACTCGCATTCCCATCTCAACTCATTATAATTGTATTAATTCGTATCTAAATTCGTGTAATGAATATTTGGCAATACAATCATTAGTGACCTTCGGACTTTTATTTATCTGCACCTTCTGAGAGTCAAGTTACGCACAGTAGTCAAGTAATAGCAACCCAAGTGCGTACAACATCAACAACCGTAAATAAAATGTACTTATTTACCAAACCAATAAAAAGAAACATCAAAGGTTGTACAAAAGTTCTTATAGCTAAGGTTACATGGTTGTATATTATCAGAATGTAAAGAGGTCCAATGGCACTTAAACTAGGATATTCATGTATCTTAAGAGCCAATAGTTGAATGGGACGCAGATGCGTTGCCTGCCTTTAATAACCCCATATTCCCAACTGAGCTCTGGCAACCTTCCTCACCAACTGAAAGTACAACAGTTACGAAGTGCTACTTCACTGCGGTCTTCTGTAAGGTGGAGGTACTTCCCCAGACGAGCGGCTCATTCAAGTGGAAATTTCACAAAGGTTTACCACTCTTAAAGGAGTGAGGAACTGAGGCACATCAGAGAGGACAGGAGCGAGTCACCAGCCGGAGCACCAGCTCTGGAGTCAGGGTGCAGCCGGGAGGGTGCTGTGTGCTGCTTGATGAGGCGGGCCGCCTTCATCGTGGAACTGTGGGGAATGAGGGAATGGATTGGAGTATTGCTTACAATGATTTGTGAGTAATGCATTTGACAAAGGGCTCTGATTAGAGAACATTATAACGGGACTACTTAACGCTATATCATTTTTGATGGATGGATCGCATGGATTTCAGATCTCTTTTTTCGCAATTAACGGTAGCCTACCGTAGGTAGGTAGGCCCATAGGTAAGTTCTTTCTCATGGTCTAAAGAGTTTATGTGCCAAATTACATCCAAATCGGTTGAGAGATTTAAGCGGAAAAGTGCAACAGACAGACAGACAAAGTTATACTTCGTTGTAGCATCCTAGGAGATTTAATAATAACGTATAGTATGTTTCCAACGTACTGCATCATCACACGAATTTTAGACATAATAAATAAAAAATTAAATCGTTCTATTGACTACCGCGCCTAGCACCTCAACCTGCCGACAGGGGGCGGGGGCGATCATTAGTTTTCTGTGTGTTGCATCATCCGCGTGCGCGCCGATTTAAAAACGTAATTTTATTTAAATTTAAGCAAATTTTGTGTATTTGTGCTAGTGAAAATGGGGAAAAAGACGAAAACCAAAACAGAGGATAACATCAGTGCAAAAATAAGCTTCTGGAGAAGAAGTTTTTCTCGACAAATGTTCACGGATACCCGGCGTTTTTTGTTCAAATGAAGGTTTGGACTAATTTGTGTAGAAATACATAAAGTTAAGGTCAGTAAAGTGTTTTTCTAAGTATTTACGTAATAACTTAGGAATCCAGGGATTTTGTTGATGATAGATAATACCACAGCTATCTTCTATATTAACAAGATGGGAGAAATTCCCATATTATTTAAAGGTTATGTCCATTGAGAAATGGCAGTGGTGTACATGATGAACCGACTGGGATTATTGTGCTCAATATCGGCCAAACCAGCCTTGTTACCCAATTTTATTGTCATTAACTGTTCCGGAAAGTTTGTATTTTGAACCACATGAAAAAGTGTTACTTACACCGTCACATTACTTGTGGCCCATCCTTACACTGGTGGGCTTGAGCAGGCTAGCGTTCGCGTGTCAGTCATTAGATACTTAGTGCTGCTACATTTGTTGTCTCAAAGTGCCTTGGCACAATATAAATACGGCGTATAAAAATTGGTATAATTTAGACAAGTCAAATAATTTAAATATGTTCTAGGTGCTATTCTGATTAACATAGGTTTTATGTGATCATTTAAAAAAAGTATGGCGCAATAACTATATTTATTTTCTTAATATCTGTTATTATATATGAATTTACCTACTATGGTCAGCACATTATTTTTTTTACAAAATTAATGAGACCTGTACTATGAAGTCAACTCAAATAGAGAAATAGATAGACAGTTGTGGTGCACATCTAAATACCAGGTTTCATGTTCAAATACTGTGACAGTGGTTGTAAACACTTTCAATAAGTTGAGTTTAATTATAAATAATGAAATATTATTTTCTGCCAAGTCAAATTTGAATTATTATTTTTTTTTTAGCTTTTAAGCTTTATTCATTGTACATGACTTTAGAATTGCCAACAGATAAACGTCATAAAACTTATGAAATGGTGGCTGATATGTCTTCTAGAAACTCGGTTAAGGGAATTTGTTTCTTTTTTGGGCACCTTAACCGCAGCTTGTATTGAGGTGTCTTAAGGCTGGATGTAGGCACACTAAACTCCTTCAGAGAGAAATATTAATCCTTGCTACCCAAGAAAAGCTACATAGCTAATATGAAAATTAAGCCTTAACAACAGGATAACATTATATGACGGAGTAATAAAATTGAATTTATTGATAAAGCTATAAGTCCTCGGGCTGCATTTGGAAATATTTTCCTATGCCTCTTTATCAGGGTAGAAAGCTGTTTGTTAAGGAGCAACTATCCATGGAAATTAGTCTTTGTAAGAGGAAAAGAGACATATTAATTTTGTATAATTAAGCAGCCTTTATGGGAATAAAATTCTATTGCAAGTATTTAATTAAATACAAGTTTGCTTTTCTAAGTGGTGGCACGAGATGTCATCCGAAAAGTATTCAATATGTACTTCACTCGAGTTCGACGATGGAACAACATACGTACGACCAGTAGTATTTCCTCAGTGGTAGCACGAGATGTTATCCGGAAATACAAGTTTGCTTTTCTAAGTGGTGGCACGAGATGTCATCCGAAAAGTATTCAATCTGTACTTCACTTGAGTTCGACGATGGAACAACATACGTACGACCAGTAGTATTTCCTCAGTGGTAGCACGAGATGTTATCCGGAAATACAAGTTTGCTTTTCTAAGTGGTGGCACGAGATGTCATCCGAAAAGTATTCAATCTGTACTTCACTTGAGTTCGACGATGGAACAACATACGTACGACCAGTAGTATTTCCTCAGTGGTAGCACGAGATGTTATCCGGAAATACAAGTTTGCTTTTCTAAGTGGTGGCACGAGATGTCATCCGAAAAGTATTAAAAATGTACCGACTTCACTTGAGTTCGACGATGGAACAACACACTACCAGTAGGTAGTAATGGATTTCCTCAGTGGTAGCACGAGATGTTATCCGGAAATACAAGTTTGCTTTTCTAAGTGGTGGCACAAGATGTCATCCGGTAAGTATTCAAAAGTACTTCACTCGAGTTCGACGATGGAACTACATTCTACCAGTAGTAATTGATTTCCTCAATGGTAGCACAAGATGTCATCCGGAAATAAAATAAAATCAAATCAAATATTTTCATTGCGATTGTAAGTACATTATGGTCTTAAAACTAGCTCTCACTTCAGCTACAATTTGCCAATTTGATGGCATGCAATATTATAAGGTCCATCATAAAAAACTTAAAATGTTATACATTTATTAATCAAATACAAATACAAATATTTATTCATAAAACAGGTGGGTTTTACATTTCTATGTTGCGATCGAGGATTTATTTGAGTAAATAAATACTTGTGGTAGAATATCCTCCCTTTCCATATTTATTTAACAATATTTGACATGCTTATCGTTATTGGAAAAAATAATTATTTAATTTACTAACAGTAAACAATCAGATTCTTTAACCAAATAACAAATGAAAGTTTTATTATAACTACAATGTATTAAGTTTTATAATTTTACATCTATATATATAAAACAAAGTCGGGTTTGTTACAACACTTATAACTCGAGATCTGCTGAACCAATTTTCATGGTTATTGTTTCGTTGGATTTGTCTTCGCCCCGAATAGCAGAATACATCTTAAAATCAATAAAAACTGGAAATGTTTAGTAAATACATGATCATTTAAATAATCCTGATTTGTCAAAAATATTTTGTTATAGAGTATAGTAACCATGGTAACTCTGATTTGTTTATTACATGTCAAACATTTGCTGTCAAATACTGTCACAACTATTCAAGTTTGCGTTCAGAATTTTATTTTTTGTCGAATGCCTCGAAAGTTCAGGTCCAGGTTTAGGTTAATATGTTTGTTTTAGACATTAATTTGTGTAAATTATTTATTAATTATGTAATTTTAAATTTTTGAAAAAATATCTATATATATAAAACAAAGTCGGGTTTGTTACAACACTTATAACTCGAGATCTGCTGAACCAATTTTCATGGTTATTGTTTCGTTGGATTTGTCTTCGCCCCGAATAGCAGAATACATCTTAAAATCAATAAAAACTGGAAATGTTTAGTAAATACATGATCATTTAAATAATCCTGATTTGTCAAAAATATTTTGTTATAGAGTATAGTAACCATGGTAACTCTGATTTGTTTATTACATGTCAAACATTTGCTGTCAAATACTGTCACAACTATTCAAGTTTGCGTTCAGAATTTTATTTTTTGTCGAATGCCTCGAAAGTTCAGGTCCAGGTTTAGGTTAATATGTTTGTTTTAGACATTAATTTGTGTAAATTATTTATTAATTATGTAATTTTAAATTTTTGAAAAAATACCGATAATTTATTCTACAGGGTAACAAAAGTATTTTTGGTACTTCTAATAGGTTGTCTATGATTGTAGCCAGCGTCATTTGCACATTGGTATATTTACTTTACTCTATGCATTTGCATGAATAAGCGCAAGATGCTATGAAATATGTCCATTATTATGGTCGGCCAGATCTGTTCATTACATTTAGATGTAAACAGAAATCTATAGAATTTATTCAATTCCTGCTTCCAAGACACCGTACGTGTTTTCAGGCAAAAATTCGGTCACTTATGAATTAAATGTTATGAAACACGTCTTTGGGAATACTTGATGCTGGATGTATTCAATCGAATGGCAAAAACGAGGCCTACCGCATGCTCACATTCTAATTTGGTTAGCCGAAAGAATTCTGCCAGATCAATGATGACATTATATGTGCAGAGATTCTTGCTCCTGGAATTGATCCAGACCTACATGATGACCGTATGTGTGGAACTGTCAACCGCCAATCACCCTGCATGGTCGACGGCAAGAAGTGCTCCAAACGGTATCCACGAAAATTGACGACAGAGGCCATTACAAGCAACGATGGTTGGTTATTAATTGTGTCGGCGTCAATCGTCCGATGATCATGGTAGAACTATTAAAAAAAACATACGGGTTGAATTGAGAACCTCCTCCTTTTTTGAAGTCGGTTGAAAACAGTTGAATTGTTTCAAAACATTCAAGGCACATTGTTATCTTGAGTATTGCAATTTGGTCAAGTCACTTAAATAACTTTGCAAATGTGATACGAAAGGGAGCGACATGGTGGTTTTTAGTGTCCAAATATCTAATATTAACAATGAAATCACGCTCTATTAAGTTGGTAGATATGTGAACTGCAATGAAGTAATTTGTCGAATATTTTCATTCCCTATTCACGAACGTCATCCCACTGTTGTACATTTGGTGGTGCATCTAGAGAACGGTCAGAGAGTATATTTCACAGCGTCGAATGCTGTTCAACGTGCCGAAACACCTCCAGCGACAACACTAACCAGTTTTTTTGCGATTTGTCAAAGCGATTGTGGCCTAAATCTAGAAAATGCATGTTTTTCTTATGGTCAATGTTGTACCTACGTGGCATGCTCGCTCACGTGTCGGCAAACCATCCGCTTTATTTGTTCTTGCGCCTGACCAAAAAACAAAGAATGTCTTTACTACAATCCTCAACTAATGCCTTAGACAGATTCTTGGCATTTACTAGCCCAAACAGATCTCAAACGACGAACTATGGGATCTCTGTTCCGAGTCCCGGATCGGTCTTCATATAAGACGTCGCAAGTGGTATTGGATTGGTCACAGCCTAAGAAAAGCACCCGACCACATACCAAGGCAAGCCCTTGAATGGACACCCAAGGGAAAAGGAAACGCGGTCGCCCTAACCACACTTAGTTCAGCTAAAAAGTAACACGACAATCATTGACTGTTAGGCGGTACGAAGTTCGCCGGGACAGCTAGTATAAGATAAAATTAAGTTAGAAATTTTAATTTTGTTAAACATTATTGTTATAAATATGAATATTATAATCATGAATCATTTTCAAAATCATATAAATTAAAATCATTGTAATTAATAAACGAAAACAAATGTACATAATTTTAAAAATTTTGCTTTTTTAAGTGGTGGCACGAGATGTCATCCGAAAAGTATTCAAAAGGAGGTAGTTGTACCTACTGATACCTAACATTGGTCAATTTTAAAACAGATATGGACATTATTGGGAAGGAATTTATTGGGAGCAGGTATGCAGGCATAGCCAATCTCACTGTAGACTTAAACCAGAATGATTTTTTGAAGTTGACATTGTATTAGGTAGTATTAAAAAGTATTAAAATAGGTGATTTGAGTATTATCAAACAAGAGAATATTGGATCCACACCATGAAGAGACCATGAATTGTCGCCATCTCATTTTCCCATCACTGGATAAAAGCTTCATAAATATTGATTGGTGATCAAAGTGTGAAACGGGACAAAAATTTATTTGGAGAAAATTTAGAAGACAATGTCAGATCGATCAAGTTTATTGATACAGCTAGCCTGAAAATAAAGAAATTGGCTCCTCAACATCCTTCTGCATATCGCAGATCAACGTCTACAACCTCGCATGGGAACTTGTCAATGCCTCCATATCCAGTGAACTGACCATGCACAAGCACGCGTGTGGCGTGGCCCACGCGTACGCTCGCCACTACCCGCACCAGCTGCGTCGCCGCCGCCAGCTGCATGCTGGGGCCCGCGCAGCCGCCGCTCCTCCCTGTCTCTGCGCCGCCGCCGCCATGTCCGAAGGCCGACAGAGACGCCCTGGAGGTACTTCATGCTGGTCGTATTCAGTATCTTTTGCTAAACTGGCTTAATATTGCCTGTGTCCCACGGGTCTTAGTTAAAGTTATGTAAGTTGGAGGTTACTCGAACACGGTTCAAGAACAGACTTACCTACCGGCTTTAAAAATTATAGGTTTGATGGTATGGAAAACCTTATGAAATTAACAGCAATTGTGTCATGTAGTACAGGGGCAAGTTTTGTTACCTATTTTTTAAATCTGATTCCAAAGAGTATCATTGATTTATTCTAAATTCGAAGCACTATATATTTACTTTACAAAGACATTTTAAACATGAACATTCAAACAGCCAATAAGTTATGTCTCAAGACTCTTAAATGGCAACAATTGCTCTGACTTAGGATTATTAATGAGTGTGTCAGTCGATTTTTAAATAGTGCGTTTAGGGCTAGACCGAATCTACCCAAATATGTAACGCAGATTTTGTACTATCTCATATTTGTAAGCTATTTCCTAGGGAATCATTAGACCTGGATGTAATAAACTTATTAAACTGGTTGAGACGTTAAGACTTATTAACAGTAACAACATAGTATTTAACAAACCTAGTACTATTATTATTATAGACGACCTCGTTAAAACATCGACGTCCTATAAGGCGAATCAAAAACTGTCCTTTCACATTACACTAATAATAATTCTATTTTTCCAGCGAATGCCTTAAAAAGCAGGTGAGAGGTGCTAGTGCGCAGAAGGTAAGCCGCTGGATAAAGCAAGTGCTGGGAAATAGCGGCACCAAAGTGCGCGGGTCCTGGGGCACAGCCCGCGGCGCGCGGCCACGTCGCCGGCGCCGCGCGCGGGCTGCTCCGCCGGCGTCATCCGGCTGGAGGACCTCCCCTAGTTGTTTGTTGTTGTTGTAACCTTTGGCGGGTCCACGCCAAGCAGGGCTTTATCTGACGTAATACTTAAATTACCTTATAATAAGTTCCTATGTGCCTACCTCTAGTATTATGCTGATTAAGAGACTGATATGTATTAGGAAAATGGTTTAAAAGCGATAAACATTGTTAAATTCAGTCGCTTTTATTATTTATTCTGCAATTATTTGATCTGAACATCTACGTTATTATTAAATCTCCTAGGATGCTACAACGAAGTATAATTTATGGTTAATTGAACTTACCTTAAGTGAAGTTCAACCAAAATTATACGAGTTGTAGCATCCGTAGAGATTTAAGATCCCTACCCTCCCAAGTAACCCCTGTTTTAATAGTGTTGCAGAATAAAATGTCAAGGAATACTCTAAAATAAATGATCGCCCCCGCCCCCTGTCGGCAGGTTGAGGTGCTAGGCGCGGTAGTCAATAGAACGATTTAATTTTTTATTTATTATGTCTAAAATTCGTGTGATGATGCAGTACGTTGGAAACATACTATACGTTATTATTAAATCTCTACGGATGCTACAACTCGTATAATTTTGGTTGAACTTCACTTAAGGTAAGTTCAATTAACCATAAATTATTTTTGCAATTATAATATTTATATGGAAAGTACTTAAGTACTTACTGCTTGACGTTTCGGCTGCGATGCTGCAGCCGTGGTCACATGCAAACTCTAGGTCTCTTATCTTTGGACATGAGACTCTTGTGCGCCTAAAAAGTAAAAAAACAAGATTCATAACCAATGCAATTGTTTGAATCAAATTGTACGAATCAAAACCATTTGGAAAAGGTATGAAAGTATAAAATCAAAGCGTCTTTATTATATAGGGTAAGGTTAGCTAAATTTATTATCTAATTCACACAAACTTACAAGGGGTTTCTGGGATCCTACAGCCAGTGCCGTAAATAGGGCGGTGCCAGCGGTGCCCAGGCACAGGGCGCAGACCCTGGAGGGGCGCAGAAATGCAGAAATGACCGACTTTCAAGTAAAAAAAAAAAAAAGGTCGCAGTTTTGTAAGCTCGCACCCTGGAGGGGCGCAGAAATGACCGACTTTCAAGTAAAAAGTAAAAAAAAACAAAAAGGGGCGCAGTTTTGTGAACTCGCACCGGGCGCATATAAGGCTATTTACGGCACTGCCTACAGCACATCGTATACTATGTAAAGATTTTCCTTGCCCTCGTTTTATCAGGAACAATGCCAAGGAAAATCACAAAATGCCATTCTTATCTAGACAAAACATGTGGATAGATAGTACCACAAGAATAGATACCTATGGCATCCTAACATATTTGTGAACCATTGACGTAACACACAATATTGCCGCATCTTATCTTATCTTGGTAAGAGCTGATTAAGAATACCTTTTTGACTAATTTGGAGGTGTGTGCTACACACCCATCATGGTTGTTTATCAAAACAAGAGATATTTACGACCCGCTTGGTGTAATGGTCAAGATGTTGCCTATATTACGCAAGAGGTCGCGGGTTCGATCCCCGCACAGGACAAACATCTGTGTGCATGAACATGTCTGTTTGTCCTGGTCTGGGTGTTATATGTATCTATTTAAGTATATTTGTAATACCACTGTTGATTCTGACATCTGTAACACAAGTGCTTAAGCTACTTAACACGGGGTCAGATCAATGTATGTGATGTTGTGAAACCTTTATTTATTTTATTTATTTGACATTGATTGACCTTAGGAAGTTTTCTGGCTTTAATATGTCGTTTCCAAATTCTTCAAGAATGAATGTATGATTCTTCTTTTCATTATAAAATAGTCAATCCATCTGGACATTCAGACAACACATTAACAAACGCTACAAGGATTATCGTAAAAAAGTGATCAACTAAGAAATATGAAGTTAATCCACCTTGTCTTAATTAGGTATTATTTGTTTCTGTGGTTTGATCTGATGACAGCTTTGTTTCAAGTTTAAATATAATCGAAATATTGGGAACGTTTAAGATACAAAAGTAAGTAGGTATTAGAATAAGAATATCTAGAAGATAGTCCGCCAAAGATAAATTAATAATGAGTTTTGACCTGAACCACACAATAGCTTTCAACGGCTTTCAAATACTGAAGGTGCAGATGTTTGTCGACAGTCGACATGCAGTCATTAAGGTTGTTTTAGTCCTTTAATCCTTTATAAGTAGTGTTTTGTTTTTTTTTCCTATTCAATGTTCCCTTGTTTGCCAAATATGTACGTTTTGAATTACGAACACCTTTTTGTAAAAAATAAAAGAATACTTTTAACGTTTAACACCTTGCTAGGTTACTCAATGTAGTGCTAACATATTTTTTTATTTAAAACTAGCGGCCGCCAGCGACTCCGTCCGCGTGGGTTACGATTTTCCGCACACAACAACGGTCTATAATATGTACTATGTGATCTAATTACTCAAGATAGAAATAATAGTCAAATCAAGTGAGTGACGGAAAACGCACATCATTTTACAAACAATAATCAATCCGGAGACCTTATACATTTGAAAAATCATCTGTTCACCGCGATTCTGATCCGCGGCCGCGCCTCTAGCGAGGTGCGCCATCTATCGGCACATTTTAGAACTAAATAGTTCGCTAGCACAATTTACAACGATAAAATAAACGAATATGGGTGGATCAACTTTTTAACCGACAAAACGAGCGTAAAATTTCGGCATGTTTCAAAAAATTTTTTTTGCTTATTTATCCATTTTATTAACTCAGAAGTGTGTCAAATATATCTGAGATACGGCTTCCTAATCGAGCAGCGAACTTTTTGAATTACTTCTTATTGAAAAACTCAAATGTTTAAATCTTGACCCATAGTTTTGTCACCGGAGTTACCCAAAGTTATAACGCTGCAATTCTTGAATAAATAGACACTTCAATATTTATTTAAGTGGATTTATTCTGTCATGCGAAATCAAATAGTTTGGTATACAGCATTTGTATATGGTTTTAGTATATGGGCACTAAAATATGATATATATGTATGCTGAGTTACTAACGAGTCATACATGTTGTAAATTTTCTCTGTTATTCTTTAAAAACTTAAAGTAAAATCACAGTTTTCTCTAAAATTAAAGTAAATAACCTCATTTTACGGTAAACCTAAAATAATCATACAAATGAAATCAAACACACATTGTTACCATCCAAAAACGGCTTACAAATTTAGGGACAAATAGTAACTCCTGAGACATTTTTGGTAACTCAAGAGACAAGAGACAAGAACAATCTATATACTTCTGAACATAACTACACTCGTAAGCAACCTAGTCGACTCAAGCCCAACCTCTGCATTCAAACATAGTTCTAAGTAAAAGTATGCAACATTTGAATAGAAAGGATAAGTCATTTAATAGCTTAAAACTTCAGATTTATGAGATATCATCATTAATAATAACAATGTATACTTTTTTGATATCGGTGTCTGAACTTGAATGCGGGAAAATGGTATTTTGGGTAAAGCTGTTGAGTTCAGAATTGACACAACTAGAACATGTTTTTTTCTTAGAGATTATAAAAATTATTGGTCCAGTATTTAATACTGACTAGCCCTAAGTACAGCCCGTAATCGGTTCTTCATCGACCTTGTTTATTTATTGAAGGTGTCTTGACGGATACCTCCCCAATACTCTAATAAAACTGCCTTCAACTCTTCTAGACTAGATTGGGCTGAATTTCTTTTTCGTACCCTGCGTTTGAGCTCGTCCCATAAATTCTCGATGAGATTTAGGTTTGGACCTAGCGCATGCCAGTCCATGGTGTGCAAATCGACTTTTTTGAAGAAACTGCTGCGGAATGCACGCTGTGTGGCATGGAGCTTTTTCTTGCATTAGGAGAGGCCTATGGCCAGCAGTTGACTGCGACAGGCTGATGATAATGATGATGTAAGGATGAAGTCTTCGCCAGCAAATCCTGCGTAGGGCACAACATGTTCCAAGAAAATATTTGTGATGTGCCTCTCAGCTTCTTGTCCTCCTCGGCCTCCTCCAGGCACGAAAACGAGCTCGGTTTTATCCTCCAACGGGATACTAGCCCACATCATGCCAGAACCGCCACCAAAGGGGACGGTTTCTGCGAAACAGCATTGGGAAATTCACTCTCCCGGACGCCTGTAGTCCTGGCCTCTCCTTTCACTGCCATGCAGACACACCCTGCACTCTTTTGTGAACAGGATCGACCGCCATTGCCCAAAACTCGAGTTTAGATGCTCTCGACCAAACTGTAACCGAGCTTGCCGGTGGCCTGCAGTCGATTTGTGGCCTGTTGCTGGCCTTTTTGGAGTCAGGTTGGCTTCCTTTAGACGTCTTCTTACCGTCTACTCGCTCACAGCTACATCTTGAACATGTCTCAGCTCACCTGCACGTCCACACCTGTAAGGTGCCGATTTTGCAGGGTGGTAGAAACAATGAACCGGTCGTCTCGTTCAGAAGTACCCCGGTGGCGGCTGGTTCTTAGCCTCAAAATAATGATCCAGTCTCTTTATATTGCTTGTATACAATACTCGGGATACAGTAGTCTGACTAAAGAGAAGCTGTGAAGCGAATACTCGTTGTCTGAGTCCTTGTTGCAAAAAGGTAACAACTTGAGCGGCTTATTGAGGTGTGTTATGCATGTTTTCCACCATGGATACCGCCATTAGCAAGTTTACAATCTGAAAGTAGTTTTGATTATGACAGTATGTCTATGAAAATCGCATAATGTCTAAAGCGTTACCTAAATTGTCTTTGGAGTTACCACTTTGGTAACACAGTATACAGGCAACTCAGCAGACATTTTTTACGTTATGGATTGTAAATTAAAATTTACTAATATGGCGAACGTTTTGAATTGACTCATAGCAAATCAGCCTTAAGGACCTTCAAAATCTGATGAAGAAATTAAAAAACATTTACCCGTTCATCGAAATAATCCGGTAACTCTGCCGACACTGAATAAATACACGCGCACCCCTCTAGAGTTTGCTGCGGACTGGCAGCGCAACGACAGGAATCAAAGGCTCGCCGCCGCGCGTGCAAGGAATAACATCGTATCCCCGTTCTTACAAGAAATTTGGAACGTATTGCATAATTTTGTTTACGTTTTTTCGCGGTCACTCAGTATACACCACAAAATGAGATGAATTAGGGACAGAGCTTTAAAGCCTATATTTCTATAAAATTAAAACCTATTTTTATATTTAACATAGTAAGAACTAAACCTTGTTTCATTTATAAGCAATATATAAGCAGACTTAAGAATGTTCCAAGGAAAAAAACTCTTAAATTAGCAATTACATATAGCCACCTCGATCAAGGGACAGCTAAAATTTGTATGGAAAGCTATGTCTTATGCAAAGTCGTATACTGAGTTACCATAGTTTTTACGTTTACTTCTTCGTTTTATCTAGATATCATATGTTTTTTATTAAGGTTAATGAGCTGTTAATTGAATAAAACTTAGAAATGATTTCTATATTATCTGAATTTAGTCTTTTTCGAATGCGATGTCGTCGGGACAAACTTATGTCGGTTAAAAAGTTGATCCACCCATATACAATAGCTTAAAGCCTACCTCGACAAATGGTAAGTGGTAAGTGGTAAGTGGACTATCCAACACAAAATGTTTTGTCAATTCGAACCAGTAGTTCCTGAGCTTAGCGCGTTCAAACCAATTTGGATCTTGAGTTGCACGTGTTATTGTGAGTCAACCATAAAAGATAGGCATATGCTGTTGGGGGATATTTTTTAGGCAATTTTATGTAGAATATTTCCTTCATACATAATTTCTATGTGACTTTAACCATTAAGGCTGCACACGTGACTGAAGCTTAAGAAATGGAGTAAATTCTCCCGTTTTCCCCACATTTCCCTTCACTACGCTACTCCTGTTGATTGTAGCGTGATGAAAAGTATCCTATAATATGCCCAGGAGTATGAAGAATAATGGTACTAAGTTTCGTCAAAATCCGTTCAGTAGTTTTTGTTTCTATAAGGAACATACAGACAGACAGACAGACAGACAGACAGACAGACAGACAGACAAAAATTTTACTGATTGCATTTTTCGTATCAGTATCGATCACTAAACACCCCCTGATAGTTATTTTGGAAAAATATTTAATGTACAGAATTGACCTCTCTACAGATTTATTATAAGTATAGATAGATGGATTCACAGTAGGGCCACAAGTAGGACCTTTGTTTTGCGGTACCTAATGTGGGTGGGCTTTGAAGTCGGCTAAAAAGTTAATTCAGTTCTCAGAATTTTTCATTCTTTCGTTTGTAGCAGAATTTTATTGCCAATAAAATTGTTGTTGCAGATTATTTTGCTTCGAAAACAAAATAAATAAAATAAGGCAGAGAGTACAAAAAGACACTTTGTATGGAAACAAATAAATAAACTAGATACAAAGATACAATTATTTACTGGGAACTACTTAAATATACTTGTATTTTATAAAGAGAAAAGTAAAGATATACATATTTTTATAAATTTCATTATTTTTAATAAACTAATATATTCAAACTAAAAAAAAGACCAAAAAGCCAACGTTACGCGGTGTTCCCAGGCGGTCACCCATCCAAGTACTGACCGCGCCCGACGTTGCTTAACTTCGGTGATCGGACGAGAACCGGCGTTTTCAACGTGGTGTGTGTGAACGTTGGCAATGAAATCGTCGAAATAATGCAACGTAATACGATTAAGGGAATAGAAACTCAAAAAACTGGTTTCAAACGCACA
This sequence comes from Nomophila noctuella, assembly GCA_958496325.1. Taxonomy (NCBI): domain Eukaryota; kingdom Metazoa; phylum Arthropoda; class Insecta; order Lepidoptera; family Crambidae; genus Nomophila; species Nomophila noctuella. Next base: position 2,321,040 of record OY292504.1, read on the forward strand.
TGGAGTCTTTTGTGTGTGTGTGTGATATGTGTGTGCGGCAAAGTGTGCGGTATGATAATATGCGATGCGCTAACAATATATATCACCATAGCAACATGAGTTTGACTGCAATAAAAGAATAAAAGTACCATTCACATATTATTTTCCATCGGTCTTACACCAACAATCTAGTCCTTCGTGCAAACGCAACCAGTCACAACAAAGTTTAGTGATCTTTCACGTGTCCAATTTCAGTCAACCTCAATACACGACGATCACACACGCCCACATTTAGCGTCTCGTGCTCAGTCATTAAATGTTTTTTTTTTTACATAATTAGGTTTATTTATACCTAAAGAAAAATTAAGGCAAGATATTTTATCAATAAATAAACTACAAAATATATTTTTAAAATAAATTATATGCATAAAAAACAATAAAAAATCGTTAATGCTCAATACACAACAAAAATTTACAAGAAATAGCAAAAAGCCAACGTCACGCGGTGTTCCCAGGCGGTCACCCATCCAAGTACTGACCGCGCCCGACGTTGCTTAACTTCGGTGATCGGACGAGAACCGGTGTTTTCAACGTGGTATGGACGTTGGCGAATAGAAAGCCAAAATTATTAAACAGATGTCATTTTAGGAGCATAACCTCAAAGACTGGTTTCAAACATAATAATATGGCATAGCGGATAGCCAATGCCATATCAATAAATTGATGTTTGGTATGCACTTAAGCTAGTATTAATGAATTGCACACAACTCTGAGCTTGATCTTGAGTGCGAACTAGATGTCATTCTCATACAAAACAGCACCTCAAGTTCGAGCTCAGAGTTGAGTGCGATTTATTAATATGAGCCTTAGAATAATTATTGCCCCCTATCACCATAGTTTGATAAAACATACAAACAATATAATAATTTGTACCAACTACGTTGTTCGCAGTCACAACAATACGATCTTTCACGTGTCCCATTTCAGTCGACCTCGATACAAGACGATCACACACACAACAACACACCCACATCGCGTCTCGTGATCCGTGACGTCATGTGATGTTGTTAACTTCTTAACCTATGTGCTGTGACGTAGTGTTCTGTGTTTTAAACGAAATCCATACTCTACTGACTCTATACTTACTAATATAATAAAGGTGAAGTGTTTGTTTATTTGTTTGAACGCGCTAATCTCAGGATCTACATGTACGAATTGAAAAAATATTTTTATCTTTCTAGTCCGCGTGGATTACAGGTCCATATTTTTCTTCTAAAAAAGGTAGCCTATAGGCTACAGGGTCTAAAGATTTTAAATTTCATCTAAATCGTTTGAGAGTGTTAAGCGGGAAATCGACAGTAACAGACAGACAGTTAGTTACTTTCACATAAAAATATGAGTTAGTAAGTACGGATATTAGTAGGGATTTGACTGGGCCCATAGTCTGCCTGTGTACCAAACATCAAAACCCGTTCAGTAGTTTTAGCGTGATTGATGGAAAACATCCAAACTAACAAACTTTCACATTTATAATATTAGTATGATAGTTCATACAGCTTCATTTTGAATTTTATCTTCCGTTTTAATATTAAATATGTTTAAAACTCTTTCCTGTCGTAATTACCTGGGGAAACCGAACCCGGACCTTCACCAATCGTTCCGCAAGCGAGCCACCAAGCCTCCGGGTATCGCAACCCGGATTCGAGACGGTGTTGCAACCATTGACGCGCGCAGTAATCTTGACCGAATTCCGATTACTATCACTTGAATGGAGTTGATGTTTTGAGAAATTTGGCGGTAGAGTTGTTAAGGAAGGTAAACTATTGCAGAGAAAGGGATTGTAATATTTGATTTTAATTATGTTAAGCGGCCGCCCGCGGCTTCGTCCTCGTGGATTTCGGTTTCCGCACACTGTGTTTTATTATAGCTTAAAAAACCTTCCTTGACCAAAGGACTTTCCAACACAAATATTTTCAATTCGAACTTCTTAGTAGTTCCTAACATTAACGGGCCTTAAACAAACAAACAAACTCTTCATCTTTATTTGATTAGTACAGATGATGTTGATAATGAGTTAACATACGAAAAGTGATCTTCTGGTGAAAGGAAGGTCACTTCTCGTAAACTAAACCAATAAGTTTAGTTTCCCTACCTAACGCGTTTCAAAGACGTTTCATTTATTTCCTCAATTTTTTAACTACCTTCTTTATTACTTAGTATGTATACCGCTTTTGGTATGTTTTTTGGTTGGTTGCATTTTCTTATTGGATCTGACAAATAACATTAGGTAATACTGTAAAATGTTCACAAATTCTAACTTATTTTGATGACATTATTAAAGAAATTGAACAGGAATTGACATTTTAATAATTATATTTTGACAACTTTTCCTTATATTTTTCTTCAACATTTGTTCTGCGCAAAATTATGTCAATGTCAATTTGTGCGCGTGCGTTCAAAAGCTGAATGCCGCGGGTTTTTCCTTAGCAACTGCTGTGCGCTTTGAACCGTGCGACGATGGACAGGTTAATCCATTGATGTTTGTATAGATTCCAATAATAGGTGTGTCCGGTTACACACACGAGGGCATAACGATTTAAATCCATAACTGTTTGTATTGTCTTGACGTTTATTGACTTAGCGCCGGTATTTCTGTTGAATGCTAATTATGCATAATGTATTATTCTATAAATAAACGGTCATTATAAATACAGTAAAAACCACATCACACTATCGCCAACTTACAAAATGATTTAAGGACCTTAAGGATCAAGCATTAAGTTGAAAATCAATTGAAGATTTGTTAAGTCTGACGTGTTGACTGTGCTACTGTAAACTCTTAATGGATTATGAAGTTAAACTTAAAAACAATTCTGCAGCCTAAATCTTGACTATAAGAGATCACTGCTAAGAGATACGCTATATGGATGCGTAAAATTATTCTCCAATTTTCTTCCTAGCATTTATCCCGTTTCTATGCGGGGTCCGCTTTGACCATGATCCAGGATTTGGCAAGTCTGGTTATTACACTGAAGCGACTGCCATCAGACCTTCGTAACCCATAGAGGGGAACCAGACAGATTGGATCATGGTTACACATTCAGATCTAACCGAACTAAAGTCAGAAATCATTGAATGTGCCGAGCTAATGGCACAAATCCACACATAGATTTCGAAAATCCAGAGGTGTGGGCCCGGATGCGAACCGCGGACCTCACGTATGTGAGGCGCCGCCGTCCGTACCACTAGGCCACCATCGCTCACCAATATAAAAAATAATAAATGAGCATTGCAGGCAACGAATAAACGAAGTTTAAGCGTTAAGAGCAACAAAACGCATGATCATTCTCCTAACACTTGCATAATTCATGCAAAATATGCAAATATCAGTTCTCTGCGTACGTTTGTCGTTTCTACGATCCAGCCCATTCATGTTTACATGTTTAATCCATTCAACTTTGATCTCTTTAACATAATCATTAAAGTGGTAATTTTTATATCACGTTTTACCGGTTCTTTGACGCAAAGATCTCCACGCTGAGGAAAATAATATAGAAACTTTTAGTATTCGTTTACGTCTGCTACTAACGTAATGTGGAATCTTTACAGTGAGGAAAATATGATAAACTAGGGGACTTTTAGGCCGGATTTTTTTGTTTACAGGAAATCTTTGTTTGTTGGATTTTTTGATGTCGAACGTGATCTGCGTTAATGCGTTTTCGCAAATTCGTAGCTGCCGCCATAGATTTTAATAATCAATTTGCGAAAACGCATATATTTTACTTTAGCACTGATACTGTAGTTTAGAATGAATTCATTTACAATGTGTTATAATTATACGTTAACTAGCGGCCCGCCCCGGCTTCGCCCGTGGTACTTGTCCACTATTTAATGGATGATATTATACATAAAAACCTTCCTCATGAGTTACTCTATCTATTAAAAAAAACCGCATCAAAATCCGTTGCGTAGTTTTAAAGATTTAAGCGTTCATAGGGACATACAACATACAACATGACAGAAAAAGCTACTTTGTTTTATACTATGTAGTGATTTAAGGTGAGCTAAAATACTATATTCCACCTTTAATTTACTTGAGAAAATTAACTAATTATTTACACATACCACTTCACTTCAGGTTTTGGACCAAATCGCTTTATTCGCATGACTAGCGACCCGCCCCGACTTCGCACGGGTGCAACTAAGTTTATTAGTGTTTCTCTACTATATTATTATACATAAAAACCCTCCTCTTGAATTACTCTATCTATTAAAAAAAAAGGCGTCAGAATCCGTTGCGTAGTTTCAAAGATTTAAGCATACAAAGGGACATAGGGACAGAGAAAGCGACTTTGTTTTATACTATGTAGTGATTATAATTTATGTCAAGTGGCGCATTCGAACGACGTCCTAGGTACTCGTATTTATTTATGTGTCAATCAAACACATTATCACTCGTATTTCCAAAACATCAATCAGTAAATGATCATCTAATTGTTATTGTCAAGTGTGACGTCAAAACGTGTCTCTTCAAAACATGCGCAAGAGCATGGTTTGACACATGAAACCTTTATTATCTGTGGTTTGACGCAGTGCACCTCCCACCAGCAACCGTGGCAAAGTACACACACCGTGGTGACGCGAAATTCATTGATAAACGTGGTTACAGTTAGATTTTTTTGCGCTGGCACGGGTGCTACTGGCTGTGTAGTGCCGGCCTAGAATAGTACTACCCCATTTCTTCCCGTGGGTGTCGTAAGAGGCGACTAAGGGACAATCCGGGGAGATGGGCAGCAGCATTTCTCCGAGAATAAACGATCACCATACTGCGGTCACCAACCCGCCTGCCCAGCGTGGTGACTATGGGCATATCCTCCGATGGCGTCACAGAAGGCACGGCCCTCAGTTCCCGGTGGTCCCGCTATTCCTGGTCATGGTGGCGATCATGGTAACGGCGGGACGGGGGGTGCGAAGAATCTCCGGGCTACGGGAGGCCACCATCAAAAACTGACCCTGGCTACGTTTAATGGACGCACACTGCGGCTTGACTCGCATCTGGCGCAACTTGAGGTGGAACTTGGGAAGATAAGGTGGCACATCCTAGGGTTATGTGAAGTCCGAAGAGAGGGGGAGGACACCGTAACTCTGGAGTCGGGCCACCTAATGTACTTCCGCGAGGGAGACCAAAAGTCCCAAGGTGGCGTTGGGTTTCTGGTAAATAAATCGATCTCTGACAACGTTGTGGAAATCTCCAGTGTGTCGAACAGGGTAGCGTACCTCATCATAAAGCTCACTAAGAGATATAGTCTCAAGGTGGTGCAAGTGTACGCTCCGACTTCGACACATTCGGATGCTGAGGTGGAGGAAATGTTCGATGATATATCAAGGGCCCTCCACCTCACCACAAAGACTCACTACAACGTTGTCATGGGTGATTTTAACGCTAAAGTGGGAGTACAAAATTGCAGTGAATCGGTAGTAGGATCCCATGGATTTGGAGTCAGGAATCATAGGGGGCAGATGCTCGTCAATTTTCTCGAAAAGGAGGGACTCTATATGATGAACTCTTTCTTCAAGAAACAGTCCCAAAGAAAATGGACGTGGCAAAGCCCTGACGCTATGACAAAAAACGAGATAGACTTCATCCTGGCGGACAGGCGACACATATTCAGAGATGTCTCCGTGATCAATAGGTTTAACACCGGCAGTGATCACAGACTGGTCAGAGGCACTCTGAATATCAACTTTAAAGCCGAACGTGTCCGCCTGATGAGGTCTCGTCTACGACCTACTCTGCTCCAATCCATGCAAGGGTCTGAAACATTCCAGTCAAATCTGGAGAACCGGTTTGCTGCCATGGAAACCACAACAGACGTCAACCAGAACCTCGAAAATGTGGTTCGAGTTCTCAGGGAGGAAGGTTCGAGATTCTGTTACATGCGGCGTAAGGGCAAAAAGTCAAAACTTTCCGAAGTAACCTTAGGGCTAATGAAACAAAGACGTGAAAACCCACCCGTCACTTCGTCGGAAAAACGGGCTCTTAACCGGGAGATCAACAAACTCGTGCGACACGACCTCCGGTGCTCAAATACTATTTCAATCGAAAAAGTTATCGAGCAAAATCGGGGGTCTAAAGTGTTCGTACAATCTCTCGGAAGAAGCCACCTGACGAAGTTGACCACAGCAAGTGGAGAAGTCGTTGTTTCGAAGCCAGCTGTTCTTTCGGAGGTGGAAGACTTCTACGGCCGGTTATACGCCTCGCATGCATCTCGACCTGATTCCGGAAATGAGGACTCTAGAGCCACATTAACACGCCACTACACCGAAGACCTGCCAGAAGTCAGCGTTGGTGAAATCGAGATTGCTCTTGGACAACTGAAAAACGGAAAAGCCCCTGGAGAGGATGGCGTTACGACAGAGCTGCTAAAGGCTGGGGGTCGACCCGTACTGAGGGAGCTCCAAAAGCTTTTCAACGCTGTCCTTTTTGAAGGGAGAACTCCGGAGGCGTGGAGTAGAAGCGTAGTCGTCCTGTTCTTCAAAAAGGGAGACAAAACCCTGTTGAAGAACTATCGACCCATTTCGCTTCTAAGCCACGTTTACAAGCTGTTCTCAAGAGTTATCTCGAACCGTCTTGCGCGAAGACTCGACGAATTCCAACCACCGGAGCAGGCCGGGTTTCGGAGCGGATACGGCACCATAGACCACATCCACACAGTGCGGCAAATTATACAGAAGACCGAGGAGTATAATAAGCCCCTGTGTCTAGCATTTGTGGACTATGAGAAGGCCTTCGACTCGGTTGAAATCTGGTCTGTTCTGGAGTCCCTGCAGAGGTGCCAGGTAGATTGGCGATATATCCAAGTGATGAGATGTTTGTACAAAGCTGCCACCATGTCCGTCCAAGTACAGAATCAGCAAACAAAACCTACACCGTTGCATCGAGGAGTGAGGCAAGGGGACGTCATCTCCCCGAAATTGTTCACAAATGCAATGGAGGATTTGTTCAAGACGCTGAACTGGAAAGGTCGTGGCATTGACATACATGGCAAATACATCTCTCACTTGCGATTCGCAGATGACATCGTCATAATGGCAGAGACGCTGCAGGACCTACAACAGATGCTGAATGACCTGGCTGACTCTTCTGCACGCATCGGCCTACGGATGAACTTGGACAAAACCAAGGTCATGTTCAATGAACATGTTCTACCGGAACCGATCGCGATTCACGGCGCAGTTCTCGAAGTTGTTCAGAAATATGTCTACCTCGGGCAAACGTTGCAGTTGGGTAGAAACAACTTTGAGAGCGAGGTGAATCGAAGAATACAGCTAGGTTGGGCAGCATTTGGGAAACTACGTCGAGTTTTCTTATCGTCGATTCCACAATGCCTTAAGACAAAAGTCTTCAATCAGTGCGTCCTACCCGTTATGACATATGGAGCTGAAACGTGGACACTTACGGCACGGCTGGTTCACAAGTTTAAAGTCGCTCAGCGGGCTATGGAATGAGCTATGCTCGGCGTTTCTCTGCGGGATCGCATTCGAAATGATGTGATCCGGCAGAGAACTAAGGTCATCGACATAGCTCACCGGATTAGCAAGCTGAAGTGGCAGTGGGCTGGCCATATAAGCCGCAGAACCGACAACCGTTGGGGTAAACGAGTTCTAGAGTGGATACCGCGTTTCAGCAAGAGTCCCAAAAAACGTAGTGTAGGACGCCCTCAGGCCAGGTGGAGTGACGATTTGCGCAAGATGGCTGGCAGGAGCTGGATGCGAGTCGCCGAGGATCGGGCTAATTGGAGAGCCCTAGGAGAGGCCTATGTCCAGCAGTGGACTGCAATAGGCTGATGATGATGATGATGACGGGTGCTACTAAAATATATATATCAGTGTTTCTTTACTATATTATGCATCAATTACTATCTATGTATAGTATAATAAAGCTGAAGAGTTTGTTTGCTAGAACGCGCAAATCTCAGGAACTATTGATACTCGTATTCGAAACATATTTTTGTATTGGATAGTCCATGTGTCGAGCAAGGCTGGAAGCTATTACAATATGTGTGCGGAATTTACACAGAAATCCTCGTGGACGGAGTCGCGGGCAACCACTAGATACACATTAAATTAACCTTCCTCCGTTAAATAAATAAATATTTTCACAACATCGATCTGACCCCGTGTTAAGTAGCTTAAGCACTTGTGTTACAGACATCAGACTCAACAGTTCTATTACAAATACACTTAAATAGATACATATAACACCCAGATCAGGACAAACAGACATGTTCATTGTTCATGCACACAAATGTTTGTCCTGTGCGGGGATCGAACCCGCGACCTCTTGCGTAACAACATCTTGACCATCACACCAAGCGGGTCCGTTATTACTCTATCTGACAAAAACGAATTAAAATTCGTTGCGTTTTTAAAAGATTTGTGACAGGCATAAGAAAGCGGCTTTGTTTTATACCATGAAATAATGAATAGGTAAATTCATTGGAGTAATATGTACATTACATAATCCGAAACAATCTCAAAGGTCGTAATGTGGATACTTTCCTAAACATCCAGGACTTTCAAAAATTGCAAATTCATATGTTTATACAAACATTTGCCCCTAGCGAGATTCGATCTCGTGACCCTCGTTATTGTGGTCAGGCTTACTAACCACAACAACAATGCGCAATGAGCCATGTTTTGATATAACATTAACATAACATGTTTACATTCATCTTCTCCGAACTTTGGACTGGTAAATACGCACTAATATTCACTTCTCTGCCCCCCAACGATTGAATTACCAACAATATCAAATGTGGGCCATTCCGTTTGTCTGCGCAGGCGCCGGTACTAGGTGGCGACGTCCGAGCATGGTACTAACTATATCTGTTCCAACTTCCAACTAAGCCAGATAGCTTATCTATAATGTGCGATTTTTGTATGTAATGAAACTCCACCAAAGCTAAGATGTGTGCTGTGGAGCAGAGATGTGTCGTAAGCAGCCAATAAGATTTTGGCCTTAAAACACGTTTTAAAGCCAAAATCACGATCAATCTTAGCTTGAAACCCTATTGGCTACTTAGGACACAGCACACATGTTAGGAAAACGGGCTCTGAGGCAATGGCCGAGGAAATAAGCAACCAAAACTGACACTCGGATGATGATGATGATGATGAGTTTAAAGCTTGACAAGCTTAATGGAGAGAGTTGTGTGTGTGTCACACACACACAGTGTGTGACACCAGAAGAAGCAAAAAATTCTAATTGACCTACTGATATGAACTGGCGTGGATTGCTTAGGGCATCAAGTAGTCTTAATCCGTCACTGCTTGCCTCCCACTAATATCAAAGAGCAAAACATTGTAGATAAGCTATCTGGCTTAGTTGGAAGTTGGAACAGATGCAGTTAGTGCCACGCTCGGACGTCGCCACCTAGTACCGGCGCCTGCGCATACAAACGCCGGAATAGCCCACATTTGTATTCCTTTCCTTTTCTCATGAACATATCATATGGACATTTCCTTCTGTTCTTCATTTCAAAATTTCTCATGAGCGTAGCGGTTTAATGCACTAACTCTTTATTATCAATATGGTCTTCCCTATTTTTATTATGGATATCTTATAGTCAAGAGTGAACAGAATCCTTCTAGGCGAGTGCGAACCATCCTCGGTGCGAACAGAAGGAAATGTCCATATGATATGTTCATGAGAAAAGGAAAGGAATACAAATGTGGGCTATTCCGGCGTTTGTATACGCAGGCGGTACTAGGTGGCGACGTCCGAGCGTGGCACTAACTACATCTGTTCCAACTTCCAACTAAGCCAGATAGCTTATCTACAATGTTTTGCGCTTTGATTTTAGTGGGAGGCAAGCGAGCAAGGAGGTCATCAGATGGATCACCGTTGCCCATGGACATAAACAACTTCATCAATGCCAAAAATGCTTTGCCTGCCCTGAAAACCCTCTCCAACTGGACTCTGGATACCTTACTCACCCGCAGGAACATTCCACATAAGTTAAGAAGTGCTACTTCCTTCACTTTGGTCTTATGTAAGGTCGACTACCATAGACGAAGGGTTCATTCGAGTGGAAGTACCACGAAGCTCTACCCCTCGTCAAAATGTCATCTAATTCATTCTTCCTTCAAAATGATCATTAAAAAATAGGAATGGAAAACATGTCGATGCAGTAGGAAAGGAATACAAATGTCGGCTATTCAGACTAATAAGCAACTCTTACAAAGAACTGTCATTGGATGGCTGAACGATTTTTTTATCTCGAGCTCCTCCAGTGTTTTGGAAGGCACGTTAAGCCGTTGTTCATGCAATATAATTTTTTCCGGGATAAATCCCTTTTATTTAATCCGGACTTCTAACTTTACGACTGCAAAATTTCGAAGCAATCGGTTAATAAGTTACGGCGTGTGAAAGCGGAATAAACAAACAAACTCACTTTCCGATTAATAATATTAGTAAGGAAGTAATGATTCTGAGTTCCTGACTGATCGTGAGATCGGCTGCCATAGCTGAAATACAGGCGGAGGATATTAGGTAGGTGTAGAACTTAGCAGTCAATGGCTTCACCGAGCAAATCCGGGCCCATTGCAAGAAAGGTAGAGGGATTATTGAGAACGAGACTAGCGGTGGCCACCGTTGCTCACTTAAGCGCCAGACGTTTCGGCTTGCGTCAAGCCTCGTCAGCTAACCTGCGATTGGTTAGGACGTGGAGCAATTCCAGTCCCGAAATTATTATTACTGCGCAGGCGCCGGTGCTAATAGGCGATGTCGGCGCGTGGCACTAACATTATCTGTTCCAGCTAAGCCCGATAGCTTATCTACAATGTTTTGCGAATTAACATTATCAGACACTCCATTATAATGAATCATGTGTTCATGAGAAAATTGGAAAAGGAGATAAGCGGAAGTTTATTTAAGGAAAAGAAACGGTTTTTTATGAATAAGGTGTTAAATGCAATGATTATTAATATTTATTAAATGAGAGAAAGGGATGGTTACATAACCGGCAGTACAGCTCAATATGTTGCTAATTTCTGGACTCACCTGATCCTTTATAAAAAAATTGGCCAAGTGCGAGTCGGACTCCCGCACTGAGGGTTCCGTACAAATTCTATTTTTGACGTATTAAAAAAACTACTGAATAGATTTCGTTCGAACCAATTTTCGTTGGTAGTTTTTATGGTAATGTACATTATATATTTATTTCAGATTTATCAGCCTCTTACTTTAGAAGTTAGAGGGGGGGGACACACTTTTTTCCACTTTGGAAGAGTCTGTCAAGCAAAGTATTCACTTAAGAAAAAAATTAGCTTAGAAACCTCAATATCATTTTTAAAGACCTATCCATAGACACCCCACACGTATATGTTCAATGAAAAAAAATATTTTCAGTTTCAGTTCTAACTATGGGGACCCCCCATTTTTTTATTTTTTTTTTCTATGTCCGTGTAAAAACCTTGTTGCGGTACACAGAATACATCTACTCACCAAGTTTCAATAGTATAGTACTAATAGTTTCGGAAAAAAGTGGCTGTGACAGACTGGCGGACAGACAGACAGACAGACAGACAGACATGACGAATCTATAAGGGTTCCGTTTTTTTGCCATTTTGGCTACGGAACCCTAAAAAAGCCAGATACCTACCTAACCAGCACAAGCCATCACTGGTATGGCGTCAAGTAAGCAGATACTAATTAGCTTCTTATAAGCTTATTATCCACTTATTACACCTAGAAAAGTAATGGTGCCGCTAAAAGGAACCAATATAGAAAATAAAACTAAGAACCTGGATCCATAGACTCAATATTCTAACTCGTACATATAATGTTTAACCATAGGTAGATAGATAATTAATTTATCTATCTATCTGGGTAATTAATTACCTAGAGGAGAGATTTAAAAAACATTCAAGTGGCTAAATAAAGGTACAAAATGTCTTTCGTTTATATTTGAGTTAAGTAACGAAATTAATCATTGCGAAATATGGGCAAAGGCGAGGGGGCCCTCGCCTTTATCATTGTACAACTTATAGATAACGATAAATAAATACAAGATTTAAAAGTTATTTTTATACTTTTATCTTTCCAATAAACGACAATCTGTTTGTCCCAATAACACAAGTCATAGTGAATTTCAAATTCTTGCCTGAAATCATTGTGACATACACATTCATAATAATTACCGATTAATTTGAATATCTTAATCTAATTTAATCAGAATGTTTGCCAATATTACGATAATCTTCCGAAAAAAATGCCATATTACCTATAGTAATATCCTTTTGTTATCATTTTCCTTAAAAATGTGCTATGTTTTTGATAATGAGTTGGGTCTTAGAAGTCATCTAAGCATAGCCTAGTGCTACATATATAGACTCCAGAGTCCAGACTCACGAGTAAAGCCTCTGGTGTTACAAACGTGCATAGGCCTGGCCGTAATAGGTTTAAAAATTGGCCAAGTGCGAGTCGGACTCCCGCCCTGAGGGTTCCGTACAAATTCTATTTTTGACGTATTAAAAAAACTACTGAATAGATTTCGTTCGAACTAATTTTCGTTGGTAGTTTTTATGGTAATGTACATTATATAATTATTTCAGTTTTATCATCCTCTTATTTTAGAAGTTAGAGGGGGGGGACACTCTTTTTTCCACTTTGGAAGGGTCTGTCACGCAAAGTATTCACTTTAGAAAAAAATGATATTAGAAACCTTAATATATTTTTTAAAGACCTATCCATAAATACCCCACACGTATATGTTCAATGAAAAAAAATTTTTCGAGTTTCAGTTCTGTCTATGGGGCCCCCCCTCTTTTTTTATTTTTTTTTCTATTTTCGTGTGAAAACCTTGTTGCGGTTCACAGAATACATCCACTCACTAAGTTTCAACAGTATAGTACTTATAGTTTCGGAATAAAGTGGCTGTGACAGACTGGCGGACAGACAGACAGACATGACGAATCAATAAGGGTTCCGTTTTTTTGCCATTTTGGCTACGGAACCCTAAAAAGCATATGATATTATGGTCCATAATGGTTAACTGCCCTACAAATGGTAGAAATAGTAACTGATGTGCTATGTTTTTGCTGGGTAGTAAGGTCGCAAGAGCTCAGCTGGCGAGTGTATGGTGTCTTAAAGGCAGACAATGCATCTGTGACGCTTTTACCGTACAAGGGTCACAGATGCGTTGCTTGTGCCTGTTTTGATGTCTATGGCCAGCGGTGATCACATACCATCAGGTGACATTATAGTTCATTTGCCTCCCTACACTATAACCCCTGCACCACCCCACGGCTTGGGGTATGCGAAAAGCAGTTTCCGAAATGCTCATACCCCGGTATAACCCTCAGTAGTTTCTTTCGACACCCCCAGGAAGAAATAGGGTCTATTCTAGGCCAGCACAATATGTCAAGCAAAAATTCACGTGACTTGTGGTTACGACTGGCAATATTTATTAGAAATTAACTTAACAACACAATCACATGACGAGTCATCAGCATCAAAATATTTGTATAGCTTTAGATATTTGCCTGCGTATCTGAGGATTACCCAGCACGTGCTGTGTGCGAAACCTCAATGTTTTCGCAAATAAACAAATGAGAAAATGCTTTTTATGCATGCATTTATATTTACATACTTTTTATATTTACATATTTTTTTTATACTTGGTGAATGCTTTTACGCATCCTCGCTCACCGAGCAGAGGTATGTGGGACTCCGCTGGAGCGACTACCCACTAAACACCAAGTTCCTCTCGAGTCACCGTATTTGGCCATTGGGGACCAGGATGGAATGCACTCCATTTGGATGCATGCTTTACATCCTAGTTTTTATGTTTCTTTGTGAATTAACTGCGATAGGTTGATAATGATTAGACTTCCATAATTGCCTTCAGCTTACATAAAAAGAGAATGAAAATTCACCGAAGTTTTGGAAATCTTTCCCGGAGATTACCAAAACTTCGATGGTCCGAGAGGTATGTAGTATGAGTAGCTATGAGTTTGGGGTGCATGCAGTGTTATTGCACATATCAATCATAAATTCGTAATTATGACATTTATTTTAATAAAAGCAGCCGCCCGCGACTCTGTCCATAGTGTTATTTATTTATTTTGCGCGTTCAAACAAACAAACAAACTCTATTAGTATAGATATTCTATTCTAAGTGAACTTAAAATAAGTTTAAGCCATCACTGCACTGCTCTAGATCCCATATCATCCTACTCCGTTAGCAGATCGTAAAGATAGTCTACAGGACTCGGTTAGGGGAACGAGCTATCACGATTAATCATAAATGTCACCAGAACACCGCTTGACCGCCTTCAAACCTGATGCTAATGCAAACAAACACTGACTCACCTGACATCCATTATTCTCTACTCTACTCATGTTTGTTTACAAAGTGAAGTTCATTGACTGTTTATTTATCAGTCCTAGTATTTTTATATTATGTATAAAAAATCCCCCCTACGGCTATTAGTGCACAAGTGAGTGTGCAAGCACAGGTGCATTCGCTATTCCCTCACTCTCATAGTTCGGTGGGACAGCAATCTGACACGACCGTAGAGATCAGGTGCAGGACCAACGGCTTAACGTACCTCCAGAAGCACGGAGGAGCTCGAGTTGACATTTTTCAGTCACCGATCCGATGACTGGCCTCTGCGAATGATAAGCAATAGTAGGTCGAGGGCCACTGATATAACTGCGTTTCTTCATGAGAAGCGTGAAGAAGTACTTGCGGGCCGGTATTGCGATGCCAACGGGTAGGATACCGCTTTGGTACCGGATCCGTTGTCATGACAATAAGGGCTTTTCTTGCCAAAATGATACGCTACTCAATATTTTTTCAAGAATTTAATTTTGAGCGCTTTTGTTTTAGTATTATTTTTTTAAAACGATTTTTTGTACCTGGCGGCATCCATTAATCTTTATTCCCCACACTTGTTTGTTTACAAAGCGAAGTTCATTGACTCTGTTATCAGTCCCAGTTCCATCTGATACAAAGTTTGCTATTGTGTTGCAACAGATTAAAAGAATCTGCAGTCTAGACGGTTGATAACATTAAACTTGATTAAACTAATGTGGTAATTATTCTAACATTATTGTTATTGTTTGCCTGTATGTTTTGACTTAAATAATATTTTTAATTTATGACAAATAATTTATTATAAATGTGCTTTACCAGGAGGAATGTTACTTTTATTTAACTGGACCTAAATGACTTACTTTTATTTAAATGGACATTAATTCAAAGGACCAAAGAGTAGGGATACTCTTTGGTCCTTTGAATTAATGTGATTATTCAACAAACTTTTTTTTTGTTTATTATTCCGCAGTATCTTTTGTAATCAATAAAAATAATGGGATGAAACGCTTAATTTCCATAAAATGTAATTAAACAAAAGGAAAAAGTCTGAAATACCGAAAAAACTTTTTTGCTGTAGGTTTAAACCTTTTTCTGAGTGTCTGCATCGTAGCTCTACAACACTTTTTCCAAGTTTTTGCTGAGTAACGTGAACATTTAAGGATATTTAATAATATTGTCAACAAGCAAAAGCCGGTTAATTATGTAATGTTTACTAACAATTTGCTTGTTTACATTTTTGCAAGCAAAACAATAAAAATAACAAATTCGACGTCACAGCAAATACACGTTTTTGACAAAGCAGTTAAATAATCAGGTAAGTCTTGTTTCCCTTCTCGTGTCTACGTGATCACAGACGAGTCTGGGTTTCGTCAATGACGTCTGCCGAAACACATAGATTTATAGTCCACTAACGGGCGATTGAAGATCCTTTTTTTCGCAATAAAAGGTAGCCTATGGTCTTTCTCATCAAAATCAGTTGAGAAATTTAAGCAGGAGAGGAAAGACATTTGATGCTTTTAAAAGTTGGTTACTAATTTATTTGTCTTGATAAAGTCCATAATAATATACCTACTAAAGCTGAAGAGTTTGTTTGTTTATTTAAACGCACTAATCTCTGGAAAAACTGGCTCAAATTGAAAAAATCTTTTTGTGTTAGATAGTCCATTTTTTGAGCAAGGCTTTAAACTCTAGTATAAGGCTATGTGTGCGGAAACCGCACGTCATCAATACAGAGAAAGTACTGACTTTTCGTGTTGAAGACCACGTAATGGGGAATGTTTGTCGTCTCACGTCTCACTAGTAGGTATTACGCAACATACATACAAATGTGGGGCAAGGAATGCAGGTCTCGACATTTGGGCCACTTAGCACGCTATAACGGTGCTGTCCGACCTCTGTTATTGGCTGTTATTGATTCAATAGTATTGACGATGCTTTTGTTGTTGTTATTGTTTTTGGTGAGGAAGAATTCTTATTTGGATTTCGCTGTATGTGGCTATTGGAGTTGAGGGGGGAATCTCCGAATGAAAATATTTGATCAACTCTCATTATAACTCTCAACACCTTCTGTATGAAGAAAAAATATTACCTTCTTCATGAATCCGTTCTTGATAAAGTCCATCCGTTCCATCATCGAACTACTAGACTCGGTCAGGGACTTCATCCGTATACAGTGGAGATTCCGCGCGTACGAACTAAGCGATTTGCTTCATCTTTTTTGATACGGACTGCGCGGGAGTGGAATTCTCTGCCGAGTCAATCAGCCAAATGCCGTCCACTGGCGCACTTTGGGGGAGGCCTACGTTCAACAGTGGACCTGCATATAAATAATACTTTAAAATATATTTTGCGATACAATGTCCTCCACAAAGTATCCGTCGACGCGACGGTGAAACTTGCAGGAACCATGGATTTTGAGGCATTGTCGAATAAAAAATATAATATATGTTCAGGATAAATTTCGAAAAAAACCTTAGGATATTCGCCCTGAAGGCATTATCCATAAAATCTGGCAATATGTTTGTTCTATCTCAGATTTCCTTCACACCCGGTAAGGCCGGTTAGTTTGTTGTCTACAGACGACAAGTCGATTAAGTATTAAACTAAAGACTATCGGCCTAGTTCTCTACCAAGGGCTGTGACCTTCTGACCTAGAATATACATTCACTCCTTACATTTTCTTTGTATATTCGGCGGGGCTATTTAATATACTTAACCGTATTTCATAACGGTAACTATAGTTAACTCACAATTTATAATTAGGATTCACGTGGTTGGCTATCCTAGATCTAGATTTTGTGAAATGGAAACCTATAAACTGTTTCTAAAAATAAACAAATTTGTGGAATAAGACATCACATTACCCGGAACGGATATATGAAGCATGTTATGTGCATACGTGAAAGTAGGTATATTTTGGTATCTAACGGGACTCTCATTTCTTTGACCTACTTACAAAGTACTCGTAAAGGAGATTCGCCGTCAATAATTCAAGTAGATAGAGGTATTTCTATGTACTTATACTGATTTCATTACTATACATTATGTTTCGACCATATATCTATAATGTAAAAATAATTCGCAAAATGTGTTGGTAAGCGCATAACTCAACAACGCCTGGACCAATTTGGCCAATTATTTTTTTTAAATATTCTTTGAAGTCCAGAAAAAATCGAATAATTGCCGGGAAAACCCTAAAAACAGCCCTGCCAGATTACTTTTTTTTTTGACAGGACGAAATCTGTCGGGTCAGCTAGTTTTCCATACATTTTGCAAGATTATACTTTAAGCAAGCTACTTAAACTTAGTATATCGCTGGGGAAACCACTTATTATATTTCCCAACCACTACTGATTGCTCATACGAGTGCAATCTTCCCAGCAACAAAGCAAATACCCACGGTTCTTCACCGATATTAAGTCCCCGAGTTGGACCATGCTTGCATACCAATGCAGTTTGCAGTCACTAACAACGGATGTTAAACTCTATATAAGTAACAATTAAGTTCAAATTCCATTGTTACATGCAATTGGTCAACTGTGGGACCGAAGTTTGTTTATGAAGAAGTCGAAGGACTGATTTTAAGTGTTATTGTAGTATTGTTAAAGTTCATAATGTATTGTTTTGTAGGTTGGTAAATAAGGAATTATTATCATAAAAAGTACAAAACTAAATCAGGTTGAAAAGATTGTAACAGCTAAGGGAGTCCCCTATTAATTAATTAATTTTGCAAGAGGGAATAAGTCCCTTGTATGTATGAGTCAAAGTTTGTTGAAACTTTTTTTATGTGATAGGGAGGCAAACGAATTGACCTTGTGAAACGAATGAACAAATGACCCTCTTGGTCATTTGATGATATTATTGTAATCTATGGCAAAAATCAATCACCTAGTAAAAAAACTTGAGTAACGGCGATACCAAGCTACCTAAAATGTAAGGAAATGGGGCCTGAGTGCCTGACCGTTTGGCGGCACACCTGATTTTTAAGATATTATAAAAAAAAGGCTAGTTAAAAATAAAAACACGCTTAAAAACAATAATTTGGCGTAATCTTTAGAACCAACCAACTGGTTAACATTGTAAATATGTAATACTAGCGGCCGCCCGCGACTTCGTCCGCGTGGATGTCGGTTTTCATTATACGAAGGTTTTTTCCCGCTAACTCCCGTTCCCGTGGGAATTTTGCAATATCCTTTTGCAACTAAGCATCAAGTTTACTAAGGGACCTGCATGCCAAATTTCAAGCGTCTAACTCAAGTAGTTTAGATTTTCCATACAAACTTCCACCCCCTCATTTCGGGGAAGTGGGGGGTTGGAATGGGTCAAAAAGTAGCCTATGTTCTGTCTCAGGGTCTAAAGATTGTCTGTACCAAATTTCATCAAAATCGGTTGCGAGGTTTAAGCGGGAAAGCGTAACAGACAGACAGACAGACAGACAGACAGACAGACAGACAGACAGACAGACAGACAGAGTTACTTTCGCATTTATAATATTAGTTGGGATATTGTGGAATCGATTCCCCCTATACTCAGAGTGTAAACATTAGCGAATAAATATAAACATTGGCAATACCTAGTTAGGTATTAAATATGTAAATAAATTGTGTCTCTAAGATCACTTCTCATTACTCTGTTTATTTATATAATAGTTATTTATTGGCATCAACGTAAACAAATAACATGTTTTGATTGTTTTAAATATCTGAATAAGGTGAAGTTATTTATTTATTTAGTTCATTAATACATAATATTATGCTCTACATTTGTAAGTAAAGCCTTCAAAATATTTATTATGTATGTTATATTATAATAAGATACTGTAAACTCGGAATTTTCTCCATCTTTCTATATGGTGTTTAACTCAAGGTTGACACATTTACTTTTGTGTTAGATTATTTAAAATATATTAGTGTAAGTTTAAATATAAATATGTTTCAACGATTTCTGAGAATTCAGCAATAAACCTAATAGGGGCTCTATATTTGGCATACGAGTATATAGAGGTGCTATGCATAAAAATACGAAGTTAAAATGTATTATTATACATAAGTAGAATATATATGTCACGGGAAAATAACAAAAACCGTAAATTTATTTACGTATATTTTTCAGTAAGTTTATATACTTTCGTAAAATTCTAACCGGAGATAATTGTATTATTTTACGCCTTCATTTTCGTAAGTTTATAAACTTACTAAAGTCGTCATATTGCAAAGGGGTATTGCCCTGCTGAATCTATTAATTATGAGAAGCGTGAGAATATTATTGTTTTTAATTGTCTGACAAGCAATTATGTTTCTGCTTCAATTAGACAATAATCTTAGGTTTCTGTGTATCCAATTAGATCAAAGGTGCATTCCGCAATAATTGCAATAAACGCATACAATCGTAGAGAGGAAAGTCCAGTTGTCGTGTTATTGGAAGTGCTGTGATAAGACAGCTGTTATCACGTTACTATGGCTTGTGAGTTTGATAACCGTGATAATTAACGTTATTGCCAATTAGATGCGGAACTTCAATTAGTTGTATCTACTCTGAGTACAATCGAGATTATTTTATGTGTTGCTTCACAATCGAATAAATTACATCAGCTGGTGATTTCTTTCATTTGTTAATAGTAGGTCCCAAACCTATTATAATTTTCCCATCCTCCTTTGGATCCTTTGATCCAAATATGAAATGGGATCGATTAGCATGAAATTTATTTGAGCTATCACAGCTTTCTTTTTTTGCAAACAAAATATAATAATGAGGCCTTCCAAACAAATTATCAAAAATTCACCAATATAGTACCTAGTTTTTGTTTTAATGCAATAATAAAGGAACTTTTCTTTCGTTTGAGAATAACAATGAAATACCTACTCAAACACATACTTCTGATACATCATTATTATGTCAACTTCATAGACTTTGATGGTCATGACTATGACCATGAGATAGTGCATAAGGTTTTTGGATTAGATCAATATGCGTCATATATAAAAATTGCTTGTTACTACAGACAAAAAAATTGTTATTGAAGCAATGTGGGGCATTATAAAATGTGTACAAACAAGTGAATTCAATGAAATTAGTTATCAATAACACGCTACGTGTTTCCCGAATACTACGAACATTGATAATTGGAGCGGCGATTATTTACCTAATAACAAAAAAACAATTAAATATGTACTTATCAGAAATATAAGCTGTCAGAAAAAAAATTTAGAAGTTTTATAAAATTCTTTCTTTATCAGTATCATATTTACAGAGAAATATTGATAAATTGAGCTGCACAAGTGCATACCCGGGGCGGGTCGCTAGTAATAAATATAGTCGAATCAAAGCTAGCTATAATGTAAAGACAATATAAATATCGCCCTCTATAAAAAGACGGCTTATCTGTCAATGTAACTTTAATAAATAAATAGTAATATGGCGCCATTTCCCTTTAATTATCTTATCACACAATCATCCGTGAACTAGTTGCTTTCACCTCGTGCAAACAATGTGTTCGCCTAATGACAGATACTAGTAGAAGGACGAACAGATATCTTCAAATGAATATTGCCTGCAACGCACATTAAAATGTATGTGCGTCTATACTAATAAACTAAAGCTGAAGAGTTTGTTTGTTTGTTTACACACGGTAATCTCAGGAACCACCGGTTCGAATTGAAAAAATATTTCATTGTTTGATAGCCTATGTGACGAGAAAGGCTTGAGGCTTGTTTGCGGTAACCTAAATCCACGCAGACGGAGTTGCGGGCGGCCGCTTGTTATACGAAAAAGGTCATCAAAGGGTGACAATTATTGTCATTCGACATTACAATGATTTAGTGTAATTACCTATCTAATTAGAATAATTAATTTAATATCAAAATTACTTTGCGGGCCAATATGACGATGCTCATCTATTGTCATAGTGATTAGGCATACTTTTTTGCTTAACATCATGCATAGAAGGCTTATTATCAGGTAAACTATCCGACCATATTTCAATAAAAAAGCTGTGGATAAAAACTGCAAGCTGTTTTAACACCTTAACACAGTTTGCTACTTGACCAGATGGTTTTATCAAAAAATACCATACCGCACTTGGAAAAACTCGCAAAAAACATTTGATTTGCGACAATATTGCCAACAGCTTGTTACCACCACAAACTAAGTGAAGCTGTGTTGTATCAAGTTACTAGTAAAGATGCTTGACAGACGTTTAAAAAGTAACCTGATCCTGTCAAACAATTGACAGATGACTGACACGCGCGGGCACATGCCATTATACCATGTTGCGACGTCAACTGTCAGGGTGACAGATGGCACGAAGTACTCCTGTATAGTGTTGTCCTAGCCGAGTTTCGAATGCCGCAAATCTTTACTTAAGTTTAGTTTGTGTGCAAGCACAGTAACAATCTCTTCTTCTTCATTTAAACTATGAAATTAATAGGTCTTAGGGTCTACCATCTGACATGCATGATCGTGGAGAGATTTGGCGTAGCTTTTTGTATTTTCGATACAAGAGGGTTTTCCTAACAACGCTTTCGGACTTAAGTGAAATTTTTTTAACAGAAAAACATGATTTTTCTTTTGAGGAATTGAATTTGCGGCTTTTGGCGCCGCTGTCACTTTAAAGTACATAGGACAGAATATTTAAATCGAAAATTTAGGTTTTGAAGTAAAGTTTAGTGTAAGAAAACTCATGTTAATTATGGAATCACCGATAAGTCAACTGATATTATGATACATATCAAGGCCCATAAAATTGTGTTCGGATGTCGGGATTAAAATAGGGCAAAGCAAAATTAAATACACATGTAGATGTAAGATATCTTGAACAGATGCATCGTTGTTACAAGAATAAACAAGACATTTACGTCATTACAATTATGTTTACTGAGTTCCCATCTTGTACTGTTGCTACGGGTATCCCGATATAAGACGTTTTAAAACCCCATGCCATAATTATTTTCAATAACTCTAACGCTACAGTTATAACAAATATGCTGTCAACATCTTCTTCAACAATACATTGTACATTAAAGATTGTTTTGGTAGTTACCTACACATACGGTACGGTACATAGTGAGTCATTTAGTTCTTAATAGGTAATTGTAATTCAATTAACAAACATATGAATCATACAATCGTATATGGATACTAAAGATTATGTACTTTCATTATCATTTCCAAGTAGAAGAGATAAAGAAAAAATCAGCCACTAATAAGGATTATTCTATTTGTTCATGTTTAGCATCTAACGTAGCTAAAATTAGTATCAATAAAAGAAAAACATACGTTGTCTAGACTTGGGTATTTTAAAGCTGTGTCTACTCATTAAAACTATTTTTAAATTCACAATCTAAATGTGCGTCTAGTTCACTTAAATTCTATATTAGGTGCAATTTAGAAGACTCTTTTGGTCGAGAAACGAGAATATTTCTAGAAGTAAATAAGGCTTAAAAGGTAGACTATTTTTTTTCTGGCTATAAGTGCCGCGGGAGAGGATAAAGGACATGAGTATTTATTATTTCGTCCAGAATTGACACTCTGGACGAAATAATAAATAGTTGACATTCTGGACGAAATAATAAGGCATTCGTTGCATGTGTTTGAGAACTTCGAAATGTGCTGTTAGTTTAAGATTAAAAACTAGTGATTATTTCACATAATTTCACATGACTCCACCATACAAATAAAGAACAAGTTATCATATGATTTCTTCATTCATCACGTGAAGGATGCGCAGAAAAAAGTATTGCAAAAACGCGCAAAGAAGCAACATGAACAAACTCTAGCGCAAATCAATGCGCAATCGAAAACGGACTTTATTACCTTATAAGGAAGATGTAATAATTGGTTTATCTTATCAAACATGCCTTCGTTATCACAGGCAGACTGTTTTATTTAGATAACGTGTTTGATGTTTTTGATAAGAGGATTACTAGGATTTAGATATGGTGTGCTGATTCACTGCGTAATTATAGCATTTATAACTTTTGGTGTACCTAGGTATCGAAACCTATTATTGTATCTATGGGGTAAAGGTTTCATAGAAAAATCAAAAACTGGTAAAAACAAAATCTTAATTCGATAACAGTCGATTCGATTTTAATCAGACCCAAGTGTATATCATATTATTTCCTAGTAAAACCTGTAAATAAAACACTGTTGTATCATATAACACCTATTTTTTGGAGCTTTCATTTGTTAATTCATATGCTAACAAGTAGTACCTACTTCACAATTTATCGATTAGGACCCAGATTTTTGATGCATGTGGTCCATGTATGAATGATTTGTATTTGTATCGAGGTCTTCTTACACTAAAAAAGCGAAAGAGCCCAAGTTGTTATTTCGACATGACACTTACAAGGTCTGGTAAAAATAATCTCCGTATACAATGAGACAGTTGCCAGATCTCATTATTTAAAGGCACTTCACTTTACTCTATTTATAGAATTCCTCTAAAACTCGTAGGATATCCTAAAATAATGCCAATTCCATTGATACAGAGGGAAAAGTAAATGTTATTAAAAGCTTTTCCCAAAATCGCAAATGAAACACTTCAAGGGAAACTATGAAACACCAATAAGTGCAAAATTGCTTTTAAGTTTCTTCGGTTCTTCGGAGCGAAAAGTAAACGGAAAATCTCTTTCTAGATAATCGGAAGCGCTCGAACAAATTCTCGGTAGGATTAAATTGAGTTTTACAAGATGTTACTATATTGGCAGAGGCCCTGGCTACAAAACCAAAGATCGCGGGTTCGAATCCCGCTACGGGCTAATGTTTGTGTATGTACAGTGAATTTATTTTTTTAACGTCACAAATGTAAGTGGAACATTCAGGCAACCTATATATACTGTTTATACAGTATAGAATATTAGGCACTTGAATACATACAAGGAACATACATATTTGAAAATATTGAGATTTCACAATCATTACTTTACTGATGCAATAGCATTCGAAATTTATAAATAATGTTTATATAGTATAGATATCATGTTTTGTGGACTTTCCGTAGATTGAGTGAAAACCTCTTGATATCGAGATAATATTCACGCAACGCCGATAAGGAAATATTGAACATTAAACTGACTTTGAATTTTGTTCGCTTGTTTGTATAGATTGTTACCCTACTGACTCCCCTAAAATATATTATTAAAACTATACCAATCTGAAGAGTTTGTTTGTTTGAACGCACTAATCTCAGGAACTATTAATTCAAATTGAAAGATTTTTTTGGGGTTGGATACTTTATGTGCTGAACCCGAAATATACGCGGACGAAGTCGCGGGCGGCTTCTACTCATGAATAAATTACCAATCAAACCAACTTAAACTGACTCACTCATTAGTTTTTCGAGGAACAATCACGATTTGTTTCCATCGAACTAATCTGTCGAACTTTCGGAAATCCATCACAGCAAAACAAACCTTCCACGATGATTGGATTCAGCGTAAAACCGAAGTAACCTTGGGACGGTTCGAAGAACCCTCCACAAGGTGGTCCACTTTGAACACCCAATTTTTGATCACCCGCTACTTAAACATCTGTTTGTCCACATTGAATACCGATTGATTTTCTTTACAGAAGCTCAGTAGGTCTCTCTGCTCTATGGAATCAATTATGATGGAAAGCAAGAGGGGATCCATGATAATGGATGTGACACCATCATGGTCGCCTATCCATGGACATACCGCCGGCAAGACACGTTTCCTCATCACGCTTCGCTTAATAAGGAATATATGTTATAGGAAGGAGAAAACACTTTAAAAGAGGTAGAGCTTAGTGAAACTTTCACAAGAATGAGCTACTCGTCTGGGACCTCCACCTTACAGAAGACACAGTGAAATAGCACATCGTAACTGTTGTGCTATGTTTCAGCCGGTGAGTAACGTCGCCAGGGCTCAGCTGGGTAGGATATGGGGTCCTCGAGGCAGGCAATGCATCTGCAACCCTTGAGCGGTTTTTGACGTCCATGGGCAGCGTTGATCACTTACCATCGTGGTCAGGTCACCCTTTTGGTCGTGAAACACTAATGCCGCCGACAAGTTCCACATTTCGATAGTAGAACTTCTTTGTGAACGATGGTATGTTAACCACGGTAATATGAATGGGTGCTCAAATTGGACTCGGTCAGGTGGTCAAGTTGCAGTTGCTATATTGGGTGCTCAAAGTGGACTGCCTCGGTTCGTGGAACACGCCCCCACAGCAGCGCCACTGGGTCAGGGGAAAGGTCACGACCTTGAATAAGCCGACAAACGGTCGATAGGGGTGAAAACCCTTCACGGAATAACTTCACAGGGAGATACTCACCTCTCGCTACTACAGTTTATCTCGAAAAGAAGACAAGTAGTAAAAGTCAATAAAATATCAGCCCATTAATGTCCCCCTGCAGGGCAAAGGCCTCCATCATTTGAGATTATGTTTTCGTTCCAAATATAGGTTTTGGAATAACCACCACGCTTGCCAAATGCGGATTGGTGATCACAAACTGTGTTTTGAAAAATCAACGCAAAGTTTGCCCTAACCGGGAATCGAACCCAGGACCTCGAGACCACGGCCCGGTACTGAAACCACTAGACCATCGAGGCGTTAATTTCTTGTAGATGAGGTAATTCATTACATAATGGGATGAGATTTTTCTCCTGATAGAACTCGCAAAGTCGCAACTCATCTGATTCTGATCGTGACAGTTGCATTGAAATGACAAATAAATTATTCTTGAAGTTCTTCAAGCAATCGTCTATATCTTCACTCAGCTCCCAGCCTTGTTACTATGTCACGACCTTGAAATACCCTGACCCTGAACCTGATGGGGTTTTCTGTCACGGAATAACTCTACAATTCTCTCGCAACTACAGAAAAGCTCTTTAGGTAGGTATCTAATCTATTACATAATGGGATGAAATTATTTACTTGATGGTAAGCGGCTCATCTGCCCATGACAGTTGCAATCGCGGTTTGCAGAAAAATATATTCTCTGTATTCAATAGTTGCAACGACAAGTTAATAATCTTGGACATACCCGCAGACAAGACCTAGAGCTGATCAAGCTTATGGCTATAGGTAACAGGGAAAAGATAGATTCTCAAATGCATAAGAGAAACATCTCAAGTAGAAATGAAGATGTTCATCATACATACATTTGAGTCTTGTTGAATTCTATTTCGGGATTAACACTAAAAAAAAATCGCGGGAGACCATCATTAACGACCTTCAGACTGGAACTTAATTTTCCGAACATTAAACTCAGACACGCGTCAACAAAATACATAAGTATTATAATGATGGCCCCAGTGTCAAGTGCAGCCACGCAAGGTCAACAAAGTATTGTGTAATGTTGAATATTGTGCGATGTTGGAACTGCCGCGTGGATTTTTCGACGTGTTCACTACAAGTGACTCAGGCAATTAAATTAATACCTAAAACCTTTTTGTATGTTGTTATGCCAACAGAATTTACTAGTAACGATGGCTCTTTCAGAATCAGAAAAAATCGTCTAAAGATTTGTTATCGATTTTTGACGCATAAGTGTAACGTTAAATAACTGACATCTTAATGAATCGCAAAGTTCATACATAGCTAGTTCAATAAGCACACTCAAAGGACTTCTCGCGAGCTAAGCCCCATGTGTTGCCACGAGCTCGAGAATTTTATGAAGGCACGTGTCGCTGTTGATCCTGCGCCTGATCTCTCTACGGTCGTGTCAGATTGCTGTCCCACCGAACTATGAGAATAAGGAAATCGAGAGTACTCCCGTGCTTCCGCACTCACTTCTCCACTATAATGTACCTTGCGTTCCTAGCTGATCGTAAGAGAAGGGTAATATTATGTCGAAACAATTAATTTTGTAGTAACCATGGCTTCTTATAATTTGTATGATCAGAACCCTCATCTTAATTAATACTTAATCTTCATTCATCTTCATCTTTGGTAATTATTGACCCAGAAGTCTAACACAAATATTAAATGCAAGATTATCAATGTATTGTGTAATCTCGAATAACAATTGATGATGTTGGAAGCGATGATGTTGGAAGCGCGTGTCTGTTTCTCGATGGTTTCCTCCATCATACCTACTATGATTCATACAATGTAACAACAACTCTTTTATGCTGTTATGGCGCAAAAAATACTTCTAAAGGTCATCAACCCGCCTACCCGGCGGAGGTATACCGTCAGTCCTCAGAATTGGACTATGATAGTAATTTTCATACTGTTTTTAGTTATCTGAAAAACAAGCTTTTATTTGCAAACGATGAAATACCTAATACCGTTGATGACGGGACGGCATAATATCAGATGAGTAATTGAACATTTAAAACATTTGGCGCAAAATAAATAAAACACGCTAGGTAAGCAATTGATTAAGCCATTATTGCTAATGATCTAAATCTTTATTTTATTATGTTGGTGGTTTTACACGCAGAAGTCTTACAGAATTTACAAATTCGAACTAATGGTGATTACACTTCAAATTTTGTAAACATGAATAGTTCGGAGCTAAGTATGGACATTAAACTGTACTTTGGACTGAGTATACAAAGTCCATAATAAAGTACAGAGTACGGGTGGTGCTAGATGGTCCATTGTTCACGAATACTATTTAAACATAGATGACGTTGCCAGAAATCATATCGGTTGTACTTTAACCAGACAAAAAAAAAACTACAAAATTTGGTAACACACACACACACAGCTAAACAGAAAAAACTGTTTGAATCAATAGGTAAATAAATAAAGCCGAATAATTTACCAGAGTGTTGACAAAACTTATTCATACATCAATATTTTCAAAATATCTACATCTACACTAATATTATAAAGAGGAACCATTTGTTTTTTGTATGTAACGAATAAACTTAAAAACTACTGGAGCGATTTGAAAAATTCTTTCACTGTTGGCTAGCTACACTATCCCCGGTGTACATAGGGTACTTTTGATCCCGGAAATGGGGGAAGGGGGGGTGTTTAAAAGAAGAAGTTACGCGCGGTTAAAACCGCAGACGAAAGACTAGTATGTTATATTTTATTTGCAAGAACTTGTTTTGCCCAAATGATTTACTGACATTTTTTCAAAAGACCAGAAACATGTCAGGCCTCATTATAAATCCAATTAGTTAACAATTTAAACACATGTTTAATAACTAAAGCATGCTTGATATTCCGAAGCGTACAAATTCTTATCAACCGCTTATGATCAAACCAACAAGCGTGTTCTGTTATCAACGTTAGCGTAACTTAATTAAAGAGTAGCTGCCGTAGTTATGAGTAATGACCGCATTATCACCACGATTGCCACGCCCGTGCCTTGTGCTCGAGGAATGGTGATAATGATAACACATGTGCTACTGATTGTGGATGACCTACAGAAGAATCTGGATTCGATAGCTGATTTAATTACATTTAAGACGCCATTTAATTTTCATCATGTCTTTGCTAGCTTTGATACAAGATTTTATGATTATTTGTGCCGTATGAAGAAATTTAGGATTTGCTAAATTTTATGGTGATGGTCTGCAGTTTGTTTGTCATTCACCATACCACAGTTACCGTTTAGTTGTGAAGGCATTCTCCGAATTGTTTCTTTCAAATTGGGCATTTTGCAAAGTAAACAGTACTTTACCTAAGTAGTATTTTGACGAAATAGCTTGGCGTTTTAGGGCTCGATAGGTATTTTGCGAAGTAAGTATTACGCGACAAATTACTTTTTAGCATGATATTGCTATCTTTAATCCTAGACTTTATTTGTGTTTTGTGTCGTAATGAACGGTCACCAACCCGCCTGCCCAGCGTAGTAACTATGTGCATAACATTTCTAAGGGAGGCCTACATTTTTCCGTGGGCGGTGACAACCACCTGAAGTGACATTGATTTCCCGGCATAAAAAGAATTTGAAAACTAAATTAATAGGAAAAAACAAGTTATGCAACTCATCGAGGGAAGAAACAACCCTTCCTAGCGATCCTTAAATAGGAAAAATGTAAGTATTACTTAATCTTAATAATCCTTTTTATTACCATTGATATAATATTATCTGTGGGAGTTAAACATTTATCGTTACCTAAGGGTGACCTTTAGAGCCCCATAACAGATGTTTCATAAGATGTTGTTAAGGGAAAGACCGGACAAAAGATTGTTATCAAACTTTCAACGACTTTTCTTTACCCTTGGAAAAGTAATTTCATACTGTAACACCCTTTAACTTTTATACAAAACTGATAGTCGCAGAAAGCAATCAATGAAATATCAAATAATTAATTATAAGGACATTATTGGAATATTTCAACATGAATGCCTGGAGAAACGGACTTAAAGGTCATTTAACTGTACCTAAATAACCTTTTAATTAATTTGAAATATTGGCCGCCCGAAGCCAAAACCCAGTTAGAAAGATATTATAAAATATTTGACAGCCTTACAGGTGATTAAGGTAGAATGACGTACTTGGGAATTAAAGCAAAATCAAAACACACAATTGCAGGAAATAGCACTCTAAACGGTCTTATTAAATTTTAATCAAATAATTTACCTTTTTCCCGGAAAACATTTGAAAATACACTACACACGTCAACAAAATTATTGCTGACGTTTTATCCTGATATAAAACAATAATTACATGTAATTGATAAACAATATTTGTATCAATTTCAGGAATATTATGTTTTACATATAAACAGGACAACGGCGAAAGATAACGATAAAATAATTTTGAAACACTGTTTAAGGTAAATTTATGGGATTTCCCAGTGTTAAGAACGTGAGGACATTGCCCAGTGGATATATACGATATGTTCGTTTACTTTTTGCTCTCCTTAAATTTAAAAAAAAACTTTAGAGACATGTCAAAACTTGGACTCATAGGCGAACATCTTTGTTAATAATGTGTGTAACAAACATCTTCTTTTAAAATTTATTCAAAGTATCACATGCTTCCAAAACATGTAAAATTTTCTTTGAGATACAAATAAACAGCATAACACATTTTTTTACGTTAGTTGTTTTGTAATTGCAATCAGTTTTTCGAACAGTAAACCCAAGTACATTGTCCTTCTTTTCATTATTCTCACGCGTTCAATTCTGGTACTTAAATATACTATAGTTGCATGTTCCTTCCTCTTGAATCACTTTATTTGTCTGATAAAAAAACCGCATGAAAATCGGATGCGTATTTAAATAGATTTAAACACACATTGGGACAGACAAAAGAAAGCGACCTGGTTTTATATACTATGTATTATTGACAAAAAGAAAAAAACAGAACACCACCTTTATGACACTGAAGAGCGATCATCAAATCGTCATGAAAATCAACAAATAGCCACTGCGACACTGAGTCAATTATTTTACTCCATACGTTTGTTTCGATATTCAAACTGTGAGTCACCGTTTCCCACGCTATGCAGACCGGCCTCCACCCCCTTTTTCACCCCCCACTGCGGGGAGATAAAATATATACCGACCCCGAGGCCTGTGAGTCAGCGTAAGAACTAATTTACCCAAATTGATGAGTGTTCAGGAGTTTACTTGTGTCATTAGAATAATAAAGGATCTTTAAAAAAAATCATAAGCGATAATGTTTGTTTGTACTACAGGTAAATTAGGAACAGGGCAGGCGAATGATGATGAAGTGACAAAGATATTGAATGTAATAAGGTAAATGTTTAAAGAAACATAAAATTGTTAAAGTGAGAGAAAAAATCTTTGAAAAACGATTATCATGAACATGATCATCTCCTATAAACAATGAATGACTCTCTTGGTAATAATAGATGTGATATTCGAATTAAGGTTTTCGCATTTAAAAAGGACTAAATGCGAACTGATCCGCATTAAACATTCATCGAAGTCTATACTCCAACTAAAAGATATGATGAGGTAACAACATTTTATTTGGCAGTAGGCAGAAAGTTTAGAAATAGATTTTAGACATTCCATGAAGATTATACGAGAGTTCAATTAAAATTTTCTTACCTAATGTTCAGTACCTATCAATTAAAAGTTCTTAGAAGTTCTCGTTATATCGCAGCAATTGTCCATAACAGTTGAGAAGAAACGAATGAAAATCAATCGTTAGGCTATTGCGAAGTCAGGAATAAAACTATTTGTTGTCATATTATGTCATGAATTTATCCTATTTCCGTTCCGAAGTAAACCATCAAATCATATAACGAACGTCAAGTAACCACAGGCAGTCTTTCAAAGGGTTGAAATGAGAGAACAGATAAAAGATAAATAGTCAGTTATGTGGTTGAAAAGAGCTGCCTAGTCATAACAGAAACGATAGTTAAGAATGAGTTCTTTACCGAAGTTGTCATAAAAGAACTGTTTCCTTTGTGACATAATTATATAAATAGTCCAAATATTTTCTTAATCCATTAATATTTTCTTAAGTATTTAACTAATTAATATAACTTGATTTAATTAAGTGTTCAACTGAAGGTAATGTTTTCTTTATGGGCAATTTGCTATTGTAACTAACGACGCATGGATTTACCCAAAAACATGAAAATACTCATATTTAGTTGTTTACAAAAATGATACATTATTTTTAAGCCGAACAGAGCAATATGTTTTCGTAGAATCGTTCAAAACATTGTTATCTCATCTCGATTCGTTTCAGCGATGCGCACTTATTGAAATCGGTAAAACATTGTTGTAACAACAGAAAGTACAGTATTATACTGAAAAGTATAAGTTGACCTGCATGACATGTTTATATGATCAAGGTCAATAGTTAGCACATAGATGTTACAAACTTTCACGGAAGTACGCACATAATAAAACAGGTGAGAAAGAAAATCTAAGATGACATTAATAACTTACAATAAAATTGATTTAAAAGGAAAACTTTAAAATGACTCTTTTAATTGTAACATCTTATCTGGCATCTACTTCAGCGAAAGTTCAGTCTGCTAGCTACAGAAAAAATATATTTGTGCTAC
Source organism: Nomophila noctuella (assembly GCA_958496325.1). Taxonomy (NCBI): domain Eukaryota; kingdom Metazoa; phylum Arthropoda; class Insecta; order Lepidoptera; family Crambidae; genus Nomophila; species Nomophila noctuella. The sequence goes on from OY292504.1 coordinate 2,353,333, forward strand.
CAATAGTGAGTGTTAAAAAATACCAACTTTATTTGCGCGTAACATTACATAGCAGATGACAGTGCAATCATTATTGTTTACATCATTAATGATTCGCGTGATTCAAATTCAAAAAAAAAAAGCTGTTATATCTCAAGTCTAATGAGTATTGTTCTAATCGATACGATATGATTTACACGAGGACAATGATTACGATTATAGCATATTCAATTAGCTCTAATTTGATGGCGCATTTAGTAGGGAATCTGCCCATTAACGATTTATAAAAGGCGTTAGATTTCATTCACATTTTTATGCTAATTATTAGTAAGACTGGTCTCTAATCATCGACTGAATTGATGTGATGGTAAGTGACACAGAAGTAATTGCCTGCAATTAATGCAATAATAATATATACTGACTGACCAATGCTCAGAAGGCATATCTTTGGGTATGGAATGCATCAAGACGGTAGCAAATATTTACTCACCATTTACTAGCATAAAAGTATTGTTTTGCTTTAGTAAATTAACATGAATGTGTGAGGTATCATGGGCAGATAGCAGTCATCTTTCGTGGTTTATACCTACTGTGCTCTCCTCAAATGGTCTCTCGAAACCTTAATTGAGGATTGGATTGAAAATAGGTGTTTGTATTGACATGATAAAATCAATGTTACCACGGCTTACATCAGAAGGTTGACTGCGTTATTGCGTTTTGTTGAGAAGTACAATTGGATTATTTTTATTGATCGCTTACTATTGACTCACGTCTCTTGGAAGTGGAAGCCTGTAGACATAACATACGTTCTTTTACTAGCCAGACAGTTCGAGAAAATTAAGATTATAGACGTAGGAAATTACTTACGTAATAATGAGACGCAATTTAGAAATCTCTAATACTTTAACCTTCCTCGAAAGCAGATACTTTTAGACAAAAAGGGATGAAATCTCCCATGGATAGAAACAACTTAACAAGGATCGAAGTTATAAATACGTTGCCTGTCTTTAAAACTGATTTACTGGATCATGGCCTATTAAAGCATTTAATTTGCAGTAATGATTAAGGCGGAAGTAAATTATTTGATCAGTGCAAGAAACCATCGTTCTAAACACTTAAAGTTATTCAGATGTGTTTCTTATCCTACTACATCAGTAAACCTAAAAATCTTTGATTGGATATGTTTTTGAACTGAAGACTGTTTTTATACGTTGTCCAATATTCAATGGACATAAAATTAATCAAAAGATTACTCGAATACTCGTGTTGTCATCGTGCGAACGAGCACGTGGTCAAAGGTGAGTGACCAAATGACATAAATTATATACGACAGTTCAATCAGTTTATTGTAAAATTAATGTAAGTTCGTTCACTCTTGAGAATGAGTAGAGCACGCGTGGAGTTTTGTTTACATAGTAGTTTGTAAACGTTTACATAATACGTACGGCTTCTGCGCACATGATATCAATTGTTTTGCTGTGCTGTTAATAGTAGTATCAGCCTATTAATGTCCCACTGCAGTGCAAAGGTCTCTATCATTTGAAATCATGTTTTCATAACAAAGATGGGTTTTGACTCAATCACCACGCTTGCCAAATGCGGGTTGGTTGGTGATCACAAACCCGGGCTGTCTTCCGATGAATCGACACAAACTTTGTCATCGAACCTAGGACCTCGAGACCACAGCCCAGTACTTAAACCACTAGGGAACTCAATAATTTAATTATAATTACAAAACAGGTTTAACAATGGTTAAAAAAAAGGTAACCTACGTTGAAAAAATAAACATAAAATCTATTCAATATTAATATGCCGTCCGCATTGTTTCATAAAATGTTGCAAAAAATTTAACAACATTACTTTCTTAGTCCTCAGTCTCTATCATTCAACAAATTAAAATCATTGATTTTAAAACAAATGTTATAAAAGCCAAAAACTTTTTGAAAAGTTACAAAGTATTTTTCCTTTGAATATTCTTATGCAATGAAAAGTTATGAATAATGATTGACAAACAATCATTTCGTATCAATATGAGACAAAACTGAATTAAGTTAGGTATCAAATATTACGCAGCATTTTGTTGCTTTTATCTATCGATTTGTTAGATAATTGCAACGTCATAGATATTTGTAAAGTATCAGATATAGAAAAAGCCAAATCATTAAAAATCTGATTTGAGGAACGAAAAATATGGCAAAACGTGTAATTAACAACTTGACATTATCTGGCGTAGCTACAGCTTTTCTTGACATACCGGTGGTATGTCAAATAACTCGCTCGAATGATCCCGGTTTCGACCAAAGTAAAATATACATATTAGTAAAAATATTAGTTGGTTGGTAACCAAGTCAAACCGAATGGATATTGGCAAATATCTGTCAAAAGGTTAGGTTACATTCCAGCAAACTCTTTCGTACAGCAAGAATATTTTTTATTTTATTGAATTCATGTAGTCCCCATTGAACTGAAAGAGAGATCTCTATAATACTGTATAGACCTTTGACTTTTGAATCCTTGATTTGAGGTACAGCAGTTTATGTCGAAGTATGCTTTTACTATCTGCTGAAAGTAACTGATACGTATTATCATAATTATGTTATCACAATTCCGAGCATTCCCTATCACCACTATTGGTCGTTTTATCTAAATGATAAACGTGAGTCAATATCGTAACAACGTGAGGAATTCTATGTACCTACCTATATCTGGGGAAAGGTTTTACATTTAGATATTTTTTACCCTTTTCAACGATGAAGATAAGATCTATTGATTGCAGTGGAATAACCGATAGATTCATTTTTTTATGCTATCGAATAAAGGTAGAGGATATGATATTTCCAGTACATCATGTTACCCATTATCATCATCATCATTTTACGTTTTTTCTTAGCACGATGGTGACTCTTCAAGAGACACCAACTAAGCAGGTTATTTACAACTTTACTGGATTGATTTTGCGTATTTGCTTGTAGCCTTACTCAATTTGCATACCAAGGCCTTGCATTTAAAATTTAAAAGACTCGAATAAATTATTGGAATAAATATATTGATTTAGTTCATTGAATTTGACACGTGCTGTCATGCATACAAAGAAATACAGTGGAATTACAACACCATACTTGCTAAACAACTGTTCATTCATAAATAACCGAAATGTTTGGGTTTTTAGTATTTGAACAATTAGCATGCCTGTGAAAACCCAACTACTGTATTTCAGTAAAGTAAACATCGTTAGTTACAAGGTCAAATGAGATGCGTAAACTTTTCAGAATTTTCAAAAAAATACAAACGTGGGTTGTTTCAGCGCTTCTTAAAGAATTTCCAAATTTGAAACTGTTTTGAGTCATAGAAGTCAAGTCAATGGCTTAAGCCAACACAACACATTACTTAAACATAAGTTAAATGTCTATTTTTGACTACTTCCGTGAAACAGCAGTTCAAAGACGCATTTGTAAAATCCCAGAAGTTTAGGAAATCACTTGTTGCCTTCCTTTCCATAATTGTAGAATTCCTTCTGTCATTATCGTCATCAAAAAGAGATGGATGGATTGCGTGCAGTATGATATGGACGTGAAAGGAGTGAATGTAGAGTTGACGGCTGAAAGAAGTGAGTGGAAGGAGAAGACATGTTGCGCCGACCCCACCTAGTGTGGGATAAGGATAAAAAAAACACAGGAGGATAATGAACCTATTTGCAGTCCACATATGGGCCCATGGTTACCAACTGTGCAAGCAGGGTTGGGAAATTGACCAAGATATAATGAACGGTCAGTTATATATGACTAATGGTTTCCCTTGTAAGGATTATAGAGGTCAGTCGACAGTTTCTCTATTCTAATAACTAGGCTTGTCAATTCTTGCCGAGGATGTAACCGGAAGAGGTGCTATAGTGATGATGGTGATGATTTGCAAAGACCGGTCAGAGGCCTAACCATCAAGTCTTATAGCGATCTAAAAACCAGTGAGTGAGAGAGATGCCGCCTTACATCATGTAAAGCGGCACCTCTCTTACTCGTTTATAGATCGCTTTAAGACTTGATGGTAAGGCCTCAGTCAGTACACAGAAAAAACACTGCTGCCCAAGCCCCTTTTCATTCCTTGCGAAATTCACGGCAAGAAATGATGAAGGCTAATAATAGAATTGAATATAAGTAGGTATATTCTATACATATATGTATTTAACTATCTATGGAATATGGCAGCATATTGAGCAATACCTACTATACATACCTACTTGGAATGGCAATGTATTAAGCCGAGTAACGGGTTATCAACAGACGTGTGTAAGTGCATGCCCATCAACTGAATTCATCTACGAAAAACACTTGATGCAATATCTTCGGAAAACAAGTCACTATGATAATCTTTCTCTTTATCGTTTTTAAATTCATAATGCACAATTTGAGCCTTAAGACTGCTATCGTAAGAAGAATTTAAGTTCATAAAATGGACCTTGACTTGTTGTGTTTAGATTAAACAAGTCGAAATGTGAAAATGTCAATTCAGAGTGACTCGGTAGTTCTACGATAGATAAAAAATAATCAAACTTTAACAAGCATCATGGGTCCAGTGTTATTCCCATCAAAAAATGGGTTGCCGTATCTAAATATTGAAATTGCCGTATTTATGAGAAAAAAATACAAAATTGCCGTAAATTTAATTTAAACTGAAAATGTTATCTACATTTATATAAGTTACATATAAAAAGGAAAGATTTGTATTTTTGTATATAACGAATTAACTCAAAACTCAAAACTACTGGACCGCTTTGAATAATTATTTCACTGTTGGCTAGCTACACTATCCCCGGTGAATCTAAGGTACTTTTGATCCCGGAAATGTGGGAGGAAACTCTGCCATCTCGTTACTCATATTCAAACCTTTTAAATCTCAATGTCGGTAATTCTACTGTCAAACCACGGAAAAACACGGTGCCTTGTTCTGCCATCTAGTGACTCATATTCGAAACTTTCACGCTAAATGTCTCATTTTACTGTCAAACCACAGAAAAAAATTGGGATTTTAGCGCCCTCTATAGTTTCTGCACGGTGCCCATTCAAGGGGATAGTTATAGCATTGCATTTCGTTTAAGCATAGTAAATAGAGCTAAGAAATGTTCATATAAGTTGCGTTTCGTTTAATTTTTTTCAAGGTGGGCTGAAATGCCGTATTTAATGATACGGTAGTCAAAAACCTGCCGTATACCGTATTTTAAGAAAAAAATCCATGGATTACCGTATATTACGGCAATTGCCGTATAAAGAATAACACTGCATGGGTCGCCGTTCTTATATAGGGTGTAACAAAATATACTGCAAATATTTTAAGGGCGAATTCTTTAGTGGCAATGTAATCAATATCAGATATTAAAAAGTCAAAATTAAGACCTAAAAATTTTGCATTTTCTGCATTGGCCAATTTGCTCTTTTCGTCCTGTAAGCTTCGCCCCCTCACCACCACTTTTCTTTAGGGGCAGGACAAGTGTAGTAACTGTATTACACTGATAAGACACGACCAGCTGTCTTGCATATGACAAATTTTGTACTTTTCCCAATTATTCACTCAATTTATTCTGTTGATTATCTCGGAAACTAGCGTATTAACAAAAAAAATTTACTAGACAAAGGAGACAGTTTTTTTTGGGCCCACCGACAATCGGTAACGTTTAAGAGAAAGAGAACTACGATAAAAAAATATGTGTTTTTTTATGAATTTTGCAATTGAAGTGAATTTCAAACGAAACCGGAGTCATAAAACCAAAATAAAAAGCCTTATTTTGATTATATCCGTGAACTATCTGTCCCAAGAATAGTCAACAATGGCTGACATACAGATAGCTGAAGGAAAAAAAGGTTTTCATCAATAGAATTAAAATAAAACTCTTGAAATCGAACATAAAGGAGACGCAATTTACTTTTGGAATAATTTTTATGCCTACTTTTATCTAAGGCGGTGATTGGTAGTGATTTTTAATCATTTAATTAATGAAATAAAATAATTCGACTAAACAATTCAAAAAAATCCGTATAACGGAACGCATTTGCTAGCTAGTCTATTGCCGGATATTGATTTTGATATAAACTGAATACAAATGTCAGAAACCTCCCGTCTGTCAACTGTCATTAATGGTTATACTATAATAATATAAAAAAAGCTGAAGTTTGTTGGTTTGGACACGCTACTATCAGGAACTACTGATCCGAATTGAAAAAAATATTTTTGCGTTGGATAATCCATTAGTCGAGGCAGTCTTCAACTTAAAAATGTTTAGCTATAGTTTAACACTATGTATGCGAAAACCTAATTCCACGCGGACGGAGTCGCAGGCGGCCACTAGTAATAATAAATTGTTTATACTTCAGATACATAGGTAAACATAATGGAAAATCGCCCTTATGTATAAGTCTTTACGGTTCAGGCGTTGAACGTCAAGAAAGCAAAATGACTGATTAGTTTGAGGTTAATATATATTTTCACATCTTGTTTCTAACGATTTCGGTTAAAACATGGAAAAGTAATGTTACCACTATAATCTGGAGATTCTAAGGAATAAATTGATACCTATGTCGTAAATAAACGCTAAAATTTTAGGTGGGCCTAACTCTCCATACAAAAACGATTGACTCCTTTATTACATTTCCACTAAACAACTCGCCCTTAAAATATTTGCAGTATATTTTGTTACACCTTATATTTGCTTTGTAAATAATTACAAACTTATTTATCTCTACATTAAAAATATCTCTCCTGGTTTTCTTATTGCCACATCAAATGAAATTACAATGATCATGAACTCTGATTAATTTAAATTTTTGATTTAATATCAGTATAATAAGAAATCATAGTTTCATACAAAACGTTATAACCAAATAGTTGCAGCACTACATTATAATATTGATCGGAATGATTTACGGCGCCAAATATACAGATACAAGATAATGAGATTCACTTCACTTTATCTTGTTTAATTATACATAATGGTGATAATGATATGATATGATATGATAGGTAGAAATTTTGATACCATAATAAAATGTTGCCTATTCAACAAATGATGTGCAGAAGTTTTATTGCCTGCATTATGTGTCCGTCAATGTTACTCGCATTATCAATTTTAAAATTCTAACAGATGAAGTCAAATTAGTATTATTATTTCTGGTGCAATAATCCCAATAGATAATTATGACAGTGTCTTTTTTATACGTATTATGTAATTAAAAAGTATCATTAACATTCCAACAGTCAAAGATTAGTAAAGCAATCAAAACATTGCTCACCTCTTTGACCTACTTCAGTTACATTGAGCATTAGCATAGGTTTTTCTATCAACGCTCTTTTTTTTACTAAACCTGTTACTTAATTTTAATTCCCTTATAGCAATAATAAAAAACCTTCAATCGAAACTGAGCGTAAAAGTCCGAGTTTGCTAGTTTCCTCAATCTAAAAACCCCAAGCGTTGGGAATCCCGCATGCAAACGGATAAGCACAGTACCATTGCCACACGCACACACACTAACAAACCAGTATCAGGTAAAATAACTACATACAAGTCTGACCTGTGAAGTGTGTAGATTGGCACGGGCCGAGGGGCGGTATACCAATCCTACTGATAATCGACAAACAGTGCAAGTTGCGACCTGTAAGCGCCAGAGAAATTACACACACATAAAACAGTCTGGTTTTCACGAAAACGCACACAGAAACACACGGCGGATTTCCGAGGAATCGCCCGTCGTTCGGCCGCGGCGGCCACGCACACACTGATAAACCGAAGCGTCCGTGAGACCGGTATAAATACCGCGATGCGTCACCTGACCGCCATTCTACAGCCAACGCTCGGAGCGAAACCACGTCTGAACGCGCAGCGAACTTGTGAAATTGTTGTGACATAAGTTACGCCGACCTCGGATCAACATACTCGTGCCAGCCAACTCGGATTGCAAAGTGACAAGTGCCAGTGGATTTGTGAAAATTCCAACAAACCAGTGGAAAGTGTTCGTAAATATTAGTGAATACGAGATAAAAAGTATTAATCTCACCAAGATGTACAAAGATTCTGTAGTGCCCGTGAAAGCGGAGACGTTCAGCGGTGTTGCAGCTAAAAGGTGATTATTTAATATTGTGTAATACTTGAAATTCTTCTAAATACCTTTTTAATTCAGTAATCAAACTAAATTCTTATAAGTTTACAACTTCTCTCTTTTTCTTCAATTTAAATCTCTTAAAACTGTCAAAATTTTTAAATTTGTTCAGTAAAACTTTTAATTCTAACGGTGATAAACTGAAATTAGTAAGTTGGAATACTCCGACGAACAATCTGGATTATTAGAGCTAACGGGACTCTAATCTTTAAAGCAAACAGTAGTAACACGCGTTTCCAAATTTCAAAGTTCAAAGACCTTGGAATGTAATTGCTCCTCATTTCCGCATTGTTTCGGAACAATTCACAAGTAATATGGTGTTCTTTTTACTCTATTTAATCCCTCATCTACGTTTATGAAGTTTGACTCTGATTTTCTTTGCTCAATTTCAACTTAGACTCTAGATTTTGTTTGCTCTACTTTGCTACAATTATCATTAAAATTTTAACATTGACTAATATTTATTTTCCTTTCTTTATAGCTCAACCGGCCAGTGCATCAAAACAGTCCTGCAAAGGGCCTGTCTGGAGAAGAGGCTGACCGTAGGCCTTCTTCCCGCCATCCAGTACCTGTCCCAGAACAGCAACGGAGCCCTGTTCTGTCTGACAGCGGAGGCGCCTCCTGGGGACAGCGCCACTCATATGCAAGAGGTGCTGCTTCAAGCCTTCTGTGTGGAGAATGACATCCATGTTATTAAGGTAATTATCATTACTTTTGTATATTTTGAAGTGAAAATTCTGAAATTAAGAGGTCCAGAAGTTTGAAAAAAAATGAATTGTTTGAAAACTCAGATAATTATTGTCACGAATGATCTCTTTCGTATTTAATTGCTTTGAATTTATTATTATTAATCTTTTTAATTTTTCGATTTTTTCAAAGTAGCCATAAATTAGATATTTGAGTGATAGAATAAAATAAAAACTTGATCCCATTAACATTTGTAACTAATACATGCATTTCTTTGTCTACAGATTGACTCCCAAACTAAGTTGAAGAAGTTATTGGGCTGCTGCTCGTCAGGAGTGGACTTCAGCTGCGTTTTGGTGCATTATCCCTACACAGACCCCTTTAGCGACAGTCAAGAAATGGACCTATCAAGCCTCACAGATTCGGAGAGGGACCTCGTCGAACATTGCGAATCCAACTGGGGATGCGCTCAGATGCCAGTCATCAAACTACCGGAGAAGTGAATGTAAACAAGAAACACTGAACGAGAAAAAAAAAATATACAGACTCAATCTTTCGAGTCTTACGCCCCTTTCGGCCATTTTCGGCTTCGGCGTCTAACGCCATCTAGTATTCGATGTATGAACTAAGTTAAACGTTCATTTTGCCGTACGGCTTGTTGAATACCAGTGTTGTGTTTTGTTGGGAGTTGTGGAAAAATTGTGAAAAATAGATAAATTGTTTTTCATCTATTCCATTTTGTATTTTTAAGTGAAATTTCTGGAGAATTTGTAGAATTTTTAAAACATTTGGAGGCAGTTCTGCCAAATTTGGGAATTCCGTCATTTCTATTGCATGACTTTCAAATTGTTGACATTTTAGTACTTTATTGCTCAGGTCGCCATTTTGGCTTTTATATTGTGACAAAATCTTTTATAGTTAAGAATTGTGATTTCTAAAATCAATTAGCTAATGTTCATTATAGAAATTCTTCCTAAAGTACGCAAAAAATTGTACTAATGATAAGATATATAGAGATACCAATGAGAGTAATAGTTTAACATATTTTATATTTTTATAAAGTTAAAAAATATCATAATGTTACTGGAACAAAAAAATATCAATAAAAGTTGTGCGATGTACTTTGTTGTTTTCATACTAGAAACCTATTCTGAAAAAACGAAAAAGGGAGAATAAATAATATTGACTAAAGGGAATAAGATATTTTAGGTAGGGTTAACAATCAGAAGTAGCTAAAACACTAGTCAGGTGTCAAAAGAAAAGAGAAAAAAAATATATATTACAATGTTTGAGACAAACTCCAACGTGTCTGGTAATGATCTGGCTTATATTGAAAGACCCTTTTTTACCCGCATAAACAAACTGACGTCTGTTCTGACTTGTTTCTACCGGCAGGCACTTGAATGAAACCGTTATAGGGGCTTTCAAAAACCCAAACAACTACATTCCATAACGACATCACCCAGTGTTATCAACCTTTTTTTTGTGTGATATCAACCTATATTAAGCCTTCGCCCTTTTGCCAACAAAAGAAACAGAAACTAAAATGTTTCTACCCTTGTTATAACTAGTGCGAAAAAAATCTTCCGTGCCTTATTCCTCCTTATTCTTGCTTAATGAAATAGGAAGAAATTAAAAATACCTATTTAGTGAATAAATCAAATCAATTTTGAGGAAATAGGTTCATTATCTACAGAAAACCTTAAATACCTACTATCAAAATTAAATACAGAAACTGATTAACCATCTTGTTTAAACAATGATTACTAACGGTTTATCTGATTAAGGATTTGTTTGATCTAGAATTAAACCGCTTAAAGCAAGGATTTAGTCAAAACGCTACAAGTAGTTTAATTAATGGCCAATAATTAGATAACAGTTATCTGTTGCGTAATATTATAACAGCTTTGAAATACCATTTGATGAATGTTGTGTAACAAGATTATCTATGTTTATTGTAAATAGAGTGTATTGCTATGATAGCATTGAACATCTTTGCCATTAGATTAAAATCGAAATAATGCTATCATAAGTGATAAAATTGCGGATACTTGACATAAATTTAAGGTTGTGGAATTTTAAAACATATACCACCAAAACAAAAATTAGGGATATTATCGAAACTTATCATTTAAAGAAAATAATTCATAACTCGAAAAAAATATATTAATGACCACCCGTCCATAAAATACAGCCACTTTCAGATAAATAGGTACTTCATATTGTTCAAGCATTAACATTTTTTATTCGACTAATATTAATTAAGAAAATTATTTAATTAACATGATTTTTTAGAAGGGAGTTTTATTGAATGAATACCACTTGCGCCATCTTTTGTTTGTGCTTGTCGGTCTGCTTACAGTTACAGTCCCACTAAAAGCACTTCGACATATAGTTCAACAAACTTTAGATAGATGGCGTTGTAGACCTGTGCCTGTAACATTTTCTCCGAATTGTTTTTTTTTTGTATATGGGTAAAATATATATGTCAATAGAAACCAATCTAAAACAATGATTCATTTACTTCACACAACGATATTATTATCCTTGTGCATAAATAACTGTAACACATAAATCACTACATAGTATAAAACAAAGTCGCTTTTTCTGTCATGTTGTCCCTATGAACGCTTAAATCTTTAAAACTACGCAACGGATTTTGATGCGGTTTTTTTTAATAGATAGAGTAACTCATGAGGAAGGTTTTTATGTATAAATAGTGGACAAGTACCACGGGCGAAGCCGGGGCGGGCCGCTAGTATTAAATAAAACAAATGAGTAGGCCTGTTAACTAATTTCAAGCTTCTTTATTAATGTGCCAATGTATTGTTTATTGTAACGGATAGTACCTAATACGAGTTGTTTAATCAATGAAACTATTAGCTAATTTTATGGCCGGAAAACCTGTAAAACAATTCAGTTAATACTTAGATGTAAAGCATAACGTATAATTAGTTAATTTATTAGCAATAGATTTCTTTTCTCGCATGCGGCCTACAACCGGTATCTTGAGTAATTAGCACTTATCCGTTACACTTGTATGTATTTGATCAGTGATGCACTTATTGCATTCATTTAAGAGTGCAAACAATGTTATCTTTTAAAATGTTTGTTTAGTTCCGTTTTACTGAATGAATTGGAATTTATATCCTACTACTATTATAAAGGCGAAAGTTTGTATGTGTGGATGTATGGATGTATGGATGTTTGTTACTCTTTCATGTTAAAACTACTGAATGGATTTGAATGAAACTTTACCACAATATAGCTTATACATCAGAATAACACATAGGATATTCGTAATCGAAATCCACGCGGACGGTGTCGCGGGCGGCCGCTAGTGAAGAAATAATTGCTAGTAAGTTTGTGTTGTTTTACATTTTAAAATACAAAAAACGCAGAGAAATGAATGGCGACATTTCTTTGTGTTTGATGATGAGTATAAATAAATAAAATTGCATGAATAAAGAATTCGCATTTTTATTTTGTTGTAAGAGCATGCGTCCAACTTAACTTCAGTTTTATGCAGTCTACCGTACAATTTTGATTTCACATAGCAGTTTACCATTAATGTTTGCTAAGCCAGTCTTCTAAAACGAAAGTTACTCCCCTTTCCCCAATCATAATGCTTGGAGCATTCGTGTTCCCTCGTATCACAACTGGCATTATCGAAGAGTCGATAACTCTTAGCCCATGTACACCATACACTCTTAATCTTGGATCCACGACTGCACCCTTATCTGAACTGGGACCCATCTTGCAGGTTCCCACAGGATGGTAAGGTGATGAAGTGTAAGATTTAGCTAAGCAAATAGTATATTCATCTGTACCCCACTCATAACCTTGACATGCTGGAAGAGGTGTCTTTACAAAATGCGCTCCTCTAGCTTTGAAAGCGCGAGAATTCTCTAAAGACAAAATAAACCTTGAAGCCTTGACTAAAGGTTCAAAATCTCTTGGGTCATCGAAGTATTTGGCATACAATAGAGGTGGACCGTAAGGGTCAGATTCGTTAAGCAGCAATCTACCTCTGCTCTTCGGTACGATATTCATAACCCTCGGTATGAGACCATTGTAAAAAGCTGTAGGGAATATGGCTACCGAATCAGTTACAACCGGTTCCCTCACGAATTCTTCCCAGTTACACACGCCCATTTGGAATTGAACATCCGGAGCTGTCAAACGATGGTCGGTTTTTATGAAAGCTACTGTATTTATTGGTCCGTTACCAGATAAAGGATCGTCTTTTATTTCAAGTGATTTGTGTCTGCGTACGGTGTTTAGAATTTCTTCTTGACTTACTAAAGTACTTGTCTTATTTGGCAGTGCGATTACATATCCATTGAACGTCACATGATCGTGCAAATTCTCACCTACAGGTAAATCTTTAACTACATCTATATGGAGATGTTTCAAGTGGTCTTTTGGACCGATTCCGGACAGCATGAGCAGTTGAGGCGATCCTATAACTCCGGCGCTAACGATTACCTCTTTCTTTGCAATAGCAGTTTTTATCTTACCATTCCTAACATACGTAACACCGTATGCACGTTTATTGGCATCTATTAACACTTTAATGACTTCAGAATTCGGTTGCACTGTGAGATTCTTCCTCTTGTATCTGATTGGTTGGATGAAAGCTCTATTAGCAGACCATCTGTCTCCATCTCTTTGCGTAGCTTGGGCTTGCATAGTTCCTACTTGGCTGGGACCGTTGAAATCTCTCAATGGAAGCCCAGCTTCATTGTAAGCCTCCGTCATCATGATCGCAGGGTCGTCTAAGTATGGGAAGCGAGAGACGTACAGTTCTCCGTCAATTCCGTGGTATTTTCGATCTAAAGCTTCCACGTTAAAGTTGTGTTCGAGTTTCTTGAAGAAAGGCAATACCTGTGAAGTTAAGATAAAGTAAAGCGAAATTGTATTTTGTAGAAGAAGATTAATAATGAAGAATGTGCAGATTTTGAAGATATTAAAAGCAAAGACATAATATTTAAGGAAATGCTTTAAAGTATGCAACAACTGTAAGTCATGCAATGCATTAACAATTTACAAACAACAATAAGGCCACTAATCGACTCTAAATGACAATGACTCCTGGTTTTAACAAGATTTGCCTGTGATACTTCGGTTTGTGCGTCAGATGAGTGTATTTAAAATTAGTATGATCTGTATATTAGTGTTGATTTATGTATAAGTGATGTGAACGTGAAAAGGACTTGCATCTTTGTAGCTCCATCCGACGTTTCCTAGAGCCGCCCAGTGGTCGTAGTCTTCTCTGTTTCCTACTATGTAGGTCATAGAGTTGATGGAGCTGGAACCTCCCATCATCTTTCCTCTAAAATACAAATTGATGTTAAATATCTATGTATACTCAATTCAAATGGCTAAATCTGAATACGAAACTCATACATCGATTTATGTTTCAGTACCACTGTAAAACAGTATGTTGAAGAATGCACAGATTTTTTTAAACTATAGCTTGAAAAGCTAGTACACTACCAACATTGTAATTTTAATTCAAGAACACAGTCAAAGGATTATGGTTATGGCAAGCAAAGTCACCTGAAGAAAGAAATTGCAGCTTATGAAGAAAATTTTACTTTGATCAAACTAAAGATGGTCAAACTAATCTAGAAATTATGGAATTTAAAAAAATTGAGATATATAAACCTAACTGGCCAAGCAAGCAGTATTCCATTAATATGTATTTATATTGTTTGCATGCTAACAATGGCTAAACATGCTATTATTTGTACAAATAATGTTTTGATATCTAAAATCTAATCTTCACTAATATAATAATATGTAACGAATGAACTCAAAAACTACTGGACCGATTTCAATTTCACCTTGAGTAACATAGGCTATATTTTATCCCGGTACGGAAAGTTACCCTTGGGACGCGGGTGAAACCGCGTGACGGGCCGCTAGTAGCAAAAACAAAAGATTTGGGTCATTTGTTGTGTGTTTACCGAGGCCAGGCGCACTGCTTATTCTTCCTAGCCAGACAGCTCTTCCCATCAGGTTGGGTTTGGTACTGATAGTCTACGTTAGAGCCGAGGAGCGTGGAGTAGAACCCTGGGGGCAGGGTGACGTCTGGCTGTTCAGGACCTGCTTCTAGGAGTAGCACCTGCAAGGGTTTCATAGTAACGGTAGTTTAGGTTCAAAATTCTTCATCTCGAGCTCCTCCGTGCTTCGGAAGGCACGTTAAGCCGTTGGTCCTGCGCCTGATCTCTCTACGGTCGTGTCAGATTGCTGTCCCACCGAATTATGAGAGTGAAGGAATAGGGAGTGCACCTGTGCCTTGCGCACTTACTTGAGCTGCTCGTAGACCGTCTCATGATGGGGCTCTAAATTTAAAACTCTAAATTTAAAAGGCGATAGCATATTTCATAGCATTATAATAATGAATTATGAAGATTAGTAATGAAATAATAAGGGGAGCATTTGTTAACGTATTACCTTCCAATCCTCAACAGCCGATAGCCTATTAGCGACCACACAACCCGCCGAACCAGCGCCAACCACTATAAAATCATACTCCTCAGCTTTCTCATAAGGCCTGTAGTTCCATAGGCCTTCCACACTCTCCTCATGGTCCCGGCCTAGTGCCGATTGTATACGCCTGTCCTCAGAGTCTCCGTATAGGCTGGCTACGAGATGAAGGAAGAGTAGGCCGAATGGAGTGCAGGCGGTCACATGGGTGTTGACTGGGCAGACTTCAGATAAGTTTATAGGTTCCCAAATCATTTTGGGACTGAAAAATTAGTTAGTAATATGTTTTAAAAAATACCTAATTATCACAGAATGCTATTAAAATCGCAAATTATGTCACAACTCAAGCTTGTTTTCACTGGTTTAGTTCACACCACTAACAACAACAAACACGCTTTTATACTACAGATTTTTTGCGATTAAAATACATTTTACTATATTATATTATTATACCGGCTGATCACTCTGATCAGTGTCAAATTCATAATTCATATTATAATATAATATAATATTTATGTTATTATTTGAATGGGTTAACTTACACTTGTTTTGCAGTCTTGTATGCCCAACTGCCCATGCACCACTAATTCATTTATGATCAAAAATACTCGCTTGCAGCAAATAATCGCCTTCCGAACATTATTAAAACTGTTATTGATATTGATGTGAAGATTAGACAGAGGAACTAATTTTGTTATCTTTGAGGCCCTAAGTTGCACGCATAACTTCGAGTACTTAACCGCATTGGCTAATTAATTAATGATCACTTAATTTACGAACATTCATAGCACTACAAGGGTTTATTTAAGAAACATCCAGCGCAAAACATTTTACTGTTACGGGGCTAGGGCTTGTTTTTCATAATGGTAACCTCGAAGCGAGTCATGGCGAGATCTGAATATTTTGTATGGGGTACCTTAGGCGACCATTAGACGCTCATGCCCTGGTCAGTCAATTCCATCAATCATGAATTACGTTTGATTGTTGCTGACTGTCAGAAGTAAATCGACATTAGACAGTCATTCCGACTGATCGTCAGGCACACGCTAAATTTCGCTAAGAATACACGTATTCACGCAAGATAATTATGAATATTCATAAAAGAAAGGCCTGTATTGGAATTTTGATTGCAATTTTGGTTAAAAAACGTGTAAAAAGAAAAGTTTGGGTAAAAGATTGGCTATTAAAAAGGGATATCTATACCCATATAAACTTGTTGGCTGATATACGGGATTCGAAAGAGGATATAGATTATGCAAATTATTTTCGAATGAAAGATGCGGGTTTTGATAACCTTTTGATTTTGGTAACACCATACCTAAAAAAACACGTTCACACAAAAGTCATGATTGATGGTTGCATGACAAACAAATCAATAATATCCAGATATTTGTCAATCAATTTCATGCAACCGTCAGTCACCGCATTACACGGCAGGTTATTCATCAGTCACAGCAATGACTGTGGTAAAACTGACAGCAAAACCTACCGTCTTCATGCCCTGGTCAGTCAATTCCATCAATCATGAATTACGTTTGATTGTTGCTGACTGTCAGAATTAAATCGACATTAGAAGCTTAATTTTGACAAGGCGCTCGACTTTTTCCTCTACGAACTCTTTTCGATAATGAGAAATTGAGAACGACATTGTATGAAGTAATGGACGACGGAGGGAAGACATCAGTAGTTCAGTAGCATGCTGCAGATTCACTTTCTAAGTTTATATAATCTAGAAAGCTTCAGCCATGCAATCTAACAATACTAGGGAAGTCCAGGGGGACAGCGCGTACGCAGTCCCCACTACCAAAAATTACGCGTCCGAGTTATCCACATTAGGGATAATCGCAAGGGTCAACCCCACCGCAGTGCAATGGAGGGGCCTCGCCCTGGGGGAACCGCCTTCATGATCACGGTGTCCCCTACGCCAGGTAAGTATGATTTCACATACTAGGGCCGGGGGTGTCATTAAACGGAAAAAAATCTCGTCATCGCGGACTAGAAATATTCATTCTCTGGGTTTGACAACGCCATCTCTGAAGCCACTGTGTAACTAATCTGAGGAACAATGTCACTCAGGTTAAATGAACATGAACGTCTGCTCTAGTAATGAATATAATTATTATTTTTAAATACACGGTGATTAGGTACGAAATGGTATGTTTAAGATTAAAAAACATTATAATACAACAGGGAAACTTAAGAATAAAACACTACACAACTCTACAAGAAAAAATAACCAAGGAATGCAAGGCATTTTAATTTTAGGTCCGTTACAAAGATGGCGCTGACTGTTGACATAAGTTGTATTGACTGAAGAAAGTAAAAGTCTCGAGAAAATGCATGACAAAAACGGATTATTTAACTTTAACCACTAGCGAGCAAAGGAATTAAAAAAATAAAATTACGAAACCATGTTCCTAACCTTACCCGACAGTATCGTGTATCGTTCCTAACCTAACTCGGTGATTTGTTGTTATTGACGACAGCATAGTCATTTCAATTGAGGAAAATGGGGATCGTTTGTTACTGATTCTGATTCTAACTTCCTAACACCATAATTCTAGTAAACTCTCGTTTAAACAGACACATTTGCATGTTTTGCACCTAAGACAATTCCTGGTTTGAATGTATGAAATCAACGAATAGTTCTCTGAACATTGTTTTTTTTTCAATTACTAAGAACAAAATACACTTTTGTATCATTACTTTCTACGAGTTCACATTCCCAATTATATTTTGGAACAACAAATTATATAATAACAGAAGAACATTCACACTCTTCGCTCCCGGATACAATGTGTCGAACAGTATTGTTCTTGTTTTATGAAAATCACTTCATTATTAATTCCATAAATTCGACACGCTGCCATCAAGCAGTCGTGGCCGAGTGGTTAAGGCGTCTGACTCGAAATCAGATTCCCTCTGGGAGCGTAGGTTCGAATCCTACCGGCTGCGAATCCTTTTGCAAAATAGCTTTGTGCTTTAGCTTTTTTGTTACCCATTCGTCGTAAATTGGATTAAACCATTTTTTTTGCATCGAAAACATTTCTTAATATGAAATCATGTAGAATATCTCTAACACTTCTGGATTGTTATTGCATCTGACATCTTTATAAATTCCTTTTGAAAAAGATTTGCCCAATAATAATATTGCGTTCCTGCTAACCTACAAAAATAGCAATTTAGCACATAATTAGCAGTAAAACAAAATAATTAACAAGCGTAAAAGAAGACATTACTGCCTAGGGGACACCCGGGTTTGAACCGGGGACCTCTCGATCTGCAGTCGAATGCTCTACCACTGAGCTATATCCCCGACAAGTGAGTAAACAAAATTAACGTTTAGTTCAAAGACGGTATGACTATTAATTTTCACCGAAAAATCGAGAACTTTTCAATAAATTCTCTTGACTTCAGTTTCGAAATCAAATAATCGATCATTCAATCCATCCATGGATAATGGCGACGAATATCAATTTTCACGACCCTTGAGCGATATTCGCGTCGCGAAATGTGCGCCGGTCAGGACTCGGTCGTGCAGCGGTCGGTGAACACTAGTGCTTCCACGTACAGTCACTAGTTGCGGGCCTCGTTACGTTCGCGAGCGCGCAGCGCGGTGCGCGGGTACGGGGCGCGGGCGCGAGCACAGAGCGCGGGCTCAAGCGCGGATCGCGGGCCGCGGGTCACGGGGCGCGGCGGTACGGCGACGCGGGCGCGGGGCGCGGGCCGCGGGACACAGGCGTCGCGGCGGTACGGCGGCGCAGGGCGCGGGGCGCGGGACGTAGGCGTCGCGGCGGCACGGCGGCGCGAGGCGCTGGACGCGTCGACCCGGTGACTCGATGGCGCGGGGCACGGCGACTCTGCGGCGCTGGGCGTGGGGCACGGTGACTCGGTGACTCGGCGGCGCGGGATACGGGCGCAGGGCGCAGGGCGTAGGGCGCGTAGTGGTACACGGCCCTATGTGGTTACGCGGCCTATGTGGTTACTCGGCCTTATGTGGTTACGGGTGGTCGGAGTGAAACGCCACTGTCGGTACAACTGGGTACACTTTCCCGCCTAGCCGCGTCAAGCCCGCCGATATTCAGCCTTCTGGGTAGGCTTCTTGTGGTTTTCTTGTGGTTTCCTTTAGGGCTTCTTAGTACTGGATCCTCCGGTGAACTACGATTTGGCCCCTGACCAGGCTCGCTTAAGTGCGATTTGGCTGGTCTCAGCTAGCGATAGCTGAGACGAGCACAACTTTTCCAACCTGGTCAGGGTAAAACAGTCTAACTTTGTGATAAGGACAAAACATATGGGCGCGACTTGACGATGCTAGTTGGTACGATCTACCCTTCTTTATTTTAATATTTTTCATTCAAACAAATGTTACATTTATTTAGCCTCTAAAATCCTAATATTTATCCTAAATAAAATAAGGCAAAAACAAACATTTATTTGCTTAATCTATACACTTCTTTAACATTTTCTTACGATCAAATGCTACATTTACTTATCCTCTAAATAAAAGAAGCCCCGAAAATAGTCATTTATTTGCTACATAATATTACAAACGTCACCCACCACTTGCATGCACTCCCATTACTAGTTGTTTATTTATTTACTTTAAACAATATGTTACAAAGTATATTTAAACATTTTAAATATTAAACCGCGTTTTGTTGGCCGTCCTGTACATTCTCCCGCCGTGCGTCGGCTGTTGTGGCGACGCATCTCCTGCTGCTGGAAGGGCGGCCGACTCCGTGGGCAGGATCACCAGCTTCTTCGTGGGGCGGCGCAGGACTCCCCCTTGTGTCTGCACGTCGACTGCGCGGACCACTCCGTCTGCTCCCGGGTAGACCGCTATGACTCGTCCCAGCGGCCACGTGTTGCGTGGCTGGTTGTTGTCGGCAATGATGACGATGTGGCCGACCCTCAAGCCTTCTCCTCGTCCGTGGGGCTCCCGCCGGTTTTGGAGTTCCGGCAGGTATTCTTTGAGCCATCGGCCCCAGAACATGTCGGCGAGGCGCTGTGAGGCGCGCCAGTGTGTCCGCCCGAGGAGGTCTCTGTCTGAGGAGACCCCCATCGGCGGCTCGTGGGCTGGACCAAGCAGGATGAAGTGGTTTGGCGTCAGCGGATCGGGATCCTCTGGGTCGACGCTGACGTGTGTGAGCGGACGGCTGTTGACCGTCAGCTCCGCTTCGGCGAGAAGGGTGGCGAGTATCTCGTCGCTCACCGCTCGCCCCGACGTGACCGCCGCGAGTGCGGTCTTCACAGAGCGCACCATGCGCTCCCAGGCCCCTCCCATGAAGGGCGCGCTCGGCGGGATGTATTTCCAGACGATCTTCTTTCTTGACGCTTCAAACTCGGTGGCCTCGTCGATCGCTTGCCGGAGCTCTTTATCGGCTCCCTGCAAGTTGGTGCCGTTGTCGCTCCATATCTCCTTGGGGCAGCCTCTGCGCGCAATCATTCTGCGTAGAGCCATGACTGCCGAATCGGTGGTGAGGCTGGCGGCCAGCTCCAGGTGGACCGCTCTCGTCGTGAGGCAGGTGAAGAGAGCCACGTACCGTTTGACCGTGGCCCTCCCCATCGTGGCTTGCAGCGGACCGAAGTAGTCGACGCCTGCATAGGTGAAGGCTCGCTGATGGTGAGCGAGCCGACTCGGCGGATGGTTCCCCGTAGCTGGTTCTGGAGGCGCGGCTTTGCGCACTCGACAGGGCAGACATCCCCGTACAATTTGCCTCGCGACTGGACGCACGCCGATTATGTGGAAACGTTGTCGGCAGTGGTTAATGGTTGCTTCCACCCCTTGGTGGTGGTGTCTACGGTGGGCATCTTCGATGAAGAGACGAGAGATGTGGTGTCTCCCGTCCAGCACGGCAGGCCTCTTTGTCTCTTCTGCGACGTCTTCCAACTTGCTTATGCGAGACCTTATTACGATGAGCCCGGCTTGTATGTCTATAGCCAAAGCTCTGAGTTTGCTTTGGTTATTCACGCGGCGCCCGTGTCGTAGATCCTCTAGTTCTTCTGCGAAAGCGTCTTCCTGAACGGCTCGGACTAAAAGTTTTTCGGCTTCTATGAGTTGCTCGGCTGGCAACTTGATAAAATTGAGAGTCTTCTTTCCTCTCGATTCTTTTTCTTCTTTGAGAGTTTTACTAACCTCTCTTCTTCTTTTTCCAGTGTAATCCGGGTCTTCCAATTTATTTCTCTTCGTGCGGGCGTAATTAACCCGTTGTGTTTTCCTTTTAATTATGTTTATGAATTGAACTACTCGCGCCGTCGTTCGCAGCAGTCGTTCCCAACGCGAGAAGCGGGTGAAGTCGGGGACAGCTTCTAATATACTCTCCCGCCGGTGACGGGCCCTTATAGTCATCACCGATTCTTCGCCTGTGTGTATCTCTTCCTCCTTATTGATCTCTCTTGGCCATTCCTCTTCTGGTCCCTTTAGGAAGGCGGGACCTCGGAACCATCTATGTTCTGAGTTAAATGTGCTTGGCACGTCTCTGGTGGCGTCGTCTGCGACGTTCAAACTGGTAGGCACCCATCTCCATTCTGCCACTCTGGTGTGCTCCTCGATCTCGGCGAGTCTGTGCGCGACGAACGGCTTGTAGGCGCGTGCTCCTCTTCGCAGCCAGGTGAGCACGGTCTTGGAGTCCGTCCAGAACACCCTCTGATCTGGCTTCTCGTCGTGTTCTTCTATTACTGCGTTCGCCATTCGGACGCCTATCAGCGCCGCCTGCAGCTCGAGCCTCGGGATCGATGTCAGTTTCAGCGGGGCCACTCTCGCCTTGGCAAGAACCAGCGAGATGGCTATCTTCCCCATCGCGTCCTCGGTGCGCCAGTACAGCGCAGCAGCGTAGGCAGCCTCGCTCGCGTCCACGAAGATGTGGAGCTCTCTCCTGCGCGCCCCGCTGAAACCTGGAACACAACGTGGGATCGTTAAGTCTTTGAGTGAGAGTAGATGTCCCAGCCAGGTCCGCCATTGGTCTGCGAGGTCCTCGTCGAGCTGGTCGTCCCAGCCCGTTCCTCTTCGCCAGGTCTCCTGCAGTATCTGCTTCGCCCGAGCTGTGACTGGCGAAGCGAAGCCGAGCGGGTCGTAGAGAGACATGACGACCCTCAGCAGTTGTCTCTTCGTGGGCTTTTCTGAAATCAAAATATCATCTGGCAGTCTTTTCATTTCTAAATTGAATGTAATAACGTCGCGATCGGGACGCCAGATCAGACCGAGTACTCGTTCCGTTTTTTCACCATCATTAAGGGCTTTGGTCGTGGACTCTGTGTCGCGGACCTCCCCCAGTTCCTTCAATATGTCGGGGTCGTTGGAGGCCCACTGTCTTAGCTCGTAGTGGGCTTCCAGTTGTATCCACTTTACGTCGCGCGCTGTCCTGATCGCCTCGTCTCGATCCCGAAAGCTCTGCAGGTAGTCGTCGACGTAATGATTTCTTATTATAGCTTTGCATGCCTCCGGGTGAGTCTGTTCATATCTCTTGGCATTTTCATCTTTGACGAAGATTGCGGTGGCTGGCGATGAAGTGGCACCGAAGATCAGCGAGGTCATTCGGTACTCTTCCGGCGGGTGATCTCCTCGGTGTTGACCTCTCCAAAGGTAACGCAGCGCATCGCGGTCTTCAGCCTTTATTTTTACTTGCATAAACATTTCCTTTATATCTGCAGTGACAGCGATGGGGTACTGCCGGAACCGCATCAGCACGCCGGGCAATGACTGCAGCAAATCTGGTCCTGTCAGAAGGTGGTCGTTCAGTGAGACTCCTCCTGTTTTGGCGGCGGCGTCGTGAACCACTCTCACCTTCCCTGGCTTCATCGGATTGAGAACTGGGAAGTGGGGAAGGTACCATAACTTCCCCGGAACAGCATAGGGTGGCGCCTTCTCTGCGTAACCCTTCTTTATCAAATCGTCCATTTGTTCTTCATATTTTTTCTTTAAGTTGGGATCCTTGTCTATTTTCTTTTCAGTGGCGAACAGCCTCTTGATGGCGTTTTCTCTATTGTTCGGCATTTGCGGCGGCTCCTTCTTCCACAGAAGCCGTGTTTCGTATGCACCATTCTCCAATTTAGTGGTTCTTTCTTGAAGTTGTTGGAGTGCACGCTGCTCGGGGTCGCTCTGAGGTCTTCTCGGCTCCACCGTGAGTGCCTCCATTGTGAAATAATGCTTGAGTTCTTCATCCATTTTCCTTTCTAATTCGCCAAGTTGGTTTACAAAATGCACGCGTTGTCCTGTGATTCGGGTGTGGGCGCCGTGCAGCACCCAGCCTAGCGCCGTGCGTGAGGCAACTGGTTGATCACGTCTTCCCCTCCTGGTCTCCTGTGCCAGGAGGAGGCTCCAGTTGTCCTGCCCGATCAGCATCTTCGGTCTTGTGCTCGCATAAGTTATCTCGCCTAGTATGTCCTTTAGGTGAGTACAACTCTTGATGTCCTCTTCCCGTACTTGCTGGGCCGATAACTGGAGGTTGGCGAACGTTCTCGCCCTCAACTTCTTCCTGCCAGCTGCTCCAACCAATGTTACGGTGACCCGTCGTGACTGCGATGCACTCATTTCTTCATTCCCGATTGATTCTATATGTAGGGGTTCGACTCGTCCCCTGGTTCCTGTTCGCTGTGCTATTTCTTCATCAATAAGGGTGACGGTGGACCCATCATCCAACAAGGCATGTATGTCTACGGCGCCCTTCGGTCCTACGACTCTCACTGGTACAATCTTGAGGTACGCCTGTGTTTTTATCGGTGTCCAGGTAGAAGCCACTATTTCCTTGTCTTCCTCCTTCGAGTGGGCGTGTAGCAGGGTGTGGTGCAATCTTCCACAACCCTTCTCTTCACACGGTTTTGCGCGGCAGTTGAACTTCCGGTGTTTTCCCTTCAGACACCGGAAGCACAAAGCTTTCTCCTTCGCAAATTCCCACCGCTTGTTCACGTCCATTTCCTTGAAATGGCGGCAAGCGGGGGTAAGGTGGTCCTGCCTCCCACATGCAGGACACTCGGGTTCGGTTCTCTTCTGAGATGTGATGTATGTCTTCTGTTTTCTTACAGGAGCGCGGCCGGAGGCTTCATTTATTCGCGTCATCTCCACTTGTTCTGGCTGCGCGTACATACTACATCTGTCTGCTTCTCTCTGGAGGAAACGCGCCAACTTAGGAAGGTCCGCTTCATCTTGACTCTGCTCTGCTGCGAAGTCGAACCACCTGTATCGCAGTGACGGGGTGAGCTTTTCAATGGTCGCCTTTGTAGCCTCGGGACTGTAGAGGTAATGTGTCTTCTCGAGTGCTCGAAGCGTGGCCACAATGTTAGCCACTCTCGTTGCGAATATGCAGAGTTCCCTCGGGGCGTCTGTAGGGCGTGGCAAGCTCTTCAGGCGTTCGATCTCTGCCAGGGCGATCGCATCTGGTCGTCCAAACCTTGACTCGAGAGTCTTCATGACAATAGCCGGCTGAGCGCTGTAGATAAGCAGGTCCTCAACTGCTTCCTTTGCTCTTCCCTTCAGGCTTCGGCGTAGGCGGGCTAAGTTTTCTAATTCAGAGTAGGCGTCTTCAGATTCCCTATAGGCCGCTCTGAATGATAACCATTCTTGGTACGAACCGCTGTATATCGGTAGCTCTGTGCGATGTCGTTCTCCTCCTCTTGCTGCGAGTGCTATCGCAGATGCTAATTCACTTAAGTCAACCTTCTGTTGTAAGGCGACTGTTCCATCTCCCGCCGGTACTATCGTATTCACTGGCTGGGGTACGTACATTGGTTGGGCAGGTCTCGCTGGCTGCGAGGTGTGCTGGGGCTGCTCGAAAGTGCGCCGTTCTGTGCACTCCGGCGGCGGCGCCTGTTGCTGCTGTGCATACCTTGGCTCGGGATCCCTGATGACAAACGTCTGTTCTGGTGCTGTAGCACGGCGGGCTTGATATGAGGCAGTGTCTTCCATGTGCGGCTGATCAGCAATAGCCGGCACGACCCGACGGCCGCTCTCCTCGATCCAGTCGGTGACTCGCTGCTCCGTATCTTCCTGCGTTATGACGGTGTCATCATCATCTTCATCTTCTTCCTCGGCCTCTATTGTAGCAACACGAGCGGCCGCTAATTGTACTTGAAGCCACAACAATTCTTCTTTAGCTTTAGCTAGGCGGGTTGCTTTATGTTTCGACCTCCGGTCCACACTTATCACTGTCGACTTACATGCTTGTCGTTGTTCGGACGGGTCCCTGTTCTCTTCCACAGGGTTCTGGGAGGCTGCTGCGGTGGGGGCGGTTGGTAGTTCAATTTGGGCTGCGCCCTCCCTTATTCTTCGAGCCCTTCTTGTTTCCGGAGGATCCAGTCTTGTAGTTACAGTTGTCTCTGAGTTGCCCTTCTTAAATGTTGTATCAGTGGTCGCGATGCCAGTAGTCGTGGTTCCAGTGGCGGTCGTATCAGTGGCAGTGTTATCGGTGGACGTAGCTCCACTCGTAGTAGCCGTGCCTGATACCGCCGAGTTGCCCGGAGCGGTCGCCGTGCTCCTCGCCTGCATAGCGCTTGCTGCTCGTTCAGCCTGAGCAGCATCGAGGCGGGGTGCATTGTCGATCTGGGCGGCCGCAGCATCCCTCAGCGGTTCAGCCGATGTCCTTTCCCGCGAAGCGGTCTTTCCGCTCATGGACCTTGTGCACGGCATAGTCACTATCACTTAGTCACTGAGTCACTATAGCACTGAGTCACAGTAGCACTGAATTACTGCTGCACTGAGTCACTGTTGCACTGAGTCACTGTTGCACTGAGTCTCTGTTGCACTGAGTCTCTGTTGCACTGAGTCACTGTTGCACTGAGTCACTGTTGCACTGAGTCTCTGTTGCACTAATGTTCACTTATTGTTCATTCACTTCACTGACTGTCCACAGTATCCGGCTCGAAGGACCAATTTTCACGACCCTTGAGCGATATTCGCGTCGCGAAATGTGCGCCGGTCAGGACTCGGTCGTGCAGCGGTCGGTGAACACTAGTGCTTCCACGTACAGTCACTAGTTGCGGGCCTCGTTACGTTCGCGAGCGCGCAGCGCGGTGCGCGGGTACGGGGCGCGGGCGCGAGCACAGAGCGCGGGCTCAAGCGCGGATCGCGGGCCGCGGGTCACGGGGCGCGGCGGTACGGCGACGCGGGCGCGGGGCGCGGGCCGCGGGACACAGGCGTCGCGGCGGTACGGCGGCGCAGGGCGCGGGGCGCGGGACGTAGGCGTCGCGGCGGCACGGCGGCGCGAGGCGCTGGACGCGTCGACCCGGTGACTCGATGGCGCGGGGCACGGCGACTCTGCGGCGCTGGGCGTGGGGCACGGTGACTCGGTGACTCGGCGGCGCGGGATACGGGCGCAGGGCGCAGGGCGTAGGGCGCGTAGTGGTACACGGCCCTATGTGGTTACGCGGCCTATGTGGTTACTCGGCCTTATGTGGTTACGGGTGGTCGGAGTGAAACGCCACTGTCGGTACAACTGGGTACACTTTCCCGCCTAGCCGCGTCAAGCCCGCCGATATTCAGCCTTCTGGGTAGGCTTCTTGTGGTTTTCTTGTGGTTTCCTTTAGGGCTTCTTAGTACTGGATCCTCCGGTGAACTACGATTTGGCCCCTGACCAGGCTCGCTTAAGTGCGATTTGGCTGGTCTCAGCTAGCGATAGCTGAGACGAGCACAACTTTTCCAACCTGGTCAGGGTAAAACAGTCTAACTTTGTGATAAGGACAAAACATATGGGCGCGACTTGACGATGCTAGTTGGTACGATCTACCCTTCTTTATTTTAATATTTTTCATTCAAACAAATGTTACATTTATTTAGCCTCTAAAATCCTAATATTTATCCTAAATAAAATAAGGCAAAAACAAACATTTATTTGCTTAATCTATACACTTCTTTAACATTTTCTTACGATCAAATGCTACATTTACTTATCCTCTAAATAAAAGAAGCCCCGAAAATAGTCATTTATTTGCTACATAATATTACAAACGTCACCCACCACTTGCATGCACTCCCATTACTAGTTGTTTATTTATTTACTTTAAACAATATGTTACAAAGTATATTTAAACATTTTAAATATTAAACC
This sequence comes from Nomophila noctuella, assembly GCA_958496325.1. NCBI lineage: Eukaryota > Metazoa > Arthropoda > Insecta > Lepidoptera > Crambidae > Nomophila > Nomophila noctuella. Next base: position 2,380,673 of record OY292504.1, read on the forward strand.
GCGTTTTGTTGGCCGTCCTGTACAATCAACAATCTTGTACCTGATGTTGTCGTCAATTTTAAATTCACGTCATGATTTTGAAATTGTCATGCACGGTTTCTTGAAATGAATTTGAACACCAAATTAAAATGATATAAAAGAAAACCTAATACAAAATCCTGTTTAAAACATAATTATTTTATTCTATAATGATGATCATCATCATCATCATTCGGCTGCCGTGTTTCTAGTTTATCTGGGTTCGGCGCAATACGTTGACGTTTTCCATACAGGCTTAACATTCGTCATCAAGTCATTCACACCTATTTCACTAACGTCATCCTTTCCACAATCTATGCATCTTTCCTCTGGACTATCTCTTCCTTACATGCCGTTCACCTTCAAATTCATCGATCTATTTGCAATAACCTAATGACTTAATTACAAATCAAACAAAATAATAACAATTTCAATACTGACAAAATGACCAACGGCACGGCAGTAAAAAACAGGCTCCATAGAGTGATCCTTTTAGTAAATCAGTATGCTACAATTTGACGGGACTCATTTATTTCTGAGACGATAATGTTAGATGCATATCAGAAGATTTTATGACCAATTTTATGGGGTTTACTAAATAAAATAAAATGCAACTTATGCATACTAGCACTAATATAATAAAGCTGATGAGTTTGTTTGTTTGAACGCGCTAATCTCAGGAGCTACTGTTCCGATTTGAAAAAATCTTTTTGTGTTGGATAGTTCATTTTACGAGGAAGGCTTTACGCTATTAGAAATCGAAATGCACGCGGACGAAGTCGCGGGCGGCCGCTAGTATTTTATATTTGAAAATATAATATTATAGGAGCAAAAAGAAACGCCCCCGGGTGGGCTCGAACCACCAACCTTTCGGTTAACAGCCGAACGCGCTAGCCAATTGCGCCACGGAGGCGATGAGGGACCGGTCGAAATTACGCAACACAAGTATTTTGATTGTGACGAAACTTGGTTGTCGCTGTAGTGGAAATAACGAATGTGTAGGCGTGTAGGCAAGCCGTCCATAAAACAGTTTTTCGACCATTGAATAAAGATGGCTTAAGCAGTCTGTTTGGTCGTTTGGTCATGGACTAGCGATAATTTAGGGGCGTCAAATTTACCTTAAAATCTTCAAAACGCCCATAAGGATGGTCATACCCCCCTCCCTCTTTTTGGAATAGAAGCCATTGGTACTTTACTAACCAATTTTTTAAAATGTCTGTTCTACCTTTGTGTCTAGAGAAATCGATAATTTTAAGAAAGACGAAAATAAACTAAAACGAAGAACTAAAATGGCCGCTATTACTAAAAAAAAAGAGGGTGTTGACCTGACCACCCATAAGGTTGTTTTTGTCGATAATCTTAGGTAAATTTGACGCCCCTTCATCATCGCTAGTCCATGACCAAACAGACTGTATTTACGGGCAACGAGATAATCTAATTCCATCAAAACCCAGTAATTGGTTGGATTTAATCTAGCAAATTACCGCCAACGAACTGAGTTACGTCAAGCGAGCTGTCACTTTTGCCGCCAAGAAAACTTTCGTGGCCAGTGAGTGACATTAATTTCTCTCCAAAGAGTTTGGATTTGGTAGTTACAAATTCTAACCAAAAAGTTTGGTACTCGACTAATACATTGCACCGGCAATTGAATAATACCACATTCCACCATAAAATTAATAAAGGTGGACTCTTAAATCCTATTCAAACTTGATTAAATGAAATGAGTATAAAGTACCTAATTAATTTACAATTACAAACTTCAAACCTCGAAGGCCGAAATGGGTATTAAATGGCCGCGATGATGATAGAGCCAAGATGATTGATATTCATAATGATATCACTATAATGATGGAGTATCAGGTTAACTCCTACTCCAATATCAATCTCAAAAAAGGTCAAGAGATCATTGTTTATTTCATTAGATCATGGGCATATGCAGATAAATATCTGACATACACATAATAAAGGTAAATCTAACAAAAAGCTCAAAAAGTATTTTCCCGTACCGGGAATCGAACCCGAGCCTCCTGGGTGAAAGCCAGGTATCCTAGCCACTAGACCATACGGGAGATGACTGACGAGTTGAAATGAAGCGTACGTTTTTATTTAATAAACCTGTATCACCCACAAGAATAACTCCAATCGACTTTAAGTCATATTGAAAGGTGATAAGGTCTTAATTCACATGTGTTTAATTTAGTTAAACGTATAAAAAATAAGACGAATAACAAACGCCATAAGCAAAGAAAAATACATTATCTCAGCGAACCCAGACCTAAGATATTTTCAAAAAGGGGATATAAAAGATTATGAAAAAGTAAAAAAATTTAACAAAAATTTAAACTTCGAAAAATCTGGAAAGCAAAAAATAATATATCAAAATATTTGTCATTCTCATACAACAGCACCTAAGTTCGCGGTCAAGGTGCGATTTATTAATACGAGCATAAAAGATAATGAAAAATATGATTTTTAACACGAATTTATTTTACCGTATCTTGTCAAGGGCCAGGGCAGATAATAAAAAATAATAAATTTTGGGAATTGCGTATACAATGATTTCATTGATAGTACAATACTCAAGCTAGTTTAAAATTTAGAAAAGCATACGAGTATAAAGGCAATGGGGGAATTTGCTAATCGCTAAATCAAAAAAGATTTCCCATATATTTGGTAAGTTCTAAAAATACATTGCTATCTTTTCTATTCCACGAATGGATCAAAATAATCTATTCGAACCATTTAGGTTTGAGTAAATACAAAAAGAATTCAGAAATCGCAAAATAAATTCCCCGTAAGAATCTTATGAAACAGGATCCGAATATTTTCAGTACAAAATTTAAGACTTAATTGTCTTAAATTTTGTGCTGAAAATATTCGGATAATAAAAAAAATAATAAATAAAAATATAATTAAAAAACCCTAAATCAAAACAGACTTAAGAAGATTCTATCGACGCTGGGTTTTTGAGTATGGATAGATGTTGAGCTATCTCTATCTCCTTAATAAAACAAAGGAAATCATCGCACAACATCCGACTTAATATAATGATATGATACCTGATTGTTTAGTTTACAAGGACTTTTTTGTGATATAACAGGTCTTTCCTGCTAACCTTATTAATTTCTCCCATCTTTGGTCTTTTTTTTTTTTGGAGGTGAATGCTTTGACGCACCATGTCGCCGCGGGCTAGCTAAACCCGCGACCGTGTGTGGGGCTCGGGCGCAAAAATAAGCGCCCACTACCCACTAAACCCCTCCAGTTTCCCCTTTTGCTCGCATCAGGACGGGTCGCTGCCAGCCGCCAGGTGGGCGGCTTATGTATCTTTGGTCTGATGACAGTGAAATAGTGTCATACGGTTATTTGGTTTGATTTGGATTTCTCGCACTTTACCTCACACGAAGAGCCCCAAACTGTTTCCATTTGTGTAAATACCTTTCATAGTAAACACTTGCATTCAATAATAGAGCTTATTCCCTTGATAAAAGGGTAAGTAATGCAATCTCCTAATGTAGAGTTGCGTGTTCATACAGAACAACATTTTTAGCCCCACTGTTGCCAACGTTCACACCACGTTGAAAACACCGGTTCTCGTCCGATCACCGAAGTTAAGCAACGTCGGGCGCGGTCAGTACTTGGATGGGTGACCGCCTGGGAACACCGCGTAACGTTGGCTTTTTGCATTTTGGCTTTTTCACATCGTCAAATCTTTTTTAATATTTTTTTGTAATCTGTTGTGAAGAAGTATTTTTTCAAAAATCGCTAAGCTACTTTGACCACTCTTATGTAGATACATTTCTAGAACTTTAACTATACAAAAGTAGGTGATGGATGATTATTATGATTGATTATGATGGTATATCATACGAATCATTCACATAACACAACACAAAAATAGAGGTAATAATGAATTATTTCATTTCAAATCATTAAACTAAAATGAGAATAATGATTTAGGACTTTGTTTCGCGCCAATCTTGCATTTGTACCTCTGGACCGCAGACAGTGGCGCCAACTGGTAGGACAAAAAGCGGTAGTCCCATTGTTGGTTTGGTTTGGATTTCTGAACTTCCCAATTCGGCGCAATTATGCTAAGACAAGCGGCCGCCCGCAACTCCATCCGCGTGGATTTCGATTTCCAATAGCCTAAAACCTTCCTCGTCAAATGGACTATCCAAATAAAAAAGAATTTTTCAAATCGGATCAGTAGTTCCTCAGATTAGCGCGTTCAAACAAACAAACAAACAAACAAACTCTTTAGCTACCTAAATTAGTATAGAAAAGAAGATGGTTGAGCGCCAGAATGTCAGTTTGTCTTTACCGACGATTTAGTTTCATGCCCTCCGGATTGCAACATCTTCTCAGCATCATCTTAAAAATAAAACTATATTCCTATCTTGTTGAATATATTAATGTCATTTACACTATACAAATACAAATCAATGTGAATACACGGACTTAAATAGTAGCTAATAGCTATAAGCTTTTCATTTTGTAATGTTAAATGGCGCGTGAGTTAGGATTATTTCGGACAAACGGAGAGCCCCACATCATATCTAACCTCTTGCAGTTCAATAATAGAGCTTATTAGCCTTAACATAAGGGCTGCGCTAATTTCCAACGTAGTGTAGCCGATAGGTACATACTGAACAACATTTTTGATTTCTCTATCGCCAACGTTCATACCACGTTGAAAACACCGGTTCTCGTCCGATCACCGAAGTTAAGCAACGTCGGGCGCGGTCAGTACTTGGATGGGTGACCGCCTGGGAACACCGCGTAACGTTGGCTTTTTGCATATTTTCCTTGTTTCTTATAAATATTTTTTTTTGGTAAACTGTAACACACGAACAAAGTTACATTGCGTGACGGAGGTGTAAAAAGGTACTATTTTTGAAGACCGTGTGTAACGTAGAGGTGTACATTTCGATTTTCGATAGATATTGTTTGCTAATAAATTAATTTGAACTCGTAAAGATAGACTATCTGAAACATTATATCTTACTTAAAGGCGATATTGATACCAATACCAATTGATACCAATGATTAGCATAATAGGTAAATGTAATGTAAAATAGGGATGATGACACCACTAGTCATGTGACTTTCTTTTATTAACTGTCAAAACGATTTCTCACTATGAAGCTTGTATGGAAATACTCTATTATGACGTCACTATTTTTGTAGTCAATTGCAAAACTAATAACTGTTTTTATGAGATTTAAAAATATAAATCTTATGAATGACAGAATACAAACCAACTCATAAGATAACTAAAAGCATCTTCTTTTAGCAAAATAGTATTGTAAAATTAATAGTGATAGGAGTCATCATCCCTATTGATTTATCAGTTATGTCTTTTGTAGGTTTGATTTGGATTTCTCTTGGAAATTCCAAACGTCGCAATTATGCTAAGCTAAGAAAAGAAGAATGGATGGCGCCGGAATGTTTGTCTTTACCGACGATTTAGTTTTATGCCCTCCGGATAGCAACAGCAACATCTTCTCAGCATTGTCTTAAAAAAATATAATATACTAGCGGCCCGTCACGCGGTTTCACCCGCGTCCCGGGGGAACTACTTCCCGTACCGGGATAAAATATAGCCTATGTTACTCTGGGTGAATGTAGCTTTCCAACAGTGAAAGAATTTTTCAAATCTGCCAAGTTGTTTCGGAGCCTATTCAATTCATACAAACAAACAAACAAACAAAAAATCAAACCTTTCCTCTTTATAATATTTGTATAGATGAACATCTTGTTAAAGATATAATTAATGTCATTTACACTATAAACAAACAAATCAATACGAATACACGTACGAATAGTAGCTTTGTTTTTCTTTTGGTTTATAATGTTAAATGGCGCGTGCATTTGGATTATTTTGAACTTTTGAACACACGGAGAGCCCCACGTTGTAACCAATGTTAGCCACCCTTTGGTAAACACTTGCAGTTCAACAATAGAGCCTAATGCTTTCAACATAAGGGTCGCGCTAATTTCTAACGTAGTGTTGCCGATAGGTGCATACGGAACAAAACTTTTAACAACTTTGTTGCCAACGTTCACACCACGTTGAAAACACCGGTTCTCGTCCGATCACCGAAGTTAAGCAACGTCGGGCGCGGTCAGTACTTGGATGGGTGACCGCCTGGGAACACCGCGTAACGTTGGCTTTTTGCATTTTTTTCCTTTTTTCACTTTTTCAGATCTTTTACCTTTAGATTCTAAATTAAAAAATGAATATAGATTGTGATTAAAACATTTTTTAAATCCGAAATAACACCAAGGGGGAATTAACATATCTAAAAACTAAGCGTAGTTAGCATCCGCTATAATTATTTTAAAATAACGTAAATACATATCCCATCAAAAACATTCTGTAAAAAATCTCGCCAAGTCTCGATGGAGCTGCTTGCTCATCTCTAAAAAGTAATGAAATCTAGAAAAAATCGTGCCAAGCCTACGGTTCCTTACTACGATTTCTTCATTATTATAGTAAGTGTTGTGTGACTTGGCCGTTGAAGGGAACACAAGGGCACAGAACCAGGTGCTCTGTGACAATATTACACCAATCTGTCGCCAGAACCGCTACCCATTGACGATGAAAAATTGCCAATTTGACAACGTTGATTGAATAACAAGTGAAAATTAAGGCTAGATACTGGATTTGCACCCTTGAGTACCCTTCAACGGCCAAGTCACACAACACTTACTATAATAATGAAGAAATCGTAGTAAGGAACCGTAGGCTTGGCACGATTTTTTCTAGATTTCATTACTTTTTAGAGATGAGCAAGCAGCTCCATCGAGACTTGGCGAGATTTTTTACAGAATGTTTTTGATGGGATTTCACTTCTTTTTGTAGAAACCTTATCTTATTTCTTACTGTGTGATGAAAATTTCTGCGTTCTGGTCTTATCCAGAGATTCTCAAATAGTGGCCTGAAAATGAGGCGAAATGGTTCCAGTAAAGGATGGTACGGCAGTGTTTCCTTCGCGCTTGCCTTGGCGGGGGCACTGCTGTGCCCCCAGATTGACATCGACTGAAGCAGCTAACCAAATTAAATATTTTTAGTCAAGGCGGTATGTCGATTTTTCTAATAGTTTGGTTGGGCTGTTGTGTTTTCTAATCAGGGTCACCAGGTACTCCAGATCTTCGATTATGGTAGTTTTTATAGTTTTCCCTTTATGTGGCTATTAAACCCTAACTCTGTACCAAATTTCAGCGCTCTGAGTTTATGGGAAGTACTAGTTCTATTTTGATGATCATGTGTAGGTGAGTGAGTGAGTGTGTGTCATAAATGCGAAACTTTGCTTTCGCTTAACATCGGAACTATAAGTCCCACAGACTTGAAATTTTGGATTTTAAGTATGTTATCATAGCTTAGTGGATGATGAAAATTTCTGCGTTCTGGTTCAATCCAAAGGTTCTCAAATAGGGGCCTGAAAATGCGGCGAAATGGTTCCAGTAAAGGATGGTACGGCAGTGTTTGCTTCGCGCTCGACTTGGCGGGGGCACTGCCGTGCCCCCAGATCCATGACTGTACAGTCACGAGCAATAACATGTATACACCTTGACTCTTATGTCAAAGCAGTAAAGTTCATATTTCAATGGGTTTGTATACATGTTAGTGCTCATGACTGTACATGTTTTAAAATGATTATTAAGTTTCCGTAAAACGATAAGCTTGAGTGGTGAAGTGAAAGACCACTCTTATTTCTATAACTTTACCTATCCAAAAGATAGGGGATGGTTATGATTATGTATTAAGAGACCAAATCATAACAACGCCCAACATATAATAATGATATCCTATTGCTTAATAGAGCTCGGTGTTCTGCTTGAGGTAGCAGGCCACGTCATGCTTATAGAAATTACTCCCATCATTGGTCTAACAATGAAATTGTCACTAATATTATTTAACGGGACTAAACGCGATATTAATTATGTAGTATATGAATACTACTTAATATAATGCATAATATAATGCAATGATATAATGCAACGCGAAAGTCTAAAATATTATAATGAAATTGTCGTATGAAATTTAGATCCTTTTGGAATCTCAGAAGGCTGGGCGGGCAGTCCTTCCCGGAGACGCAATTATGCTAACAAAAGAAAATAACGCCAGAATGTCAGTTTGCCATTAGCATCCGGATTGCAATATCTTCTCAGCATTTTCCTTTATTCATAGGTACTTAGTTACGATCGACTTTTAACACATTGATGTTGAAGACTAAAACGTCATTTACATGTACTACCAGACTATGAATACGCGAACTAGTTAAAATAGTATTTGAATACGTGTATTTTAGGATGTATTTTTGCATATTCTTTTGATAAAAAAATATTGTTAATATGGCGCGTTTAGATGAATTTTACGGACAGATAGACTCTCCGAGGGTATATCTAACCAGTCAGCCACTCTTCAAGCTAAACACTTGCAGTACAATAATAGCGCTTATTCCCCTGACATAAGGGCCGGACCCTCTTCTAATAAACAGTTGCCTGTACATACGGATTATCATTTTTGCCACTACTATCGCCAACGTTCACACCACGTTGAAAACACCGGTTCTCGTCCGATCACCGAAGTTAAGCAACGTCGGGCGCGGTCAGTACTTGGATGGGTGACCGCCTGGGAACACCGCGTAACGTTGGCTTTTTGCATCGTTTGCTTTTTTCACATTGTCCGATCTTTTTTGGCTGAATATTTTTAATGAAATAAATATATTTTGTTATTAAAACATTTTTAAAATCTGAAATAAAACAAAGGGGGACTGGACTGGACATATTATCTAAGCGTAGTGTTAAAAAAAAAGTTAATACATATCCATGACTTAAAGTACATGTTGCATTTTTTGCGAAAAACGATAAGCTATAAGAGTGGTGAGAGGCCACTCTCATTTTTATAACTTTACCTATCCAAACAAAAGATAGGGGATGGCTATGATGATCCATCAAAACCAAAGTCATAACAACACCCAACAAGTATTGATATCCTATTGCTTAACAGAGCTCGGTGTTTGTTTTGCTTGAGGTAGCAGGCTTCGTCTTGCTTATCGAAATTCCTCCTATCACTGGACGTATAATAATGAAAGTGTCGTATGAAAAGATACTTTTGGAGTCTTACAGGCCTTCCCAGAGACGCAATTATGATAACAAAAGAATATTAGCGCCGGCAACGATATCTTCTTTCATTCTTATTTACGTTACGATCAACTTTTGACATTGATGTTGAACTAACAAATATTATTAAACCGGGACTAAACGCGATATTAAACTTGAGTACTCTCGTACTTACTGCTTGACGTAGGTACTTATGTATCGGCTGCGATGCTGCAGCCATGGTAATGAATGATGTTGAAGACTAAAATGTCATTTACAAGTATATGTAATACAGACTAAAATTTGAATACCTACACGGACTATTTAAAAAAGTGTTTGAATAGGTGGATTTTGTTGTATTTTTGAATATTGTTTTGATTCATTACTATAAATGGCGGGTTTGGATAAATTATTTAAGGACAGACAGAGAGCCCCAATATCTAACCATTCAGCCACTCTTCAAAGTAAACTTGCAGTGCAAAAATAGCGCTTATTCCCCTGATTTATGAGCCAGGCTATCTTCGGTGTAGAGTTGCCTGTACATACCAATCGACATTTTTGACTCTGCTCTCGCCAACGTTCACACCACGTTGAAAACACCGGTTCTCGTCCGATCACCGAAGTTAAGCAACGTCGGGCGCGGTCAGTACTTGGATGGGTGACCGCCTGGGAACACCGCGTAACGTTGGTTTTTTGCATCGTTTTTCTTTTTTCGCATTGTCAAATAGCATAATATTCTAGTTATAAATAATATTAAAACATTTTTGTCAAAAAAAAACAAAAGGAAAAAAAAAAAATATACTGTACTCGTAGCATCCGCTATTATTATTTTTAAAAATAATAATCATAACTTTGTAGTGTAGTCAAGTCAATGTCATAGATATAATTAATGAGTACGTTGTCTCCGAAAAACAATAATCTCTGAGAGTGGTGAAAGACCACTCTTCAATATATATTTCTAGTACTTAACCTATTCCAAAGATACGGAATGGTTAAGATGATCCCAACAACCATGCTGAGCAAAGCAAATCATAACGCGACACCTGACACATAATGATCATATTACTTAGCAGAACTAACTATTGTGTGGTAGCAGACATCGTCTTGCTTAGCGTAATTCCTCCCATCTTGGTCTGAGAATGACAGTGTTGTATGAAAGTTAGTTACTTTTGGAATCTCTGAGAAATTTCTAGAGACGCAATTTGTTAACAAATTAAAGAAGATAGCGCCAGAATGTTAGTTTGACATTAGCGACAATTTCGCATCCAGATTGTAGCGATATTTTCTCAGCATACTTTATTCTCCATTTGCCATAGATAATGTCATTTAGAAGTAAAACAAACTGGCGCGTTTGGATTATTGGACAGACGGAAAGGCCCATTATCTTTATAATCCATAACCAGTCAGCCACTTTTCAAGGTAAACACTTGCAGTACAAAAATAACGCTTATGTTGCCTGTACATAGGCAACAACATTTTTGCCTCCACTATCGCCAACGTTCACACCACGTTGAAAACACCGGTTCTCGTCCGATCACCGAAGTTAAGCAACGTCGGGCGCGGTCAGTACTTGGATGGGTGACCGCCTGGGAACACCGCGTAACGTTGGCTTTTTGCATAGTTTTTGTTTTTTCACATTGTCAATTAACTTAATATTCTTATTAGATAAATAATATACATCTATCTATATCTATAAAACTCAAAGGTGACTGACTGCTTGACTGACTGACTGACTGATTACATAGTGATCTATCAACGCACAGCCCAAACCACTGGACGGATCGGGCTGAAATTTTGTATGCAGGTAGATGTTATGACGTAGGCATCCGCTAAGAAAGGATTTTGATTAATTCAACCCCCAAGGGGTTAAAATAGGGGATGATCGGTAGTATGAAACTTTGTCAATTTTAAACCTATCGGGCTGATATTTTGCATACATAAAGCTACTATGACGTAGGCATCGCGTAATTAATGAGATTGATAAATTCTAACCCCCAAGGGGGTAAAATAGGGGATGAACGGTAGTATGAAACTTTGTCAATTTTAAACCTATCGGGCTGATATTTTGCATACATAAAGCTACTATGAATTAGGCATCGCTTAATTAATGAGATTGATAAATTCTAACCCCCAAGGGGGTAAAATAGGGGATGAACGGTAGTATGAAACTGTGTCAATTTTAAACCTATCGGGCTGATATTTTGCATACATAAAGCTACTATGACGTGGGCATCGCTTAATTAATGAGATTGATAAATTCTAACCCCCAAGGGGGAAAAATAGGGGATGAACGGTAGTATGAAACTTTGTCATTTCTTAACCGATCGGTTTGAGACTTTGCATTCATAAAGCTACTATGACGTAGGCATCGCCTAATTAATGAGATTAATAAATTCCAACCCCCAAGGGGGTAAAATAGGGGATGAACTTTAGTATGAAACTTTGTCATTTTTAACTGATCGGGCTGAGACTTTGCATTCATAAAGATAATATGACGTAGGCATCCCCTTTCAAAGATTATTTTAAAAATCCACCCCTAACGGGAAAAAAAGTTGATATAGAAACCAAAATCCACGCGGACGAAGTCGCGGGCGCCCGCTAGTTGCTATATTAAAATACATATTTTTATCAAAAAAACAAAAGGGGTATAAACGTATTTATAAACTGTACACGTAGCATCCGCTATTATTACTTTTAAAAATAATCCTGGGTTTGTAGTGTAGTCAAGTCAATGTCATGGATATAGAGATTATCGTTTTTCGGAGACATACTTACTATGTCTCCGAAAAACGATAATCTCTAAGAGCCCCCGCAAACTACAAACTTTCTATCGGCCAATAGTTTGGTCGGCTTCTTAATCAGTATGAATCAATCTTTTTTATCGGCCGATACTGTGTGCGCATCTGCATACATCTTCATACTGAGAAGAAGCCGACCAAACTATCGGCCCATAGAAAGTTTGTAGATTGCGAGGGCTCTAAGAGTGGTGAAAGACCACTTTTCAATATAATTCAAGTGCTTATCCTATTCAAAAGATACGGAATCTTGATGATCCTCACAACCATGCTGACCAAAGCAAATCATACATGAAGACCACACGGGAAAAACAAAGAATGTCAAAAAAGTACAATTAAGAGAAAATCAGTTTTATATAGTTTCAAAGTCTATATTTCTTTCATTTTGGACTCTTTTAAGTGAAATATTGAAACACCTTATTACTATGTTAACATATGCTTTGCCTGTACTTCTAAAACTTGATTTGTTTAAATAAGTTTTAAATTTTGGTTCAGAATCTGAAATTAGTGACTATACTCCATAGCATAAACCATCTATGTCATTGACATTCCTGGTTTATGCTTTGCATTGACATTTACTATTACAGCTCAATTATAAGAAATATTTATATTATAGAAATGTTACTTTTATAATACATAATAATAATATATTAAACATATATATCTAAAATTTAAAAAAGAAATATTTTGGTTTCATAGTGTTTGAATGATATTTTTTTTAATTTTCTTTTAAATAAATTATTCTTTAAAACAAAATAAAAAAATATCATTCAAACACTATATAACTAATAAATTGTTATAAATCTATTAACATGTATTTAATAATATCTTTTTGAAACTTATTTTACTACTAAACAATCACTATTTGAACCTTATAAATTGTTACAAACTTAATAAGTATTTAATAACATCTCTTTGAAACTTATTTTACTACTACATTATGGTAATAAGACCCCCCCTAATGTGGAAGTGAATTAAAATAACTTTTTGCTTCATGTGAACAAAACTCCTTTAGAACTTGAAGATCGCTGTATTTTTCTTTGGTGATTGCCAGTGGTTCTGAATCTTCCTCACTACTCGACATTGCAATAATACTGTTTCATTAGATTAATAGATACAGTGTATTCAAAGCGAAAAAAAACAATGCAGTGGCTTCACTAAACTTTTTAGGTTACGTTATGAAAGAACTAGACAACTCAAAGTGTCAAAATGACAACGACGGTTTTTAACGTTTGACGCGCGGACATAACCGTTTCTTGCCATGGACAAACAAATACAAATTGTACTATAACAGTTGACTACGATGATTTTACCCAATTCTGATTTTTGTAATAAAATGTTTCCCTAAAAAGCTAACAGATGGCATTAAAAAGTAAGTTTCACAAAAAAGGTGACATTCATTGTTTTTCCCGTGTGGTCTTCACATAACACCCGACAATTAGCAGAAATAGGTATATGTGGTAGCAGACCTCGTCTTGCTTACCATAATTCCTCCCATCTTTGGTCTGAGAATTAAATTGTTGTTTGAAAGCATTGAGGTGGTCCATGGACCACAAAGTTGCCGTCTATTTTTCTTTTTTCCAAAAAATGCCGTGTTGTGTTTTAAAACCATGTACAAATCATTACAAGACGAAAAATAAAGATGGTGGCGATGGCGTGTTATAAAATAGATAAAAAGACTAGAATATCACTGAATTATCCGCCCCTCTAATTTGACGCAAAATTTTTGTTCGCGATGTCCACTCTATACGTAGTAGTAATACCTCAATGTATGAAAGTAAGTTTTGGAATATCTAAGAACTTCCCAGTGACGCAATAATGCTAACAAAAGAAGATAGCTCCACAATGTTAGTTTGACATTAGCGACAATTTCGCATCCGGATTGTAGCGATATCTTCTCAGCATCTTCCTTTATTTAAACAATAATATAATCTCCTTTTATCATTGACTAGCGGCCCGCCCCGGCTTCGCCCGTGGTACTTGTCCACTATTTAATGGATGATATTATACATAAAAACCTTCCTCATGAGTTACTCTATCTATTAAAAAAAACCGCATCAAAATCCGTTGCGTAGTTTTAAAGATTTAAGCGTTCATAGGGACATACAACATACAACATGACAGAAAAAGCGACTTTGTTTTATACTATGTAGTGATAATGTCATTTACAAGTAATACAGACTGGCGCGTTTGGTTTGGATTATTATTGGACAGACGGAAAGGCCCAATATCTAGCCAGTCAGCCACTCTTCAAGGTAAACACTTGCAGTACAAAAATAGCGCTTATTTCCCTGAGATAAGAGCCAGGCTATCTTCGATGTAGAGTTGCCTCTACATAGGCAACATTTTTGCCTACATTATCGCCAACGTTCACACCACGTTGAAAACACCGGTTCTCGTCCGATCACCGAAGTTAAGCAACGTCGGGCGCGGTCAGTACTTGGATGGGTGACCGCCTGGGAACACCGCGTAACGTTGGCTTTTTGCTACAAATTCTTTCATTTTTCGTCTTAACGAAATGTCATCTGTGTTGATGTTCGATCAAACAAAACAAAACTTTTATTTTCCTAAGATATGACGAAATTATCGGTGAACATACTTAAAAAGAAAAAAAATATACATACAGACGAATTGAGAACCTCCTCCTTTTTTGAAGTCGGTTAAAAACTCATTTAAATCTATTTTCAACACACTCAAGTAAAACATCCTTGAAGGTTATTGTGTCAGTTTTCCTATCGGGAACTCATTTGGGTGGTAAAAATTTACTGAAATTTGAACGGGCCCATGGATAAGCATTTTAAAGAGAAACAAAAAGATTTGTCAGAAGTGGGATTCGAACCCACGCCCTCAGAGAGGACCAGAACAGCTCAACCCACGATTAGTAGGCAAGGTATCCTTGAGTCTGGCGCCTTAGACCGCTCGGCCATCCTGACACATGTTGACAAATGCGAAATTATATGATAGGTTCAACACGACGGTTTCAATGTAGAAAGTTTACTTTTTGTGTGACTTGATTTAAGTTTATTACTGAAAAATAAAATCGTCGTATAGTAGCATAATATATTCGTAATAACCAATAACTACAATAGTGATAACCATAAGAAGAAAAGCGTTTCACATTTTATTGCAAAGATAAAGCATATTTTTTAATTTTTTAGTATAAAAGTAAATAACCTAAGCCAATTAATAAAGATAGATTCTTAAACATCCTTGTTTCTAATGGAAATCTATCATTTAATATAAATTTCTTCGACAAACAATTGAAAAATAAAATAAAGCGCCATCTGTCGTCTAGTAGTTGAATCGATTGAAACTTATTAAGCGACATCTAGAGGAGTACTTTAAAAAGCACAGCAAATACAAAAGCATGAAAAGCAAGTGGATGCTAGTAACGGAAAATTTCAATAGATGGCGCCCAATACCACCGTGAGTTTAGATAAATTTAGAAATTAGAAACGCTCATTCATATTCGAAATTATTAAAATTACATGACACAAAATAAGGGTGAACTACAAAGCCTCTATGTATAAGTATATATGATCATTGATGTGTTTACTTACCACAATCACACCACAACTTGGACTGCAACTAATCTCTTGATTCAAACACAAAACACACACTCAAATAAGACAAAATGTAATAAACTGTACATGTTAAAGATTATAATAATTGGTTATTGAACAAGTTAACACATTTCTTGAATCTTATAAGTTCTAAATACACGAATGTCATGACGAAGGCACAACACACACATAGAAAACAATTTTCAGTGATCCTATTACTCGGACAATGCTGTAATTACTTTGTTTATAAGCCAAACTCTTCATATAACTGAAAGTTTCACTTAATTAAAGCAGTATAATAATGTTTTTCAACAAAAACCATTTCCCAACCAATCAACCGGTCATTTCAAAATAAAACTACTGTAAAACAGTGTTGCCAAAAACTACTGTAAAACAGTGTTGCCAATAATATAAAACCGAAATGTACAGTCGACAGTAAAAAAAATTTAAATAATCGAGTTAATGTTTTTAAACGTTTCGAAAATAGTTAAATTAATTAATTTCAAATACTCCAACAACTTGTTCCTTTTATGCGCTTTGTTGAGACATTCAAACAAATAAGAAAGGACATCATCGCGGTTTCATACATTTTTGGTCCAAATGTGAAAGTGCCGGCCAACAAAAAAATTGCTGTATATCGTTAGAACTTGTCCACCGGAGTAATTATTATTATGACACCAAAACTGTAGGGTCATTGTCCTTGGTTTTATTGGAGTTCAAAAGTTCATCATCATCATACATTTTCAGTGAATTTAACTAACAAAAAATGTGAATTGTTTACCATAACTTGTTGACATTTGAACATTTTTAGTAAGATGCAGTGGTTCTTAACCTATTTCGTACTATTTAATTAAAACAAAACCTCTGTATACAGGGTGGTTTTTTAAAAATGGGTTTTGAGGGTCTGGTACATTAACCGTTGTAGTTTCAGGAAACGTTGTTAGACAACCATCCACAACTTTTTGAGGTGTATTGATCTACATTCACAGATTTTGTAAAAAAGTTACAGTCAGCAAAGAAAATGCTGAAATATGGAACATTTTTTTTTCATGCCAATCGATCCTGTTTCATATAAGGATCACATGACTCTAAGGGACCATTTGAGGTTTAAGTACAAGAAATGTCAGAAATCGCAAAAAACCTATTCCCATACATTTTGTACTGAAAAATGCTATTTTTTTCCATGCCAATCGATCCTGTTTCATGTAAGGGTCAGATGACTCTAAGGAACCATTTGAGGTTTGAATACTAGAAATGTGAGAAATCTCAAAAAAACATTTTTTTGAACATGTTGATCTTGTTTTGTGTTTTTGAGGATTATAAATAAAAAATATATGTATATAGATTATAGTGGTGTCACTCAAACATGACATAGGAATCATCTATGGTAATCATTCGCTGAGGTACATTGTTATTCTGTGGCCATTGGTATTGTCATTTTGTAGGAAAAAGTCCGGCATCCCAGCCTTATTTCATTTCCAGTACTCAATCCTTAAATGATCTCATAAAGTCTTCTGATCCATACATGAAACAGGGTCGATTGGCATGAAAAAAAAATAGCATTTTTCAGTACAAAATGTATGGGAATAGGTTTTTTGCGATTTCTGACATTTCTAGTACTTAAACCTCAAATGGTCCCTTAGAGTCATGTGATCCTTATATGAAACAGGATCGATTGGCATGAAAAAAAAATGTTCCATATTTCAGCATTTTCTTTGCTGACTGTAACTTTTTTACAAAATCTGTGAATGTAGATCAATACACCTCAAAAAGTTGTGGATGGTTGTCTAACAACGTTTCCTGAAACTACAACGGTTAATGTACCAGACCCTCAAAACCCATTTTTAAAAAACCACCCTGTATACAGAGGTTTTGTTTTAATTAAATAGTACGAAATAGGTTAAGAACCACTGCATCTTACTAAAAATGTTCAAATGTCAACAAGTTATGGTAAACAATTCACTTTTTTTGTTAGTTAAATTCACTGAAAATGTATGAAGATGTTGAATTTTTGAACTTCAATAAAACCAAGGACAATGACCCTTCAGCTTTGGTGTCATAATAATAAATACTCCGGTGGACAAGTTCTAACGAAATACAGAATTTTTTTTTGTTGGCCGGCACTTTCATATTTGGACCAAAAAGGATGATGTCCTTTAGGTATAAAACGAATAAGTGTAACCATTTTATCATACAAAGTTTAAAAAACATGCAGTACCTACACCGAGCAAGAAAAGACTACTTTTTGTTTAAAACTTATTATGTTTTCGTTATTTATAATGTCTTAAAATTTATTTCAAATTAAATATATTATGTTAAGGTACTTCAAGTGCTCTTGGGTCAAGTAACCAAACGACTAAAAGTGGTACCCTGTTTATTATCAGTAATGTTTATGACATCAGAGATCCCAGGGGTGAATATAATTTTAGAAAATGTCAGTCTACTCTCTACCCAATCTCAACCTTCACTACCTTTATCAGTTGGTCCAATTTTATGCCATTGAGAACACCTATCTTGGCCTTGCAGTTTTAGTTCTTCCAACAACTTGTTAATTATAGAGTTATCATAAGAGTAGATTTAAGAGAAAATTGTATTTAGTGAAAAAAAGATTGTTAAAGAAAAACACAAATAAAATTGAATTCATACCTTTATTAAAATAATCATAAGTTACATTTAAATCTCCATACATTCTGGCTATCATTACCAGTAAATTTTACTTTAATTACTGGAGTCCTATCATTAAATCCCAAAAATCTTCATATTCGATTTTACTATGGAACACAAAAACTGTTATTTCACTGGTCTCGGGTAATTTGGACTTAACAATTCATTTGAATTTAATTTTATTAAATAATTTTTAATGTTAACAATATTGGTTACTTCTAAGTAATTTAATTATGAAAACATATTCCAGCAATAAAATTAAGGGGGAATTTCCATCTTCATATTTAATTTTATTTATAAGATCAACTTCTTTGGAGACCAGAGACACATGGTTGCAGTGTCACCTTCTCATCTTAAGCTGGATATAAAAATCTTTATGGCCACATTTTTATTCTTTGTTTTTATTATTTTTCTTTCTTCATCCAACCTCTCTTTCCCACTGAGCCCATTGGGCAAATGCCCAGGACCCCGTACTTATCCAGGGCCTCCAGATCAGTGTATGGGAGGTGATGCGCCCCAATTACCAAACCAGACGTTCAAAGGTTTATGTGCCCTCACCTCTCTTGTAGGTGAAAGACGGCCCTGTTCTTTATTCAATCTTTTCTCTTTCCTCTCGCAGTCTCATCTTCCTTGCTTTTATCCTCATGTCCCAGAATGGATCAGACCTCTTGCTTTGGGAGCTTTTGCATCAATTCTTAACCTTCACTGTTATAAATTAAGCTTCCTTAGGTTGTAAACAACTGTCACTACTAATGGCTTGGTTCAGCTTTCTTTGTTTGGCAAATGGCAATATTTTTTCCATTAAAGTTTGTCATATTGAATTCCTTCATAAATTCTATTTAGTAGCAATTTAAGTTCAATTTGTCTTTATTTCCACCCTAAACATTCTTTGTGAGTCTTCGCCAATGAATACAATGTTTGCAAAATAACCAAGCTGGGCGATTCAGGATCAAAGTCATAGCGTACCCTGGGCTCCAAGGCAGTGGCTAAGGATGCAACCGAGGGAGGCGCTAGGATGATGATGACAATATTTGCAATGTAGAATCAACAACTGTCTAAAGCTTAGACAATAGCGACCTTATTAGCACCCATCAATGGGATTTGGTAGAATAAAAAAATATTGATGTGAAAATGTATTTGAGCAATGAATGTCATAAGGACAAAACATGTTTTTAGCCACTGTATATTTTCTTTGGGCTGCTTTTATGGACAACATTACTATTCAAGTTGATTTCATAAATGTTTTTTTATCATTTCATTATTGTTTGTTTCTTATATAATCGTCATTTTTTTTTGGGTTTAGACAAATGGATATGAAAAAGAAAGCTTACTTTAAAGTTACTCTGCAACTTTGGTAATTAATAATAAAACACATTCACACAACAAAATTAGCTAAACATATTGATAAATGTTGTGTGATTTATTACTATAATAAGAATCTTTACATAGAGTTGTCCACTTGAAGTTGGCAACATAATCTTAGCATTAAAAATGAAATCAATATTTTCCTTTAATCTTACCAAATCAACCATTCACAGAGGTTGCCAAAAATATTTCCATACAAATATAATTTTAAACGTTCATTCAGTCTAACACTTGACAATCATCGTCATCAACGAAACCTCCGTTCAGTGCATCGTTCAGAATATCATTTCTGTACTTCTTCAGTTCATTGTTTATGAAGCTTCGCCGTTCCTCCTTCTTTCGGAGCTGAGTGACTTTGTCTGGTGGCGGCCGGGCTACTAAGCCTTTAGTAAAAGTGTAAATAACAGTCGTAGAATCACCTTCAATGAATGCTAGGTTGATTGATGGCCCAGTCTCAACAGTGCACAAATTTTCTTGAATTTTATTGATGAAATCCAAATTGATATCGTCGTATGTGGGGATTGGGACGTAAATGTTTGTTTTCTCGTTCTTACTTGTCCTGGCGACAACGTACAGCGTATCTATGTCTTTATTGTAGCAATACTCAGTGTCGTACATGAGTTTTTCGTCCACCAAGTGTATGTACAGATGATAAGCCAGTGATATCTTCATGTCTGACTTACAGCCCAAGGACTTCATGTCCTCTTTTATTTTAGCTTCGATATCCATAAAATGCATTGTGTATGCTTGCTTTTGAACGAATTATTGAATAAAATTCAATGGGCGGCACGAATAACCTCCAAGTTACCACACTGACAGTGACAGTTGATGTTTTAACTTTATCGGTTTTGGAAGAGAGCAAAGAACCATAATTTCATACGGCCTTATTTGCAAATTATTTTATGTTTTCCATCGTCTAATAGAATAAACGAAAAACTAAAAAGGATGTTTTATAAAGTAATTTGGTCCGTGTTCTAATATTATGGTATGTCCCTGATGTAATTTTTATGTTCTTTTAATGTGCGATAAGCCGCAATAAAATAAGTCTGTTCTGCCCTAAGACTAAGATAATGGAGTTTAAATAAAAAAGTTTCATTATTGTTTATTTTTTTTATTAAAATACACTCTGTAGACATTATTAGGCATGTATTTATAACATAAAAGAGTTTTCTTACATAAGGCAAGCGGCAAAAGGATATTATATTTTTACATTTGGCTCGGGTGGGGTATTTAAAGTAAAATGCTTTCCTATCGTTATGCTATAACAATGCCCTCCGTGTCTTGAAATTTTTAGATTATAAATAAAAAATAAATAGCATTTAGAGTAAAAAATAAAGTAGAAAACTCCTACTAAATTAATAACGGATGGTTACAAAAATATCTTCAGTCGAAATATTATTTTACAAAATGTATAAAAATATCCTATTTATTAAATGTGCACTAATATTCTTATAACTAAAGGTACTTAACATTGCATAATACGTAAATTAATATAATACACTGTGAAACTTTTAGCAGTGGCCACTTTCTAAAAGTTTAAATTCATTTGTTAGCTACATGAGGAGATTACCTTAAAAGGTGGAATCGAGTAAAGAGAATTACAATTTACAAGATTTCACCGAATGTGATGTTTATATTAAATTAATTCTTAATAAATATATGTCTACTATGGATGAATAAAAAGCTCGAATTCCAGTGGCAAGCGAAGCGAGATGAAAATATAAAATATATTTTATTTAAATTGATGCATGCACTTTGCAATAAATTGGCAGTAAGAGGAAAATAGAATCGCTTGCAGTGGAATGTCGAATTCATTCAATTAATTTGGCTTATAAATATTGTCCTTCGTCAGTCACTACATTAACACTTTTTCACTATTTTGAACACTAGTCTTTAGCACCATTAATGGACGGAGCCTCTTTTTATAAGAGGTCTTTATTCGTTTTGATGCATTTGCCTCTAAAGCATATTTCTGTTTCATGTGAGACTTCAGTGGACATTGATGTGCTGACAACATTGGCTACATCCATGAAGCTCGACTGTGAAGAAGTTTCAACGTTTACAAATGGCGTCTTATCATTTAACGGACTGTTCTCTTCAGAGTCAACTTTTTTGATGTCAGAAAACTCAGTCACAGCTTCAGTATTGTCATCAGTAACAGCAGTAATTTCTTCTGGTATGTATGTGCTTTCTGTTGTCGTAACTTTAGGTTTGGGCTGTTCATGTTCAGTTGTTATTTCAATATCTGCTTTAGAGGTAGTTCTGGTTTCATTTTTCTTTTCAACGTGCTTCTCGTTGTCGGTGACTCCGAACAGATAGTCCATGAAGCTGAATCCATCAGATCTGTCTAGAAGGGACAAAACGCTTTCGCTAGATGTTGGTTCAGTAGGGGTGCTGTAGTACATGCTGTCCATTACTGTAGGATCAGGGGATCCTGTGCCTAGATCTAAATCGCCAGGACTAGTTGTCTTTTCAGTTTGGTTTTCAGCTCCTTTCACGCTCTCTGTTTCTTCAGGTTGTCTTTCCGGTTGTTTGCCAATTTTAGGTATGTCAACGGTTGGCAGCACATCTTCCGGGAAGTCATCTTCGCTGTCAAAGAAGTCTTTCATGAACTCGAATGTTGGTTTGTATGTGGTGACTGAGACCCTGGGTTTCTCGTATTGGTTGGTTTTGTCGTGGACTAGCTTGGACGGGCCCACGGCTTCACCGAGCCTGTTGACGGTGCTGGTGTAGTACTGCGACTCTGCGGTCTCGATGGTCTCTGCAACTGGACGGACCTTAACCTTCTTCCAGTAGCCACGACGACGCCCTTTGCCGTTAATTTCATCCTGGAATGAACAGAAAAAATGTAAAGCATATGTTGTTTAGCTAGGAAATTTAGTAAAATCGTCTCTAGAAAAAATAAGATAATTACATTTTAGGTAATCGTTTTTATTGTTAGTTTTATTTTAATATTCTACTTTGGCTGTATTTTTCAAGGAACAATTGACACTTGATATAATAATAAATTAATTAAATGTACGTATTATTAGGTTTTCAATGTCTCACCTTACTTAAGTTAGAGGAGTCATCATCATCAAGGGGCGTTGTCGTCGTGATTTCTTGGTCCTGCACCACTGTAGTCTTTTGAGTATTTTCATCTCCAGAAGAAATGATTCTTTCAGGAGGTATCTCTCCAATTTCCCCACCTTTGTGCTTCATAACTTTGCTTGTGTATTCATCTTCATCTTGTTCTTCTAAACTCTTCATCACTTCTTCTAGCATAGTTTCAAAAGTAGACATACTGTCAGGTGAGTCGCCCTTAGTAGTTTTGCTTTGATCTACGTAAGCTTCAAGAGTGGGTGGGATGTCGGGTAACTTCTTGTTTCCTCTGTTGTTAGTTGCAGGTGTAACAGATATGAGAATATCGTCATAGTCGTTTCTTGCAGTGATGATGTCTAAATCGCCTCCGTCTTTTTCTTCATCCTCTTTCTGCTCAGTTATTAAGGATTTGGAATCTTCTACAATGTCATTTGGGTTGTATGGCTTGAAAGAGTCTGCGGAAATTTTAGGAGACCATTGGTCCGAGTCTGGTGCGACGTACTTGGGTCTGTTGATGGAATAGTTGGAGTCCTGGTCCTCATTTTCTTCAGCATCAGCTTCGGGTTTACGGTTATACCTTTCAGAAAGTCTTGGCCGATGGCTATATCTGTTGTATGGTGTGTTCCTGACAGTCGTGGTAGTTGTCTCAGCCTGCACTTCAGGTTTCTCCGATGGTTTTTCGGTCGGCCGTCTGCCTCTGAACCTATTCTTCACTTCGTAGTTACTTTTCCTGGTGGTTGCTGATGCTTCAGTGGAAGTGGTGGTGTAAACTGGGCGCCTGCGACGGAAGTGGCCTCGTTTGGTGTTAGAGTCAACGGAGCTTGACGTAGTAACTGATGGTTCTGTAGATGGATCTGGCTTGTACACAGGATGTTTGTAATCTTGCACTTCAGGGCGAGAATGTACTTGCTTAGTTTTTAAATCAGCTTCGATTTCTTCAATTCGCATGGTCGTCCTCCTCCTGTCAAAGGCTGGTCTGTAAGTTATTGCCTGTACAGGTGGCTTTCTGCGCTCAGGTCTAGCTCTTTCTGTTGATGACGCTTGGTGGTACTGTCTGATAACTCCAGGACGCACTCTGACTCTGTTGTAGGATGGTGTTGTTTGCACAACATTCTCTTCTGTCTCAGTTTCGTGGCTAACTTCTTGACTAGCTACTTTAGTTATTTCTATATCTTGCGATGTTTGGGAGTCTTCATTTTTAGTGCTAGGGTATTCATTACTGCTAGAGTAACTAGACTGGCTTTGATCCGAGGTGGAGCTGGTTGGTTCAGTAACAAATGATACTACTTCGGGCCTTTGTCCAGTCGTTGACTGCTTAAACTTGTCCTCTTGTTTCTCAAATGAATCATCATAACTGGCCTGCGAAGGAGCCGCACTGCTTTTGGCTTGGTAGAAGTATTCGTCACTTTGCGATGACGGAGTTTTGGAGACGTAAGAAGCTTCTGTTTGGTATTCTACACCAGTCGGATACTGTGTGTCTTCTTTGGACGCGGTATTTTCAGGATAACTCAAAGAAGATGCTGACTCATGGGCGTAAGCTTGTTCTGTGTCGTAACTTTCACCAGCTGACGATAGTTTCTGTGTAGGCTCAGTAATAGCTTCGATGTCAACAGTGCTCATTCTTTCCATCAAAGTTACCGGGTAATTTTGATGCAGGACATCTCTTTGGTACGCCAGATCTTCCTCCTTAGTGCCATGTCCTTTGTTTCTCCTGTTGTAATGTTCATCGCTCTCCGACGGTTTGTACTGAACTCGGCCTCTGGTCCTTGTTCTAGATGACTTGGTGGTGCTTTCATTGGAATCTGAAGGCTTCCTTGTTGCTCTCTCTGTGGTGATTTTGTTTGGTTCATACCTGGACCTTGAGGGCAGTGGTCGTCTCTCTCTTAATGGTCTGCGAGTGATAGTTGTGCGAGTAGTGGAATCTGTACTGTCGTATTTAGGTGTAGTTGTAGTATACCTCGGTCGTCCTCTGGTCCTCAAAGGCGTCCTTCTAGTTGTAGTCGTGGTTGAAGTAGAAGAAGAAGTTTGTGGTTCCTCTTCGTAACTTGCTTCATAATTATCGTAGACTTGTTTTGGAGGTGCAGCGTCAGGTCCAGTTATTTTGTTTATAATAGTCTCAGTAAGGTTTTCGTGAGGAGCTGAGTATTCAACGTTTTCTTGTGATCCGACGTGATAACTCTGGGTATTGACTGGTTGAACAGTTTCTACACTAGGTTGGCTCACGGTCTGGAAGGTTTCAGATGACACGTCAGGCTTGGTTGTGTAATCATTTGTGTTGTAAACGGGATATCTCGAGTTCGGTACTTCAGCCTCGTAGTGTATTTCAGGACTGTAGCTTTGCAGGTAGTTAGGCGTAGATTGCTGGTGGTATGTCTGTTTCTCAGTCACCACTTCCTCTGGCTTGGGAGGCTGGCTTGATGGAGGGTTCGCAGGCGTCGGTGATACTTTGCCTTGGTTAAGTCCAGCATTGGCGTAAGGATCTTTAAAGTCGTCATAGTAGTTGTGGTAATCCAAGGGAGTGCTGAAGTGGAATGCCTGATTTATCGAGTAGGGGTTGTGGGTCTCCAGCAATTGGCTGGCGTAAGTCGAAGGCGGTCTAGTCGTAGTCGTTGAAACAGTTGTTCGCGGCGTGGTTGTGGTCTCAGGCCTCTTGTTAGTGACAGCATGGTATTCTCTCACGGTATGATCCTGGTTAACTGGTTGGAAGTTGATGTACTGTGGGTTGAACTGATCGCCGTTTGATATAAAGTATGAGCCGGTTTTTGGTGGCGCGGTAAGGATACTCGGTTCTGATCCCTTTGTAGGAGGTATAGCTGTGACCGATTGTGGTTCGAAGGAGTAATATTGCGGCTCAGGGTTTGCAGAGGAAGGTGCATTAGTTTTAGGAGACGCTGTGCTGTAGTAGCTAAAGCTTGGTTTCTGCGTGGCCGGTTTTTGGTCCTGTTGCGTTAAAGTGTAAGCATTAAGGTTGATATTTGCTGGTGGACTCTTTTGGCGCGCGGGAGGCGCTGGATTGGTTTCCTTAATCAGTGAGTTGATCACAACAGAGCCTACATGCGGTGAAGGGAATGGAATCTTGGCAAAACCTTGAGGAGTATTGTAACTCAGTGGGGCAACGAAGAATGGTAGCTTTTTCTTGTCAGAGTTTTCAATGTTGGACAGATATGGAAGTTCAAATCTTACGTAGTTTTCTGGGGGTTTGAGAGAAGATGGTCCGATGAATACTTTGGGTGCATTGGCTGGGTTGACAGTGTCCAAAACGGCGATAGTCTCAGCGTTTTTCAAGGAAGACAGGACATCTCCTACTTTTATCTGGTTTCCCTTCCGTGCTTCTTGAGTTAAAAAGATAGCTAGAGGCGGTTGGTGTGGCTTTAGTTTCTTAGGCTTGGGAGTCGTTGGTAGGAGAGTGGGGAATGGGGAAGCAACAGTCGAATATTTCGGCACTTGGTCGTCCTTCACTACATCATAGTTGGAGAAGTAGTCTTGGCCGGCGCTGAAAGTGTCAAGAGGCTTCGCTGGTGGTTTTGACAGTTCACTCGAGAACGGTTGCTTCAGTGGCGTAGGTTTAGGCAAGCTTTGAGAATACAGATCTGTGTTCACAAGTTGCGGTGAAGTGATTGGGCTTCTGAAGTTGAATTGGCCTCGGTTCAGCGATTCTACTGGAACGTAAAGAAGTTGTACTTCTTCCCTTTCTGATTTAGGCTTCGAAGGAATAGTTTCGACCTTGGGTGCTTTGTCATAGCTGTCGAATTTTATCTTGTGTAACGACTGGACAGGTTTCTTTTCAGCTTTGTATCCATCTACGAACTTAGGTCCTTCAGGCTTGGTCTTTGGTGCTTGATTAATGTGACCTTGCGATTGGCCGATGTGACTTGGCCCTTGGTTTATGTGACTTGGCCCTTGGCTGATGTGGCTTGGTCCTTGGCTAATGTGACTCGGTGCTTGTCCTAAATGAGTTGGGCCGACGTGTCCGCCGAAAGGTTTTGCTTGATTGGACGGGATTTTGGCGAAATTGTCAAACTTGATTGGGCTCTGCAAAACTGGTGGTTGAGGTCTCGACTGAGGCTTCGGAGGTGGGCCCGGTGGTCCGTCGAAGGTGAACTGCGGCGAGATGAATCCTTGGTTCAGAGGGAAGTTGGGTTGCGACAGCCCGAATCTGATGCTCTGGCCAAATCCAGATTCTGTCAAGTAATTCTGCGGGGCCGACGGCACCGATTGGAGGTAGAGCTGTCTGTTCGCCGGTTGGTTGTAGAAGTTCCTCGGTGGGAACTCCTGGCCAAAACCAGTGGGCCTGGTGAATCCTGGGAACGGTTCGGTGAGTATCCTGGGTTCGGCGACTGCTTGCCTCTTGATGGGTGGGAGGGCTTTCGGGGGGTCTCTTTCGACTGGTCCGGGGAGCGGGACCCAGTCGCTGATGTCGGAGGTGTAGGAGCTGATCTGCCGGGACCACCTGGTCTGCTCCTGCGTGGTGGCGGCGGCGAGGAGCGCGGCCAGGCACGCCAGATGCACGGGGTGCGCCATCTGGAAAAAGAAATAAGTGTTGTTGAATATACAATATAATAAGATAATGGAAATGAGAACTCAGTAAGTATACTAAAAGTCGCATTAGAATATATAAGGCAAGTGCTTTTTGTTGAAAAAAAAAGAGCTGTGGCTAAAATAATACTCTCACTTGTGTTGTAAGTTAAATTATTTAATTCATTGCCTGTTACAACGGGATCCGATGAGGAATGAAATTTCCACTCATCTAAGAGCTATCAATCATTGATGCGTTTGTAAGATAAGTCGCACACATTAGTTAAGTGAAACATCCACTAGAGTTGATAATCTCTACACATTATGTGGCTCAATGCTTACTACCACTATTCATTAGAGCTTACAATGTAGTTGATTCAAGATCTTAGGACTTAGCTTTTCTAGTTTCAACACTTAAACCACGTCGTAATCTTTCGATCTGACACACAACTTATGGGATTCAACCAAACAAAGCGCAAACGCATCATTATATTGTGCGAACTATGAGAAAATACTATCAGTAGTAAGCATCTTGTACATAATTCACATATTTCACATAGCTTTACATAATACCTACATATATGTATGTGTTCTTTGTGTGTTTTTGTTATGAGTAGGTACGATGTTCTTTGCGCATTTATGTAACTGTTACAATTTGAAGTAACGCGTTAAAAAGAATTACGACACATGGGAAAATGAATTAAGTTGCATGTTGCGATGGACTATTGGTTGTCTACTTTTGGTCGTGGGTTCGAATCCCAAATTGGTGTTTTCTGTTTACGAAGACGCGGGTGGCCGCTTGTTTTGTCATAAATAAGCAGTTTGCTTTCTAAGATAAGTGTCAAGTTTTGCTAAATTAATTACTAAAATCACATTTATAATAATCATAGAAGCTCATTAAATTATATGCTAATACTTTCATTTTATTATAGTTATCATGAAATCTATAGGTCAATTTTGTCCGAATTGACACCTACTCCAATGAGCATGCATGTCTAAACGACGAAGGTCAAAGAAGTCATAGTGAAGCATTTCTTTCGAAGTGTTTTATACAGCTATGTTGAGTTTAATTAATAGTCCCAGACTACGCGTTAGTACTCGTTTGTATAGAGATTTTGACTAAATATTTAATTAAAGGTGCACTCAAGACCTTATCTAACTATCTACAAAGATTCTTATCTCTTTACTTATTCAACACTTGACTCGCGTACACAGGCGTTACTGACAACTATTGCTAAACTGCACCCGTGAGTTGAATACAAACAAATTAATTAACAATTCAAACAAACTTTACAAGCAATTTGCGCGACATTCATTGTCTGTGCAATACGATTACTATGACACCGGCCCCATCGTTTTATGGCTTTACGTTTACTGGGTCACCATCTATTTACCATATTATTACACACGTTTTGTTAAAACATCTTACTTCACTTTAAGAAACTGCCTCCATGGTGTAGTGGTTAGAGCGCTGTGCTCAAAAACTACGAACTTGGAGGTCGTGGGTTCGAATCCGGCGAGGAACACTTTCACTTTGTGTTGGTTTTCCCCGTTTGGTTAGGACATTGCAGGCTTGAATCACCTGATTGTCCGTTGGTCCCAACTGGTCTGGTTTCCCTTGTGGTTACGGAGGTCAGACGACGGTCGCTCCATTGTAATAACCAGGCATGTCAATTCAGGATCATAGTCACAGCGTACCCTGTGCTCCAAGGCAACGGCCGAGGATGCAACCGGGAGAGGCGCTAGAATGATGATGATGATGATCTTACTTCACTTTGAGGTTGGCAACTTTTTATGTCAAGATCTGATCGATTACAGCAGGACTGGACACACACAGCGGATTTTGACGAGCCGCTTGATGTAGTGGTCAAGAAGTTGACTATGAGACCAAGAGGTCGCGCGTTCGATCCCCGCACAGGACAAACATTTGTGTGCATGAACAAGAACATGTCTGTTTGTCCTGGTCTGGGTGTTATATATGTGCTATTTAAGTATATTTGTAATACCACTGCTTAAGCTATGTACTTAACACGGAGTCAGATTAATGCATGTGATGTTGTGAGATATTTTGTTTAATTTAAATATCCGTTCCTTAGCATCCATTTACTGATAGATAACATATTATTTTAATTAATAATGATTATATTACTTATCTTTATAATTTTCGCCATCATTATTCTTAATAGCACTGTTAATATGAAAGTCATTCAGCTTGATTGCATTTATAACCTGAAATCTCAGTATTTCAATCTGCACATTTACCCACACATGTTTTGTATCTTGCTTTTTCGAAATCATTATTAAAATCAGATTCTAGATGACTTAATTTTAGAAAGTCGATGTGACGGTTCTTCAAAATGATATGACGTGTATAAGTAATTTTTGCACGCGTAATTACTAACATACAAATAGATCGCAGATATAATGACGTTTACGATTTATAGTCATACGTATATATAGTATACGGTTTAGCATAGTTTACGGCTTATACAGACTTTCTTCTTTTTTATGGTAATAACGCTAACAGCACTGACAACAAGAGGGTCACCTGATGGTAAGTTATCACCGCTGCCCATGGACATCAACAACCGCACAAGGGTCGCAGAAGCGTTGCCTGCCTATAAGACCCCATACCCTCCCCAACTGAGCTCTCACGACCTTACTCAACAGCAGACACATAGCACAACAGTTACAAAGTGCTACTTCACTGTGGTCCTCTGTTAGGTCGAGCTACTTCCCTAGATAGCGGCTCATTCTAGGGGAAGGTCCACAAAGCTCTACCTCTCTTCAATATAAAATCAAAGCTTGAGTAAAATTTATCACAAAGTAGAACTATTTTTTTATTTTCCTTGTTCTCTCTCTTAATCCCTTTGATTTTTACGTACCATAGAGAAAAAAAGATAGAGCCACAGTCAACCCTACCATTCAAACAAGGAGATTCACACATAGCGTAACATTACGCGTTTTCTTCCTGATTTCGTAACTGCCCTTGTTAACCATAAGACCTACCTACTTGGTCTGAATAGTTCTAATGATCGCTTGATAATGTGGGATTAGCTTTTTTAACCTATTTAGGTTTAAGGTTTAGTGATGCGCTTAGGTTAGAAAGCTTTTGTTGTCTTAAGAAAAGTAATTGTCCATCTGATTAGTACCTACCTACATATTATGGAGTTATTCCACTAGAACTTTATTTAATAGTCGTAAAATAGTATAGCCAGCAAATTAACTATTTGCTTATTAACAATAGCTAATCCCGCGCAAATAAGGATACCTAGTAATTAAGAATGTAATTAATGACTTCGAAGTGCTTTTTTGTTTCAATTTATGAAATTAAGAGAGCAGAACGATGTAGATACATACTATGTTATAAATAAGGTCAAATATTTTCTTCTTATCCTGATCAAATTGCTAAGTTTTGTATAACTCTTTTGATGAGAATAATATAATCAAAGAAGCAGCATCTTATCATCTACACGTTCGAACATAATTTAAAGTGTATCAGAGCTACTTTCATCTTACAATTCGCTTTATTATATGAAAGTGTATGATTGGCTCGTTACATAAGAATAACTATCAAATGATTCAATGCTTATTATTTTACTACGGTTGTTGATTCGCTCGAGTAATTTGAGTTTAATGAGTGGGTTACGATAGTACCTAATGTCATGGTATAAGAGCAGGTGAGATGGTACAACTGATTATAAGCGAAGACTAAGGTACCTATATGTAGACAAAATCAGATAATCTTATGTGCAACATTAAGATAGTTACCCTAATAGAAACACATTAGGCGACCAAACCTAAGTTCGGCGGCAATGCATTTTCTATACAAAATAACGTGACGTTTTTACGCCTAGGTGTGCACAAACATTAGAGATGCCAGTCTTTAAGACCTCCTTTCATGAGGGATTTCATTACCTTTACCCGGCCTATATCTAACTCACATGTTTAAACGACTTATACTGAGCATGAAGATTTTTTTTACTCTAGTGTGACTCAAACCTATATCTTATGATAAGATTTAAGATTTAAGTTATCCCTTTATAGTTGAAGCAGGAACATGTTCTATGATAATGCCTCAAAACGACTAATTTTGTCAACCATCGGTGTAATGACTACAATCTATATAGCTTAGCTTAAGCGTTTGCTGCAAAATCGGCGACAGCACTGCTCCCGACTTTATTATTAGTGCAGGCAATGAAGCATTTTGGGTCCGAATTTTTTTACTGTGAACCGATTTGCATGAAATTTTGGAATAAGTTTCATTGCACCCTTACATTCAAAAGTGAAAATTATTTGAACGCCGCAACTACCCCTGGAGTGGTTGCCACCCCATCTCGGGGGTGAGTATTCTTTTTTTAAGATAACCTCGAATATCGATAAAAAGACTAATTTTAAGCAAAAAATAATCTATAAAAATTTTCGATAAATCTAATACTTTTCAAGTTATTGGCAATTGAATATTCGCAATTTTGACACGTTTTTCATCGGTTTTTTGCAAATATCTCCAAAAATATAGCTTTTATCGATAATGTTATGAGGAACAAAATTGTGGCAGGTAAAAAACTAAACAATTTTGTTTATTATAACGTATTCTAAGTGCAATATTAAGTTAGATATTAAAGATCAAAGCCGTTTTTTATTTTGTCTGCATTTTAATCGATGTGGTCAATGTCATCTAGCGGCGAGCAGATGCATTTTATGCATTCTTATAATTAAGAGTTTTGTAGTGCTTGAAATAAGCTTTCAAATGAGTACAATTAAAAGTCTTTTGCACGTAAAAAAAGTAAGCTGTATTACAAATAAGGGGAGCATCCAATATTTTTTCTTTTAAAACAATGGGTTTCATAAGTGCCATTTCCACCAGAATTGAAATTATTCGTATTCCACCAAGAATTAACTTTATTATGAAGTGTTTGATAAATTGTATCAGTTTGGCTGCTTTAGGACACATATTTTTCAAAATAGACAGGATTAAAATAAAAATATAAAATCTCATATTTTAAAAAATCCCACCTTCTTATTATAATATCTCAAAAATTACGACAGATGCGTATAAAAGTGTAGGGATAAAAAATTTAGGTATTTTTCTGACAAAAAATTTAGTAACTTTGTTATTTCTGTTAAACAAAAACTGACGCAGATATGATTGTTTAAAGAGCGCGTGGCAGCGGCAATCACAGCCTCTCTTAAACCCTTTAACCCTTCACCGTTTTCGAAAAACGTTTTTAATTATATATTGCAATAAAGGATGTTGTAGTTCTCCTAATTGCCTTTTCAATGCTGTTTTAGAAATTGTGATAGCATGAATAGCTTGGAAATGGCATTTATAAAACCCATTGATTTACAAGAAAAAGCATTCGATGATCCTCTTATTTGTAATACAGCTTACTTATTTTACGTGCAAAAGACTTTTAATTGTACTCATTTGAAAGCTTATTTCAAGCACTACAAAACTCTTAATTATAAGAATGCATAAAATGCATCTGCTCGCCGCTAGATGACATTGACCACATCGATTAAATTGCACACAAAATAAAAAACGGCTACGATCTTTAATATATATCTTAATATTGCACATAGAAAACTTTAGGATAAACAAAATTATTTAATTTTTTACCAGCTACAATTTTGTTCCTGATAAAATTTTCGATTAAACTTATATTTTTGGAGATATTTGCAAAAAACCGATGAAAAACGTGACAAAATTGCGAATTTTCAATTGCCAATAACTTGAAAAGTATTAGATTTATCGAAAAACTTTATAGATGATTTTTTGCTTAAAATTAGTCTTTTTATCGATATACGAGGTTATCTTAAAAAAAGAATACTCACCCCCGAGATGGGGTGGCAACCACTCCAGGGGTAGTTGCGGCGTTCAAATCATTTTCACTTTTGAATTTAAGGGTGCAATGAAACTAATTCCAAAATTTCATGCAAATCGGTTCACAGTAAAAAAATTCGGAGGTTGGACCATATTTTTCGCTTCAATGACTGCGCTATATGGGATCACTCAGAAGCTTACTCCCGATATTGTAAAAAATATTGTTGTAAGCGGTAGGTTCGTCAGTTACAAACATAATAAAACCGAAGTTTACCACAAAGCCGAGAGATAAAATGAATAACTTCTTTATTTACTTTTACTCTGGTAATATAGTCGTTTCCGCCGCAACGCTAATGATCTAATCATAGTTATTTTTGTTATATTGATCTACCCCAGTGAAAGCGAACACATAATAACGTTTTCACCACTTTGACACAATGTAATGTATTCCAGTGAAGAATATTCGTCTTGATTTTAAACAATTGTCAATTACCCGTATTCTGGGTACATTATTTCAGTTGACAAATATTCAGGGGTAATGAATTGCTTACATCTTCTGCAGTCTTTGCTTACTATAATGGCATTTTAATTTAACATTCGTAATACGAATCTTTAAAAATAAGAATTATTAAATACAACGGCTAAGGAAGTAGTATGATAAATGACAAATATTTTATTTTTCTTATAGTAGTGGCATTTTTCCCTGTCACTTTATATCTCAAGAAAGGGCTCGCCTACCAAACCAACAAATACCAAATTTTCAGGGTTTGTTTGGACTGTTTAGTAGATAGTTTATGTGAAGTTTGCACCAAATCGGTCGAGTGGTTCTTCATTTACCACACGTAGCAAAGTGCAAAGCACGTACCGGGCCGCTACTTTTTAATAAATTACAAAGCGCGAAAAGGAAGATTCGGTCAATTGACATAATTATTTTGGAGCATTGTCGCGCTTAGAAGATACGTACTGAAATAAACAGGAAAATTAATACTTTTCCTTTTTCCAATTTCCCACACGAACACTCCATTACCTTGAAATGGGGTAATAATGTTCCATTTAAAACCGATTCGTCAAACAAATGTGAACTAAGCGCATGCGCGTGCGCAGTGTCGTTGGAATAAGCGCTTTCCGCGTGCCTGCGCGGAAATGATGCGAAGTACACTGGCGGCCGTGGTTATTGGTCTAACGTGTTATGTCGTTTATTTAAATTAAATAATACCCCCCGGCCGTATTCGGCCATGGCGGCCGATCTTACGATCAGCCAGGTACGCAGGATATATTATAGTGCACAAGTGAGTGCGCAAGCACAGGTGCACTCTTAATTACTTCACTCTCATGAATCGGTGGGACAGCAATCTGACTCGGAGCTCCTCATTATTTAAATTATTATTCGTCCACGTGGATTTCAGATTCCTTTTTTTCGAAATAAAAGGTAGCCTTTCACAGGGTTTTAAGATTGTCTGTGCCAAATTTCATCAAAATCGGTAGAGAGGTGCGTAATAGATAGACAGAGTTACTTTCGCATTTATAATATTAGTAGGGAGTGTTAATATAACAAAATTGGATAGTTGTCAGTTCATGCGTTGTATTAGTAACTAAATATTAACAAAAACATTAAAGTTGAAAACAAACCTAAGTGTCTTTTTAAATCGTAAGTTAGTTTAATCTACAATGTCTGTCGGTTCGAAAGTAACATAACATTAACAAAATCTTCTTCAACTCTTCGTATTCGTGATAACAACTCCCTGCGATTTTACACCGATTTCAAGCTCTTACTTTTACTGTAATGAACCAATTATTTTGCCATTAACTGCACATTCGCTTAATGGTCCAGGAGATAGGAGTCGACGCACTGAATGAATGCAGTTTATGCAAGCGATGCAACATGATACGTGGTCAACTGTGGTCAGGAAAGTGTGGTCATAGCGAGACA
Organism: Nomophila noctuella; assembly: GCA_958496325.1. Taxonomy (NCBI): domain Eukaryota; kingdom Metazoa; phylum Arthropoda; class Insecta; order Lepidoptera; family Crambidae; genus Nomophila; species Nomophila noctuella. The sequence continues at coordinate 2,415,536 of OY292504.1, forward strand.
CAACATGGTCAAAGGAACGTGTCGTTTTTCGCTATAGGTACTAAAAGCAAATACATAATCTTGCAAAAAGAGATTTTGTTGATGGGCGAATCAAATCCTCTAAGTAGCCAATTCGACTATTAGTCCCAAGGTAGGATTCGCAATCTATTTACTGATCACACCTTAGACACACTAATAGGCAAGCCACAAAGTAAACTCGTTATATGGATGCACGGGAACAGTTAGACATATACAAGAGACACACACCACGACAGACATACACCAAGTGGGTCGTCAATAAATATCCTCCATGTCAGTTTCGACTACAGATAACATAAAAGAAGTTTCGACTATGGCGGCCACCTTAACGATCTCACAAGATATTTCACTTTTAGGTGGAGTGAGGATTAACGCAAGATGGCTGGCAGGAGCTGGATGCGAGTCGCCGAGGATCGGGTTGAATGGAGAGCGCTAGGAGAGGCCTATGTCCAGCAGTGGACTGCGATAGCCTGAATATGGTATTTTCTCATATTTAGAAGGCCATTATTACAAAAGCAGTCAAGAACAGCAACATAACTCGTCTACCCAATTCAAACCCATCGGGTTAGCTACAAAGAAAGTTAATTGGCAATAATTTGTTCCTAATTATGTCAGATTCAATTACCCTTAGTTAGTGTTTACTGTTTAGCATTCGGCACAGTTTTTATGGCGGCAAAACATGTTGATATGCGCTGTTAATTATCTCGGGCACTAGTGTTGTTATGAAACTTTAGTACGAAAATAGGTGTGTGTAGGTATTTTTTACCTTAACTTAGATACAGATTGGTGAATGAATAAACACGTACTAAATATGTAGTATTCATACTAAATATGTTACACGCAAAACAATATGACACGCATTGATATTTAGGGTTGTAATACATTTGCCTCAAAGTTAATTCGTCACATAAAAATGCGTGTTTAAATTCGTCACAGTCCTATTTTATGTAGTTCTCCTTTTCATGTCATTGATTAAAGATAAATAACATGTTTATATTATCTTAAATACGGAACAAAATACAGATACAACAAAATTTCGTCCTGTTGTTCAAATTGACGAACTCGAATGGTGTTATAGGTATAGGTATTGGTACATACCTGTGTTATAATATTCTTTAATAATAATTTATTTATGTACCGACATTAATACCGATCGCTTACGATACAACACTATTGTAAGTCCGTGAAACGGAACGCACCGTTTGAAAATGGATCAATTTAGGTATAAAACTTGCCAATTAAGAATCAATTATCTTCCTTGCTTTCGATATATGTTTGATTGATATCTGTCTGATGCACACGTAGAGAGAGATCAGGCGTAGGACCAACGACTCTATCTATCTATGTTTAGCTTTTTAATTAAGAAGTTAGTTTTATGGCAAGTCAATATAGAAGATCTAACTTTCGACAACCGCTTTTAGCCTTAAGTGTCAGATTTGCAGTCATAAAATTAACAGCGGTTATTTTGTGCAATAAACATAATGTAAAAATATAACATTTTTATTATTTCCTCCTTATTGGTAATTTAGGTGAATCGAAGATGGTTTTTATGAAACACTTAATTGGTTAGGAGTATTCGAAACGACTTGGGTCAAAAAGGTATTTCATCATCAACATCAGACTTTTGCAGTACCTACTACATTGTACATTTGATATTGTTTTTTTCCCAGATATCAATGTCTCCATTTTTTTTGTCTTTTAGATACGACGAAAATATTTATTTTGTTCATTAAAAAATGATTTCTTCAACAAGTAGAATTGTCTGTTGGTGCTATGTACCAATATAAAAATCGTAGGTACTTTCACTTCTGCTTATTATCACACATGAATTAACGGCTAAAAATATTTATTACATTATAAAGTGACGTAATTAAATCTTATTCCATTTTTTTATTTCGAATTTATCCATCAGTTATTTTCATCTGTATTTTTTTTTGTTCGACATAAAGAAACTTTTTGATTGAATTTATTTATTTTTTTGTAAAAAACAATGATGACTTAATCAACTAGAATCGTCTGGCCATAGCACCAATACAAACCGTACTTTCACTGTACACATGAATTACTACAAACAATTGCCTTATAATTGACCCATTGTTTTATTCCTGGGACCGGCTCGGGTCTGGGTGTTACGAGTTGTGAGAGAGGGCATAACCCTTTATGTCTTAGCCGAAATTACTTAATTCAACTGTTTGTGGGATTGTTTTAAGTGTCACTAATTGGCTATGTAATACCTACGGTGGAATACGTAATCTTTTATCAAACACAAACAAAGACAGAGATTATCATGGTATAATTTAACATAAATGAAATTGAAACTTGATATTAATCTGTGAAAGACAAATAAAAAAGTCATCAGATAGGCAAAGACTAAGTAATTTAAAATTATATCCTCATTATATCCTTTCCGGTCATCCATGTACAAAAGTGAATGCGCAAGCACAGTTGCACTTCTTATTTCCTCACTCTGATATTCAATGTGGGTCCGATCTAGGAGTTGAACCCAGTATCTTTGGCAGGCCTCTCGATTTCGCTTTTCTTTCGGCGTCTCTTCTCAGCAGGCCATCCACGTCGAGACGCTGGTAGGGCGAGAAAAGTTTTGACGTGCAAACGAATTTAGGTAATAAGAGAATCAAATTGCTGAATAAATAATTTCATTTCATTTCAATCATTGGAGCAGTCATTTTACCTGTCAACTGGCAAACTATTGTGAACTCGTCGATATTTTACTGTATGCAGTTAAGCTTTCCATCAAACGTCCCTAAGTGTTTCCAAACATCTGTCGACGTGTTATTTGCTTTCCAATCAACGCGAGGCAATAAAACAACAATCATCTAAGGTTCCAACCCAAACAAACTTTCTACTGTAAAACCAATGCTTGTGGTTACTAGGGCTGTCAGATGATAAAAGTAAAGAAAAGTTTCAGCCTATTAATCAGTTCTATGTGTTTAAATTTTATTTGATTATACTACAATTTATTATAATGTGTGTTTTGATCTTTATTGATAAATATAAATTGCATTCATTCATTCATCCATTCAATATTGTCCCGCAGGGCAAAGGCCTCCATCATTTCAATTCAGGTTTTGGCTACAAAGATGCCAAATGCGGTTTAGTGGTCACAAACCCGGGCTGTGTTAAAAAAAAAAAGACACAATGTTTGCCCGACAGGAATCGAACCCAGGACCTTGAGATCACGGCCCGGTACTTAAACCATCACTATACTAGACCATCGTAAATTTCATCAAGTTGAGAGGTTTTAGCGGGAAAGCGTTACAGACAGACAGAGTTACTTTCGCATAAAATATGAGTAATTACCACAGATGTAATTACTATATTTTTAGCTCGTCTTACACCTATATTTATGCGCATTATCTGCCATGTCTTTTAGCTCAGCCCTACCTAGCAATCTTGATCGATGTTTGTTTAGTCTGTTTGAGTCAGGTGTCCATTGTGGCTCGGAAGCGGTCAGGTGCCTGGTGTCAAGTTCATCGCATGTCACGCATCTCCGTCGAAGAATGTTGATGAGCTTATTATGCCCTCGCCATACATCGAACCGGTCTGAAATTGGCACTTAAATATAAAGTCAGTCGCTTCTTTTGGTATTGATAGCACGTTGAAACGGACGACATATCAAACAAAATAATGTAGGTACCTCTTTGGTCTAAAAGTCAACTTCTTGACGACTAAACCAAGCGGTCGTAAAGTATATGCAAAAGTTCATTGTTTGCCACGCATCTGTTGAAGTTATCCAGACTCTACCTTTCGCCTTCGTCGAATAATATCGATGAATAAAATATCCTCCGCCATGAAAAAGTATTTTATCTTAAAGCACAACCCTAAACCATAGATTTAAATCGATAGATATGTCCCGACATCAGAAAACTGTGGCAATATTTTCTTTGACATGACGTACGTTTTAACATGATCTCTCACGAAATGGTCAGATTGCTGTCCCTCCGAATTATGAGAGTGAGGGAATAGGGAGCACTATAATATATCCTGCGTACCTGTCTGATCGTAAGGTCGGCTGCCATGGCCGAATATGGCCGGAGTGGTATTATTATTAATACGTTTCAACATGCGTCCACTGGAGAAGAAGTGACCGTCGCTTTAAATTTTAGACCAGGTTAAAGTATAGCCAGGGCATAACTTAAACAGCAAATAAGCGATATTTGTTTAGTCTGTTAGCTACAGGTGTCTGGTGTCACACAAGTTCATTGGTTGTCACGCATCTCGGTTGTAGCTAAGGTGAAGGCGAATTATGCAACCAATATCTTGTTGCTGTCGTATTATGTCGTGTTGTGTTACAGTGAAAGTATTTGTACTTCCTCCTCGGTATATGTTCATACGATCTGTGTTGGTTTAGAAGTTTAGTTATACTTATATGCGTAATTGGCACTTTGGGCTTTTTCGAAATGTTTCAATAGTTTTTTTGAAATGTCTTTAACTTGGAAGAACTTAGCTGAAAAGCGTCCTACTTACTTTAGATTTGAAAACAAATTAGTGTAGTCTTACATATATGTACACTAGCAAGCAGTCGTCCGCGACTCCGTCTGCGTGGATTTTAGATCCCTTTTTTTCGCAATAAAAGGTAGCCTATGTTCATTCTCAGGGTATAAGTCAAATTTCATCAAAATCGGTTGAGAGGTGAGAGGTTTGAGCGGAAAAGAGTAACAGATAGACAGACAGACAGAGTTACTTTCGCGTTTATAATATTAGCAGGGATAAGTATAGACATAGGTTTATAGACGCAGGTCTAGATAAATACTATGGAGAATTCATGCTCATTCATTGACCCAAAAAAATACTACAAAATTGCTTTACCCTACCCTTTAATATAGGACGAAATATGTTATGATTATTCCCAAATCATTAGTCATCATTAGTCATAAAAACGATTAGCATAGAATCATAATGCAACCGAGAAATGAGATACAACTAAACTATAATTAGTATCGCATAGATCAGCCTACGTCTTTGTTCTGTTTCTTATCAACGCTTATAAATCCTATTGAATGTCAGCCGAGCTTGATCCCATTAACACGGTTAAATGTTAGTTGAACTCAAGGTTACTCTTGGACAGTATCTATCCCAACTAATCCCAACTAATATTATAAATGCGAAAGTTTACTCTGTCTGTCTGTCTGTCTGTCTGTCTGTTACGCTTTCCCGCTTAAACCTCGCAACCGATTTTGATGAAATTTGGTACAGACAATCTTTAGACCCTGAGACAGAACATAGGCTACTTTTTGACCCATTCCAACCCCCCACTTCCCCGAAATGAGGGGGTGGAAGTTTGTATGGAAAATCTAAACTACTTGAGTTAGACGCTTGAAATTTGGCATGCAGGTCCCTTAGTAAACTTGATGCTTAGTTGCAAAAGGATATTGCAAAATTCCCACGGGAACGGGAGTTAGCGGGGAAAAACATTCGTATAATGAAAACCGACATCCACGCGGACGAAGTCGCGGGCGGCCGCTAGTATTATAAATGCGAAAGTAACTCTGTCTGTCTGTCTGTCTGTCTGTCTGTCTGTCTGTCTGTCTGTTACGCTTTCCCGCTTAAACCTCGCAACCGATTTTGATGAAATTTGGTACAGACAATCTTTAGACCCTGAGACAGAACATAGGCTACTTTTTATTTCGAAAAAAATAAATCCACGCGGACGGAGTCGCGGGCGGCCGCTAGTACTAATATACTTCGTGCTTAGTGCATCGGAAGGCACGTTAAGCCGTTGGTCCTGCGCCTGATCTCTCTACGGTCGTGTCAGATTGCTGTCCCACCGAATTATGAGAGTGAAGGAATGGGGAGTGCACCTGTGCTTGCGCACTCACTTGTGCACTACAATATATCCTGCGTACCTGGCTGATCGTAAGCTCGGCCGCCATGGCCGAATACGGCCGGAGGGTATTTTACTAATATAATAAAGCTGTAGTTTGTTTGTTTGTTTGTTTGAACGCGCCAATCTCGGAAGTTTTGGTCCGATTTGAAATATTATTTTTGTTTTGGATGGCCCATGTGACGAGGAAGGCTTCAGGGTATAACATGTTGTGTGTCGAAAGTGAAATCCACGCGAACGGAGTCGCGGGCGGCCGCTTGTGATTGATAAAGTATACAATGAGAGCTGTGTAGTCTTTAAGATTTAAGCTCGGAAGGCCGTGAGTATTGTGCTTCTGTTTATTTTAGTACAGATTTTTATCCCACGATTTAATTTTTGTGCAATATAAATAATTTATAATTATCTTTTTTAGGGTTCCGTAGCCAAATGGCAAAAAACGGAACCCTTATAGATTCGTCATGTCTGCCTGTCTGTCCGCCAGTCTGTCACAGCCACTTTTTTCCGAAACTATAAGTGCTAAACTATTAAAACTTGGTAAGTAGATGTATTCTGTGAACCGCAACAAGGTTTTCACACGAAAATAGAAAAAAAAACAAAAAAATTGGGGGTCCTCATAGTAAGAACTGAAACTCGAAATATTTTTTTTTATTGCACATTTACGTGTGGGGTATCTATGGATAGGTCTTTAAAAATTATATTGAGGTTTCTAATATCATTTTTTTCTAAAGTGAATACTTTGCGTGACAGACCCTTCCAAAGTGGAAAATAGTGTGTCCCCCCCCTCTAACTTCTGAAATAAGGGGATGATAAAACTGAAATGAATATATAATGTACATTACCATAAAAACTACCAATGAAAATTGGTTTGAACGAAATCTGGTAAGTAGTTTTTTTAATACGTCAAAAATTGAATTTGTACGGAACCCTCGATGCGTGAGTCCGACTCGCACTTGGCCGATTTTTTTTCATCTTGCTTTTGCCTAAGAGTTATCATTTCTTGTCACCCATTACTGTTATGAGTATCTGTATACAGGTATTCCTAAGATATATTTTTTTCTATGGTTTATTCTAATTAATGTGTCTGTCTGTGTCTTAAAGATAAATAAAGTTTACCACTTTCTTTTTAATTTGTATAATTGTACAGTCTATAGTTACCTTTTTTTTATTAGTTTCTAAATAGTTGTAGTACGAGTAGGGTCTTTTATAAATTCTAATCAAATGTATCATGTCTTTATTGGTATTGCGGCTCACAAGTAGCGACGTTTAAAAATTCAGCATTTTTTTGACATACTCACGACACGCAATTTCGCCATTCCTCGAAAAAACTGTTAAAACTCTTCAACAGTTTAACTATCATTAAATACCGTTTCTGCCAACACGTCTCACCAGTTTACCTGTAACAAAGGAATTATAAAATCAATTAGTCGATCAATCGATAATGTATCGATTATAATCGATACGCTGACCGGCGCAGATCGAGTTGCGTGGAACAAGTGACCGTTAAGTGTTAACGACATGTTACTGGATTCGGTTTACGTAATTATAACTGTTCTGTGTTGTAAGGTCAGGTTTTGCGTGATTTTTTATGTTATATAACCTACAACCTACTGAAGGACTTAGGTTTACCAAGATCTGATATTAGCTCCTTACTGGAAAGAGCAACTAAAGCCGCTTTACTCGGCTGGTACCAAATATGGTTGGGAAGGGAGAGGAATGTCATCGGTGGAGGTGATCGTTAGTATACTATAAAGGGGCCCCTTAAACCTACACGCCGCGCTGGGTCGCAAGTCCCAGGCGCCGACTGACATTCCTCTCTGTTCCACGCGATGGACCCGGCACCCGCACGGAGAATCCATGGATAGCTAAGAAGTTCGTCTCTTATAAGTAATTCTGACCAATCCTAAAGCATATTTTCTTATGGTTAATGGAAAAAATGGTTATAATACCGTTATGAATAAGGCATTAGGGATGAAAAGACGAACCTTTAATGAATAACCAGCTGGACGCTGCTGAGCTTTTTAAACATAAATCATCGATCTCGTTCAACAAGAGAAGTTAATCTGTGATAAATTTAACCAGACAGACAGTTTACTGACCATAAATCCATACGTTATTTGGTCGTCATTTGTACATTACAAGCTAGATTTCGGTTTCCGCCACATATTGTTGTACTCTAGCTTAATGCTATCCTTGACAAATGGACTAACAAACACATTTTTTTTGTTTTTATTCAAACCAGTAGTGTAAACAACTCTTCAGCCTTATTAATTAAATGTAGTTTTCATCTTCATGTAAACGAAGGAAGCTTTTAACTTCCAGAGCATATAATGTAGGTAATTCATTTCGGTCAACTAGCAGGCATTAAATACAAATATTGCTGCCAAGAGACACAACAACTGACTTATTAAAGGAAATACATTAGTATTCTTCCTCGGATCACTGAATCGTTAATTGATATGAGAATACTTCCATTACACTCGTATTTATCTGTTAAGTTTTATCTCCAGATTAGCTAAATAAATCTACAAATTCAATTAGCCCAAACGGAGATCAGAATCTACGCCTTGTCTCCATAACTTTTCCTTTCAAAGAAAGTCGGAAAGGCCGCCATGAGGCGGATTTCAATAATTATTCTAAGCTTCACATAAGTTAAGTGACGAGCCCGGTATCCGTCCGTTAATATTTTCTTGTGCCTCTTAAGTGGGTCTATAGATCGAGAAAGTTGAAACAGGTTTGAGTCGCCCCGCCGGCCCTCCTCTCACAGAGACCCTTGAACCGGGCCTATTGGAGGATGTGGTGCGGGCACTTTTCCCTGCCCCACCACAAAACTTCACGCCTCCGTTCATGGGCAGGCCTCGTGGCGCCCTCCAGCTGCCCTCGGAGACTCCTCCGCCCGTCACTACGGAGGAGTTCGCCGCCCTGGAACTCCGCCTGAGGGCGAAAAAGACGGCTCCTGGCCCGGACGGCGTGCCAGCTCGGGTCCTCGCCCTGGCGTTGCCAGAGATGCGTACCCGCGTGCGGGGCCTCTTCGATCGCATTTTTGCGACCGGGAGGTTCCCGTGCGCCTGGAAGGAGGGTCAACTGATCCTCCTCCAAAAGTTTGGCCGGCCGGCGGACAGTCCCTCCGCCTACCGACCAATTGTTTTGCTTGACGAGGTGGGCAAATTGTGCGAGAAGCTCATCGCAGCCCGCCTCGTCAACCACTTGGAAGAAGTCGGTCCGGACCTGTCGGACCGACAATTTGGTTTTCGGTCAGGGCGCTCTACAATAGACGCCCTGACCAAACTTCGTAGTTTCTGCGGAGAGGCGCATGCCCGGGGGTTGGGGGTTATCGCAGTCAGCTTTGATATTTCAAATGCGTTTAACTCCCTCCCCCACGCCACCATTATGGAGGCACTCAATTTCTTTAGAGTGCCTCCATACCTAAAAGCCCTCATCAGTAACTACCTCTCTGAGCGAGAGGTAGTGTATATAGATAAGGTGGGTGCCATCAAACGCCACGATGCACGTACCGGGGTTCCACAGGGCTCAGTGCTGGGCCCACTCCTGTGGAACCTCGGGTACGACTGGTTATTGCGAGGGGAAGTTCTTCCGGGCACGAGCGTGTTATGTTACGCTGATGACACGCTTCTCTGTGCCCGGGGGAAGACGTTTCGCGAGACAGCGCGTCTCGCGTCCGCGGGCGGTGGCCTTGTGGCCTACCGCATTGCCCGATTGGGGCTGAAGGTCGCCCTTCATAAAACGGAGGCGATCTATTTCCCGCCTCCCCGCAAGCGGTGCCCCGCCGGCGCTTCCATCCTAGTCGGTGGGGTGCAGGTCGCCATCAAGCCCGAGATGAAATATCTCGGGCTAACACTGGACTCGAAGTGGCATTTCGGTCCCCACTTCAGTGGACTGTCGCTTCGGGTCCTCAAGGCCGCGAACAGCCTCTCCTGGCTAATGCCCAATGTGGGGGGCCCGGGTGTCAAATGCCGGCGGTTGTACGCCGGCATATTACGGTCTATGGCCATGTACGGCGCCCCCATCTGGGCAGAGGCATTGGCCAGGCGAAGCAATAGGGTTCACCTGCGCCGGCCGCAGAGAGCGGTGGCGACGCGGGTCGCGCGGGCCTACCGCACGGTCGGATACGACGCGGCCTGTGCGCTGGCAGGGCTGCTCCCATGGGAGTATGAGGCGGAGGTGATGGCCGGCCTCTACAGGTGGACGACGGCGAAGCGGTCTGCGGGCGATCCGTATACGCCCGCAGAGCGGAACAAAGTCCGAGAAGAGGAGTTACGCATCATGGTCCGGCGTTGGCAGTCGGACCTGATGCAGGCGCGCCACGGACGGCGCACGCTGGACGCGCTCGCCCCGGTTCTGTCCCGGTGGCTGGAGCGCCCAGGAGGGTCCGTGTCCTTCCGGATGGTGCAGGTAATGACGGGGCATGGTAGCTTCGGGTCATTCCTGCACCGCATTCAACGGGAGGACACTCCAAGGTGCCATCACTGCGCGGCTGCGGAGGACACTGCACACCACACGTTAGTGGTGTGCCCGTCCTGGGCCCCGCAGCGCGCTCTCCTCATAGCGCGGGTCGGTCAGGACCTCTCTCTGCCGAGCGTAGTTTTAGCTATGCTCGGCGGGGAGGACGCCTGGCAGGCCTTCGCGCATTTCTGTGAGGAAGTGATGGTAGCCAAGGAAGCGGCGGAGCGCGAGCGCAAGGCTGACCACCTTGCAGGCGCGCACCGGGCAAGGAGAGGGCGGGCCGGACGCGGTAACACGCGATCAGCCCGCTCTCCCCGTGGAGGTAGCCTGCCGGCTACAGGGGCGGGGGTCCCTATGCCGGCATCGAACACGGCTCCTTCACAGCCTGTTGGGGATGGCTCGACTCGCTCGGCTATCCTCAACCCCCCTCCTCCTCATCTGAGGAGGGGCGTGGCCGCATTGTCCCCGTAAAGGGGCTCGTGTAGATAGAGCTGCGGAGTATAACCTCCGGGCCCCCGCGGCTCTATCGATGCAAACACGAGTGGGCGAGTCGCTGGTGGTTTAGTGGGTACGTCCCGAGGGGCGAGCCCCACACTATCCGAGTGCCCAGGGCAGGGCCAACCGACCCCCGTCGGTCGGGTGTGCATAAGGGGGTCTCGACGCAGAGACCCACGTCCTCCCGGCAGCCCCTAGGCTGGGAGGGCGGCATTCCACCAGCGAAAAAAAAAAAAAAAAAAAAAAAAGGTTTGAGTCGAGAGTTCGTACTAATTTTACTCGTGAAAAGTGAAGTTGGTTTAAAGTTTTGCTTGCAGTTTTTTTGGTTGCAGGTGTATCCTGTTTAAATAGAACAGCCAGTCCAAGAAACAAGCAAAAAGAAAAGCTTATTTTTACTCCTAAGAGAACTTAACTTCAATGCCAGAATCACATTAGTCTAAAATATTTTTAAGTATTTCGTTATAATAAACAAAATAATCAATAACTGTCTTCCTTAATTATTTAAATTAGCATAATAATAAAATAAAATGATGATGGCTAATCAAGGCTTTGGAATATGACTTTATTGAGAACCTGACACGCTTTTGCCTTACTGGCTACATCTATATGAAATGACAGAAATAATCACGTTGACAAGGAAACATGACATATCTCTTTAAGCTGAGAAACTCAAGAAAGCATATAAAACAATGATCTTATCATTCGACCGGTTATTTACGAAAGCAGTAATGAAATGATACAGCAATTTCCCTACACGTCTAATGCAACTGCTCTTAAAATGAAATAGACCGTATTCTAATCTTTATTGTAACTGGTTCACTTTTGCATACATTCCGTTTCATCACTCAAGATTATAATTAGCTATCGAATCTAAATATTCTTAGCAAAATAATTATATCGTTGCGCAATAAGTCTGTTATTATTTTATAACGTGATTTATTTTATCGTTATATCATAACTGTAATGAATTTATAGTTATTTTATGACGATCATATTATTTTTATCTAATAAATTATCAATTTCTACTATAGTGCATTCAACCACTACTTTCTTGTGCAGACACTGCACTTACTAAATTATCCATTCACACTCGCATAATATTATGTTTTTGAATGTTAGTTAATAGTTCTATATTAAGACATTTCACTTAACTTTATCAAGCGGCGCACTCTCTTAAAATTACGTAAGTACAAAAAACAAAACGTTTGCATTTTAAATAACTGTCTACATAGATTTACATTTTACAGATGTTGCGAGGTAATTATTCACAGAAAACGAGATACGTATAACTCTACTTGTCGATACAACTCTGCGATTTGAACCCTCATTTGCAGTTAAGTCTATAACTTAAACCAAACGCACTCGTTACTAAGTTAAAGTAAACGACTTATCGCAAATCGAATCAGATTTCCAAGCGAAAGCCAATCCAATAGAAATTATCTCTATCATTGAGGAAGAAATTAAAGCTGGACGTTTGCAGACAAATGGGTTTAACTCTAGCAAACAATAAATCTACTAACAGAATTACGAAACTGGAAATTAAACTCTATTTCAAAGCTGTTAAGATTTAATTAGACGCATGGTAATTTTGAAGAGACATAAACTATGAGGGTAAAAAATCAGGGAAGTGACAGCAAGAGTGGTTCAATCCAGTTACAAGTAGATCGAGCCGGTCAGAACTGGTTATAATTGGTTCGGCCGTTGATCTTTGTTATTTTGGATGCTTGGAATAGTTTCTTTATGGGAATTTAATGACCTTATGGAGAAATATTTAGTAAGTACAAAAAATAAACATGAAGGATTGCTTTTAAATAATTTTACTACGAGTAAAAGAGTTAGAATTGTGTAAGAAAGGTAAGTAAGAGAAGTTATAAATCATGTTTTTGCGAAAAATTATGTCTAATTTTATCAACTGACCCTTTACCATGCTAGCTTCTAGCTCTAGCAACAGATCAAATGGTAGACATTCGCCAGCCCTAACTTAATCAGGCAAAAACATACATAATTATTTATACCGCTCTCGTTTCCGGTAAAAGTGGCATGATCGCAAACATGGTGGCCAAATAAGAACATGATATGTCGCTGGATAAGATGTAGTAGGTAGGTATAGGTAACATTGAGGAGAGCTTGGCGCCTCAGATGCAGTAAAAGTGATTCTGACTGCCTTGAATTAATCTACAAAGCAAATATGCATATGTGTGCAGTTATACATTGCAGAGGAATTGGCACATTGTCAATTTGTTTGAAGATAATTTCGCAAATAATCCGCAAGTTCATGTGTGATATTTTGAAATGTTAATACATATTGCGAAAGCGCTTTGGGCCATCCAAAAATCACTTCTGTGTTAAAGCTTATTTACAAGTTATCTTAATTTTTATTTAATTGAACTAGCTATTCTTTGTCGTATTGTCAATTTCTTTCGAAAATTTTCTCTCTAAATTCCGTAAAATATTCTTGACTTTACATTGTTATGAGTACAATAAATATGTAGTTATCTACATATTTTAAGTTCCCCGCTCAATTTCTTGGTATAGAAACCTCAGTAAGTGTAAGTTGACAACACGGTTCGATTACTCGCTCCACCGCGTTAGATAGAGCCACCGTATTTTACTTTCTAAGGAAGTTGTATTTGGATCATGTTTATGTCATTCCATTAAATTAGAAGTTATGATATTTCCCGTGCTTGAAAATACCGGTTCGGACCCTTCCTTTAATTGCATAAGTGATATTATTACGTCGAAATTAATTGGATTGATCATTAATGCATCGGAAATGGTTAACGATTATGAAAAGTGGCATCATCTTTTAAAAGTGTCACGAGACTGTATGTCTCTGAAAAATCAAACAATTTTATCCAGCAAATTGATTTACACATAAGATATTACTATGGTTAATTCATTTGCACGTCAAAGGCTTTTTTCGCCATACCAGTTCCAGTTGCCAATGATAAAAACATTATCACAAAAATCATTTATGAGAAAAATGGTCCAAGGCATAGCAAAAGGAGTGAATATGTATACTCATATACATGTATTTTGGGTAAAGTGGGACCAGTTTCGACGAGAGTGAAAACGGCCGCGCCCATCTTATTTAAAAAGCGAATTTTGTTTACTTAAACTTGTTTTTGTTGGCTCCGTAACTACTTTTAAGGGTCTGTAGAAAAATTGTGATAAACAACGCTCAGTTCTTTAATATAGTTGTAGAAACTTAAGACAAAGTCTTCTACTTGCACAGAATCGGAAATATTTTGTAGGATTCTGAGTTATGAAAAGCAAATCATTAGCATCTATGCACTAAACTTGTCAGAATTAAATTCAGAAGTTGATGCTAGTTATATAACCATCTGTTGTCGAAAACTTTCGCCTTTATAAAATAAGAGACAGATAGGACTATCTATGATTATGCTGTAATTCTATTCACGGTTGCAAAATTATGACAATTAGTGGAATTTCACCTATGAGTGAATAACAGGATGTAGTATATTTGGTGACAGTGATGAAAGATTATTGACGTTATTCTCTTTTTGTAAAGTGAACTGTCCTAAACTTGTTAGGGGGGCATTAACCATTAAGCAACATTTATCAAGTCCAGTAATTACATTGGAGCGATAAGTCTTCTACCATACGAATAAAGCAGTAGTTATTACACAGTTTTATTTGGTTAAGCTATTCAAATCGTGAATTATAATTTTCACCGGTATTAGAAGTAAACGTGCATAACATTGCGTTTCTGAACATTAAGTTTGAGTTTTTAAGGTCTACAGCAAAGCTTTTGGGTTGTTGAACTGAATAGTATGTGAAAAAATTGGAGCTGAAATTTCACCTGCAACAATGAAGTATCAAAATCACTCAGTGGAATCTCATTTAATTCTTTGGACTAACACACCAATTGCTTAACCCCAAACTAAGCCCGAAGCTTGTACTATAGAAGCTAGGGAACGGATAGACATACTTAAATACTTTTATAAACATCCATGACTCGAGTACAAATGCCGATGTTCATCACACGAACATAAAAATTTTACCCTAGCGGGATGCGAACCCCGAACCCTTGGTTTTTGTAGCCAGGGTCTCCGACCACTACCAACGGGTCCGTCGTCATTTACCATGAAACATGGCGCAGTCTACACATGGATTATTTATATGGAATTCTTGCGTCAACTTTTCCCAATAATGTCATCTGGCGACTATTAACTTGACGCAAGATCCGTGAAGTGGTTAACTTAACTTGTCAGATGATTGATACAATTCTCAAAAACCGTTCACCATGACATATGACATTTCACTTCATTTCGGAGTTCTGAAAATGTATCAAATTCTTATACTTTCTCCTCAATCCCAATCTTGGTGAGAGTCTCAATTTTGGTGTTCTGACGAGTGACCGGTTTCAGTGTTATATAAGTCTGTGATGTTTATTATTAGATTTGGAAATGATACTGGTATTTGCAAAAGGTTCTAAATCAGTAATACTTGTAGTTTGTACTGACACTAACGATGATTAATCGGTACTTACGAGATATTTATTATACAGTACATAGGAGACCAACGGTTCTTTCAAGTTATGTAATGAAAGTCATGTTATGGACTTCTTAAATCTTAAGTTTTAACATACTTGTCTTCTGTACTTCGAAGCAGATTTAGAAACTGTTGACAAGAAATAATGTATTTCTTTCCACATTCCAAACAAATATGTAGGTAAATGACAAGATGCTATGATAATAAAATCATACAAATTTGCGTGATTACAAAGCAATCTATTTCCAAAATCAGCTACAAGACAGTTCAATTAATTGAACATCATATTCAAGGCATTTTACTGCTTTACTTTTTCTAGATAATCCATTTCTCCATTTCACTTTCATATCCAATCAATTACAAATTACAATGCTAACCAATCATTGGTCTCGTCGTGTGAAAGGTCGATCAAAAGGTTAGTTGTTTTCAATGTTATCATTGTTCCCACAGTTACAGATCCATGTATCATATTAATTGTTGAGATCAATTAAAATCTAATCTTTGTTTAACATTCGCGTTTCGTTTGTAAACAATCGTGTGCTATTAGATTTGCTGGGAGGAGTTAATTGTTGTGATTTGATCAATGGTTTGGTGGGATAATTTACGATTTGATTGGAAACAAATGGTTGGGTCACAGATGTAATTTTAATTTGGGGAATAAATTCAATACAAGGATTATGCATTTAAATACAAATAAAAAATTTCAGACGAAAAATTCCCTAACAACATATCTTAAAACATGTTAAAATTCTGGTGTATATCAAGATTACTACATAATTGCTGCTTTAAATATTTGATCACAGGTAGATAATAATATGTGCCAAATACGGAGAACAGCTTAGGTCTTTGATAAAATCTTTCCATTTGTGTTGATCCAAACCTAATTGTCAAAATGACTGCGTGGGACGGGAGCATATTAAACTTCACAAAAGGATTAAGGTATTTAAATTTTACATCAGTATCTTATAACATTGCTTTAACAGGTATTTTTTGTTGATCGGCCATTTGTCATTTTACATTCGGTACTTGAACAGGAATCGTTACCATAGCGAGCGTAGACCTTGAAGTTTTAATAGTCTCGTTATTTATGAGTGTGAATGTAAATTAATGATTTATCTATGAAAATCTATGTATTAAGAGCTGAGGTTTGAAACTAGAGCAGCGTTTATTAATTGAAGCTTCGGCCACGATCTCACAGGTTCTTTTTATCACGACATCACGATATAACGTGGTTGGAATAAAACCAGGATTTGTTTAGGGTATCTTGGTAGATAAATGAAGGTCGTTGGACGGATGTTGGAAAGGAGACAACTTTGGTGTAGTTGTTGTAAGGTCAAAGTTGTTGTTAGTAAAGTTTTGATCTTTGTATAGTACTCTTATGTACGTAAAACACATACGTAAGTTATCTGTGTTTACAAAACTGCACATTCCAGTCAATTTACTTAAGTTTACCGATAGAGGGTCAAAGCACAGAATTGCGTTCTTATTTTGTAGTCAAAGCGAACTCGCTTTGACTAGAAACTTCTTTGGTACTAAACCTATTTGAGATCGGATTCATTTGTTTAACCCGGTATTTGAGCTTCCATGATTCACTAGCATCTACGCCTACGCACGTTACGTTAAAACGGGCTTAAAGACAGCATTGATTTTGTAATAACATAAATATGGTAAACTATGTTCTCTGTATGATTAATGTATGACATGCAACTCACAAATAGTCGGTTAGTGCACGCCAATGCAATGAGACACGGCACATACATTTATAAGTGCAATATCCTTAGTTTTGAAATCGGAATATTGTGTCAATTTCGACGTCGGATGGGGAATAAAAGATTATTCAAGTGCGGTTACTAAATACTTTGTAACGGTTTTTGGTTACCGCTACTATGCATAACAAATGAATTTATTATGTAAGGTGTGAGCCTATTTGTAAGACAAATGTTTTGTTGTAACGTTTGTTAAGTAAATGATACACATTTGTTTTGTTTGTCTCCTCTGTGATGATGAGTACGTCGTCGGCTTTAAAGTAACATAACATAATTTAAGAGGAATCTGCGGAAAGTAAATCTTCTATCTCCTTTTCTTTTAAGAAATCCTTTCACAGTTAAAAAAAAAACCTTAATTTTCCTACACGATATTATCAAGTTACACGAAAAATATCAAAAGTTAAAACAGAACACATTGATAGGTCAACCCAGCAATGTTATAAAAAAAGCAGATCTAAATACAGCATATAAATATTTCGGTTGTGAAATATGCAAACATTCACCAATAAGAGAATCAAATGACACTCGAATGTCGATATCACAAATGATTAGTATTCCAAAATTTCAAAAATCAATATCCGGAAGCACCACGTGTTGCCATTCTAAAAATAAAAAAACTTACCATATTAAATCATTGTTACCAGTCCGGAAAAATAAGATGTTTTCTCTAAATTAAGCTTTAATACGCTGTCTAATTATTAATTACTATAACATAATTCGTTCGTGTTTTCACCGTTCACGCCCCATGGTTTCCGAACTGTGTCACTGGTTTCCCATGGCGCCTTATGCCATGTCTCAGCTGTCACCTTTCAGGTCTTCATGGTGTTTCAAACACTTTCCCCTTGTTAGCTTTGACTTATCCATTATGGCTGTTTTACTTTTTATTTAAATAATATCTTTATGGATAACTAGGGATCTGTCTGAAAATTATGAGTTTCTCTATTATTTTATGCACGTATTATCACATTAATCTTCCGCTTACGTAAATGACTCTATCCGATAAAAAACGCATGAAAATCGATTGCGTACCTAGTATAAAAGATTTTCTAAGCATATAAAGGGACGGACAGAAGAAAGCAACTTTGTTTTATACTAAGTGATGCCTCGTTAGTATTAAAGAGCTGTCTAAGTCAGACAGTATCATTTTTATTACTTCTTAAGGAGGCAAATGAGCAGATGGAACATTCAAAACTATCTTACGATCAATCGAAATGGATAATTACTTTATACATTTCCCATTTAAGATTTTGACGTCTATTTTAGCTTTATAAGATTTAAAAGCCATCAATTGACTTCCAAACCAAAACATTAATCACGATTCATAATAATAACACCTTCCGTGAGAAGTTTATTTCGTCATCGCCGTGAGATCGCTCATAATACGAATTACATAAAGGTCGGAGTTGAACGGAGAGGAAAGGCATTGGCAATGAAATGAAAGCGGGGTCGACGAACTCTGCGGTCAAATTTCGACACTCGGGTGACATTTCGCGAAATGACGTCACGTGATCTTTCTCCTCGCGGAAACATGGCGGATGGCGGATTCTATTTTTGAATTTTTTGAAATTCTGATGATTTATTGTGATTGATTGTGATAGGATCGTGTGACATTTGATTCTTTCTTTGCGTGTCTTCGTACCTAATGTAATTTGGAAGTGTTATTGTGTATTTTGTTTTCAGATCCGTTTTGAACTACTGCTATCCTTACTACGGTTAGGAGTCTATAAATCGGTTTCATATCCTTTTTCAAAGTTTATGCTTTTCGTACATTTACTTATATCAAATGCACTGCCTCCATCGTGCAGTCACAGATTACCTACATAAAAGAATTGCATTGATTTTAGAAATATACACTTTGTAATTGATTTAAAAAGGATTGTAGAAAAGAAATGCAGACAAAGCATCAATGCTCTCAAATTCTATTAACCCAAAGAGCGTCTCGAGTCACCGACCTTAAAAAGATCAAGATAACCTTGAAAAACAATAAAAAAAACTCTCACGTACAAACAATGAGGTGATATTTTGTAACACTGCTTTCTATTTACGCCACAGACACTTATTTTAAATAAAACATTAGTCTTTAGTTGATATTTATTTTATTTTATTATTTATTATTTATATTCATTTTATTTATTTTATATATTTTTAGATTTTTTTTTATTTTATAGATTTTGATATTTATTTTATTTAACATTAGTCTTTAGCGGATAACGGAAGTCGAATCGAATCGTGTTTGAATTATAATCGATTCGGTAATCGATTTGTGGATTATTATAGTCTGTTTTAGTGTGTAGTGTTATGATGATGATGATGAATAGTGTTTTAAAGTAACAAAAATAGAATGAAAATTCTATTTTTGTTACTTTCTTTCGTTCTGCTCTTTTTATTGTCGTAATAATGGATTAAAATAGACTAGGTATAATCTACCTATCTAGGTATGTATTATTCGATGTATTTATGCAAATTAATTAAGCTTCATACAATTTTCATGTTTTCTATTTGTAGAAGTTTTAATTGTTAGATGTGGAGAATCTTTTGGTGCTCTTTTATACGTCAAATAACGGTTTGTGTCAGATACTTAATAAATAATAGGAAAAAATTAACTTTAGTTAGGTAGGCTTCATATATTATACTATTATATATAAATCGTCAATCCATGAGACAATTTTGTTATCTCTAAGTATAACAAACATTCTGAGTTGTCTTTCATCTGAGAAACTAGTTCAGTGGTTTGTTGTTATCAGAAGCGGTGTTAACATTAACTATTGTTTAAAACAAAAGAGGATCGTTGTCTTAATAATTCATGAGACAATCTATTCATAACGAAGAACACATGATTTTTGAAAACATTACAAGTGTAACTGGGGCGTTAAATAAAAATAAATTGGTATTATCAAACATAACAACTCATTTTGAATGGTGTTATGTGGGTGGAAATATTGAGTTTCCAATGACAAGAATCTTTAGCTGAACAGAGAATGCAAATATTTGCAATAGCCACCTTTATGTGTAGAGACATAAAGGTTTCTTGGGTTCTTAGCTTGGTCTAAGTTTCTTGGCGTTGAACACAAAACGGTGAAAGTTTTTGCTATGGTGTGTCGGTAGGGTTGCGAAAAAGTAAAATGTTATTGTTTGGAAACTAAGTTTTATGGAACAGTTATATTTTTTTCTAAAGAGAGTAGGTAATACGTATTTCTAAATTTTCTGTTACTATTTTTATCTGGACAAGGACTGCCCAAAATATTGGTCGGGTTGCCTTCATATCGTTCGGAACAAACTAAGCAAACATTTAGGGTGAACTTACTTAAATAAATAATATCCTTCTCATCAAAATATGGTCATAACTTGTTGCAGTTATTGAGTAAGCTATATACAATATCATGGCACCTCGGTATGCTAGTAGGTTAATCACAAAAAAAAGTAAACCAGCCATGCTTAAATGATAATTCTGAATATTAAAACCTATAAATTTGGTATTTTTTTAATGCATCAGCCACAGACAACTTTTACAAGATGGCGTCCCTAGCTCTAATGTCGTAATAAGTCATAATAACAAACCGGACGTGCTTGGTAATATTCAGCCATACCTCAGCATGGCAATGGATATCTTTGTAAACCTACTTCAAGGAATTCACCAAACATAGTCAACAATAGATTGTCAACTCGGGCTTTCCCTGGGTGAATACGTAGTTACGCAATGTAACAATGCAATGACTTTACTGACAACTTCTGATGCATTCAAATATTCTAGGGTTATATGTCATCATATAACTAGATGAGGTCATTCACCCGATGTATCGGGACATCTTAGAGTAATTTTTGAGATACCTACTAAATCATTTTAGTGTTAACTTTGTTAACAATGCAATGACTTTACTGACAACTTCTGATGCATTCAAATATTCTAGGGTTATATGTCATCATATAACTAGATGAGGTCATTCACCCGATGTATCGGGACATCTTAGAGTAATTTTTGAGATACCTACTAAATCATTTTTGTTAACCGTGGGAGAGCTATGTTGAGTCGTTTATGTGAATGGCTTAATTGAGAAATTTGTTTCTTGTTCTTATAAACCATCTTAAATTACGGTATATTGTGTATTTGAGTTTTACTTAGAAGTAAGTTCCCCACATAAAATATGGTACTGTACGACCAATAAAACTTTAAAAATCTATTCATATTAGCACCTTCTTGCGCAATATGGTTAAAATAGATAACACAATCAGAGTTACATAGCTGCTACAAAGTAGTCACAGTTACATAAGGGAAAAGTTATAGGCATAGATAGTTCTTAGTACCTCGCTAAAAGGCCTAACAAAACATTTGCCTCTTTACTGTATATTAGCGACATGGACTTTCCTTCTTTTAAGAAAGTATGTGTGCAGACATACAGCAACATAGTATATAGTATAGTCTATTTACACATAATATTCAAAGCGTGCTTAGGAAAGCACAGCTTAATCAACTGTTGTCTGTCGATCATTTTCCCCCATTAGAAAACTAGGAGGCTAAAGCATTTCTCTGCACGGTCGCCATTATACCAGCTGATTTATATCTTAGACATTTTCTTCGTATTTCAAAACAGACGTAAGAATGTCCGAGTCTACGTATCCGCAGTAGAGGGAAAACGTGCTGAATTTGTGACGGAAAATAGATAGTTTTTACTTAAATAAATAAATATAAATATAAATATAAAATAAATATATTACAACGTCACATACATTGATCTGACTCCGAGTTAAGTAGCTTAAGCACTTGTGTTACAGACATCAGAATCAACATTGGTATTAGGTACAAATATACTTAAATAGGTACATATAACACCCAGACTAGGACAAACAGACATGTTCATGCACACAAATGTTTGTCCTGTGCGGGGATCGAACCCGCGACCTCTTGTATAATAGGCAACATCTTGACCATTACACCAAGCGGGTCGTCAGACCTTTAAACCTCTGGTTTGGTAATCGTGCAGGGTCTGAGGCCCCGATCAATCTTGTGTCCTTGGCAATTATAACCGAAATATCGTTAATCCAAGATTGTCAGATTCACTTTTTTGAGCCATTTTGAAGACATAATTTTTTATGAATGATTGAAAATAGAATTGAAGACATGAATTTAATTTGTACCAAACTAAAGTCTTTCTGATTTTGAGTTATTACAAACTGAAACGTATTTAATAAATCTTACATAGTAACTGGTTTCTCCGTAGATCCTGCCTAGTTCTATTGTTGATGAAATGGAAAGTTACGATGAGGAAAGTTGATGGGTCTATGAGAATGATGTACCTACTTGTATGCGACTACAATAAACCTAGAACTATGGGATTGATTATGGCGTATTTCTAAAGCAATTATTGCGAACTCAATGTTGCAATAAACTATTAATTAACTAAGTTGGGAATGGCATTCGTTAAATATCTCAATTTGATCACTTTCACATTAATTTGAATATGACATTATGAATCATTTTTAATGATCAATCAATGACTTGGTTACCAAATTAGCCAATTTGGTTTTATACCTATTTTTACGTTCTAAAGCATGAAGACGTAAGGATTCGAAATTTACTCAAACATAACTTAGTATGTATTTTAATAAAATATACTAAGATGTTATGAGCTAGCCAATATGACCCAGAAAAAGATAAGTCTGCCTAATTTCTTAAGTCTCTCGGTAATAGAAACCCCATGAATATCGAGTTATGCCATAAAGGTGACTCACAGCTCTCTCGTAAGTCATAACCACAGTACAGTAACTCTTAAATACCGAGGTTATAACTGGATAACCCTTATTGCATAACTGTCGTAACTCAAGCTGTATCCCACTTCCACAATTATACAAGTTGATCACCTTGGTGCGCCTACACAGTCGCCAACAATTACACAGTAAAACAAGCCTTATAAGCTTTTAGAATTGGCAGTAATTTGGACCAACTTTACAATTGAAGTTTTAGAATCATTAAGATCCATATTTGGTTGGACAATTAAGTAAGTAATTTGGTTTTAGTGCTAAAGTTTTGTGTTGGCCATAAAAGGAGGAAATTGCATTAGTATTTCCGAATCTTCTTTACTTAAAACCTAAATTTGCGTTGTAATTGAAACACTTTTTGTTAAAAAGCCGGCAGTTTTTAGTATTTCCCTTTAATTACATAATTAAAAGCAATATAATGTATTGGATTGCACTTACTTCGATTATTGATTGATGATTGTAATTACTTAATTATGTATTATTTTGCAATATTGTATCTATTAAATACAAATTTTAGTGGGTTTACCATTTTATTGACCTGTCCGGAAGAAACGCCGTTCAAACAGCCTCTTAAATAACATTAAGTATGTTTATATTTTTCTTACCTTGGTTTTGAGGTAATCATCAAGGAGAAATGCTTTTCACATCAAATAAACTCCATATGAGGACATACCTGAAAATAAAATAAATGAACATTTAGTTACTGTAATAAATAAACTCGCAGTAATTATGACTGTTTATTCCAAATTCTTAACATTATTTATATTTAAACTTAACATGTATCTATTTATTTTGCACCTTATCAATCAGAATTAAAAATGACCACAATTATTTCAATTATTATTGTCTAATAATGTGCACTTGTTCAATCATCAGTTCATCACTCTTGCCTATCACAAAATTGAGTTGTGTCCAGAAAATACATATCATCTTATGTCTTATCCGCCGGTGATTGAACCCAGCATCCTCAGATCAGGGCACGTTACTTAAACCACTAGTCCATTAGTGTTAGTTAAATCAAAAGCTACCACTTCCTATAAATAACTACGGTCCGACTTACCAACATTGGATGTGGGATTCGAACCATTCAATTTCGCAATGGGTTTCTAGTTAGGAAACTTATCAGACTGGTTTTTGACATCCTAGGCACCGAATATGGTATTGGTACCGAAACCAGATACAAGAAGATCGAGAATTAGGAAAAATAGAGGACCATTAGAATACCTATTTAAGAGGTAACGTGACATTACTTTCTAAGAGGATAAAATATTTGTCATACATACGAAATATTGATCTAATCAATACATAGTATAAAACAAAGTCGCTTTCGCTGTATGTCCGTATGTAGGTATGCTTAGATCTTTAAAACTACGCAACGGATTTTGACGCGGTTTTTTTTAATAGATAGAGTGATTCTTAAGGAAGGTTTGTATGTATAATACATGTAAGTAAATACCACGGGCGAAGCCGGGGCGGGCAGCTAGTATTAAATAGTTTGTAAATCAAATTGCCCGAGTATCAGATTGAGTGGAGAGCCCTATTCCCAGATGAGCTGATGATGAAATTTAATTAACTTACAAAACAAACTATTTCTTAGAAGAAGTATTAAAGTAAGAACTAAACTATTTTAAGATGGTCACGCGCGTTACATTATACCTTTAAACCAATCCAATTTGATTAAATAGGGTGTGGAAAATTCTAATCAGTCGAGGGTTTAAATGTGTTTCACAGGTTTGTAATTAAAGCGAAGACTTTAATTAAGTATGTTGTATAATTAATAGCGGCAAAGAATTGCAATCAAGATTACTTTATATAACAACAGACTTTAATAGTGTTGGTATATAATGTGAAGGAGAACGAAACGATTTCATACACATACTTGGGACTTAATGTAAAAAGATTGAAATGGCGCGAATTAATTGTAGGTTCCAAAAAAAAACTCCCTGAAAAGTCTGTTGTAATCTTAGACAATCTGACAGCTGGTATAATGGATCCCATAACCTCCCCAACAGAGCTCTGTAGGCCTTAATCACCAGCAGAAACATAGCATAACAATTATAAATTGCTACTTCACTGTGGCCTCTTGTTAGGTGGAAGTATTTCTTCAGACGGGCGTTGGTCCTGCGCCTTATCTCTCTACGGTCGTGACAGATTGCTATCCCACCGAATTATGTGAGTGCATCTGTGCCTGCGCACTCACTTGTGTACTAAAATATATCCTGCGTACCTGGCTGATCGTAAGATCGGCCGCCATGGCCAAATACGGCCGGAGGGTATTATTACTTAAGCTGTACCCCTTTTGAGTAGATATATTAATAACGAGACTTCAATATAGGTATTATTATCTATTCTTATCAAATATTGATAATCAAGATACTCATTTAACTTATTCAAACATAATATGCTAAATTAACCTTTATGTCAATGGGATAAGAATGATGGATGTTGTAAGGGTGTAGGCGGGAGATCAGCCTTGTAACATCAACAATTGTCTGTATGTATGTCACAAGCTAAGGTACTGTACTTGAAGTGACATAAGTTATGCAATAAATAATTGCCTACCTACAATCGGTTTCATCAGTTTGGCGTGATGGGATTGGCAAAAGTTCAATGTTTTTCTATGGCTATTGTGAAATTTGAGAAATTTACATTATATTGTTATACCTACTGGTTCATGAAGGTTTTTAAAGATCGCAACTTTGTATCAGATGGATTTATCTGTCAATCGTGTTTTTTGTAGTTGTAAGTCTATTTGTGTTTCTTTGTTCTTTGTAAAGCTTATCACACGGATTCTCCACTTAAGGATGAGTTTAATTGGTGTTATGTCTAAACTTACGCAAACATTTTGTTCTCGGTGTCCACTCTATATGTATTAGTAATACCTCTATGGTTAAATTTTTTGAAACGTAAAGATTATCCGGTGTACCCCAAACTCGAAGAAGACGTATTCTACTGAAGATTATTGGCAATATTCATATTCAAAAGTAGAAATCATTTAAGTATGTGGTACTGAAGAAGACGTCTTTTATTTTTAGTTATTTATTACTGCATTTAAATTAAAAAGTGGGTGGTTCTGCCACATAGGCTCGCTTAATGAAGGCGTAGGCTGGTAATAACAAAGTACCTTGCAATAAAACTGCCTACTTGATCTTGAATAGATAAGAATAATAATGGAGTAGGATCAGTGGTCGAGAGCTTTTAATTAAGCTGCAACTAAACTTAACATGTGCACTTGCATTTGTGTTCTTGAAAATGAATTAACTACTGGTTCGATTTTTTTTTGTGTTGGATAGTCCCTTTGTCGAGGAAGACTTAAAGTTATAAAACACTATGACTGCGGAAACCGCAGAAGTCGCAGGCGGCCACTAGTGGTTAGATATATTTTGATTCTTTCAAATCTCGTCACTGATTTGACTACGTGATAAGAAACGCAAGCCAAATCAGACGTCATTTCATTCAATTGCGGAAGTTCATCCAATTTAATTAAGGCCAAGCACTTATACCTACGTGTATGTTCAGTAATGCCCAGTGTCTGATTAACCTTAATCAAATTAAGCAATAGTCTAGGGCATCACGTCTGGGGGTCACCAGAAGGCCCGTTGGTCGAGTGGCTAGAGACCCTGGCTACAAAACCAAGGGTCGCGGGTTCGAATCCCGCTAGGGGCAAATGTTTGTGTGATGAACATCGGCATTTGTACTCGAGTCATGGATGTTTATAAAAGTATTTAAGTATGTCTATCCGTACAAGCTTCGAGCTTAGTTTAGGGCTAGGCAATTGGTGTGTTAGTCTAAGGCATTTATAAGGAATTTATTTTATTTATAAGAAGAAGCACAAAATTCCAGTTGACATACGGATAGGGGGCCCACAGGATTGCTTAGGGCATCAAGTAGTCTTAATCCGTCACTGGTAATGCCTTTTAAAGTACCATCTCCCCACTTTGGCTTTAAAGATATCTGCAAGGCCTATGGCCCATTCGGCATTGTATGCAGATGCCAACCCACACCATGAAGGTGACCTATTGTACCGAAAACTGTTTGAAACAATGCACCATCACCAAATTGGACCGGCAAGGCTGGTGTATTATTAATTTAATTTTGGGGCTTCCGAAAGTAATTTGATGTTTCTGTGTGATTTTCTTGCTAATCTAATAAAATTCCTTATGTATCACATAATATACGAATAGTAAATATCCTTGAATTTTGCCTTATTAACAATAATGGGTAGTAAAAAGCTTGCAAAACGAATGAATGTCCTTGGACATTATGTATGGTTGAGTGAGATGATGGCTGACACATTATTTACATTAAACTATTGATCAGGTGCCGCCTTTGGGGACAGGTAAACTGGGATAGATTGCGATCTTAAAAGAGCAACTATTGAGTTTCTTGCCTTTTTTACAAGATAGATGACTGTTTTCCAAAGCCTAAAACCAATCTGTATGTCATATGTATGAGCCATTTGGCTATATTTTCCTAAAATTGCATCAAAAATGACAAGCACAAATTGAGAACCTAGCAATAAAAATTAAATCGAATCGCCTAAGATTACCGAGATGTCGTAAAGAGAGAAACCAACGGCCTTACGACTTAACGCTATCCGCTTTCAAAACGTTAAATATTCAAGCCATCCGTCAATAAAGGATAATGTTTAATTTATATAAGTCTTTGCCTTGTTAGGATGCGCGATATCTCCACATTAAGTTCGGACAAGTCGAAATGTCTGTGTGATTTCCATACAACATCCCATATCCCGGGAGAATGCTAAATTGTGGTATATTTAATAAGCCTAACATAATTTATGGAATGTATAAAAATAAACATAGTTATGTAACTAGTGGCCGCCCGCGACTCCGTCTGCGTGGATTTCTGCACCCATAGTGTTATACTATAGCTCAAAGCCTTGGCAGCGAACCAACACATAATTTTTCAATTTGAACCAGTAGTTCCTGAGATTAGCGTGTTTAAACAAACAAACTCTTTAGCTTTATTCTATTATCATCAATACATAGTATAAAATAAAGTCGCTTTCGCTGTATGTCCGTATGTATGCTTAGATCTTTAAAACTACGCAACGGATTTTGACGCGGTTTTTTTTAATAGATAGAGTGATTCTTAAGTAAGGTTAAGTAAGTACCACGGGCGAAGCCGGGGCGGGCAGCTAGTATAGTATAAAAATCAACCATATACATACACTCATACATTCATGGTTTAACAAGTAAATTGCAGGATGTATGTTACATACTCATATACCCGTATGTATGAGGCAACAGCTAAGTTAATTGGACCGGTTTATACATGTTGCGAAAGCCTGGGCGAAATTAAGGAACTGTTATTTCTAGACCTAGGATTACTGTTAATATAAATTTTATGTTTCCGGTTGATAAGTGGCACGATAATCAATCAGAAGGAGTGTTGATTGACTGTTCCGGCGAAATGAAAGGTTTATCAATCAATCAAATTATAATTTAATCAAAAAACGAAGTATACATTTTATTGTGAGGACAAACTTTGGGTTTAAAAAACATATATATTTTTGTGAGGACAAACTGTAGGTTTAAAAATATTAGTTTTAATTTAATTACACGCAGTTAAATTACACTTACAGTCTTCGATCAGTTTGAATGATGACTGTTAGTGTATATAAAAAAAAGATTAAAAATTATGATTATGTGATCCAGGACCATGGCATGTGTGAAAAGATTAATTTAACTTCGTTTAGTTATGAGAAATGTCTGTTACTAGTGCAAGGTTTTATTTTTCTATTTATACAAAACCTACAAAGATTGCGTCTAAAGGTTCACGCATCGAAACGCCCAAAATTCTTTGCACCGCCAACTTTTAATCTGCACCAATGCGCTCCAAAAGTTATCACGTGCCAATAACCTCCCCAAACTTGTCAAATACTACAGAATTACGTCATCACTTTACGTAAGTAATTAGCGTAACGTGAAAAACAAAAGACGACAGACGTAACGTCGAAAGTGGACTCGATTCGGGAAAGTTGCGTTGTGAAAAAATGTTGCATTTCGTGTTTGCACAGCCGGTGCGGTATGGTTATGACCCGGTATTTTTGGCTCGATGGCGTAATGGTTTAAGTACCGTGAATGAGGTCCTGGGTTCGATTACCTGGTCGGGAGAAAATTGTGTCAGTTTTTTCTGAATACAGCCCGGATTTGCGATCGGCCAAAGCAATGTGGTGCTTTAAGCCAAAACCCATCTTTGTAACGAAACATAATGTCGATGGAGACCTTTGCCGTGCAGTGGGACATGAATAAAAAAAATCATTGGACTAACACACCAATTGCCTAGCTCCAAACTAAGCTCAAAGCTTCTACTATGGATGCTTGAGAACGGGTAGACATACTTATATGTATACTTTTACAAACATCTATGACTGGAGTACAAATGCCGATGTTCATCACACAAACAATGGCCCTAGTAGGATTCGAACCCGCGACCCCCGGTTTTGTTGCCAGGTTATCTGACCACTATACCAACGGGCTCGTCAAGTCACATTAAAAGGCTGATACAACTAATAGTCATTCGGGGCGATTTTGACGGTTCACTGATTACAGCTTGGAATGGTTTTGTTTAAATGCCGTTTTACCGCCTGTTAGGTCAAGTGTCTTGCTCGGTTGCGGCAATGTTTCTAGTTTGTAGAAAAGAAAATAGTGCCCTATTTATAAGGTGTAATTTCTCTGTTGTTGTTTTCTAACTTTTTCATTCAGCAGAATTCGAACAATTATCCAGTTAATAAGTTTTTAAATGATCTGGGCGATGATCTTATAAAGCTTAAATTAAATCTAAATTGTTTTGTATGGTCCTGAATGAATTTAAAAACTCAAATTCTTACCAGATTACACTTTTATTTTGGATCAGACCACACATTGGCTTCTTGACATTTCGTTTTACTTGGATTTAGATTTTTCTTTGGTCGGCTTCATAATTGCCAGTTTTAAATTCACAACTGGTCCGATTTCAAAATTTCTTACACCATTGGAAAGCTACACTCACCCAAATAACATAAGCTTTGATCCCGGTACGGGAAGTGGTTCCCTCGGGACGCGGGTGAAACCGCGTGACGGGCCGCTAGTTAATTATATTCATATTCACATTCATTTATTTGTTAAACCAAAATGCTAAAAGATGTTACAATAAAGGCAGTACAAATATGCACTCTGTCGGGTGATTGACAAAGAATAGGAGCGAGGAGGATTAATAACTAGTCAAGCCAATAATGTTACACCAAATAAATCCAACATAGCACATACAGCACTCGAGAGCTATGCTACAGCATAACACGCGGCAGTCAGGCCAACAATTTTTGTTAAACCAAATAAACCCAACATAGCACATGTAGCACTCGAGAGCTATGCTACAGCACATCACGCTCGCGTTACGGAGCATAGTTTCTCGAATTTGAGCCGATGTGCGCAGGCGCAGTATTCCGGTGAAACGCACGGCGCTCCACATACGCAGCGGTCGACGGACGCGAGGAATGCAACGTTTCCATTGACGACCGGTTGACGAAAATGTAGCTGTGTTTCCGGGATTGACAGGACACGGCTCGTTGGTCTTGTGGTCCCCCCTGGCTACAAAACTGAGGGTCGCGGTTTCGAATCACGCTAGGGGCAAATGTTGGTGTTATCATCGGCATTTGTTTCAAGCTTAGTTTGGTGCTAGGCAATTGGTGTGTTAGTCTAATGTATTTATAGCGTATGAATATGAGCACTGCTCAATTGAGGTAAGTATTGGGCTTTTAAGATTTTAGCATGAGATGCGGTAATTTCAGATCGTTTGCATAAAAAAGTGGACCTTATATTCCGATGCATGGAAAGGAGTAAAATAAGGCGAAACCTACCTAGGTAGGCAAAGTGTTAATTGCAAAGTTATTATTTTCATATTTTTAGGATTAAATGCAAATTTAACTAAGTTTAGAAGTTTGTTTCGATTGATGTTCTGTAGTAATATAAACTTACGGAATATCCCGGCCCTAGTTATCATGTATTGTAATAACTTTCCACTGCCCAATTAAGTAATTGACTCCGCTCCACTCAAACCCGTTCTCGTGCCGTGTCGTGTCGTACCGTGCCGTATGCCGTGCTACAACGGTCACGCGTGCCCCAGTGCGCTAGATACCCGCGAGCACATCGCACGCCATTCGATGCATTTAATTGCAGTCTTGTTTGAATTTGCATTTATCACGCGCTCACATAACATGTGCTTGAGCAAGTTTGTTGACACGAGTGTTGCTTGTTGCTTTGCGGAAGGTATCGGGCGGGTCGTATTGCCCAAATTGTATGTAGTAATAATTCTGTATAAGGTGAACAAAATATAAACCACTGAAATGCAATATAATACACAAAATCATATACATTGATCTGACTCCGTGTTAAGTAGCTTAGCCCCTTGAATTACGGATATTAGAATCGACTAAATTAGAAATATTTATTTTGTCTATTCATTTTATTTATTACTAGCTTTCCCGCACGTAATTTCTTTTTTCAAATATCCCACCATTTCCCCCACATTTCCGGGATCAAAAGTACCCTATGTTCACCGGGGAGAGTGTAGCTAGTCAACAGTAAAAAAATTCAAATCCAAATCGGTCCAGTAGTTTTTGAGTTTATTCGTTACATACAAAAATAAAGATTTGTATTTTTGTGTGTAACGAATAAACTCTCCTCCTTATACTCCACTCCTTTTTATAATATGAGTTTAGAAAAAACAACCATTACAGGAAAAGTCCTTATATAATATAAATACATATTATTATAACACCCAGACCAGGACAAACAGACATGTTCAGTTCATGCATGCAAATGTTTGTCTCGTGTGGGATCGAACCCCCTACAGATATTTATGGATCATTAACATGATTAATGATGACACACCATGCCAAAATTACGTCGCGTTTAATTGTACAGAAAATGCATTGCCGACGAACTTTGGTCGCGTATTTTCGACCTAATGTGTTTCTAAACTTAGAATGAACAGTAGTTTAGCAAGCGGCGTTTCTCTTTGCAATTTTAATGGGGTGAGTTACTATTGCATCTTCCATTTCACACACAAGCAACAATTATCTATGTAGGTTCAAGTTTTCATTCGAGTAGACATGCAATTGTGTACTTCTTGTATGTTTTGAGCCATTAAACAAAGTTAATTGGATATTTTGACATGGTTTTTTTTAAATTTGTATTCAGCGCAAATATTATTCTTACCATCGGTGGCAATTAAATTAAGTAAAACCCAAAGCACTTAAATAGTATTGAATATATACGGAATCGGTTTCCACGCGGCTAGTAAGGTTTTAAAGCCTTCCTCGACTGGTGGACTACTTGACGCAAAAATAATTTTATAATTCGAACCAGTAGCCCCTTATATTAGCGCGTTGAAACAAACAAACAGACAAACAAACAAATTATTCAGTTTTATCGCATTAGTATAGATTCGTGCAATGTAGTTTAGGAATGTCAAAATAAAATCTGAAAAAAAAACATGTTCAGTCGACTACAAAAAAAGGAAGAGGTTCCCAATGCGACTGTTTTTTTTATTTCAAAGTATTAAGTAACCTTTTTTTTCACCAATTTTATCAATATTATTACAATTAAATAATACACATCCAAGCAAACATTTACTACGACGCAAGTCTCTAACAGTCGTCAGCTATTTTTCTATCTGTTACGTCCGTTCCGGTTTTCACCGCTTCTCCTAATTGAGTTAGTCGGTTGACAACTTTCCTCCGTCATCTTTCGTCATCTCAGCGAAAGTGCACAAGTGTGGATTGTGGCGACACTGACGTGTAGGGTTGACTGGTAGAGACCACACATAATGTGTATGGCTGTTAATATCCTAATGGACGGCAAGGGCATTCGTCATTTGAAATGGTATTACAATAATTATAAAGATGGATTTGGGCATCATTACCACGCTTGCCATAGGTGGATAGATAACAAACCAGTGTGCGGAGAAACTTACACTTTGCCCGATCGGGGAATATAACACACGACTTCGAGATCACGGGTTTTTTTGGGTTGGATAGTCCATTTGTTTAGGAAGGCTTCAGCTATGTTACACATTGTTTGCGGAAACAGAATACCACGCGGACGGAGTCGCGGGCGGCCGCTAGTCAGATATACGGAGAAGATAAATATCGTAAGGAAGCCATAAGCCTTCATGTTAGTAAACAGTAAGCTAGTATGGAAAAGGAAATGGCAAATCACTGATACAAGAAAGTCGTCCAAAAGAGTGATGAGAGTAACACCTTTCAAAATTTTCCACATCGGTAGGTAATTGACAAAAATTAATATACATATTATATGCTTCAGTCAAAATTCCTACAATATGGTCAATAACTGCAGTGGCATCCCTACTTCCGTGGTAGGTCAGTGACCACACCGGTTTGCGTAGAAAGACGCCGAAGCAATGTAAGAAAAGCTCAGTAATGGTCAGTGGGTCTACGACGGTGACCATTAATACCAGTCATAATTATACGCATACCAGTTGACTTGCGAGAAATTCTTTGGAAAGAGGGGAAGTTTGCGGTTTTAATGTCCTTTGGAAATCTTGACAGATGGTTGAAGCAAAGTTAAAAGTAACTACATAAGAACAGTCAAAGTTTTTATAGAGAACTAGCGGCCGCCCGCGACTCCGTCCGCCTATGTTCTATCTCAGGGTCTAAAGATTGTCTGTACCAAATTTCATCAAAATCGGTTGCGAGGTTTAAGCGGTAAAGCGTAACAGACAGACAGACAGACAGACAGACAGAGTTACTTTCGCATTTATAATATTAGTTGGGATTATCTGCACTCATACTAAACTAATAAATCAGAATAGTTAGGTTGTTTTTGAAAACGCTTATCTCGGGAGTAACTTACCGGTTCGAATTAAAAAACAATTGAAATAATTGTCCATTTGTCGAGGAAGGCTTCAAGCTATAATATACCCTGTTCCACCGAACTATGAGAGTGAGGGCATAGGGAGCCCTGTGCTTGGGCATACTATGTCCTGCGCACTTGGCTGATCGTAAGATCGGCCGACATGGTCGAAAAACCGGCCGAAGGGTATTATTATTAGCTGTGTTTCATATAGGCACTCATAACTCTGTCAAAGTGTAAGTTGTAAGAGTTGTTCGTGTGTCATATTTCTACTAGTTACAGTGCCATATCCTTCTGAACCGTTACATTTCACGGAAAATCATCTGAAATGGCGGACACAAAAGTGCTTACACACTTCTATGTATGTTATGATGAGAAAATGTCTGGCGGCGGCTTTTATAAATAACCATCAAACCGGCTAAAATCCATTTTCACTTCGCACTTCTACGCACTTCGGAAGCATCAACTTTCTACGGATAAGCTCGGTATTAACTTTATTAATAGTTAAAGTTTTAAGTTAATGATAATGGCTGTCACCAGATTGCCTTTATAAGCCGCCTGTGATGGCTGACTTTCTTCGGAATTCTTCGTCGTTTTTGCACTTTATCGCAACATTGTTACAATGTGTAGGAGCGGTATGTTCTTGGTTAATCATCGATATTGTAGCTAGATTTATTTTCGAAAGACTTAACTGAAGTATTTTCACAAGTATTGAGCATGATGTTACGTAATACATATAAAATTATATTGAAGTTATGGGATACTCATTATTGTAACTAATCATTAAACAAAAAATATGGCAATTTGTTCGTGTGCCTACCACAGACGACAAAATAGAAGGACCACGAGGAAACAGCCAAAAATATGTTCCTCCTATGGTTGGAGATTATTTAAAAAGAGCGCTATCTATCAATCTAATTCAAGCTTATTGTATTTATTATACAATTCACGTTAACAAAAATTCTCACTAAAGAACAAAATTCGTAAGAATATTTTGTAATTGGATAACCATTATAATATTTCAAATTACTGTCATTTAATAATTACTATGATTACGAAATGCACTAACTCAATGTATTACGTGTAGGTGTTACATATAGTTATGAAACTACTTAATTGTTATTTTAGTTAGCTGATGGACAAGTATTACAGAAAACTTTCAGACCTAACTAAGTAATTATCCACGTCAGGAATTGTTTTGTTTTCAAGACTAGCCTAGATTGGACTGCTTGCTTCGGAAATTAAAAACATTAACTATGTGTTGCAACGTTATTTACTCGACGCTGTCTAGATTTAAATAAGCTTAGTCTAAACTAAGCAAACTAAGTCTTGAAGGTGAATAATCGTACAAGTTAACTTAAAACCCAAAACAAAACTGAAGACGACGTGATGCCCGAGAAGGGCGGAGCAAATGATGACCTGGCAACCTTGAGGACTCTGAGAGACACAAGCGACTCGGAATTGGAAGACTCGGCAGTGGAAACGTGTGCACGAAAGGCGCGCGTGGAAACTAACAAACCCCGCATGACGACAAGGACCTTGCGTGCGTCCATCACGCAAAAGTCTGGATCAGCTTCTGAATTAGGAAGCGCAGAGACGTTGGTTTCGGAGCCAACGAAGACAGGAAAAAAGAAGAAAGGGAATTTACTTCCCGTTGCATCGGCCGCTTCTCAGCGGTCGGTATATTTGAAGGACGATCGGAAGCGACCCCGATCTTGCACTGCTAGTGCCACAAGTAGCGAACAGGAGGATTTTGGCTGTGTTTCTGACACACCGGAGGCCTCAACCAAGAAGACGTCAAAAAAGCGCGGCACCAATCCGGCCGCAAAGAGAGGTCGCGGGCGACCTTCGACATCGACGGCACATGGCGTCGGTCTCGCTGAGGCAAAGAGGGAACTCAATGCCCAAATGCGCGACCAACAGCGCCTTGACTTGGAGGAAATCGTCGTCAAGCGGAACCAGGAGACGCGCAAGGCGCGGATGCTGCGCGGCTACGGGGCTGACTACCCGTACAATCTATCGAACGTGCCGGCGGACGATTTAGCTCAACTGGCAAAGGAAGACGGAGAAGAAATCATAATGTTCTCTTCGAAGTCCTCCAACATAAAAGGGACTTTTCAAAAGGGTCTAAAAGAAAAGGCCCTTTCCATGATCGCAGTCGCCAACGAATTGGCAAAAAGAAGTATCTCGGACGAGACAGAACGATTGAAGGCGATTGTAGACCGACTCTCGATTCGTGTCACAGAGCTAGAGGAAGAGGTGGGCCGACTCAAATTGAGCAAGGCCACCGAAGCGGTACAGCCATCGGAAGCGGCACTGCCATCGGAAGCTATCTCTTCAGACCCCGCACCTATACAAATGGAGACAGGGCTGACAGGACCGGACGCAAACCTTCACAACGACCTAGAGGGAACAATCCAAAGGGTCGTCCAAGGGGTCATACTCGAAGAGCGAAAGTTCACGAGAACTTTACTCTCGACAATAGAAGATCGCCTTTTACCAAAAAAGCAGGTCCCCCGTCCGCCACTTGCAGCAGACAGGAGGGCAGCAGCTGGATCAGAAGTCTTCAAGGCTCCTACCGTACCTGTGACTAAGGCTAGCTCTTCCAAGGGAAGAAAGGCCTCCTCGGCAAAGATTACACCCGTCAGGGAGACAACAAACGAGGTCGGTCCATCTCCGGCCAATTCATTTGCAGCTGTAGCTGCCACAAAGACAACAACAGCTTCAACGGATGTTCTCCTACCTTCGACCACGCCGGCCAATGAGGGCTGGAAAACAGTCCAGAAGAAAAAGAAGAGAGTGAAAAAAACCGCAGAGTCATCCGCAGCCTCCGGTCATATCACTCCAGCCAAGGGCAAACCCACCGCTGCTCCGGTGACAAATAAAAAGCCTGTCAAAAGGACACCAGTGATCCCCAAAACGTCTGCCGTGGTCGTCACTCTTACAGATGACGCCACTAAAAATGGAGAGTCATACGAGTCTGTGCTGAGACGGGCTCGCATGGCTATTCAGCTAGAAGAAGGTGAACTACCTCCTACTCGCTGTCGTCTGACCCAAACAGGAGCTCGACTCTTTGAGTTTCCCGGGGATCAGAGCGCAGTCCAAGCGGAAAAGTTTGCCACAAAGCTGGCGGAGGCAGTGGCGGGTCTGGCTAAAGTAGCTAGACCAATAAAACGCTCTTCACTGGTGCTATCAGAACTAGATGATTCTATCACCTGTGAAGAGATAGTGGCAAAACTGTCGTCGATCGGGCAATGTAGTCCCGAAGACATTAAAGCAGGGCACATCCGCGTTGGTCGCCGTGGTATGGGAACATTAAAGGTGCTGTGTCCCGTTGCAGCGGCGAAAGCGGTCATCGACAGTGGCCGACTCCTGATAGGTTGGAGCTCAGTCACTGTTAAACTTGAGGACGAAAGACCGCTGCGTTGCTTTAAGTGCTTCGGTGTTGGGCATACGCGTCCTGCCTGCCCGTCCAAAGAAGACAGGAGCGAATCATGCACCCGATGCGGTAAAGCCGGACACAAGTCAAACGAGTGCTCAGCCAAACTGCATTGCGCGGTCTGTGCGGAGGCAGGCCTGCCTACGGGACATTACATGGGGGGACTAAAGTGCAACCCCCCATCAAAGAAGGGAAAGCTACGGGAGGCTATTCGGCCCACGGCCAAGATGGCTACTTCAGCCACCACATTGGATGACGATCAAGGAGTGATGTCTGAATAATGGATAGTACATTCAGACATCACAAAATATTGGAGGCAAATATCAACCACTGCCGGTCGGCCCAGGACTTGTTGTTCCAGGTCATGGCGGAGCAGTTGGTTGATGTGGCGGTAGTTGTCGAGCCGTATTCGATCCCCGGGCATTGGTTGGGCGATTGTGACGACCTGGTGGCACTGGCGACGCGGCCTTCCGCAGATTCCCATCCTCTCTCTTTCATCGAAAGAGGTCCCGGATATGTGGCCGCCGCGTGGAGGAATATCGTCCTTATAGGAGCGTACTTCTCCCCTAACCGTCGCTTGTCAGATTTCGAAGATTTTCTTGAAGTCCTTGCTTCTATTGTAAGGAGAGTTGCACCTCGTCAAGTAGCTGTCATCGGCGACCTGAACGCAAAATCAGTGGCCTGGGGCAACCCAGCCACCGATCCAAGGGGGGCCGCTTTGGAGGAGTGGGCAGTGTCCACAGGGCTGTCCATTTTAAACAGGGGATCAATGCACACATGCGTCCGCCACAATGGTGGATCTGTGGTAGACGTGACTTTTGCTACACCCTCATTGGCGGCTCAAGTTCAGAATTGGAGAGTAGATCCTTGCGAGACACTCTCGGATCACAGATACGTGTGGTTTGAGATTGTCTCCGCCCAGAGCGCCGGTCATTTACAACGAAGGGGCTCATCTCATTTTCCACGATGGGCTCTTACGCGGCTAGATGGAGGTCTTGCCAGGGAAGCAGCCTTCGTGGTGGACTGGCTGTCGCCCCCGGTTACGGATAACGTCGACGTCTCTGCAGCGCAACTAAGGAGCTCGTTGTCTGAGGTTTGCGACATAAGCATGCCTAGATCTCGCCGGCCCCCTCCCCGTCGCGCTGTTTACTGGTGGTCGGAAGAACTCTCCACAATGCGAGCAACGTGTGTCGCCGCGAGGAGACAATACACACGCAGCAGGCGACGAGTACGTCGCGATCTTTCGGCTGAGAACCGCCTCTACGCTACGTACGTGGACGCGAGACAAACTTTCAAGGCGGCAATTGCCGCTGCTAAAGATAGCGCTCGCGCAGAGCTTTTAGAGGGTCTCGATCGCAATCCGTGGGGAAGGCCATACAAGGTGGCGCGTAAAAAATTACGCTCCTCCGGCCCCCCACTCACCGAGACCCTTGAACCAAGGCTGTTGGGAGAGGTTGTCAAGGCCCTTTTTCCGGTGCCATTGGGCTCCTTCACACCACCAACGATGCTCCCTCCACGGCGGAGCAGACCCGTAACGGACGAACCACCACCCGTTATTTCTCAGGAGGAGCTCAATAGTGCAGCCGAACGTCTGCGTGCCAAAAAGACCGCCCCGGGACCGGACGGCGTTCCAGCGAGGGTAGTCTTTATTGCTACCCTTCAAATGCCCGATAGACTTAGGGAACTTTTCGGACGATGCTTTGCGACCGGAAAGTTCCCTAAGCCCTGGAAAGAAGGGCGTCTATGCTTGCTCCAAAAGGATGGAAGGCCGGCTGATGATCCGGGTGCGTATCGGCCCATAGTGTTGCTTGACGAGGTTGGGAAACTGTTCGAGAGAATAGTCTCCCAACGCATTGTTGAGCACCTATCAACGGATGGACCGGACCTGTCTGAAGCACAATACGGTTTCAGGGCGAAGCGATCCACCATAGACGCTTTATCACGCTTGAAGGAGATCGTTCATACAGCGACAGAGACAGGGGGTGGAGTAGTCGCGGTGTCCTTTGACATAGCCAACGCGTTCAACTCCATCCCCCACGCAACGATACGGGAGGCACTTATTTACCATCGAGTGCCTCCATACCTTTGCCGCCTCATCAACGACTACCTCGAGGGCCGCACTATACTATGGGAGGACAGAGATCGGACACTACGAAGACACGCCGTTGAGGCCGGGGTTCCACAGGGGTCGGTCCTAGGTCCACTACTGTGGAACATCGGTTTTAACTGGTTACTCCGAGGTAGCCTTCTCCCGGGCATGAGTGTCATATGTTATGCAGACGACACACTTGTCACAGCCCGGGGGAAGAACTTTGAGGAAGCAGCTCGCCTTGCCTCCGTAGGTGGATCGCTCGTAGCCAGCAGGATAAGGATGCTTGGCTTAAAGGTTGCGCTGTCTAAAACAGAGGCCGTGTTCTTTCATGGCCCCAGACATCGCATACCGCCAGACGCGCACATA
Source organism: Nomophila noctuella (assembly GCA_958496325.1). NCBI lineage: Eukaryota > Metazoa > Arthropoda > Insecta > Lepidoptera > Crambidae > Nomophila > Nomophila noctuella. The sequence goes on from OY292504.1 coordinate 2,455,161, forward strand.
ACCGTAGGCGGTGTTAGGGTGGCGGTAGGGACTAAGATGAAGTATCTGGGTCTCACCTTAGACTCTCGCTGGCGTTTCGGTCCGCACTTCTGCGGTATGTCAGCGAGAGTCATGAAAGCAGCGGATGGACTTGGTTGGCTCCTTCCAAATTTGGGGGGCCCCAGTGCCAAATGCCGGCGTTTATATGCTGGCATTTTGAAGTCCATGGCACTATACGGGGCGCCTCTATGGGCTGAGTCTCTATCTAGGAGGGACAATTTAGCCCTGTTACGGCGACCGCAAAGAGCCATTGCACAACGGATAGCCAGATGCTACAGGACAGTTAGCTATACCACAGCCTGTGCTCTCGCAGAAACCCCTCCGTGGGACTTGGAAGCGGACGTGTTGGATGCTGTATATTCCTGGAGGGCAAACATGAGGGCGCGAGATGAGAATCCCGCCCCAAGAGAATTAAGTGCGGTTCGGCAGGAGGCGCGAGATATTCTCCTTCGCCGCTGGCGGCGAAACATCGCCGACGCACCCGCTGGCCGCCGCACTCTCGATGCACTCGAGCCAGTACTGGAGGACTGGCTCGAAAGACCCCACGGCTTCCTGACATATCGGTTGGCGCAGGTCATGACTGGGCACGGTTGTTTCGGGGCGTACCTGCACCGAATCGGACGAGAGGAGTCTCCGTGCTGCCATGCGTGCGGTGCAACGGAGGATACGGCACACCACACCCTGGCCGTGTGCCAGGCATGGGCCGTGCAACGCAGCGCACTCATCACCGTGGTAGGCCAGGCACTGACACTTCCCAGCGTGGTTCAATCCATGCTGGGGAGCGAAGAGGCTTGGGAGGCGGTAGCTTCCTTCTGCGAGGACGTGATGTCGCAGAAGGAAGACGCGGAGCGCGAGCGAGAGCAAGATCCCCTCGCTCCAGCGCTCCGCAGACGAAGACCAGGGCGGAGGAGGCGAGCGTTCGATCGAACTCTGCCGCCCTTACAAGGAGTTGGAATGCAGGTCCCGGGTGTGGGGGCACCCTGACCTGCCTTACACGGCCTACTAGGCCACTGACGAGCGGAAGCGCCTTAGTACCCAAGCACGCTTCCGCAAACCCCTGTCAACGGGGTCAAGAAGAGCCTTCAAAGGCTTCGCTGGGTGGTTCGCGGAGCAAGGATCACTGATGCCCGTGGCCGCCCGTCAAAGCGATGACGGGGTACCGCGGGGTTTAGTGGGTAAACCCCTGGGTTCACCTTCCCAGGAGCAGTGTCCCATAGGACACCGGGAGCCCCACACACGGCCTTGTTCAACCCCTAGAACAGGGCTAAGGTGCGTAACGCATTCCCCGCGAGAAAAAAAAAAAAAAAAAAAAAAGGATTTCCAAAGGACTCGCTATATGTCCCACTGCAGGGCAAAGGCCTTCATCATTTGAATCATGTTTGTTACAAAGATGGGTTTAGGCTAAATCACCACGCTTGCCAAATGTGGGTTAGTGATCACAACCATGCTGGACCACACTTTTAATTAATTAATAAATATATAAAAAAATCACGTCATCATTCCGTACATTGATCTGACCCCGAGGTGTAGGTAAAGCATTTGTAGTACCTACAGACAGATATCAGAATCAACAGTGGTAACATGACAACTATACATAAATAAATACACATAACACCCACACCAGGACACACAGACATGTTCATGCACACAAATGTTTGTCCTGTGCGGGGATCGAACCCGCGACCTCTTACCCACTACACCAAGCGGTCGTCAAAATACATACAAGACGTTTCTTAGGCTGAACTCTGAACTCTGGAGACCTTACACACGGACAGAGCCCAAAACCAAATCCCACGCAAATAATTCTGACAAACAGACACTTGTAACACTATAAATATCTCCTATCTTTTTATCTTCGCCCTTGAACTCTAGTGAAAGTGAAGTGAATAGTAAAGTACCTGTCATAAATTCGTGACGATCGGTTTCTATCGAGCGAATGGTGATTATTTTCGGCTATTTACTCTGTAACTGTGGGGAATTGATTGCTAGTTTTCACTCTTGTTCAATTTGATATTAAGAGTAAGTACAAAATGCCATTATTGATCCGATTAAGTTCGTGCGTGTCATTATCGTCGTGATATGAACGAACACCTACGTTAGGGGAATTATAAGTTTGTTCAAATTCGGAACTTAATTACAATCATTATTTTATTATTCAATATTTTATATAATAATTATTATCACAATCAGTATTTCGAGTTATTTTTTGATTTTTATCCATTCGGGCAAGGTATGCGCAAAAAAAAAGGTTACAGACGTAGACGCCTAACTTACATATGTAGGTATTAGGTATAAAGACTTATAAAAAGTCTAAGAGCTGAAACAGCACTGTGAATGAACTTTCCAAACCATAAACCGTATCTTAAACCTAAGCAACTTTCTGAACAGTCAGTACCGGATGGGTGACCGAAATCAGGTGTTAACTTACTTCGTTTTCCCATCAGTTTCGAAAGCTTTAAATAAGCATACCTATTGGTTTCAGAAAAACATTCATCAACAAAATATAAATTGTTAAGTATGTCAGTAGGTCTTTCATAAATTACCTACATTATTTTTTTAACTTAATTGGTGATTGCGATAAAAATAAAGGAAATCTTACCTTATAAAACTAAACGCCTCTCAAAAGCTCCAGAAAATTTCTCCTCCCGCCAAAAAGTCCAGCACAAAAATCCAAAAAAATAAAAACTACAAAAAGTATTTTTTTACGAAAAAATAGTTAACCGGTCGTCGACTGAATCACATTTTCCGTCAAAAATGGTTCATCATACCACTTGTAACTTAACTTGAACTTATTCCTAGCTTAGCCAAGATGCGTGTTAACACGCCCGTAGTCGCGACTCCACTGACTTAACTTACTTACTCACTAAGCGAGAACTTTCCGACTTAACTATCACTTGGGGGTTTGTTAGGGTTGGCACTATACAAGTTGCCAAATGTTGGATACTTGATTCACAAACGATATCAATTGAATGACTGACAGGATTGTTTTGACACTTTGCTGCAAATCAATGCCAAAGATAATTTTACCGACCCGGAAATCATAATCTCGTTTTTAAAGACTTTGTTGAAATAAAAAAATATAATGTTAATGTGTGTTATAAAAGTTCTAGACAGGAATCTATCTTTATTTTTTATAAACAAAAAAAACCCTAACAAGCCCTTTAAACGTCTTTGTTTACTTTTTAACTGTTTAAAATCGATGACAAAATGACAAGACTGATTTTCTAATTAAGTTACAAATAAATTGACTCCAGGATTAACATTGTCGGCTGGAATTTACAAAAGTCAACCAATGCTCCAGTGTCTAGCAGTGGACTGCGATAGGCTGATGATGATGGGATGGGAGGCATACGAACAAGAGGGTCACCAGATGGTAAATGCTGTATTCTACCCATCTACATCAACAGCCGCACAAGGGTCCAGATGCGTTGCCTGCCTTACCCTTCCCATCTGAGCTCTGGCGGCTTTACTCACCAGCAGAAACATAGCACAACAGATACTAAGTGCTACTTCACTGTGGTCCACTGTAAAGTGGAGGTAAATTTTCGAAGGAATTTTTCGTTCTCAAAGGTGTTAATTTCAACTATGGAGAAAGTTCAAAACATAAGTTACGGCACAGCGCAGCCCTAATGTTGTAGCCGGATTTGGAAATCAACTCATAATTATTGGGTGATTTCATTATTCCATAGGTAATTTATGCAACAGTCGTTAATAAACGATACGGAATGCGTATTTTATAAATATTAATAAAAGTGAAATTTGTTGTATTCGGCGTAAGCTTTTGTCTGGGACATTAAGCATTCACATTTATTTTACCTCTGCTAGCTCACTTTCTTTCGATTAGTAAGTACGTACTAGGTATCGGGTCCTTTTTTAGCAAAATACGAATGGTATTTTCATTAACAAAGTAGATTTTTAGGGATTTATTTATAAGTTATAAGTTAATTTATTGATCTGAAGTTTAACTCCTTCCATAGGAATACAATCCGAAAAAAAATATTCCATTTTAGAATAGGGAAGAGGTAAAATAACTGTGAACGGACATTCATTGCTATTTTAAATGAGGTCGTTTGTAAATCGGATGTGAATATGATATTTTGGACACTTTCTTTAAGTAAGCTATGAAAGTTGTTGAGTAATATGTTAATGGTCATAATCTATGCAAATAGTTCGTGCGATATTTGGCTGTTGAACTGTGCGATTCAAGGATGACAAGTTAAAAAAAATGCTGCTTAATATAAGTAATTGTAATTCTGGTTGCCACATTGGATTAAAGGAAATGCATTAGTAAAAAATACATACAACTTATAACTTTGTGGTATGTTAAAGTATTGTAGTAAATAATATTTCATTATTCTTAATTGCGTAACAAGCAATTAAGAATAATTGATTTGACTTAATTTCTTAAATGATTTGGCTTAATTAAGAAATTAAGTCAAATCACTAAAGTTAAGTTGATAAAAAAAAAACAAATCCTGTTAGCTTTTTGGTTATTTTGTGAGATTTATATTTTTTGTTACATGTCTATAAACATAAAAGAATTAAATGTGGATGCTGTGACGTGCAACTTCTTCAGCATTTAACTAAAACACATAACATCGGTGCTTTAGAAGTTTTATTCATTTATTCAGAGTCTTTAGATAAATACATAAAAAGACACGAGAAGACATAATTAAAATGCAAACTCCGACATCAGATAGCCGACGGATCCTTTTTTCTATCTTTTCGATTCGTCTCGCCCTTTCCAATTTCTCACGGTAGTTGAGAGTTCCGCATTGTAGACATTGGAACCTGCTACCTCAATTTACAATTTGTAAAATAAATAATCAAGACAAATTGGCTCAGGCGGGAATCGAAACCAGCGCCTCTTGCAATCACATCAATTCACGCCTGAGCCACTTGAGATCTGATGAATTGTTATTTATTATTGTTAATAATTTTAAAAAAATAGATAAAGGTAAAATACTAACCATGTAAAAATGCTTGAAATAAACATACAATTAACTTCTTTACATCATCATCAGTCTATCGCATTCCACTGCTGCCCGTAGGCCTCCCTCAGATAGAGTTATTGCCCAGTGACCATAACATTACAGAATGGTGAATGACAGGCGAACGCTGCTGCACATCCCCCCATAATCCCCCTTACTTGCTTCTTACGACATCCACTGGAAGAAAATGGTATGGTATACTAAACACGGTATAAATAAACGGACACTATAATAAATATTTATTAAATCAAAATTTAAATAAAAACAAGTATTTCAGCTTTAAAATATACGTAAGTAATTTAAAGGATTTACGAGTCTAAATCTTGAATTTTCAAAGTAACATATTTTAAATCTACCGTTTGCCATAAAGTTTTTCAGTTATCTATGAGTGAAAGAGTACATCATGATTTAAATAAGTATAAATATGATAGATGATTGAATAATAGAAGGGTGCGGAACCATATTCACTGTCAGTCAAGTTCACTGTTGTCGTTTTTTATGCGTTATTTGTCTTGATATCCGTTTTTTGTTACGTCACACCACGACAAAGTGGGCCGATACAGTTTTTTACCTAACGATAGTTTGATGTTTCGTTGAGACAAAACTACCGTTTTAATAATAATATGTGAAGTATGAAAATATACCTGTTTTGATGAGCAAGTTATGTTTGTAATGCACAAAATTGCACCTTCTATCGGTAGGTACTTATCCAAAGATAAATACGTTATGTACCTACATATTTCGTAGGCTTTTTCTTTTTCTTATATATAATTAGTTTATTCGATAAAACCTGTCTTTTTAACTAATATTAATTTCAGCTAATACACATAAACAGAAAACTTAGTTTTTATAATGATTTTCTAAGTACCTATTTGTTTCAGTTATCTATCTTTATGAGAGCTACTTCTAACTAAACTAAAGCATATAAATAAATAAATAAGTTGCAAAGAGTAGTTTAGTGATGTCCAACACAACCGCATTTGTTTGGAACCGTTCCAATCGCCATTCAAATCCATTTAAAATAAGCGAACATTACAGCCTGACCATTATTTATAGTAACCATAGCAACGTACCTCATTCGAAAAGATCCGCATTCTCAACAGCTCGAAGCAACGTACCTTGTTAAAGTTTTCGCAACTCCGTAATTCAATATGGAGAGTGTCTCTTGAATTTATGGATTGCTACATATAAATCGAATCTAAATGGACGATGGTCGTGTAGTAATGAGAAACTGCTTGGATTCTGTATATTGGCTGCTAGAATTGGTATTGGCATTGCGAGTGGTCCAGTGAGGCATTTGATTGTGTTTCCTTTGTATAGTTCGTAGTACTTACTTATATTCAAGATTTTGATTGGATATTCCACGATTGAGCGTAAGTAGGTAAGTAGTTATTCGGAATAATAACAAATAATAAATAATAAATAATATTCTGACACGTAGGTATCTGCTCATTAATGACTCACAGAAGGAAAAAGAGCAGAGAAAACTTCGTTATTTTTAAAATTACAATGATCACCATACCTTATTGTCTGTTTATTAATTTAAGCAGGCATATTAATCAGTTTTTGACCTGCTGACTCTTAATCCAATCAAAGTATGGATGATTTCCTGAAACGAATAAAATATAAGACGTCCGGTAATGATTTAAAAATTTCCTGTGATTAAAAACTGCCTACCAATCAAACAGGTACCTGGTACATAGTATAAAAATAACCAATCCAATACCAAGTCGATCTAGTTCTAATAAGTTAGATAACTGCACATGTAGGAAAGGCTGTATCTAGGATAATTGCCACCCGTTCTCTCGTGGTAGTCGAAGCGTTGACAAGTAACAAGTAATAGTAGGCATAATTTCTGATTTCAATCTCTGTAAGTTACTCCGTGGCGTCTACTGGCTAGTAGGTCGTACTTCAAGCGACTGGAGGTCCTGGGTTCGAACCCCGGGTCGGGTCGAAAATTTGTGTGTGAGATTTTCTTATTTTATCTTAGTACAGTAGGTATACCTATTGGCTCCACTCTGCCTGATAGTAAGCAAAAGAATAGCTCTCTAATCGCAATGAATTGATGAGACAACCTAATGGTGACCTACCCATTGGCATCGCCATACTGCAACGCAAGATACTTCTTCACGCCTTCACGCTTCGCTTAAAGAAGTCATATTAATGGATAGAGGAAACATGTATGCCTGCAACGAATTTCACTTTTTATCCTGTTAGGATAACTCAGTTACCAACAGTCCCGAATTATGGGATGGGTGACTGAAAAATTTCATCTCGAGCTCCTCCGTGCTTCGGAAGGCACGTTAAGCCGTTGGCCCTGCGCCTGATCTCTCTACGGTCGTGTCAGATTGCTTTCCCACCGAATTATAAGAGTGAAGGAATGGGGAGTGCACCTGTGCTTGCGCACTCACTTGTGCACTATAATATATCCTGCGTACCTGAGTTATCCTAAAAGATTGTCCGAAACGGACAAGAGGTTGTTATTATTATTGTAATAGCTACCTGTTTCTGTCATGGCAGTCGAAGCGGTGACAAGTTATCGTCAGAATCATTGCTGATTTCAATCTTGTCTGTCATCGTGATTGTGAAACCTACGCTTTAGATATGTGGAGAATGTCATTTGTCAAACGAGTTTCGTTTACAAGCTTAGAGCAGTGCCAGAATTTTTTTTTCTTTGACTGTCATGGGCAGATTAGTGTGAAAGAATGTGGAATTTGATAACCGTACAGGCGCATAATATGTACATATTTTCTATGATTTTAAACATGGAATTTTCAAAAACCTAAGAAGAAGCGTCTTCTAGAAAGTATGGTGGTTGTGTCGTATTCCTCTTAACTGTGGGAGAACAACGATTGTCTTGTCAACCATAACTGAATAGAGTGGTATGCCACTGTCTTTTCCATTAATGTAATGGAATGTCATAAATTTAAAACAAAAGAGGTAATAAATTCTCTTTTTGAGTCACCTCTCCGTCTCAATTTCTGGAATAAAATAACTGATTTAAAAACCAAATCTGAATCGCACATCAGCCCTATCCGGGGCTTGAACCAAAGTGACTCAAAGGCTAGGTAGACCAATACTACATCACGGACGCAGTATAAAAATCTCATAACGGGCAGTGTAACTCTTCCATATACGGCCTCTGACGAAGCAACCACTTTCGTCTCGAGAAAAATAGGATACGAGACGCGAAAAACTGGTAGTGAAGTACAACCGTCGGCCGAGGTTGCGCAAGAGTCGATGGGCGCGCCGAAGAAAGTGCGGCGTGTACCTGCGCGGAGAGGTGTACGCTCGTGTGGAATGGTTTTTTTTTTTTGGTACAAAAAAGATAAAAGTGGCAGCTTATTAATGTGAGTGTGTTCTTAGATTTGTGATTACATCACTTATATGCAAGATAATGGAGGCTGTATAATTTCTTCCTGAAATCTTAGTTTATGGTTAGCGTATTTCAGAAGAATTGTAGCACAGATAAAGTATTGCTGTTATGATCCTGGTTGTATTCTAAAAAGCAAAAGAAAATTATGTCACTTCAATAAAACAGAAAATCAAACGAGTCGCTACAATCACATTCAAAGTATCTGTGAAGTTTCCATAAATGTAAGGCTCCCATTTATTATCAACTAGCTGCCCGCCCCGGCTTCGCCCGTGGTACTTACTTACATGTATTATACATACAAATTACAAACCTTCCTTAAGAATCACTCTATCTATTAAAAAAAACCGCGTCAACATCCGTTGCGTAGTTTTAAAGATCTAAGCATACATACGGAAATACAGCGAAAGCGACTTTGTTTTATACTATGTATTGATGCTGTTAATTCAATAATTAACAAAGTCCATTCAACGTACCTTACAACTTCCAAAAACAACAATCAAAACAATTAACTAAAACCTTTTTTATATTCGACGAACGAAAGTGCTGTTCAAACTGGCCACCAATCCAATGTAATTACGAGTAAAAAGAAAAAAAAAAAACAAAATGGCGCTGACGTCTTGTTGAAAAAGAAAGCTATTCTGCGTACGAGTGTACATTCTTAAGATGGCGAGCGCGTCATAGAATTAAACCGTTAAATATGCCCTCACCATACTTGGACGCTCTCAGAAATTATCACTAAAATTTTAAGCGACTGTCGCCTCTTATCAGAGTGACAGCATGAAAAATAAAGATACCAACGCTGTCTTCTTCTTCTTCCTAGAGTTTATCCCGTTTCTATGCGAGATCCTCTTTGACCATGATCCAGGATTTTACGAGTCCAGACTCGCTTCACTGACTGCCATCAGACCTTCGTAACCCTTAGAGGGGAACCAGACAGATTGGATCATGGTTACACATTCAGATCTAACTGAATTAAAGTCAGAAACTATCTGAATTTGCAGGTGTTTTTCGTCACCGCCGAGCTAATGGCACAAATCCACACATAGATATCGAAAAACCAGAGGTGTGGGCCCTGATATTCGACCTACGGACCTCACGTATGTGAGGCACCGTCCGTACCACCAACGCTCTTTAGTATCAAGGATATAAAGTATGTAGGTATTAGCCTTTTAATGTCCCACTGCGGGGCAAAGGCCTCCATCATTTCAAATCATGTTTTCGTTACAAAGATGGGTTTTGGCATAATCACCACGCTTGCCGAATGCGGATTGGTGTTCACAAACCCGGGCTGTGTTCAGAGATTTCAACACAAAGTCTGCCCGGCCCGGGAATCGAACCCAGGACCTCAAGACCAAGGCCCGGTACTTAAACCACTAGACCATCGAGGCGTTACCAAGGATATGTCAAACAAAATAATTAATGCCACAGTTTTCTGGTACCGGGGCATTATCTTCCGACTTAGATCTATGGGCCGCGTGGGTGGTTCGCAAGCAGGTGTGAATCTCAGTGTCTCGGTTAGACCATTAGGAGCCGAAATTTCACCTTATCTAATCAAGTGGTACGTTATAACATAGGTACTGGAGTATTTGGTCTATTGTTGTTTAAGCTTTGGGTAGTCCAAGGCATTTATTTATTTTATTTAATATGTTTTATGTTAAAAAACTTCCGCGAATTCCTTATAAACTCTTGGCACTTAAAGTGCATTTTCGAAAGAACGAACGCAGGGTTAAGTAATACTTTTCTTTTTAAAAGCCTCTCAATGATTTCATAGAAGTGAATAACAACTAAATATTTATAAATATCTGACAACAACAAATAATATCTAAAGCACTTGTGTAAGAGCCAAAACCCATCTTTGTAACGAAAACATGATTTCAAATAATGAAGGCCCTGCAGTGGGACATGAATTGGCTGATACTTTACTCTACTTTTTTCTCAAAACTTTACCTACCACCATGAACTTCCTCAACAATTTGGTAACAGTGGTGAACCTGTTACTGCCATGTTGTGAGCATTACTCTCTCGGTGACAGCCTCGCATTCCGGAGCAGGTTTTACTTTCATCGGCCGACGCCCCGGGCCAAGAAAGCTAGCGATGGTCAGGGGGCTTCACTGACAGCGGATTGTGGGAGCTTTGGAAAAAATATGCATTAACCTGCTTATTGGAGAAAATCCAGAAGCCAGCTTGTTCCACCTGGTTCGTGACACAATTTCTCTTGTCTACAATTTGTATAACAAACAATAAAAATGCCTCCATGTTATAGTGGCAAGCTGGCAAGAATACTTTTACATTCACACACAACTTTTCACTGGCTTTACCAATTTCAATAATTTGGATATGGATACAAATTAGGATTGATATAAAAATCTCCTTACTAGGCAACAAATAATATTTAAAGTGCCTGTCCATAACGTAAATGTGCATGATAATCCTGAATGAAAATTATGTGTTGTTTGTTTCAGATACCTAGAGGAATTGGGACCAATCGCAACACTTTTTCCCGATGGATGATCTTTGAAATATTTATTTTCTTACTTTACGTTGTGTGAAATAGCAACATGACAAGTGCATTCTAATTATTTTTTCAATAAACTTTTAAGGATAGTTAATATCACTACATAGTATAAAACAAAGTCGCTTTTTCTGTCCCTATGTGTGTTGTATGTCCCTATGAATGCTTAAATCTTTAAAACTACGCAACGGATTTTGATGCGGTTTTTTTAAATAGATAGAGTGACTCATGAGGAAGGTTTTTATGTATAATATCATCCATTAAATAGTGGACAAGTACCACGGGCGAAGCCGGGGCGGGCCGCTAGTATTTTATAAATAAATAAATACAATGCCTCCGCTATCTACCAATCCCCAGCCTTACCTATCTCCAGGCAAAATATATGACGTAATACGCATGAATTAAATTTAGAAATAAGCAGTTACCTATTAAAGCAGTATTATTTATAGTTAGTTTAATTAAATGCGCAATTGTTACTTAACCACTTGTAATTGGATATTGAAGCCCACTTCTATGGTTAAGTTTATTCTAGTTCATTAGGTAACACCATGGATCCGGATTCGAGTACGTGTTGAGGCTATTTTAAATTGATCTTCGGCAGACGGGTATGTGGTTCAATTATTGGTAATAGACTAACTGACTTTGGCAAGATAGAAATAGTATTAATAGTATCAGCCTATGAATCAGCCTGCGGCGAGAATCGAACCCGCGACCTCTTAAAATTATACCACGACGACCAAAAAAGCTTTAAATTATACATAAATCGGGTACTAAAATAATACATTGATTAAGTACTAAACTAAACACTAGATATCCGGTAACAAGATTCAATTTGATGTTTTCCAAAGATAATTACGAATTAAATACCTACATTTTAATCGAGATAGCAACATAATTTATACCGCCTGCCGTCTCAAAATCAAGATTTCAGAGTAGGCAATAAACAAGACCTAGATACCCATATCTAGGTTCACCTTGGTACCTAGGTCTAAACAGGGGTTTTGCAACTTTACTGGAGTAATCGTCTAGTAGTGTTGTTGGATGAATGAAGACGAAATGATATGTATCAGAGATAATAATGTGTCTTTGTAGTGAAGCAAAACAGCTTGGGGAATATTGCAATTAAATTAGGATGAGAGGTTAAAGTAAAAATAATGAGTTCTAAGCATGTCATTTGGTTAAATCTAATCGTATTTGTCCGACGAAACAAGTAATTTCTACATCACATTTCCATACAAATATCGCTCATTGAGCGGGAGTTTGCATAAGAACCAAAATGATTTATTTGCTTTGAAAAATGTGTTGCAATATAATGGCGGGTATAAATAGACGGAATTGACATAACGTTGCAATAATAAAAAAACATACTTTGACCTTGACATGGTATTTTTCTTAAGTGAACATAACAAATGAGCAAAAAGACACACATCACGTATTCACCAACACATTCGCGTCACTAAACGAAGGACGTCTATTTGCTTAGGGGCATGGGATCCAGGTCAGCTGGTTTTGGAAGCCAATTTGCGGTGTAAGGTGCACTTAGTATCCTGCTGGCATCGGGTTGAGTAACACAGTTAATTGGTCATTTCGCGAGCTAGAATGCGTACAATGTGACATGACTAACACTAGTGGATATGGGTAGTTAATTGGGTCGTCTGCAAGGTCAATTTTGGAATTCACTTACCGGCTTTCATTATTCATAACATTTCCTAACCTACCATATATATAGGTAGCCCACTGTGGATATTAAATTTGGTCTGAAATAATTAAATGTCGACTTTAACTCGCACCAGACCAGTATTCAATTACAACTATTTAAAATTTTATTAATTACCTACACATTATTAATGTTTCGGGCGGTCTATCTAGCGCCACCTGTTAAAAAATGTAATAAGATTAATGACACTGCTTTTATTACTAACGCCATCTGTTGTGGAATAGAAGTTCTGATATGCTTTGTACTGCTTTAGCGCCATCTGTTGAGGAATGGATCTACTAACATGACTTATGCTTATTTAATAAGCGCCATCTGCTGTGAAATGGATTTACTAACATAGCTTTTATTTTCAGCGCCATCTTTTGGCTTATTTATCAAATAAAATAATTTACGACGAATAAATACTTTTTATAACATTTGCAATGCTAATAATTTTTAAGTTTTCTTCTAGTACCGACTACAATTTTAACCGATTATAATTAATAGTTAAATTTTTGTAAACTTTAATCTAAAAATGTTGACTCTATCAATGTCTTTAAAATAGTTCCCTGTACTTCTTAACTAGGTGGCGTTAGTAGTCTTGAGTAAGCCTTCATTCTAAACTGGAAAACTAAATTGTGAATTTCCAGTTTGTTATAGACTTTCTCTATTTTTTAATGTGGTTTAAATTAAATAATTTTTTTTTCTAAATTTTCAATATGTTTTTAAAGAAAAAAATTATGTTAAAAAATTTAACTTCAAGAAAATAGTCGATCAATGTGTTGAATGTGTCAACAATTCAGTAGGTAAGTAAATTTTTAATTCTCTAACACGGAATGTAATATTTTATTTTATCAGGAAACCAAGTCAAACGTGTCCAAGTGTTTCACTCAAATAAAAAAATCCCCGTTCCTGATACCTACCTACTCCCCTCTTTTCTAAAATTCCTCCGCGGCCCTCCTCCCGCGGGAGTGTCGGACACGACTTAACCATTATGACGACATTGCGCACTAAACTGAGAGGCACAAACAAATGCGTTGGGGAGTGTTGGTGATGGTCGGTGGTATGGGTTTTATCAGCCATCTTATTTATAAGTACTTAGGTAGGTGAATTGAAAACATATTAAATGCTTCGTTAGTATAGGTATAGTCTAGAGGTGTAGGTACGGGCCTGAAAGTGTTATTGGAATCTTCAGTTGAATTTCCAGGTCAGGTAGTAATTATCTCCTATGTACGTAGTAGGTATATAAGTTTCCAAGATTTTGGAAATTAGGGTTCGCCAGAAAAAAAAATAATTTACCTATCTACCTCCATAACCTAGGAAGATCATCCTACACCCACTCGGTGTACTCTCATTCCTGGGGAAAACGAAGTAAAGAAGGAGTTGCTAAATACCTCATCGGTATTCTTGCTTGTTGCGTATTTTATTTTATCTCATTTTTTTACTTATGAAAAACTAGCGGCCCGCCCCGGCTTCGCCCGTGGTACTTGTCCACTATTTAATGGATGATATTATACATAAAAACCTTCCTCATGAGTTACTCTATCTATTAAAAAAAACCGCATCAAAATCCGTTGCGTAGTTTTAAAGATTTAAGCGTTCATAGGGACATACAACAGACAACATGACAGAAAAAGCGACTTTGTTTTATACTATGTAGTGAAAATATAAAGAGATCCTTAAAATAATATATCCCTATTATGTAATACTATATCTTTCTGTCTGTTACGCTTTCCCGCTTAAACCTATAAACCGATTTTGATGAAAGGCACATCTTTAGACCCTGAAAAGGACATAAGCTACTTTTAATTGCGAAAAACAGGGATCTTAAATCCGCGCGGACGAAGTACGGTCTCGGAATATTATTTTTAGAATGTCCTTGGTACCAGATTGTTAAATTGTAAACAAAAACTTACAAACACATAGCAAAACATACAAAGTACCTACCTAGTATGTACTCACAAACAGAGAGATAATGCAACATGAGGGTTCTAATGAAGTTTCCTTGTAGTGGCTCCCGCGCATCCCGAGGGAGAAGCGGGAGTGGACGCTCTGCAATTATGCCTATTCATTTATTATTTGCTTACTTTCATGGTGGTTTAATATTCGTAGATGCAATAGAAACGTTTTTCTTTTACTTTGAACACCTACCTTTGAAATTAGAAACAAATAAAAAATCTTCTGATCTCGTGGCTCAGGCGGGAATCGAACCCACCTGAGCCACGACGCAAGACCTGAGACGCAAGTTTTTAAGCGACAGACGTAAAAATGTTGTAAGTCCAATACTCTTTTTGTGAGTTTGTTAGTCTGTTCGATCGAACCCGAAAAATGTAATCAAATCAAATCAAATTTCTTTATTTCAGAAGTACTTATTGGTCCATGGACTAATAACATTAAAACTTATGAGTAGGGTTAGTAAAATAGGTAGGAAGTACATTTCTTTACACCTTATTATTGTATCATGTACCTTAGGGGCACCACATGCCTTGAAAACCTTTAGTATTGCAACTTCACAACCACCAACCACGATCCTCTTTTATCTTACAACTAACTTACAAATGGGTATTTGTATAAAAAATCTGTCCTTTAAAGGCACATGTCCCATTGTCCATTACCAAGGTAAATATTTCAGAAGAATCGTGATCTCCAAATACGGTGGTATAGAGACAATACCAAATAGTGTTAAAACGTTCACTGAATTGTGTTAAAACATTGACAATTGTCTGGTAATTGGAAGACGGTTACAAAAACGGATAGGGCGCTGTGCTTAGACAAACATTCGATAAAGTACATCATATTTTATGTGTTTCAGAGCATTATGTTGAGATTCGAGCAAATAAAGATGGCTCAAAAAAACTCGATGGACTATCCAACACAAAAAAAAAATTACAGTTCGAATCATTAGTTTGTGAGATTAGCGTGTTCTGTGAAGTCTTTATATGTAGTAGGTCTAGAACGTACATATGTTTCTTTTAAGCATTTTTTTCCGATTTCTTTCGTGATTATATCTACTTTGAGTTTATGAATGCGATCAATTCGATTTACAGTGAGATTATTTTGCAAGTATTACTTGATCTATACTAATCACTACATAGTATAAAACAAAGTCGCTTTTTCTGTCCCTATGTGTGTTGTATGTCCCTATGAACGCTTAAATCTTTAAAACTACGCAACGGATTTTGATGCTTTTTTTTTTAATAGATAGAGTAACTCATGAGGAAGGTTTTTATGTATAATATCATCCATTAAATAGTGGACAAGTACCACGGGCGAAGCCGGGGCGGGCCGCTAGTATATTAATAAAACTGAAGAGTTTATTTAGTTGTATGTTTGTTTGTTTGAACGTGTTAATCTCAAGAACTACTGGTCCGGTTTGAAAAAATATTTTTGTGTCGGATAGTCCATTTGACGAAGAAGGCTATAGTATAGTATAATTAGCTAAATGTGCGGAAACCGAAAACCACGCGGACGGAGTCGCGGGCGGTCGCTAGTATGGAATAAAACAAACTATTCTTCTTACAGGTTAAACTTATAGGCTTTTACTACACCAATGCATCCATGGACCATGGTCCATTTGGTAGCGGAAGTGTGGCAAGAGCGGCCTAGTTCGTGAGCTTCAGACAATGCCTCTCACATGCTCCGGTTTGTGAGCACACAGCTTTTTATTTGACCGCCTATTCGCACCTAGACAGGGTTGCCGAGTATAGAAAGCTTAGAGAAAAGTATGTATAGTACATTCATTTCAATAGCAGGGCCTTCTTTTAACTATAAGGGGTCCCGGGCACATGGTCTTTTAAACCCCTGGATTAGCTATTACTACTATACGTATAATAGCTCAATGTTTTCGGTTCGACAACTTGGAAACACTCTTATTACCTATTTGAAAGAATGAAAGAACTCGTTCTACTGTCAGACACATCCAATATCTCAAAAATTAGTTATTTTTTTATAAGTTTGAATTTTTTTATTTAAATGCGTATTGTAATAATGGTAAAACTCACCAGAATCAGTAAAAAAACTATCCCAAATTTTTCCATTATTATCAAATAATTTCCTTCTTTTAACAACCAAGTTTAAAATTAAGTAAATCGTCTGTTATTTTTACTTTTTATAAATATTATAACATATGGGTAGCCCTGAGGTCGATGGCGGGCGTTAAAAGCGGTCACCGACGACCCCGCACGCATGGCGGGAATGACTCGCGCAAACACCCAGCCCAGGACACGTGACCGGCTGAAAATTACATGTGGAGTCAGGTAGTACGTAGATATATAATAATTATAATTTTTATTATTGAAATGGAGCCGATGGATCATTCAAGAAACTTAAATTTAAATTAGAACATGTATTATGTCCGTTTTGCATGTTAGACATTCAAAGTATTGAAATATTTCATTCTGTTACTAACATTGTTTGTAAATTAATTTCAGTGCTAAAAATCAAGCCAGACTATAATCTAATACTAACCCTAACCGTGTACTAAGTTAGTAAGTCTTCCTTCTTATTTCTTTCTACAGAAAAATCGGGGCTGTGGGCAAAGTAGAAGACGAAAACAAAGAAGGCCTCAAGATTACAAGACCCCACCATCAGATGATGAGAGAGAGAGAGGGTAAAATGTGTGGCAGAAATCAAAGTCCGTGGTTTCGTCCTTTAGACCATCAATGGCTGTAAGAATGGTACCTACTTGAAAATTTTCCATTAATTGCTGTAAGTACGGTATGTACCTACTTGATAATTTCTGTCAGGCCTGAATGTAAGGAGTGTGCAATAAGATATGATAAAAGTAGATTCGTACACTATCAGGGGTCGGCTGCCTGCTGAGACCGCACACCCGTCGCTACGTGTGCATTAGTTATAAATTTAATTTTATGTATAAGTTTATTAATATGTATGATAGTCTGTAAGGTATATATTAACATGTTTACGTAATATTGTATACGGAGTGTTTTGGCTACTGCTATAAAACAAATAAAACAAAAACTATACTAACAAGAATTATCGCATTACCTCCACAAAACATAAACATCACCACCGGTTGTTTATCACTGCCACTGTCTCACACCCAAGCTAAGATGACAGCAATGTATATGTCGCAATGCGTTTTTTACCGGCCCACGCAATCTGCCGCGATAGCTTATTAGCAATAAACAAAACCGGGGCTCAAGCTGCGAACTGGGCTGTTGGGGGTTCAAGGCAGGGGAGGTAGCGGGTTAAACAGCCAGAAACTCAATAACTAACAACCAAATACAAGCAGAAGAAACTTTGCTGTATTCTTTAATTACACGGAAGATAAGTTAAGTTGGGGTACTACTTACAATACTACCCATTGTAACAATTTCATTGACAAGTGACGCATAACACCCTAAGTCATTCCGTGATCGCGGCTCCTGAAAAGGAGCCGCAACGTCGGGTTTCCCTGTAAAATATGTAGTTTTAATGAAACCGCCATTTAATCCGTATAAAAGTAAGTTTTATTTAATTAGTTACAGTGGCGATAACATAAAAAAATATCAAAAGATTTCTTTCTAGTGATGTTGTTTCAAAGCGGCCAGCTCAAGTGACTATTGTGGAATTATTGATGTTTATTGGAAGCAGAGATCACTTTCTATCAAGCAGACCTTGATATGTTTTGATCCCTTACAGGTATGTAAAATCCTGAAATTAGTGGTTTGTTTGAAGTTTATCAGGACTTGATTTGATGACTCATATTTTGATTTAAGTAGGTAATTGAGTTTGAAAATTGGACACACACACAACATTAGTTTTTCTCGATGTATTATGATTATCTAAATTAGTGGCCGTCCATGTCTAATATCTGTCTGCCACTGTCGAACTAGGTATATTGTAAAAAATCGATTGTGGTAATACACGTTTTCTGAAGCAAAGGAATTTTCATTTGATTTTAAAAAAAACACTACCATCATATATTTCTGAACATGATTCTGTCTCTTTCCTCTCGAAGATAAAATAAAATTCAAGGATAAAAATAATATTTAAATGCAAAGTATATTAAAATAGGCGGTTATGGTATTAAACTTTAACCGCTTATCATACTTTAGTTAGACCACCCTCGATAAATCACTAAGGTTAAAACATCATTAATATTAAATCACGGCGTCTGATTTATACGGAGGGTTGCGCCCTCTGCCGGGCCCTCCGACCTCTAGGGCGGAATCGACTGGAGATACCTCTGGTGTGGTGACTTGTGTTTAAATTGCTTGGCGAAGGTGGGAGACCTTGGCTTCTTTATTTGAGTATTTGCCTTGCTTACTTTATGAGAACAGAAGAAAAACAAAAATATATCCTTGGAATAACACACCTATTTGCCTAGCCACAATCCCAACTAATATTATAAATGCGAAAGTAACTCTGTCTGTCTGTCTGTCTGTCTGTCTGTCTGTCTGTTACGCTTTCC
This sequence comes from Nomophila noctuella, assembly GCA_958496325.1. Lineage (NCBI taxonomy): Eukaryota > Metazoa > Arthropoda > Insecta > Lepidoptera > Crambidae > Nomophila > Nomophila noctuella. The sequence continues at coordinate 2,474,190 of OY292504.1, forward strand.
CGCTTATGATTTTGATGAAATTTGGTACAGACAATCTTTAGACCCTGAGACAGAACATAGGCTACTTTTTATTTCGAAAAAAAACCGGCCAAGAGCGTGTCGGACACGCCCATGAAAGGGTTCCGTAGCTAAAAGATGGCCCGACCGCTTAAGACACCATTTAACTAGTAAGGGCAACTGCACGTCATAACTTTGTCGAGTTGTATAAAAATAAGTATGTATGATACAGAATTCGCTATAGTTTTCGTTGAAAGTACTTACTTGGAGGTATACAGGACATTATTTTCAGAATTATTGTAATAGTATTTCAAAAGTTAAGGGGGGGGGACGCTCTTATTTTAACTTTGTATTAATATATCTCGAGACTGGGGTGTTTGATCCACATGGTTTTAAGGCAAGTTTTATTGTATTTAAAAATACCTTTTTTACGATACCCCACACGATGGGGTAAGTCGAATTTTTTTTTTCGAATTTACTTTTCGATGTATGGGAGGGGGGGGTAAAAATAATTATATTTCGATTATTTTAAAAACCAATTCTTGAATTATCACTATACATCTCTCCACCAATTTTCGTGGCAATCGGTTCAGAAACGGCGGAGAACGAGCCAGGACAGACAGACAGACAGACAGACAGACAGACAGACAGACATGACGAAACTATAAGGGTTCCGTTTTTTGCCATTTGGCTACGGAACCCTAAAAAGAAATCCACGCGGACAGAGTCGCGGGCGGCCGCTAGTCTAAGATATAGTCTGATTTTGGTGAGTTTGTTTAAATTGCTTGCTGAAGGTGGGAAGCCTTGGTTGCTTTATTTGACTTGTGCACTTTAAGACGAAAGAAAAAAATGCAACAAATAAATAAATTCCTTGGACTTACACACCAATTGCCTAGCCCCAAACTTAGCTCGAGGCTTGTACTATGGACGCTAGGGAACGGATAGGCATACTTAAATAAATACATTAATAAACATCCATGTCTCGAGTACAAACGTCGATGTTCAGCACACAAACATTTGCCCCTAGCGGGATTCGAACCCACGACACTTGGTTTTGTAGCCAGACCGACCGCTAGACCAACGGGCCCGTCAAACACACATAACGAATTTTGAGGTCCTTCCTTAATCTACGCAGGCAAAGCCGTGGGTAAAATCTAGTAGGAAATATTCGACTGACGTTACGGACGGAAGGCAGGTCTATTAATAGATGGGTGGGCGTGGAAACAGACCATCAGCCCGGTAGACCAGAAGGCGTGCATCGCTCGTTCGCGCCGATTGTTTTACGCGCTTGTTCGATGATATAGGGTGTTCTTTCTTACTTCTAGTACGACTAAACAATTAAAAGAAAATCCTTGAACTAACACACCAATGAGGGTTTCCGCAAATGAAAATCCGCTAGATGGCAGTAGGTAGGCGTAGGGTCTAACTGGTATGTGATTGGTGAAGTTTGACATGACATTGACAGATATGACAAAATTTGCCAATGACATAGCAGCACACGTATTGCCATCGAGCGGATTTTTCAATCGCAAACACCTTTATTGCATAGGCCCACACTTAGCTCGAAACTTAAAGCTGCAACGCAAACGTTGCGGTGACCTCATGAGGGCATCCTTCAATGTGTTGATTGGTTGGGGTTCGTCAATAAATGGTTGTTAATATTAAGGTGACAATGGAAGTGTGACTTACATCTGTTCTTATAAAGTGCACTTGGCGGCCCATCTTCCGTTTGTTTCTGATATTGGTATTAACCACAGATTACATAAAAGGTATTAAACATCTGGAAAAAGTGGACTCGGCGACCCATCTCCCGTTCCTTTCTGCCTTCCGAATCGGTGGTCGAGTCATCAGTGCTTGAATTAAGCCCAATTGAATAAAGAATATTTTAATTTGATTTGATATAGGTATTAACAAAAAAAAATTGGTAGTTCTTACTTTAGTATAGCTTAATTTCGACGCACCCTGTACCCGGTAGCGCAGTTCACATGGAATTCTGGCATTGGTCCGCTAATTGCCGTATCAGTCGGCTACCGGGCGCTTCCGTCGACACCAGGGTTCCGCGCATGAATAATGCATACGGTGTGTTTGATGAACTGCTGTTTAGGAGAACTTTTAGTGAAATCAAAACTTCTGTTATCCATTGCAAAGATCCAGTAAGAGAACTTTTACTGAAATCATAGGGAACTACTTAAATCCATTACAAAATCATCAATATTTTGTTGGCTTGCATCATCAGCTTATTTTTATTTAGCGTGATGGCGTTGAGGTTAGCGCGCTCGGCTTGCGATTGATAAGTTGAGCAACTTTTGCATAGGCCAGTTATCGGATGGGTGACTGAAAACTTTCATTTCGAGCTACTCGGAGTTTCAGTCGTCAGAGTCGGGTCAGATTGCTGTCCAATGAACTATAAGAGTGAGGGAATAGGGAGTGCACCTGTGCTTGCGCACTTTAATATATTCTGCGTACCTGGCTGATCGCAAGATCGTCATGGTCGGAAACGACAGGAAAGGTATTTTAATTATTATTTTTGTCCACCGCTGGATGTCTTCTTAGTCTTTTCCAGGTGGGACGGAACATACGGAAATATTTTTTCTCAGAGATAAAATGTACCTACCCTATTATTTAATCCGGACTTCTAACTTTAAGTCTGCAAATTTCAAAGCAATCGGTTCAGTACTTACGGCTTTAAAGTGGAACAAACAAACAAACAAACTCACTTTCCTGTTTATAATATTGTAGTAAGGACTAGTAAGGATACATAGTAATAATGGTAACTAATTTCTGGAAAACTGAAAAGTCAGTTTTCCAGAAATTTTAATGACAAACAATCATAACGTGTAATCTAATCTTAAAGTTATTTTCTTCGGGTCAAGTCAACTCACACTTGACCGATACTTTTTAAATTTTTACGACAATCAAACGTGTGGGAGGTCGGATAATCCTCTGATACCTGTGTAAGGCCATAAAGTTCATTTTTGTTTGTTTTAAACCTATCATTTCTTTTATATTAGCTTCTATTCACATTGCTACTGTATTTATGACGGCTCTTATTACCAAGGCAACAGAGGTCCTTTTTGAATATTTTTTTATTGGTTTTACAGTAGCATTGTACTCCATTGAAAAGGGTGTTTTTCTCTTTTTGTTCTCATGAGAATGAAGAGTGTGTACGTCCGTTTGTTGTAAACTTTATGAAGAAACTAGCGGCCGCCCGTGACTTCGTTCCCAGGGATTTCTATTTCCGCACTCTTCTTCTTCCTAGCGTTTATCCCGTTTCTATGCGGGGTCCGCTTTGACCATGATCCAGGATTTGGCGAGTCTGGTTATTACAGTGAAGCGACTGCCATCAGACCTTCGTAACCCATAGAGGGGAACCAGACAGATGGGAGCATGGTTACACATTCACATCTAACTGAACTAAAGTCAGAAATCACTGAATGTGCAGGTTTCCTCATGGTGTTTTCCCTCACCGCCGAGCTAATGGCACAAATCTACACATAGATTTCGAAAAATCCAGAGGTGTGGGCCTGGATTCGAACCGCGGACCTCACGTGTGTGAGGCGCCGTCCGTACCACTAGGCCACTATCGCTATTTCCGCACTTATGGTATTTTATTATAGCTCAAAGCCTTTCTGGACAATTGGACTATTCATAACAAAAATTTTTTTTCAATTTGAACCAGTATCCACTGGTTTAAATTGAAAATATGTATTTAAGATTAGCGTGCTCAAACAAACAAACGTACTCCTCAGCTTTATTTGTAAGGAAGAAAATTTAAATTTCAAGTGTTGAGTGGTAGTCTGAACCACTTTTGGTGGCCTCTTTTGTTGCACCTTGAGGAAAAGCATCGGATTGCATTCTGCCGAGTGTTTTTAATATATGTATATATTTTTTCAAGAGCTTAGGTCCGCTTAGCTGCGCTTTTTAGTAGATTAAAGACAGATTTTTTACAATTGTATTTCAGCTCCTAAATACATAATGTCCTCTTCTAATTTGATAATCAAGATTATGCGTAGATAAATGGTCCGCGTAAAAGTAAGGGATACGGTTTTTTGTTGCGGCGTATTCGCGGATACGGATACGGATAAGGATATCCGAGACATCACTAAACCACAATACACAAACGTTAGCCCAGCGGTTTCATTACGCTTAACAAGGCGTCCAAAGCGAGCGGTCGTAGCCGTTGTCTGCTCAATACTCAGTAGCTATGTATGTATGTATGTTTGTTTGTATGTAGGTATGTATCAAATAATTGTATTCTGAAGAGCTGGAAATACACGGGTGTATATTGCATGTCTGGACCTTGGCGCTCCTTGGTGCATTGGATTTTAGTTTTAGTTTTGGTATCAGTCGCCTTATCTGAAAGAAGCCATATCCAGCCAGCTAAAAGTGGATTTAAAAACCTTTTATTTTGATGAATTTAACTAATTTAACTAACATCGTCATCATCATCCCTGTGCTTATCCCGGTTGCATCCTCTGCCATTGCCTCGGAGCCCAGGGTACTCTACAATTATGATCGTGAATTGACTAGCCTGGTTATAATAATGGAGCGACTGTCCAAAGGAGATACCAGACGACCACCATAATCCTTGCAAGGTAAAGCAGTCAATTTTGGATCATAGTTGGGACCAACGGCCGAAACACGGAATTATCATACTTATCGGACAATCAGTTGAATCAAGCCTGCAATGTCCTAACCCAATTAGCAAAACCAACACAAAGTTAAATTGTTCAACCTGTTTTTATTACAATTTTTCTTAATCTAAACTTATCATACTAATACTACTACAAATAAACTTATCTTTAACATTGTAATTTACTTAAAATAGGGAAGTAAATGTAGGTGCCTCAGCAGGTGCTGACAGAGGTCAGCGCTGATTTTCAGCCATCCCCACCCCTCTTAGCTGTTGTGCGAGGGACAAGTTACGAGGGCTTACAGATAAATACATAACTACTCACCAGCAGAAACATATCACAACAGATAAGAAGTGCTACTTCACTGCGGTCTTCTGTAAGGTGGAGGTACTCCCCTAGACGAGCGGCTCGTACGAGCGGAAGTTCCTAAGCTCCACCCCTCTTAAGAAGTATATATTTTTATCATGGATCAAAGAATTTAAAAACATAGTTAAGCAATCGCGTGCCTAATACAGTACCGTATGTACCGGCACTGAACAATGAACATGATATTAATATCAGGAAGCGCGCGACATTCCCCGCGTGGATGGGCTGATTGCGCCTGATTGATGCTCCGCAGGCCGGGTGAGGGTGGAGCTAGCCACTTCGACTATCAGCATTATCAAAATTCTTACTACTATTATAAAGGCGAAAGTTTGTATGTGTGGATGTGTGGATGTATGGATGTATGGATATATGGATGTTTGTTACTCTTTCACGTAAAAACTACTGAATGGATTTGAATGAAACTTTACCACAATGTAGCTTATACATCAGAATAACACATAGGATATTGGAAATCGAAATCCACGCGGACGAAGTCGCGGGCGGCCGCTAGTATAATATAAATGTGAAAGTTTGTTTGTTCGGATGGTTGTCTGTCAATCACGCTGACTATTGAACGGATTTTGATGAAATTTGGTATGCAGGCAGGTTATGGGAAGACTTTATATCCCGATTGAATGCTCCCTTGGGATAAAACAGAAGGATAACGCAGGTAAAGCCGCGGGTAAAGTATCAGTCTAATAATGTCCCACTGCAAGGCAAAGGACTCCATCATTTGAAATCATGCTTTTCGTTATAAAACCGCGGGTAAAAACTTAAAAATAAATAAAGTTAACAAAATAGCAAGAGAAGTATTGGTCAAAATTCAAAAATACTGTTTACGTCAAGTTTAGCTCGAAACTGTTCTTACTATCCCTACCACGCTATCCCCCCTGGTAGGGAAAGATGGAAAAAAAAACCTAATAGATGGCACTAAAAACCGTGCGAACAGCGGCGACAAGATTTTTTCTTCCAGCTTTCTGCGATCCTTGTGCGGTTGTTGATGTCCATGGTCAGCGGTGAATTCGTCAAACCTATAACCTAACCAAAACGAAAAAAAAACCTTATGAAAAGATTTCCTTACTCTAGTCTTAGTCTTAGTCTCGATTCTGAGCTATAATTACAAATCCGGAACACATTTACCCATACCCGAAGTCCATACTTAACGCACAAAGAGACTTATGAATCATCCATTACATCCATGTTTACATCACACCCAAATTCTATTGACGTCTTTGCATAACAACCAAAGTTAATATTTAAACAATTTAACCTATCAATCACTGCCCTAATAAAAAGGGATGAAATCATAAAGGCGCATACACACCTAACTGCGGGCACGTGGCGGCCGCGTGGCGCGAGTAATCCGCCGGTGTAAAGTCCCCCTTATTACAAGTCACTGTCAGTGTCAATTTGACAAACATTTTTAATAGTGATGTTCTGGCTATTACAAAATTAATATGGGGGATTTGGAAGATCAGGATTGTGTGGGAGATTAAATCTTTGAATAATAGTACCTAAAGGTAAATAAAAATAAAATAATTGTAAGAACACATGAGGAAACTGTAATAAGATAGGCAAACATTGTTGGTTATGGTTAATAAATAAAGTGTCAGCTAACTCGTACAAAGAATACTAGTGACTACTTAGATAAAAATTTAGGGAATACAGGTCATTCAACTCCACGCTCCAAGCTCCTCGTTTACCTTTTAGAATAATTCAACATTATTTATACACACTTGATAGGTAACTTAGTAATGTGAATTAAAGAAATATGCACTACAATAACCCTAAGCCCCGGTTTGATGGTAAGCTTTAGCTTTAGCTAACACTCACCAAAACTTAAATGACGTAGTAAATCAGTTTTCACCATTCATCGAGTTGACGACGAAAATGACTTCTGAATCAAGTTGATTTGACAAACAAGTAACAAAAACGGTTTCCTCAAAACGATTCTAACCAGGATGTGAATCCAACTAGTAGACAATAGTTTATTCTCTACACCTTGAACAATCACGTCTTCGCAAGGGCAGAATAATGAAAACACACCCCTTAATGAATGCAAAGCTAATGGTACAATAATATATTAGGGGCCAGTTCGCAAGGTCATTATCACCGCGGGGGATTGCATTATTGGAACGGGTGATTTACCAGTCACTGGCAAGGTGGGGATCGGTGATGGGTGATGGGTGATGACTTGTCATGTGAATGAATAGTGTGAATCCATTAGGAAGGAAGATGGGAAAAATTTGAATGTTTATAAAATGCGCTTGTTTGAGCATAAAGCGTTTTGAGAGAAACAGAGTAAAGAAGATCAAAATAATAATACAAAAAAGATAATTTTGAGCGTAGTTAAACGAAAATTCAAAATTTACAAGAGTCAAAGTCAGCGAGTTCTACTAAAAATTAGATGTTTGGAACCAATAATATCGAATTAGAAAGTAAGTAAGTTATTAGAATTAACTATGTATTACTTAATTAACAATTATGAATTTGCTAATTACTAAGTAGTTTTTGTTGCAGGTGCCACAAATTGTTTATATTTTCAAAAGTAAATTGCACACTTACAACAAAGTACGTGTAATTAAAACGAGAATTACTAGTAACTTGCGCAATGTGTTAAGTTATACTTAAACATGTCGCGAGTCTCAGAGAGTATATTTTTTTTCATTAAAATGCAGTACCATGAATAGACACTATTCATGGTACTTTGACAGTAAATGCAGTACATTTACTGTCAATGGTTCCTAAAAAGACATTGAGTATTAGTGTCACTTAAACCCTATCTGACGAAGTAGATCTTCAATGCAACACTAATGTAAAAAACAAGCATCTTCATTGTAAAACTAAGTAAAGTAATTTAACTACCAAGACAGCGGTCGAAAATGAGTCTTAACCACAAACAATAAGACCCATGTTTTAAGACAAAGTAAATAGTGGAAACAAAACGGTAGGGTGACCAATTTTCGTCCCATGCCGTGTAAAGACCAATTAAGTAAGTTAACGACCAAGACAGCGATCGAAAATGAGTCTTAACTTCAAACAATAAGACCCATGTCTAATACAAAAGTAAATAGTGGAAACAAAGCGGTCGGCAGGGTGACCAATTTTCGTCCCATGCCGGATATCCAATAAGGCGCAAACCGGTAGTTATTTGGCCGTGCACCCCGCGGTGATCCTATTATGGAATTACCGTTTACTTGCCGTCGACACAGTGCGAGAATGGTCAAAGAAGTAACTGGTTTTTTTTCCATCTCCTTCTTGAGTCGTATTACGTGGGTCGTCATCATTGTTTGAAATGATATACCTCTCGTCCTTGAGCCGTGTTTCTCATTACTGAGGGTCGTGATCTTTGTATGAAGTGAACACACAACAACTCTCTTGGAAATTTTGATGGAGTGGTTTGCCATTGCCTTCTCTATTTCACACACTTACTCGAAGTGTGTAGGTTTCCTTACGATGTTTTTCCTTCACCGTACAGCTGGTATGAAATTACGCACATAGATTTTGAAGATCCAGAGGTACGTGCCTGACCAGATTTGAACTGCATGTAAAGCGGCGCTCTTACCACTAGGCTACCGAGCTGATAAAATGACATACAATAACTCTCTTTTTCTTCAGCCTATTTTGGCTTTAATCAAGCGACTGGCTAGCTAGATTCCCGCCACTGCCATCAAAAATACACATTTGAATAAACGATCTCCAAGATTTTAGAGTGCAGCGATCTCACAACTACACACCAAGACACCAAGAGTTACACACCAAGGATTTTGTTGGAGCAAGTCCAATGTAACACGCAAACACCGAAAAGAGTTCTACTGCACACACCCTTTTTTTTCTTTTTTGGGGTGGGGTGGGGGAAACGCTTTTGTGTCTGGGTCATAAAAGAGCTAGCACCAAGGGTATGTTGGACTTCACGGCGTGTATCTCCGCAACTACCCAGTAAAACCCCCCATCCTCCGCTGACCGCTTTACACCCTGCGCGAGAGGGGATTGCTAGTCGCTTTGCATCCTCAACTATTGCACACACCCTACTGATTCCGCTATACTGTGTCTGTTAGCTCAAGGGTAAACGCGCCATGCCTGCCACTGACTGCTCGCTTGTGTTAATAGCCGCGGCACGAGACTTTTATGGGAACATAGAGACAGGAGGTGTCTCTGAGACCATGACTTTGACGTGTGAGTGACAGCCCAAGCTGTCAAATTGGGTACACAAAAATAACAAAATGAAAAATAAGTAATGAATAAAGATAGAAATTAAAATCTACTTGTAAACTTAGTATTAAATTAACATAATGTATTTGAACTAGGATTACACTATGTTTACTCTACATTAAAGACAAGTTTTTTCCCGGGGGTTGCCCGCGTCATTAAGATTACTGTCCTATCCCATGGGATAATTTTATCTGGACAAAAAGTATTCTATCACCTAAGTCAGTCTAAATGAATGTTAGAGTATGAATCAGCCACCGGCTCCGGAATACTACTTCCATCAATAGATTAAAAATATATACCTTAACGGTTCCCTCAAATATAAAGGTAAGTTTTCATATAAACCAACAAATATTTGTCTAGAAAATTCCACTCATTCAAAATCACAGAAGTTGCATTTCTAATAATACAACAACATGTACTTCAAACAAACATTGAAATGACACACTTAAACCGCTGCACACGTTTAATACATGTTTTAATATCCAATAACCTGCCGCATGTCAGATGGAATAACATCAAACGGTCCAATATTGAGCAATTAGTGAGCATTCTCACGAGAACATCCATCCGTACAGACAGACGATTTTATATGTTGCTGCTGATGGTTGGAGTCAGGCGGTAATGGATTTGGCTAGGTACAGTTCTTCAGTTATTATTTTATGTTGTACTAGTTATTTGTAATTACTTATTCGCATTTGGTAAGCGTGGTGATTATTTAAAATGAGGCCTTTGCCCTGCAGTAAGACATTAATAGGCTGATACTTTACACTATTTTACTTTCAGCCGCCCGCGACTCCGTCCGTATTCGGTTTCCGCATACATAGTGTTATACTATAGCTTAAAACCTTCCTCGACAAATGAGCAGTCAACACAAAAATATTTTGTCAATTCGAACCAGTAGTTCCTGAGCTTAAAGCCTTCCTCGACCAATGGTTTATCCAACACAAAAATATTTTTTAAATTCAAAGTAGTACCAAGTTCCTAAGATTAGCATTATTTCCTTTAAAACGCACAAACAAACACGTTAACTTTTTTATATAAATATAGATTTGTACTTTTTAGACTTTTCCAAGTTTGCCCAATACAACTTATTAACCGTAACAAGGATGCAAAACGAATTTCCCTGTCCTCTAAACTTCATTCATATCTGCTAAGCCAAAACAAGTCTTATTTTAAACACCATAGGGCTCACAAAGATGATGAGTGACAGCAAATATATGTGTGTAGTGATGAGTCAAATTGAATGGAATCCCCCCGTGTAATAAACATCAATCAACGCACTATTAAATGCACCTTTGCCGTGTTATATGGTGATGTGTTCCGTTTGCGACCATTGAGTTGAATCTTAGTATCAAAAATATAGAGATGAAATGAGGAGAATAAATATTAACAAGATAAAAAAACAAATTAGTTAAGAAGGTACAGATCGTTAGGTTTTCGTCGTTTCGTCTTTACGTCCCTTCGTCTCAGTGGTACTTTTAAAAATAACATCTACATAAACTTCCAAAGCCAATATCAACTCATTAAAGAACCAATTTTGTCTAGATGAACGTAAAAACAAACATGCTAAATTGTAACATACGGTTTTCAAGCTTTCAAGATTTGTAGGTCAAGCCTCAAGAAATATCGGTCTCTCAGCATCGGTTATGGCCAAACATCATAATACATACAATACATGAATTTCAGAAACTCGGGAAAACAAAGGTGACAAAACAAACACCATACCAAACCTCTAACAATTCGAACCTAAATCTTGACACATTTTAAATCAAATATCGAACCTGAGTCCCAATCGCAACAAACCTGCAGTATAGCAAAGGTGCGTCGGCGCATATTGAAAGCGCAACAACGCGTGTCGCAAACGCGCGTGTTGCGACAGCGCACGTGTCGCATTGTCGCGTGCGACAACACGGCAACATCGGATCACGACGTGGAAACAAAGTGTCTGTTTAGATTAACTTTATGTACGGTTATAAGAATAAATATGTACAGAGGACAATTCTGTACATTAAATATATTTTCAAAATAACTATCAGGGATTGATTAGTGATCGATACTGATGCCAAAAATGCAATCAGTAGTTATTATTTGTTTCTGTATTGAGAAAGTATAACCAAGCAGATAAATGATACATAATGTTTTATTAGGTTTACGCGACTGTCATACATGAAATAAAACTATGTACTTTTAAACGGATCGAATCTTATATATATTTTTTTATATGTTAGGGAGGCAAACGTACCAGAGAGTCACCTGATAGTAAGTGTAGTGATCATCTCTGCCCATGGACATCAACAACCGCACAAGGGTCGCAGATGCGTTGCCTGCCTTTAGCCCATACTCTCCCCAACTGAGCTCTGGCGATCTTACTCACCAGCAGAAACAGAACAGCAGTTACGTAGGAAGTGTCACATTGTGGTCTTCTGATGCTAATGTTTGAGTTGGCAATAAAACAAGTTGTAAGTATTTTCTAAAAACAGATCATAAAGTGCTCTTGTTGCTGTCGTGGTTGTTCCATCCATATAGTGTCGATAAGTAACCATTAATTGGTTGAAAGAACTAAAAGTGAAACTACTGAGATTGTAACTAATTTTCAAAAGGATTCAAACTCACAGAATACAATTACAATTCGTCACTTACTGTGTATTTTAAGATAGTAGTATGTTTTCGTTACAAAAATGGCTTTTGGCTTCATGACTTCGTCACCGCGCTTGCCAAATGCCAATGCTGGTGATCACAAACCCGGGCTATGTTAGGGAAAACCGACATAAATTTTGCACAACCTGGGAATCGAACCCAGGAACTCGAAATCAAGGCCCGGTATTTAAACCAAAAAACCAACAGGAATTTTGCCCGACCTGGGAATCGAACCCAGGACTTTGAAACCCGGCACTTAAACCACTAGACCACCTAGGCGTCGCGATAGTACCTAGATAATGTCAAAATTACTACCAAGAAAACTTGTATTGTACATAGTACATAAAACGTTTTACATAACATACTATATAACCCAAACCCCCCCTAACCCCCCATCCGCCATATTCGTATTAAACCATCATTATCCCCGGCATTACTCGGCCGTTTCGCGTATTTTTCCCCACTTTCCCTCGGTTTTATAAATCAGCCGGTAATGCGGTTTGAAATATGTGCGCCGTTCTAGTTACGAGCAGTTTGTATTCAGCCGTGTTTACCGAGGCTCAGCGGCTTTGCACACCCTGTATAGGGAATCTTTATAATGCCTAAGCGCGGTTTGGTGGCCTTAAAAGAAGAATAAGTGCTGTATTTTGTTTTTTGTGATTCTTGGTACTTATAATGTTGGAAAGTTGGCTTGGTTGATTTTTTGGTTGGTGGTGTTGTAATTTTTAACCGCAGACAAGAATCTGTTTTAGACACATTGATTCGATATACCCTGACTCAAGAAAACTGTGGCTATACACTAATTGGTTACTTACTTTCACTGCCATAGGAAGCGACCGTTGCTTCAAATTCAAGTGCAAATTCAAAGCGATTCGAAGTGTGGCGTGGCATATTAAACGATTAAAATGCTAATAAAGAAAGTGACGGAAAATTGGATTAGATGATCATGAGTGGAGAGCCCTAGGAGAGGCCTATGTCCAGCAGTGGACATGAGGCTGATGATGATGATGATGAATCATGATTTTTATGCTAATGGATCGATCAAACTAAATATAATAATAAATAAATATTGTATTATATACGTGAAATATGTGCGCCGGTCTAGTTACGAGCAGTTTGTATTCAGCCGTGTTTACCGAGGCTCAGCGGCTTTGCACACCCTGTATAGGGAATTTTTATAATGCCTAAGCGCGGTTTTGGTCGTTTGAGGATTTTTTGTACTTACGCGTAGATACATGTTGGAAAGTTCAAGCTTTTTGATGTTAGAATTTTTGCTTTTTTTTTGTCATAGGCGGCAATCGAGCTAGCGGGTCATCTGATGGTAAGCAATCACCGCCGCCCATGGACATCCGCGACACCAGAAGTATCGTTGATTGTTGCCGGCCCATACCCTCCCCAACTGAGCTCTGGCGACCTTACTCACCAGCAGAAACATAGTACAATAGTTACGAAGTGCTACTTCACTGCGGTCTTCTGTAAGGTGCGGTTTTTATCGCAGATTCGGATCAGTAACTCCATAGCGACTATTTGATTAAGGCGCCCAACCGATGTGATTTCATACCAACTGTACGGTGAAGGAAAAAATCGTGAGGAAACCTGCACACTGCGAGAAAGTTAGTGAAATGGAGAAGGCAATGGCAAGCCACTCCATTAAATTGCCAAGGGAGTTGTTGTGTGTTTTATTTCACACAATGATCACGATCCTCAATAATGAGGAATACGAATCAAGCAGGTAAGAGGGAGGCAAACGAAAAAAGCTCCTCAATAGATCTTGGAGACTTTTATTACCAGCAGAAACTGTGATCATAGTTATTTGTATGCTATATATAGGTTTCTCGTTAATCAAACTAAATATTGTAACTACTATACAGACGGGTTGGCGGGTATTATACTTACGAATTTTATCGTATGATTCTAGTTTAGGAAATTATGGAAAATTCGGTAAGAGCATCAGGCTGTGTATGCTCAGAATGACAGTTACGTCCAGTCCAATTAAATAATTTTGTTGGTACTATTCAGGATGACGGAGGATCACCGGCTTGCACAATTCTATATGTAAGACAGGCCGTAATTAATTTATTATATTGTAATTCTAAATCTTGGATACCTAGTTATTGTGACCCATTCAATAACTAGGAGTAACCTCATTTATCCTTCGAAAAATGCAAATTCAAATACATATTTATAATCTTTATGTACTTTTTTCATCAAAATAGCAAGAAAGAAGTCCTGATTCTTATATAAAAGTGATTGCAAATACCCACGGAAGGGCGGGTCGTAATTAAAAGCGTCTTCCCGGGCCCGGGATATTTCATTGTAAAATGAATACTTCTTCCGACCGCTTAAATCGCTGCCCGGGATAAAGTTTGCTGCACTAGTCATGTGGGTGTGTTTATCGATAAAATACAAATATTTTTTGGAACGTGAAATATTTTAAATGTTGCAGACGTTGCAGATGAAAAGACGAAAAAACTATTGAATTGGAATAATGAAATCGGTAATTGTAATTAATAATACTAAACCCCAACTCGCCCTTAGTCAATCAATCAATCATTGGCCTTTACGTCTATTTCAGACGATTTAATCATTGTCATGTGAAGACGAGGCCATGCATTTCCTTTCATGACTATGCAGACCAATTCTAGAGCGGCAGATTCTACCGCATATTCTGCAGGAAAAGTCTCCGACTGGTGGAAAATTGTCGGCTTGGTGACGTTTTATTCTCCTGCTCGCCAGTGTGTCAAACCAGACTCCGTCGTGTCTTTCACGCCCATCAAGTACACACTTTCTCCACACATCTCGATCTTCGGCGTGTTTCTCCCATGCCATGCGGTCAATACCAAAAGAGTTTAAGTCTCTCTTAGCGCAATCTTTAAATCGTAGCACTGGTCTCCCAACGTTTCTCTTTCCGTGTGCTAAGGCGCCAAGCAAGACGCGGCGTGGTAAGCGAGAAGGTTCCATTCGGTGCACATGCCCCAGCCAACGTAATCGTCTCTGCTTGAGCAAAGCCGTGAGGCTGGGTAGCTGTGCGATTTCAAAAACCCTCTCATTGGTGACCCTGTCTTTCCACGAGATCTCCAGGATGCTTCGGAGACAGCGCATATGGAATGTGTTGAGACGACGTTCTTGTTTTGCATACGTGGTCCATGTTTCGGCGCCATACAAGAGTACGGACAAGACGCAAGCTTGGTATACGACTATTTTAGTCTTTGCAGTTAGATGTTTATTACGCCATACTCTTGTACTTAACCGACCGAACATGGTGGCCGCCTTGCCGATACGTATGTCGATCTCCGCGTCAAGCGAAAGATTGTTCGACACGGTCGACCCCAAGTAGCAAAACTTGTCAACCACTTCCAGCGTAACGCCACCCACCTTAATGGTCGGTGATTCTAAGCAACCCTGAGCTAACACCACGGACTTTTTGGCATTTATGCTCATGGAGAACAGGGAGCAAGCATGATTAAACTTGTCCACAATGGCTTGGAGTTCATGAGCCGAAGTTGCCACAAAGGCCGCATCATCGGCAAATAGAAGACTGTCCACAAATAAGTCTTCACGAAGGCGTTCCGACTTGAGAAGTGATATGATGTTAAACAGCTTCCCATCAGCCCTCGTATAAAGGTGGATACCTTGTTGGTCGTTACCAAAAGCTACTTTTAGGAGTAACGCGAAAAATATACCAAACAAGGTAGGAGCCAACACGCAGCCCTGCCGCACACCTCTGCGCATGCAAAACGGCGCTGATGTACTACCGTTGAATACGACGCTGCCTTGCATGTCTTCGTGAAAACCTTTCACTAGGCTCAGCAGAAGTGGAGGACATCCGATAAGCTCGAGTGCCGTGTAGAGGCCTTCCCTGCTTACCGTGTCGAAGGCCTTGTTAAGGTCGACAAATGCAATAAACAGAGGGGTCTTCTGCTCTCTACACTTCTCCTGCAACTGACGAAGAGTAAAAACCATGTCTACTGTAGAACGCTGGGCGCGAAAGCCACACTGGGACTCCGGATACACGCGATCGGCGAGCTTTTGGATTCTTGCTAGAACCACGCGGCCAAACAACTTGCCAACAATACTAAGGAGGGATATACCGCGGTAGTTGTTACAATCACCGCGGTCGCCCTTACCCTTGTAAAGAGTTGTAATGTGTGCATCGCGCATATCCTGTGGTATATACCCCGCTTCCCAGCATTTCCGCAACAACTTGTACAGGACTGGTCTAATGCACTCAAGCTTAATTAATTCAGCGTTGGTTCCATCTCCTCCTGGACTCTTTCCGCACTTTAGCTGCTTTACAGCCTTGACCAACTCCTCTACGGTAGGTGGGTTGTCCAACTCACTCCACGTTGCCGATTTGGGTATGCACTGTTCTGCTACTGGCGAGATGTTTACCGGAGTTGAGTAGAGCCCGGTGTAGTGTTCTACCCATCGAGCAAGTTGCCGGTTGCTATCTGTTATGATAGTACCGTCCAATTCCTTTAAAGGAGCCGTCTTTTTGGGAATGGGTCCGAGGGCACTTTTTATCCCAGAATAAACACCGCGAAAATTTCCCGTGTCAGCGCACGACTGTATACTACGGCAAAGTTCAGTCCAATACGTATTGGCGTAGTGCCGTGCGACCCGTTGGAGTGCCGCTTTGGATGATCTCCACTCCTTTTCGGTATTGTGACAGGGATTTTCGCGATATTCAAGGGCAGCTTCACGTTTATTGTCCAGCAAAGGACGTACCTGCTCCACGTTCTCTGCGAACCAATCCTGGCACTTGGCTTTTTGGTGTCCGAAAGCCTTGGCAGCCGTTTTCGTCAGGAGGTTTTTAACCTTCTCCCACTCTTCTGGTGCTGGTGTATCCTCATCCCAGGAAGTTGTCTCCTCGCGCACGAGAGCTTCAAACGACTTCAGCATCTCGTCATTCCTTGTATTTTGCACGTCTAATTTCTTCCTGCCTGATGGTCTGGACGAATGAATTTTTTTAAGGGATAACGCAATTCGACTGGCAACCAGGGAGTGGTCGGTATCACACTCCGCACTCTGATACGAGCGTGTGTGCAGCGTATCCCGGAGATCCCTCTTACGGGTAGATCCAACTGATGCCAGTGACCTGAACGCGGGTGCCTCCATGACACTTTATGGAGCGGTTTTCCTTTAAAGTAAGTATTGGAAACGCATAGCAGGTACTTGGAACAGAACTCGAGCAGAAGCTGACCATTCTCATTGATTTTTCCCACGCCATGGTTACCAATACAGCTACTCCATGCAGTGTGGTCTCGGCCAACTCGTGCATTAAAATCGCCGAGGATAAAAAGGCGGTCGCTAGATTTAATCCTACTAACGGTGTCCGAAAGTTGACCATAGAATTGGCTTTTGGTTTCATTCGATGCCGCTAAGGTTGGAGCGTAAACGGATATGAATGTTACAAATCCAGACGTAGTACTCAACCTCAACGTCATAATTCGTTCTGAGATCCCCTGCGGTGGATGTTCTAACGCACACAGGAGATCGTTACGAACGGCAAAGCCAACCCCATACTCACGCACCTCGTTGGAATCCTTTCCCTTCCAGAAAAACGTGTAATGAGCTTCTTTCAGTGATCCTTCATCAGGGAGTCGAGTTTCCTGAAGGGCAGAGATTGAGATGTTAAGTCTCTTTAGCTCCTCGTCAATAACAGCAGTTTTGCGCAGGTCTTGCACGTCGCCTGAGCCTCC
Organism: Nomophila noctuella; assembly: GCA_958496325.1. Taxonomy (NCBI): domain Eukaryota; kingdom Metazoa; phylum Arthropoda; class Insecta; order Lepidoptera; family Crambidae; genus Nomophila; species Nomophila noctuella. The sequence continues at coordinate 2,491,738 of OY292504.1, forward strand.
ACAGTTGTCCGGGAGACCTGTCCTCATAGTACGGACATTCCACGTCGCTATACGCATGGATGATGTAACATTAGATGTTCCAATATTATGTTGCTGATTTTTGGCAGGTGTGGCAAGTTACAGCGTCAACCATCTAAGTTCATTAGTGCCCCCTACACCCTAAAGGGACAGGCCAACGCTGAGGCGGATCAGCACCTTATTGGCTGGGGGCTGCCCAGCTAAAGCGGGCGGTAGCTGATCAGTGGGCCTACAATGGACCCTCCCACTGACGAGAGCGACCCCTGGCGTCCGCGCTTACGCCCATGCGCGCGGGCTTATTACCGGTAACTGCCGCTCCCCGTGTTGGTATCCACGCAGATAGACTGATGTGGGTGAAGTTTCCTCTCCACAGACAATGAGTCGCCTAGGACGCACTTAAGGAAGCGCAGGGTTGCCTAAGACCTACGCCACCCTCTCGACCTCGTTGGCTGGACCCACAGGAAAGGCAAGCCAATACGTGTGGAACCAAGTTGGTTGCAGGAATCCGCCGCATATTTCGGGTTGGACCTTACTCGCGCCTAACGGAGACACCAATTCCGGGTTTGATTTCGGAGTTTTCCTTCTCTTAGACGGTTGCACGCCAATGCCAGGAGGCCGTCCCCCCCGCTGAATGGTTGGGGACTGCTTATTTAATTTGCAGCTAACCACTATATCTAATGGCCATTTCACTATCCACCACCTGTGACCCCATTGGTAGCTTACAGCGCAGCCCCAACAAGCTGCTCGCCCTTAGTAGAATAGCTGAAAAAATAACAGCATACTGTATTTAGTATCTGTATGTTTCTGAATTTTGCAAAGACGACTAAGAAACATCATTAGCCTCTACCAAATTACAAAAATCCAGTAGATCTGTTGACTTGTTGTCTACTAAAAGCAATATACTTAGGCTAATACCATTTAATTTTAAAATTAAAGTGCCTTCTATTTAAAACGAACTGTTAGTAAAAATATAATTTTATCGATTCAACCCCATCCCTAGCCCCGCTTCGGCGTAAGAGCTAAGCCCTGTTCGCGCTCCCCGGAGAACTAATATATTGTTATTTGTAACTGAAATACCTACTGTGAAATACGCGGCACATCCCTACTGCAGGCTTATATTAAACCGGCGATGATATCGTAGTAACGTTTTCACCGTGATTTTTACTAGCTTTTTTAAGGAATTCGGTAATGTACTTTTTTTGCAGGAAAGTAAAATGTAATGGCGGGATCTACTTGTGAAATTTTTAATAATAAGGTTAAGATTGAAAATATTTTGGTGCGTCGGAAAAATCCAGAAGTCGGTAGCGAAATATATAAAGTAGGCTACTTAATGAAAAGTGATATAATTAAAATGCAGTTTAAAGATTAAATGTGGAGCCTCAATGTTATCAGTATTTGCGAAGATATATTTTTTTTATTACTGCTGTGGCCTTGAAGTGACTTTGACTTTATTATTTCTGTGTTAAAATTTGTTGTTTTTGAAATGGGCCGGCTTTGCCTAGGAGATAAAATTACTCGTACTTAAAAAACACTAGGTATCATGTTTTAGTAATAATAATCATCGTTAGTACAAATGTTACTCTCCAAAAATCCGCCATTTTCAAACTCATCCAACCAACCTCCAAATCTGTGAACAAATAAAAAATAAAACAAAACGCACAAGCATGTTCTTTGTTGGAATAAAACTTTGTATCGAATCGTTTATCTATAATTCTGACCTTATGCAAAGGGTCGGGAGAGTGCGAAGTTAAAAACCGTGTAAGTTTATTACAAGCGGGCTAACTGGGGCGTTGTGTACTTGTGGCCGAGGTTAGGGGCACCATAGGATGTGTATCTAACTAAATTATACATAGGTACTTCAAAATTGGCACTAACTATGAGCGAGACGTTGACCATTGATTTAAACGGGCTCTCGCTCTAAGACCCGTTTGTCGCTCGTTGTTGTTAGCCCTTGCTTTGCTTATTTTGGATGACTTGGGGGTAGGGAAATCAGATGATGATTAATCAATCATCATCTGATTTCCCTACCCCCAAACGTCATTGACATTTTAATTTTTTTTAACACGAATGGCAGCCCTCGGATAATCTTTGCTTGGAAACGAAACGTATTTTTGGATAGCAGGGATTTGGAAAAGTTGGTTATGTTCGTAAGATTATTATTATATTTATGTCCCTTAATCTAGGTTGAATACCGTATCAGTAAAATCTTATACCTATCATTAATTTATTTTCTAATTTTAAAATAAATAGGAAAATGTTAATGTAAGCATGGGGGTAAGTGGGTGTAAGAGCTTTGCTTACTTTTTCTGACAAGGGGGATGGGCTGTAAATAACTGAAATAAATGTGCTTACGTAATAATTGAACGGTGCCTTCTTAAACTACGTTTTTTAATCAGATGTAGTTAATCCATATTTTTTTGGACTGGGGTTTATTTTATTAAAACTTTTGTTTATTTTTCCTATTTTTTTGGCCGCAAGTGCACCCGCTAACCCCGGTAAGGCGGGTGCGTATTAACTTATAATAAACTGCGCGTGGTTTTACTGTTACCGTGCGTTACCCCCAGTTGCTGTCTTCGCCTTAATAGACGACTCTTGCCACAATATTATCAACCTTATTTTAATTGTTATATGGTCCATTCTTGTATGGACTTGACAAGCTTTAGGCATGAAGGGATGAATGTAGATAGTGGAAAGAAAAGTGAATTTTTTGCTAACGGAATTAAATTTAAATTTCTGTGTATTTTGTTAGGCGATTAATACTTTTTGGTTTTAAGAAGCGAATTCCAGGCAAACCCTTAGCATAACCGATATTAAAGCTCGGGGTATTTTTTTATTAAAAATCATCGCTTAGCCCCTGGTCGTATTAATGGGATTTTTGTTGTTTATTTTTTATTGTTTATTTGGTTAGGCTATGAATATTTAGTTTTATAGCCGCATAGGTGGCCGACTATTTGTTAATCGTTGACTTAGGTGCACAATAAGGACGAGATGTTTTATCGGATAAAATTTTTCCATCAGAAAAAGTTACTTTTAAAGCTTTTTTAAATTAAGAATATTCATTAATGAAAGAGAGAAAGCATTGAAGAAGTTTGGTATTGTGCTTTACCATTTACTTATTCCCATAGGATCCTATTCCCGAATTATTCTAAATCCGAACATTATAAGTTTTTTCGGAAAAATCCATAGGTATACCAGTCTTCTCACGAAATCATACCACCGCTGAAAGTACGTACATATAACTTAATCCCTTGTTAAGTAAACACTTAACCGAGCATTCACTTAGCCCGACTCCGTGTTGCGTCAGATTAACTTGAATACGTCTTTACTTAAAACTAATGCAATTAAGACAGAGAGGGACAGAGCTATGGGATGAAAAGAGAGGGATTCAGCTGTTCCGTTTGTGGTGGAGTGGCTAATACCTTTTTTGTTGATTGATATCATCATCATCTTAACATCTCTATGGGGAAGGGAAATCATCATCATCCTAGCGTTTCTCCCGGTTGCATTAGGCCTTTGCCTTGGAGCCCAGGGTACGCTGCGACTATGATCCTGAATTGACTTGCCTTGTTATTACAATGGAGCGAATGTCGTCTGACCTCCGTAACCACAAGGGAAACCAGACCAGTTGGATCATAGTCGGGACCAACGGCCTAATGTGCTTTCCGAAGCACGGAATCATCATTCTTATCGGACAATCAGGTGATTCAAGCCTGCAATGTCCTAACCAAACTGGGAAAACCAACAAAAAGTTCCCCGCGGGATTCGAACCCACGACCTCCGAGAACGTAGTTTTTGAGCACCACTACACCACGGAGGCTGTAATCTATGGTGAAGAGAAATATCGAGAGGAATCGTGCACACTACGAGTAAATGTGATAAATACTCGTTGAGAAGCAAATGACAACATGTTAATCTATACTAATATACGTGGGTGAATCCAAAAGTTCGTGGCCTGACCATGAATGTCAAAGAAATGAGGGTGTAAATTATTTTTTATTGTTTAACGTAGTCCCTGTCTAGTTCAACGCACGTATTGTATCTGAACTACAATTTATTTATCTTTCGAAAAAAAATCGATTCCGAAAGGTCCTTAAAAATGACAATTTTCAGCGTCTATCACGACTTCTTTGGTCAAAAATTACGAACTTTCCGTATTTTTTTTTCAAATTTGTGGTGAATATTTATCCGAGAAAGCTTAATCAGCCAAATGATGTAGCTGGTGCTATAATTCGTAGCCACACATTGTGTATCACAGCCATTGTTTCGGCACACGTGTGAACCCGTGCATTAACTTCATTGAATAAAACTTTCTTGCGCAGCATACCCAGCCGTTTCTAATAGATATCCTCTCGAATCTGCCTTAAAATGAGAGATTAATTGATAAATTTTATCTAATCACGTTTTGATAAATGATCTACAAAATAATTTCCTTCTTATCCCAAAATATCGAAGTCATGACTTTGTAAGCTAAAAAAAGACCTTATTTTTCTTCAGAGTAGGTAAACCAGATTTTTTCCATTTCTTCGATCGTTGCTTGGATTCTGGAGTATGCTGGTGAACTCAGCTTTCATTCATGGTAACAAACCGGGATAAGAATAATCGAGATCTAGCTCAAAAAGCGCCAACAGTCACGCGAAATTTTGAATCGATCGCGCTTTTGTTTGACTGAAATCAACCTGGGCACCCAGCTAGCAGAAACCCGATGGAATCCCAGTTTTTGAGTAACAATGATTTAAATCCGACTATAATTGATGCTTGTGATCTCAGCTATCTATACATGGTCAATATTTGGTGATTAAGAATAAGATCACATATTTTGTCGATGTTGTCCTTGTTAGTAGACGTTGAAGGCCTTCCACATCTAGGATCGTCTTCACCGCTCTCCCGACCCCGCTAAAACTTAGCTATCCACATTTTTACACCAGAATAAGGTAGAGCATATTCACCCGATGTGTTAACCATATTTTAATGTATATATATTCGTTTTAGACCTTTTTAATGCAGGTACTTGATCACTGCGCGGTGTTCGATTTTGTCCATTCTTGAGAATCCGTTCAGACACTCTCAAACAAATAACCACAAAAAAATTGTTGCTTGTGCTACCTAAACCAAACTTTGCCCATTTGCTACTAAATAACCATAGTAAAGACAGAGAAAAGATTTAAAATGATAGCATTGCTCTGTCTATGTTAGGCCACGAACTTTTGGATCCCCCCTAGTATAAAGCTGAAGAGTTTGTTTGTTTGTTTGTTTGTTTGTTTGTTTGTTTGTTTGTTTGTTTGTTTGTTTGTTTGTTTGTTTGTTTGAACGCGCTAATCTCAGGAACTACTGGTCCGATTTGAAAAATTCTTTTTGTGTTGGATAGTGTATTTGGCGAGGAAGGTTATAGGCTATAGTATATATCTATTATTTTATCCCAAGGGGATGAAAAAGGGGATTAATGTTTGTATGAAACTTTGTCAATTTTAAACCGATCGGGCTGGGACTTGGCATGCATAAAGCTACTATGACATAAAGATCCCCTTAGAAAGGATTATTATGTGTTCCACCCCAAGGGGATGAAAAAGGGGATTAATGTTTGTATGAAACTTTGTCAATTTTAAACCGATCGGGCTGGGACTTGGCATGTATGAAGCTACTAACATAAAGATACCCTTAGAAAGGATTTTTATGTGTTCCACCCCAAGGGGATGAAAAAGGGGATTAATGTTTGTATGAAACTTTGTCAATTTTAAACCGATAGGGCTGGGACTTGGCATGCATGAAGCTACTTTGACATAAATATCCCCTTAGAAAGGATTTTTATATGTTCCACCCCAAGGGGATGAAAGAGGGGATTAATGTTTGTATGAAACTTTGTCAATTTTAAACCGATTGGGCTGGGACTTGGCATGCATAAAGCTACTATGACATAAAGATCCCCTTAGAAAGGATTTTTATATGTTCCACCCCAAGGGGATGAAAAAGGGGATTAATGTTTGTATGGAACTTTATAGGTATAGTATATACCTACGTTTGCGGAAACCGGAAACCACGCGGACGGAGTCGCGGGCGGCCGCTAGTGTGACATAAAATCTGCAAAAGGTTTAAGGTCTAGTAGGCCAATCTACATATCGACGGTGGAAAGCGGAAGTGGCGTATCTCAAAAATTGGCAAAATTTTTTTTTGATGCCATTATGTTAAGAAAAAAATCCCGCGTCGATTGGTGTATGAATCGTCTTTCTACGATGAAAAAAAATTAAGATACGTCAACGATTTTTTTCTAGTTTTTTTACAATTTACTTGACCAATTGCTGTAAATAGTCAAAAAAACGCAACTTTTGGAAATAAAACATATACGACAATACTTGATACGGTACGGTAGTGCGGTAAACTATTACAGCACTCTTTTCCTGAGTTCAACATTGATATTGATTGAGATACATCATTTCTGCCGCCGCAAAATCTTACGTTGTCGAACATACAGCAAATAGACCGAACTGACGTGAATACTAATCAAATAGTTACTGCATTTTAAACGTCATAAGAGTAGAGTCTTGTTTCTCACCCGCTGCGTCGAGTGTCCTGCTTACGCCAATTTGATCGCTCGGCATTTGTGCGTTATAGCCGATAGTGAGAAAGCGGAATTGTTAATTCATTGTATGAACTAACCAAAGTAACAAAGAAGAAAAAGTTACATGATAATTTTTTATTACTTTGAAAAAAATACTGATTTGAACATATTTAATGTAGAAACTAATGAAGCAAAAAAACGATGACAGACTGATTGTTATTAATAGAAGAGAAAATGTCATCATCATCACCCTAGGGTATGCCTCGGTCACTTTTTCCACGAGCTTCCATAGCCTTGGAGTCCAGGGTCCGCTTTCCTTTACTTCCTCCTCCACTTCGCAAGATCTTCAGCACGACGTCAAGCCAGCATTTCTTGGTCTTCCGGGACCTGGCGGGAGTTGCATGGCGATGCATTTTTTCACACGTAGTTTGCCGGTTTCCGTAAAACATGGCTGTAACAACTTAGGCGACACTCCTGCAGTTTATCTGCGGCTAAGAAGAAGAAGAAGAAGAAGAAGACTACTCGCATCCAGTGCAAAATTTTCATCTCCGTGAATCTCAGCCTTCTTTGACCTCAGTGCCCACCAGATGGTCACAGTCGAAGGCGTTCTGCATGTCCAGGAACAGGAAATGTAGAGGTACGCCTCTGAACGAAGAATACGTTCTTCATTCTGTACTTCTCCATGTCATCATCATCATTATCCTTAGGGCAAAAACAGGGTTTATGGTACAGGTCGATTAAAATGCCCACACCACGAGGACCCATTGCTTTCCAGGCTTCGATGTGGACGGCATCGGTGGAACCAACTGCTTACCGATTCTTCATGTGGCGAAGAGCTCTCAGAACTTCATCAGGCGTTATGGGTGGTATATACTAGTCCTTGATTTGGATGAAGATCCGGTGGCTGCACCTCCTTATGCTGCCTCACAGTCTCATAAGGCAGCTCGTGGAAATACAAGCGCCATATCTCCTTTACCACGAGGTCCTCGCATAACAGATTGCCACTTGGGTCTTTTACACAGCGGCACTTGGAAATATTATCGCCCGCTATCCGAAACCACCGTGAGTACGTCCAAACTCCTCACACCTGTCACACATATGGCCGTTCAGATCGCCTCCCAAAACGATTCCCTGTGAAATCGGGAAGCCACTCAGCACATCTCCAAGTTGGTTCCAGCACCTCACCCTGTCAACATCGCTACAGCCGGCCTGCGGCGCATAAGTTCTCATCGATTGGGGCGTGACTTCATCAATTAGCAACTTAATCACCATCAGCCGATCGCTGCAACGATTAACTTCCAGAATGCTGTCCCGAAACCGCTCAGAGAGCACTACAGCAACCGTGAGTACGTCCGTCGGCTAGCTCCCTTACTCGTCCAGTTATTGTGCCAATGTTCCAGGTTGCATAACTGAGCTATTTTCTACGGTTTGGGGCTCGATAGTTCAGCTGTGCACGCCCAGTGCATGGTAGCCCTCGCCCAATTGTCGTAGAAGTTGGGCGAGGCTCCTGCGCGCCGTTTTCCGTCGGCGCCCTAAGCACAACCGTATTTCTTGAAATTCCTACTATATGATTTGGCAAGTGTTGGCTTTTATGGGGGGCGACTGCCGTTTGACCACTCCCCCGTCCCCGGGAGGAAAGCCATTCCCGAGCCTCGTCCATCTTTCAGCAGGGTGCACTACGGGCAGGTGTGGTTGACTTGGTCTTACAAGATGTAAGCGGAGCCCCAAAGCCCAAAAAAGTAATAGAAATTGTAAACGTATTGATGCTCTCTTTTGTATTAGCAGAAGAGAAATAAGAACAACATTCAATATTTACGCTAGTAGCATAAAGAAGAAAAATTTTGTCGGACTGATTAAAATAAAAATGTTACAGATTGATCTTTGGGTGTCCTCACATTCTTTAAATTTGAACAAAACATTTCAGAGAAAGATACAGTATTTTATTATTAGTACATCTCCGACTCTTATTGTACTTGAAACATTTCAAATGTAAAAAGTTTTTTATTAAAAGTTCATACAGCTAAAAAGCCCTATAGAGTTTATCTTTTCTTTGAGATACAGCAGATCCGCTGCATGGAAACTGAAGTCTACTTAAACAAGCCATATATTTTACCTAACAGATACTACATTTCTGCTGCTCGATATTTAAACATCAATTGCTGTAACTAGGCGAAAATCAATGAAGCAGTAACTCTAGAATATTCTAATCAACTTCATGTAATAAACTTTTATCAGTAGAAAAAACATGTAAAATTGCAGCTTTGTAACTTTCTTAATTTAAGAGATATGAATTTTTGAAATAGTTTTTTGGCTCTGGTGTAAAGTTGGACTTTTTGAGATACGCTACTTCCGCTTTCCACCGTCGATATCTTACTACTATTATAAAGGCGAAAGTTTGTATGTGTGGTTGTGTGGATGTATGGATGTATGGATGTATGGATATTTGTTACTCTTTCATGAAAAAACTACTGAATGGATTTGAATGAAACTTTACCACAATATAGCTTATACATCAGAATAACACATAGGATATTGGAAATCGAAATCCACGCGGACAGAGTCGCGGGCGGCCGCTAGTATACTAATATAATAAAGCTGAAGGGTTTGTTTGTTTGTTTATTTCTTACAACGCGCTTATCTCAGGAACTACTGGTTTAAATTGTTTTTTCGTTGAATAGTCCATTAGCTGAGGAAGTCTTTAATCTATAGTAAGCTATAGTAGTATGACACTATGTGTGTGAAAACCGACGCGGACGAAGTCAGTCGCGGGCGTCTCCTAGTTATTATTTATTATTGGACTTATTCACCAATTGTCACAAACAAAGCTTGTGCTATAGAAGCTAGGGAACGGATAGAAATAAATAAGTACTTTTATGAACATCCATGACTCGAGTACAAATGCCGAAATTTATCACACAGCCTCTAGCGTTTTGTAGCTAGGGTCTCTGACCACGGGATCAACGAGCCTGCCTAAGTCTAGATTATAAGAATGAGAGTTCTAAGACCGGGTTTCTACGAGAGGTAGAGCTTATTGGAACTTCCACTGGAATGACCCGCGCGACTGTGAAAGTAAGTAGGTACCTCAGTAGTAACCTTACAGAAGACCACAGTGATGTAGCACTCTGTAACGGTTGTGCTATGTTTTTGCTGGTGAGTAAGGTCGCCAGATCTCAGTTGCGGAGGGAATGGGGTCTTAAAGGCAGGCAACAGATTGGGCAGGAGTGATGATTTTCCATCAGATGACATTTTTGTTCGTTGGCTTATCTATACTTCTATAAATCAGTATAGAAGTATATAATAAAGCTGAAGAGTTTGTTAAGTGTTTGAACTACAGAAAACCTAAAATCCTGGTTCGAATTTGTTTTGGATAGTCCATTTTTCGAGGAGGGCTTTAAGCTATAGCCACACGGCCGAAGCCGCGGGCGGAAAGCTAGTAACATAAAAAAAGATATTATACCACCTGCAATACGTAGATATAAACATTTCCACGGGCCCCTATTTTCCTCTGCTCCACAGAGCTGTAATCAAAGTCTGCGGCGTTTCCAAGCAACAGCTCTCGACATTCCGCCCGGAACAAAGCAGGAATTTCATATTGGACTTCCCTGCTTCATCCGAATGTTCTTAAACTGTACCTACTTTGTTTGTAGAGAGAAAAAATATTTTTGTGTTAGATAGTCCATTTGTCTAGAAAGCATTTAAGCTATAATATATCATTATGAGTGCGGAATTGACGCGAAAGAGTCGCCACGGCCGCTAGTATAAGTATAAGAACAGCACATTTACCATTTCTGGCTTGCAAATGAACATAAGTTAAAAATTACAGCGATAACCTACGGCTCATTTGATCAAGGAAACAAATGTCTGGCCATGCTACCTCCTCCAGGTCCCGGAAGAAGGGGTAAACCAAAGCAAAGTAAAAATGTTCCCGCAGGTTTTGAACCCACGAACTCCGAGGTTCAAGAGGACAGCGTTCTTACCACTTCGCCATGGAGGTAGGTAAGCATTTATAGTATTCTTTGTAAAAAGGTATTTTGTAAAAACCAATGTTTTTTAGGGTTCCGAAGTCTACTAGGAACCCTTATAGTTTCGTCATGTCTGTCTGTCTGTCTGTCCTGGCTCGTTTTCTGCCGTTTCTGCACCGATTGCCACGAAAATTGGTGGAGAGATGTATACTGATAATTCAAGAATTGGTTTTTAAAGTAACCGAAAAATCCTTTAAAACCTTTGTTTTACCCCACGTCCCCCCTACGGCGAAAAGTAAATTCAAAATAAAACATTCAAATTACCCCATCGTGTTTTTTAATTACATCTTCGTTGCGTTCAAACTAACCAATTACAAAAAAAAACTAAACCTCTTTTTAAACAAAAGCCAAGTTTAAAACACAATGAACGTTCGTAGTTCAAACTTACCATCTCGTAAATTGCAACCAGACAAAGATTTCCAAGTACCTACCACGAAAGTATTTTGCAACTGAAATGGAAATTTCATAAGTTTTCTTGGAGTAGTTTAAATTAAATTCCTGAGCCCGCAATGTGGGGGTAAAGGGAGGGGGGAGGCAGGGCGCCTGCGTTATTGCTACATTGTTATGAGGAGGTCGTATACTTATCTATCTATCTATCTATTTTAACTGCCTCCGTGGCGCAGTGGCTTATAGTGTGTCGCACCTAAATGCGGCGGCCGCGCCGGAGGTCCTGGGTTCGAATCCCGGGTCGAACCGATGAAATTGTGTCTATGTTTCCATGTTGTGATAACACAGATACAGTCCGGAGTTTGGAAGTTGGCGGTGTAATTACACCCCCGTGCCTCGGAAAGCACGTTAAGCCGTTGGTCCTGCGCCTGACCTCTCTACGGTCATGTCAGACTGCTGTCCCACCGAATTATGAGAGTGAGGGAATAGGGAGTGCACCTGTGCTTGCGCATGCGCTTGTGCACTATAATATATCCCGCGTAAGTGTCTAATCGTAAGTGGCCGCCGTGGCCGAATTCGGCTAGGAGGGTATTAAGTATTATTATCTATCTTTGAAGTATATAGTTGAACTTTGAATACCTATTTAGAGCAGTGATTTCGATGTCGCCAGATAACTGTTGCTCTACTAGGTATATTGTGAAGGGCCTGTTGGTCTGGTCAGAGACCCCCGCTACAAAACCAAGGGTGGTGAAGCGGTGATAGAAAAATCTTAGTGTAAGAACACAGTAGGCTGAAATTTCCGAGGGTTTCTATTACTTAAAAGCTAAAAGAGGCAGATTGTTTTTGTTCGGAAAATTTTAAAAAACATTGACGGCCCGGTTATGGAGGGATTCGCCTTTTTGGGCAAATAGCCGTCATTGATAGGTAAGAAGGTATTTTATTTAAACAAAAAATAACGATAAAATACGAATACCAATTAAATGTTTTAGAGAAGACGAATCTATGCTAGCATAATAAAGCTGAAGAGGTTGAGGTTAAGAAGTTATCTCTTTGTGTGTTTGTAGCAAGTTCGAATTGAGGAATATTTTTGTGTTGGATAATTCATTTGTCCAGGAAGGCTTTAAGATATAATCAAACACTATGATGCGTGGAAAGGGAAATCTACAGGGAAGAAGTCGCCGGCGGCCGCTAGTGAGAGATGAGGCGTAGCAGTAGGTAACAGCTTTAGATACGTGATTTCATACATCCGAGGATCACTCAATTTAACCTACTGTAAAATTCAGATTTCATACTATAAAATAAAGTATTATTTTCCGATTGGAAAATCTTATAACATAATATTTCTTCAAAACAAGATTTAGTTGGTTGGGATTTACAACTCCTTGCACGACATTCATTTTAAGTCTGACCTACAATTAAATCAAAATAGGTTCCATTCATACCTCTTCCGAACGTCAAAATTGTTTAAATCACGATTCGAAAAAAAAGTCGAATTCGAACTAAAAAAAGAGCGGTCCCGTTCCGTCAACGGAGCATTCCTTATTCAACAACGTCCGAAATTAAGGCGCTTACAAGAAATCGCACTCAGCCACCGGCGAACGCACGCTGAAATATTTCCACCGGCTCAAGTACTCTTATTTATCCTACATCTATACTATACGCTATAGCGTCAGTCTGTATTTGTTTTTTCCATTACAAAGAACGGAACGCCTCGCCGAGGATATAGCAATAATATTTCAATATTGCGACGCGGGAGCCAGCCCTAGCGCGTTCCAAGTGATTTCCCCGCCATCCCATTGGCTCGCTGAACCGCGTTCGATATTCAAAACCCGCCGACGACAGAGACAACACTATCCACTACACGTCCGGAATACCTTGGTTAGAAGGAGACGGCTATACGGATGTCAGTCCATGAATATTGCATGAACGCGAAAGGTCCGTATCAATAATACGTGCACGAATGAAATAATAGATTATTCGTTTGTTCAAATCGAACGTAAACAAAATGTAAGCATCCATTACTGATGCACCGGTCGGAGGGAGGGAGACCTTTACGGGATTTCGCTTGTATTAGAAAGGGATAGATGTAGTTTTGCCAGTCTTCACTGGTCTTCCAGGGCCGGCAACAATGTGAACACTATCTGTTTTTGTACCAGTCGACGGTCGGTATCCACATTAAGCGATCATTTTAAGGGCGAACCAATCAAACTGCAAATTTATACAAATTGATACTAAACGGGTTATATTAATTTTATAACAAAAATTAAGTGTGTAAATAAGTTGAAACGGAGTAGTAATTAAACTAATTGGGTGTAATATGGCGTTAATTATTTTGTATTAAGGCGCGTTTTCGCTGGAATTTTGTCTTTTTAGACATTTGTGAGTGCGTTCGAGGACTTTTTTTTTGCGTTTCGTTTCTTTCGGAGTTGTGAATGGGACTTTATGGTATGCGTTTCGTAATTCGACAATAATTGGTGTAAGTTAGGTAGGCCCTGTGTGTTCATAGGATAACAGTGGTTAGTGGTGGTGTGGGGGAAGATGCCGGCATAGGGGGCGGCCAGGGTTGGCCTTTTGAGGCCATGCTCAACAACCTCACGGCGACAGCGTTAGGAGGTAAGTTTCATAAATAAAATATATTTTATATTTTTTTGACAACAACTGCGACTCAAATTGTGAACCTATTTCTGGAGGACCTAGGGCGCCTTATGTAACCCGGCCACTTACCTAAATACTTTTTATTTTACACATAATTTACCTACTTGAATAAATTCCTTGGTGGATTGACACATGAATAGCCTAGACTCAAACCTACATAGTAAGAACCATGGATGCTAGAGAACAGATAGACAGACATAAATACTTTCCTTAAATTAAAATATATGCTTTAATAGCGGCCGCCCGCGATCCCGCCCGTATGGATTTCGGTTTTCGCACACATAGTGGTATACCTACTATGGCTTAAAGCCTCCCTCTACAAAGGGACTATATAACACACAAATATATTTTTTAATTCGAACCAGTTTTCCCTGAGGTTATCGCGTTCGAACAACAACAACAAACAAACTCTCCAGCTTTACTCATATTAGTGTAGAAATTCAGATAGATAGATACACATATGTAGGTAATACCAAGACAAACAGACATAAAGATTAGACTATGAAAGGCAAGAATCAAACCCCAAAGCACCTTTTTATGTTTTTGGGTCTTAAATTAAAATTATCTACAAACAGGGATATTGTATAAATTCAAGGAAATTTAAATTATGGAGAAGATACCCTTTTTTAATAAACTGACTTTTAAAAAAAAATTAAACCGACTTCAAAAAAACCGTGAAGCACCGACTTCAGTTAGTATGTTTAAGATTACTTTAACATAGTTTAGGAAAATTACAGTATGAGGTAATAGATAGGAATTATTTTTTAATTTTTAGTTTATTTTTGTGTTCACGGTTTTTTTGAAGTCGGTTTAATTTTTTTTTAAAAAGTCAGTTTATTTCATGATTTTTCGTTGTGTAAAAGCGTTGTGAACTTAATTATTAATAGGAACTTAGTTGTTGTTAAGAGTGAATGAAAGTGAGGATAAATTTCTTGTTCTCGCGTGAAGGCCCAGCGAGACTTTTCGGCGAGATTTCTCGCCGTGAGTCTGGATGTAATATACACAAGTATCACGTTAGCCCTACATACATTCGATCGACCAATTGCAGTTCTGCCTTCCAACTCCTAACCGTTAAGGAGTACTGTAGCATCATCATCAGGACAGCAGCTCCAGATGTTGACACCCTGAAGCATATATCTAAGTAAGACATGATTACGTAACAAAAACACCATACGAGCATACAATTTTCGGTGGTTGCCCTCGATTTCTCCTGGATTCCATCATCAGATCCTGGACTGGTGAAAATGGGACCACCTCAGAACTGAACTCTATACAACAAAAAAAAATGAAATCCGTCTATAATTGACGAAAATATCGGTGAACATACATAAAAAAAAAAAAAATATACATACAGACGAATTTAAAACCTCCTCCTTTTTTGAAGTCGGTAAAAATAACCAAAAACAGTCATGTTTACAATGACCAATAGGTATTTTAAAATCTTGTCGAATAAAATTAATTTGTTGCCACTTCAAGATTTATTTTTTCAAAAGTCGGTGGTAAAATCAATTAGTAGGTAGTTTGATAATTATTGACAATTTATAAACGCGAATACAGATTTTTTTTTAAATACTGAAATAAATTTATAAAATTTTATAATAAAGACCATGTAATTTAACGATGGGATCGGTGAATATTACGATTGGAAGCTGTCGAGAGTGGTTTATTGATTGCTACTTCTATAGTCTCAATGAGTTTCTTACTGGAAAGACCTATAGAGAAATAAACGATTTGTGTTTGTATTTATAAATACCATCAAAAAATCATCATCTTCCTAGCGTTTTATCCCGTTTCAGTGCGGGGTCCGCTTTGACCATGATCCAGGTTCTGGCGAGTCTGGTTATTACAGTGAAGCGACTGCCATCAGTCCTTCGTTGTCCTTAGAGGGGAACCAGACAGATTGGATCATGGTTACACATTCAGATCTAACTGAACTAAAGTCAGAAACTATCTGAATGTGCGGGTTTCCTCACGGTGTTTTCCCTCACCGCCAAATATAACCTCAAAATATAAATAGTGCCGTTCAGCTAAAGTGCAATCATATAAAACCAACCCTCCACTAACCGTTGTTTATATCGCGCCAATTTCCCTTGGGCGAAGGTAAGCCCTTTTTATGAGGAGCGTAAAGCCTTGGGTTTATACATATTTTCGACAAAAAAAACAAATACCTATTAGTTTTTTTATCAATACTTTTGTTAAAATATTGGTTTTCGCTCGCGACTTTGCCCGCGTGAAATTATCAAGATTTCTGCTTTAATCCATAGGAGTATTAAATCGGGATAACAAGTATTATATCACCTAAGTAAGACCATAGTCCCATACCTTGCTAAGATACCAAATTTTATCAGAATCCGTTCATTAGTTACAGCTTGATTGAAGGAAAAACATCCAAACAGAGACAACTTTTACATTTATAATTTTAGAGTGATTCATCTTGGGACGAGTAAGGAATGCATTTAGAATTTTATTAAATATATAATATGCTTAAGTTATTTCATAGGTTGAAAAAGGAACACTAGATTGGGATCTCTCATCTAGAATCCCGAATTCGGATGAAACGTCATAGGATGAATATGGTTTGTCGTATATTCATTCGGCGTTGTAGCCGAATTAGATCGTCTAGGAAATGTTTCAATCTTCAGCTAATATTTCTTAAGTTAATGTAACCATTGAAAATAATTATACTTCTATCAAAAAGTTTACTTATTTTATGATGCAACAATTGAAACGAAATTGATTGAAATTTACACGAAGATAATAAATATTTAACCCTTATTATGGTCTGGCGACAAAATTATCAAAATGAAAAAATAAACAAGAACTCAAAATCTTGGAAAAAAGCTAGTAAAAAAGAGAGTTAGAGCTTTGTGGAAATTCCACTCGAATGAGCCGCTCGTCTGGGGAAGTACCACCACCTTACAGAAGACCGCAGTGAAGTAGCACTTCGTAACTGTTGTGCTATGTTTCTGCTGGTGAGTAAGGTTGCCAGAGCTCAGTTGGAGAGGGTATGGGGTTAAGGCCGGCAACACATCAACGATACCTCTGGTGTCGCGGATGTCTATGGGCGGCGGAGATTGCTTACCATCAGGCGACCCGCTAGCTCGTTTGCCGCCTATGACATAAAAAAAAATATATATATATATTTGTAAGACTCTAAGATTTCTGTGCTACAACAACTTCACAATGCAAGAAACTTTAAATTTTACTCTGTACAATTTTATTGTAATGAAACGATTACATAATATGTATAGGTATAATTTATGGTAAATTAATTAAAATATCAGCATTAGGAGTTAGACACAATAACTAAGTGTGTTGAAAACACCAGTTCTCCTATTAGAAAAAAATATTTGAAATTATTAGGGATGTGCCAATATCCCCATTAAACCATAGTGAGACGAACTTCTTAGCTATCCATGGATTCTCCGTGCGGGTGCCGGGTCCATCGCGTGGAGCAGAGAGGAATGTCAGTCGGCGCCTGGGACTTTCGACCCAGCGTGTAGGTTTAAGGGGCCCCTTTATATACTAGCGGCCCGCCCCGGCTTCGCCCGTGGTACTTGTCCACTATTTAATGGATGATATTATACATAAAAACCTTCCTCATGAGTTACTCTATCTATTAAAACCGCATCAAAATCCGTTGCGTAGTTTTAAAGATTTAAGCGTTCATAGGGACATACAACACACATAGGGACAGAAAAAGCGACTTTGTTTTATACTATGTAGTGACTAACGATCACCTTCACCGATGACATTCCTCTCCCTTCCCAACCATATTTGGTATGAGCCGAGTAAAGCGGCTTTAGTTGCTCTTTCCATAATTAAATAAAATAAATCCGTAGCAGTTCGTAGCACTTGCCGTAGCAGGCGCGGGAACAACAGAGAAAACACTAGGTCTTGCAAATTGCAATACAGTTTTAGTAAACATTTTTTGAAGATGTTTTTTGTATTTATTTTTAGCATTTTTGCCCGGATGCAAGAGGCGCTGGGTTCGATTTTAGTCATACATTTTTTTTATATTAATTTTAGCACTTTTGCCCGCCTGAGATCGGACGAATTTTACTTTGTTTATAATTTTAATATTATTTTGAGCTCGAAACATTTTCTAGTCTAACAAATTTTTATTATCTTCGGCCTCCATTTGAAACCATGAGCTCTCTTTCGTCTTTCTTTAGTCTTTGTTTAAAATAATATTTTGAGTAACTTCTTGTTATTTATATTTTTTTCGTCAATAAATTTTTATCATAATAATGACAAGAATGTTTTGTGTTGTGAATGATGTGGATAGATTAATCAGTACATTAAATTAACTAGTAGGTAAGCGCCATAGATTCCGTTATTTGTGCACTATGCTTCCCGAGCAAGCACAGGTTAAATCCGTTTTACTACAACGCATAAACCCAAAGAAAAGCTCAAGTTTTATTTGATTACCTCACATGTATAGCTTTACGTGAGTTTTATTTTTTATTGAAATTCACTTTACCTTCTTTTTGCATGGCGTGAAATATTTTGTGTATAGATTGGAATGCCAGATTCAGGTTAATACAACTTTTGATTTTAAAATATTGCGTAAAGAGTCTTCTATATTATGTAACAATAAACAAAATCAGTCAAAAACTTCATACTGACGATGCCTTTCATTCGAGAACTTTAGAAAAAAAAACATATTTTTGAGTTTTGATGCCTTAGTGGAATCTAAAAAAAGTCTCAAAAAATCCCGGTTCCGGTCTTACACTAAAATTAATTTTAAAATAACGCGGATATAAGTACCTTTTTCACGTGTATATACACTTTATTATAAACTATTTATTTACATATTATTTAGGACAACAATTTCTCAAAAAAAAGTCTAACCAGTTTAACTAGCATAAAAGAAGCTACGGAAAAGTCACAAAAATCATTAAAGCAAGTGCAAGTGAATTCAAGAGATGACACCATGACAAAAGGTGTGCAAAGTTTTTATTTTTGTGAGATAATCTGGAAAAAACAATGTAAAAAATTGGCCAAGTGCGAGTCGGACTCCCGCACTGAGGGTTCCGTACAAAATTCAATTTTTGACGTATTAAAAAAACTACTGAATAGATTTCGTTCGAATCAATTTTCGTTTATAGTTTTTATGGTAATGTACATTATATATTTATTTCAGATTTATCATCCCCTTACTTTAGAAGTTAGAGGGGGGGGGGACACACTTTTTTCCACTTTGGAAGAGTCTGTCACGCAAAGTAGTCACTTAAGAATAAAATGAGCTTAGAAACCTCAATATAATTTTAAAGACCTATCCATAGATACCCCACACGTATATGTTCAATGAAAAAATTTTTTTCAGTTTCAGTTCTAACTATGGGGACCCCCCATATTTTTATTTTTTTTCTATTTCCGTGTGAAAACCTTGTTGCGGTTCTTAGAATACATCTACTCACCAAGTTTCAATAGTAAAGTACTTATAGTTTTGGAAAAAAGTGGCTGTGACAGACTGGCGGACAGACAGACAGACAGACAGACAGACATGACGAATCTATAAGGGTTCCGTTTTTTTTGCCATTTTGGCTACGGAACCCTAAAAAGGCAATGCCAAGTTTCCATATTAACTTCGACTCTTTTTCGTCCGTTTTATAGTAGTTTCAGTTTTAAAATTTTTCCAGAAAATGATATTTTTTTTGAGCTGCTGCCATAAAGAGAGTTTTGTATTTTCATATAGGCAGAAACTATAAAGCGCTAAAATCCCGATTTTTTTTTCTGTTGTTGGACAGTAAAATTTGACATTTAGCGTGAAAGTTTCGAATATGAGTCACAAGATGGCAGAATAAGACATCGTGTTTTTCCGTGGTTTGACAGTAGAATTACCGACATTGAGAATAAAAGTTTTGAATACGAATCACGAGATGGCAGAGTCATCGCTACGCACGGTGCCTATTGTCGCCATCTCTTGCTTCCACTCCACAAAATCCCCAACAAATACAACTTGGAGCCTGTCATATCCAAGTCACACCATAAGCAGTAATTTCTGACCGTAGTTTTCTAACCCGAAAACTTAATTCCGGAAAAATGAACTAACCGCTGGTCAGTTGTAATGAAAGTTGTACGAGCCATCGTCATTGTGCTTCGTCACAGACAAACACCAATAATTCGTAATCAATAAATTAAATAAATCAGTGTTTTATTGTTTAAGAATAACTAGTTTTTATTGGAGCTCTAGAATGAAATGAAATGAAAATAAGTTTGTAGTCTTAAATTAATTGTTGTTTAAAAGGCTTGTGACTGCGATATTTTAAAACTAAAGTAAGTTAAATCTGGCATTTCCATTTAAAATATTAAACTACCTACGCACAATAAAACGGTTTCCATTGCTGGACGTGAACATATTCTATTAAAAGCCAATGTTGTCATGGAAACTTGGTAGTATCTTTTATAAGCCAATGTTGTTATGGTAGGAACCTTTATAAAAGACCGGCTAAATTCATAAGTGCAATGACATAAAGTTACCAACAATTTATTTGGAAAAATGTTTACAATGCAAGCTTAAAATTAATTATTAAAATTATCAAAATTAGATACTATAACTCTATTAGCCTTCCGCCTGGCTGACGTGGCAACTCACCCGCTTAAACCTCAGCCAATGGCTGAGTTTCCACCTTTTAAAAATGTTAGTGGTAATTTCACCCAAAACTTTAGCCGATGTAGGTGTGACGACTAGTTCGAAATTTCGGCATCGTCTGCTCACCCAGACTGAAAATTTGTTATTAAAACTAATGCCAACTTCCATACAAAAATGTTCGAAGCTCTTTATTTTTACCAAGATCATAAATAAAATTGCGGAAAATAGCATTCAAAAATCTGTTTCTTGAATGAGTTTAACGTTCCTTAGGTCGGGGCTCTGGTATGTTCACAGTGGTTGTTTTAATGTGGTAATATGAAAATCAATGCGTTTATAATTTTATTGTGTTCGAAAGTACGATACTAGTATCAGTCATAAATTAAATTACCTTAGTCTCTATTTTATAAGTCTTTGCATAGTTGAAGCATAAAACTTAAGTCATTCCGTGGACCTGAAATGCAGTTAGTATTAATTCAATATTTATTTTTATACTAACCCACAAACTGATATTTTGATTACAAATTACAAATTAATTGTTTATGAATTCGTTTAGTTTTTTTTACAATTAGTTGCTTTTTTTTGACATTCAGGTGTTTGTTTCGTTCAAAACCAATTTTATACCTAAAATAATCTAAAAATCCGTATTTTCATGCTACGTTAAAATTGACAAAACACAAAGTTTCTCTAATGAGTGTGTAAAAAGCCAACGCACTTCAAGTCATTTCAAGTTTGTATATTATACTTACCGTGTCGATATCACCTTTGGAACTCTAACTGCAAAAGTTTTGGTCAAATGTAGGAGAAAATGGGTATGAAACGGGCGAAATCATACTACAAAGACTTTGTTGACGATTGAATTGAACGGAACTTTGGTCTTTTGGTTCTCTGACAATCGATTTGGTGTAGTAGTTTTAGAAAGTTGACTATTAGAAAGGTCGAGAATTTTGAATCAGCAATTTGCATTGAAAAGTTCAAAGTATGAACATGTACATATGTATGTCTGTTTGTAGCATATTTTTCTTACCACTGTTGATTCTGATATCTAAACTACGAGTGCTTTAGGTACTTGTCAATGTATTGAACAATTGAAAGATTGTGGCATAAATTTTATTTAATACCGTTACGTCAAGCAAACGACAACAACGCTAATGATGACTGTAGAATCCTCGTTATTTGGATATTTTACGGCTCACCAACACTACAACACGCGTACGAATTACAGTCCCGCCCGCTCCGTTCTCCCGCCGGACGGAATGTCATTCTGACACGTGACGTAAGCGCCTGAGACAACCAACACTATACAGCCAATACACTACATCCCTTTCTTGATTTAATTTAGTTTTATTAAAACGAATGTACTTACTTCATATAATCATGAGACAGTTTTATCCATGTGGAAAGTTTACTACTAGTTACATTATTTTAATTGCTTATTAATCAAATCAAATCTTAATTTACGCATTAAGAGGTCAACCAAAATTTTACACCATTGTGGTGCCTGAAGGGGGATTAAGTTGCAAGATTCCTTTCTTCGTCGTCGATTTAATTTCAATCTTACCACACGCTCCATTCGCCCTGAATGAGTGCCCTATATTCCTTCTACGGACTTGACCAGTTTCATCGTTTCGGACTTGATTAACTCCACTTCATTATTTCCACTGTATGCGTTTCAGGATTGTAGTCCTAGCATAATTTATTCTGTCTATGCATTTTACTTTTTCTGTTCTTAATATAAACTTTATCACCTAGTACCTACTAGATCACTTTCTTCTGCCTTTCTTTTCCTATCTCCATAATCCTTTCCTCTTTCTTTCCTTTCTTGATCCCTGTCCTTGACCGCAGAGTCTTTTGATATCCTTTCCATTGTATCACTCACTACAGGAATTTTATCTCTAAATCTTAAATTATTCTTCCGGTGACAGAATGTGGTGTGCTATTGTACATAGTTAGATAGTCTAGTCTAGTAAACTCTCCTTCCAATCTTTATTTTCAGCTATGCTTATTTTTTTAACCGCTTTAATATCGCGATTTTGTCTTTCGACCTCTCCCTTTTGTTGTGGCCAGTATGGGATTGTATTGAAAAAAAGGTGATGTTTCTTTCTGTTAAAAATGTTGAATTCTTCGCTGATCATATCCGCCATATGTCTTCCATTATCCGCTGTTATTAAAGTTGAATTTCCTAAACGACTAAATATTTCTTTGAGTTTTGCCACAATTTCGGTAGGGGTGATTTTCCTACAAATCTTAACTTCTTTATATCTGCTGTAAGTCTACTACAGCAACCAGATGGTCACCGCTAGGGAGGGGCCCATCAAATCAATCGCAATGTCAATCCAAGAACCGTCAGGCATTTCTCGTCGTTTCATAGGATTTGAGGCATGTAGTGCAGATTAGAGAGACAGAGAAGAGTGCATCCTTTACACGCTTTTACAATGTTTTCGGCATCCTTGTTACATTTAAGCCACCAAACTTTTGTTCGAAGTTTTGCCTTCATCGATACAATGCGGAGATTTATAATGAGTCTGCGATATTGGTCTTACCCGATTGTTAAACTACTTTGTAGCTATACGACTGTACTATAACCCATATCTCTATCCTAGCACATGTTTTGAACTTGATTCAAATATAACCTCCGACGGTTTGTGGTCTGTTATAAGTTCGAATCTTCTGCCATAGAGGAAAATGTGAAAATGTTCTACTGTCCATACACGGGCTAATGCCTCTATCTCAGTCTGGCAGTAGCGGCGTTTATTACCATCAGTCCGAGTCTTGTGACCATATTCAATAATCCTGGGGTTGTCTTCAGAATCAGTTTGGACTAGCACTCCACCCAGGCCCACCGGGCTAGCGTCTGCTATGACCATCGTACGATCGTTTACATCGTAGTAACCTAAGGTAGGTATATTTGTCATGATATCCTTCATTCAATGAATTGAAACATCGCTGATTTTCTGGTCGCCAATGATCTGTAATATTTTTTCGATCTCCATTTTTATTTCGAAGAAGTGCTTTCAGAGTTTCGTTATTGTCGCATAATTGGAGATCCATTTGCCTGACGAAATTAATCAGGCCTAAGAAGCTTCGTAAATATCCGGCAGTTTTTGGCCCTCTAAATTCTTTTATCGTAGAAACGTACTTTTCCAACGGTCTCACGCCTTCTGCTGACAACTCATGTCCCAAAAACCTCACTTTACTCATCCCGACAGAACATTTGTCTTCTCTTACTAATACATTATTCTCTTTCAGAACTGACATCACTTTCTTTACTCGAGCATCATGCTCCTGCCTGTGTTTCCCGTAAATCAAGATGTCATAATTTACCACTCCTTCACAACCTACAAGCATGTGCTCTAATGTTTTATGAAAGATTTCCTACCTAAATAGGCCTTTATTATTGGTTATGAGGGTGGTTATATGTTTTGAAGCCATTTTATGAAATGCGTCTTTTATATCCAATTTTGTGAAAACTTGCATTTTTCATCTTTCGGTATTAATTTGTCCATTGTCGGCAATGGGTGGTTTTCTCGTACAGCTTCATAAGATCGACGCATGTCTTCACAAAGACGTATTTCTATTTATCCCCTCAAACTTTGAGACATGGTAATCAATTGAATGGTTCAGATAAATAGGTGTTATCTACTTTGCACATCAATTTAATGATTGGATTATTTATCCCCACAAACTTTGAGACATGGTAATCAATTGAAGGGTTCAGATTGAGCTTAACAATCTGCTTATCACTTTAATAAGCCTTCAACACCGGCACCACAGGGTATACCCATTTGGAAGAGCTTACGGCTGGTTCTATAATATCCCTTTGTTTAAGATATTCAATTTTCCCCTCGATTTTAGCTTCTAAAGGTAGCGGGGTCCTTCTAAAAATGTACAAACAGGAGTAGGTAAAGATTAATAACACATAATAATCAAACAACATCTAAAGATGTTGCAATATTATGTTTAATAAATAATTTAAGGTATCAACAATATTTATTTGGACTTATACCTCACCATTATCATTTATAAATATATATTAGATACTTTATAACAATGAAATCAATACCTGTAAGGCTTTAGTGGTGTGGTATTGCCACAGGCCGTGAATGTTACAGTAGGATTTAGTTGTTGATTAAACATTAAACAAACTAACTTTGTTCTTCTTCATTGTTTACCAAGTTGATTCCTGTTTGAGCAACCTGCATGAATGTCGCTTGTAGATTTTGCTCTGTTTTGGAGCAGAGTATGAATCTAGTTTAGATATTGCAACTTCAAACACGTCGACGCCAATACTTGACTCAATATTAGCACCAGAAATGTTCTAAAACACTTCTTGCGAATCTAAACTAGCGAAATGTAGAAGAGAAGCCCTTTTCTTGATGTCTTTATCAATGTTAGACGCTTCCAAGAATATGAGCAATGCTCTTTTCCAGCGTTCCCATCGTATACCCACTGAAGTGGATTCCCCGTAACAATCAAACTTTTCCAATGACAGGAGTGACATCTTTGGGCAACCTGGAGTGATAAATTTAATGATTCAGATATGTTATCCGCTATTTACTCATCAACTTAATGGTCGGATTATCTGCTATTTAATTTAATGATTCAGATTGATGCCTCCAATCTGCTTATCAATTCAATGATTCAGATTGATACCTCCAATCTGCTTAACAATTCAATGATTCAGATTGATTCCTCTAATCTGCTTATCAATTTAATGATTCAGATTGATGCCTCCAATCTGCTTATCAATTCAATGATTCAGATTGATACCTCCAATCTGCTTAACAATTCAATGATTCAGATTGATTCCTCTAATCTGCTTATCAATTTAATGATTCAGATTGATGCCTCCAATCTGCTTATCAATTCAATGATTCAGATTGATCCCTCCAATCTGCTTAACAATTCAATGATTCAGATTGATTCCTCCAATCTGCTTGTCAATTTAATGATTCAGATTGATCCCTCCAATCTGCTTATCAATTCAATGATTCAGATTGATTCCTCCAATCTGCTTATCAATTTAATGATTCAGATTGATTCCTCCAATCTGCTTATCAATTTAATGATTCAGATTGATCCCTCCAATCTGCTTATCAATTTAATGATCAGATTTTCATCTGCTCTTATATTTATTTTCATTTAATCAACATGTATATAAGTGTGTACTTTTAAAATGGAGTATGTACACTGGGTCCTACAATGTAGTTGTACTTTAAATTTTGTTTTTCCAGTTTTTGGTTGGATGGCCTGGGTCTCAGTAGTCATGCTCACTATAATGTTCATATGTATTTAATATTTTAATTCTGTACCTGAAAGAGGTAACTTTATGGCCTAGTACTAGTAAAAGTACAAGTATGTAAACTTGACAAAATTAAATATTGTAACAAAACTTGGCGATTGAAAAGAGCAACTATCGAGTTTCTTGCCGCTTCTTCTCGGTAGATGACTGCATTCCGAAGTCGGTGGTAGATTCAATGTGTTGTTTTATAATATTGACGATTCATAAGTGCTTTTCTGAGGCCTATTTGAATTAAGTATATTTTGAGTTTGAGTTTGAGTGCGGTATGGGAATCGAACCTGCACCTTCATGCACAAGCGGCCGTTTCGTTTCCAGCGACGTCATTGGATTATAATTGTTAATAATGCAACAAAACTAAAATACAAATAAATATTTTTAATTTAAACGTAATCGTTTATTTTCTAATACGAAATAGGTATTTCATGCCCAGCATCTAGCATAATCCAATTAAATAACGTGATTACTGTCGCCAGGTATTTCAAATATACACACATAACTTTTGTAGTAAACGGCCCAAAGAAGGAAAATAGAAAAGTTAATTTCTTAAACATCTCTTCTTCTTCTTCATTCGAGTGCTAGAGCCCGTTTTACTACATGGTCTTCAGGGCGTCTCATGACATGACCGAACCATCGCAGGCGGCTTTCAGTAAGTTTTCTGCAATAGGCGCAACCTTAAAACTTACTCTAATGTGCTCGTTTCGCACTTTATCAAGTCGAGTTACACCTGCAGCCCATCTAAGTATCTTCATCTTACTGACGTGCATTTTCTGTTCATGGGCTTCCTTTATAGCCCAACATAAATTATTATTTTGATAATCCAGTATTAAATAATTCTAACTTCACAATTGATACATGTAACTAAACAACGTTTGTCAAAACAGCCTTTGCACAAAGTATGTACTTTGCCTTACTACATTGGCTTCATTTTTAAATAGCAAAATACTGTTAAAATTTAATGTTAAAATTATTGTTTAACATTTATCAAGTCAGTAACTATACTCATAATTTTGATGTTTTATTATTTACCATCAAACCTTTAAAGAATCGGTGTTAATAAACAACATAATTAACTGTACCGCTCAGAAGTCCGAGCCGCACTCGAAAAACCGAAACAAATTCCCCTCGACCCGGGGCGGGAATCGAACCCAGACCACGACCCGGTATCTATACTATTAGGTCAACACAGTGAGGCGAATGTTCCAATCGTTTCCTTTTGTACGCCTCAATGCCAAGTTATTGACCTACGTTAAAGTTTGTAGGTACAAGGGACTACCCGAACGGTGGAATGTTATTGTTAGAATTTGCGCTCGAACTGCATCAATTTCTTTGTGCGGTACATATAAATTACGCGTTTCGAATGTTTCTTTTCGTTTCTTCTTGAAATACATGACCATTTAACGTTCAACATTTAATTTATACACAATCTTACTAGTATACTGAGAGATACATGAAAAATCGTGGTTTTAGAGATCACTGATTTTTCCTTTATTTTTTTCCTTTTTTTTTTTTAGTAAGTAGTATAATGTACCTTTCTCCTCGTCGCCACATGTAGAATCCTCGTTATTTGGATATTTTACGGCTCACCAACACTACAACACGCGTACGAATTACAGTCCCGCCCGCTCCGTTCTCCCGCCGGACGGAATGTCATTCTGACACGTGACGTAAGCGCCTGAGACAACCAACACTATACAGCCAATACACTACAATGACGACCTAAAATTCGTTTCAATGATGTCATATCTCTCCCCAGGTCACAAAGATTCGTGTTCGGAAGAGAGTAAGCCGCACGAGATCAAACCCAGCCTCGAGCGCCCGCACCATGCGCTCGGCGCTAGGCTGCACATCGCGCACAACATCAGGGCAGATCACTTGCAAGGTACATTGACACATGGGCACAACATCAGGGCAGATCACTTGCAAGGTACATTGACACACGGGCACATCAGCGCAGTCTAGCCGAGCCTCGAGCGCCCGCACCATGCGCTCGGCGCTAGGCTGCACATCGCGCACAACATCAGGGCAGATCACTTGCAAGGTACATTGACACACGGGCACATCAGCGCAGTCTAGCCGAGGCTCGAGCGCCCGCACCATGCGCTCGGCGCTAGGCTGCACATCGCGCACAACATCAGGGCAGATCACTTGCAAGGTACATTGACACACGGGCACATCAGCGCAGTCTAGCCGAGCCTCGAGCGCCCGCACCATGCGCTCGGCGCTAGGCTGCACATCGCGCACAACATCAGGGCAGATCACTTGCAAGGTACATTGACACACGGGCACATCAGCGCAGTCTAGCCGAGCCTCGAGCGCCCGCACCATGCGCTCGGCGCTAGGCTGCACATCGCGCACAACATCAGGGCAGATCACTTGCAAGGTACATTGACACACGGGCACATCAGCGCAGTCTAGCCGAGCCTCGAGCGCCCGCACCATGCGCTCGGCGCTAGGCTGCACATCGCGCACAACATCAGGGCAGATCACTTGCAAGGTACATTGACACACGGGCACATCAGCGCAGTCTAGCCGAGCCTCGAGCGCCCGCACCATGCGCTCGGCGCTAGGCTGCACATCGCGCACAACATCAGGGCAGATCACTTGCAAGGTACATTGACACACGGGCACATCAGCGCAGTCTAGCCGAGCCTCGAGCGCCCGCACCATGCGCTCGGCGCTAGGCTGCACGTCGCGCACAACATCAGGGCAGATCACTTGCAAGGTACATTGACACACGGGCACATCAGCGCATTCTAGCCGAGACCCTTCCCTCCAAGTTGTCATATAGATTTCTCTCCACGTGTTCACTCTATACTTAGTACATAATATCTTGTAGCTAAAAAACAATAACCCCACATCAAATCAAAATAATTCGTGTGAACGTTTAAGGATAATTTTAGATTCATGTGCGATTTCATCATCAAAAAATTGATACTTAAATAATTGATGCACGAATTAAGTCACCTGTTGTAAAATATGTAGTCATGATACTGTACTGGACAAAATTCCGTAAAAACGTCATGAATGAGTTGCATCATCAGGGTAAATGATGAATCATGCAAATTGCCGATTCGTAATCAGTAGGCACCTCTAGTGTTAATATTGATTCAATGAGTCTGAGCTTTGATGGATGGAAAATATGTATTATATCACATTGATCTGATTCCAATGCAAAATTACCTGTTTTTTGATATGAAACTGTGGTTAACTTTCACTGTCCAACTGTTAAAGCTAAAGTAGCTAAAGTAACTCTGATACGTTTTCCAGCTTAAACATCTCAACCTGATTGTGATGCAATTTGGCACAGACAATCTTAAGACCCTGAGAAAGAACATAGGCTACTTTTTATTTCGAAAAAAAGAAATCCACGCGGACGGAGTCGCGGGCGGCCGCTAGTAAATAAATAACTTCCTCCTCCTACACACCAATTGCCTCGCCACAAACTGTCGCTGTGGTCTTCTGTAAGGTGGAGGTATCTCGTACTTTCCCAGACGAGCGGATCATTTGAGTGGAAGATCCACTAAGCTCTACTTCTTGTTCTTGATGATGTTGATGATGATGATGATGATGATGATGATGATGATGATGATGATGATGATGATGATGATGATGATGATGATGATGATGATGCTAATGATGATGATGTTGTCAGGTGGCATCCACCAGCAGCACAGCGGGGGGCACATGGCGACGGTGCCGGTCAGCATGTCCTCATCAGCGTCAGACAGCGACAAGCCAGCCAAGCAGAAGAGGCATCGCACTAGGTAATGGAAAATTTTGCATACTTTCTTCACCGCCATACTCTCCTATCCCCTAACTCCTTTAGGAGTTACGTTAAATTGTTGTTTATGAAAAATGCGGTATTCGACAAAAGTAACTAAAAAAAATCATACTTTTGTAGCTGTAATAACACAGTTATGAAGTGTACGTCACACCTTTCTATATCTAGTCCCTATGTTTATTTGATACTTGAATAATAATTGCATTAATTTTAGAATACCCTTTTTGTTTTATTTTTTGTAGAATGGTCAACATCAAAGTTATTATTGAACTATGTTTCCCCGTTTCACGTTATTTTTACAATACCAATGCAATGAGTATAAAGTTTTCTGTTTTTAACAAAAAAACTTCTTGTATTTCTTCCTTTTTTTTATAGTAATAGTAATAACGTTTATTGCATGTCACAGTTTTTACACAGATGTTCTCTTAAAATTAAGATTTCCCAAAGATCACGCGTTTAAAACAAATAAGTATTATGACCTAACCAACGAAATGACTAAAAATGGTTATATAGCACGGTTGTATGCTGTGGAAGTGGGTGCGAGAGGTATACCAGCGAAATCTCTCTACAACCTACTGAAGGACTTAGGATTACCAAGATCTAATATTAGCTCGTTACTGGAAAGAGCAACTAAAGCTGCTTTACTCGGCTCATACCAAATATGGTTGGGAAGGGAGAGGAATGTCATCGGTGGAGGTGATCGTTAGTATACTATAAAGGGGCCCCTTAAACCTACACGCTGGGTCGCAAGTCCCAGGCGCCGACTGACATTCCTCTCTGTTCCACGCGATGGACCCGGCACCCGCACGGAGAATCCATGGATAGCTAAGAAGTTCGTCTCTTTGGGAGTCAGTTAACTAGCATTTCTTCTCCACCAGGTTTACACCAGCACAACTGAACGAGCTGGAGCGATGTTTCTCCAAAACCCACTACCCTGACATCTTCATGAGGGAGGAGATCGCGATGAGGATTGGCTTGACGGAGAGCAGAGTCCAGGTCAGTGGTGAAAGTGGTCTTAATGTAGACATTTTTACAATTGTGGTCTTAATTGTGGTTTAATGTTTGATAGAAACCGAGAATTCACTGTAGGTAAGAGATAAAACCGAGAAAATTTATTTGTATTTTGAAATGCATTTGCATTGATGCTTTAAGCATTGACGTTACATGGAAACCTAAACAAATGCGTTTTGTCTAGAAAGTATGTCCATATTATGTAAAATTATGTTATTTTTAAAAAAAAATCATTAACTCAACCGAAACAAATGACAAATATAAAAAATAATGATGTATAAAAAATATATTTGAAATTATTTTTATATCTAAAACACAGAAAATTTTGGTTTATCGGCCAACCCCAGCGTTTGGTCTACAAAAGGTAAAATAACAAACCGTTACACATCCTTCGAATCACGAAATCAAAACATTAGCATAATAAAAAAACATGCATGTTTAAAAAGCGCGGTCTGAAGATTTCACCTTGCGTGACACCCTCTTCGCACGTCCAGTACAAAAGTTGCACTGTATTGATACATTTCACAGGACCTTCTACCTGATACAACCTCCATGTCGCACATATAAAACGATTTTACGTTTGAGTTATGGCCTTTCATAGCCCCGTGAATGGGTGGTCGACGCTTTCAAACGCTTTAGTAAAGTCGTAAGGTTTAGCTCAAACGTTCACTTTTTATGATCGAATTCATTGACTGTTTTAAGTCTAACGTAGTCTGTAAAGTAAAACGATTTGTGTTATTATATTTTTGTTGAATTTAAAATATATTTTCGTAATATGAAATCCTGGAATATTTTACAGACATATTAATTACACTACTTAAATTTAAATTTATTTAAATATGCCGCTGATATGTTGAATAACCTATTAATACGTGCAAATAAAAGACATACGATTGGTTTTTAATAAATTGTGTTTTTGTGGTGCATTATTTCTAGAAGGTATGTTCAGTTTAAGATATATTGCCTCGTACAGCTATAAATCAAAACCTTCGATTTCCGAAGCCACGCTGCAAGTTCTTAATTAGACAGTTCTACTGTATTCGAACTGCATACCAAATTATTACGACCGTTAATCTTAGTCTCTCTGATTTAGTATACTCAAAACGCATATCATCTCTAAAACACACATTGACTCAGAGACATTAATCTACATCAACCATATGGATATCAGTCTATGTTTGCGTTAAAATTATGACAAGTTAGGCGAAGTCTTTAGACGATCGTAAATTGTCTAATTCTATCGGTTTAAGCTTGCACAGTAATCTGCTAACTGGTGCTTTGTCCAAGCACTTAGTTTCAAGTTAAACCGTACTTTGCATTAGACATTAGGCTTAATTTGTGTCGTGTGCTCACCGATGTTTGTATTTCGTTAACACTCGTCACTTACTGTCGTAAGGATGACGGTTTTTTTGCTAGGAGATACAGCTTTGATGATTTTGACATTAAACTGTATTTGACCAATGATTTTTAGGGAATTAAAATTATTACAATTTAAAGAACATGTATTCTTATTTTTAAATTCATTTGGTTGTAAAATGTGGCAAGGCAATGGTCTTTCTTAAGTATTGAAAATCAATAGTACGTTTTAGATGAACAGCTTACTAATTACGACATTGATAATAGGTATTACTTCATTTATTCTTACTTCAATTAAAAGGCTTTTACGCCATCTTACAGAAACTGCATTTAAAACATAAATGACATCATTTTGAATATTTTATCCAAGCACAGTAAAATATCACACGTTAATACAGCCTACTTATTCTGAACACAGCGATTTTTAAGGCAATAGCTTTTGTAATGTCATCTGCCAAATTCGCCATAGCCTTGTTAAAACAATCATTATGGACAATTTCCTTGTTGAGTCTTAATTATCATCCTATAAACACTGAATAAAACATGCATGTTGTGACACCTACACACTTTAGCACTGATTAGTGAGAACTTGTAAAGACTCATCGGTATTTGACCGATGGACGCTTTCGGGGAAGGTTAGTGGGTCGATTTATAAGTCTTTGGACTTGAACTTGTTTTATTTTTGTTACATCACCTGTTGAAAGATTGTGATAGAAATCGCGTTTAGTATGCTAAAAAAATACAGATATTTTATGAACAAGAATCTTCTTATGTTTCACTTGTTTTTTTGTTGTTTTTTTTACAGAAGATTCCATTAAGTTTCTTTTGAATTTTGTTCTTGCTAGGATTTGGCAAAGTATAGAACCACACCTAGCCGCACAAACGCGACCGAATTTCGGCGTGATTTCGCCTGCAATGCATTTAAAAACGGAGGATAAAATTGGTATTTTATCCTTACGTTAATTACGTTCGTGTAATATTGTGTAGAAAATGCACAGCTACCGAATTTTGTAGTCATGTGTAGACATCAGAATCCTATGACATAAAATACCTGACTTTTATTTTACCGTGAATTCGAAATTTACTGGTGAAATTCGTCAGTTACAAGTTGAAAAAATTGGGTACAAGATACTTCTGGGCAATTTTGGGTTTGCGTTTGACTATTTCTTCTATACCAAGTGTTGTAAGCGTACATTTTGTTTGTAAACAAGTTTTGTTTGCAGTGTACTGCAAATTAATAAATTGACCACAAGTTGCTTTCCAATGGTTTTGCAAGTGTTTGTCAACTTGAAAGGTACTTACAACTCATACCTCTGCTACTTTCTATTTTTTTTTCTCAGAAACTCATACACAGTTTTGGTCATAACTACGAAATCTTCATACACGTAACCCCTCTACTATGTACAGTCACATACAATCTTAAAGATGACACCTTAGGCTCATAATAATAAAGTCTTAATTTGTATACCTACTGATATGTATGGTCAATCGAGGTCAAAAGGTTCTGATCGTCAATTAGCACCATTATGAATTCACAACATAACGATTGTATTGTAATAATAATGTGTTTTATTAAAATGCCTATAAAATTCTTTGTCATTCCTATATCAAACAATTCGTGTGTTTTAACCTGTTTGACGAGTCATCTCATGGGCTCGTTTGTCGTTTTAATAAATCTCATTGATTTGCTAATGGAATACGTTACCAGATTACGTGTTTCCTCCATCCTATAAGATAAGCGAAACGTGAAGAAATATCTTGCGGACCGGTATGGCGATGCCAACGGATGGGTTAACAGAATGTTACTGCATCCGTTGTCATGGCAATCAGGGCTCCTCCTTTGCTTACCATCAAGCAGGTTGGACCCAACTTACCCTGCAATATAAAAAAAAAACTGTTTGATAATTTGGTCGTCATATATAGGTTGGAATTTTGAAACTTAGATTGCAGTGGTCTTTCTTTTCAAAAAT
This sequence comes from Nomophila noctuella, assembly GCA_958496325.1. NCBI lineage: Eukaryota > Metazoa > Arthropoda > Insecta > Lepidoptera > Crambidae > Nomophila > Nomophila noctuella. Next base: position 2,525,388 of record OY292504.1, read on the forward strand.
GAAGGATTGTTTCTTTTGAGTAAAATTTACTATTTACAGTATTAAGAGTACTTCCCCTTCACGTAGCCTTACATAATTCCATTCTGTAGGTAAATATCTAGCAAGCCCAGCCCGCAAATAAGACAAGCCTATTTTTGACATCATCGCTTCAACTCGGCTGTAACTTTGTTCAATCTTAGTCAAGACCGCGAATTCCAAGTATTTCAACAAGTATAGGAGCTTGGAGGCTTTAGATTTCAAAAATAGTCGACGGAGCAAATATTGGTGTGAAAAAAATATGGTTTTTAAAAGAGTAGCTTTGTTAAAAAACGTTGCGAGGGAATCTCACGGTATGGCGCGAAGTGAAGGCAAAGCGAGGCTTGTGTTTGTACGTTGGGATGTGTGGCCGAAGCTACTGGGCTAGAGAATAGGCTTTTATTGTGGAAATGTGGATGTTACATGTGTTTTAGAGGATTATAGGTTGTGTTGTGGCGGTTTGAATAAGGTACCAAAGGGTCAGATAAGATTTAATAAACTCGCAATAGTGATGTGATTTTTCCTATAATCCTGAGTGTCATAAAATTGTTCTGGGGAATTAAATACCTTAACTGTTGTTATCTAAATACGGCTGTTTTTCCATTGCAGCAGTGGCATTGATTTTAAGTTAGCTGGCATTGGCTGGTCTTTCACAGTTTTTGAGTAGTGATGCGCGCAGTGCCATTATGGATCAGTTACATTTACTCGAATTTCAAACATAATTAAATCATGTTTTCTTAGGTTTTCGCGACTGTAGCTCTTGAAAACCCTGGGTTTACCTGGAAACATGTAGTTTTTAAATTATTCCGCGATTCTCTCGGTTTAAAACGGAATTTTATTTCATAATTAAGTAAATTTTATTATCCATCAGCTTGTCACAATGCACAATACGTATATTGTTTTCAAGGCGCTTACAATCATGAAACTTAGTGTTTAAATATTTATTTATTCAGTGAGTACTTTCTGATATATTTTTGTACCTGTCTATTGCAATATAGACAAAAATTGTATTAGTCTTTACTCCAAACCAGTCAACATACATCGCGCTGTAACAATATTGAAATACTCGTTGTTTGAAGTGGACCCTAGTCTGCGTTTACCAACATACCGTTGTTTGCTTCTCATACTACATATAGTAACTAAATACGGCGCCAGTCCGTCTTATTAAATACTACGAACGGTGTAAATAAAGGAAATTACTTCAAGACGTAAAAGTATTAAAGAGGATTTTTAAAACCATTTTACATTAGATGCAACAAATACACCTCAAGAAAATCGATACAATTTTTTATGTAGCGGAAAGTGTGCATGAAATAGTTAAAAACGGTGTTTTACCATTATTGAATATTAAATAAGGTAAAAAAATTAAGTAAAATGATTTCTACTAATATAATAAAGCTGAAGACTTACTTAGTATGATTGAACGCGCTAATCTCAGGAACTAGTGATTCGAATTGAAAAAATATGTTTGTGTTGGATAGTCCATTTGTCGAGAAAGCCTTTAGGCTGTACTATAACACCATGTGTGCAGAACTGAAATCCACACGGGTCTAAGTAGCGAGCGGCCGCTAATATTGAACAATGCTCTACCTAAAGTCGACCTGCAGACCCCACTCACCCACAGAAATGAATCAAAACAGTTACGAATCGCTCCTCCACTGTGGTCCGTTGTAAGATGATTCTGTATCGCTGAATCACCGATATTTGCTTTTCCATACACAATCTGATCTGAATACCGCTGTCGGCGCTACAAAGAACCTGCCTAATATTTTTATGGACGTGCTAAAACGGTCCGATACAAACGCCTTTATATTCAAACTTCGTGTGTTTTTATGCGCGATAACGAACATGGGGTATTTGGGGATATTGAGATATCCGACGTGATACTTTTATGCGGGTTTGGATTGTTATACTGAGGAGAATTGGGTTTCTATCGGTTTGGTCGATTTCCTTGAACATTTCCTTGGTTTCTGACAAGAATTTCTACACGCAACTGGTATTTTATACAATATTTTCTTGTATATAAATGTTTGTCTTGTGCTGGTATCGAACCCGCGACCCCTTAGTCTAATATCTCTACATTACACATTATTACACATTACATACACACATTACAACATATTGTTATACATACAATAAATGAAAGGAGTTAGTCAAGCAATAAGTAAACTTCAAAAAGCGATAGAATTGTTTGCGATTTCATTAGTTTCGTCAATTATTCACGATGCAGATTAAAACATAATATTTTCAAGCTTTTTCCATTCCATATTGTAAGAAGAGTTTTAGTCGTAAAAACCCTTTCCTATCAGCGATCACTCGAGAGCATCTTTTCTCCCACGAATAGTAAAATATTTCCACTTTAAAACTGAATTGCTGTCTTTTACAAAAAAGTCTTCTACTTAAAATCTTTTTTTACCGTTTTATCAAAGTCAAAGTCAAAGCAGTTTATTTTGCAAGTTGATTTGCATAGAAATTCTTTTGCACGTCATATCTTTTTTAACCTACCTACTAGCACTTCGGCCATATCCTTTCATAGGTATACCATAGGTATTGTATTGTACCGCTTACAGTAAGGGCTGGCATCGATCGCGCTAAGTTTAGCGCTAACCGCCGCAGAGAGGCTCACCCGGGTTTAGGTAATTACGCGCTGATTGAACTGCTCCCGGTCCTGTGACGTCACGTTAAGTTGCTTAAAAGCTCTGCAATTTTATTATAGATTGACAAAACATTACTTTTTCTTCTCAAAAGGGTATCGAATCAACAGTTTTAGAGCCGTCAGTAGTACGTAGACACCGTTTCTAAACATGGTTAATTTTGAAAGAGTCATTTCAAATCTCACAAAAGAATATTCTCTTCTTTGAATGGTCGAATTTTTGGGGTGATGCCCCATTCACCCACTGGTTGGTGGAGGGGTAACTCTAGATTTTTTCGGTGCCCGTCCACCCACCGCAAGGCCGGAATTAATATCGATATAGGTCTTTCCCTCCACCTACCACTGGGTGAATCCAGTGGGCGAGCGGGTCATCGCCCAATCTTTGCTTCTTCCTTTTTTTTCACTATGCTATTATTATTGTATAGTCATGAAGCGCTTACATCAGTAAGGGCTGGCATCGATCGCGCTAAGTTTAGCGCTAACCGCCGCAGAGAGGCTCACCCGGGTTTAATTACGCGCTGATTGAACTGCTCCCAGTCCTGTGACGTCACGTAAAGTTGCTTAGAGCTCTGCAACTTTAGTATAGATTGACAAAAAATAACCGTAACTGTTCCTTCTCAGAAGAGTTATTGAATCAACAGTTTCAGAGCCGTCAGTAGCGCGTAGACACCATTTTCTAAACATGGTTAATTTAGAAAGAGTCATTTCAAATCTCAAAAGAGAATATTCCCTTCTGCGAACAGTAGAATCTTTGGCGCGATACCCCACTCACCCACGGGTTCACCTTCTGGTGGGTGGATTAGTAACTCTTAGATTTTTTCGGTGCCCGTCCGCACACCGCGTCAAGGCTGGAATTAATATCGATAAAATTTATCGATATTCATTCCAGCCTTGACGTAGAGGGTGGACGGATACCGATAAAAATCTCGGGTTACTTCTCCACCCACCAGTGGGTGAATCCAGTGGGTGAACGGGTCATCGCCCAATCTTTGCTTTTTCCAATAGGGTTTTAAATATTTTTTTCACTTTGCTATTGTTATTGTATAGTCATGAAGTGCTTACAGCAGTAAGGGCTGGCATCGATCGCGCTAAGTTTAGCGCTAACCGCCGCGGAGGCTCACCCGGTTTTAATTACGCGCTGATTAAACTGCTCCCAGTCCTGTGACGTCACGTAAAGTTGCTTAGAGCTCTGCAACTTTATTATAGATTGACAAAAAATAACCGTAACTGTTCCTTCTCAAAAGAGTTATTGAATCAACAGTTTCAGAGCCGTCAGTAGCGCGTAGACACCATTTCTAAACATGGTTAATTTTGAAAGAGTAATTTAAAATCTTAAAAGAGAATATTCACTTCTTCGAACAGAATGTTGAATTTGTGGGGCGATGCCCCGCTCACCCACAGGTTCACCCACTGGTGGGAGGAGGGGTAACTCTTAGATTTTTGTCGGTGCCCTTCCACTCACCGCGTCAAGGCCCGTTTTCCGATGTTTTTCTTTAACGACAAAATTCATCGATGTTTATTCCAGCCTTGACGTAGAGGGAGGACGATACACCGATAAAAATCTCGGGTTACCCCTCCACCCACCAGTGGGAAAATACAGTGGGTGAGCGAGGAATCCCCCAATCTTTGCTTCTTTCAATAGGGTTTTAAATATTTTTTTCACTTTGCTATTGTTATTGTATAGTCATGAAGCGCTTACAGCAGTAAGGGCTGGCATCGATCGCGCTAAGTTTAGCGCTAACCGCCGCGGAGAGGTTCACCCGGGTTTAATTACGCGCTGATTAAACTGCTCCCAGTCCTGTGACGTCATGGATAGACGCTTTTAGCACTAGTGTTTTATTATTAGTAGCTACAAAATCAATACTAAAGTTTACTATTTTGATTCTGCTACACTTCAAAGCAAAAATTTTAGGCGGCAGAAGACACTATTTTTTGACACGTTTCATTTTGAAGGAGTCATTTCAAATAATATAAAACATAATCTATCCATATCTATCTATACTAATAGTTTGTTTGTTTGAACGCGCTAATCTCAGGAACTACTGATCTGATTTGAAAAAATATTTTTGTGTTGGATAGTACATTTGACGAGGAAGGCTTTAGGCTATCGGAAATCGAAATGAACTGAACCGAATGTGAATTTGTTATTGATGTTGTCCATCTGTTTGTCTACACGGTATCCGCAGAATACCAGTGGTCGCGACGCACTCCGTCATGGCCGAAAACTGAGCGGCGACCATTTTGGTAAAAATCATTTTATTTTAATTTTAATATTATAGAAGGATTGTTTATGTTTTGTTTTCCCTATGTTCTGTTTTTAGGGTTCCGTAGCCAAAATGGCAAAAAAACGGAACCCTTATAGATTCGTCATGTCTGTCTGTCTGTCTGTCTGTCTGTCCGCCAGTCTGTCACAGCCACTTTTTTCCGAAACTATAAGTACTTTACTGTTGAAACTTGGTGAGTGGATGTATTCTGTGAACCGCAACAAGGTTTTCATACGTAACTAGAAAAAAAAATAAAAAAAATGGCGGTCCCCATAGTTACAACTGAAACTGAAAATCTTTTTTTACATTGAAAATATACGTGTGGGGTATCTATAGATAGGTCTTCAAAAATGATATTGAGGTTTCTAATATAATTTTTTTCTAAAGTGAATACTTTGCGTGACACATCCTTCCAAAGTGGAAAAAAGTGTGTCCCCCCCCCTCTAACTTCTAAAATAAGAGGATGATAAAGCTGAAATAAATATATAATGTACATTACCATAAAAACTACCAACGAAAATTGGTTCGAACGAAATCTAGTCAGTAGTTTTTTTAATACGTCAAAAATAGAATTTGTACGGAACCCTCAGTGCGGGAGTCCGACTCGCACTTGGCCAATTTTTTAATTTTTCAATCCTGTGTGATTTTTGTTATTGTATCCTTAATTGTATTTATGAACCAAATAAACATTTTTCTATTCTATTCTATTCTATTCTATAAATCGTAAAGTGAATAAATTAAATCTTAGACCAAAGATTTTATTTTACGTGTGATCATAGGCGGGCGCGTTTATTGTGTGACACAGGTTATGTTTTAATAAATTAATAATAATGAATTCGGTGGACTAACACACCGATTGCTAAGCCCCAAACTAAGCTCGAAGCTTGTAAGTAGTATGGAAGCTAGGGAACGGATATACTCGTTTTTTTACTCGAACATACTTAAATAGGTTCTTTTATAAATATCCATGACTCGAGTACCTACAAATGCCGATGTTCATCACACAAACATTTGGTCCTAGCGGGATTCGAACCCGTTACCTTCAGTTTTGTGGGTATCTGACTACTATAGATCAATGAGCCCGTAAAATTTTGCCAAACATTTATTTATCTATAACTTTAACGTTACATACAAACATACTCTACCTACTACCCTTCTTCTTCTTCTTCCTAGCGTTTTATCCCGTTTCTATGCAGGGTCCGCATACTATACCTACTACCCTATACGCACCATAAAACTGTTCATGTTTGCACCGAATTTCCGTAGAACATTGACCACGGACTTAGTCCCTAAGTTATTGGGTTAATAAATCTTAATATCGCGCGCTCCGGGCATGCTAATGTCTGTAATGTGGTAGGGAGGGGATTACTCGATACAAGTATCGGTGAAATTTATACCGAATACGTTGGGATTTTAGGAAGTTTTTTATGGTTTTGCATGGACAAAAATAGAAAAATTATCTGCTTATAAGGTTTTTGCTAATATCAGATAGATGGTCTTACTTTAACAGATGGACTTTTAATTGGCTTGCTATAATGAAGAATAGTTTGATTTCTCTACGATTGTGCAAAATTTCTGTCCCATCGAACCAAGCTTTAAATTAAAAGGTTTAACATTAAATAAATATCTAATGAAATGAGGCTTTCATTTATTAGAAGGCTACCATAGGAAAAATTAGGCTCTCATTTATTAGAAGGATACTGTAAGAAAACTGAGGCTTTCATTTATTAGAAGGCTATTATAGGAAAATTATAAATAACATCATAACCTTCGTATAGTCCTTAGAGCCAAACGGTTTTCTGAATACTGCTAAGATTGTCCCCAGCTTAGGTAGTCGTTACGAACCCACAATATAATAAGTATTAGTACGTTAACACTCATATCAAAGCAATTTCAGCAAAGGACATGTCCATAAATGTATGGACCAAAAACCCAGAATCGACAGGAATGAAATGTATACCAGTGGATTGGCATTGAAATATAATATAATGTTACCAAGGGGGCAACCCTGAAATCGTTATAGTATAGGAGCTAGAAGCAAAATAAAATAAAGAAAAAAACATTAATAAAATAGGTTTACGTCATGTTGTGGCCTTATATGACGTTGTTTTAATGTTGTATCACTTGTGATAATTATCATCATCAACTTTCATAAGCAACAGCAACATAATATCAACATCATATTAAATCACAACATAACAAACACTCTATTTTTTGATTTTTTTTTCATCTGGCCCATAGATACTTCAATCGTTACAGTACTGTGTGTATTATTGGTAATTATGTGGCTAAAGATTGCAAATATAAAAATAATTGGTATAGTATAGGAGCAAGGAGCCATGTTGTGGGTGAGAATTTCGTTGTAATTATGTTGCTGTTGCTTGTGAAATGTGTTGCTGATAATAAGCAAAAGTGAAACAACATTAAAACAACGTCATATTAAGCCACAACATGACGTAAACTTTGTTTTTCAACGATTTTTTTCCTTATTTTATTTTGCTCCTAGCTCCTATACTATAACGATTTCAGGATTGCCCCCTTGGTAACCTTGTGTTATATTTCAATGTCAATCCACTGGTATACATTTAATTCCTGTCGAATCTGGGTAATTTTTTGGACATCACCTTTAATGTATTATGGAATATGCAATGAAGCGATTCTGAATTTAATACATTACCTACTTGCCGTGTAACAAACTGGCATAAAAAAGAAAAAATATAAAATCTGAATTTAAAATTCGTTTTTCGAACGTCCAGTTTTTACGTCTGCACTACAGTCAATTTCGTTCGTTCTTTTTTCGAATCATAAAAAAAGCAGTAGACGTTACTCTGTTTACCAATCAAGTTTGAAAAACGAACAGTGAAATTCAATATTTCGCGCCCGATGAGTCGATAGGTCGTGAATAATAAAAACAGTATTTCCGCACTAAAAAACAACAGAATAATTGATGACAGAAAAAGATTTCCTTTGTAAGCCCGTTGCTACCATTTTAACTGTCTAATCGTCGGGAATATTAAATGAGTTCGCAACAGTGAGACTCGTTTGGTTGAAATGTTTCAAACGTTTTGTTTACTATTTGCCTTCGGCGTGTGTCGATATAACTTTGGTCCTAGTTATTTAAAGTTTTAGTTTAGAAATAAAGTTCATATATTTAGATTCATTTTTATGGTTAGTGTCAGTGAAATGATTTTGCAGGTTTATGTACAGTTTGTCAAGCATCATCCGCATGATGAATTGAACTTCAACATAGGTTTTTAAAGTTTGAAATATGTATAATATGACATTACCCTGTACTAATCTCTGATCTTAGATTTTTTTGCAAACAAAATCAAAAACACATCTAATTACGTTATGCATGTTTAACTACACAGTGTTAACTCTGTGTAGTTAAACATCTACACACTCACACACTCTAAAAAAATATACCTTTTTATTGAAGCTTCTAATATTTGGTGGGATTAAATATAAGTAATCTAAGATACCTATGAACTGACTCTTTAACTCTACTCATCAAATATTTATCGTTAACATATCGGTAAAATATTAAAAAGTTTATAAGTTGAAACATAACCTTTTATTTTTATTTAAACCCAAGTTACTACATACATCAATTTTTTTTTATTAAAAAAAACAAAAACCATGAAAATAAACATCGATAACGCACTTAGTCACAATCACAACACTACGCGATACGTCTTTTTAATAATGAAAGGATTTGGTAAACAAAATGCGAATCATGGCTTCCCCCACGCGGCGACGATTTTTTTTATTTATCTTTATAGCGGAGCGAATATTCGCGCTTGTTAATTTTGGATGTTATACGTTTTATGGCGCAGGGGTGGGTTTGTGTTGTGGTTATTTTATATTTAGTTTGACTTTGGTTGCGTTTGGTGTTTTGATAGTGTTAATAATGGAGAAAGGTGTTTTGTGTAGCAATTTTTAAGTATTCAAAAGAATATTTGAGGTGCAAAAGAATTTCAGTGTAAATCAAGTTGCACGCTTTGACTTTAAATGCCCTTAAGACATGTGTTTTGGTAATTAGGTAGTGTTTTAACGATGGCGTCTGAAGGATTTGTGTTACGGATTTCTCTGCCATTTAGAAATGTTAGAAACCTTAGACTTGGAAATTTGAACTATTTAATGTAGGTATTACTATTCTAGTCTTATGAAAACTGCAAAGATGAACTGGTAGTGTTTTTACAACGGCGTGTGAAGGATTTGTGTTACGGATTTCTCCGCCATTTAGAAAAGTGAGAAAACTAGGACTTGGAAATTCGAACTTTTTGATGTATTACTAGTCTTACGTAAACTGAACAGGCCAACACGGAAAACTGACATCACTACATAGTATAAAACAAAGTCGCTTTTTCTGTCCCTATGTGTGTTGTATGTTTTTTTTTTTTTTTTATAGTAGCACGGTATATTGGCTCCTCCCTGCCTGATGGTAAGCAAAAGAGGAGCCCTAACTGCTATGACAACGGATGCGGTACGAAAAAGGTATCCCATCAGTTGGCATCGCCATACCGGCCCGCAAGATACTTCTTCACGCTTCTCTTGAAGGAATCCATGTTATAGGAAGGAGGAAAAACGCATGCTGGCAACGCATTCCATTGCTTAATAGTTCGGCAGAGAAATGAATTGCCGAACTTCTGGGTTCGCGATGGAATAGTGACCACGGTAAAAGGATGGCAACGTTGACCAGCACGCGTGGTTCTTTGTCGGAATGGGGAAGGAGGGATAAGGGAAAATAGTTCTTCAGAACACTCACCATGGTAAATACGGTAGAAGACACTCAGGGAACCTATGTCCCTTCGCAACTGAAGAGGTTCAAGGTGCCTGGTGACCTCTTCGTCCCCAATTATACGTACAGCCCGTCGCTGCAATCTGTCGAGCGCGTCCATGTAGTGCATGGCAGATCCATCCCAGAGGTGCGAACAGTATTCCAAGCAAGACCGTACTTGCGTCTTATAAAGAAGAACAAGCTGGTCCGGCGTGAAAAACCGCCGCACCCTGTTCAAGATCCCCAGCTTTTCTGACGCCGTCAAAAGCAAGCTTTCAACGTATTGGCCCTGATTAAGATTGCAACGTAGATCCATGCCAAGCATGCTTAGGCTAGTACGCAAACTGAGGGGAGTGTCCTGAAGAACAGGAATGGGAAGGAATGGTGATTTTTTTGCTGTGAACGCGCAAACCTGGGTTTTCTTGGCATTAAACTCAACCAAGTTGTTGGAACCCCATTTGCTTATGAGGTCCAAAACCTGGTTCAGTTCAACGACAAGATTCTCTCGTTTCTCAACGGTTGCTGCCCTACCAGCATTAGGCTTACCGAGATATCGCCCATGCACCGTACTGTCGTCAGCATAGCAAAATCAAGTAAAATCAATCCAGCGGTTTTAACTCGACGAAGGGTAATCATTGTTGTATGTGTAGATGACGTCATAACATTAATACAATGTAACCCCCAACTTTTTAATAAGTAATATTGAATGAGGTGATTAAAACATCGACACCTGGCAGCCCAACCCTATATCGATTGGCAGGTGCTGACATCGATATGAACAGATTGTAGTAATATGCCAATCACTATTATTATGAGTAGGGATTGCACAATTAATTATACTCGCAAACCTATTGTTTATGTTTTATTTTATTGTGACTGTTATATTTGACTGAGTTAGTAGCTTGTTGACGCGCTTTAAAACGATGGGTATGGGTTCAAATCCACGGTTAGATAAAACAATCAGGATGTCATTTTCTCCTTAAGTCTCAATTTACTATTTACCTGTAGACCAGAGGCTAAAACGTGGCAGTATCAATATCGTTGTTCTCTTTTAAAATCGAACTCAAAGTTATGATTTTAACTGCTTAGTACCAGTGATAGAAACATTAACATTTATTTTTCTTAGGATTCATTTTGGTATTAACAAAAGATGAACCATCTGAATTAACTTGGGATGTCCAGCTCAATGGAGGGATAGAAGCCGACAAAACCCAACTAATATTATAAATGCGAAAGTAATCTCTGTCTGTCTGTCTGTCACGCTTTCCCGCTGAAAACTCAAACGACATAGGCTACCTTTTACTGAAATCCACGCGAACGAAGGCGCGGCGGCCGCTAGTATGCGAAATATTTGTATATGTGTTACGGGCCATGTGATAAGCCCGGGCCGTATTAATAATTCCCGGTCTGTATTAATAATTCCCTACTCAATTGGGCAATGTGATAAAAATAGCGAAATTAATCACTTTTCCCAGCCATTATGAATAATTCCCAACCCATATTGGGCAAAGTGATAAAATAGGTTATTTGAAGTGTTTTTGCTAATTAAATCTTATTAAACTTACAATATTAACATGAAAAGTTAAAGGACACATCAATTGAACATTTAAAAATAAACACTAAAAAAAGCAATTATTGATATAATTAACTTCCTACTTTTATTTAGATAAAAATATTACATAAGATGAAAAGTCGTTACCATGTGTTATGTTCGTGACTATAGGGGAATTTTAAAAGGTCATAAAAAAAAATAACCCTAACCTATATCCATCCATTAGTCTTCAGCTTCTTAGGTGGTCTAAAATAGGTTAGGGTTATTTTTTTTTTTTTTGTGACCCTTAAACATTTCTTATCATAATGCCCGGTCCAAGTGATAAATACAAGCCATCTCAAACACTGATTTATTACATGGACCAAGAGGCGTGGGGAATTATTAATACGGGCCGGTCAAAGTGATAAATTAGTCACTTTGCCCAACGCTCTTGGGAATTATTAATAAAGGCCGGCCCTTATTCATAATTCCCGATTAATCACGTTGCCCGTAACATATGCTTTATAGCGCTTCAAGCGACACACATACACACATTATATTAAACGTATTCTAAGTTTTTAAAAATCAAAGGGTAGCCACATGGCTACTCAAAAGACTTACAATAGGTTTTGAAATGTCCTATTACTAGTATTTACCCCAATGGTCAGTTTTCACCTTCCAATTATAATCACAAACGGGGTGACCCGTTAAACCATATTACAAATAAAATTCATACACCCCACTTCCCAAATCCCTACCAATAAACACTTTTCTCAATAAAAGATAATGTTGCCACAGCGAAAAAACATGGGCAGAATTACCCCATACCCCATATTAAGGGGATTTACTAGTGATTTAGCATTATTCCCTGCCATTTGCAATAGAATCGCATTTGAGGATTGCAAGTTAATTTGTTGGTGACGGAGGGGAATGGTTAATAAACTCCGGGTCGTAGGTTCGGTTCCCGGGTGCAGTGATGTCTTGGTGTCATTAAGTATTGTGATTAATTACAAAATTTCGTTTGATTTGCAAAAGTGTAAGATTTTTCTTTGGGACGATTACTTGCATTAGTCTGTTTGTCCTAGTCTGGGTGTTATATATTATAATGTATATTTGTAATACCACTGTTGATTCTGATATCTGTAACACAAGAGCATAAGCTTTATTTATTTACTAGCGGCCGCCAGCGACTCCGTCCGCGTTTGTTACGATTTTCGCACACAGTCTTACTAAAAGTAAATATAGCTGAATAACACAACGGTATATATGCCTGGAGACCTTATACATTTGAGAAATCATCTGTTCACCGCAATTCAGATCCGCGGCCGCGCCTCTAGCGAGGTGCGCCATCAATCGGCACATTTTAGAACTAAATAGTTCGCTAGCACAATACAATGATAAAATAAAGGAATATACAATAGGTTAAAGCCTACCTCGACAAATGGTAAGTGGTAAGTGGACTATCCAACACAAAATGTTTTGTCAATACGAACCAGTAGTTCCTGAGCTTAACGCGTTCAAACCAATTTGGATCTTGAGTTGCACGTGTTATTGTGAGTCAACCATAAAAGATAGACATATGCTGTTGGGGGATATTTTTTAGGCAATTTTATGTAGAATATTTCCGTCTTACATGATTTCTATGTGACTTTAACCATTAAGGCTGCACACGCGACTGCAGCTTAAGAAATGGAGTAAATTCTCCCGTTTTCCCCACATTTCCCTTCACTACGCTACTCCTGTTGATTGTAGCGTGATGAAAAGTATCCTATAATATGCCCAGGAGTATGAAGAATAATGGTACCAAGTTTCGTCAAAATCCGTCCAGTAGTTTTTGTTTCTATAAGGAACATACAGACAGACAGACAGACAGACAGACAGACAGACAGACAAAAATTTTACTGATTGCATTTTTGGTATCAGTATCGATCACTAAACACCCCCAGATAGTTATTTTGGAAAAATATTTAATGTACAGAATTGACCTCTCTACAGATTTATTATAAGTATAGATTAGTTAACAGTTCAGAAGTCAGTTTGTAAGTAATTATCCGTTTGTTACCCGATTATCTGTTAGCGGTCGTCCGCGACTCTGGCCGCGTGTATTTCGGCTTACAATGTATTATTGTACTATAGATTAAAGCCTTCCTCGAAACATGGACTATCCAACACAATAATATTTTGTTGAAATCAGACCAGTGAGTGGTAACTGAGATTAGCGCATTTTAACAAACAAACGAATTCTTCGGCTTTATTTTCTTACTATTAATATTATAAATGTGAAAGTTTGTTTGTTTGGATGTTTGTCTGTCAATCACACTGAAACTACTGAACGGATTTTGAAGAAATTTGGTTTACAAACAGCGTATGGGCTGACTTAGGTGATAGGATACTTTTTATATCGATCAAATGCTCCCACAGGAATCTCGATTGTAAAAACTACAGTTTTATATTTCCCTTCTTATTAATTTAAGTAACTCCTTCCTTATAATGAAAAATATGTCCATAATGGACATCGCACCAGCCCCTACGCGTTTAATTACCCTCGCCCCATATTGGCTTTTAAATTTGTACACTATCCCACCGCTGGGCCGCATTGTGGGGCGACGGCAGATGTCTCGTATTATGAGGATTATCCGCCCAATTACCAGGGCGACCTCGAATGTGGTATGAAAATAGTGGCAGTTTTCTTGGCAACATTTTGCTGGAATTGGTGATGTGAAAATAGTTTACTTGGAGTTATTTTGTTGGCAAGATTTGTAGCTGCAAAATTTTAAAGCATGTTAGACATAAATATAAATATCTAGTGTAGAACTTGACCATGTGGCTTGGCCCTCATTTCACATTTGAGTTTTTGATGAATTTGGTTCTACGAAAAATTGGTGATGTTTTTAGTTATCTCATCAATATTTTTAGTTGCATACTTTGAAAGCGTGTATGATTTTTTTATTTAGCTTTAAGGAAAAGGTTAAAAGACTCATGCCGTTATGAAAAAAAGAAAATGACAATATATTAAAAAACTATATGGTACATCTATTCATTACATGCATGCTTGGTATATATTACATATATGTACAAACAGGTGCATTTATGTCATAATTGTAACGATTCACAATTAATTTAATTAGACCCTCAATATTGCATTGTGCGGACCATTAACTATTTAGTCTGTAGATGATGAATCTACAGCATTAATTGAAATTCGATGTAATTACCTTTGATTTACTTTTAGTGCAGAAATACACTAGGCGGAAAAAAAACCGAATTATTTAGAGGATGACACACCATGCCCAAATCACGTCGCGTAATTTTGTATAGAAAATTAACTCCGTTCACTTTTACCGCTTAGTGTATTTTTATACTTCTAGAAAAAGCAACACACATTTTACCATCAAACTCCCCCACTGATTGTGCAAGTTCATCATCACCAGTCAAGAAGTGCATTAGATAAACACAGGTTTGCGCTTAACCGGGACAGATACATGCGAACGGAATTAACACTCCCAAGGGACCGCGGCGACGTTTGATGCATCTGCCATTGTTGCCCGTCCCACTACTGTACTTTAAGGGATATGGTGTTTTACCAGAGGTATCTTCTTTTAATTTAAATTGATTCTTCTTAAAAAGTCGGATTGGTAAGAAATTCTATGTTTATTGTCTTAGCTCTGTGGTTCTTTTTTAAATAATAGACGGCTTTGAGTTTGTGTCTAGTTTTATTTTATTTTCAATATAAGAGTATAATTTGCATTTAATAAAGAGCCTACATAACAACTCATTCTCACAACAGTTGCGGCAACCGACCCAATTCCCCAAAAGTCCGTATTACAATTAACCACAAAAGTCTGAAGTCTTGTTAAGCTTTATTTTCCATCAGATCCTGAACGAAGTCGTACCAGTCGTAATAAACAGAAACTTGTCTAATCCTCTCTTTGTAACTTGGCCCAAATTGAAACGGCGCGTTTCATTACGGCTGCCGTTTGTAAGGCAGTGCGTGCAAAATCTGTTCGAAAGACTGAAGTTTTTTTATGTAAGCGGCGAATGTAAATTTTTAGTAAGTGGTCATGGCCGCCCAAAGACAATTTTGTCTTATAATTATATTTTTTTATTATCAGGTGAAGGTCTTAATGCGGCTCACAGAATACTTACCAATTTTCAACAGTATAGTTCATTATAGTTTCGGGAAAAAAGTGGCTGACAGACAGAAATACAGACATCTCGTTTCTTAAGGGTTATATTTTTTTGCTATTTGCCTACGGAACCCTGTAAAAGACAATTATATTTTTAATTATAATTACGGTTAAGATGCATTTATGAACAAAGGCTGTCAGTGCCGCGAATAGAAACCAATACCTACCAACTTTAAACTATTTCTGTAGCTGACATATATTTCGTCGCCGTGTAAAGAATGTTATAAACATAGTTTTAAAAGATTTTGTTAACCCATTTACTGCTGAGCTCTACAATCTGCACGGAATTAAAATGACTTTGACAGATTCGACATATTAACAGAAAAATATTAGGACGAACTATTAGAATTTTCGGCACCAAAACTGTTTCCATAGATTTTCAAAACAATAATTACGTCTTTGTAACGCCTTCATATTATTTCACCCCTTTGAAACGGATGGCTTCCGTATAATTATTTGTTTGGAGTTGACGGGACTTATTATGACGGAAGATGGAAATAAACTCCGGGTCGCCATTAATTAAATTAGGCTTTGCTTTTAATAATTAAATGACTAATCAAAATTATTTTAAAATCAAAGTTACCCTGAATTGGAAACTAAACGAACTTAATTGAAAGTTATTATTTGTTATTAAGTATATTTGTTTATTTAATAGTTGTTTAATGTCGTTTAGCATAACACAATATAGTGCTGAATTTATTATATTGGATAACTTAGTAAATTAAGCAAGACACACCCAATCCAATCATTGAATCAAAGTATAGTCTTATTCTTTACTTTTCTATTATAAATAAAAAGGTCCAAGTAACATACAAACACGGATTTAGTAAAAGCTTCCAATATTATAGCCACATTTATCCATAACTTCCCTTTTTTATGATTGGGATTTTTTATTAAGAATATAAAAAACTCTGATAATGAGATAGTATAATTAGTCTTAGTATACCTTTTCGAAAAACCCAGACGAATTTATTCTCACAACCTCTATTATAAATCAACTAAACATTACCATTTTCATCAAATCGGTTGTGAAGACTTAATTTATTACCATCAAGTACTAAAGTAACTACAATAACCTAAACTTTGACTTTCAAATCGCTCAAAACGAAATAACTTTAATAACAGAACAGCTTCCTTTACGTCTCCCTGTAAGAAAAAGGTTAACTTTTTCATCGCATACATAATACTTTTATATGAGCGCCGTTGGGCGGAAGCGCCCGGCCGGATAACCGTTTGGGGCGGGCGGGGCGTAGTGACGGGAAAAAGGGACGCAGTTTTATCGATAATTCAAAATTCAACTTTGTATTTTTCAAATTTCTCTTTAAAACGTTTTCGTGTAATATATTAATGATTATTCATGTTATTTTTTTTATTTCGTATAGTAATATTATTGAACAAAATCATATGATTTGATTTTCAATGAATATTTTACGATACATTTTTTTTGTCTATTTTTAAAACACGCGTTGTGATATAATTATGGCACTATGTATCTTGTTATTGGCATGAGGCCCATAAGTTAAATTTTAAATAAATAATATACTTACTCTCAGATTGATTCAATAGGTATTTAATATGTTTAAGGTTTTTAGGTTTTAAGTCATTAATTTTCCCAAATGATATGCCTCACTTATATAAACTTAAATGCGTATAAAAAACAATGCTACATTTGTTTGTTGTAATTTTTTATAGATAAAAACAATAAAAAAATTATGATGCTTACCAAAAATATTTAAAACGTACCACAAATAAGCAGATGTTTTACATAGACGTTACTATGTCTGTGAAAATTTCGACAAACTGTTACACTACGTACTAATTAACAATGTAATGTTACCTCGCAAATTAATGTTTCATACAACCCAAATACTTGCAAATGCGCTAATATGGCGCCAGAATTTGTAAAATGGATGGAAAACATTCACAACTTTTTTATGAACAGAATTTAACTTCCACAATGGCATATAACAATATTTAAAATAATACATTTTAGGGTAGATGCTGCTTTTAGATGTTTACTATAACTGTTTGTATGTTTGCACGTAAAATAAAAAGCTCTGGTCTAGACTTATTGTAATGTCTTTTGTTCATTTTTCTTAATACTTTAATCTATTCTATACTATACTTAATACAGCTGAAGAGTTTGTTTGTTTGAACGTGCTAATCACAGGAACTACTGGTTCAAATAGAAAACTTATTTTTGTCTTGGAGAGGATGGCTTTAAGCAATAGTACCGAAATCTAGTATTCATCAAACCCCGATAAATGTTGTTTTAGTAATTTTACTTCTTTACAAAAGGTACTCTTAACTATGTAACTACTTTACATACATACATACCAGTAGTGTCAGTTCAGTGCAAATAATTTTATTTATCTATAACCGTTAGACACATCACTATTCGCAACCGAGGGGCGTTTACGCTTGCGCGTGTATGTATCGAGCGATTCCGCAGTGTTGTGCTGTCTGTTGTTATGTATGTTTGTATGTACTAGCTTATGTATGTATGTAGCTACGATATGCTTATGCGGAGGTTTCTATAGTTGTATTTTTGAAAGAGCGAATATAATTCTTTATTTCAGTAATATACCCGTCGCATGGTGTAAAAAAAAAGAAGAAATAAAGAAAGGAAAACGTTTATTGAGTGTAAAAAAAGTTAAAACACAATGTGTATGTTAAGAGACCTTTTCTTTTTACGGCAAAAGCGGCTAACGAGCTAGCGGGTCACCTGATGGTAAGCAATAACCGCTGCCCATGGATATCCGCGACACTAGAGGTATCGCCGATGCGTTGCCTGCCTTTAAAAACCAATACCCTCCCAAAAGTTTCAAGAGAGCTTAGTGGAACTTTCACTCGAAGGAGCCGCTCGTCTGGGGAAGTTCCTCCACCTTACAGAAGACCACAGTGAAGTAGCACTTCGTAACTGTTGTGCTATGTTTCTGCTCGTGAGTAAGGGAGCCAGGGCTCAGTTGGGGAGGGCATGGGGTCTTGAAGGCAGGAAACGCATCTGCGACTTTAGCGGATTGTTGATGTCCATGGGCAGCGGTTATCACTTACCATCAGGTGTCCCGCTTATTCGTTCATCTCCCAATAAAATATAGAATAGAAAATTCATATTTTCATAGGGAAATTGAAGTTATATTTTTGTAAAATGGTTTACACAAACGAAGTAGACGGCGCCGGTGAAACCGTGTTTCGTGCTGCGCGAATTAGCATCTTCAAAAATGCTTCATGACACAGCAAAAGTTATAATTTCACAACAATAATAACATACCTACTATCTATTGATAGAGCTTAAACATTCGGTGTTTCAAGTTTCAACATATTAGGTACTGCATGTATTTTAAAGGTGAATTCTTCGTATGTGGAACAAATTCTGATAAAAATTGTCAATGTTAATGCCTATCAAATTCGGCGCATGCTACATTGATCAACTTACTCTGTAGGCTTACAATGTTTATTGTTCCTAATAAAAACGGTCTGGACGTCGGGTTTGTAGAAACACACTAGGCGGAAAAAACGCTACCGAAGTTCGGCGTGACTACCTACGCCTGCAATGTATTTTAAACTAGCGGCCACCCGCGACTCCGTCCGCGTGGATTTCGATTTCCAATACCCTTTGTGTTATTCTGATGTATAAGCTATATTGTGGTAAAGTTTCATTGAAATCCATTCAGTAGTTTTTACGTGAAAGAGTAACAAACATCCATACATACAAACTTTCGCCTTTATAATAGTAGTAGGATGGAACATGACACGGTGTGCCAAAATTACGTCACGTAATTTTGTATAGAAGATTCATGGCCGCCGAGATTCGATCGCGTAATTTCTTTAACGTTTATTCCTACACTTTTAAAATCATTTTGAATGCGTGCATAATAAGACTGAAATTTTATCTATTTAACTTATACTTATAGATACAAAGATTTTCATCACGAAATTTAACAAAACTTTAAGTCTTTTGTGTAAAACTCTACACCTATGACTACCTACAAAGGCATCACGCGTCGTGCCGTGTGAGTTAGCGCCGCTGCCCGTGTTTGCTCGTCGTGCGCTAGGCAGATAGAACGTGTTCGTGGGGGGATCTGCCACAATTGATGGGAGGTAGCGGTGTGGGTACACTCACCTGCAGAAGATAGGAGCACCGATCCATCTCATGGAAGAAGACATCTATACTATATAAATCGATATATATTTAAAACTTAAAGGTGACTGACTGATAAACTGCACAGCTCAAACCACTGAACGAATCGGGCATATGACTACTACTAATTCTACCCTCAAGGGGACAAATAAGACGAAAGTTTGTATAAAACAGTAATCTACGGGGTCGAAGTAGTGGGCGACCACTGCTAGTTTTCTAATATATTTAAAACATTTACAAAAACTAAGGGTTATACTTACACACGGCTATGGATCTACCGTCACTGCCTTTTTGAAGCAGAAAATGCCTTTTTGCATTTTAGCTACAGATAGTATCGGCCGCGCGACATCGTCACACTTCATTAACCCTGTGGTTTCCTTAGTGAAATGAAATGAAATGAAATCAGTTATTCAGTAATAGTAATTTTTTTTGCACGTCAATACTTTAGTACGCGTTTGCGCGGTGGGCCGCCAGAGCTCAGTTGGGGAGGATATGGGGTTTTTAAAGGCAGGCATCGCATCTGCGACCCTTGTACGGTTGTTGTTGTCCTTGGGCAGCGGTGATCACTAACCATCACGTGACTCACGTGGTTCGTTGCTCTACAGGGGCAGTTAGCAATACAAAAAGTATTTTGAGATGCAAGGTAACCGCTTCCGCCTACCGCCTATGACAAACCCGCTTTCGCCTATGCCCTGCGCTGACGCACAGTGCTAACACGCAGACCAAACAGCGGGATCGCGGTAGTGAATGTTAACTGCTACCTCATAGGCTGTGAACCATACTATTACTACCTATGCTACTGTACTCTGTGATGGTCAAGATTATACCATCAGTATCAGCGCCTATTTAGTTTTGTGGGACTTTTGTTATTGTTATGTGAAAAACTGTACGATTAATAAATAAATAAATAATAATAATAATAATAAATTCCGGCACTTCTTCTCAGCGTTAAAGATATGACTAGCAAAAGATTTTTATGTAAATTAAATTGAAAAATAAACTACATACTTTGTCTTTGACTACGACTTTATTTAAGCCCCACTATAGGCCAAAGGCCTCTATCATTTGAAATCATGTCTATACCTACGTTATAAAGATGGGGTTCGACTTGATAACCACGCTTGAAAAACGCAGGCTGTGTTCAGATAAATCAACACATTTTTTTAATGGGAATCGAACCCAAGTCCTTGAGTCCACGGCCTGGTACTTAAATCACTAGAACATCAAGGAGTTAAAGATTAAAAGAGATAGACTACTACTTAAGTAATTTCATTGTAATCTTACTAATAATCGTTAATTATCGGTACAGTAGGACAAACTATTGGATGAGCTTTACGGCTTTTAATCTTACGATTGGAATGAAATATGATAGACCGGGACAAACGCTAGGACGAAAACGATGACTTAATTTTTTTTTCGTAGGTAACGCTTCTTTTTGTGATGTCGGTAAAAATCGTACCTTCCTTCCAACAGATTCCTCTGACAAATGATCCCGGATCAGGGTTGATCGCCCGTCATCTGTCCGGGTTATTGATTCCGGGATCGCGGGATTAGGCCGATCCCCCGGGATTCGGGGCGGTTGAGAACTTGTTCCATTTTGACTTTTAGGGTAGAAAGGATTGAGTGATATTGATATTTGTAATCGTTTACCATAATGCGAGGACCAATATAGTCGCCTGTTTACATAAATATGGGTTTGCGTTAAGCGCTAAGATTAATGAATATATTTACAATCTTAACTAATTATAAGAAAGCGGAAGTTTGTTTGTTTGTTCTGGTTCGAATTCAAAAAATCATTTTGTGTTGGATAGGTACATTGGTTGGATAGTCCATTTGTCGAGGAAGGCTTTAAGCTATAGTACCTATAAAACTTTGTCTCCGGGAACCGAAATCCACGCGGAGGCGCGGGCGGCCGCTATGTTAATATAAAAGAGGCAACATTTTACATACAAGTGTATTTATTTTATATCAACCATTTGTTTTCGTACAAAGAAAACGCGGGAAAGGCAAAAGTAAACAGCACACCACTGACACACCATAAATAATGGAGCCTTGCCGCTGACACTTGCCAAATGAGTAGCGCCGTCTCGCTCTAGCATAGGGCGACTGTGTTTGAGTAGGATTTGGGGATGAGGAAATCAGAAGAAAAATTGCATAATGCTGAAAATCGGTTTATTATTTGCCCAATGCTAATAAAAAAGAGATGTTATTAACATTCCATAATATTTTTTCTTAATTTTAATAAGAGTTCTCTATTTGTAGGAATTTCGTTTGAATTGCTTATCCACTTATCATATGTACTTTATTTTTGCAAGAACAATGCTTCAAACACGTACGGTATGTTTATCGGCTATCTACATGTTTGGGTACTAAAAACTACTAATGAATAACGTTTAACATTAATACTTCAACAATGTGTTCCTGATAATACTAAATAATACTTATTTTACGTTGTTGCTGTTTAAAATAATCATGATGGTCGCTGTAATGTTTCGAGTTATAAGTCTTAACTGTTTTATTGTACTCTACAAGCGTCCCCTGACTCAAAAAAACAGGGAATCAAAGAAATCAAACAAAGATAGTTTTTTTCTGATAAAAATGCCCACGCTTAATGTCTATTGAAATTTCTAACTAACTTTTATAGCTCAACGACCCAAAGTGTGTTGACTAATAAATTGCGATTTTCTAATGAAAATCCTCACAAGTCCACAACCCATGACCACCGTACCCCCGTACGCGCGGTGCGAGCTGTTGAATTTTTAATGCGATTGTCAATTCCATTGTCCGGGGTAATGCGTTTAGTTTGTCACCGGGTTTTAACTTGTCCCGGACTTTTGTTTTTGGACACGCGGAAACATTTTTGTTAGATTCCCTTGCTAGGATTTACGCAGTATATTTTGGTTGTGTCTTAAATTAGACAATGTTGAAGTGCGTTGAGTTGCCGCTATTAAAGTTGAATGAGGAATTTAGGACGTTCTTTTTTTACGGTATGGATATTTTCTAGACTTGAACTCCGTTTGTGTAGCTACCGCGCTCAAAGTGGGATATATTTAGTATTAAATTGAAGAAGCTTTAATAGATGAAGTTGTGTTTCCTGCTTCAGTCCTTATGTAAAACTGGATCACAGAAAAAATTTTTTTTTTCCTTTTTCATCGGACTCACTGTTAGTACAAAGTGTTCGGAACTCATATCATCAAAATTGGATAATTGTGATGATATGAATTCCGAACCCATAGTAGAGAAATGTTTAGTTGGTTTTGTAAGGGTTTACAAAAACAACAAAACTTTCTCTCCTACTATAAAAATATAACACAATAGATGAAGTCTATTAACCCTCAAATCCCTACTTTAGAAAACGTCAAGTGTAGGTAAACAGTCATAATTCACCCGTGATCCCGGAATCAATAGCCCGGGTGCAAACGACCCGCGATTTGCGATGATCGCGGGGTTAGGCCACGATTGACTAATGGTTCTTTGGGACGTGGAATAAGTAGCCGAAAGGGTACTGAATACGTACGATATGATATTAAAAGGTATCAGTGGTTTGGCACTGATGTAGGTCAATATCGTATTGAAATAGTCCCGCCAATGTTTAAAACTAATTTATACCTAGATTTAAATTTTAAGTTTAAAGAAAAAAATGGTACAAATATAGGCAAATTTGTATTTTCTTAGATTTGTTAATTTGGTATTGATAAATCTAAGTGTTGGTTTCTGAAATTAATGTGTCCATTATTGGGTATCACTTGTTCGGAAAATTAGATACAAAGTCTGGACACCCTATGTCGCCATAAACAATGTTGTACAGAATTTTCCAGCAGAGTACTTCATATTATGTTTGAAAAATAAATGAATCTATACCAATGTAATAAGGCTGGAGAGCATGTTCGTTTGTTTGTATGAACGCGCTGTTCTCAGAATCTACTGGTACGAGTTGAAAAAAAAATTGAGTTGGGTAGTCTATTTGACCAGGAAGGCTTATGCCATCCTGGTCAAATAGACTACCCAACTCTAACTAACCTAAAGTATTCTATGTGTGCAGAAACCGAAATCCGCTGCTAGTAAGAAAATATTTCTTCAAAGTGTCTATTCTATACATAGTAATTAAAACTAATACCTCAATGTGTAAACCCGTCTCTCTTCCACAGGTCTGGTTCCAGAACCGCCGGGCGAAGTGGAAAAAGCGCAAGAAGAGCACCAACGTGTTCCGATCACCAGGAGCTCTGCTGCCGTCTCATGGACTCCCTCCCTTCGGAGCCGGCGACGTCTGCAGCCCTGGAGTCTTCGCTGACCGGCCCTGGTCTATGCCAGCTGGTGAGTACAGCGCTATCTATCTTCGAGTAGCAGTGTAAGAAGCATGCTTTTGGCTAAGGTACTACAACGCCATCTATCGGGCTGTAGCGGCATATGAGGGAACCAAACTGTCTCTATGGCGGCAGCGATCTTAACAAACTTTTTTCGGACAATCTACACAGATTTTTTTTATCGAATATAATAAAATAGAATAAATGTTTATTTGTTACGAAAATACAAATGAAAATAACAATAAAAAAAACATACAAACACAGGAAAAAAAATATAACAAACAACACAAAAAGATACAAAAACATACAATCCTTTTACATCAAATATAAAGGAAAAAAATGTAATATAAACTTGTGGGAATCTTTCTTCTGTCTGACAACCAGAGATAACTCAATGCAACCGTACAAAAATTATGTCTCCGAGGCATGGGGAATTGGGGAAGAGTTGATGCAATTTTAAGTATAAAGTTGGGGTGTACAACTTTTACTCATTTTAATAACCCACCTCTGTTCTTCCAGGGCTCGGCCAACTGTCCCAGGGTGGCGTGTCCATGGGCGGCTTCGGAGCTGGAGGTCTACCTCAGCTGGCTGCGGACCTGAACCCCTCGCTGCCGATCAGCTCGGTCGCCTCCGCCCAGCCGTACCAAGGGCACTACCCGCTTAATTCTCTTGGTAAGCATTAGTTGGTAATATTTTATGTAGCTAATTATTAGGGATATTTTTTGTTTAATGATATTTCACCTTGGGTAATAAGGTTCGTATGAAATAACTCTATTAATCCAGAAAAAGAACACGTTGTTAAGTATCCCGTGTCATTTGGTTGTATTCTAGTTATACTTAGGATTGGATATTAATTTACAAAAAAATGTGGTGTCTTACACGGGGCAGTAAAAAAAAAGATGTAGATACAAAACTTAAAAAATATCTTTAATTACATCTGCTATGAGTGGCTATGACTATACATTTACAGTTAGAAATCTTTTTGACTGTTAATAAATGACAAATGACTGCTGGTGATCTCAACTCAACATACAAATTAGGTACAGAAAACAATTGAGTCGTCTTTTGTGACGGGTGCAGGATAGATGGGTAGATATTTATCATCAGATGTAGCATTTTCTAGCCCCAAATGTGTCATGAATATATCCAATTCGCATCTGATGAACCTAAACCTTTTCCTTCCAGGCGACACTATGATGTCATACTGCAATAACATCAGCGGCGGGCAGCAGGGCGGGCCGCTGGAGGGCTCCCCCACTCCCCCCCACATGGGGCACTGCGCCAACAACGCCTCGCCCACTGCCTCAGGTGAGTACACCAAAAACATGACTTTATATCAGAGGCATAAGTGCTAATGTTGAACTGCAAGTATCAGCAGCGGGCTTCTGATGGACTCCCCACAGCTGGACGTAGACCACATACGCTTGTTTCTATCGTCTCCACTGTGGGCAAGCGGGTTAGTGACTGCAGTAAGGCAACCGAAAAAATACAGGGCTGCCATTGCCCCTGGAAGGTTCTTTAATCGCTTCTTACGACACCCATGAGAAACGATAGGGAATTACTAAAGACCATAAGTAGAATATGAAAATCTGATGATTCCGTGCTTTGGAGAAACGTTGAGACGTTGGTCCCGACTATGATCCAAATCTTGTTTCCCATGTGAGGGTTACGGTGGTCCGACGAAAGTCGCTCCATTGCAATGATCCTGGTCACATCAGAACCATAGTCGCAGAGTACCCTGGGCTCCGTGGCTATGGCCAAGGATGGAACCGGGAGAGGTGTTGAGGAGGATGATGAAGATCGAGAAAAACATTTTTCTTAAGTTTTAACTACATATGTTATCTACGCAGGAAACGGCGGAGAACAAGCCGAAGAAGAAGTGTGGCGTGGACACAGCATCGCCGCGCTGAGACGACGCGCGTCCGAGCTCTCCGCAGCTATACCGCCATACCTCCAACTCAACTATGACGCCCACAGCCCAGTCTACTGACCGCCAGGAGTATATGGAAGTGGGAGGTCCTTCCACACATCATTTCTACCCTCAACGCAGTATGATTAGGCAGACTAGCATGAGGAGGCGAAACATCGTCGATTCATCTTTGAGCCCAGTGTAACCATGAATTTTGAATTTCGAACGACATTCAAAGAGGGTGAAATACCCTCGTTTTACTCTAAAGCCATGTCTGTTGCTGTCCGTAGCTAACTGTGTGTATTGGGAGATACCTTCACTTTTATCTTTGAACCAAGTTTTAGAAGAGTTACAAATTAAATCTAAGTGTAGGATTACGCTAGGCCAAAATCACGGGACCGAAATTCAGCGGCAATGCAGTTTTGTACGAAATTACGCGACGTAATTTCGGCATGGTAGGTTATGTCATCTTTCATTTAAAATACAACGCATGCGTAGCCCCGCCGAACTTCGGTCACGTTTTTTTCCGTCTAGTGTGTTTCTGATCTTAATAACAAATGTGCGAAAAAGCTCGCTTCATCCATTTGCAATTTTTGATTTCTGAAGCCATACCGCTTATTTCATTGATAAGGAACAGCATTTTGCTCAGACTATTCGATGTACTTGGTCTCTTTCGGATTTCGGAAACCCATTCACTAAACTATCACATCCCGAAGAAATCAAAATTGTGGAACCTTCCAGTAAACATGGTAATGAATGTTGTTAACTGAATCTTTTGTATACGATTAACGGTATTTCGGAATAGTATTTTTGACATAACTTTTATGTCTGGCGTGACACCTAAAAGGTGCTGAAATTAACTATATGCCATCCCAATTATTTGCGACAACAAAGAAATTAAAATTTTCGAAAACTTTTATATGTGCCACTGGATCATTCACGCATACTCTTAAACCGATCAACGTGCTAAGTTGGTTGACCTATAAAAACATAATTTTCATGTATTATCGCAAATTTACGTGATTAAAAATATTAAGGTGTTTGAATAATTCCATGTTATTAATACTTTGGCGCCTTAATGTGACCATAATTTGTCATAATTTCAGGACATACAATTTTAAAATTGTGAGCTGTATTCGAGAAAATACATGTATACGCATTCGTACAATAATAAATTTAATTATTATTAACTGTAAGCTATTTATTTCGTAAGTAATTATAATGATATAGAATAGTTATTAGGTATTAAAAATCAATGTATCTACAATCTTTTGTGGTATCCAAGGTTCTAGCTATAGTATTGGTTTAAAACATTCCAAGTTCAGAAGTAGAGTAATTTATTGTTTTAGATATTAACTAAAAGAGAGTTCAATAACACTCTTTATATTGTTTATCTTGTAAACCATCTCGTCTCGGGTAAGTAGGGCAGACATTTTGTTAGGTCTGTCAAGTATTTGCAATCAAAATTCAGTCTTAACACATTTTCAATGTTTTAAAATTTTATTAGGACAGTTGACATTTTCTTTTACAATCTTCTGTTGCCTTTACTAAATATAAAGAGTGTTTTACCGAAAATCTTCAATTGGCGCACCCAAAAAGTTACATTCAAGGTGATTTTTAGATTATAAAACAGCCAAATACGAAAGTCCTCATAGATTGGATATGATTGAATGAAATTCATTGTGACGTTTTCCATTTTCAAAGAATAAAAAAATCCTATTGCGGAATTGTGGCAATTTTTACGACACAATCCAAATATTTAAAAAATATGTTCTTGTGTTGATTGCACATGT
This sequence comes from Nomophila noctuella, assembly GCA_958496325.1. Classification (NCBI taxonomy): domain Eukaryota; kingdom Metazoa; phylum Arthropoda; class Insecta; order Lepidoptera; family Crambidae; genus Nomophila; species Nomophila noctuella. The sequence continues at coordinate 2,552,965 of OY292504.1, forward strand.
TTAAAGTTTAAAGGCCGGCAACGCACTTGTAACTCCTCTGGTGTTGCGTGTGACTACTTACCATCAGGTTATCGGTTTGATCGTTTTTGCCTTCTTTTAATAAAATAGTTTTTGTTTCTAAAATAAAAAAAGTGTCACAAATGAATCAGCTAGCAATGGGTTGTCTCAATTCAAAAGTATATTTTATGAGTGTAAATGTATAGTTAGATAATAATAAAAATTAATAATATATAAGTCAAAGATTTATAATTTTGGAAACTCACGGCCACACTTTTTTTATATATTTTAATGTTTAGTCGAAAGTGGTTGATAGTTCCTATTTGCTTTTCGGGCTCCAAGATTTCATGCACTATTTTAATTTATTTTAAGCATTATTTTCCGTCCGTATTTTTTACATGTATTTTTTTTCTCTTTGGGGCCTCGTTTTACTATCAAAATGTATACGTATTAGTGTTGTACAGTAGTTTTTAATTTAATTTCAAAGAAACCAAAGGATTTGGTTTTATTTTGTATAAAATTTTTATTCTAAAATTAAAATAATTGAATTTTAATTATATCGTGCTGGTAACATAAGATCGTTTGTTACGCGTATCTCGTACTTACATTTTCAATTGAGTTCATTAAATTCTTTGTAAGTAATGGACTGAGTGAATATTGTTAGCGTATAGAAAATACCTAATTTAAGTATTTACGATGATTCGCTCGCCCGTATAGCCGATCTAGCATATGCATTATATTAGTCAACTAAGTATTATTATACATACATACAATAAATAGACAATGTTCGATTTTGATGTTTTATATGCCTTCTACATCCCCATTATTAGACATTCGTCAATGAGACTCGAGATTGTCATTTACTCTCGCATTTTTCTTATCATCTGTCTTTTCTATTTTATGGCTCTTTTTTATGTTTGATCACTGCTGCCCAAGGACATCAACAACACCACAAGGGTTGCTGATCGTTGCCTGCCTCTAAAACCCCATCCCTTCCCCAACTAAGCAAAGGAAATCTTACCATCCAGCAGAAACATAGCAAAACGGTTACGAATGCTACTTTACTGTTGTCTTCGGTGAGGAGGGGGTACTTCCTCAGACGAGCTGTCTCATTTGGGTAAAACACAACTAAGGTCCAACCTTTCTAAAAAAAAAAATACTAAAAGGGCTCTTAAAATTTGGTGCATTAAATCTTATTGTAAAATAAAAAGACACTTAATATCATTAAAAGTAGATATCATATTTATAATAATAAATAATAAATAATAAATATCTCTGGACATTATTCACACAGCGCCATCTAGCCCCAAACTAAGCTGAAGCTTGTGCTATGGATGCCAGACAACGGATAAACATTACTTATATACTTTTTTGTAATAATTAGAAAAATACAAAATTCATTGAACAGTGAACATTTAATGCTCACTGTTCAATGATTTTTTGCCAAAACAAAATCATTGTCACCTTACCCATTAAAATCAAAGAAAGCGCCATCTATTCAAATGCAACTGAACTTAATACTTAATTCATTGGCTAGCAGTAATTCCACCACCTACTAGATGTCGCTGTGCCCTCAGTTCGGCACGGCATGTTAGTACAACTTCTCCACGCTGGATGTCGCTACTGAGCACAGTTGCTAATAGAAACAAAAATTGATTTAACTCCGGTGAGTTATCAAAGATAGTGATAAAAGTTAACGTGATATTTATTAAAATGTCTTTAAAGTCTCAGAAATCGTTGAACGATGAATGCTCGGAGATTATTGAGAAGAGTTATTCTTTTAGAAGTGCATCTGAAGAAAGTTTGTCATGGTTAGTAAACAAATACCTTACTACCTACATTACTATAATATATTTATTTTAGTCGATTTTCCTCATATACCTAGCTTGTATAGGAAAAATTTTGTTGCTTTTTTGGGGCAATCGCAAAATGTTTAGGATTAGGTCCTATTATTGCGTTTAAAAACCTCCACTCAAATAATTATCTACCCAAATTGATCACAGTACCTAGCCCATGTTCATAACTACATAGCTACGTACCTACATTTGTCATTATTTTATGTACCTAATGATTTCTCACAACAGTGATGACGAGAGCTTAGCCCGGGAACTAATGAACAAGATGACGCCAGCGGTCCTCAGCAAACTACGGCGAAGCTTCAAGAAGAATAAGGAGAGAAGTCAGGCGTACGATATTGACAGGTGACAGAAACATTTTAAATACCTACGAAGGGTACTTTTTAGTCAAATTATTTCGTAGACTTGAATGACGTTTTTTTTTAAGAAAGGCGGTATGTATTTATTGGTTCGATTGAAATGATTGTTAAATTGTTATATTATTTGTTTGGGTTAAAAAGTTTTATTGAAGTTGCTTAATAAACATCTATAATAATCCTAAAATTAAATTTCTAGTGTTTGTTAACATCTGTTTAAAATATTTTCGCTTCGAGTCTTACTGGAAAAACTCACCAGAACCATAAAAAAATCAGTAAGAAATGAATCAGCGGGAAAAAGGGGAGGGTTTTGTCCAGCAGTGGGATATTGAAAGGTATTTAAAAAAAAGAAATTAATTATAAGTCCGTAAGTAAGTAAGTTTTATCTTTTGACGGACCCGTTGGTCTAGTGGTCAGAGACCCTGGCTACAAAACCGAGGGTCGCGGGTTCGAATCCCGCAAGGGGCAAATGTTTGTGTGATGAACATCGGCATTTGTACTCGAGTCATGGATGTTTACAAACGTATTTAAGTATGTCTATCCGTTCCCTAGCTTCTATAGTACAAGCTTCGAGCTTAGTTTGGGCCTAGGCAATTTGTGTGTTAGTCCAATGAATTTAGAGACGACCTTCTTATTCGAGCTATCCATGGATTCTCCGTGCGGGTGCCGGGTCCATCGCGTGGAACAGAGAGGAATGTCAGTCGGCGCCTGGGACTTTCGACCCAGCGTGTAGGTTTAAGGGGCCTCTTTATAGTATACTAACGATGACCTTCACCGATGACATTCCTCTCCCTTCCAAACCATATTTGGTATGAGCCAAGTTGCGGCTTTAGTTGCTCTTTCCAGTAAGCTAATATCAGATCTTGGTAATCCTAAGTCCTTCAGTAGGTTGTAAAGAGATTTCGCTGGTTTACCGCTCGCACCCACTTCCACAGCATACAGCCGTGCTGTATAACCATTTCTAGTCATCTCGTTGGTTAGGTCATAATACTTATTTTAAACGCGTGATCTTTGGGACTGTTTGTCTCCCATGGAACAGTAAGTTCTACCAAGAGTATTTATTTATCTACAGGCGTGTAGAAGCAGTAATGCGAGCTGCGGCAGCCGAGGAGGGCATCCAGTTCGCGCCCTCAGTCCCTCCGCCGGAGGACTCGCTGTGGCTGGACGAAAACGCCTTTGTTACCGCATTGGATACTATTTTTGGTGGGTAATTTATACATTTTTACATTATTTTTATATGTATAAGTGGTTCTCGTTTCCTTTAGCACCCTCCCTCTGTGTCCCGATTTCGTAATTCGCATGCTAATCCCGCTAGGGGCAAATGTTTGTGTGATGAACGAACATCGGCATTTGTACTCGAGTCATGGATGTTTATGTTTGTATCTGTTTAAGTATATGTATTTGTAATATCACTGTTGAATCTGATGTCTGTAACACAAGTGATTAGGCTACTTAACACGGAGTCAGGTCAATGTGGGTATGTGATGTTGATGTGGTTGTGATTTCTATCCGTTCCCTGCCTTCTATACCTAGTTCAAGCTTCAAGCTTTGAGGAGCTCGATAGCGCAGTGGTTAGCGCACTCGGCCTGCGGTTGCTAAAGTTAAGCAACGTTCGCAGATGCAAGTCATCGGATGGACGACCGAATAATTTCACCTCGAGCTCCTCCGTGCTTCAGAAGGCACGTTAAGCCGTCGGACTGCTGTTCCACCGAATTATGAGAGTGAAGGAATAGGGAGCGCACTCACTTGTGCACTATAATATATCCTGCGTACGTGGCTGATCGTAAGATCGGACGCCATGGCTGAATACGGCCGGAGGGGTATTATAGTTCAAGCTTCGAGCTTACTTAGTATGGGACTAAGCAATAGGTGTGTAAGTCCAAAGTATTTAATCTTAATTTTACTTATCAGAGGACATAAATGCCAACTTCCAGGTCACCACAAATACACCACACATGCCCACAAGCTGTTCCAACTCCTGGACCCGTTCTCCTCGGGCAAGGTCTGGTGGAGACAGCTGGTGAACCGTCTGGTGGCTGTGGGGGCAAGGAAGACGGGATCCCGAGCTGATGTCTGGACTCCGATTAGAGAGGGAGTGTTTAAGAGGCTGGAGCATTCGCAGGTTTGTGTTTCTATTATATTAATAACATGTTAATTACGCCTCGATGACCTGGTGTTTTAAGTACCGGGCCAAAGTATTTAAGTTATAAAAGAGGTAGACCTAAGTGGAACTTTTACTCGAATGAGTCGCTCATCTAAGGAATCAACTCCACTTTACAGAAGATTACAGTGAAGTAGCACTTCGTAATTGTTTTGCTACGTTTCTGTTGGTGAGTAAGGCCAGAGCTCAGTTGGGGAGGGTATAGGGTTTTAAAGGCAGGAAATGCATTTCCTACCCTTGTACTATTGTTGATGTCCATGGGCAGCGGCGATCACTCACCATCAGGTGACACTATTAACCGTTTACCATCCTATCACATAAAAAAAGTTCAGAAGTGCAATAAATTATAATCAGTGATTTAAACAAAACCCCATATTTCTTTTGTTTAAGAGAGAATCCATCGTAAAGCTGGTGAGCATAGAGCGAGCAGACTCGTTCTGCTACGTGGCCGTGTCCAAGGGAGGGAGAGTTGGCATCTACAGCGGAGACTTGAAGCTGCTCAACAGCTACGAGGTATTTAAAAAATATCGTGTAATCAGGTCTTTACTTCACTCGAAAGAAGAACATGAACAAAGAACAACCTAAGTCATGCTATAAGCATAATCACAGGCCACTGCATGCTTTACAAGCATCTCCACGATCGGCCTCTCCGACAGCCCACTATGTAGGGGTTGCATGGACGCCGAGGAGACACATGCCCACGTGCTGCTCCGATGCAGCAGCGTGGCTGAACAATGGGCTCCACTTCTTACAGACCGCGAGACTCAGCGGGAAGCTTTCAGCGTCGCCGGGAGGATTTTGAACCTCCGGTTGGAACTTAAATAGTTTGAATAAGGGGTCAGGTATAACTCCTTATTTCGCAAAATGGCCCACCTTGGAGGATAAGTGAGGAATATACCCCGGAAAACTGTTCAGTAAGCTACATTGTATTACCACAGAGTCAACCAAATTAATAAGGAAAAATTATATTTAAGAGTTTCTATGTCAGTAATAAGATATTGTTCCTTTTTCAGGTATTTTACCATCGTACTGGGATCCGCAAGAGAGTCAAGAACTCTTGGATAACTGATGCTATTTATTTAAACGTGAGTACAAGTTTTTTCACTATTTACTCAAACGCACTGTCGCAAGCAAAGCATGCAGAAACCCATGTAGCATAGGTACATTTACCTCACTCCAAGATAAAAAATTGCCCTGACATTTTGATAGGTGTTGTGGAAATCAGAAACAATAGTGGTATGACAAATGTGCTTTGATACCGTTTACATTTATTTCAAAAATCATTCGTTATAGCCATGTCCCATGCTCACGAATGTTTTTTGTGGTAAGAAAGAGAGCATTGTTGGAGCTTCTACTCGAATGAGCCGCTCGTCTGGGGAAGTACCTCCACCTAACAGAATACGACAGTGAAGCAGCATTTCGTAACTGTTTTGCTATGTTTCTGCTGGTGAGTAAGCTCGCCAGAGCTCAGTTGGGGATGGTATGGGTTTTTTTAAAAGCGGGCAAAGCATCTGCTATCCTTATACGGATATTGATGTCCATAGGTAGCGGTGATTACTTACCATCAGGTGGCCCGCTTGTTCGTTCGCCTACCGAACATTTTTAACAAGCACAGTATATAAACGATTTGTGTTCTTTAGTATTAAGACAGGCATTGTTAATGTTTCCAGGATGTCCAATGCTTGATCCTCTCCGCATCAGACCGAAGCCTGACGGTGTATGATGCCACCACCCTCACGCATAGCCCTAACTTCTGTATCACCGGGCTACCTAGCATACCTACGGTGAGTAGATGAATTTTTGTATTGCATTGTGGGAGCCCTAGAAGAGGCCTATGTCCAGCAGTAGACAGCGATAGGCTGATGATGACGATGATGATGATGATGATGATTGTGGGATTCAGACAAACAAACTAGCGAGATGATTGTAAAAAATCTACATCTATGTAGTTACTGAGCCCTGACTGTAAATTATGTAATTCTATTATTCAATTTAATGATTACGATTTAAGAGAGAGCTTTGTGAAACTTGCACTAGACGGGATGGGACAGAACCTTCACCTCACAGAAGACCACAGTAAAGTTGCACTTCGTAACTGTTGTGTTATGTTTCTGCTGGTGAGCTAGACAGTCACTTCCAAAATGGTAAAATATGTCCGTCCGTCCCAACTACTAAAATAAGATAATGATAAACTATAAAAGAAATTATAAAATTACCAATCCAGACGAGCGAAGGGTTCATTCTTTTAGAAGTCACTCTGCTCTTCTTATCTTTATCATCATCTCTCGTACCTTGCCTTAGAAGAAGGCCAATCCTGTACGGATTCGTTAATCTTCTTCTATCAACTTATGACCATAGACCTTTTCATCTATTTCCAGTGCCTAGCCTACACCTCCCCCCTTATGGAAGGTCAATCGGAGCTGATATTTGGCACGGAGAGGGGAGACCTGACAAGAATCCGATTCCTACAGCCAAGGCTGTCGCTCTTCTACAGCAAAACTCCAGACAACATCAACTATTACTTCTGGATGGTAATTCTTCTTTTTTATTTAAAAAAGTAGTCTTTAGCAAATGTGCAAATAGGAGCGTGGTGGCTGATGGTAATACATCACTGTCCATACTATCTGGCATGACGGACCATAGACAACTTCACAATTCACACCGATTGCATTTAAACGTTGCCTCTAGTACAAGGTTCATAATTATGAATTATGAATCACATACGTGAGGTCCGTGGTTCGAATCCGGGCCCGCTCCTGATTTGTGCCATTAGCTCGGTGGTGGGGGAAAACACCGTGAGGAAACCGGACATTCAGATAGTTTCTGACTTTACTTCAGTTATATCTGAATGTGTAACCATGACCCAATTTGTCTGGTTCTCCTCTATGGGCTACGAATGCCTAATGGCAGTCGCTTCGCTGTAATAACCAGACTCGTAAAATCCTGGATCATGGTGAATCGCCGCACAGAAACGGGATAAACGCTAGGAGGATGAAAATGGAGACTAGAGTGAACAGGTATCTACTAGGCAAGCGTGCCCCAACTTAGGCCTCATCTACACTTTCCAACAGGTGTGATCGAGGTCAAATGCAAGCCTATCTTAAATAAAAAAATGGATATTTTGAATTTGCAGGAGATGACCTCACCCCCCCACACGACCTACTGCGCCATAACCACCTGGCGGAAGGTCCACTCTCGGACCGTCCGACGCGTGGCTTACACGAAAGGAGGGGATTTAGTTCTGTCCTGCTCGCACGATTCTACCGTCAGCGTGCGTCTCAGGCATGTGCCGGGGAAGCTTGATGATTACACTTTCAAGGTTCAACGGGTAAGTTGAGATCCGGCTTGAAGGACCAAATTGTTTAATGTCTTTGGGGAATTACACGTTCAAGGTGCACTGAGTAAGTTTATTTAATGGTTGCTTTGGTTGTGCGGCTCAAAGGAACAAATTATTTAATGTCTCTGGGATTACACGTTTAAGATTCTACATGTAAGTTTGAATACATGGGTAGTTAGTAAATCCGACTCGCAGGACCAATTTTTTTGATGTCCCTAAGAATCTAAATAATTACAGTGTCAAGTTCAAAGGGTAAGTAAGAAGTATTATTCAGTTACGATTAGTTTTTTGAGTTAGAAGTATTTTTTTTCGCCATTTCTATGGAAACGGAGCCGGAAATATAATTAGCAAGCTTGACAGAATGCGAATAGAATAATTAACGAGTTGCAAAAATCTCGTAGTGTTGAAGTCGATGACTAAAGCACAACCATTCATTTTGGTTTCAACATCAGAAGTCGCAAAAAGAGCTTCTTTTTCATTTCCTTTGATGATTGACATTGTTTTAAGGAAACCCGTAGTTTCGGCTACTTTTCAGGAGCCGTGATCCTCTTCTTTGTTATTTCCTTATCTTTATCAATAATCAATCAATACCTCTCGCCTTTCTTACCCCTCTCTCCATTCCAGGGCGTAACCTGCTTCCACGTGATCGCTCCCCTCCACCTCCTAGTCACAGGCAGCGCGGACGGTTCCGTACGTCTGTGGGAGTGGACGCAGGCGACGCCGTTCGCGACCCTACGAGCGCCCGCGCAGCCCGCCGTGCTCGATGTGGCGGTACTAGCGGCTGAGGAGACAGTGCTGGCTTATTGTAGTAATTGCGTACGTACATATAAACAAGAGCAAACAAGACTAAAGGCAGACAAGCAAGCACGACCCTTGTCCAAGAAAACAAGAAAAACCTTGGATTAGGATTCTAACCTGATCTCCTCGCAATTCGGGCGGTTCCTGCTGGGGGAGATGCTTTAGTCTTCATTATCAGTATGTCGCAGTCCATCGCTGAACGTACGTCTTATCCAGAAGGAGCTTTATGTCCTCAGACACCAAGCTTAACCGTATGTGTGCCATTTTGACATTTAAAGGTCACTGTGAGGCAGTGCTGTGTTTCTGCTAGTAAGGTCTCCAGAGCTCAATCATTTAGGGAGAGTATTTAGAAAACAGTATGGGTTTTTAAAGGAAGCCAACGCATCAGCGACCCCAGTAGACTTGTTGATGTCCATGGGCAGCCGTGATCACCCACCATCGGCCTCGCCTCTCGCTCGTGCAACGGTTCCGTGCGTCTGTGGGAGTGGACGCAGGCGACGCCGTTCGCGACCCTACGAGCGCCCGCGCAGCCCGCCGTGCTCGATGTGGCGGTACTGGCGGCTGAGGAGACGGTGCTGGCTTATTGCAGTAATTGCGTACGTTATTAGCTTTCATTATCAACTTACTTGTCATTCTTAGCCAATGGAAATCTACTGCTGGACGTTGAGACAGATGTCTCAGAAATCAAGCAAGATTCGATCCTGCACCCCTAATTCGGGTGAGTGCACTAGCCACAGAAATCAGCTTAGGTATATGCTTTAACTTTCATCATCAGCCTTTCGCAGTATACTACTCGACATAGATCTCATCCAGATGCGGGGATATTCGCATAGACACCAAAATGGACGTTACGAAACATTACGAAAACATACACAAGTATAAAGTCACTATAACAATGATGTAACATGTTTGATTACTCTAATCTCTTTTCATTCCATTATATGAATCGGGTTTTTTATTTTGTTTTTGTAAACACTGGATAAAACTAGTTAATAATAAACATTGATATGAAACGTTTTATTACACTGCAATCAATATTTTTGCCATTATCTCTGTAAATATTTTGCTTCTTATATATTTGTTTTCGCGGTTATTAAGCCAAATTTCGTATTCGAAACTAAACTTTGATTACAAATGATGAAGGCCTTTGCCCGGTAAGAAATTCAAAGCATGACTCTTTACTTTTTCACGGTTATGGTTCAAATTCAACATAGGATAAGCATTCATTGATTTCGGAGAAATATAATGTTTTATTTTTAATATACCTACACATTGAGATAAACATTATCTGGGGGTCAACAGGGTAAATATTCAATTGATAGGAATAGTTACATAATTTAATTGAAAATTTTAGTAGTTAGGTACCTACACTGTTGGAAATTAGTAAAAAAGAAAGTGTAGATCTACCTTGTTAATGTTGTAATAATACAAAAGGTGTCCATTTGTATGTTAATTTAATGTTAAACTTTTTTCATTACAGACTGTCCATATTTGGGATATGTATGAAGAATGCCTCCTACAGAGCATCAAATTAAAATTTCCATTCTTGGGTGTCCTGGGGAAAAAGGTGGAGTTTGGTGCTTACTGCATACACCCTGGTAAGCTTACTATCAACTAAGTCATCAAAATCAATATCATATAGGCCGGCAGTCTAGGATAATATTACTACCCAATTTCCCCATGTAGGTGTTGTTAGAAGTACACACACTGTCACATATAAATATTTGTACATGTACAACATAAACACTGACAAACTATTTTCCTTTTTCTTTGATACGGAAGTGCCTATTGAATTTGGTAACCTGCCGTTATCTCGTACCTTGAATGAAATGTCCATTAAGGTTCTGAGATAAGCGCATTCAATCATACAACCAAACTCTTCAGCGTTATTATATTGGTAGTATAGATATACATAGATGTGTGTGTACTCCCAGAATCGGAGTACAACATTCTGTTTATGGTGATGATATCATCGAGGCATGAAAAAATAAAAAAACTCACAATTGAACTGTTGAGAATCTTCACTATTGTGTTTCAGGGCCATTAAGAAAGCCCTACATGGAGGAAGACTTGCCATCCTTCCCACCGTTGGAAGCTCTCTCTCGGCGAGGGTCCAGCGTGTACCAAGGGTCTACCGGGGGTCTGATGCTGCAGCCAGAGCCTAAGCCAGACTGGCAGAATAGAGGGTTGGAGGAGGAACCGTTAGTTTAGCGAACTTATTGCGTTTGAGACAATTTTTGGTACATTAAAAGCTTGGAAGGGTAAAAAACAGTGGCACACAATATACGTGAATGAGATTATACCTAAGGATTAACAGATAAAAAACCTCAATATCCAAAGATAACGCACTCGTACAAGTTAAATGAAAAAAAAACAGTTTCATTGCTAACTATGGGAACCCCAAAATATATACCTACACATTTGAATTTTCCTTTAAAACTTAAGTTTCAACAGTATTATAGTTATTATGATTTCGAAAAAAAATTGGCTATGATATTTTATATACCTAAGGGTTCCGCTTTCTACCATTTGGCTAGGGAACCCTAAAAATTGGTAATAGCAGTTTTGAAGGGAAACTTTGCATCGTGTAGAAACTTATCTGCATACTAGGACTAAGTGTGTGAAATGGAGAAAGCAGTGGCAAGAAAGTTCAGACCGAATCACATTAGATTTTACCCATCTGCCAAATTCTTTAATCGATTTTCAACTTGATGCCTGCCAATATATGGTTAAAAATAGCAATTGAAGATTTTTTGAAGTTCCTTGGAGGTGAATGTGCTGTTCACTGTATTATATATATTTAAATGACATTATCCTACAGTGAATACATCCGCTTCCACCGTTCCGAGCTGATCCTGACCTGCTGTGACTTCGCCTGCATCATAACCCTGAAGGATCAGGAGCTGGGGTCGGTCTACCCGCCCCCTGGAGACACTCTTCGTGCTAGAAGACCTTCGGTTTGGGAACTGCCTGATGATATGCTTTCTGGTGAGATACTTAAAATTCTTTTTGTCCGGGATTCGTACCCAGGAGTGCATGATTCCTTGCTTCGGAAGACACGTCTAGCCATTGGTCCCGGTGATCCAAATGGTCTAGTTTCCTTGGTGGTTACGGAAGTCAGACGACAGTCGCTCCATTGTATACCTAATAACCAGGCTAGTCAATGCAGGATCAAAGTCGTAGCGTACCCCGGGCTCCGAGGCAATGGCCGAGGATGCAACCGGGAGAGGCGCTAGGATGATGATAATGATCTTAAAAAGGAGTTGTCGCATTTTCTTTGCTGTGCCCAGCTACGAGTATGTTGTTTTTCAATATAAGCTGAATCTGTTTTCTCAGACAAATATGTAAATTCTGTTTGCTAGCAAAATTATTAATTAGAATGTTAAAATATTCGTTTTAATTGTCGCTCTCTTGTTATTTTGGTATACAATGGCGCAGTGGTTAGCGCACTCGGCCTGCGGTTGCTAAAGCGCAGTGGTTAGCGCACTCGGCCTGCGGTTGCTAAAGTTAAGCAACGTTCGCAGATGCCAGTCATCGGATGGGTGACCGAAAAATTTCATCTCGAGCTCCTCCGTGCTTCGGAAGGCACGTTAAGCCGTTGGTCCTGCGCCTGATCTCTCTATGGTCGTGTCAGATTACTGTCCCACCGAATTATGAGAATGAAGGAATAGGGAGTGCACCTGTGCTTGCGCACTCACTTGTGCTCTATAATATATCCTGCGTACCTGGCTGACCGTAAGATCGGCCGCCATGGCCGAATACGGCCGGAGGGTATTATTATTATTTATTACAATGTAATATGTTCATTTTTTAGCCCCAGCGATGTCTCGTCGTCCTTCGCCGCGGTCACCCACCCCCTCGCCGCAACTGTTAATGCCCTCCTCAGCAGAGTTTCCCACACATGACTTGGACACGTTGCTTAAAAACGCTGGTAAGACATTGTAAATATACTTCTGTTACATGTTTTTATTACGACGTCACATACATTGATCTGACTCCGTGTTGAGTAGGATTAGCACTTGTGTTACAGACATCAGAATCAACAGTGGTATTACAAATATACTTAAATAGATACATATTTATAACACCCAGATCAGGACAAACAGGCATGCTCATGCACACAAATAAATTGTCCTGTGCGAGGAACGAACCTGCGACCCGTTCTAAGAGGAAACTTCTTGACCCTTACACCAGGCGGGTCGTCATATTCTCATGTAATGTCCTTCAGTTTGTCCTTTCAGTTTTTTGTACCAAATACATGATCAAATTATTGGATGTCTTTCACCGTCTCTCGGAGATCACATCGCTAATACAAGTGATTTGATATTTTCAGGGCTTGAAGGAATACTAGAGAAAGATTTCGTTCTAATGCAAGGCTTGAAACAGGATTTGAACCGAAAACTAGCGGCCATGGCAGATGAAAGGGTTGAGGTTAGTACAGTCAAAGCAATTTATTTTGCAATTACGGGAAGTTCGTTTGTTTGGTCTGTTAACTTTTTTTTTGTTATAGGGTGGTAAAGGAATAAGAGGGTTATTTGATGGGAAGTGATCACCGCTTAAAATAGACAATAATCGCATAATAGTCGCAGATGCGTTGCCTGCCTTTAAGACCCCATACTCTCCACAAGTAAGCTCTGTATACCTTACTCACCAGCAAAAAACATACCACATCAGTTACGAAGTGCTACTTCACTGTGGTCTTCTGTAAGGTGGAGGTACTTCCCCAGACGAGCGGCTCATTCGAGTGAAAGTTCCACTAACTCTTTCTCTAACTATCATATCTTATCGCTCTAACTATCTTATATAAGCCATCATCTTATAACCTTGGTTCCTTCATAGTTCCTCAAAGAAAAGTATCTCGCGGGCCGTTATAGCGATGCCAGCGGATAGGATACTAATTTGGTACTGCATCCGTTGTCATGGCAATTAGGGTTCCTCTTTTACCATCAGGCAGAGTGGAGCCAATATACCGAGCCACTTTAACAAAGCCTTCATTTGTCTTCAGATGCAGTGTGCAGTGAATGCAGGGGCACCATACCTGGCCATTAAGACCTATGAAGCTAGTGCCATAGACCCGGTTGATGAGATGACTGAAGAATACAAGAGAGTTATGAAGTAAGTACAAATGTTCTTTATAAAAAATGAAACTGGTTATTACAAGAAAAAAAATATTACAAATTCAAACAATACAGAGACTAAAATCTTATTAAAAAAAAAGTAAAGTATCAGCCTATTAATATCCCACTGCAGGGCAAAGGCCTCCATCATTTGAAATCATGTTTTCGTTACAAAGATGGGTTTTTGGCTTAATCACCACGCTTGCCAAATGCGGATTGGTGATCACAAACCCGGGCTGTGTTCAGAAAAATCAACACAAAGTTTGCCCGACCTGGGAATCGAACCCAGGACCTCGAGACCAAGGCCCGGTACTTAAACCACTAGACCATCGAGGCGTCACTTAAACCACTAGACCATCGAGGCGTCTTATTATTAAATAAATATTGCACAGCCTCCCATCACAAAAAATACCACGTTATTTAGTGTGTACTGGGTTATTACTTGCTACATTTGGATCGTTGGTTAGTTGTCCAATTTAGTGTGTACGAGAGTTCATATGTATACACCTCGACTCTTATGTTAAAGCAGTAACTGATGCTATTTATTTAAACGTAAGTAGGTATTTTTTTTTTCACTTTTCATCCAAACGCACTGGTCGCAAACAAAGCATGCAGCACCCATGTAGTATGTAGGTATGTACCTACATACTTATCTGACTCCAAGATAATAAATTGCCCTGACATTTTGATAGGTGTTGTGTAAATTAGAAACAACAATGGTATGACATATAAATGATATATGTGCGTTAGTAGATGCTTAAATGCTTTAAAAAAACATTCTTCATAGACATGCCCCATGCAAAATGCAAACGAATGTTTATTGTCGTAACGATCGATCCAGAGTACTCGAAAAATTTTAACAATCACAGAATATAAATGATTTGACCCTGCACAGAAACGGGATAAACGCTAGGAAGAAGAAGAAGACAGAATATAAATGATTTGTGTTCTTTAGTGTTAAGGCAGGCATTGTTCATGTTTCCAGGATGTCCAATGCTTGATCCTCTCCGCATCAGACCGAAGCCTGACGGTGTATGATGCTACTACTCTTACACACAGTCCAAACTTCTGCATCACCGGGCTACCTAGCATACCTACGGTGAGTAGACGGATTTTTGTATTGCATTGTGGGAGCCCTAGGAGAGGCCTATGTCCAGCAGTGGACTGCGATAGGCTGATGATGATGATAATGATGATTGTGGGATTCAGACAAACAAACTAGCGAGATGATTGTAAAAAATTATGGAGTTACTGAACCCTGATTGTAAATTATGTACTTTTTTCATTCAATTTTATGATTACGATTTAAGAGAAGTAGAGCTTCGTGGAACTTTCACTCGAATGAGCCACTCGACTGGGGAAGCTACTCCACCTTACAGAAGACCGAAGTGAAGTAGCACTTCGTAACTGTTGTGCTATGTTTCTGCTGGTGAGCTCGACAGTCACTTCCAAAGTGTGAAAATGGGTCTCCCCCTGTAAACAAAATAAGATAATGATAAACTATAAAAGAAATAATAAAATTACCAATCCAGACGAGCGAGCGGTTTATTCTATTGGAAGTCACCAAGCTCTTTTTATCTTTATCATCATCTCTCGTACCTTGCATTAGAAGAAGGCTAACCCTGTACGGAGTCGTTAATCTTCTTCTTTCAACTTATGGCCATAGAACTTTTCATCTATTTCCAGTGCCTAGCCTACACCTCTCCCCTCATGGACGGTCAATCGGAGCTGATCTTTGGCACGGAGAGGGGAGACCTGACAAGAATCCGCTTCCTCCAGCCCAGACTATCTCTGTTCTACAGCAAAACTCCAGACAACATCAACTATTACTTCTGGATGGTAATTCTTCTTTACTATATTTTTGACGGGCCCGTTGGTCTAGTGGTCAGAGACCCTGGCTACAAAACCGAGGGTCGCGGGTTCCAATCCCGCTTGGGGCAAATGTTTGTGTGATGAACATCGGCATTTGTACTCGAGTCATGGATGTTTATAAAAGTATTTAAGTATGCCAGTCGTTCCCTAGCATCTATAGTACAAGTTTCGAGCTTAGTTCGGGGCTTGGCAATTGGTTTGTTAGTAACAGTAGTTAAAAAAGTAGTTTTTTTACAAAAATTTAAATGAGAGCATGGAGTCTGATGGTAAGTCATCACTGTTCACAATATCTGGCTTGAACAAGACCAACAAATTCACAACGATTGCATTTGAACATTGCCTCTAGTACTACATAATCATGAAACCACGGACCTCACGTGTGTGATTCACACACACATGAGTTCCGTGGTTGGAATCCAAGCACACACTTATAGATTTTTCCAAAATCTATGTGTAGATTTGTGCCATTAGCTCAGTGGTGAGGGAAAAACACCGTGAGGAAACCGGACATTCAGATATTTTCTAACTTTAGTTCAGGCAGATCTGAATGTGTAACCATGACCCAATCTGTCTAGGTTCGATCGATGGCAGTCGACCACTGTAATAACCAGACTCGCCAAATCCTGGATCATGGTCAAAGCGGACCCCGCACAGAAACGGGATAGCTAGGAGGATGATGTTGGTTTTTTTGAATTTGCAGGAGATGACCTCACCCCCCCACACGACCTACTGCGCCATAACCACCTGGCGGAAGGTCCACTCTCGGACCGTCCGACGCGTGGCTTACACGAAAGGAGGGGAGTTAGTTCTGTCCTGCTCGCACGATTCCACCGTCAGCGTGCGTCTGAGACATGTGCCGGGGAAGCTTGATGATTATACGTTTAAGGTTCAACGGGTAAGTTGATTTGGCTCGAAGGACCAAATTGTTTAATGTCTCTGGGGAATTGCACGTACAAGATGCAACGGGTAAGTTTATTGAATGTTTGCTTTAGTTGTCGTTTAGCTCGATGGAACAAATTGATAAATGCCTCTGAGAAGCTTGATGAAAACACGTTTATATATAAAAACAAACATTACATTTGTATGGTTGACGGAATGTGATGAGAACTTTTGCCATGGTACAAGTTGCAAAAATCTCGTTGGGTTGAAGTCGATGACTAAGTGTCGTATTGTTGAAGTATACAACGTACCTACAAACAAAAGTAATTATGGATCTAAAATCTGACGTCGCATAATGATCTTCTTTTTTAATACATATATCCTTTTCTTTTTTTCTTTGAAATGTGTTTTTCTTTCATTATTCTCAAATAGCTATAGCCTTTCTTACTCTCTCTCCATTCCAGGGCGTAACCTGCTTCCACGTGATTGCTCCCCTCCACCTCCTAGTCACAGGCAGCGCAGACGGTTCCGTGCGTCTGTGGGAGTGGACGCAGGCGACGCCGTTCGCGACCCTACGAGCGCCCGCGCAGCCCGCCGTGCTCGATGTGGCGGTACTAGCGGCTGAGGAGACTGTGCTTGCTTACTGCAGTAATTGCGTAAGTACATAAAACAAGAGCAAACAAGTCTAAAGGCAGACAATGCAAGCACGAGCCTTGCGACGGCATCGGTGATCCACGGGCTCATTTGCCTCCTTCTTACATGAAAAAAAACCAAGAAAAAGGTCGTTCAGGATTCGAATCTGATCTCCTCGCAATTCGGGTGGTTCCTGTTGGGGGAGATGATTTAGCCTTCATTATCAGTCTGTCGCAGTCCGTCGATGAACGTACGTCTTATCCAAAAGGAGCGTTATGTCCTCAGAAACAAAGCTTAACCGTATGTATGCCATTTAGACATTTGAAGGTCAATGTGAAGTAGAGAGCTCAATTCGCAAGAGTATTTGGAAACAGTATGGGCCTTTAAGGGTAGCCAACGCGTCAGCGACCCTAGTAGACTAGTTAATGTCCATGGGCAGCAGTGATCACCCACTATCAAGCTGGCCTCTTGCTCGTGCAAGCGACGGCTCCGTGCGTCTGTGGGAGTGGACGCAGGCGACGCCGTTCGCGACCCTACGAGCGCCCGCGCAGCCCGCCGTGCTCGATGTGGCGGTACTAGCGGCTGAGGAGACAGTGCTTGCTTACTGCAGTAATTGCGTAAGTACATAAAACAAGAGCAAGCAAGGCTAAAAGCAGACAACGCAAGCACGACCCTTGTTCAAGAAAACAAGAAAAACCTTGGATCAGGATTCTAACCTGGTAGGCTAGCCAAGATGCCACTTTAACGAATTCGCCAGACGCTTTCGTAGCGACTTATATCTCCATCCCGCTCATATCAATAGTACGTGTGCGGGAGGGCAATATAAGTCGCGACGAAAACGTATGGCTAATTCGACAAAGTGGCATCTTGGCTAGGGCCCCTGATCTCCTCGCAATTCGGGCGATTCCTGCTCATCCGGCAGTCGCAGTCCATCGATGAAAGCACGTATTATCCAAAGGAGCGTTAGCTTAACCGTATGTATGGCAGCGCCGACGGCTCCGTGCGTCTGTGGGAGTGGACGCAGGCGACGCCGTTCGCGACCCTACGAGCGCCCGCGCAGCCCGCCGTGCTCGATGTGGCGGTGCTAGCAGCTGAGGAGACGGTGCTGGCTTATTGCAGTAATTGCGTAAGTACAGAAAACAAGAGCAAACAAAGCTAAAGGCAAGCAACACATCAGCGACCCTTGTGAAGATGTTAATATCCATGGGCAGCGGTGATCCACGTGCTCATTTGCCTCCTTCTAACATGATAAAAAACAAGAAAAAGGTTGATCAGTATTCGACCCCGATCTCCTCTCAATTCGGGCGATTCTTTCGGGGGGAGATGCTTTAGTCTTCATTATCAGTCTGTTGCAGTCCATCGCTGAACGTACATCTTATCCAAAAGAAGCGTCATGCCCTCAGATACCAAGCTTAACCGTATGTATGCCATTTAGACATTTGAAGGTCACTGTGAGGCAGTGCTAAGTTTCTACTAGTAGAGTCTGCAGAGCTCATCTGAGGAGATTATGAGCTTTATAAAAGGTAATCGACTCAGCTGTGACCCTTGTCTTGTCAATGACCCTACGAGGGCCCGCCGTAATCGATGTGGCGGTACTAGCGGCTGAGGAGACCGTGCTGGCTTACTGCAGTAACTGTGTATGTTACCAACTTTCATCAACTGATGTGTCACTCTTGACTAATCGAAATCTACTCCTGGACGTTGAGACAGATGTCTCAGAAATCAAGCAAGATTCGATCCTGCACCCCTAATTCGGGTGAGTGCACTGGCCACAGAAATCTGCTTAGGTATATGCTTTACCTTTCATCATCAGCCTTTCGCAGTATACTACTCGACGTAGATCTCATCCAGATGCGGGGATATTCACATAGACACCAAAATTGACGTTACGAAACATTACGAAAACATAAATATTGCTGGCGGATTACACAAGTTTAAAGTCACTATAACAATGATGTAACATGTTTGATTACTCTAATCTCTTTTCATTCCATTATTTGAGTCGGGTTTTTTATTTTGTTTTTGTAAAAACTGGATAAAACTAGTTAATAATAAACATTGATACGAAACGTTCTTACACTTTAATCAATAGTTTTGCCATTATCTCTTTATATAAACATTCTGCTTTTTATATCTTTGTTTTCGCGGTTATTAAGCCAAATCTCGTATTCAAAACTAAACTTTGATTACAAATGATGAAGGCCTTTGCCCGATAAGACATTCATAGCAATGCTATAGCATGACTCTTTACTTTTTCACGGTTATGGATCAAATTCAACATAGGATAAGCATTCATTGATTTCGGAGAACCAAAATGTTTTATTTTTAATATACCTACACAATGAGATAAGATACCTACACAATGAGATTATCTGGGGGTCAACAGGGTAAATATTCAATTGATAGGAATCGTTACATAATTTAATTGAAAATAAATCTAGTAGGTACCTACACTGTGGGAAATTTGTAAAAAAGAAAGTGTAGATCTACCTTGTTAATGTTATAATAATATTTCGATTTCCAATATCCTATGTGTTATTCTGATGTATAAGCTATATTGTGGTAAAGTTTCATTAAAATCCATTCAGAAGTTTTTACGTGAAAGAGTAACAAACATCCATACATCCATACTTACAAACTTTCGCCTTTATAATAGTAGTAGGATTTAATGTTTAACTTCTTTTAATTACAGACTGTCCATATTTGGGATATGTATGAAGAGTGCCTGCTACAGAGTATCAAACTGAAATTCCCTTTTTTGGGTGTCCTGGGGAAAAAGGTGGAGTTTGGTGCTTACTGCATACACCCAGGTATGTTTACTAACTATCAACAAATTTTATAGAAATCCATTGCCTTCTCTGTATAAAATTGACGTCCCTATTAAGAATGTTAACTAGTGACAAAAATGAAGAAAACCATTTTTGGCTTTTATTTGCAATACATAATTTTAACCACTAATAACATGTTAGTTTTATCTTTATCCTTTATCAGCATTTACCCCCTCGCCCAGAACCTGGATAATCAATCATCATCATCAACAGCCTATCGCAGTCCACTGCTGGACATAGGCCTCTCCTAGGGCTCACCACTCAGCCCGATCATCCAGAACTTGGGTAGGGCTATAGATTCTGTGTCTGAGTACTTCCAGAATTAGAGTACACAATTCTGATGCTAATGATGATATTACCGAGTTAAGAAGAAATAAAAAACTCACAATTGAACTGTCGAGATTCTTCATTATTGTGTTTCAGGTCCATTACGAAAGCCCTACATGGAGGAAGACTTGCCGTCCTTCCCACCACTGGAAGCTCTCTCTCGGCGAGGGTCCAGCGTGTACCAAGGGTCTACCGGGGGTCTGATGCTGCAACCAGAACCTAAGCCGGACTGGCAGAATAAAGGGTTGGAGGAGGAACCGTAAGTTTATCGGTGTATTTATTTTTTGCAAATAAACAATTGAAAGAAATAACTTAAAGAGTTCGGTAGCATCACGGACCAGAAACAACAACTTTGCACTTCCACTTTTTTTTTCTTTTACTTGGGTAGCATCGTGGAAATTGACTCTGATTCATATGAGTGATGTCAGTAGGTACTTCAAACTCGGACAGTACGCTTAAACTCTACCAACCATGCCAACTCTTCGGTTAAGGAAAACAGTAGGTATAGGAGTTTACCGTGTGTGTAATAAAGAAGGGTAAACATTCTGAATGCTAAACATGGCAAGAAATTCTTTGCTTATTTGATCCCTAACATCATGACCATCAGAATTGACGAGTGCGACTCACGTCAAGTATAACTCCTAGTTATATTGTGCACAAAACGTCACATCAGACTACAAGTAAAGTAATGTATCAGCCTATAAATATCCCACTTCAGGGCAAAGGCCTCCATCATTTGAAATCATGTTCTCGTTACAAAGATGGGTTTTGGCACAATCACCACGCTTGCCAAATGCGGATTGGTGATTACAAACCCGGTCTGTGTTCAGAAAAATCAACACAAAGTTTGCCCGACCTGGAAATCGAACCCAGGACCTCGAGATCAAGGCCCGGTACTTAAACCACTAGACTATCGAAGCTTCCAAGACTTTACAAATCTATCACAAATCTAAAATCCATTTTCAACATAAAGCTTGACAGCTGTTCAAAATAAATTGAAGAATTATGATGACAATTTTTTGGTAGCCTGTTTAATTATACTGACCATCTCATCTTTCCACCCCACAGTGAATACATCCGTTTCCACCGTTCCGAGCTGATCCTCACCTGCTGTGACTTCGCCTGCATCATCACCCTGAAGGACCAGGAGTTAGGGTCGGTCTACCCGCCCCCTGGAGACACTCTTCGAGCGAGAAGACCTTCGGTTTGGGAACTGCCTGATGATATGCTTTCTGGTGAGATAATAAATAAAAGTAATAAATATCTCTGGACATTATTCACACAGCGCCATCTAGCCCCAAACTAAGCATTAGCTTGTGCTATGGGTGCCAGACAACGGAGAAACATTACTTATATACTTTTTTTTTGTAAATACATACATATTATACATAGAAACACCCAGACCGATACAAACAGACATGTTGATGCATACAAATGTTTGTACCATGCGGGGATCGAACCCGCGACCTTTGGTGTAATAGCCGACTTCTCGACCATTACACCAATCAGCTCGACAACTACTCTATACTTTCACCTTTTTCGCCTGGGACTCAAACCCAGAACTTCTAAAGCAATCGTCGATTCTGAAGCACGATTCCGTGCATTGGAATTGAAGTGATTGATTGGGCAAGGGGCCAGGACCCCGATCGATCGTGGGGCCCTGGGCAGTCTGGGCACGTGCCCATTGTGCCCAGTGGGTCTGATGCCCTATTTTCGGGGCAAAAGTGGCTGCAAATTGGCAGCTATGTTGTTTTTAAATATGAGCTAAAACTGTTTTCTCTTTACCCAGACAAATATGTAAATTCTGTTTGCTAGCAAAATTATTAATGAGAATGTTAAAATATTCGTTTTATGGATTGTAGCTCTTCTTGTTATTTTGGTATATAATACCATAGGTATAAATTGTCGGATGGACATATCTGACAACAAGCGGCCGCCCCGACTCCGCCCGCGTGGATTTTGGTTTCCATCATCACACACACATCGTGTTATTTATTAGCTTTATGTTACAAAGATAAATTACTTTAAATATAAATTACTTTAAATATGTAGTACAATGTAATATGTTCATTTTTCAGCCCCAGCGATGTCTCGACGTCCTTCGCCGCGGTCACCCACCCCCTCGCCGCAACTGTTAATGCCCTCCTCAGCAGAATTCCCAACTCATGACCTGGACACGTTGCTTAAAAATGCTGGTAAGACATTGTAAAAATACCTACTTCTTTTACATATTTAATTTCACAAACATCACACACATTGATCTGACTCCATGTTAATTAGCTTAAGCACGTGTGTTACAGACATCAGAATCAACAGTGGTATTACAAATATACATACTTCATTAAATACATTTAACACCCAGATCAGGACAAACAGACATGTTCAATATTGTTTAAGAACACACATATTTGTCCCGTGCGGAGATCGAACGTCCGACCCAGTCTAATAGGCAACTTCTTAACCATTACACCAGGCGGGTCGTCAAATTGTAACCCTTACTAATATTATGAATCGGAAAGCGAGTTTGTTCCTCTTTCACACCGTAACTGCCGAACCGATTTTTTTGAAATTTTGCAGACGTGAAAACGAAAGTCCGGATTAAATAATAGGATAAAAATAATTTTTATCTCGAAAAAAAAAGATATTCCCGAGGGAAAACAAAAATATTGTTTGATTCCACGCGAGCGAAGCCGCGGGCGGAAAGCTAGTGTGATATAATGTCGTTTCAGATGTATGTAGCTACCGCATTGATTTGTGACCCCACATTTTATCAAATTATTGGATGTCTTCCACCATCCCTCGGTGATCACATTGCTAATACAAGTGACTTGATATTTTCAGGACTTGAAGGAATCTTAGAGAAAGATTTCGTCCTTATGCAAGGCTTGAAACAGGATTTGAACCGGAAACTAGCGGCCATGGCAGATGAAAGGGTTGAGGTTAGTCAAATCAAAGTCAATTTATTCATAATTACGGGAAATTCATTTGTTTGGTCTGTCAAATATTTTTTGGTATAGGGTAGCAAACGAACAAGATGGTCACTTCATGGGAAGTGATCACCGCTACAAGTGGACAACAATAAGAGTCGCAGATGCGTTGACTGCCTTTAAGACCCTATTCCCTACCCAACTGAGCTCTGGATACCTTACTCACAAGCAGAAACATAGCACAACAGTTACGAAGTGCTACTTCACTGTGGTCTTTTGTAAGGTGGAGTTACTTCCCCACACGAGCGGCTCATTCGAGTGAAAGTTCCACTAACTCTTTCTCTAACGATCATATCTTATCGCTCTAACTATCTTATATAAGCCATCATCTTATAACCTTGGTTCCTTCATAGTTCCTCAAAGAAAAGTATCTCGCGGGCCGTTATAGCGATGCCAGCGGATAGGATACCACTTCAGTACCGCATCAGTTGTCATGGCAATGAGGGCTCCTCTTTTGCTTACCATCAGGCAGAGTAGAGCCAATATACCGAACTAAACTAAAGCCCCTAAAACAAAGTCTTCATTCAGATGCAGTGTGCAGTGAATGCAGGGGCACCCTATTTGGCTCTTAAGACATATGAAGCTAGTGCCATAGACCCGGTTGATGAGATGACTGAAGAATACAAGAGAGTTATGAAGTAAGTACAAATGTTCTTGATAAAATATTAAACTGGATATTACAAGAAAAAGATAATTACGAATTCAAACAAAACAGAGACTAAAATCTTATTATCTATATATACTAATATATAAAGCTGAAGAGTTTGTTTGTATGTTTGTTTGTGTAAACGCACTCATCTCAGGAACTACGGGTTCGATTTGAAATTTTTTTTTTGTGTTGGGTAGTCCTGTTGACGAGGAAGGCTTTAAGCTACTGGAAATTGAAATCCACGCGGACGTAGTTGCGGGCGGCCGCTAGTTAAATAAATATTGCACAGCCTCCAAAAATACCTAGTTATTTAGTGTGTACTATAAGCTACCGAGACCGTTAGTAGACCTGACGACTTTCTCCTTGTTATTTGCTTAACGCTAAGAGCGCTTGCCCGGATTGCAAGAGGCGCTGGGTTCGATTCCCGCCTGAGCCAAGAGATCCGATGAATTTTTCTTTGTTTCTAATTTTAGCAGTATACATAGTTCATATTTCAATGTTTGTGTACGATACATGTTAGTGCTCATGACTGTACTTGGTAACTACTTGCTACATAAGGATTGTTGGTTAGATTGTTCCCAGATACGAGCATAGCCGCCACACCTAATCCCAGTGAAACCTCTACGCCTAGAAGAAGTTCCAGGTTATGAGAAGGTAAGTCATCATCATCACTATCATCATGTCGTAGTCCACTGCTAGACATAGGCCCTCTCCCAAGGCCGTCTTTCACCTATTAGAGACCCTGGGCATATCTACCAAAAAAGAGGTTTAAACTAAAGGTTAAACCTCTTGTTTGGTAGACGTGGGGCCCCCAAAACCTGGTCTGGGGGCCCAAATCGATAGCGGGGCCCTGGGCACGTGCCCATTCTGCCCAGTGGCGAAGACTGCTTTGCTTCCTACAGGTGTTTGCTATTTGCATACTTACTTAAATTGATGACCCTGGAGGGGCCCTCGTAGGCTAGCTAGCGACGTTAAATAGATACATACAACACCCAGACTAGGACAAACAGCCATGTCATGCATACAAATGTTTGTCCAGTGCAGGGATCGAACCCGCGACCCCAGAGTCTAATAGAACCACTGGCCGAAGTCCATGCTGAGCCGGCGGAATGGTGACAGCTTTATAGCACAGAAACGCTGCTGCCAATCCTCCCCGAATGGTCCTGTTATTAGAAACCAACTTAAATAAGTCACAATCTTACGACACCCACGGGAAGATATGGGATTACTATTCTAGTCTGGCACAAAAGCCACCGACATCAATTTTGTTCCGACCCGTGATTTGAACCCATTGTTTGGCGTATCCGTTAAATTAGCGAAAAAATAATCACCATTCTACGTACTCGGTTATTTATATTAAGATTGGCGTCATATAAGTATGCAAATACCTCAGAAGGAAAAAAAAATACATACTATTATTATACATATACATAATAATTTATATTATTTATTTACACTACCAACTTGGATAAGCAAGGTTAAGAATTCACGCAGAAAAAATATAAAACAATGCATTATCGTTTACTGACATTCATATCACTAATTAACTGACGTCATAATCAGTTTTGTCAATTAGCCATTTTGTTAACGCCGCGGGTACAAATACGACGTTTGATTAAAATTCATATCTAATTAAAAAGATAATTCAAATCTTAGAATAAAAAAAAACACGATAACATAGTTATCACGGTGAAAAAAAAAACTGGCTGGCGTGTTTTGATCCGAAAGTTAAAAACATTTTAAATTAAGAAAATCAATTATAAAGTGACATTGATTAGAACAAGAAAGTGTTAATTGAATATTTTTGAATAAATTGACAATTTCTCTCAACTAATAAATACTGGCACAAAAATATTGATGCGCAATTCAAAACCTAAAATTTAAAAACATAGTTCCCATTCAGTTAATCCATTTAAAAAGTTTATTTGAATTTGGAAAAATGTTTGTGACAGTGAAACTAAACAGAATTAATTCTGAAGTAATCAAAAAGTTTTTAGACTTGCGTCCTCTCGGGTCATTGAGAAAATATTCTCATAATAATGATGAATTATTCAAGTGCTATAGTGACCAAGGGCCCTTCCAGGGGAATTATAAACCACTGTCAGGGAGTGACTATGACAGGTTTATAAACAAAAGAGCTGCAAGGAGGGAACCATCTTTAACCAGGCACATAAGTAAGTACCTAACTATGACTTAGAAATTAGTAAAAGAGTAATTGTTAAAAAAAGTTTACTGAACCTAAATCATAACTTAGCTCATTCGTTTTGGTATGATAAATTATAAATTTAACAATATTTTAACATAACTTTTATACGTCAAATTGTTTTTGTATAATAAAATGATTTAAACACGTTTGTGCAAATAATTTTGCAATTGAAAAGAATAACTATCGAGTTTCGCGGAGGAAACTTGTAATACATAGTAATAAAAGGGCCAATTTCTTCTTTACCTATGTATGCAATTTTTTTTTAAATAAATAAATTTTATTGCGGTTTTTTTCTTACAAGATACATTTTTTCAAGAGGAACGTTTATGTGTATAATATTGATCCCGTGCGATGCCGCAAAGGGGCGCTAGCACATACTTGTAAAAATATAATATTTAGAATTTGGGTTTGAAGTAACAATAAAAGCTAATGAATAAACATTTTTAATTGACTCCACCAGAAAATTCAAAATGCACTAATTTGTATAGAAGAAACGGCACAAAACTTAATAGTTCCTCTTATTAATCTTCCGAGCTCTGGAGACCTTACTCAATGTCAGAAAAATGGAACAACACACGTCATATGAATGCTATTAATCAACAATTAAAGTAGATTAATTAATCTTAAAAGAAAAACATTGAATTAACTTATTTATTCTAGGTGTTATTTAAAGTACTAATCTATAACCAAAGTTTATTAACATTGCAATGTCTTGATAATACCTACGTACCTACGTACCTAAATGTCGTAGGTAAAACAAGTTAGTAAAAACAACTTAAATGTTTTGTGTGATGGAGCACTAGCTTCAAATCCCAAGTAATTATACATTAACATTAGCTTTTGTTCAATTATGTGGACTTACAGTTGTTTCATTTTGATGAAAAAAAAACAACATTTTGTTATTTTATTTTATCCCTAGCGGCCCGCCCCGGCTTCGCCCGTGGTACTTGTCCACTATTTAATGGATGATATCTATACTTATAATAAATCTGTAGAGAGGTCAATTCTGTACATTAAAAATATTTTCAAAATAACTATCAGGGGATGATGCCAAAAATGTAATTAGTAAATTTTTCTTTCTTTTCAGTCTGTCTGTATGTTCCTTATAGAAACAAAAACTACTGGACGGATTTTGACAAAACTTAGTACAATTATTCTTCATACTCCTAGGCATATTATAGGATACTTTTCATCACGCTACAATCAACAAGAGTAGCGTAGTGAAGGGAAATGTGGGGAAAACGGGGGAAATTTTCTCCATTTCTTAAGCTTCAGTCGCGTGTGCAGCCTTAATGGTTAAAGTCACATAGAAATCATGTATGACGGAAATATTTCACATAAAATTTCCTAAAAAATATCCCCCAACAGCATAATATGTCTATCTTTTATGGTTGACTCACAATAACACGTGTAACTCATGATCCAAATTGGTTTGCGCGCCAACGCGTTAAACTCAGGAACTGCTGGTTCGAATTGACAAAATATTTTGTGTTGGATAGTCTTTAAGCTATCTATAGTAACACTGTGTGCGAAAACCGTAACCAGAGGCGGCCTTACCCATTGCGAGGCCCCGGGCGACAGGTCTTTGCGAGGCCCCTTGTCCTACAGTAAAGTACCTACCTATGTGATGCGAAAACGGGACATAGCCGGCCAAGTGCGAGTCGGTTAAGTAACTTTTAAGTAACGGGGGGGGGGGGGGGGTGCGACTAGACAAGAACTATACTGTTGAACCAAGTTTCAACAGTATAGTTCTTATAGATTCGGAAAAGTGGTTGTCATACGGAACGGACAGACCAGACGAAACGGAATCTGTGCACGCACGGTCGAGTTAGGTATCCCAGAAAAGCGGGACTGAATTTTATTAAAAAATCGGGACGTCTGGCAACTCTGGAACGGATATACATTCTTAAATATTTTTTCATTATGTTATTATTATTATTTATCCACTCGATCACGTGTCCATAGGGACCCGGTCCTTTGAAGCATGCATGGGGCCAAAGCCCCAAGCTCAAGGTATATTGTGTGTAGTTTGATAATTTGATTAACTGAGCTATAGTCCAGTAATTTTAGCAATTTTGATCTACGATCTGCGGAATAATTCCTAGTGAGCTGAATTTTTGTATACACCTTTATTATGATATTGTAATGATGATGTGAAAAATCGACATTGATATCGTGCCGGCTAAAAAAGTTATAGGGGTCCAAACGTCACGAAAATCAGTTTTTCGCAAATATCTCGCGATCTATTGCTCAAAGGTCAATAATGGCTTCATAAAAGTTGTTCGTCGTAAAATTGTCTACAAAAAATTGGCCAAGTGCGAATCGGACTCCCGCACTGAGGGTTCCGTACAAATTCTATTTTTGACGTATTAAAAAAACTACTGAATAGATTTCGTTCAAACCAATTTTCGTTGGTAGTTTTTATGGTAATGTACATTATATATTTATTTCAGATTTATCATCCTCTTACTTTAGAAGTTAGAGGGGGGGGACACACTTTTTTCCACTTTGGAAGAGTCTGTCACGCAAAGTATTCACTTAAGAAGAAAATGAGCTTAGAAACCTCAATATAATTTTTAAAGACCTATCTATAGATACCCCACACGTATATGTTCAATGAAAAAAAATATTTTCAGTTTCAGTTCTAACTATGGGGACCCCCAATTTTTTTATTTTTTTTACTATTTTCGTGTGAGAACCTTGTTGCGGTTCACAGAATACATCTACTCACCAAGTTTCAATAGTATAGTACTTATAGTTTCGGAAAAAAGTGGCTGTGACAGACTGGCGGACAGACAGACAGACAGACAGACAGACAGACAGACATGACGAATCTATAAGGGTTCCGTTTTTTTGCCATTTTGGCTACGGAACCCTAAAAAGGTCTCTTGCAATTTTCTGTACAATTAACCGTTTTTGAAATAGAGACTAGAATGCACTCACATATGGTATTGTATACCGTACGCCGCATACCAAGGCATAAACCCTATTGTTTGTTTTTTTCCCTTTTTTGTTTGTGTGTTTTTTGTTAGTATGATGATCTACATATATGAAATACTAGCGGCCGCCCGCGACTCCGTCCGCGTGGATTTCTTTTTTTCGAAATAAAAAGTAGCCTATGTTCTGTCTCAGGGTCTAACTAAAGATTGTCAGTACCAAATTTCATCAAAATCGGTTGCGAGGTTTAAGCGGGAAAGCGTAACAGACAGACAGACACACAGACTGACAGACAGACAGAGTTACTTTCGCATTTATAATATTAGTTGGGATAAGGGACTTGTAATACTAGTACAGTAAGGAAAATAGGAATATCAGCTATAAAAAACTAAATGGCAATTTTTTTGTCACTTTATAACTCAAGAACGGGCTCACTGATCCAAACCAAATTTTCAGAGTTTGTACAGACTATTTAGTAGATGTTTTATGTGAAGTTTGAACAAAATCGGACGTTCTTTTTATACCTAGCGAAGCACGTACCGGGCCGCTAGTAATGATATAGATATGCTATGTCCTGTGACGTTTGGACCCCTATAACTTTTTTAGCCGGCACGATATCAATGTCGATTTTTGACATCTTCATCGCAATATCGTAATAAAGGCGTATACAAAAATCCAGCCCACTAGGATTTTTTTCGCAGATCGTGGATCTTAATTGCTAAAATTCACATTGCATTTCTATATCATTACTAGCGGCCCGGTACGTGCCTCGCTACGTATAATGTGAAGCGACCGATTTTGTTCAAACTTTACATAAAACATATACTAAATAGTTTGTACAAACCCTGAAAATTTGGTTTGGATCGATGAGCCCGTTCTTGAGTTATAAAGTGACAAAAAAAATTGCCACTTAGTTTTTTATAGTTGATATTCCTATTTTCCTGACTGTACTAGTATTACAAGTCCTTTATATTTCTATATGTAGATCATCATACTAACAAAAAACACGCAAACAAAAAAGGGAAAAAAACAAACAATAGGGTTTATGCCTTGGTATGCGCCGTACAGTATACAATACCATATGTGAGTGCGTTCTAGTCTCTATTTCAAAAACGGGTAATTCTACAGAAAAATGCAAGAGACCGTTTTTGTAGACAATAGGGTATTACACCAATTTTTGAAAACTGCTTAAAATCAATCTTTGTGCCGTAATGTACTACCAAATATTTTATTTTGATTTTTAAATACCGATAAACGGTCTAAATTAATGTTTAAAATTAGGAATTGACATTGACGTGTGAAAACGCTAGCCGCCATGATGTTTCACTCGGTTAGTGAAATAGTTAACAAAACGTACCAACATTAGTCATAAAAACTATCGGTGTGACGTCATATCGGATTCTAAAATGGCGTTTGACACATTTAAAACAGATTAAAAATGTCGATCTTTAAAATTAAATTATTAAATTTACGCATTTGATTTTGGTGAGATATCAACGTTTTTTTATTTATTTTGTTCAAAATCTATCACATAAATGCATTTTTATATTTTTTCTTACATGGTGTAAAATACCCTATTTTACGGCAAACAACTTTTATGAAACCATTATTGACCTCTGAGCAATAGATCGCGAGATATTTGCGAAAAACTGATTTTCGTGACGTTTGGACCCCTATAACTTTTTTAGCCGGCACGATATCAATGTTGATTTTTCACATCATAATTACAATATCATAATATAGGTGTATACAAAAATTCAGCACACTAGGAATTATTCCGCAGATAAAATCTAAAATTCCTGGACTACTATTGGATAAGACAACGGACGTCTGCCATGCAAAATGTCGCAAGCTTTCTCCTGGCAGAAGGTGACTTGCCTCCCACTAGATAGGCCGCCCAAAACAGCTAAGTATTTGCGCTCCACTCTGGACGGCTAATGAAGGCAAGCCAGAGGTGCGGGGAGGAGATGTTAAAGTTCCCCCAAGAGGTCTCGAGTCCGTGGTGTCGCCACACACCAACAGCTCGCCACAAGCTGGGCTGCGGAGACTGATTGCATTGATGGAAGTTGTAACTTCCGCCAACGGGCGATATTATGATACATTGAAAGTTTTAAAAAACCGGCCAAGAGCGTGTCGGACACGCCCATGAAAGGGTTCCGTAGCTAAAAGATGGCCCGACCGCTTAAGACACCTTTTAGTAAGGTCAACTGCACGTCATAAGTTGGTCGAGTTGTATAAAAATAACTATGTATGATACAGAGTTCGCTATAGTTTTCGTTGAAAGTACTTACTTGGAGGCATACAGGACATTTTTTCAGAATTATTGTAATGGTATTTCAAAAGTTAACTGGGGGGGACGCTCTAATTTTAACTTTGTATTATTATATCTCGAGACTGGGGTGTTTGACCCACATGGTTTCAAGGCAAGTTTTATTGTATTTAAAAATACCTTTTTAACGATACCCAACACGATGGGGTAAGTCGAATTTTTTTTTTCGAATTTATTTTTCGCTGTATGGGAGGGGGGTAAAAATAATTATTTTTCGATTATTTTAAAAACCAATCCTTGAATTATCACTATACATCTCTCCACCAATTTTCGTGGCAATCGGTTCAGAAACGGCGGAGAACGAGCCAGGACAGACAGACATGACGAAACTATAAGGGTTCTGTTTTTTGCCATTTGGCTACGGAACCCTAAAAATGAACAGAGATGTTTTAGTCCAGTAAAAACATACAAAATTGTGATTCAAGTTAGCATTAATTCCCTACAAACCGGATTTTTGTGCAGGCCTTAGATGGATTAAAGTTCGAGCTTGTCTCCCTCCGTTCGGACTGAGTTCACAGCTATACTGTCTTTGCAAATATTGTTTGTAATGCCCTCAAGAATATATTACCATCTTTGGACGCCCGAAAAAAGACTCCAATTTTAGGTATTGTATTTTGAAAGTAAGATCACAACCATGAGATGAGATACCTGCGCTGGAGGCCCTGGCCTGGGGCCTCGCGCTTGGAGGGGGATCGGACCCTCCAAGCGGCGCGCGAGGCCCCCCCAAGCGCGAGGCCCCGGGCGGTTGCCCGGTTCGCCCCCCCCTAAGGCCGCCTCTGACCGTAACCCACGCGGACGGAGTCGCTGGCGGCCGCTATTATACATAAAAACCTTCCTCATGAGTTACTCTATCTATTAAAAAAAAACCGCATCAAAATCCGTTGCGTAGTTTTAAAGATTTAAGCGTTCATAGGGACATACAA
Organism: Nomophila noctuella; assembly: GCA_958496325.1. Taxonomy (NCBI): domain Eukaryota; kingdom Metazoa; phylum Arthropoda; class Insecta; order Lepidoptera; family Crambidae; genus Nomophila; species Nomophila noctuella. The sequence goes on from OY292504.1 coordinate 2,585,157, forward strand.
CATACAACATGACAGAAAAAGCGACTTTGTTTTATACTATGTAGTGATACGCACTTTTTGAGACAAGTGAAAATCCAAACCTAATAAACTCATAAACTACTGGACCGATTCCAATAATTCTTTCACCATTGGAAAGCTACATTCACCCTGAGTAACTTAGCCTATATTTTATCCCGGGAAGTACTTAGTTCCCTCGGGACGTGGGTATAACCGTGTGAGACGGCCTGCTAGTGTGTCATAATCATAAAATGTAATTATGTTTAGTTTCACTCATTACCGTTTCTAAAGAAGCAGTGCCTATAACATAGGCAAAACGGAACTGAACACTTTCTTTCGTCTCAGGACGTTTTGAATTGACAGCTCATAGAAATTAAGGTATTAGCTTGCAGACGATAAAAATTGTGGGCACCTCATCATCTTATCTATTTATCTGTGACCATACTCGCAGTTGCTAACTTGCTTGACGAAATGACACACCCATTATTTTCTAGCAAAAGAATAGATTAATAGTTGAAAACAAAAAATCTAATAATTTTAATGACTGATATGATAAAAGATATAATGTGAACGATAGCAATCAATCAGTCAAAAGTAATCTAAAGCGGCAGTGATTATAATATAACGTCAGAATTTGGTAAATCTTTTAGACATTGAACTTGTAGGTAATTTGAACATGAAGTCGATGAATGCCATGATAATTATCATACATTTAAATAATTCGATATGCCCTCACCATATATCGATCAGGTCTAACGCTTGCCCTAAAATATGAAGCGACGACGAAGAGTACTTTGTATAATGTGCATTAACCTGGAAGAAAGTATCAAGAGTTGCCCTATCGGATCGGGCATGTAATAATTGTTAATTTCTAGTGGTTTGTTTCAAATTATTCCGACAAATTGTCATAGATAACAATATCTACTATTCTATCTATTGTCCAAGAGCAAGTGTTTTAGTTCATTTATATGTTTTGGTAAATCTATAATTTATGTAATTAAATATTTGGCCAGCCTTACATGTGATTTTAATATCTTGGTACATAATTGTTTTTATATTTACTGCGCAAGTTTGAATGAGGATTAGATTTATCATCAGGTAAACATCTTGTTTGTTAGCCTCCCTTAGAAATAATAGAAAAAGAAAAGAGCATATTAATTTTGTTACAAATTACTATATTAGTACATGCTGATCATGAAATTCCACGACGAAATGTGTACCTTGATAGCTTAAAAAGTTAGTACCAGTTGATCCCAGCAATCAATCTTACATGGCGGAGCTTGAAACATACCCTACGTTATTAGGGCTTGCAAATATTCGACGAAATCAGGTATTCGAATATTCGAATATTTTTCGAAAAATATTCGAATATTCGAATATTATTCGAAATTTTTTTTCAAGAGTCCACCAACCAAACATGGAAATATATTGTCTTGAGGCCATCACAAACGATATTGGCTATGACAGTATAGCTGTAAACTCAGTCCGAACTGAGTGAGATAGGTTTAAACTTTTACACTTTAAGCCTACGCTTCATACATTTTCTATGGGAAAGTGCATACTTTTGTTTTCTTGCGACTTTCGACCAATCATGTTCTTCATAAAAATTAAAGTAAATATTTTTGAGGTCATTTAAAAAGATATTTGATTTGGGAGTATATCTGCAAACTCAGCCCGAACTGAGTAAGACAGGCTAGAAACTTGAACACTATGTACCCTCGCTTCAATATTTTTTAATAGGAGGTTGTGTCCTTTATTTTACTGCGGCCATCAACCAAACATGGAAATATATTATATTCTTAAGAGCCCAGTGAACGATATTTGCACAGGCAGTATGAATGTAAACGCAGTCCTTACTGAGTAAGACAGGTTAGAACTTTTACACAAAAACTGGGCTTTCGCTACTTACATTTTTCTAGGGAAGGTGGCGTCTTTATTATTTCGCGTCCATCGACCAAACAGGGAAAAATATATTCTAGAGATCATCACGAACAATTTTTGCAAAGACAGTTTAGCTATAAAGTCAGTCCGAACTGAGTGAGACAGGCTCGAACTTTTTTACTGTGGACCTAGGCTTCAAAATTTGCTATGGGAGGTGGTGTCCTTCCTTTTTCCACCGGCCATCAACCAAACATGGAAATATATATTCTTAAGTACATTACAAACGATCTTTGTAAAAGGCGTATTGCTGCAAAGTCAGTCCGAACTGATAAACACAGAATAGAACTTTTGCACTCTGACTGAACTTTCGCTTCATATCCTTCTATTAAGTTCTAAACTGTCTCACTCAATAAAAATATTTTTAAATAAATGATCGTTGCACGCGAGAAAGTAAAGACGCCGGGCCACCTTACTGCACGCCTTACAGGCGCAGGACCAATGGCTTAACGTGCCTTCCGAAGCTGGGAGGAGCTCGAGATGAAATTTTTCGGTCACCTGCGACTGGCATCTGCGAAGGTTGCTTAAGTTTAGCAACCGCAGGCCGAGTGCGCTAACGACTGCGTCATCGATCTTCCCATTAAAAAATATTGAAGCAAGGGTACATTGTGGTCAAGTTTCAACCCTGTCTCACTCAGTTCAGACTGAGATTGAAGATATACGTAAAATTAAATAGCGTTTGTAATGACCTCTAAAATATATATTTCCATAGTTGGCCGTTAGACGCGAGAAAAAAAAGGATGCCATTTCATATAGAAAAATGTATGAAGCGTAGGCCTAAAGTGTAAAAGTCTCAACCTGTCACACTCAGTTTGGACTGAGTTTACAGCTATACTGCCAAAGCAAGTATCGTTTGTGATGCCCTTAAGCATATTTCCATGTTTGGTTGATAGACGCTCGAAAATAAAATAAAACCACCTCCTCCACAAAAATCGGCCTTGTCTTTTTACCAGGAAGGGTTTTAAAGGGTGAAATAACATTAAACGAGGATTATTATTCACGAGATCAATCAAACATTAATTTTTGATGAAACTTAAGAAGTTAAAGATTTTCCTTAGGGTCCTTTAATATCGGTCTAAAATCTCGATAATCTCGTTCAAAACTGTCGAGATCTCGATCAATATCACATATAGCGAGATAATAGACCGTCGAGATAGAATATCGAAAAACACCTACCTATTTTTTGAGATTTGAGACTATTGAGATTGCAATTCCTAATTAATCCCAATAGGACATAAAATATTCGAATATTCGAATAACGCCTCACTTAATATTCGAATACTAAAATGAGTCGAATATTCGAATTATTCGAATATTCGAATATTCGAAATGCAAGCCCTATACGTTATACTTACATATTATACTAGCTGCCGCCCGCGACTCCATCCGCGTGGGAATGAATGTTATGATTATGACGCATCATGACTTGATATATTTTGTACTTGGCCTTGGCTTGTAAACGCGCATATTCTGATTAAAAGGTTGTGAACGATAGCGTTTACTTATCAAAAATCTTATCCATAAAATATTCTTCTACAATCACATACGATTTAATAATAAAAAATCACGGTTATGATTAGGCACATCTATATTTGAATTCCACCAATTAGAGACTGACCAAAATGTATAGCATATAACCAATATTTTAACGTGCATTCTGTGAAACACGGTCATTCCTTGACTCTCTTTAAGTCAGATTTGGGTCTTTGACGGGCCCGTTGGTCAAGTAGTCAGAGAACCTGGCTACAAACCCGAGGGTCGCGTGTTCGAATCCCGCTTGGGGCAAATGTTTGCGTGATGAACATCGGCATTTGTATTCGAGTCATGTTTGTTTAGGTATGTCTTTCCGTTCCCTAACTTCCATAAAATCACATACATTGATCTGACTACGTCTTAAGTGGCTTAAGTACCTACTTGTGTTACAGACATCGGAATCAACAGTGGTTAGACAAATATACTGAAATAGAAACATATAACACCCAGACAAACAGACATGTTCATGCACACAAATATCTGTCCTGTACGGGGATCGAACTCGACCTCTCAGTCTAATAGTTAACTTCTTGACCAACACACCAAGCTGGTGGTCAAATACTACGTATTAATAATGACATTTATTCATACCATAACCTGCCCAAGTTAATGAAGAATAATCTGTACCATGTTTCGTTCAATCCGTCGAGTAGTTCCTGTTTCTCTAAGGAACATACAGACATTCAGACATCACAAAGACAGACTGACAAATATTTTACTGATTGCATTCTTAGCATAAGTATCGAACTGATAGTTATTTGGAAAATACATTTCACGTACAGATCTGACCTCTCTGCAGATGTAATAATAAGAATGGTCGTAGATAATGACTTTTATACTTTCTACCTTCCAGCACACTTAGCCTACAAGGTGGGGAAGCGCATGATCTCCCTAGCGGAGGGGATGCCCAACGAGGACGTGTTCCCCTACATCAAGCTCAGTCTGGAGAGCAACGATGGAACCACCATGGTGCTGGAAGGGAAGGAGCTGAAGGCTGCACTCCAGTATATTCCTTCACAAGGGTAATATTTTACTTTATAATTACGTCATAACATAGTATAAGGCAAAGTCGCTTCCTTCTATATGTCACTTTGTATGCTTAGTTCTTTGAAACTGCGCCCGTTTTTCGTGCGGTTTTTGAGAGTGATTTTCTTTGCTCCCGAGCGAAGTCTATATGTAGCTACTTCATATTAGTGAAGTTAGTATTTGAAGAAGTCCAAAGCAAAAAAACCCATTATGACTGGCAATAATTTAATCTTTTTTATTGGAAAACGAATACCCCAAAGTTGGCCCCGTATAAATTTGGAAAAAAAAACAACTGTAAGGGAAAGCAGCATACTACAAATTTTAGTTAAAGTAGGAATATAAATATCACAGATAATAGCTATTTTAAAAGTAATGAAAAACTAGGTTTCTAAATGAGAGCCACAAAAAATCATAAATTAAAATACATATGTGTCACTAGCCTACTACTTGTAGGTAGGATTAAAGATCAATGACATTTATTGTAAGTACGATTGATTGGAGATAACGTAGAATGAAAATAAAATGCAATTAAAATGCATTTATTTTCGTCAATCAAGTGATTAATTAAATCATTTTCTTAGCTTCACACGCGTAGGTCATTAAACCTTTGCAGTAACATTTATTTAAGCGTGAAATTCCATCAAAGCAGAAATGTGTGCCGCAGCCGCTGTCATGGCAATTAGGGCTCCTCTTTTGTTTACCATCAGGCAGATTGGAGCCTGAATACCAAACAGCTATAAAAAATATGAGCGGAGCGGAGCGGAGATTTGTAGTTAGCAGCCAATAGGATTTAGCGTTAGCTAGTGACTCGTGACCATCTCAGCATTGATTGAAATCCTATTGGCTTCTTACAAGACATCCCCGGCACACCAAATTGGTGGAGTTTCAGCCTAACTGTTCTTCTACTTCCAGCCACCCGGCACTTCTCGAAGAACTGCGGAAGTTCCAGGAGGATCTCCACCACCCCCCTCCGCTCCCCCGCGACGTGATGGTGATCAACGGCGGGCAGCACGGCATCTACCAGTGCGTGGAGATGCTGCTGGCGCCGCGGGACCCGGTGCTGGTCGCCGAGTACGCCTACACCGGCGCGCACAGCTGCGTGAGTAGATGGGCGAGGTTAAGCGACGTTGGGGTGGGCACTGAGTGGATGGGTGACCATATAACAAGTATTGGGGCAGGTCGAATTAGGAGATTCTTTGCATCGAGTACACTTATACCGCCGCTCAAAGCAGTAAAGTAGTCTTTAATAGTCGATGTTAAGCAATTCTAATGCTGGCAATGGGTGGATGGGTGACCATAAAGTAAGTAGTGGAACTGCTGGAGGAGCTAGGAGACACGGTTTTAGTCAGTGAGTAAGTTAAGCTACTTTTTGAGTGGCAATAGGTGGATGGGTGACCGTGAAGTACCTAAGTAGTGGAGTCGACTCGGTTCTGCTTGCTAACTAGTACGATTATTATGTGAATGGTAAGTTAAGCAATGGTGAGGCTGGCAACGAGTGGATGGGTGACCATGTAATTTAGTAGCTCAATGTAATTGATTGTCCGGGAGGTGTCTTCCGAATAGTATCATCAAACTATCATCATCATCAGTCTCTCGCTGGAGACCAGCAAGAACTCCACCGCCCCCCTCCCCTTCCCCGCGACGTGATGGTGATCAACGGCGGGCAGCACGGCATCTACCAGTGCGTGGAGATGCTGCTGGCGCCGCGGGACCCGGTGCTGGTCGCCGAGTACGCGTACACCGGCGCGCACAGCTGCGTGAGTGGATAGGCGGAGTTAAGCAACGTTGGGGCTGGCGGCGGGTGGATGGGTGACCGTGAAACTAGTAAGGGGGCCGAATACTGGCGCTACCAACTCTGTGACTATTGGAAGGTAAGCAAGCTTGTTGCTGGCAATGGATGGATGGGTGACCCAGGAGATTCTTGGCAACAAGCACCCTTATACTGCTACTTAAAGCAGGATAAGTGTCTAGAGTAGTCGAAGTTAAGAAATTCTAATGCTGGCAATGGGTGGATGGGTGACCATAAAATTCGTGGTGGAACTGCTTTTGGAGCAGTTCTTGTCAACGAGTACGCTTTTGGTAAGTATGGAAAGTTAAGCAATGGTGAGGCTGGCAACGAGCGGATGGGTGACCATGAAATTAAGTAGGTCAGTGCAATTGTTTATCCTTGGTGTATCTGGGGGAGTCTTCGCTATAACATCTTTAAAGCATCACAATCATCAGCCTGTTTCTCTGTTGCTGGAGTCCAGCAAGACCTCCACCGCCCCCCTCCGCTCCCCCGCGACGTGATGGTGATCAACGGCGGGCAGCACGGCATCTACCAGTGCGTGGAGATGCTGCTGGCGCCGCGGGACCCGGTGCTGGTCGCCGAGTACGCCTACACCGGCGCGCACAGCTGCGTGAGTAGATAGGCGAGGTTAAGCAACGTTGGGACTGGCAATGGGGGGATGGGTGACCGACCATGAAATAAGTAGTGGTCCTGTTTGATCCAGGAGATTCTTGCCAGCAAGTACGCTTATGCCGTCGCTCAAAGCAGTTAAGTAGCCTTTAATAGTCGATGTCAAGCAATTCTAAAGCTGGCAGTGAGTGGATGGGTGACCACAACATGACTAAGGAAGCTGCTGGTGGAGCTAGGAGACACAATTTTAGTCAGTAAGTTAAGCAACTTTTTGGCTGGCAATGGGTGGATGGGTGACCATAGAACTAAGTAAGGCAATGCAATTGTTTATCCTTGGTGTATCTAGGGGTGTCTTCGCAATAGCATTATCAAAGCATCATCATAAGCCTGTCGCAATATTCTGCTAGAGTCCAGGAGGACCTCCACCGCCCCCTCCTCTTCCCCGCGACGTGATGGTGACCAACGGCGGGCAGCACGGCATCTACCAGTGCGTGGAGATGCTGCTGGCGCCGCGGGACCCGGTGCTGGTCGCCGAGTACGCCTACACCGGCGCGCACAGCTGCGTGAGTAGCTAAGCGGGGCTGATGCTGGTGGCGGGCGGATGGGTGACCATAAAATAAAAGTAGTAAAGCCCAGGAGATTCTTGGCAACGAGCACCCTTATGCCGCTACTCAAAGAGATAACCGGATAAGTGTCTAGAATAGTCGATGTTAAGCAATTCTAAGGCGGGCGATGGGTGGATGGGTGACCATCAAATTAGTAGTGGAGCTGCTGGTAGAGCTAGAGGACACGGTTTTAGTAAGTGTGTTAGTTAAGCGACTTTTTGAATGGCAATCGGTGGATGGGTGACCGTGAAGTACCTAAGTAGTGGGGTCGACCCGGTTCTGCTTGCTAATGAGTACGCTTAATGAGTGAATGGAAAGTTAAGCAAGGTTGAGGCTGGCAATCAATGGATGGGTGACCATGAAATTTAGTAGGTCAATGCCTCGTTCAACTTTAGTGTATCTAGGGGTGTCTTCGCAAAAGCATCATCAATCATCACGAGCCTGTAGCAATCTCCCGCTAGAGTCCAGGAGGACCTCCACCGCCCCCCTCCGCTCCCCCGCGACGTGATGGTGACCAACGGCGGGCAGCACGGCATCTACCAGTGCGTGGAGATGCTGCTGGCGCCGCGGGACCCGGTGCTGGTCGCCGAGTACGCCTACACCGGCGCGCACAGCTGCGTGAGTAGATAGGCGGGGTTAAGCGACGTTGGGGCTGGCGGTGGGTGGATGGGTGACCGTGACATACATTGTAAGGCTGGCCGAACCAGGAGATTCTTGGCAACGAGCACGCTTATACTGCTACTCAAAGCAGGAAAAGTGTCTAGAATAGTCCATGTTAAGCAATTCTAAGGCTGGCAATGGGTGGATAGGTGACCATAAAATGACTAGGGGAGCTGCTGGTGGAGCTAGGAACCCGGTCTTAGTCGACGAGTAAGTTAATCGAGGCTGCGGCTGACAATCGATGGATGGGTGACCATGAAGTACCTAAGTAGTGGAGTCGGATCTTGCTAGCTAGTCGATTATTGTAAGTATGGAAAGTTAAGCCAGGTTGAGCCTGGCAATGAGTGGATGGGTGACCATAGAACTAAGAAAGGCAATGCAATTGTATATCTCTGGTGTATCTTCGAGTGTCTTCGCAATTGCATTATCAAACCATCATCATCATCAGCCTGTTTCTCCACTGCTAGAGTCCAGGAGGACCTCCACCACCCCCCTCCGCTCCCCCGCGACGTGATGGTGACCAACGGCGGGCAGCACGGCATCTACCAGTGCGTGGAGATGCTGCTGGCGCCGCGGGACCCGGTGCTGGTCGCCGAGTACGCCTACACCGGCGCGCACAGCTGCGTGAGTGGATAGGCGAGGTTAAGCAACGTTGGGCCTGGCGGCGGGTGGATGGGTGACCATGAAACTAGTAATTAGGCCCGACCAAAGAACACGCCTATACTGGCGCAACCAACTCTGTGACTATTGGAAGGTAAGCAAGCTTGTTGCTAGCAATGGATGGATGGGTGACCCAGGAGATTCTTGGCAACGAGCACGCTTATACTGCTACTCAAAGCAGGCATAAGTGTCTAGAGTGGTCGATGTTAAGCAATTCGAAGGCTGGCAATGGGTGGATGGGTGACCATAAAGTTAGAAATGGAACTGCTGGAGGAGCTAGGAGACACGGTTTTAGTCAGTGAGTAGGTTAAGCGACATTGTGGCTGGCAATGGGTGGATGGGTGACCGTGAAGTACCTAAGTAGTGCGGTCGACCCGATACTGCTCGCTAATGAGTACACTTAATGTGTAAATGGAAAGTTAAGCAAGGCTGACGCTGGTAATGACAGGATGGGTGACCGTCAGTAGGACTAGTCAAAAGGGATTTTCTGTGGCCTATACTGCTGGAGATCAGAAGGACCTCCACCACCCCCCTCCGCTCCCCCGCGACGTGATGGTGATCAACGGCGGGCAGCACGGCATCTACCAGTGCGTGGAGATGCTGCTGGCGCCGCGGGACCCGGTGCTGGTCGCCGAGTACGCCTACACCGGCGCGCACAGCTGCGTGAGTAGATAGGCGGGGTTAAGCAACGTACAGGCTGGCAATGGGAGGATCGGTGACCAGGAGAATAGTGCAGCTGCTGGTGTAGCTAGGAGACACAGTTTTAGTCAACGAGTGGATTAAGCAAGGTTGTGGCGGGCAATGAGGGAATGGGTGACCATAAAATAAACGTAGTAAGATCCAGGAGATTCTTGGGAACGGCACCCTTATAATACTGCTACTCAAAGCAGGATAAGTGTCTAGAGTAGTCGAAGTTAAGCAATTCTAATGCTGGCAATTGGTGGATGGGTGACCATAAAATGACTAGGGGAGCTGCTGGCGGAGCTAGGAGACACGGTTTTAGTAAGTGTGTAAGTTAAGGGACTTTTTGAATGGCGATCGGTGGATGGGTGACCGTTAAGTTTCTTAGTAGTTGGGTCGCCCCTAGGGACCCGGTACTGCTTGCTTACTAGTACGCTTATAGTGAGTATAAAAAGTTAAGCTAGGTTGAGTCTGGCAATGACTGGATGGGTGACCGTCACTAGGACTAGTCAAAAGAGATTTTCTGTGGCCTATACTGCTAGAGTCCAGGAGGACCTCCTTCGCCCCCCTCCCCTTCCCCGCGACGTGATGGTGATCAACGGCGGGCAGCACGGCATCTACCAGTGCGTGGAGATGCTGCTGGCGCCGCGGGACCCGGTGCTGGTCGCCGAGTACGCCTACACCGGCGCGCACAGCTGCGTGAGTGGATAGGCGGGGTTAAGCAGCGTTAGGGTGGGCGAGAGGTGGATGGGTGACCGTGAAACTAGTAATAAGGCCCGACCAAAGAACACGCGTATACTGGCGCAACCAACTCTGTGACTATTGGAAGGTAAGCAAGCTTGTTGCTGGCAATGGATGGATGGGTGACCCAGGAGATTATTGGCAACGAGCACGCTTATACTGCTACTCAAAGCAGGATAAGTGTCTAGAGTGGTCGATGTTAAGCAATTCGAAGGCTGGCAAAGGGTGGATGGGTGACCATAAAGTAAGTAGTGGAGCTGCTGGAGCAGCTAGGAGACACGGTTTTAGACAGTGAGTAAGTTAAGCTACTTTTTGGGTGGCAATGGGTGGATGGGTGGCCGTGAAGTTAGTAGTTGGGTCGAGCCTGGGGACCCGGTTCTGCTTGCTTACTGCGAGTAGTACGCATACTATGAGTATGGAAAGTTAAGCAAGGTTGAGGCTGGCAATGAGTGGATGGGTGACCGTGGTTTTAGTGACGCTCTTCGCCATTTACTTTGGTGTATCCGAGTGTCTTTGTCATCATCCTCACATCATCATCAGCCTGTTTCTCCACTACTATAGTCCAGGAGGACCTCCAACGCCCCCCTCCGCTCCCCCGCGACGTGATGGTGATCAACGGCGGGCAGCACGGCATCTACCAGTGCGTGGAGATGCTGCTGGCGCCGCGGGACCCGGTGCTGGTCGCCGAGTACGCCTACACCGGCGCGCACAGCTGCGTGAGTAGATAGGCGGGGTTAAGCAACGTTAGGGTGGGCGAGAGGTGGATGGGTGACCGTGAAACTAGTAATAAGGCCCGACCAAAGAACACGCGTATACTGGCGCTACCAACTCTGTTACTATTGGAAGGTAAGCAAGCTTGTTGCTGGCAATGGATGGATGGGTGACCCAGGAGATTCTTGGCAACGAGCATGATTATACTGCTACTCAAAGAGATAACAGGATAAGTGTCTAGAGCAGTCGATGTTAAGCAATTCGAAGGCTGGCAAAGGGTGGATAGGTGACCATAAAATGACTATGGGAGCTGCTGGTGGAGCTAGAAGACACGGTTTTAGTCAGTGAGCAAGTTAAGCGACTTTCTGAGTGGCAATGAGTGGATGGGGACCGTGAATAACCTTAGTAGTGGGGTCCACCCAGAAATGCTTGCTAACGAGTACGCTTAATGTGAGTATGAAAAGTTAAGCAAGGCTGAGCCTGGCAATGACAGGATGGGTGACCGTCACTAGGACTAGTCAAAAGAGATTTTCTGTGGCCTATACTGCTAGAGTCCAGCAGGACCTCCACCGCCCCCCTCCGCTCCCCCGCGACGTGATGGTGATCAACGGCGGGCAGCACGGCATCTACCAGTGCGTGGAGATGCTGCTGGCGCCGCGGGACCCGGTGCTGGTCGCCGAGTACGCCTACACCGGCGCGCACAGCTGCGTGAGTAGATAGGCGAAGTTAAGCACCGTTGGGACTGGCGGCGGGTGGATGGGTGACCATGAAACTAGTAATAAGGCCCGACCAAAGAACACGCGTATACTGGCGCTACCAACTCTGTGGCTATTGGAAGGTAAGTAAGCTTGTGGCTGGCAATGGATGGATGGGTGACCCAGGAGATTCTTGGCAACGAGCACGCTTATACTGTTACTCAAAGCAGGAAAAGTGTCTAGAATAGTCGATGTTAAGCAATTCTAAGGCTGGCAATGGGTGGATGGGTGACCATAAAATTAGAAATGGAACTGCTGGAGGTGCTAGGAGACACGGTTCTATTAAGTGTGTAAGTTAAGCGACTTTTTGAATAGTGATCGGTGGATGGGTGCCCATGGAGTACCTAAGTAGTGGGGTCGACTCGGTACTGCTTGCTAACGAGTACGCTTAATGTGTAAATGGAAAGTTAAGCGAGGTTGAGGCTGGCAATGAGTGGATGGTTGACCATGCAATTAAGTAGATCAGTGCAATTGTTTTTCCGGGAGGTTTCTTCGCTATAGCATTATCAAAGCATCATCATCATCAGCCTGTCGCAATCTCCCGCTAGATAGAGTCCAGGAGGACCTCCACCATCCCCCTCCGCTCCCCCGCGACGTGATGGTGATCAACGGCGGGCAGCACGGCATCTACCAGTGCGTGGAGATGCTGCTGGCGCCGCGGGACCCGGTGCTGGTCGCCGAGTACGCCTACACCGGCGCGCACAGCTGCGTGAGTACATAGGCGGAGTTAAGCGATGTTGGGACTGGCGGCGGGTGGATGGGTGACCGTGAAACTGGTAATGGGGCCGAATACTGGCGCTACCAACTCTGTGACTATTGGAAGGTAAGCAAGCTTGTTGCTGGCAATGGATGGATGGGTGACCCAGGATATTCTTGGCAACGAGCACGCTTATACTGCTACTCAAAGCAGGATAAGTGTCTAGAATAGTCGAAGTTAAGCAATTCTAAGGCTGGCAAAGGGTGGATGGGTGACCATAAAATTAGAAATGGAACTGCTGGAGGAGCTAGGAGACACGGTTTTACTAAGTGTGTAAGTTAAGCTACTTTTTGGGTGGCAATGGGTGGATGGGTGACCGTGTAGTACCTAAGCAGTCAGGTCGACGCGGTACTGCTTGCTTATGAGTACGCTTATTGTGAGTATGAAAAGCTAAGCACGGGTGAGCCTGGCAATGAGTGGATGGGTGACCATGCAATTAATTAGGTCAATGCAATTGTACATCTCTGGTGTATCTTCGGGTGTCTTCGCTATAGCATTATCAAATCATCATCATCAGAAGCCTGTCGCAATATTCTGCTGGAGTCCAGGAGGACCTCCACCGCCCCCCTCCGCTCCCCCGCGACGTGATGGTGATCAACGGCGGGCAGCACGGCATCTACCAGTGCGTGGAGATGCTGCTGGCGCCGCGGGACCCGGTGCTGGTCGCCGAGTACGCCTACACCGGCGCGCACAGCTGCGTGAGTAGATAGCCGGAGTTAAGCACGGCCAGGCAGCGGGGAACGAGAACCAGTCCCTCCCACCACACGGGTGATAAGGAAACCGCAGTTTCGAGAAATTCGACTCCATTGTTTGGAAAATCGTTAAATGGATATCTTTAAATACAACAAATATTGCCTTGAAACCATGTGGATCAAACCCTCCAGTCTCGAGGTATATTAATACAAAGTTGAAATTAGAGCGTCCACCCCTTTACTTTTGAGATACTAAAAATGTGTGGTATACCTCCAAGTTAGTTCATTCAACGAAAACTATAGCGGACTGTGCATCATACATACATAGTTATTTTTATACAACTCGCCCAACTTATGAAGTGCCGTTGCCCTAACTAAATGGTAATGTCAAGCGGTCAGCCCATCTTATGACTAAGGAATAGTGCGCCCTTTTCATGTGCGTGTCCGAAAAGCTCATGGCCGGCAAATGACCCCATTCCACCTGAGGTTAAGTGGAGAGAGGTGCATTTACTTTATTAAAAATAAATAAAATAAATGCCTTGGACTTACACACCAATTGCCTAGCCCCAAACTAAGCTCGAAGCTTGTACTATGGAAGCTAGGGAACGGATAGACATACTTAAATAGTTTTATAAACATCCACGACTCGAGTACAAATGCCGATGTTCATCACACAAACATTTGCCCCTAGCGGGATTCAAACCCGCGATCCTCGGTTTTGTAGCCAGGGTATCTGACCACTCGACCAACGGGCCCGTCAATTATTGTAAATACTCACGTATTGCACCATGATAGCATTTAAAACCAATAAAATTGAAGTCCTTAATAACTCCTAATAAAATCTCATTTATCCCATTCCAGCTCCGACCATACAAACCAGAAATCCTTGGCATCCCCGAAGACAACGACGGCCTGATCATCGAATCCCTCGAGTCCTGTCTCCAAGACCGCCTCTCCCGAGGGCTGAAGATGCCCAAGATGCTCTACACCATCCCCACGGGAAGCAATCCCTCGGGAACTGTCCTCCCTGAGGAGAGGAGGAGGAGGATCTATGAACTCGCGTGTAGATTCGACTTTTTGATAGTGGAAGATGATCCGTACATGTTCTTGAATTATAATGTGAGTATGAGTTTAATTTCGTATAGTTGAATGGCTAGCTGATCTAGTGGTACTTCGTCCACAAAACCAAGAGCTGCAGGTTCGAGGCCTACCTCCAAGCCCGTTTCGTTATATTCGATTCGACTAAGCTAGCTAGTTTAATGGTTAGAGATCGTGACCCCAAAACCAGGGTAGCGGATTCCAAACCTTGAGTCCATCAATTTATTGCTTAAGAGCCTTCGGGGTCTTCAAGAAACGAGCTGATTGCTTCTTTTGACTTGGCAACATACTGAAGTCGCCGTTGTCTAAAAATCTGTTCTACATTTTTGACGGGCCCTTTGGTCAAGTGGTCAATGACTACAAAACCGAGGGTCGCGGGTTCGAATCTCGCTAAGGGCAAATGTTAGTGTAATGAACATCGACATTTGTTCTCGAGTCATGATCATGAATGTTTATAAAAGTATTTAAGCATGTCATAGTACAAGCTTTGAGCTTAGTTTGGCAATTGGTGTGTCAATCCAAGGAAATAAACACAAAATCGATTATAAAAATAGTACAATGGGCGGTAACTGTTGTCCATGGACAAAAGTGCGCGCGCGAAAATATTTCTTCGAGGTGTGACTCTATACCTTAATATTTTCCAGGAACCCCAACCATCGTTCCTATCTCTCGACACATGCGGCAGAGTCATCCGTCTGGACTCCCTCTCTAAGGTGGTCAGCGCAGGGTTGCGAGCAGGATGGGTGACCGCACCCAAGCCGCTGCTGGAGAGGATGGAACTGCACATGCAGGCGGAGATACTGCATAGCTGCAGTTTGGCTCAGGTGGGGTTTTTATTTCAACACTCTCAGTCTCCTACGTCGTGATTTTTTGATCACTATCCATTTTTTTGCTGGTCATTGGGAATCGGTAAAAAAACAATCTCCTTCTTTTTTATCGACTATGGACGTCACTGATAAATCATTAAATAACATTTACACAACATATTAATTAGCTTTGGAGTAACTCAGAATAACCCAGGTAAGGTGTAATTTTGCCGCAACACAGTCCGGTTAAGGCGCACGTTGTATTTAAGCTAGTTTCGAATAATACAAAAAATAGTATTTTCAGCCAGATTACAATATTAAAGTTTGGCTAGTGATAAATAAATAAATATAAAATATTTCACAACATCACAAACATTGATCTGACTCAGTTTTAAGTAGCTTAAGCACTTGTGTTACAGATATCAGAATCAAAAGTGGTATTACAAATATGCTTAAATAGATATAAATAGATTATAACACCCAGACCATGCACACAAATGTTTGTCCTGTGCGGGAATCGAATCCGCGATCTCTTGGATAACAGGCAACATCTTGGCCATTACACCAAGCCGGTCGTCAAATAAAAAAAGTAGCTGTATAAGTTTGTCATTATATTTGTAGGAATTTTTATCTGTATTCACAGTATTTGGAAAAAGATTAGTTAGCAAAAAAATGCTGCAAAAGGAAAAAAAAATCTATTCATGGAAAAAGTTTTGACGTTCAAAAGAATTTGAAAAAAGAAGTGAACCAAATTGCTGCATAAAATAATTTTATTTCATTTCACCATTATTAGTGCTAAACAGAAAGTAAATACGTATCTCTGTTTATCTCCAGGCAATCCTTCTCCGCCTCATATCCAACCGCACAGCTCTAGCCACCCACCTGACCTCCGCTCGCTCCCTCTACCGGCAGCGGCGTGACGCGCTGCACGACGCGCTGCAGCCGCTGAGCGGGCTCGCTGACTGGAGCCTGCCCAGCGCTGGCCTGTTCATATGGATGAGGGTTAGAGGCATCGATGATGTGCATAATATGGTAAGGATATGACTCCATCTGCATTACAAGGAGTAGTTCCGATACAATTCAATAGATGGAGCTGATTCTCCCAAAACAAAACTTTCCATACAAACTGTGAAATACTTTAAAGAGCTGCACGAAGCGCTGCAGCCGCTGACCGGGCTCGCTGACTGGAGCCTGCCCAGCGCTGGCCTGTTCATATGGATGAGGGTTAGAGGAATTGATGACGTGCACAACATGGTAAGGATAGGCTACTCCATCATCACAAGGAGTAGTTCCGATACAACTCAACAGATAGCGCTGATACTCTTGAAACAAAACTTTCCATACGTACTACAGTGTACAAGACTGGTACATGATCCCAAAGTCGATGAGTTGAAATAAAATCCTCACTCAGACGGAAGTAACATTTATTTGATAGCTGGCACCTTATAACTAACGGAAAATCGAAACGATACCGCGTAAAACAATACCGGCAGCGCCATCTATTGATTGACATAAGAAAATACAAAATATCAAAATGGTGGTTGTCAAAACTGTCAAACTAAAGTTACGTATTTATTTACATGAATATTTAATTATGTTTTTATTTACGTTTTATTATTTACTATTTAAAATATCTTGTTAGACTCAACAAACAGTTTTTTTATAGTCAAGTGGTAGATTTTGCATGGAATATCTATACAAAACCAAGCACTTGACTATAAAAATAATCCACCTGATAAATTATCTTTATTAATTTAATTTTGCATACCCAATTCATTAATGAAGTCAATAATCAGAGATACCCAACACCTACTTACAAACTTACTAAAATACTCCTTTTTTTTTCAGGTCTTCCACACAGCGTTCGAAAGAGGCCTGATGATGATCCCAGGACACGCATTCAGCTTCGACGTTACCGCTCCATCACCACACTTAAGACTGACATTCAGCAAGATCCGCCTTGAAGACATGGATATCGCAGCGCACCATCTATACCACATCATAAGAGACGAACAAGCGCGCATGCTTTTGAAACAACCACAACGTTTGGCTACCGAACGCTAGATGGCGTTCTTGGTCATTAATTTTTAACTTTTTCATTAATTTATGAAAATAACGAGAATTATGGAAAGCTGAATGTTCTAGATATTCTTGAAATTATACTTTGAAAGTTATTCAATTGATCAGCAAGATCCACAACGAGGAAATGAATACCGAAGAGCATCATCTATACCACATCATAAGAGACGAACAGGCACGCATGCTTTTAAAGCAACCACAACGTTTGGCTACCGAACGCTAGATGGCGTTGTTGGCTAGTATTTTTTTATTGTACAATCAATTTACTAAGATAAGGAGAATAATAGAAAGCTGAATGTGCTAGATATTCTTGGAATAATACTTTGAAAGATAATTATAATCAATTGATCAGAAAGATCCGTTACGAGGACAATGATACCGCAGTGCGCCATCTATACCACATCATAAGAGACGAACAGGCACGCATGCTTTTGAATCAACCACAACGTTTAGCTACCGAACGCTAGATGGCGTTGTTAATCAGTAATTTTTAAGTTTACAATTAATTGACGAAGATAAGGAGAATAATAGATAGCTGAATGTAATAGTCTTAAAATGATATTTCTTGAAAGTTATTTAATTATTCAGCAAGATCCGGTGCGAGGACATTGATGACGCAGTGCGCCATCTATACCACATCATAAGAGACGAACAAGCGCGCGTGCTTTTGAAACAACCACAACGTTTGGCTACCGAACGCTAGATGGCGTTGTTAGTTGGTATTTTTTCACTTAACATTGTATTTATTAAGATATAAACGAAAATAATAGAAAGCTGAATGTAGTATTCTTAAAATTATATGTTTTGAATGCTATTTAATTATTCAGCAAGATCCGTTACAAGGACAATGATACCGCAGTGCGCCATCTATACCACAT
The DNA here is from genome assembly GCA_958496325.1 of Nomophila noctuella. Lineage (NCBI taxonomy): Eukaryota > Metazoa > Arthropoda > Insecta > Lepidoptera > Crambidae > Nomophila > Nomophila noctuella. The sequence goes on from OY292504.1 coordinate 2,603,172, forward strand.
CATAAGAGATGAGCAGGCCCGCGTGCTTTTGAAGCAGCCGCAACGTTTGGCTACCCAACGCTAGATGGCGTTGATAGGTCGGGCAAAGTCAAAGTCAAATAATATGTTATTTTAGCTGTACAATTTATTTACAAATTATTCCAAAGTTAATTTAAGCTGAATGTACTAGGTATTCTTAAAATGTTATTTCTTGAAATTATTCAATCGTTTAGCAGGATCCGTTACAAGGACATTGATACCCCAGTGCAACATCTATTTTGCGTGTTTTTTTAAGCAGCCACAACGCTTGCCTACTAAACGCTAGATGGCGTTGTTAGCACTAGAATAAGTTAGATTTAAATTTTTAATTTACATGCATTTACTATTAAGATAAGGAAAATAATGGAAAGCAGGATATAGTACGTATTCTTGAAAATATATTTTTTGGGAAAATGTATCTTAGTTACTCATATAACTTGAAGCCAATAATCATAAATTAAATGTTAATGTCTTTAGAATTGTATTTAAGTTAGTATAATAAGTGCTAAATCAAAAGTATTTTTACATCAACTGTTTTTAGAACGGTTTTATATTCGATTATTTATTGTAATTTTAATAAAATAAGCATTTTCCACCTTATTTTAGATTTGATTGTTTTACTTTTAGGCGCTAGTATGATCTGTCGTTTTATTATCAAACTACCTATGCTATAACAATTTCTCTTACAGTTTAGTCTTAATAAAGAAAAAAATAATTTCATTAAACCCTGGGAGGTGGGTAGGTAGGTACTATTAGTGATTTTAAGCATTTTCACACTAATATTATAGGTAAATGTAATGAAAGTTTTTTTGAATGGCTGTTTGGATTTTTGGAAATTTGGTTTACAGGTAGGGTATATCACGAAATTTCCAAAAACCAAACCAAACATCCAAATTTTATCCTGATTAAATCCCCTCATGGGGTAATACAGTTATCTTGATTATCGTCAACGAAGCTTACATCACTGAACGGATTTTATTGTCCTAATTCCACGCGGGCAAAGACGCGGGTAAAAGCCAGTAAGCTGAAACTGGTTTCCAATTAATATTTTTTTATACCTATACGTTACTGGTTTCCTTAAAGTTTTTTTTAATACTTATTCCTAGTTTTTAATACGAATTCCTAGAAATAATACTTCTCATGCGCATGTTAACAGCCACTAACGAAACTTCTAACCATGTTTCATGTATGAAAACGTCATAATAAGCTTAGCATCTAACTGTGCAATGATGGAAGGTTTGCAAATTATGCCAACCGGTGGCAATCGAAGTCTGCAGTACATGCACAATAGTTAGAACTGTTTGGTTCCTGCCTCGATACAGAGCACTTATAGTAGAGAGAATTCGGTTACTAATTCACAAACGAAATAATTAAAGCGAAAATCAATATTATCGAAGTTAGCAAGAAGTGGGAGTGGGACTTGGCTATTTCATTTTGGACGAGTTGACCACCAGTCATTTGATTATATTTTATTAACTGTCACAACGATTCCGAACTGTTATGTTTTTATTGGAATAGCATAATGCTGCTGATCTAGAGATTTTTTGTTTGTTTGTTTGAACGCTCTATTATTGAGAACTACTGGTTCGAAGTTAAGAAAATATTTTTGTTTAGATAGTCCATTTGACAAGGAAGGCTTTTATCTGTATGTGTGACATTAATTTGAGGATTGATTAACATAATAATATCTTCATGTATGTGAACTATTGTAATAATAATTGTAATATCTGTATGTATCTATTTATGACGGACTTTTAGGAGCGAAGGAGGTTCTAAATTAGACCGTATATACTTTTTTTCTTAAAATATCCAATGTTAATGAAAAGCCTTGGCCATTTTCTCCATCAATAGTACTGGGACGCTTACGGCTACGGTTACAGACCAAGATCTAAACCGTGTTATCTTTATTTAGGGTGCAAAGCTGACGTTATTTTTTTATAATTTCAGACTGCAAACTGTGAGACAAGTATGGAATACTCCGGCAGCTATAGGCACCGTGCGTAGCGATGATTATGCCATCTCGTGACTCATATTCAAAACTTTTACTCTCAATGTCGGTAATTCTACTGTCAAACCACGGTGACATAATCTGCCATCTCGCGACTAAAATTCGAAACTTTTACGCTCAATGTCAAATTTTACTGTCAAACCACAAAAAAATCGGGATTTTAGCGCCCTCTGTAGTTTCGGCACGGTGCCTATAGGTCTGCAACCCGCATCAGTCTTGCAAAGTACTAGCTCAGAAGCAGCACCCTCTGTCGCATCCTTACTCTGTCCATTCTTTCTCATTATTAGCGCAAAGAGTTGTTTTATTCCGACGTCGGTGAGTTAGCTCACAATTTCCCATTTACTCTGTCTCATCATCTGTCCATCTTCTAAAACCAACCTTACTCCTCACTCATACGGGATAAAATCCTTTACTTCAATCTTGCGATGAAACCTTTACTCTTGGCTGGTGGAAAATATACTTTGTGTGGATAAGTTAAGGTTGTTTTTTGGTTGTCCGATGTAGTTTGAGGCATGAAAGCTATTTAAGCGGCCGATTGCTCTGAATTAAGGAAATAAGCACGTTTAATTGCTCGGCGATTATTTGAGAGCGATTTTCCATTTGTCATTTTGCCGTCGGAATGGGTTTTAGGTCCGCTTTTGTGATAGTACTACACTTTAAGTACCAACTTAGATACTAACTTAAGTTAAGCTTGGAAGTGGTGAACGGATTTTTTCTATAATTGTAAATTGAATTAGTATTCAACTATTTATGTCATTCTATACGTAGTTTCAGTTGGAATAATAGTTATAAAAATGAAATAGGATGAAGACTTTTCGAGTGACTAAATGAAGATACCCTTACACTTTACAAGAATGCTCAGCGCTAATTTTAAAAGGATGCAAGGCATCGAGTCGATATTATCTATTAAAATTGTGCAGTGTGAAGTACCAATTTTGTTTATAGTAAATTGTATAAAACCAATTGAACTACTTTGCCTTTTTATTGAAAGCAGAAGAACGGGAATTAATCAAATGCTTCTTAGAATCAATCTTTAAATAAAAAACGCTCTTCAAATAACAAAACAAGGATAAAAATAAGCAGATGGTGTAATGACACCATCTTTTTTTCTTAGACTTAATAAATCTTACATCCTTATTACATCGAAATAAAGGCTATTTTAAAGCATAAATAAAATATAATAAGAGGTGTTAAAATCCTACGACTATTTTAGGGCTTTTCGCTCTTATAACAACGAATTAAAGTTCATTTTATTTCAAAATAAAATATCAGAGGTGTTAAAACCTTAACTATACGGTAAGAAGTTTGCGCAAAATCTTCCATTGTGCAATGTTTGAAAACATGTGACGGAAAGCCGCAAAGGCGGTGTTTTTGACACAACAATCCGAGGATGTGTCATTGTGTTATTTGTGTTTTGTGTTTTGTGTTCACGTCGGGCGCGTGAAGTGAGATAATCTCACTAGAGCTGCTTCAGATCCTTTGATAATTACTTTTTAAAATCTTCGGCACGGTGTAATGACGAAAAAGGTTTTGGCATTTTTTTTTATCATCACTACTTATTGGTTAAGATTTACTGGGTAATTTCTGCACTTCTAGGAATGCGTGTGATGAAAATACTTTTAGAATTAAAAGACATTTGTTACTTTTGATGGGGTTACCTACTTCAGTGCGAAAGCCGTAACATCGACATTTGATACTTCGAAAACCATTCACCGACGTCACCATACTGCGACGCCTTGTTAAGTCGATGACTTGTTACTGCGATGGTTCGTTACATCGAAAAACCCTACTGCGAACGATTTTACTGCGAAGCTTTGTTCCTTCGACGACTTATTACTACGCTCATTCGTTACATCGAAAAATATTTGATGAGGCATAGATTTCCAAATGAGATTTTTAAACAAAATATATCTGTAGATGCAATTTTTTTTTGTAATGACTCAATCTATCAAGTTTTACTATGAAAAGTGTAAAAGTGCAGTTCATTACATTCAAGCATGTAGGTTAATTAAACTTTTTTATTTTCTTAAAGATCAGACCGCAAAGGTCTATCGCAAAGGAAATCTCTTCATAAAAGACTCCGCAAAATTTCATAAAAAAAAGAAATAAGTAGATTAACACCATATTTTAAGCACCAAATATTCCATAATCTCCTTTACACAACTAAATGAACCTACTACCCCATACAAAGGGATAGAGGACCTCTCACCGCGACGATGGCAGATATTAGCGGTAATAACTTATACGTTACACTGTATTACACGGTGTTACAACGGTGTTACACGGGTGTTACACGAGTGTTAAATAATGTTATTTACGTTAATGTGAGCGTGAGATATGAATAATGGGAGATTTGCACGGTTTGATGCGTATGGTGAATGTGTTTCCTATAATCTATTGTATACAGGCTGAATGGTTTTTAAGAAATGTAGTTTGATGTTTTTTAGTAGCAAAAGGTAGAGTTGCCAGTTTCAGTACCTACCTACTAGAATAGACTAGAATTTCATTAAATACTATGACTTAAAAATATAAAGTACAACTTTATATAAGTAGGCTCAAGGGATGCACTATGAATATATTATTTTCTACTCCATACATATTTTATGTTATTGGGCTTTTGGAATATGTCTAGTTACATCTTTGATAGACGACTATTTTACACTTAATGTTAAACATATTTTTTATGTTTTAAAGTCGCAATCTAGCTAAATTTACTTTTATAAATCAGAAAATGTATCAAGCACCACGTATTCAATACATACTTAGTCAATTAATTATTATTTATTAGACAAGCGACCGCCGGCGTCTTAATTTTTTTATTAGTTAATTTTTTGAAATAAAATATAGCCGAATGTTCTTTCTCAGGGTCTAAAGATTGTCTGTGCCAAATATCATCAAAATCGGTTGTGAGGTTCAAGCGGGAATGCGTAGCAAACAGACGGACAGAGTTACTACTGTATTTATAATATTATTAGGGATATCGCATAAATTCGCATTTATAATAGCATTAAAACTTAAGCGTCCTATTTAACTTATTTACTTAATTATTATTTGACATAAGACTTTATAATAACATCGTAACTACGCATCCACACCACCCTGTATACAAAGTTCCGTCCAACAATGACCTAACAGCGTCGCAGCGTGTAATTGCCCTAACGGCGCGTGTGAAGGGCCCTTAATGCGGATTAGCAAACACATTAACACCTTTTTTGTAATGTCGGCTCATTGTGCGAGCTACTATTGTAGTTCTGCGGTTGGGTTTGTTTTTGAATACATTTTTATTTGGGAGTTATTTACTTGTATTCAACATTGAGATGTACATAATTATTTTATATCCATTTATAGTACATCATTTTATAATTATTATTAACTGGCGGCCGCCCTCGACCGCGGTTGTTGTAACGCAGCTGAAACGTCAAGCAGTAAGTAGTCTATGTACAATTGTATATACATAATGAATGTCACGTTAAGTCTCGTTAAATAATATTAGTGACATTACCCTCATCTGTAGAGGCCTATATCTATCTAGCAGTGGACTACAACAGCCTGATTAATAAAGCCGCAATTGTCACTTACCACCAAATGCATATCTATACAAATATTATAAAGAGGAAAGGTTTGATTTTTTGTTTGTTTGTTTGTTTGTTTGTATGAATTGAATAGGCTCCGAAACTACTTGGCAGATTTGAAAAATTCTTTCACTGTTGGAAAGCTACATTCACCCAGAGTAACATAGGCTATATTTTATCCCGGTACGGGAAGTAGTTCCCCCGGGACGCGGGTGAAACCGCGTGACGGGCCGCTAGTTTGCCAATAAAAACAAAATACCTAAAGAATGCCGCCATATCGACGCGTCTTCGCGAATAATGATTAAGTTGTAATAACTCCGTGGAATGAAGTCGTAACTGCATTCCCGCGGAGATGGGACGCTAACTCCGTCACCGATTGTCGATGCAGCGATGCGCTCGGATGCAGCCGACGCTTCCGCAGCTTAATACGGAACTGTACAGATGAGAATGAGGGGTGATTTGTTATTTTAATGTTAATTACAAGTACAATTTGTATATAGTATACAGTTTGTCCAATACAGTACATAATTGACAACATTTTTTTTTATAAGGTACTATAATTCAAAAACCATTTCGAGATTTTCGCTAAATTGACAAAGAAAAAATGATTTTAATTTTTTTCATTCAGTAACTAAAAAGATATTTTGAAAAGTTTCCAAATTCAATGCTCGTCGGATCCACACACAGTCAATCTTGGTCTCGCTTTGGCCATCGTGAATTTAAAAAAAGAAACGTAAGTTTGACACTGTTTCTTGTCAAACTGACAGAAAACTGTGCATGTGTGTTTACAGTGTTGCCGGATTTGCAAAACTCCTGGCCAATCGGGGAAAAACTCATGTTTTTGAATATTGCGAAAAAACTCTTAATGTACCAAACTGATTTTTTATAGCTTCATGAAGTATTACTAACACATTTTTTACGTTAATTTAAAGCACAAAAAGGGTACCTAAGTTGCAATAAAGCTACTTGGACAACATTTTTTCATGAATTTTCCCTAGAGTCTCCTGGCAACATTGATTTGAACTTCCGTCATTCAAGTTTATTTTTTAAACTAGCACAGATAAAATGTTCGTTCATCCGACGAGATTGACTTTTGAAGTCCCAGGCGCCGAATGACGTTCCTCTCTGTTCCACGCGATGGACCCGGCACCCGCACGGAGAATCCATGGATAGCTAAGAAGTTCGTCTCACCCTTTTAGAATAAGTAATTTTTAATTAATTTATTTTACGAAAAGGAAAGAAAATTTGCGAAAAAGAAAAAAATACGTAGGTTTTAGTTTTTGAAAATCTTTCGTATTAGTAAATAAAAACAGTACATGAAAAAAATTTTATGTTGTCAATTCTTTCAAAATATATTTTTTTCTAAAAGTCCATTACTTTTCACTTATTCTAAATTGTTTTGTTAAGGCAATTGCCTCACTGATATTATTGTGCCAAACAAATTGTTTTGTAACTCAGTCAATTTTCTTGAGAAAAAAAGTCAATTTTAAAGTAATTTTCTTGGAGAATCGTTTAAGCATCAATTACAAGATTTTATCCACCTGACTCGGTCGGTAATGGGCCCTGGGATTTTTGTCAAAAACATTAATAATTTTGTTTCAAATTGCTTCAGATTATTCGATTACTCGCGTTGTAAGTTAATACTTATTTTTTTATGCCCCTCTTAACTTTGATACTTTGAATTTTAATTTATATTTCAGGTTAATAACATTTCTTTAAACACATTTTTTTAAAATAAAAAATCATATTGATTCATTACATTTTATAACAATCAACTTTTGCACCTTGTAAGTTATAACAGGGTATTTTTTCACGCTATTTATAAATTAAAATATTTCAGAAAGTGCTAAAAAGTGCTATCGACGTGAATAAACCGTAGGTCATTGATGTATTACTATATGTACGTAGTAGTAATACCTCAATGACGTTGGTACATGTTTTTACATTAATTATAATTATTTACATGTTGGTTAGTTAGTTAACATCTGAGAGCGCGTTTTATTAAAAGATCTAGAAAGGTATAGGCAATTTGCAGGCCAGTATAGGTTCAGTTACGCGTGGCTTAACTACCCACTAATATATTTTAACTTACATTTAAATTTGCTTTATAAAAATACAGAAAAATGTTACATATCTCAAAAAAAAATCGACAATTGGCGTAAGTAAAACGTTATGGGGTCTTAAAAGCAGGCATCGCATGTCGACCCTTGTGCGGTTATTGATGTCCATGGGCAGCGGCGATCACTTGCCAGCTTGCCACCAGTGACCCTCTTGTACGTTTGCCTCCTTATAACAAAAAAAAAAATACTTCTGCAACTTGGCCAGCATTTTTTCATGATTTGTATCCTTACCATATAAATGGAAAAAAAAGTGTGTTAATTTGATTGTTTGTTCCGCTTTCACGCCGTAACTACTGAACCGATTGCTTTTAAATTTTGAAGACGTAAAGTTAGAAGTCCGGATAAAATAATAAGGTATTTTTTATCCCGGAAAAATCGAACTAAATGAACTTGCATTTCAAGTTACATTAAAAAAAATCTTTATCTGACAAAAAGTGCGAAAAGTGGGGTAAGTGTGAAAAGTTACAAGTGGTGGGAAAAATTTTATACTTGACAACCAAAGGCAAAGTGGCCTGATTGTTTTATAAATATTAAGAACTACTGATTCCTATTGAAAATATAGTTTTGTGTAGTTAATTTGTCGAGGAAGGCTTTGTGTGCGGAAACCGAAATCAGCGGGGACGAAGTCTATAATATTTTTTAATATCTAATAGTGTATTATAATATAATGGAGATAGGATATATCAGAGTAATAGGTATAAATATACAAGTGGCAGTTATCGAGTTGGCGCGTCACGTTTCACGGAACGCAATAAAGTATTTCAAAGTGTTATTGTGATTGCTTAACTACCCACAAAACTGAAGGCTTATAGAATTGTTAACACTTTGTGTGCGGAAACCAAATCCCACGGGGGAAAAATTGCGAACTTCCGCTTGACTTAAATATTGTTTAATATTATGAAAGACTAGCGGCCGCCCGCGACTCCGTCCGCGTGGATTTCTTTTTTTCAAAATAAAAAGTAGCCTATGTTCTGTCTCAGGGTCTTAAGATTGTCTGTACCAAATTTCATCAAAATCGGTTGCGAGGTTTAAGCGGGAAAACGTAACAGACAGACAGACAGACAGACAGACAGAGTTACTTTCGCATTTATAATATTAGTTGGGATAGTTGGGATTGATAGGTTATATCAGATAGGTATAGATATACAAGTGGCAATTGGCCTGCTATTAGCAAGTACAGGGTCAGTTACGCGCCGCAATCGAGTTTGCGCGTCACGCGGCGAAGCGATCGCACAACGCGCCTCCTCCAGATATACTTTAATGTTTAAACTGTAGTGATGTGCGGTGATAAGGTTGATTGTCGATGTTTTTTATCGATGATGATACATTAATGTGTGTGGGTTTTGGTGTGTAGTGAGGATTGGAGAGACTGCGGTATGCTGAGGACAGGTAAGGAAATTCTTATTTTTTTATTCTGTGGCATGTATAACTTCCTAAACCATTGTTTGAGAATGCACTAAAAAACGTATTTTTTGCGACACTTAAGTGTCGCAAATTGGGCCGGATCAAACCCTGCAAAACAGTTATTTGTAAAATAATAACTTGCGAGTGTTTCTGAATAACAATTCCTCAATCAAAATATTTTTGATTGTCCAAAACCGCAATATTAATGAAACTTTCTTCAAAGGATTGGGTCAAAATCTAAAAGGTGCAAACGACAAACAAGATTATTAATTCCCAAAGAGGTTGCCAAGACCAAAAACGCGTTAGCCAATTTATCTGGTATCGATTAGTTTGATTTATATTGATAATTTGTTGTCAATTCATAAAGGTTATCCAGCCTAGTTTATAAAAGAAACAAAGTAAAACTTATCCTTGTAGTTACAACAATATTCTACAACAAAACAACGTATGACAGATAATCGATATTTCATCTCTGGCAAATTGTATTCGCACAACACTAGAGGGGAGGGGGTGAGAGCGCGAAATTGGAGGAAAACTTTCGTAAGGGGAAATGAAATGGGATTGATAAAAATTGGAACCAAGCCGCCTTGGCAGGGATGGACTTGAGGATTGAAAGAGTGGGATTTTTAAATAAATAAGGTAGATATTTATTTATTTATAAGGAAAGTAGTTTAATTAAAAGTCTAAAAGTAATGTTCGTTTAATGTAGGCGATAAAGGTTTAAAATATACATTTGAGATTCCAGTTTGAGAAACCTAGTTTTGCTTTGAAACTTTCATAATCATAGTTTTATAATTATAAGTTCGAGTAATTATAAGACTAAAGGGCACAGATCTTTCATTTTAAAATCACTTCAATGCATCAGGGACGAGCAGATTTTTTACCTGATGATAAGCAAAATTAGTTTGTTCTTAAAAAGTTGATAGTGTTATTTCGTATTTGCACAATGTTAGCTATATTGAGTACCCGTTTAGAGAGTAGCAGCACTTTGACTTTGACTTTAGTATTAACATGAAGAAGAATCTCACATTCTGTTCACAAACCATCTCCCAACTCCGTCTCTGTAAACTCTGAGGGCTCGAAATTCACTTAGCTTCGTTTGTCGAAGCTTTTCGCCTCTTGAAACTTTTCAATAGCCGGGAATCGAATTCAGGCACCTCCCCCCTCCCCCGAACACCTGGTCGTATGTATTCAACGGTATATAACGTGTGGTGTTTGATAAAAAGTCACAGGTCCTTCGAGTATTAACGGGGAGTGAAAATTGCTCCTTTACGGAGTCAATTAATTTTTTTTGTGTGACTTTATAAGTAGATGTTAATGTTTTCTTTTTTATTTCATTACTAGCGACCGTTCGCGACTCCGTCCGCTTTCGGTTTCCACACACATAGTGTTATATGTATTATAGCGAAAAGCCTTCTCGACAAATGAACTATCAAACACATTTTCTTTTTCCATTCGAACCAGTAATTTCTGAGATAAGTGTGTTCAAACAAACAATCTCTTCAGCTTTATTAAATTGGTATAGATATTGATGTTGATGGTAAGAGATCACTCATCCCCATGACCAATAACCAGTTCACCAGAGTCGAAGATGGCTACTTTCCTAAAGACCGATATTTTCTGATATATAATCTAAATATCTCAATGTACAGATAGCAGTTTCTAAATCGATAAAACTAGCAAGAAAATTCGCAAAATAATCTTCAAGTTTATTTATCCACACACTCAAAAACACACAAACACACAGCTTACAAAACCATTCATCTTCTAATCCGCAATGGTCATTTCGCGATCGTTTTTTTCCACGTCCCAAACCACTGTGCATCACACTTCTCAACAGTAACCTGAACTCCTTGAAATACAATACGTTACCGACTTTGTTTCCCATTGTCGCACAGTGGTCAGCTACTTGAAAACCTGGACAAAAAATTCTAAGAATCCTGCGGCTTTATTAGAGGTATTACACGTTCACTATTATGCTTTTTCTGAAGTATAAGGTTGTCGGTTTTCTAAAAGGATTTTATCCACATTATTGGGTCGGGGTCTTGAGTTTTAAGCGTGTTGTTAGAAGGCGTTAGTTGTAAGTATTCCGTTTGTTGTATGAGTTTATAGAAACGATTGTGTATATTTGGAATAGGTTCACAATGAGAGATATCAAAAGTTTGTTTAGCAAGAATGTTATTGAGAAATAGTTGTTTGGTTTAGTTGAGAGTGCTCTGGTTGCCGATTATAAGATACTTTTTGTGCCACTTTAGTAGCTGACAGACATTCAGTCTACTTGGTTCTACGTTAATATATATTGTAAGTTGTTGTGTTGTTGTCATTATATTATTGTACATTATAAGGTTATGATCAATACTGAGCAAAATCTTTGTTTCTCTAAAACATTTGATTTTGAGTCGCAAAATTTTCCATTAACAACAAATCTTCCTTAAATAACATTTTCAGCTTTAACATAAATCACGCTTACCTTGATTAATTCTAGAACTTTAAAAATCACAGTCAAGAACATAAATTACAACTTGGTACCTAGTAATTATTACGTTGCTTCATTTTGTTTATCTATTACTTTACTTTTGTTAACATTTTCTTAACATTGTACCTACAAAATACAAATCAGCTGGCTCTTTCTTCTAGTCAAAATTGATCGGAACCTTTGTGGTTGTATTATGTCGCATAATCATTACTTCTCTGACAAAAACTTACATCAAAATATCAGATGGTCGATTCAAAACATAGATAACATTGCACAAAGTCTGCCGAAGTACCGACCTTTGTGATTTCATACCTTTGTCCTGCCGAAACTTTGAGTAACATTATACTTTTGAAGAAAAGAGATTGAGCAGAAAACACGTTTGTGTTACTGTGTATTTAAAATACAATGTCATTGAGTCATGGACTTCTGTTGAAATTTTCGGCAAATAAGTAACTATCGTGTTTTCTTGCACCCGTGGCATTTCAGTTTTTTTTACCACTCAACTAATGGTAAAAACTAAAATGGGTAAATCGAATGAAAATTACAAATTGAGTAAAAAATAGAACTTGAACGATTAGAAAATAGGTTAAATTAATTTAAATCCTAGGTCTTTTATTCTTAGTGTTAAATGCTCAGTAAATGTTTATACATATATCATTATATGTATAAACATTTAATATATTATATTCTTAAGGTATAATTAAATTTTAATTAATAAAAAAATGTTAGCATAATAAATACTCTTAAAAGAGCTAATCACTCACAATTAATGTTGTTAATGGAAAATATTGAAAACTAGCTATGAATTTGCTAATGGATAAGACACATTTAAAAGTATGTAAATATGTTACTAGTAAGTAACAATATAAAGATGCCCAATCATAATAAAGGCAGTTTTCTAACCGCACATTAAATATAAAACAACTTTTTCCACGTCCCGAACAATAAACATCTCGTTCACAAATAATTTGTCACATTTGCCCTCCGAAACGACAAATTGTGACAATTAAAAACAGAAAAATACAATTTCATTTGTCGAAAGCAACATATTGGGTGAACGCCTCAAACAAATGTCACCATTCACATATTTTGCAAGTTTATTGATACTACAGCTACATTCCAATTTCAACTTTATTGTTATATGAATAAGGGTGGTAGAGGAGAATGGGGATGTTTGTAAAAATGGTCATGAGTGTAGTTTTTTATTCTATTTCCCGTGTTATTGTATTACGAGCTTTATTCAACGCTAACGACCCTGCGGGGAGTCTGGGGGTTGGGAGATGTTTAGAGAGAGATAGAAGATAGCTGCAGATGAATTGTAGGATCAGATGTTTTTGGTGACGACCAAGTGTGCTTTTAGTTACTTATTTTTAACATCACACTTGTAAAGTAGTGGTTATCTCTGAAATACATATATTGTCGTTTCGAGGCAATGTTAAACCTGAATACAATAGGTTCTACTCAATTTTATTTGATGGTTATCTGTAAGTGTAACTTATATTCTTAAATCTTACAGCACTCCAATGTATTTATACTAGATATTTACAGTAGGTGGACTAAAATTGCTTTACTGTTTGGTTTTAAACTATGAAGTAATCATTTTAATTTGTTAGATGGTGGTAATCCCACAACATACTTATAAGCAATCGTTGATGAAAATCATAAATCCAATTCATCCAACTATCACATCAATCCATATTTTGACTAGTACTGAGACAAAATTGACTGCTTGACGTGGCAGTCGTATTTTGCGAGTAAGTTACACTTCGTTTTTCAAAAACACGAATAGAATAAAACAATTGCATATTGACAGGTACAAAAACGCTTCAAAATGTCACAACAGACGATCCCGCCATTGCCAGTTTCCGCAACATGGCCGCGACGACGTTGTTTTACATCTCGCGGTCTCCACACTTGGTACTCAGTTTTTTGGCGGCCATTTTCCAAACGTAACCACTGTGCAGTTTTCTTAATTCAACCCATTGTTGGTGTTTGTTTAATGTGCATGTTTTCTTTACGGGTGAGACTCTGCGAACGCCGTTGGTGTAGTGGTTTAAGTCCTGGGTTCGATTCCCGGGGTGGGCAAAATTCTTATAAACTCCCGTAACTCCCAACTAAAAATGCATTACCAACTGCGCACCAAAACACATTATGCACTCAAAACTCGTTACTTTAACCGAATTTAAAACCAATAGCAAAAGCGAACTCAATAACACTAGTATAAATAACTTGGGCCCCTAACAAACCCCTTTTGTGAATCTTGTTACTTCAATGAACTTTAATGGCATCGTTTTGTATTTAAAATTGAAATTTAAAACAATCTTAGTTACACGGTGGGGTGTCTGCATCTTTGGGTCACAGTCTGTGGAAGTTCAGTGAGGAATCAAATCAAATGTCAGTAAGTAATCGTATCAACAAAATATTTAATCCCAAATCCAGTCCAAGTTTATCAAATAATGATCAAAAATTCGATAATCTCATTAAACTTCATTAAAACAAACTATGTTGCTAAACACCAATAAAATCTTCGCTGTATTAAGGTTTTCATACATTAATACTAAAAGTTGACGAGTCATCTAGGTAGGTACGAGTATATTGGCGTTAACAAGAATTTTCTTATTTAGTACCTAGGCTGTAAAAAGGTTCAGGTTTAGAAGAATTTGTTAATAAAACTGCGTACTAAATACTTTCACTTCAACAGACATTGAAGTGTTTCATGAAGTAACTGTCAGCACAAATAGTATATAATCTGGCAGTGGTTCTGTGATATCTCTAGAGGTTTTAATGTCTTTGCCTGGTAGTTAATTTATTGCCATGTACCTAGTTAGTGCATCTGTTTTTATATTTTTGACGTAAAGTACTAAAGCTACTACTAAAACCTATGCTTTATCTGCCACTTCATTCCTTTAATTTAGTTTATTTTTTTGTTGGTTGAGCTCTGGCGACCTCACTCTTCAGCTGAAACATAGCACAATAGTTACGAAGTGCTACTTCACTGCGTTCTTTGCGCTCTGCTCGAGAAGGGATTGCTTGTATCTCACCTTAGCCATCAAAATAGCCATACTGCCCTCCGTTACACTGTGTCAAGCCCGGTGATTGCGTTACTGAGACGTAGGGGATCGAGATGTTATCCGCGCTCCGCACAAAGGGACAAATTACGCGAATCGATCGCCATCTTAGATAACGCGTTAATACACCGTTTTACGATGCGTGATTGCGCTAATTGAGATGGTTTTAGATGTGGGGGTAATGTTGGTTATAGTTATTTCGGTTTAATTAATATATTGGTCATGTAATAAATATAATTTTTGCTCTCATATTAGTATGGTTAATCGGTATCATTTCACTCATAAGTACCTATAGGACCTAAGTTTGGCCGAAGTCCATTGTCTGTGTTGTATAACTAGCGTCCGCCCGCGACTCCGTCCGCTAGTTACACAATACGATTTGATTCGATTTCCAATAGCCTAAAGCCTTCCTCGTCAAAAATTTTTTTTCAAATTGGACCAGTAGTTCCTGAGATTAGGGCGTTCAAACAAACAAACATACAAACAAACAAACTCTTCAGCTTTATATATTGGTATAGATATAGATATTAAGTTACGTAATTTTGGCACAGTGTGTCATCCTCCATTTAAAATATGTATTTTGCGGGCGTAATCCCGCCCAACTTTCGTCGAGTATTTTCGACCTGGAGTGTTTCTTATACTAAGTATGTATTTATATAGATGAACTTAAAAATAATTCAATGTGAAGTGTAATTTTACCAACATAATTATTGGCCTGTGACAAGACCAAGATTTTGCAAAAAAAAATTTTTTTAATATAAACTTAAAACCTCTTTTTAGAATGTCATTAATTTCACTCCCAAAAAATAAACAGATGTGATTGAACAAATGTCGTCAAAGCTGAATCTAACTAACTTAAAGTTTCAATCAGCAAGGGTTGACCCCGAGGCGACTATCGTAATAAACGCCCGGGAATCGAACCCGCTAGCATCCCGCTGGCGACGGCCCGTCTGATGTTGTTACAACTATGGTAAGGGTGAGCAGTGTGAGAATGATATGGGTTCCGTGGTATTTATTTTTGGTGTTCATTTTATAATTTTCGTTAATGGGAAAAAGAAAAGGTTGTAGAAAAAACACAGCGTCTTGCCTTAGAAAACAGCTGGAAAACAATTCCACGTTCAAGTCCGGGAAATGCATTAAGGATTATCTGAAATAAATAAACTCAAACTATTTCAGATGTCAAAATATTCTCTTTTAAAATAATATTTTATTTATATATTTATAATAATATATTTATATTATTTGTTTATTTTATACATGCAAGAAAGTAAAAGTTGCTCTTTTCAAACGCCATATATTTTTTTAACAATTTTATTATGGTTTAAGTATCTGAGTCATACAGTTTTTCTAATAGCTCTTTAAATTATTGTTTATCATGAACTGGTTGCGTCCCAGGCTACCAGTCCCCAAAAGTGGCACATGATCACAAGTATGACGTATGTGGCAACCATCATCTCGGTCATCCATCTAAGAGGGAATGAAATGACCCGCCACATAAAAAAATATAAACAAAATCAAATTCTTGTTCTTTGCAGCCCTTTCACAAACGAAATATATAAAAAAGAATGTCGGTATTTGTTATTTACTTTAAATAACAAATACCAACATGTTTAGAAACTACGGTTTGGATAATATTAATTAAATTCAGTAATCAAAATAATGTGACTGTGTACTAGTTTATTAATTGCAGGTAATGCAGTTTGATGGGTGCTCTGTTCTCTCTTCCCTTTTGTTGAAATTTTTTTGAATTTTGAATCCTTTTAAACTTCCAAATAAAGTTCACGAGAACTATAGAAAGTTTGATAAGATTTTACAAGTCACAGTTTATTCCACGGATCCCCAAATTAACTACAATGAACAATAGCAAGTTTCAAAATCGCGACACTGGCTCCCCGCTGTGCTAACGACTGCACTAATAGCTAGTTCGATTCCCGGCCAATCGACCGACTAATCTCAGATATCATGGACCCTAATCACAGGGTACATGGGAATAAACAATGTACATTAGGGTTTTTATTTTATTCATTTTTCATTGATACTATTTTCTGCGTGGCTTGGAAGAGATTTAATTATGTGCGTTTTGGTGTGAATTATTCATTTATTTATTGTTTTGTTTGCAATAATACTCGTATAGGGTGGAGGGTTTGTTACAGAATCATGGCTATGATAATGTACACACATAGTTAGCTTTATTTTTTTAATAATAATGCACCTAGATAATCTAGCTAGTGGTCTTAGTACCGGGCCGTAGTCTCGACGTCCTGAGTCCGATTCGCAGGTCGGGCAACTTTGTGTCGGTTTTTCCGAACACAGCCCGGGTTTGTGATCACAAATCCAAATTTGGTTAGAGTGGTGATTAGGCCAAAACCCATATTTGTAACGAAACACGATTTCAAATGATGAAGGCCTTTGCCCTGCAGTGGGTCATTAATAGGCTATTTCTTTACCTCATCTTATTTCTTCTACATTAACATGGAAAATGATCAGTATATGTTATCACGTGGTCATTACTCTTGAAAAGCTAGGGCGAGCCGTGCGATGATTCGATTGCAAACACCCACTGCCCGTAATGGACAGGGCTACTCCCAGCTTTATTGGTTACACATTTTTATCAACACATGTGGGTATGTAAGTACTTATTTCTAACCAGCGGCCGCCCGTGACTTCGTTCGCGTGTGCGTTCGTTTCAGAACCAGAAAGGTAGCTTATGTTCTTTCGCAGGATTCAAATATTGTCAGTGCCAAATTTCATCAAAATCGGTTGAGAGGTTAAGCGGGAAAGCGTAGAGAAATTGACAGACAAGCAGAGCTACTTCCACATCAATAATATTTGTAAGGATTTATCTATGTAATCATCACCATCCAAGCACTGTATTTTTTTAAGTTAAAGGTAGGCCTACGAAGCTGGTGCCATAGACCCTGTTGATGAGATGACTGAAGAATACAAAAGAGTCATGAAGTAAGAACACGTTTTCTTTTTTTATGTTATAGGGTAGCAAACGAACAAGAGGTTCACCCGATGATAAGTGATCACCGCTGCCCATAGACATCGACAACCGCACAAGGGTCGCAGATGCGTTGCCTAACTTTAAGACCCCATACCCTCCCCAACTGAGCTCATTTGGTAACCGTGGTGTGAACGAAAATAATATGGAAAGTTTGTGAACATAAATCCTTAATAAATTGATAAGTTGAGTTTTGATTTCGAAAAAACTATGGAAGTATTTGACCTTCATGCAGTGGACATTCATAGGCTCATTTTAAGATCAGCTAAAAATGATATGTTCATTACACAACCATTTGCCCCTATCGGGAGTCGAACCCGCGACCCTAGGTTTAGTAGTCAGGGTCTCTCTCTGACCACTAGACCAACGGGCCCGTCTACTTTTTATCTCGTTTAGTCTAATTTCTACTCAAATAGGCGCCACTGAACCTCCATGGCTTTCTATAGCCAAGTTAAGTGATGTAAAACGGCAAAAATTGCTAGCCAAATCACTGGCGTTTTTTAATAATTGTTTTATGCCCTAACAAATGACTTTGAAATTGGATCGGGCTCGGAACGCTTACAAAAATGGATGCTTAATACGATTAGAGGGAGCGAGACGGAGGTATCGTGCTAGAGAGGGATGCGAGAGTCCGTTGCGCGAGATGTCTTTGTGTTTACAAGAGGAGTTTTATTGGCAATTTAGTTTTGTTAGTTGACAACTATTGGACGGTGCCATAAATTCGCTTGTTACTTTACCTATAAATTGTATTACCTACGTGAAAATTTGGTATGGATGAGTTACCTATATAAGCTGATATTAATTTGAGCCTTTGAATTTCCACTGCATACTGGTCAAAACTTCCATAAATTTTTCGTAATCACCACTCTTGCCAAATGAAGATTTATGGTCACGAACCTTCCATATTTTTTTCCTTATCATCACGGTTACCAAATGGGGATTTGTCGTCTCAAATCCCAACTAATATTATAAATGCGAAAGTAACTCTGTCTGTCTGTCTGTCTGTTACGCTTTCCCGCTTAAACCTCGCAACCGATTTTGATGAAATTTGGTACAGACAATCTTTAGACCCTGAGACAGAACATAGGCTACTTTTTATTTCGAAAAAAAGAAATCTTCCATATTTGGTCGTAATTACGCGCTTACCAAATGTGGTCACAAACCTGAATTACCTATGTTGGAATTAAAATTAACCGAACCAGGATTTGAAGCTTGGACTCCGAATTCACAGTCCGAAATTTAAACCATTTAGTTAGCGTGTCAGATTCAAGAATACGTTAAATCACGTAGATGACCTAAGTCCACAACTTAACGCCAATCTGTTAAACGCAGACTTAACAGTTAACGCTAAAACAGAGTATTTAGTTAAGTGCGTGAAAGAGAGGCTGGATAATTGCGTTTATAACGAAGGAGCGTCTCTCTCTGATTATGAAAGCGGGGACTAATTTGTAGACAATCATAGGACGAAAGAGCTTTTGGGCTGAAACCGTCTTGTTAGACTTCAATCGGGCAATCTCATCTTCATTATCCCAGTGCCTCTCCTGGTTGCATCTAAAATAACACAATACGATTTACCGCATTTACCACGGAGAGTGTTTTGAAGAATTGTTTACTCTAATGCCTCCTTTCCCATACCGCCAAATAAAAGAACCACGCGCGCTGGTCAACATTGCCTTCTATTTACCGTGGCCACTGAGCCAATGTAACGTCCTTCTGTATTAAAAACGATATTAGAGACCTCAATATAATTCTGGAAGAACTATCCATAAATAATCCACAGGTACTATAGGTTAAATAAAAAAATGTGTTTCAGTTCTTACTAACCCAAATTGTTTTCTTCTATTATTGTTTAAAAAACTTAATGCAGTTTACAGAATACATCTACTTAGCAAGTTGTTTAATAGTCTAATACTTTGAAAAGAAGTGGTGACATACTAGCGGACAGACAGACAGAAATGTCGAATTTATAAGGTCTCTTTTTGCCATTTGGATACCTACGGAACTCGAAAAATAACGATTTTATATATTTGTATTTGCTCACTTCGTTTCACCAAACGCTCACTTACGAGACGGGACAACACCGCCCGGTGTCCCGGCAATATAAAATAATAAAAACCCTATTAAGCTACAACAATAATCCTCCCGGGTCCGGCGAGGAGGGGGGAGGGGGGGGGGTAAAGAGGGGCGAGGGGATGGGTTAATTACCGGCGCCTGGTCCGGCGGAATCTCATTAAAATGTACCTCTTAAGATTGTCTTAGACCCATTGAGGTATTACTACGTATAGAGTGGACATCGAGGACAAAATGTATGCGTCAACTTGGGGGGAAGGTGGCGGATAATTTAGTGATATTTTTGTCAATAAACATGACACAAAATGACATGTCAGTAGTTTTTTTTTTGTTTTTTTTTATTTATAATTTTTCGTCCTGGAATAATTTAAACATATTGTTGAAACACAAGCCGGCATTTTTTTACTATATAAAAAAAAACATATTCCTTCTATATACGTAGTAGTAATACCTCAATGCTTAGAGCAGAGAAAATTTTACGAGACTGTCTATTTGTACTTGATTGTTTTTAATATTTTGAAATTGCCTCTGTGGTTGTGTGGTTAGATCGCTGTGCTCAAAAACCTCGGAGGGGTTTGGTTAGGACATTGCAGGCTTAAATACCTGATTGTCCGATAAGAATGATGATGCCATACTTCGGAAGGCACGTTAAGCCGTTGGTCCTGACTATGATCCAAATGGTCTGGTTTCCCTTGTGGTTACGGAGGGCAGACGACAGTCGCTCCATTTTAATAGCCAGGCTGGTCAATTCAGGATCATAGTCGCAGCGTACCCTGGGCTTCGAGGCAGTGGCCAAGGATGCAATCGGGAGAAACGCTAGGATGATGATGATTTCCCTTCACCATAGAGATGTTAAGATGATGATGATATCAAACAATAAAAAAGGTAGGTATTAGCCACTCCTAGGATCATAGTCGCAGCGTACCCTGGGCTTCGAGGCAGTGGCCAAGAATGCAACTGGGAGAGTAGCTAGGATGATGAGGATGTACAAATGTACATCCAACTACTATTATAAAGGCGAAAGTTTGTATGTATGGATGTATGGATGTTTGTTACTCTTTCACGTAAAACTACTGAATGGATTTGAATGAAACTTTACCACAATATAGCTTATACATCAGAATAATACATAGGCTATATAAGGCTTTAGGTATAGTACATACCTATGTATGTGGAAACCGAAAACCACGCGGACGGAGTCGCGGGCGGCCGCTAGTAATGAAATAAAAGCACCTGTTTGTGAAACAACCTATACTACCTTTTCAAAAGGACCATTAACCATTACACGCCATACACCCTTTTCCTATAGAAAGTGACAATGTTCACAAACCATTCCCAAATGGCTCATGGATATAAGAACATAATTTATCAATGTGTTTCCATTCTCAAAATGGTAACACTTTGAATTTTATGAATGAAATGGTCTGAATGGATTGTTAATCCTTTTTCTATAATCCATAAAGTAGCATTCATAGTCAGCATAGATGGTTATCTAATCTCTGTTGTATGTATATTTATACAAATTCTGTATAAAGCACTTTAGAAGTGCAAGTAGGTTGAAAAAAATTGCTTGTATAAGTATTTCGATGTAAATCAACTTGCAATCAATAAACTTTATTTTAATTTTGAATTTAGATCAAGTAAATTCGAACTTCTGTATTTGAACAGGGTTTTTTAAAGGTCCAATACGCTTGGATGGTCAAGTGGTTCTGGATTCGATTCACGGCTCACGCAAAACTTGAGTTGTTTTTTACGAACACAGCCCGGATTTGTGATTACCAATCGGCATTTGCAAACCTGATTAATCCGACTAACGAAAACATGATTTCGAATGATGGAGGCCTTTGCCCTGCAGTGGGACATTAAAAGGCTGATACTTAACTAGTTTTTCAAAAATATTTTTATTGCGACACTGATATTGATTAATGAATTACTGTACAACTTTACAAGTGCATTTCATAGTTTCAAGCTTTATTATAATCATCTCTCGACGACTTCATAACCAAAACAACGGTGAAACAAAATTATAGGTACAGTCCAATATAAAACAAATATGGTCTAAAACAATAATAAGATGAAATTGAATTAAACACTGCACTCAGAAACTATCAAGCTGAGTGGTTCTAATCACAAATAATCACAATAGTTCTAACCTGAACCTTGTTGCAGCTCCTATGATTTGAGGTTTATAAAATACTATGTCTCTACAGGCTGTTCAAAATTTAAGTAAGTTTTTTTCTTGTTTACCACACGAAATAGCATATTAAAGAGTGGTTAAGATTTAAGCATTTAGAAGTGGTCAAGAAGCGTGAATCGTGATACAAAATAAAGGAAAATAATTTTATTACTGGCCATTATTTATTTATTCCGTGTCCATGGCAGCACTTATCACTTAATATCAGATGAACCTCCAATTCGTAAAATAATCTCATACTAGCGGCTTGTCCCGGCTTCGCACGGGTACTAAACAAGACATTTACCCACATTTCTTTTTTAAACTAAATATTGCATTGTAACTCGGGCTTAAAGAAGCTTTTGAATGGTAAAATATTTTTCAATTAGGTCCAGCAGTTTTTAACCCTATTTATTACAACCAAACTAACAAAGTTCATGTATGTATTCTTTATGTAGTATAGATTATACCGGTTATTTTAATAATTTGTAGTGACGTAATATTAAGTTTTTTTTCCTCTATGGGAGGTTTGTCGCCACAAACCGTTGCAAGTTCAAAATGCCTAGGACCGTGGTATGTACAATTGCAGGCTATCGCACTTGGGAATCAATTATCTGTGGCAATAATATACCCCTGTTGTCCATTCAAGACGATAAATTAAACTATCGCCATGATCTATGTACTTCAAGGCATAATATTAAGGAAGTAATAAAACTATTTACACACCCTGTATAACCCACGTCTTAATGGCCCGGCTGCTGCGTCACGCTGGTCGGAGGTAATTCAGTAATACAACTACTCAGCCTTTGCCACTTAACCGCCATCATTGGCTACTACTTTCAAACAAACATCATTGTTTTTGCAATCAATAAGTACTCATAAATAAGTATTCGATGTAATGCATTTGTTGTTGCTAAATTCTATTACTGTTATATTACAAACAATGTTAATCTTTACCTTAGTTATTATATTGTTAAGATAGACTACTTTGATAGAGATAGAACTAAGTGGCATTTCCACCTACTTCCCCGGATGAGTGGCTCATTCGAGGTGGAGGTAAGGTGGAGGTCCACCTTACCGAAGACCACAGGGAAATAGCACTTTGTAAATGTTGTGCTATGTTTCTGCTGGTGAGTTAAGTCGCCACAGCTCAGTTAGGGAGGGTAAGAGTCTGAAAGGCCGGCGACGCATCGGCGATTCCTACCTTCAGGCAGCTCGCTAGAAACTTTACAGCCTCTGCCATAAAAAAAGAGAACTCAGTTTAGAGCAAGAAGTTTGTGGCTACTGTCGAACCAGAGGGTACGGAAAAAATATAGGCTATGAGAGTAAAGGATCTGAGTTTTTAGTTTGTATTAATTATTGGCCACTTAAACTCGAGTAGTAGGTAATTACAACTCAAAAACTTTAAAAAGGAATTTATAAATTCAGCAAATATCATGCTTTTACAAAAATTACACCCCTCGCACACTAATTTGACCACTGTAATTTATGTAAAACACCCTTATATCTTAATTTGTCCAGTAATATTGCAACTGTTAAAAAAGGCACGTTAAAAAGGGTCTTTAAAAAATATCTTCAAAAAAAAGTTTGTTAAAAACTTTACTGACAAATATATCGATAGCACCACTCTAAATACCAAAGGGACCCATAAAAATCGCTCAAAAATTAACATTACTAATAAGGTGGTATTATAACTTTAACCAGTATAAGTTGACATGCCGATTTTGCGGTGAATAAAAAAAGATGAAGCGGATTCGAATCTGTTGATTTTGAATTTAGAACTAAAAAGTTTTAAATATTAAAATTTTAAATATTAAAACTTATAGAGATCAGGCTCTGGACCAACGGCTTAGCGTGCCTTCCGAAGCACGGAGGAGCTCGTGATGAAACTATACGGTCACCCATCGAATGACTGGTCTCTGCGAAAGTTGCTTAACTTTGTAATCGCAGGCCGAGCGCACTAGCCACTCCGCCATCAAGCTCCTCAATTGATGTATTTACGCTGAGACTTAACGTGATAATTTGCAAAGACTTTGTGTTATGAAACGCGAATGTCCAAATACTCATATTATGTTACCTTATTGCACTCCTACCATTGTTTCCATATTAAAAATATCCCCATACAACCAACAGAGGTCAATTTACAATGGCCGCTCAATCTATCAGAGCTATTTAGAGCAGGCAGGTATTAATTTGTGTGGTTATAATGATCCTCGTGATGGATTGGATGACACAGCAAATATTTCAATCGGTTTTTGAGAATCAGCGCCGGCGAAAGTGGTTTTGAAAAGGTTTTTTTTTTAACTTTTTCCAAAGTTGTGACGAGCAAATTAGTGTTATTAGTTGACAAATCAGATGAGGGCCGGTAAAAGATTGTGTTTCGTTAAGAAGTTAGGTTGGTGTCGACTTTAAAATGTGGTTAAAAGAGCTAGTTTGTTTCGATGGAAGAATTTAGATTAAATTATCAAAAACAGGGACTAGTAAACAAAATTAAGGACTCCATCACCTACATAACCAGTGATGCTACTAAAAGCAAGCCCAGTTGCGTGGAAATACGCACCAACACGCACGCACTCTCTCAATAGCAAGCCTGTCGCCTTGGCGACCTGCCATATAGCTAACTGACTTCTTTTGGCATCATAATATATTTTACAACATAAAAAAAAATACAAAAAACATTACGCAGAAAACATGAATTAATGTCGTCTTGTGTTGTTAAACGGTGTACAAATAATACAACACTTCAAAAAAAGTTCTAAGGAATTATTTTTTCCAAGTAAGCTAGTAGGTATCTACTCATTACAATAATTTAGTTCTTTTAAAACGTCACATACGTCACTTGCCGGTGACATTGACGTAACGCACACACATGCAGCAAAAATGGGGATGTTGACACCACTAGTCATTTGACTTTCTTTTATTAACTGTCAAAACTGTTCCAAACTATGAAGTTTGTATGGGAAATCCAAAGCACACTATGACATCATTATTTTTGAAGTCAAATGAGTAATTAATTGTATAATTTTAGTTTATTAGAAACCCTAATCTTACCTAGACACGACAACAAAACAATACATTAGAAACTAAAAACTGTCTTCTGTCTGTAGAAAAGTTTTTTGAAATAAATAGTGATATGTGTCAACGTCCCTTTTATTAACTGTAAAAACGTGTGCCCCATTTGTGGCTTGACGTCTCAGTACTTCTTCTGAGAGTCCTTACTTTTACCAGTCCGTGATCAAAACGTAATTAAAACACAATACACATCCGATGGCTAAACTAAGCGAAGTCTGCAGCAGTTACCAGGCCCTGGCGACGGCCTCGTCTCAGGTGGCGGTCAGTTAGTTGCCGGCGCTTGTTCCGCGTCTTGCGGTGACATGACGCACAGGGCAGTGAGAAACAGATGCTACACGCAATATTAACTGTGTAGCCGTATAGATAAATATACTTATACCTAAAACTTCCAATTTCTGTTCAGGAATTATCGAAGCTTATTACTTCTGGGCCCGAACAAACCCCTCAAAACAAACTTAGAATTTTTCCTTGGCGCCCTTTGCACACTTTAATGCCACTGTCAAACAAATCTAGACGGCTTTATTATACCTTGCCAATGGTCTAACTTAGCCTAATGGAATGCTTAAGTATCTCTCTCACATCCGATGTGCTCAACTAAGCGAAGTCTGCAGCAGTTACGGAGCCCTGGCCAACGCCGGCCTCGTCTCAGGTGGCGGTCAGTTAGTTGCCGGCGCTTGTTCCGCGTCTTGCGGTGACGTGACGCACAGAGCAGGCAGGGGCAGATGCAACACGACTATATGCTAGCAATTTAGGAGCTGGCGCAGTGGTCAATGCGCTCGGCCTGCGATAGCAAAGTTAAGCAACTTTCAGAGAGGCCAGTCATCGGATGTGTTACCGAAAAAAATCATCTCGAGCTTCGCCGTGCTCCGTCCTGTGCCTGATATCTCTACGGTCGTGTCAGATTGTTGTCCCACTGAACTATGAGAGTGAAGGAATAAGAAGTGCACCTGTACTTGCGCACACATTTGTGCACTATAATATATCCTGCGTAGGTATCTGGCTGATTGAAATTCGGCCAGAAGAGTAATTATTATAATAGCAAAGCCGCACATTACTCCCTCATTTATCTCTAGAATTATCTGACTAAGCCAGACCGAATCTATCTTGGTCCTATGTTGAGTCTAACAAGATATTTTAAGTAGTAAATAGTAAAACATAAATAAAAACATACTTAAATATTAATGTAAATAAATGCGTAAGTTTAGTTTGACAGTTTTGACAACCACCATTTTGATATTTTGTAATTCCATATGTAAATCGATAGATGGCGCTGCCGGTATTGTTTAACGCGGTATCGTTTCGATTTTCCGTTTGTATATAGGGTGCCTGCTATCAAATAAATGTTACCTCCGTCTGAGTGTGGATTTTATTTCAACTCATCGACTTTGGGATCATGTACCAGTCTTGTACAAGGTCCTACGAGCCGAAGGACGGTTTTTGAAGAAACGCACAAGTCCTCCCATGAATTAGTGATTGTATGCAAAGTAAATTAGTGAAGTGCCCTGAAGTTGCTGCGAAGTGTTCTAAGGAGCCTACATCGTCGCACCGGCTGAGCTGTCCCCGTGTTGTGTGAGCAGAGCAGCAGCACCATCATCGCCGGCGCCGAGACTTGGAGGAGCAAGGAACTTCGGCAGTGATAAGTAAAAGTGCAAGTGAAATCGTGAGTACTTTAAAGTGATTCTAGACTTAGAAAAATTCAGTAGAAGTTGGGACTTAGAATAATTCGCGAAAATTTGATGAGACGGGGAACCTATGCCGGTTTGTAGAGCGGTAGAAGACGCTCCAAACACTTAGAAAATTTTACGCAATTTTTGACCGGACTTAGAATTTTTCTACGATCACTCCCGAACATCTTGGCATTATATTGCAAGCACTTTACTGACATAGAAATAAATTTATTTTCACTATGGAGAGAAACATACGTGTATTGGAGAATTTGAAAACACAAATTGAGAAGGGATATTCAAACTTTAAAAAATCTCCAAAGGAGCGAATTAATGAAAACTATTGCAAGGCGAGATTAGAGGTTCTAGAAAAACAGTATCAGGATTTTGTAGAGAAACATGAGACGTTGATTGCAGACTTTACTACTGAGGAAATAAATACTTCGAGATACATAAAGGAAGATACATTCGAAAATGTTTTTGATACTTTTCTAAATTATAAGGTTGAACTTCAGAATGTGCTTTCGAAATTAGAGTCTAGTGTAAGAAAGGTTGTCGATGCTTCACCTCACAGTAATAGTTCTAAAGGGGATTCCGTGCTGCAGTTACCTAAGATTAGACTCCCAACTTTTAGTGGGAAGTATAGTGAATGGTCGTCTTTTCGCGATTTATTTACATCACTAGTACATAACAATGCAGCACTGGATGACGTACAAAAGTTGCACTATTTAAAAACTCAGTTGTCAGGTGAAGCAGAGCAACTTATACGACATGTACCTATTACTGAAAATAATTATGCTAAGTCCTGGAGTATGTTGAGGGACCGCTATAATAATAAAAGGTACATATCATATTGTATACTTAAGCGCCTGTTTAGTCAACGTACTATTATTCACGAATCATCTGGGGCTTTAAAGGAATTGTTGGATGTAACTACTGATTGTTTGCATGAGTTATCAAATCTAGGCATCGACGTCAGCTCCTGGGACGTTATCGTTATATACGTCGTTAGTATGAAGTTGGACGCTGAGTCGCGCAAGCAATGGGAGTTGGAGGTAAGTAATTCTTCTAATGACTTACCTACCCTTAGCCAATTCAAAGAGTTTTTAAGTACCCGTTTTCGTGCCTTAGAATTTATAGAACCGAAATCTAAGCCTAAAGTTTCTCCAAATGTTGTTTCTAATCCAAAAGCTTTGCATGCAACTACTAATATTTCATGTCCGCACTGTTCTGAAGAACATAAGTTGTACAATTGCAAAAAGTTTGCTAATGAGGATGTTGATAAACGACGTAGCATTGTCCAGACGTTAGGACTATGTTTCAACTGCCTCGGGTACAACCATTCAAACAAGGTTTGTCGCGTATTCGCCAAATGCCGTATTTGCAAACGCAAGCACCATAGTCTATTGCATCCCAAAAGTCACTCTGACACAGTAGCTACTACAACAACGGTTGCCAATTCATCAACTGATACTGTGTCAGACAGCGAGGTCGTAAATATTGCCGCCCATTTTTCGAAAGATACAGTCCACCAACAAGTTTTATTAGCCACAGCCTTAATTAAGGCTGAATCGAAAGATGGGTCGTCTCAATTTTTGAGAGCATTGTTGGATCAGGGGTCCCAGGCCTCATTTATTTCTGAAGCTGCAGTTCAGCTGCTGCGGCTTAAAAAGACAGTCACTAAAAGTGCGATATCAGGATTAGGCGGGGGACAAGGTGGCCTTACCTCTAAATATACGGTAATGCTTAATATTCAGTCACGTTGCGATCCCTCCTTCTCCATTCAGGTAAGAGCCCATGTACTCGGAACTCTCACGTCAGTTTTGCCTGAAAGGAAATGTACTTTAGTAGATTGGCCTGAGATATCTAAACTTGAATTAGCTGATCCTAATTTTAATACCCCCAACAAAATTGACGTTTTGTTGGGAGCCGAGACATATTGTCACATTTTGAAGCAAGGGCTTATAAAAGCCCCTCAAGGCACTCCTATTGCCCAAGATACTTACCTTGGATGGATCATATCGGGGGGAATTGAAGATCTGCGCCGAGATTGCCATACGCATAATGTCATCATCAGCATGCATACACAGGTCGAAGAAAATGATTTGCTGAAAAGGTTTTGGGAACTGGAACCAGAACCCACTTCACTCAAGAAACGT
The DNA here is from genome assembly GCA_958496325.1 of Nomophila noctuella. Taxonomy (NCBI): domain Eukaryota; kingdom Metazoa; phylum Arthropoda; class Insecta; order Lepidoptera; family Crambidae; genus Nomophila; species Nomophila noctuella. The sequence goes on from OY292504.1 coordinate 2,631,980, forward strand.
TTTACGCCAGAAGAACAAGCCTGTGAAGACTATTATGCGGCAACCACTCGCAGAGATGAGACTGGTCGGTATGTGGTAAACCTTCCATTTCGAAGCGATGATCCTCCATGTAAGTATGGAAACTCGAAGAACATCGCTGTAAGGAGACTTCATGGTCTTGAAAGGAAGTTCGCTAAGCACACTGAAATCAAGCCACAGTACGCGGAGGTGTTCGACGAGTATTTGACGCTTGGACACATGGAGAAGATCACAGATGAAGCTGATCGAAATAAACCAGATGCCGTATATCTGCCACATCACGCAGTGATCAGGGAGGATAGAAGCACTACCAAATTAAGAGTTGTTTATGATGCATCGTGCAAGGGAACCAATGGTGTCTCCTTGAACGATACCTTAATGGTAGGACCCAGACTGCAAGCAGATTTACGACATATTATTATAAAATGGCGTAGTCATCCTATATGTCTAGCTGCTGACGTTATCAAGATGTTTAGACAGATTAAAGTTTCTAAGGAACACGCGGACTTCCAGAGGATTGTGTGGAGATTATCACCTGAAGATGAAATCGAGGATTATCGCATTCTGGTTGTCACATTCGGTACCTCCTGCGCGCCATACTTAGCAGTCAAGACATTACAACAAATCGCATGTGATGAAGGTCATAAATATCCATTGGCTGCTGAGAGGGTCAAAACTGATGTGTACGTTGATGACGTCATAACTGGCTGCCAAACTGAAACTGAAGCAATAGAAGTTTATAAGCAATTGAATCAACTACTAGCTGAAGGTGGTTTTAAGTTACAGAAATGGACAAGCAATGCAGATAAACTTTTAGCTATTTTTAATGAAGATACAGCAAGAAATCTAGAAATAAAGCAAGATCAAGTAACAAAGATGTTAGGTCTTACCTGGAACAGAGCCACAGACGAATTTGACTACACAGTGAAGCTTCCGCCGCGCACCGCTACATCCGCACCTGAAACAAAAAGAAAAATTATTTCGGAGATTTCATGTTTGTTTGATCCTTTAGGGTGGATAGCACCATGCATAATTACCTCAAAGGTCTTCATCCAAAGGTTGTGGATCGCTGGAATGGGCTGGGATGATGAGCTGCCGCCGGAGCTGCTGAAACAATGGGAATCATATCGCAGTGAATTGACTAAATTAGTGAATTTTCACATACCTAGATGGATGAACACCACCATAGATGACGCTAAAGTTGAACTGCATGGATTCAGCGACGCTTCTAACATTGCATATGCTGCCGTCATCTTCATTCGTGTTGTTGATACACTAGGTAATGTTCAAACCCATTTAATCACTGCCAAGTCAAAGGTGGCACCAATAAAACAGGTCTCAATTCCGCGACTGGAATTGTGTGGGGCTGTTCTTGTGAGTCACTTGCTGGTAGAGGTTGCTGAAGTACTAGGAGTTCCTAAGTCCCATTTGCATGCGTGGACGGGCTCGACGGTTGTTTTGGCGTGGCTAAACGATCACCCAAGTCGGTGGAAGACGTTTGTAGCCAACCGCACTTCGGAAATCCTCAATCTCTTAGACAACTCGCAGTGGTCGCACGTTCAGTCGAAGGACAATCCTGCTGACATGGCATCGAGAGGTATAACTCCAACTGAGCTCTTAGGTAATTCTCTATGGTTAGAAGGGCTAAGTTGGTTGCGTCGTGACTCAGTTGATTATGTCAAACCTACCTCTATCAACCACAAGGAAGAAGAAAGAGTAGTGAAAGTCCACGCGGCTGCAGTGACTCCCGAAGAGGAAGATGGCTGGCTGTGGGAAAGATATTCTTCGCTAAGGAAGCTAGTCAGAATAGTCGCCTTTTGCAAAAGGTTTATTAAAAGATGTCGAAACCCCAATGTCGCACCGTTGCCTTACATTACTGCATCTGAAATAAAGGATTCGTTGAGTATATGTATTGTGAAAAGTCAAACCTATTGGTTTCTCGACGACATACGGCTGCTCCGTTCCAAGGGGTCAGTCAGTAAGGGTGGCCTTCTCTGTTCTTTGTACCCGTTTCTCGATGATGCTGGAATTTTGAGAGTCGGCGGAAGAATTCGTCACTCCAACTTACCACATGAAAGCAAGCATCCTATTGTTGTCCACAATAAATCAAGGCTAGCTCAACTTTTAGTGGCTGATGCTCACGATAGGACGTTCCATGGTGGACAGCAGTTGATGCTCCGTTTCTTGCAACAGAAATACTGGATATTGAGAGCCAAAAGTGTCATAAGATCTCATATCCACCACTGTGTCACTTGCATCCGTTACGCGGGCGTTACTCGCAACGCATTGATGGGAGAATTGCCTTCTTGCAGAGTCACACCTAGTAAGCCGTTTTTGAACTCTGGCGTAGACTTCGCAGGTCCTATCAATATGCGGGTTTCAAAAGGTCGAGGACACAGGTCATACAAAGGATACATTTGTTTATTTGTGTGCATGGCCACTCGTGCCGTACACATTGAAGCCGTCTCGGATTTGACATCAGCAGGATTTCTCGCGGCTTTTAAAAGATTTGTTGCCAGACGTGGTCACTGTAGTCACCTTTGGAGCGACAATGGCACAAATTTTGTATGTGCTTTTCGAGAGTTACGAAGTCTGTTTAATAACGAACGAAGTCAAGTTGCTCAAGAAATAGCACACGTTCTAGCCAATAATGATACAGAATGGCACTTCATCCCACCTCACGCTCCAAACTTCGGAGGCCTTTGGGAGGCAGGGGTCAAAAGCGTGAAGCACCATTTCAAGCGTGTGATCGGAGAAAGCACTCTTACCTATGAAGAAATCTGCACAGTACTCTATCAAATAGAAGCCTGTCTCAATTCGAGACCGTTATCGCAGGCCAGCGGTGAACCAGGAGACGAAGCTCCTCTTACACCTGGACATTTTCTTGTTGGACAACCTCTAGTATTGCCTCCGGACTACAACTTTGAACAAAGCACGCATCTGAGCACTCTACGGCGCTGGCAATTAACGCAAAGGATGGTACAGAGCTTTTGGCGGCGATGGTCGGCTGAATACCTGACAAACTTTTTTCAACGACATAAATGGTCTGTACGTACACCTGAGTTCAAATTAGGAGACATAGTCTTAATTAAGGAGGATAATCTACCTCCGGCTAAGTGGTTGTATGGAAAGGTCGTTGAATTGCATCCAGGTAAAGACAATATTACGCGCGTAGTCTCGCTTCGCTGTAAAAACACCGTCTTTAAGCGTCCAACTTCAAAGTTGTGCCTATTGCCGATAGATGAATCGTGATTTTTATGTTAGTACACAATTTATTGCCATTTCAATTTTAACTTCTGTTTAATTGGTTTTTGCCAAACACTGGCACTCTTTATATAACTTAATATATATCAATTGTTTAGAATGTGTATGAGTTAAGTTATCTATTGTGTAGTAAACAGAAGTTTTTGTTTAATTGTTGTAGTCAAACCATTGTCAGTCACATAACTAATTTATTTTATTTGATTTTAATTTGTACCTGCCTGTTCTCATGGTGGGCGGTTTGTAAAGACAAGTCTTTGGTGGGCGGAATGTTGAGTCTAACAAGATATTTTAAGTAGTAAATAGTAAAACATAAATAAAAACATACTTAAATATTAATGTAAATAAATGCGTAAGTTTAGTTTGACAGTTTTGACAACCACCATTTTGATATTTTGTAATTCCATATGTAAATCGATAGATGGCGCTGCCGGTATTGTTTAACGCGGTATCGTTTCGATTTTCCGTTTGTATATAGGGTGCCTGCTATCAAATAAATGTTACCTCCGTCTGAGTGTGGATTTTATTTCAACTCATCGACTTTGGGATCATGTACCAGTCTTGTACATCCTATCCTTTAATACACTGTCAATTTTTCTTTTTTAGACACCTTAATGTCTGTCGAACAAACCAAGATAGCCCTTATTCCTTGCCAAAGATCTAAGGCAACAATTAGCCTAATGAAAATGCTAAAGCACCTCTCTCATCCGATGGCTGCACTAAGCGAAGTCTGCAGCAGTTACGAGGCCCTGGCGCCGGCCTCGTCTCAGGTGGCGGTCAGTTAGTTGCCGGCGCTTGTTCCGCGTCTTGCGGTGACATGTCGCACAGAGCAGGCAGGGGCAGGTACTACACGACTATATGCTAGCAATTTTGGCGCGCTCGACCTGCGATTGCAAAGTTAAGCAACTTTCGCAGAGGCAAGTCATCGGATGGGTCACCGAAAAATTTCATCAGGAGCTCTTCGAGCTCCGTCCTGCGCCTGATATCTCTACGGTCGTGTAAGATTGCTGTCCCACCGAACTTTGAGGAGAGTGAGGGAATAGGGAGTGCTACGCTTGCGCACACACTGTGCACTATGATATATCCAGCGTATCTGGGTGCTTGTAAAAATTCCCGGGTCGGACATTTGTATTGATTTTTCTAAACACAGCTCGGGTTTGACATCGCCAACCCGCATTTGGAAAGCGTGGTGATTATGCCAAAACCCATCTTTATAACGAAAACATGATTTCAAATGATGGAGGCCTTTGCCCTGCAGTGGGACATTAAAAGGCTGATACTTTACTTTCTCTATCTCCCTTGCTACTCTGCCTACCGGAGTGGCGAGCGGTCAGGTCTGGTAACTCGATTGCAGCAGAGATGAGCCATAGCTCCAATCGGTTACACTTCTCATTTACGATTCAGCTGTCACTCTGAAGTTTCTTTGAAATTGTACCTACTGATTCCTTAAGTGTCATTTTTTCACGACCCTTGAGCGATATTCGCGTCGCGAAATGTGCGCCGGTCAGGACTCGGTCGTGCAGCGGTCGGTGAACACTAGTGCTTCCACGTACAGTCACTAGTTGCGGGCCTCGTTACGTTCGCGAGCGCGCAGCGCGGTGCGCGGGTACGGGGCGCGGGCGCGAGCACGGAGCGCGGGATCAAGCGCGGATCGCGGGCCGCGGGGCACGGGGCGCGGCGGTACGGCGACGCGGGCGCGGGGCGCGGGCCGCAGGACACAGGCGTCGCGGCGGTACGGCGGCGCAGGGCGCGGGGCGCGGGACGTAGGCGTCGCGGCGGCACGGCGGCGCGAGGCGCTGGACGCGTCGACCCGGTGACTCGACGGCGCGGGGCACGGCGACTCGGCGGCGCTGGGCGCGGGGCACGGTGACTCGGTGACTCGGCGGCGCGGGATACGGGCGCAGGGCGCAGGGCGTAGGGCGCGTAGTGGTACACGGCCCTATGTGGTTACGCGGCCTATGTGGTTACTCGGCCTTATGTGGTTACGGGTGGTCGGAGTGAAACGCCACTCTCGGTACAACTGGGTACACTTTCCCGCCTAGCCGCGTCAAGCCCGCCGATATTCAGCCTTCTGGGTAGGCTTTTTGTGGTTTTCTTGTGGTTTCCTTTAGGGCTTCTTAGTACTGGATCCTCCGGTGAACTACGATTTGGCCCCTGACCAGGCTCGCTTAAGTGCGATTTGGCTGGTCTCAGCTAGCGATAGCTGAGACGAGCACAACTTTTCCAACCTGGTCAGGGTAAAACAGTCTAACTTTGTGATAAGGACAAAACATATGGGCGCGACTTGACGATGCTAGTTGGTACGATCTACCCTTCTTTATTTTAATATTTCTATGCATACAAATTTCTTAGTTATTATCCTAAATAAAATAAGGCAAAACAAACATTTATTTGCTTAATCTATACACTTCTTTAACATTTTCTTACGATCAAATGCTACATTTACTTATCCTCTAAATAAAAGAAGCCCCGAAAATAGTCATTTATTTGCTACATAATATTACAAACGTCACCCACCACTTGCATGCACTCCCATTACTAGTTGTTTATTTATTTACTTTAAACAATATGTTACAAAGTATATTTAAACATTTTAAATATTAAACCGCGTTTTGTTGGCCGTCCTGTACATTCTCCCGCCGTGCGTCGGCTGTTGTGGCGACGCATCTCCTGCTGCTGGAAGGGCGGCCGACTCCGTGGGCAGGATCACCAGCTTCTTCGTGGGGCGGCGCAGGACTCCCCCTTGTGTCTGCACGTCGGCTGCGCGGACCACTCCGTCTGCTCCCGGGTAGACCGCTATGACTCGTCCCAGCGGCCACGTGTTGCGTGGCTGGTTGTTGTCGGCAATGATGACGATGTGGCCGACCCTCAAGCCTTCTCCTCGTCCGTGGGGCTCCCGCCGGTTTTGGAGTTCCGGCAGGTATTCTTTGAGCCATCGGCCCCAGAACATGTCGGCGAGGCGCTGCGAGGCGCGCCAGTGTGTCCGCCCGAGGAGGTCTCTGTCTGAGGAGACCCCCATCGGCGGCTCGTGGGCTGGACCGAGCAGGATGAAGTGGTGTGGCGTCAGCGGATCGGGATCCTCTGGGTCGACGCTGACGTGTGTGAGCGGACGGCTGTTGACCGTCAGCTCCGCTTCGGCGAGAAGGGTGGCGAGTATCTCGTCGCTCACCGCTCGCCCCGACGTGACCGCCGCGAGTGCGGTCTTCACAGAGCGCACCATGCGCTCCCAGGCCCCTCCCATGAAGGGCGCGCTCGGCGGGATGTATTTCCAGACGATCTTCTTTCTTGACGCTTCAAACTCGGTGGCCTCGTCGATCGCTTGCCGGAGCTCTTTATCGGCTCCCTGCAAGTTGGTGCCGTTGTCGCTCCATATCTCCTTGGGGCAGCCTCTGCGCGCAATCATTCTGCGCAGAGCCATGACTGCCGAATCGGTGGTGAGGCTGGCGGCCAGCTCCAGGTGGACCGCTCTCGTCGTGAGGCAGGTGAAGAGAGCCACGTACCGTTTGACCGTGGCTCTCCCCATCGTGGCTTGCAGCGGACCGAAGTAGTCGACGCCTGCATAGGTGAAGGCTCGCTGATGGTGAGCGAGCCGACTCGGCGGATGGTTCCCCGTAGCTGGTTCTGGAGGCGCGGCTTTGCGCACTCGACAGGGCAGACATCCCCGTACAATTTGCCTCGCGACTGGACGCACGCCGATTATGTGGAAACGTTGTCGGCAGTGGTTAATGGTTGCTTCCACCCCTTGGTGGTGGTGTCTACGGTGGGCATCTTCGATGAAGAGACGAGAGATGTGGTGTCTCCCGTCCAGCACGGCAGGCCTCTTTGTCTCTTCTGCGACGTCTTCCAACTTGCTTATGCGAGACCTTATTACGATGAGCCCGGCTTGTATGTCTATAGCCAAAGCTCTGAGTTTGCTTTGGTTATTCACGCGGCGCCCGTGTCGTAGATCCTCTAGTTCTTCTGCGAAAGCGTCTTCCTGAACGGCGCGGACTAAAAGTTTTTCGGCTTCTATGAGTTGCTCGGCTGGCAGCTTGATAAAATTGAGAGTCTTCTTTCCTCTTGATTCTTTCTCTTCTTTGAGAGTTTTACTAACCTCTCTTTTTCTTTTTCCGGTGTAATCTGGATCTTCTAATTTATTTCTCTTCGTGCGGGCGTAATTAACCCGTTGTGTTTTCCTTTTAATTATGTTTATGAATTGAACTACTCGCGCCGTCGTTCGCAACAATCGTTCCCAACGCGAGAATCGGGTGAAGTCGGGAACAGCTTCCAATATGCTCTCCCGCCGGTGACGGGCCCTTATAGTCATCACCGATTCTTCGCCTGTGTGTATCTCTTCCTCCTTATTGATCTCTCTTGGCCATTCCTCTTCTGGTCCCTTCAGGAAGGCGGGACCTCGGAACCATCTATGTTCTGAGTTAAATGTGCATGGCACGTCTCTGGTGGCGTCGTCTGCGACGTTCAAACTGGTAGGCACCCATCTCCATTCTGCCACTCTGGTGTGCTCCTCGATCTCGGCGAGTCTGTGCGCGACGAACGGCTTGTAGGCGCGTGCTCCTCTTCGCAGCCAGGTGAGCACGGTCTTGGAGTCCGTCCAGAACACCCTCTGATCTGGCTTCTCGTCGTGTTCTTCTATTACTGCGTTCGCCATTCGGACGCCTATCAGCGCCGCCTGCAGCTCGAGCCTCGGGATCGACGTCAGTTTCAGCGGGGCCACTCTCGCCTTGGCGAGCACCAGCGAGATGGCTATCCTCCCCGTCGCGTCCTCGGTGCGCCAGTACAGCGCAGCAGCGTAGGCAGCCTCGCTCGCGTCCACGAAGATGTGGAGCTCTCTCCTGCGCGCCCCGCTGAAACCTGGAACACAACGTGGGATCGTTAAGTCTTTGAGTGAGAGTAGATGTCCCAGCCAGGTCCGCCATTGGTCTGCGAGGTCCTCGTCGAGCTGGTCGTCCCAGCCCGTTCCTCTCCGCCAGGTCTCCTGCAGTATCTGCTTCGCCCGAGCTGTGACTGGCGAGGCGAAGCCGAGCGGGTCGTAGAGAGACATGACGACCCTCAGCAGTTGTCTCTTCGTGGGCTTTTCTGAAATCAAAATATTATCTGGGAGTCTTTTCATTTCTAAATTGAATGTAATAACGTCGCGATCGGGACGCCAGATCAGACCGAGTACTCGTTCAGTCTTTTCACCATCATTAAAGGCTTTGGTCGTGGACTCTGTGTCGCGGACCTCCCCCAGTTCCTTCAATATGTCGGGGTCGTTGGAGGCCCACTGTCTTAGCTCGTAGTGGGCTTCCAGTTGTATCCACTTTACGTCGCGCGCTGTCCTTATCGCCTCGTCTCGATCCCGAAAGCTCTGCAGGTAGTCGTCGACGTAATGATTTTTTATTATGGCTTTGCATGCCTCCGGGTGAGTCTGTTCATATCTCTTGGCGTTTTCATCTTTTACGAAGATTGCGGTGGCTGGCGATGAAGTGGCACCGAAGATCAGCGAGGTCATTCGGTACTCTTCCGGCGGGTGATCTCCTCGGTGTTGACCTCTCCAAAGGTAACGCAGCGCATCGCGGTCTTCAGCCTTTATTTTTACTTGCATAAACATTTCCTTTATATCTGCAGTGACAGCGATGGGGTACTGCCGGAACCGCATCAGCACGCCGGGCAATGACTGCAGCAAATCTGGGCCTGTCAGAAGGTGGTCGTTCAGTGAGACTCCTCCTGTTTTGGCGGCGGCGTCGTGAACCACTCTCACTTTCCCTGGCTTCATCGGATTGAGAACTGGGAAGTGGGGAAGATACCATAACTTCCCCGGAACAGCGTAGGGTGGCGCCTTCTCTGCGTAACCCTTCTTTATCAAATCGTCCATTTGTTCTTCATATTTTTTCTTTAAGTTGGGATCCTTGTCTATTTTCTTTTCAGTGGCGAACAGCCTCTTGATGGCGTTTTCTCTATTGTTCGGCATTTGCGGCGGCTCCTTCTTCCACAGAAGCCGTGTTTCGTATGCACCATTCTCCAATTTAGTGGTTCTTTCTTGAAGTTGTTGGAGTGCACGCTGCTCGGGGTCGCTCTGAGGTCTTCTCGGCTCCACCGTGAGTGCCTCCATTGTGAAATAATGCTTGAGTTCTTCATCCATTTTCCTTTCTAATTCGCCAAGTTGGTTTACAAAATGCACACGTTGTCCTGTGATTCGGGTGTGGGCGCCGTGCAGCACCCAGCCTAGCGCCGTGCGTGAGGCAACTGGTTGATCACGTCTTCCCCTCCTGGTCTCCTGTGCCAGGAGGAGGCTCCAGTTGTCCTGCCCGATCAGCATCTTCGGTCTTGTGCTCGCATAAGTTATCTCGCCTAGTATGTCCTTTAGGTGAGTACAACTCTTGATGTCCTCTTCCCGTACTTGCTGGGCCGATAACTGGAGGTTGGCGAACGTTCTCGCCCTCAACTTCTTCCTGCCAGCTGCTCCAACCAATGTTACGGTGACCCGTCGTGACTGCGACGCACTCATTTCTTCATTCCCGATTGATTCTATATGTAGGGGTTCGACTCGTCCCCTGGTTCCTGTTCGCTGTGCTATTTCTTCATCAATAAGGGTGACGGTGGACCCATCATCCAACAAGGCATGTATGTCTACGGCGCCCTTCGGTCCTACGACTCTCACTGGTACAATCTTGAGGTACGCCTGTGTTTTTATCGGTGTCCAGGTAGAAGCCACTATTTCCTTGTCTTCCTCCTTCGAGTGGGCGTGTAGCAGGGTGTGGTGCAATCTTCCACAACCCTTCTCTTCACACGGTTTTGCGCGGCAGTTGAACTTCCGGTGTTTTCCCTTCAGACACCGGAAGCACAAAGCTTTCTCCTTCGCAAATTCCCACCGCTTGTTCACGTCCATTTCCTTGAAATGGCGGCAAGCGGGGGTAAGGTGGTCCTGCCTCCCACATGCAGGACACTCGGGTTCGGTTCTCTTCTGAGATGTGATGTATGTCTTCTGTTTTCTTACAGGAGCGCGGCCGGAGGCTTCATTTATTCGCGTCATCTCCACTTGTTCTGGCTGCGCGTACATACTACATCTGTCTGCTTCTCTCTGGAGGAAACGCGCCAACTTAGGAAGGTCCGCTTCATCTTGACTCTGCTCTGCTGCGAAGTCGAACCACCTGTATCGCAGTGACGGGGTGAGCTTTTCAATGGTCGCCTTTGTAGCCTCGGGACTGTAGAGGTAATGTGTCTTCTCGAGTGCTCGAAGCGTGGCCACAATGTTAGCCACTCTCGTTGCGAATATGCAGAGTTCCCTCGGGGCGTCTGTAGGGCGTGGCAAGCTCTTCAGGCGTTCGATCTCTGCCAGGGCGATCGCATCTGGTCGTCCAAACCTTGACTCGAGAGTCTTCATGACAATAGCCGGCTGAGCGCTGTAGATAAGCAGGTCCTCAACTGCTTCCTTTGCTCTTCCCTTCAGGCTTCGGCGTAGGCGGGCTAAGTTTTCTAATTCAGAGTAGGCGTCTTCAGATTCCTTATAGGCCGCTCTGAATGATAACCATTCTTGGTACGAACCGCTGTATATCGGTAGCTCTGTGCGATGTCGTTGTCCTCCTCTTGCTGCGAGTGCTATCGCAGATGCTAATTCACTTAAGTCAACCTTCTGTTGTAAGGCGACTGTTCCATCTCCCGCCGGTACTATCGTATTCACTGGCTGGGGTACGTACATTGGTTGGGCAGGTCTCGCTGGCTGCGAGGTGTGCTGGGGCTGCTCGAAAGTGCGCCGTTCTGTGCACTCCGGCGGCGGCGCCTGTTGCTGCTGTGCATACCTTGGCTCGGGATCCCTGATGACAAACGTCTGTTCTGGTGCTGTAGCACGGCGGGCTTGATATGAGGCAGTGTCTTCCATGTGCGGCTGATCAGCAATAGCCGGCACGACCCGACGGCCGCTCTCCTCGATCCAGTCGGTGACTCGCTGCTCCGTATCTTCCTGCGTTATGACGGTGTCATCATCATCTTCATCTTCTTCCTCGGCCTCTATTGTAGCAACACGAGCGGCCGCTAATTGTACTTGAAGCCACAACAATTCTTCTTTAGCTTTAGCTAAGCGGGTTGCTTTATGTTTCGACCTCCGGTCCACACTAATCACTGTCGACTTACATGCTTGTCGTTGTTCGGACGGGTCCCTGTTCTCTTCCACAGGGTTCTGGGAGGCTGCTGCGGTGGGGGCGGTTGGTAGTTCAGTTTGGGCTGCGCCCTCCCTAATTCTTCGAGCCCTTCTTGTTTCCGGAGGATCCAGTCTTGTAGTTACAGTCGTCTCTGAGTTGCCCTTCTTAAATGTTGTATCAGTGGTCGCGATGCCAGTAGTCGTGGTTCCAGTGGCGGTCGTATCAGTGGCAGTGTTATCGGTGGACGTAGCTCCACTCGTAGTAGCTGTGCCTGATACCGCCGAGTTGCCCGGAGCGGTCGCCGTGCTCCTCGCCTGCATAGCGCTTGCTGCTCGTTCAGCCTGAGCAGCATCGAGGCGGGGTGCATTGTCGATCTGGGCGGCCGCAGCATCCCTCAGCGGTTCAGCCGATGTCCTTTCCCGCGAAGCGGTCTTTCCGCTCATGGACCTTGTGCACGGCATAGTCACTATCACTTAGTCACTGAGTCACTATAGCACTGAGTTACTGCTGCACTGAGTCACTGTTGCACCGAGTCACTGTTGCACTGAGTCTCTGTTGCACTGAGTCACTGTTGCACTGAGTCACTGTTGCACCGAGTCACTGTTGCACTGAGTCTCTGTTGTACTGAGTCACTGTTGCACTGAGTCACTGTTTCACTAATGTTCACTTATTGTTCGTTCACTTCACTGACTGTCCACAGTATCCGGCTCGAAGGACCAATTTTCACGACCCTTGAGCGATATTCGCGTCGCGAAATGTGCGCCGGTCAGGACTCGGTCGTGCAGCGGTCGGTGAACACTAGTGCTTCCACGTACAGTCACTAGTTGCGGGCCTCGTTACGTTCGCGAGCGCGCAGCGCGGTGCGCGGGTACGGGGCGCGGGCGCGAGCACGGAGCGCGGGATCAAGCGCGGGGCGCGGGCCGCGGGGCACGGGGCGCGGCGGTACGGCGACGCGGGCGCGGGGCGCGGGCCGCGGGACACAGGCGTCGCGGCGGTACGGCGGCGCAGGGCGCGGGGCGCGGGACGTAGGCGTCGCGGCGGCACGGCGGCGCGAGGCGCTGGACGCGTCGACCCGGTGACTCGACGGCGCGGGGCACGGCGACTCTGCGGCGCTGGGCGCGGGGCACGGTGACTCGGTGACTCGGCGGCGCGGGATACGGGCGCAGGGCGCAGGGCGTAGGGCGCGTAGTGGTACACGGCCCTATGTGGTTACGCGGCCTATGTGGTTACTCGGCCTTATGTGGTTACGGGTGGTCGGAGTGAAACGCCACTCTCGGTACAACTGGGTACACTTTCCCGCCTAGCCGCGTCAAGCCCGCCGATATTCAGCCTTCTGGGTAGGCTTTTTGTGGTTTTCTTGTGGTTTCCTTTAGGGCTTCTTAGTACTGGATCCTCCGGTGAACTACGATTTGGCCCCTGACCAGGCTCGCTTAAGTGCGATTTGGCTGGTCTCAGCTAGCGATAGCTGAGACGAGCACAACTTTTCCAACCTGGTCAGGGTAAAACAGTCTAACTTTGTGATAAGGACAAAACATATGGGCGCGACTTGACGATGCTAGTTGGTACGATCTACCCTTCTTTATTTTAATATTTCTATGCATACAAATTTCTTAGTTATTATCCTAAATAAAATAAGGCAAAACAAACATTTATTTGCTTAATCTATACACTTCTTTAACATTTTCTTACGATCAAATGCTACATTTACTTATCCTCTAAATAAAAGAAGCCCCGAAAATAGTCATTTATTTGCTACATAATATTACAAACGTCACCCACCACTTGCATGCACTCCCATTACTAGTTGTTTATTTATTTACTTTAAACAATATGTTACAAAGTATATTTAAACATTTTAAATATTAAACCGCGTTTTGTTGGCCGTCCTGTACACATTATTAAAACACTTCTACTCGTATTAGGCAGTTGATAACGTTATACCCACATCATCATAATCGGACCATTGAAATTCTAGAACTACTGATAACAATGTTGATTTAAAGCTGTACTTACCGCGTGGTTGTGAGTTGTCTCACAAAATTATGTTCAATGAAGAATTTGAATCACTTTTCACCAGTTTCTCTGTTCCTGTAAGCTGCTCTGTGAGACCGAGTGGCGAGCGGTCAGGTCTGGTAACTCGATTGCAGCAGAGATGAGCCATAGTCCGGCAATCTCGTTGCGCGCCGATTGCCGCTTTGTGCGAGCTGCAGTGACGTCATCACACACTTCTAGCAATCGACAACTTTATGGTGTAGCTCCAATCGATTACACTTCTCATTTATGATTCAACTGTCACTCTGAAGTTTCTTTGAAATTGTACCTACTGATTCCTTCAGTCAGTGTCATTATTAAAACACTTCTATTTTGCAGTTGATAACGTTATACCCACATCATCATGATCGGACCATTGAAATTCTAGAACTACTGATGACAATGATGATTTAAAGCTGTACTTAACACTTGGTTGTGAGTTGTGTCACAAAATAATGTTCAATTAAGAATGTGAAACACTTCCCACTAGTTTCTCTGTCTGCCTAGCTACTCTGTGGTTCGGAGTGGCGAGCGGTCAGGTCTGGTAACTCGATTGCAGCAGAGATGAGCCATAGTCCGGCAATCTCGTTGCGCGGGGATTGCCGCTTTGTGCGAGCTGCAGTGACGTCATCACAACTTGTGTACAACTCGTCAAGCCAATCTAATGGTGATTGCTTGCAGTGTGCCGAAGTTATGATGTAAGGCGTGTAGCTAATGTAGAATATTCTGGACACACCTTAATGGGGTAATGTTACTATTACAACTTAAAATTAATTACGTTTTATTGGACTAACACTCCAATAAGGGTTTTCGCAAATGAAAAATCCGCTAGATGACAGTAGGTAAGGGTAAGGTCTAAGTGGTATGTGATTGGTGAATTTTGACATGACAAAAATTCACCAATGATATATCAGTCAGACCTCACGCTTTAGCATAGATAACATAGGCATAGATAACATAACATTCAATTTCATTGCCTAGTCCCAGACTAAACTCGAAGCTGTACTATGGGTGCTAGGGTACCGATAGATAAACTTAAATACTTTTATTAACATCCATGGCTCGAGTACAAATTCCTATGTTCATTGCTCAAACATTGGCCCCAGCGCGAATCGAACCTGCGACCTTCGGTTTTGTAGCCAGTGTCTCTGACCACTAGAATGCAGAGGACCTTCATTCAAAAATATTTCATTATCCAATATGAGATGAAAAAATATAGGAACCGGTAATTACATTAATTCTTTTCTTTTTGAACAATAAAAGTAAAAGCTTTTAAGCTCGTGCCATTTGCAGAAAAAAAGATCTTTTGTGTCTCTTAAGTGTTGTTTCGACAATCGATTACAATCTTTTCGAAGTGGTTAACGATATTACATTTAATAACATTCGAATACGACTCGTGGATTCAAAAATGGAATGTCATTCTTTTTTTTTTACAGCAGCCATGTCTTATTAGTGAGATGATTTTTATTGAAATTTCGTTTCTTTTTTTTTTGAATTGCCTCATGGAGATAAGGTTTTTTCTTAGTAAATCGATTCGAATCCGCCGGGATTCGAATTGAACTACCAAGAAAAAACCTTATCTCCATGAGGCGTTGCTATGTAATTAGCAACGGCATTTTTACTCGATTCATTAAGGTTAATATTTTTCTTTAAGTGGGAGTAATAAAGGCCATTTAAGTGGTGTTTAAAAAATATGCAACTCCCATCGTTGTACAAAAACTCCCCAATTTTATACTCAAAAATATCTAGAACCATCTCAACAAAAAGATTCCACCGCAGAATTTCCTAACTCTAATATAAACCTTGCCTTAAGTTTTCATTAACCGTCCCAAAGTCTTAATCACCGTTGAGTCTCGTCAAAGCCGATGATATAATAACGATGGTTAATTGCGAATCCATCGTTAAATTAACCGAGCTCAAAGATTGATTGAGCTAAGTGGGGGAGGGGGGACTAATCCGCCGACCATATAACAATTTGTGTTTTAGGGTTGTGCGTGGGTGGGGTTTTGTCGATGTTTTCGCACAGCTAGAAATACACTAGCTCCACTAAAAAAGTATTTTTTCCGTGTGTCTGTTTGGAGATTATTTAACTGCCTCCGTGGTGTAGTGGTTAGAGCGCTGTGCTCAAAACTACGAACTCGGAGGTCGTGGGTTCGAATCCCGCGGGGAACACTTTCACTTTGTGTTGGTTTTCCCAGTTTGGTTAGGACATTACAGGCTTGAATCACCTGATTGTCCGATAAGAATGATGATTCCGTGCTTCGGAAGGCACGTTAAGCCGTTGGTCCCGACTATGATCCAAATTGTCTGGTTTCCCTTGTGGTTACGGAGGTCAGACGACAGTCGCTCCATT
Source organism: Nomophila noctuella (assembly GCA_958496325.1). Taxonomy (NCBI): domain Eukaryota; kingdom Metazoa; phylum Arthropoda; class Insecta; order Lepidoptera; family Crambidae; genus Nomophila; species Nomophila noctuella. The sequence continues at coordinate 2,647,760 of OY292504.1, forward strand.
GTAATAACCAGGCATGTCAATTCAGGATCATAGTCGCAGCGTACCCTGGGCTCCAAGGCAATAGCCGAGGATGCAACCGGGAGAGGCGCTAGGATGATGATGTCTGTTTGGAGATTATGTGTTTTTGAACGTGGAATTTATCCATGTCAAAAAGTTAATTTTCAATAATTTAATGGTGAATCCATATTTTTGCATGTTTATTCATATTGCAAAATTTGCAGTATCTACATTAAAGTCAACATAGCTTCGTGTGTTTTTAAAGCGCAGTATTTACTACTACGAGTACCTTAAAATCTCGCACAAAGACGTACACTATGATAAACGTGTGCATAATAAGTGTTTATCATAGTCAACTGCCTAGCCTAATGTTCATTGTAATTTATAACAAGAGGGTCACCTGATGGTACGTGATCACCTCAAGAGTAAGTATAAGGTGGGATTAGCTGTCACTGCAAATAGACGATATTGATCTCGTGATAGACTGTGTTATCAGTGAAAAAATTAAACACAGGAAGAACAACATTTAGTTCCCCAGTAATTTGCCAGTTTTTTTAACGTCATAACGGGAGGCAAACAAAATATAAATAAATGTACATTTTCACAACATCACATACATAGATCTGACCTCCTGTTAAGTAGCTTAAGCACTTGTGTTACAGACATCAGAATCAACAGTGGTATTACAAATATACTTAAATAGATACATATAACACCCAGACCAGCCAGTGAAAAAAGACGTTCACTTGATGGTAAGTGATCACATCTGCCCATGGACATCAACAAAGCCTGCCTTTAAGACCCCATACCCTGGGAACTTCGACCTCCGGCACTTCACTATGTTAAAACATCGATAATAATCGATATCGACTTGTCCAATCCCTCCGCCAGCGAATTGACAGCGACCTCTGTAATTGTTGAATGAGGCAGCATTAAAACGGCAATTAACCAACATTGATTGGTTTTGAACCCCGCCTAGTTGCGAAAGTGGGAGGGGGGGGGGGGTCAGTGAAGGTCCTCCAGCTTTGTGGGACTAATTTTGAGAGGAATTAAATGTTAGGACAGTAGGTAATTGCTAAGTTAAGCAACTTTCGCAGAAGCCAGTCATCGGATGGGTGACCGAAAAATTTCTTCCGAATTCCGCCGTGCTTCGGAAGGCACGTTAAACAGTTGGTCCAGCGCCTGATCTCTCTACAGTCGTGCGAGATTGCTGTCCCACCGAACTGTGAAAGTGAGGGAATGGGGAGTGTACCCGTGCTTGTGCACTAGAATTTTCAGTTAGTACCTACATTTCTTTTAACAATCGATAAAAATTGTGATTACAATTTACAAATCATTAAAAAAACCGGTAGTAAAATCGAAACTCAAAATCCGAAATCTTACACAACGGAAAAACTCTAATCAAAACTAAAACGGTTAATTTCAATAGTAATTAAACCTTACTGTCGCCAAACTTGTTATTATCAAAGCCTTGTTAACCTCTGGTTAGCGTCCGTCTGATAAAGGATAACGCGAGATCAAAGCGCGCCAGCCGCAGCCGCGCTGGGGTGACCATGATGAAGCCAATCAATAGGACAATTCGGTACCTGAAAATTCTTTGAGCACAATAAAAATAAATTAATTAATTATTTATTAATTACACATTTATTAATTACAATTAACATTAATTAAAAAATAAAAATACCACTGAAATGATTTCAAAGCACCTTTTAAGATGACGCCAATAGGTAGCTTAAATTTAGGAGAGATAAGGTAAGACACGGTTCTTATAGGATAATTTTTTGGGCTATCAGAAGTTTTAAGGGAGGTAGAGCATTGTGGAACTTCCACTCGAATGAGGCGCTCGTCTGCAAAAGTACCTCCATCCAACTTACAGAAGGCCGCAGTGAAATAGCATTTCTTCACTTGTGCTATGGTTCTGCTGGTGAGAAAGGCCGCCATACCTCAATTGGGGAGGGTATGGGTTTTTTAAGGCAGATATGATGCATAAAAAACCTTTTAGACGTAGATCAATATTTAATTTGGGATTTAATTTTGCTATTCGACTAAAGTCCATTGATATTATTCTCATTTTATCAGTATTATTTAATTTCATACATATAAAGACAAAGTAACCATTAAACAGGTGCATAATTTATCACTAGTACGTATCCACATTTTCTGATTTGGAATTTTTGTACTAGCGGCTTCGGTTAAATACGTGAATCAAATGTCCTACATCACATTCATTTATCCGACGACTAGGCAAATTGTAAATTTAAAAACAAAAAAATAAGTTTATCCTTCAAAATCGATAGGAATGGTCACCCCGGCCGCCCGCGGCGTGCGAAATTAATGACTGACCGGCAATCTGCGTTATTAATTAACTCTCGGTTGTCTCTACCGCGGTCAGCACTAGGGTCCGACCTTGTTACCCGACTGAAGAAAGGAGGGTAATGGTTTTCATCTATACTTATATAATATATCTGAAGAGTTTGTTTGTTTGTTTGAACGCGCCAATCTCAGGAACTACTAGTTCGAGTTGAGCAATTATTTTGTCCATTACTCGAAGAGGGCTAGAAGCTATAATATAACACTATGTGTGCAAAAACTGAATTCCACGCGGACGGAGTCGCTGGCAGCCGCTAGTTAATATTAATTTTCAATTGTGTAAAATAATTAATTTATTCTTATTTGTCATAGAATTGTATTACTACATATATAGAATCTGTGATTCAAAAGTTTCTCAGGAAGTAATAAAGTAAAAACCATTTAAGTTAATTTTTAATTCAATTCCAGTATCGCAAAAAATGGCTGTTGCATTGATTGACAGTAAAAGTATTAACAGAATAATGAAATTGAATGATTTGTTTTAAAACAGTTGTGTATAGTCTGGGAGATGGGAAAAAATTTTATGAAATTGTAAAACTTATTGGTTGATTATTTTTATACTAAGAAATTAGTTTAAAGTATCCTGACTGTGATTTAAAGTCTTTTAAAGAATTGTAATTTTGATCAGAGTAGAGTATTTAGTTTTTAGATGATAGAAAAATAATGTTTATCACTACATAGTTTCAAACAAAATCGCTATCTACCGTCTGTCTGTCGCTATGTATGTTTAGATCTTTAAAACTACGCAACGGATTTCGATGCAGTTTTTTTTTAATAGAAAGAGTGATACTTAAGGATATATGTTTAATACATATATTATATAGAAGAGAAACACTGCTGAATTTAGTTGCACCTATGCAAAGCCGGGGCGGGTCGCTAGTTCACTATAATTTACATCGCAGCCCATTTGCAACGTATATGCATCCTATCCTTCAGTCTACACAGTACCTACATTAGCCAAAGTCGCGTGTTTCAATCAACGTATAGTTTGGGCTAATTGTCAGCTTAATGAGCGGCATCAAATATGCAGGCAATCACGTAAGTGCACTACACTTGTGATTAGCTAAGGGCGAGTAGACATGACGTTTTAGAAAAGAGATTTCATGTTCCTGAGATCTATCTGGTGTCATTTTGGTGAGGTACAATACAATTACAAACAGACAATTAAGCAGGCAAAGGCAAAAACAAATAAAAAACAAAAATATTAAAAATTACTTTAAGAAATAAAAAAAAAATATTTTGAAACATCTTAATGAGAGGCATCAAATATGCAGGACTGCAATCACGTTAGTGCAGTGCACTTGTGATTAGCTAAGGGCGAGTAGACATTGGTGTTTAAGGAGAGAGATTTCGTGTTACTGAAATCTATGGTATCATTTTGGTGAGCTAATTACAAACTGACAACTAGAAAACATAGATAAAAACAAAAAAAATATATATATATTAAAAATTATTTTAAAAATTTATGAAAAAAAATCTTAATGAGTGGCATCAAATATGCAAGACTGCAATCACGTAAGTGCACTGCACTTGTGATTAGGTAAGGGCGAGTAGACATTCATGTTTGAGGAGAGAGATTTCGTTTTAGGTATTGAAATCTATGTAGTGTCATTTTCGGCAGCTAATGCCAAATTGACAATTAAGCATGCATAGACAAAAAAAAATATTACAAAAAAAATATTTTATAAAAATTTAATGAGCGGCATCAAATATGCAGGACTGCAGCCTCGTAAGTGCACTGCACTTGTGATTAGGGCGAGTAGACATTCATGTTTTTGGAGAAAGCTTTGTAACTGTAATCCATAGATTACAGTAACAAAGCTTGTCATAACAATTAAAATTAAAAGACAAAAACCAAAAAAATAAAAATCGCTTCGGTATTTAATTTGACGTTTGGAGTAATCATCCGCTTAATGAGCGGCATTTAAAGTCCTACTGCAAAAATGTCAGTGTACTGCTTTTTTGATTTAGTTAAGGGCGATGCGACATAGGCGTTTTAGGCAAGAAGTTTGGTGTTCCCTTATCTTTATTATATTAGTATGTATGACGGTATTACAATATCTCTTTTAGATTATAATGTAGGTTAGTAGTTTGCACTAATTTACCTAAGTAAATTATTAATAAGTTTTCACTTCAAGTCTGTTTAAAAAAAGTGTGATAAATCATTTTATGACTTTGTGCACTAAGCCTAAACAACAAATTGTTTTGCAGATTTTATCAAGCATTCGATCAGTCAGTGATATTTTTATGACCAAGTAATTCACTTTAGTAGTTCAATCAACAAATTGATTTAATGATCGTAAATTATTCCATGAACTTTTTAATGTTTTAATGTCTTTCAAATAAAAGAAAATTTAATACTTATTCTGACATATTTTAAAACTATAATTATTAAAATCTATATTCCTTATTAGTGAAACCTGCTTACATAATAATAATTGTCTGCAAAGAAAATGGTTGCTAAGTATTTTGTTAACCCATTACCCATGCGAATGACAAAAACAAGGAAAATTATTATATTACTTATAATTTTATTTGTAAGAACAATTTATTAATATTCCGAAAAAAATATTAGTAAGATACTATACTGGCTGAATAAAAATATAATCACAATGTTATCTCCTAATTAGCCGCTCATCTAAACCAGTAACAGTACATAATCCATTTAACTAGTTCAAAAAGCTACTAGCTTGTTATTCCTAGTTAACCCCCGCGCGGCCAAACAATCAGTTCACAGCGCGGGACAAAAGAAACCAGTCGACAAAAGAAGCCGCGAGAAAAGAAAAAAAAACGAAATCCCCATCACGATTGGTCGATCGATGTGTGACGTCAGCAAACCCCGCCCCCTGGCAACCGTCTCCGCACCTGAGATGAGAGCGAGTGAGATCAGTGTAAGTGCGAATAAGACAAAATTATATTGACGGTGCCGTTTTTGATTCTGTAACGTCGTAGCTTTCACTATTTCTCCATTGGAATTTGTGCTCTATTTGTGATGTGTTGAGGTAGAAATTGGCGTGAGCTGTTAAGCAGTTTAAGCTGAGTGAGACATGATAAAGTGGTCAGTTGGAAAAGCTGTTATTGTTTGGTTACGGGTTAACCGATTTGGTTAAATTTGTGTGTTAACAGGCAGATGTCCGGTGTTAGTCCGTCTCGCTCGCACTCACAATCATCGGATGAGACGAGCATCCCTTGATTGGCTGCGTATTGATTAGTTTGATTAATTCGAATTGGGTTTATTAGCATTTGCGTAATTGGGAATTTGTACGAATTTGTATTCGTTTTATTAACTTTGTGTTTGCGGTTCCAATGCCTTAATAACTAAGCTGATTTAAATGTTTCATTCGTGTAAAATAATTCAGTTGAAATTCCAACTCACGAAAATGTAAGCGTAAGCAACGAATTCCCGGTAACCAAACTCCTTTAACGCGGCAACAAAACAGTCGTAACAAGCAATTCCGAGCCCTCAAAGAGTTCTAACACCGTCTACTAACGCTCCGCACAATCGACCCAATCAAACCTTAGAAAAAACTATTCAACCATCAATAAGAAACTCCGAGGGGAAAATGCTAATACGCCGCTTCTTGCTTCTTACCAAACAAAATCACATCGCGACCCCAAATTTCGCACTTTCAATGGGCAATTTCGCTCACCCCCCCTCCTGTTAGCTCCGCCCCTTTCCCTACCCTCCGTAGTTGTTTAGTATCGCGCCAGTGGTTGTCGCGCGGCCGTAAGAAATGGACGCACCGGAGGAGCGTTACTATGGCAACCAGACGCCGGACCGGTCGGAGACAAACAGCCCGCGTTCTCAGATGAGCAGTCCGAATTCGACGTCCTCAATTAACGTGACCGATCAGTCGTTAACCTTGCAGCATCAGCAGAATCTGGAGACGTTGAATAGAATGGGGATGTTCTTTCACGCTCAGCAGATGCATTTGAATCAGAGTTTCGAGTCTGTGAAGTCGCGGTTAGGGTTGACTCAAGTGGCGAGTGTGAGTTCGGGGCCGCGGCACACGATCGACGCGATCCTCGGGCTGAACGGGAGGGGCAGAGTGAGTGAGTTCGAGCAGAGGCAGGAGAGGGAGTGTGAGCCGGTGCCGGTGTCGCCGGGGGCTGTTGAGAGTGCCGGTAAGTCCTCTTAGTTCAACTACATGGTTTAAAACAGAGTCGTTATCCGCCGTCTGTGTGTCCCATCACTACACATCATAAAACAAAGTCGCTTTCCACCCTCTGACTGTCCCTATGTATGCTTAGATCTTAATAAAGCAATGGATTAGGACAGACACACATAGACAGATAAAGTATAAGAATAACCATGTTAAACCTTTGTTTTTAAAGTTAACACTTAAAAGTTTTTAAACAAATTACTTTTAATAAGGTGATAAGGTTTTTAATATCGCATAAGCATCTATTTAAACACAGAGTTATTTTGCTTTATTAAACTGTTTTGATGTTAACTCGTTCTAAATAGGTATGTATTCTTTATTTTAAATAACAAAACGCTGACCATACCTACTAAATATTTTAAAATAAAATAATACACTTAGTTTTCATTCCGACGGGATAATTATTTGTTTATTAGATCTATAAAACAAATTTTATTCAGATTTTTTTTAATGTTAGTAAATATTAATAATTAACCGTCAAGTGCATGATTGTCCAATCAATTAATTTATAAGAGCATGTTTAATTAAAGTCCCGAATCATGTTATGCCAATATACGCTTCCCTTAGTCTATTTGAGTTATTCAATTTAAAAAATATCAATGAAATATTTTAAATGATAAATTATAATAATGTTTTGGATTTTTTTAATAAAACACAAACATAATAAAAACATTTGCTCAAAAACATAACGAACGGCTTGTGCGAAAATGAGAGGCGTATCTGTTAATCCGCCCGCCCAGCCGCGCCCCGCCGGCGGACGGGCCCCAGTAGTAGAGGACTAGTCGCACTAGTGGACTATTAGAATAGTTTACTTACACTATTGGAAGATTTTACGCTATTAGTAAATGGCTTTGATTTTAATTTTAACATTTTTGTGGTGTATTTTTTGAATAAAATATAGCCAAATTAGAATATTTTTTTAAAGAAAACCATTGCGCCGTTCAAAGGGTTAATAAATAATATTATTTTTTAATTATTTATTAAGATTGCTTACTTTAAATTGTTTACCTTTACTTCTCAAGAGAAATGTTATTTCTAATCTGGATATCATAGTAATTTTATTATTTAACAACACACTGCCAAGGCTCTATAGATACAATGAAATCTAAACTATCATTATAAAGAGGAAAACTATGTTTGTTTGGTAATAACGAGTAGGCTCAAAAACTACTAGACAGGTTTTAAAAAATCTTTCACCATTCTAAAGCTACGCTAGCTTCGACGCGAGTAACATAGGCTATACTTAGTTTTTAAAAAATTTTTTGTAAATGTCATGTTTGGCTTGGCATTAGGCTTAGCATGGTTACCTAAGAAAATTTATTTAATTGTTTGATCTGGTACTTACTACAATTTCACAATGAAGATAGCCGTAGTGATCACGCTGGGTAGTAAACTTTGTACTTGTTGAACGGCAAAATACAGAGGGACGCACCTTACCATTAAGTAAATTAAATTTATTTGAAATAAACAAGGTTTGGTTTGCGACAAAAGGAGGATTGAACTGCGTATTTGCACGAAATTACTGTTTTTTAACGTTATAAGGAGGCCAACGAACAAGAGGGTCACCTGATAGGAAGTGATCACCACTTCCCATAGACATCAACAACTGCGCAAGGGTCGCAGATGCGTTGCCGATTCGTTGAACCATTTTCAAGCCTGTTCCCCGAAATAGAAGTGTTTACAAATTTCTATTTCACTGTTAAACGTGCATGTCCTTGATACTAGGTACATAAGCGTTTCCCGTTAGAGAAACTACCGCTTCAAGCAAATACGACTACATAGAATAAAACAAATTCGCTTGTATGTGTCTGACCTATGTATGCTAAATCTTTAAAACTACGCAACCGATTTTCATGTGTTTTTTCTTATCAGATAGACTGAATCAAGAGGAAGGTTTATGTGTAAAATTGATGCAAAATATGTAGAGCGCTTGACATGTTTTAGTTAATATTGTGAACAAATCGAATTATCACTGATTTACACTAAGTGTAAATGCAAAGTGTATGTATTAATCGTTATTGCTAAGCCAAAATTAGCTGTGCTGCGCCAGAAAATTATTCTATATTTTAAGTGAACTGTATGTAGGAATTACCTAAATATTTTTAAACCGAAATAAAGTGAAAAAACACTTAAATGTTGGTTGCACCCGTGAGAACCCGGTGCGCGTAGCTAGTAACTATTTAAAAAACAAAACAAATAAAACATCGTTTGTTCTCTAAAACGTAATTAATTAATTCGTTTGCGAACGAAACAATTATACTTGTAGTCGCGCCGACCGAATTTCAATTAATTGTTTTTGATGCCGTGGTTTCATTTAAAACAAGATAATTGTTTTTTGCGCGGCAGTCTGTGGGTTAAATTAAATAATGAGTGTGTAGGTATTACGGCTTTTTGTTTTTTGTCTGTTAATGTGTTTATTTTTATAATGGACTAACCTACTTAATTAATCCTCGTTTGACTAGTCGTTTTAGTACCGGGGCGTGTTCTCAAGATCCTGCGTTCGATTCTCGAGTCGGGCATAATTTGTGTCGTTTTTCCAAACGCAGCGCAGGCTCGTTATCACCAATCCGCATTTTGCAAGCGAGGTGATTAAGTGAAATTGAATTTTGTGACTTTAACATGGTTTACAAATGATAAAGGCCTTTGCCCTACAGTGGGATATTAATAGGCTGATTGATGCTTTCCTTTTAAATAACTGATGTGTTTTATTACCCATAAATGTAATAGACCATCACTACCTACTACTTACATGTCAAAATGCCCTTCACTTATAAGCATTGCTTAATGAGTATTGTGTATAACTTGCAAGCTAATAATAATTATATACTAATTAACTTAATATCTCCAAGCAAAAAACAACTTTAACTTACGGTACAAGGCCTTGATACTACGCCCACAAATGCGCCAACTCATTATACCTTCATAAATCATTGAGTATTATTTCAACATAGTGTTATCTATATACATGTGTTGGGACCTAATTATCAAACGAGTATATATTATGTATATCAGCTTATTAAAATATGTTTTTGGTGTCTACTCAATGGCGCAATACCAGTCAAGCACTTGTTTTATTTTCATTTATTTATTTTATTCGCGTGACAGACTTTTGACAGACATTGATTTTTTGTGTCTATTCCCTGAGTCCTTTTACAGTAACATGTGTATTTTACACATAAGCCTTCCGTTTGAATCACTCTTTCTATAATCTAATCTTTAAATATATAAATAATAAATATATTTAATATAATAATATACAGCTGAACTACTATTACTTATTGAAAAAATATGTTTGTGTTGGATAGCTTACGCTTACGGAGTCGCGAGCTAGGTAACACCACCATACTTATAATATTCCCAAATATTTTTTATCCTATTATGTATTACTAGCGGGCGCCCGCGACTTCGTCCGCGTGGATTTCGGTTTCTTAACCTATTTTTCCCGTTATGGGTGGATTTTTCAAATAATGTTTAAAAGAGGATGCCTACGTCATATTATCTTTATGTATGCAAAGTCTTAGCCCGATAGGTTTAAAATTGACAAAGTTTCATACTACCGTTCATCCCCTATTTTACCCCCTTGGGGGATAGAATTTATCAATCTCATTGATTAGGCGATGCCTACGTCAGAGTAGCTTTATGAATGCAAAGTCTCAAGCCGATCGGTTAAAAAATGACGAAGTTTCATACTAACGTTCATCCCCTATTTTACCCCCTTGGGGGTTGGAATTTATCAAAATGATTGCTTAAGCAATGCCTACGTCATAGAAGCTTTATGTATGCAAAGTCACAGCCCGATTGGTTTAAAATTGACTAAGTTTCATACTACCGTTCATCCCTTATTTTACCCCCTTGGGGGTTAAATTAATCAAAATCCTTTCTTAGCGGATGCCTACGTCATAACATCTACCTGCATACCATATTTCAGCCCGATCCGTCCAGTGGTTTGGGCTGTGCGTTGAAAGATCACTATGTAATCAGTCAGTCAGTCAGTCAGTCAATCAGTCAGTCACCTTTGAGTTTTATAGATATAGATTTTCATCTGTGGGTCGCTAGTACTTTAAAAATACTGAACGGACTCAGGGATCAGACACTAAACAAAACGTCTAAAATACACTAAAAAATATCACAATTTATTTTAAAAAACACCCAAGTTCATAATTGCCTTAAACAAAACGAAACAAATTAAATCACTTTAATACCATTAAGCAAATTGGACACAACCATTTCCCAACCGGACATAGTGATCTAGATCAATCGAATTGATCTATATTGATCCATCGATCGCGGTAATGCGTTGATCATTCGTTTCAAAATGGATTAGTGGTTAGAAAGCTACCGTTGACGTGCAATATCCGGAGTTTGATTTTTTGGTATCGTGAATAGTTATTATAGATGTTATAGAGTAGTTAAGCTATTGTTTTGTTTTGAGATTTATTGTAAATTGATGTTAATGCATGCTTGTAAGAGCACTTTGGGGAAATTAATTTATTGGATCTCAATTGGCAAATTATTTTAAACTAGCGGCCGCCCGCGACTCCGTCCGCGTGGATTTATTTTTTTTCGAAATAAAAAGTAGCCTATGTTCTGTCTCAGGGTCTAAAGATTGTCTGTACCAAATTTCATCAAAATCGGTTGCGAGGTTTAAGCGGGAAAGCGTAACAGACAGACAGACAGACAGACAGAGTTACTTTCGCATTTATAATATTAGTTGGGATAGTTGGGATTAGTTGGGATATAGAGCCATAGATTTTATCAGTATGTTATTTAGTTCTAAAACAAAATAATTATATCTATGTACGATTTATAATAATAGTTTTAACGCAATGAAAGTACTATTCCTGTTGTTGTTTTAGAAACTGTTAGTCCGTGCAACTTTAACAGATATAGGTATGTGGGTTCGACTGCCGGGTGTGGAAAGCAAATTTTCAAATATAAATATTTTAAAATATCTCTGGACATTATTCACACAGCGCCATCTAGCCCCAAACTAAGCATTAGCTTGTGCTATGGGTGCCAGAGAACGGATATATCTTTGCATTAATTTTTCTTTCTTTTCAAATATAAAGGAATGTTTCCTTTGAGTCAAAATTCCACCCTATAGAATAGAAAAATATTTAATACTAGCGGCCGCCCGCGACTCCGTCGTCCGCGTGGTTTTCGGTTTCTACATACATAGGTATGTACTATAGCCTAAAGCCTTATAAGCTATAGCCTATGTGTTATTCTGATTTATAAGCTATATTGTGGTTAAGTTTCATTCAAATCCATTTAGAAGTTTTACGTGAAAGAGTAACAAACATCCATACTAACAAACTTTCGCCTTTATAATTATAGTAGTAGGATACTATCCTTAGACGAGCGCCTAATTCAAATAAACTTAACTACGAGTATACGATACCTTTCTTAAAAATAATTAGGTTTCACCGTGACCCAAATCACGCGCATATAAAAAATCTCCCTCGTTAAAACATCGAGTAGTTATAATTTGTGTGAAATTATTAATTAACTAATCGAGTTACTTATCTAGATCGTTCGTGCGGCGTGTTCATGTTTACATTTCACGTTAAAATTATAATGAGGGGAAGAAAATAGGTTATGATTCGTTTTAGTTCTTGAGAATTGTTTTTGGGAAACGATTTGAGGGTGTAGCATAATTTGGTTTAAGTTGGTTTTATTACTGCTTAAAAAATCATAATTTTTGTCTTTGCCTTATGTTTAGAAGATAACTGGTACCATGCTGGCAACTCCATTAGTTAAATATCTAAGGATCTGGTTCATCTGAGGCGCATCGATTAAATAAAAAGGTTTTTGTACCTTCTCAACAAAAGACAACCAAAACAGCGGCTTAAATGCCGTTTGGACCAAAAACTTGTGTCTCATTTTTGTTTACGGAAAATTCAATTTAGTCCGGAGTAACATTTATCTACCACTGCACTTCACCTGAAGTAACACAACTAGGACTTCATTATACCTAATAATTAAAAATAGAATTTAATTGAAACAAAAACAGAGGAGGACTACCGTATTTAAGAAACTGGTAGAAAAATAGAATTACCAAATCTCCCAACAGCTAATAAAAAAAAGTCACAATACAAACAACTAAACCAGTAACCCCAGTCCAAAAAGCCTGCAAATCGATTACGCTCACTCTGTTGTGCGCTTACAATCAATTTGCGATCGCTATTACAGCGCATATTCGATTATGCTGCGGCCAGCGGTCATTTGGTCGGAGTACAGTTTTTTCACGACCCTTGAGCGATATTCGCGTCGCGAAATGTGCGCCGGTCAGGACTCGGTCGTGCAGCGGTCGGTGAACACTAGTGCTTCCACTTACAGTCACTAGTTGCGGGCCTCGTTACGTTCGCGAGCGCGCAGCGCGGTGCGCGGGTACGGGGCGCGGGCGCGAGCACGGAGCGCGGGATCAAGCGCGGGGCGCGGGCCGCGGGGCACGGGGCGCGGCGGTACGGCGACGCGGGCGCGGGACACAGGCGTCGCGGCGGCACGGCGGCGCAGGGCGCGGGGCGCGGGACGTAGGCGTCGCGGCGGCACGGCGGCGCGAGGCGCTGGACGCGTCGACCCGGTGACTCGACGGCGCGGGGCACGGTGACTCGGTGACTCGGCGGCGCGGGATACGGGCGCAGGGCGTAGGGCGCGTAGTGGTACACGGCCCTATGTGGTTACGCGGCCTATGTGGTTACTCGGCCTTATGTGGTTACGGGTGGTCGGAGTGAAACGCCACTGTCGGTACAACTGGGTACACTTTCCCGCCTAGCCGCGTCAAGCCCGCCGATATTCAGCCTTCTGGGTAGGCTTCTTGTGGTTTTCTTGTGGTTTCCTTTAGGGCTTCTTAGTACTGGATCCTCCGGTGAACTACGATTTGGCCCCTGACCAGGCTCGCTTAAGTGCGATTTGGCTGGTCTCAGCTAGCGATAGCTGAGACGAGCACAACTTTTCCAACCTGGTCAGGGTAAAACAGTCTAACTTTGTGATAAGGACAAAACATATGGGCGCGACTTGACGATGCTAGTCGGTACGATCTACCCTTCTTTATTTTAACATTTTTCATTCAAACAAATGTTACATTTATTTAGCCTCTAAAATCCTAATATTTATCCTAAATAAAATAAGGCAAAAACAAACATTTATTTGTTTAATCTATACACTTCTTTAACATTTTCTTACGATCAAATGCTACATTTACTTATCCTCTAAATAAAAGAAGCCCCGAAAATAGTCATTTATTTGTTACATAATATTACAAACGTCACCCACCACTTGCATGCACTCCCATTACTAATACATAATTTATTTATTTTAAACAATATGTTACAAAGTATATTTGAATATTCTAACTATTAAGCCGCGTTTTGTTGGCCGTCCTGTACATTCTCCCGCCGTGCGTCGGCTGTTGTGGCGACGCATCTCCTGCTGCTGGAAGGGCGGCCGACTCCGTGGGCAGGATCACCAGCTTCTTCGTGGGGCGGCGCAGGACTCCCCCTTGTGTCTGCACGTCGGCTGCGCGGACCACTCCGTCTGCTCCCGGGTAGACCGCTATGACTCGTCCCAGCGGCCACGTGTTGCGTGGCTGGTTGTTGTCGGCAATGATGACGATGTGGCCGACCCTCAAGCCTTCTCCTCGTCCGTGGGGCTCCCGCCGGTTTTGGAGTTCCGGCAGGTATTCTTTGAGCCATCGGCCCCAGAACATGTCGGCGAGGCGCTGTGAGGCGCGCCAGTGTGTCCGCCCGAGGAGGTCTCTGTCTGAGGAGACCCCCATCGGCGGCTCGTGGGCTGGACCGAGCAGGATGAAGTGGTTCGGTGTCAGCGGATCGGGATCTTCTGGGTCGACGCTGACGTGTGTGAGCGGACGGCTGTTGACCGTCAGCTCCGCTTCGGCGAGAAGGGTGGCGAGTATCTCGTCGCTCACCGCTCGCCCCGACGTGACCGCCGCGAGTGCGGTCTTCACAGAGCGCACCATGCGCTCCCAGGCCCCTCCCATGAAGGGCGCGCTCGGCGGGATGTATTTCCAGACGATCTTCTTTCTTGACGCTTCAAACTCGGTGGCCTCGTCGATCGCTTGCCGGAGCTCTTTATCGGCTCCCTGCAAGTTGGTGCCGTTGTCGCTCCATATCTCCTTGGGGCAGCCTCTGCGCGCAATCATTCTGCGCAGAGCCATGACTGCCGAATCGGTGGTGAGGCTGGCGGCCAGCTCCAGGTGGACCGCTCTCGTCGTGAGGCAGGTGAAGAGAGCCACGTACCGTTTGACCGTGGCCCTCCCCATCGTGGCTTGCAGCGGACCGAAGTAGTCGACGCCTGCATAGGTGAAGGCTCGCTGATGGTGAGCGAGCCGACTCGGCGGATGGTTCCCCGTAGCTGGTTCTGGAGGCGCGGCTTTGCGCACTCGACAGGGCAGACATCCCCGTACAATTTGCCTCGCGACTGGACGCACGCCGATTATGTGGAAACGTTGTCGGCAGTGGTTAATGGTTGCTTCCACCCCTTGGTGGTGGTGTCTACGGTGGGCATCTTCGATGAAGAGACGAGAGATGTGGTGTCTCCCGTCCAGCACGGCAGGCCTCTTTGTCTCTTCTGCGACGTCTTCCAACTTGCTTATGCGAGACCTTATTACGATGAGCCCGGCTTGTATGTCTATAGCCAAAGCTCTGAGTTTGCTTTGGTTATTCACGCGGCGCCCGTGTCGTAGATCCTCTAGTTCTTCTGCGAAAGCGTCTTCCTGAACGGCGCGGACTAAAAGTTTTTCGGCTTCTATGAGTTGCTCGGCTGGCAACTTGATAAAATTGAGAGTCTTCTTTCCTCTCGATTCTTTTTCTTCTTTGAGAGTTTTACTAACCTCTCTTCTTCTTTTTCCAGTGTAATCCGGGTCTTCCAATTTATTTCTCTTCGTGCGGGCGTAATTAACCCGTTGTGTTTTCCTTTTAATTATGTTTATGAATTGAACTACTCGCGCCGTCGTTCGCAGCAGTCGTTCCCAACGCGAGAAGCGGGTGAAGTCGGGGACAGCTTCTAATATACTCTCCCGCCGGTGACGGGCCCTTATAGTCATCACCGATTCTTCGCCTGTGTGTATCTCTTCCTCCTTATTGATCTCTCTTGGCCATTCCTCTTCTGGTCCCTTCAGGAAGGCGGGACCTCGGAACCATCTATGTTCTGAGTTAAATGTGCATGGCACGTCTCTGGTGGCGTCGTCTGCGACGTTCAAACTGGTAGGCACCCATCTCCATTCTGCCACTCTGGTGTGCTCCTCGATCTCGGCGAGTCTGTGCGCGACGAACGGCTTGTAGGCTCGTGCTCCTCTTCGCAGCCAGGTGAGCACGGTCTTGGAGTCCGTCCAGAACACCCTCTGATCTGGCTTCTCGTCGTGTTCTTCTATTACTGCGTTCGCCATTCGGACGCCTATCAGCGCCGCCTGCAGCTCGAGCCTCGGGATCGATGTCAGTTTCAGCGGGGCCACTCTCGCCTTGGCAAGAACCAGCGAGATGGCTATCTTCCCCATCGCGTCCTCGGTGCGCCAGTACAGCGCAGCAGCGTAGGCAGCCTCGCTCGCGTCCACGAAGATGTGGAGCTCTCTCCTGCGCGCCCCGCTGAAACCTGGAACACAACGTGGGATCGTTAAGTCTTTGAGTGAGAGTAGATGTCCCAGCCAGGTCCGCCATTGGTCTGCGAGGTCCTCGTCGAGCTGGTCGTCCCAGCCCGTTCCTCTCCGCCAGGTCTCCTGCAGTATCTGCTTCGCCCGAGCTGTGACTGGCGAGGCGAAGCCGAGCGGGTCGTAGAGAGACATGACGACCCTCAGCAGTTGTCTCTTCGTGGGCTTTTCTGAAATCAAAATATTATCTGGGAGTCTTTTCATTTCTAAATTGAATGTAATAACGTCGCGATCGGGACGCCAGATCAGACCGAGTACTCGTTCAGTCTTTTCACCATCATTAAGGGCTTTGGTCGTGGACTCTGTGTCGCGGACCTCCCCCAGTTCCTTCAATATGTCGGGGTCGTTGGAGGCCCACTGTCTTAGCTCGTAGTGGGCTTCCAGTTGTATCCACTTTACGTCGCGCGCTGTCCTTATCGCCTCGTCTCGATCCCGAAAGCTCTGCAGGTAGTCGTCGACGTAATGATTTTGTATTATGGCTTTGCATGCCTCCGGGTGAGTCTGTTCATATCTCTTGGCGTTTTCATCTTTTACGAAGATTGCGGTGGCTGGCGATGAAGTGGCACCGAAGATCAGCGAGGTCATTCGGTACTCTTCCGGCGGGTGATCTCCTCGGTGTTGACCTCTCCAAAGGTAACGCAGCGCATCGCGGTCTTCAGCCTTTATTTTTACTTGCATAAACATTTCCTTTATATCTGCAGTGACAGCGATGGGGTACTGCCGGAACCGCATCAGCACGCCGGGCAATGACTGCAGCAAATCTGGGCCTGTCAGAAGGTGGTCGTTCAGTGAGACTCCTCCTGTTTTGGCGGCGGCGTCGTGAACCACTCTCACCTTCCCTGGCTTCATCGGATTGAGAACTGGGAAGTGGGGAAGGTACCATAACTTCCCCGGAACAGCATAGGGTGGCGCCTTCTCTGCGTAACCCTTCTTTATCAAATCGTTCATTTGTTCTTCATATTTTTTCTTTAAGTTGGGATCCTTGTCTATTTTCTTTTCAGTGGCGAACAGCCTCTTGATGGCGTTTTCTCTATTGTTCGGCATTTGCGGCGGCTCCTTCTTCCACAGAAGCCGTGTTTCGTATGCACCATTCTCCAATTTAGTGGTTCTTTCTTGAAGTTGTTGGAGTGCACGCTGCTCGGGGTCGCTCTGAGGTCTTCTCGGCTCCACTGTGAGTGCCTCCATTGTGAAATAATGCTTGAGTTCTTCATCCATTTTCCTTTCTAATTCGCCAAGTTGGTTTACAAAATGCACACGTTGTCCTGTGATTCGGGTGTGGGCGCCGTGCAGCACCCAGCCTAGCGCCGTGCGTGAGGCAACTGGTTGATCACGTCTTCCCCTCCTGGTCTCCTGTGCCAGGAGGAGGCTCCAGTTGTCCTGCCCGATCAGCATCTTCGGTCTTGTGCTCGCATAAGTTATCTCGCCTAGTATGTCCTTTAGGTGAGTACAACTCTTGATGTCCTCTTCCCGTACTTGCTGGGCCGATAACTGGAGGTTGGCGAACGTTCTCGCCCTCAACTTCTTCCTGCCAGCTGCTCCAACCAATGTTACGGTGACCCGTCGTGACTGCGACGCACTCATTTCTTCATTCCCGATTGATTCTATATGTAGGGGTTCGACTCGTCCCCTGGTTCCTGTTCGCTGTGCTATTTCTTCATCAATAAGGGTGACGGTGGACCCATCATCCAACAAGGCATGTATGTCTACGGCGCCCTTCGGTCCTACGACTCTCACTGGTACAATCTTGAGGTACGCCTGTGTTTTTATCGGTGTCCAGGTAGAAGCCACTATTTCCTTGTCTTCCTCCTTCGAGTGGGCGTGTAGCAGGGTGTGGTGCAATCTTCCACAACCCTTCTCTTCACACGGTTTTGCGCGGCAGTTGAACTTCCGGTGTTTTCCCTTCAGACACCGGAAGCACAAAGCTTTCTCCTTCGCAAATTCCCACCGCTTGTTCACGTCCATTTCCTTGAAATGGCGGCAAGCGGGGGTAAGGTGGTCCTGCCTCCCACATGCAGGACACTCGGGTTCGGTTCTCTTCTGAGATGTGATGTATGTCTTCTGTTTTCTTACAGGAGCGCGGCCGGAGGCTTCATTTATTCGCGTCATCTCCACTTGTTCTGGCTGCGCGTACATACTACATCTGTCTGCTTCTCTCTGGAGGAAACGCGCCAACTTAGGAAGGTCCGCTTCATCTTGACTCTGCTCTGCTGCGAAGTCGAACCACCTGTATCGCAGTGACGGGGTGAGCTTTTCAATGGTCGCCTTTGTAGCCTCGGGACTGTAGAGGTAATGTGTCTTCTCGAGTGCTCGAAGCGTGGCCACAATGTTAGCCACTCTCGTTGCGAATATGCAGAGTTCCCTCGGGGCGTCTGTAGGGCGTGGCAAGCTCTTCAGGCGTTCGATCTCTGCCAGGGCGATCGCATCTGGTCGTCCAAACCTTGACTCGAGAGTCTTCATGACAATAGCCGGCTGAGCGCTGTAGATAAGCAGGTCCTCAACTGCTTCCTTTGCCCTTCCCTTCAGGCTTCGGCGTAGGCGGGCTAAGTTTTCTAATTCAGAGTAGGCGTCTTCAGATTCCTTATAGGCCGCTCTGAATGATAACCATTCTTGGTACGAACCGCTGTATATCGGTAGCTCTGTGCGATGTCGTTGTCCTCCTCTTGCTGCGAGTGCTATCGCAGATGCTAATTCACTTAAGTCAACCTTCTGTTGTAAGGCGACTGTTCCATCTCCCGCCGGTACTATCGTATTCACTGGCTGGGGTACGTACATTGGTTGGGCAGGTCTCGCTGGCTGCGAGGTGTGCTGGGGCTGCTCGAAAGTGCGCCGTTCTGTGCACTCCGGCGGCGGCGCCTGTTGCTGCTGTGCATACCTTGGCTCGGGATCCCTGATGACAAACGTCTGTTCTGGTACTGTAGCACGGCGGGCTTGATATGAGGCAGTGTCTTCCATGTGCGGCTGATCAGCAATAGCCGGCACGACCCGACGGCCGCTCTCCTCGATCCAGTCGGTGACTCGCTGCTCCGTATCTTCCTGCGTTATGACGGTGTCATCATCATCTTCATCTTCTTCCTCGGCCTCTATTGTAGCAACACGAGCGGCCGCTAATTGTACTTGAAGCCACAACAATTCTTCTTTAGCTTTAGCTAGGCGGGTTGCTTTATGTTTCGACCTCCGGTCCACACTAATCACTGTCGACTTACATGCTTGTCGTTGTTCGGACGGGTCCCTGTTCTCTTCCACAGGGTTCTGGGAGGCTGCTGCGGTGGGGGCGGTTGGTAGTTCAGTTTGGGCTGCGCCCTCCCTAATTTTTCGAGCCCTTCTTGTTTCCGGAGGATCCAGTCTTGTAGTTACAGTCGTCTCTGAGTTGCCCTTCTTAAATGTTGTATCAGTGGTCGCGATGCCAGTAGTCGTGGTTCCAGTGGCGGTCGTATCAGTGGCAGTGTTATCGGTGGACGTAGCTCCACTCGTAGTAGCCGTGCCTGATACCGCCGAGTTGCCCGGAGCGGTCGCCGTGCTCCTCGCCTGCATAGCGCTTGCTGCTCGTTCAGCCTGAGCAGCATCGAGGCGGGGTGCATTGTCGATCTGGGCGGCCGCAGCATCCCTCAGCGGTTCAGCCGATGTCCTTTCCCGCGAAGCGGTCTTTCCGCTCATGGACCTTGTGCACGGCATAGTCACTATCACTTAGTCACTGAGTCACTATAGCACTGAGTTACTGCTGCACTGAGTCACTGTTGCACCGAGTCACTGTTGCACTGAGTCTCTGTTGCACTGAGTCACTGTTGCACTGAGTCACTGTTGCACTGAGTCACTGTTGCACTGAGTCTCTGTTGTACTGAGTCTCTGTTGTACTGAGTCACTGTTGCACTGAGTCACTGTTGCACTGATGTTCACTTATTGTTCGTTCACTTCACTGACTGTCCACAGTATCCGGCTCGAAGGACCAATTTTCACGACCCTTGAGCGATATTCGCGTCGCGAAATGTGCGCCGGTCAGGACTCGGTCGTGCAGCGGTCGGTGAACACTAGTGCTTCCACTTACAGTCACTAGTTGCGGGCCTCGTTACGTTCGCGAGCGCGCAGCGCGGTGCGCGGGTACGGGGCGCGGGCGCGAGCACGGAGCGCGGGATCAAGCGCGGGGCGCGGGCCGCGGGGCACGGGGCGCGGCGGTACGGCGACGCGGGCGCGGGACACAGGCGTCGCGGCGGCACGGCGGCGCAGGGCGCGGGGCGCGGGACGTAGGCGTCGCGGCGGCACGGCGGCGCGAGGCGCTGGACGCGTCGACCCGGTGACTCGACGGCGCGGGGCACGGTGACTCGGTGACTCGGCGGCGCGGGATACGGGCGCAGGGCGTAGGGCGCGTAGTGGTACACGGCCCTATGTGGTTACGCGGCCTATGTGGTTACTCGGCCTTATGTGGTTACGGGTGGTCGGAGTGAAACGCCACTGTCGGTACAACTGGGTACACTTTCCCGCCTAGCCGCGTCAAGCCCGCCGATATTCAGCCTTCTGGGTAGGCTTCTTGTGGTTTTCTTGTGGTTTCCTTTAGGGCTTCTTAGTACTGGATCCTCCGGTGAACTACGATTTGGCCCCTGACCAGGCTCGCTTAAGTGCGATTTGGCTGGTCTCAGCTAGCGATAGCTGAGACGAGCACAACTTTTCCAACCTGGTCAGGGTAAAACAGTCTAACTTTGTGATAAGGACAAAACATATGGGCGCGACTTGACGATGCTAGTCGGTACGATCTACCCTTCTTTATTTTAACATTTTTCATTCAAACAAATGTTACATTTATTTAGCCTCTAAAATCCTAATATTTATCCTAAATAAAATAAGGCAAAAACAAACATTTATTTGTTTAATCTATACACTTCTTTAACATTTTCTTACGATCAAATGCTACATTTACTTATCCTCTAAATAAAAGAAGCCCCGAAAATAGTCATTTATTTGTTACATAATATTACAAACGTCACCCACCACTTGCATGCACTCCCATTACTAATACATAATTTATTTATTTTAAACAATATGTTACAAAGTATATTTGAATATTCTAACTATTAAGCCGCGTTTTGTTGGCCGTCCTGTACACAGTTGGTGGAATTGGATCTGTCCAATTATTTTTTTAAACGATTGTATTTATCCAAATGAATGTATGAAGCATAATAGTGGTGGGTGTTATATGTATCTATTTAAGTATATTTGTAATACCACTGATGATTCTGATGTCTGTAACACAAGTGCTTAAGCTACTTAAAACGGAGTCAGATCAATGTATGTATGTGATGTTGTGAAATATGTATTTTTTATTCATTTTTATTTAATAGTGATAATAATGCTTCATCCATTCACTTCAGCCAAATGCTACTACTAAATATACCCACAAATCCACAATTTATTTTTTTGTAGATTTTTCACAATTTAATCGTTTTCTATCTATACTAATATATAAAGCTGAAGAGTTTGTTTGTATGTTTGTTTGTTTGTTTGTATGTTTGTTTGTTTGAACGCGCTAATCTCAGGAACTACTGGTCCGATTTGAAAAAAATATTTTTGCGTTGGATAGTCCATTTGACGAGGAAGGCTTTAGGCTATTGGAAATCGAAATCCACGCGGACGGAGTCGCGGGCAGCCGCTAGTCTTTTATATACTGTAGCCTAAACACCAACCAACACAAAAATATTTTATTCATTTCGATCCAGTAGTTCCTGAGATTAGCGCGTTGACGCAAACAAACAGACAAAGTCTTCAGCTTTTTAGGGTTCCGTAGCCAAAATGGCAAAAAAACGGAACCCTTATAGATTTGTCATGTCTGTCTGTCTGTCTGTCTGTCTGTCTGTCTGTCCGCCATTCTGTCACAGCCACTTTTTTCCGAAACTATAAGTACTATACTGTTGAAACTTGGTGAGTGTATGTATTCTGTGAACCGCAACAACGTGTTCACACAAAAATAGTAAAATAAATTAAAAAATTGGGGGTAAATTGGGGGCCCCATACGTGTAACTGAAACACGAAATATTTTTTTTCATTGATCATATTCGTGTGGGGTATCTATGGATAGGTCTTTAAAAATTATATTGAGGTTTCTAAGCTCATTTTTTTCTTAATTGAATACTTTGCGTGGCAGACTCTTCCAAAGTGGAAAAAAGTGTGTCCCCCCCCCTCTAACTTCTAAAGTAAGAGGATGATAAATCTGAAATAAATATATAATGTACATTACCATAAAAACTACCAACGAAAATTGGTTCGAACGAAATCTATTCAGTAGTTTTTTTAATACGTCAAAAATAGAATTTGTACGGAACCCTCAGTGCGGGAGTCCGACTCGCACTTAGCCAATTTTTTAAATTAGTATAGATCAATTGTCATCATACTAGTGCTTGTCCCAGTCTCTTCCTCAGCGATTGCCATTTAATTATTAGTACAATCAGTATCAGCAAATTAAAACGCAAACCAAAATAAGCCACAAGACACAAACACGGCAGTAACTCAACCCCAAACTAGACGGGGCGCGAACGGGCGAAACGATAGGAAACTCGATTGCTGTCGACTCGATTGTGCGGCTACAATCGATTCGCAATCGCCATTACTGGCGAGTATTCGATTATCCTGCGGCACGGGCCGGCATTTGATCAGCGCTAATACGCTCTCGGTCTAGGAATGGTCAACGGTCAATCGATTTCAACTGGTCCCGTAATGGACTAATTGGATTCCGTCGCAATATACACTGAGAGGAATGTTTGTTTAATTCGGACAGTTAATTAAAAAGCTTTGGGATGAATGACGATTAGAAGCCTTTTCGATACCAGCCTCTTGAAGTAAAGGCGTATTGTTTTCTAGGGAGCCAGTAACCCATTTGTAAATTTTTAATAACTAGTTTTTACCCGTGGCTATGCCCGCGTCTCCAAGATTCTTGTTTTATCCCATGGGAGCATTTAATCAGTATAAAAAGCCTGCCTGTATGCCATATTTCATCAAAATCCGTTCAGTAGTTTCAGAGTGATTGACAGACAAGCATCGAAACCAACACACTTTCACAGTTATAATTTAGTAAGCTTAGTTATTTATCGATCAGGTATTCTCTTTGCTTATATATCCTACTAGCGGTCCGTCACGCGGTTTCACCCGCGTCCCGGGGGAACTACTTCCCGTACCGGGATAAAATATAGTCTATGTTACTCTGGGTGAATGTAGCTTTCCAACAGTGAAAGAATTTTTCAAATCTGCCAAGTAGTTTCGGAGCCTATTCAATTCATACAAACAAACAAAAAATCAAACCTTTCCTCTTTATTATATTAGTAATTAGTATAGATTATACAATTTAAAAAGTGAAATAAAAGTGAATGTCTTTATAAATTTATTCCCGACTACTGATGCCGGTTTTCCCATAGCTTCGCAAAGTCCAATAGCACATTACCGAGGTATTGGATGGGGCATCTATTACTGATAAACAGTTTTACGTAACAGTTTGAAAGGTTTCGTACGAGCGTAATAAAGCTTCAATTTATTTTATGTTACGGATCATGTTGTCAATAATTGGGTAAGACTGAACGTTACGTAATCTTTCAATAAGATGCGTCGAATAACGAATAACATGATAATGATATTATAACTGTATCATTTGATGGTGGCCTAGTGGTACGGACCGCGCCTCACATACGTAAGGTCTGTGGTTCGAAAGCAGCCCACACCTATGGATTTTTCGAAATCAATGTGGGGATTTGCGATTTAAAGCGAAAGTGTTCCCTGCGGGATTCGCACCCACGACCTCTGATGTTTGAGAACAACTCTCAAATCACTCACCACGGAGGCAGTTCAAGTATGTACCTACATTCATGTAACTTAAATTAACTCCATAGGCGCTATATAATTCTAATCTATGAAATAATTAATACACTGTCTCAATCTTAGTTTGCCAGTTAAAATTAAACGCATTACATATCTCGTTAAGACATTAACGAGCGACTCCACACATTTTCGCCATTGCCTCTGGCTGCACTTAATTTCACGTGTAGTCTAATTAAAAATGAACAAAGAAATTATGATTAACACATTGAGTCATTAAACTGTCAAGTGTGAGATGGAGGATGATATAACGCTCAGTTTAGGGTTGTCAGAATATTCTTTAATATTTTTTTATATTTTTGAACAGATAGCTCTGTGCTCTTGAACCTCGTGGGTTAATTCCCGCCTGGTTCCCCTTGTAACCAGCCTGGTCAATTCAGGATCATAGACGTAGCGTACCCCTGGGCTCCGCGGCAGTGTGCCAAAGGATGCAACCAGGAGATGCGCTAGTATGATGATGATGATGCCTTTAGTTGTATTGAAAGCAAGTTAGGTATGTAAAATGTTTGAATGGTCTAGTGATTCAATCTGATCTGATGATTTCTCTTCAGGAAGTTTAGGTTCTAGAGTAGGAAAACCTTATGTTTTCTGGACTCTTACTTCACACATACATATAGTTTTAAATTGTTTCTCATTTAATTTTATTATGTGTTGCGGGAATTGACAAAAAATATCAAGTAGTTACTTTCACATAAATTGATTCCGTAAAAATACATTTTTAATCATCAAACTTGTATTTCTGATCTCAAGCTTATATCAACCCTGACTTTATTAATATCAGACACTAATTCCTATGCACGAAAGTTCATACTCAAAGCTTTTTGCACATAACTTTAATCATAATATAAACGGGCCTGTAAAAACAAAATCGATTTAATCACAACCAATTAACCGCCGAAATCGGTTGAAAAATGGCCGACAAAAACAAGAATAATTCAATAACGAAGCCATTTTGGAAATTCATTAGTGACGCGGGAGGATGCGGCATAGTATAGGAATACTGCAGTAGGTTGAAGAAGCGATCAGTGTGTTTCGAAGGTATTATAAAAATTTGATGATCTTTTACCATGATATTTAAAAGAAGGGTGGCTAATTGCATTAAGGCTCAACTTGTAACATGGATAACATTTGGAAATTACAAAATTCCTTACTTAAATTATAAATTGGAAAGTGAGTTGATTTGTTTTTTCCGCTTTCACGCCGTTACTACTGAACCGATTGCTTTGAAAAAAAGATATTCCCGCGGAAAACCAAAATATTGTTTGCAATATAACCGAATCCCATGCGGGCGCAACCGCTAGCGGAAAGCTAGTAGTAAATACATAGTTAAATTCCTTACTCAGGTTTATTAAAATGTATATCAAAATCTCCAAAATGTAATACATGCTTTGATGTAATTTTTTGGCTACTTTCACACAAGCTTTTTAGTATAATGATTTTGGTGGAATTGATTTATTTTTATCGTATTAAACTATCGTATTAAATAACTTAAACACTTCTTCCCAATGAAATAATGTTTATACTGTGCCACAAAACTTAATCATAATCAAGTCATCTTTTAGACAAGTTACTTCTCAAAATAACCTACTGTAGCATCAATGAAGCAAATCTGACACATGATTAGGGTTACTACATTATAAAAAAACAACAAGACAGCCCATTATGGTCGACAATGTAGCGAGTGTTGCCAGATTATCAATAATTATTACAAAAAAAAAAGGTTCGGACGATCGTATCGTGATAAGTGTAAAACGTCTTAATGCGTTGCCCATAATATTTTTATTTGTTTTCTGTGCTCTTTTGTAATCAGCCTGAGTGATCTAAATGTGTTTGCTATCCCTTTCATTAGCCGTGGAATGTAATAAGTGTGAAAGAGGGAGAGATACAGTAGTCTGTTTTGACTCGTGATCGCTCAATCTGGCCATGACAGAGCTTGTACAATGACGGCTCGTTTTGTCACTTCTATCTTTGATTTCTTAATCGTCGCACCAAATGACAGTTGACATTTAGAATCCTTTTAATGCGTATATCTTTATCTGTTCTGTTTATGTAAGTAGTTGTTCTGTTGTGGTTATGCATGTGTTACAAATTAATCGTTTTTAACAATCGGTTTGGAAGCGATTAATGTTATTTATTTTACTATTTAAGCAGCGCATGATTTAGGGAATAATTTTGTTTAGATTGAAACAATCTGATGGAGTCTCTTCAAAAAAAAAACAATACTTAAGAGTTCTTTTTAAACTGAAGTTTACTTTAGATCACTACAGATACCTTCAAGGGCCATGAAAACTGATAACTACCTATTTTGACTTAAGTAAGCTCAAGACCACATTAACAAAAAAATTACATATCATACGATCTATACGGTTGTTACAACACTCAAAAGTAAATTCACTCTTATCCTTTTGTATCACAGCAAATAGCAAACCGTTAAGTATACCTACTCGTTTACCCGATAAATAATTTCTTACTCCTAGATCGTAGATCTTGGCCACGAGATCACATCCGATAAACACAGCTATTAAAACCCCTTCACTGAAAACTTCCATCGATACGGTCAAATTCGAAAGTTTAGCATTTTCCCTCGCATAATAAATGGTCTCTGTACAACTACAGCCGGTGTTAACAGAAGCCTCATTTATAAACAGTGGCTGTGCGCCAATAATTGCGTGGTCGATGGCAGGATATCCGTCAGATTGTACGGTGATACACAATGCTATCTATTACATGGGAATTTGTTGCTTGAAAACCTTTGGGCGGCCACAGTACAAGTTTGAGACAGTGACTGGACTCTGTCTTGAATGTTTTCCAAAAATAATATTTAAGATTTTTTTTGTATTTTTTTTTATTTGCAGTCTAAGATTTGTTTGATTGACTTTAATGTTTTTATAGGACACTAATATTAATTAATTTGGATAGGTTTTAGAGTATAGATACCTGGTAAAAGAATGTCTGAAAAATTAACATTCCAATGTTTGTTTTTTTTTAAGTTGGATCAATAAAAAAATACATAACCTGTTTAGCATTGCGGGAAAACATTGGAATCAGTGTGAATTACTTAAATAAGTTTTTCTCGTATCTTGCAAACTTTTACACCACTAACTCCTCAAGGCAAATTGGCTAAGCGAAATGAATCATTAAAACAAAAAAAATCCTTACTTTTTAATCTACCTTTACTACAGTGCAGTGTTAGATTTGAATATAATTGCATTACTGACAAGACCCGCTCGCACCGTGGCAGTATTAGCATACTCAAACACTTCTGTGTTTCAGTATGATTTATTAATGCACGGCAATGGTAGTTATACGCTTTGCGCAGTTAACAAATAATTTATTAACATGAACTGTGGGTTTGTAGTTTAATTGTATAGAAAAATCTTGATAACTGATCAAAAGCGTTTATGTCAATTATTCTCACTAAAATATTATAGTAATGGTTGTTTATTATTGTAGGCGAGTGTTTAAAATTATTTTCAATTATACGTAGATGATGTGTGTGCGTGCAACTCTAAACAATCATAACTATTGCAAAAAGCAGTGGCTTTTTGATATATATTTTTATGTTATTGTTAACAAATGACTCTTAAACCGTCATTTAAAAGTTTTACAGAAATACTGGTGCTCATTACATACTGGTATGGTATGGCATATTCATAATTATGGTTAATATGTTGATAACGTTCCATTTAAAGGCTGATCGTATTTTCTCCGCACCCCCTTGCGGCGTTAGTTTAATTAAGTTGTTTTCAAAATATAATTTACCACTATGTGTTTTTATTGACCCAGTGGAAAATAATACTTAAAAGCTAGACAGTCTGCAAAGCCTACAAAAACAAATGTAACAGACGCGCTATTCCAAAAATGATTGCATTAAATGCCGCTTAACCCTATCTGTGAATACGTAAACGCTCATTCCAACATGATTTATACCAGCGCCTAGTTGCCGTGAAACTTCTGTTAGGAGGAACAAACAATGATTTAATGTGAATTTATGATCGGTTTCCGTATGAGCCACAGTGCAGTGGAAAAGCAGTGATTGTAATGCTGCTGGTCTTGTTTTATTATTATTGTTTTTGGTTTTGATTGTATGAATACAAGAATAATATGCAGATTTTACATGAGAACCTTTAGAAAAGTTAGCTATTGAGACAAGTATATCTTTAAATATATTTTACCGACTAATTGTAGAAAAAAATCTTTGCAAAACTTTGTTGATTGTTTAGCTTACCGACAGACTAAAGTTTAATTGTACGATTATTTTGCTCGGTTCAAAAATTTTAAACATTAATTAATAAAAAAAAATACAGGGTCCTTATTTTGTACAGCGACCATTCCATTTAATAAATCGGCCAACAAGAACGTTTCTGATCACACTCGTACCAAAACAACTCGTACCAAGCTATAACATAATATGTACATTGTAGTATTCATAGTATCTAAGTTGGCAATTGTGAAAATTAGTTAGCTAGACATGACACCGCAATTAGTCTCAAACAATTAGGACACACAAACAGACGGCAGTATTGTCCAAGTTTAATTATGTAACACTCCGGAGAGCAAATACGACGTATGTAGTGTGTTTACTTGTCCTTATAGAACTTGAAATGAAAGATGAATGATAGAGGGTGCATATTACTGTATAGTTTTCTCAAAATCTATCATCGGCTGAAGATTAAAAGGTATATCAGTGCGCCGTTTTAAGCCAAGATTTGTAGTAACATATGTTTCGTTTTTAACCAAGAGCATTAATAAAATTTAAAGTTAGATTAGCAAAAAACGCTTTATTGGTTCAGTAGTTAATAATTTTTGTGAATAAATAAAAATAAGAAAAATTAATTTCTGTCTCAATATAGCTTCATCAGGTTGGTCAGGGTTTTGAACCCACTTCCTTCGCTATTGTACTTAAACTCACAACCAGGTGAAAGAATCAAAGCACTAAAACCTTCTCCTGTAATGTAACAAATATTTTTCTGAAATTTGCATCCAAATAACTTTAGCCAATCGCGAGATAATCGCGGACAAACATACATTCATACATACATACAAACAATCGAACACAGAACCTCCTTTTTTAAAGTCGGTTAAAAAAGAAAAAACATTTTGTTTCAGGAACCATTCTGAAACAAGATGTCTTACCAACCTATTTCACACATTAAAACCAGCATCAATGATCTCTAGTTCTTCAATATCCATTGCCCGTAATGTGACATTAACTGTCCCTTTCTATCCCCAGGCGAAGGCTCGTGCAACAGCAATGACGGCTACAGCCGAACCCCCCCTGCAGACAAATCCCCCCCCGGGAGCGACGACGACACCCCCCGGCCAGGATCCGCAGCAGACAACAAGAAGAAGCATCGGAGAAACAGGACTACCTTCACGACATACCAGCTTCATGAGCTTGAACGAGCCTTTGAGAAGAGCCATTATCCTGATGTGTATTCGAGAGAGGAGCTGGCGATGAAGGTGAATCTTCCAGAAGTTAGAGTGCAGGTGAGTGTTCTAACTAGGTTACCATAGCAACAAGAATAACAGGAGATACATGAGGTTTAGCCAAGATGCCATTTCGCGAGCGCGGGCTATAGGCACCGTGCGTAGCGATGACACTGCCATCTCGTGACTCATATTCAAAACTTTTAAATCTCAATGTCGGTAATTCTACTGTCAAACCACGGAAAAAAATCGGTATTTTAGCGCCCTCTATAGTTTCTGCAAGGTGCCTATCACTATTGCCGCGAATTATTATCTCCGTCCCGCACACGAAGTATTTGTGTGTGCAAAAGTGGCATCTTGGTTAGACCATAAGGTTGCCATAGCAAAAGAAGAAGCATCGAAGAAACAGCTGGAAATGTAGGTGAATCTACCAGAAGAGAGTGCAGGTGAGTGTTCTAACTAGGTTGCCATAGCAACAAGAATAACAGAAGGAATAGGGCCACATTCACGACAGGGAAGCTTCGATTCCAATGAGCCATTCGCTTTGTGAAGTTATTTACAACCTTACATACTGTAAGAATATGCTTCGATATACACCTCTTTAATATCCACAGCAGCATTTCAAAGAAAAGCGAGTAGGTTTCCAGGGTCAGACTGTCACATTATGAATTTAAAATACTATTCGTATTGTCCAGTCACGCTATTATTAAATCATGTAACCAATCCACTAAACTTGCTGACATATTTTAATATCAATAAACTCCGGAATGAAATTTTGCCCCACTAAGTGAAATGAGGCACTTCGCAAACACTACGCCGAGGGCCCTTCGGAAAAGGGTAAAAGGGGCAATAATGAACCAAAGGGCTTATGCCACTCAATTCCCTTAGCTTTGCGAGACGAACATATGTCAAGCGTACTCCACCATTTTACTCAAACCCCTCTCACCCTAAACCACTCTTAGTAAATCTTCGCGCCCAAAACAATTTCGGAGTTCCACACAATCTGGTCGATCCCTAATTGCTTTCTTGTACAACTATAAAAATGCGACGTTTCAAACAAATATAGCACTTACGCTTATCAAAATATGGTCGGCGTTAGAAGTTTATGGATTGGTTTTGGTGTTTGCCAAATAACGTGGTGGTTGGCTAATCTGACACTTTGTAAGAATGGTTCGCTGGATGATGTCAATGAGAAAATGTGTTCTATTGTGAGCACTATTGTGAGTAAAGGTTGCTATTAGCCTTTTAAAATTAGCGGATTACTTTCGGAAAGGATGTAAGTTTATTTTAACACATTTTTATTTCCAGGAACTCACCTTGAGTTTCTTAATTTTTTTTAATAAAAAGAAGACATCGCTGCTGTAATTCATGATGTAAAAAGCAATTAAATACTTCAATTCCGTCAACGCGTAATAGGAAATAATCAACGAGTAATTATCCTACAGACATGTTAATTTTTAAACCCTAGAAGTTGTTAGTTTGTTTGAATGCTCTAATCTCAGGAAATACTGGTTCGATTTAAAAAAAATCCTTTTGTTTTGGACAGTCCATTGGTCGAGGAAAGCTTCAAGATATTATAAAGCACTTTGTGTAGTAACTAGTAACAACCACAAGTTTTAAGCATCGACAATACTAGTTCTATTAGTTATATTTTCGAATATTTGTTCTATTTCATCGAGATCTTTCTCGAAATAATGGTATAATGATACTAGTGGTGTTTTCAGTTGACACTAGTATCATTCCCTCAAATTTCTGTGATGCTACTTTTGTTTATAGTTTTTAACACCAGTCCCATGAAAACTAGTCAAACGCAATTAATGACCCACTGCATGGCAAAGGCCTCCATCATTTGAAATCATGTTTTCGGTACAAAGATGGGTTTTGGCTTAATGACCACGCTTGCCAAATGTGGGTTGGTGATCACAAACCCGGGTTGTGTTCAGAAAAATCAACACAAATTTTGCTTGACCCAGGAATCAAATCCAGGACCTCGAGACCATGGCCCAGTACTTAAACCACTAGACCATCTAGGCCCATCGAAGCATGTTAAAGATATACTATGCAAGTGTGCATTCGGCGCCAGTTTAAGTGAATTACCGGCCGCATCCGATGCAGACGCGACCGTTGCATCTATAGGGTGTAACAAAATATACTGCAAATATTTTAAGGGCGAATTCTTTAGTGGCAATGTAATCAATATCAGATATTAAAAAGTCAAAATTAAGGCCTAAAAATTTTGCATTTTCTGCATTGGCCAATTTGCTCTTTTCGTCCTGTAAGCTTCGCCCCCTCTCCACCACTTTGCTTTAAGGGCAGGACAGGTGTAGTAACTGTATTAAACTGATAAGACACGACCAGCTGTCTTGCATATGACAAATTTTGTACTTTTCCCAATTATTCACACAATTTATTTTGTTGATTTTCTCGGAAACTAGCGTATTAACAAAAAAAAATTACAAGACAAATTTATTACATTTCCACTAAACAATTCGCCCTTAAAATATTTGCAGTATATTTTGTTACACCTTATATATGCAGTAGTTGCATCTATATGTACTCCGCTAACGAAGCTTGGATTAATTACTGGTTTAATTAGAGGGAATTAGGAGACCTTAAGCTCGTAAGGAATGATAAGTTAATCGTTAATGTGTTAACTTTAAGGTGGCATTTTTATAAGACAGACTAGCTTTCCGCCTGCGGTTTCACCCGCGCGTTATTTCTTTTTTCAAATATCCCCCCCTTCCTCCCACATTTCCGGGATCAAAAGTACCCTATGTTCACAGGGGATAGTGTAGCTAGCTAACAGTGAACGAAATATTCAAATCGGTCCAGTAGTTTTTGAGTTTATTCGTTACATACCAAAATACAAATCTTTCCTCTTTATAATATTAGTGTAGATCGCTGATATACAATATATCAATGGTGTAGGTAGATGTAGATGTAGAAGTGTATATGTAGAAGTGTAGATGTAAATAAATTGTGGTTTAGGCTTACACGATTATTAAATGGTTATCTAATTTTTGCGAATTTTGACGTATTTTTGGTAACATTACAGTAAACACATTTTTCTCATTATGTAGTACCTAAATCCAAGTTCTTTTTGGTGGGAATCAAATGTATCGCTTTAAAAATAACCAGATCAAAGTAATACCACCCGTATACGTTAACACTTGAAACATACAAAGAGTCGGCAAGTCCTATCAAAAGCTTAGGTACTTGTATCTTATCGGTATCTCATCAGATCTCAATTAAACCTTTATAAACTCATTGAGACATAAACATGTCATTGTTGCAAATAATAGACGATATTAAAGCTCTCTTGGTCTTTATAAAGATGTGAATAGGGTTGACAAAAAATGGACTTTCATGGCCCTTCTTACATGTTTAAAAATTATTTCCTAAATTCTAACTGCCCAGACGAGCTTGAAGGAAAATCGTCGCATTGCTTACTTTCAAATAAACTAGAAAATATTGCTAATTTCATATAACAAAAAGATCTCCAGAAATAACTGATCATTTCTATTGTTCTAGCCTTACCTTGAAAATAAGGAGCGGTTATTTTCTTGTATTCTCTTATTTAATTAATTTCTAGTCCTGATAGGGTATAGCAAAAGCCAATGTTGTTGTAAAATTATTCTAAGCGACAACCCTTAAAACTACATCTCAATTTGAAACTGGACTACATGTATCGCCATCCAATTATGCAAGACCTCCACCATAGATGTAATAGTATGCCACTAGAGGTCTTCTAACACTGGGGAGGTAACAATGCATTCAGTCCATTAAGGGACAAATAGACAACAATGAGAGAGTGATGGTAATCGAATTCGCTACGTTAAGCACGCTTTGCAGATGTAGGGGGACTGTGCGTTTGGGGTTTGAAGGACTGTGGAATAATTGGGTATTGGATTATTAGTATTGATCTTTGAATCGTGTTTTGATCACTTAGAGTTAGGTTGAGTAATAACTATTGGGTTTCTTAAAGTGTTTTTTACGTTAATGATTTGTAACTTGGGTGGACAAGTGGAGCATGCAGTTCTTACGACAGTTGATTTTCTTATTTTATTTTTATTAAGTTTTGAAGTACCAGAGAGATAATACGAGTACGAATTCACTTTAATTGGAACGTAGTCAGTAACAGTACCTACACAAAAGTTATGGTGCATTTTATTACTATGAAATGCCTAGTATATTAAGGCTTATCACGTAGACAACTAAGATACTTACTAACACCAAAATATACATAATTATTATTTAACTTCAATAACATTTTCAACAATATTTCCTGAGTTTCGGCATTAGAGAATCATTAATAAAATGGAATGTCCCACAAAACCCTAACACATATTCACCCTACACGTCTCAATGGCTTGTCACTTATCACCAACACGCCCGACTTGGCAGAAATGCGCTAATAAACGCTTCTGCGATCGACTGTACCACCCTCCGTCTTGCGTTCATACGAAAATCAACCATAACGCATAGTGATAAGGTCTAATATGCAATAACAGCGTTTATTCAATTCAAAGGGCTTTTAAAAACGAATTACGGAGTTTTATAACGTTTGTTTAGCGACACTTTATTGTTGTACCGAGTGGGGGAAAGAATAAAAAAACAAAAAAAACAATACTTTTTGTTCGGTTAAAATGTTACGGGTACATTCGCGTTGAAGAGTTTTATTAACCTTTTTGTGATTAATTCTTTGTTGAAACAATTAACGAGTTTTTTTCAGTATGATTTTGAGAAGAGAAGTTTTTTAGTAATTTGAACCTTTTTTACTCTTTTTCGTACACTTAAAACTATACAACTCATTTATCTCCACATAGATAAAACAAAGAAACTAACTTTTATTTTTATAAAAAGGCAGACCGATGTTGTTATTCAATAATGATGTATAAAGTAATTAAGTATTTAGATTCTGGCAAAATGTAATAGGAAATAAATCTATACAGTTTATAAATTACAGGAATCTTAATTTTCAAACAGTAGATGTTGTTTAGTTTGTCTGTTTGTTTGAACGCGCCTATCTCTGAAACTACTGATTAGAATTAAAAAAATATATTGCTTTGGATAGTCCATTAGTCAAGAAAGGCTTTAAGCTATTACACACTTTGTGTGCGAAAACCGAACTTCAAGCGGACAGAGTCGCGTGCGGCTGCTAGTTCTCAATAAAGCCTTTGGCACATAGTCACTGTAGTTTTAGATTTGCTCAAATTCCTTCATTAGCTACCTCCCCTAAGAAACTAATTATGTGCTCTTACAAGGGCAATTAACCCCACTCTACCCTTTCCCGCAAATGACTTGGGTGATTAAGCTTTTTGTTGCCGACTCATCACTGGAGAAGAGAATTGTTTACTATGTGTTGGTATATAGGTGTATATAAAACATAGTAGGTAGTTACAACATTGACTTTAGAATAGTTGATCTGCTACTGATCTGAATTGAAAAAGCTTAATAAATTAAAATAAGTGGCATTTTTCGTTGTCACTTTATTTAACTCAATAACAGGCTCACCTATCCAAACAAAATTTTCAGGGATTGTTCGGACTATTTAGTGGATGGTTTATGTGAAGTTTGCACAAAATCGGTTGAGTGGTTCTACATTTACCATACGTAGCGAAACACATGTAAACTTTCAACAACAGTCCATGTAAGTATACTCTGACCTTCTCTGTGGTGTAGTGGTTAGAGCGCTGTGCTCAAACCTAGGAGGTCATGTGTTCGAATCCCGCGGGGAAAATTTTCACAGGGAAATCAAACAATTTGGATCATAGTACGTAATTCCTATCGGACAATCGGGCCTGCAATGTCCTAACCTAACTTTATTTTAATACTAGCGGCTGTCCAAGACCTCGTCTGCGTTGATTGCAGATTCCTTTTTATCGCAATTAAAGGCCTATGTTCCTTCTCAGGGTTTAGAGATTGTCTGTGACAAATAGCATCAAAATCGGTTGAGAGGTTTAAGCGGGAAAGCGTAACAGACAGACAGACAGACAGAGTTACATTCGCATTTATAATATTAAGTTGATATATCCATGTATATTGATATAGCATTTTATTGCCATCTATAAAACCTAATTGTCCCCTCATTCTTAGACCCCGTAATAGTCTATTACCCCTTAATATGATAAATGAGGGCTAAATCCCGCATCAATGTTCCTGCGAGCTCGCAGACTCGCAGCTGTGGGGTAAGAGCCGTGAAATTGTCGCAGACACGCTTGAATGATATTGTTTAAACGTTGTTTTGGTATTTATTTAGTAGTTTTTATAATTAAGATAATCTATACTAATAAAAAAAGCTGAAGAGTTTGTTGGTTGGTTTGATTGTTTATTTGAACGCGCTAATCTCAGAAACTAAAGGTTCGAATTGAAAAATATTTTTGAATAGTCCAGTTGGATAGTCCATTTAACCAGGAAGGCTTTAAGCTATAGTATAACACTATGTGCGGAAACTGAAATCTATGGAGACGAAATCGCGGTACCTAGGTTGTGTAAGGAAAATGGTTAGATACAAAATGCAACTGGAAATCCCAAAGTTAGTTAGGTAAAAACTGTAATGACATTAATTGAAGAGGTTGATTTAATATTTATCAACAAATAAATTCAAGTAACATTTAAATGGTAAACACTTAAAATGGTTTGAAGGAAATTTAATGATATGAACCATACTTATAAATCAAAAGACTAGAACTAAAATATCATAGCGCTAAAAGAATCAAGCTCTTGGTTAAGTTTTGCATCATCTCATACCTAGATTGTGTTTGTTGTTTGTCATTATTGTAGACGCATTATTGTAAAAAATATGGCGTTTAAAAAGAGCAACTGTCCGAGTTTCTTGCCGATTCTTCTCGGCAGAATAATGCCTTCCGAATCGGTGGTCGAGTCATTACTACTGTATTTTATTATGACGATTCATAAGTGATATTAAGCCCAATTGAATAAAGAATATTTTGATTGATTGATTGTTACTGGTTGCGGGCAACAAGGATTGCATCAAAATTTTATTTCAATGTAATGTAATTTCCTGAAAAAAAATAGCTTCTCTATTTCATTCTATGCTTACTACCACGACATAAAACCCACGTAATATTGCATCTGTCATAATATAAATAAATCAAGAAACCCATAAACCATGCTTGTAAACTAACACGCTGCAAGTTTCTCATGCAATTTACTCTGCTATGGTTTATTTATCGCAGAGTATGCGAGAGCGAGTTAACACCGGGTTAGGCACACGCTAACTGAATTATACAAGCTTACGCGTCTTCTAGTTACGGAGTTAGATGTTGTTACTCTTACTGGAAGTGCTAGGTTAGGTTTAAACAGAAATCCACAGAAAGCAACCATCACCTTCATATGCAGCTAAGGTTTCCGAGAGACACCATCAGGTCTTTACCTGGTTTTTCTATCACTGACAAACTGAGTTTCCGCCAAAGCTCAATTTTGACCGCTAGGTATCAGTCTTGAAAGACAGTTTTGAAATCAAAAATACTCTTAAGGTACCCACTTAGCTGTTTAATCAAATCCTACCAATAAAGGTTGAGTCATTTTGCCCAGAATGTAAGAAGGAGGCA
Organism: Nomophila noctuella; assembly: GCA_958496325.1. NCBI lineage: Eukaryota > Metazoa > Arthropoda > Insecta > Lepidoptera > Crambidae > Nomophila > Nomophila noctuella. Next base: position 2,684,806 of record OY292504.1, read on the forward strand.
AATCTTGTGGAGTTGTTGATGGCCATGAGCATCGCTGCTACAACAACACAAGGGTCGCAGATTCGTTGCCCGGCCTCTAAAACCCCATGCCCTCCCCAACCGTGCTCTTATCTTACTCACCAACAGAAAAGATCTCTAAGGTATTCTACGTTTCTTTTAATGAATCCTTTTTCTTCTTCTTCACTTCTAATGAATTCACAACAACAACAATAATTATGAAGTACCCGTAGTCCTCCCTAAAATAAAAAGCCATGTCACATCTAGCCCTATAACTCGAAGCGGGCTAGCTGGTATGGGATTAAGTTATAATAGTTGGTAATTGCGCGGTAACTGGATAGTCGGCCGTCGCCGCTCTTAATCTAATGCCGCTCCACTCCGTTAACTCATTATTGTTTATAACTCATTATGTACTAGTTATTTTTACACATATTATATGTTGTATACATAGTATATTATAGACAGGCCTGTTGGTCGAGTGGCTAGAGAACCTGGCTATAAAACCAAAGGTCGCGGGTCCGAATTCCGCTACGGGCAAATGTTTGTGTGATGAACATCGGCATTTGTACTCGAGTCATGGATGTTTATAAATGTATTTAAGTATGTCTATCCGTTCCCTAGCATTCATAGTACCAGCTTCGAGCTTAGTTTGGGGCTAGGCACTTGGTGTGTTAGTCCAATGAATTTATTTATTTATTTTTAACCACGTTTAGGAGCAAGGGAAGTAAAATTTTGGTTACAGCGACTAATCTTTATGATCACCTACCTTACTTCACATGACAGTGCAAAAGAATCTTAGTTACTGTCCTACACTACTAACTCCAATTAATTACTAATTGCAATTACGTATTTCCTGTGCTTCTTGAGATAACAATCTAAATCGAACAAATATTGCAGTTTCGGATTCACATTTTAACTTATCATCTGTATTTACTATAACATTGTTATGCAGTTGCCTGAATATACGATAATTTAAGATTAATCATTAGTGTATAAAGCATTGTGCTATGTGCCCATCTCCTATTATAGCTATAACTCCTGTTTTTTCACGTTTTCCTCACAAGTGGGGTGATATCCCTCACGGCGTGGGAAAGCCAAGATGCAGACAATTTCCTTCTCCCTGGAAATTGTATTTATCGCGATCACATCATTTGCGGGCTCATTTGATCAGGCATTGATACTAACTTCTCCTAAAAACGAATAACCATGAAAAATATTTAATCTAAGAACACTGCAAAAAGTTTAATTTCAATTTGACGACCCGCTTGGTGTAATGGTCAAGATGTTGACTGTTACGCAAGAGGTCGCGGGTTCGATCCCCGCACAGGACAAACATTTGTTTGCATGAACATGTCTGTTTGTTCTGGTCTGGGTGTTAATGTATCTATTTTAGTATGTATATTTGTAATACCACTGTTGATTCTGATGTCTGTAACACAAGTGCTTAAGCTACTTAACACGGGGTCAGATCAATGTATGTGATGTTGTGAAATATTTATTTATTTATATTTATTTATTTTATTTTAAAGCCGCTTAAGGGTCGAATTAACTTTTAGCAAGCTGCTGGTATAACTCTGATTAAACCAGTCTGGTTATTGGGAGCCACTGGTATCGACGATCATAATGGCAAGTCTTTTTTTGGACCTCAATTAAATCCTACTCCTGTCTATGATGCGGCTTTTTAATATCAATCATTTGAGTATAAAAAACTAGCGGCCGCCCGCGACTCCGTCCGCGTGGATTTCTTTTTTTCGAAATAAAAAGTAGCCTATGTTCTGTCTCAGGGTCTAAAGATTGTCTGTACCAAATTTCATCAAAATCGGTTGCGAGGTTTAAGCGGGAAAGCGTAACAGACAGACAGACAGAAAGACAGACAGAGTTACTTTCGCATTTATAATATTAGTTGGGATTAAGCACACCTCAATTAAACATCTCATTATAGTAATACCTAAATTAATCAAAAAAATCCTGGGACTAAAACACCCATTGCATAGCCCCAAACTCAGCTCGAAGCTTGTAACATATTCGAATTTCGAAAATAGGGATTCGAACCTGCAACGCTTAGTTTTGCCAGGGTCCCTGACCACTAGACCAAAGGGCCTATCGATAACACATGCACACCTCAACTAAACAACCCCTTTATAGTAAATAACTCCTGTGTTTTTATATTTTTTTCCTCACACACACATTGCAGAGTGAATTCGTCCCTCACGGCGTGGGAAAGCCAAGATGCAGACAATTTCCTTCTCCCTGGAAATTGTATTTATCGCGATCACATCATTTGCGGGCTCATTTGATCCGGCATTGATACGGGGGACGTTTACATTTGTATTTGGGGTTTTTTTTATCTTCCGCACGTGTTTTTTGGGAGTGCTGTTGGCTTAATTTATAGTAATGTAAGCTCATTTAATATAAATGATGAGTTATATAAAACACTTTCAATAAATCTTCTTAAAAGAAGAGTAAAAGTATAAGCCTCCATAATTTGAAATCATGTTTTCTTTATAAAGGTGGGTTTTGGCTTAAACATCACGCTTGCCAAATGCAGGTTGGTCACAAGCCCGGGCTAAAGAGTACCTACAACAAACAAATGAGTTCTGACATAATTTTTACACCTCTGTGTTTTATATTAAACCTTTGCAGGGGAGGGGTATCACAGCATTAATGTATAATGATGATAATACTTTATCAGTTTCTCTCAGAATTTCTTAACTCGTCTCTTCTAACTGAATTTTAGCCCACTAGATCTACAATTGCTTAAATTTGAAGATCTTACAACCTTTAAGAGCTACTTAGATCAAGCTAAAATAACCTTCTTTCAGACACAATGGCGCTTGTAATCTGAGTATTCTGTATTACGCAATTGTTCGAAAGAAACGTTTGTACACATCAATACGGGCAATGTTTCATGTTTTTTTCACAAAGAAACCATGTAAAATACTTTACCTACTGCATTTAAGAGCCTACGTTTGGTGTATTGGGGTTTTTGTGTATTTACATGTGTGTCACAAAGCAAATTCGTTACAATTTTTGCATTTTACATATTTTTTGAGGCTTGCACGGAAGATCAGCGTCGAAGCATCACCTAGACCCTTCGGCATATGCTGAGTGCAAGCCTTTTTGGTGACACATTTTGCCTTTGTATAATTTCATAACTTATTTTAATGTATTTTTTTTTTCATGTTTTTATGTTATGTGCTTTTGTTTTAACTGTGTCACAGAATAAACGTTTTTCTATTCTATTCTATTCTTTTTGCGTAAAGTTACGATAGCAAACAAACTTATTGGTTTTGAGCGCTCCAAAATGAAAGAAACAGCAAAAAACTTAAGACTATGATAGAACAGATAGTACCTATTTAATAATTATAGGCACTAGCTCCACTAAATTACAGAATTCTAACTATAGTTAATGTAGCATTCTAAGATTTTAAACTTCACCGACCTGGCTACTTGAAGTCGGCAAAAAATCTTCCTTTAGACACAAAGGCGCTTGAAATCTGAGAATGCTGTATTACGCAATTGTTCGGAAGCGGTTTTTGGCCGTTTTTTCATCAGTCGGCAGCCTTTTAGTCAAGGATATAGTTTGTGATAAAGATATGGGAGTATTTTATGTTATAGGCACTAGATTCGCTAAATCACAGAATACTAACTAATAGCAGCCGCCCGCGACTCCGTCAGTGTGGATTCTGGTTTCCGCACACATCATGTCAAACATAGCTTCCTTCTTCGTCAAATGCACTATGCAACACAAAAATATTTTGTAAATCGAACCAGTTGTTCCTTATATGATGAGCGCGTTCAAACAAACAAACAAACTCTTCAGCTTTATTATATTAGTATAGATAGATTAACAAAATGTAGGCTTCTAAAATCTTAAAACCTCTCCGACCTGACTACGAGTCAGCAAAAAATCTTCCTTTAGACACAAAGGCGCTTGAAATCTGGGAATGCTGTATTACGTAATTGTTCGGAAGAGGCGTTTGGCCGTTTTTTCACCCGTCGGCTGCCTTTTAGTCAAGGATATTCCAATCTCACGATTAGCTGGCTCATACGGCTCCTGTTTGTGATAAAGATCCTTTCTTGACTGTTTCTTGGAAGATGATATTTGACTTGTTTAGTTGGTTCTGCTTTCGAGGATTGCGGCAAAATGAGCGGGTGCTAAAAAGAAGCGAAAGTATAGTTAGATGTTATGAGCAGTTAAAGTAATTAGGAAGATAGGTTGTTTTTTATCTGGCAATAGTTTAAGTAAGATTCCCGCAAAAAACATTTAACCGTGTATGTACTCAAAATGTCTTTACCTCTATTTAATGCAGTTAAAAATTAAATCTCCTAGTACGAGGATTAAGGCTTTCAGGGTCTAAGGCTCATATTAATAAATCGCACTCAACTCTGAGACCGATCTCGAGTGCGAACTAGATATGTCATTCTCATATAAAACAGCACCTCAAGTTCGCGCTCAAGTTCGATCTCAGAGTTGAGTGCGATTTATTAATACGAGCCTATGATTGTCAGTGCCAAATTAAAGGTTAAATCTGGAAAGTGTAACAGACAGTGTTACTTTCGCATTTATAATATTAGTATAGGTATTACTACTTAAATACTGAATAGAGAACAAAAAAATATATAAGGAGCCTTTTTTTCTTTGCATTTGTTTATTGTTAATTTGTAACAGCCCTACAGATAGAACAACCAATATAGTTCATGACCAAAGTAGCCTGGAAAAAGCAAGACTGATTAAATTGGCCCAAAGTTTAAAAAGGTAATAAGACCCTACGGAAAATCATATAAAATACCTTGTGTACTTATTGCCTTTAAATAAAGTTTAATTTTGTATAAAAAGTATACTTGCCACAGGGATCTTAGCTGAAATGGACTATAATTTGTCTCCTAACTGCGGTATATCGCAAAAATAAAATCAAAGCACTTACCCACCAACGGAAATATCAAGTTCAGAGTTCCGTTGAGTAATCCACACCAACATGATATGTGCGGAACCCTTCATTACATACTGTGAACAGAAGTTATACCTTTTGTTTATAGACCAGTGTAAGTTGACCTCTAGACGCTATGGTACATCGTACTGAGAGAGGTCTGGTGGATTGGTTAATTATGACCAAATTACCTGATCTCTGTAAGATGCCAGAGGCTCTCAAACTTTTGACTGTCTATCGCCCTCAATGGTGATACTTTACTAAATTGACTTTGCAGAATGTAAATCGGTTATTTATGATCTAATTTAGAAAAAATATATAGACCCAGTGAGAGAGTTTAAAAAAAAACACGTAAAAACTGCAGATATCGCTTTATTAAATATCCACTTTAAACTTATGATAAATACCTAAACATTTTCTGATTTATAATTTTGATAGCACTAAAATTAGCTATTTTAAACCAAATTTACGTAAAGTTAAAACTTAAACTACATAACGATGACTGCTATCCGTTTCAAACTACTAAAAGATTCTAACAATTTACTTAAATGTGAACCATAAATCTGACTGGGGGTATTTCAGCCCACTATGAGAAACTCTACCGCGATCTTTTTCATTTCAAAGCTCTATTTATACTGGTTATACCATTGAATAGTGCAATATAATGAAATTACCTTAACATCGGATCACTTCCTGTGTTTTTTATATTTTTTACTTTAATAAAACAGGATGGAGTCGTCAAATTTTAATCAAATTATTACCAACAAAAGGTTTAAGGTTATGATTAAGTTCTATTGAAGTCTTTGTATTGAGTTCGTGATCGATTCACGGGCCTAATTCTTTAATAGGGCTTTTCAAATATATTTTTTTGGTTTAAGATATCTTTTACACGGTTTTAAAAGTAATTGAAGGGTTTTTTGCCGTAAAATTTGTGAGTTATTTATTTGACGTGATTATTTTGCACCTGAGTACCAATGAGAGTAGTATCAACTAAAAATGGCTTGATTTTGACAGTCGAAATGTTTTGCAGAACCTTCTCTTGTTAAAAGAATGTAAAAATAGTTTGAATAGCTAAGTCATTTTAAAATATGGTCATCATCATTTGCCTGCCCTGTTCCCAGTTTATCTGGGGTCGGCGCAATATGTCGACTTCTTCCATACCGGCCTATCATTCGTCATCGCGTCATTCACACCTCTTTCACTCATATCATCCTTCACACAATCCATCCATCTTTTCTTTGGCCTACCTCTCCCTTGCACACCATTCACTTTCATATTCATCGTTCGTCTCGTCACATGGGTTTCCTCTCGTCTCATCACATGGCCATACCAGGATAGTCGGTTCCCCTTAACCTTTTCTATCACTGGTGCCACTTTCATACTTCCTCTGATGTACTCATTCCTTATCTTATCCATTCTCGTCACCCCACACATCCATCTCAGCATTCTCATCTCCGTAGCATGCAATCGTCTTTCATCCGTCTTCTTCGTGGCCCAACATTCCGATCCATACATTAAGACAGGTCTTATTACGGTTTTGTAAATTTTGCCCTTTAGCCGTAAGGGCAACCGTTGATCGCATGTTGTTGCAGTGACCTGTCTCCATTTCATCCAACCTGAGTTGATTCGATGCTTTACGTCCCTGTCGATGTCGCCGTCACTTTGGATGAGAGACCCTAAGTACCGAAAATCGGAACAGACTGGTAAGGGCATTCCGTCCAGTGTTATAGGCAAAGAACTGGAGAGACCGCCAAAGTCGCAGAACAAGTATTCGGTTTTGGTTCTACTGACTTTTAAGCCAACATTCTCCAGTCTTCGCTGCCAGACCTCCAATCTGTTCTGGACCATCAGGGCGTCTTCATCTACTAGCACAATGTCGTCGGCAAACAGCATACACCAAGGCGCCTCCTCCTGTATGTCCGACGTCAGGGCGTCCATAATCATCAGGAAGAGGTAAGGGCTTAGCGCCGATCCTTGGTGTAAGCCTACAGCCACATTGAAGCTAGGGGTTGTGCCGGCGGCGGAACGCACTTGGGTACTGCATCGGCTGTACATTGCCCGAATCAGCTGCAGGTATTTCTCAGGCACACCTTTTAAAATATGGTGTTGCAGTAAAAAAACCTTGTCAGTTGTGGGGCTTAATATTTTAATTTGTCCAACCACTGATCATGTTAGCTTAAATGGACTTTAGTTTTATATGATTTCTTAATTATTGTTCAGCTGAAAACTTACTGTATGTGCCTCTTTACTTTTGAGTTACTTATAACCGATGCAAGTCAATGAAGCATCAATGAAATACAATTTAGAATTCGAGCTAAAATATTAAAATACTAATTAGCCCGGTCACTATAATTATTGGTCCCTAAAATAAAGTAGACTGTGATATCCATTCTCCATCCTACCATGCGCAAACGCACAGATTATCCGTCCAATTTGCCAAACAATTCAATTCCTTTACAATTTAAATCCATTCAATTCGGCATCGAGTGTCAGCCATTTTGAAAAATCAGCTGTCAGAAGCTGCCTCTTGATGAACGAATTTCAATCTTACTGTTAAGGCGTTAAGGTAGTGCTAAAGTTCTTCAGTGATTGGTTTTTGTTTGGTGATATTTGAAACTGTCATTGAAACTACTATGAGAGTTTCTTTACAAAACATGCTTCTTTGTTGTAAAAGACATTTTAAAAGCTAATTTGGAGAGGGTGTGCACAATAAAACACAAGTTTGAAGTAGGTACTATAAAATCAACATTATACGAAATGCTATGAAATGATACTTAAGGCAGTTTGCATTAAAATGAACATACCTAGATCTCTCGGGGGAAAATATTAAACCATGATTTTGTTTTTGTAATTAACCCTGTCACTGTTTCAAAAATTATACTCGATCTAACAGGAAGACTTATTATACAACAAACATATCCCTAATTCATTTCATCCAGTAAATTACCTAAATACTGTTATCAAAATTATTTAAAAAAGATATTATCATTCTTATATACCTATCAAAAATGTAATTTCTTAAACACATCTCTCGAGTAGGTAAATATTTATCAAAGAAAACGCTCAAACGTAGCGTTTGGCATAATTAATTACTGGCAAATCGGTTAATTAGCTAATTAGTTCGTTAAGGCTGCGTGAATTAATTACTTGGCACAATGAGTAATTACTTGGCACAATGGTTAAATGAAAGATTCTCTGGCGCCTTTGCTGTTAAGGCGGGGACTGAGTTCGTCGCCGTTGTTAATTAAAACAATTTTAATTAATGATCAATTTAAATAAAGTTTAAAATGAAAAATATGGGACTATCTGATAAAGAGTACCTAGATATGCAATGTTGTTTTGCTTGTTTCTATTAAACAGAAGAAGTGCAATTGGTGTTCGTAAATTTTATGACAAACAACGTTGACATACCTACCAATAATTTCTTTACAGCAAAAACACAAGAAGTTGTTGTAATGGTGAAAAATTTTGTTATTACGGTTAAGGTTCTGGTACACAAGACGCATAGAACTTTTTGTGTTTCAAAGCTGTTTGTAATTAATTATTACTGATAAGAATATTCGCAATTTGTCCAATGGTGTAAAGATCACAAAATCTTATCTAGGTATTTTGGGTATAAATTTAAATTTCATAAATGCACACGAATTTTGAAACAGGCTTTGTTACAAATTCATTTTATTATCGACGAACAAACTCAAAATACACTTAACGCAAAGTAAATTATAAAGCAATAATTACACAACAATCTTCGCCTTAATTCTAATTAGAAATTCGTCTAGCCTAAGTACACATCCTCGAGAATAAAGCAAAGGAAAACCGACATTACTGCGTTGGTATAAAGTCGTTTTTGCTATGATTGTGTTGGCAGTTAAGACATTTTGTTTAGTTTGCACCGCCAATTCCTAAATTAGTCTCTTAGACTTTTAGGGTTGGCGCAAACTAAATTATAGTAAATAATTATGGGTTGAATTATTTTAACAATGTTTTTCTTGCTGTGTTTGGGCTACAGTCGATGCTTCATAATCTTCGCAGAGCATCATTCTTTTAATTATTTATATTTATAGTTCTAAAGTACTTTTCATTTTCAGTTTCGGTGTTAGAAGTTTATCAAAAGTAATCATCTTATTGTAATGTTTAGAGTGTGGTTTTTTAGTTTATTCCATGTACTTAATTATTAGAGATGCGCCGAATAATGGTTTCACCGAATAACCGAATACCGAATATTATTCGGTTCAATCTTTACCGAACCGGATATTCGGCCGAATTATTCGGTTCACCATTTCAATGCATTCCTGCATAAACAGGTTCAAACATGCACAGCGTCTGCAACCCGCTTAAACACCGCGCTGTCACTTTGCTTTAATTACTTACAATATTAACATTATGTAATACCTTCCGGCCGTTTTCCGTGCATGGCGGCCAATCTAACAATCGGCCAGGTACGCAGGATATATTTTAGTGCCCAAGTGAGCGCGCAATTGCGGTGGGACAGCAATCTCACATGACCGTAGAGATCAAGCACAGGACAAACAACTTAACATGCCCTATATTAAAATGACTGTGCTTTCAATACAAGTAAAAATAGGGCGTAAAAGATCACGTGGTTGGGACGTTTCTAACGAAATGGGGGATGACAAAACAAAAGTTCAATCATTATGTTACTAATATGATCTGCTCAAGTTTAATATAAATTATATAAAAAGAACATAAATCTCAAATAAGAAGCGTGTCTGACAGTTCCAGTGCCTCTCTAATTTATGTCATGTAGCCATGAAAATAGATGTATTCAAACCGAATATATTCGGCACTAGAACCGAATAATTCGGCCGAAAACGAATAGTGGAAAAAGTGCCGAATATACCGAATACCGAATACCAACCGAATATTCGGCGCAACTCTATTAATTATCATTACCTAAGCTATCCTTTACTCGTGTGCCGAAACCGAAATCCACGCGTACAGAGTAACGGGTGGCCGCTAGTAGGTATACCCATGAAGAGCAAGAGCAACTGATTCTTATCCATCTCTGACTCTTTCACTCCCTACAAAAACCCAATGCTACCATCCCAAAAAATGTGCCAAAAGCCAACATATCCTATGTTTATACACCGTGGCTATTATTACCACGCCACGTGACCGCCACGTGTCTTCTGATTAGCCCACCGCTGGGACTGCGGCCGTCACACGCAACCGGCCAATTTGGAGGATTTGGATACTGTTACAGAAGTGTGGGATCGCGGAGTCAAAGTTTGGGATTTGACTAGGAAGCAAAGTAGTTTCGTCAAAATATAGTGAAAAGTTTATTTTCTGGTTACTCAAATTACCGTCTGTATGTTTTTCTGGTCTTGGGTGTTTATTATGTTCTATTTAGGTAAGACACGGGAGTGCTTAAGTACCACAGAGTTGAGTCAGCTTCTTGTGACCACGGTTGATTTAGTTCGGTTCCCATAAACGGTAGCCTCATTGTAACACAGCCTAAACGTCAAGCAGTAAGTAGCATACATGTACATACAACAACATTAGTGTATTGATGCAATGCAAAAGTCTAAAATCTTATATTTTGTAACTAGCTCGAAGTCGGATTAATGTAAGTGATGCTATTGGATAGGATAGAAGCTCTAATTTATTTTATTCCCTCAATATAAATATTATCCGCTCTTTTACCCATTTAGCTTGCAAACCGTACTACATCACTCTTTTCCCAAACCACAAACAAATTAAACAGTAATACTAATCTAAAAACGTGTCGAAAACATGACGCCGTTTAGCTAATAGGTCTCTTTTGTTGCCATCGCTTCTCACCACATTGTCAGCCCTGAACTAAGCTACAAACCACTTTCAGCCCTAACAGGTACTTAATAAGGTTCACAATCCCGTAAATTTTTCTAAAGGGAACGTGTCAGTCCCTGATCTCAACAACAAACCACTTTCAACGCTAATTGTGAGAGTGTAAGGTTCAGAATCCTGTGAACCTGTTTCTAGTGGGATCCAATGGGAAACCAATGGGAGTGTAATTATGTCCCGAATATGTTATTTCACCCCTTAAGTTTGAATGGATGGAACTCACTCATTAACTATTGAAATGTAAATACGGATTTTTTGTTGATATATTTTCCTGGTATAAAAATTTTTTGGATAGGTCACTACTACACACTACTAAACTATGGATTCATTTGTTGGGAACAAAAATTAAATCTCTTTTTAGTATTTTTGATATCACCAATATCTTCGACTCAATTTGACGGAATCTCATTATTTCTAGCTGAGGATTGTTAAGTTGTTCGGCCAAGGATCATAAACCTTCTCCATCACCTCCTTTATTATATTCGTATTCCTTCCTCACCAATGACAATTACAAATGAAATAACAAATGAAAGTAGTGGTTTGCCATTGCCTTCTCCATTTCACACACTTAATCATAATGTAGGTACAAGTTTCCTTACAATGTTTTCCTTCACTAGATAGCAAATATAAATTCCAAAGAACCAAATACCTACAGAACTCTAAAACAGTAACAAATGAATCAAGTTTGTACAGAGTTGATTAACGCTCAGTCACTCGAATACAGACAACAGCACACCAGAAACATTCTGAACTTTGCACAGCCCTTATGTCAATAACATAAGCTCTATTATTGAACAGCAAGCGTTTACCATGAAGTGCGGCTGTCCGTACATTTTCAACAAGGTTTTCGATGAGTGAAAAATTCCCAGCAAGTAATTAAATCGTCCAGTGGTGCAGAGGGTAAATAGAAAAAAAGGACGGTATTGCTAATTCGATTATCGACCTTAAAAGCGTTGTAATAAAAGTGAGATTACTTGATTGATATACTAAATTAAATTGGCCTGTGTAATAGAGTCAATGTACCTAGCTCCTGAATTGATAACGATTATTTCGGAAACATTTTATTAAGATCTATTACTTAAGTTTTTCTATCATGATTGCAAATATCATATAGTTGTTAATGGAAAACTAATTAAATAAATCGAAGACAAAGAACAGGCATAATTATTAGCAAATGTATTTCAGATCCCTTTTTTCGCAATAAAAGGTGCCAAGTTTCATCAAAATCTGTTCAGAGGTTTAAGTGGTAAAGCGTAACAGACAGACAGATAGACAGAGATACCTACATTCGTATTTATAATACTAGCAAAAAAATTGAATTTTTGGAACCACAATATTTTTATTTTTAACAGTAATTCAATATTAAAAGCTCGATCTGCATTATTATATGTACACATATCGCAGAGCAACTAAATGTGCAACAAACAAAGTCGCACGTGGCAAAAAGTTTTACCGATTTTTATCGATAACAATGTTGCTAACGAATCGATTCTATTTGCTCGTAAGTAATTTGTTTCCGATTCATTCGCCAGTTTTATTGGCAGCCCACCGCGTTACGGATGGAATTACTCGATTAACCGATGCCGTAGGGTTGACTAGTGGTTTTGGATCAGACAATGTCATGTGCATTGATTGGAGATTATATTATAGCTTTTTTTTTAGGCAACTCGATGGTCTAATTTTTTTTGCAACAATGCTGTATGTACCAGTCCAAGTCCAGGGTTCAATGCCTGAGTTTCGAAAAATATTATATTTTACGTCTTATGATTGTAGCATATGAAGGGTACCTATCAGAAATTCCTTCACGGCACGGACTACATTAAGTGGAAATTGGAGAAAAAAAACTTACTTTATTATTCCAGGTTTTCAAGTTGAAAATCTTCCTATTTTATACGCTTTTTTTTGCCAGTAAACGTAGACATAAAATTTTGATTTAAAAGCAGTACAAAGTAAAAAAAAAATTTACCATAGGATAAAAATTAAAAAAAAAATTTGATAACATTCCTATTAAATCAGAAATGAAATTAATTGCAAATGTACTACATTGGCCAGAACAATCATTTCCCTTCAAATAAATTCATCAAAATACTATTACTGACAACCCTGGCCAGACAACGTCAGAAAAGGTTATTCTCTGACGACTCAATTAATCAAGTTTACCTTTCGAACGAAATCATTTTATAATTCACTTAATACTGTAATTGCTTTCTGTGGAATTGAAATTTCAATCAGTTAATTGATCGACGGAATACGATTAAATACAACTAATTCGAATGGTGCTTTGTTCAATCAATTGAATGTTTAGAATGACGGAGGTGTATTAAAAGGCTTTTATAGGTTGTTAAAAAGTGAAAATCATTCACAAAATGACTTTATGTGGGCGACAGGACTAACAATAAGTGTTTGTAATACAAATTAGCCGCCAACATCAAATAATAATTATAATAATATCCTTCCGGCCGTTTTCCGACCATGGCAGTCGATCGAACGATCAGCCAGGTACGCAGGAAATATTATAGTGCACAAGTGAGCGCAAGCACAGTTGCACTCCCTATTCCCTCACTCTCTTAGTTCGGTGGGACAGCAATCTGACACGACCGTAGAGAGATCAGGCTCAGGACCAACGGCTTCCGAGACCAACGGTTTAACGTGCCTTCCGAGATAATGAGGAACTTGAAATTATAATTTTCGGTCACCCATCCGGTGACCGGTATCTAAGGTTGCTTAACTTAACTACAGTTATTGCAGTCCGCCTACCACTGCGCCATCGAACCATAAAAGTATTTTAAAACAAACATGAACAAAAAAGTCCAGTTAATTGAAACCCGATTCGAACCGCCGACCCTATCGGTGACGCGCAAACATCGAACACGCGCCCGTCTAATAGTTCTCGTATTGCCCACGCAATTACCCGCTCTGATCCTTTGCGCAAATAAATAAGTCGTTATTAAGTAGTCGCGGTAAACAGAGGGTGCCGACCCTACAGCGTTACAATACACAGAATAAAACAAAACAGTGATACTTACTAGATTTTTTGTATATTTATCTTAAGCATTATTTACAAGCCTATATTTTTAACTAATGCTTATAATTATAATCTAATTTATAAAATCATAATAATAAAAAAATCTTTGGAACTCAGATGGCTCAGGCGGGATTCGAACCCATTGCATTGAGCGTTAAGCAAAACAACTAGGAAAAATGCGTCAGGAACTAAGTAAGCTTAGTGGTGAGAGTGCTTGCCCAGAATGCAAGAGTCGATGGGTTCGAATCCCGCCTGAGTCACATGAAATCAGATAAGTTTTTCATTGCTTTTAATTTTAAAAATTATAGTAATTCTACAACTAATTTTACGAAAGATTTCTCCATAACTTCAGCGAGCCAATCATAAGTTACTTTCTTACTCCATACAATCCATTGGGGTTTTATTCTGTATAATTTTATTCTTTGCTTAAACATGTCCTCCCAAATTTTGCTGTCAAAATTATACAAACATTTGATAATCGTATTATAAAATAATTATTTATTTTAATTCACTTATCCTTTACACAAAGGGGGGATGAGAAGCCAAAAACCCATCTTTGTAACAAAAAACATGATTTCAAATGATGGAGGCCTTTGCCCTGCATTGGTACAAGAATAGGCTGATACTTTACTTACTATCCTTTACACAAAAAATATAAAAAACTAACAAACAGCTTTCGAGTAGGCACGTTAACAGTAACTGGGTTTAAGCATATTTTAAAACTTTGCTTACTGCAACTGTTTATGCACTGTGCCTTGAGCTAAGAATTAAGATGCATTGGGCAAAAATGGTTGCCTTTTGAAGTTTATTGGCCTAAATGAGAAGTGCCTGAGGTCACCAATCGTTTTATATTTGGCCGTTATATTAAATTCTCTTTTAGTTCATAGTTTTTAACGTGAAGATGTTTTGTAAAAAAAATACATGAGAGGTCGGTTCTGCGGTCACATGGTCACCAACAGTCATAACAGCAATTTTTTATTGCAGTTATTTATTAAAATTATCAGGTTCAGGCAAAAATCTTGTTGCATTTTTCTCAGAATGAAATTATGTTCTTTACTGGCCTGCTTATTTTCTTTATGTAATACGTATTTTCAACATTAGTTATTAACTCAAGTTACACAAGTATAACTACTAACTTTTCTGAGCAGTAGACACCTAGGTATATCAGAAACCTCTACTTTTGGCTCTACTTAAAAACCTTATCCGTTTTTCGAACGACCTGACCATAGAATTGAACTTTCGACTTAAAATTTTAGATACAACCGCTACTCCACTGGAGCATTCAATAAACGAAACATTTATTTTATCCCACTCCCCACAAAACCCCTTACATTTAGCGAATATCTAAAGAAGATGTTATTTACGCCTAATAACACTTAAATATGGCTCTAATGAGCGAAAAAGTTTCCCTCCCAAGCAAAGGGTTGCCAAGCGAATGTAAACTTTATCACAACTTGAGAAGGTTTACTTTTGAACTGAAATGCAGAGGCAATTACGCTTGTATGGAACGCGGTAGGAGGAATGAGATAGGGTTGGCAGATTAGATAGAGAACACATTTTATTATTGTCTTTCTTATGTATAGGCGATTAAATAACTACCATCGTGTTGTTTGTCAATATTTTGATACCTTTATGTTGTAAACGACACTTTCTTGACAACAGTAATATTCAATTATTTTCTACATGTTTGCATAAGATAGTTATGAAATTAATTTATTAAAGAAATTAACATTGAAAGTTTGAAACCAAGAAAAAATATATAGAACAATATAAATCCATGAATGATTATATTTTTTAATTCAGTATAGCATAACAATAATTTCTACACTTAGTAGAAATCTGGATTGTTAGTAGATGCGCCTTATTAGAAAAATAACATTATTTTCTAAAATGCAAAAATGCAAGCAGATGCAAGAATGCAAAAACTCTTCACAAAAATAAGTAGGTATTATCCTTTATTATTATCAAATAAATATAATTTGTTAATTGGCAACCCTAACCTAAACGATGAGAAGACAGAACGAAATCAAGAGATAAAACGCCACTCGATTCTCAATTGTATCACTCTGGCAATAAAGTCGTCCGCTGCCTCATTTACCCGAACACTCAATTCCAATCTTTATTACAACGGG
Organism: Nomophila noctuella; assembly: GCA_958496325.1. Lineage (NCBI taxonomy): Eukaryota > Metazoa > Arthropoda > Insecta > Lepidoptera > Crambidae > Nomophila > Nomophila noctuella. The sequence goes on from OY292504.1 coordinate 2,700,735, forward strand.
CTAAAGTTGATTTCGGCATGTCTGCGGGTTCGTTTAATATTATTTAAGGGTATGTGGCTTGTTTGTCGTCAGTTAATTTAGTTGTGGATTAACTCGGCTCTAGTGATTGATGTTTTTGAGAACGATTCGCGTAACGGGGGCCATGTGATTGCGTTATAGTGTTTGTATTGACGGATAATGGAGATGCTTTCACGGTTTTATTGATAATTATGCTGTGATGTTTTGCTGCCTAGATGGCGTGTTAGGTATTAAAGTTGGTTTTCTGCCAGGGACAAATTAGAATCCTATTTAGGAAACACTCATACAATTATTGGAGATTGTTATGTACGAGTTGGTTTTTATTACCAACTTTGTTAACTATTTCTATTCTTGACTATAAAATTAATTATAGTAATGCTGTCATTATTTATTTGATCTGTAACAGAATAAGAGATAGGTGTACCTATGTATAACATCTCAATCAAAATGTTTCTGTTTTTGTTTAGTTCCTGTTTTTGTCCGTGAAAGTACCTAGTGATTATATTTCGTTATTAATATCTTTTATTAATGTAAAATCTTTTAGATTTTAATATAAAAGGACGCTTATTTCACAGAAGAATTACTAAAAATATCCAAAAAAAATTGCCAATGTTGCATGTTCAGTTGACTAGTAACACTGACCGGATTTTTTTTCGATAACTTTGATTGTTCTTTAACATCAAAAAACTGCCTAGTATTAAATCAAATTATTAATGAGATATGCCTAACCTTTACTTGCGAATCGATTATCTTAAATGTTATCAAGATTTATCCGAAACATTAAAGCGTTTGCGAGCTTCAATCAGTTCGGTTATAATTATCTATCCAATTACAAGTCACCGTAAAACCGTCAACTTGAAAACTCCCAAATTGACTGTTTCGTAACATTAAAGACTTCATCCGCAGGCACAATGGCCCATCAGAAACAAACCATCATTATAATACAGACCCTCCCCTTAAGTTGCCCTAACCTCTGACAAACGTTATTATTAATTTCACCTCAGACAGCCCCAAACAAAAAGCAACCCTGCCATTACAAACCTAAAGTACAATTTTCCGCGCCAATTGTCTGACACTTGCGCTCTTTTGTATCGAAGACAAGGAGTTATTGGCTAACTTCTGGTCCACGGGCTGCATCTAAGATGGCGATGTATGGCTGCCTCTTTCGCACTTGAGGATGATGTATATCTCCGTCTCGCGTTTGATCTTGCGTAATAGAAAGAAGGTGAAGTACTTTTTGTTCGTGTTTGTGTTAGGCGGCGGAAAGAGAGAGAGAGCACGGTGAGAGGCAATTGCGTTTGTTGTGTAAATAAAGTTGATATTGATTGTTCCCGATAGGTATCTTACTGAGTTACTTTCAGATCAGAGGGGATGTTGAGTATATTTCAATTTAACAAAATGGCACAATAATTGAAAGAAACAAAGAAAGAAAAACGTTAATTGAGGGCCCAAAACAACACACAAAATTAAGTGAAATGAAAGTTTTAAATGACAAATGAAAAATGAAATTAGAAGAATAAGTTAGGCGTTAAGAGGCGATACTTTTTAATTTATCCGGAGTAACATCTACTTTTGTCTGAAAAATTCGTGTCATTAAAAGATGTTAAGTCAAAAAAATCATGTGAATGAATAATAATCATTTTATCTTCTTACTTGCTTTTCAGCTTTGTTATAATGTCTACTTAAATACATTTGATGCGCTTATCTTATAATAAGATGTCTCTTATAGTATTGTGAAACCTAACCTAAGGTTTCACAAACTTTGTTAAAAACTTCGGCTAAAGAGCGTTCAGTCTCACCCAATTTCACGCAGTTATTAATATCAAAAATACTTACGGAATAAAGGAAATTCCTCCACTCCTCATTACCAGTAATACAATAAACCAATAAAATAAATTAGATAAACAACTTATTGTGCCGACATACGTCCAATTACTGGAACGGGAGGATTCCCCCCTTTAGGGGGGGGGGGGGAGGTCTGAAGTAGAGTTTTCCGTTTAAGGATTTCCTTTAGTGAATATGGGACTGGGTTATGAAATGCAGAAAGTTTAATAGATGCAATAGAGATAAGATATTTATAAAAGCACAAAATTAAATAAACCATTGATTTAACTGCTGAACAGTCGGTAAATAAGTCTCATAAATAAAATTAACTGCAGAATAAAATCGACGCCATAATTTTTTCCATCCGTTACCTACGCGTGTTGCCTTTTAATAAAATTGTCTATTGGAATTCGGAATTTAAATTCATTCAAATAATTTACGTAATAAAATCTTGTACATTTTTTTTTTAAAGAGGAACAGCCAGCCTGCTGTGTTGTGGTAAACAAGTGGTAAATGAAAAACAACTGACGCCATTAAAAAAAATGTATGGCATGTAAGTAAGTGATTCGTCTGCCAAATCATAAATGAAAAAATAACACATTTACACTTTTATCTCAGTGTTTATACATTTAACTTTTTTAATGATAAAGGAATCACCAACAACCATGGTCCGCAACCGCCATGTTTTTTCGTAGACTCACCCATTCGGTCAGCCATCTTTTTTTTCCTATTTTTCTTTTTTATTTCACTTTGTTGTCATCGGCACGTCACATGTCGTTTTTGTTGGTTTGTGTTCAACTGTTTTATTTCGCATCCAACTTGTTATTGATTGTGACAGGCCGACGGATGGGAAAAAGGACCAATCGGAGTGCAGGTTTTGCTAGACATTGGTCAATGTTTTATTTCATTGTTTTTCTTGTCAACCTTTTGAAATACATAGCTCCTCTACATTTATTTTAAGAAAGTTTAGAAGGATAATCTCAACCACATTTTGTGTAGCAGAGAGGAAATCTGTTCAATAGACTTAACTTGTAATCAAAGGTGTCTGGTTTAGAGGAAGTAGCTCATATTGTTCTTATTAATGCATATTTTCAAATACATATTTTTTTATGTAGTTAGCACATTAAAAAGTACATATTTTTGTTAGAAATATTTTATCTACTTAATGTGTATTATTTAACTAGTGTCAAGATTTCGGCTGCCGCACTCAGTGTAATGATTACACTGAGTGCGGCAATCAGTGCTTAAAGTTATCCTCGACAAATGGAAAATACAACACAAAATTCGAAAAATTTGTTCTTGAGATTAGCGCTTTCAAACAATTATATTAGTCAAAATAGTAAAAATAAGGATATCTTCATAATGGACTTTATTTGATGAGGATAAGAATTAACTTACTGTTTTGAGCCTCTCATACTAAAAAAATTGGCCAAGTGCGAGTCGGACTCCCGCACTGAGGGTTCCGTACAAATTCTATTTTTGACGTATTAAAAAAACTACTGAATAGATTTCGTTCGAACCAATTTTCGTTGGTAGTTGTTATGGTAATGTACATTATATATTTATTTCAGATTTATCAGCCTCTTACGTTAGAAGTTAGAGGGGGGGGACACACTTTTTTCCACTTTGGAAGAGTCTGTCACGCAAAGTATTCACTTAAGAAAAAAATGAGCTTACAAACCTCAATATAATTTTTAAAGACCTATCCATAGATACCCCACACGAATATGTTCAATGAAAAAAAATATTTTCAGTTTCAGTTCTAACTATGGGGACCCCCCATTTTTTTAATTTTTTTTCTGTGTTCATGTGAAAACCTTGTTGCGGTTCACAGAATACATCTACTCACCAAGTTTCAATAGTATGGTACTTATAGTTTCGGAAAAAAGTGGCTGTGACAGACTGGCGGACAGACAGACAGACAGACAGACAGACATGACGAATCTATAAGGGTTCCGTTTTTTTGCCATTTTGGCTACGGAACCCTAAAAAGATAACATAGATCTTCATATTCTTACAGAATCCAAAATCATCCATCCAATCACTACCAAACAATATCAAGTAACAAACGCAGTTGTGTCTCACTTATTAGATCGGAAGGCAGGTCCGGACTGAGGTGGGGGGACGGGGCGCGGGGCGCACCGACACTTCCGCGCGGTAACGAGACGCGTCTCCGTGACGCGCCGGTAAACGCTCGCCATCGAGCACACGATATGGAGAATTATTGTTTGGGCGGGGCCATGGAGGGGCTAAGGGGGGCCTTATCTTGTGAAGATGATGGTACCTTAGATAACGAGGGAGCAATACATTTACGTGTGAGATTGCTGTTCCACCTAGTAACAAAAGAAAAATGGTTTTAGGGCAAGTAGTTAGAATAGAGACAGTTTCTGTGATCCACAGTATAACCCTGTTTAACCCGGTCCATTTTTGCTAAAAGCAATAAATGCATTTGTTTCGTTCAGCTTATTAGATCGGAAGACGCTAGAACCGGAGTAAGGGCGGGGGACGGGGCGCCAGTGGAACTTCCGCGAGTTATCTCTGACGCACCGGTAAACGCTTTGGAGCACACGATATGGAGAATGATAAGCTTAGGGGGCCTTCTCTTGTGTAGGTAGCACCTAAGATTGTCTGCTTTGAGCTGACTCTCTAGCTTCTTTAGGTAAATACAGACAATGGCTTCCTATTCGGGTAACCTGTTCTATTATTGCCACAACAGCATCGTGCTTTGTCTTCAAATTTAATTTCATGATTTTATACGACATTTCATAACGGGACGAAAAGATCATTCTCTGACTGCCTTTGCAATGACAAACAATGGGTAATTAAAAAATTACTAAGTAGGATTTCCTTGCGCTCGTTGGGTCCACTCTTTCCTAAAGCGAAACGCCTTCCCATCGTCGTAGAACGATTTACCAAATTGACTATTTACAACCCCGCGGACGACACAGAAGTCATCTTATTAAATAATATATACATGTAGTGACGACTCTTCCAATTCAAAAAAATGTTAAAACACCAACGACCCCCAAAACCTAGTCATAACGATTAAACCATTAGCAGACCAAAACCACGCTGTCACAGTTGAACTACTAGAAAGTAAAGCGCGTGCCTCGCGGGGCCAATTAGCCGAACAATTCCTGGCACGAACGCTTAACTGCCTTAATTTCACCCCAATAACACGTTAATTTGAGGCGCCCCCCGCCTCCCCTGAGTGGGGGACTGGGTCCAGTGGGTGCTAAGCTTTAGAGTTAAAAAGCTACGTTAAAAAGCTTGATTTTCAGGGGGAAATAATTAGGTTTTGTTAATGCAATTATTTTTGTGTGTATAAAAAAGATCCTATGAACAACTTCTCTAGTATTTATTTTGATCTAATTCATGAGAATAAATTAAAATACAGAATTATATTTAAAAACTAGCGGGCGCCCGCGACTTCGTCCGCGTGGATTTTGGTTTCTTTATCACCTATTTTTCCCGTTAGGGGTGGAGTTTTCAAATAATCTTTAAAAGGGGATGCCTACGTCATACTATCTTTATGAATGCAAAGTCTCAGCCCGATCGGTTAAAAAATTACAAAGTTTCATACTAAAGTTTATCCCCTATTTTACCCTTTGGGGGTTAAAATAATTATTGCTTAGGCAATGCCTACGTCATAGTAGCTTTATGTGTGCAAAATATCAACCCGATAGATTTAAAATTGACAAAGTTTCATACTACCGTTCATCCCCTATTTTGCTCCCTTGGGGGTTGGAATTTATCAATCTCATTAATTAGGCGATGCCTAAGTCATAGTAGCTTTATGGATGCAAAGTCTCAAGCCGATCGGTTAAAAAATGACAAAGTTTCATACTAACGTTCATCCCCTATTTTACCCCCTTGGGGGTTGGAATTTATCAATATGATTAATTAAACGATGTCTACGTTTTAGTAGCTTCATGTATGCAAAATATCAGCCCGATAGGTTTAAAATTGACAAAGTTTCATTCTACCGTTCATCCCCTATTTTACCCCCTTGGGGGTTGAATTAATCAAAATCCTTTCTTAGCGGATGCCTACGTCATAACATCTACCTGCATACCAAATTTCAGCCCGATCCGTCCAGTGGTTTGGGCTGTGCGTTGATAGATCACTATGTCAGTCAGTCAGTCACCTTTGAGTTTTATAGATATAGATTTATCAATCTCATTAATTAGGCGATGCCTAAGTCATAGTAGCTTTATGGATGCAAAGTCTCAAGCCGATCGGTTAAAAAATGACAAAGTTTCATACTAACGTTCATCCCCTATTTTACCCCCTTGGGGGTTGGAATTTATCAATATGATTAATTAAACGATGTCTACGTTTTAGTAGCTTCATGTATGCAAAATATCAGCCCGATAGGTTTAAAATTGACAAAGTTTCATTCTACCGTTCATCCCCTATTTTACCCCCTTGGGGGTTGAATTAATCAAAATCCTTTCTTAGCGGATGCCTACGTCATAACATCTACCTGCATACCAAATTTCAGCCCGATCCGTCCAGTGGTTTGGGCTGTGCGTTGATAGATCACTATGTCAGTCAGTCAGTCACCTTTGAGTTTTATAGATATAGACTATTGAACAAAATCGAGCCCGAGTGGTATATTATGAGTGCATCTGCGACGGAGTGCGGTCTGGTGGGGTTCTTTAAGCACTCATACATATTGGATGAATGTAATTAATTAGTATTTAGAAATTATAATAATTATCTGAGCTGTGTCTAGCTCCTCTCTAGCTGTAGGACTCTGTAAAACAGGATCATCAATAGCAAAAATATAACGTATAGGTAGATAAGTTTTGAATTTTGAAAGATACGTAGTTAGCGGCCAGTAAGCGCGCTGGTTAGAATTTCCAGCCATCATGAAGGCATGAACATCCATGAAGGCTGGAAGGGAACGGCACCGTTACACATTGTTGCTAACAAAGTGTTCTTTTAAGACACTTCATATCCCATCCCATTTATAACTCGTACCATAACATTTTATATAGCTATCACTGGAATCCACCCTTCCCCGATAAGGCGATCGTAATAAAAATTAAATTTGTTCAACTGTGAGCTTTACGAAGTCACGAGAGCCGGTATCGGGCATAACACTAATGAATAGCCGTTGTTAACTTTACTGGCTGAGAAACGAAGGTATTTGGTTAAGACGGGGAATGGCTGAGTGAATAATTTTGATGTAAACAAGCAAGCATTGTGGCTAATACCTTTTTGGATTGCAATCGAAAGAAAATCAATCACAAAGTTATTTATTTACGTAGGCTTTAGATGCACTTATAAATTGTCAATAAAGATTCTACCAACGACGTTCTTATTTCAAAATCGCTAATCGGATCGAATGTCTTGAGTTAGGAGCCTCTGAACCCAAGACACAGATGGGAAATTAAGGATGATTCGCATTTTTCGGTCATTTGAAATAAAGACGAGCATTCAACCGGGAAAGGCGCTGGGATGATGATGATGAATTATGTTATGAGACGTAAAGAAAACCCATAGCTTTTTGCATAAGTTCGCTCACAAAAGTTTGATTTGAGCTTACCTTAATAAAAAAAAACATTTTAATTATGGCGTGTCTTCTATCTATTGTGATGGACTTATTATGCTAATAGCAAAAGGAATATAAGTCATCACAAACCAACTTCCTAGAAAGAAATCCTTTTGCTATGTAGGAATTTCTATCCTAAATGTTTCAGAAAACACAAGCCACCAATTTTGAGTCTCAATTTCCAATAGAGAAATCCTTTAGCTATGTTAACATTGTTTTTTAAATGTTCTAGAAAACTTATGCCAATTATAAATTACGTTTTGCTCCAAATTCTGCCACCAAAAAAATCTAAAAACGAACGCAAAAACGGTTTCAACAACTCTATGAGTATCAAAGGTTGAAAGTTTAAAATTGTAGCGACGCAAGGCGACAATATGTCACCGAAATTATATTTGAGAGCGGTGTAGAGTTGTTTGCGAGGCGGACATATTGTGGTAAATATTTGGAGAAGTGTATTTAATACGGGGAACGAATATTGTTAAGTTCAGAAGGGAAAATACGTGCTGTCTTGTTTAATTTGATGGGCCCGTTGGTCTAGTGGCTACAAAACCAAGGGAGCGGGTTCGAATCCAGCTAGGGGCAAATGTTTGAGTGATGAACAACGGCATTTGTAGGTACTCGAGTCATGGATGTTTAGAGAGGTATTTAAGGATTTATATCCGTTCCCTAGCTTCCATAGTTTCCATTGCGCAAGTATTAGTGTTTAGAAAATTATTTATTTTTTCCGACCCGATCGGGGATGCGAACTTAGGAAACTAGGCAAGCTGTTAACTTCAAAATTGCAAAATCCATTGAACCATAAAAGCTTATATTATTAATGGCTCAGTTAATTTTGATGCTGACTGTAGGTAGGTACTACGAATAATATGCGTGTGGTTTTCAAACATTGCGTTTCAATAAGTATTTCTAACTAAGTAATGGTAACTAAATTTAACGAGACGTTTTACGTGTTCTAACTAGATTACAATCAGAAGTTTAGGTTATGTGAAAGCAATTCGTTTAAAAATACTAAAATTAAATAGTAAGTACATCATAGTGCAAAAAAATATCTAAGTATAGGAAAACTCTAGGCAGAAAAAACGCGACCAAAGTTCGGCGCCTCTCGCCTACCTACGTATTTTAAATGGAGGATGACACACCATGCCGAAATTACGTCGCGTACCTTACCTAATTTTGCAAAGAAAATAAACTGCGGCCAAAGTTCCTTTTTTTTTGCACTAAAGAACTCACTCTTTCTATGATCAAATTAGAGTAACAATCACAAATAATAAATCAAGAGCTCAATTTACCCCTAATTCTCTTAAAAAACAACACATGTCCACTCCGAAATCGATTTCTCACTCGATTAACGTCAAAAGGGAACTAACATTGGATAATCGAATCATAATCAATTCATTGTTACTACAAAACAAGTGAGCCCCGACTCAATTCTATATTCAAATTTCAAACGCTGCGGTACAGGGGGCACCACTCGCGACCAAATCTGACATCTGTCATAATTTGCGCGCCAAATTGTTTTGCGACGTTTGTTTTTTTTAATGTGACATTTGGCGAGGGCGGGATCTTGTTATTTTGACTTATTTGATGGGTTTTTGTTCTGATCGGATTATTTAGGGATGCCATTGTTTGTATTTGTATCAATGCATACCTACTGTGAATTTATTACTACATATAAAAGCCTTTTAACGATAAACTGAATAGCTTGGAGTTCAGATGAAATTTTTGGCAGTATATTGAGACTATATTTGTAAAATAACCAGGCTTGTCAATTCAGGATGGCCGAGGATACAACCGGGAGATACTCTATCTATACTATAGAGTCTATAGAATGAGGATGATGATGATTCAGACAATACTTCTAGACACAGTAACCTCCTTCTTTCTCATTAATATTTATGTCTTTTAACTTTCCATTTAATACTTTAAACACCACTTCTTAAGTAAAACCTTACCCCAAAATATAAGCGTCATTGATAATTTTCGTTTCTGCGTGTTAAGCAGGAATTATAACTGCCGAAGTGCCGTCAAACTAACAGTCTGTTTATTAAACGGTAAGCAAAAGCAACATGACGATAATTGGTTAATGCTAAGAGACAAGTAGGGTTAGCACTCGGGCACAGTGGATTGACTAACAGTGAGGAAACTTCACCACAGTGAAGGTAGCACAGTATGACACTTAGCTTGTAGGAGTGTAGGTGAGATAAGGCGTTAAATTAACCAAAGAGAAACAGAATTTTCCAAACTTTATTACTTTGTTTTGGCCAATAGATAGGTCTTTACCGTACTTTATTGAATAACCACCAATATTGTCTCTATTCGACCTAGTCACTACCAAATCTCATTAAGCCAGTATTTTTAAAATAATTATGTTAAGTGTACATTCTGTAGGTATAACATTTTTAGATATCGTAGTATTAAAACTTGCGGCTTTACATAACGAATATGGCTTGAGGCCAGCTACCGATTATAATAATCATTCTAAATTGGCTACACCGTCCTCATCTCAATGTCATCGGTTATTCGTAAATATTTATTTATATCTTAGCTGGGAGATGCAATGTCCAATGGCGTATTCTAATATGCTACGTAATATAGACATAGGTACTGTGTCTATCAGCGGCTTAGTTGTCGATATTTATGTCTTTTTGCTGAAAGATACTTTGCCCTTTCGTCATCAAAATTCTGTACGGCGTATTTTGACTACACTGTGGCTCTTTAGCGGTTCTTAGTTGACACCGCACTAAACTCTGGCTTCGCGTGTTCCCGGTGATTAGAACACAAACGACGAATTAGCAGCAAGCCACTAGTTAAGATAGCATTTTAGCTAGTACTTAACTTATCATCATCATCCTAGCGTTTATCCCCGTTGCATCCTTGGTCATTGCCTCGGAGCCCAGGGTACGCTGCGACTATGATCCTGAAATGGCTAGCCGGGTTATTACAATGGAGCGACTATCGTCAGACCTCCGTAACCTTTACAAGGGAAACCAGACAAATTGGATCATAGTCGGGACCAACCGCTTAACGTGCCTTCCGAAGCACGGATCATTCTTATTGGACAATCAAGTGATTCAAGCCAAACTAGGAAGACCAACACAAATTGAAAATGTTCCCCGCTGGAATCGAACCCACGACCTCCGAGGTTTGAGCACAGCGCTCTTATTACTACAACCAAACCCTTTATCAATAAAGTCTCTATAATCTTTCTAGACTCATTAAAATTAAGTAACTGCGGCTCATTCGGGCCATTCACCAAATCAGATACCAACTATAATTTCATTTCACAAAGCGCTCAAACTTCGAACGAATTAACAATTCAAAAATCACCACGAACAAAGTTTCCGTTAATTAATGTGCTGCGATCCATTATAGGGAAGTTTGCCCCAACAAAACAGTAAAGGGACGCCTTTTAGATAATAAATCAGAGGAAACACGTCACTTCTAAACAGTTTCAAGCCAGACATAACAAAACTAACTTTGAATATAGGAAAGCATGGAACACGAACTCAATCACATAAATGGTGTACCATCATTGTGCCATCCCCTATGAGTAGATTTATATCTTAAAATATGCCCTGAGGACAGAAAACTGTGGCATTATTTTAGTTTGACTTGACGTCCGTTTCAACATACTGTCAATGTGATAAAAAGCGACCGTCTCTTTACATTTTAGTGCCAATTTCGGAGCTTGTTAAAGTATGGGGAGGGCATGTTTTACGATTTTCATCTACGCCATCCACCCTAAACCCGTAGTTGTTCCAGTGGATTTTCAACCGTAAACAGTTGAGTTAGAATCGGAATTCGTTCGTTGATTGACTATGTGTGTGTTATGAATGTGGTGTCAAATTGTAGTGTGAAATGATATATTCCCGTTCGGTTGAACGGTAAAAAGCCCCTTCTTTTTGCCTTTGCGTGATCGCTTCGATTTCACAGGAGACAGCAAGTTAGCGGCATGCAACTCGGATGGCTCGCCTGTCAGAACCATTAAATATGTTTGACAATGAAAATGTCGACATAAAACACGAGAGCTGGAAGTTCAATGGCGATGGTGTATTGTCTTTTTATTGTTGGTGAATTTTATTCGTCTGAAAATGTTTGTGAGACGAGTGTCAATGTGCTGTGGATCGACCAGGATTCGTTGACTTTATGTTCTCGGCAGTTCATTGTTTGAAACTACATATGTGTGATATTATCGGGCGATGACCCGCTCACCCACCAAATTCACGCACTGGCAGGTGACATAGTGCACAAGTGAATGCGCAAGCACAGGCGCACTCCTGATTCCCTCTCAAAGTTCAGTGGGACGGCATTGCAATTTCACACGACCGTAGAGACACCAGGCGCAGGACCAACGACTTACAACAAAGCACAGGACCACAGGGATGTACTGATATAATAGCACCGCCCCAACTGTACTGTATCTACGATATCCCAAAACTCAGACAAAAAATTTCATTTCGCCACAGGGGCAGTTTTTCAGCATTATTTGTATTATTTAATAAGACAAAAAATATTATAATTAATTAGTTAATGGTTAAGGTTAACTGAAGTTATAGTGCAAATTGAAAAGGATTTAAAATCTTCGAAGCAGGCCATTCACGTCGAGGCGCTGCGCTGGTAAGATGAAAATGTATTTGACCTGCATAAGAATTTACCATGCAGATCAATTTGCTGGATGAATTAGTTCATTTAATATTTCATGTCATATTTCATTTAATTTCTTTTCAAAATACCTAGTAGGTTTGTAATGTATCACCTCTGTATAGTATAAGCATCAGAACACGGTTCGCGTGTAACTTTCAGCGTTCAAGGCGTGAGCTATGGTGTCGCCCCGTGCCGCTGCCGTGCAAAACAACACGAGAGAAAGCATAAGACTTTAATATACACTTATCAAAACAAATATGACTCCATCGAAGTAGCTATTGGCAATCGGGGGTCTTAGGTTCAATACCTGGGGCGGGCAAAACTAATAATAATAAATGCCTTGGACTAACACACCAATTGCCTAGCCCCAAACTAAGCTCGGAGCTTGTACTATGGATGCTAGGGAACGGATAGAACTATTCTGCCCAATTTTTCGGTGTCGTATCAATTAGCGATTAGGTAATGGCCATTTCGAGAGGAAAGGCAGCGAAGTGCCCATGTGTCTTATGGTTCTTAAGTTTGCTCGACGCGGGAATCGAACCTCGTGCCCACGGCCCGGTACTTAAGCCAATTATATTTCTAGTGGGGCGATAAGAAAATAAATAAAAATAACTGTTCTTTGGTAAAATGATATATTAAATACTAGCGGCCGCCCGCGACTCCGTCCGCGTGGATTTCTTTTTTTCGAAATAAAAAGTAGCCTATGTTCTGTCTCAGGGTCTAAAGATTGTCTGTACCGAATTTCATCAAAATCGGTTGCGAGGTTTAAGCGGGAAAGCGGAACAGACAGACGGACAGACAGAGTTACTTTCGCATATAAATTAGAAGGGAAAATATATTTCATCGTTTGTATAGCGCCTTCGTGACCCCCACTAACATATGAATGTTCGTGAGTGTTTTTATATTCGATTTGTTCTGATTTTTGATTGGGACCCAATGTTTTTATAGCTTATAACAATTTTTATTATCGCGCGCCGCCGAAATCGATTTCGTAAATACCTATGAAGTTTATTGCCTTGTAAATATTCAGAAATGATTTTTGTTGCTTACTGTACGTGATTCAGACATTTTATTGTATGTTTATTTAGGTTTCATGGGTGTCTAGTAGCTAGTATTGATACTTGCTCGAAGGTTAGAATGTCTTTGACTGCTTTGGTCTATGGGCGAAGGATGGCATTTTAATATGTAGTATCATTGAACAGCGTTCCACCCTCATCCTTCAGAAAGAATTTAAAGCATTTTAACATTTTTTTGTATATTTATTTTAAGCATTTTTTACATGCTTAGTATTATTATACCTTTTTAATATGCTTTGGGGGTGTGTGCATAAGGAATACATACAATAGGTAGGTACACTCGTGTTAAGTGTGTCAAAAAATAATGTCTTCTAAATTAAATTAAATTACAAGTGAATTAAAACGGAATACTAAATTGCATGGGTATTAATTTTAACAATAAGTTTTAGTAAGACAATAAAAGTTAAATTATAATTTAATTAAAACTAAATTAATATTTAATTAAATTGATATACAATTAAAACCTAATGATTTTTTAATTAAAACTTAATTATAAATTAATTAAAACTGAATTGCGATTTAACTAAAACGTATAAATAAAAGCAGACTTGCCAAATCCTGGATCATGGTCAAAGTGGACCCCGTATAGAAACGGGATAAACGCTAGGAAGGAGAGTATAAATTGACATTTTGTATTAATACTGACCATGGATATTAATTATTATTTTTCTTCTTTCTAGGTGTGGTTCCAAAACCGTCGTGCAAAATGGCGTCGCCAAGAGAAGATGGAGGCGGCTCGTCTAGGCCTATCGGAGTACGGCTGCGGCGCGGGCGGGGCGATACCCCGGCTCAGCGGCCTGGGGCTACCCGTGGACCCGTGGCTGGCTCCTCCGCTGCTTACTGCTTTACCCGGTAAGTTGTAGTCAAATACTGGACATAGGCCTCTCCTAGAGCTCTCCTCTCAACTAGAGCCTCTGCGACCCAGCCATCTTGCGCAGATAGTCATTCCGCCTAGCTTGAGGGCGTCATGCTCTTCTTGGGACGTTCGCTGAAGTATCGACTTCAGAACTCGTTTACCCCAAAGGTTGTCGGTTCTGTGGCTCATATGACAAGTCCACTTCCACTTCATCTTGCTTCTCTCTGGTGAATTGTCGTTGGTCGATGTATTTTGTCAACCAACGCAGTCAAAATGGCGTCGCCAAGAGAAGATGGAGGCGGCTCGCCTAGGCCTGTCGGAGTACGGCTGCGGCGCGGGCGGGGCGATACCGCGGCTCAGCGGCCTGGGGCTACCCGTGGACCCGTGGTTAGCTCCTCCGCTGCTTACTGCTTTACCTGGTAAGTCGTAGTCCAATACCAGGACATAGGCCTTCTCAGAGCTATCCTCTCATCAAGAGCCTCGGCGACCTAGCCATCTTGCGCAGATAGTCATTCCGCCTAACTTGAGGGCGTCATGCTCTTCTTGGGACGTTCGCTGAAGTATCGACTTCAGAACTCGTTTACCCCAACGGTTGTCGGTTCTGTGGCTCATATGACAAGTACACTTCCACTTCAGCTTGCTTCTCTCTGGTGAGTTGTCGTTGGTCGATGTATTTAGTCAACAAAAGCAGTTAAAATGGCGTCGCCAAGAGAAGATGGAGGCGGCTCGCCTAGGCCTGTCGGAGTACGGCTGCGGCGCGGGCGGGGCGATACCCCGGCTCAGCGGCCTGGGGCTACCCGTGGACCCGTGGCTTGCTCCGCCGCTGCTTACGGCCTTACCGGGTAAGATATAATTACACTACACTTTGTTAACCAAAGTTGAGGTAGATGATGTAGGCCGCTCATGATACCTCGGCTCAGCGGCCTGGGGCTACCCGTGGACCCGTGGCTTGCGCCTCCGCTGCTTACTGCTTTACCCGGTATGTCGCAGTCCAATATTGGACATAGGCCTTCTCAGATTTCTCCTCTCAGCCAGAGCCTCGGCGACCCAGCCATCTTACGCAGATAGTCACTCCACCTGGCTTGAGGGCGTCAATACTGCGCTTCTTGGGACATTTTCTGAAGAGCGGTATCTACTCCAGTACTCGTTTACCCCAATTGTTGTCGGTTCTGTGGCTCATATGACAAGTCCACTTCCACTTCAGCTTGCTTCTCTGGTGAGTTGTCGTTGGTCGATGTATTTTGTCAACCAAAGCAGTCAAAATGGCGTCGCCAAGAGAAGATGGAGGCGGCTCGTCTAGGCCTGTCGGAGTACGGCTGCGGTGCCGGCGGGGCGATACCCCGGCTTAGCGGCCTGGGGCTACCCGTGGACCCATGGCTGGCACCTCCACTGCTTACTGCTTTACCCGGTAAGTTGTAGTCCAATACTGGACATAGGCCTCTAGAGCCCTAGAGCTCTCCACTCAGCCCGATCTGCGCCGTCTCGCATCCAGCTCCTGACAGCCATTTTGCGCAGATAGTCACACCACCTGGCTTGAGGGCGTCCTATACTGACTGCTTTGGTTGCAATTAACAAATGAATGGCGTCGCTAAGAGAAGATGGCGGCGGCTCGCCTAGTGGTCTAATGCCCTCCACTCAGCCCGATCCTCGCCGACCACCTCAAAAAAGGGAGAAAGTACTTACGGAAGTACTTAAGGAAGGTTGATTTCCGCCACTCTTTTGAGTTTCACTCGCTCAATACTAGTCAAAACATTATTTTTTATTTTGTTCCTGGATGGTTTTTTTTTGGATGACAAAGGAGAAATCCGTTTCTCATACAAACGGGGGCCTGGATGTGCACGGCTACAAATTGGTCACCAATTAGAACACTTCAAAAGATTACATTTGCCCAATTTTAATAGCTGAATACAACGGCCAAATATGTTAAAATCATGCATGAATATTCATAATTATTGCCGTATCTATATGGGGTGACATCAAGTGACAGGACTGACATTGACGTATGACGTAAAACCATAATGCACTGATCTATATATAGACAAGATATAGGTCAGTGCCAAAATGGCTCCATTTCAATAGTACTGATCGTTTAATCGATCAATTGTTTGATTTTATTATTATCTTTATTATGAAGACGTAAAAAGTAGATCATTATTAAGATATATAACGAATATTACAAATAATAAATGATTGTAGTTTTTCAAAACTTAGCAAAAAGACACTGAAACATGATGCATTTAATTTAATCTCCGCTTATCGATTTTCTCTAATCGATTATTTAATCTGTTATGTTATTAGGTGCGTTTTCGAAGACAGTTAAAAATTAAAAAATATAGTGCTATGTCGTTTATAAAGTGTGTTTGATAATGAAAAATATATAATTATGCAATTAACTTAAGTTGGCCAAAGCCTATTCCGTTGTTATTTATAGAGGTTAATTAACAAAAATTTACAGTTTTTTTGGTATATAATTTATCCATGCACGATCAAGCCCAAAATGGATCGTCTCCTTTATCGCAAAGTATCGAAACCACCAGCTGTCTGACTGTACAAAACTTAACCACAACCGTTAATATTGTTAATAAATTGATCATCAAAACGTTGACATTATACTTAACTCATCCTTTTCTTCCAGGATTCCTCAGCCACCCCCCTTCAGGGTACCCGAGCTACCTCACCCCCCCTGCGCCGGCGCCGCCCGCGCCCCCCGCGCCGCCTGACCCGCGCTCCTCCTCTATAGCGGCGCTCCGCATGAAGGCTAAGGAACACGTCGAAAGTCTGAGCAAAGGACTACAAATGGTGTAATATTAGCGTTACTGTTAAGGTCGCAAGGTTCACTTTAGCTTGGCAGTTCACGGGTCTGATGATATTTTAATTAATACAGATACAAATACGAGTATGAGTCCCATTTAAGCACCCGTAGCTTAAGAATCTGGTCTAGACCACTTTGAGCGTCTATTGGTAATTTTAGCAGTCCTAATTGATATTATTGGCAAGCCAATAATCTGAATATGTGTTTGATTTGGACTTAGCAAGGTGCTCAAGTATCACGGTTGCTAAAAACCTAAAAACAGATAGGTGCATGGGCTAATTTCGTTTCAATAGAAACTACATAATGATTGTTTGAATTACACCAATAGAAACTTTAAGTAAACTTTTGTTATAATAAAGCACAAAAAGATAAACAAACCACTGGTGTTTTGTCCTGTAGCTTTTTGCATGACCAATATCGTATTTGTTAAAATATCATCGTTGACAATAGGGTATTACACCAATTTTTGAAAACTGCTTAAAATCAATCTTTGTGCCGTAATGTACTACCAAATATTTTATTTTGATTTTTAAATACCGATAAACGGTCTAAATTTATATTTAAAATTAGGACTTGACATTGACGTGCGAAAACGCTAGCCGCCATGTTTCTTCGCGAGACGTCACTCGGTTAGTGAAATAGTTAACAAAACGTACCAACATTAGTCATAGAGTATTTGAATGAATATCGGAGTGACGTCATATCGGATTGTAAAATGGCGTCTGCTGTTTTTGACACATTAAAAACAGATTAAAAAAGTCGATCTTTAAAATTGAATTATTAAATTTACACATTTGATTTTGGTGAAATATCAACGTTTTTTCATTTATTTTGTTCAAAATCTATCACATAAATGCATTTTTATATTTTTTCTTACATGGTGTAAAATACCCTATTAATACTATTTCTGTCACAAGTAGAGACGTTGTGAAATTCTTCCCTCAGTGAGTTGGTATTATTATAAATAATTTAAACATCCGATGTCCATAAGCGTAATATCATAGTGAATGTAAATCTAGCCACTATATTAAATTATGAGCAATAATGTAAATACTATATAATAATAATGAATCGTAGTTTTACAGGCACTTTAAGGTTTTGACTTATACCAATTAAAAATGGATTGGATTGTTCATCTCACCATTTGCAGATATGGGTTAATATTAAAACAAACAAAAACAGTTTTGGATTGCCTTGCATACTATCTTGGGTAAGTACCCAAGATAATAGAAAACAAATTCAGTTTTACCTCTTCATTGTAATACTTATTTATTATTTAAGAACTCGATGAACTCCTAAATCAATTTTGAATCCCATCTGCTGTATCTGATCACCAAAAAAGTATATGTTTACAGTTAAAAATTGCTCTCAAGTTAACAATAGGGTACACGACTGACTTCAAAATAAATTATGAAACTCTTACATTAAAGAAGTAATTAATAAATAATCGCTTATCTTCTTGCGCCTATCTTATGCCACAGTAACTTTTGCGGTTTTAAAAAATTATTACAGTTAATCGGAACTAAAAAAGTATCCATTTGACAATACTAAGTTGTGACGTCAAATCTTAGTAGGTATTTCATACAATTTTCCCTACAAGCTTACGTTTTTGACTTTTAATAAAAGTGAGTGATTTGACCTGCCAGTCGTGTACCAAATTGTTCATCATATTTATTTTATCATAGTCATTATAAGTTAGTTGTTAATTAAGAGATAATTTAATTTAAATCAATTTTAATTTAAAGGAAATTTAGTATACAATGCAATGTTTTATGTGAATCTATCTATGTTTTCATGAAAACGTTTATAGACTAAGTAGGTTTTTAATTTTAATATTTTATTAAAATAAATTATTTTCGATGTGATTAATTAAAAATAGATAGTATTTGCATTCCGCCATACTGTATTTGCATGTAGAAAATATTGATTTTATTAATGTTGTAAATATAATGTTCTTGTAAATAAATATGCGTTATTATAACTGGAGTAATGTTTATTTTCTTTTGTAGGTAATTTAATTAATAATGGGTACACGTGTCGAAAAAAAAACAGCTATAGTGTGAGCTTTTCAATTTCAGTTTTTCATTGATGTAAAGGTAATTTTTAATACAATTTAAATTTTACAACCAGTATTATACGAGTAAATGAAATAGTTTATGGCACAAATATTATTTTGTATATTTTATAACTAAATTATGAATGATCTGATAACGTAATAAAATGAATTGTAAGTAATTTGTATTACCGAGCTTAGAATTCAAATGTCCTGTTTTTATAACAGCGTAAACCGACTTTGTTTAATTTTATAACTATCTTTAGTGATCTGCCAGATACGTACCTACATAGATTTAATAGTTAGATTTGCCCTCACCTTCTTCAAAATTGGCACTAAAATAAGAGTGAGACAGCTCGTTGACAGTCACCCGTTGAAATCTGTGGTAAACGTGCTGTCTCACTCTTATTTTAGTTAAGAAGCGACTGTCGCTCTTATTTTAGTGCCAATTTCGAAGTTTGGCGAGGGCAAATCTAAAGATTTATCTATTCCTACCATGTTTTAAGGGTTCCGTAGTCTACTAGGAACCCTTATAGTTTTTGAGATTAGTAAAGCCATTCCTTAATCTGTCTTTAAAATTAAATAACTTTATTTGTCCTATTAGATTAGTCGTGTTGTAAATAAACATATAGTGAATATAAATAATTTATATGGTTGTATATAATTGAGTGGATGTAGCATACACATAGTAATGAACAAAATATCATCTTTACATAATGAGAGATAAATAAATGTGTCCTTTCGTATACTGTGTTTTGATTTACACCCTTTCTTAATTCATTGTATTTATTGACAGACCAGTACAAGTCTTGGGTTCGAATCCTGGGTAAAAAAGTAATTCAAAATTGTAACTATTCCTTAGAGAGAAGAGAAGACTGGTTTCGTTTTTAATCCTGAATCCTGTCTTTTATTATTATTTATCAGTTTCTTTCTTTGTTCTCAGCGTAAGCCGGTATTTTAAAATTATGCACGGGCACGGTGGCCAAGTACAAAATTTTCTTTAAATATTCGTTATGTTGTTAGTTCTGGGTTCCTCCTGTAGAAAACGTCTAACTATTCGGCATGTGTTTAATATTGCCGCTTTCTGCATTGTAATATAGGAGTTTTCCGGAAGATCTAGCATGTCTAAGCTTTTTATTATTATTTACATGTTTCTCTTAAGAAATCTCCGTTTACCGGGCTTATTTTCATATTTGCGGGCTTTTGGCCAAGCAAATATGAGGTTTGGAGTTTTGGTTCTATAAAATGTTATCAGCATCAGTTATTATTATTATTATTATGAGCCTATACTGTCCCAAATTCATTGAATTTAATGCAAGAACAGTACAAGATTCGGTTTCGATTCCTGCGTAAAAAAAACGATTCTATAGACAGTTTGTTGTCTGAAGAGTAAATACAATTTCAAAGTCTGGAAGAATCGAAGTACCTACAATCCTACATATATTGGTCTGTGTCTCGGAAATCACTCATTAATTTGACATTTCACTACATAACTATGACTTATTTTATACTAGCTGCCCGCCCCGGCTTCGCCCGTGGTACTTACTTACATGTATTATGCATACAAACCTTCCTTAAGAATCACTCTATCTATTTAAAAAAACCGCGTCAAAATCCGATTCGTAGTTTTAAAGATCTAAGCATACATACGGACATACAGCGAAAGCGACTTTGTTATACTATGTATTGATTTTGCCTCCAATTTGCCTTTGTGAAAAAGAAAACATTGGTACAAGTAAATTTTGAACATTAAATATTTTTTAAACTAATTGGACCTAATTATGCAAAAATGAGCTAAGCAACTTTATACTCACAAAATATAGTTTATAACTTGATATTCAAGAATGAATTTCTACAATATCTTACGTCGCCATATCCCACCGCTAGCGTATTTGCTGGTACAACAAAAATTATCAAAATACATACAGATTGACGATTGTAAGCTCTAAAGTTGTTCTTTCTAATCACCAAGTTTTAATACTAAAGTGATACAGATAAGTAATACTTTACTTTAATTAAACTTTCCAGTATCGATCTCAGCCAGGGCTGATTAGACAGGCGGTGTCAACAATCTGCACGAGGGCATTCAATAAACTCAACTGCGCTCAATTATTGTTTTTCACGTAGCGGCGGCGTATTTGCTCTCGCTGGGCAGGGTGGGTTCACATAGCGGTGGAGTCGATTCGTGAATGTTTTAATTTTGGCGTTAGGCGCGGCCAGCGCACGGCTCATCGTGTAGGTACGCTTGTGATGCGGCTACGCTAACTTGTATACTTCCATAATTAATAATAAGAATAAAATAGGACAGGTATTATAACAAATGTATATTATATAAAATAAAAGAAAAAAAAATATTTTAAACCTTTGGTTCAATGTTATAAATAAATAAAAAAACACAATAGGCTAGTTGCCTCATATCACCATTTATAAAATCACTTTTAATTCGAATATTATTCCGTACAAGGGTCCAAAATATGTAAACTTCATTAAATATAAATATGGGATTGCTGCAAAAATTCAACTTAAACCCGACACATTTTTACTTTTCTTTCTCTTGATTGAAAACACCGTCCGCCATGATTCTACGTCACCAATATTGTAAACAACACAAATTCAAACGACAGTTTCGACAGGTTATTCGTGGTTTTTTATTTAAACGCGTTGATTGTTGTTTATTTCACTATTAAAATATTATACACTTCACATTTATTGAAAACAAACCTGCCCAAAATAGATACTTTGATGGTTGCAAAATGTTTTGCTTCAAATTCTGATTCGCAAATTCTCATCACTGGGTACTTTAATCCACAACTTCTTATTGATGTATTCTTACATTCACGCACGATACAATAGTGGTAATTCATAAATGTATCATGTAATCTCTACGAAGACATGGTTTTAATTCCGATAAACACTTTTTGGTTATGTCACGCGTATTGTTGACAAGAACAGTGACGCCACGGCACAGACCATCATGGCGGACGGCGTTTACGGTAGTATAGTGAAATTAATAATTTAAAATTCAAAATACAGTTGGATAGGTGCTTCAAAAAAATTTCATATTTTTTTTATGTTGTAATATAATCGTAATGAACCGTTCTATCAAATAATAAAAATAGTGGCAACTAGCCTATTGGCGCATTAAACAGTAACAAATTCTCACTAACATTTAACCAATAAAAGTATGTAAGTAGTTATAAACACTCACCCCCATCAACTGCTCACATATAACAAAATTTAAATGTAAAGCATTTAAAATAATAAATCATATCTTGGATTACTCATTTCATTTCATTAGTGTTAATAACAAGTCTAGTTTAGAGGTTTTCAATAGATGCTGTTCAGGCATAGTAATTCCCTTATAAGAGGGTATGCTACAAAACCCGCGACTCGGCTGTGAAGTGAGCTGCAAGCGCCGGCCCCAGTCCATCGGTTGATCGCCCACGGTGCATTACGCGCAGCTTCGGAGTTTTCTCTTTTAGGCGGAATATCGGCCCCAATCGGACCTTATGGACCTTTATACCTTTTATCTCGGACCCTACAACAGTTTGGTGTGGTGTCATCAATTTTGACACAGAACAAGTGGCATAACGGCGGACTTCTTAGAACACTAGGCGAGCACGGCTTCCGATATCCAGTGCAGCATAGCAGTCGGCGTCAAAGGTGAGTGGTTTACCTTTTTATCGGGGTTTTGCTATGCCTGGACTGCCTATCCAAGGAAATAATCACAGAAACGAATAATCCGGCGATTTCTGCTTGTGTCGTGAGCTATCGAAGGGTTCTCGTGAACAGATGCAATTAAAACATGCTACCTATTTGTATTTCAGCTAGTATTTTTTGTGACAAAATAAACCAAAAAAAGAAGTTTTTAACAGATTCATTGGAAACATCGGATTTGTATTTAAGATTAATTTTAGTGACAAAATAAACCAAAATAAGAAAATAAAAAACGTAACAAAAAAAGCTCAAGCTTAATTCTCTCCCGCACCATATAAACCCTCTCCGAGTCATTCGTAACAAAATGAATAGTCCGTGGCGCGCTCGATTAGCGCCCAAACGGCGCATTAACATGTTATTGCTCACCCCCCTCGCCCCCCATTTCACCCCTCTCACCCCCAGGGCGGCGGGCTTCGGCGGCCTTTTTGCTGGTAGTAGAGAAGCCTAAAGTGGCTTTGGAGGCCCGTGGAAAAAGCAGGTTCAATTGTAATAACAGTCGGGCTAGTATGCATGCGTAGCATTTTATTGTTTAAAAATAAAAATACATGAAAATATAATTACATGTCCAATATTTTTTTAAACACAACTTGAAAAAATGCATATTTTTAGGGTTCCGTAGCCAAATGGCAAAAAACGAAACCCTTATAGTTTCGTCATGTCTGTCTGTCTGTCTGTCTGTCCTGGCTCGTTCTCCGCCGTTTCTGAACCGATTGCCACAAAAATTGGTGGAGAGATGCATAGTGATAATTCAAGAATTGGTTTTTAAAATATTCGAAAAATAATTATTTTTACCCCCCCTCCCATACATCGAAAAGTAAATTCGAAAAAAAAAATACCTACTTTCCCCATCGTGTGGGGTATCGTTAAACAGGTATTTTTACATACAATAAAACTTGCCTTGAAACCATGTGGATCAAACACCCCAGTCTCGAGATATTAATACAAAGTTAAAATTAGAGCGTCCCCCCCCCCCCTTTAACTTTTGAAATACTATTACAATAATTCTGAAAAAAATGTCCTGTATACATCCAAGTAAGTTCTTTCAACGAAAACTATAGCAAACTCTGTATCATACATAGTTATTTTTATACAACTCGACCAACTTATGAGGTGCAGTTGCCCTTATTAAATGGTGTCTTAAGCGGTCGGGCCATCTTTTAGCTACGGAACCCTTCCATGGGCGTGTCCGACACGCTCTTGGCCGGTTTTTTAAAGATGTTATCTTTTTTCATGGGATCCGCGGATCGAAATTGATGATTTAAAAAAAATATAATTATGTTCAAAGAATGACTTCTGTTTTGTGTTTACATAAAATTAAACGAATAATTATCCTTAAAAATTGAAATGAATTAATTCCAATTCTTGCCAATTTTTTTTTATTATGGGCTTTAGAGATCTACCAATAAGCTGTGTTAATCAAGAGTTATGTACTTAATTAACTACTTAAGTTACTTAATTCTAAAATACTTTACACCTTTAAACAGACGGTACTTTAATATTTTATTACTTTCGCAATCAAAAAGGTTGTTCGCATATGCAAGACTGAACAAATAAAGCAACCCATTTACAGGAAAAATAATTCAAAATGTAACCCGGCATAAATTAGTGATTAGTTGACAAATAAGCGCGCCATAAGTCATCAAAGCTACTTAAACAACGCAGTGAGATAGCCGTGACTGATGCCTTGCCCGGGGATCGAACATGCACCACTGAACCATGTTCAGGTCTTTTGTTTGACGGGCCCGTTGGTCTAGTGGTCAGATATCCTGGCTATAAAACCATGCCGTGGCCGTGGGTCGAATCCCGCTAGGGACAAATGTTATTGAGATGTACACCGGCATTTGTTCTCGGTGATTTAAGCCTGCAATGTCCTAACCAAACTGGGAAAACCACATCCACTCCATACTCAGTTATTAATATTTAGTTTAATTTTAATATAATATGTGTTATTGATTGTAGATATAATGGGGCTGGCATATCCCTGTGGATAAAAGCCCCAAACTAAATAAAGAGTTAAAAAATTAAAAAGAAAACACAAAGTGAAAGTATTACCGCGGAAACTATTGCGGAAATCGAACCCCAAGTATTGAGCACAGCGCTCTAACCACTACACCATGGAGGCAACCAAATAAATTCCGTTTCTGGATAAAAAAAAGTTACCATTCCATTACAATCATATTTTTTTATATTTAATATGAAAGTAAACTATACGCAAATTAATTTACAAAATACCCGCTCCTATTTGCATAACTCCGTCCCCTACAACTATTTTCATACCGCTGTAATGCTCATGAATTTTAATTGCGTTTTGAATAACGCGTGTTCTTACAAACAAGAATAATAACATTCATATTTTGAATTGTTCTAGTTTGTCCCCTTTAAGTTACTTACTTACTCACTAACTTGATAAGTTGGGTGGAGATTCCTACTGATTGGAGTAGGTACAAATTTTGATTGTTAGTTATGCCTCCACATCAGAAAACTGTGGCATTATTATCATATTTATATTTTATAATTGTGAAATTGTGTTTATTTTTGCATGTTTATCCGTCAATCACTCTGAAACTATTGTTTTTTTTATGTTAAGTATATGATTGGGATGCAAACGTACACACGGGTCACCTGATGGTTAGTGATCACCGCTGCCCATGGACATCAACAACCGCACAAGGGTCGCAGATGAGTTGTCTGCCTTTAAAACCCCATACCCTTCCCAACTGAGCTCTGGCGACCTTACTCAACAGCAGAAACATAGCACAATAGTACATACTGAACGGATTTTGATGAAATTAGGTATACAGGCAGGGTATAGGCTCTCTTAGGATATATTTTATCTCGATTAAATGCTCTAATGACATACATCTTGATACCGCGGACAAAGCCGCTGTAAAAACTAGTTATTACTAAGGTTACTTCGCCGGTTACTAAGGTTACTAAGCAAAAAAGCGATGGTCGCTTCACATTACAGGACCCGTTTTAAAGCGCTTCAAAGTATGGCAAGGGCATTCTAAAGATTAAAATCAATGATAGTAACACATTTAGTACGAATAGCGTGGCTTATGATAGTATTTTATCGTTTAAAGACTTTATCAGTTATTAAATTAAATTTATTTGCTTTCGCGCCATTTTTTACGTTGAAATTTGGCTATGTTTTGACTTTTGTGGCTAGTCCGGTAGTTGAGGCTATAAACTTACAAAATTACATTTGAATTATTAGTTTGAATAATTAAAACGGTCTGGAGTTTATAAAACTTAATAATTATTTTCTTAAGTTTAACAAAAAAAAACTACTTGTCATTTTAATTTATTTATGTTTAGGTAGGTAATCTATACAATATTCATACTATATTCATTACTAGCGCCCGCCCCCGACTTCGTTCGCGTGGATTTCAGATCCCTTTTTTTCGCAATAAACTGTAGCCTACGTTTTTTCTCAGGGTCTAAAGATTGTCTCTTGCCTTTCATCAAAATTGGTTGAGAGGTTCAATCAGGAAAACGTAACAGACAGACAGACAGAGTTATTTTCGCATTTATAATATTAGGAGGGATATTCATATAAGTAAATATATGTACTAATCTCTACGAATATAATATAATACATACCTATCTATCTATACTTATAATAAATCTGTAGAGAGGTCAATTCTGTACATGAAATATATTTTCAAAATAACTATCAGGGGGTGATTAGTGATCGATACTGATGCCAAAAATGCAATCAGTAAAATTTTTGTCTGTCTGTCTGTCTGTCTGTCTGTCTGTCTGTCTGTATGTTCCTTATAGAAACAAAAACTACTCGACGGATTTTGACGAAACTTGGTATAATTATTCTTTATACTCCTGGGCATATTATAGGATACTTTTTATTACGCTACAATCAATAGGAGCAGAGTAGTGAAGGAAAATGTTGGGAAAACGGGAGAAATTCCTCCATTTTTAAAGCTTCTGTCGCGTGTTTAGCCTTAATGGTTAAAGTTACATAGAAATCATGTAAGACGGAAATATTCTAAATAAAATTGCCTAAAAAATATTGCTTGACAGCATATATCTATCTTTTACGGTTAACTCACAACAACCCGTGTAACTGATCCAGAAAGGTTTGAACGCGCTAATCTCAGGGACTACTGGTAGGCTAGCCAAGATGCCACGTTGACGAATTCGCCATACGCTTTCGTCGCGACTTATAATATGTATTGCCACCCCGTACACGAACTGCAGATTTATGTGAGCGGGATGGAGATATAAGTAGCTACGAAAGCGGATGGCGAATTCGTCAAATTGGCTAGCCTATCAGGTTCGAATTGACAAAATCTTTTGAGTTGGATAGTCCACTTACCGTTTGTCAAGTAAGGCTTTAAGCTATCTATAGTACCTAACACTGTGTGCGGAAACCGAAACCCACGCGGACGGAGTCGCTGGCGGCCGCTAGTGTATAATAAAACTGAAGAGTTTGTTTGTTTGAACGCGCTTATCTCAGGAACTAGGTAGGTACTGATTCGATTTAAAAAATATTATTGTGTTAGATAGTCCATTTGACGGGGAAGGCTATAGTATAATAAATACCCACATATGTTTGCGGGCGGAGTCGCGGGCAGCCGCTAGCTTTACGATATTACGCCACGTAATTTCAACATGGGTGTCTCATCCTCCATTTAAAATACATTCCACGCGTAATCACGCCGAAAATCGGTCGCGTTTTTTCGGCCTTGTGTGTTTCCATACTTACACTGTCTGTGTGTTGAATATAATAATTCGGCATCATGTCAACAATAGCAGAATACGAGTAAGGTTGTATTAATCGCTGCATTAATTAGTTGTTTAATGCGGGCCTCTCGTGTTGCCGGTTGTTTGTCGTAATCGCCGACCTGCCTTTAGCGTAGGCCAGGGGATAGGGAACACTTGCTCTTAGATTAAATTTTTTATGTTGTAGGGAGGCATATAACTTTAAACATTCGCGTTGCATTATAATTATTAAAAATTACAATGGGATTTTTATAAAAATAATATCGCGTTTAGACCCGTTGTGATGTTTAATAATTGTAGGGAGGCCATCTAACAGGAGGGTCATCTGATGGTAAGTGATCACCGCTGCCCATGGACATCAACAACCGCACAAGAGTTGCAGATGCGTGGAAAACTAATACCCCATATCCTCTCCAACCGAGCTCTGTCGACCTTTCTCACCAGGAGTAACATTGCACGACAGTTACGAAGTGATAGGTGAAGATTTTTCCCCGACGAGCGGCTCATTCAAGTGGAAGATCCACTACGCTCTACCTCATATACCGCTTATAAAAGTGGTCCCAAGCGCACCTCACTTAATGGGAACTGAAAGCACTTCTATGAGGTCAAGGTCAAAAACGGCCGGGAGGGTATTATTATTACTTGAATGGATTTTCCCTGGTTTCCTTTGTATGGATTACGGAGTTCAGACGACAGTCGCTCCATTGTAATAACCAGGCTGGTCAATTCAGGATCATAGTCGCAGCGTACCCTGGCCGCCGAGGCAATAGACAAGGATGCAGGGAAAAAGCAGCCCGGTTCTTCAAGTGAATATATGCTTTGCACCCAGTCCCCATGTCTATCCCATAACAGTTATTACAGCGAACATTAATCCGCAGTGATTCGTTTAGAAAGCGCCCGCGCATGAATTAGCGGCTAATTGTTATTGCTGTACTGACTAAATGCTGTTTGTGACTAATGGTTAACATTGGGCACGGTAGGAAGGGGTTCTGTATTCAAATTAATGTCAGAAGTACCAATACATCACAACACTAATATTATAAATGTTAACTGTTGTTCTCTGGTATACAGGCAGGGTATGGGCGAACTTAGGTGATGGAAACTTTTTAACCCGATATAATACTACCACCACATTGGTAAATCACTTGGGGAGGGTATGGAGTTTTTTTAAAGCTAAGCAACACATGTATGACCCTTGTAGGATTGTTGATGTCAATCCTCCTTGAGTCGTATTCCTCATTGCCGAGGGAGGGGATGAGCACGAGATCATTCTATTAAATTGAACATACAACAACTCTCTTGGCAATTATAATGGAGTGGTTTGCAATTGCCTTCTCCATTCCACGCACTAGGACCTGACCGGATTTGAACCGCCGACCTCACGCATGGGAAGCGGCGCTCTTACACCTAGGCTGTTATCTGTATCGAGCTGTTACAAATTGTACTTACATTATCCAAAGTGAACGCTTGCCTCCTTCATACAAATATAAAAAATCTCTAAAGGTTTTGAATACAGATTGGACTTTGAATTTGAAAATGGAACGGTATCCGCGCCTTTCCTTATTTTTTTCTAGCGTCCAGTCCGTAGAGGTCTAACTACTCGACACTCGACGCCGTCTACCAATTAGGGGCCATCCATAAAGTACGTCACACGTAAAGGGGGGGGGGGAGGGGGTCGACAAAGTGTGACATGGTGTGACAAGGGGTGGGAGGGGTCCTAAGTTTCGTGACATCACATTTCAAAATCTAGAGGTACTAATCGCGTTGGATGAAAAAGATGTTGACACCACAAATGTTCCTGACGTGAAAAACGAAGTGAACTGTGAAGTGACTGCCATGCCAGTTATAAATAATTTAAAGGACTGGGTTCAAAGTCCATGGACTGAAGATGATTGAGTTTCTTTTTCTTCTTTTTCTTTATATTAATTAGTTTATTTTTTTGTTATTGTTTCAAATATTTGATACTATGTTGATTTCATAAAAAAGTACTTAATTTAAATGGTAATAAAAGTAATTTCGGAACTGCTGTTTTAATTTAATAATTTTTCGATGTTAAATTGCAAAACATGTGACGTCACACTAGGGAGGGGGGGGTCTCAGAAATGTGACCACCTGTGACAAGGACGGGGGAGGGCTCAAAAACTCATGAAATTAGTGTGACGTACTTTATGGATGGCCCCTTATGAAAAAAAATGATTTTATTCTTCCCTGCTAGTATTAATATTATTGTAATAATAAACTGGCTGAACTATTTCCGTACACAGAACAAAACTAGGCGAAAGAAAAAAAACATGGCGGTGTGTGTCACGTGACCTCTGCGTGGTAAAAACCGCTCGTTATTGTTATAATGCGACGTAATTAATTACTAGAGTGGATTTATTGCCTGTTGCTCCGTGCTCGGTTATTTATATTGGGATTGTGTGCATGTAATTTTTATTTTGCTTCCTGTGGACACCGATAATTGAAAAGTGCAGATAGAAAAACCTATTATTAGGATCTACGTAGCTTACCTACCTATATTATAAATTCATTATTATCTCCGGCTAATTTATTTCAATTCGTACAGGTAGGTACGTCAGTAGTGTCAAAAGTTCCAAACAGAGTTTATGTACATAATCTTACTTCCCATCCATTTTAATGAAATTAAAATTCAAACCATAATCGAAATAATTTAGTCATTTATAAGTAAGTACTAATTTTAAAATTCATTATTATTTAAGCTAAACTACTAATCCAAATTACTTTGTACGTACATAGAATTCACTTCAATTTTCTTTCATTTATTTATTTTTACCCGCTAGAGCGCGCTTCTAGTTCCGCTACCCACCACCGCAGCGCTGGCGTCGCGCCTGATTTTTATTTTTATTACGCATGGGCCTGATAGACTGCGGCGTTCGCGGTTAGAATTTTGGAAATCTTGTAATTATTTATAATTCAACGCAAAATATGTAAAATAACCTCGGTTGAAACACGTAATTTTTGAAAAAGATCTGATACATTTATTGTAATTTTTTTAAAAAAGTTCTCATAATTTCGTTTAATGTCACAATTATCCGCCAGAGCGCGTCTCTAGTTCCGCTACCCGCCACCGCGGCGCTAGCATCGCGTCTGATTTTTAATTACGCACGGCCCCGGGCTGCGACGGGCGCGGTGACAATTTGCAAGTCAAAAGCCGCTGAAAAAACCCTAAAACACCCGACACACAGCCCTTTGGCGCTCGGCCGTGGACAGAGATTGGGGCAGAATGTGTGGAGAGGACAGGGGATGATTTTTTCGCCTACATTAAAATTGTATTTTAATTTATATGTTACGCTCGCTCGCATAAATTGATAGTTATTTTTGTGAATCGATTAGAAACAAAACGATTTAATAAAAGAAGCTCGGACAGTCCAGTGTTTCTACAGTATTTATTTACTTACGATGAAAAACTAATTATAGGTACGAGGTGAAACCTACATATTTATATAAAACGAATACAAACTTAACTAACTTTGAAAACTAGAAAAGATGTTTAAAAAAATTACATAATTTTAAAACTAAATTTTTCCAGGAAAACTGATGTTTCTGCGCCTGTAAAAGACCACGGAATGACTCAGGTGTTATGCGTTACCTACTTGTCTTATAAAATATTGCAATACTACCCCCCAACTGATTTCATGAGGAATAGTCCCGTAAACCTATTGAAGAAACGTTATTCTAAAAATAAAATAAAAAATACTCATAATAATACCGTTATCCACTCCACGCCACCCATAGCCCACCCGAACTCTCTCGGAGGTGAATTTCGTTAGCTCTCATTTGTTTTGCAGTAATTGCTCGAGATATGAGGGTTTATTGAGACCCCCTCCGCCCCGCCCCAAGGCTTATTGGATTGCCTTAATACCTTTTTACAGACTTGTGTTACCGCTGTTTTAAGTAGAATGCTCTTTTATGCGTTAGAATAAAGTAACCGTACCGCATAAATAGGTACATAAAATTAAAGCGTTAGATACCTAAGTACCTATGCCTCGACACCAGAAAAACTTTTGCACTATTTTGATTAGGGTGCCGTATGTTTCAACATGCTTGTCACTGCGATAAGAAGCGAGCGTCGCTTTAAATTTCAGTGCTTATTTTAGAGCAGGTATCTAACGATTTAGAAAATTTTTGCATTATTTTGATTGACGAGATGGACGTTGGATAATAAGGTTATCCTATTAGGTATTATTGAGGTTCCATTCTGCACTAAAGTTAGAAACCTAGGTTCCCATTACAAAATAGGCTTTTCCTATCCACGATATTAGTTAATGAAAAATGTTGTAATGGCACCGATAAATAGGTATGTAGGTACTTGTGTATGATTTTTGTCGAAATCAAATTATAAAGGATAAGATGTCATAATCTAGTATATTTTCTTAAAGATAGACACATGCCAAAAATGAAAAAATTCAACTTGGTAGAAATACAACAGCAAAAGCAGTGAAACCCAACACGAAGAATTTTTGTTTTCTTTAAAATTGTCAGGAAAAGCGGCAGCTAAGGCCATCTACATAATATTATAAATACCAACACTAAAAGAGGTTTTCAAGCAACCTCTTTTAATTCATGCCTGCTATGCTTTTACAACGCCATCTATTGACGTATTGTTTATATTACTGTTGCTTTGAATACTCAAGAGATGGCAGTAAATTGCCATTAAAAATTGCAATGTTTAATTTTATAAAAAAGTATAAGTTATTTCTGAGAGTTATTTAAAAATGATAAAGAAAGCTAAAAGGATAATATAATGCATTGATAAAAGATCTTTTTTGTAGTAGGAAAATGTATTATTTTGTTTCTGTTTTCAGTGGTAAAATGTTCATTTGATTTTATTTAAATGTACCTAGCTTCTATAGTAGCTCTATTATTCTTCTTCAATTTAAAAAAAAATCCAACGCAATACCTACACAATACGGCTGATAAAAAAGAACATTATGATGTTGTTTGAATAAAATTAAATCTAAATTTTTCATCACTTCTACCACTGAGCACTATTTTTTAGCGCCATCTATTGCATCAACAGCGAACTAATACAAACCAATAAACGTGCTTGTAATGGTACTTGCTCTGCTTTAAATTGCCATCTGTTGAGAGAACA
This sequence comes from Nomophila noctuella, assembly GCA_958496325.1. Lineage (NCBI taxonomy): Eukaryota > Metazoa > Arthropoda > Insecta > Lepidoptera > Crambidae > Nomophila > Nomophila noctuella. Next base: position 2,733,154 of record OY292504.1, read on the forward strand.
ACAAACAAAATTAGTTATATAGTGTCCAATAGATGGCGGTAGTAGCTTAAAAATACAGCATGTTTAAAATAAACATCTATTTAAAATAGTTAATTCTGATTTATTCCTTGTAATTTATTTAAGCATTAAAATATGAAGAGATCACTAACTACACAAAACTTTAAGTGTATTAAGGAAAAAATTAAATATTTTTTCGTCGTAACCATTCGACGGAAACTGAAAATTTTAAAAGTTTGTTTCTAAATTCCGGAGCCGTCCTAACTGGAGGCAAATGGAAGGAGGGCTTCCACCCTCAACGTAAACATGGTAAACGAGTTTGTTCGTTTTTAATTCCGTGGCATTAAATGAAGCAACTTTGTGATTAAAAATGTTCGGTTCTGCCGGGCCCGGTTTATTTGGGTGAACCTATTTATTTACTCACGCAAAGCTGCGGTTTCAATATTAAATTAATGTTGCGAACGAAAGACAAGAGTCTTCATTTTGAAGTTGCAGAGTCAGTGTGTAGGTTAACTAACAATGTAGGTAACTAAGTAAGATCGGAAGCGCAATTATTATAAGCATTCAGTTCGATTCCTTATTCAGTTTGAGTTTTGCAAAGGGGCAGCTGAACCATAATTCTTAGGTATTAGGTACCAACAATTAGGTAAGTGTTAGGTAGGTATAAGGTTAGGAGATCTCACCTTGGTGTAATATCTAGACAACTTCCATAATTATGTGCTTGGTTAGCGCACTCGGCCGGCATTTGCTAAGGTTTTTAGCCATTTTTAAAAAAGTCGTTCATCGGATGGGTGACCGAAAATGTTCATCTCGAGTTTCTCTTTGCTTAGAAAGGTACGGTCGTCGCAGATTGCTGCCCCTTACTATGAGAGTGAGGGGATTGATAGGGAGCGTATCTGTGCTTGCGCACTCACTTGTGTTGTGCACTATCCCAACTTCCCAACTAATATTATAAATGCGAAAGTAACTCAGTCTGTCTGTCTGTCTGTCTGTCTGTCTGTCTGTTACGCTTTCCCGCTTAAACCTCGTAATTGATTTTGATGAAATTTGGTACAGACAATCTTTAGACCCTGAGACAGAACATAGGCTACTTTTTGACCCATTCCAACCCCCCACTTCCCCGAAATGAGGGGGTGGAAGTTTGTATGGAAAATCTAAACTACTTGAGTTAGACGCTTGAAATTTGGCATGCAGGTCCCTTAGTAAACTTGATGCTTAGTTGCAAAAGGATATTGCAAAATTCCCACGGGAACGGGAGTTAGCGGGAAAAAACATTCGTATAATGAAAACCGACATCCACGCGGACGAAGTCGCGGGCGGCCGCTAGTACCTAATATACCTTAGTACCCTGCGTGGCTGTTTCGTGAGATAAACCGCCATGGCCGAAAAACGGCTGGAGTGCATTATTATTATTTTTATGTTTACATAGTTTTTTCTCAGTGTAATAGACTGGTATGCGAAGACAGCACGGGCACTTGCCAAGTACTATCTTCCATCCTAACATATAAATGTTTGTGTATGAGGTGTGATGTGGGGGTTGAGTCATTGTATTAATTCTATATACGTATATTTGTGAATAAAAACGTACTACATGTATTTAATATGACGGCTTTTTGTAAATTACTTTATAAATATGTTGGCAGCTGAAGATTTTCTAATGCTTGATGAAGTTGTTTTGGTATGAATCCCGTAGTGGAGAGAACGATTGGACCGACTGTAATTTTTTGTAATTACATTACAATACGCTCGTCTTTTAATAAGTTAAAGCCAAGCTATCAGACCCGCGGGCACCTCTGGGCATTCTGCTAATCCACGACCCTCGACGACAATTTAATAAAGAAAGCGGCGGCCGCGGCGTAATAACGTTTGTAAAAATATCCGCAGACACGGTTAAGGCGAGGCATCACCGAAGGAAATTTTAGTAAAATGCTTGATAAATAAATAAATAAATGAAAACATCACATACCTTAAACATAGATTAGAATAACGAGAATAAGTAGATTCAACAATTATGGTCAATGGTTTTATAAACAAAACTGTACAGTACGGGGATCGAGATTAGAAATTAGAAATGGGCGATGTGATACAGGGATTGCTTATGGACCTGCATATTAATGATTAAATACCTACCGGCCGTTTTTTAGGCCATTTAGGTGGTGGCCGATCTTACGGTCAGCCAGTGTACGTGCTCAAATGATTGCGCAAGCACAGTTCCAATCCCTATGCGCTCACTCTCACAGTTCGGTGGTACGGCAAACTGACCCGACCTTAGAGAGATCAGGCACAGTACCGAAGGTTCAACGTGCCTTCCGAAGCACGGAGGAGCTTTAGATGACATTTTTAGGTCACCCATCCGATTACTGGGCACTGTTAAAGTTGCTTGACTTTGTAAGTAACACTAAACACCTGCGCCATCGAAAGAAATCGAATCAAATAAAAAACAAACTTTATTTACGTAGGCTTCAAAGATGCATTTATGATTTATAAATGTTAATAAATTATTAAATTACATTAAGATTTTACCTCGGACATCGGAAAGCAGTCATCTATAAGGAAGAATATCCATCCATCGACCATTACCAAACCCTAAATTGGTTATTAAATCCTTAACTGTTCTAATAAAGAGATAATTACTATTAAATCAAATTCCATCAAATCTAACCCACAACCTAACCCTTAACAGCTCGGGGGTGGTCTCATAGAGTTTTATTTGCACGTCGCCTTAACCCGTGCGCGCTGCCAATATTAAATTCTGGTGGGGGCACATTCCACCCCCGCCCTGCGAATTACATTATATGTTTGCGATCCACCTCACGTTGTGATGAATGGTTATCATTTTTAATTGCGGTTCCCGAGTTGCTGGTTTTCGCCTTTTTGGAGGGTTAATCTACGAAATTGTGTTGGAGATGTGTTTTTAATTTGACATTTTTGTTTTAGGTGTTTGTCTTGGTGGCATGGTTCGAGTACTTAGTTGTGATTGGGAATCGAACCTAGGTCGGGTTTTTTCTAAGAAAGCACACAACTTGTGTTAATTTTTTTAAACAGCTTTGGATGACTGAAACCAGCAGAAAGGTTTTAGTGATGGTTTTGGCATGGGTTGTAATTGATCTAAAACAGATATTTCGTATGCTTTTCGTTTCGTATTTATAATTGCTTTACCGAGATTTCCTGTTTTTTTTGGGGGTAAATCTACGAAATTAGGTTGAAGATATTTATATTTTTTTTTATGTCAAAGGGAGGCAAACGAACAACAGGGTCTTCTGATGAGAAGTGATCACCGTTGCCCATGGACATTAACAACCGCACAAGGGTCGCAGATACGTTGCCTGCCTTCAAGACCTCATACCCTCGCCAACTGAGCTCTGGCGACCTTACTCACCAGCAGAAACACAGCACAACAGTTACGAAGTGCTACTTTACTGTGATCTTCTGTGAGATGGAGGTACTTCCCCAGACGAGTGGCTAATTCGAGTGGAAGTTCCACTTTGCTCTATCTCTCTTAAGTTGTCGTTGAATATGAAAAGTAGAACATAATTAAATAAATACATTTATAAATTGTGTTTCAAAGGCTGGCAACGCATCAGCTCTTGTGCAGTTATAGATATCAAATGTGCAAGACACAATATTTGCATATTTACCTCTTCAGATGAAATACATTATTTAGTTAAAAATCTGGGTTCTGGTCTAGTTCAGTGAGCTACGCAGAAATGATTGGAGACGCGCCAGTTTTAATTTTACACAGTATCTAACTCTGTGTTGGACATTTAGCGCGGATCGGAAAAACAGAACTCATTCTTAGGCTCTACAGAAATGCAATACAATACATTTGTTTAAACTTAAAATAAAGATAGAATTTCTAAATGAGAAAAGGATATTTATAGTATATAAGTTTTCTTAAATGATGTCGACAAGAATTTGTGGGTCTGACTATTTCTTGCCTCTCTGCGCATGTTGTTGTTATATTTATTATAGTATTTTTTGACATACTTGGATAAACATTGTGAATGAAAATATGGCATTTGAAAAGAGTCGAAGTTCTTGCCGATTCTTCTCGCCAGTAACTGCTTTCCGAATCGGTGGTAGAGTCATTATTTTGTAGGTTTCTGACGATTAATAAGTGCTTCTATGAAGCCTATGTTAATAAAGAATATTTTGAATTGAATTTTGAAATTGCAAAACGTCATAGCTCTAAAGCAGGTGGTTCTGAGTAATTAATAAATGCCTTGGGCTTAGACACCAATTGCTTAGCCGCAAACTAAGCTCGAAGCTTGCACTGTGGATGCTAGGGAACGGATAGGCACACCTAAATACTTTTATAAACATCCATGACTCGAGTGCTAATGTCGATGTTTATCACACGAACATTTCCCCCTAGCAGGATTCGAACCCGCGGCCCTTGGCTTTGTAGACAGGGTCTCTGACCACTAGACCAACGACAAAGGAAGGATTTTAGAATGGATAAGTACAAACTTAAACATACATAGAGCTATATTTCACTACAAAGTTATTCATGGACATAACTTTTACTAATTGTTTTGTAGTAATTAATTTATCTAATCTGGATTGAAAAATCTTAGATTCATGACTTTCGCGTTGCTTATAATTATCAGTGAACGGGAGTTAACGAGATATTAATAATAACTAGCGGTCACCGCGACTCCATTCGCGATTTCGATTTCCAATAGCCTAAAACCTTCCTCGTCAAATGGACTATCAAACACAAAAATAATTTCTCAAATCGGTCCAGTAGCTCCTGGGATTAGCGCGTTCAAACAAACAAACAAACAAACTCTTCAGCTTTATACATATATTAGTAATTAGTAATATTAGTAATTAGTAACATTAGTAATATTAGTAATATTAGTAATTAGTATTAGTATATTAGTATTAGTATATTAGTATAAATATAGATGTAGTAAGTATGTACTGCTTGACGTTTCAGCTGCGTTACAACAACCGTGGTCACAAGCGGACTTTAAGATAGAGGAAGTTGCAAATAATAAGTTCTTACAAGTTTCTCCACTACAAAACCATCTACTCAAACATTCAACCAGGTATAATCCATTCTATAAATAAATCCTCAATTGTTACTTTGACTTAAAAACCCGAAAACGAAAGTTACCCAACTTAAGTCATCCACACAAGTCTTTTACTCAAAGCCGTTTTTTACACCTTCTAAAGAATGGCATAGAATGCGTAATACATAATTAGTTTCTGACAATAGCATAAGCTATTTGTTAAGTTGTGTAATAAGGCTTTGTTGAGCATAAATACTTAGCTGTGACCCCCTACATTGAGGGGTGGGGAAATTGTGTCAACGATTTTTAGGACCTTTTTGTATGTAAGTACTTTGGGCTTCAAGGCTATGGCATATGATGAATATGATGGAAGCAAAAGTCGCTCAGTAACTTGTACCATTTTTTATTTTCATTTTTATTTATTTACTTTAATTGAAACGGCACCACAAATACCATAGTTTGACAGGACTCTAGGTCTAGACCCCGGTTTTGTAAACAGGTTCTGACCACTAGAATTTCAAATCACGATAAGGGCAAATGTTTGTGTGATGAACATCGGCATTTGTACTCGAGTCATGGATGATTATAAGAGTATTTAAGTATGTACATATGTCTATCATCGAGCTTAGTTTGGGGCTATGTGTCAGTCAAACAAATTTATTTAAATTTATTATTTAGCTCTCAGAATCAGCAGAAGAGACATACCACATTCATTTCCAAAAAAATAACTCCCTGGCACAAATGACACTCGAATCCACTACCCTCAATGCTGTTCACATCTACTACTCCCTACAACCTGCAAAGTAAAAGTAATTATCTCCACTCGATATTAGCATCCTCTCTCGATTGAATCGTGTTTTGTACAGTCTCCATTCGAATTAGCATCGATACCTTTCAAATTAAATTCGCATCGATTTGCACAGCCCCAATACTTTCCGATTGAATTTCATCGATTTGTACAGTCGAATTGAGCTGAAAAATAGCAACTAGGCGTTTGAAAACGATCCAATTTGATGTGCTACATCAATAGACAGGGACATATGAATTGACGTCAAAAGATATTTCCGTGAACTGTACTCTTTTGTGATCTCGCAAAAAACATCCAATAATTCACTGTTCGGGAGGATCCGTTCTAAAGTAGGAGGAGGGATAGAGTGTGAAAAGATTGGTGTGTAAACGAATTTTGTAGTGACTCACTGTTTACTAAGAAGTAAGATGGTTTGTTGTTGGATGTCCATAATATAATAAATGAAAATGAAAATGAAAATGAAAATATTTATTCATGAGGAATGTTAATGAGGATAAAATAAATGATATCTATTAATGAGGAAGTAACTATTTTGTGTCATCAGTGTGTCAACCAATGAAGTTGTAAACCCTGAGAAAGAACATAGTATACCTTGTACCTATTGCAAAAGAAAGGATCTGAAATACACGCGGATGATGTGGTCCGTGGCAGATTTAGATAAATTCTCAAACACAAACTCAAAATATTCTTTATCAAAATAGGCTTCATAGAAGCATTTATATAAATTGGTCAGTCGAAAACCATTGAACTCATTAAAAATAAACTACATTTTATAGTATCGCCTTTCTTAGGCTACTACAACATGAACAAAAATAATTATGGCAGCAAAATTAAAATCGTTATGTTAACAAATATTTGTCTGCATTTGCATAATAATATCATGCGTAATTGCAAGCAAGCGATTCGTCGCTATGCCCAAAACTGCTTGGAAGGGATATTTATATTTTTGGCAAAGGTAGAAAAACTGCTCCCAGTCCCTCAGAGTAAATGTTATTAAGGACTATATTAATAAAAAGGCTGTCACGCGGGGCGAATGGCTTTGTAAAGGCGTCGAGCAAGCGATAATGCGCCTTATAGACAGTCCGGTTCCGACAATGGACACTTCTGATTGGTTAGGGATGACACGGTCTAGTTTTGATTACTAATTGAATAACATGCTAAGAGATGGATTGGGATTTGTAGAGATTTTTTTCAATCGTTTTGCTGTGAGAAATATAATATTATGAAAGCAAATTAAATGTCACCAAAGGTCAAATTAAAAAAGCCAGGAGCTGAGTTATTGTAATTATTCAACTCGTATATTTTTTAAACTGATTGGCATAATTATTTTATTTTTTTCAAATAACACATTCAAGCATTCAATACATGAAAGGATCTTCCGGTTCCTGAAGCATGACTGGTTTTTATTTACATTTTTGTTAAGTAAATATCTAGTGTAGTGTATGTACACTAGAGAGGTCTTATACTTATAGTAAGTATGTAAAATAGACCTCTTTGTCGTTATTGTTCTGTCAATATTTGGTCAAACATTTATATTATTTACTCTGTGGAATATTGCAAGTAAAATGGAACTTCTGGAACAAGACCGTAAGATCATGTTTAGTGTACCAATTAGAAGGTATAAAACAAAAAAAAACCTTACATGGATACGATGAGGACACATATCTTTTCTACAAAAAGAAGAAGCTTTTTAGTATCTAATTTATTGGTTTGCTTTCGTTTATTTGTAAGATTAGGATTTTAAATAAATTAAAAATAAATAGTTAATTACTCAGTTGACATCAAAAATAATGACGACATAGAGTGCTCTTCCCAAACAAACTTCATAGTTTGGAATCATTTTCATAGTTAATAAAAAAAAACAAATGACTAGTGGTGTCAACATCCCCATTATAACAAGGTATAAAACCTCGTTCACCAACCCTGTCGCAGCGACCCCGCCGCCCGCAGGTTAATAATGATTATTAATATAGTTGAGCAGTCGTCAGGTCTGCCGCGACCGCGTAACTTGTCTAATATCCGACGAGCAAATACTGCTAGTTTGAGCAACGCGGGAGCTGGGTTACTGAAATGAGGATTTTGCTGTTATACTCCAATTTATAATTGGTTTTATATGTATTTATTTTAGGAATTTTTAAATGTTTAGAATTATATACTAAACCTTGATAAATATAAAATTATAGATATATTTTTTTAAATAATCAATGAAACAAAGAAAAAGTTATCTGATCTTAGGTGGTTCAGACCGCTTTATAATGAAACTCAGACTGAATTTGTTTAAGTGTACAGTGTTATTTTTTCAGAGAGTACTAATGCAACATTTATCTTTTGATTTAACAACAATATCAGCAAAAAAAATTAAAAAATTCGATGCGTTGGTTGCTTTTTTAATATGGTTTAATATTTTAAGTAAACGTAGTGAATTACTAAAAAGAGTTACTTCTAGAATGCGATTCAATTTCCAATTGTGAAATAATCGTATAATTTTAACCCAGCTCCCGTACTACAACAGCGACACGAATATTAAATCGCGACGCCATGCGCCATCTTTGTTGTAACGACCCACTCTTTATTAACCCCCCCATTTGTAACAGATACAAAGTGAGGGAATTTAACCAATTTAATTAATAATAGTTTACAATGTATGAAGTTTTAGTTGAACTAATTGAAATTTTATTAATTATTTAGTTAATATAGTGCACGGAAGTTAGTTGATTCCACTTTTACGATAGGGTAAAAAGGAAGTAATTAATGTAAAAAAAGCATAATTGACGCTTCTCTAGAGCTTTTCTGAGGCCTACATCCTACATAAATGATATTATGTATGTATTTAAAACAGAATCGCAAAATGAGTTCGTAAGCGCATAACTCAACAACGCATTGATCAATTTGGCCTATTCTTTAATTAAATATTATTTTGTGTCCACGGATGGTTTTTATGGCAAGAACTGTATATGTACAATGAGTAAAGTGTTACTCATTATTTACTTAGTGCAGTGGTTCTGGGTTTTAATACATTTAACGATCTTTTCGGGGAATTCAAGAGGCAGAATGTAACTATGGAAGTACCAACTAAAAGTGATTAGCCAAAAATCAGTAGAGCGATCAACTGAAGGATATTAGTTTGCAAAACTACCCAATAACAGTAGCAATTCATTTAGCAGAACAGATTAAAAACTATCCCTTTGGACACATTGTGTCATTGTCACAAAAAAACATCAGTAGCGAAATCCCTCTAAAATAAATAAAGACTCTTATACCAATTGTTAAATTTTGTTGACAATTGTTACCCTCCCTTTAAAATAGTTAAGTAGGCGATATTTTTACAAACAATCGAATGAGTTGGCTTTTAACTACGTATTACGCTTTAAAATGGCGACGACATTTTTTTCTAAATTGTTGTTTAAAACAGGCCTATTGTGCCCGGATACAAGAAAACTGTGGCACTTTTTTGTTGGACATGAAGAACGTTTCAAAATGCTGCCATTTCGATAAAAAGCGACAGTCGCTTAAAATTTAAGTGCCTATTTCAACACCGGTTGATGTATGGCGAGGGCATATTTAACGATTTAAATCTATGGTATTGTGTAGAGATGCGCCGAATAGTGGTTTTACCGAATAACCGAATACCGAATACTATTCGGTTCAATCTTTACCGAACCGAATATTCGGCCGAATTATTCGGTTTACCATTTCACTACTTTCCCGCGTTAACAGGTTCAAATATGCACGCCGCTAGTGGCCACCGGCTAGTTGCGAGCGATGTTGAACCAACATTATGAATAAACTAAACTATTATTTTTCAAAATAAGATCAACGGGCAATGACCCGCTAACCCGCCAATCTAACCCACTGGTAGGTGAAGGGGTAACTTGAAAATTTTAGTAGTGCCCACCCACCCACCACGTCAAGGCTGGAATTCTTCATCGATGTATTTTGTCGATAATGAAAAACAATATGTACGATTCAATTAATATTTAGTTAAATTTAATTTTAATATTACTAACAGAAAACCAACGAGGACGAACAAAAGGGGTTCTTAACATAATAATATAAACTTTTCACATAATATTAAAGCTGAAGAATTTGTTTGTTTGTCTTAAGGCGCTTATATTAAGAACTACTGGTTTCAATTGAAAAAATATTTTGTGTTGGATAGTCCATCTGTCGAGGAAGGCTTTAATTAAACTATAGTAGGTATAGCACTACGTGTGCGGCAATCGAAATACACGCGGACGATGTCGTGGGCGGCCGCTAGTATTTCTTAATAGTTTTATAAAAGTGGCAAATGAGATATTTTGTGAAAAGGTTATATACACATGTTAAGAAACTCCTTTAGTTCGTCCACGTTAGTTTTCTGTTAGTAATATTAAAATTTAATTTAATAAAAAAATAATTGAATCGTACATATTGTTGTCATTATCGACAAAATACATCGATAAAGAATTCCAGCCTTGACGCGGTGGGTGGGTGGGTGATCACTACTAAAATTTTCGAGTTACCCCTTCAGTGGGTAAGATTGGTGGGTGAGCGGGTCATTGCCCAGATCAACATTGTTGATCTTAGTTTGAAAAATAAAAGTTGTTATTAATGTTCATTAAACATCATGATCATCATGTTGATTTTATTATATACAGTCAAATTAACATTGAGCTCAAAAATAAATGTTGAATTATGTCCAAAGTTCCATAAATAAATATGTGGACTTATGATGTTAAAACAAATATTGTTTTCAAGTGGAATTGCTGTCTTTTATTATGTTACTAACATGTTCTTCGCAAGTTTTATTTATCTGATAAAAAAAACATAAATATAACATAAGAAGTCTGTCAGTTCTATGTAATTCCTGTCTATTCCATGCCATGTACCTATGAAAATAGAAGTACTTACTCAAACCGAATAATTCGGCACTTCAACCGAATAATTCGGCCGAAAACGAATAGTGAAAAAAGTGCCGAATATGCCGAATACCGAATACCAACCGAATATTCGGCCCATCTCTAGTATTGTGTAATAGTGAGTAATCTTTTTTGAATGCATAATTTTAGTTAAACGGCACAGACACAAAATATTCGGCTTCGTTTGATTCCTTTGCTTGCACCAGCTCAGAAAAAATAATGAGTTGACATTTTAAGCCTTGTTTGAAATGGCTTCCGTATTTATTCATTCATATTTCGTCACAGAGTTTTTCCCGCCATCCAGGACTTTTCTAGTGGTTCATCAATTTAGGTACACTCTTGTAAATGTGATCATTCATTTACAACAATTTTATTACGACTTATCAAAATAAATTCTTTTTAAAACTTGTGTCAAATGAGTGAAACAAAATAATACTATAATTCAGATGTTTCGATCTTCCTAGATATCATAAATACGCAAAATTAATTCATATTAAAAATTGTCATTCCACAAATAATATTTCTCTATTAAGAGTGTGTAAAAATAGACTCGAAACTTTGCCTTCCATTTACCTTTGCGGCCGCCCGCGACTCCGTCTGCGTGGATTTCGATTTCCAATATCCTATGTGTTATTCTGATGTTTAAACTATATTGTGGTAAAGTTTCATTCAAATCCATTCAGTAGTTTTTACGTGAAAGAGTAACAAACATCCATACATCCACGCATAAAAACTTTCGCCTTTATAATAGTAGTAGGATTTGCTCGTAGGTACTGCTTGGTTGGCAGCACCTTGTATGTCAGTGACAGCATATAATAACAATAGAAAGGCTATTCAAATGACATAACAGCAACCAATATTCATTTACAACCCTGTAAATAACATAAACATCACAATATACAATATACTCACCATCAATCATACTACATCGTCACAATGACAAACTGTCGACTAGTTTATCGCATGAACTGGTTACTAGTTCAATAATTGTCATCACGACTAGTGGTGCCAAAACTCTTATTGCGTTTTTAATTACCAGTGTCTTTATCAAGAATCATTGAATTATAAACCCTATCACTTAAGAGTTAAAGTGTATTTTATTACACGTTTATAATTACCAGTGTCTTTACCAACCATTATTGCATATTAAACCTTACCTTTGATGAGTTAAAGTATATTCTACATTGTGTTTTTAATTACCAGAGTCTTGGACGATCATTATTGCATTGTAAACCCTATTTTCAAAGAGTTAAAGTGTATTTTACTAAAAGGGGCTAAAGTTCAGAAATAACTGGGACTCCCCAACGAAGTTTGTCTCGTAATTACTTTCAGTGGAAGACATTTTGTTGCAAATGCTAATCACTTGACGTCTCAGTAGTTTAAGTCGGCGGCAATCATTGTAACGATCAATCGTTGAACTAATGAACTTTATATTCATTACAAAGGTTGTTGTTTCATTGAGGTTTTAAATGTGCCACGTTGCCATAGTTGTTTTGGTGTTAAAATCTGTCCTATCAAATGGACCCACCATTTTATGAGACAGATTTTAAGACCGCACTAAAATATGTGAGATACGTGTTTCTTTCCTCGTATGATCCTGGGCTTTTCAGGGGGGGGCGTGACACGGCATCTTTGCATGCTTTCAGGGTGAGGGTGACTGGCTCAATGAGTACTATGTGCTTTTGAGCCAGTCAACCTTATATCTGGACCTTACTTCCGCTACCACCAGGTGGAGTAGGGTCATCCTGAACGTCTATCAATAAAAAAAATCGTTAAGTATTAAAGAGGTACCCACTGTCTTTACCTGATTTTGCTATATACGTGAGTCTTTCATTCTTGATAACTGACGATTTAATTTGTTAATTTTGATTCCATCATCAATTTTTCAATCAAAACTATTAGGGCTTCAGATTTTCCTCGTGAGCTCCCTTTATAAAAGTCCAGATTGATGGTGTGATTCGTAATTCGTAATCTTGGTATCAGAGTTTCGTAATAGTATACTATAGTGTCCTACTGCAGGGCAAATGCCTCTATCATTTGAAATCATGTTTTGGTTACATTTCATAAAGTTTCATAATAATCTGTCAAAATTAGCAAACATGTTAATGCCCTTAGACATTAAATAAAACTACTTTCAAACGAATAAATATCGCGTTTCATAAAACTACATATATACGGTAAACCCGACGTTTCGGCTCCTTTTCAGGAGCCGTAATTCGTCCCTTGTCATATAAATTATTACAGTACAACTCCCAACTACATTTTAGTTTCTTAGCACCGTCATCTTCACTTTCACAATTTGCCACGTTCCTATCAACGCAGTAGGACCAAAACAACCAACCGAGTAAGTAGAAACTATAATTAAACCTGACCACAACCAATCATCCCTTCAGGTGGATCTACAAATAGCCAATGACGTGATGGAAACAGTATTATTCCTGGCATTTACTTTTATAGTAGTAAGAGTACGCCAGTCGGTGACGCAACGCTCAGCTGATAAGATTTGAGTCATGTTGTTATTTCTGAGGTATTTGCGAAAGAATAATTTGAAGACACACCCACCTTCGTTGGATGCTTGAGTTTCAGTAGGTATATGATTACTTCTGACGCTGTTTTGGCCCTTTATCTGGGGTTGACGTAACGTTTTCTTGCTTTAAATTAAACTTACTGATCCGTATGCATTTTCACAGATATTCATGTGTGTCTTGCAACAGATAAAACTGGTCTATCGTGCGAAGATCGTGCGCAGTGGAGGAGAAGGAGTAGGAAAGCGGAGCCTGGACTCCAAGGCAATAGTCGAGGATGCGACCGGGACAAGCGCTAGGATGATGATGATGATGAGTTTATTATAATGGTCAATTGGACAACCTTTATTGTGTGCAATTCTAAAGCTCAGATATAGGTTTTCAATTATTTACGAACTCTTACGATTCTCTGCAGACTTTTAGCAGCATACGATTCATAATATGATTATGCATTTTTTCTAGTTTTTTAACGACTGGTGTTTTTTTAAGAAGGATTTATCAAAAGCAAATTGTTTCAGATAAACATCAAAATTTATTCTAGTTGACACCATTGTTGATTTTATCGAATAGACTAATGAGAGTCAAAGATAACTTTCCACCACAATATCACTACTGCGACATATTTCACACTTTCACCAGCATACGGAACAATTTTGGCACTAAAGCACGTTCTATTCTCGGCCAGGCCACATAACTCTCACTCATCACCTAGTTGATCGATCGAAGTCTGTGATTTAACACAGTCATAATAACAAATACTGTCTTCCTCATCATCATCATCATCATCATCATCAGCCTATTGCAACCCTCAGGTAGACATTAGACTTCCCCAGATGAGGTGCTATGACCACTCAGTCACTTAGAGAAGAGTAGAGTAGTAATCATCACCTTCATAGGCCTATTGAAGTCCACTTCTGGACGTAGGCCTCTCCCAAATGGGTAGCTCGTGCCCATTGTCAGCACTCCTAGCTGGCGGGTTGGTAACCGCTATAAGTTGGACGACAAAATACATATCCCATAGTCGCTTCTTACGAAACTTTTCCAGGCCAATCCATAATAATACCCATCTGGACATTTTTGATTATGGCGGTCGGCGGGCCTTACGATCAGCCATGTGCGTAAGCACAGGTGCACTCCCTATTTCCCTCACTCTCATCGTTCGGTGAGGCAGCAATCTTACATGACCGGAGAGAGATCAGGTGCAGGACCAACGGCTTAGCGTGCCTTCTGAAGCACGGAGGAGCTTGAGAAGAAATTTTTGAATTGACTTAGCAATCGCAGGTTGAGCGTGCTAACCACTGCGCTGAGCTCCTCAATATATTGAGAGGGCGATGAGAAATCACTCAATTAAAATTGCTAAGATAGTTGTTATATGACTGCCTCCGTGGTGTAGTGGTTAGAGCGCTGTGCTCAAAAACTACGAACTCGGAGGTCGTGGGTTCGAATCCCGCGGGGAACACTTCCACTTTGTGTTGGTTTTCCCAGTTTGGTTAGGACATTGCAGGCTTGAATCACCTGATTGTCCGATAAGAATGATGATTCCGTGCTTCGGAAGGCACGTAAAGCCGTTGGTCCCGACTATGATCCAAATTGTCTGGTTTCCCTTGTGGTTACGGAGGTCAGACGACAGTCGCTCCATTGTAATAACCAGGCTTGTCAATTCAGGATCATAGTCGCAGCGTACCCTGGGCTCCAAGGCAATGGCCGAGGATGCAACCGGGAGAGGCGCTAGGATGATGATGGGGAGTTGTTATATGGCTCACTTCATACATACAATCATCACAACCCTCATTACGGGGAACTCAAGGAGGGAGATACTATATTGTAGTGGTGATTGAACTAAATATTGTAGAACTAGGAGTCAAAGATAGATCACAAGTAGCAAATAGCGAATGGTATGCAGAAGAGCTCATTGTTGATATATAACATTATGATGTCTATAAGATGACAACGATTGCAGTAATGGAACTAGACAACGGAATGACACCTGTTTTGTATATGATGGACGAGTGATAGGCTACAACACTTTCTGGCACTATAAATAAATAAAGCAAACTGCACAATTGAAAGACATAATAGATTGTTCCTTGAAACCATTCAAGGATTTCTTGATTTATTTATATTTTTAATCTAAGCTCTGGTAATCAAGAAAAAAATTATCAATCATTGCATTACCTAAATTAATTATAAGGTGCCTAAATATACATAGTTTTGCATACTTAAGATTACTTACCTACTATGTATGGAACAACGAGTAGTACAACGAGTAATGATTAACAGTCGCGTGAACCTATGAAAAACATTTAAAAATACTTATTCGTACGCTCTGAAGGTACCTAATGCAAAAGTTCCCAACATTGAAATCAACATTCAATAAACTACAGCCGAAACAAAAACGTATGAAATTAAAACCTTAAAATCAATGAGCTACACCTGCACCATGAAATAAGTTCTAAAAAATTCTTCAACGTATTGACCCATTAGTTGAAAAAAAAAATCTATTCTAAACTTCAACGGAAAGCTTTTACAACAACACAGGTCTATGAAAGCAGCGAAACTCCACGCAGCACGAAATGATAAACTGGACTAAAATAACTCGAAAGACAGAGAGGGAACAACCTGTAACATCTATCTCACTCTAACAGTAATTCACTGAATCAATTTGAAAGTATCCCTAAATCGAGTCATTTCCGAAAACCAAAATCGATAGTTAAAATCAAACAAGGAAAACCGAATGTTGCATAAAGCCAAAGACGAAAAAATTGCATAAGACTCCAAAAAAGTGTTCGATGTTTTCAGTCAAATATAACCCAATTTTTCAATCAGAAATAATCACCACACACATCTGATATGACACAGATCAAATTATATGAAGTCCGTTGACTGAACGTTAATGAAGAAGAAAATATAAAAGCCCGTCGACAACATCGATGACATGAAAACCTAAACCAATTCTCACGACACAACACGCGAATAAAATTGTAAACAGACCAACACGTCACTTCTAAAGTCAGATGCGATGCCAATTCAAATCTAAACCTTATCACAACCACATAAGGCCAGCGAACGAGGCTAATATCCCACACATCGCATGACCCAACGATCCGGGAGTCTGAAATATTAATAGAAAAGCTGGAACTATCGCTTTTTTTACACCACTCGACTAAAACACGTGGCCAAGCGAAATTTGATCTTGCAGGTTAGGAACTGAGTTTAGAATCGGATGGCGGCAGGCGCCGGCTGGTATTCCGATAAAATTAGAAAATGCTTTTGGGCGGGAGTGTTTACTATTTATGGTAATGCTTGCCGCGGCTAAATTCGAAGCGTGTGGGGTAACCTCCGTTTCTAATTTCGTATCTATGCCCGCACGAGCGGCTTCCGAGCTTTAGTTTCTGCGACACTCGGGAATTTAAAAACATTGACGAGTAGGCGTCAATCGATTTGAGGAATGTTGGCAAGTATTCTGACCTACTTTTAGACAGGTACAACCTAACTCGGTTACTCATGTAATCCTACACCTCAGCCAGGAAGGAAACAAGGTTCGGGGAACTCCAATCAAAATCTCCAGTAAGTATAAAAAAGAAATGATGTAATTAAAATAAATAAATTAACCGTTTATTTATTAATTACATTGGCGTGAGATCCATAACGATCCCGTGTATATAATAAAAATAAAAAAGAAAAATTAAATTTATATAAATTTTACAAATAAATTACAATTACGATAGATGGCGTAATATTAAGATGTTCAGTTCTGTCAGGTATCACTACGTACAACGTACAAAATGCTCGCGTTCCGTAACTCGTAAAGAGAACACCACAACACACAGCACTGAGGTCACGCAGGCGCAGATGCAGCTTAGAAGCACTTGCGGTGGACGATGCCGGGGCCGGACTCGTCGTACTCCTCCTTGGAGATCCACATCTGCTGGAAGGTGGACAGGGAAGCCAGGATGGATCCTCCGATCCATACGGAGTACTTCCTCTCGGGGGGAGCGATGATCTTGATCTTGATGGTGGAGGGAGCCAGGGCGGTGATCTCCTTCTGCATCCTGTCGGCGATACCGGGGTACATGGTGGTACCACCGGACATGACGGTGTTGGCGTACAGGTCCTTACGGATGTCGACGTCGCACTTCATGATGGAGTTGTACACGGTCTCGTGGATGCCGCACGATTCCATACCCAGGAACGAGGGCTGGAACAGGGCTTCGGGGCAACGGAACCTCTCGTTGCCGATGGTGATGACCTGACCGTCGGGAAGCTCGTAGGACTTCTCCAGGGAGGTGGAGGCGGCGGCGGTGGCCATCTCCTGCTCGAAGTCGAGGGCGACATAGCACAGCTTCTCCTTGATGTCACGGACGATTTCCCTCTCAGCGGTGGTGGTGAAAGAGTAACCCCTCTCGGTGAGGATCTTCATGAGGTAGTCGGTCAAGTCGCGGCCGGCCAAGTCCAGACGGAGGATGGCGTGGGGCAGGGCGTAACCTTCGTAGATGGGGACGGTGTGGGAGACACCATCTCCGGAGTCCAGCACGATACCGGTGGTACGACCGGAGGCGTACAGGGAGAGCACGGCCTGGATGGCGACGTACATGGCCGGGGAGTTGAAGGTCTCAAACATGATCTGGGTCATCTTTTCCCTGTTGGCCTTGGGGTTGAGGGGAGCCTCGGTGAGGAGGACGGGGTGCTCCTCGGGGGCGACACGCAGCTCATTGTAGAAGGTGTGGTGCCAGATCTTCTCCATGTCATCCCAGTTGGTGATGATACCGTGCTCGATGGGGTACTTCAGGGTGAGGATACCCCTCTTGCTCTGGGCCTCGTCGCCGACGTAGGAGTCCTTCTGGCCCATACCGACCATCACGCCCTGGTGACGGGGGCGACCGACGATGGACGGGAAGACGGCGCGGGGCGCGTCGTCTCCGGCGAACCCGGCCTTGCACATGCCGGAGCCATTGTCTACTACGAGCGCAGCAACATCGTCGTCGCACATGGTGGATGTGTTTGTGTTCTGGGGACGCGCTGGAAGTTGACTCTACGGCAGCGAGACTGCGAGTGCGGCGGAGAGAGGCGGCGGTATCTTATATAGGCGGCGGGGCGGCGGACGCGGCGCGCCTTACAAGGCGAGCCCGCCCGCCGCCGCGGCCCGTCGGTTCCGAGCTTTTTTCTTACACTTTCATCCAATCTTTATCTTAAAACTTCAACCACACACTTAACACATACCTTCCACACCTATTCCCCATAATAACAACCCCTTGAAACGTTAATAAAACCAATAAAATAAAATACGCGAATAACTCTCGATCAAAAGCGCCCTGCGCCATTTCAGGCGATGGGCGGGCGGCTGCGTTTTTACAAAACTAATTATGAAATAAAGCAAACAAACATAGTAAAATTAACGTCAACTTACAAGATATTGGATATGAGATGATATAATAGAAATTGTTTCTGGTTTTATATATAGAAACGAAAGCAAAACGTGCAAGAGTTCAATGTTAATGACTGAAGCGTAGATAAATAATGCGTTTGTATGTTATCAGGGATTTTTATCAATTTCTTTGCAAATCTTGACTTTTACAATTGGCTTAATAATTAGTTGAAAGTCTCCAGTTTATACTATAAAAGCAAAAAATTAAAAATATGCAAGCACTTTAAAAATAATTTCAAACAATTATTTAAACAAACCATACGATATTAATGCATTGATGTCTTGTTAAGGATTATTAAAATATTAATTAGATTTATGAATGAATGAAAATACTCCATGATTCAAACTATTTACGTTCGATCGTAAGCATACAACTTTTCTATGGCCTTGCAAAAAAGACATGATTGAGTCTTCTTGGGAGAGTTTCTCATTATTATTATTGTTGTGTTTATTTAAAATTTGACATTCATATCTGTTTTGTGGTTCAAAACTAACTATTAGGTCGTATTTTTGTATATTTTATGTTAAGCATTTTTACATGCTTTTTGACCCAACTAAGATTGGATGAATTTTTCTTTGTTTATAATTTAAAAAAAATATTAGGTGACATGTTTGTGTGTGTGTGTGTGTATAAAGACGAATCTTTCTTCCGCTCGCGATTTCATACGCACAGTTGTCTTAAAGTTAAATGTTTCGAGGTAAGGATTCGAACCTTTTGGTTTTGCATCCAGGGTACCTGACCACTGGACCAACGGGACCGTCACTTGGACATAATTTTTATTGATATCATTATTTTCAGCTAGTCTAAGTCTTCTGCTCGATATGTTCTCTTCGCTCTTACATTAATCAGTGAGAATTTAACATTTGTAAGTTAATCCTTTATAATCTCAAATGTAAGTAAATAATATTTATAAATTCTAAGAACTAAGTCACCAATTGCCTAGCCCCAAACTAAGCTAGAAGCTTTTACTATGGAAGCTAGGGAACGGATTCTTAAATTACATAATATACATAAATACTTAAACATTCATGTCTCGAGAACAAATGCCGATTTTCATCATTAAAAACATTTGCCCCTAGCGGGATTCGAACCCACGACCCTTAATTTTTAGCCAGGTTCTTTGACCACTACAGCAACAGGCCCGTATATGAAGATATTCATAATCTTTATAGATTCATTTTGCAAATAAATATAATTTTGTTAATATTACGGTTAAGTTTTCTGCCAATAACCTGTTTGTTTTTCCGTGATTCCGGGAAAACTATTTAAAATGCCAGGTGTAATAGCTACCTGAGAATGAGTGAAAGAATATGTGTCACGAATGTTCCTGTATTTGCTTTGCCAAAAATTAAAAACAACAAATTCCTTGATAAATCTTCATGAATATAAGGTTACGTTTTATATCTCTAAGTGCTTAAATGAAAAGTAAATCTGTATGCAGTCGAAGAATTTATTTTTGAGTTTTAGGTACATTAATTAATTTCAAGTTTAATATCCCTATTTAGCAGTTTAAGTTAGATTTAAATTACTCATTAGTCTTTATTGACTAGATTGTAATAAAATTTATATGTCCACTGTACAATGGAATATCAAACAAAAATAAGTTTCATATCTCTCCACAATATTATAAAATTATGCATTCTTCTTTTACATCCAGCCAAAATTCAACTAAATCTGAACGAATAACTTGGGAAAAATAAAATTATCTTCTATTTCCTCTTTTGTACATGAATTCTTAAAGAGATTCGCTACAACATCCATGTTATATTTGGCTGGATACATAACTATAAACCATTCTAATAATGAGAAATAATGGACGTGTATGAATCAATTTCACATACTGGCATAAAACCATATTATGATTCAACCAAAGAAGTAAACCTGTATGGCAAATAAATTGGATCATTCGAGATGACGAATGGAGTCGAGCAGACATTATTATGTCTTGAGTTTATATATAAGCTATATTTACTAGCTTAACGCGACAATGATGATTTTTTTGAGCATCGCTTTCTTTCGTTTGCCTTTTCACCGGCACAGTTGTCTTAAATGGTTGTCATAAGGTTTTTAATTCTTTATATACATCATTGATTCTTATATCGCAATATCTCAAAATCACAATCAATTTTCTCATCAAGATTTTTCAAGAATATTTAGTAATATTTTCTACATAGCTTATATTTATTATGCATTTACTAACTATTCTAACGTTAAAATATTTCTAGTCTGAATACTTCAGACAACATAATAAAACTTCAAAATATTTGCACCGCTCCGAACTAATTACTACTAAAACCATCACAGTTATCTAAAATAGATTCATAAAACGATCATACCGACATCAATCTGGCACCTGTAAAACAATTCCTGACATAACTACAGGACGCCTAACCTCTCCCGATCCGAGCGAATGCAACACCTGTTTACGAAAATAGAACAGGCCAATGCACTCGGATGCACAAACATTACTGCACTCCCCAATCTACAAGATGACTTCATTTCAAACCCAAAAGACGAATCCATTGACGCTCTAACAAGAATAGATGTTAATGATAATCTAACTGAAGAGGAAATGGACGATGCAGATGAAAGGATTGAAGATAAAGTAGCACCGATTAGAAATGACATGGTAGCAGTATTGGTATTTGATTGAGTGAAATCAATGAATGGTGATAGTAAGACAAACGGTGTCGTAGCGATAAATATAGGCTGTTGTCTTGCGGTTAATTTAGACTTGGCTGTTGAACCGATTGTAATTTTAATTGCACTATAAATAACGGTATTGATCTTTGAATCCTTTCTCTGGCTAGTTCAAGTTCAGGTATGTTGTTTGTTTATGTTTCTATTATTGTTTAAAGAGACGATTCATTAATGTAATAACAATCAGTATTAAAATGGTTATAATGATAAGAGTTAAGATCCTACTACTATTATAAAGGCGAAAGTTTGTATGTGTGGATGTATGGATGTATGGATGTATGGATGTATGGATGTTTGTTACTCTTTCACGTAAAACCTACTGAATGGATTTGAATGAAACTTTACCACAATATAGCAATATATATACATCAGAATAACACATAGGCTATTGGAAATCGAAATCCACGCGGACGGAGTCGCGGGCGGCCGCTAGTGTTTAATAATTCATATTTATCCATTTACGATGCGAGGTTTTTACAGGAACTTCTTCAAAATGTAGTTTATACGTGTGTAAGTACGTGTAGTTTGTAGTTATACCTCATTATTATTAGACAGATTTCTCCTATTTTCTTCGGTCCAATGATCAAGTTGTTTACTCTTTTCTTAATAGAAAAGTCTTATTGGTGCTGGGCATCTATAACCTGTTCTATAAATATCCAGGAAGAGTGCCTATCATACAAATCCAAAGATTCCCGAACAATATTGATTAAACTTGTTACATTTTACCGCATTCTATATGCGTTTATTTCTCGACCAAACTCGAGGCGAATATCAAACCCACAACTTCTGGAGGTGTCCAGATCAACATGATAACAGTAAAACAAAAATTTCCTAGTTGAAGATTTGAAGGAAACAGTTGAAATGCGTTTCTTAAACTACGTTTAAAAGAATCATGACGTCAAAAATCAGATGCAAAAGAAAATACACTATATTGGCAACAATAATGACAAAATTATCTTCGCAAAAAATGCCAAGAGATTTTGATGGCACATAAGAATTGTGTAAGATGTGGCTCTGAAATGAGCGTGTTTAAAAAAAAGAACAAACTAAATCCAAGATAATGTTAGTTTTTTCGGGACATTTATAGCCAATGAGCAATAGCGTATTTTTTTTAAATTTGCAAAATTGTATTAGCTCTAACTCATTGCTTGCCTTTAAAAGTTAATTTTGTATTATAGGGAGGCAAACGAGCTAGGGTGTCATCTCATCGTAAGTGATCACCGCTGCCCATGGACATCAATGATCAACAACATCTACTCTTGCAGATGTGTTGCTGCCTGCCTTTTAAACCCATAGCCTACTGATTGATTTCGTTACATTCTATTTTTTTGGCTACAACATCAGATATAGGTTTTGATCTTATTCTATGGTTAAGCACTCATGATACGGATATTAGTATCAGATCAGATATCATGTCCGTTCAAGTCGTCGCCTGCCTTGTTTGTGTCTGCTGGAGAGTAAGGTAGCCAGAGCACAGTTTGGGAGCATATGAGAACTGTGCTCTGACGACCTTACTGCAGCAGACTTAGCAGAAACATAGTACAACATTTATAAAGTGCTGCTTCACTGTGATCTTTTGTAAGAGAGAAGATTCTTTTTTCTAAGAGAAGATAATTATTTGATTCAAACTCTCTGTTTTCATGGACTTGTTCGATAGGCGACGAATGTCAGATAAATCGAGCGCGGCGCGCGCGCGTCGCGGCGACCTTACACGGCCGCGAGGCGAAACAACGCTTGGTTCAGCTAACTATAGTTCATGCTGACGGCTTGGAGTAATGGTTAAGTTGACTGTTAGGTCGCGGGTTCAATCCTCTCACAAAGAGATTTTGATGGCCATTAAGAAAAGCACAGGAACATTTCGTCGCTTTCCTGACTGACGTATCGGCATTTTGTCTGAAACTGAGTTACCAACACCAACTTAATCATCTTACAAAATTGATGAGGATGGTGTAGATAACTCTGTTTCGAAAGTAAATTCAGATACGTCATTTAGACAGGCAAACGACGATTTGTGTACATGAACGAATTAAAATATCTGTTTGTTCCGGTCTGGTTGTTCACACGCATCCTTTTTAGTATGACGTTAAGAAATTGATATTGATATCCGTAACATGAGTGCTTAACCTTAGTATTAGATCAAAACCTATATCTGATGCTGTAACCAAAAAAATTAAATGTAACGAAAGCAATCATAAGGACAGTATTTGATATCAGAAACTAGATTATTCTTAAAACTGTCCCCCATTTTTAGTGACTCAATTTAACTGCAAAAATTACCCACAGACTCCGAACATCATATCATTAGCATTGTAAAAACAACTTACCACAGGGCGATTGAGATCACATCCCACATTCAACACACTTTCTGTCACATAATACTACAGAAAACCATAGGATTCAGTGTTATCTGAACCCCAGATCTGATAGATAACGCTAATAATTTTTCACTATCATACTCTCCTTATAATTGCATCTTTTCATTCGATAATCAACTCAATTACTTAAGAATTAAAATCGCAATTGAAACGCTTATTGATTCTACTATAATAGGGATCATCCATCATAGTTCGATCTTTTGTCAATGGAATGTGATTACTAATACATTTGAGTTCAAGGTTGAAAATTGCTTGATTGTTGATATTTTGCCAAGGGTGGTTCTACAATAGATTAAACTTTTTACGTATCAATTTGATCGCCAATTAGAAGGATGAATCGTGTGCAGTGATTTTAATTTAGGCAATTATATGCATTTCGCATGAACGGATCAGTAGTTTAATTTCTTTTATTGAGAGATGATTGGGATTATTATTTATGTTGGGAATGGAAATTAATTCATATTTTTATGAAGAGTAATGTTTTGTAAGGTGACATATTTTATGTTTGATGCAAGAACACGTAGCATAGTTTGACAATTTTTTCTCTCAATTTTCTCTCTTGTAAAGGATTAAATTTAATGTTGGTTTAACATTAGCCAGTGGATTCAAATAATTTCTTTTTGTGTTTTTAATACTTATACGGTAAGTAATACTAATTTGTGTTAGCAATATTTGCATAGAATTTTTCGACGAATTAAAATGAAGCATTTAAAATTTCATCATCATTTTTCGCCTCTCTCTTTTCGGTTGCATCCTCGGCTATTTCCTGCGACTATGGTCCCAAATTGACGAGGTTAGTTATTACCATTAAAATGTAGGTATTAAAATATAGGTATGTCATATTCGTCAAAACATAATTTTTAGGTAAAAAACGTCTGTTACTCACTCACTGTTAGTAATTAAATCACCTTCGTATTATAAAATAAACATTCCCACAGTTGAATTCATACGTTTAAAACTCACAAATTGACAGGTCACACCCCAAATGAACCGTGTAACACTATCACGTCAATTCTTAATAAACCAATTGGACCAATAAATCGGTTAGCAAAACCCCGTCAATGTCACATTAGAGTATTCTCAAAGGGATATATTTAAACCGTTCAACACGCCCCGACTATAGAAAACTGTGGCATCGTTTCATTTGACATGACACACGTTTCAAATGCGATAAGAAGCGATAGTCGCTTATAATTTTAGTGCCAGTTTCGAACCGGTCGAAGTACTGCCAGGGCATATATAACGTTATAAATCTATTCTCAAAGGAGCAACAATGGCCAATTAATGGGACAAACGAGCGAACGATTCCGCCACGGTGGGCAACGCTGGGCTATCGTGGGTCCACGCGTGGGCTAGGGTGGGCAAAATCAACACAATAAAGGACAAATTAAGTACGTAGCCCCCGCGCAGAGTAATTCCGTAGGATTAACGACGTGTGCGCATTCTACACTTGGGGACATGGGAATAGGGTCAGGTTAAGATTTACTCTGTAGAACCTATAAATTTTTTTACTACAGAGTACGTACATCTTAATACGACTGAAAAAGCTGAGGGTAACTTGATAGTGTCATGATGGTATCACAAGTGGTAAAATTACAAAATGAATCAGAATCATCCTGCTATTGTTTATCTCGTTTCTTTGCGGAGCCGCTTTGACCATGATCCAGGATTTGACGAGTCTAGTTATTACAGTGCAACGACTGCTATCAGACCTTCGTAACCCTTAGAGGTAGAGTTAGGTCTGAATGTGTAACCATGATCCAGTCTGTCTGGTTCCCCTCTATGGGTTACGAAGGTCTGATGGCAGCACTTCATTGTAATAACCACACTCGCTAAATCCTGGATCATAGTCAAAGCGGACCCCGCTCAGAAACGGGATAAACGCTAGGAAGAAGATATATTATAAAAAGCTACACCAAATCCTTTTATCAGTTTTCGTGTATAATATCACTATCCCAACTAATATTATAAATGCGAAAGTAACTCTGTCTGTCTGTCTGTCTGTCTGTCTGTCTGTCTGTCTGTCTGTCTGTCTGTCTGTCTGTCTGTCTGTCTGTCTGTCTGTCTGTTACGCTTTCCCGCTTAAACCTCGCAACCGATTTTGATGAAATTTGGTACAGACAATCTTTAGACCCTGAGACAGAACATAGGCTACTTTTTATTTCGAAAAAAAGAAATCCACGCGGACGGAGTCGCGGGCGGCCGCTAGTCGAATATAAAAGCGCTAATTGTATCGACAGCGCAGGTTCCAGTGTGCAATGGCCAACAGTGTAGCGAGGACAGCAAATCGTCAATTAGCGCTATGATTGCAGCCGGCACGCGCCTGCGATGCGCACTTTGCAAGCCACTGGGACACACGCCGTAGACTAAATATGCCACAGAATGCTCTATGGAATACATTAAAATAATATGGGTAATGATATCGTATACATTAGCAATGTAATAAATGTAATCATACGGCTAGTTGATTTAAAATCATATTCGCATTGATGATGATAACGCAATAAACGCAACCATAGGGTTTAACTGGATTATGATTGGTCTATTTCTTAAATAAGACTAAATACTTAACTGGGCCCTTTAACGATTCGCCACTGATTTTGATTTGATTTTTATCATCAGCTTCTGAATTCAGTTAAATGGTACGACACATGAAGTATTATTGTGAATAAATTATAACTAACTTTATGACTTCTACGTCTTAAAATGTAAAATTCAGTAAGAACATTGTACATTTTTTTTAAGTTAAGAAAGGAGGACGGCAAAGAGGTTCGCCTGGTGGTAAGTGATCATCGCTGCCCATAGAAATCAACAACCGCACAAGGGTCGCAGATCGTTGCCTACCTTTAAGACCCTATACCCTCCCCAACTGAGCTTTGGCGTCCTTCTTACCAGCAGAAACACAGCAAAACAGCTACGAAGTGCTATTTCACTGTGGTCTTCTGTAAGGTGGAGGTATTTCCCAAGACGAGTGGCTCATTTGAGTGGAAGTTCCACTGACTATCCCTCCTCTATTTCCTATTCTATCTCTTATCTACGATGTATATTTATTTTCAAGCGTCCCCTCTGCATCTTTAATCTTTGCGACAAGGGAGTGAGCGTGTGATTGGACTCCCTGATTTAATTTCATCGAACATATTCTATACTGGATGACGGGATCTGTTAATTTTATTGGGGATAATAAAGCGAAATAATCGGAGTGAATGATAATAATGGAGTATTTATTGATATTCAATATAATGAACGTTCTTGGACATTAAAATTCATATATCGTTTTGTAGGCGACTTTTCATCAATTTGGAAAAACGTGGATTATGGTAATACCTCATTTCTGAAATATTTTAATCGTATTTATTTTGTATGTACATAGAGCGTTTATGAGTTATTGTGTCCCATAATATGATTAATAGGAATCAGTGACCGTCTTAAAAGTCTAATGAAGGCATCTGGAACATTGCTTGCTTGATTAGATAATAAGGAGTCATAGGTTTGATTCGCGGGACGAAATATTTTCAAACACGGTTCGGATCTGTGTTCACATACTTGCACTTAGCAAGACTATTGATTAAGCTTTTTCTTATCTTTTCATGTGATAGGGAGGCAAACGAACAAGAGGTTCACCTGATGGTAAGTGATCACCGCGGCCCATGGACATCAAGAACCGCACAAGAGTCGCAGATGCGTGGTCTGCCTTTAAAACCCCATTCTCTCCCCAACAAAGCTCTGGCGCCCTCACCAGCAGAAACAAAGCACAACAGTTACGAAATGGCACGAGTGAGTCTTCACACATAGTGTATAACAAAGTCGCTTTATCTGTCCCTAAGTCCCTTTGTATGCTTAAATCTTTGAAACTACTCAGCGGATTTTGATGCGGTTTTTTTAATAGATGATTAATAGGTGATTCAAGAAGAAGGTTTATGTATAATACATGCTATAGTAGAGACTATCTAGAGAGACGAACTTCTTAGCTATCCATGGATTCTCCGTGCGGATGCCGGGTCCATCGCGTGGAACAGAGAGGAATGTCAGTCGGCGCCTGGGACTTTCGACCCAGCGTGTAGGTTTAAGGGGCCCCTTTATAGTATACTAATGATCTCCTAATATAGTAATAATATAGAAGAGAAACACTCATAAACTTAGTTGCACCCGTGCGAAGTCGGGGCGGGTCACTAGTCTATACAAATATTATAAAGAGGAAAGGTTTGATTTTTTGTTTGTTTGTTTGTTTGTTTGTATGCATTGAAAAGGCTCCGAAACTACTTGGCAGATTTGAAAAATTCTTTCACTGTTGGAAAGCTACATTCACCCAGAGTAACATAGGCTATATTTTATCCCGGTACGGGAAGTAGTTCCCCCGGGACGCGGGTGAAACCGCGTGACGGGCCGCTAGTCGGTAATAATATAATATCAAAACTGATACAAAACTATATAAAAGACAATAAACCAAACGGGATGACAAACCCTTTGTCCCTCGTTCCCACAGGACAGCACAAACAACCGCCATGTTTGAACAAATAACATTACTTACTATTTTCGTTGAGGGATTTCCTATTGTCAGATACGTTTTGATTCAGACTTTATTGTAGCCGTAGGCAGTTGTCAACGTTATTGCATTTCGTATTAATTCGTTGTATTAATTATTTATTAATTTTACTTTATTTATTTATTTGTATTCAGGCAACGCAGGCCCATAGATATATACCTTACCAGCTAACATAGATATTAATATACGACAGTTTTTGTTAGTAAATAAAACTTAAATGTATTAATTATATTAAACTGGGATAGACTGTGTGCATTTGCAATAGTCAACGCCTCGACGGTCTAGTGGTTTAAGTAGTTTTCGAAATTTACGTGTGGATTTGAGCAATTAGCTCGGCGGTGAGGGAAAACACCGTGAGGAATCCTGCACATTCAGATAGTTTCTGACTTTAGTTCAGTTAGATCTGAATGTGTAGCCATGATCCAATCTGTCTGGTTCCCCTCTAAGGGTGTCGAAGGTCTGATGGCAGGCGTTTCACTGTAATAACCAGACTTTCTAAATCCTGGATCATGGTCAAAGCGGACCCCGTACAGAAAAGGGATAAACGCTGGGAAGAAGATTTCTGAATACAGCCCGGGTTTGTGATCACCATCCCTCATTTGACAAGCATGGTGATTAAGCCAAAGCGGTAACAAAACATGAATTCAAATGATGGAGGCCTTTGTTCTGCAGTGAGACATTAATAGGCTGATATTTTTATTAAGTTAGTAGCTTTTGCCCTCGGCTTTGCTCGCGTTAAATTCGGGATGGCACGTTTTCCTAAGTTGAGAGCAGATTTTAAAAAAAGTTGCCTATGTTACTCTCCATTCCTTCAACTATCTCCATATAAAAAATCACGTCACTTCGTCGCTCCGTTTAGCCGTGACAGAAAGACACACTTTCAGATTTATAACATTAGTATGGATTTATGGATAATATGTAGAAGACTACCTATCTATAAAAAAGTCTGAATTGCCTGGAATGCATGTTACGTGAATGATTTCAGTTTGTATATTTAAACCGTTCCCACGCCTGTGACTCACTGACACACTGAACTATATCGTTCGCTATGTAGTTCATACAACATAGTATATGCGGCACTATATTAAGATGGTGTTATGTGTCGGTCATGTAACTGTTGTTTTATTATAAAGAAAATGGGCTGAGTATGTAGAAAATGATAGTAAAGAGATATTCGTCCCACTATCCTCTAAATCCCTGCGGTTTCTTTCGAAAACGCGTGGAAGGAGATTTTTATGATTTTCTTTAAATAATACCCTCTGGCCGTATTCGGCCATGGCGGTCGATTGTACGATCAGCCAGGTGCCCAGGTACGCAGGATATATTATAGTGCACAAGTGAGTGCGCAAGCACAGGTGCATTCTCTATTCCTTCACTCTCATAATTCGGTGGGACAGCAATCTGACACGACCGTAGAGCCACCCATCCGATGACTGGCATCTGTGAACGTTCCTTAACTTAAGCAAACGCGGGTCGAGTGCGCTAACCACTGCGCCATCCAGCTCCTCACTAAAATAGCAGAGGTATAAAGATATGAAATAATTAATTTGCTAGCAGAAAAAGTACCCGTCATAAGAGACCCGGTGTCCAGGCTACCATGAGAGATATATCAGCGAGGTCGCATATGAACAGAGCGAAATGATACTCTTTCTACTCACCAGATTACGTGATCAGAATAGGAGGGCCTAAAGAGGATGAGCCAGAAAGTGTGATCATTCCCAGATATGGCATGGGCAACTTGTGTAATGCACACTGGGCCGGTTTTATACTTTTGAAGGCATTATATAAAAAGATTAAATGTTAGTGGAGTTTCCACTCGAATGAGTAGCTCGTCTGGGGTAGTCCCTCCACCTTATAGAAAACAAAAGTGAAGTAGCACTTCTCCCGAGCTCCTTAAATATCCCATAGACATTTACTAAATCCTGGAATTAAAGAACTATAAATTAGCTAGGTTACAAATTCATTACCTTTTTTTAGTACTTTCCTCACACGGTGCAACCAAAAAAGAACATCTTGGTACCTACATACTTTTTTGAATAGAGACTGGTTCAGACCTAAACATTTAACTACGAGTATAATGAAGGAGACCTTTGCCCTGCAGTGGGACATTAATAGGCTCCACTGTATGTACTCTGAAATCGTCGCCAAAGATCCAGCTGCTGTGTCATTTGTTATGACGAACTGTCGTGTTATAATTATTAATTGTATTTAATAACAAATGTGGTATGTAGCTAAAAGTACAGTCATGAGCACCAACATGTATACACATTACATACAGATCGACTCTCATGTCAAAGCAGTAAAGTTCATATTTGAATGTCTTTGTATACAGGTGCTCATGCTGTACAGAAGATTTCACAAGACACCGTTGTTTTACCGTTCACCATACCGGTCACCAAAGCAGAAAGCGTGATAACTTCTTTAAAAAAAAGGAATGTTTCCTTTGAGTATAATTTTCTACAGTATTAAGAGTACTTTTCTTACCGGTGGCATTACAAAATTATGAACCTTTAGAATGTTTCACCTAAGATGATTCGTGTGACAGTTTACCTTCAAAGGAAAATCGACACAATTTTGCCGTGACATAAAGTTTTATTTTGATTTCAAGTGTAGATACTTACTCCCACTTTAATACATTATTGCTCGTTTGTTTACAATGAATGATATCTGCACTGGGTATGACTAATCTGATCATTATTATAACCAAATGTGTAATGAAACATTGAATCCCCTTCGCACCATCACGGGAGAGATGTAAAAATAGACTCGAAGTCATTTGGTCATTCACGAATATGACTCAGATGTTGTAAAATTATTTACAACTGAAAATGTACTAATGTAACTATTATAAAAAATAGCGGCAGCCCGCGACTCCGTCCGTCCGCGTGATTACGATTGCCAATAGCCTAAAGCCTTCCTCGTCAAATGGACTATCGAACACAAAAATAATTTTTCGAATCGGACCAGTAGTTCCTGAGATAAGCGCGTTCAAACAAACAAACAAACAAATTCTTCAGCTTTATATATTAGTATAGATACAATTGAAATAGATAAGTATGTACAGGGATGGTTTAAGTGCTGGTCTAGTACTTTAAGTACCGGGTTCGATTCATGTGTCGGGCAAAATTTTTGTATATTTTTCTGAACACAGCCCGGATTTGTTTTACCAACCCACATTTGGCAAGCGTGGTAAAGCCGAACCCTGACTGTGATCCAAATTGTCTGGTTCCCCTTGTAAGGGTTACGGACGTCAGGCGACAGTCGCTCCATTATAATAACCAGGCTTGTTAGTTCAGGATCTTGGTCGTAGCGTACCCTGGTTTCCTATCAATGGCAAAGGATGCAACCGGGATAAGCGCTAGGATGATGATGATGACCATGCTGTGGTCACGAAACCACCTGCCCAGCTTGATCACTATCAATTTGTGAAAGGCTTAGGTCCAGCAGTGGACTGCGATAGGCTGAGGATGATGATGAGACCAAGAACATAAAAATTCTTTGCGTGATCTTTAAAAAACAATCTGTTTCGTTATTTGACCGACGCCCATAGACAACCCCAAAACAATAATTTAGTTAAGAATATTTTCCGCATGTTTCCCAAATTCATTAAACAACCCAAGTACCTATAAAAGTGTAAAAGTAGCAAGACTCATACATCTTTCAACGGAATAACAATAAATTCCTCTCAAACATTCCATTACATTCTTATCAATCATAGTTCTTAACTTAAACACACTACGATTACACAAGACGGACTGAAAATATTCTATTGACTAAAAGTCCCACGTGCCAACGAACTAATTTAGACAGAAAGAGACGGCAATACATCTGTTATGTTATCACTAATGTTAGAAAGAGACGGGGAGAATGCATCGTGACTCCATTTCAGGAGAAACTCTGTTGCAGGTGCTTCTTGCAATGTCGTATGTCAAAAGAAAATTGTCAAGCTACTTTCAGTCTCAATTTCAAAAGAATAGAGTTGAATTTTAAGTGGTTGTTTGGAAGAGTTATTTCTAGTCTCTGGTGGGATGGTGGAACAAATTTGGTCTCAAGCATTGAAAGTATAAAGTGCAATTTAAATTTGCGGTTTTGACGTGAACCGTCTGTGTTTTCAATTTGCTTGAGTTTGGAGCAAAGGCACTGGGAATACGGTGTCTCGTGGATGACATTATTTACTACGAGATTATGAGTACTCCCAGAGTACCCAGGCTAAAATGTTTTTTTTAAACTTTAATAAGCATATTTTATTTTAAAAAAAAACGAGAACTAATTCGGTAGACTCATTAATATTGTACATTTCGTTTTGACGTTTCATAAGAGCTTATATGAAGCCCAATTGAATAAAGAAACTTGAAATTGAAACGTGGGTTTAAAACATATGGTCTTTTTTGAACAGATTTTCACTATTACCCGGTTTTCAAATGCTTCAATGAATCGAGGGAGGTACAGTTTTCTTTATTATCAATATCTGTTTGTAAATTTATGAAAATATGCCACAAGAAAGCACAATAGTACCCACGGTAAGAGAGGTAGAACTTTGTGGAAATTCCACTTGAATGAGCCGCTCGTCTGGGGAAGTACCTCCACCTTACAGAAGACCGCAGTGAAGTAGCACTTTGTAACTGTGGTGCTTGTTTCTGCTGGTGAGTAAGGTTGCCAGAGCTCAGTTGGGGAGGGTATGGGGTTAAGGCCGGCAACACATCAACGATACCTCTGGTGTCGCGGATGTCCATGGGCGGCGGTGATTGCTTACCATCAGGCGAACCGCCAGCTCGCTTGCCGCCTCTGACATAAAAAAAAACGGAAAAAACTTTTCTGGTGGGAAGAACAAATATTTGTTTTAGTACCTATAGGGTTTTTAATCAGGCAGGCAACGCATCTGCAACCTTTGTACGGTTGTTGATGTCCATGGGCAGCGGTGATCACTTACCATCAGGTAACCCTCTTGTTCGTTTGACTCCCTTGAATGTTTGTAACAAAACGTTATTTCCTCAGTTAAATCGATTATCTAAGACTGTTCCACTAGCAATGGCATCCAGCCAGCTAGATTTAACTAGTCTAGTAAATTATCGCTTTAGCACTAGTTTATTTCTGTCAATCTATACAGATGAATAGAGTTAAATGGTCTGTCTGTGTATCAATACTTATTAAAGTATACCTAAAGGCAGGTTTTCCAGCATTCACCATCCCCAACCTGGTCCCAATAAGTAGCTTTTTTGATTGATTTGGATTGATTATTTGGTGAATAATAAAACCCTTAGATTTTTTAGGGTTTAACATCACCATCGCATAAATATGCATTTTCTAAACATTTTTATACGACTAAGTGAAAAGTTAAAAGGTTGCAGTCAAATTTTGCAGAATGACAAGCAAATCCATGTAAATGACTAGTCTTAAAACAACAATGTATTTTGTGGATTAAGAGAAAACAAATGCAAAAGAAATGAGTGTCTTGATTTCTCCTAAACATTACTTCCGTCACTTCAATTCCGATAAATCAGGGTAGGGTATAAACTTTTGATGTAAAACGCCTTGGTATACCTACTATTGCATGAGTCCTGTAAAAAAATACATATTTTGTTATCATACTGATAAGGCTTTCAACTTTCTCTATAACGATCCTTTCCAAGATTGTCTGTGTTTTGTACTAACGTCCTGTTACTGCAGTTAGTTGCTCCCTCGTGATCTCTCTCTATTGTTATATTGCTAATTGCAAAAAATACTCCTGTAAGAAGTATCCCGCGGGGAACACTTTAATTTTTTGTGGGTTTGCAGGCTCTAATCACCTGCTTGTCCGATAATGATGATGATACCGTTCTTTAGAAGGCACGTTAAGGCTTAAGTACCCTGGGCTCTAAAGTAATGGCCAAGGATGCAACCGGGATAAGCGCTAGGATGATGATGATGATGACTCATGTACCAAGTAATCAGTAATATCCACACCGATTATCAAAATGTACCGCTTATAAACGAACATAAAGATAAGGTAAACGAAACACAATGTGTTTATTACAGTCGTAGCAACTCAACACAGTGCTACGAATTGGAAAACGCAGAAGCACACAAAACACAATTTGTAATAACACGGCAGGTAAAAAGAAGGCTTCAAGACCTAGCAAGGGTTACTAAGCTCTATTGTGAAAGAATAAAGTTGATTTTCCTCTGCCTAGTAAGAATGGGAGTGTATTAATAGAATGTTGCAGAATGCGAGTACCGGCTTATTTGGTTAGAGAGTGGGGTTGGCTCGCGGTGCAGTAAGGGTGACGAATGAAGACTTTAATATAATAAGAAAATTATATAATTTTTCAAATGAAATGTGTAGTAACGCCTCCATGGTCTAATGGTTTAGGTAAATGCCTTGGACAAACACACCAATTGCCTAGCCCCAAACTAAGCTCGAAGCTTGTACTATGGAAGCTAGGGAACGGATAGAAATACTTAAATACTTTTATAAACATCCATGACTCGAGTACAAATGCCGATGTTCATCACACAAACATTTGCCCTTAGCGGGATTCGAACCCGCGACCCTTGGTTTTGTAGCCAGGGTCTCTAGCCAATCGACCAACGGGCCTGTCAACATTAATAGGATGGTATTTAAATATAATTTAATAAAAATTTGCGATAAAAAGCGTTGTACTGTATCAATGAAGAGGAAAGCATTTGGCATAACTACGCCAAATGTGAGAGTCATGTCTACCAAACCTTTAAAATAATGGCTTCAGAGTGCAGTTAGTTACGGTTTAAGATCTTTATTAATTTCTCAAGCAGAATTAATACATAATTCACTTACTGAGAAACACAGAATAAAAATTTAAAAATAAGTTAAGAGTTACTTTATCTATTTAACATTATGAATAAAAGCTATGGTGAAAGCTCTGTAGTACCTACCTATTTGGTAGAGCACACACAAACACAAACACATTTAATTTTGTCGTATATCTCAATTTATTTGTGTGACACACAGTTTTATTTTTACTAGCGGCCGCCCGCGGCTCCGTCCGCGTAGATCTGGATCCGCACACATAGTGTTATACTATAGCTTAAAGCCTTCCTCGCCGACACAAAAATATTTTTTTATTTCGAACCAGTACTTAGTTCCTGAGATTGCCACGTTCAAACAAACAAACATACAATCTCTTCAGCTTCATTAATTAGTGCAGTTGAGTTTATATATTCTGATAAATTAAACGCTTGAATCACAGACAAGAACTTACTTTTTTTTTCTTAAATACACAGTATTACATTGAACATGGTAGATGGCGCTACTAGTATGAAATATGTGATATTGTCGATACAGATATGATAAAAATAACACCCCCACTTATCGCAATATTCACTAAACAATCTTAAAAAATTATTCTAAACAAACAATCCCAAGCAATGACATAAATTTATAATGTTTTGCTAAACATAAACTTTTAGTTAGAATGTCAGCCGGCATATCAGCTGTTGGCAAATACAGTACTTTAACAATTTTGTCTTTTACTAGATCACGACAAAAATGATATTTAATATCAATATGTTTGGTACGTTTGTGAAAGACTGGGTTTGCACACAGCTTTTGTGCCCCTTGGTTATCATTGAACAGACTGATTGTGTACATCTTATTGGTTATTTCATACTGTAATCCCTTTAAATACATTGCTTCTCTGCATGCTTCTGATATACCAACATACTCTGATTCAGTGCTAGAGAGAGCTACACATTTCTGTTTCCTACATTCCCATGATATTACACCATCACATAACATAAAACACATTCCAGTATATGATCTCCTATCTATTGAGTTAGAGGCCCAATCAGCATCTACATAGCCTGTTATTTCTGAATTACCTTCTTTACAGTATTTTATTCCATAACTTTTAGTCTTTTTTAAATATTTCAATACTCTTTTTGCATATTCCCAATGCTCATTTGTGTGGCAATTATTAAATTGACTTAAAAAACTAATAGAGTAACTAATGTCTGGCCTAGTTAATACCGACAGGTACATCAAACTACCTATTAGTTGCTGATAGGGCACATGACTGTTTACACCATCTTGACCTTTATTTACATTTAGTTTCACCTCCATCGGAGTATCAGCAGTTTTACAATCACTTAAATTAAATTTGTTCAAAAGTTGATCAATGTAAGTTTCCTGACTCAGAGTTACATATCCTTCATCTTTATTGAAATTTACATTCATTCCAAGACATACTTTAACTTGTCCTAAGTCCTTAATGCTAAACTGGTTAGATAAAATCTGTTTCAAGTTCTCAGTTTCAATTTTATCATTAGAAAATATAAAGAAGTCGTCGACATACACTGTTACAATGGTCTTACATTTGTTAGTATCCTTTATATACATACATGGCTCTATTTTTGACCTCATGTAACCATTGCTGATCAAACAATTGTCAACCTTTTTATTCCAAGCTCTAGAAGCCTGCTTGAGTCCATAAATGGCCTTTTTAAGTTTCAATACTTTACAAACTGCACTACTACTATTATAACATTCTGGCATTTTCATATAAATGGTTTCCTCTAAATCGCCATTTAAGAACGCAGTCTTCACATCTAGATGGCTAACATCTAAACCTAATTTTATAGACAACGCAAATAATAGTCTAAGAGTGGTGTGTCTTACCACAGGCGAAAATGTTTCTGTATAGTCCACACCATGTTTTTGGGTGAAGCCCTTCGCGACCAGACGAGCACGGTAGCGCACTTTGTCCTCACTGTCATATTTTTTTCGTAAAACCCACTTGCACTGCACTATGGTACCCTTCACTGGTACATCCACAAGTTCCCACGCACTATTTTTCTCAAATGACTGTAACTCATCCTGCACTGCTGCTAGCCACTGTGCTTTCTCAGGACCTTCCAAGGCTTCTTGCAATGATATTTCACCAGTGAACATGTTGTCATCTTCTATACAACCACTTGCAAATCCATATCTATCTGGCTGCTGCCTACGCCGAGGACCACTTGTAATGTTAGCATTGTTGAGTATAATGGAGTCTTCACTGTCTGTTGTACCAGACTCTGAGCTATCCAATGTATCATTTTCACAAGGTACATACAGTTCACCACTGTCATCTGCGTTCAAGCCCTCTGGTTGTTCAAGTGAATCTTCCAGAAGTGTCAAATCCTGTTCCCCCACTGGAACCACACTCACTTCATCTGAACAATTTTTCTGTACCTCCAGAACATTCTCTGTCTCTATCTTCTCCAATACTATTACATCTCGACTGGTTGTGATGACATTGGACTTTGGGTTGTAAATCCGGTACCCTTTGACTTCATTGGAATATCCAACAAGGATACATTTATCCGACTTTCTGTCCCACTTTAATCTTCTTTGTTTCGGTACATGTACCATGACTGTACTACCGAAAACACGTAAGTGACTTACGTCAGGCTTTCTGCCTGTCCATATTTCGAAAGGAGTCTTGTAATTTAATGATGTGGTCACAGTCCTGTTCTGTAAGTACACTGCAGTGTGTGCCGCCTCCGCCCAAAACCTTTTTTCGAGACCTGCATCAAACAGCAAACACTTGGCTTTTTCAATGATAGTCCGGTTGAATCTTTCCGAGAGACCATTCTGCTCAGGTGTATATGGGTTAGATTTGTGATGTACTATCCCATGCGACATCAAAAAGTTGTCAAATGCGCTGTTGCAGAATTCTGTCCCATTGTCACTTCTCAAGATCTTTATGCTGCGATTAAGTTGATTCTCAACCTCTGCTTTATACTGTTGAAAGCATTTCAATGCTTCATCTTTAGTTTTTAAGAAATAGATGTATGTCATACGACTGAAATCATCAATGAATATCATAAAGTATTTAGAACCACCTATAGATTGGTTCTCCATTGGGCCACAGAGATCAGTGTGCACAATATGTAGCAACTCAGTACTTCTGCTACCTTCTTTGGGAAAGGGTAAGCGGCTCTGCTTCCCCTCACAACATGCAACACATGATGACTTTGATATGTCACTCTTACTATCAAGTGTCAATCCCCGCACAGCATCTTGCATCTTATTCAAATACTGGCTGTTGACATGGCCAAGACGTCGATGCCAAACTTCACTGGACACCATCACTGTAGCTGATGAACAACATTCTGACATGTTTAGTTTATATACCCCATTTAACAGACTTGCTGTAGCCACAAGTACTCCTTCTTGGTTGAAAACTTGACAACCATAACTGTTAAATGAAACTTTGTTTCCTTGTGATATTAGTTGACTAACAGACAACAGATTAGTTGTCAACTTTGGCGCGCACAATACACCTTCCACTGTAATATCATATTCACAGGCGTGCGTCTTTGTCGTAATCTGCACATCTCCAGTACATAATACGGGTACTTTATCTTTGTTTGCCACGACAATTTCCTTAACCTTAAGATCTCGCGACACATTTGACAACCACTCTTCGTTCGCGGTAAGATGAATACTCGCCCCGGAGTCAATATACCAGTCACTTTTGCAAAATTCACCACTCAAAAACACGGCGCTAAACGCATTACTCGTGGCACGTTCCGTTTTATTTGTGTTCGACGAATTTTTATTCATAGATGTACACTGATTGCGGTAATGGCCGGTTTGTTTACATTTATAGCATGTTATAGTTTTTGGTTTTGACTTTGACATCTGTGCGCTGTCTTTGATCGCAGTGCTACCAACATTCCGGTTTTTCTTGTAACTCGCAAAAGCGCCACTCGAATTGGAAGCGCTGCTTTCGCCCCCATTTCCGCTTTCTTCCATGTCCAATAATTTGGTTTTAATGGCGTCGGCTGTCAATGGTATGCCGCAATGCTCGATCGCCATAATCATCGGGGAATATTTCTCTGTTAATCCCGCCAGCAAAAGCGATGCGACCCACTCGTCATTTATGTTAAAACCTGTACCACACAATTTTTGACTAGTTTCGATGATTTGTGTCACGTACGAAGTCATTGAAGCACTATTTTCGAGTCGTATGGAAATCAAACTCCTCAATAAACTGATTCTCCTCGTAAATCCGGTGTCATCAAATAGGTTCTTCAATTTCTTCCACAACTCATAGGTCGTTTGTACACCTTTGATGTGTACGTAAAGCGACGAATCTATTGTCAGAATCAGCTTTGCTTTGGTCTTTATGTCACCTGCTGCTCCTATTTCTGCTGGTATCGTCTCAGACTTGATGCAATCAGACATTCCCTCCAGAACTAAGAAATTCTCAGCCGCAAAAGCCCACTCGCTGTAGTTTTCCCGCCCTTTTAATTTAGGCACACTGACAAGGTAGTTCGTCGTCATTTTCACAGTCACAGCGTTTCACAGTTAATCTCAATCTGCAATGTCTTTTTCCACTATTTTCCACTAGTAATATCCAAGAAAATTGCGAGATAACTAAAAATTACTGGGCACATAACCTCTGATAAATTAAACGCTTGAATCACAGACAAGAACTTACTTTTTTTTTCTTAAATACACAGTATTACATTGAACATGGTAGATGGCGCTACTAGTATGAAATATGTGATATTGTCGATACAGATATGATAAAAATAACATATATTTATGTTGCAAAAGCCTTTGAAGTTTCCGAAACCTGTAACAGTATTTTTCGATAAAAGTAAATGTGAACAAATCTGTCCGCTTTAGTATAGGTGATAGGATACTTTTTATCCCGATTAAATGCTCCCATGGGTTAAACCAAAATCCACGCAAACAAAGTCAAGGGCGGCCGCTAGTAAAAAATAAGTACGAAACAGTTAAAACTCATCCGCATCAAAAATAAATCTTCGGAATAATGATAGTAGTTTCTATCTTATTACAAAAAAAAACGAATCAATCTCAATGAAATTATTGAGGAACCGATTGTGCTCAAATCAAAGCGCTCAAAAATAAGTAGAGACTACTAAGAGGTAATAAATACCAGTTACTATTATAACGTAGGATTTTTTTAAAATCTCGAACCTTTTTTAATTTATCAATAAATAAATAAATAAATCAACACCTCTACGACACCGCGAGCCGCTGAAAGTTCACTGGAAACCACTATATATGGCGCGTACGCTTCTTTACTACGGAGTCCAGATGCCAACACAATGCCCAATATACTTTGACCCCTAACAATTCCACACCAATGTATGAAACTCTAGTTAACCTGTGGTTCAAGATATACTGGTGATTTGTGACTGAAACAAACATGTGCCAACACTATGTCCAATATAATTTGACCCCAAACAGTTTCACACTAATGTATGGATCTCAAGTAAGTCCACAGTTCTAGATATTCTGGTGATTTGTGACTTTAACAAGCGCGTGCCAGCACTATGTCCAATATACTTTGAACCCCCACAGTTTCACACTAATGTATGAAATTCTTATAAGCCCATAGTTCTAGATATTTTGGGGATTTGTGACTGAAACAAACGTGCGCGTGGGCAAACCCCACGTGTGGAGTCGTAAATACATGTGGGTGTAATGGTCTTTCGAGGCCGCTTGAACTGTGGTTGGTTAGTGATAAGATGATCTGTGGGTGGATTAACCATGGTTAAGGTTATGACTTGATCCTTGGTTAAATAATAAATAACATAAATTGTGTTCGGACGGATATTGTAATTGGAGATTATTAATTTAAATAATTGTAGTAAGTACCTCAGTTCCGTACACTCACGATCGCAAGTCTCAACGGTAGTGGGTTCAATTTCCATTCTAGGTTTTGTTAATTTTAGTGGTTTCAGACTCATTCCGTCAATGATTGTGAAGTGTTTTGATTTTTAGTTAAAGGTTTTAAATATCTCAGAAAAGTCAAGATATAACAGTATGTAGGCTGGAGTCATCGCGTCATTTCATGACTGTGGATTTAAAATACGTAAATACTTGCATAATATTTATTCTTTTTTATTACAAAAAAGAAATTATTATTATATTTTTAGTGAATTTTGAAAGAAAAGGGTCGTCTTTCCAATTGTTTTTTGTTTTTATTAGTTCATTCATCATTCATGTAATAATGGCGTTATAAACATCCATACTCTGTAACGGTTTCGTGTTTTATTACTTGTTATTCTTATAATTGCAGATTCTTTTGAACGTCAACAACGTTTACTCTACTGCACTAGCAATTCCCTCAGAATCTTTAGAGAAATGAATATAACTTTTTAGTCTCATCCGAATAAAATTGCGCGGCCCCTTGTTACATTGCATTAACCACCATGCCAGCACCAATATCAAGATGACCAATACACATTATTTAACCGAGAGTTAACCTAACCCAAAGTGTTAAATTGGCCCTCCTAATGTCACAACCATCGCGTGAGCAGATCTCTCGTTTTCAGCGTTTCAGTGCAATTTCAGCAGCCGAACATCTCGCACGCATATCTTTAACAAAATCACACGAAATTAGAATCACCCTGGGAACTATTCTCGTCTCCAAAACATCGTGGTGGATGTACACGTATAATGTTTCGTTTTAATTTTGTGCTTCGACGTAAATCTGTGTTTTGTGTTAGTGTTAAAGTTAAATAAGCACCTCAGTTAAATTACGTATTGGTAGTGTTATTATGTCGTCTAGATAAACAAATTGTCGAAAAAATCTAATTAGAATTCGCCGGTTTGAGATTATTTTCCATTGACATGTGTAGTTGTTTGAAATAGGCCGTCAGGCGTTTTAATTTCGCGTACGTAGAGAACGAATTGGGTGTGATGGATCAATTTCAAGTACTTCAAGTGCTGTTTTTTCCCGACATCTATCACCAATGAGGGTATAATATTATACAAATAGATGTGACCCGCGTTTGCATAATAAATAAACACAATGGAAGTTACTTTTAACCGCGTCAACATTTTCTTTGCTGTACAAAACTAGTCAAATGGGTTGTTATAGTATTTTTAGATCGATGTGCGATACTAGTCGTGGATTTCCTAAAAACAACCTGTAAACATTTTGCCATCGTTATTTATATAATAGGAGTAATGTTAGTGTTGACAGCCGTTGTACCAAAGAAAAGATTATGGTTATACATGTCACTAGCGCTTAGTATCCTATTAGACTGGGAAATCTCAAATTACTCTTTCTAACCCACTTAAAACAGTTACCACGTAATAGTATTCAGGACGGATTATTCTGCCGAATAAACGTTAAACTGTTGTTGACCGCGAGTCATTAAAATAGAGCACTCATTGTTTCATTTTTGGATTCTACAGAACATGTGCTGAATTTGACTATTTGCGTCTTAAACAACAACGACACATTAGGCGTGGAAAGTAACCGCAATTTTTTTTAAACATATTCACATAACTAGCAACCGCCCGCGACTCTGTCCGCGTGGATTTCAGTTCCTATTTTTAAGACGACCCGCTTGGTGTAATGGTCAAGATGTTGCCTATTACGCAAGAGGTCGCGGGTTCGATCCCCGCACAGGACAAACATTTGTGTGCATGAACATGTCTGTTTGTCCT
Organism: Nomophila noctuella; assembly: GCA_958496325.1. Taxonomy (NCBI): domain Eukaryota; kingdom Metazoa; phylum Arthropoda; class Insecta; order Lepidoptera; family Crambidae; genus Nomophila; species Nomophila noctuella. Next base: position 2,775,881 of record OY292504.1, read on the forward strand.
GGTCTGGGTGTTATATGTATCTATTTAAGTATATTTGTAATACCACTGTTGATTCTGATGTCTGTAATACAAGTGCTTAAGCTACTTAACACGGGGTCAGATCAATGTATGTGATGTTGTGAAATATTTATTTATATTTATATTTATTTATTTCGATTTCCCATAGCCTAAAGCCTTCCTCGTCAAATGGACTATCCAACACAAAAATATTTTTTCAAATCGGTCAAGTAGTTCCTGAGATTAGCGCGTTCAAACAAACAAACAAACAAACAAACATACAAACAAACTCTTCAGCTTTATAAATTATTATAGATTATAGATAAGTATAGATATCATCATGTAATACTATCTTACGCCGGTATTTGTTTCGAACTCATTCATGCCTACAACAGAGCAGAACCTAGCGTTATTTTTCCACGTTTCATTTACTCGTCAAAACGGACATACACCATCCAATCAACTCGTAACTAAACTAGCATCAATCATATATTTAAAGAATTAGATATGCTCCAACAGTGGAAAACTTTTGCATTCTTTTTTTTGAGTGAGTTTCAACGTGCTTTCAATGCTATAAAAAGCGATCATCGCTTCAAATTTTAGTATCATTTTCGGACGGGTCGAAGTGCAGCGAGGGCGTATATAACGATTTAAAATCTCATCAATGTCACAAAGATGCTTACATTCTAACTAACGTAAAAAATTACTTGATTATTAATAACTTTTTAAAAATTTGCTCAAACCTGGAACAAAATCAAAAAGGTACTGAAGCCCCTAAAACGTCAATTCATTGCATTTGATGACATTTTTGGAATCTTATCACGTGTGTTCCGAAATCTCGTGTCTTTCTACCATTCATAAATAGCCCCACTATCTTTCACATCTCGCCAACGGATGAAAAGGCTAACGTACCGGCCTCGTTTCCCTCTTTAGCCACATTCTAATCCCACCAGGCACTAAAGACTTAATAATGTGAATTCATATATTTAAATCGTATGCCCGTATATTATATGCCCTTCTCATACCTCGACCCGTTCTGAAGTAAGCACTAAAATTTGAAGCAACAGTCGCTTCTTATCGCAATGACAGCATGTTGGAACCTACGTCATGTCAAACAAAATAATGCCACACATTTCTGGGACAGTATCTAAATACTTATGTATATCGATGTCAAAGTCAAGCAGTAAGTACGAGAGTACTTAATTATAATGTCGCGTTTAGTCCCGTTTTAATATTATTTGTTAGTAATGTAAATAAGTAATAAATAATAAATTGTTTGCATGAACACACCAATTGCCTAGCCCCAAACTAAGCTCGAAGCTTGTACTATGGATGCTAACTATTCATCACACAAACTTTTACCCCTAGCGGGATTCGAACCCGCGACCCTTGGTTTTGTGGCCAGGGTCTCTGACCACGAGACCAACGGGCCCGAAAGTTTAAAGTTTTATCTCAAATCCAAGACCAGACGGATAAAAAGACCAACGTATCGACCTCGTTTCTCTCTTAAGCCACATTCTAATCCCACGAGGCACTAAAGACTTAATAAATGTCAATTGACATTAATACCATCCGCTCCAATGGTTGCTAATAGACGTGAAATGTGTTAAACCCATGCTTACGAGTGATAACCCACAAACCGCATTGGCAAAAAATGTGACAAAAATATGACAAAAGGCGGAGGAAAAGTAGTGCTTTGTTAAAGTGGAAGGTTCAGTAGTTATTTTGTGTCGGACTTTGTTGAAAATTCTATAAACTTCATGTATTTCATAAAGCTTAAATCCGTGTTTGTAGGAATAGTTGTCCGAAGTAATATAATTCGTGGTTGCTACGACTTTATGACTATTTTCATTAGTAGCTGCGAACTCAGGACGGTCAATCTTTAACTCCACTAATTAACCACTAAATATTCATCTTTACTGATTGTTATACTAATGCGTTTAAGCACAGGCAAAAAATTAAATAATTTATTTAGCAATTTGATTTACTTAGTAAATTCTTGAATAATATCAACCGAAGGATCGCATATTTTCTTACCAAAGAAAATAGTATGGTGGTAACTAAAGCATCTATAGGAAACAGTATAATATTAAAGTATTTAGTAAGTACGGTTTGTACATAGGAAATAACCAGGCCGGTCAATTCTGGATCATAGTCGAAGCGTACCCTGAACTCTGCGGCATTGGCCAAGGATGCAACCGGGAGAAGCGCCAGAATGATTATTATGTGCAGATAGGTAAGTAAGATAGCTTTGATAGAAGAAAATTAAATACAAATTATACAAATGTATGAAAGTATGTAAAGTTATATAAGCCAAGTAAGTAAAAAGGATTTATTTGGAGGAACTAAGGATCTCAAAATCCATATTCACATAAAAACTGGTATAGATATCGCCCGCTGCGCATATCAATAGCTTCTTGGGACAAATGGACGACAAATAGACTCGAATTCAATAGTTTACTATTTATATTATCAATGGTTAGTTAAAAAAAAACATATTGACATCGTGTAACTTTATTAAAATATTGAGATGTACCATTTGCTTGTTCGATGAATATTTGGGATGTCTTTTTTTTTTAACTTCAACAAAATAATCTCGACAATAATGATAGTTATATTTGACAGACTCAGTAAGGTATTTATGTTGGGAGATAGGTCAAAACCAGGAGTGTGGGTTCAAAACCCATATTGTTCAAAATTGGAATCTTAATTAAATACATACTTACACGTAGTTTCATACATAGATACATAGAAAACATCCAGATAAAATTAATTTTACATATATTACTACAAATATGTATGTTTAAATCATGTGGGAATTGGCTAAGTATAAACGCCTTCATCATTGGGAAGATTAAATCGCCCTTAATGAATACGTAATCATGTAAGTAGGTTTATTTAATCTTAAACACTTATACCTATCCCAACAATAAAAACAAACCTACAAACACGATCAAATTACAATTTTATTGCCCTCTTTTTCAAACCCAAAAAACAGCACAAAAGGTATTTTGATTCGTATCTCAGGCAATTTCCGTTTTGCACACATTACGGGAACTTCAAAGTGGGCCAGTATCGATGACACAATAGCCTATAGCCACAAAACCGCCGTGAAATGACACCACTGGGCCATACACGCCTATGAATGGAGGTGAAAAAAATGGACAAACTATGTAGGGTTGACGACTGAGGTCTTCTGAAGATTGACGAAAATTTAGAGAGAAACATAATATTATTTACATTTAGGTACCTTCTTGAAAACAAGCCTGAAATATATCTACATTATATCGTGGTAATAACGGCCACGTTGCCAGTCAAGAAAACCTTGTTGGTCTAGTGGTTTAACTTTAAAAGTACCGGGCCACGATAACAAGGTCCTGGGTTCGATTCCCGGATTGTGCAATAATTTCGTTGTTTCTTCTAAACATAGCTCTAATTTGTCTCTGTATACAATTCGTATTTGGCAAGGGTAATGGTTACCCAATTCTTTTTCATACCTTAACATTTCAATAATGAAATCTATTTAGTTTTAACTGCATTAATTATTTTTTTCTGGAACATGCACATAAATGCCAACCCTACCCCATGTGACAAAGTCGTAGGAAGTGCAAACCTCGCGACAATATCGAAAAGTCTTAATAACCCAATTTTTTCACCAAATCCATTCAACGTATCATTTATTGAGCGGTAACATAATATTGTGTGTTCATGTGTTGCATATAATGTTGGAGACCGCCCGCTGGTTTTGTGCTCACACACATGTTTGTATGCTCACACACAATGCACAATTCAAGAGTTCGTCATTATAGGTCTATTAGACCCAGTAATGAGGGGTTAGGCACAAATGTGGGTACAATATTTTAACCCTTGCATTGTTAGGGTTGGGTCGTAAATATTTAAAGTTATTTATTTTTGTATTTATATTTTTTATAAGATTCATTTTGTAATCTCATATTCCATTTATAAATTCAAGCCTATTAACGACAGGAAGAAAAAGTAGTTTAATAAAAATAATGAATTGGAGAGTGTCTTTGACTTGGGGATCTTAGGAGCAATCCCCATATTGCACTATAATTGTAATAGGTACATACATACATAGTACCAATAATTGATAATTATCAATTATTGGTGCTATGTTTGTACCTAAAGGTTGTTGCTATTACCGCAAAATATAGAAGCCCGTTAAATCAACGTAAAATTCAATGTCATTGGATAATGCAGTAAAGTATTACAGAAGCTGAATGTGAAACCTTTTAATTAAGTCCTATCCTTTTGCACATAATCCTAACAAATGAAAGTACAAAGGTTCTTGTTTTAACAAAATCCAGTTTCACCATAGTAATTTACATGATTTTTAGGACTTCACAAAAAATACTATTTTCAAAAAACCTTATCAGTTTGCTAATCTTTTTCTCAAAATTCGCACCCAAACAGTAGCACTGATCGCTTCTGCCGTAATCCTTTCGACCACCCACAGACCATAACCACCCTTCAATGCAAACACAACCCTAAAACTAATGCAATAAGGTATGAAAAACATATTACAGGTACAGAGACTACCGGTACCCGTAATGGTAATCATGCGATTTCCAACCTTATAGCAATAGCGGTAGAGGTTATAAGAATAATTGACATTAAGGATATTCGATTGAACGATTTCACTCCATAATGGCTGTAAATATTTGTAAATTATCGGGTATTTACAAACAAATTGTCACCTTTTGAAGTTCCGGTAGGATGCGGCATCTTTAAAGATGGAATGAAAATGATAGTTTTGTCAAAGGATCTGTTAAAATAGGAAATACTTCCCATTTAATAGACCACCTGGGTAAAATTAAATTAACTTACCGCACCGTAAGTAATATCTTGGTATAGCACTCGTAGACGAATATTCTTTTTGAGTTTTTTTTTACAATGAGAGTGTACGTAAATCTACGTTAGTCCGGGAATTACAAATGTCTACTCTAGCGGAATTACTATTGCTTGCGGATGAGCATTTAGCTCATTCAATAAGTGAAATTAAAGAACCCTTTCCATGTAGGTGGTTTCCTATACTGAGCTTTTTCAATAAGCATGAAGAAGTTTTAGAATTGTAATTTTTCATAACATTTTTGGTCCAATAAAGCTCGTGGGAGTTGGAAGAAAACAATTAACAATGTGTGGTGTTTATTTCATTTATTTCATCTAATGAAAGAGTTGATTAAAGACGCTTTAGTCTAGAGTTTTGTAGAACTTTCTGTTAGATAGAGATTCGAACCAGCGACCTGCACTGACGACGGTCAACGAAAAGGAGCTTCTTGCTAAAATGAGATTTGCGAAAGTTGCTTTCAAATATTATTTGTTGTTTTTGGAGTTTGTAACTTCCTGAATGCAAGAATTAGGACGTGTTTTTTAACGACGTAGATGCTGACTGAGAAGGGAAGAAGGTTCGGGACGCAATAGGAACAATGGGCGAAAGGCTAGTCTTTGATAATTAGTAGAAACCGTCTAAAAAGGTTATAGAAGCAAGAGGTTCACACTAGTGTGATAGTTTATTGTGGATTAAAAGACACAAAGGCATTACAATGGTAAAGCGGAACAACCAATCTGTATTCGGAAATAATGCTTCAAAAGTGCCTGGAACAGTTAAGAATATTCTGGAACATTCTAGGAGCTTCTGGAACCTTCTCGATCCTTCTAGTAGAACTCCCCGTCTGACAGCTTGGCCGCATAGATGTGCAGGGAGCGGAACTCGCAGAACTGGTCGGTGCACCAGCCGCCGCGCCCGTCCGTGCAGCGGCACGAGTCGCATTCATCCATGTACTTCTCACCGGGGATGCACTTGAAGAACGGGTTCTTTATCACTGTAGAGGAAAGAGGTTGCATTAATTGAAAATGTGATAATTTAAAATAATTTTATAGGTTTTGACCAAGGCAGCCAATCAACAATCATACAGGAAGCAGGTATATCAGGCACAGGACGAACAGCTAAACGGTTTTTCCGAAAGAATGAGGTGTAATTACATCGCAGACAAAAAACTTCGGAATATAACTGCATTATCCGAACAGGAAAACTCACACACTGTCAGTTCAACCTGGGATCATCTGGCGCCGGTAAAGCATAAAAGTGCGACCTATTAGCAGCTGCGCCTTTGAGGCAATTTAAATCCCAATTCAATTGTACATGAAACCCATCATCATCTTGTTCTTAGGCACAGGCACAGGCAGTGTACAAGCATCGCATTCACCAGTGCATCTCAGGCAGGGCGTGCTCCTCTCGCACAGCGCGGTCACGTTCGGCTCGCAGTACACGCAGCACGCGCCGGAGTCCTGCGCCTCACACAGCAGGCACAGGCACAGGCACAGGCACAGGCAGTGTACAAACATCGCATTCACCAGTGCATCTCAGGCAGGGCGTGCTCCTCTCGCACAGCGCGGTCACGGTCGGCTCGCAGTACACGCAGGACGGCATCGCCCTGCACGCGCCGGAGTCCTGCGCCTCACACAGCAGGCACAGGCACAGGCACAGGCAGTGTACAAACATCGCATTCACCAGTGCATCTCAGGCAGGGCGTGCTCCTCTCGCACAGCGCGGTCACGGTCGGCTCGCAGTACACGCAGGACGGCATCGCCCTGCACGCGCCGGAGTCCTGCGCCTCACACAGCAGGCACAGGCACAGGCACAGGCAGTGTACAAACATCGCATTCACCAGTGCATCTCAGGCAGGGCGTGCTCCTGTCGCACAGCGCGGTCACGGTCGGCTCGCAGTACACGCAGGACGGCATCGCCCTGCACGCGCCGGAGTCCTGCGCCTCACACAGCAGGCACAGGCACAGGCACAGGCAGTGTACAAACATCGCATTCACCAGTGCATCTCAGGCAGGGCGTGCTCCTCTCGCACAGCGCGGTCACGGTCGGCTCGCAGTACACGCAGGACGGCATCGCCCTGCACGCGCCGGAGTCCTGCGCCTCACACAGCAGGCACAGGCACAGGCACAGGCACAGGCAGTGTACAAACATCGCATTCACCAGTGCATCTCAGGCAGGGCGTGCTCCTCTCGCACAGCGCGGTCACGGTCGGCTCGCAGTACACGCAGGACGGCATCGCCCTGCACGCGCCGGAGTCCTGCGCCTCACACAGCAGGCACAGGCACAGGCACAGGCAGTGTACAAACATCGCATTCACCAGTGCATCTCAGGCAGGGCGTGCTCCTCTCGCACAGCGCGGTCACGGTCGGCTCGCAGTACACGCAGGACGGCATCGCCCTGCACGCGCCGGAGTCCTGCGCCTCACACAGCAGGCACAGGCACAGGCACAGGCAGTGTACAAACATCGCATTCACCAGTGCATCTCAGGCAGGGCGTGCTCCTCTCGCACAGCGCGGTCACGGTCGGCTCGCAGTACACGCAGGACGGCATCGCCCTGCACGCGCCGGAGTCCTGCGCCTCACACAGCAGGCACAGGCACAGGCACAGGCACAGGCAGTGTACAAACATCGCATTCACCAGTGCATCTCAGGCAGGGCGTGCTCCTCTCGCACAGCGCGGTCACGGTCGGCTCGCAGTACACGCAGGACGGCATCGCCCTGCACGCGCCGGAGTCCTGCGCCTCACACAGCAGGCACAGGCACAGGCACAGGCACAGGCACAGGCAGTGTACAAACATCGCATTCACCAGTGCATCTCAGGCAGGGCGTGCTCCTCTCGCACAGCGCGGTCACGGTCGGCTCGCAGTACACGCAGGACGGCATCGCCCTGCACGCGCCGGAGTCCTGCGCCTCACACAGCAGGCACAGGCACAGGCACAGGCAGTGTACAAACATCGCATTCACCAGTGCATCTCAGGCAGGGCGTGCTCCTCTCGCACAGCGCGGTCACGGTCGGCTCGCAGTACACGCAGGACGGCATCGCCCTGCACGCGCCGGAGTCCTGCGCCTCACACAGCAGGCACAGGCACAGGCACAGGCAGTGTACAAACATCGCATTCACCAGTGCATCTCAGGCAGGGCGTGCTCCTCTCGCACAGCGCGGTCACGGTCGGCTCGCAGTACACGCAGGACGGCATCGCCCTGCACGCGCCGGAGTCCTGCGCCTCACACAGCAGGCACAGGCACAGGCACAGGCAGTGTACAAACATCGCATTCACCAGTGCATCTCAGGCAGGGCGTGCTCCTCTCGCACAGCGCGGTCACGGTCGGCTCGCAGTACACGCAGGAAGGCATCGCCCTGCACGCGCCGGAGTCCTGCGCCTCACACAGAAGGCAGTTCTTGTTCTCGGGAACGAGGGTCAGGGATGTCTCTTCCTCCCAGTACTGGTGGGGGGGTTTTGGCTTCACGAACTGGGATACTACGTAGCTGGAACAAAGAATGGATCATCGTTTTTCTTTTGCGCTCTGATAGAAGGCAATCAAAGAATCATGGTTTTTTTCTGTTTCAGGGAGACCAACGATCGAAATCCTGTTCCTGGTGGTAAGAGATGCCGTCCGTCATATATTTCAAGATTTACCTATTTTTTTCAAAGCATGAATAGCTCAATGGAATTTCCACTCGAATGAGCCGTTCGCCTGGGAAGTACCTCCACCTAACAGAAGACTACAGTAACATTTTTACTGTTGTGCTATGTTTCTGCTGGCGAGTAAGGTCGCCAGAGCTCTGGTGGACGCATGTACCGTTGTTGATGTCTATAGGCAGCGGGGATCACTTACCATCAGGTGACCCTCTTGTTCGTTTGCCTCCCTTAAACCTAAATTTACCTTAAACCTTAAACATGCATATATTTAGCATTAAATAAAAATAAAGATCAATTTATCAATGTCTTAAATAATCCGTACAACCGATACCGAAAGTCACTTACGCTTGCGATCCAGGTCTGTATATTGGTGGGGACTCTTCAACACCACCACCGATTGAGCTGAGAGTACCCCGCATCGGAGTACCTCCCCGTCGAGATCTGGCATCTTAACAAATAGATAAAAATAAATACGATTATAATGACTTGATACGGAAAATGCATCTGTGATCTTAAGTTAAAAAAACTTTTTCTAACAATAAATTCCTAGGACTTACACATCAATTTGACAGGCACGTTTGCGTTGTAGTCAGAGACCCTGGCTACGAAACCAATGGGTTCGAATCCCGCTAGGTTTCTGTGATGAACAAGACAAACAGACATGTGCATGCACACAAATATTTGTCCTGTGCGGGGATCGAACCCGCAACCTCTTGGTCCAATAGTCGACATCTGACCACTACACCAAGCGCAGGTCATCAATAAAAAATAATAATTTAACTTTCTCTTCTAAATCGTGCATACAGCTAAAAACATACAAAAAAGAAAAAATGGACAATTTTCACCGTAATTCTGTACTCACCATCCCCGTAAGCCATGGCCGATGCAAAACAACAAATAAGAACTAAAACCGAGGCCATAGCTTTATTTTCACGTAAAATCTAGATTTTAAACCCAGGCTCTCGGCCAGGCTGGCTAGGTACAAAGCTAAATCTGTACACTGACTAATTGATCAGTACACCAATTACCTGGATTGGCTTAAACTGCCCGAGCTTATACAGGCCGTTTATTTTGTGGGGATATTTTTTAAACGGAATGAAATTTTGTTGTGAAATTGAGATTGGAATTTAGTTTTAACTTACTGACGCTGAGGTGCAGTGGTTATAGCGCTGTGCTCAAATCAAATACCTTGGAGGTCGTGGTTTCTAATCCCACACTTTGGTGTTGATTTTCCTAGTTTGGTTAGGACATCGTAGGCTTGAATCACCAGATTGTACGATAAGAATGATGATTCCGTGCTTCAGAAGGCACGTTAAGCCGTTGGTCCCGACTATGATCCAAATGATTTGGCTTCCCTTGTAGGAGTTACGAATGCCAGACGTCAATCGCTCCATTGTAATAACTAGACTTGACAATCAGGTTCATAGTCGTAGCATACCCTGGGATATGAGAAACCAACCGGGAGAGGCGCTATGATGATGATGACCGTGACGGGAATATTTTTCTGCTATAAATACACAGTTTTGAACAGAAGATTTTGTGCCGCACGACGTTTGTAAATATGTAGATATAATCGTTTAATGTTACCACTGCGATTAAAATGATTTAAATTACATTTATTTTTTACTAGCGGCCGCCCGCAACTCCGTCCGCGTGGATTTCTTTTTTTCGAAATAAAAAGTAGCCTATGTTCTGTCTCAGGATCTAAAGATTGTCTGTACCAAATTTCATCAAAATCGGTTGCGAGGTTTAAGCGGGAAAGCGTAACAGACAGACAGACAGACAGACAGACAGAGTTACTTTCGCAGTTATTATATTAGTTGGGATAATATTAGTTGGGATTCAAACATGTTTAGTGTTGTTCATACACATTCATAAATTGTAACACTAAGTTATCCATCTTATCACATGAACCAATTGAGACTATTCACAATCTTTATTTACCCTAAATATAACACCATGTACACAGTCGGCATTTGTCCAATTACCGCCGCTTGCGTATCGCTCGTTACCGCGGAGATTAAGCGCTGCAAGCGGTTCAAGCGCTGCCGACCAGTCGATATTACACTGATTGTAATCTGTTTACACAATTCTGATTCAGCTGTCGAGTCTACGAGTCAATATTTTCCTATTTCATACTTTGAATTAATAAATGCTAATGCCAAAATTAATGAAACGATTTTTTAATTTTAACTTTCTATAACTTTATAATAAGAATCTTGGTTCTATCTACCGACATCACTAGTAATTTGACATCTGTCAAAACAATTAAGATTTTATTTCGACAAAACCCTTTTTATAGGGCAACTGAGTAATAGTCTACTCATTTTAATCGATAAAAAATGCTAAATTATAATTTTTTTTTGGTTTGTGGAATAGTGTTTAAGGGAGTTAGACCTTTGAGGAGTTTCCACGCGAATGGGCCGCTCGTCTGGGGAAGTTCCTCCACCTTACAGAAGCAAGCGCGGATCCAGGGGGGAGGTCACAGGGGTCATGACCCCCCCCTGAGCAGGTTCCAGGACTATACTGGACCACTAATCGAACATAAATTTTCATTTAAACTTGACCACTTGACTTGACCACGACTATGTGACCCCCCCCTGGCGCTGTGTGACCCTTCCCTGGCGCCAAAGCTGGATCCGCCCTTGTACAGAAGACCACAGTGAAGTACCACTTCGTAACTGTTGTGCTATGTTTCTGCTGGTTATTAGGGTCGCCAGAGCTCAGCTGGGGAGGGTATAGTATTTATGAAGACAGGCAATGCATCTCCAACCCTTGTACGGTTGTTGATGTCCATGGGCAGCGGTGATCACTTACCATCAGGTGACCTTTTTGTTCGTTTGCCTGCCTTCATTTTACATTAAAGAAATATTGTAAAACCTATAACACATGACTGCTAAGAACATGAATGGAATGGACTATCGTAGTTATAATAATTCATCATCATCAGCCTATCGCAGTCCACTGCCGGACATAGGTTCTTCACTCAGCCCGATCCTCAGCGTCAAAATAATTACTCCATGTTAATCTAACTTAGTCTATTCAATGATAACGGTTCAATAAACACGATACGACCCTTGTGAAATGGCACGTGCCTGATAACAGGAGTGGATGATCACTAATCAATTGACAATGATATAATATTTGCTTAGAGCACCTGTGCTTGCTTTGATAAGAGAACATTATTTTCTTTAGTAATTATTTTAATTGTTAACCTTTCAGATTAGAACTAGTCGGAAACTTGGTTGTTTTGAGATTTTTGACTTTCGCGTTGCATTACTATAATGATAATTGTTAACGGGACTAAACGCGAATTTGATCATGTAGTACATAATATACAACTTAGGTACTGCTTGACGTTTCGGCTGCGGTACAACAACCGTGGTCGCAAGCGGACTGGTGATGCGGGGCGTCGTCTGCTCGGGGGATGAAGTGAATACTAAAGACCGGTCGTCTTTAGTATTCTTGTGTTGTGTGTTGACTGTTACACCAAGAGGTTACGGGTTCGATCCCGGACAAGACAAATGTTTGAATGCATGACTAGTCATCTTTTTGTACTGGTCTGGGTGTTTTGCGTATGGAATTAATGTTCATACTAACATTTGTTACACAGGCTAAAACTACTTACCATGGAGTCAGTTGTATGAATGTATGCTATCAAAATATACTCAATATGAAGTTATTTACAATACTGTAGAAATTTATAAACGGTAAAATAGAACCGTCTATTGAAGCTATTCTAAGAATCTGCCGCCTTCATCGGAAAAGCAAATTATTTATATACCTCCTGATTCCAATGTGAATTCATATAACAACTTTCGATAACCACACTTTTATATTAAACAATGCATAATAAAACGTTAATCTTAATCCACAAAATCATAATTACATTTTTATCACATCAGCGTCCAATAAAGCTTCGATAAACCATTGGCCGTAATAAATTCAATATATTATGGTATAATGACGTGGTATACCATGGAATAGGTTAAGAGGAATACACACTGACCCGCCGACGTGTGTCGGCAACTTGCCGGCGGGCTAGTCGGTGTCTTTTGTCATTGTTAGTCGAAAAAGTCTATATCCGTTACCTACTGTCGATATTAATTGGAACTAGGCTTGTGTGTGTTCAAGGATTTGATTTATTTAACACTTCGTTCGCCTGGATTTTGGTTTATCCCATGGGAGCAATTAATCGGGATAAAAAGTATCCTATCACCTAACTCAGCCCATACCTTGCTCGATTACCAAATTTCATCAAAATACTTTCAGTAGTTTCAGCGTGATTGACGGACAAACATCCAAACAAACAAACGTTCACATTTATAATATCAATAATATTAATAAGATAAACTGTTTTTCTGAACATAGCTCTGGTTTGAAATCACCAATCCATATTTGTAACGAAAAATGATTTGACAATTTGAATCATAGTCGGGGCCAAGGTTTATCTTGCCTTCCAAAGCACGGAGTCAATATTTTCATCGGGCAATCCTGCAATATTCTAACCAAACTAAGAAAACTTACACAAAGTAAATGTATTACCCCCGGGATTCGAACCCTCGACCTCCCCTTTGAGCCTAGCGTTTTAACTACTTCACCACGGGGGCAGTTGTCGGCACATCCAATGTGTATGGTGCTTAAGCGATACCATCGATCATATGTGGGAATTACCACATGACGTGATAAGTGATAATAACCCTCGAATTGTCACAAGGAGACATTAAAAATTAATAAAAATGAGTCCTTTGCAGGTTTAATAGGAAAATAAATCATTTATTTTCCAAGTAAATGGGTATTTTCCATTCGACCATAAAGTTTTTGTATTTACAAAATTCAGTTACCTACCTAAAATCATTCTGCTTTCATACCTACACATTTTTTATATATTGTGGTGAATTTATTTATTGACTAGCGACCGGCCGCGACTCTGTCCGCATAGATTTCGGTTTCCGCACACATAGTGTTATAATACAGCTTGACCTTTCTCGGCGATAGCATTATCCACCACAAAAAAACTTCTCCATTCGTACCAGTGGTTTTTGAGCGCGTTTAAACAAACAATAAACTCTTCAGATTTATTAATTAATATAATACTCTTAGGTTTTATTTGTTCAATTGCAAAGACTGGATACATAAGCTAGCTAGGGAGTGAATTTGCACCATCAATTATACCTACCCTGCATATTTGACCAATATTGAATTAATAAATGATTTCTTCAAAAGATTACTTAACTTAACCACAGCACCAAGATCACACTTCTCAACAACCTAATTGAATTGACTAAACACAAATACCTACCCTATTTTCCCACGTAAAAATTCACATTTCACATGTCATTGCTTCACTTAGCTGGTTAATTCGTGCAGTTTGTGCGCAAACGCATTGAAATGCGCTAATTTTGCGCGTTAGGCGCGATTCAGTGAATATTGACCTCCGTGAGAAGTGGGTACAGATGGATCGGTTTAATTGGAGTTAATTTGTTGAATGAATATTTATCAGGGTTTTTGAATGGAGAAAGTTTTGAATTTTACTGTGGGTAACTTTTGTATGCCTGCCAGTTAATTATATTTGGGAGTTTAAGTGATGCGGCCCAAAAAATATTTGTAGCGTGAAAAAATCTTTATTCAAAAAGATGGTGTTGTAAGTTCTACTTACATAATATGACAGCGAAAAGTTAATCCCTTTAATTTAATAACTTATGTATAAATGTAGCGAACACCACCATAAAAATGAAAGTGTAGCTGTACTTTGCATCCAATAATATCAGTAGGTCAATCATGGAACTGTTGATGGTACTAGTTGTCAACAAACAAACCCACACACAGGTCTTTGGTGGATACCTCTCGCCTTGCAGGTATCTATGATTTTTGTGTTAATTGCCAACATCTTATGCATTAACACATTGCATGATTGGTGTTCAGCATATCATTTATTATCAAAAGTTAGGATAATATTTTCAGTCTTGTTTAAAAAAAAAAGTATAACGCGTAAATGATGCGAAAATGCCGTATGCCTATTAATAGCGTACCGCTCAAAGCCGTACAAAAAGAACGCTCAGTAGGTTGCCGCCAAATAAAGTACCGAGGCCATTGGTTGGGACCAATAAAGTCAAATTACGCGGCACCAGCGGCTTATGACCGGAATCAATACGCGATGATCGCAATAAAAGCTGTAGATGTTTGCTCGCCTACTTTACTTCCTTATGGTGTGGTGGATAAAGCACTGGGTTTTAAAACCTCGGAGGTCGTGGATTCAATCCCGCGGGGAGCATTTTCACACTGTGTAGGTTTTACCAACTTGATTAAACTTGCATAGGTACTTGAATCTTTAGTTGATTCAAGTCTCGCCAGTTGCTGCTTTCCAAATAGGTGAAAGAGTCTTAGTTTATAGTTTTTATTGACGACTAATAAGTGCTTAAATGAAATCTATTTTAATAAAGAGTATTTTGAATTTGAATTAGTATTTGATTGTCTGATGGTTCTGAGCTTCGGATGGCACTTTGTGCCGTTGGTCGTCAGTCAGGCAGGCCAAACCAACATCATAATATGTAACCAATGTAAGATGTAACCAGGTTAAAAGCAAGGATCAGAAAGTGTTTCTTCTTCTTCATTAGAAGCAAAAAGTAAGTCATCAATCTAATCAAAGCCGTACAAAAGCCGAGGCCATCGGCGAGGACCAATAAAGTCAAATTACGCGGCACCAGCGGCTTATGACCGGAATCAATACGCGATGATCGCAATAAAAGCTGTAGATGTTTGCTCGCCCGCCCCGCCGCCGCCCGCTCGGCAATTTAGACGATATTAAGTTTATACAGCGATTTGTACCCTTCTTTACACCGTGGCGCTGGCCTGGAGCGGAGGGGCGCAGTGGGGTACGGAAACGCGGGTTGGTTTAGTTATCTGATAAGTTGGTCTGTATACTTTGTCAATAAATCTTAATGTTAAAAAATAAGTGTCGTTTTTTGTTGTCACTTTAAAACTCAAGAACGGGCTCACCTATCCAAACAAGAATGCAAACTTCACATAAACCACTACTTTATGTGAAGTTTGCATACAATGGTATGTATAGTAGTTCCTCATTTACCACACGTAGCGATGCACGTACCGGGCCGCTTGTAAATAATAGAAATTCACTGGAAAAACAGACCAATTGCCTAGTCCCAAAATAAGCTCGATGCTTGAACTATGGCTGCTCAGGAAGTGACAGAGATTTATGACCACGGACTAGTAAAAAGTAAAAAATCCGCGCCTCGATTTACACAGCTTGGCACGGTTTTTCGTGCGACACTTTTAATGAAGGTGTCCTTATATTTTTTAACTAGTCCGTGACATACTTAAATACTTATGCAAACATTTGCCTCTAGCGGGATTCAAACCCGCGACCCTCGGTTTTTTAGCCAGGATCCGTGACCACTCGACCAAAGAGCCCGGCTTTACTGTTCTTTTGAAAACTTTTTGCTATTCCTGCCTCACTTTCTCTTTTTTTTCAATATCCCCGCGTCTTTTCCTCCCAGTACCCGTCGCCCCGTCTTCTTCCAGTAGGCGCGCAATATTATTGGGTCAATTGCCCCTCCCCGCGGCGATATTAGTTCCAACGATACTCGGTTTAGGCGGATTAGTCTGGATTAGCTTCCGAAGGCTTCCGAAGTTGAACGAAGAGAGAGGAAGTTAGAGGAAATGTCGTCTGTTGTCAATCGTATCCTGGGAGTTATCTTGGAAGTCGTATTTGGGGTCCAGTTAGGAACTTGAACTTTAGGTTTCATTCATTAGATACATGTGTAATATTTTATTTGGCTGTTATAAAAAAAATATGCTGTATTTACTTTGTATGTTATAAGGGAGGCAAACGTACAAGGGGGCACGTGGTGGTAAGTGATCACCGCTGCCCATGTACATCATCCGCACAAGGGTCGCAGATGCGTGGCCTGCCTTTAAGACCCCGTACCCTCCCCAACTGAGCTCTGGCGACCTTACTCACCAACAGAAACATAGCACAACAGTAACGAAGTGCTACTCATCCGATGATCAGGTAGGCTAGCCAAGATGCCACTTTAACGAATTCGCCAGCCGCTTTCGTAGCGACTTATATCTCCATCCCGCTCATATCAATAGTACGTGTGCGGGAGGGCAATATAAGTCGCGACGAAAACGTATGGCGAATTCGACAAAGTGGCATCTTGGCTAGGGCCCCTGAGTAGCTAACGGTATTGTAGCATATTGAGCTATCCACTCTTAAGTGTCTTTCACTATTGAAAATCTATACTTATCTTCTTGACTTCATGACAGCAATGGTCTCTTAAAATCACGTATGAATAGGTTGCTGCCTGATTACCAAAAACAAGAGGAACCTAGTATTATATTGCTACAATTAGCTTAAAAGATACCGTTAAACAATGTTTGACCGGAAAAATAAGAAATTAGCTACAGACGTATTTGTTTTTGGCCAGTTTCATCTCCAGCTTTGTATTTTCATACTCAATTTGACGAATTCATTTTATCTCATCAACACTGTAACCAAAAACGGCACCAACTTTGTCATCAGACGTTTTGAGATGTAATTAAAAGACAGACAATGCTCCCCGTGTTTGCCCGCGGTTCAACACAGGGGGTCGGTTGCTGGCGAATTTTTATTTGCTGTTGACATTGCGTTATTGCATTCGCGAGATGAGATTTGACGACGGATATTTTTGCGATTACTACTCGTACTAGGAACGGTAAAAATAGAAAACAAAACATAGTTGCGTTGTATTGGGCTTTTAATTTCATAATGAATTACCCGTTGACAGACTCGTTGGTCGAGTGGCTAGAGACCCTGACTACAAAACCAAACGTCGCGGGTTCGAATCCCGCTAGGGGCAAATGTTTGTGTGATGAACATCGGCATTTGTACTCGAGTCATGGATGTTTATAAACGTATTTAAGTATGTCTATCCGTTCCCTAGCATCCATAGTACAAGCTTCAAGCTTAGTTTGGGGCTAGGCAATTGGAGTGTTAGTCCCATGTATTTATGTATTTATTTATTTATTTTGCGGGTGATTTTGATTAGTTAATACGTGATCGGAAAAATATAATTAAATCCAAATTTTACACACCTTGTAAATATCACGTGACAGACAACAACAGATTGACTGGAGTATGACTTAAAATAAAGTAGTAAGGATTTATAAAATGTTTGATAAAAATCGTATTGTTTTCATTTTTTTTTATATTATAGTTGCTATCATTGCTATCTTAAATACAAAATATAAAATACACTGCATTTTACATTCGGATAAGTAATACTCGTAGAAACTCTTTTATCACCCATATAACGCAGCGGTTTTTCAAATTGTCTAAATCTAAAACATAATCATTGTTATACTTACATAATTTATTAATCAGTCGGATTAATCCCGAAAATATTCTATGATATTCATGAATCTATCTTCAAAATATCTAATAACTATCAGTCATAGACATATCTCGAGACAATACAACCGTCATTAAAACAGAACTCAAACCCTTTTCCGAATATCAAGAATCAATTTAGAAATAGCAACCCGATCTCGCTATGTAATTGACAATATCTCGCACAATGCTTGTCTGTGCCCTGTACGTAGTACTGGTTGAAAGTAAGCGACTTGTAGGATGACGGATTGGATAGAAATTAAAAGCGGTTGATGGCAAGTAACGTCTATGAAGTGTAAGGGTAATAGGAATTAATTTCTATTATGTGTCGAGGAGATATAAAAATTTGTTTTCGTTTTCACTTTAATGTTTATACTTAGTTGTCGTGGCACTCCATTCACATATACATATTATGTAAGTGTTTCATATTATATTTTATATTTACATTAATAAGTGATTCTTATTTTTTTATAGGATGCAAAGTTTATGTTGTAGGTATATCGATCATAGCAGCAATTTCTATCAAATTTTTTTAAGCAACCAAACAACTTCTTGGCATCTTCCTCGGCATGGAACGTTGGACGATTAATTATGTACCTAGCATATGTATGCTACTTACTGCTTGACGTTTCGGCTGCGTTACAATAACTGTGGAAGCGGTGAGTAATATACATGTCGCAGGCATTTTGTAAGAATGGTCTTTTTACATATGGCGTCGCCATTTTGCAAACGGGAAGCGCTTTGTAAATTGCCTAAGGCATTTTGTTGTTGAACTGAATGATGTCAATGAGTATGCAGAAGTACTACTCTGACGGAAGTAGGTCGTGGTTATTTTTTTTAAACCCTTAAAGAATATTTTTATTTCTCGAGTATGTTTGTTTAAATAAATATTCATTAAATAAATACTTATTGTAAACGGCACGTCGCCAAGGTTGCAAGGCCAAAGCCGTAATTTTATAAAATTAAGACATTTTACGATATGCCTTCGGCAATTTACAAAGCGCTTCGTGTTTGCAAAAGGACGACGCCATATGTAAAAAGACCATTCTTACAAAATGCCTGCGATATACATATAGGTACTACATAATCTATATCGTGTTTAGTCCAGTTAAATAATATTAATCCTTACTTCTCTCATCAACTACACCCGCAGCCGCAGACAATGCCTCACCCCCTGCCGCGCTGTCGCAACCACGCCGCTTTTGTCTAACACTTTAATAACCCGCTAATGAGATACCGCACTGTAATTACTATTTATGATGGCAAGCCATCATAAATAACAGTTCATCATTTGTTTATTTTTATAGAAGAGCTAATAATAACGGCTCTGAAGAATGGATGATAGATAAATTCATAATTATTATCTGGACTCTTAGGCTCGTATTAATAAATCGCACTCAACTCTGAGCTCGATCTTGAGTGCGAACTAGATATGTCATTCTCATACAAAACAGCACCTCAAGTCGAGCTCAGAGTTGAGTGCGATTTATTAACACGAGCCTAAGTGTTGTACGCTTGAAACTAACCTAAAGGTGTGTTCTGTAAATACTGACAGCAGACTATTGACTCAAACCTTCTTCTTACTAGCTTTTATCCCGTTTTGTGCGGGGTCTGCTTTGACCATGATCCAGGATTTGGCTAGTCTAGTTATCACAGTGAAGCGACTGCCATCAGACCTTCGTAACCCTTAGAGGGGAGCAGACAGTTTACATTCAGATTTAACAAACAGAAATAATGTCAGAAACTATCTGATTATGCAGGTTTCCTCACGGTGTTTTCCTCACCGCCTCGAGCTAATGGCGCAAATCCGCACAAATCCACAGAAAAATCCAGAGGTGTGGGCCGGGATTCGAACCATTAACCTCACGTATGTGAGGCGCAGTCCACATACAGTACCACTAGGCCACAATCGCTCTAAGACTATTGAATCAAACCATTATTAATAAATTATTCTAAAAATTGTGGCATTTAAAAGAGCAATAGCCGAATTTCTTGCCGATTCTTCTCAACAGTAACTGCGTTCCGAATAGGTGGTAAAGTCATCGTTAATTGTAATTGACGATTCATAAGTGCTTCTCATCGTCATTATCCTAGCGCCTCTCCCGGTTGCATCCTCGGCCATTGCCTTGGAGCCCAGGGTACGCTGTGACTATGATCCTGAATTGACATGCCTGGTTATTACAATGGAGCGACTGTCGTCTGACCTTCGTAACCACAAGGGAAACCAGACCAGTTGGATCATAGTCGGGACCAACGACTATGATCCAACTGGTCTTCCGAAGCACAGAATCATCATTCTTATCGGACAATCAGGTGATTCAAGCCTGCAATGTCCTAACAAAACTGGGAAACCAACACAACGTAAAAGTGTTACCCGCGTGATTCGAACCCACGACCTCCGAGTTCGTAGTTTTAGAGCACAGCGCTCTTACCACTACATCACGGAGGCAGTTGATTCATAAGTGATTCTATGAAGCCTTATTTACGAAAGAGCCGAGTTTACAAACCAGTCCTTGGTCTATACTTGTAAGTGTGTTGGTATAAGCGGAGGAGGTCACGTAGGCTTAATTGAATTAGCGTGGGGCGTAACAGGTTAGGGGCGGTGGGTGGGTTCGAAACCCGTTGACGTCACGCTGCTATAAATATAAAATACATTGATCCGATTTCTTAGTAAAGAAGTTTGGGCACGTGTAATGTGGTTGAGAACACATAAGAAAACACGAATTTTGACGACGAGCTTGGTGTAATGGTCAAGACGTTGCCTATTATACAAGAGGTCGCGGGTTCGATCCCCGCGCAGGTCAAACATTTGTGTTCATGAATATGTCTGTTTGTCCTAGTCTGGGTGTCATTTGTATCTATTTAAGTATAATTGATTACTGTGAGAATCAACAGTGATAAATCAGCTACTTAACACGGAGGTAGATCAATTTCTATGATGTAAATGAAAGAATTAAATTATTCTTTCAAATATGCATTCGGTATTTGACTAACAGGTCAACTTTTATTGAATACCGATAACGTAACCTTGCAGGAAAAACTCTTTGGAATACTGAATTGTGACGTCACATTTCTGTGTTGTCAAATCAACACTCTTTTAGTTCAAATTTGCTGTCATAATTTGTTAAAAGCTCAATAGTAACAGTGGAAAAAAAACGTTGCTTATTTTTTGATTTCATCTTTAATGTTAGATTATCATAATTTATTCCGTATGCAGTCAAATACCCAATTGTTCACCGAAACCAACGTTAACGTATTATACAAGAAGTCGTAGGTACAACTCAAAACTTTTATCATCCTTACCCACATAGCTAGCTAACCGTATTATCTATAGACAGATAGATGTAGATATACAGACGGGTCAGACTATAATGAAATTACCGTGGGCGTCATTGGGGGCGGGGCGTACGAAGGTCTTCCATTACTTACCGGCCATTCTATTTACTGACTTGGCTTCTATAGATACCCAAATCGTGTAATATATCTTCTATATCCATACTTATTTATAAATGCGAAAGTAACTCTGCTATCCGTATGTTACGTTTTCCTGCATAAACCTCTCAGCCGATTTTGATGAAATTTGGCATAGACAGTCTTTGGACCCTGGGATAGAACAAAGGTTACCTTTTATCGCAAAAGAAAGTATCTGTAATTCACACGGACGAAGTTGCGGGCGGCCGCTTGTCTATAGCATAACTGCCTCGTAGTCGTGGGTTCGAATCCCGCGGGGAACACCATTTTGTGTAGGTTTTCTCAGTTTGATTTATCATTCCTTGCTCGAAGTCTTGGAAATAATGTCATGTACCATCATTTCAAACAAAATACAAAATGCTTCACTTTACTGGTGTCGTTTCAAACGTTTCAAATCTATTCTTCGATCAACATCGGGCACAAAAGACGGTAAATGCAAAGTGATCGGGCTAAACGAGTCACTCAGTCTAACAACTCGCATTATACTTGAGCATTACCGATGGAAAATCTTTAAAGCACAATAAAATATCGAAAAACGCGTCAAGCCTCCACCAATTACACTCTCGAAGACATTTACTTCACAACGAGCGTCAATCTGGGGGGATAAACTTTAGGGCTGGTGCACGGACTTGTTAAAAATGTAAGGAACCTCACCACGGTACAAAGACGTGAAGCCACAACGGAGAGGGTTAAAAAAAAGCCAGGGTCGACAGAATCTTCTTTATGTCCGTTTTGATAGGGGCTTATATGTACATTAAATACATAACTTATAACAATATGTTAACGAATTTTCCTAACTAAAACCGGCCAATCGCAAAAAAACTGTTTTCATGCATTTGGTAGGTCCTGAAAATCCCTTTTTTTTTTCCATGGCAAACTATTATATTTCAGGTTTAGTTCAAAACACTCTATAGGATCATTTAAGGTTTGGGTACTGGCAATGTCAATGTATGAGAAAAGTTTTTTGCGATTAGCGGATTCAATCAAGTCACTGGCAAATGCCGTGTAGTGACGTGTGAAAAATAACATAAAATAATGTACTCACTTTACCTGTGAGAGTTAATTTTTTGGCACTTTTTTTGGTGGTGTTGTAGTATTTTTACACCGTTTGATAACACACGACGTTTAGTAACTGCGGCAACTTAACATTAAAATTGGTTTAAAATTCTATTAATTATTTTATTCGGGTTTGAACAAATTGAATTCGAAAGATACATAGTTATTTTCTGCGGAAATCGACCTCCCACCAACTGAACTTCAGAAGAGGATAACGTAAGATTAAATATTTAATGGTTATATGACTAGAACACCCTTAACTTCTAACTGAAATGTTCATACCCACACTTAGCAACCCTACACCATCCCCCCACCTTAAGGGGGGGATCCGGGAACAATAAGTAACAGTTTAAGGGGATTACGCTCGCTCCAAGCGGGCGGGCGGCGCTAAGTAGATCTTCGGAACGCCATTACAAGGAGGATATTATCCGGGGAAGTTAAAAGTTTAGCCCGTACTTATACGTACATAGTATAGATGTGACTCGTGGTTTTATACGTGTTTAAATTTCTAAAGTTGATTAAATGCTGGTATAAAAAGTAAAATTAAGCATTACTCGAGCGAAGGCTAGTGGTAAGGACCGCGCCTCACATATTTGAGGTCCGTGGTTCGAATCCGGGCCCACACCTCTGAATTTGTCGAAAATGTATGTGTGGACTAGCGGTCGCCCGCGACTTCGTCCGCATCGATTGCGATTTCCAATAGCCTAAAGCCTTCCTCGTCAAATGGACTATCCAACACAAAAAAAAATTTTTCAGATCGGTCCAGTATTCCTGAAATTAGCGCGTTCAAACAAACATACAAACAAACAAACTGTTTAGCTTTATATATTTGTATGTATAGAAGTATAAAATTGTGCCATTAGCTCGACAGTGAGGTATAACACCGTGAGGGAACCTGCACAAGTGCACAATTGCACATTCATTTAAATTTCCTTTCCCCACATTCGTTTATAAAAAAATTAACCACATAAGTTGGTACCATAACAGTTGTCAAGAGCATCCCCTTTCTGTAAAACATACTAGTTTGACCCTTTTACGTCTGTTTACCGTAGAATGGGTTTAACAAACGACTTAGTTATTAAGTATTATTATAAATAAGTCAAGATAAAGGCTTGTGAATTTCGAAACTTGCGTTGTAATCATACAAAACTTCCAGCTTAGGTATTATGTGTTGCTTTCTGTACAGGAAAACTGGTTATAAATTGGTCTGCACCTGAATTACCTTATCAGCGATCGAGTTTCTTGCGGCTACATCTCGATATATTACTGCTTTCCGTTCGTGATAGAATCATTCTCTATTTTGATATTATTATAATTGCTAATCTTGAAGCGTTACTACAAAAACAAATAATATTTTCCTTATTTCTTTCAACCAAATCATACAGAACGAAAGTCTAAAACTAAATGAAACAATCTTGCTCTTATCATTTTACAAATGAATACATAAATCGGAGTGAAAAGCCATCTTTGTAACGAAAACATGATTTCAAATGATGGAGGCCTTTGCCCTGCAGTGGGACATTAAATTTATGTAGGTTTGATCTACTTCACATTTTGTTATAAAAAGTTTCTCGTAAGCATCAGTCATGATTTCGTTTAACCATATCACAAGGAGAGATACCATACATAATATCTACGTCCCTATTCTATCGACGTGCTGTATCATACATACATACAATTATAGTCCTGATACAAAATAAAATACCGGCAAAAGATTAACACAGCGCTGCCGAATTTTTGCCAAAATTAATCTTTCTTCAAACACTCGTGATTCTTTGTTGAGCGATGGGTGAGGAGCAAATTTAATCTTGCTCTAAAGTGGGGGATGGAATATCATATTGCGGGTTCGGTTCTCGGGTTCAGTATGGAAATATAGAAAACTATGAATATACCAACCTCTAAAGAGACGAAAAATAAATGTGATATTTCCCTTGTCTTGTTTTTTTTTTACAAATGCAGGTAAGAGGATAGTTTATTTTTTTAAAGCCATATCATCATCATCATCATCATCATCCTAGTACCTCTCCGGTTGCATCCTCGGCCATTGCCTCAGAGCCCAGGGTACGCTACGACTATGATCCTGAATTGACTGGTTATTACAATAGGGAGACCGACTTTCTTCTGGCCTTCGTAACCCTTTCAAGGGAAACTACTTATACCATTTGATCATAGTTGGGACCAACGGCTTGTTGGTCCCAACTTGCCACAACATCTTTAAAGTATTCTCGAATGCAGACCCCTAAACAATTGAATAGGAATCGATTGAATTGAAAGAGGCGGTGTATCGTACGATACTGGTCGAGTGTTTGATTCCGCTCTATCGCTTTCATTGTGGTTCGATTCACGGTTTAATCGATTTCTATGAAGTGACCCCGAAGATTATTATTGACCATTTTGGTTTCCTAACGTTTATGTTGGCAGTTTTGCAGCCTGATTTTGATTAATATCTATTTGCCAAGTGACAAAAGACGATGCCTATTTTGTAGGCTAGAACTTTTACACTCCCATAGAAAAAATATTACGGCTTGTGAACTCCATATTGAGAAAAGAAAAATACAATGGATGTGATTATACCCTTCCAGCTGTTTCTGATCTGATATATTGAGCGCAAGAACAAGTGCACTCTCTATTCCCTCACTCTCTTAGATCGGTGGGTCAGCAATCTGACACAAGACAAACGGCTTAACTTTCCTTCTGAAGCTCATGATGAAAATTTTCGGTCACCCATCCGATGGTGGAGCTCTGCGAAAGTTGCTTAGCTTTATCAAATGCTGGCCGAGCATGCTAACCACTGCGCCATGAAGCTCCTCGATGGATGATAAGTATGATAATGACTCCTATCTTAAACTCAAACCAAAGGTTTTTTGGATTAAAAAAGGTAAGGTGGGAAATAAAAAATATTTTAAATTCATCACGTGTTTATTATCTACCCTTACTACATTGATACATTATTGCAAATCTCTACACTACTCGCTCATTAAATAAATAATACATATTTACCACATAAGTACATTTACATTGTTCAACCTGTTACAAAACCAAGCAATATTAATTTGACTACAATTACAATATACTTTTTCTTGGGTTTTGTAACAAATCGTAAAGATTATCAAATATTAAATCGACCAAATTTGGTATTGTGAATTAGTGATGTGCCGGATTCGGATCCAAAAACGGATATTCGGTGGTTTTAGATCCGTGAATACGGATATTTGTTGTCTCGGATTTTTTTTCCGGCGTACATCCGCGGATACGAATACGGATACGTATATCCGGAACATAAATATTATGAATATTAATGACCTCATTACACAATGAATATTCTCTTATCAAGATACATTGTCAGTGTGTCTAGGAAAAAACATCAGCACTTGATTAAATTATTAAAAAATATTTTCTAATTCATCTGAACTTCTATTGAAATCAGATCAATGTTTGTGATGTCGTGTGGAGTAGCTGTCAATTCGGTTCTGGTTTCGAGTCAAGTCTCGAGCAAAGCGGGCATAAATTTTACTTGGCCCAATCGTCTGTAGTGACATTTTTTGATTTCAATATTATTTCACTGTCTATTAGGACCACGAGAAATGTTTGGTTATTTGCACAGTCAGATAGGAAAGTTTCAAAAATTTCTTTACATTAGTTTATCAACAACATCTTAGATCTAAAATGTTTTTTCCATTCCAATATCTCTACCGATATTATTCAGGTAAAAGTGTGATTCTATTCATCTGACTATACTGATCTATTCAAACAATTTAGGTGGTCAAAGTCGACAGGGAAAAATATTAAAATTAAAAACTGTCAGTTCGGACTATTGGTTATAGTAAGGTTGGTCCGAATTAACATTTACTCGTTGTAAGTAGTGATTTGATATAGGGACCAGAAAATAATGCTGTAATGATGATAATTATATTATGTTTTTTAAATTAATTACTATATAAAATATTATATGAAGTCATGTTAACATTCAACAATTGGCTTGTCACATCAAAATCGGTGGCTAATACGACTTAACTTCTTAAATGTAACTTACTACAATTTTACATTATTTACAAATATATAATATTATTCACATATAGGTATACAGTACATTATGTGATTTGAAAGATATAATGAGCTACTTTTGATGCATTGAATTGGTGTCCTAAGGGCCATAGCACACGGCGTATTTTAAACGCGCAGACGACGCGCGTTTCAGGAACGCGCGTTTTCGGTGCCGTAGATGCTGATTGTTGCGTTTGCAATCATGATACAAAAGCGCGCGTATCCGCGCATTTGAAGTGATACAAACGCGCGTTTACGATCGCCCCGTGTGCTTAACTTACAAGGTTGCGATAGATACTCGTTTGAATCGCGTATATATACGCGTGTAATCTGCGCGTCGTCTGCGCGTTGTGCTATGGCCCTAAGTTTTGAAAACAGTTCGGTGCTAATTCACATTAGGGGTGATAAAATAAATAAACAACGAATCGATGAATTTCAGTTCGAATAATTTATAATTAAATAAATATTCTAAGTTCAATATAATATGGAATGTCGGTGGGTTATTAGTATTTTACAAAGCTTACATTTATAAATAAAAACATTTATTTACAATTTATGTATTCGTCAACTAGCTTCCAGAAAATCTTGTCTTCTTTTATCATAGCCAAACTACAAATCCATAGCGGTATTTTTAAATACTTTAATAGGTTTGTTTGTTTGAAGAACACTGATTCTCATTTATTCGATGACCGAAAGCTAAATGACATTTAAACGCTAAAAATAGAGCTTTAAATTAAATTCTACCTTATGTACTTATGCTACAGCCTACAATAAATATGTTTTTATTACAGTGAGATCTTACGGAATGAATTTTTCAAATAAATGTACAAATTATAAAGTAATATTAAGGCACACGACTTATAATAAAATACGCACACCAATATATTTACTACAAGTCACTAATCTAGGGAATGGTTATTTTTCTAAATAGTTCGATCTATTTACACTTTAAAGAATATTCGCATTTAAAACTGCGGTAACAATTTAATTTAAACTCGTACTTATTCATGATTAGTTCATATAAACAAAAATGGAAGTTGAAAAAATAAGTTTTTTAACACTTTCCAATTTATTAATAATAAGCAAATGGCAGCGGAAAACACTTTTTGAAGTTTTTGCATTTTTTCGTTTGTGTCCAAAATCACCGTCACAAGAAAATACTATCTTCACTGATTGAAAATTTGTATTGGTACTTACAAATTGTACATAAATTTTAATAAATAATTTTCCACTATGTTGATGTTCATCTACTCGTTTTTGAACTTCTGGCAAATGTAGGTGAATTGCTTAGGGAAATGATTTGATTATTTATTTATTAAAGGTAGGTTACAAGAAAACACAAATTAAAATAACTTGATGGAACAATCTTAGGTTTGATGGAGTACCCATTTAAGTCTTTCAAAATTTGCGTATGACTTATTTTATTCTTTATTTTATTTATTTATTTTATCGAATTACCAACATTTGTTATCGAATCCAAATTTAAAAACATTTATTACATCTCATTCTCCCACAGCATGTAACCCTTACGTGTGCACCTTGTTATTGCTATGCTGCAGCAGCGCGTCATGAGCCCGCAGACGCAGCGCCTCGGCGCTCGCAAGGCGCGCCAGGGACGGCGACGGGGAGGGGGGAGAGGGGGACAGGGGAGCTTCGGGCTCGGGGGGACGCAGCGCTGGCGGGGGAGAAAGGAGCTTCGGAGGACGGCGCTTTTAAAAGCCAGCGAACTAGTTCAGCTAAGGCCACACAAGTTGTGGTTGTTTTTGGGAACGTATTATAAGAGCTAGTTCAGCCTAGACTTAACTTGCTTTTCCGAAACTCGGGTTCGGCTAAAGGAGACGGATTTTTTGGGACCTCAAGGAATAGTTCCACGTAGTCCTTGGCTTGGGGGGCTATTTTGCGACCCTTAGAACTAGTTCAATTCTAAAATTAGATTTTGCTGGATAACTTGGACATTTCAAACCATTTTGTAGGGCACCAAAAGCTAGCCAGAAGTACAAAAACCAACTTAACCAACATTACATACACATCTTCTTCTTCTTAACCCTTACGTATGCACCTTGCTGTTGCTATGCTGCAGCAGCGCGTCATGAGCCCGCAGACGCAGCGCCTCGGCACTCGCCAGGCGCGCCAGGGACGGCGACGGGGAGGGGGGAGAGGGGCGCTCCGGGGGGGGGGGAGCTCCGGGAGAGAAAGGAGCTTCGGGGGACGGCGCTTTTAGAAGCCAGAGAACTAGTTCAGCCCAACTAGCTTTTCCTAAACTCGGGTTTGACTACAGGAGATTGATTTTCTGGGACCTTTAGGCTAGTCCTACTACTGTTTCACCTGCCTATGTGTTCCAAAACCTTTCAATTTTATATCAAAACATCTTATAGGGCACCCTAGCCAGAAGTACAAAAACCAACTTAATAAACATTAACTACATCTCATTCTCCAACTGCATGTAACCCTTACGTGTGCACCTTGTTATTGCTATGCTGCAGCAGCGCGTCATGAGCCCGCAGACGCAGCGCCTCTGCACTCGCCAGGCGCGCCAGGGACGGGGACGGGGAGGGGGGAGAGGGGGACAGGGGGGCTTCGGGCTCGGGGGGACGCAGTGCTGGCGGGGGAGAAAGGAGCTTCGGAGGACAGCGCTTTTAAAAGCCAGCGAACTAGTTCAGCTAAGGACACACAAGTTGTGGTTGATTTTGGAACTCTAAGAACTAGTTCAGCCCAACTAGCTTGTCCTTAACTCGGGTTTGACTACAGGAGGCGATTTTTTTGGGACCTCAAGGAATAGTTCCACCTAGGCAGTTTCCAACACCTTTCAAACGATTTTATAGGTCACCCTAGCTAGCCAGAAGTACAAAACCCAAATTAACAAACATTCAAGTACATTTTCTCTTACTGTATTTGACCCTTACGTGTGCACCTTGTTATTGCTATGCTGCAGCAGCGCGTCATGAGCGCGCAGACGCAGCGCCTCAGCGCTCGCCAGGCGCGCCAGGGACGGCGACGGGGAGGGGGGAAAGGGGGACAGGGGCGCTTCGGAGAGAGGGGAGCTCCGGGGGAGAAAGGAACTTCGGGGGACGGCGCTTTTAGTAGCCAGAGAACGTGTTCAGCTTAGGCCACACAAGTTGTGGTTGTTTTTGGGAACGTATTATAAGAGCTAGTTCAGCCTAGACTTAACTTGCTTTTCCAAAAGTCGGGTTCGGCTAAAGGAGGCGGATTTTTTGGGACCTCAAGGAATAGTTCCAGCTAGGCAGGTCCTTGGCTTGGGGGGCTATTTTGCGACCCTTAGAACTAGTTCAATTCTAAAATTAGATTTTGCTGGATAACTTGGACATTTCAAATCATTTTATAGGGCATCCTATTTAGCCAGAAGTACAAAAACCAACTTAACTAACATAACATACACATTTTCTTCCTCTTAACCCTTACGTGTGCACCTTGTTATTGCTATGCTGCAGCAGCGCGTCATGAGCCCGCAGACGCAGCGCCTCTGCACTCGCAAGGCGCGCCAGGGACGGGGACGGGGAGGGGGGTGAGGGGGACAGGGGCGCTTCGGGCTCGGGGGGACGCAGCGCTGGCGGGGGAGAAAGGAGCTTCGGAGGACGGCGCTTTTAAAAGCCAGCGAACTAGTTCAGCTAAGGCCACACAAGTTGCGGTTGATTTTGAGACCCTAAGAAGTAGTTCAGCCCAACTAGCTTGTCCTTAACTCGGGTTTGGCTACAAGAGGCGATTTTTTGGGACCTCGAGGAATAGTTCCACCTAGGCAGTTTCCAACACCTTTCAAACGATTTTATAGGTCACCCTAGCTAGCCAGAAGAACAAAAACCAAATTAACAAACATTTAAGTACATTTTCTCTTACTGTATTTAACCCTTACGTGTGCACCTTGTTATTGCTGTGCTGCAGCAGCGCGTCATGAGCCCGCAGACGCAGCGCCTCGGCACTCGCCAGGCGCGCGAGAAAGGAAGGAGCTTCGGGGAGAAAGGAGCTAAATTGTGGCTGTTGGGACCCTAAGAGCCAGTTCAACCTAGACCCAACTAGCTAGTCCTACACTCGGGCTCGGCTACAGGAGACGTTTTTTTCGGAGATGGAACCTATGATTTTGCGACTCTAAGAACTAGTTTAATTCTGAAATCAGGTTTTGCTCGGACATTTCATCATTTTATAAGGCATCCTATTTAGCCAGAAGTACAAAAACCAACTTAACCAACATAACATACTCATTTTCATCTTCTTAACCCTTACGTGTGCACCTTGTTATTGCTATGCTGCAGCAGCGCGTCATGAGCCCGCAGACGCAGCGCCTCTGCACTCGCAAGGCGCGCCAGGGACGGGGACGGGGAGGGGGGTGAGGGGGACAGGGGCGCTTCGGGCTCGGGGGGACGCAGCGCTGGCGGGGGAGAAAGGAGCTTCGGAGGACGGCGCTTTTAAAAGCCAGCGAACTAGTTCAGCTAAGGCCACACAAGTTGCGGTTGATTTTGAGACCCTAAGAAGTAGTTCAGCCCAACTAGCTTGTCCTTAACTCGGGTTTGGCTACAAGAGGCGATTTTTTGGGACCTCGAGGAATAGTTCCACCTAGGCAGTTTCCAACACCTTTCAAACGATTTTATAGGTCACCCTAGCTAGCCAGAAGAACAAAAACCAAATTAACAAACATTTAAGTACATTTTCTCTTACTGTATTTAACCCTTACGTGTGCACCTTGTTATTGCTGTGCTGCAGCAGCGCGTCATGAGCCCGCAGACGCAGCGCCTCGGCACTCGCCAGGCGCGCGAGAAAGGAAGGAGCTTCGGGGAGAAAGGAGCTAAATTGTGGCTGTTGGGACCCTAAGAGCCAGTTCAACCTAGACCCAACTAGCTAGTCCTACACTCGGGCTCGGCTACAGGAGACGTTTTTTTCGGAGATGGAACCTATGATTTTGCGACTCTAAGAACTAGTTTAATTCTGAAATCAGGTTTTGCTCGGACATTTCATCATTTTATAAGGCATCCTATTTAGCCAGAAGTACAAAAACCAACTTAACCAACATAACATACTCATTTTCATCTTCTTAACCCTTACGTGTGCACCTTGTTATTGCTATGCTGCAGCAGCGCGTCATGAGCGCGCAGACGCAGCGCCTCTGCACTCGCAAGGCGCGCGAGCGACGGGGAGGGGGGAGAGGGGGCAGGGGAGCTCCGGGGGGGGGCCGGGAGCTCCGGGGGTGTAATGAGCTTCGGGGGACGGCGCTTTTAAAAGCCAGAGAACTAGTTCAGCTAAGGCCACACAAGTTGCGGTTGGTTTTGAGACCCTAAGAGCTAGTTCAGCCCAACTAGCTTGTCCTTAACTCGGGTTTGGCTACAGGAGGCGGATTTTATGGGACCTTAAGGACTAGCTACACCTAGGCAGATCCCAATACCTTTTAATTTTATCTCAAACCATCTTATAGGGCACCCTAGCCAGAAGTTCAAAAACCAACTTAACCAACATTACATACACATTTTCTTCTTCTTAACCCTTACGTGTGCACCTTGTTATTGCTATGCTGCAGCAACGCGTCATGAGCGCGCAGACGCAGCGCCTCTGCACTCGCAAGGCGCGCCAGGGACGGCGACGGGGAGGGGGGAGAGGGGGACAGGGGCGCTTCGGGCTCGGGAGGACGCAGCGCTGGCGGGGGGAGCGCTAGCACGTACCTGTGGGAGAAAAAAATGAGATGATGTGTTGTCACAAAAAGAGAGCGCTTGTTGGGGAGGTTGATACAATTGACTAATTATAAACAATCTGTTTAAAAAAATTGTTGATAAAAATCGAAGGGAATGCATTCTGTGATGTCATATTATCTCTCTTGATTTCTATTAGATGTGGTATTATCCTTTTTGGGTTGATATGATCCTTACCAAGACATAAGCCGGTTAAGCATAAGCCTGACTCTCCCATAACAAGTGTATTTTTGAAATTTGTGATTTCTTATAATGTTATTATTACTTAAGTTGCTTCTGCTGATAAACTAAATAAAAAGCAAAAAAAAAGAAGATTGTGTATTTTAGTATATTTATGTATAACATTCATATTTTTAGCACATACCATTTTTATGGAAAACACCATATCGACAATATCTTTTGAAGTCAATGAAGGTCCTATCAAAGTAACATTTCAAGGCTTCACCATTTGGGAGTCATCCATGATTCTTACCTATGCAGTAAAGCTCTGAAAGCGGCCGCTGGTTCAGCCTCGTGCCACAGCGGCGCCGGGACCCCCAGAGCCCCCAGGCCCCCCAGACCGAGCGCCCACCACTCGCCACCGGGGGGTCCGCCACCGCCCCACTCTCCGACCACTGTAAGAAAAAGATACGGTATAGATTTTGCTTTCGAAGGTGTAAAATGTTACATGAAAAAATTCTGCATAATATGTAGAAATGGTTAAAGCTAAGCATTTTTTTTCGTATTACCGATAAACGCTTATGCAGAATATCATTTTGATAACTTTTTTTTATTTTTTACGGCCCTAGGTGCTCGCCCTTTTGAACTATTTACTACATTGATGTATGTTTCTTTTTTTTTATTTCAAAGGCGGCAAACGAGCTAGCGGGTCGCCTGAGGGTAAGCAATCACCGCCGGCGCCGCCCATGGACATCCGCGACACCAGAGGTATCGTTGATGTGTTGCCGGCCTTAACCCCATACCCTCCCCAACTGAGCTCTGGCAACCATACTCACCAGCAGAAACATAGCACAACAGTTACGAAGTGCTACTTCACTGCGGTCTTCTGTAAGGTGGAGGTACTTCCCCAGACAAGCGGCTCATTCGAGTGGAATTTCCACAAAACTCTACCTCTCTTAAAATGTATGTATTTTGAAACATAATAAATTAAATTTTATTAAGTGATTTCATTGTTTTGTAATTATCCGTTTCCCTGAATATTATTAGTGTAACGGAGGAAACGACCAATTTATTTACCTTATAATTTGTAACTATTTATTTGCCTAAAACACACATTACACCCAATTTTTAATTTAACACTAAAGGTGCACACACACGCAGGTGGTTCGTCACAATGAGCGCATTGTCCGCGCTATCTGTGTCCAAACGGCGCTAGTGTGCACCTGCCCTTAGCGGCCATATTGTGACGGTTGACTTATCGATTTGTTTGTAATCGATAGTACATCGATTGTTAGAACAAGATTAGAGATTTGTAATAGAAAGTGATAGTTAAGAATGTTTGACGATAGTGTTACTGCATCTTTTACAAAATTACATACTTTTATTGTACTTTGCATAACACAACTTCACGTAAATCAGGCCATATTTCAGGTTATTCAGATGTTGTAATGTACTCGAGTTTTATTTCGTCCGTTTATGAACATTTTTAACAAAGAAACTATAAAAAGACAGCGTTTTTATTTATTTGCTGCATTATTGGTTTAGTTAGCGCAATATAAAATTTGCTTACTTCATTCATTACCTGAAGTGTCTCAAATAAGAAACTATATTTTTTTCGATATTATATTTTTATCATTTTCTAAGTTCTCATTTATTTAGCTTTGCCAAGTTCACAATAACAACGCTTAAATCTTTATCGATTAAGCAATCACAGCACAATTGCTTGTAATAGATAGTACAATAATGTGTTTTTAATAAACACCCTGTCTCTAACCGTTTGTGACAAGGTGCGATACGTTAGGGCGCACACCGATTAGCGCCGCAACCGAGCACTATTAGCGGTAATTGTTGATACTGCACCCTAGTGGGTGGTAGGGTTGGGGTTTAAGTTTTATTTAAGTTTAAGGATTTTAGATTTTTCATTTAACTTCTTCATATTTTTTTCCTGTTATTTACGGATGTTAAGACTGCCTGAAAACTTTCTTTGTTAATAGTTAAGACTTCTTTTTAATTTATTATAATTATATAATTTGAAAATTAAAATTAATCCTCTTCATGTCCTACACATTATAATGGTGTTTCCTTCTTTCCAAACAAGCTCGGCTGAAAACGCGACCGAAGTTCAGTGGCAATACAGTTTCCAAATGACGCGACGTTATTTCGGCATGGTGTGTCATCTTCCATTTAAAATACATTACACGCGTATTCAAGCCGAACTTCGGTCGCGAAATTTCGGCCTGTTGTGATTATTTCTATTCTGACGTCGACAAGTCCGCAAAAGTCAGATAAGCATTCTTAGCATCAAAAATAATTTCAACAAAAGGTACTCAACTTTGAAATTTGTATCGATATCTGACTATTTAAGGATCATTTAATTTAATTTCCATTCGAATGAAATTATATGTAACAAATTCAAAAAGTCCGGGACAACCCTACACCCCACAGCAGTGATATAGGCACACAGTGATACGATACCGATCGGTAAATAACCGGTAATGACCGGTAAACATCGCTTCACGCGTTCGTATTTCATTACCGACAGTCATTACCGGTAACTAGCAGCGAATTAGCTGCATTTCTCAAACTGTAACGAAAACATGATTTCAAATAATGAAGGCCTTTGCCCAGCAGTGGGACATTAGACTGATACATACTTTACTTTACTTTACTAGATTCTTTTTAGGGTTCCGTAGCCAAATGGCAAAAAAACGAAACCCTTATAGATTCGTCATGTCTGTCTGTCTGTCTGTCCGCCAGTCTGTCACAGCCACTTTTTTCCGAAACTACATGTACTATACTGTTCAAACTCGGTGAGTGGATGTATTCTGTGAACCTCAACAAGGTTTTTACACATAAGTAGAAAAAAAAAATTAAAAAAATGGTGGTCCCCATAGTTACAACTGAAACTGAAAATATTTTTTTTCATTGAACATATACGTGTGGGGTATCTATAAATAGGTCTTTAAAAATGATATTGAGGTTTTCAATATCATTTTTAGGGTTCCGTAGCCAAATGGCAAAAACGGAACCCTTATAGTTTCGTCATGTCTGTCTGTCTGTCTGTCTGTCTGTCTGTCTGTCTGTCTGTCTGTCCTGGCTCGTTCTCCGCCGTTTCTGAACCGATTGCCACGAAAATTGGTGGAGAGATGCATAGTGATAATTCAAGAATTGGTTTTTAAAATAATCGAAAAATAATTATTTTTTACCCCCCCTCCCATACATCGAAAAGTAAATTCGAAAAAAAAAAATCGACTTACCCCTTCGTGTGGGGTATCGTTAAAAAGGTATTTTGAAATACAATAAAACTTGCCTTGAAACCATGTGGATCAAACACCCCAGTCTCGAGATATTTTAATACAAAGTTAAAATTAGAGCGTCCCCCCCCCCTTAACTTTTGAAATACTATTACAATAATTCTTAAAAAAATGTCCTGTATACCTTCAAGTAAGTACTTTCAACGAAAACTATAGCGAACTCTGTATCATACATAGTTATTTTTATACAACTCGACCAACTTATGGCGTGCAGTTGCCCTTTCCAAATGGTGTCTTAAGCGGTCGGGCCATCTTTTAGCTACGGAACCCTTTCATGGGCGTGTCCGACACGCTCTTGGCCGGTTTTTTTCTAAAGTGAGTACTTTGCGTGAGAGACTCTTCCACAGTGCAAAATGTGTGCCCCCCCCCCCCCCCCCCCTTTTACTTCTAAAAACAGAGGATGATAAAATTAAAAAAATATATTTTGTACATTACCATAAAAACAACCAACGAAAATTGGTTTGAACAAAATCTAGTAAGTAGTTTTTTTACTACGTCAAAATAGAATTCGTACGGAACCCTCAGTGCGGGAGTCCGACTCGCACTTGGCCAATTTTTTATATATTAGCAATTCAGCAATGAAAAATGTACATTGAAGTAAAGTAAAATTACTTATGTATTTAAACTTTATTGCACTATATAAAAATTGTACAGGAGATGGACTTAATGTCTCATTGCATTCTCCAGCAGCCAATTTCATATTTTTAGGAAAGAAAATACACATTCAGGGCTCAAATTATGCAAAGATAGTCTTTGATTCGTCTTTAATTAGAAGAATAGATACGAGTGTCAAATAAGTTATCAATTGACTATGAGCGAAATAATGTATGCTATTTCAATAGTTTTACTGAATTACAATAAACCTATTCAATAGCCCAAACAGTCGTATAGACTCTATCCGACAGTATTTTAACAGTAGGTACCTAAACGTGCCTAAACTGTCATCACTTTAATTGTTAATTTCCTCCTCAAAGATCGTAGAAAGTTTGGGAACCGCACAATTTAAAAAAATAAGGTATAATTCGATATTTATGAATACCCCAACAACCAAACAATGATTAGAAACTAAACATGTTAAAACTATTTTGTGTCACCGATAATTATACTTTTTGGTGTAACGTGATTTGACAGGTGTGACAAAAACTACTAATGACCATGGATTTAAATCCAAAGACATGCCCTGATACCAGAAAACTGTGGCATTTTATCGACTGACATGATGTATGGTAATAACATGCTGTGACTGCGATAAGAAGCGACTGTCGCTTCGCTTTTCGTGCCAATTTCAGAGACGGTCGATGTATGGCATGGGCATTTTTAACATTTTAAATAAATGCTAATGACCAATACGGGGGCAAGTGTAATAATGATGTAGCAATTATCATCATTCGCCTTAGCATTCAGTAAGTTTTCTAAGTCGAAATTAAATACCTATATAATGACAATATTTAGAATGAAAATATTCAGATTGAGTAGCTTATGTGTGCTTTATTTCGAATATAATCGGTTTTCTAATTACTTCACTAGTTTCGAAAATACTGCAATAATTATGTGGCAGTTTTGTTTTGTAATATTTTTGTTACAAATTATTTTCCTCAATGAATTGTTGTGTTTTTTCTTCAAACATTATCGTATGTGAATAATATGCTTTAAAAAAAGATCCTACTTTTAATTATTAGGGGTGATTTACAACCTATT
The DNA here is from genome assembly GCA_958496325.1 of Nomophila noctuella. NCBI lineage: Eukaryota > Metazoa > Arthropoda > Insecta > Lepidoptera > Crambidae > Nomophila > Nomophila noctuella. The sequence goes on from OY292504.1 coordinate 2,813,190, forward strand.
GTTATTCTGTAGACGCTCTTTGTAAAGTCAAGTTTTTGTGCATTCTTAGGTTACCTATATTATTATGGTTGGTTTTCGTACCAACCTATTAAATATAAACCCTTCATATAATTATTGTTATGTTCTAACTTTACGTCGGCAAAATTTCAAAGCAATCGGTTCAGTAGTTACGGCGTGAAAGTGGAACAAACAAACAAACAAACAAACTCTTCAAAACTGATGAGCAATACATACTCCAATGATGAAAAATAGCTGCTTACTTCAGTCAGATCAAAAAAATATCAAACAAAATAACTTCGCACTTGTTCTTAGACGCGGCTTTGGACGCGTTATCAAGGTTCCTTTTTTATCCTATTTAATCAGGGTAGAAAGCATCCTATCACCTTAAGTCAGCCCACACCAGCGTATACCATCCGTTCAGTAGTTTCAGCGTGATTGACTGACAAACATCCACACAAACTAATTTTCGCATTTGTTATATATATTTTTTTTTTATGGCAGAGGCGGCAAACGAGCTAGCGGGTCGCCTGATGGTAAGCAATCACCGCCGCCCATATTAGTATGATATTAGTATCATTAAGTCACTTTATGTATAAGTAAATTCTGAATTAATAAAATTATCTTACCATGGTCGTGATGCATGAAGGGCGCGTGGTCTCTGCCCAGAGCCTTCTCTCTCTTGCGCCATTTCGCCCGTCTGTTTTGGAACCACACCTGGGGACAAAATAACAGTTTTTAATAATAATAATGATAGAAAGCTAGACGAGCTGCTTGGTGTAGCGGTCAGGAAGTTGACTATTAAATCAAGAGGTCGCGGGTTCGTTCCCGTACAGGACAAACATTTGTGGGCATGAACATGTTTATTTATCCTGGTCTGGGGGTTATACCTATGTATCTTTTAAAGCTACTTAAGGCAGAGACAGATCAATGTATGTGATATTGTGAGATATTTATTCATTAATAAAATTATGACCCTTCCAGCCGAGATCTGAAAATTGCTTAACATTTAAATGGTCTGGTTTCCCTTGTAAGGGTTACGGAGGTCAGACAACAGTCGCTCCATTGTAATAACCATACTTGTCGATTCAGGATCATAGTCGCAGCGTACCCTGGGCTGCGAGGCAAAGGCCAAGGATGCAACCGGGAAAGGCACCAGATTGTTGATGATTATCTCTAAGTACTGAAAAATATTGTGACATGTATTATTGTGTTGTCAAAGGCTGTATTAATTTACCAACTTTAAGAGAAACCATATGCCACAATCTCATAAAAAATATGATCAATATTAATCATTGGCTTCAGTATGATTAACCAGCTCTCATTAGTACCATATTAAAATTCATATTCATTTAACTTGTTCCTTTGTGTCCGTGCGGCGACACAGAACACTCGTAGAAATTATGAAATTACACCAATTTTTTCGCTCCTACAATGTCTTTTTATTAGCCCATTGCTCAACTGGCTCAATTTGTTTCTATTCTCTGTTTTGAAGAGTGCAAATGCGACTTTCCTGCATAGGTTTAAGGTTCAAATTTGCCGGGCAGGTGGTGGCCGTCGCTACCACGTATGAGTAATTGCCATTCATTACAGGCTATTGTAGTCGAGTGCGGGGGTGGGGGGTTCAAATTGCCAACAATTACACAATAAAAAAATTAAACGGTCGCAGCGGTTGGCTTGGCGATTGTGGGCAAGACTGGGTGGGTTGGATCGATTGGCGAATTCGGCTTCCATGTCAACAACTTTGACATTTGCTTTAAAAAATATTGTAGGACTAATGTCTACTCTATTCCATTTCAGCGAAGATGATCTCGGTTGCAGTTTGCCTTCAAAAGGGAAATCGACACTGTTCTTAAATAATATAACACTACGGAAAATAATTAAAACAGCTCGTGGAACTTATTCCCTTGAGATAAAGTTCAATTTCGTATAAGAAGAACACCTGTCACAGGGATCATATAACGTGAAATGGACTATAATGTTGTATCCTGACATCGACCGCATACCGACATGCCGCAAAACAAAGACGACTTTTATTATAGAAGATTAAAACTTACTTTGGTTTATGAATCTAACGATTTAGTCGTACATTAACTTACGTAAAGAGATAATATGATAAAAACATATTGGACACTAGCGGCCCGTCACGCGTTTTCACCCGCGTCCCGGGGGAACTACTTCCCGTACCGGGATAAAATATAGCCTATGTTACTCTGGGTGAATGTAGCTTTCCAACAGTGAAAGAATTTTTCAAATCTGCCAAGTAGTTTCGGAGCCTATTCAATTCATACAAACAAACAAAAAATCAAACCTTTCCTCTTTATAATATTAGTATAGATAAAAGAAACTTGTGCGATTTAAATAAGATTGATTGGATCGACATAAATAAAGTTGATCGGATCGACAAAATAGATGGTTGGCATTGGCTTTACAACTTCTAAACTCTAGATTCTGAAAACTTCTTAAATTGCTCCCTTTTTTACCATTTAAGAAAATATCGACTCTTAAGTAAATAGTTTAATAGTCTTCGCTCCCAACTAATGATAACGAACCAATTAAATTGATCACCAATAAAGTTCAATTAAATCAGAAACTGAATTAATTCGAGTACACACAAGTACCATTATACACTCGAACTCAATAGAACCCGTGTTGATTTCAAAGTGCAATCACTCCAGACCTCCGATTCGGACGACCTCAAAAAAATCCTCAAATTAAACCCGACCACAATCAAAAACCGACCTTAAAACTCTTAACTTAACGCTCTAAACCGTTCAACATCAAACAGAAGGGGCCATTTTAAATTAAATACGCTTTTGTGCAAATTGGAATGGTAAGGCGTTCAGAATAAGGTTCTAATTTCTTTGTTGGTCGGGTCGTTTGATGGAACAAGGCATCTATGGAGAGGATTAAAAGCAATTTTCACTGCGACGAGTGTGATTTAAGAATAGTGGGACCCTGAGAGGTAGGGCTGTCGCACTTAGAAAGGATTAGTTGGGAAAGGGGATTTGTTCGTAAGCGGTATGGCGGTGTTTGCAATCGTGTTCCAATTGTCTAATGGTTCCTAAACCAGGGTTTGCTGGGTGGGGATGAGCAATTTGTCAGAAGATTTGAAATGCATTTTTGTCTTTGCAGTAATGGAAATGTAGCGTTGTACTGTATAAAGAAAACTAACTAAAAACCAATAACATTGAATGATTTTGAAATCAGATATTGTCTGGTTTATAATGTAGGTTTCTTATATAACAACAAATTTCACAATGTACACGTTAGGTCTATAAGAATATCTAGTGCTTTTAAAGTTTATTATGATGCTTAATATAATCAGTTATTTAAACGGAGTAACTGAAAATTTCATTTATTTTTTATATTTTACTAATGAAATAAATTTGACTCAGTACCAACCCTACATCATTCCTCCCACTGCTGGCAAGGGCTGCCACAATAGACGTGTGCTAAAGAGCACTCGAGTCCGACTTGTTAAGTATTAACAGGCAATTCATGACCAGCAGTGGGAATCGAGATTTTGCCCAACCTTCGTGACTTTAATTGATGAATATTGAGCGTGACTTAATAAATATACTAAATACTAACTTATATTGGAACATCATATTATAGACATTGATTAAATTCTAATACGTATACGTTTGGCACTATGTATATTTTTCTTGATGGCTATATTGTAGTAGCCTTAAATATTTCAAAGTTATTTGGATCTTAGCTACCTTGATCGCTGCTTATGTATTGAATACCGCTGTCCATAGAAATAGGGTTAACACGAAACTCAAACTTGAACTCAAACTCAAAATATTCTTTATTGAAGAAGGATCCATAGAAGCATTTATTAATAGTCAGAAAACTACAAAATGATACTACCACCGATTCGCAAATGCATTTAATGCACTTATCTTGGGTTGCCCTGTCAAATTGGTGTGAAAAATAAAAATACTTGTGTAAGCTTTAATGAATTCACACAAAGCTGAAAATTGGTATGAATGGTGGAAACACTATTTCACGATTTCAAAGTTTCCATCGAATCGAAGAAAACATTCAACTTTAAATGTTTTCTAATTAAATATTTGCATAATAGCGGCCGTTTTTTCACGACCAAGATATTGGTACCTACTGCAATTGCACATATGCCTTAATCATAGAAAAAAATCTTAGAAAACCCGTACCATCTCACACACATCTGAAGGCTTAACATGAAATGCATCGCGTTAATTGAAGCCTAATTGCAGTTGAAGGGACAAGTGCTGGGACCGACTGCAATTATAGGCAAATTGCATGCACTAGAGCCCTCCGGCCGAATTGCGCTTAATTAAACCATTGTCGGCGCTTTAATCTGACGCCTGGTACTTACATCTTGAGTAATGTGTAGAGAAGTTTTCTAGTAGAGTTATAAATAAATTAGTCTATACCTTAAATCTGTAGAGAGGTCAATTCTGTACATGAAATATTATATTTTCAAAATAACTATCAAGGGTTGATAAGTGATGGATATTGATATCCAAAATGCGATCAGTAAAATTTTTGTCTGTCTGTATGTTCCTTATAGAAATAAAAACTACTCGACGGATTTTGATGAAACTTAGTACAATTATTGTTCATACTCCTGAGCAAATTATAGGATACTTTGTGAAACGATTCGAATCCCATACATTTCTTCCGAGGCATAAGGGGTAATTTGCCATCTTCTAATTTATCTGAATCAAGTTTGATCTGAATTATCCACCAACAGGAAAACTCAGAAGGTCTAGACGGGTCCTTCGCGTATACTTTTCTTAAAAAAAAATATGTATTTCACGTAATAATCTTTCTTGTTCTTACCACCATTTAGCAAAAACTCAGATTTAATCAAAATCATGGACTAATTAGGTTTTGAATGCACATTCGAATCCCATAATCTGCTCTACGTTTAGAATCCAACCGTATTGGCACCATAGATAATTGAAATTAGCTCTATTCTTGTTGCGATTTGCATATCGTGCTCGGCAATCGGATTGAATTGTCACCGCAAACTACCGCCACCTGTTAACTATTACCTATGTCCAACGTTCTCGTGTATTCGTTGAATTCATTATCACCAAACCTTTTATACAAATCTCATACTACCTTCGGATTTCGGTTTCCGGACACATAGTCTATGGATAGTTGATGGCAAAACAAAAATAATTATCAATTCGAACCAGTATTGTATGAGATTTGCGCGTTCAACCAAACAAACTTCTCAGCTTAATTACATAATAGTTCGGATAGATTTATTATTATAAGTGACAAGAAAGGTGCTTTTTAAAGAGACTAAGGGAAATTCCGGTGGGATGTGCAGCAGCGTTTTATTCTTTGTTTAACGACCGGACTGTGGTCACCAACCCATTTGCCCAGCGTGGTGACTATAAGCATAGAACCCCCATGTGGAGGAGGCCTATGTCGACTAGAAAACAAAATCAGGCTTCAGAATAAGCCTTGATGGCGTAAGAAAAGGCACTAGGCCAGCGAGTTGGCAAATTTGGACTAACACAGGTCTCTAATGATGATGATTATTTCATCGTAAGTTTTTCAGTTAAAACTCCTCTTTTCTGGTCTAGCCCACTTATAAAGAATTGGCCTTGATGTTGTAAGTGGCGGTTCATTTCTTTGCCGCAGGAATGCGTTCCCAGCATGCGTGTTTCCGCCATCCTTCAATCCTGGTTCCTTCAAGAGAAGCGTAAAGAATACTTGCGGCCGGTATGGCGATGCCAACGAATAGAATACCAGTTTGGTTCCGCATCCGTTGTCATGGCAATCAGGGCTTCTCTCTGGTTTCTATCAGGCAAAGTGCAAATTTCGCCTACAACAGGCTTCTAATGATGATGATTATTCCATCGTAAGGTTTTAAGTTAAAACTCCTCTTTTCTGGTCTAGCCCACTTATAAAGAATAGGGCTTGATGGTGTAAGTGCCGGCACTAGGCTAGCGAGTTAGCAAATTGGCCACTCGCAGGGATTACGGTGTAATAGAGACAATTATTAACAAACAGGCGACGATTAGCGGAGAGTTTTTGGAGGGCCGTAATGCTCTAGTGGGCTAGGGTTGGCAACAGACAGAGGAAATGAAAGCGTGGAAAATTTTCTACTGAGCTATGTGGGTTTAAGGTTAGCAACTGGAACTTTTTTTTTCGAATAGAAAATAAATACATCACATTTATTTTCTATTCGAAAAACCCACTAAAGACGGCAAACTAACCAGAGGGTCACCTGATGGAAAGTAATCACCGCTGATCATGGACATCAACAACCTTTAAGACCCTGTACCCTCCAACTGAGCTCTGACGACCTTGTTTACCAGCAGAAACTTATCACAATCAGAGCCGTAAATAGCCTTATATGCGCCCGGTGCGAGCTCACAAAACTGCGCCCCGTGCGAGCTCGCAAAACTGCGACCTTTTTTTTTTTTTTTTTTACTTGAAAGGCGGTCATTTCTGCGCCCCTCCAGGGTGCGAGCTCACAAAGCTGCGCTTTTTTTTTTTTTTTTACTTGAAAGTCGGTCATTTCTGCGCCCCTCCAGGGTGCGAGCTCACAAAGCTGCGACCTTTTTTTTTTCTTACTTGAAAGTCGGTCATTTCTGCGCCCCTCCAGGGTCTGCGCCCTGTGCCTGGGCACCGCTGGCACCGCCCTATTTACGGCACTGATCACAATAGCATGATGAAATCATTTTTTTAATGCTTCTTAAATTAATAGTCACAAGAACTCTTTCACGTTCGTGACAACAAACAAGTAGGTCGCGCCTTGTGAGATAAATGGTGTCAGTTTTTAAATAAGCTCCATTTATTCAATGATGACAGCTTGTGCCATGCATTAGATATTGCCTATCACCCTTATTTGAGGCATCTCAAACGTGTATCAAATTGATCCCAATCATTAAGTTAAAGACAAACTTTCTTAATTTAAAATTATGTTGATCCTGACTGTGATGTTTACCATCAATATCTGGCATTCTTAAATGCTAACACCGGCTCTCTACTAGACGAGTTATCATTCCAGTCAAAATCACCCTATCTAGCCAAGTCCAAAAGCTAGGTGGCAACCCTACAGCTGAGGTGGCCGCTGCATTAGGGCTGCTCAAACGGAGTGCGTAATGACGCGCGAATCAGCGGCCATTGTGCCAGCCCTGAATAGACCGCGTCGCTAATTAGGTATTTTACTGGGCAATTAGAGTGCTTGGATTAAACTATGTTGGGTAATTTAGTACATTATGTTGAATTATGTAGGAAAGGTATTGTTTTAGATTATGTTATAAATTGTTATACTCGGAATATGAAAATTGGAATCGAGTATGAGAATTATTCAAATATGCTTAATCCAGGTCTTAAAATCTAAAGGTACTAATGTTATAAAGTTTGAGAGTTTGTCTGTTTAAACGCGCAAATCTCAGGAACTACCTATCGGTTTGAATTGAAAAAAATATTTTTGTTTTGGATAGTCCATTTGTCGAGGAAGGCTTCAAGCTATAATTTTACAATGTGTTCGGAAACTGAAATCCATGCGGGGGGATCGCGGTCGGTCTTGTACTTTAGAAGTTTACCAGTTCTTTGTGATTTGTAATAAATTGACATACTTATACTATCGAAATTGGGATCACTAGAAGCTATCAGAATGGTTTTGTATCTCTTATTTACGATCGACTTAAATATTAAATTTCACCCTGTTTTAATACTACGAATAAAAGGACAAAAGATCCCTTTGTTTGGACCTTATATTTATTTATTTATTTATTTATTTATTTATTTTCATGGAACAACAAACAGTTATACATTACATGCTAAATAATAGGTTAAGATAATTACAACTACTTAAATGTATAACCAACGACGTTATCCACATATTAACAATAAACATGAAATAAGTGTACAGTTACCCTTGACTTAAATAAATTTTACATAAAGTTAATTTATAATTATGAAATAATTATTTATTTCCAAATAAGTTTACAAAAAGAAGGAAAACTAAGAAATATTATGGCTTAAGTGCTTCTATGGCTAGTTTTTTAAATAGTCTGGGGCTTAAGGCTTATAGAATTAAAAAAGAAAACATGAGGCTGGTTACAGCAGTATGGTGAACGATACAACTACTTCTGTACTAAAAATCTAATTATTAAAAAAAACAGACCACAAACCACAAAAATTTACAAATTGCACTTAATTTAATTAACAAATAAATTGATATCATGACATCACCTAACCACTTTAATTACGTGCAAATTCAATAATGTTAATGATTTCGACATTTAACTAAATTGTTATTAATCTGACGCGTAATTACGGAAACCACATTTAATATACAGTACGTTGATTATGACTTAATTACAACTGAAATGAGGGGTTATTTGTCACTAGCGGCCGCCTGCGACTTCGTTCGCGTGGATCTTGGTTTATTCCATGGGAGCATATAATCGGGATGAAAAGTATCCTATCACCTAAGTCAGCCCATACCCTGCCTGTATACCTACTTCCTACTTCATCGAAATCCGTTCAGTAGTTTTAGCGTGATTGTCGGACAAACATCCAATCAAACAAAAATTTTCAGCTTTATCACTACATAGTATAAAATTAATTATATATATTTTTTTGAGCTCTGGTTTGTGTTATTCCAGAGTAGAAGAAATAAACAGATAAAATAGGATGAGATGCATTAAAATATATGAGAGATATTTTGTTTTAACTGTTCGCTACTGGATACGACTCAGTTTATAAAGTACTAGCGGCCGCCCGCGACTTCGTCCGCGTGGATGTCGGTTTTCATTATACGAATGTTTTTTCCCGCTAACTCCCGTTCCCGTGGGAATTTTGCAATATCCTTTTGCAACTAAGCATCAAGTTTACTAAGGGACCTGCATGCCAAATTTCAAGCGTCTAACTCAAGTAGTTTAGATTTTCCATACAAACTTCCACCCCCTCATTTCGGGGAAGTGGGGGGTTGGAATGGGTCAAAAAGTAGCCTATGTTCTGTCTCAGGGTCTAAAGATTGTCTGTACCAAATTTCATCAAAATCGGTTGCGAGGTTTAAGCGGGAAAGCGTAACAGACAGACAGACAGACAGACAGACAGACAGACAGACAGACAGACAGACAGACAGACAGACAGACAGAGTTACTTTCGCATTTATAATATTAGTTGGGATGCTGCAAAACATAGTTAAGGTGGTCAAGGTGGGGATCATAATTTAATGTAGGGTTTAATCTATTGGAATTATTATATTAGTATGATAGTATGAAGTATGTTTTCAATTACTAAGAAAGAAGCTAGGGTAGTGAATCGACTTTAGATTTCACAACGTTTACGGCAAAAGAACTGCCTAGAGAGACGTGGCATTTTTTACATGTAATCTCTAAATCCTACTTGAGTATGTCGGCTGCCTGATTGCTGTATGGACATGCACTCGTTAGGGGTTATTGAAGGCGGATTAAAATTCGACTGGTCCGTTTTTGGTGGAAATGTCTGGTGTTTGAAGGAAGAGTTGTGGGAATTCAATTAAATATGGCATGTTAGTAACATATTGGGCTGTAAAATGTATCTTTCTAGATCTGGTAGGTACTCTTCTAGTACGTATACGAATTCTAATGTAGGATTTTCTTGTTTAATTTAAAACAATTACTTTAATTAAAGTTTTTTTCTGTGTAATTACGACCCCCGTGTTAGTCCTGCGCCTGATCTTTTAACGATCGTGCGAGTCAGATTGCTATACCACCGATCTATGATCACCGCTGCCCAACACCAACAATCACTCAGTGGCTAAGGCAAGTAGCCTTTAAAACCTTAGCTCAGCTTCAGAACGACAGAACCTTAACACATCATTTATGAAGTGCTATTTCACTGTGGTCTTCTGGAAGATATAGGTACAGAGGTACTTCCCCGGTCGAGCGGCTCCTTCGAGAGAAAATCCTCTAAGCTCTGTCCCTCTTTAAGTTTTATGTCTCCATAGCATTGTCCGTTATATTCATGAACTAACCTGCACCCTCGCTCCAGCTCGTGCAGCTGGTGCAATAGTAGCATATGCTCTCACCTGCACCCTGGCTTCGCTCAGGTCGAGCCGCATCGCCAGCTCCTCGCGCGTGAACACGTCGGGGTACTGCGTCTTGTCGAAGGCTCGCTCCAGCTCGTGCAGCTGGTGCAATAGTAGCATATGCTCTCACCTGCACCCTGGCTTCGCTCAGGTCGAGCCGCATCGCCAGCTCCTCGCGCGTGAACACGTCGGGGTACTGCGTCTTGTCGAAGGCTCGCTCCAGCTCGTGCAGCTGGTGCAATAGTAGCATATGCTCTCACCTGCACCCTGGCTTCGCTCAGGTCGAGCCGCATCGCCAGCTCCTCGCGCGTGAACACGTCGGGGTACTGCGTCTTGTCGAAGGCTCGCTCCAGCTCGTGCAGCTGGTACGTCGTGAAGGTGGTCCGGCTGCGGCGCACCTGCTTGAAGACAGGATTGTTATCAGTTTATCTTTGGTAGTAATGATTTTGAAAGGACAGAAAGGAACGTTGAAGCAAGGAACACAATAATAACAACACACACAGGTTTTTGGTGATCTTTAGTTTGGGAAGTGATTAACAATAAGAAAGTGGCTGTGAAATACTGGCAGACAGACAGACAGACATGACGCATCTATAAGGGTTCCGTATTTTGCCATTTGGCTACGGAACCCCAAAAAGGAGTAGTCTTTCGGACATCATAATACACAATCGTTTTGGAGTTGAAATAAGATGGGATCATCATGAAACATTCTCTGGATTAAAGGCTGAACCTATTTTTATGGTCATTTTATCTTTGTATCCTCATCAATATTACTGTAATAGTCCACAGCTGGACGTAACGACGTATTAGTGCACAAGTGAGTGCGCAAGCAAAAGTGCACTCCCTATTCCGTTACTCTCATAATTCGGTGGTACAGCAATCTGAAACGACCAGAGAGCATAGGACCAACAGCTGAACGTGCCTTCCGAAGCACGGAGGAGCTCGAGATTCGCTCGATGGCCGCCCGGCCGCTGCGAAAGTTGCTTAACTTTAGCAATCGCAGGCGGAGCCCGCGAACCACTGCGCCATCGATCTCCTCACTTTACTAAAGCTAACCAGCTACTAAACTATTCCTACTCGAACAATGCTAGTAAATTACCTTGCGTGGTCGCCCCGTATCGAGCGCCTCCAAGTGGTCGCCATGGTCGCCGTGGTCGGCGTGCGCGTGGTCGCTGTGTTCGGAATGGTCGGCGTGTTCCGCGTGCTCGTGGTCGTGTTCGGCGTCGATTTCCGAGTCGGAGAGGGCGCCACTCTCGCTTTTAAGTTCTACGCGGTCTGCGAATAGAAATGATTCATTACAATTGGTACTTTTGACGACCCGCTTGGTGTAATGGTCAAGATGTTGCCTATTACGCAAGGGGTCGCGGGTTCGATCCCCGCACAGGACAAACATTTGTGTGCATGAACATGTCTGTTTGTCCTGGTCTGGGTGTTATATGTATCTATTTATTATGTATATTTGTAATACCACTGTTGATTCTGATGTCTGTAACACAAGTGCTTAAGCTACTTAACACGGGGTCAGATCAATGTAGGTATGTGATGTTGTGAAATAAAAAAAAAAAATTGGTGAATGATGACTTTGAAGGTTCTAAGTTTGCTAGAAATCCCTTAGATTTTTGATGATCGGTCAGTGAGTCAGTGAGTGACAAAATGGTGTAACTTTGATCGATCATAATTCGTAAACGATGGGTTCAAATGTCATGTTATTTAGAAACTGTTTCAGTACTTACTCATGGTCATCAGTAACTTAAACCCATATCTTGACCACATCATCAGTATTGGGGGGGGGTTAACAACTAGCTCTCCAGTAACTTACTCCTCACGTCATCGTAAAACTTCTTCGCCTCTCTCTTGCATCTGCATATCCTGCTGAGGCACCTGCCGTGCCCGCAGATACATTAACTACATTACTACAACAGCGTTAACCGTTCCGTAGATAATATCTGAGTTCAAAACAACAATAACAATAACAATTCCAATTACTAACTAATCACAATTACAATACTAAACTAAATTCGAGCCGTAGATCAATAGTTCATGACCTTCATAAACACTATAAGCTCATGCCATCCCCCTCTCATTACGAGAGTCCATCATGAACACGACATCGGATAACCACGACAGTATTACACCAACTATACACACTGACAGTAGCGAATAATATCTCTAGGATGGGACGAGTACGTGTCACTGATACATTACTCGTACTAGTGACAAAATATAAAAATTTTGAATATTTAAATTTTAATTTTATCAAATGTCTGACTTACTCGCTACTTAGGTTTATAATACATAGATAAGGGTTTCAACCCAGCATTTAAGTTAATGTTGTTTTCGTAATTATATTGTAAAATGGTTGTCACCTGTTTTGTACATGTTAAGTAAATATATAAAATAAATAAATTAAGTAGGTGCCGGAAAGAAATGAATTTGATATACCTACTATCTAGTTATTAAAAGGCCCGGAAAAGGAAAGAGTTGAAATCTCTTTTGGAGTTGACTGAAGACTTTGGTAGGCAACTGAAGTTGATAATAATATCAGTTACTTGAAATTTCGAGAACACTAATTATCGGGCCTTAATATGATAATTGATAGAACTTACAGATGCTAAGAATGTTCATTATGATACTGCGAAAAGTGCTTGGACTGACATTTGTATATAAACGCAGTAGCGAATGTTATATGGGATTATTTTTAACAATATTATGCGTGGTACATTTGTAGAATATTGATTCGTCAATATTTTTTAAAAGTGTTTTCAGACTTTCATACTAACTTCATGATACATCAAATAGGAAGAAAAACATTTTGTATTTTAAAAGATTGTCATTAAATAAACGCATAATATGGTTACGTTTGCTTTTTTGCAGTAGTTACCTACTGCAAAAGGACGTAAAAGACGGAGACGGACGGAGACGGACGCTAGGACCGAAAATGGGTTTCAAACCCGAGCCTAACTAAAATGTAAAGCCAAAATTTCACAGTACAACAGTATTACATATTAGCAAATTTCCACGTTCACCAAAATCACCAGAAATATCACATTCCCTCAAAAATCACATCACTAAATCGAAACTATCACCCTCCGACCGACGTACCAGCTAATTGCCAATCAACAATCAATTTGCGACCTTATCCCTTCACCATAGAATACATAATACCATCCCCACACATCAATAGAGTTGACCCCAGTACTTAACAAAAATACCTTTTTGTTGCACACTTAACGTCACTTCATGTTAGCATTCGTATTTATTTATCGTAATACTATTTTAATTTCTTTGTTACAATTGTTAAGGGATTTAAAGAGATCACCAACAATGTAAAAATAAGAGACTTGTAAAACGAAAATATTTATTGTATTAGTGTAATACAAATTGGGGTCGAATTTGTATGGTCCTATATGGTTTTATTAATAATGTGTTACACTTGAAATTGTTAGCATGAAAGGCCAAAATAGGAAAAACATATTGGGCAAGGGCATCCCTTAAAAATGTGATCCCTGATTTTATTAAGCCCTAGTTGTAACATCATTTATTAATTGAAGTTATCTAATAGATTCAACCGGTTTGAATCTATTAGATACCTTCAATATCTATACTAATATAATAAGATGAAGAGTTTCTTTGTTTATTTGTTTGCGCTAATCTCAGGAACTTCTGGTTTTAATTAAAAAAAATATTTTTACGTTGCATGGTCCACTAGTCGAGGAAGGTTTAACGTAAGCTTAAGAATAAAACACTATGTGTGCGGCAATCGAATTCCTCGCGGACGGAGTCTCGGGCGGCCGCTAGTCATTTCTTAAAATTGGTAACAATAAGTTAAAAAACAAAATCTCTATACGCTGTCTTTCCCAATTCAGATCTTACGCAACGGATTTTGATTCAGTCTTGAATGGTTCAAGAAGAAATAGGACAGAATTATTCAATGAATATAGTAAAGGAAAACATAATTTAAAACAACACATTCTTGGTCGAAATCAACAGAAATTATTTTTTGTTTCAGAATTGCGACTTTATTAAATGCCATTCGTTTACGGAAAATCATTTTATAACCCGCCAATTTGCTCTCGGTTTGAATTCAATAAAATATTTTATCAAAGTGGAATTTATTCTTGTCCCTAGATTTTTCAAATAAAATACATTATTATATACGCTTTTCCAAAATTTCGTAATTCAATTTATCATTAAAGCATTTAAAACTTGCCTAATTAATAAATTAATTAAATGAAACAAAATTACATCACTTTAATCCAAACTGATAAAAGCTTTTCCCCAAATCCTATTGTTAACTAAAATCTAACCCCTAAATTTCAGAGTTGAGGTGAAAATTACCCCTTAAACGTCCCGTTAAACCCATTATATACCCCCACAAAGCCGGGTTCATTGAAACAAACTTGCGAAGTCTCAGTTCAGATTTAAAGGCCATTCCAGGGAATGTAATATTAATATCATGTTAAACAATTTCCATGGATGTATTGTACTAAAAAATGTAATTACAAGTTGTGTGGGGTGGCCAAGTAATGGGTTGTTATTGGGATAGTATTTACATGTTCATGTTTAGATATAAATAGATAGCGAAAGTTAGGTTTGTGCTTTGAATCAGTTAATGTTGAGTAAATACGAATATAATAATGAGCTAGACATTTTTTTATCATCAATGTAAAAATAGGGTAGGTATTCGTTTATTTCAACAAATTGGAGGATCATGGAAGTAGGTGTCTAGTAAAGGCTAGAGTAAAAAAGAACAAGAAGTGGTTATAAAAATTATAACATTTGTGTATAATGTTGCTAATATTGGCGTTTGTTTAATTTCATCTAAATTAACGCAAAAAAGGAAAGCAACGTTATTTTAATTATCACTAATGATATTTCCCATTGGGAAATAAAACCAAATATATGCAATGAAAATAATTTTATAAAATAAAAGCAAAAAACACTTTTTCCCTAATACAATTTTCGGGACTGTCCCCATTATTCCTATATTTACAGCCACCCTACACCCACCTATCAAAATGGTTGTCAAAGCGCTCTGGATCCAAGCAAGCGTGACAGTTGCAACGGATTCGCTTCAAAGCCATGAAAGTTAATTAAAACCCGACACGGCCTATAGCCATTGTCGGCCAGGCCTCCCTAAATAGGCTTTATTGGTGCCCGATGAATTTGATATCTGGTATGCGTTTTATCAAACTTAGAGGCGTTTTGATGTTTCGTGTATGGTTGTCGAGCTGATATTAGAAGAGTGAAACAATTTTTAGGGTTTCGTAGTCAAATGCGGAACCCTTATAGATTCGTCAGCTCTGTCTGTCTGCCCGTATGTCACTGTCTTTTTTTTCGATACTACAAAAACTATACTGTTAAAACATGTTAAGTAGATGTAGGTATTTTGTGAATCGCATTAAGATTTTCACAAGAAAATAGGTAAAAACTTGGCCAGTTTTTTGTAGTTTTCACTTTGATTATAACGTTGAATTTGATACAAAGAGTCAGGTTGTCTTAGATACTTAGGTCTGTAAAACTCTGGATAAGTCTTTAAGACCAGGTCTGGGTATTTTATTAAAAATATTGACGATCTAAACTACAATTTGATTGAAAAAAAACTGTATGTTTATGTGCAGCATGTGAAAGTAAGGTATAAACTTAGCTTTATATATAGTTTAGCTTTATTTTGATCACAAAACAACTTTTAGCCCATTTCTACCAAAAAAAAAAGCAAACGCTTCAAAAATAACATTTTAATGTACAAATGCCCAATCCCGCAAAAACTCAAGTTTGAATAAGCACATTAAATCCTAAAATCCTTTCACAGTGGAATAAAAATAACTGCCAATAAAAATTGTATTCTATTCCCAAGGGCATACAGTTCAAATAGCAAATCTACGTTACAATCAAGTGCCAATTTAGTAGGATTACTTCGGAACTTCAGTATAAACGTTTTTGATGTATGCAATTACGATGTATGAGATCTGTAAGCTTTTCCAATTGGTAAAGAGGTTTGAATAGATTTTCATACTGTATCTGGTTTGATGTTATTTATTTTGTGCCATTTTTATGATATTTTAGCAAGATTCAGAGTCATCTAAGTGATATTTTTATCATAATAACTTAAGTAGGTACTAATATGATAAATTAGTGGCAGCCCGCGACTCCGTCCGCGTGGATTTCGGTTTCCGCATACATACATATTGTAAATTTGTTATACTATAGCTTAAAGCCTTCCTCGACAAATTGACTATCCAACAACAAATAATTTTTGATTTGTACCTGTACCTAATTATATTATAATCCCGAGGATAACACGTTCAAACAAAGAAACAAACTCTTTAGTTATATTATACTAGCTGCCCGCCCCGGCTTCGCCCGTGGTACTCATATACACGTACATGTATTATACATACAAACCCTCCTTAAGAATCACTCTATCTATAAAAAAAAAACCGCGTCAAAATCCGTTGCGTAGTTTTAAAGATCTAAGCATACATACGGACATACAGCGAAAGTGACTTTGTTTTATACTATGTATTGATAAGTATATTATATCAAGATTTAATTTCCATAAAGAACTTGAATGTTTTTATAGCGAGTTTCTTTTCGGAGGCTAATTTTAACTTTCAACAAAATGAAAGGGCAGAAGAAATATTATCATCATCACTAAGTGCGCTAGCATAGGTCACGACCGATTTTGTACCAGGTCTGAAATCCAGATTCCCTAACCTCATAGATCGATGCGTAATCAAACGAAGGACTGAGTTTCTCGAAAGAAATCTCGAAAATTCAGAGTCGGATAAACTGGATTCACATGATAATCCTTGTCAAATATTATGTTATGTTTAAAATCAATTTAAAAGCGGTTTTATTAATTCACTTTGTCTCACTTTATTTCTACTATGAAACAAGAAAAGAAGTTAAACTACTTTTAAGCTGATATAATCGTGATTTAATTAAAACTACATATTTACAGGGAAACCCAATGTTTACCTTTAAATTTTATCAACCGCGATTTTATCCGTTTAAAAATAGTTTTATTTATTGAGTAACAGTCACTAACTTTTATTATAATCTTAATATTAACTTAAGAACATGAGAATTAGAATCGATAATTTTTGTCAATGCACCACAAATGTTAATTTTTGCACGGATAAAATTATTTCAAAAGACGAGTCTATCAATTCCATTTCCAGTCTTCAGCTTCACAGAGCACACTTAAAATAGTAAGTATATCGGCGCCTTTATCAATTATACACTAACAATGAAATTCTCTTAAAAACTTAGTATATCTCGAAAACTATAATGAACACTCTTTCACACATGAATCGTCTTCACCTCAAAACATTTCAAGTACCATCTTCCCCGTTCGAACGCATTTTCAAGCCCACTCGACCTTTTGTTACGACCACAATATTACCAAATATTACAGCTGTAATCCTTTAATGACCATCGAACTGTGATAATAACCTCTAATAACCACTAGTTATTACAACACATGTGTAAAAATATAATAAATACAGCTTTTGTATTGAATAAGCACCGCAGGGGACCTTTGAAATGAGCCACTGGGTTTATTATGTTTTCGGTTGGTAATTCGCGTTTTAGGGGTCAATTTGGATATGTTTTTGGGTTATTTAATAATAATAAATAACGCTGTTTAGAGAAATACAAAAAATATGTGTTTAAATGATGGCAAAATAAGTATTTAAAAAAAACGTTAAGCCAAAGATCATGCTAATTTCAATGCTGACTTATTAAACGCTGAACCTGTTTTTGCAGTTATTAATTACTTACTAATTAGTTATTAAAATTATGATTAATACTCGTACATCAATATTATTAATGAATCGACATATTTTCTATGTTCACATAGTTTTTTACCTAAAAATCCAGGAAAAGGTAAACATATCAATTCTACTTATTATCTTTATAAATACGAGTGCGTTTTTAAGCAGACAGGATGATCTCCAAGGCAGATTTTTTTATGTCATAGAGAGGCAACCGAACAAGAGGGTCGTCTGATGGTAAGTGAACAAACGCACAGGAGTCGCAGATGCGTTGCCTGCCTTTAAAAACCTCATACCCTCCCTAACTGAGCTTTGGAGTCTTTTCTCACCAGCAGAAACATAGCACAACAGTTACGAAGTGCTACTTTACTATGGTCTTCTGTAAGTTGGAGGTACTTCCCCATTTTTCATTCATGGTTAAAATTCAATAGATTTGAATTCAGAATTCATTAAACAATTGCTGTAGCTTAAAATATAGGAGAGATATATAAAAGTCATGACAAAAGTTAATTGCAAATTATTATTTTGTGATAAAATGCATGCAATGCATATTTTAGCATAAAATAGTAGAATGACGTACAAATAAAGCCATTGAGTTACATTAAAAGATTGTAAAGGGCATTGATGTCTTTTGTATGGGCGGGAGACTCGTTCGTAGCAAGATGCTACATACGATATTTGAAAGATGTTAGGTACACACTGGACTAAAATTACACGACTGAAGTTCGGCGGGAATGCATTTTCTTTACAAAAATACGCGATGTTATTTTGGCATAGTGTGTCATCTTCCATTTAAAAGTTTGTTATATCATAGACACGATTTTTTCGTAAATTTAACCGCGTTAATTCAGCTGCGTTTTTTCCGCATAGTGTGTTCCTACACATTCATACACTAAAAATTTAACGTTTTATTTCGAAATCACTCATGCATAAATATACATCCTTATAACAATAATATATTTGTAAATATGTTGGTAAATACATATGTACCTAAGTATATTGTAATTTTGTAATAATGTCAAAATACGATTTGATAAAGCGGAAAAATTACGGACTAAAAAGCAAATACCTACCAAGAGACCAGTTCCCTTGGAGTTTTAGTTTCAAAGTTGGTAATTATAATTTATCAAACTTGGATTTTTTTACTTTATAACTATTATGATATTTTTTTAGTTAAAAAAAATTACTTTAACATCCACATATTTTTGTGGTAACCATTTAATTATCATCTTCATTTCTACTGTTTTAGTCAATTGCTGGAAGTAGGTAGATAGCAAACAGAAAGGGGGTACCTCAATTAAATGAATGAATTCCTTGGACTAACACACAAATTGCCTAGCCCCAAACTAAGCTCGAGCTTGTAATATGGAAGCTAGGAAACGGATAGACATACTTAAATACTTAAATAAACATCCCTGACTCGAGTACCACTGCCGATTTTCATCACACAACTAAATTTTAAATTATATTAAATGTTTCTTACCATTCTGTCGGTCTGTGTGTCCTAGTATATTGTCGATGGTATACGCTGTGCCCCGACGACTAGTTTCAGACATTTTAACGACACTTCTGACACTCAAAAGTTATTCCCAACTACAGTCCAAACTACACACAAAGTTGCTCAGTACTTTTAATTCAACACACTTTCACCAAAAAGTAATTAAACTTTTTATTAAATTGTATTAAAAAGTAAAATTAACGCACTTTTTCAAAACAGAACATCCAAAACCACTCGGTTAAACTATATAAATTAAACAACAGTCAATATTAAATACGATTAACAAATGAAGTCCGATTAAACGTCAAAGTTTGATTAAATTCGATTAAATATTCCGCGTACGAATTTCGTAAACAATTTTATTAACCCTTACTCGCTGTGGGCTCGGCTGTTACCAAACTTTAACTGTCACCTAAATGACTTCGGATCATCTGAGACCGCCCGTTTGACATTACAACCTACAGGCCATAGCGTTCTCTTTCACACACTATTGAGCTTTTATACTATTGTCTTTTTCTTTCACCGCACCCCTCGATTCTGATTGGTCGGCTGCAAGGGTGGGGATTTGAATGGTGGTGTTAAGTGAACTACGACGGTAGAAGCTGTAAGCCACTCATAGACGAAGGATGATTGGGGTTCGTTGAAAAAAAAATATTGCGTGTCATAAAGTATTTTTTCCTTGGAAATTTAATAAGCGAAGATCTGAATCGTCTGAAAGTGGATAATAACTGACGGACGATTAAACTTTGCTTATGATTTGCTTTAGATGTTATTAATTATGAATAAGGTTCTAGTTCAGTAAATTGTAAATTATTTCGCTTAAAAGAAGTACGTTTATTCATTACGTTTTACATTCAATAGATGTAATTTAGCTAGAATTTAATCTCATCTAAACCTTAGTTAATTTTAAGTTACTTAAAATATTACAATGGAGTTAAAATGTTTTGAAGCGTCTCAAGTATTAAATTCAATTCACAGTGATTAATAAAAAATAAATCTTTTTAAAAATACTTTTTTTTAATGCCAGATGGGATTGATAAGTGAATGGATATCTATCTCTGTTTGACTTATAGTCACAGTTTGAATTGACTCTTGATTAACATTCAAAGTATTTTGCCTTGTGTCTAAGGCTCGTATTAATAAATCGCACTCAACTCTGAGCTCGATCTTGAGCGCGAACTTGAGGTGTTGTTTGGTATGAGAATGACATATCAAATTCGCACCCAAGATGGAGCTCAGAGTTGAGTGCAATTTATTAATAAGTACGAGTTTAAGTACACAAACACACTAAGCGGAAAAACGCTACCTGAATTCGCAAGGATTACGGCGCGCCGCGGCGCGGCGATGCATTTTAAATGGAGGAATGACAAACTGTGCCCAACTTATGTTGCGTAAAATTTGGATAGAAACTGAACTTTCGGTGTTTCCACACTGAGTGTCTGAAATTAACACAACAATTCTCTTGGCAATTTTAATCGAGTGGTTTGCCTTCTCCATTTCACACATTAACTCCTAGTGTGTAGGTTTCCTCACGATGTTTTCCTTCACCAAAAGCTGGTATTAAATTACGCTCATAGATTTTTGATAATCAAGAGGTGCGTGCCTGACCGGATTTGAACCGCTGACCTCACTGCCTACTAAAAATTGGATTCCAAACAATTATTGTATTGTGAAGTTTAAATCCAATAAAGATTTTGCAATCACTATTTCTATAATGACCACTTCAATTTAAATATTCGTAATATCCAATTAAGTACTGATTAATTAATTGTGAATTTATTATTAAATAAAATTGAATTTCACGTGAAACAATTTGCATATGAACAGATTAAAATGCAATATTCAATTAAGGGGTAATTAAAAGGTTTTTGTTTTTGTTGTAGGTTATTGATAATAGGTACATAATAAGGTACATAACATGTAGGTATTGCAATAATAAGGAACTATTCTAGTTACAGCCAGAAATTTTGATCGAATTGTGATGATTGAATATAACGTCATCAATGACTTTGTGCATAAAGATGACTTAGTTCACTTTATCGCCTCTATGGTCTAGTGGTTTCTGACTTGGGCCGTGGTTTCCAGGTCCTGGGTTCAATTCCCGGGTCTAGAAAAACTTGTCTTGTTTTTATAACCCAGTCCGGGGTCTGTGATCACCGATCCGCATTCGGTAAGCGTGGTTAATCACCACCCTTGCCAAAAGCCACCTTAATAATGAAAACACGATTTTAAATGAGAGAGGCTTTAAAAATAGTTTGAGTGCCTTTTTACAAGTGTTTAAAACTTACATTTAAACAGGTTATTTTAATAAGTACCTAGGTATGTTTATCCGTTAACACTACTAGATGAGATCTCCTTATAATAAGTACATTCTCCATGAAATGAACTTAAACTTTACAAAGTTTAAAGGGAATTTGAAGATCATTAACATTTTTCATACCAATGATGGTAGCTTCAACCATTGATCGTAATCCTTAATCCAAGATTATACTCTAACTACTAAATACTTGTACCTGAGGTTGACTATTGTTGCCTCATTGTTTCAAAATGGGATTAGGGGCCATTTCCAATGAAGTTTTTGAGTTGGAGATTTAAACAATGGTTTAAGCCACGAGCCAAAGGATTATAAAGTGTGGTTTTTAAAAGATATTGCGTTCGATCGTGGGAAACTTTGTAGATGTAATTTGGTTGTTGGTTAGTAGTTTCTAGTGAAATACTTATTTTCAACAAGACATACATTGATCTGAACTCGTGTTAAGTAGGTTAAGCACTTGTATTACAGATATCAGAATCAACAGTGTTATGACAAGATATACTTAAACACATATATGAAACACACAGACCAGGACAAGCAGACATGTTCATGCACACAAATGGCTGTCCTGCGCAGGGATCGAACGCGCGATCTCTTGATCTAATAGTCAACTTCTTGACCTCTAAACCAAGCGGCTGTGTCGGCAAAACAAGTCAGGAGCACAAAATCCATGTCAGGTAGGTAGGTACTTTTAAGACGATTCGAGTAAGCTACTAAATTCAAGGTAAAGGAGTTCGCTTCCCTGCTTAGGCTTTTTGAACCGTCGAACGAATTTAACAACAAAATCCGCCATTCATAAGGGTATACTCGTTTGAAAGCAAATAATCTATTCTGATTTTGATTTGGTCATACATTATCTGACCTTCCGATAACTTCGGTAAAATAACGACTTACCGTCTTAGGTAGCCAAATAGTAAAAAAGCATATTACAAAGAGAGCTTCCTATTCTTAAAAAGTTTCTTAACTCTCCATTGAAGAGTTTTTTAATCCAATGTTATTTTGTCAAACAAAGCATGATCTGTGAATCATTGAAGACTTTCCAAATAGTAAACTGCAGTTTTTAAAATGCAGTGGCGCCGTCTGTCTTTTGTACTGTTATTCAAAACGATCATGAATAACATAAGATGAAGTGTAAATAGTTTCTTATCGGGGGTTAACTAAGCTGTTGATTTTTTAACCAAGAAAGGTGTCACAGGTTGTAATTGTGATTTTGAGAGAGGCAAAGCTTTGTGGAACTTCCACTCGAATGAGCCGCTAGTCTGGGTAAGTACCGCCACCTTACAGAAGAACATTGTGAAGTAGCACTTCGTGACTGTTGTGCTATGTTTCTGCCGGTAAGTATTGTCGCCAAAACTCATTAAGGGAGGGTATGGGGTTTTTAAAGGCAGGCATCAGCGACAATTGTGCGGTTGTTGATGTCCAGTGGCAGCGGTGATCACTTACCATCAGGTGACCCTCCTATTCGTGTGCCTCCCAATAACCTAAAAAGCAACTAAAAGTCGGGACCCAATGACTTAACGTATGCGTTTCTCTGAGTTAAAAAAAATTGATACCTTTGCGCTGTAGTGTGATATTAATATTCTTATACATAACTTTACGCATGAAGATCTATGTGACGCAGAGCATTTCGCGTCGTCGCTCCCGTGTCCATTCTGTTTGTAATTAAGTGGTAATGCTGTAATCGCTTCCTATCCGCGCCCGAGCCCGGTTAGGCGGACCGCAAGCGGGAAAATCTGGGTTCACTGTGATTTGTAGATCTCCAAGAGCACCTTAATAGTTTGACGAAAACTGTCTGATTGCCGATAAGTAGTAAGGGCTACTAAAACTAAGAGTATAAGTTTCTACTATGCACGCTTGTAAGTATATATTTTTTTTCGTTATAACATACTTAGCATTTTTTCTGTAACGTTCATGATGCCGGATTTCGTAACATAATGAAAGGTGTTCTAGATTTTTTGTTTCGGCATCCCTGAAACAAGCGAAACACGCAGTAAATACCTAGGTACATTTATAGCTCATCAATGAGTCTTTGTAACTTGAAATTAATTGAATAATGATTTTTTGTATAGTTATTTTAAGCATTTTTGCATGCATTTTAGTTCAATACTTATCATAATTTTACCTATCCGGGCAAGCAATTCGGATTGCAAGAGGCGCTGGGTTCGATTTCTGCCAGAGTCAAATGAGAACAGATGATTTATCTATATTTATTATTTTAATAATTGTAATATTTCACATGAAAAACAGAATCTCGTTGGTTCTGTCGCTGGCCTAACCCGCTTGCGTCGGCGGCGCCGTTAAATGATCCGGAACGCGCCGACTCAAAGAGCGCGGAGAGAGAAACGTCAAATTTATTTCCGACGATTAGCGACTGGTGTCTTTGAGTCTCTCCCTAATGGGACGGCTATTATTTTATTTTCCGGCGTTCAGAAAATTGCCTTAATTCGCAACAAAGGGGCGGGAGGCGAATACTTTTAGCTAATGATAGTATACAGCGGTGACTGGCATTGTTGGACGAAAATGCGTTCGCGTCAATTTGCTCGGAAAGTTGTGCAGGCGTTATAGTACTTTTTTTCCATGTTTAAATCTCAAAGTTGTTAATGTAACGTTTCATTATTTTTTAATAAGTTGATGACAGAACTAGACAAATCATTTCTACATTATGGCATTTATTTCTCAATTCTCAAAATCTAAGAATTTTAATAAACAAACCGACTAACTTGGAATACCTATGGTTACTATGAATGTTATTCCAACCAAGGGCGGATCCAGGGGGGAGGTCACAGGGGTCATGACCCCCCCCCTGGGCTGATTCTAGGACTTAGGAGGACCACTAACTGTACCCAATGATTTTTTATCAATTTTGTCTCCATACAGATTTACAGATTTTATGAAACTGCATACACACTTCCATATTTAATATTTTTAATTTGATACAGAGTGTCCCACCTGACCTTTAACAGCGAAATTCTGTAAAGATCAGTAATTTTAGGCACTTTAAAACCCAATCTGGGGAACACGTGAAAAATCGTTTTTGATATAGTGCGAACAAAAAAACCGTCAAAGGG
The DNA here is from genome assembly GCA_958496325.1 of Nomophila noctuella. Taxonomy (NCBI): domain Eukaryota; kingdom Metazoa; phylum Arthropoda; class Insecta; order Lepidoptera; family Crambidae; genus Nomophila; species Nomophila noctuella. Next base: position 2,837,884 of record OY292504.1, read on the forward strand.
TCACAAAAATCAGTTTTTAGAGGAATAAGCTTCAAATTGATATAAGATTGAAAAGCATATGCATATAACGCATTTTTTCGCGAAACTCTGAAGTTCCAAACTTTATACCATGGTGTAAATTTGAAGTGGGTTTTGAAGGGCAGGTACTTTAACCGGTTGGCACGAAAAAACATTTTAGGAATTTTCTGTACAAAATGTATGTTAGTCATATTATGTAGTATCATCGTTCCTAAATCTATGAATGCCGATCAAAATATCTCAAAAAGTTATGGATGATTGTGTAACAATATTTTCTTGTAAATGTACCGGTTAGTGTACCTGCCCTTCAAAACGCATTTCAAAATTCCACCTTACGCCATTACAGTCAGAAAAACTGATATTTTCAAGATATTATTTCCTCAAAATTTTGCGACTGTAGTCCAATGCTAGACATAGCTACGCTTAGGGCTCTCCATCCAGCCAGATCCTTGGTGGCTCATATCCAGTTCCTGCCAGCCATATTGCGCAAGTCGTCACCCCATCTAGCCTCTGTGCGTTCTACACAACGTATTTTTTGACACCTGCTGAAACGAGGTATCGATTCTAGAAATAGTTTACCCCATAACGGTTGTCGGTTATATGACCAACCCACTGCTACTTCAGCTTGCTAATCCGGTGAGCTATATCAATGACCTTATCGCCAATCTACCTGACATGGCTGCAGGAACTCTAGAACCATGAGTCAAAGGCCTTCTCAAATTCCACAAATGCTAGACACATGAGCTGATTATACTCCTCGGTCTTTCGCAAATTTGCCCGTTTTTTGTGGATCTGGTTAATGGTGCAGCATCCGCTCACATGCTCATTCCGGTGATGGAAATTCGTTGAGTCTTCACGCAAGACGTTCGTGATCACTCTTGAGAACACCTTGTAGACGTGGCTTAAAAGCGAAATGCGACGTCGATAGGTCTCCAACAGGTTTTGTCACCCCTTTTTGAAGAAAAAAACGACTACACTTCTACTCCACGCCTCCGGAGTTCTCCTTTCAAAGATGACAGCGTTACAAAGCTTTTGGAGCTTCCTCAGTACGGGTTTCCCTCCAGCCTTTAACAGCTCTGTTGTAACGCCATCCTCTTCAGGGGCTTTTCTTTGAGCTGTCTAAGAGTGATCTCGATTTCGATTTATTTATAGTCATCCAGAGTGCCTTCAACCGGTCTGTGATCGCTGCTGGAGAGACATGTCTGCATATGTGTTTAATATCCGCCAGGATGAAGTCTATCTCCTTTTTCGTCATAGCGTCAGGGCTTAGCCATTACCTATGGGGCTGGTTCTTGCCGGACGAATTCGTAAAATAGAGCCCTTCCTTTTCTAGATTTACGAGTATCTAGCCTCTAAGTTTTCTGACTAAAAATCTATTAGATCCTTAATGTTAAAATCCCTCATAACAACGTCTTTGTTGTGACGTGGAGGGTCCTCGAAATTTCATCGAAGACTTCTTCCACCTCAGCCTCCGAATGTGTCGAAGTCGGAGCGTACACTTGCACCACCTTGAGAGTGAGACTATATCTCTCTCTGAGTGTTTGACACACTTGAGATTTCCACAACGTTGTCAGAGATTGATTAATTCATTTTTGGTGTCCCGACGCCACCTTGGAACTTTTGGTCTCCCTCGCGGCAGTACATCAGGTGGCCCGACTCTAAAGCTTTTCGCTGAACATACATCGGAGTCCAATCTATGAACTCTGGTCTCCCCTGGCCACGAATTTCACTGCTACAGATTAGGTGGAAATATGTAGGTACGTGTATGTGTTGAGTTTTTTAAGTGTACAATAAAAACAATATTTTAAGTACAGTACAGTACTTACGTGCCTACATTAATAAAAACCTACTTTTTCTTGTACCTACCTATCTATTTTAATCAAAATTAAATTATTCATTCTTGACTTGGCCACGACTATGTGACCCCCACCTGGCGCTAAAGCTGGATCCGCCCTTGATTCCAACTAACACGTACGTTACAAAGGCCGGTTTTACGTTTCACACAGACACCAAGCATAAAAATCTATTCAAATTATGAATAAAGCATTTTAGAATGTGTCGCGAATTTTTTATGGTACGAAGTCGAAAGACTTCTTACCAAATTCTTCTTCCTTCAATGTTCAGTGCCAGAGATTTATTATAGGTTCAGGAGTGGGGTGTATGCACCCACAAAGAGCTGTCTAATGAGTGCAAACAGTGAGGTCCTCAGTGGAGGGCGGAGGGCGGAGGCCTAATCTCCGGATGCTTCCGGCCCTTTTTGATCTAATCGCCGTCTTCCCGAAGACATTGTTTAGTCCTCTGTCTAATTTCTATTTAGCTATACCTAAGTAGAATCATATTATAAGGTTATGATTATTATTTTGTGTTGTGAAGGTATTTGACAGAAGAGGTTAATTATTAGGTACAATTTACTTACAAAAACTATTAAAATTATTATAGGTAGGTATTATAACTTACCTATTATTATGTCTATCGGTACTTAAGCTTCCATAGTACAAGCTTCGAGCTTAGTTAAAATACTTTTATGAACATCCATGACTCCAGTACAAATTCCGATGTTCATCACACAAACATTTGCCCCTAGCGGGATTCGAACCCGCAACCAATCGTTTTATAGCCAGGGTCTCTGACCACTAGACCAACGGTTCATTCCTCCCATCTGATTTGCAACGTTAAACTCGAAACAAAGCATGCAATTTCTGTTCCTTTATAAAAAGCGTAATAATCGTATAAGCGACTGCACGATATAACTCCTATAACTCCCATACACATGTCAAGTACCTCATTCGTATTATTCCCGCCAAATGCGAAACCTCTTGCGTATCGAGCAATAAACAATGCCTGCAAATGGATCGGCTGAGTAATGCGATTGGATATTTCAAGAACGTTTTACCATCGACAAAGGATTTGTAAGTGTACTGTTAAACGCCATTTAGTGTAAGGGGGAGTGTAGCGGAATTTGCGATTCTCGTATAGGTTTTAGTTAGAGATGGGCCGAATATTCGGTTGGTATTCGGTATTCGGCATATTCGGCACTTTTTTCACTATTCGTTTTCGGCCGAATTATTCGGTTGAAGTGCCGAATTATTCGGTTTGAGTAAGTACTTTTATTTTCATAGGTACATGGCATGGAATAGGCAGGAATTACATAGAACTGACAGACTTCTTATGTTATATTTATGTTTTTTTTATCAGATAAATAAAACTTGCGAAGAACATGTTAGTAACATAATAGAAGACAGCAATTCAACTTGAAATCAACATTTATTTTAACATCATAAGTCCACATATTTATTTATGGAACTTTAGACATAATTAATCATTTATTTTTGAGCTCAATGTTAATTTGACTGTATATAATAAAATCAATATGATGATCATGATGTTTAATGAACATTAATAACAACTTTTATTTTTCAAACTAAGATCAACAATGTTGATCTGGGCAATGACCCGCTAACCCACCAATCTAACCCACTGAAGGGTAACTCGAAAATTTTAGTAGTGCCCAACCACCCACCGCGTCAAGGCTGGAATTCTTTATCGATGTATTTTGTCGATAATGACAACAATATGTACGATTCCATTAATTTTTATTAAGTTAATTTTAATATTACTAACAGAAAACTAACGTGGACGAACTAAAGGAGTTTCTTAACATGTGTATATAACCTTTTCACAAAATATCTCATTTGCCACTTTTATAAAACTATTAAGAAATACTAGCGGCCGCCCACGACATCGTCCGCGTGTATTTCGATTGCCGCACACATAGTGTTATACCTACTATAGTTTAATTAATAAGTTCGACAGATGGACTATCCAACTCAAAATATTTTTTCAATTGAAACCAGTAGTTTTTAATATAAGCGCCTTAAGGCAAACAAACAAATTCTTCAGCTTTAATATTATGTGAAAAGTTTATATGTTAAGAACCCCTTTTGTTGGTCCATGTTGGTTTTCTGTTAGTAATATTAAAATTAAATTTAATTAAATATTAATTGAATCGTACATATTGTTTTTCATTATCGACAAAATACATCGTTAAAGAATTCCAGGCTTGACGCGGTGGGTGGGTGGGCATTCCTAAAATTTTCGAGTTACCCCTTCACCTACCAGTGGGTGAGATTGGTGGGTTAGCGGGTCATTGCCCGTTGATCTTAGTTTGAAAAATAAAAGTTTAGTTCATTCATAATGTTGATTCAACATCGCTCGCAACTAGCCGGTGGCGACTCGCGGCGTGCATATTTGAACCTGTTAACGCGGGAAAGTAGTGAAATGGTGAACCGAATAATTCGGCCGAATATTCGGTTCGGTAAAGATTGAACCGAATAGTATTCGGTATTCGGTTATTCGGTAAAACCACTATTCGGCGCATCTCTAGTTTTAGTAGTTGGCGGTTTATAAGTGCTTGATAGGTAGGTATATGTTTACCTACATATAGTATACATATTGGTTTACGTTTAAGTATGGATACATACCTATGTATCCCTGTATTGCAATTGCCTTTGAACATTAAGGTAAAACTCAAGTCAGACTTTAACACAGCAATAAAAAGGTCTTTTAAAATCACGTTAAGTTTATTAAGATGGGCTTTGGCTTACCATATGACCATGCTTGGCAAATATGGATAAGTACCTAATCTCAAACTCGAGCCGTGTTTGGAAAAACCATCACTAATTTTGTCCGACCCGGGAATCTAATTCAAGACCCCGAGACCCCGGCCTGATACCTTTAACCACTAGACGAGGCATTCTAAGAGGAAGAAACACCAAATTGTACTAGAAATCTAACCATGATTTATTTTAATAAACGTCAATCCTAAAACCCTTAAACATTTACACCCTGGCCACAGCCCACAGCGATGCGACTTGCGATGTGTCTTGCGCCGGCGAAAGTGGCGAGCGAAAAAAACAAATACATAAAGGAAATTGTATGAAGCATGCCACAGCTAACGGCGACGAGATGCGCGACAATTGCCGCAAATCACGTCGCCGGCCTCACCGCACCACACGTCGCGTCGCTCGTCGCCGTAGCTGTGGCTAGACCCTTAAACTTGCATTTGTCCAATTTTCAATTTCCTTCTAAATCGTAATTAGGCAAGGCGTAAACCAATCAAACAAGAGATCTCATATAAAAACACTTGCATATATTTTCAGAGGAAAGTTAACAAAAACAGATACACTAAGGAACATTTCGTCTCGCAACATGACGCGCAACACTCTATCAACATGTGTCTAGACATGTTTCCATTCCGTTGCTGGATAGTGTGTACAGAATGTCTGCGTGACACTTCTCCGCTGATCGAGGCGACATTGCTTATTCCCGAGATTCTTTTCGCCGCGTTTTCACTAAGGGACATTTGTCCCGCGACTCTGTCGCTCGACATCAATTCTACGTGTCGGGCGACGTCGCGCGCGATATCTCCCGACATCGCAGGGGACATTTAAGTGTCGCGGGACAAGTCGCAAGTCGTCGCTCGCGGAGTGTCGACTTGCACGACTCACGTGTCCCGCGACAGTCGCCGGACAGGCTTTGAGTAGTGAGAACGTGTGTCGCTTTGTGTTCTATCTAACATCTAACACAACTTTGGCAGAGACATCTACTGAATGTCGAGCAATAAGTATCTGCGACATGTCGCCTAGTGAAAACGCGGCTTTTACGTTGTTGTCGAGCGACATGCTGAGAAACATATTGCTCTATTTGTCGCCCACTGCATCCGTACCTTTATTGGCAATCGGTATTATCGATAGTCAACACCACCGGTTGCAATTAGCCACTACACTACTTCGTAACGGTATCAATATAATATAGGCACGACCTACGCGTATGTTTCAGTTCTAACATGTTATATATTTCGCTATAAATAATGTAATATCATTATTATTAAGACGTCATATGACGAGTTTCTCTATAGCAGAATAAACAATTACACAAGTTTCTGCACAAAATTCAAATTAAGCATCGTTTACAAGACAACATTTTCTACTACTTTTTCTTCACGCATTCAAAATTATTAATATGTAAATGTAAAGCAATTAATTCAACATAGTACTCTTAACTAGTGTCATCCATAACTTAAATTAAGTATTATTGCATAGCTACTATAATAGTTCTATATAATAATATTTCATTTGAAACGCAATAAAATCCTTCCCTTTTAAAGTTACAAAAATAAAATACACATTATTTTGACAAGTTCTTCCAACATGTACCTATTATAAAAGCTATTATAAAAGCCTACAAAATTTTGCATTTTTTGCATTGGCCAATTTGCTCTTTTCGTCCTGTGGGCTTCGCCCCCTCTCCACCACTTTGCTTTTGGCGCAGGACAAGTGTAGTAATTATATTACACTGTTAAGACACGACATTGACAAGTTCATCCAACATGTACCTAGTTAAAACTAAAAAGCAAATAAAGACATTCAGATAATATAGAATTTGGCACACAGCTACCCATTTTGGGGTAAAAGGAGTACTAAAATAAATATAAGAAATTGATGTTAGTAAAATAACTCTTTAAAGAAACTCTCCATAGAACGGATCCTTAAACCTACTCTACAATCGGGTATGATACAAAATTACGCAGTATATATATAATAGAGTATTTAAACTATGTAATCTAGACGGAGATTGTCGTATATAGTATATACTACATAGTATCATTAGTAATTGAACGCGAATATATTATTTATTTAATGTTTAGAAGCAAAAAGAAAGATTCTCAAGCCATTCGCAGTTACATTTAAACAAAACACAAGTAAATTAAAACAAATTCATTACGAATATTAAAGTAAATTATATGTCAAACAATAGGTAAATATTTCATAATATAATACATACATAATTGATCGCCATGGTTTGCACAATAAATAAACATGTAAATATTCTTTCAATTTAATCAACTCGCGATCATTTCGAGAATATTTTTTCACATAACATATCATACAAGCCATATACTTAAACTTAAACACATAGTGATTATGTAACTGCAATCTGAAATGCTAGGCAATATATAGAATACATTATCTAGTGTCATAATAATTACATTTTATTTTCAATATAAGACGTACGTAAGCAACCACTTTAGCATTCAATTGGATAGTAAAAACCGATATATTTGAAACGGTACAAGCAAGTGTTTTAAAATACCGGTATTTTTATAAGAATATTACTTGGAACTATAAATATCGGTATACTACAAAGCTGAAAAGTTCCCGCTTTGAATAAATACAGGTATTTATAGTTTTAATGGGGTCATTTTATTGTTGTTTTTTTTTTTGACATTTCAATCACAAACAAGCAATTAAATTTTATAATAATTCATTCTTCTTCTAGAAATCGGATTAAACGTTATACAAGTATTTTAACAAATTTTGAAGGATCAATAAAAAAAAAACACACCATAAAACGAAATAATTAAAACCTTAACTAATATACCTTAAAGATTCAAATCTATTGTCAGTAAATACATAATTTATCAGTCATACATTTTATTCTATACACAATCAATCTATATTTTCTATATACATATTTTTACATGTCTATACATTGGACACTACCGTTAAGTATTATTGGACACCAAGTATATAAAAGGCTAAATGAAAACAAATTTCATACTTATCAGGAGTTGGTATAATTAATATTTGGATCGTAAATCGATCTAACAGCAAAAAGCAGCCAAGAGGCTAATTATTATTTTCATTACAAGCATGTTTTGCCATCATTCGATCCTATTAATTTTTAATAATTAATTTGATAAACAATGAAGTATGTCTAAGTCCATTTATGCCCACTGAGGTATTACTACTACGAAATAGAGTAGACAACTCGAAGAAATATTGTCATATACGAACTGTTGTCCATGGACGACAGTTGCCGTCTTTTGTTCTATATTTATAAAAAAAAAATGCCGTCTTTTATATTAAAAATATTGTACTAATTATATACTTAATCGAAAAAATGTCGTCTTGTTTTTAAAAACATGTACAAAAGATTCAAAGACAAAAAAACACTTAGATATCCGACCCCTGCCATCTAAGTTGACGCATAGATTTCGATCTCAATGTCCAATCTATATGAAGCAGAGATACCTCAATGTTTATGTCCTACAGTGAGCAAATGCCTCGTTGGAATTAAATTTTAATTTTAAACATATGCAACCTTAAGCATCAAGCTTGCATGCGAATTGGCAATCACAAACTCTAGCTTATTCAAAAATATATTTATCTTGAACTGGGAATTTAACTGAGGACACAGTACTACTTATAAAGCATTGAGATGTCAGTAATTTTATTATTAATTAATATATTTTTTTATTTATAATCAGTCTACGGAGGCAAGACTTGATGAATCCTACTACTATTATAAAGGCGAAAGTTTGTATGTGTGGATGTATGGATGTATAGATGTGTGGATGTATGGATGCATGGATGTTTGTTACTCTTTCACGTAAAAACTACTGAATGGATTTGAATGAAACTTTACCACAATATAGCTTATACATCAGAATAACACATAGGATATTGGAAATCGAAATACACGCGGACGGAGTCGCGGGCGGCCGCTAGTAAAAGATAAATGGTGAATAAATAGCTTCGTTTCCACAAAAAGAAAACTTAAAGAATCTAACATACCATCACCACTTCACACATAAGTCGAATATTTAATTATGGAACATTCTTAAGGAGTTTCTGATAGGAGTATGACTAAAGCTTGGTGTTTTAAGCATTACTTATGGATCTGAAACCAGACTGTGTGGACTGAATTACATCATCAATCCCTCAGATGAATGAATATATGTCTTGCACTAAGCTACCGAGACCGTTAGTAGACCTGACGAATTAATTTATCGAGTCAGGAATGTTTATAAAAGTACTAAAGTAAGGTTATCCGTTCCCTAGCATCCATAGTACAAGCTTCGAGCATAGTTTGGGGTTAGGCAATTGGTGTGTTAGTCCAAGATATTTATTTATTTGTTGGCATCGCCATAGGCACCGTGCGTAGCGATGACTCTGCCATCTCGTGACTCATATTCAAAACTTTTACTCTCAATGTCGGTAATTCTACTGTCAAACAACGGAAAAACACGGTGCCTTATTCTGCCATCTAGTGACTCATTTTCGAAACATTTACGCTCAATGTCTAATTTTACTGTCAAACCACAGAAAAAAAATCGGGATTTTAGCGCCCTCTATAGTTTCTGCACGGTGCCTATACCGGCCCGCAAGATACTTCTTCACGCTTCTCTTGAAGGAACCAAGGTTGTAACTATAAGATGTTGGAAAAACATCTTAATAACGCCATCTACCGGATGTTTTAAGCAATCAATGCAGCACAGTACTCAGCTATAGGTTTGAGCCCCGCTCTCCCTGCGACCCTGGTTCTGGCAGCACAAACTGCATCATTTATATGCGCGTTGTGCAGCTCTGCTATTTGAGTGGACGACGCGGCCGCCGGGTCGCCTGAACCAGATAGACTGCCGATCCTGGGAACAAAGTAGTTAGTATCAGCCTATTAATGTCCCACTGCAGGGCAAAGGCCTCCATCATTTGAAATCATGTTTTCGTTACAAAGATGGGTTTTGGCTTAATCACCACGTTTGCCAAAAGCGGGTTGGTGATCACAAACCCGGTACGTATTCAGTAAAATCAAGACAAATTTTGCCCGACCCAATAATCGAACCCAGGACCTCGAGGCCAAGACCCGTACTTATACCACTAGACCATCGAGGCGTTACCTGGGACCTAATATGATATTAGTCGCTATCCGCTATATTGTTATATTTAAATTCAAATTAATGAATAATTATATGCTCTGGAGTGATTTACACAAGAGTTAATCTGGATGAAAAGGTGCAAATTTTTTTAAGGCGTGACTGCATGCATGTATGTGGGATTGATAGACGGTTGTCTATGATGTGATAATTGTCTGTGGAGGAATGGTGAATGAACAATGAATGACGAGTGTGGACGACCGAGAATGAGAGCGCAGTATGACGTCCGTACGATGAACGAACGAATGAAAGCATATAAGGCGAGTAGCGAGGTCAGGGGGAGACGAATGGCTGCGACGTAGTAAAGACGAAACGGAATAAACCAAGGAAACCTCCCCAGCTCTTTCATTTCTGCCCCTTAGTTCCTACATGTATTTAATTAGTTTCAACTCACCAGAACTCATTCCCAGGATGCGCGTTTCCATCCCACGGGTACGTCATAACCAGAAGCTTTCCTTCATGCTCTCCCGTCAGTTTCCCCGACGGCTCCCTATCCACCAGCTGAACATTCACTCCCCCCCTATCACTTTGAACCCTCTCCTCCCTACTCCCTTCGGAAGAGATGAGAGAAAGGACCCCTACTGACTGCCCGGCTAGACGTTTTAGTAAGAACAATGCACAGATGGAGTCTGTACAGATGGCGCTGAGGTAGTGATCAAGGATTTATGAAAATCTATACTAATATATAAAGCTGAAGAGTTTGTTTGTTTGAACGCGCTTATCTCAGGAACTACTGGTCCTATTTGAAATAATATTTTTGTGTTGGATAGTCCATTTGACAAGGAAGGCTTTAGGCTATTGGAAATCGAAATCCACGCGGATGGATTCGCGGGCGGACGCTACTAATTTAATAAGTATCAAACAATCAAAATAGCGCCGGAATGGTTCGCAACTAGTAACCTTCAACTTTTTCAATCGTCGACCTGTCAAAATACTACTACTAAAATGTACAGAGTATAATTAATTCAACTCACCAGAACTCATTCCCAGGATGCGCGTTTCCGTCCCACGGGTACGTCATAACCAGAAGCTTTCCTTCATGCTCTCCCGTCAGTTTCCCCGAAGGCTCCCTATCCACCAGCTGAACATTCACTCCCCCCCTCGGATGCCTCTTGCTCTCTAAAAACAGCCTCCTCTCTTCTCTACTCTCTTCGGAAGAGAAGAGAGAGAGTATCCCACTGCTGGGCTTGAGGTAGGCGAAATTGACGTCCGATACGTGATTGAGTAAGTCTTTCTTGAGGAAGGATCGTATTCGTTCGAGGAAGGTGAGAATGTATACGTCGGTTTGGTGTGGGGATATCTTCCATACTCCGAGGCCTGGAAACATTTGGTTTGCATTAGTATACTAATAGTAGACTCAAAAGAAAGGGTTATAAGTAAAAAATACACAAAATGAAACTTTATATAACAACGCCAAGACAAGTAACTGGCCATTTGGCCTTTTTCTCAAGGATGAGACTCCGTCAAAGCGGAGATGTGTGAAGCAAAGCGGAGACGTGTCGTATGAACGCGCTAACCTCAGGAACTACTGGTTCGTATTAAAAATATATTTTAGTGTTGTATAGTCCATTTGTCGCGGAAGGTTTTATTTAAGCTATAATATTAACTATATGTGCGGAAACCGATTTCAACGGGGACAAAGTCGCGGGCGGCTAGTCTTATTTAAAACTAGCGGCCGCCAGCGACTCCGTCCGCGTGGGTTACGGTTTTCGCACACAGTGTTACTATAGATAGCTTAAAGCCTACCTCGCCAAATGGTAAGTGGACTATCCAACACAAAATATTTTGTCAATTCGAACCAGTAGTTCCTGAGTTTAACGCGTTGGCGCGCAAACCAATTTGGATCATGAGTTACACGTGTTATTGTGAGTCAACCTTAAAAGATAGACATATGCTGTTGGGGGATATTTTTTAGGAAATTTTATGTAAAATATTTCCGTCATACATGATTTCTATGTGACTTTAACCATTAAGGCTGCACACGCGACTGAATCTTAAGAAATGGAGAAAATTCTCCCGTTTTCCCCACATTTCCCTTCACTACGCTACTCCTGTTGATTGTAGGGTGATGAAAAGTATCCTATAATATGCCCAGGAGTATGAAGAATAATTGTACTAAGTTTCGTCAAAATCCGTCCAGTAGTTTTTGTTTCTATAAGGAACATACAGACAGACAGACAGACAGACAGACAGACAGACAGACAGACAGACAGACAAAAATTTTACTGATTACATTTTTGGCATCAGTATCGATCACTAATCACCCCCTGATAGTTATTTTGAAAATATATTTAATGTACAGAATTGACCTCTCTACAGATTTATTATAAGTATAGATATAGATAGATGAATCGAAAAATGTGAAATCAATTTAGCCAATTCCCTTTGCAATGTCCTTTGAAGACAAGGGATAGTTTTCACGAATGACAAATTGACGGGACGACGGGACGGGACGCGGACAAAGTCGCGGGCGGAAGGCTAGTATGTAAATAAATATTTATATCATAACATATTTGTAAAACACTTAACACTAACCTAAACCAACAACATTGACGAAAGCATCTTTCCCATCCTCCTTAGCTCTTTCCTCAGCCTCTAACAAAGTTGTTTCAGCTAGTATACTGATTCTCTTGTAGTATACTTCGTTGTCAAACACCATATCACCTATGGGGACATATCTGTCTGTGTATTTCTTCTCTTCGGATTTGTCTTGGAGATTTATGTAGCAGAGAAGCTCTTCGTATGTGTAGCTGTGTACCTGGAAGGCAATGATTACATGTATTTTTATTTTATAAATTACTAGCGGCCCGCCCCGGCTTCGCCCGTGGTACTTGTCCACTATTTAATGGATGATATTATACATAAAAACCTTCCTCATGAGTTACTCTATCTATTAAAAAAAACCGCATCAAAATCCGTTGCGTAGTTTTAAAGATTTAAGCGTTCATAGGGACATACAACACACATAGGGACAGAAAAAGCGACTTTGTTTTATACTATGTAGTGATAAACAAAGAAAAATTCATCAGATCTTAGGTGGCTCAGGTGGGAATCGAACCCAGTCTCTTGCCATCCGGCAAGCGCTCTAACCATTAAGCTATCGAGACCGTTAGTGCGCCAGACGAATTTCATCCTGTTATTTGCTTAACGCTCAATACTGCGTTATTAATCTATATAAAAATATAATACTATATTAAATCCAAATCATTTCATTGTAACCACTTGTTTACCTTAGACCTGTCACTGAGGGGCGTAAAGAGAGATTTAAAGATAAAATTGTTAACAAAATCCCCGACATTTCTTTTAATAGCCATAATGTAGATGTTCTTTATGAAAATTTACTTAACTTAATTTCATCTGAATTTAATAGAGTATTCCCTAAAAAGACTATTCATGTTAATGTTAATAATCCCAAAACTAAGTTTAGTGACTGGGCTACTCCAGGTATATATAAAAGTAGGAATAAACTGTTTGAGCTGTATGGTTTAAAAACATATTCTAAAGATCCAAAAGTGATAGAATATGTTAAGATGTATTCTAAAGTTTTTAAGAAAGTTTGCAATAAAGCTAAGTCTATTTACTTGAGACATAAAATAAATAACTCAAGTAATAAAATAAAAGCTACTTGGAATGTAATTAACAAAGAAACATGTAAATTCAAGTCATATGAAAATGATTACTCCCTTAGAATTAACGATAAAACTATAAAGTCAGATTTGGAAGTAGCAAATGCCTTTGAAACTTTTTTCTCAAACATCCCTATAATAACCACTAGTCAGCTAAATTCTAGTACACAACAAGCTCAAAAAATCTTAGCTTCTTGTGTAGATCAATGTAAGACTACGTTTAATTTCGATCACATCTCCCCAATCACTATATTAAAAACATTCAAAGACCTCAATAAAAAGAAAACTGAGGACTTATGGGGAATATCAACTGATATTATACAATCTATAATTGAAATTATTTCTCCCCATTTGGCTTTCCTTTTTAATAAATGCATCGATGAAAATAAATTTCCTAATTTAATGAAATATAGTAAGTTAATACCTTTATTTAAATCGGGCGACAAAAGTGACCCATCAAATTTTAGACCAATATCAATATTACCCTCATTAAGTAAAATTTTTGAAAAAATAATTTTTAGTCAGTTATTAGAACATTTTAATAGAAATAATTTACTTCATGCAAAACAATTCGGTTTTACTAAAAACAAGAGTACAACCGATGCAGGTATTGCACTTATGAAACATGTACTTGATGCATGGGAGAATAAACAGAATGCTATAGGTATTTTTTGTGATTTGTCAAAGGCATTTGACTGTGTTGATCATTCAATATTACTTATTAAATTAAAACATTACGGTGTGTCAAACATTTCTTTACAATTAATTGAATCGTACCTCACTGACAGGATACAACGAGTCAATATCAAAAACACCAATTCTGCCGGTGCTAAACTGCAAATGGGCGTGCCCCAAGGTTCGATATTAGGACCTTTGCTTTTTCTTATTTATATAAATGATCTTCCATATTTTACCAAGGACCTCTGTGAGATAGTTTTGTTTGCTGATTATACTTCTCTCATTTTTAAAACAGAGAGAAACGAAAAAACATTTGACAAAGTAAACGGAGCTCTCTTGCAGGTGTCACAATGGTTCAGTAGCAATAATTTGTTACTCAATGCTAAAAAAACTAAATGTGTTAAATTTATGATGCCTAATGTAAGGCAAATGAATACACAAATTACTATGAATGATGCGAAACTAGAAATTGTCAATTCAACCATATTTTTAGGAATCACCATCGATTCCAAGTTACAATGGGGTCCTCACATAACTGCACTAGCAGGAAGACTAAGCTCTGCTGCTTACGCGGTTAGAAAAATAAGATATGTCACTGACATTGAAACGGCAAGACTGGTTTACTTCAGTTACTTTCATAGTATTATGTCATATGGTCTACTGTTGTGGGGCTCTGCTGCTGACATTGAGTCAATTTTTATATTGCAGAAAAGAGCTATCCGTGCGATCTACAACCTTAGACCTCGTGACTCACTTAGGGATGTATTCAAAGAAATTAATATTTTAACAGTACCTTCTCAGTACATATTTGATTGTATTTTATATATTCGAAAGTATAATAAACATTTTCTTAAAAAATCTGATACACACAAATTCAATACAAGAAATAAGCACAGACTTGCCTATCCAAGTGTCAGACTTCAAAAGACGGGAAGGTCTTTTGTAGGATTAAGCATAAAAATGTTCAACAAAGTACCACAAAATCTTGTTGAATTACCTTTACATAAATTTAAAATTAAAATTAAGAATTGTTTAATGAGAAAAGGTTACTATAAGATAGAAGATTATTTAAATGATATCGACAAGAATTTGTGGGCCTGACAATTTCTTACCACTCTGCGCATGTGGTTGTCTAATTTCTTACATTTGTATTTATATGTTTTTTTTTGTTTTGTTTTTATATGACATGATTATTTTTTTATTATTTTGATGACATGTAAATAATGATTTATACAATTTGTAATTATTTTTAAAAAAAGGCAAACTGTTGAGTTTCTTGCGGCACTTCTTCTCAGCAGGCCATTCACGTCGAAGTGCTGGTAGGTAAAAAAAGATTTGACGTGCAAAAGAATTTCTCTGTAAATCAAATTGCAAAATAAACTACTTTGACTTTGACTTTGACTTTAACCAATGGAAATCAAAGAACTCGGTTATTAAACTTAAACCTTATGTATTTGCCTTAGAGTCTACTTTCGTCTTATTTACTCTGAACCGCGCTGTGGTAAAAATCGATATCAAACTACTTCGTTCTGATTTTGTCGTAGTATCAATTTTATATTTGGCTATAGTAAAAAGTGAACCTTATATGTTGGACTTAGAGTCTATTTTCCCTCACCTGATAGAATTCTGACCACATCTGCCTCCACATGTGCCGTGCAGACTGTTGAGGCAGGTCATGGGCGTTGGGCGTATATTGAACCTATGCCGCCAACTTAAGGTCGATAATTAGCTGTTACGTTTCCCTTTCGCTGTGTTAACCATTAACTGGACTAGGCTAAAATGAACCTTATGACCGTATTCTTTGAGTGTATTTTTCCTCACATGGTAGAACTCAGACCACATCTGCCTCCACATGTGCCGTGCAGACTGTTTGTTGCGCACATACGTGGTCTTGAGCATATTCAATGGTACACAAGCTAATATGCTCCTTATGACATTAGCATAGCGTCTATATCCCCCACCTGGTAGAACTCTGACCACATCTGCCTCTACATGTGCCGTGCGGACTGGGTCTTGAGCACGTTCAAAAAAGTTATGGGCGTCTATTGCACCTTATGTCGTCGACTTAAGGTGCAAAATAACGTACTTACTCTAACCGATCGAGATCGATCAACGATCCGAGATTAAACTGAACCTTGTGTCATTAACTTAGAGTCTATTTTACCTCACCTGATAGAACTCCGACCACATTTGTCTCCACATATGCCGTGCCGACTGATTGTTGCGCACATACGTGGTTTTGAGCACGTTAAGACAATATATGGGCATGTATTGAACCGTATGTCGTGGACCTAAGGTGCAAAATATCCTGCTTCATTCTGACGTACTTATTCAAAGCCGGGTTATGGTACAGATTAAACTGAACCTTGTATCATTGACATAGAGTCTATTTTCCCTCACCTGATAGAACTCTGACAACATCTACCTCCACATGTGCCGCGCAGACTGATTGTTGCGCACATACGTGGCTTTGAGCACGTTAAGGCAGGTAGTAGAGGTCACTTGAACCTTATCTCTTTGACTTAAAGATGGTCGATAATTCACTGCTACATTCTACTTTTCCACATTATGGGCTTATTTTACACAAGCTAAGATGCTCCTTATAGCATCGACATAGAGTACATTTTCCCTCACTTGATAGAACTCTGACCACATCTGCCTCCACATGTGCCGTGCGGACTGATTGTTGCGCACATACGTCGTCTTGAGCACGTTGAGGCAGGTAGTGGGAGTCACTTCCTCGCCGTAGCCGTTTTCAAGGCAGTTCTGTTGCTCCACGGTGAGTACACTTTATGCCATTGACTTAAAGTCTGGCCTGCCATGGCCATGCTAAAATGAACTGTATGACGTATTCCTTGGGTGTAGTTTTCACTCACCTGATAGAACTCGGACCACATACCTGGTTTTGAGCATGTGGAGTCAAGTCATAGGCGTCTATTGTACCTTATGTCGTCGACTTAAGTTGCAAAATATCCTGCTACATTCTAACATACTTACTCTAACGAAACGAGATCGATCAGCGATCCGAGATTAAACTGAACCTTGTATCATTGACATAGAGTCTATATTCCCTCACCTGATAGAACTCCGACCACATTTGCCTCCACATGTGCCGTGCCGACTGATTGTTGCGCACATACGTCGTTTTGAGCACGTTGAGGCAGGTAGTGGGAGTCACTTCCTCGCCGTAGCCGTTTTCAAGGCAGTTCTGTTGTTCCGTTATGAGTATGTCCTCGTATTCCATGCGGAATTTGCGTTCGAACCGTGCTCCGACTTGGCCTAAAAAGGAACAATTAAGTATATTACATTTTGCAAGCAATGAGGTTGTGTCAAATCTATATACATAATTTCAATGGACTGTTTCTATTGAGGAAGTCAAATGCCATTAGAAGATTTAAAAAAACTCGGCGAAAGAAAAGAACTACTGTCCTGGTTCGTCTTGGTAGAAGCAGTATTTGTAAGTGGCAAATTTATTCTATAAATTTGATAATTCACGATTCAATGATAACCCTGTTACGGACAAGGGAGATTAGTAGAATTTGACTAGAATATGAATTATGTACTCATTTACAGACAAAACTGGTCGGTCCATACTTTCTGAGCTATAACAACAGCTACAGCCTTGGCATCTTCCTTCTTCATAATGCCGGACCAAGAAAAGCTACTGAAGAAATAGTAATGATAAATACCTTGTTTCTACACCTATAATGACAACTCCAGTCTCAGTATTTCCAAAGAAATGGGGCCAAAGGTACTAGGGGACAAGACGTGGTATAGGTCTAACCTAGTGCTCCACTAACTGTGCTGCAAAAAAGGTCGGTACTAGGAGAACAGAGGACGTATAGAAGTATGAAGAATCCTCCTCACCTATACTCAGAGCATCAGTCTCAACCCACTATCTACACCACTGGAAAACATATGTACTAGAACAACAGAAGACGTATAGAAGCATGATGAATTCTCCTCACAGAAATTCGTAGGTACCAGGAGAACAGAAGACCTATAGAAGTATGCAAACTCCCCCTCACCTATGATAACAGCATCAGTCTCAGCGTCCTCCCCCAGGGCTCCGGCGTTGGTCCGGCGGCCGTCGTTGAGGCAGGCGGAGCGCGAGCTGACGCCCAGCACGGCGGACAGCTTCAGCTCGTCGTAGCTCAGGCAGCGGGACAGGACGAGAGGGGGACGCTGATATCCATGCCACGGGGAAACGTACGTACCAGGAGAATAGGCGATGTATGGAGGTACGTAGAATCCTCCTCAGCTATCCACTATTCATGCCTCAAAAGGACGTAGGTACCAGGACAATAGAAGACGTATAGATGTATGAAGAATCCTTCTCACTGAAAGACGAAGGTACCAGGAGAGCAGAAGCCCTATAGAAGTATGAAGTATTCTCCTCACACAAAGACAAAGGTACCAGGAGAGCAGAAGACCTATAGAAGTATGCAAAATCCTCCTCACCTATAATAACAGCGCCAGTCTTAGCCCACTTTACACACCAAAGGAAAACGAAGGTACCAGGAGAACAGAAGGCGGATAGAAGTTTGTCTCCGCTATTGGTCCGGCGGCCGTTGTTGAGGCAGGAATCCTCCTCACTTATTCACTATTAATGCTTCAGAAAGACGTAGGTACCAGGAGCATAGGAGATGTCTAGAGGTTTACAAAAACCTCCTCACCTATAATAACAGCGTCAGTCTCTGCGTCCTCCCCCAGGGCTCCGGCGTTGGTCCGGCGGCCGTCGTTGAGGCAGGCGGAGCGCGAGCTGACGCCCAGCACGGCGGACAGCTTCACCTCGTCGTAGCTCAGGCAGCGCGACAGGACGAGCGGGGGACGCTGCTGTCCATGCCACGGGGAAACGTACGTACCAGGAGAATAGGAGACGTATAGAGGTATGAAGAATCCTCCCTACCTATAATAACAGCGCCAGTCTCGGCCCACAATACACAACACAGGAAAACGCAGGTACCAGGAGAATAGGTGATGTATAGAGGTTTGCAGAATCTTTCTCACCTGTCCACTATCCATGCTAAAGAAAGACGTATGTACTAGGAGCACAGAGGAAGTATAAAAGCATTAAGAATCCTCCTTAAGACAGACGAATTTACCAGGAGAACAGAAAACGCTTAGAGGTATTAAGAATGTACCAGGAGAACAGAAGACGACAAGAAGTATGAAGAATCTTCTTCACCGAAAGACGAAGGTACCAGGAGAACAGAAGATGAATAAAGGTATGCAGAATCCACCTCACCGAAAAACGTAGGTACCAGGAGAACAGAAAATGCATAGAGGTGTGAAGAATCTTCCTAACAGAAAGGCGTAGGTACCAGGAGAACAGAAGACGTATAGAAGTATGAAGAATCCTCCTCATAGAAAGACGAGGGTACCAGGAGAACAGAAGACGCATAGAAGTATGAAGAATCCTCCTGACAGAAGGCTGTAGGTACCAGGAGACCAGAAGACGTATAGAAGTATGAAGAATTCTCTAGACAGAAGGCCGTAGGTACCAGGAGCATAGCAGACGTATAGAGGTCTACAAACTCCGCCTCACCTATAATAACAGCGTCAGTCTCAGCGTCCTCCCCCAGGGCTCCGGCGTTGGTCCGGCGGCCGTCGTTGAGGCAGGCGGAGCGCGAGCTGACGCCCAGCACGGCGGACAGCTTCACCTCGTCGTAGCTCAGGCAGCGGGACAGGACGAGCGGTGGAGGAGAATAGGAGACGTATGGAGGTACGTAGAATCCTCCTCACATATCCACAACCCATGGCACAGAAAGACGTGGAGCATAAAGACGTAGTATGTACCAGGCGAACAGAAGACGTACAGAAGCATGAAGAATCCTCCACATAGAAAGATGAAGGTACCAGGAGAACAGAAGACGTATAGAAGTATGAAGAATCCTCCTCACAGAAAGACGTAGGTACCAGGGGTACAGAAAACGGATAGAAGCTTGAAGAATCCTCCTCACAGAAAGACGTAGGTACCAGGAGATCAGAAGACGTATAGAAGTATGAAGAATCTTTTTCAAAGAAAGACGAAGGCACCGGTAGAACAGAAGACGCATAGAGGTATGAAGAATCCTCCTCACCTATCCACAATCTATGGTACAGAAAGAAAAAGGTACCAGGAGAACAGAAGACATATAGAAGTATGAAGAACCCTCCTCAAAGACAGACGTGATACCAGGAGAACAGAAGACCTGTAGAAGTATGCAAACTCCCCCTCACCTATGATAACAGCATCAGTCTCAGCGTCCTCCCCCAGGGCTCCGGCGTTGGTCCGGCGGCCGTCGTTGAGGCAGGCGGAGCGCGAGCTGACGCCCAGCACGGCGGACAGCTTCACCTCGTCGTAGCTCAGGCAGCGGGACAGGACGAGAGGGGGACGCTGCTATCCATGCCACGGGGAAACGTACGTACCAGGGGAATATGAGATGTATAGATGTTTGCAGAATCTTCCTCACCTATCCACTATCTATGCTACAGAAAGACGTATGAACTAGGAGCACAGAGGACGTATAGAAGCATGAAGAATCCTCCTCAAGACAGACGAATGTACCAGGAGAACAGGAGGCGTATAGAGGTATGAAGAATCCTCCTCACCTATACACAAACCATGGCACAGAAGACGTAGGTACCAGGAGAATAGAAGACGTATAGAAGCATGAAGGATCCTCCTCATAGAGAGGTGAATATATCAAGAGAACAGAAGACGCATAGAAGCATGAAGAATCTTCCTCACAGAAAGACCTCGGTACCAGGAGAACAGAAAATGTATAGATGTATGAAGAATCCTTCTCACTGAAAGACGAAGGTACCAGGAGAGCAGGAGACGTATAGAGGTATGCAGAATCCTCCTAACCTACTATAACAGCGTCAGACTTAGCCGACTATCCATGCCACAGAAAGACGTAGTTACCAGGGGAACAGAACACGTATAGAAGTATGCAGAATCCTTCTCACCTAACCGCAACCCATGCCACATAAAGACGTAGGTACCAGGAGAACAGAAGACGCATAGAAGCATGAAGAATCTTCCGCACAGGAAGACGTAGGTACCAGGAGAACAGAAGACGCATAGAAGTATGAAGGATTCTCTTGACAGAAGGCCGTAGGTACCAGGAGCATAGGAGATGTCTAGAGGTATGAAGAACCCCCTCACCTATAATAACAGCGTCAGTCTCGGCGTCCTCCCCCAGGGCTCCGGCGTTGGTCCGGCGGCCGTCGTTGAGGCAGGCGGAGCGCGAGCTGACGCCCAGCACGGCGGACAGCTTCACCTCGTCGTAGCTCAGGCAGCGGGACAGGACGAGCGGGGGACGCTGCTGTCCATGCCACGGGGAAACGTACGTACCAGGAGAATAGGAGATGTATAGAGGTTTGCAGAACACTCCTCACTTTCAATACCACAGAAAGACGTAGGTACCAGGAAGACGGATAGAAGCATGAAAAATCCTCCATACAGAAATACTTAGGTAC
The DNA here is from genome assembly GCA_958496325.1 of Nomophila noctuella. Taxonomy (NCBI): domain Eukaryota; kingdom Metazoa; phylum Arthropoda; class Insecta; order Lepidoptera; family Crambidae; genus Nomophila; species Nomophila noctuella. The sequence continues at coordinate 2,859,448 of OY292504.1, forward strand.
CAGGAGAACAGAAGATGTATAAGAAGTATGAAGAATCCATCTAACAGAAAGACGTAGGTACCAGGAGAACAGGAGATGTATAGAGGTATGCAGAATTTTCTTCGCAGAAAGACAAAGGTACCAGGAGAGCAGAAGACGCATAGAAGCTTGAAGAATCCTCCACACAAGAAGATGTAGGTACCAGGAGCATAGGAGATCTATAGAGGTATGAAGAATCCTCCTAACATGAAGACGTAGGTACCAGGAGAACAGAAGACGCATAGAAGTATGAAGAATTCTCTTGACAGAAGGCCGTAGGTACCAGGAGCATAGGAGATGTCTAGAGGTCTACAAACTCCCCCTCACCTATAATAACAGCGTCAGTCTCGGCGTCCTCCCCCAGGGCTCCGGCGTTGGTCCGGCGGCCGTCGTTGAGGCAGGCGGAGCGGGAGCTGACGCCCAGCACGGCGGACAGCTTGAGCTCGTCGTAGCTCAGGCACCGGGACAGGACGAGCGGGGGACGCTGCTATCCGTGCCACGGGGAATCGTACGTACCAGGGGAAGAGGAGATGTATAGAGGTTTGCAGAATCTTCCTCACCTATCCACAACCCATGCTACAGAAAGACTATGTACTAGGAACACAGAGGCGTAAAGAAGCATGAAGAATCCTCCTCAAGACAGACGAATGTACCAGGAGAAGAGAAGACCTATAGAAGTATGCACAATCTTCCTCACCTATAATAACAGCACCAGACTTGGCTCACTATATACACCAAAGGAAACGTAGGTACCAGGACAACAGAAGACGTATAGAAGTATGAAGAATCCTCCTCTCAGAAAAACATAGGTACCAGGAGAACAGAAGATGTATAGAGGTATGAAGAATCCTCCTCATAGAAAAACGAGGGGACCAGGAGAAGAGAAGACGTAAAGAGGTATGAAGAATTTTTCTCACCTATCCATGCCAAAGAAAGTCGTAGGTACCAGGCGAACAGAAGACCTATAGAAGCATGAAAACTCCCCCTCACCTATAATAACAGCGTCAGTCTCAGCGTCCTCCCCCAGGGCTCCGGCGTTGGTCCGGCGGCCGTCGTTGAGGCAGGCGGAGCGCGAGCTGACGCCCAGCACGGCGGACAGCTTCAGCTCGTCGTAGCTCAGGCAGCGGGACAGGACGAGAGGGGGACGCTGCTGTCCATGCCACGGGGAAACGTACGTACCAGGGGAATATGAGATGTATGGAGGTACGTAGAATCCTCCCCACCTGTCCACTATTATTTCCACAAAAGGCCGTAGGTACCAGGAGAATAGACGAATTATAAAAGTATGAAGAATCCTTCTCACTGGAAGACTAAGGTACCAGGAAGACAGAAGACGTATAGAGGTATGGAGAATCCTTCTCATCTATCCGCTATCCATGGCACAGACAGACGTAGGTACCAGGAGAACAGAAGATGTATAGAGGTATACAGAAACCTCCTTACAGAAAGACAAAGGTACCAGGAGATCAGAAGACGTATAGAAGTATGAAGAATCCTCCTCAAAGTAAGACGATGGTACCGGGAGAACAGAAGCCGCATAGAAGTATGAAGAATCCTCCTCACGGAAAGACGTAGGTACCAGGGGAACAGAAGACGTATAGAAGTATGAAGAATCCTCCTGACAGAAGGCCGTAGGTACCAGGAGAAAAGAAAACCTATAGAAGTATGAAGAATCCTCCTGACAGAAGGCCATAGGTACCAGGAGAACAGAAGACGCATAGAGGTCTACAAACTCCCCCTCACCTATAATGACAGCATCGGTCTCAGCGTCCTCCCCCAGGGCTCCGGCGTTGGTCCGGCGGCCGTCGTTGAGGCAGGCGGAGCGCGAGCTGACGCCCAGCACGGCGGACAGCTTCAGCTCGTCGTAGCTCAGGCAGCGGGACAGGACGAGCGGGGGACGCTGCTGGAGGCTCCCGATGGATTCCCAGCCGTCTTCACTTTAACGTTACAAGTAAAAAAGTAAAGTAAAGTATCAGTCTAATAATGTCCCACTGCAGGGCAAAGGCCTCCATCATATTTTGAAACCACGTTTTCGTAACAAAGCTCGGTTTTGGCTTAATCACCACGCTTGCCAAATCCGGGTAGGCGATCACAAACCCAGGCTATGTTCAGAAAAATCAACACAAATTTTGCCCGACCCGGGAATCGAACCCAGGACCTCGTGATCACAGCCCAGTACTTAAACCACTAGACCATCGAGACATTAATAATCCCAACTAATATTATAAATGCGAAAGTAACTCTGTCTGTCTGTCTGTCTGTCTGTTACGCTTTCGCGCTTAAACCTCGCAACCGATTTTGATGAAATTTGGTACAGACAATCTTTAGACCCTGAGACAGAACATAGGCTACTTTTTGACCCATTCCAACCCCCCACTTCCCCGAAATGAGGGGGTGGAAGTTTATATGGAAAATCTAAACTACTTGAGTTAGACGCTTGAAATTTGGCATGCAGGTCCCTTAGTAAACTTGATGCTTAGTTGCAAAAGGATATTGCAAAATTCCCACGGGAACGGGAGTTAGCGGGAAAAAACATTCGTATAAAGAAAACCGACATCCACACGGACGAAGTCGCGGGCGGCCGCTAGTATATGATAAATAAATAAATTCCTTGCACTAACACACCAATTGTATAGCCCCTCACTAAGCTCGAATCTTGTACTAATAATAATAATACCCTCCGGCCGTATTCGGCCACGGCGGCCAATCTTACGATTAGCCAGGTACACAGGATACATTAGAGTGCACAAGCGCGTGCGCAAGCACAGGGGTGCAATTATGCTAACAAAAAACGATGTCGCCGCGATGTCGCTTTGAGATTTACGTCAGTTTCGCATTATGCTCTCTGTATCGCAACTATAGATGCGACGCCGGTTATTAACGATTTTAACCGTGCGGGTAAATATGCATTTTTCGTTAGAAACGGTTAATAACCCGCATTTTATGCATTTTACGGTTAAATTCCACTAGATTCCTCTAGATGTAAATAAGTGTTTGTATAATAATAATAGTAATAGATTGTATATTAGACGCAATTATAAATTAAAGCGACATATAATTTAACATTTACGTTTCGTAGTATTTGCGTGAAAGAGTAACAGACATCTATCCATCCATCTATTTTTCGCATTTATAATCTTAGTAGGATTAGGTAGTAGGATAACATCTAAAATGAATTTTATTTATCTTTTGAATATCGATTTTCTCTTCACAAAGGAAAAAAACTATACCCTTTTTAGCTGTCACTGTCAGATAACTAACCGTTAACAACTGCATTTTATCGGTAGCTAACCAAAAATTTGGTTATTTAACGGTAGCTAACGGGTTTTTTACAACTATAATCGCAACCAAATCGCAACGATGTCGCTGTAGCATCGTGCGTCGAGCTGTCACTTTGACATTTACGCCAGTTTCGCATTATCCTCCCGTATCGCAACGATGTTGCTTCAGCATCTTCGATAAGTTCGTATTATGATCAACTTTTGACATTGATGTGGATCGCTTCAAGATTGATTTATCTGTCATTAAACGCGATACAGACATATCAAGTGAAAAAGGTGATTTTGCTGTATCGCTTTTGCATTTTCTTTACCATAAAAGTGTTAAATGGCTTGTTTTGGATTAATTATGGACTACATAGAGCTTGCACATGCATTGGACATGCGTCAGTAGCCAAAAACACTCAAAATGTTGATATGAATGTGATGAATTATGTGATGCATTGGACCTTTCCGTCAAGGCGTTTGAGGATAGATATCGGCGCACAGAAGAAATATATTTAATGCCCAGACTAAGGTATTTATACAATGCTGCCTATTTAAGTATTTGCCTCAGCAATGTTTGGCATAAATATATTCTTACACTAAGATTTTTAGTGAAAATAAGCACTAACTCCTATGACTAACTCCCACTTTAGGAAATAAAAGTTCAGTCACCATTTTTTCTTGGTAATTCTACTATTTCAACTACCAAATATGAAGATAAAAACGGGTTGTGGTTCTTAATTTCGTTAAACCACACCAATAACTAACTAGAACTAACTGAAATAAAATTCAATATTTTTTTAGTTATCTTTCATTATAGTGAATTTATCTACATACTTGTTTTCAGGTTTTTGCTGAGCACTTTATGAAGGTGATTTAAATCTAAAAAGCCATGCTAGAGGACCAGCAAAGTATGAGGTAATTTTTTTAAAACCTATCTTTATCATACATTTTCAAAACATTTAAAGCGCTTTCAGTGTGCATCAAGACCTTAATAGTATATCTAATGTGATTACCCAATATTAGTAAGTACTTGCAGTACAGACTTACTTACTAATAACAAGGCTTGACCATTCCGGATCATAGTCAAAGCAGTTTTGTGGAACACTGCACTGTTGTACACAGATTTTTGTAAAAGATAAATAAATAAATAAATAAAAAAGTGTTCTCTGGGCTCCAAGGCAATGGCCGAGGAAGCAACTGGGAGAAGCGCTCAGATGATGATTATGATAAGTACCTAAGTATACAGGGAAATAAAATATCTGTTTTAAAATAAATAACTTTATTTTTATACATGTTATGCATTAACATTGAACAAAAATTATATCTGTCACAGCTATATTTTCAAGGGTCAAGATTTGCACAAGAAAAAAATTGAATAACTTCTGATTGAATTGGTTTTATTTCAGGTTCTGGTTCAGCATCACTTGCCTCAGCACAGACATGTGCTGATTGAAGCCGCAGAATATATTCTGGGTGTACCCTTGCTTCAGTACTGAGTCAAGACCCGGACGAGCTGAAAAATAACAGATTTTAGTATTATAAGTTTCATTTTAAAGTTATGTTTTCACTTTTTAATTTCTATTATGAACATTATAAGGAAATTTAATAACATTTTTGTATCAATTATGTTTATACTTGTATCCTGAATAAGTTAATAAATAAAAAGTAGTCCCAGTAATTAACATCTAAGTCACTTGAGATACAACTAACATTATGTTGATTAGATACCTAAGACTATCCCACTCCATCCTTAACAGCATCAGCTCTAATGGTATTCAATGTGCTTGTTTCCTCATCCCATAGACTTTGTTGTCCTTCTTTTCAATGACCACTGTCATTCTAGAGCAAGGTCTTAATGGCAATTCAATAAATACAATGTGGTACAACATTGACTCCTGAAGTTTGTGACCCAGCAGTTATTGTTAACTTGATTCTGAAAAGTATTATTTGTAACACACAATTACTTTATTAAAGGGTGAAATGATCTAGTTGTCCTAAGAATTCCAAAATAACAAAGTACCACTTCAAACAATATTTACTTTTTGAAATGAGAGGTTACCTCTATTATTAAATTCAAATCATGTACTAGGTACTACATGTACACATGACGAAAGAAAAATAGATTTAATAAATGTAATAAGAACGAGCAAAATCCTGCTTTAGCGGTCGTTTTTTGAAGTGGCTAATATGATTAGAAACTTATCACATATTTGTAAAATGTTCTTGACTGATTTAATAAAATTAGTGAAAAAATAAGATTGGTACATACTTACTATTTCACATCTCACATTTTTAGCACTTTTTAGGCCCCTAAACACGGTTAAACATATAATAACATATTTATTAACCTTTGAATTATTTAAAATGTTTACGTTTCTTATTTGTCATCGTGACGTTTGAACTTTTTCTTTCTTTGATTTACTGTGGCAAAGACCAGCAAATATCAATTGGTTTCTTTAAAATTCTATTATTGTAATCGAAAACAGCCCTTTTGAGCAATTTATTTTTCAGGCATGGTATCACTAAAATGTAGACACAGTTTAGATCTTAAGGCCCCGTACTAGGCCAATGACAAGTTCGATTTTGCTCCCACTTCCTCATGCCCCGCACAAATATTTCGCGAAGTCAATGATCGCGCGGAATCATATTCGAAATTTGAAATTCAACATATTTTATCTCCAAACACATAGGGTTCCCAAAAATATGGTTTTGTACGAATTTAGTGAACATCTCTTTTAAACTTTTTAAAAGAATAGAATGCAATCATATTTTCTATACTAATATTATAAAGAGCAGAGATTTGTATTCTTGTATGCAACGAGGAAACTAAAAAAAAAAAAAAACCGACTTCAAAAAAATCGTGAACACAAAAATAAACTAAAAATTAAAAAATAATTCCTAATATCTATTACCTAATACTATAATTTACCTAAACTATGTCAAAGTAATCTTAAACAAACTAACTGAAGTCGGTGCTTTTTCTCTTCTGCTTTTTTGGGCAGGCACCGACTTCAGTTAGTTTGTTTAAGATTACTTTGACATAGTTTAGGAAAATTATAGTATTAGGTAAAAGATATTAGGAATTATTTTTTAATTTTTAGTTTATTTCTGTGTTCACGATTTTTTTGAAGTCGGTTTAATTTTTTTTTAAAAAGTCAGTTTATTTCATGATTTTTAGTTGTGTAAAAGCGTTATGAACTTAATTATTAATAGGAACTTAGTTGTTGTTAAAAGTAAATGAGAGTGTGGATAAATTACTTGTTCTCGCGAGAAGGCCCAGCGAGACTTCTCGGCGAGATTTCTTGCCGTGGGTCATGGTGTAATATACACGTTAGTATCACGTTAGCCCTACATACATTCGATCGACCAATTGCAGTTCTGCCTTCCAACTCCTAACCGTTAAGGAGTACTGTAGCATCATCATCAGGACAGCAGCATCAAATGTTGACACCCTGAAGCACATACCTGAGTAAGACATGATTACGTAACAAAAACACCATACGAGCATACAATTTTCGATGGTTGCCCTCGATTTCTCCTGGATTCCATCATCAGATCCTGGACTGGTGAAAATGGGACCACCTCAGAACCAAACTCTATCCAACAAAAAAAAAATTTTTGAAATCCGTCCACAATTGACGAAATTATCGGTGCACATACATAAAAAAAAATATTATACATACAGTTGAATTGAGAACCTCCTCCTTTTTTGAAGTCGGTTAAAAACTAATTAAGATACAGGCACAGCCTAGTTTGGGGACCTCTGTTTCATTTTGTCTAAATTTAATTCATAAGCACAACTTTTTTGTACTGCTTTTTTTTGTATGTATGTATTTTTTGTCCAATAAACTTATTATTATTATTATAATAGACCGATTTCAAAACTTGTTTTTACATTAGAGAGCTTTATTGTTACTAGTTCTATTAGTACACTTTTATTATCCGTGCGAAGCCGGGACGTGCCGCTAGTCACTTCATAGTATAAAACAAAGTCGCTTTTTCTGTCCCTATGTGTGTTGTATGTCCCTATGAACGCTTAAATCTTTAAAACTACGCAACGGATTTTGATGCGGTTTTTTTTAATAGATAGAGTAACTCATGAGGAAGGTTTTTATGTATAATATCATCCATTAAATAGTGGACAAGTACCACGGGCGAAGGCGGGGCGGGCCGCTAGTATGTGATAAACTTGTTTGTCACATACATATTTGACGACCCGCTTGGTGTTATGGTCAAGATGTTGCCTATTACACAAGAGGTCGCGGGTTCGATTCCCGCACATGACAAACATTTGTGTGCATGAACATGTCTGTTTGTCCTGGTCTGGGTGTTATATATGTATCTATTTAAGTCGCATAATAAATAAGTGTTCTACATTAGGCATTTGAGATTTACAGCAATATTCTTTTAATCCATATATTTTATTTCCACTCAGTAGTATTCCTGATTAAACTTGAAAAATATTATTCATACAAAGATGGGTTTTGGCTTAGTCAACATGCTTGCTCACAAAGAATTGTGATCAAAAAACCGGGCAGTGTTCGGAAAACCCGACACAAAGTTGCCCTAACCTGGAATCAAACCTTGCAAGTCAAAAGCTAGAGATTATGCATACTTTAAAATAAAATAAGATCCATGCGTTCACTAATTTCGAAATCGTAGAATGTTATGTTCTCTCTATGAAACCAATTTGTTGTTTATAATTATTTGATTATCATCCAAACATAAAATTATAATATTTGAAACATCAGAGCATCTACATACATATATATTACTACCACGATAGTATTGTCTTAATCGACAACCCTGGTGAGACATTCGAACGTAGGTTTGAAAAATGGCATGTGATCGTCTTTTGTTTCACGCGACGACGAGCGACACAGCCCCCCCGTCCGAAGGCCGAAGCCGGACTGAAAATTAAATGAAAATGGCCGAGCGTGCAAAATATTTATAGTTTTTTAGTCTTTTTTTAATGATTTTATTAGTAATTGAAAAAATAAGAAATATAAACCTCGCTTTATGTGATGATTATTTATATTAAAAAGTTTCAAGCTTTGCTTTACTGTATCACCTGAATAATGACGATTCTTTTGGTGATTTAGAGGCAACTTTGCAATTTTTTTCTATCGAGAAAATTTAATGCAATCGTGTTTTCGTTGAATATGGGCCCTAGTGTAAGTCCTGAACTTTGCTATATCTGAATTTCAAACTCTTGTTTTCAATAATATAGAAATTACAGCCAACTATCTAACGCAATTTGGACTAGTACGGCCCCTTAATGCAACATGAATGCAACTTAGGGGGTTAGCATAATACGAATTTCAAGCGATATCGCTTTACGATTGGTTTTGCATTTCAATCGCATTGAGATTACGGTGGCGGAGCATAATTGCACCCCAGGTGCACTCCCTATTCCCTCACTTTCATAATTCGGTGGGACAGCAATCTTACACGATTGTAGAGAGATCAGGCGCAGGACCAACGGCTTTCCGAGTCTATCGTGTAAAAATGAATAATGATTTAATCATTTTATACAATAGACTGAACTGCGACGACACTAAAATGGTTAAGAAGTTGACAAAAAATGGTCAAAGGTCGATCATTTTTTTTCAAATTCTATGTTTGGTAACATTTGCATGGCTGCGTACTACTCCATTTTGGTTTTGAATTGTAAAACATTTTACTTGGTCCCAGATTTTATATGTAAACATCTATATCTATATCTATACTAATATATAGAGCTGAAGAGTTTGTTTGTATGTTTGTTTGTTTGAAAGCGCTAATCTCAGGAACTACTGTTCCGATTTGGAAAATGATTTTTGTGTTGTATAGTCCATTTGACGAGGAAGGCTTTAGGCTATTGTAAATCGAAATCCACGCGGGCGGAGTCGCGGGCGGCCGCCAGTATGACAAAACAGACGAAAAGTTCAACTCACCCTTCTTCTCCAGTGATCAGTTTATAATAATCATGTGCATCCATAAATGTGATGGCTCGCTTCTTCAGTATCCTGTCTATAAGCTCCAACACTGTCATGTCTTTGTAAAAAGCCTTCTCTATACTTGTGCCGAACTCTCTGGAACAGATGGTGTTATTGTTAAGTGTTGCCAGTAAAAATGTTACCAATTATGTAAAATTTTAGTATTGCCAGCCGAAAAAAGGGTTTGGTCCACTTTGGTGACTGATCTTTCATAACCAGCTTCTGTTTTCGTAGCTGGTTATGAAAATAAGAAAAAAAATCCGTTTTCGTAGCTGGTTACGAAAGACCAGTTAGTTACCAAAATGGACCAAACTAAAAAAAAAACATATTACAAAACAGCGCATGTTATGTCTTAGTCTATTAATGTCCCACAGGGCAAAGTCCTGCACCATTTCAAATCATAATTATTATCTTTACAAAGACGAGTTTTGGCTTAATTACCACGCCTGCCAAATTGGTGATCACAAACCCACTTGGGCTGTGTTCGAAAAAACTACTTTTGGCCGACATGGGAATCGAACCCAGAATCTCGAAACGACTGCCGGGTACTTAAACTACTAGACCATTGAGGTGTTATATCCCATATTAACACAGTAAAGCAACTACGCAATATAACACCTACATAGTATTACAATATATTTGTACTAGAGAAATGAATTATTACCTTTTATAAATGAGGAAATGTGTCATAAGCAATAAAACTCTTTCATGTATGATAGGATAAGCTGAAACGATGTTTCTCTTCAACTTGTCTATAGGCCTCCTCTCTTTTAATTGTTCTAATCTGAAAAATAAAATAATAATAGATAGTACTCTTCCGGGCATTTCCGGCAATGGCGACCGCTCCTAAGATCAGCCAGGTGCGCAGGATATACGACTATTATAGTGCACAAGTAGGGAATGCAATCTTGACTCGAGATTGTTGACCGAAAAAAGCTGAAGAGTTTGTTTGTTTGAATGCGTTAATCTCATGAATTACCAGTCCAATCTGAAAAAAATATTTATGAATTTGATAGTCCATTTGTCGCGAAAGGCTTTAGGCTAACGCATAAAACTATGTGTGCGGAAACCAAAATCTTCGCGGACGGAGTCGCGGGCGGCCACTACCCACTAGTAATTAGTAATACTATAGTTTTTCCCACAAACAATGTAAGCGTGAGAATATTTCCCCATACCGTAAAATTCCACCAAAAAAAGTCCCGTTTCCCGCTAATTATAATAATTTAACAAAGTAAACTCGTCAGATACAATACCATTCATAATAGGTCGTAATTGTTAATGAAAACAGTTACGGTTGTTACCTTAGAGGGCGTTCACATCAATGGGCTTGTGAATTTGGCGCTATTTGCTCTCTGAACCGTCATGGTGGGTGAGCGCGATGTTTTAGTAAATATTCGGCAAAATGCTTTGGAGTAAAGACTGAACAATTTAATTTATTGTAATTAATAAATTTCCCTAATGTATAAAAATATCGAAGCTACATAATGCGGAATGATTACCATACGCCAATCGACTTAAACGACATGAGAACCTAAAACTTGCACTGCACGGAAAGTGGCTACAAGTAAATAAATAAATATAAATAAGTTCATTGGACTAACACACCAAATGCATAGCCCCAAACTAAGATGGATGCTTGCCATCAAATATTATGTGAGTCAACAAAAGGTGCAACAAAAAAGTATTCAATTCTATCACTACAGTATATAAAATAATAGCGGCCCGCCCCGGCTTCGCCCGTGGTACTTGTCCACTATTTAATGGATGATATTATACATAAAAACCTTCCTCATGAGTTACTCTATCTATTAAAAAAAACCGCATCAAAATCCGTTGCGTAGTTTTAAAGATTTAAGCGTTCATAGGGACATACAACACACATAGGGACAGAAAAAGCGACTTTGTTTTATACTATGTAGTGAAGTAAAGGTTACCTGACACTTTCAATAGGGAACGGGATTGGGAAAGCTTTGCTCCTCTTGATAAACTCATCAATATCATCAGAAACCTCCACCTTGGAGGCATTGGCACATTGACGAAGAAGCTCATTTGTCTCCTTACTCATGCTTGGGAAACACCAATCCGGCTTACACCTAGAAAACAAACATTAAAATTTCACTATATAATTATTTGACGCGCCTGTTGGTTGAGTGGCTAGAGACCCTGGCTACAAAACTTAAAGTCGCGAGTTCAAATCCTGCTAGGAGGAAATGTTTGTGTGATGAACATCGGCATTTGTACTCGAGTCATGGATGTTTATAAATGTATCTAAGTATATATAGGTTCCCTAGCATCCATAGTACAAGCTTCGAGCTTAGTTTGGGGCTAGGCAATTGGTGTGTTAGTCCAATCAATTAATTTATTTATTTCTGTTTGGCCCAAAGGTTGACTGGTATTAATTACCATGAAGCATTAAGTCTGCCTTGTACCCTAAATTCTTAGAGAAATAAAAATACATCATATCTGGGGAAGAGCTGTGTCCAGTAAAGAACTGCAAAGGGTTGAAGATGATGAAATAAATCAGTTTCAGACCAAAAAATGTAATGATACATTGGAAGTATGTTATTGCATAGATATGGTATAAAAAGCAGTCACTGCATCATAATAACCAGGCTGGTCTATTCAGGTTTATAGTCGTAGCATAGCCTGGCCCAGAGGCAATGGTCAAGGATGCAACTGGGAGAGGCGCTAGGATAAATATGATGATTACCGTTCGGCCATTTTGGAAACCATAGTTTCGATGGTAGTAAAGTTTAAGATTGAATGAGGTGAATTGAAATCAAAACATGTTGTGCAGACATGAAGCATTTATCAATTCATGAATAGATGAATAGGGCATTGAGGAGATATGTTACAATGCCTTGACAATTACTTCAGTTAGAGATCAGCCAATTGATATGCGAGTCTCCAATAAACAGAGAGCAAGTAAGTATACTATAACAATAAAATTTAAGTTTTGACTTACCAAGAAATATTCTGAAATGGTCTAATGATGTCCATCTTTGCTGGGTGTGCCTACATAAAAAGAAAAAGTCAAATAATTTTATTGGGCCTACTTAAAAATACAAAAATAACAATAAATCCTTGACTTTATTCAAATAGGGTCTCATATTAGGGCCTTAAAAAATATATTTACAGTTAAAGTTTGTAAGATTTCAATGTTACCTAATAATAATAACAAAAAATATTGAATAAACTTAACATAAAAACAAAATAAAATACATAGCGCAAAATAGTTACAAAATTTTGGTCTGGTTCATAACTTGAAGATTTGTAAATGATGATTTAGCAAATAAACCAGTAATTAAACCCCATTCCAGGGGTAACTGATTTATAGTAATATCAGACAAAAAAGCTTTGATCACTTGTATAACACTTACTGATACGTAGATGATTAAAAAATGCACCTATACCGTAATTGTTATCTGACCTCACGAAAAGTCCCGTAATGTTATCATAGAAAAATTAAGATACATACACATACAAATACAATACACAAGAAAGTTCATAATATATTTCGCAACACCTAGTTCCTGCGTATTAAAAGAAAATGTCTTACCAAAACTAGCCGGTTCAGTACTAACGTTAGCGGCAAAAGCTTCAACAAACACATATAACAAATATATTCAAAAGTTAACAACAATATAAAACATTTGTTTGAAGCAAATAATTATCATTTGAGAATGATTCAACAAACGATTCATCCCAAAAAAGTACTTGATTTGACAATGACAGGACAGCCGGCCGTTGTCAAAACTGACAGTAATAGTGCTACCATTTGCTTTCCGTTCAAGGGAGTCTAAATTTGTCAACGATTGAACTTTTCAATTGATTATAATATCATCATTTGAAAAGTTCAATTATAGATTCTTTATTATAGATTTTTTAATTTTAATCTACATGCAATAATTATATTAATTAGCTTCTATGAATAAAAAACTATTACAGCATACAAAAACAGAATTCGGGATACAAAAGTGACATTGACACTGGGAAAGTCTATCTTTCAACGATTGTTTCTTTTTAATACATAAATGTGATTTCAAAAGCAATAGAGTTTCATTTGAACAAAAGTTTTTTATTTTACAAAATGACTTCTTTTCATTACTAATACGAAAATATTAATTTACATCAAAAGACGATTATTCAATAAAAATAAGTCAATTCTTACTTAAGATGATAATCTGTCACAACACTATTTGACATTAACTGACAGTGACAGATGACAGTAATGACAGAATTGACAGATTACCATCCGATGTTTCGGCGGGACTTTTACTACAAAATATATAAACAAATTACCTTAATTTCGGAGATACTTCGGTAACTAATTACTAATGGACCAGTGACAATGAGTGACTTACAGAAAATCCGTTTGGAAGTGAACAACGCGTTCAAACTCAGTGGTTTTACTATCAGGCGTGAAGCCAGTACTTTCGTCGCCGAACAAATATGTTCGATGTCTCCAAGTGAACGGCAGAAGATAATAGACAAACTAACAGCCCATCTACTACACCAGTGCCTCTCCCAGCCAGTTTTAGAGAGGGAACACTTGGTAACGGCTTATAAAGAATGCTCATCTTTAGGGTTAGAAGAAAGTGAGACAATACTTAATGTTATAGACGCCTTTAGTGTTCCTAAGCTACATTACGACAATGAAAGAAAACGGTTCACCAAAGACGTGAGTACGACTAACAATTTGTATCCTGAGCCTAAATGGAAAGCTCAGTTTTTGATTGACCGATACACTTTGATCTGGCAAAGAACTATAAGGAATAAACTCTTTGCACAGGAAGTACTTCCCTCTGGAGTAGAAGAGAAGAAGTTTCAACTACGAAAGGTTGAGGTTTTATTAAGTTCTTCAAGTAGAGTTGATGAGGTTATTGTTTTAGGGTTATTAACCCAGCTTACCGAAGGAAAATTTTACTTAGAAGATCCAACGGGTAGTGTTATGCTAGATATGACAGAAACAAGGTATCATTCAGGTTTGTTCACGGAGAACAGCTTCGTACTAGCTGAAGGCTTTTACGATGATAAAGTGTTACATGTAATGGGACTCGTCTTACCACCATCGGAAAGCAGAGCTGCGTCTTTGCCATATTTTGGCAGTTTGAACACTTTCGGTGGCAAATCTAAATCATTATTGAAGAATTCTCAAAGCTTGCTGAAGATTGAACAAGAAAATGAGGATGGGATGTTTGTATTCCTTTCCGATGTCTGGTTTGACAATTTAAAAGTTATGGCGAAACTGAAGACTTTGTTTTCTGGTTATAATGACTTTCCTCCTATTGCCTTTGTGTTCTTCGGAGAGTTTCTATCCTGTCCGTATGGTTACGAACACAGTGTGCAACTAAAAGCAGCTTTAACAAGCCTTGGAGAAGCAATTTACCAGTTCACAAAGCTTAGAGAGTCTTGTAAGTTCGTCTTTATACCAGGAAGAAGTGATCCGGCTGCCCCAAATATTCTACCGAGGCCTGCGATTCCAGACTCTATCACAAAAGACATAAGGGATAAATTGGGAGATGCAGTGATTTTTACAACTAACCCTTGTCGTATTCAGTATTGTACACAAGAAATTGTGTTAATAAGGCAAGACTTGGTTACGAAAATGTGTAGAAATTCAATACATTTTCCAGAAACCGGTGATATTCCCGATCACTTGACTAAAACTTTGCTTAGTCAGTGCACTTTATCACCATTGTCTTTAGGAGTGCAGCCAGTATATTGGAAGAATGCAGATGCACTCAGCTTGTACCCCGTACCAGATTTAGTAGTCGTAGCAGACCATTTCCAACCGTATACTCGGTCGTATCAAGACTGTCAGGTAGTCAATCCTGGTTCCTTCCCAAGAACGGAGTATTCGTTCAAAGTTTACATACCATCTTCAAGGACGGTAGAAGATTCTCAAATTCCTAAAGATGATACATGATTTCAGGGATTTAAATAAAAATCATAATTATAGTTAAGTTTTGTATTTGATCAAATATATTTACATTAAGTTTTAAATTAAAGTTGCCTTAAAACATCAAGTGTCAGGTGACTAAAGTTACTAAGACTAAATAAAAATAAAAATTAAACACTATAGTCTAAGAATGATTTTGTTAGTTACACACAATGAATATACTTCAATTCAATAAAAATTGTTACAATAACAAAATTATAGTATAGTATAAGTGTTTTTTAATTTAATTTCATAATAAAAAATTTAAGAATCTTTTACAATGTTTGATTTATAACAGATAAAACCTGAGCCTTATTAAACATTAAATGTGTAAAAATAAAGTCATAATTATTTTTCTCTGTCATAACAACATTATGTAAAACGTGTCTCTAATTATTTAAGTACTAAGTATATAATTTCCAAAAATCTCTTTCGAACTGTGTAAATATATTTAAATACATTTGCTTAATCTAAACTATGTACAAACATGCCAATAAGAATCTGATTCAGTATGTTAAATCTAGTGTGTCTTAATTAAATAACTAACCAACGAATACAACCTGAAGTTAAATTAAATAAGGCAGTTCACTCGTAAAACATTCATTTTTACTTAGTCTATACAAGTTTCATTTTTGTGGCTTTCTAATATAGAACACGAACCTGTAATAAGGAATACGAATCAAGGACGGAAGGTATACAAAACTTGGAAATAGTTGTTAAAATGGGGCAAGTTTAAACAGAAAACCCTAAGTTGTTTAAAATCTTAATGCTGTTATCAAAAATATTTCATTTGTAAAACAAACCATACAAAAAATAATTCGGCAGTAATTCATTATCTTTGATACAATGTTAAAAAATAGTCGGGATATGGTACAATGCTAAAAAAAGAGAAATGGACATGTTCCACTTGCCTCGTCTGTCCCCAAGAAGGTGTTCCGTCTTTTGGGGACAACGGGAGTAACCCCTAAACCTTAGTTATACCTATTGCTTATTTAATGAGCTTTTACGGTTAAAAACAAAACAACATCATCCAGTATCCGACCAAAATGCCGCACTCATATCGCTTATGAACCTAATATGGAGTCGTATGTTTGAGCAATCGGCGCAAGCGCAACTAGGCAGACCATGGCGACGGCTAGAAGTAGCACTATTGGCGCGTAGACGCCAAGCAGCAGTCTTCTGAAGCTTGAAAACTGTGGACAAGGAATATTAAAGTTAGGCGGGCGTAAGATTGATGTGTGCTCCTCTGTGCTTTGGAAGGCACGTTAGTAGTCCCGGCTACAATGGCAGTCGTTAAGAACCAGAACTACCATTTCTCACTATACCGTGGTGTAAGAATAGTGCAGGCAAGACACCTTCAGGCTAGGTTTTCGCAAGGTGGCCAGAGCTGCATGAAAGTAGCCGGGCTTCGGGCGAGGTAGTAAGCGTTTGCAGAGGGTTATTTTATTACCCAGCATTGGACATATCCTTCTGTTACATAAATATCAGTAAAAAACCGGCCAAGAGCGTGTCGGACACGCCCATGAAAGGGTTCCGTAGCCATTAGATGGGCCGACCGCTTGACACACCATTTAGTAAGGGCAACTGCACGTCATAAGTTGGTCGAGTTGTATAAAAATAACTATGTATTATACAGAGTTCGCTATAGAGAGAGAGACAAAGCTTAGTGAAACTTCCACTCGAATGAGCCGCTTTTATGGGGAAGTACCTCCACCTTACAGAAAATCACAGTGAAATAGCACTTCGTATTTGTTGTGCTATGTTTCTGCTGGTGAGTAAGGTCGCCAGAGCGCATTTGAGGAGGGTGTGTGCGGTTGTTGATGTCCATGGGCAGCGGTAATTACTTACCATCGGGTGGCCCTCTTGTTCGTTTGCCTGCCTATAACGTAACAAAGGCTACAAAAGGCCGGCTTATGCACAATGAAACCTCCTTCATTGTGCTTGATAGCAACCTCTAAACAGCCAACTATATCCCCTACTGACATTTAGCCAAAGTTCGGCTATCAACAGAACAACATTTGTAACGTACCGGTGCATCAGTGCTCCTGTCGACCTGAGTGGTTTGCCGCGGCTGTCCCATCATGTCCTTCATGGGGAAAGCGTTCACTCGTCCGTTGCTTATTCTGCCGTCCGATACGCACACCGTTAGCTGTGAAGCAAATTAATTTAACTGTTATTTTTTTGCAAAATCATATCGGCTAATACAGAAAGCTAATACACAATCAACTCGCGGGGCAACTTATCATCCCGGGAAAGGCTTTCCGTTTCCGAAGAAGGCTTTACGGGATGATAAGAAGGCTTTCCGATACCGAAAAAGGCTTTTCTTTTATTAAGTTGACGCGGGCGTGCCTACGGCGTGTTATTTTTGACACAAAAAACTATATTATTGAACTAAAGAGGCTAGGCTCTAGTGGGAGCAGCACCCTAAACGTCGGCCAAGTGCGAGTCTGACTCGCGCACTGAAGGTAGGTACCGTACATATTCTATTCATGACGTATTACAATACTACTAAGTTACTAGATTTCGTTCAAACCAATTTGCGTTGATAGTTAATAGGTTTCAACAGTGTACCTACCTATAGTACTTATAGTTTCGGAAAAAAGTGGTTGTGCCAGACATGACGATTTTATAAGGGTTCCGTATTTTGCCAATTAGCTACGGAACCGTAAAAATCGCCTCTTAGAAACGGATTTGAAAAATTTCACCTCTGGGATTAAATAGGCCACGCAGAAGTCGCTGGCGGTCGCTAGTGAAAATTTAAATGGAAGTTAACACTCACAGACAACACAATGTGCATGACGACGTGGAAGGCAACGAAAGCCGCCAGCACGTACACGCTCCACTGAGGCAGCTCAGCCTTGGGAAGGTACACCGCTAGGAATATTGTCGCAACTGAAACAACAGGAACAAATTAATAACAGAAATATCGTGATGAAATAAAGCTGAAGAGTTTCTTTGTTTGAACGTGCTAATCTCAGGAACTACTGATTCGAATTAAAGAAATTATTTTACACTAGAAGTAGGTATGTTTGCGGAAACCGAAAACCACTTTTTAACAAAGAAAAGGTAAACCGCGATCTTATCCGTTTATAAGTAGATTTATTTAATAACAAAATCTAATGAAGTCCAAAATATACCTACTTACATAATTATGTAGGCTTCTGCAAGGCACTTATAAGTAGTGTCCGACCGAAGGTCTATTTTTGGCCGAAGCCGAAGCCGAAGCCGAATAATCGGCTATTGACACGACCTTCGGCCGAAGCCGAAGCCGAAGCCGAAGGTTTATATTTCCTCAGGACTCAGTAATTAATTTTGCTCAATATGGTCTACAAGCTACAATTAAGATTAAAAATTATTTCAAAATATCAATATTGAAGGTTTACATTGACTGTCTCATATAGAAGTTGATGATATATTTAGTGATTTGCCTAGTGGTAAAAAATAATCATTTCTTTATGTCTTTGTTTTACTCGACTGGGCCAAAACTAAACAAATAAATAAAAAAAGAGACACTTCTTAGTAAAAAATTAAAGGTTGGTCAATTAAATGCACAGTTTAGAAACTATTAGAATATTCAAAATAAATGTAGCAAATACAATAGAACTAATGAGGTAATGACTGTTTTGAAAACAAACTGAAATTTTATAAGCAACTCATATGCAATATAATTATTGACATGTCAAATTATGTATAAAATATGTTTCATCCATTAAGCATCTCGATGAAGGTCCTTGTATAGCGGGATCTTAGACTATAATGTATCACAATTTAATTGATAAGCACAAATTCCAAACAAAACTCTCGTTTAAATACACTTACGAACTTGTTTTGATGCATGTAATGTGAAATTTTGACAGTGACTACCCGCCGCTTCGTGACTTTCGTCACAGTTTGTTCAATCTCGTCGGTCGCTCGGACCTTCGGCGAAACATTCGGCTTCGGCCCAAAATCCGGCCGAAGCCGAAGGTTTCGCCGAAGGTGGATTTTATGGCCGAAGGTGGCCGAAGCCGAAGCCGAAGCCGAAGCTTCGGTCGGACACTACTTATAAGTCGTCAATAATTATATCACAATAGAATGTCTCGACCACCGACTTCGGAATGCAGTCATTTACCGAGAAGAAGCGGCAAGAAACTCGTTACCTAGTTGCTCTTTTCAAATGAGAATAGTATTAGTAATTCCACTTACTTCCTAGGATATGCGCAGCGTTTCCGAGGAACCAGTGAACCCAGTTGAAGATCGGCCTTTTCTTAGTTCCGGGGTGCGGCCTGAAGTATGCTCCTGTAACAGACAATAAAAAGTTAAGTATCAGCTTTGTTACCTACGTCCCACTCAGGGCCGTTTTTCACCTGTTAGGGGTGGGCACATGGACTTCTTGTTTGGTAAACGTGGGGCCCCCAGAATCTGGACTCGGGGCCTCAATCGATCGCGGGGCCCTGAGCACGTGCCCATTGTGCCCAGTGGCAAAAACGTGTCTAGTTTTTGCCACTGCATGGCAAAGGCCTCCATTAATTGAAATCACGTTTTCGTTTCAAAGATGTGTTTTGACTTAATCACCACGCTTGCCAAATGCGTGTTGGTGATCACCAACCCGGGTTTTCTTCAGGAAAATCTACACTAATTTTGCACGACCCAGGAATCGAACGCAGAACCTGGAGATCATGGCTCGGTACTAAAACCACTAGACCAAACGGACAATAAATTTTAATAAATTAACACACCAGAAAGAATATCGCAATATTCTGCCATAGTCATTAGAATTTAATTTTTGATGTGTTGTCCTAACCAGGGCCGCCTTTTAGCTGTTAGAGGTCTGCAAACCTCTGGTTTGGTAATTGTGTAGTGTGTGCTGGTGTGGGGGCCCCAATTGATCGAGAGGCCCTGAGCACGTGCCATTGTGCCCAGTGGGAAAGAGTCTGAGTAAAGAAGAATAAATAATAAAGAATGAGAAATTTATTTCAGATAAACACTTTACAATGATGTCTTATATCTAGTAAGCACCTAACTAAAGAAGTCGAACTTACCAATAGGCTGCAAGAAGCAGAGTATGACAGTGACGATGCCGGTGATAGCGTGAGGGTTCTCCGAGTTGGAAGACCAGCCTCCCACCTCCACAAGGATCAGGATGAACCCGACCACGGTGAGCAGCCACGTCGCTACCATGAGGATTCGGTGCCACTGCAAGGGTGGAATGGGTTAGAGCTAGGGCTTGCAATTCGAATATTCGAATAATTCGAATATTTGTTAAATAATAAATACATGTGTTAAATGATTTTATTTAGCCCGTTTTGGACAATCGAAACAGCACAAGCAGGTACTTATGCGAAGAAGATCGAAGTAATAGGCAAGGCAGCGTTATGCCAATTGAGCAACTACTTAATTTAAAAATTTAAATAAGAGTTTCATTCTTTACATAGAAAGAAAAAATACAAGTATTTTAATTTTATTTTATTTTATTAGGAATATTAGTTATATTAGGATTCTAGAACTCAATCATAGACGGTTAGTTACACTGAGAAAATATCGTGAAAAAACTTACAGCAAACCAGATGTCTTTCCCGCCAAGTTGCCTGCCCACCCAAACTTGTCTGAAATACCTGAAAGTAAAAACAAAATCGGCATTAATAAACAGGACGTGTTTTAGTACTACTGGTTTCCTTAATGGTGCGATTCAAAAGAATAAACAGAAAAGAACCGCTGTAAATCATAGGTAACCTAATGCAGGAATTTTAGTTCTTTAAACAACATTACCAATGTACCAAAATGTTTTTATTTATGTAGTCTCATCATTAAAAAACACATTGATTTATTGGGAACTGAAGGTACATAATTGCCCTAAACCTTTACCTCGCAAGCAATATCCCAATAGAAGCCGATCCCAACCAAGCCAGCAACATGAAGGATCCGTGAAATTTCAGCAGCAGTTTAGACGCTCCTGCCGCTGTCCCAACCGACGCTAGAGCCATGGGCACCCCCGTGGACGCGTACGCTAGGGTATGGAAGCCAACTCTATCTGTGTTTGTGGGATAAATGTAGGTATATCCTTACCTCGCAAGCACTATCCCAATAGAAGCTGATCAGCAACATGAAGTATCTATGCAGCTTATACGCTGGAGCGTATAAGTTCTGATGTGTGACTCCTGTCTCTGTCCCAACCGCCGCTAGAAACATGGGCACCCCCTTGGACGCGTACGATACGGAAGTGGAAGCCAACTCGCTCTGCGTCTATGGGATAAATGTAAGTATTCTTACCTCGCAAGCAATATCCCAATAGAAGCCGATCCCAACCAAGCCAGCAACATGAAGGATCCGTGCAGCTTCAGCAGCAGCTTAGACGCTCCTGCCGCTGTCCCAACTGACGCTAGAGCCATGGGCACCCCAGTGGACGCGTACGCTAGGGTGTGGAAGCCAACTCGCTCTGGGTCTGTTGAACAAAAGATTAATAAGAAGGACATTCAATTACATGCATATTGTTCAAAATGTATTCTGCAAAGTATTAGTAAAAAAGTATGAATGTCCATCTGCAGGACAAAGGCCTCTATCATTTGCAGAAATACGCCACGTGCTCGTTAATTTAAATTCATGTTTATAGTATCTTTGCAGGGAGGAACTCGTGTCCCATAGACAAAACAAATTTACCATTATTTGCATCCCAAAGAATTTTTCATATCATTATGTATACTTACCTACCATTATTCGTTACGCTTAATTGATACGCAATTTTTATTTGATAAAATAACCACAAACTTACCTTTCATACTATCACCAGAAACCACCATTAAGTTGTATTTATTATTAGCCAGATCGAAAGTCTGGCCGTTGACTTCCGACACGACATCTCTTGTGAATGTGCAGTATAGTTTCCCATCAATGACTGAAGATCCTTTTAACTGCACAATCTCTTGAGGCGAATCCGACCTTCGTACGTAAGGCTCTGATTTTGGGTAAGTCCAAGAGGTGAAAAGATTGACTTTTCCATTATTCTGGACGCATTCCATGGCACTGTCATCTCCCATCTTGTCGTCTAAGCTTAGACCAGCTGCTACGTATTTGGGGTTGTCGGTTCCCTGAAATGAAATGATTTATTCAGAAATATGATGTGCTTGGTAAAACAACATTTTATAGCATCATTAGGCTATTATATATTTTTTTATGCTTAGTCTTTAGAAAGACTTTCCAGTCTTTTGAACCCTTCGACTTGGAACGGCAAGCTTATGTTTATTTCTTGTATTAAAGCTATGAAAGTCACTTTTTCTAGAAAAAAGGTGTAGGCTCTTGTGAGGAGATATACATTATGCAACCAAAAAAGTATTGAGACGCTACAGTTAAAACATTAATACCTTTGAACATGTCACGAAGTATATTAAACGACTGATGCTACTTATTAAGGCACAATGTAATGATACTTACAAGGAGCTCGATGGCGCAGTGGTTAGCGCTCTCGGCCTGCGGTTGCTAAAGTTAAGCAACGTTCGCAGATGCCAGTCATCGGATGGGTGACCGAAAAATTTCATCTCTAGCTCCTCCGTGCTTCGGAAGGCACGTTAAGCCGTTGGTCCTGCGCCTGATCTCTCTACGGTCGTGTCAGACTGCTGTCCCACCGAATTATGAGAGTGAAGGAATAGGGAGTGCACCTGTGCTTGCGCACTCACTTGTGCACTATAATACCTATATCCTGCGTACCTGGCTGATCGTATGATCGGCCGCCATGGCCGAATACGGCCGGAGGATATTATTTTATTAATGATACTTACGAGTACCAGATTGTAATAACCTAAGTATTTCTACTTACATTCGCTATAAACTTTAAATTGACCATTACCTGTATCTCGAAGGTGTAAGTCTCGCCGGCTACGAAGACAGCCACTATGGCTTTACAGTTGGCAGCTCCTACGCAGTTTTCGGGAACTCCGAAGCAGAGTTTCGTGTCTCCGCAGCCTTGGTAGATGACGTCGACAGCTTTGGTCGCTGGTGGTGGCTGGAATTAAAAGACAGTATGTCAGGATTGTAATCTTTGTGAGTGGTAATGTTCCGTGTAAATAGTATGATATAACTAATAATAACTTTCGAGCTCTTATACGGCTGGCAAGATAAATGGAAGATTTATTTGAAAATAGCCTATGATACAGAAAAAAGTCCCATGTCTGTCTTTATGCGAGTCGGTCAAAACCGATTATAGGACCGACAGCTACCAAACTCTGTAAGACATATCGCAGAGTGAATGTTGTTACAGATACCTACTTAGGTAATGGCTACTTATAGGTACTTAGTTCTGTTCATAGGCAGCAAATGCTAAGCCCACTACTAAAAGTACATCTTGTAGAAAACATTACGAAATACCCGTAACTTATCCCGGTTTAGGCTCATTTTTAAAGCGACTTACCACAATATTATTTAACGGGACTAAACGCGATATTAATTATGTAGTATATGTAACGTATATTTACTTAGTTTTAATAGCACTACCTACCTACTACTACCGTCACTTTCTGTTTGACCCTAAGGTTGACTGGTAGAGAATGCCATGAGGCATTAAGTCCGCCTTTTGTACAATTGTTATATCGTGCAATAAAGTTAAAATAAATAAATATATGTATACTACTTAGGGGAGAGTGGTCACCCTTCGTACACTTTTTATTCAAGGATTTTAAAAAAAATAACTAATTGCTATTTCCCAAAAATACTTATGTTTTTGCATAACCTAGTTGTTTGGCTTCAATAATTATGTAGCTCTGTATGAAAAGATATGGCCTATTTTCCAAAAAATGGAAATAGTATGAAAGCTCCCCACAAGTGGGGTATCTTCGTACAGAGGGGCAGAGCTTCGTAAACAATTATTTATATCCAAACCACTAAATAAATCACCTCAAATGTAATTTTAATTAACAATATAATGTAAAACAAACAACTTTTACAAATAAACATTATAAAATCAACATTTGAATTTGACCATTTGGGTACATGTTTAAAACACACATAACGAGTCTATTTTTGCACATTAATCATAGTTTGATCTATTTTAAAAACATAAATAATTGTTTTTCTTGCTGTAGCAGTATGAATACATAAAATGTGTCCTCATTTTTGTTATTAGAAAACATAGCATTTTTTTCTTATATTTTATTATATACGAATCTACCCCATTAGAAACTGTACGAAGGTACCCCAATCAACATTTTTCATGAAAATATTTCAAAATAAAAAACTATTAAAATTACAACCAAATTTAAATTAACATAGTAATATGTATATGGCTTATATCTAATAGATTTTACAAATTTCTTTAGCGATACGAGCAAAACTTATTGGGAATAAATGTTTTCAAAGATGGATCGAAAAATTTCTTATGAGGGCCATAAACTCATATCGACTTGTCCAGGCGAAGCTTATTGAAGCAGTGCTATTTCGTTTAGTTGTGAGTCTTTGGGCATGTAGGGGACTTACTTACACACAAATACAAAAGCATCAACATTTATAATTGTGGAGATATGACTACTGTACGAATGCTCCCACTGTACGAAGCCTGACCACTTTCCCCTACTGCTTGACGTTTCGGCTGCGACTTACTTTACTTTCCATAATAACCGGTGGTCTCTTTGTCGTGGTGGAGACAGCTACAGGTGGTGCAGATGTGGTGATGATGGTTCCTGGCTTCACCACCTCCACCAGAGGGGATTCCACGTTCCTCCAGAAGGTTGCGTAGCTCTGGGCGACTGTAGCTCTGGAAATGAAGAAAAGTTAAGTATCAGCCTATTAATGTCCCACTGCAGGGCAAATGCCTCCATCATTTGAAATCATGTTTTCGTTACAAAGAAGATGGGTTTTGGCTTAATCACCACGCTTGCCAAATGCAGGTTAGTGATCACAATACCGGGCTATGTTCAGAAAAATCGGGGATGGAAGCCGCATCGATGAATAGATTCAGTAGGTAGCACGCGTTTGAGCAGGTATCCCATGCAGAAATCGAAGTGTAGGACCCTCAGAAGAGACGATTTGCTTAAGAAGGCTGCAGGAACTGGATGCAAGTCAAAGATCGTGTTGAGTGGAGAGCCCAAGGAAAGTTCTATGTCCAGCAGTGAATGAATGGACTAGGATAGGCTGATGATGATAAATAGACATATCCTATCAAATGTACCTAAACTCAACGCCGCCCAAGAAGTCAGTCGGCGCCTCCCAAGTGAAGGTCAGCGCTGGCTTCTCCGAAGGGTTGGAGTGCGTCGCTGTGTCGTTGTCACTGACACAAGTTGTCAAGTGGGTTGAAGCCGCATCGGGTACGCTGGTGAACTTGCCAACTATCGCAATCTACCATGACGATTAATAGATTCAGCAGGTGTCCCAGAAAACGTAGTGTAGGACACACTCAAGCCAGGTGGAGTGACGATCTGCGCAAGATGGCTGGCAGAATCTAGCTATGAGTTACCGAGGTTCGTGCTGAATGGAGAGCCCAAGGAGAGGCATATGTCCAGCAGTGGATTAAGATAGACTGATGATGGTAAACAGGCATACAATATCCTATCAAATATACCCGAACTCGAAAACGTAGTGTAGGACGCCCTAAGGCCATGTGGATTTGCGCAAAATTACTGACAAGAACTGGATACAAGTCGCTGAGGATCGTGCTAAGTGGAGAGCCCTAGGAGAGGTCCATGCCCAGCAGTGGACTACGATGGCTGATGATGATCATGAATAGATATATAAAGGTACCTGAACTCAACGCCGCCCAAGAAGTCAGTCGGCGCCTCCCAAGTGAAGGTCAGCGCTGGTTTCTCCGAAGGGTTGGAGTGCGTCGCTGTGTCGTTGTCACTGACACAAGTAGTCAGGTGGGTTGAAGCCTCGTCAGGTACGCTGGTGAACTTGCCGACGATGATGTCTGGGTTCTGGAAGGGAATATGGCAATATTTCGTTACATTAAAAACGAAATTACATTACATTAAAAGTGGGTACGAACAACGGCAATCTGACTGTACAAATGAATCATTTGCAACAAAAAATAACTAATGCCTGACTGTTATTGCTATAAAGGCATTGATGTGCTGTTTACTAAACAGTACCCACGCTTTAAGAAAGATAGGAGCATACTGGAAGTTCCACTCAAATAAGCCGGTCATATGGAAATACTAGCGGCCGCCCGCGACTACGTCCGCGTGGTTTTCGGTTTCCGCACACATAGTATAATACTATAGCCTAAAGCTGCACTTTAAAATGTTGTGCAATGTTCCCGTCCGCGAGTAAAGTCTGCAGATCTCACTTGTGAAGGGAATTGGGACTGTGGTATCTATAAATGGTCGGTAAAAGCCCAGGTTGTAAATAGTATTTTTTTCACCACTTAATTATAGTAATTATCGCCACTGCAATACAGCTCAATCAATCAATTTCTGACATGGTTCCTTTGCTCGGTCGACTGGAGGTGTATAAGTAATGCAATAGGCGTGATAGACTGCAATTCAGACGGCCATTTTAAGTGGTTAGTGCAAAACTTTGCGAAACACGCTATAGTATTGTCGTGGCAGTTTAATTGTGCAAGTTTTTATTAAAATCTACAAATAATTTAATAATATTAAAAAAGTATATACGTATACTATGGTCTTATATTTCTACAACGAACCAGAAACCAACTTAAGAATAAAATAAGAAAATACAAGTCCGTTCACAATTACTGGTCCATCATCTCGGATGAAATCGAAACAACCAGAGATCCATAAAAATATCCCATTTTGTGTTTCAAATGTCCAATCAAAAGTATTTTTTTTTTCCGAAAATCTCGTACCAATATAGCGACGTCATAACATTTTTTTTATGTATTGCCCTCTTAAAGGAAAAGCTCAAAAGCCGTACAAAAAAAATCAACAGAATCTTCTTATGTCCGTTTGATAGGTGCTTAAATAATATGTAGTTACATTGAATACCTAATATGTTTAAATATTTTTTTCTTACTACTGGAGGGATCTGCTAATCGCAAGAAGCTTTTCCCATAATCATAAAAAACACATCACAAACCTGTATAGACCTGGCTTGCAGTATAAACCCTCCAATGGGCACAGGAGCTCCAGCAGGGCTCCCAATGGTCACATTCAGGGATTCTCCCTGACGCACTTGAGAGGTGGACGGCGCGATCAAGTATGGAGGTACCGACGATTGGGGCAAGATGGTCGAGTGACGTGGCATCTGATCTTTGCAAGCCTGGAATGGAAATGAGAGTGGTTAAAATAGGTATGTACTAATAACGATGATGACAAAAAGTATAAATCTATATGGCTGGAGGGCATAGGCATCCATCATTTGAAATCATTTTAACTACGTATGTTTGGCTTAATCACCATGTTTGCCAAATGAACATTGGTGATCACAAACTTTAGGTGTGTGAGGTAGGAATTAACCTTAAAATAATTAGCTGGACGACTTCATGTTCAGTCACTCGAATGATGTAGGTATTCCTTTCACGACCATGGCTGCCGATCGTACGATCAGCCAGGTACGCAGGTTACATTATGCGCACAAGTGAGTGCGCAAGTACAGGTGCACTCCCTATTCCCTCACTCTCATAGTTCGGTGGGACAGGAATTCAGATTCCTGTCCCACCGAACTATGAGAGTATGACCATAGAGAGATCAGATTTCATGTAGTCAGAAAGGTGTAGGTATTACTTACCCCAGAAGGAGCACCAGAGCCATGCTGTTCCGATGATCTGATGAGGACCAATATCGTGAAGAGCGCTATACTCCGTTTCCTCGGCAGCATGATGACGACCTGAAAAGAGGATATATTCTAATTAGAAAAGTCAGCGAAGACTTAATTATAAACTTAAAGAAAAAAAAATACCGTCTTTTGTTTTAAAATCATACAAATCATTACCGTATGAAAAAAAAAACTAAATTATCCGCCCCCTTCCAACTTGGCGCATATACATATGTTGGTCTCGACTTCCACTCTATACGTACCTCGATGATTTTGCCTCAAAATGATTACCTAATTATAATGAGCAAGAACTTACGCAGAAGGCCGCTAAACCTAAATTTAAAAATGCCTACAACCGTTTCAGTAAATAAGTTGATTACAAAATTAGTACGACCTTACTCCTTCGCACAAAATGAATGAATAACCTTTTTTTTTTTTTTTTTTCTCGATGAATGAATAACCTAGAATTGTTTTGTGGTGTTTTGAAATACATACATAGATTGAAATATGAGCATTTTTGTAGTTGCACTATAATCAAAAAGCTTCGAAATAGGTAATTGATAAGAAAAACACTGAAATAATATATAAGGTAAAATACCAAAACAATTCTCTTCATTAGTCATCTCTTATTGGATCAGCAAACATTTATAACAAACAGGTAGGAACTTATGTTTGCAAACCTTGAGCTATTAACACTTGTACAAACTGACAACAGATGGCGTCAATCAATTCCATAATTAGTGTAAGTGTTACGGCTAATAGCCAAATTACGGCTACACCTAGTTTTAGCCAGCTTTAAATAGGTGCAGCTCACCCCGGTAGACAATAAAATTGCTAATTCATTTAGGAAGAATCACGAAAAGAGACCAAAATAATTCTATAGGTTGAACAAGGAAAACTGTCATAGGATGAATTAGTAATTGGGGTGAAACGTCATATGACGAAAACGTCACAACCGAATCTAGATTTATACTTGTAATTGTGTTAAATTATATTAAAAAAAAGATAACCAAGCAAGCCAAGAATGCTAGGCACCTGCCTTGCTCTTCTAACCTATATCCGTCAGTGTAGTATTTCTGCATACTTATTGAGATAAGTAGAAAACACCTAAGTTTAACCGCATGTGGCGGGCCGGACCTTGTTGTAGCCGGCTAAAACTAGGTGTAGCCGCACTTCGGCTATGAGCTGTAACTTATGCATCACGCAACCAATTATATATTTATTATCAACTAGCTAGGTTCCCAAGTAGGTACACGAAAGGTTCCTCAAGAATATAAGTTAAGTAAAGAAACAAGCTATTAATGTCCCACTGCAGGGCCAATCATGTTTTTGTTACAAAGATAGGTTTTTGTTTAATCGCCACTCTTGTCAAATGCGGCTTAGTGATTACGACCACGCCCCGGGGTGTGCTCGAAATTTTCCCTGAACCGGGAACTGAACCCATGACTTCGAGACCACAGCCCGTACTTAAACCACTAGACCGGCGAGGCGTTCTCAAGAATGACCGACATTCAAATTACTATGCTACCATAATTGATAGTGGTCTGAATAACCTTGAGATGTATGAGTTCAAGTTCAATTCCGGTTTAGGTAAAAAATGCGGATTTATCTTAAGCAGCTTGAGCCTGTGTGGTATTTAATTGATGTATTGTTGGACTAGCGGCCGCCCGTGACTCCGTTCGCGTGGATTTAGTTTCCAATAGCCTAAAGCCTTCCTCATCAAATTGTCTATCCAAAACAAAAAATATTTTTTCAAATCCTGTAGTTCCTGAGATCAGCGCGTTGAAACAAACAAACTCTTCAGCTTTATTATATTAGTAGATATAGATGTGGGATGTGGGAGCATTTTTAATTTGAAAGTGCAATCTTTGTAAGATTTCATGTGTAGGTATAGATAGTTGATAATAAAATAAAATTTTCATTAGTAAAATAGGCGGTCCTTATTCATTAGATTGTTGTCTGTCTATGTTGTGGTAAAGGGAGTGTCATGTGCGTTTACAAAGTTTTGTTCATTGATTAAACGTTAAAATATGTAGGTTATTTTTCCTTGGATAGCACCTGGCAACTCCCCGGCCTAAATGATAAAAGGTAGAGCTAAGTGGAACTTCCACTCGAATGAGCCGCTCCACTGGGGAAGTACGTCCACCTTACAGAACACCACAGTGAAGAAGCACTTCGTAACTGTTGTGCTATGATTCTGCTGGACAGTAAGGTCGCCAGAGCTCAGTTGGGGAGGGTATGGGGTCTTAAAGGCAGGCAACGCATCTGAGACCCTTGTACTTGTACCTTTCTATAACACAAGCGGCCGCCCGCGACTCCGTCCGCGTGAATTTCGGTTTCTAATAGCCTAAAGCCTTCCTCGTCAAATGGACTATCCTGTTCCTAAGATTAGCGCGTTCAAACAAAAAAACAAACAAACTACTATAGAAGTATAGATTAAAAATATGATCAGACCGAAACGCCATGGTATTTGGCTGGTCAACAAATTACCTCGTTAGTCATACAAAAGATAGGAAAACATTACAATCCATCATCGTACAAAAGCTTGACTTAACATTTTGACACGTCCGTTACATTAGATCAAGCGACCAGATATAACGTTACGGCCATAGATTTAATCTTTACTAATATAATAAAGTTAAAGGGCTTGTTTCTTTGGTTGAAAGCGCTAAGGTCAGGAATTACTGGTTCGAAATGAAAAAATATTATTGCGTTGGTTAATCCATTAGCCACGGAAGGCTTTAAGCTATAGTAGGATAACACTATGTTGACCGCTAGTCATTAGATATGCCCAGGCCATACTTTCAGCCGCTCTGGAATTGGCACTAAAATTTTAAGTGACGCTCACTTCTTTTAACAGCAACATCATGTTGGAACGTACGCCATGTGAAAAAAAAATAATGCCACTGTTTTTTGATGATATCAAACGATTAAAATCAACGGTTACAACATACAACCTGCCACCATAAACCGCGAGATAAGGAGGCAGATATGTAGCCGGTACGTCAGAAAGGGACGGAAGATGGCAATTTATGCCGATTTCAAGGAAGTGAGGTCGAGTGAAGGGGACGCGTCGTCATGGCGGTTGGTCCCAGAGTATTGTCTTGGATCTAGATTTATTGATAGGTAGTACATATCCGCGTTTCAATCATTCGTGTTACTTTGTTAGCGAACGATAGCATTTTACCTGATGGCATAAACACCGGTTTTAATATATATTAATGTAGGTACGTACCCACTACGGGAAGGAAAATGGGCAAGAAAATGAACATGATGGGAAAAAATCCTTAGGCTAACTTACAAATTGCCTAGCCGCAAACTAAGCTCGAAGTTTGCAATATGGATGCTAGGGAACGGATGGATGTCTATACTAATATTATAAAGAGGAAAGGTTTGATTTTTTGTTTGTTTGTATGAATTGAATAGGCTCCGAAACTACTTGGCAGGTTTGAAAAATTCTTTCACTGTTGGAAAGCTACATTCACCCAGAGTAACATAGGCTATATTTTATCCCGGTACGGGAAGTAGTTCCCCCGGGACGCGGGTGAAACCGCGTGACGGGCCGCTAGTACTTGATAAGTTTAAAAACCATCCATGACTCGAGTACAAATGCCGATGTTCATCACAATTACATTCCCAAGTTTTGTAGCTAGGTTCTATGACCACTAGACCAACGGGCCTGGCAGGGAATTGTGATAGGAATGCCCCTTAGATACTACTTTCGACTCCTTCAAGAAAATATTGGAGTATGTACCTACTATTCACAGATCAGAATACTGTATACTATGTACCTGTTAGCAGAGTATTCATTCTACAGTAGCGACTGCCCGGGACTCCATTCGCGTGCATTTCATTCGTTAAGACCACATACCCTCCCCAACAGATCTCTGGCGACCTTACTCGCCAGCAGAAACATAGCACAACAGTTACGAAGTTCTTCTTCACTGTGGTCTTCTCTAAGTTGGAAGTACTTTCCCAGACGAGGGGCTCATTCAAGTGGAAGTTCCACTAAGGCCTACCTCTCTTTAATCTGAGATTCTGAGATCTGAGATTGACAATAAAATCGAATTCCTCATTTGCCCGTAAAAGTCTACCTTCTGTAAGGTACTTTCAAAGATGAGCGGCTCATTCGAGTGGAATTTCCACTATGTAAATCTGAAACTCTTTAATTTGAGATCTGAGATTGACACTAAAATGGAATTCCCCATTCACCCGTAAAAGTCAGAAGTCGTAAGAAGCTGACATTGAATTCGAAACACCTTGGTCACTTCCTAAAAGGACCGACCAATGTCAACTGATAAGGAAGTGATACATTAACGTCGATTTCCTGAGGAAAATGCAATCGTTAAATCGTTTTTTGGTCGTTTAAGCAAAATCATTTATTTATGGTTTAATCTGGTACTCTGTTCTAGGGCAGGGGGTACACGACAAGGTTTACGAAATGGCGGCTTGATTCCGCTAAAGATGGCTGGATTCATCACCCGTTTGCGGTCAAGACCGAGAATGCAACCTCTAGTTTAAGTATCAAGCAGCAAGATTCATAATTAGAAATGTCTGCAAATAGAACTCTTAAGCTGATTAATAAGTTATGGGTACGCTTTCACCTGGAAATTTTAACAGGGGTTCGTGTTGCTGTATGTTTGCGAAACCATGGACATCAACAACTCAAGGGTCGCAGATGCGTTCCCTGTCTAATACTACTCGTATTTAAAATGCACTTTTGTTTATCTTAGTTTTCTGACGTAATCTAATGACAATATAATTATGTTTAGGCATGCAACAGGTTGTTTAGATTGCCTATTACTGTCTATGTCATAATGACTCGTATTGTAATTATACAATGAAGATGATTAGAATGGCCATTGCCATTGTCTACTTACTAACGCTTCATTAGAGTACCTACATAAAATGTTAGATTAGAATTTTGGTACGTCTCAAGTACTTAAGGGAATGGAAGGTAAATACTAAGAATATTTTATTTAGGGTAGAAAGAATTTGACCGGAATTTTCTCGAATTTTAATGTGACTATTACGATAAATCAGTTTTTAGAAACTACTGGGTCTTTTGGCCTTTCTCCTTCTTCCTAGCGTTTATCCCGTTTCTATGCGGGGTCTGCTTTGACCATGATCCAGGATTTGGCAAGTCTGGTTATTACAGTGAAGCGACTGCCATCAGACCTTCGTAACCCATAGAGGGGAACCAGACAGATTGAATCATGGTTACACATTCAGATCTAACTGAACTAAAGTCAGAAATCACTGAATGTGCAGGTTATACTTAAAAGCGTTTTCGAGTAATACTTTTCATTTATTGAAAATTTATCTACGCTATTCCATACTAATAAAATAGAGCAGAAGAGTTTGTTTGATTGAGCGTCTTTACCTCAGGAACAACTGGTGCGAATAGAATTCTTCTGGTGTTGAATAGTCTGTTGATAGGATACCGCATCCGTTGTCATGGCAATCAGGGCTCCTCTTTTACATATCATCAGGCAGAGTAGAGCCAATATACCGTGCCAATAATAAAATGTTATCAATGGAACAAGATACTAGTTTAAATACTACTACTATTTTATCGGTAGCAGATTTGTACTACCTATTAATGATTTCTTGCTAAATATGTCACAAGGTTAGACAACCCGCTGACCTTACACGTATCACTAATTTACGACGTATCACTAAGTGTAGTAAGTTACAACTTAGCATATGCTAAGTTACATACAACTTCCGTAGCCTTCTACGACAGGAAAATGACTCAATGGACTAGAAGTTAAGCCGGTACAGAAAAAAATCTGAAGGTTAATATTTGGGCAGTCAGGTGGAAAACTACTTTGGATTATAAAATTCGTATATTTCGATTAAATAATATACCAGCCTAGCTATTTTCATCCATGGCGGCCAATTTAAAAGTCAGCGGACCCCTGACAAGTTCATATAGGTACCTACGGGGTGGAATTTTGAAATGGGTTTTAAAGGGCAAGTACATTAAACGTTACTAGACGTTTACAAGGAGAAGTGGTAAGGCAACTATCCATAACTTTTTGAGATATTTCAAAGATTTCGGAAAAAAATAAAGTCTGCTTAAATATTCTGAAAAGCGCAATTTTTTTCCGTGCCTATCGATCCTTTTTCATGTAAGTAGGTATTCGTAGACCATCGAAATGCTATAGGACCATTTAAGGTTTGAGTACTAGAAATGATAAGAAATCGCAAAAAAGACTTTTCCCATACATTTTGTACTGAATATATTATAGTGCAAAAGTGACTCCCACGGCAAAGACACTCCCTATTCCATCACTCTCACAGTTCGGCGGGACAGTAATCTGACGCGTTCGTATTTTATAATTTACTCGCCAGAATACTGTGTAAAAACCTAGTCTTTGTTTAAGTCCAGACAACTAACTGACCCTTTTTGACCTAATGGTCGATGAACTTTATATGGGGTACCTTGAAAGGTATTTCTTTAAGCTCAAGTTATAGCCGTTTTCGGGCTACTTACGAATGCAAAGGGCAATTATGCTTTCGTGTAAATTTCAATGGTCGTTCGGATTGTAATCTAGGACACGGCAAAAGGCCAAAGTATAGAATAAGGGCTGTGGCAGTAGTATATCATTAAAATAATGGGCCGTTAAGAATTAAACGAAAATATAATGTTTATTGTGGGTAGGTAGGTACTTCACTTTCTAAATAAACGTATCGCTGCAGGTAGGTCAAGCATTAGGTAATGTTTTGTTTGTTATAAATAGACAGTCTTACATTGGACGGGTTGGCGGGACAAGTATTTATTTAAATGTTAAAAATACCTATGTCTTAATGCTTTTTTTAGGGCTTTAACTTGATATCGTGATTTTTGGTCATCAACAAAGATCATAGGACAGAAAAATTTGATAATATTATGGGACGACGATGAAACCCAAAAAGAGATTCAAGATATAAGTTGAAACTTTTCGTAACACCTCCTATAAGTAAGAATTTATTTATTTATTTATAAAAGGTGGTGTACCTTAACAGTTTATACATATTGCATTAAAAAAATTAAACAAAGGGAACAGTTCTTATGTAGGTATATATAAGTATAAACCTTTTATAGATGTAGAACTGACAATCTAACACCTAACTTTTCCCAATAAAGTATATTTTTAACGTTGTCTTACTGTTACGTACCCACTGTAACTTAACCAAGAAAACCTTCTTACGGAAACTATAAATTATTATCCGTTTTGTTTGGGCCATGCTATGTAGGTTAGGTCACCCTTTCTACTCAAAGTCGTTATCGAGTTGACGAAATGTTGACTCACGATATTAATTTATACCTAGTTGAGTAACATTATGTAATGAGACTAATGATTACGAATTAAGAATTAGGCTACGTAAGATTTTGTTAAAGAGTGTCATACTCGTAATCTAAGAGAGGTAGAGCTACGTCGTCTTCCACTCGAATGAGCCCCTCGTCTGGGAGCGTACCTCCGCCTTACAGAAGACCACAGTGTAGCAGCACTTCGTAACTTATGTGCTGTTTCTGTTAGTGTGTAAGGTCGCCAGAGCTCTGTCGGGGAGGGTATGGAGTCTTAAAGGCAGGCAACGCATTGTACGGTTGTTGATGTCCATGGGCAGCAGTGATCATTTCCCATCAGGTGACCCAATTGTTTGTTTGCCTCCCTATATCATAAAAAATTGGCCAAGTGCGAGTCGGACTCCCGCACTGAGGGTTCCGTACCAATTCTATTTTTGACGTATTAAAAAAACTACTGAATAGATTTCGTTCGAACCAATTTTCGTTGGTAGTTTTTATGGTAATGTACATTATATATTTATTTCAGATTTATCATCCTCTTACTTTAGAAGTTAGAGGGGGGGGGGACACACTTTTTTCCACTTTGGAAGAGTCTGTCACGCAAAGTATACACTGAAGAAAAAAATTAGCTGAGAAACCTCAATATAATTTTTAAAGACCTATCCATAGATACCCCACACGTATATATTTAATGAAAAAAAATATTTTCAGTTTCAGTTCTAACTATGGGGACCCCCCATTTTTTTATTTTTTTTTTCTATTTTCGTATGAAAACCTTGTTGCTGTTCACAGAATACATCTACTCACCAAGTTTCAATAGTATAGTACTTATAGTTTCGGAAAAAAGGGGCTGTGACAGACTGGCGGACAGACAGACAGACAGACAGACAGACATGACGAATCTATAAGGGTTCCGTTTTTTTGCCATTTTGGCTACGGAACCCTAAAAATAATATGAATTTGGCTTCGATAGAAATTTCTCTAAAGTGAGTCATACTCGTGTCTACCTACTTGTAATTTCAAGGTTTGCCAGATAATTGAATTGACATCTGCTCCGTATTTTGAACTGAATAAAAATTGTGTATTCAGCTAATTAAAAGAAATATTTCTAATTGATGCCTTAAGTTTAGGTAAATGTTGACAACATATTTATGATAAGCAATATTCATCACATAAACTATTATCATAATCACTTTTAGAAAATAAAACATAGTCGCTTTGATTTGCCTTATAATGCTTAAATCTTTAAAACTATGCAACCTGCAAAATGTTTTTTTATCAAATAGAGTGATTCAAGGGAAGGTTTGTGTGTACAATTACATCTAGGTATGCAGCATTGCAACCGTGCGACGCCGGGGCGGATCACTAGTTTTAGATTAAATCATAATACCTATTACCTACGTTCAATCTTAGTCCAATCCGAAGTCGGTGGTCGTTCTTTATTGTGATTATTATTATTAACGCTTTTAATTGCCTTACTGTGGCCTACATTATTAAGTATATTTTGATTTCGAATACACTAAAAATATACACACTAAGGCTCGTATTAATAAATCGCACTCAACTATGAGATCGAACTTGAGCGCGAGGTGCTGTTTTATATGAGAAGGACATTTCAAGTTCGCACTTAAAATCGATCTCAGAGTTGAGTGCGATTTATTAATACGAGGCTTATACTACAGAGAGAAACTTCTTTAGTAAGTAATATTGATGTACAAGTTTGTATAAGGTGCGAACACTTACTCATTTATAACGCAAACGCCTCTATGTCTACCGTAGTCGCTTGGCTTTCTACAAAACTTGTTCTTTGATGGAAACACCGAACGATAATATACAGTATACAGTCTCTCCAACCGGTTTTGAAATGGCTATGGTGACCGCTAACCATCAGGTGTATTGTATAGTACGACTCGCCGCCCGCGACTTCGTCCCCGTGGGTTTTGGTTTCGGTTTCCGCACACATACCTAGTGCTATAACTTATAGCCTTCCTCGTCACATGGACTATCCAACACCAAACGAGATTGTCAATACGAACCAGTAGTTCCTTAGATTAGTTCGTGCAAAGAAATAAACTAAACAAACTTTGCAGCTTTATTATATTTGTAAGTATACATTCAGGAATGATGAACAAAAATCGCAGCTATCCGTGTAAATTGTGTGTAAATGTTAGACCGGTCTTAAAGCATTCCCTCATTGCAAAAAAGAACTAAAAATCCCTTCTAAAATGTTGTCAACTTATATTAATTTTATAACAACTAGGTAGGTAGGTAGATTTTATGACTAATGCGCGAAAAATCTCATCTGATTTATCTAACGCCAGTCATCTCGCCGTCATTTCTTCAAACTATGAGTAAGATTAGATTTGTTAGATAACTGCATTTAATCTGTTCCTCTTACTGTTACCGGTAAGAGATAACATGCACCTATAACTATTTGAGAACTAATTTAATTATTTGTAGTATACAAATATATTTTTTTAATTTTCAATGGTCTTTGCCCGCGTTATCATGATTCCCGTTTTAGCATCCAATTACCTTAGTCAGCTCATCTAAGCTTATCATAGGTAGGTACCATGCCTGAATAATTTTCATCAAAATCCGTTCTGCAGTTTCAACGAGATTAGCAGACAAATTTCGAAACAAACAAACTTTTACATTTATAAAATTAATATTAAAATTAATATTAAAATAATATTATATA
Source organism: Nomophila noctuella (assembly GCA_958496325.1). Classification (NCBI taxonomy): domain Eukaryota; kingdom Metazoa; phylum Arthropoda; class Insecta; order Lepidoptera; family Crambidae; genus Nomophila; species Nomophila noctuella. Next base: position 2,897,318 of record OY292504.1, read on the forward strand.
GTACCCACCTATGAATCAACTGATCCTACCTATTTATATAAATAAATAGCAAATGCTAAATTCGACTACTCAGTAATAGCACTTGAGATGGTTTTATCTGGAGTCGATATCCTATTTTTTCGTTTGAAGTAGTTGTAGGTACACTTGAAAACAAACATTCGTAAATTCCTTTTAACATATTATCAATTTCTTTTTCGTATTCTTACATTTATCTGTGTGCCTAAATGTTAACTCAAAATAACCCACATGGGTATGTTTTGTGAACTACCTACATAACAATTGACTCGGAACTAATTGTTTTGCCAAAGCAACATGTTTTGACAACAGTTTCACAACAGACGAAGTGCATTGAACTGCGATTGCTGACAATCGATGTGTTTTCCATGGCAACGTGGTAGATGCACTTGTTGCTTTGAAACCAACAACAGTAATTGTTTTTTTATAAGATAGGGGGCAAACGAACAAGATGGTCACCTGATGGTGAGTGATCACCGCTGCACATGGACATCAACAACCGTACAAGGGTCGCAGATGCGTTGCCTGCCTTTGAAAACTATAAGCTCCAATCATTTGAACCAGTTTCAGACGTCGTCTTAGTCATAAACAATTTGATTCATCTGTAAAGGTACACGTCTTATAGATTATTATATGAGCGGAGCGTATATATTTATATATTATGACGTGACGATTTGCACAGGGTAACTGGAGTTGGATGCAGGTAGCCAATGAACGAGTGAGGTATTTGAAGACACGAAAGACGACTAGCGACCTCCCGTATTTCCGTCCACGTGGATTTCGGTTTCCGCACACATAATGTTTTTCTATAGCTTGAAGCCTTCCTCGACAAATTGATCACAACTTATTTAACAAACAAACTCTTCAGCTTTATTATATAAGTATTGATGAATATAAAACTACATTGAATAGGCACCCATAATTAAAAATATATTATTATGGCGTGTTTAGTTGGGTGTTAAAAAAAAGCACCAAAAACATTGATGTTGATAAATTGATTGACGAGTTCCGGGTTCCGTACAATTCATTTTCAAGTCTGATATTTTTTTTGCTTTGAACTGGTACTGTTTACTTCCTTCAATATTTTAATGTGGTGTATTAATTCAATCAAGTTCATAATAACTATGATCTGGTAATCTTGAAATAAAACTACTTTTAAACGGATATAATCGCGGTATAATTTTAAATTACAGGAAAAACCGACGTTTAGGCACCTTTTCAGGAGCTGTAATCACGGAATAACTAAGGTGTTATTCGTTACTTGTCATTTAAATTATTACAATACTACCCAAAACAAAAAATATTTTCTGGTATAATGTAACGAACAACATACGGACCCCTAAAACCACGTCATTAGTAACCATAACAAATTACGAGAGAACAAACACAGTTGTATCCCACGCATTGTTCTTAGGTGAATCATTATCATTAAAGGTCAGAGAGGTATCTACGTTACTTCAAAGTCGCAGTATTTAGTGAAGCATAATTAGGTTAGCCGCTTTGTTGCGGTCGGTTCAACCGTGAATGTAGAAGTTGTCGTGCTGATGGCTGGTCAAGGAGAATTTATTCTTAGACGTTGTTTCAATATTGTAATGTATAACATTATTATATTAGCGGTTCTCTCGGTTGCATCCCCGGGCATTGCCTCGGAGCCCAGCTGGCATTCGCCAGGCACCCGCCGGGCACGAGAATCAGTCCATCTCACCACACGGGTGATAAGGAAACCGCAGGGTTTTAGTAGGTAGTGGGACGGAGTTCCGAGCCCTACACATAACTGCAGGTCTAGCTAGCTTGCAGTTATAGCATGTTAATGTGTTCCCTGCGGGAAAAAAAGGTACGCTATGACTACGACTCTGAATTGTCCAGCCTGGTTACTACAATGAAGCGACAGTCGTCTGACCTGCGCAACTCTTACAAGAGAAACCAGAGTTGGATCGTAGCCGGGACCAACGTTCCTTCCGAAACCACGGAATCATCATTCTTGTAGGACAATCAGGTGAATCAAGTCTGCAAAGTCCTAACCAAACTGGGAAAACCAGCACCATTGTTTGAGGACGATTCCACATTCCATTATTATAGCAAAAAATCATTTTCCTTTTCAACGCCTTACATACCTAAACGTTCAATTCATAAGGTTATTACGACATTTAAATACATAACATAAATAGTATGTAATAAAATCAAATGGATAATTAAAACGAGGTTAATATTACACCTAACCATTAAATAGTTTATCACCTAAAAGTTGTTATACATAAATTAACATATTTTTGGAAAGAATTTCCGGCAACCTTCAGGCGTTTGATAGTATTTATTTACAATTTTATTAACTTGGCACGTCAGAAAACCCATAGGTTTTCCTGTGTGATTAATTGAAACATGTTATTCATGTGGGTGTTACTTGATTTTCCGTTTAAAAGAGCCAATACAAATCCGTAATTGTACTCCATGATCGCATAGTATGGAGTAATGCAAGGGTCAGTTGTATGCCCTTCACTATTCAAACGCAGTCCTAAGGTGTGCTCATATTTATTGCCGAGATCAATAATAGTCATCTAATGATGTGTAATGATGATGAGAACTTACACATTACCTGATTATACACAGAAGATGGCGGAAAATTCTTAATATTAAGATGTTTTTGGGTTTACCACTCTCCCATAAAAGCCTGCAATCTCAGCTTCTATTTTCAAAGATTTGCAAAGGCCTTTACAAATTTTTGCTTACTTCCAAGACATGGTCACTGGTGACAATATTGCATCAATATAACTATTAAATCATGCGCCTTCACCCAGTAAGGTCAATCGTCACACCTTCTCACAGTTTCCAAATAATAATAGGTTATAAAATACCTTTGTAAGGCTTATTTAATACCATTACGTGGCCGCCAGTTACTCCCACTGATATTGACCTTGCTAATGGAGCAAAAACTATTAGAATTCGTCATGCAAAGCGCAATGTCATTAGAGATATCTCGCCACTTCTAACAGAAGTTGAAGGAATTGATACGATTGGAAACAATTTTGGACTATTCAAAGCAAAAAAAGCCGCCCTCTGCCCCATTGAGGAAACTTAATACAACGCAAAAAAAATCTATTCGAACAAGTATTCTCTGAGATTATACTATAGGTATTTTATAAATAAATAAATAATAAAGATATTTAATCCTTGGACTAATACACCAATTGCCTAGCCCCAAACTAAGCTCGAAGCTTGTACTATGGATGCCAGGGAACAGATAGACATACTTATACACAAATACCATGACTTGTGTACAAATGTCGATGTTCATCACACAAACATTTGCCCCTAGCGGGATTCGAAACCCGCGACCATTGGTTTTGTAGTCATGGTCTCTGAACACGAGACCAAAGGGCCTGTTAAAAAGAGCCTTGAATAATTAGTAGTAAGATCAATTACTATGTCAGTCTAAAGTTGCATTCTTTCATTATTGATCTGTTTTTTGTATGTTTGAGAGTCAAGGTACTTTGAACACTCAACATGCTTGTTGTTATTAAAACCGGATCGGAATGATAAATTATTTTAAATCACTGATTATGAAACTAACTATAAATCTATTCTTAGCGTTTTTTTTAAGCTTTTTTCTTGTAACTAATGCTAATAGTTTGAACATTCGCTTTTAAAATTCAAGTTTAGTTATACTCAAGGTTTTCTTTCAACAAATGGAGTATAGGTTTTGTGTAAAACTACACTTATAAACTAGAAGTTAAAAATCCAAAACAAAATATTGTAGCCCAGCTATAAACAATCGAAATAATTGAACAGCGACAGACACTTAGGTAGGTATGTACAAACAAAGTCATCTAGACAACAAAAAATAAATATGCATGATAAATGATTTCACGACATTAGACTCAAACTAAGTATACTCTTTGTGCAAGAAATCGTGGTAAAATTGACTAAAAGACTTTTACAAAAATATTTCCGATATCACAGTTTTTTTATGTTATAGGTAGGCAAACGAACAAGAGGGTCACCTGATGGTCAGTGATCACCGCTACCCATGGACATCAACAATCGCAAAATGGTTGCAGATGCTTTTACTACCTTTAGAAACCCACACCCTCCTCAACTGATCTCTGGCGACCATACTCACCAGCAGAAACATAGCACAACAGTGAATTTAACTTAATTTTTGACAACCATATTACACAATAATAATGCTATTATGTTCTTTAAAAACACCATAACCAATGTAGTTAAACCAACACCGCTACATGAATCAAAACGCTACACAAGCAGCCTGTGAGAAGTGAAATGTTTTGCTCCAATGATAACGGTAACTAAACTGCTTCTCAGATGAATATTGATGGTGTTCACAGCGACAATTATCAACACGATAGCAATAAATAGCATACAGGCAACCTACTGTGTTGCTCTGATCCCAAAGTCTTCTTCTTGCAAGCGTTTATCCCGTTTCTATACGGGGTCCGCTTTGACCATGATCCATGATTTGGCAAGTCTGGTTATTACCTACAGTGAAGCGACTGCCATCAGACCTTCGTAACCCATAGAGGGGAAGTAGGGGAACCAGACAGATTGGATCATGGTAACACATTCAGATCTAACTGAACTAAAGTCACAAATCACTGAATGTGCAGTTTTCCTCACGGTGTTTTCCCTCGCCGCCGAGCTAATGGCAAAGTAAATAATAATAATGTTTACGACCATGGCGGCCGATCTTACGATCCGCCAGGTACCTACGCAGGATATATGGTGCACAAGTGAGTGCGCAAGCACTGGTGCACTTCCTCTTTCCACACTTTCATAGTTCGGTGGGACAGCAATCTGACACGACCGTAGAGAGATCAGGCGCAGGACCAACGTCTTAACGTGCCTTCCGAAGCACGGAGGATCACGAGATGAAATGTTTCGGTCACTCATCCGATTACTGGCCTCTGCAGAAGTTGCTTAACTTTGCAATTTCATCGCTATCCCTATTGAACTCTTGATTATGTTATTTAACGGTAATCAATAAGAGCTCGTTAATATGCAAAAATGAAATTAAGATGTAACTGACTGTCTAAGCCTTCACCTGTCGCACTTAATTGTATAATATTTTTTTCAAAATTCTGAATGAATTTAATTTTCTTGAAGACAATGGAATATCTTTGTTCTTAGTTGAAATGTTTTCGATCAATGAGAAAAAATACCAATGCAAAGATAACAACATTCTTTTTTCCAAATAATTTTCCTAATTCAACAAAACAATAGGTACACAAAGATATTCTGTCTGCCACATTTTCAATTTACATATGTATGTAGGTAGGTATTGTTAATTCTTATCAGCTTTCAATGTGACTTTCCTACCTTAATTATTTTAATGCAAGCCCAAAATAAACATGAACGTATATAATATTGTTATATTATGTAAAACTTAACCTACATTCATACATCGCGGGCAAACATGTTATGTTACTTAATAAAGGTAGGGAGGGCATAAATCATATAAAAACCAGGTTAAGTTACTTCAACCATACTATGTTGACATGGTTATTTAGCTCTCGTTTAGCTAATCACGAAAGGTTTTCTTAATGGGCAGTTAAAGAATAAAACTCGTAAATAGTCTTTGATTGAATCTCATTAAATAATTCTCTAATTACCTAGCCTGCAATATTGGAAAATTCTAACTAACCCATTTCTGATACCCTGGTACTGGTTAGTTGTGCTAAAATCACTTCCATCAAAGATTCTTATGTTTGTCTGTCATCTTTTTTTTTTTATGTCAGAGGCGGCAAACGAGCTAGCGGGTCGCCTGATGGTAAGCAACCACCACCGCCCATGGACATCCGCGACACCAGAGGTATCGTTGATGTGTTGCCGACCTTAACCCCATACCCTCCCCAACTGAGCTCTGGCAACCTTACTCACCAGCAGAAACATAGCACAACAGTTACGAAGTCATCATTTAAAAACAACTCAATAACATAGGCAACATTAATCTAGGTACCCTGTTAGCTATGTATTATTGCACTATGAAATGGAAATATGATCTTGTGTGTTTTTAATCATACAGCAGCCATCTGTTTTAACGGGCTCTTCTAGTTATAGTTTGGCTTTGTTACTGTCATAGGCAAATGTGACGTTTACAAGATATTATCATAATCCTCTCAGCAGGCCATTCACGTCGAGGCGCTGGTAGGGCAAAAAAAGTTTTGACGTGCAACTAAGTGAATCAAATTGCTGAATAAATTATTTCATTTCATTTCAATCTCATTACCGAATTTTCTTATCAGAAAGGTCAACGATCTAATCACATAGTGTACCTAATTAGTAATGACATAACTGTTAACGTAGACTAACTTGAATGACAACACTAAGATTGTTGTTTGTTCAATAAAAGGCAATTTCCCTGTAAATATTTTAAATTTTCAGTTAGTCGACTAATTTAGATGTGTGGTTAAAAATTACGACAATTTTACCGTGAAAAGTAGTAATTTGCTAACATTTTAGAAATGTACTTAAAAATAAACCTCAACATTGTAGCACAAATAGAAAATAGTTACACTAGCAGTCTAACCGTGTTTGTATTCATATATGTAGGAGAAAGCCGTGCGACTGATCACTCACAAACATCGCATGTTCTTCCATAAACTCACGTAACTACAGTGTGTCGAAATAGGTTTAAAGATTTGTTAGCAAATTAGTGTTTAACTTGACGATTGGAGGAAATTTCTTCTTTGATCTCACTTGAAAAAGGAGAATCCTGCGGGATTAACTGACAGTCACATGAGACAATTTGACCCAATTATCTACACTTCTACATTATCTACATCTACACTATATACACTAATCTACACTTCTACACTAATGTTATAATCTACATCTACACTATTTACACTAATATATCTCATGTTCAAACATCGCATGTTCTCCCATAAACTCACGTAACTACAGTGTGTCGAAATAGGTTTAAAGATTTGTTAACAAATTACTGTTTAACTTGACGATTGGGGAAACCGTCTTCTTTTAACTGACTTGAAAAGCAGAATCACATGAGTCAATTTGACCTATTTATCTACACTAATACACTATCTACATGTACACATTTACACTAATACACCTCTATACTAATCTATACTTCTAAACTAATCTACACTATCTACACTCATATATTATATATGATGTGATGGCGCTGCTGTCATTCACTTCAGCTCCGTGGATTAAAATTGTTTAAAAATAAATAAATAAGTTGAATATATAAATGAATAAAAGTGACATAAGCAAAACAGGTTAAAAAAAATAAGACTCCTTTAGATAAAAGAATCCTGCGGGATTAACTTACAGTCACATGAGTCAATTTGACCCATTTATCTACATTTCTACACTATCTACATCTACACTATTACACTTCTATACTAATCTACACTTCTACACTAATATTATAATCTACATCTACACTAATATCATGTTCAAACATCGCATGTTCTTCCATAACGCAGATGACTATAGTGTGTCGAAATTGTTAACAAATTACTGTTCAACTTGTCGATTGGGAAAAACTTCTTATTTTTTTGAGCGAATTGAAAAACGAGAATCGACCTTTCATTGATTTGTTTCTTCAGGTAGGAATTTTATCCACTTTAAGTTCTGGTTTATCGCTATTAGAAAATGTCAGTGACCATGGTGGTTTATAGCCCGGAAAAATAATAGTAAGTAACTGATACTAAGTATTGTACAGATGCATTTTTGTGTGACGAGTTAACTTTGTGAAACATTTCTCGGGTTATTGTTCTCCGTCCGCGTGGAATTCGGTTTCTGCACACATAGTGTTATCGACTAATGGACTCCCAAACTTAAAAATATATTTTCAATTCGAATCAGTAGTTCCTGAGATTAGCGCGTTCAAACAAACAAACTCTTCAGCTTTATTCTATTGGTATATGTAGCTTGTATATTTGCCATAAAGTTAATTTGTCAAACAAAATTGCGTTTCCATAAGATCCGGTTTAACACTGTAAGATGGTTTATGGTCTAGAAAAATATAATAACTGTGACGAATGGACACGTGCATTTTTGCGTGACAAATTAACTTTTTGGTAAAATTACAATAACCTGTCTTACTACGTAGTCCTACTCTTAGTGTCTTTTTGCCCCTGGGTACCAAGTCAACCACGTAGAAGATCTCAACGAGCCATCAATCATTAAGATTAGGCACTGATTTATACCAATATACTTAATAAAGTTGAAGAGCTTGTTTGTATGTTGGAATTGAAAAAATATTTTTGTGTTGGATAGTCCATGTGGCGAGGCAAGCTTAAGGCTATAGTACATATAACCGAAATCCACGCGGACGGAGGCGCGGGCGATCGCTATTATTATTATATATATCCCGGGGAACTAACTGACCGATAGTCGGATACAAGTAAAATTTTGCTGTCCATCAGAAACTTAGCTGACTGTAAAATCTAACCCTGCATGTGATAATGTTTTGGAACATCGTGTCTTTACGTGCTCACACTTTTAGGTAAAGGCAAATACAGTTAGCGATGTTTTGCTACCTATATTTAGATTGTTCCACCACGATGTCACAACAAACCGAAACGTGTGAAGTTTTTTATCCTTATAGATCGGTCCATTCACGTGATTGAATATTATCTGACTTCTTATTTACTAACTAAAATAAGGCAATTTAGCTTACAAAATTACATTAATTTTTCATGGTTCTTAAATTCTAAAAGTATTTCAATATATTTCCCGACCTATAAAATCGAAATAACTTTATAATTCTGAATACAAATTTTCGTTCCGGTTTCGTTTTCATAGCTTCACCTATACGATTTTAAACTATTGCTTTATGGAAGCAGTTAAAATGTATGAAAACATATCGACGAGTGTCAAAAATCTTAACGAATATGTTTAACTAATCGATTAGGAGCTTGAAATCGTTAAATGAGAGGAAGCCTTTTACATAGATTTATTTTTTGGCTATGCCCCGACACCAAAAAACTGTGGCATAATTTTCATTGACATGACGTACGTTTTAACATGCTGTAACTGCGATTAGAAGCGACACTCACTTTAAATTTTGGTGCCAATTTAGAGCGGGTAGAAGTATGGCGAGGGCTTCTCCATCTATTTAAATCTATGCCTTGTTAAACATTATTGCGGTAGCTCACGCAAGATTAAACCCGTGTTATTCAGTAATTGGTCAAATTACCTATAAGCGACTCGTTTCTCCTAGTAAACAATGAAATAAACTTTTTTAAGATTACTTAACCGAATGCAAAGATCGTTTCAACTAATGGGAAGCTCTACCATGCTTAATTGACATACAGTGATGTATTTGGGTTTGTTATTGTTTTATTTTACTTTTTAAAACAAAGATATTGTTACCTAGTTAATGTTTATCACTGCCCTGTATACTAAAATGCCAGTTCGTGGTCCCATTTTTACAGCAAGTACCTAACATAAGTAACATTGTCTGGTATGGAGTTATTTCAACCTCATAATATTTATGATTTGTTAACCGACTTCAAAAAAAGGAGGAGGTTCTCAATATGTTTGTACTTTTTTGCCTTTGCAATCCGCATATGATTAAAAAAAATTACATTTTGTAGCAGAAAAACTTTTTAATATACTGGTAAATGGTCAAAAACTACATATTACCTTTGTGGACGGGAAATACCTTGAAATATTTACATAACAATTAAAATACCTAACTAATTTAATACAACAAAAAGTTTGCATATTAATATCTAAATTGGGAAATAGATAAATTTAAACGAAATTAATATACCGAATATAATAGTTTGAAAAAATACTACTCGTATGTATTTTATAAGCAGGAGGTTTTAGGTTGCTTTTCAAGAAATTTATTGAAATAAAAGCGACTAATAAAACAGCCGTCATTATTTGGCCATTGTTCGTGAATTGAACTGTATCATTACAAACCCACGACACGCTTAACTTAACACGAAACCTCAAAACTGATCTGAGCACGAAACTCACAGTCCTTGAAGTGTCTCAGAGATTGATATGGTCAGTTGTTGGAATGTCGCCCAAGACTACGTATCAGTATCCAGTAAGCATAACTGACATAGTTACTGACTTACTTCAACGGATTAGTGAGCCGAATATTGTGTCAGTTTTAAATAAATAAATGCCTTGCACTAACACACCAATTGCCTAGTCCCAAACTAAGCTCGAAGCTTGTACTATGGATGCTAGGGAACGGATAGGCATACTTTAATACTTTCATAAATATCCATGACTCGAGTACAAATGCCGATGTTCATCACTCAAGCATTTGCCCCTAGCGGGATTCGAACTTGCGGCCCTTGGTTTTGTAGCCACTGAACGCGAGACCAACGAGCCCGTCAAAATAGTGAACGAAATCATCAAACATGAACATTTGGTTTAGACAATACTTTTGACGAATGGCAAAGCAATGCAACGCTTTGAAACGTTTGTATGTTGAAACGTCTTAACGAAAGATGGTAAAACTGCATTTAAACAAACATTAATATGCAGGTAGTAAGGTGCTTGACAAGTCAATTTAAAATAATACATGCCTGACATTAAAATTATTTAGGTAAGTTAGGTATGCAAGTACATATTTCAGTGAGAAGTCAAGGGTCTTGTTTATATTAAACTTGAAGTTCTTTGAAAAGTATTTGAAAGAAAGAAAAACGATTATTGAGTGCAAAAAAAACAAATCATACAAATCTATCTTTTGTCTCAATCAAAACTACCTTACTAAAATTTAAACTTAGCTTTCTTATTAGATAAATTACATTTCAAAACAGTCTTCGAAAGTGTATAAGAAAACAAATTAACGCTGAAAATCAACACTTCTTGTAGGTAAACGTAAATTAAGAACGCATTTTTTCTGACAAGCCTGTCATTTATCTTATTTCCTGCCAGTATCACCAAATACCCTTCACTTCGACGAAATTTCAATTAACCGCGACCTTCTTAGCCCAAAACATTATTCAAACCACGCACCCAGAACTAAAACTCTTACTTTCTATACTACGTAGGTAAGTACTCACGTTAAAAAACCGGTCATGCAAGGCTACCGCACTCTCCTGCCTCGTAAGCACTGATCGTGAACTAATAACAATGTTAATTTGTCACTTATGCACAAGATTTCTCACGAAACACTGTTTTATATACCTAGATTTACTGCAACAATTTAAAAGTTGAAATTCCTTAGTCACAACCTCTTTTGAGCACTTTTTATTTGTGTAAAAACTTTTTCGTAAACTTAAGTTTTGAATTTCGAAATGCGAGCGCAAGAAAAAATTTCGTATATATTTTAAAGTTTCGAACTTTTTTTCGGAGAAGTGTGCGTCTCCTTCCTATAGCAACGCGCGACTGACTGAGTGAATGGTGAATGGTAACAGACGCGGAGCGGAGTGAATGAACGGTAGTACCTGTGAGTAATCAACCTGTATTTCTCGTGCGGCGAGTCTGCGTGGGTTTTTACGCCCGAAGCCATCTGGTGTAAAGGGGTTTTACATGCTCCGATATTTAGTCGATCCTTACCTAATACTTCCTATTGATTCTCCAAGCATACCCAGTTTCAAGCTGACTTTTCCGATGGCATAGTTGTCATGGGCCTGGGATATGGTGCCTGAATCCCACTTGCGACAGAGACACAATGAGACATATAATATTTTACTTGTTTGCGAAAAATACTTAACCATTCATACCGGTAAATACGAGTATCGTTTGATGTAAATTACTATATATTGATAATGTTGTAAATGTAATAAAATGACCAGTCGGTGACCGGACCGATAATTTGATGACTTCAGAGCGTATGGGGGTAAACCCACCGACGGATATTATTTCTTCTACGGACTTTACAAGATCAAAAGAAAGTGCAGAACTTGGGAATGCGATACTTAGGGAATAATTCGCTCATTTGAAGAAGGCATGGGGTTTTAAAGACACGTAATTGGTGGCATATTTGTAGTAGATGATAAGAAACGGTCATTCTAGCGTCACTTTTGCCAACAAAAAGAAATCAGGCACAGAACTAACTAGGTAACTTTTTCAAGTGTAGTAGGTGTGGTTGCTTCAAGCACGTGATGAAATCTTCCATTATTATTATTCATAATCACACTTTTCTATTCAAAGTCTAAACCATAACTACAGAAAAGCAAAAATTATTATGCTGTAACGTTCAGAGATACGAGTTCCCAAGCCAGCATAGCCTTGACTTTGTCCAATGACCTCTGCAGGACTAACTCATCAAAAACATTGCCAACAGTGTTAAATGAAATACCACTTTACTGTGGCCTTCTATGCCTAAGGAGTAGGTACATCCCCAGACGAACGGTCGATTCGATATCCTTACTAATATTATAAATGCGAAAGAAATTCTGTCTATCTGTCTGTAACGCTTTCCCGCTTAAATCTCTCAACCTATTTTGATGAAATTTGGCACAGACCATCTTTAGACCCTAAGAAAGAACATAGGCTACATTATCATTATAAATGTCTTCCATAATTTTTATACTAGCGGCCGCCTGCGACTTCGCCCGAGTGGATTTCAGATCCTTTTTTTCGCAATAAAAGATAACCTATTATGGCCTTTCTCAGGGTCTAGGGATTGTCTGTGCAAAACTTTATCAAAATCGGTTGAGAGGTTTAAGTGGGAACCCATAACATATAGGTAGACAGACAGGGTTATTTTTGCATTTATAATATTCGTAGGGATAATTTAGCATGTGAGACGACAAAAAACAAAACGCACAGTACATTTTAGTTATTTTATTGATATAATTTTGTACAAATAACGGCGTATAATACATCGGACAGGTCTCACATACAAAACTAACGCTAGTCAAGCTATCCATATGTCACAAATAGACTACTTCAACTAAGACCGACTTCATTTACAAACTAAAAATGTTATCAAAAGCTGCCGTTTAAATAAATTAAAATGGTAACTTATTCGCTAAATTGACTAGAAAAAGTAATGGAGTAAATTAATTCACCTGGTTCTATTACAATAAGATGATTAAACTCTAAGGCCCAGTCAATACAACTTTGTATATGTCCCTGAAAGTATATAATTCTGCTGATGTGTTATTGTGATGTATAATTTTAGTACCCATACGGGTTTTTTAGAATCTTATCTATCAATCTTGTGGCGGGTGAGCTATAAAATGAAATAATCAATTTGTCAAAGTAGCTCTGATTTTTAAAGGGGACCTTAAAGCAAATTAATTCACTCCATTCCAATCACTGTATGACTATAAAAAGATAATAAAATTAACGCTAAATGTTCGGTTCATTTAAACGAAACTTCATCAAGTTCATTTGTTTTAGATATGCGTGGAAATTATTGCATACGATTTAAATGAAACACAAAACAACAGCACATACAAATAACATGCGATTCTGTTTTGTTTCACACCCTGTGAAATTTCTAATTGACAAAACTTATTGGTGTAAATGAAAGCCCCATGTAGGGTTCACAAGTTATAATATCATTTACTTTTCGATTATTTAATGAAATGAACTTTATATTAAGAACAGTCTTTACATCATTTTCTTTAAACGCGGAATGGGTCTAATTTATTGTAGACGCACAATTGTTTACATAATTATTAAGTTATGGACTGACACTTTTATGTTTATGTATGTATCAATGAGTGAAGTGATCGTACACTAAGCTGAGATAGAACTCACGTCCTATATACATAGTTGTCTTAACACCAATCGGTTGTCTAAAAGAGTTCAAATAACTAATCTTGTGTTACCAAATTAAATATTACATTTGAACTACTTTGATAAGATAGTCGGGTGATATTCAATTCCAATTGAAAAGACAACGCATGACACATTTTTAAGCAGTTCATTTTAAATGAAATACATTATTCATGCCATCATTAATTAGTTCATTTAGTGTTTTAGTTGTGCGCCCACTTCATACGAATTTCATTAAATAACCGAATTTCATATTACATCATTCCATTTTATACATACAAAGCGCATTTAAATTTACTCTACCTGATAAATATAATTCTATGATTATTTATCACTAAAGCGGTGCTAAATTTTAATTTATTCCGAAAACTTCATATACTGAAGTGAAACTAAATGAAGTCTGCTGAAATGAAGTACGCGTCACACTTAAAATGTAATTAGCCGAAATACCAAACTCTATTGTATTATATCTACTTACAATTTTCTAAAACCACGTCCATATGAAATTTATTTTCGATATACAAACGCTATGTATGTATACTTATTGAACTATTTTATAAAATACACTCACATTGTAACAAGTTTGTGATAAGCTATTTCATTTCAATAATAATAAATTAAGTTGTAAAGATGTATAAAGAAAAATTCGTGCAAACCACTCATACGACTAGAATTTCATTTATTTTAACATTACAAATAGTTTTTTTTTTCATATCTACTAGATAGTAAAGCACTTTGAAAAGTTACTCCATTATTCATGGAAAATAATAATTGAAGTAGTTATAAAGGTTTGGAAATGAAACGATAGGGTAGAACGTGTAATAAAGTTTCTCAGTATCCTTATTCTAAATTGACTAATAGTATTTAATAATTCATTTATCAAATTAATATCATCGCAAATGTTAGCTGGCAATGTAATACGATATTTTGTTCATTAATATTGTAGTTTTATTGCCTCCGAAGTTAATTTTTACATTGATATGTAGGTACGGAGTTAATATTAAATTAATTGGTCATTTATTTTAAACAAAGCGGATACCCAGTAAATCAAGTATGTTTAATATTACCAATTGAACCTATGAATCAAAAACACACCTAATATTATACGCTTTCCGCTGAATCATTTACGATTCGACTAAGATTAAATGAACTTCATTTAAAATTGGACTAATGATAAATGAAACAGGGAGTTAAGCGTTGTAACAAATGAACGATTTCATTCACTTAAATGAATCTTTGGATTCATTTAAATGAATTCCCTAGTTTTATGGCGTGCATCTGCCCACGTTGTTCGTGATCGTGTGTGGAAGTTTGGAAAGGGATAAGGGTATATCGAAATCACCACTTAAAGATATTTGTGAGACGCATCCGACTAGACCGCTCTTGTATTTTCCCATCGTGTTCATTTCTATAGATGGTAGACCACCTGAAAAAACAAGATAAAACATTAATTTAATTCATACATATGTATATTGATTACGCACAAATTCTGTGGTTTGTTGACGATGACGCAATGTTCATAAAATGTTACTAAGAATAAATGAACTTCATTTAAAATAAGAGCAATTTTTAGAATTTGTGGTCGCCTTCGATTTCAACGTCACCAAATACCCAATAGTCCTAAACCTATACTAAAGCCTTAAATGTATTTTACATACCTATATAAAGTCCGTTTTCCGTATTCAACTGCTTCAGCTTTCCAGGTGATATCTTGCCTACAGAGCCCAGGCCATCCACTTCTAAAACGCCTGCTTGTCTGTTCCTGAAATTTAAAACAATTGAGCAAAAAAGTTTATTTGTGGAATGGTTTAAGAATGTCCAATTGCAAGAAATGCAAACAGAATATTTTTCATTCTTAAAAAAACAGGTATCTTTTCAAAAGTTTTCATTATTTAGCGGCCCCCCCAAAACTCAATCCGCGAGTATTTTGGATTAGCAAACAAAGTGTTATGATATAGAAAGCCTTCCTCGACAAATGGAATGTCAAAAACGAAAATATTTTTTCAATTCGAACCAGTATGTAGTTCCTGAGACTAGCGTGTTCAAACACACAAACAAACAAACTCTCCAGCTTTATTTTTTTTAGTACCTATATTGATGACGTGATTCTTATAATTAATATATTATTTACCTGGTAGCTCGTGCCCGGTGCCAGAGCCCGTCGTCAACTTTCGTATGATTTGCTATTATAACAACTTCTCCACTTCCCAAGTCATACCTGTAATAAACATCATGTAAACAATACAGTGGAAATTACGAGTTCTACTACAATTTCACAGAAGCGTTTGAAATTTAAGTAAAAATATTTTTTTTTTTATTTTTTTATTTAGAACTAAGCTAGCACTTGACCACAAAGTTGCCTGATGTTAAACAACTATGTGGTCTACGATGGAGCGTGCTTGCTCAGGAAAAGCCCGTTTATTCTGGCCTTGAAGAGCCCCAAGTTGTAATGTGCAGGAAATACAGATCTCGGCAGAGAATTCCACTCCCGCGCAGTCCGTATCAAGAAGGATGAAGCAAATCGCTTCGTTCGTACGCGCGGAATCTCCACTGTATACGGATGAAGTCCCTGACCGAGTCTAGTAGTTCGATGATGGAACGGAGCTGGCGGAACCAAATCGTGCAGCTGAGCAGCACACTCACCAAAGTGGAGTCTGTAAAATACGGAGAGGCAAGCAATCTTTCTACGATGATCGAGGCTCTGCAAGCTCTCGATCGATAATTGAACTTCACGCAACTCCACTAAAGAGCGGAATAGATACACATAATCTGTTTGAAAACTATTCGCAAAAACTGCTAGGCAGAGGCTGTGTTGTTGTTCAGTATAATAAGAAACGTCCGAACATCGGGCTTAAATTTTTCATTGCCTTCATTTAAATTGAAGCATCTGCTAAATATGAATGATTGCTCTACATAAATTCCTTGAACTAGCACACTATATAATTACCTAGCGTCACAGCGTTAAAGTTAGAATCTTGTATAATTATGTTGATGAAATGACGATGTTCATCACAGAAACATATCCCGTCTTATAAGTCAAATTTTGAACGCTTCAAAATTACTTCTATTTCGTGGTTAAGATTTGGAAAACACTAGACCAACGACCCTCACTATAAGTCACCTGTGTTGGTACTTTTTCTAGAGCAGGGTATTTCAAAATTACGGCAACACGAACCTCTGTTAAAATTTCCAGATGAAAACGTTCATTCATTTGCTGATATTTATAATTATGGCTTCTGCTTCTTGATACTAAAACTAGAGGTTACATAGTCGGTCGTGACCGCAAACGGGTGACGAATCCAGCCATCTTGCGCAATACGTAAATCTTGCCGTTTACCCTCTGCCCCAGTATGGAGTTCCTAAGGGTACGCGTACCCAACTTTTAGAAAAACTTTTTACTAAATCCTGCTCTAGAGGATAACTTACCTAAACACCAGAACAGAGTTTTCAACAGCCAGCGAGAGGAAGTCTCCTGGAGGAGCCACGGCGCGCCCGCTCCACACCAGCAGACCGTCTGGCGACACCGACCTGAACCTTATGTTGATGTCCAGAGTGTAGCTTAGGAGTCTGGAAGAGAACATAACAATACTTATTAATTTGCGTGAAAGTCTGGAAAGGAACATAATTATTATAATTGTTATATAGCATAATTTTGAAACGGCTTATTGAGTTAATTGAAAAAATAGTATAACGTAATATATTTTTTCTGAATTTTTTATAGCATAGGAGGCAAACGATCTAGCGGGTCGCCGATGGTAAGCAATCACCGCCGCCCGTGGACATCCGCGACGCGACATTAAGACCCCATTCTCTCCCCACCAAACTGAGCTCTAGCGACCTAGCTCACCAGCAGAACCATAGCACAACATTATTTTTATTTGTAAATACACACTTGATTATTGATATAATGTGTGTGATATGCAAGCCAGCCGCCATGGCCGAAACCGGCCGGGATGGCATCATCATCATCATAATGTGATAATATACTTATTTGAATAATTAATAATAGCTCCTGAAGAGAGAGAGATCATTCAGGATAATTTATTGTCTAGCCTTAGTATGTGAAATGAGCTGCCTTCTACACTCAATAGTAGTTGACTCTGTGGTACGTGGTGGGTGTTATTTATTATTATATAGAATACATTCTTCTTTATCAAAACAACAATAAAATATAAGAACTACATAATTTTCCTCACCGTTTCATAGTCTCCTCATCATCAATATGTATGAAGCTATCCTTTCCACTAAAACTAGGATACGTATTCGTATCTCCCCAATTGATCTCATTGTTATTTAGATACTTCACTTGCATATACGTCTGTCCATCATAAGGTTCTTCTGTCACAATATCATTACTCCTTTCTATACTATTTTGAAGGTATTGATACTTTTTACTCGCGAAATACTTTTTCTTCTTCGATTTTTCCGTTCGGAGGTGAAGAGTATGCTTCTTTGATTTCGGTTTGTGAGTTTTCGCTCGAAGACCTTTCTTGGCGACTATGGAATGGTGAATGTCTTCTTCAGACACGTTCTGTGGGTAAATTGGTATCGGTTCGAGGATTTCTTTGCACTGGTTGCTCTCACTGAAATAAAAAACAAATAAGGTTATAAGCGTCATTAATATAAATTGTTTTTTTTCTTATCTGAGGGCTTAAGTCAGTTTCATCGTTTTGTGTTTATTGCCTAAAAAAGAGAATGAAATTATTATAAAATTTAATGGAAAGTTACGATATCATTGGAAAGCAAAACAGCGCCATGCAACAATTAGAAGTAATGTGAAATTGCCGTGATATTTACACAAGGAGTTTCTACAGTAATCAATTTAATCATGAAAATAATTATTTAGGTAACATGACTCATTCTTGTTAGTCCAGTTAGAAACTACTCGATCTTAAAAGCAATAATTGTTTTCAAACTTACTTGCAAGTATTGTTGCTAGGCTCTTCGCAGTTGTCAACATTTACTCCTCCCAGCGCCGATGACACCACTGAGAGCTCTTCATCATTTATCACCAACTGAAACAAGTGATATAAAATTTTGTTAATAGTTTCACTTAATTCATTGAAGTCATTAGTTATTCGTTATTTACTGACTGTTATAAGCGATGTTGTAATGGGTTCCCTTCACTGTTTGGATACCAACATTAACCTTCCTTCCTATGATCACTTCATTGGTCCAAAGAGTTATAGGGGTTGGTGTGCCATTCGTCTTATGTCTGTCGCAAGATGTTAAGACTGGAGCTGATTGCGACCAACCTAGGATGGGGCTACATAGAGATGCCTATGTCCACCAGTAGACTGCGATAGGCAATGATGATTGGCGTCTTAACAGAGCATGATTAAATCAACGTACCTGTCCAACACAGCCATTACAACACGTCCTTAACGCTAACCTCGGCGGCGCTCCTCCGAATACCATGGGTTGATGCAACATCAACCGCCACGCTGACCCGAGTGGCTCAGACGCGGAGGAAGGTTTAACCCTACAAGGCTCAATTTTTTTTTAGTTCGTGGCAAAAATATATTATTTGTAAATGGTGATCAGAAGCTTAGGAAAAATTATAAAAAAAATATTTAATCCATATTTTAGGAAAAAAACTACTTTTTATTTCAGTTCCACATACGGTACACTGAGCCTTAACTATATTTTTTGGTATTGAAGTAATACAAGTAAATTGTTATGGAAATAGTTACCTTTTTCAATTTTTATACTTATTTTTGAAAGAAAATTAATTAATTATTTATTTTTTAGTTTTTTTAATTAGAATCATTCCTTTTTTGATATTTTTTTAATGAAATGATATACTTAATACAATTAATATATGTATTAATTTAGGCAAAGTTCTACGTGCCATTTTTCGCAAGATATGAGTGATTTTCCTTTGCAACCAGGTTATTTTCATCGTTGTCTTTTTCAGTCACAGAACCAGAGATTCTAGATCTGTGACCGATTACATTACCCATAGTCGATAATCGTCTTGGAGCCCGAAATTGTGTAATGGTACATGTCGTCGTCCATGAAGTCATTCCTGATGAACAAGGCTCATTTTTCTAGCGTTTATCCCGTTTCTGTGCAGGGTCCGCTTTGACTATGATCCATGAGTTAACGAGTCTGGTTATTACAGTGAAGTGACTGCCATCAGACCTTCGTAACCCTTAGAGGGAAACCAGACATAAACATTGGATCATGGTTAGACATTCAGTTCTAACTGAACTAAAGTCAGGAACTATCTGAGAGTGCAGGTTTCCTCACAGTGTTTTCGCTCACCTCCGAGCTATGGTCACAATTCCACACATAGATTTCGAAAAATCCAGATGTTTGTACCGGGCTTCGTACCACGGCCCTCACGTATGTGAGGCGCGGTCCTTGCCACTAGGCCACCATTGTGCCTTTTTATTACGTCTCTTACTAAGATGAGGGTCTGATATTCTATTCTTCGCGACATTCCTCCTTGTCCTTGAGTCGTATTCCTCATACCTGAGGGTCTCGTGATCATGGTATGAAATGAAACACACAACAACTCTCATAGCAGTTTCAATAGAGTGGTTTGTCATTCCCTTTTCCATTGCACACACTTTCTCGCAGTGTGTAGGTTTCCTCACGATGTTTTTCTTCACAATACAGCTGGTATGAAGATTTCGCAACATTATCGGCAATAAAATCAAAGTATTCATAAAGTAAGTTATCGTTAGTACGTGTAAAAAAAACGCAAACTAAAGCTCAACGTACCGTATGTGGAACACAGATAAAAATATGATTTTCTCATACATGTGCTATGTAATATAAAAAACAACTAACCTCTGCAAAATATACACATGTTTACATAACAGAGATTTTTTTTCGAGTAAAATCTGTTTGATATCTATTTTTATTTTATTTTTGAATTCAACCAAACGACGAAATTTTCACTTTCATCCAAATTTCACACTAAGTGCATAATAATTTCTAAACAAACGACATCCTTAGGTAAATATTTGTATTTACTTTATTGCCAAATGTCAGTAGCATCTATTAAGATGTCAAAAGATGTCGCTATTCCTTTTGTAATAGCTACAGGAACGATTAAATTGGTGTTCCACATATGGAACCAGGTGCCCTGTAGGGTTAATGGGACACTTAGTTTCAGTAAGACTTTAAACTTTCGCGTTGCATTACTATTAACTAAGTTTCAGTATTTTGTTAGCAATGAACTTCCTACTTACCAACTCCAACCAACCAACCTCTTATTTTTTTGCGCTAACGCTGATGCGATTGGTCGAAAATCAAGCTATGTTGAGCACTTGGAGCGGTTTATGTCCAGCAGTGCACTGCTAAAGGCCAATGAGAATAATGACGATTATGGTGTGGTAAAAAGTATGGTGCAAGCAAACGTACCTGTCCAACGCATCCACTGAAAGAAGTCCTCAACGCCAGCCTAGGCGGCAGCGGGTGCGGCGCTCCTCCCAACAGCATCGGTTGGTGCAGCGTCAGTCGTCTAGCTGATCCGTGTGACGTCACGGAGCGAGTCGCGTCGGTGACGTCACGGGGGAGGTAGGTCTCACTCGGAGTGAGGCTCGGCGGCCGGAGCGGCAGACTGAGTCATGGGATACTGCCGCGTTCTTGGTCTACCTACATACCTATTAAAACGATATTGCGCCCCTTCTACCTTTTAGTTTCTTCTTGTTAGCAAGATGGCTGGCTGGTGCCGAAGAAACTGAGGATTGGGCAATGTAGAGAGCGTTGGAGATACCTCTGTAGGTGCCGTGGCATTCCACTGCTAGGCCGAGGCAGCCTACTGTAATATGCTGATGATCATAGACCTTGCTATCAAGCAGCTTGAGGCTAGACTTTGCTATTAAGCAGCTTGAGCCTAGATAGACTATATAAATCAATGTGTGTTACCTGTCCAACGCAGCCACTGAACGACGTCCTCAACGCCAGCCTAGGCGGCAGCGGGTGCGGAGCTCCTCCCAACAGCATCGGTTGGTGCAGCGTCAGTCGTCTAGCTGACCCGTGTGACGTCACGGAGCGAGTCGCGTCGGTGACGTCACGGTGGGAGGTGTAATGAGACTCTTATGTTCTCTACTTACCACGTCCAGCCTCTTATTTTTTTGCTAAAGCTAATGCGAGTGGTCGAACATTAAGATATATTGGGGGCACATGGAGCCGCCTATGTCCAACAGTGAACTGCGAAATGCTAATGATAATAATGACGATTATGGTGAGGTAAAAACAGTGATGCAAGGAAACTTACCTGTCCAACACAGCCACTGAAAGAAGTCCTCAACGCCAGCCTAGGCGGCAGCGGGTGCGGCGCTCCTCCCAACAGCATCGGTTGGTGCAGCGTCAGTCGTCTAGCTGACCCTTGTGACGTCACGGAGCGAGTCGCGTCGGTGACGTCACGGGGAGAGGTGGCTCGGACGCGGAGAAAAGTGTAATGGGACTCTTGGGTTCCTTGTTATGTTAGCAACTACCTTTCTATTTACCACCGGCAGCCTTTTATTTCTTGCGCTAAACGTGAATCGAGTGGTCAAAGATCAAGCTATGTATATTAGGTACTTGGAGTGTCCTATGTCCAGCAGTGAACTGCGAAAGGCTAATGAAGACGATTATGGTGAGGTGATGCATCACGCAAGCAAACGTACCTGTCCAACGCAGCCACTGAACGACGTCCTCAACGCCAGCCTCGGCGGCAGCGGGTGGGGAGCCCCTCCCAACAGCATCGGTTGATGCAGCGTCAGTCGTCTAGCTGACCCGTGTGACGTCACGGAGCGAGTCGCGTCGGTGACGTCACGGGGGGAGGTGGCTCGCACTCGGAGTGAGGCGCGACGACCGGAGCGGCTGACTGAGACGCGATGCCAGGAGTTGGGCTCGAGGGGGTAGGCTGATCTGCAAGGTTGAAAGGTATGTGTTATCCCTATGAGAAGCTGCTGAGCTCTAATGGTTTTATTGTTTACATTCGTTTGTTCTTTTCTGAATTTGTTTCGAAAACAAATGTGTTATTCCTTGTTAAGATTTTCCCTAAAATAGCTGACGGACAAATTTTCCAATATTTAAGAATCGTATTATTCTGGAATTCGAGTTTAATTCAGGATGTAATGCATCTTTTTATCATTGCTTTCTTGAAAAAAAATATGAAAAAAATTGTTTATAATATCGAAACAGATGAAGTCAAAGTCAAAAAGTTTATTTTGCAACTTGATTTAGACTCAAATTCTCTTGATCTTAAGATAACTAACTAACTTTTATGGCTCAACGACCCAAAGTGTGTCTTGGCCTCCGAAACGATCTTAAGATAAGAAAGTTTTATTTTAATCACGTTTCATATTATTATCCATTCAAAACTTTATAATTTTAAATAATACCCCCAGAAAAAAACCAAAACCTAAACATGGTTAATCACTCAAAATGAATTTAACGTTATTTAATGAATTTCTTAACGAAATGTTTCGCACTCCCAATTTTCCCATAGAACTTCTTAACGAACCGTTTCTTTCTTAACAAACTCACCTCACTAGCGCGATGCCGGAACCGAGATCGAAGGCAAACTCGACGAAGTAGTCCCTCAGATGAAGAGAGAAGAAGTCTCCGTCACCGCTGGCGTGCTCAGAGTTGTAAAGGACCAGGCCATCACCGCTGGTGGGTTTTAGTGTAATCTGGAACAATAATTATATGAAGGTACTGTTAGACATTCAGTTTAATTAAGGGTAGAGCTTAGTAGAACTCCCACTCGAATTAGCCGCTCGTCTGGGGAAGTAGCCCCACCTTACAGAAGACCACAATGAAATAGGACTTCGTAACTGTTACGCTATGTTTCTGCTGTAAGGTCGCCAGAGCTCAGATGGGGAGGGTATGGAGTTTTAAAGGCCGACAACGCTTCGGTGATACCTCTGGTATTGCTGATGCCAATGGGCGGCGGAGATTGGTTATTGCCGCCTATGCCATAAAAAATAATGTTTTTCGAAATCAAGTCGTCACTTCCTTACTGCTGACACGTCAAAAGAATTGGTGTTGATCAAGCGCCGTCAAGAGTCGTTAAACCACAGTTCGCCTGATTTGACTCATTAACAAAACATTTGATTTATCTTGTCGAGTTTTAATTAAATTGTTTCGAAATAAGCCATCTCCAATATAATATCGGCGGACCACAACGACAGTCCCATCCATGATAGGTTCGCAATCAGAAACTTTCAAACTTGCGGACGGCCGGTAAATAATAATGAGAAACTAAGGCCGTTTCAGATACGGAAACTTTTAATGAAACCCGACATCGAGACGCAAACAGACGGCTATTAAGAAATATCTCGTTGAGAAAAACATGGCCTTTAAAAAGTTGCAAAGAGCTTCGGTTACTACTACAGTTTAACTGTTTATAACTAGAGTATCGGTTAATTGAAACGTTTCAACTAACGGCGAACTAAACAATTTCGAACTAAAACAAAACTATTTTAGTTCGAACTTGTGTCGTATTATTTTACAAGCCACTTCTATTATCATGTGTTTTACTTGTGTGCCTTTCTAAAGGTGCAGACGTCGCGTTTACTTTAGGAACGAACCTTTGCATCCAAAAAACCTAAAAACCTCATAATATTATCACGGACAAATCGGAGGTAGAGTCATCATTTTTGAAATTTTTGAATAATGAATTAAAATGAAATATTGAGGTTTTTTTGAATTTTAAAATTACGAATAAGTAAATAAATTATTTCAGATCCACATATTACAAAACATACATATGTCTAGCTCGTGAATACCACACTAAGCTTATAAACTTGTATCGCAAAATCCAAATAGAATGCTTTATCGGACGGACACAAAACATCACACTTGTTTTGAAAAATTGCCGACTGTCTGATTGTGAATGTAGAGGAAGTATTAACTTTTGAAATATCACTAGAATACTACATAAGTGTATTTAAAACAAATTAGCTCCTAAAATCAGAATCATTTTCAACCAAATACGGCTTATGTGTCTGAATATCTCTTTATTCACGCCACGTTTGATGAATTCATATTAAACAAACTTCCGACAAGTTCTTCAAAATCTTCCTGACTTCATCCTTAAAGTTTATCCTGCCCCTAATTTGCCTTAAATAACTGTAATGTTAAAAACAACTAAATAAATTACAAAACAAAGTGCTAAGTAGGGTTCGCTCATAATTTTTAAACAAGACGAAGTTCGCCTTACCTTTTAAAAGGAGCGAAAAATAACTTTTCATAAGGTAAGGTGAGACGAAGGAATTTTTCTGTGTTAAGGGGAGTAATAAATTAATGCTCTCAAATGTAATTAAAGGGAATTTCGTGAAAAAATGTTTCGGTAGATTACGTTTTTTGAGGTGTTATTGAAAGTTATATTTAATTTTTATAGTTCGAATAAAATAAGCAATGGTTTTTATACGAACTCTTGCGGCCGACCACGTCTTTGTTCGCGTGGATTTAGGTTTCCACACACTTCATACACAGTGTTTTTGTAACTCAAGGCCTTCGTCGAAAGGATTTTTTCAATTTGAACCAAAAGCCAAAATTTTCTGTTCGTGTAACATTTCTCCACTGGCACTGTTGACAATCTTAACAAATGTGTATTTATTAGAGATGCGCCGAATAGTGGTTTCACCGAATAACCGAATACCGAATATTATTCGGTTCAATCTTTACCGAACCGGATATTCGGCCGAATTATTCGGTTCACCATTTCCATGCATTCCTGTGTAAACAGGTCCAAACATGCACGCCGCCCGCAACACTTTGCTTTAATAACTTACAATATTAACATTCTGTAATACCTTCCGGCCGTTTTCCGTGCATGGCGGCCGATCTTACAATCAGCCCGGTACGCAGGATATATTGGAGTGCCCAAGTGAGCGCGCAATTGCGGTGGGACAGCAATCTGACATTACCGTAGAGAGATCAAACAACTTAACATGGCTTATATTAAAATGACTGTACTTTCCATACAAGTGGGCGTAAAAGATTACTTGCTTGGGACGTTTCTAACGAAATGGGGGATGACAAAACAAAAGTTCAATCATTATGTTACTAATATGTTCTGCTCAAGTTTTATATAATTTATAAAAAAGAAAAACATATTCTCAAATAAGAAGTGCCCGTGCCTCTCTAATTTATGTCATGTAGCCATGAAAATAGATGTACTCAAACCGAATATATTCGGCACTAGAACCGAATAATTCGGCCGAAAACGAATAGTGTAAAAAGTGTCGAATATGCCGAAAACCGAATACCAACCGAATATTCGGCGCATCTCTAGTATTTATGAACATTGTCGGATCACACTATCGGCGTGTGTTATCAATGTTTTAGTAATTTATAATAATATGCAATATTTATATTACCTGGATATCAAGCCAAGATTGTGCGGAATTTCCTAGCCCTGGAAGTCGTAGGTAGGACGAACCGTTGAATCTTGGAACCTGAAATTAAGAAAAATCGCTATTCATTCATCGTTCCTTACACCTAAAGTTCTGTCTTCTTCCTAGCGTTTATCCCGTTTCTATACGGGGTCCGCTTTGACCATGATCCAGGATTTGGCGAGTCTGGTTATTACAGTGAAGCGACTGCCATCAGACCTTCGTAACCCATAGAGGGGAACCAGACAGATTGGATCATGGTTACACATTCAGATCTAACTGAACTAAATTCAGAAACCACTGAATGTACAGGTTTCCTCACGGTGTTTTCCCTCACCGCCGAGCTAATGGCACAAATCCACACATAGATTTCGAAAAATCCAGAGGTGTGGGCCCGGATTCGAACCGCGGACCTCACGTATGTGAGGCGCCGTCCGTACCACTAGGCCACCATCGCTCTTACACCTAAAGTTCTGTATTATTAGAAAAATCTATATATTAAAATTGAATGCAGTTTTGGAGAATACGATCATAAAAAAAAATCGGCTTATTTTTGGTGAGGGTTTTGGACATAAAATGAAGACGATTCTTAAAATAAAAAACAATAAAAAAAAATATTAAACTCACCTTTAAATCCAGAGTAATTTCACACTTAACACCAGCGTACCCCAGCGGGCACAAACACGCCTTCCCCACACAGCCGCCGCCATGTTGGCATTCACAACTGCCATCATCTCTATCCAGTTTCATCATCTTCCCTTCATCAGCTTTCAAATCATTACCAACATCATTATTCAGTCTATTATCATTACTTTCATCATTAAGCCTTATTTTCTTCATATCGTTAAAATAAGACTTGAATTGATCAAAAGAGTTCTCCATTTTGTTGTTGTCCTGGTACTTGTTTGAATCTCGCATGACTAAATCGTTGTCTTCAAAATGGACGATGTCGTTTATGTCGTAGATGGCGTGAGAGTCGACGTCGTTGGGATGACGGTGTGGGATTGTCTCACTTGTAGTGATATCGTTGGGGCGCCATGGTGCTAGGGTTGGGGCGCATTCTCCTGTAACAATAATAATAGGCATTTCTTTATAAACCATTTAATTTACATATTGAATTGAGAGTATAGCAGTATACGTGCATAACTTCATCATCATTATCATCATCATCAAAAACAGCCTGTTTTTAGGCACTGGTGAACGTAGGCCTTCTCCTGATCGGGGGGTTTGCCCATAGTAACCTCCCTAGGTAGGCAAGTATTTGACTGCAGTATTTAAAATAATGAACTATGTATAATGGCAGAGGAACGCTATTACCTATTTTCCCGGAAAGTTCTGACAATCAAAGGAAGATCAAAGATTATTTTAAATTTACAAAATTAATTTGTTTTGTTCTGGATGCTTCCCATTATACATATAATAAATAAATCTGTTGATTGTTAACCATCGTATATATCCTAGCTTAGTTAGATGCTATGTAGATAGCATTGTGTAAATTATGTTCAAGGATCTATCAAATTATATTTTGTTTAAAAATCTAACTCTCGAATTTATTCCTTACGTCAAAGTATCGTAAGCCGTAAATTGGTTAATTTGCAACTACAGCGTTATTATGTGTATGCAGTTTAGATGCATACGAGGCAGGAATATAACCGGGTGCATGTTGATTGCATTTTAACGATGCCTGCTCTACCTTGATGGACGAGTTAGATTGAAAAATGGAAATTCTAAGGTAATTTGTTCAAGAATTTTCAGTACAGTGAAAATGTGAGGAAATGGTGGCAATCCCTATGAATATAAGTTTGATCGTAGTTTTTGTAATAATGTTGAATTTAGTATTTTGTTTATAACAATTATTTATGATTATTAGGTCAGTGAAGAAATCAATCCTCTTTTACTGTGATATTATTAATGCATTGCTGTATCTCATGTTGATAAATCTAACAATAAATTAAATTAAAGAAATGTAAGCCGGTTGTTTTTCTATATCTGATCTTTTGAACAGAAATATTGTTATCATCATGTTGTTTGGGAGTTTCACAATACATTTTTAAATGTATTTGCAACACAAATCATATAACAAAAATAAATGTAACAAAAATATTAACAATAAGTTTTATCAAAAATAAAAATAAAAATTGTGTGTATTAATAAAGCTACATTTTTTCTCTTTCTATTTTAATCTTGCAAACATCTAAAAGCACCATCATTTTTCTAAAAATAATTCCGTTACAACATCCCCATTAAATATAATTAAGCTGATACTTCCTCCAAATATCGGATAATTTACTTTATCCCAACAAAAAGGCCAGTCCAAGTTACAAGTAATCACCGAAATAACTTGAACAAGTTAAGGCAATTATCTGAAAATCTTACAACTTTCCAATTCATGTGTTGGGAAAGTTTCTACACGTTCGGATCTCGATAATTTATCTTTAAACAGCCACCAGAGGCACATAGGGACATCAGTTATACAGTTTTCTGAACTGGGAAAGAAATTCCATTTATCACTTAAATACTTAATCTTTTAAGGCGGTTGTGGATACAGATGAATGGGTGTGCGAGGCTACGTTGAACGCTGTGTCGGTTTGAACAGGAATTCTGAGCTATTTGTGTAAGTATTCTTAATTTTTTACAAGTAAGCTGCTAAAGCTTACATTTTTCTCGATTGTTACACCACTGAGCTGATGACATAAGATGTGGTTACCACCATGTCCTTCCGATTTGGGTCTTGGACACCTTTTTCACCGACAGAAAAAATACAAGATTTTTTTTTATACGATATTAAAGTGTTGCTTCACTATTGCTTTGTGCTAGCCTTTGTTTAACGTTGTTGTAACAATTAACAATTTTGAAAGGTCTTTCCAATAAAGATATACTAAAATATCATGAGTAAGACCTCTCAATATTTAAATTAGAGCCTCAGTTATTAATAATGGTGATAATGGTTTATTATAAATAGCGAGACGTGGCGCTTTCCGAAAGCTATAATCGATTTGCTTGTAATATACAAAATGCTCTTCGAAATCAAGATATGTATTTCAGACTTAGATTTAAATCGTGCTGTCACTGCGACAAGAAGTCGCTTAAAATTTTGGTGCTAATTTCAGAGCGAGTCTAAGTATTAAGAGGTCTTACTTGTATCGTACTATTTTAGACCATTGATGTTTCAGGTTACAATACCTATAGTGACTTGTATAATAGCAGGTAATAACGATAGAGATGTTGAACAAAATCCTAAAATAACAGTTCCCGCAAAAACACACAAGGAAGGTATAAGTAAGTCAAATGAAAGGAAGGAACTAACAGATGCCCGCATCGAATCTCAAGACTAACTCGAGATGTTA
Source organism: Nomophila noctuella (assembly GCA_958496325.1). Taxonomy (NCBI): domain Eukaryota; kingdom Metazoa; phylum Arthropoda; class Insecta; order Lepidoptera; family Crambidae; genus Nomophila; species Nomophila noctuella. The sequence continues at coordinate 2,926,710 of OY292504.1, forward strand.
AACTTGGAACAAACGCTTACAACAATCTTCAGTACTCAGTAATTTGTACAAAGAGCAGCTCTTTCATTATGAAGAGATCTTAAGTTGTGAATATTGTGATTAAAATTAATTTTAATATTGTTGCTCTTGCAAATACTGTATTTCACAGATTTTAATAGTACTTTGCTGTAGGTATTTTTCTTAATGTAGTCGATTGCATTCTATAGCCACTCTTACGACCTGTGGGATTGAATGCTTGTGAATGTGGTCCTTTTCGAAGAATAATATGTATGTCAAAAATTGAAATCACCCAGATAAGAAGAGTTTAGAAGAGGTAGAACTTCCACTCGAATAAGCCACTCGTCTGGGGAAGTTACCCCACCTTACAGACCACAACAGTGAAATAGCCATTCGAGACTGTTGTTTCTGCTGGTTAGTCACCAGAGCTCAGTTGGGGAGGTTATGGGGTCTTAAAGGCAGGCAACGCAGCTGTGATCCTTGTGCGGTTGTTGATGTCCATGGGCAGTGGTGATCACTTAATATCAGGAGACCCTCTTGTTCGTTTGCCTCCTAAAAAAAGGACCCGCGCAGCTAAAGTATCGGCCAATTGCACGGCAAATATATCCATTCACGTTTTCATTATAAAAATGGGTTTTGGCTTAATCACCACACTCGCTAAATCCAGATGGGTGATGACAAACCCGACCTGTGTTGGGCAACATCCACACATTTGCCTTGCCTGAGAACTTGATCGAAATCAGGACCTCAAACCACCGCCTGGTACTTAAAATCTTAACAACGATTTAAATTAAGCATATTATAAGAAAACAAACACCTCTATTACTCTAGCTTATCGTATAATGTTGATGAAAGCAGCTTAAACTTAAATAAAATAACTTAAAATATCCACACTGTATTTTTAAACATTAAAACCGCAAACTTAAAACTTAAATAGCATGCAAAATAATATTTTAAAAGGGCACTTGCCGTTGTTTCATTACAGAGCATTCATTGGAGAACATGTTTCAAAAGAACTTTACCGTATGAAATAAACGGGCAATTTTCGACAAAAATGTAGGTTTATGATGAAAGAAATAATGAATGGTGGGTGGCAAGGTGGCATGATATAGTACGCGGCGGTGAAATTCGTTACAACTAAAATTGAAAGTACCTATATGTGAAATGTATATTATGGACATTATCATCTACTATATACATATTAATTAATATAATAAAGCCGAAGAGTCTGTGTTTTTGTATGTTTGTTCGTTTGAACGCGTTTAACTTAGGACCTACTATGTAGTTCGAATTGAAAAAGTATTTTTGCGTTGGATAGTCCATTTGTCGAGGAAGGGGTTAAGCTTAAACTTTACTAATTTTGTTTGGTTTTTCACTTATGGCGTAACATTCATCTCATACTCTTAACGTTATATTAAAGACTGTATAAATAGACTTGCTCATTCATGTCTGTTTTTCCAAGCCCAAAGCTTAAAATGTAATTAGAACGCTAAAACTATAAACGTATTCTGATATCCTAATCGGAATCTCTAAAACTAATATTATCTAATCTATTAGCATCAAACAGGTGATCCCGATATTAATATAATAATTCAAACTACAAGTACGATGCTTAGTGAGGGGGGGGGGGGGGCGGATATTTTAGTGTATTTTTTTCTCCTTACCTATGAAATGACACGCCAATAGTTTTATTTTGGAATCATTTATACATATTTTAAAACACAATAATGATTTTTTTCTATGTTAAAAACAGTACAATAGACGGCAACTGTTTTCCATTGACAACAGTGTGCATAAGACGATATTATTTTCTTAGAGGTGTCTACGCTAAAAGTACTTAGTAGTAATATCTAAATGGTTATCCTAGCCTAATGCTATGGCGCGTTAAAGCGTAGAGATATAAAAATAAGCTAATAATATAAATCGGTGTTCAAGTTGCGAGTGCTTGATATTGGGTGTTCAAAGTGGAGCACCTTAGTTAAACCAGAGTATTTGGTTAGTTACACAATTCCTACACAAATAGAGCCTTGAAAGTTTGCCAAGCGTATTCAGACTTAATAGAAACAATATCTGGTCTGTACTAGATACAATCTGGGCTTCGCGACAAAACCAGAGATTTTGAACTCGAGATTCAAAACTGGAACACTCGAAAACGCTTTCACGGCAATTTCACTTATTAAATTGTTTCTTTACATTTCTTTAACAGTGCGCCTCGTTGGTCCAGCTATTTAAGTGCGTATACGAATCTGGAAAAGTCTGCTCAATTTTTAATCTATACCACTATTTGTATGTTTGTTTCTTTATTTGTTTAGTCTAATCTCAGGAACTACTTTTTGTGTTGGATAGTCCATTTGTCGAGGAAGGCTTTAACAATATATGTGTGGAAACCGAAACCCACGGGGAGGAAGTCACAGGCGGCCGGTAGTTCAGGATAATTTTCAACTGTATAATGTGAATGAGTGATGACGTGAGTTTAACAAATCACTTAGTTTGATGAACAATTATTGAGTTTAGCCCCTGTAACCCTAACTCTGCAGGTAAATATCTTACGTAATTTCAAACATTATATCCCCTTTCCGTACAGACATGAATTGGAACGTCATGCATAAAAACGTTTTCAGACTAGCGTTTAGTTTTCAGACTTGTTAGCGATATTCCTACTACAGTATACGCTGAATAAATTGAATAGATTCTAGACTAAATATTTAGAACTGAACCGTGGGCTTAGTAGTTTAGAGAACATTACAGTGCACAAGTGAGTGCGCACAGATGCCGTCTCTCTTACAGTTCAGTTGGACAGCAATCTGACACGACCGTCGAGAGATCAGGCGCAGGACTACTTATATGCGCGAATAAAACGCTAGTCTGCTCGTGGCTTTATTAAACACATTCACTTGCGCCACGCAGAATCGCGACAACTCATTACGTATTCAGGGGGACTTGTGGAATGTTATTAAGAGGATGAGGGGATCGACGTGCCACGAGAGCGTGTTATACTTATGTGGAGCTCATTATAACCTATAGAGAGTGAAAGAATCTAGTTTAATCAAATTAAGACGTAGGTGAATCACCAACTTTAGTTGGCAACTAAACTTATATATTTCAACTGGGCCCTAGTTCTAGCCCGCGACTCCGTCCGTGTGGATTTCAGTTTCCGCATACATAGTGATAAACTATAGCTTAAAGCCTTTCTCGTCACACGGACTATCCAACACAAAAATATTTTTTTATTCGAATCATTACTTCCTGATATTAGAGCGATCAAACAAACAAATAAACGAGCGAACAAACTCTTCAGCTTTATAATATAGTTGATAGATGGAATGATAGTTGACTTTATAGTATAGAAAAAATCCCCAAGCCTAACCTTGCCTTTCGATAAACCATTTATTGAATTGTAGGAGCACATTTCTCTATATCTCAGGTCACCGAAAAGTGCCCCAATCCCTTGATATAAATCTATCTCCGTTTCGGCTGGCCAGTTAGCAAGTTTTAATATGCCCTGGTGGATTATTTATGTTCACTGTGTGCCCTGAACATTGATTTATTGGGTACATTTTTAGCAGCGGTCGGGGATTCGATTTGGCAAAAAAATACGTATGCTAAACTGTTCCGGAGCTGACCCTGTATTGTGATATTGGAGAAGGTCGTTTTTCATTCGGTGCAACTGGTATTATATAAGAATCTAAGATACATAATAACTTGTTTTAGAAGGCAGGCTGGATTTTCATTGTATGAGGCCGAGGTAACAGAATTTGAAATGATAAACAACGCAGATAACACACATAGGTTGTAAAATAGAAATTAACATTTTAAAAATACCTTAATTTAATTTGTGTAAAAATTAAAGTTTGTATTTATTTGTTTCTTTATTAAATTAATTTCGTAAATCTAGATTTATGGACATAATAAAGCTGGAAAGTTTATTTGATTGTTCGTTTGTTCGTTTGCACGCGCTAATCTCAGGGAGTACTGATCCATTTGACGAGAAAGGCTTAAAGCTATAGTAAGTACCTATAACACTATGTGTGCTAAAACGAGCGACCGCTTGTCTTAAATAACTGGTCCTTAAGTATCTAATACCTTAAATTTTGCAAAAGGTAAATAACGAAAACAACTAATAACTTGAAGGTAAATGAACATTGTCGCCTTGGAAGAAGAAATTGATACACATTGACAGCCCCTGTTACGGTTAATTTCTTTCTAAAAGCCTACTAAGAATATCGCAAATACTGCCAAAGTTAATTAATTCCGAAGATTCGCTTCCGAAATTCGATCTTTTAAAATGTTACAAAGACAAAAGTAATCGAACGAGATACTAAAGTATCTGTCTCTTTTCTTAAACAAAACGATCCGGTGGAAATCAAAGCTTATTTATTGCTAGCAGTTAGTTAAATTAGAAATTGGCCTAGCAGTTAATCTTCTTTCGAATCCTCAAGGTGTCTATCCATTTGCCGAAACAAATAATCCAGGGGTGGCACTGATTAATTTTGTTGTGATTATAAGGTGACAAAAAATATTTCAGAACCTTCGCTTGTGATCACTTATATTCATACGTAAATTCAAATTGTTGTAATTAATACAGCTACTACGAATGTAGTAATGTAAGTGAATACTTAAGATTTGCCTTAGTTCCTGTATACAGTATTCAGAACTTAAAAGACAATGTTTATGGGTAGTGATGATCACATAATGACAATGTATCTCGTTTGACCCAACGATAACATTTAAATAAAAACATCAATTTATTGCTTGTTTTTGTTGGAAAAACCAAAAACAAAGCGTATTTCAGATTTTCTTTGTGGGAGATATAAATCCATGAATTTGATTTTAATAATGGTAGATACCTACTTTACTTTTTAAGTCCTCCTTAAGTTATATTGATTCTCCGAATTTAAACCCACACAACGCCCACAACATCTTGAAACCGAAGAACTTAAGAGTTCAAAGTTTGTGAGCATTAGCCCTGTGTTAGGGTCATCGCTACTTTCCGTGTGATTTTTTCTACGATTGCTATTTTATGCAGTCTGATATGACGGGCTTGTTGGTCTAGTGTTCAGACACTCTGGCTACAAAACCGAGGGTCGCAGGTTCGAATCTAGGGGCAAATGTTTGTGTGATGAACATCGGTATTTGCACTCGAGCCATGGATGTTTCTATAAGTATTTAAGTATGTCGTTCCGTTCCTTAGCATCCATAGTACAAGCTTCGAGCTGAGATTGGGGCTGGGCAATTGGTGTGTTAGCCCAATGAACTTATTTAATTTATTAATTTTTTTTTGATAGTTCAAGATAACTGAAATATTTTGGTGTGGCGGGTACTTTATCTTAAATTGCTATAGAATCCGGTCTTAATTTTGCATCATTGAACACATCATTGTTTCTGCCACTATCAAAGACGTGATCAGATTGTGTCAATAATGACGCCCAAGTACAACTGCCAGTTTCAAATGATCTAGAACAATTTTGTTTTAATTTCAAAGCGTTGAAAATACATACACAGCCCAAAATCCACAAAAAAATATCCAAAAAGCCCAAAAACAACAGCTCTACAACGCCTCTCTCATTTATTGCTTCGGGTACAGAATCAATATTAGTAGCAAGGCCGCCCCGGCTTATAATTCAAGGCCCGGGACAGTTCTAATGCCCCCCTCTGATTCTGCACACGTCCCGTACTAATAATGCGAGTAACGATTCTCAGTAGTTGTTGCAAGTTATGAAGAGAGCAAATAGAAAGCGGTGGAAAGATAAATACGCCACGTGAGCAAGGGAATAGGGGACGATTATGATGCGAGATTAGCAAACTACGAAAACATTTCTACGATTAATTATGATGCAAAAAGTTAGAGCGCTTTGTTATATTTCAACATAACTGAATGCTGCATTAACCTCATATTAAAACTAAATTTAAACTTGTATTATAATAATAAGAATCTTATTTCAGTAATTTAAAATACCTAATAATTACGTTGTTGATGTGTAAATCGAAAGTCATAATTAACAATGGTTATTTTTATTGAAATCATTTCTTCTTTGCATTTAAATGTACCTATGCAAGTTATTTGAAGAAAGCACCTTTTTAAGTCCATAACAATTTATTCAGACTTAAATGCAAAGATAAAACCTTTGACTGTAGGTCGGAAATAACGTGGGAGTCAGGTCAAACGAATATAGCCGTACTTTAGATTTCTTTTGCTCAGAACTACTAAATACACAGCTTAAAAATAAATCAAAATACGAACGATGAATGGCACAAACACAGTTCATAAAATCGACATAAAAATTAAAGAACCGGTTAGTAAAAAGGTTTGTTGGCTCAACGGTGAATCCAAAAATCGTAAATCTTCATAATTACTATTATTTATTATTGTGTGAAATGGACCAAAAGGCAATGATGATGATAATGCAAACAACTCCATATACCTCATTGCCAAAAGTTGTTTTGTTGTTAACTTTTATACAATACACTACCCACAGTAATGAGTATTACGATACGAATCAAGGACGAAGACAAATATGTATAAATTTTCAAGTGGCTCGTGCCAATTGAAAAACTGATTTAGTCTGTTTTTCAAATTCCCGAAGATCTTATACAAACAGGAGATCGACAAAGGCTTTGCAAGAGCAAACATCGCGTGTCGTAAAGACGGCAGAACGCCAATCCGTATAATTGTGACGCTTCCCGCCAGGACCTCGTAACAGACAATTTTTCGCTCGTAAAAGACGAATGTTCGAACGAAATTGTCGCCGGTTTAACTTCGCTAAGTCAACATTAATTGGGCTTTTAAGGACCTTCGGAGCGTCTTAGTTGATCTACATTGAATTAACTGTGCAGTACCTAGTTACTTAGTAGAAATGTTCTACTTGAGAATCAGTGCTAAGGAAGACGTGCCGTATTTATAATTAAAGGGTTGTTGAAATAAGCTTGGTTATGCATAAATTAGTTCTCCTGCGACAAAACACATTTTTGTAGAAAGTGTGGAATAAGTCGAATTTGGAAAATGCGATGATTGCAGATTTTACTTTTATTACAATTTATGAATTAGGGTCTTGCTTTAGATAATATATATAGTTGATTAACAATTGAAGCGAAAACGAGTGATAATATTCTGAGTCCCGAAATAATTCCCAAAAATGCATATTTACTGGCATTAAAGACAATTAATAAAAAAGTCCCAAAATGCATCCACTGGCATTCAAAGACAAACTTCAGTCTCGTCAACTTCCTACGTTCGCACTGTAACGAAGACAGCGACAAAGAATAAGGTTAAACCGCCATGAGCTGTTAATCCGATGAATTAGAACGCTCCGTCTCTCGGAACTTGGCTACAGCTCATTTCCTAGAAACATCCGTGATGAGATAAACAGACTTACTGACTTCTAAGAGGTCGCTTCCTACGCTAAAAGTGTAACAAGATTGTTAGAAGTAGTAGATCTTAAGAGGCTGCCACTTTGATGCGGTTTTAGAAGATGAGTTATCACTTTATTGCTAAAGAACAGCGTTCAATTTCATGATTGTACAATTGGTATTAAGTTAGGAGCCGCTAAAATTCATCTACAGATTATTTCTCAGTAGAGAAACATCCGTGCTGAGATAAACAGACTATTTATTCCTAGATAGGGGTCGCTTCCTACGCTAAAAGTGTAACAAGATTGTTAGTAGTAGTAGATCTTAAGAGGCTGACACTTTGATGCGGTTAGAGCTAGAATATGAGTTACCACTTTAATGCTACAGAATAGCGTTCAATTTCATGATTGAACAATTGGTGTAAAGTTAGGAGTCGCTAATTTATCTACAGATTATTTCCTAGTCGAGAAACATCCGTGCTGAGATAAACAGACTTACCGACTTCCTAGATAGAGGTCGCTTCCTACGCTAAAAGTGTAACAAGATTGTTAGTAGTAGTAGATCTTTAGAGGCTGCTACTTTGATGCGGTTAGTAGATTAAGGCTAAAATCACCCTTAAACTACTTTCAGCAAGAACCAAACGAAAATCAAACCTACAACTATTGGAATGTGAAGAATAGGACACTTCTCAGGTATAAAATCCGTTGCGATGTGTTATGAGATGTGTTAAGAGAACGTTTTGGCTAGACCCAGTATGGTAATAACAACAACGGATTATATAATAGTCGATAAGCACTTACTTTCCCCAATAAAAGTTTTCGCTACTGTGGAAACTAATCAAATATCAGCTTTTAATATTCCGTAGCTTTGAAGTCTTAATAAAGTATTTAATTAATTAAAGAAGGAAAAGTACAAAGACAGAACGCTGCAGTTGATCCTAATTAATCTGATTCAGCAATAAAAAGCCGTCTTAATTGTAATGTTTGACAAACGTCTTTACGAGGAAACATCGTCATAAACATTTAAACACCCGATTAAGAGAGTGACAAAGGCAACTGAGGTGTTTACCGTTTGTAAATGTTGGTTGACAGCTCAGGTTTGGAAGGGCTTTTTCAGAGTCAAAACCTTCGCACTAGCATCTTTGTTTACCTGCCTTTATTAATAAACGAGCAGAGGAAGACAAAAAAAGAGATGAATGGATTGCGTGAAGTAAGATATGGATGGACGTGAAAGACGTGAATTAGTAGATATTAGAATAAAAAATTGGCCAAGTGCGAGTCGGACTCCCGCACAGAGGGTTCCGTACAAAGTCTATTTTTGACGTATTAAAAAAAACTACTGAATAGATTTCGTTCGAAACAATTTTCGTTGGTAGTTTTTATGGTAATGTTCATTATATATTTATTTCAGATTTATCATCCTCTTACTTTAGAAGTTAGAGGGGGGGGACACACTTTTTTCCACTTTGGAAGAGTCTGTCACGCAAAGTATTCACTTAAGAAAAAAATGAGCTTAGAAACTTCAATATAATTTTTAAAGACCTATCCATAGATACCCCACACGTATTTGTTCAATGATAAAAAATATTTTTAATTTCAGTTCTAACTATGGGGACCCCCCATTTTTTTATTTTTTTTTCTATTTTCGTGTGATAACCTTGTTGCGGTTCATAGAATACATCTACTCACCAAGATTCAATAGTATTAGTACTTATAGTTTCGGAAAAAAGTGGCTGTGACAGACTGGCGGACAGACAGACAGACAGACAGACAGACAGACAGACATAACGAATCTATAAGGGTTCCGTTTATTTGCCATTTTGGCTACGGAACCCTAAAAAGTAGATTTGACGGCTGATTGGTGTGAGAATCACACTAAATCCCTAGTATCAAAATTTCCACTTTGTTTTATATCGTGCACATCAATCCGAGGCACATTATTGTAAAGCGTTTCCAACAAAAAATAAACCTAACAAAAACCATCCCCCGATATCCATATAAACTTTTTACCACATATTATATTACAGTCGCAAAATATAACATAAACTCCCGTAAAGTGGGTAAAATCTATCACGACAAAGAATTTGTCAGTAGTTCTCGATGGGAAATGAAAGGGAAAATGTCTTGAGGAAATTTCGTATGCCACACTCGGAAGGAAATTACCCTAATAGGAAAATTATGAGGAGGGATCAGGTTTGACCGATAGGCAGGTGGTGGGAGTTTTTTACGGATTTATTGGGGAAACTATGCCGTAACGAAATGTGAAAAACGAGGGTTTTCACGCCACATCGTGTATAAGGGCGGGTGAGTAGTCATTTATATTTTTCTTAGATGAAATGAAAACTATTCCATCTACACTTATATACTAATTTATTAAAGCTGAAGAGTTGGTTTGTTCGTTTGAACACGCTAATCTCAGGAACTACAGGGTCCTTGTTTCGAGGAAGGCTTTATTCTATAATTTTAAAACCGAACCGGAAACCAAAAATCCACATGAACGAAGTCGTAGGTGGCTACTTTTGTCAAGATTTTTTCGGAAAGTACATATAATTGGCATTATTTTTTAATTCCGCAATCTTTGTTTTTGCTTAACAATTAATATCAGGTTAAAATACAAAAAAAATATATGCGAACGGTAGAACCATTAACTTTTAAAATCAACAGAATTTTGGAAGTGTATGTGTGTGTAACAATTATAGGTAACATTACACAGTACCCTACTACGTATAGATTTTTAATTATTTAATATTGTTCCCAATTATTTCAGTTCATAGTATGTATGTATGTTTAATATCCATCCAAGCATAGTGCGTGTACTTTCTGAATTTGCCATTTAATGAAATTATGTTTGTTAGTCATGTCAAAGACACACGTGTGGTGTACAAACAAATCATTAATTATAGTGTATGTTCATTAGTCAATGTTTACAAAATCTGCTGCTTGATTGATTAAGTAAACACATAGTAAATACGATATTCTATCATTGCTTACATTAATCATACTCAAGGGCAAATGCTAAATAGGTATTTCTGACATGAAATAATGAAGTAAATAAGAGCGTTTCCAAGTTAGTGTCTACCTTTCCTAGAAATTTAGAACTATGTAGTTTATATATAAGAAAATATGTCGACTAATATGAAAAGTAATTAAAAAATTGATTCCTTTGTTCCGTAGGCACAGCAAATTAAAAACACCCTGAGGCTAAGGAATATTCAATAATGATAATTTCCTGTACATAAGGATAAAATTACAATTGACCGCCTCAAGTTTCAAAAGACCCATTGTTACTCGAACTTATTATTTTCCAATGAAATACTTATGAATTACAAAAAAACAAAAGTACCGGTGAGATTAAGAATTAGGTGCAGGACCATCTATTGACGTCTTTTCAAACTGCAACACAAATCATCAATACTGCTTCAAAATTACATAAAACTACATATATCACTACATGAAGGTACTACCAATGCTTCTTCGATCTAAACTGAACGAGCCAATATCCAAATGGTAGATCGAAGAAAAATATACATACGTTATTCAAAAAGCACCTACGAGTATTCTACCTCACATACTTTATCCCAAATCCGCCATTGTTATGTAAACGACATAAATTCCCCCGGCATCTTCGAATAAAAATACAATTCGTTCGATTTTCGAAAGTTTCAAATTCATGTTTAGAACGAACACTATTTGATGCATTGGCCGTTTGAACAATTTCAATGTGAATCTCCGTCGCGTCTGGGGCTCGATTAGATCCAGGGTTCCCAGTATCCCAGTTTAAGGATTTATCCCTAAATTGTAGGAGAAAATAAATGGAATAGTATTTTAAAGAAAGGAATAACTTGCATCTCAAATGCTTTTTATTGTTGGAGATATTTTTGCAGAACTAATAATTTTATTTCAAGATACTAAGATGATTGTTTTCCATTGCTAATATAAATAAATTAAATCAGAGCTTAATAATTATCTTTACTAACCACTCAAAATACTTTTGCCTGTCATTTTGCTGTTTAACAAAATCAATCACCTGATAAGGTTTCAGAGTTGAATGATATGCAAATGAATAAGCTTAACAAGCGATTCTTAGTGAATTAACACACTAGACTGAAATAACGCGACCGAAGCTTGGCGGCAATGCATTTTCTATACAAAATTACACACCTAATTTAGGCATACTCGTAGTGTGTCATCTTCCATTTAAAATACATAGCTGGTCGTTGTTCGTTGTTTTTATTTGACAGGCCTGTTGGTCGAGTGGCTAGAGACCCTGGCTACAAAACCAAAGGTCGCGGGTTCGAATCCCGCTAGGGGCAAATGTTTGTGTGATGAACATCGGCATTTGTACTCGAGTCATGGATGTTTATAAATGTATTTAAGTATGTCTATCCGTTCCCTAGCATCCATAGTACAAGCTTCAAGCTTAGTTTGGGGCTAGGAAATTGGTGTGGTAGTCCAATGAATTTATGAATTTATTAGAATTTATTTTATTTATTTATGCTTAACCTTTACCTATATCTTTTGTTATATGTACGATCGCTGTATTTGTATCGTTTCAATAAAATGGTTGAAAGTTTTCAAGAGTGCTGGCAACACTGATTGGATTTAAAACGTTCCATTTGACACAACAAACAGGACGAGGCGCGAATGTGTCCCGACTTCGTTTGTGGATCGCAGCTATGTACAATGGCTGTTTTCCGAGCCTTTAGCTTTTGGCAACATTATTTTGTGCGATAGTTGTTGTTGATAGTTTGAAATGTTGAACAGTTTCACAAGCAATTTTTAAATTGTTGTACAAAAATAGGGTGTGATAGCAGTCTGTTATGATATCACACCCTATTTTTCAATGTCTCGCGGCATTCAAAGTTCAGATGTTTTGGAATTTTTTGTTTTTAGCAGATTATCCCTATAGTTAGGAAAAATATGTAATAGCATTATCTGTATTAACATTAACGTACATATATGTACATTCCTAACGAATCGGGGAATCTGCTTATATTATGTATTATGTATAAGCCCCAATCAAAACGGATGTAAGAAGATTCTGTCGACGCTGTTTTTTTTTGAGCCATCTCTTTAGAACCAAGATCTCAAGTACCTAAGCAATTTCTAACAGAGTACCTATTTTCCGAATACCCCGCAAAAACACAACTAGGTACATGTGAACAAGTAACGAGTATTAGGTCCACGCTTCGATAAGACGTCGATAAAATTGAGTTTTGATTCCCCGCAGTCCGTGGACACGTGAGCGGAATATCCGAAAGGAATATCCGTAACCGTTGGGGGGAGGGGGGTATTTGTCGAAGATGCGCTTAATAACTTTCTAGTTGTTTGCGATTGTCGTATACTGCCTCTATTAAGTTGTTATAGGAATTAAAGGCTTGACTGATTTATTTAGTAAATACATATAAATATTATGAAGGAGAAGCTTTTTGATGAAGCTTTCATTTGCATAGACTATGGTAAATAACAACAACATCACATCACAACATCACATACATTGATCTGACCCCGTGTTAAGTAGCTTAAGCACTTGTGTTACAGACATCAGAATCAGAAACCAGTGGTATTACAAATATACTTAAATAGATACATTATAACACCCAGACCAGGACACACAGACATGTTCATGCACACAAATGTTTGTCCTGTGCGGTAAATATTTATTAATAATAGCTTTTACGTGGAATAAGGTATTTGACTTACAGATAAATCACTTACCTATGGGTGTTAGGCTCGTATTAATAAATCGCACTCAACTCTGAGCTCGATCTTGAGTGCGAACTTTATATTGCGATATGTTATTCTCATATAAAACAGCACCTCAAGTTCGCGTTCAAGTTCGATCTAATAGTTGAGTGCGATTTATTAATACGAGCCTAAGAGTAAAAATTGGAAATGTATCAAATCAATACTTTTTCAGTTTGAATTAGCTTAAATAATTTAAAGTTTAATCTCTATAATTTGTCTAAAGCTCAGTAGTAACGATTTATGCTTTTCTTATTTCGTACTTAATATTAAAGCTTCGTTATTTATTTTGTAAACAGCCAAATACCCAATAATATAAAGACCGTGCGATTACCATTCGTACGATTCGCCCCTACGAAAGAGAAATGTGACTGCGATTTCATCAAGATTTTTATTAATCCCACAAAATGAATATTTCCTTTCAAAATCCCGGGAGGAGACAAATATGAGGTGTCTCCCCATGCACTAATCCCTCCGCCTGACAAAGTGATCTATGGACTCAAATCCGGATTGAACTGGCTAATTCCGCCTAGTCTGTCAAATAAGTACTTTAAATTTTTTGTATATTTTATGTATGTAGGTTTTGTAATTTTTTGTATCTAGGTTAGGTTAGGTTTTAACTTTAATGTTTAAAGTTTTAAGCAAAGAAAAATTCGTCTGATCTCATATGGCTCAGGCGGGCATCGAACCCAGCGCCATTGAATTTTTCTTTGTTTAAAACTTTAAGTACCTCAATATCAATATGGCATGGACTTTCATGAGTCCAAAATCCCAAAGTCCCAGACCTTACTTATTTTCTCACAAAAATAGTAATGTGATTAAGTAGAGTTAGTACGAACTTTTAATGTGTGCATACTTGCTAGATTGGGTCGATGGCCAATTCATGGGTACAAGGTGCTAAAGTTAGATAAATACAGTACTCATTTTTCTTAAAGTCGCGGTGATGATTTTTACATTTTCTTCAAAGAAGTTTCTTAAACTCTGGGATCTTGCTTACAAAAATTATAGCAGTTGGTTTACTACAATGGTTGGCAGTTTATATGTCTCCCTCATCTGCGTTTTTTCTGGTAAAATCCTTATTTGACCAGTCTGGTTATAACATTAGAGCGACTGCCACACACTTTGGTGGGACACTTTATCACACGTGGGATTTGAACACAAGACCTTCCAGATTTAAGAGCTCAGCGCTCTAACTAAACCAAGGAGGTAGGTAATATGTATAACAAGGGAAAATAAAATAATAATATAGCTCTGGAAAAGGGCAAAGGTCTGCTATAAGCCGATAAGATCTTTAATAACGATAAAGAGCATATCTCTTTCTGTATCTCTTACAAGGAAAATTAGACAATTTTTTAATCATAGTCGGAGACCAGCATCTTAGCAAACTATTTTTAACTATATACCAATCATCATAAATAGGAAAAATTCGGTTCTCTCGTTTCGGAGGCCAAAGTGTGTACTTTGGGTCGTTGAGCCATAAAAGTTAGTTAATTAGAAAAAATATATATAATCTTAATAACACTTTGGCAGCAAACATGTGGAAGGACTTACCGATATCCAAAATGGCGATGGCATCCTTCACCAGCCTGTAGGTGTCCCCGTTGATCCTGAGGAAGTCTACACAGCCTAATAGGCCATCGGACAGGCCTAGCTTGCTCTGCAAGCCAGTGGTGTTGCCGGCGCCGCCTACCCACACTGGTTCCCTGAAGGTCATGCGGGAGAAGAGGCCCTGTGGACAATGATGGAATTTGTTAAAAAAGGTTTACCCTATTTATGTCACACTGCAGTGGCAAAGACTCCATAATTCAGAATCAACATGTTAAAGTCCAATAATGACGGGCTTTTCTAACTTTGCCAGGTTCAGGGGGTTCTACCTATTGTCACCACGCTGGACAGGCGGGTTGGTGATCGTAGTAGGATGAACGTTACACGCAACGTTTCTTACCACTCTACCAGGCAGAAATAGGGTTGTTCTATTCTAGACCGGCATTCCACAGCAAACTCCACAATTTAACTGTTGTTATTCGGTCAAAATTAAGTTCCATGATTAGGTCTAAATAAAGAACAAACTAAATTACATGACTTTCCGATCTCCAAGCTACACTGTGGTTTCTACCAATCAAAGCGGCAAATTAAACCCAAATTTATACCCTCTGTTCTATTTGAACGATCGAAATACTTCAAATAGGCCACATCAAAGGAGTTCAATCAATCTGAACGGAGGAAAAATACCTAAAAATACCTTTAATTGATATTCAAAAATTATAGCTGACGCCCCGAAAGCTATTGAATGATTGACCCACCATTAGGAAAGTTCCCGAAATGGAGGGGGGGGGGGAATTGGCGAATTCCGGTGTTCTTCTACAACATTACCCTGCGGTGGCTGGCAATTATGCAAAACTGAAATTGGACGCCGTAGGCTTAACTTTGTGGTCCAAGGAACAAAAGTTAATCGGTTTTTTTATCAAATTGGCTATTCGGATGGCCGCACTTAACTATACAATTTAAATAACGATAAATCCTAGATTTACGATACAAATAATCTAGACACAGAACACACACACATTCATAATAAACCTAAATGTTTGTGCTGGCTGCGATTTGGACTCACAAAAAATTATAAAAAGGAAATGAAGAGCATTTCCCACGCATAATTATGTTCAGTGCACACAACTGAACTTTTACTAAAACTCAGACAAAACATGTTATGACAACAAATACGTGTCAAGAAAGCTGGCTCGTCAAATGACTCATTGTCGGAACCGAACTCACTTTCCGTAAACGATTAAGCATGATTGAGCCACTCTATATGATAAATCTCCGCCAAGATCCTAAAACTTAGACCACAAATGAATACGCTCGCCCATTTACTACCTCAAGCCTTGAGACGCGAATGTTCTTAATGAACGGCAACTAAGGCGGAGCTATTCTAGTAATTGTGCTGCCAAATGTGCTCGCACTACTCAGTTATGAATAATTGAAACTAACTGGGTCTTTCTGTTTTATTTATATTGCTTACTACCCTGTAGGGAAGCTGGGTGTTGACGACGTATAGTTGTCAAGAATTGCCCTATTGACTATTAGACCAAGAGGTCGCGGGTTCGATCCCCGCATAGGACAAACATTTGTGTGCTAGAACATGTCCTCTGTTTGTTCTTATTTGAGTGAGGGCGCCTGGCTTATATTTGTCCAGAATTGACTATAACGCCAGGTCAAAACATTCTTGTGCATAACATGTATGTTTGTCCTGGTTTGGGTTTTATATATAACTTTTTAAGTATCTAATTATGTCTATCCGTTTCCTAGCATCCATAGGACAAGCTTCGAGCTTAGTTTGAGGCTAGACAATTGGTGTGTCTGTGTGTTTGTCCAAGGTATTTGTTTATTTATTAGTTACTTTACTACCCTAAGCGTGACTGTTCTTAATGAACGGCAACTAAGACGGAGCTGTTCCAGTAATTGTGCTGCCAAATGTGCGCGCACTACTCAGTTATGAATAATTGAAACTAACTGGGTCTTTCTGTTTTATTTATATTGCTTACTACGCCGTAGGGGTGTTGTTTTTTCTGGTGATTACATAGAATGATTGTGAGGGTGAAGAATACAGTTGGATATTTTAATAAATGAATGTTTATTTGGATGTTCTGTAGGAAGCCAGATAGTTGGTAAAATAACTTATGCGTAGATTGTTTGCGGAAATACATAATGCATACATAATTATGAAATAATAAAGTGCAATCTTAATAAGGTAATCAGTGTATAATAAGTTCTTCTGTATGTGTATAATAATCACGCAAGAGGTCGCGGGTTCGATCCCCGCACAGGACAAACATTTGTGTGCATGAACATGTTTGTTTGTCCTGGTCTATATGTATCTATTTAAGTATATTTGTAATACCTTTGTTGATTCTGATGTCTGTAACACAAGTGCTTAAGCTACTTAAAACGGAGTCAGATCAATGTATGTGATGTTTGGAAATATTCATTTATTATTATATAATATTATTACATACAACAGAGTTCATGGAGTTCTAATGGTAGGCAAAGTGTCTGTGAATTTTGTGGTGTGGTTGATGTCTAAAGTCGGTGGTAATCTCTTACAATCAGAGGACCATCTGATCTTTTATCTTTTTAATACAGATAAAGATTTTCTTTCAATTTGTAATTTTATTGACGACAAAATTGATGACTGTTCACATGTTTTTAGAATAAAAACCGTAGTACAAAAGAAAATGTGAAAAAACCTCCATTTGAAAAACAATTGTAGCGAACTAGCCGGTTAGTCGCAGTAAACACTAATTGATCAAAGCTGCTTAATTAGCATTTAAACTTTGACTAATTACAAGCCAGACGCGTTTAGACTCACATGTAATGTTTTTAAAGCTGTGGCTTGGCACCGGATTTTGAGCTTCAAGCTAATTACTGGAAATTAAGGAAAATAGACTTTACGGTTTAATCTTTAAAATAGTTTTTGTCACCTACGCTACGTTTAGTTCAAGTGTTTATGTTACACTAGCGGCCGCCCGCGACCTCGTCGAAAATATTTTTTCAATTTGATTTTGTACCTACTTCCTGAGATTAGCGCGTTGAAACAAACAAATTCTTCACCTTTATCATGTTAGTATACATTTAGTACCTATGTTTAGTATTGAAAAAAGTACACAACTATTTTCAAATAGATACGAAAGTATCTAGAGATACTACTATATTAAGAGGGTTTGCAAGTATAGACAGGTAATAAAAATGTTAAAAAATACTGTTTTAATCTTTTTATTTATTAAATTTCAGGACCTTTGTCTTCATTGAGACAAAAAAATACTGTGATAACTTTAAGCCACCTCATGTAAAAAAATTGGCCAAGTGCGAGTCGGACTCCCGCACTGAGGGTTCCGTACAAATTCTATTTTTGACATATTAAAAAAACTACTGAATAGATTTCGTTCAAACCAATTTTCGTTGGTAGTTTTTATGGTAATAAACATTATATAATTATTTCAGTTTTATCATCCTCTTATTTTAGAAGTTAGAGGGGGGGGACACACTTTTTTCCACTTTGGAAGGGTCTGTCACGCAAAGTATTAACTTTAGAAAAAAGTGATATTAGATACCTTAATATAATTTTTAAAGACCTATCCATAGATACCCCACACGTATATGTTCAATGAAAAAAAATATTTTGAGTTTCAGTTCTGACTATGGGGACCCCCCACTTTTTTATTTTTTTTTCTATTTTCGTGTGAAAACCTTGTTGCGGTTCACAGAATACATCCACTCGCTAAATTTCAACGGTATAGTACTTATAGTTTCGGAAAAAAGTGGCTGTGACAGACTGGCGGACAGACAGACAGACAGACAGACAGACATGACGAATCTATAAGGGTTCCGTTTTTTTGCCATTTTGGCTACGGAACCCTAAAAAGTGATGACACATCAATAAACTTCTATTCTTGAAACAAAACACTGTCAAAAATCTACTCTACAAAAGAATATAATTTACTAATATTACATCCGCTATAAGTTTAAAGGCACTTCGCATTATATCTCAGGATGAGACGTAACGATTTCCCTCGGGAAAGGAAACTTTTATCCATTTAGTCCGATCGATGGAACCGTAAGGTCGAGATTGCCGGAGTTGCCACAACAATGATTCACTTAACCATCAATATAAAGTCGTACAAGTAGTTTGGAATAATAAGGGAATCAAATTTCCGTTGGCATGTCTCGAGCAGTGGCATTTAGGGCCACACACTACATTTTAGTGTGCGTAAGTAGTAGCAACATTTATGTTGGTCCAAGTTATGGTTTTTTATGTCATAGGGAGGCAAACGAACAAGAGGAGGTCCCATCAGAGGAGGAGTCCTCTGATGGGAATTGATCACCGCTACCCATGAACATCAACTATCGCTCAAGGGTCGCAGATACGTTGCCTGCCTTTTAGACATCTGTACCTTGAAACGGGTGACTGTCAACGTGCTGTCTCGCACTTAGAAGTCGTTCTTATTTTAGTGCCAATTTCGAAGTATGGCAAGGGCAAATCTAACGATTTAAATATATGGGATTAACGAAGTTTTCCGAGCAAAAAACCTACATACAAATGTTTGCCTGACCTGGAATTTGAAGCCCTTTGACTAAAAAATGCGCCCCATTAGCCCTTGAGTTACGGAAGCAGGAAGGTATTTCGTAGCAAATTCAGTTGTTACACTATTAGTTTGTGAGTCAAGGGTTTAGTTTGCGTTCACTAACTTTTACTATGGAATACTTAAGTGAATGCTTCCTGTTTTAAGGTTGCCACTTGGGAAATAAATATATTCAAAATGTGGTGTTATAATGTACCTTTAAAGTATATTTGTATCGATAAAAAGTAGTAAAGTACAAGCTTCGAGCTTAGTTTGGAGCTAGGCAATTGGTGTGTTAGACCAAAGAATTGATTTATTTTTATTCTTTTTATGCATGTTTTCTTAGGTTAACGCGACTTTTACATTATACGTATTATCTATACTAATATAATAAAGAGGAAAGGTTTGATTTTTTGTTTGTTTGTATGAATTGAATAGGCTCCGAAACTATTTGGCAGATTTGAAAAATTCTTTCACTGTTGGAAAGCTACATTCACCCAGAGTAACATAGGCTATATTTTATCCCGGTACGGGAAGTAGTTCCCCCGGGACGCGGGTGAAACCGCGTGACGGGCCGCTAGTGTATTATATTACTATCCGGCTCAAACTATTTTTAATTCCATTTTTTTAAATTCTTCATCGTCATAATTAAGTTATCATTACAATGATGGAGCTTTTTAGTTAGTGGTTTCATCAGAAACCTGCTTCAAAAAGATTTAAACTATAACTGTAGACAGGTACTAGTTCAAATTGCTTGCCCAATTTTCTGAATCAGTGAAGTGACTATCTTTCGGCAGAAATATTGAAATTGAAATTTTGACAAAGACAAAGTAGAGTAGGGTGGCTTTCGGAAAGTTTCTGTAGATAACAGGAATCTACACGTGTAGGAATCTACAGGAATTTAACGTGGAAGTTTGTATCTCTTCACGCTAAAACGACTGAATGGATTTTAATGAAATTTTACAATAATGTAGCTTATACGTAGATCAGAATAACACACAAGCTACAATTCGTAAATACATAATAATATATTGTTTGCGTAACTCGATATCTAGGCGGACGAAGTCGCGGGCGGCCGCTAGTACTAAATGGAACAACAATGAGTGCCTATTGAACATGTCTGTTTGCCCCGTTCTGGGTTTTATATGTATATCTATTTAATTATATTTGTTACATTACTGTTGATTCTGACATCTGTAACACAAGTGCTTACGCTACTTTACACGGAGTCACATCAATGTAAGTGATGTTGTGAGATATATTTATTGACAACCCTACGGGTGAACTAGCATTTAACGGTTTAGTAGGCACGCAGTTAAAACGCTGCCGTAAGCATAGGAAGGAACATTTGAAATGTGAGGGACTAATGCCCTCCCGTAAAGCACACTTACTAGAAAACGGGATACGGGAACAAACGAGACTAAGTTTGACAGAGCAAGCTGATTTTAGAAATGGTATGTTGTTAAGCATTTCTTTTCCATGTTTATGTTCAGTTTTTCAAAATATCCCTGGGAAAAAATAATTTTAAATAAATAATAATTTTAAAGATCTATTTGATACGACTAGACTTGTTTTTTAGGTAATTTGTAAACTTAATAATTTATATAAACAGACAGACCCGCTGGTCTATTGGCTAGATACCCTGGCCACAAAACCGAGGATCGCGGGTTCGATTCCCGCTACGGCTGAATGTTTTTGTGATGAACATCGGCATTTGTACTCGCGTCATGGATGGTTATAAAAGAAAATGTTTAGGGGTGTCTGTCTATTTCTATCATCCATACATTACAAGTGACGCACAAAAAACCGTGCCAAAGTGTTTAAATCGTGGCGTGGTCCTTAATATTTAAATACGTTTATTCGCGGACAGAGTATACTATAAAGGGACTCCTTAAACCCACACGCTGGGTCGAAAGTCCCAGGCGCCGACTAACATTCCTTTCTGTTCCACGCGATGGACCCGGCACACGTACGGAGAATCCATGGATAGCTAAGAAGTTCGTCTCTACATTGTTAGAAAACCAAGCATGGCGAGAACACGTCACTCCCATAAAAAAAATTAGAATGAGAAGAGCGGAGGTTGAACTGCAACAGACTGTAATAGGCTGATGTTATTGCCAAAGCAATTTAAGACCGTACAATTCAAGATGAAACTGCTGTTTGTAAAATCTTAGCAAAGAAAATCTTAGACAAACCTGTATTTTAATGAAATGGTGCCTTATGCAGAGAACTGTCATGTCTCAGAAATGTAAACTCATTTCTAAAGCCATATTTTCAGCTTTGAATTTTTCCGTTGGAAATCTTTCTTTGAAAGGAAGTGACTGTTGAATTTGTAACTTGTACTGTACATATTTAAAAAGACGATTAGACGACAAACAAGGAATACTAAAAATGGCTGTGGATCTAAGGGCTGTATTTTGGTAAACCAAACATGAAATAGGATCGATTGGCACGAAAAAAAACATTTTGCTTATTATTTTGCTTACAATAACTTACTTCCAAAATCGATGAATCCAGATTGCAGATCAAAGAATTTCTAAAAGTTATGAATGGTTGCCTAACAATGTTTTCTTGTAACTGTAATGTTTAATGTACCTGCCCTTAAAAACCCATTTCAAAATTCCACCCTGTATGATAAATGTCCATATAAAATTCATAATAAATTAATAATCGTAACATTTCCATCCATCTACCATCAAACCGACAACGGCATTGGATGGTGGAATCATTCCTTCGTTTTTCGCGAAGTAACTCCAGTCAGGAGGGTGATGAATTAAATATTTTCTCCATAATTAATTTAAATTGAAAAGGAAATCTTCAATCTGTGTAGGTTCCCGCCTAGAAAAGGTCTTGGGGCGAATTTCTTAATACACCGCGTTTTCAAAGGAAATCTTTCGTCTCGAGACGTTTTTGTGGTAACTAAGTTTCGCGAAGACTAATTCGGATTTGAGGGGGAATTTTGTTTTGCATAAGTCGTGTTCTCTTATTTGTGAAGTAGTTCAGTCTGATCTACTTTTTTTATTGCAGTCTTTTGACTTGAGTGCTTGTACAAGTTAAGCAACTTTCGCAGTGGCGAGTCATAGGATGGGTGACCGAAAAATTTAATCTTGAGCTCCACCGTGCTTCCGAAGGCAAGTTTAGCTGATGGTACTGCGCCTGATCTCTCTACGGTTGCGTCAGATTGCAGTCCCACCGAACTATGAGAGTGAGGGAATAGGGACTGCACATGTGCTTGCGCACTCACTTGTGCACTATAATATATCCTGGCTGATCGTCAGACCGGAGGGTATTATTATTATTATTAATGATCACTTAATCACGATATTATATAAATTTTACCCCTTCAGGAGAGTTAATGTATGAAGCAAAATATGTATGTATTATCTACTTTGACTAAATAATATTTATCCGTTGTCTGGGGCCCACAATAAAGGCTAAGTTTCATTAAGCTATACGACGCTGTGTAAATAATGTCCAAGAATATTAAGGAAGGATATTTTATCACGCTTATCCCGCTTCTAATAAGATACAGTGTTATAATGCGATGAGCGGAAACGCTAGTAGTAAAAATGTTTATCATTCAACTCAACACCCGTTTTCAGAGGATACATCATTGAAATTTATGATAAAGTCAATTCAATCGTGCTGTGTTTTGAATTATTATAATGATATTTTTTTTAACTTTTTTATATTTTTATTGAGGTTAATATTAAAATCATTATAAAACTTCTTCTTAATATTTTAAATTTGGCGATTATTTAAAAACAAATATATTTTAGTGCAATTGTACTTAATTATTTATATCCCAAGTCAACTAAATAAATAAAGAGAACTATTAAAGCGATGGAATGAGTTACTAGCGTACGTGTTTCCTCCCTCCTATAATATGGGTCCCTTCAAGAGAAGCGTGACATTTTATTTCAATATCGTAAATCTTATTTGATATTTAATTTATATTTTAAATAATTATTCATCAAATATGAATAGGTAAATAACTTAAACTAGAGCCTATCTTGCGATCTCAATGGATAGGATACCGCATCCGTTGTCAAGACAATCAGGGCTACTCTTTTGCTTACCATCGGGCGTAGTGGAACAAAATATCGTGTAAATGTAAAAAAATATAGGTCTTTAAAATAATCGATCAGATTGTTAAATAAGATACCTACTCACTACTTTTCATTTCATCTTCAATGAAGACACATCAAAATATCATCGCACAAAACTACCTACAACTCACCTGGAAGAACCAACCAAGGCAGTAATTTTTACAACAAAAACTTTTCCAACCCGGGGCATCATTTTAATAGGCTGTTTTTCCGGTTCACTCAGTTTCACAAGAATATTTCCTCTTCTACGTCTCGTTCTGAGACTTTATGCTCGAACATAAACTTACAGTACTCCGTAATATTGGTCGGAATGAAGTAGTAGGTTTGTTACGGTGGTAGCGAAAATGACATTTTCTGAGAATAAAATAATGGTGAAGGTGACATGTAATCAAGAAAATTGGTGAACATTGGTTTTTTGAAAATTAAACAAACTAAAATAAGTGGCCAATGATACGAACACAGAATATCCTGCTTTATAGAAGTAAGAAAAATATTTGTTAGGGTTCCGTAGCAGTGTTATTCTTTATACGGCAATTGCCGTAATATACGGTAATCCATGGATTTTTTTCTTAAAATACGGTATACGGCAGGTTTTTGACTACCGTATCATTAAATACGGCATTTCAGCCCACCTTGAAAAAAATTAAACGAAACGCAACTTATATGAACATTTCTTAGCTCTATTTACTATGCTTAAACGAAATGCAATGCTATAACTATCCCCTTGAATGGGCACCGTGCAGAAACTATAGAGGGCGCTAAAATCCCAATTTTTTTCTGTGGTTTGACAGTAAAATGTGACATTTAGCGTGAAAGTTTCGAATATGAGTCACTAGATGGCAGAACAAGGCAGTAGAATTACCGACATTGAGATTTAAAAGGTTTGAATATGAGTAACGAGATGGCAGAGTTTCCCCCCACATTTCCGGGATCAAAAGTACCTTAGATTCACCGGGGATAGTGTAGCTAAACAGCAGTGAAATAATTATTCAAAGCGGTCCAGTAGTTTTTGAGTTAATTCGTTACATACAAAAATACAAATCTTTCCTCTTTATACAAAGGCCGCCTTTTAAGTTCTGTCGTTTAAATATTTCCCGCCAATTTTGAATTTCGAACTGTTAAATATTCAAAATTGCTTTATTTAAGAACGTGAAAACAATTAAAAGTGTAAGGATTAATGCTTTTATTTAGTCGCAACATCGTTCTAAACCTAGCAGGTCGCGTACAAGAATGCTTCTTACTAAGGAAAATACCTGAGCAATAATTTTCTACAACTTTCGAAGTGACCTGACACGATTTAAGTGTTTCGAAGTGCTATGATCTGTATACCACAAGGAAGCTCCATGTCTGCAGACTATCAAAAAGTAGTATTTAGTATTCCAGCGTGGAAACTCTAGTCTCAGTGACTAATCTCGTGAAGAACGTCCAAAATTTGCCTTCACTAAAGTTAACATCGTTGCTGTGAGACAACTAATTCTCAAAGATCGTCATGTAACATATCGGGAGAAAGAGGCTTTATTAGGCATCTCAGGGAAAACATTCATAAGATTTTTCATTAAGAGTTTGGTGTGAAAATGCTAGTTTCCCGTTTGATCTCCCATTTGCTTTCCCACGATCAAAAGGTGGGTCGCGGCAAATGGTGTAAGAAAATTCTTCCAAGGCTAGATTGAGGAGAGTCAAATCTCGTCTACGATATCATCAGTGATGTAGAATCATGGGTCTATGCTTACAAACCTGATTCCAAACAACATTCAAGAATATGTATCTTTCAAAACAAGTCGAAGCTGTCTGAAGTTGTTCGCTCTCGAAGCATTTCAAAGGAGACGGTGGCCTCGATCGTCGCAAAAAACTCCCCATGTTGCGACAATTGAACTTGGTGTTCGTGTAACGGTTGATGAAGAACAGTATACAACAGTTTGTTCACCAGAAGTCATCTCCGAATTTAGGAAATCTCACCCTGAGCGACGCGTCATCTAACACTCTGACAATGCGAGCTCACACAGCGTTCGACGTACGATTCAGCAATTGAAGAAAAAAACATTAAATAAATTGACTTAACCTGGTACAGACCTAACCTAAACCCTAGAGAATCCTTTACTATACCTAAAATTAAAAAAAAACTTTGTGGTCAAAGATTCTAGTCTGGTGAAGAAGCAGTTGATGCTTCAAGTTAGCCTAATTGAACGACCTCACTTTGGAGTGGAATTAATACTTAAAAAACTATTTGGAGCAAATGGTAAATTGCATTAATCTACGTAATAAATGCTCTTTAAAATAATAACAACGACAAAAATGTTGTAGCTCTGTTTTTTTCTTCAAACGACAAAACTTAAAAGGCAGCCCTCGTATGTAACTTATATAAATGTAGATAACATTTTCAGTTTAAATTAAATTTACGGCAATTTTGTAAATTTTTCTCATAAATACGGCAATTTCAATATTTAGATACGGCAACCCATTTTTTGATGAGAATAACACTGTTCCGTAGCCAAAATGGCAAAAAAACGGAACCCTTATAGATTCGTCATGTCTGTCTGTCTGTCTGTCTGTCTGTCTGTCTGTCTGTCCGCCAGTCTGTCACAGCCACTTTTTTCCGAAACTATAAGTACTATACTATTGAAACTTGGTGAGTAGATGTATTCTGTGAACCGCAACAAGGTTTTCACACGAAAATAGAAAAAAAAATAAAAAATGGGGGGTCCCCATAGTTAGAACTGAAACTGAAAATATTTTTTTTCATTGAACATATACGTGTGGGGTATCTATGGATAGGTCTTTAAAAATTATATTGAGGTTTCTAAGCTCATTTTTTTCTTAAGTGGATACTTTGCGTGACAGACTCTTCCAAAGTGGAAAAAAGTGTGTCCCCCCCCTCTAACTTCTAAAGTAAGAGGATGATAAATCTGAAATAAATATATAATGTACATTACCATAAAAACTACCAACGAAAATTGGTTCGAACGAAATCTATTCAGTAGTTTTTTTAATACGTCAAAATAGAATTTGTACGGAACCCTCAGTGCGGGAGTCCGACTCGCACTTGGCCAATTTTTTTTAGTAGAACTTTCACTCGAATGAGCCGCTTGCCTGGGGAAGTACCTCCAGCTTACAGAAGACCACAGTGAAATAGCACTTCATAACTGTTGTGCTATATTTCTGCTTGCGAGTAAGGTCGCCAGAGCTCAATTGGGGAGGGTATGGGGTCTTATAGGCAGGCAACGCATATGCGATCCTTGTGCGGTTGATGATGTCCATGGGCAGCGGTGATAACTTACCATCAGGTGACCCTCTTGTCTTATACAAAAGGTACTAACCAGTAACCACCTCCTTCATTAAAAAGTATCTACAAAATACATCTCCCATTTGGTATTTCCTTCTCTGTACTAACGCATGTCACACGTCCACCAACTTCAGTTTCGCCAACTTTTTTTGCACGTACTGTAAACTTACATAAACTTGTCGGTTCGAGACATTTCGATGGAACAGAATCGCCCTGAATTCTTTGTTCGTGAACTTTCCTCTCTCAAATTGATTTCGTTATGCCCGATCTTTCCGATGTCATACTTTTACGGCACAGTTGTTGCAATTTTCTATTTAATTTGCACTAGAAGATCTGATTTATACTTATAAGGGACCTATTTAAGTGTCATTTAAGGTCCCAGACCCAGACCAGGTTATATGTATCTATATTTAACCACTGTTAATACTATTATCTGTAAGCAGACGCTAATTAACACGGAGTCAGATCATCGTATGTGACTTTACGACACTAAT
This sequence comes from Nomophila noctuella, assembly GCA_958496325.1. Lineage (NCBI taxonomy): Eukaryota > Metazoa > Arthropoda > Insecta > Lepidoptera > Crambidae > Nomophila > Nomophila noctuella. The sequence goes on from OY292504.1 coordinate 2,953,797, forward strand.
TTTACGACTTTGGAAGAACTCTTCATTTTAGAAAAAGCGAAATAAGATTCTTTAATTACATTTTTGAAGACCATCAATCCATTGATACTCCACATGTATAGGTTTAATGAGAAAACCTTGGCGAAATATTTACGTGTAAAAATCTTAATACTGGTTACAGAAAACATTTAATTCCCAAGTTTCAACGGTATAGTTCTTATAGTTTCGAAAAAAAGTGACTGTGACATACGGATGGACAGACAGACAGACAGACAAACAGACATGAAGAATCTATAACGGTTCCGTTTTTTGCCATTTGGCTACGAAACCCTAAAAAATAAGGTCTCCAGTAACAATATTCTACCCATCCTTCTAAATTGTCGCCACCAGATGGCGCTCCGTGACATGGCATCTGTTAGGAACTTTTTTTAATTCATGGACCTTTTTAAATGTGACAGACGGAGTCATTCCAGCCTTGATTTGACGGCACTTAATGAGAACCGCGGTTGGATGGCACAATTAAAACTTTCCTCGGCTTCTGATGTTTAAAAATGCCGAGTTACTAAGTATATTATGCATTGCAACTTCTGTAGAGATGGTTGGTTTGCCTTATGAAGAGTAACACACTTGACTGAAATTAAGCGTTCGAAGCTCGGCGGAAATGCATTCATATACAAAACTAGCGGCTCAGTACGTGTTCAGTATAATATAAACCATCTACCTCTACTACATAAATAGTCCGAACAAACCCTGAAAAGGTTTGGATAGGTGAGCCTGTTCTTGAGTTATTTTAAATAAAGATTGAAATAATAAAAAATCGAGTTTTATACATTATATTATAGAAGATCGAGCCTTATATTGAATAGATTATGCGACGTTTGTCATCTTCCATTCACAATACATTGTAGGCGTCGTCAGGCCGAACTTCGGTCCCGTTTTTTCCGCCTAATGTATTTCTGTATCAAGAGTTATAATTTCCTTCTAAAATAACAAAAGAACACGCCAACGCGATCAAAACTCTTGCAATTTGAATGAACGCAAGGATTACATTCATCCGGCAGTTTGCACCATCAAATGGAAAGTTCTCGAGTTTCATCGAGTTCTAAGTTGAAGTAAGTTTCCCGCAGTAGTTAGTTATTCTACTTTTATATTTTTTATTTTTAACTTCATTGGTTGAACAAACTTCATAAAAGTCCGTGAATAAAATGTGGTTTTTATCGAAAGGAGTAAAGTTTATTTTCTTTTTTTCTTGTAAAGCATTTCTAGATCGGCTAGTGTTTAACTAGGAAAGGCTTCTTTTCTTGCTTCTCAAATTAAAAAACTTATCTATGACAGCTGCTCAACCACTGTAGGGCCGCTGGATTAGTTACTATGAATATTAGCTAGATCTAAGTGGAACTTCCACTCGAATGAGCCGCTCGAATAGGGAAGTTCCTTCACCTTACAGAAGACCACGGTGAAGTAGCACTTCGTAACTGTTGCGCTATGTTTCTGCTGGTGAATAAGATCGCCAGAGCTCAGTCGTATCGGAACCCTTCCCAACTGAGCTCTGGAGCCGGCTACGGGCTACGGGGACTTAAAGGCTGGAAACGCATCGGCGATACCTCTAGAGTTGTGTTGCGTCCATGGGCAGCGGTGATCATTTACCATCAGGTGACTCTTTTGTGCGTTTGCTGCGTTTGCCTCCCCATCTCATAGAATATAAAGTACACAATATACGTTTTTGTTTTTTACTCACCTTCGAACGTCCCCTCACTCTCTTCCCATTGTTGAGTCGCAGCCACGCGTCCCATCTATGGCGGTATACCGATATGGTGTTCCAGTGGCCCAGTCGCACCGGTTCGGGAGACCTGAGCACACCAGCGCCGCTGCCGCAGTCGAATCTGTGGGAGAAGTTGGAACTAAATATCGTTGATAAAAAAAATAAAAAATACAATTATTTATCTTTATAATGCTATAACCAGTTGAAGTTCGACGCTGGACGTACGTCCACCCTAGATGGAAGGCAAGGACAGAGTATTTTGAAAAAGCAGCGCATTATAATGAACAATGAAATTAAATTAAAGTCTGGCCATACCTTTATTTAAGTCACTTATTACGACACACGCAAGAACAAATGTTAAGAACTATTCTAGGCTTTGTACAGCGCTGGTCTCTCCTAAATTGAATGTAGCGGTCTGACCTGGCCCGACCGAGATTGAAACATAGGGCTTCTCCCACTGTGTGCTTTAAAGTGCGACCTGTTGTACCACATTACCACTGTACCACGGTTGCAACCAAATCACTGCACCGTGAAACTTTTTCAACCAAATAACCCACTGATATAATAAATCCGAAATTGGCACCAAAATAAGAGCGACAGTCGCTTCTTAGAATGAGACAGCACGTTAACAGTCACCCCTTGAATGCAACGGTCATACTGCTCTCGCTCTTTCATGTTAGCGCCAATTTTGAAGTAGGCGAGTGCAAATCTAACGATTTAAATCCACGATTAAAACAAATATAACAAATACAATTCAATAAACAGTATCAGTTTCGTCACGTCACATCATTACACGTGTTAATTTGTAATGCCACTCCATCAAGTGTAATTGCGTTAAACATCCCCGGAGTATAATGTTGATGGGCCCGTATCAAACACAAGTTTATGAATTTAGGCAAACATTTAACAGTGATGACATAAATACTTTGATTTAATCTTTTCTTAGGTTTACGCGACTGTTACTCATGAAATAAAACTACTTAAATCGCGGTATAATTTTGAAAACTATGTACATATAAACAGAAAGACCCAATGATTCGGCACCTTTTCAGGAGTTGTGATCACGGAATCTTAACTTACATTTAGTGGCATGAAGTTCCTGCTTTTACATATTTTTGTCACAGGAGAAGGCAATTCACGTCGAGGTGCTAGTAGGGCAAAAACTTTTGACGTGCAAAAGAATTAATTAAGTGAGTCAAAATGCTGAATAAATTATTTCATTTTATTTCAACACTAGCGGCCGCCCACGACTTCGTCCGGTTTTTCATACAAACTTTCATCTCCTTTTTTATCTCCTTAATCCCCTTAGGGGTGGGATTTATCAGAATTCAGAATGCTTTCTTCATAACATCAACCTGCATGACTTTCAGCCCGATCCGCCCAGTGGTTTAGGCTGTGCGTTGGTTGATAGATTAATAAGTATTTAGATAAATAAGTATAGATTTAGTGGCAAATAAAAGAAGTTTGCAATTTTTAAAATATGCATTATACCAGTAATAAAATTCTTATATTCCGTATGATATCATTAAGCTACAGCTATGTAACAAACATTCCCATAACATGCCCCATTACCGTTGCATTGTCATTCGGCTTACATCACACTAATTACCAGAGACATTGCAAACGCGATCCATTTAGGCTCATAGTGCACCTAAATCTCATTAAAGGCCAATTAGACATTGTGTGCAATTGCAGGTACATTGCAAAATCAATTAATGAAATACAAGAATATCTAAATGATATTAATTAACTAGCCTGGTAAGTGGTTGTGATCCTGACTGCAAAACTGAGTGTCAAGAGTTCGTAACACGCAAAGGGCAAATGTTTGTATGAAATCGGCATTTGTACTTAAGTCATTGAAGTTTATAAAAGTCCTAGCCCGGGAACCCCGCGACTCCGTCCGCGTTGATTTCGGTTCATAACATAGCTTGAAACTTCTTCGAGGTTAGCGCGTTCAAACAAACAAACAAACTCTTCAGCTGTATATTAGCTTTTATATTATACTGTATATAGCTATTATATATATTAGCATAGATCATAACAGGAATGTCATGAATCATGTAGGAACAGCAATAATGATCATTTCTCCTCGAAGCCATATACATACATACAACAGACTAGTACTCGTTTGGTCTCGGTGAACATACAATGCAGCTAAAAAGTAATTTGAAATTCAATAACACCGATGCATATTCCCAGGAAGGTAATCAATGCATCTATTCGCATTTACAGACGCAACAGTGCACTCGATGCTGATTAATTCTGGATGTAAGCTGGAATGCCCACAGTGTGTTGGGGACCAGTGAGACAAGTCTGTAGAATATTGAAACAAAAGTAGCCTTGTTACAAACAATGACTAGTGATTTCAATCTATTCGTTTTTTGTAAAAAGTATTTTTTTATGGATCTATACTAATGTAATGAAGCTGAAGAGTTTGTTTGGTTGACTGTTTGTTTGATCGCCGTAATGTCAGGAAATACAGGTTTGAATTGAAAAAATTAGCGGCTTATTTTTTCGTTGCTTGCTGTCATAAGATTTGTTTGTAATATTAAGATAAGATTAGCTATTCCTTCACTGTTATCTTCCTTACACTGTGCCAGTCTCGATACAGACAATAGTATAGAGGATAAAAAGAGACCTGTTAATTAATGTCGGGAGAACCCGGGAATTATAGAGACTCACAGGATTAGGTAAGTCTGATCGGGAACCACAAAAGGTAGGTAAATTAAATAGGCTTAAATATTCTACAGCGTTCAATCACTATAACATTGAGGTTCTTGTCGGGCTCAAAATTTAGAAGTAACCGGTAGGAAAAATAAAATATATAGAACGTACTTTTATGAAATTTAATTTAAAACTTTTAACGTTTTCAAGACCGGTCCTCTCAGAACTCGAAAGAGGGATGCCGGAATATGGCCCAGAAGTGCTCCATTTTATAAAAATTGCTAAAATATTCGTTCTTAATTATTCGCGCTATTTGTATGTCGCTAAAAGTTGGGGTTAATATAACAAAAATTAAAAGAAATTAAACTATTTATTAACCCCACCGGAATTGCGTCCTTTTGACAGATATGTGTAAACAAATCTATCTACGCCCTACCAGCATTGAAGTAAAGCTCAAATTCGTGTGTATCGAGCCGACCCGCGGCGGGCTCGTGTGTGTTAAGAGTTGCCACTACAGAAATATAATTTCAGATAATCGATTATAAGAGAATATCGAATATTATTACGTTGGTGGATCTTAGCTAAAATAGAAATAAAAATACCACTTACAATTTATCTACAGAAATGAGGTGAATAATTGGTTGCAATTTTTACGATACCCGTACGATCCCGTACGTTCGTGACTTTTTCCCGTACGATCGTAACTTTTTCCCGTACGAACGTGTTTTTTTTTATTTGAGGCATGCTACCCCTCGTGGGTAGCATGCCTAAAATAAAAAAATAAATATATTTCAGTGTCATTATCCTATTTATCTTTTAAATATTTTATAATCTTAGTAAAATATTTTCATGAAACGTATATTTAAGGCTGCATTATTTTATAAAACTATATTAGAATCGAATAGATCTAAATTCGAATATCGATATTTTTTTACGTAATGGAAACACTAAATTAACTGCCAATTCAACTGTCAAAGTTCAAAATATCAAAAAGTAATTGTGTTTTTCTTGCATCAACAAAGTGATCGGTTTTATTTCTTGCGTTTAACTAAACAACTTCATCATGAATACTGACTCCGACGATCCGGGTTCAGCCGCAGCAGGTAAACAAATACTTTTTACAACCTTCAACAGCTAATATGGTGGAAATCGTAGATTGTATTACTGATGGAAAATAATAAATATGCATTTACCCAAAAACACTGACTTTTTTTAAACCCTTGCTTTCGCCAGTTAACTAATGACTATTTACTCTATATTTCTATAGTACTTTCATATGTGTGCACTGTGGGCCGAAACTTCTATGGCCAGCTGGCGTCCCCCTTTGTTTCTTTAGCGACTTACTCTGTTGTCCTAACACGTGAGATATTCTTAAATGTATTAGTATGACCTTTTCTTCGTTCAATAATTATAATAACCGTAAACTACTAATAAATAAAACCACTAAACATCTACTCAACACCCTCAAACCTAACCGTATAAAATGCAGTCCATTGCATCCCGAACCAATCAGGTAATAAAACAAATCCAATTACAGCGGGCGATGGAACTGGCAATAAAACCGCCCTAAACCGGTCATTGGGCAGATTAAAAACAATTGACAGCGCCATCTAGCGGCGAACGTGTGTAATTACTAAGAGGGTTTGAGTCGGCCCGAAATGCGATAAAAGTGATATTAAGGTAATAAAGTACAAGTTTTATAGACCCCATGTTGCTTATTAGGTGTTTGGGAGTTAGTGTGATGTACATAATGAAAGTAAAATATATCTTTAACACGTAATATTGTCCTGGGTTCGATTCGCGGTTCGGAAAAATTGTGTTGATTTTTCTGAACACAGTTCTGGTTTATGATCGCAACCCCGCATTTGGCAAGCGTGGTGATTAAGCCAAAACCCATCTTTGTTACGAAAACATGATTCTAAATGATGAAGGCCTTTGCCCGGCAGTGGCATATTAATAGGCTGATATTTTACTTAATATTGGCAGTGTTATAGACGCCAGGGGTCGTGGATACGAATCTCACTCGTTTGGTTTGTGTTCAATTTTCAAAATATACTAGTTATGTAATTGAAGCTTTCGACACGGTGATAACTTTTAGCAGTAGTTTATAACACTAATAAAATCTTAGCAATAAACACAGCCAGGCAAACCGTATGTTCATACCGAAAGCCGTATAAAATGCAGTCCATTGCATCCCAAAGCAATCAGCTCATAAAACAAATCCAATTACAGTAAACGACGGAACTGGGAATAAAAATGCCTTGAAGCGGTCATTGTGAAGATTAAAAACAACAGACAACGCCATCTGTTGGCGCACGAGTGTAATTACTTGAAGCAGATTTGAGTTTTTCGGTCCGTTATGCACTAAAATAACATGAACAAGTTAAGGTGAACTTTTTAACGAATAAAACGTCGATACGGGGCATTTTAATTTCAGTGTTTATTCTTTGTAAGTATCATGTTTTGGGATGGCATACTTATTAGCTACGGCAAGTCGTAGATAAACGAACTGTTAAATGTTAATGAGCACCTTTCGTAATTACCGAGTGCTATGTTTTATTCGATTAGATAAACAATCTCAAAGCAGCTAACAATGTCACAGATTCACAATCCTTACTTTTATTTTAAATCGGAAAGTGAAAAACAAACAAACTGTTTGTTTATTTGTTTGTTTGTTCTGCTTTCACACCGTAACTACTGAAGTGATTGCTTTGAAATTTTGCAGACGTAAAGTTAAAAGTCCGGAAAATTGATGTTCCCGCGGGAAAACAAAAATATTGTTTGCAACATAAATAAATAAATAAATATTTCACAACATCACATACATTGATCTGACCCCGTGTTAAGTAGCTCAAGCACTTGTGTTACAGACATCAGAATCAACAGTGGTATTACAAATATACTTAAATAGATACATATAACACCCAGACCAGGACAAACAGACATGTTCATGCACACAAATGTTTGTCCTGTGCGGGGATCGAACCCGCGACCTCTTGCGTAATAGGCAACATCTTGACCATTACACCAAGCGGGTCGTCAAATAACCGAATTATACGCGAGTGAAGCCGCAAGCAATAGCTAATAATAATAATGAGGTAACATAAACTTTAAGTGTAAAAACAGAATAAATCATGGTACAACGAACCAACACAGTGACCGTATCACACGTATGACATACAGGTCAGAAGCCCATACCCAATGACTACAGATCAGGGTTTGCAAATTGGCGAGTGCTGCACAAAGGGGCCGGGTTGTTTACGCTCGCAGCCCGAGTTGCATAATCTGCACACCGCTATGACACCACTGCGCAGGGTTTTCACTAACATGCCTGCCACTACAGCAGTAAGAAAAATAATAACGAGAAAATTATAGATACAGTACCATATTGATTCAATGATGGCAACAGTTTAAAGGTGCAGCAAAATTGAAATTAACCTACAGTACTCTATACAGGTAGTAAAGAAAATTAACAAAGAAGTCATGAAAATGTAATAAAACTAAGTAAAGATCGAGTAAATGCCAAGTTGAAATCTACTGTAAAACAGAAAGATGGGTCACGAATCCGGACAAGGCCTTACCTATTACACACTACTTGAACACTACTGACCACAGAACAACCGGACTTCTATGTACTGTTCCACTGGTGTGTATTGCAAACTTTGCTTGGAAATCAATGGTTCCAAATTCCAAAAGCCATACTGCGTGATCGTCTTTTTTAATTGCAACGAACGCTGCAAACGTGTATCCAGTCATCGAGTTATAGCAAGCTACAGATCAGGGTTCACAAATTGGCGAGTACAGCACAAAGAGACCAGGCCTGTGACGAGCGGGTTGTTTACACTCGCAGCCCGACCTGCTATGACACCACTGGGTAGGGCTACCAAATACTGCTCCAGCGAGAAGAAACGAAACTATCCCGAGATTTTGACGCAGCGCCACCTAGCGTCAGAGAAACCAATAGTTTGAAGGTATCATCAATACTTAAAACACAACCAACGATCATGCCACTGAAACTACATTATTATAGCAAACATTATTAAGTCACAATTAGCCAAGCAGCGGCTATAAGGCCACTGTTGTACATAACCTACAATAAAATATCATTGAAATCACAAAATCACTCACTCAATCACTCAGTAATATGTCGAGGCTTAAAGCCAAAAAACTGATTTAGTGGAACCAAGGAGACAAGAGAGGTTTTCACATTAGACATACAAAATACATAGTAGCATCGTATCAAGAAACATCAAAACGACTTAAAGCACATCCGCAGCCCTAGATCCAACTCGGCCCGCTGCACAAACACGCCTACAAAATGCATACAGATGCATCCCGGAGTGCTTTTTCTCGGATGTCAGCGACTTGCACCTGCACCTGTTCTGTTCTGACGTTAACAAGATTTACAAGGTTAGCTTTATGGAGTGAGGCATCTGGTAGAAAATGTTGTATCTCTCCCGGTACGTTGGGTTGAATCATTTCTTTTTAAATCGTGCATGGCACTGCACTGGCTCAATTGCGGTTTAGTGTTTGTTTTATTTTCTAACTTAGGAAAGGTTACTGAGTTATTTAAAGAGGTTATTTATCGGTCAAATAGCGTTAATAACGAACAAATAAACAATGTATAAAGAACCTAGAAACGTGCTTTCACACATTGCTCTTATTAAGGTATTTAAGGCAATAATAAATAAGGGGCCGCACGGACGATGTTAGTGTAATATTGCTCTAAAATATTATCTCCTAACAATTCCTAAGCGGAGAACCGGGGGTATGTTTGTTAAAAGCAGTTGATCAGCTGATCGTGTACCTTAACTAGCTTTAACAACATTTGGCTGGATCCCCGATATCACCAGCTTCCCTAAGAAGCAATTGACTCGCTTTATGCCGGTTGATGATCAGCTGGGCGTCAACCCTAGTCAGGGTTTGACAGACAACTGTGTTCGCGCGGTGTTAGTTGACCTTCTATGTAGTTTGACAGACGTTGAACAGCTGATTCTTGTCCCTCGATTGTGTTTACCAGCTGATCGTCTTTTGTTTTTCTTCTCTTACCTGAGCTCGACGTGCCCGTTCCTCAGCAACAGCGCAAGATAGTCTCCGGACAGGTCGTCGTGCTCCCCGGTCAGTAGGAGCACGCCTCGTGCGCGCTCGGGCCGCACTCGCACGCGCACGCGGACGCGCTTGTACGCGCCTCGGAGCGCACGTAGAGCGAGCCAGGAGGAGCCGGAGAAGCGGGGGAAGGCTTGTGGACAGCAGTTGATCAGATGATCGTGTACCTAAACTCGCTCGCGAGAGCGTGTTTGACAGTCAATGAACAGCTGATTCTTGACCCTCGACTGAGTTTGACAGCTGTCGCTCAGCTGATTGTTTCTTGACCACGACTGTGTTTGAAAGCTGATCGTCTTTTGTTTTTTCTTCTCTTACCTGAGCTCGACGTGTCCGTTCCTTAGCAGCAGCGCGAGGTAGTCTCCAGACAGGTCGTCGTGCTCCCCGGTCAGCAGAAGCACGCCTCGTGCGCGCTCGGGCCGCACTCGCACGCGCACGCGGACGCGCTTGTACGCGCCTCGGAGCGCGCGGAGAGCAAGCCAGGAGGAGCCGGAGAAGCGGGGCGTTGACACGTTAAGGTCTGGAAGAGGAGAAAGTGTTAAGACTATGATCTCTTGGCCTGTGTAAATGCCTATAGCCTATGATGAGTATCCCAGCCCCAGGTCCCCAGATAAGTAAAATCACAAGAGTACATTCACTCAGGAATTTACTCCGGTAAACAAAACGTCATGGTCCCGAAGTACGGGGAATAAATACTAACTATAATTTAGTGACACAAACGAGTGTGGCGGATACGTCCTTACAGAAAGTATAAGTATCAGATAGTTTATGTCAGGTAGACAAAATTGTACTAATGATTGTGTTTCTTCCGTCTCGAGTCAGACCGAAAATTAGTGCCTGTGTTTTTAGTTCGGCTTCGTCATTAATAATAGTCCGTAATTTGGAAATGATCTGCCTATGGTCCACCCTCAGTCCTCTGAGAAGAGAAATGTGTTATTTTTATTAATTGACTCAACTAGCTTGTTTACAAAACAAAGAACAAGAATGTTTGTGCGATGAACATCGACATTTGTACTCGAGTATGATTATCTGTTTAGTTCAGTGCTTAGTTTAGGGCTAAGCTATTGGTGTGATAGTCAAAGTGCAAAAAATCAAATAAGAAAAAACAAAATTAACTGCGCTTACGTTTGTAGTTCTTTTTGCATTTTGTTTGCCTATATTTATTATTGTGAAATCACTAAACAACCTAATAATTTGTATAATGCAACCTTAAACACATGTAACTAACATTAATGTTAGATTTGGTGTTGCAAACATAATTCTGTAACCGGAAGCGACTCAATACCAACTGTCAAGCAAGAGTTGCCGGAAGTCCCCGGCACGGCGGCGGCCGCTTCCGGTAATGGCGGGTTGAACTAAAATAATGTAATACGGGTTAGATTAGGGTTATTTGACCAGTGTAACTGGGGAACATTGTTGAACATCGGTTCTCGTTTAATTGGTAGTTCTGCGGTTTCCTACTTGGCGAATAAATTTGTTGATAGTAGGGATACTTTAGCAAATTAATAGCGCTTAGGGGCCATCCATAAAGTACGTCACACTAATTTCATGAGTTTTTGAGCCCCCCCCCCCCCCGTCCTTGTCACAGGTGGTCACATTTCTGAGACCCCCCCCTCCCTAGTGTGACGTCACATGTTTTGCAATTTAACATCGAAAAATTATTAAATTAAAACAGCAGTTCCGAAATTAGTTTTATTACCATTTAAATTAAGTACTTTTTAGGGTTCCGTAGCCAAATGGCAAAAAAACGGAACCCTTATAGATTCGTCATGTCTGTCTGTCTGTCTGTCTGTCTGTCCGCCAGTCTGTCACAGCCACTTTTCTCCGAAACTATAAGTACTATACTGTTGAAACTTGGTGAGGAGATGTATTTTGTGAACCGCAACAAGGTTTTTTTTCTTTTACACGAAAATAGAAATTAAAAAAGTGGGGGGTCCCCATAGTCAGAACTGAAACCTGAAATATATTTTTTTTCATTGAACATATACGTGTGGGGTATCTATGGATAGGTCTTTAAATTAAGGTTTCTTATATCATTTTTTTCTAAAGTGAATACTTTGCGTGACAGACCCTTCCAAAGTGGAAAAATGTGTGTCCCCCCCCCCCCCCTCTAACTTCTAAAATAAGAGGATGACAAAACTGAAATAATTATATAATGTACATTACCATAAAAAACTACCAACGAAAATTGGTTTGAACGAAATCTATTCAGTAGTTTTTTTAAAACGTCAAAAATAGAATTTTACGGAACCCTTAGTGCGCGAGTCCGACTCGCACTTGGCTAATTTTTTATGAAATCAACATAGTATCAAATATTTGAAACAATAACAAAAAAATAAACTAATGAATATAAAGATAAAGAAACTCAATCATCTTCAGTCCATGGACTTTGAACCCAGTCCTTTAAATTATTTATAACTGGCATGGCAATCACTTCACAGTTTACTTCGTTTTTCACGTCAGGAACATTTGTGGTGTCAACATCTTTTTCATCAAACGCGATTAGTACCTCTAGATTTTGAAATGTGATGTCACGAAACTTAGGACCCCTCCCACCCCTTGTCACACCATGTCACACTTGGTCGACCCCCTCCCCCCCCCTTTACGTGTGACGTACTTTATGGATGGCCCCTTATGTGTAATTTAGGGCGACCTAATAATGAATCAATGTGGAGTAAGATGATGTAAGTATTTCTGAACAAATATCGAACATTGAAAAGTATTATTTATGTAGTAACTTTTTTGTTACTTATAGAAAACATAAAAGCATACATATAGTCGTTTTAACTTGACAGTCAACAACCTAGTACTAAGCCGTTGGTATAAAAACTAACTATGTATATAAAATATTTTTTCTGGACTCATTCATCATGTATTCAAATTCTATTAATTCTAACAGGTAACAAATGTAAAACCGCTTTATATTAATGCACTATTTATTAATTAAGATAGTACACTTATCTTTCCACCTCGATGGGGTGGAAAATGGAGTACTTACGAGCTACCCATTTTATTTTACCCCATCGAATTTACCGAATGCCATAGATCGTCCTTTCACCGCTTAATATAATTCAAGGGGCTTGCATTCTTAGGGGGCGGAGGGGACGCCAGAGAACGTCGGCAGCCCACTAAGGGATCCCAGGTACTCTTATTTTTCGGGCACCGGAGAATGTCCAATACGCATTTAAAAGAGTTTTTTTTATCAAAAATCGATTAACTATTTCTCCCGGGGAAAGGAATTTATGTGCACCTTTTTCCCGGTGTTTTGTCAACTGTGTTTTCTGTGGCGTAGTAGATAGCAAGTCGAGTAAGTATACCTACTGGGTTCAAATTCCGGGTCGGATAAAAGTTTGACGGTTTTCTACGATTACACTTCTCGGATTATTATATCGGATAGTCCATTTGAATAGGAATTCTTTAGGCTATAGCATATTCCTATGTGTGCGGAAACCGGAATCCACGCGGACGGAGTCGCGGACGGCCGCTAGTAATCTATAACAATGATTCTGTTAAAGCTTAATATTTTGCTGAAAATTAAACATTGGCCTCAGATACATCTGATTTTTATTGTAATAACAGTGGAGCTACTAGAAATTTCACTCAGTATTTTAATTTGAAGACGACAATGGGTAGGTATTAACTATTCCACAAGAGTACACAATATCCAAGAACGTCCAAAGATACTTAAGTTCTAAGCTGTACATAAAAAGGTCTCAATCTTTCCAAAACGCTGAGAATCTAATTTATTAAAAGGCCTTTGGAATAAAACGAAATCTTTCACTTATACAAATTCTAGCACTTCAAACTTTTAACAACCCAATCACCGTTCTGCTGAAGACCATTTCGAAAACCTCAAGGTTTAGAATCCTTGCTAGTGCCATTAGCAAAGCCGCTACCAATTGTATGAAATGGTATTTCTTTTTTCATTAGTTAGGTACATTATGTAATGAGTTATGGAACCGATGCCGAAGAAATCAATGTTTACATTACAACAGAGGTCTCATATTGTATGAGTACACAGTACGTAGCACTATATTTTATAAGTTACAATGCCAATTTAAAATGATCACCTGAGTGTAGGTACTACTTGTGCGACTTCGTCTGCGTGATTCTGCACACATAGTGTTACGTTATTTATGTAGCCTTAAACGTTCCTCGACCAATGACTATCCAACGCAAAAAGATTTGCTCAATTCGAACCAGCAGATTCTGCGATTAACGGTACAAAAAAACAAACACACTCTTCTGCTTTATTAAATTACTAGCAGCCCGCCCCGGCTTCGCCCGAGGTACTTGTCCACTATTTATACATAAAAACCTTCCTCATGAGTTACTCTATCTATTAAAAAAAACCGCATCAAAATCCGTTGCGTAGTTTAAAAGATTTAAGCGTTCATAGGGACAACATGACAGAAAAAGCGACTTTGTTTTATACTATGTAGTGATTAGTATAGTATATTTAGGTACATCCTCAGTTTTAAAACTCGAACTTAAAATAGTTACAAGATTATTATATTCAAAAATCTTTGAAACTTCACAGACAGATGTCTTTAGAATCGTGTTCGTGTAATTATGCCCGAGGGATTTAACTGACGAACTCTGGAATATTCAAATGTAACAACGTCTTCATTCGATTCGAGTTCATACAAATTTGATAGTGAATTATTATTTTCGTCTCCGCCACGTTATGTTCGAACTTTGTCTGAATGTAAAATTGAAGCATTTCGGTCTGATTGTATTGAATTTAAAAAGTATTGGAACTACTGAGATTTGAAGAATTGGTTTAGTTTTGGAATCTTTTACTTCTGTTATCATTACCAGTATTTCTCTAGTCTAATTTTCGTAGTTATGGGCTATTAATGTGTTGCAATGTACATATCAATGATGGATGCTATTCATATGTTACAGATTCTAAATTCTTCATAATTCCTTTCAACGCTTAAGTTTTACTACACAATAAATAGAGTCACTATTTTGTGCAGAAGATAAGGTTTGTACAATTTTGAATGCAACAGTACTTTAAAATAGTAGTTGAACTCATTGCAAAATTGTTATAGGAAGGCAAATGAACAAGCGGGTCAGCTGTTGGTAAGTGATCGCCGCTGCCCATGGACATCATCAACCGCAAAAGGTCGCCTGCCTTAAAGACCCATCACCTCCCCAACAAAGCTCTGGCGACCTTACTCACCAGCAGAAACATAGCACAACAGTTACGAATTGCTACATCACGTAGTCTTCTGTGGGTCTTCCCCAGAAGAGCGGCTCATTTGAGTGGAAGTTCCACTTAGCTCTCTCTAAGTGGAACTTGTTTCTCAACCTCTCTTCTGATATGAGTCCGATTGAGTCCGCCTGCGACCACCGTTTTTGTAACGCAGTCGAAAAAGTAGTATATTATGTAGTACATAATTGAGGAGCTCGATGGCGCAGTGGTTAGCGCACTCGGCCTGCGGTTGCTAAAGTTAAGCAACGTTCGCAGATGCCAGTCATCGGATGGGTGAACGAAAAAAATCATCTCGAGCTCCTCCGTGCTTCGGAAGGCACGTTAAGCCGTTGGTCCTGCGCCTGATCTCTCTACGGTCGTGTCAGATTGCTGTTCCACCGAATTATGAGAGTGAAGGAATAGAGCGTACACCTGTGCTTGCGCACTCACTTGTGCACTATAATATATCCTGCGTACCTGGCTGATCGTAAGATCGGCCGCCATGGCCGAATAAGGCCGGAGGGTATTATTATTATTAGTACATAATTAAAAATCGCATGTAGCCCAAAACAACCCAAAAGTCTAAAATCTTATAATCTACCTCTCTTATTTTTGCACCAACCTGTTCTGCATTTGGACCTCTTGCATGTGCACCTGGGGTCTTCACACGCATCGCATTGACAGCTCTCCACCGCTGCAGTCCACGGAGGGGATGACGTGGCACCGGGTACCTGGTTAAGAAATATCACATAGTAAGTTGGACATAGCCCTAGGAGATGCCTATGTCCAGCAGATGATGATGATGATGATGATGATGACATAGTAAGTTTCATGTTAGCTTACATTAAGCATAAGTCCTCAGATATGTAGAAGAGGCCGCCGTAGCCATAGATTTAAATTAGATATGCCCCGACTCGAGAAAACTTTGGCTTTATTTTGTTTGACGTTAATTCAATTCAATTCATTTATTCAATAACAATCATAAATTGTGTTTGAAAATTACAAATAAATACGAAAATAAAACAAGATACAATATAAATTAAAATTCAAATCAAAATTATAAAAAAAAAAAAACAAAATTATAAAAAATCATTTAAACATCTAAAATTCATTTCAATTATAATTGTAAGAGTACATTAATAGTAGTTAATTAATTTAATGTTGATTCTCAGTATCAGAATGTTAATTTGTCATGTATGTACTCAATTTGCCATCGTCAGATAATCTTCCAAGCTGTAAAAACTGTGCGCCAACAAAAACAATTTGACCTTTTTTTTAAATTCACATCTATAGACAACACTTTTCAACTCCATAGGCAATTTATTGAATATTTTAGTTGCCTGGTAAGACGAACAATGCTTAGCTATGTTAAGGTTTGGTAGAAAGTTGTTAATGAAATCCTTTCTTCTAGTATTTTCCCTTTTTTTCTTTCATCTTCAGTTTCGTATTTGTGTATATTTTTTGCAAAATGACACAAGAGGACGTAAATGTAAAGGCATGGCACAGTCAAAATTTGGAGGTTTTTAAAATGTTCTTTGCAGGAATCTCGTTGCTGGATACGAACCATAATCCGTATGGCCCTTTTTTGTAGAATAAAATATAATAATATAAAATAAAAGTTATGTACTGTCACGGCGATAAAAAGCGACAGTCGCTTCAAATTTTAATGCCAATTTCAAAGCCAGTCAAAGCATGGCAAAGGGCTAATGATAACATGGCCGATAAACAAAAAATAACAACTAAAAGAGGAAGAGAAATGTTCATATGTGTAATTGAATAATTTCGAAGATTCGTAGCTAGACGACTATGTTCCAAGTTTGGTAATTAGATTTTAACTGTCTCGCTTTTACAAGATGGTAGTTCCTGACTGCTAAGTACATCGACAGATTTTTCCACCCATGTGACTATTTTGACCTTGACCAAAAAGAAAGTTTTGACTTTCTTTTTTAAGCATGAATTTTATCACTTATGCGGTCACTTGAACAAACTAAATATTAACGAAACTCAATTCACTCTGAACTCTATATTTAGGGATTAAAGTCTAAAATGCCACTTACCTTCTGCTCTAAACTAGGCCCAAGCGTCGTCACCTTCCCGTGACTCTTCTGGAACACCCGTCCTCTATCCGAATCAGCGATGATATTAATATCCATTTTACTGATGCCATCCTCAATGAGACTCTTCAGTCCATCAACCTCCTTCGTCCTCTCACCAGTGTAAGTATAGTTTGTTTCTCTGTCTAAACTCGGCAGTGTGGTAAGTCTTTGATCATCGATATGTCTCTCGCTTATATTAGTCTTAACAATTCTATTGGACGGCGCTATCTCTAGTTCTGCTGAGAAGGAAACGTCCTTTTGGTAAAGGACATCTTCTTCTGTGTCTGATGATATTTCTGTCGCTCTTGTGGCGTTTAATTCTGTAACAATAAGGTGGTTTAAAGGCATGCCAATTTTCCTTCTTTATGGGAATTCATGTTAATGAATACATTGGACTATCACACCAATTGCCTAGGACCAAACTAAGCTCGAAGCTTGTACTATGGATAAAAGGGAACGGATTGACATACATAATTACAGTTATAAACATCCATGACTCGAGTACAAATGCCGATGTTCATCACACAAACAGTTACTCCTAGCGGGATTCGAACCCGCGACCCTTGGTTTTGTAGCCAGGGTATCTGAATACTAGACCATCGGGCCCGTCTCGATAGTCTTCAAAGAAACTCTCGAATCACTTTTGAATCAGAGATTTTATCCGACCATTTTAATTTACTTAAACAACGTACGGAATAAGCGACTTAAGTATAATGAAGTGCATATTACCAAAATGATATTGGGAATTTTGTGCTCAAAATACCAAGGTTGAAACATGTATGTAATTAAAATTAGCTAAAGACACTAAGCCTCTTACAGCGTCTAGGTGATGGCGCAATGTATGGGTATAGTAAATTGTATATTGTAATAACCAGGCTGGTCTATTCAGGACCATAGCCGTAGCGTCCCCTGGGCTCCGAGGCAATGGACTTTCAAGCCAATCCCATGGTACGATTAGCCACACTTTTCGACTCGGTAAACACTTTCAGTTTAAAAGTAGCATTTATACCTCTGACATACGGGAGATTCTTCGTCTGATGTACCTACTGTTGACTATACAAGAGACTTTTTTTGCGGAGGATAATGCGTTGACGCACCATAACACTGTAGGCCAGCGTAGCCTTAAGCCGTGTGCTGGGCTCGGGCGCATAAACAGATTGGATCGGCTCTATATCAACTGACCTAAACAGCCGTAGCCGTCGACGTGCAGCACGAAGCCAGGACTACAGCCGCACTCATACGTGCCGTCGTGCAGCTCCCGGCACAGCTGCTCGCACGGGCTGCCCTCGCCGCACCGACCTGCAACAAACAGAACATGTTCATATCCGACGGTTTAATCAGCAATCAATCAATCAGCCTGTTGGCGTTTACTGCTGAACGTAGACTTCGCCAAAAGTGCGCCAGCCATCCCCCAAAGTGCGCTAGCCACCCCGGTTCTCTGCGGTTTAATATGTTCTTAACAGTCTATCCTGTCTATCGTGAGATTGGAAAGCTAGATCCACGTCAATTCATCCAAAATTCCCTCGCCACGGTCGGTAACATCGGGTAACCCTCCTGTTCATTTTCGTTTGCCTCCCTATGACATAAAAAAAAACCTAGATGCACGTCAAGAAACTCAGACTGAATTCGCGGTAGCCATCACTTACCAGCTTAAACTGATAAAATGATATTAAGAATTATTTGGAAGATAGATCTACGTCAGTATGCTATAAAGAAGAACCCGAAAATACCAAGCAATTGAATTTGGTAGTTTTGGCATTGCCATCATAATTTTAACATCATTTTGAATGTTTTTGATGTTCATCATCAGCCTATCGTAGTGCACTGCTGGACATAGGCCTCTCCTAGGGATATCCAATTAGCCTGATCTTCGGCGACTGTTTGTGATGTTGATAAACATTTATTTATTTATTATCATCATCATAAGAATGTTCATCATTTTTCTTTACGAGAGCTACATTATAAACCAATCCTAAAAAATGCCTTGAATATTCCAACAGTTTATTTCGTAAATATGGCGGCAGCTTTTTCCCGCGCTGTCATGGCCGCTTAGGTCTTTTTCTGCGATGAGTTATTGCGAATGGAGTTACGGCCGCATGTTTTATATGCTCTCGTACTGTTTCGAAAATCTGGAGCGGGATTCGCGCAGAATATTTTATTGGGAAAAGCGTTTGAACTAAACTGTCCCAGTGGAATAATTTACAACTATCCCATTATTTTGAATTGTGGTGGGCTTAGGGAGTCAATGTAAAATGTTTTACAGTGGCAACATCCGTTTATGTAGTGTCTAGTACATACTATAAGTGGTGGATATTTATGATCCCACATAGGGGAGGCTTAGGTCTGTAATAGATGGATGATGTAATAGACGGACGTTGTAGTAGTAGGAGGACGTGTAGCACACATTATAGACTTTACCAATGTGATTTTTTCACAAACACAATGTCTACAAAAGCCTTTTGTTTATATTACATGTTTAGATTAAATAAATAAATTATTGGACGAACACACCAATAATTGTCTAGCCGCAAAATTAGTTCGCAGCTATCCATAGCTATCAAGTAAGACTATCCGTTGCTTAGCTTGGAAGCTAACGGACGGATAGACAATAGACATACTTAAATTGTTAATTAAACATCCATGACTCGCGTACAAATTCCGATGTCCCTTGATAAACCCGCGACCCTTGGTTTTGTGGCTTGGTTTGTGGATATCTAACAACTCACGGGACCACCGGGCCAGTCAAATATCCTCATTATATCACCAATGCTAACATTTTTAGGTATATACTGCACTCTGTAAAATAGCTGTATAATAGTGACCACCACACTAAATCGATATCAGAACAATGTGTTTTTACTCTCAATCCTAATTTCGTCAAATCGCTCGAACACGGGTCCCAGTAGTTTACCCACCAAATTGTTCGTTGTGGGCTCATGGGCTGCCTCTCATCGGGTGTAGGCGCCTAACCACTGATGTTAATCGATTCATCGCCCGTGTCGATTTCATTACGGAGCCTTTTGGCGCAAGTTATAATAATAATAATAATAATAATAATTTATTTATTCAATTAGACAACAATGATCCATTTGTGTTAGTAAAGGCTTATATGTAGGTTAACAAAGAAAATTATTAATAATAACAATAAAACATAGATTTTACAAAACAATGTCAAATTAAATGCAAATAAAAATTAAATTAAAATTAAAATTAAAATTAAAATTAAAATCAAAATTAAAATTAAAATTAAAATTAAAATTAAAATTAAAATTAAAATCAGAATCAAAATTAAAATTAAAATCAAAATTAAAATTAAAATCAAAATTGAAATAGACATCAACATTAAAATTAAAATCAAAATCAAATTTCAAATTAAAATTAAAATAACATGCTAGGGATCGAGACATCCCTCACCAATAATTGTACGGCACTGGTCGCCTCAATACATTTACAAAATGCCCAATAATGGGAGAGTCAAATCTGCCAGCTATAGTTTTCAGGATGCTGTTGGAGCTAGCCCGAACCCTTTCCAGCAACGAAGCCGTTTTCTTGCGCACAACAGCGAAAAATCCATCTGTATGCGCCAGAGCAAACATTTCCGATGCACTACAGAAGCGCGGCAGCCCCAACAGCGACCTGAAACCGTTGTTGTATTGGATACGCAGGACGTTTAGCGATCTCTTCGTGTAGGTGGTCCACAGATTGCTGGTGTATAAATTCTGGCAGTATGCTTTAAATAGTGTTATTTTCACTTGATCAGTGCAGCGCGCAAATCTGCGAGTCAGCATATTACACCTGACCGCCAACGCCCTACGTTCCCTTTCAATATCGACATGATCCTTAAGGTCGTCAGCAACGTAATGGCCGAGGTATTTAAATTGGTTAACCCTGGTAACCTTATCTCCGTTCAGAACGAGCTCAGGTACTTCACTAGGACATTTACCATCGGCCTTAAAGACCATGTACTGACTCTTCTTTTCATTATAAATTAGTCCATGATTAGATGCATATGTCTCACAAACTCTCAACATTTTTCTGAGAGCACCCATCGTTGGTGCCAGCAGCACCATGTCGTCCGCATAGCTTATAAAATAGTTATGAAATGAGCGGTTTACGAAGGATTATATAGTAGATCGGCTTGTAGAATGAAACTTTTTCATCATCAGATTATTTCGATGATGCAGTGGTAAGCGCGCTGGCGATTGCAAAGTAAAGCAACTTTGGCAGAGGCCAGTCATCCAATGGGTGTCCGAAAAGTTTCATATTGAGCAACTCCGTGCTTCGGAAGGCACATTAAGCCGTTGGTCTTGCGCCTGCTTTCTGATCGTGTCAGATTGCTGTCCCACCGAACTATGAGAATAAGGAAATGGGGAGTGCCCCTGTGTCTGCGCACTCACTTGTTTCCCACTCGTTTCAGAACTCGTGATCAGGGAATGACTCTGATCTTATGCGTCACTTGTCATTTAAATTACTAAAAAATCTACCCTCAACATAATCTAATCGCCGTCATCTTCACTTCAGTCATTTGCAACGTTTTTAAAACTATAATAATATCGCGATTCTATTTGTATAAAAGTAGTTTATTTCACATTATGTTATTAAAAATTTGGACCACACCACAATCCAACTAGCGAGTTTAATACGGGAGAACACTTTGATCTTTTAACACTAGACTGCGTTTAGCACTATCGACTATTACGGCTTCAAAGAGAATAAAATATATTCATATCTGAACACACTATCTTATGATGCCGGCTAGCTAGACTAGTATATTATTCTTCTCATTGGTGTTGTCTGAAAAGACATTCCAGTTGGGCAACAGCGGTCACCTGGGTGGTAAATTTAAATTTTGCTAAACGTGGTGGTAACTTGTATAAAAGACTAGCTTTCCGCCCGCGTGCAATTCGGCCATGAAGCAAAAAATATTTTTGTTTTTTTTCCCTCAGGAACATGATTTTTTTCCGGGATAAAAAGTACCCTATTATTAAATCCGGACTTCTAAGTTCACGTGTGCAAAATTTCAAAGCAATTGATTCAGGAGAAACTGCATAAAAGTGTAACAAACAAACAAACTCACTATCCGACTTATAATATTCGTAAGTAAAGATATCAAAATCAACAGTGCTATAAAAAATATTAGTACTTAAAATATACTTATATTATTACCCAGGCTAAGACATGAGCAGACACACAAATGTTTGTCCTTTGCGCGGATCGAAACCGCGACTTCTTAGTCAACTTCATAGTCAACTTCTCGACCATTACACCAAATTGATCGTCTGATGTTTGTTCCAAGCCTGGCGATGTTGACCACTAACCATTAGACTAGGCGGGCCGAAACCTTGCCACCTAACTACACAAAAACACCCAAGTTGGTAAATATTGATCGTTAAAGCCATTATTATTAAATGGCGGCCGCCCGCGACTCCGTCCGCGTGGATTTCGGTTTCCGCACACATAGTAAGCCTTTCTCGACAAATGGACTAAAAATCACAAAAAAATAAATTTTCAATTCTAACCAGTACTTCAACGAAAAAAAACAAAATTTTCAGCTTTATTATATTCGTATAGATAAATTCAGTGAATTTCAGTGTCGTAGTTTAATCTCGGAGATTGGTCGACGTCAAGCTATATTAGTACTATGATTGATTTGTTAGGAGATAATTATTGGCTTTCGTTTGATGGAATTGTACAGGATTGGGATAGTAATTGATTACTTTAAATTTTCTCGGGTGATATTCTGGTGCCTACCGAGCAAATCATACTAATATTATAAATGTGAAAGTTTGTTTGTGTGCATGTTTGTACGTCGATCACGCTGAAACAACTTATCGGATTTTAATGAAATTTGGTATGCAGGTAGGGTATGGGCTGACATGGGTGCTTTTTATCCCGATTTAATGCTCTTATTGGGAAAAAACAGGAATCTAGATAACGAGGGCCATTTCGTAATGTTTTTGTGGCTTCTGTTTGGCTTTTAACATCTTAGTTAAAACTGTCTGATTAATTTTAGATTTTGATCTGAACTACTTACTTACTTATTTACTAATTTCTATACTAGCGCAGCGACCCCAATGAGTCTTGGCCTCCAACAATAATTTTCCGACCCAATTATTAGAGCAATTTTAATAAAATCCGGAATTATATTCCGGAAACAAATTATTTCCTGGGAAGTGAGAGAAAAGCGTTTTCTTATATTTTATTGTTTTTTATAGGTAATTTAATTTTTTTTTAAGTAAAAAAACAAGCACAAAATAATAAAATTGAATCGTGTTTAGAATCGTGACTATTGATATAACGGCAGACTTTTCACGACTGTTGTTTAATTAAACATTATTTACAAACAGAACGTTAGAGAAACAAGGAAAGGCAAGGGAAATATTACTCAATTAAAACGCGGAATTACTTACAAGGGCGGTCCCGTATTAACGCCTAGCACTTTTTCTTGGCCGTATTTCCTTGGGCCTTTCGGGCGAGTCTCCGCAATAAGCGGTTTATGAGATAAGGTGATTTCTCTCATAAACGGCTATTTAAATTACACAACTTCACATACATTGATCTGACTCCGTATTAAGTAGCTTAAGCACTTAAATAGATACATATAACACCCAGACCTGGACAAACAGACATGTTACTTACTTACTATTGTAGCGCAGCGGCCCAAAATGAGTCTTGGCCTCAGATATTTTTTTTTCCATTTCGGTCTGTCCGACAGACATGTTCATGCACACAAATTTTTGCCCTGTATAATAGGCAATATCTTGACCATTACACCAAGCGGGTCGAATAAAAATAAACCTGTAAGTAATTATACCTATAAACATGAATAGAGGTGATACGATGACAAATTTCCATAATACCCTTCCGGCCGCTTTTCTACCGTCTTACGATCAGCTAGGTACGCAGGATGAGTGCACTAGCACATATCCACTGCCTGATCCCTCGCGCTCATATTTCGATGGTACTGCAATCTGACACGACCGTCGTTAGATCAGGCGCAGGACCAACAGCTTATCGTGCCGTCCAAAGAACTGAGGAGCTCGAGATAAAAAATTTCGTTCACCCATCCGATGACTGCCCTCTGCAAATTTGCTTAACTTAGCAATCGCGGACCGAGCATGCTAACCACTGCGCCATCGAGCTCCTCAATTAAAATGCGGAATTACCCTGTGGGTGGGAGGTATTGAAACGCTAACACTGAGCCTCCGCCCTTACCCGATCCTTCCGTAACGTTACGTAGGCTACAATTAGTCCCTGTCGACGCCTAATGGCAAGGCCTAGCCCGCGGCCTATTGTAGCCGATTTGTTACCATGGCCGTTACCAGACTGCGGGATTGCTCGATCGTTGAAAATGAAAATGAAAATATTTATTCAGCAATTTGATTCACTTAGTAAATTCTTTTGCACGTCAAAACTTTTTTCGCCCTACCAGCGCCTCGACGTGAATGGCCTGCTGAGAAGAGACGCCGCAAGAAACTCAGACAGTTTTGCCTTTTTTAAAAATAAATTTCAATTTTACAATTTTGTCAAATACTTATAATAACTACAAATTAAGTGCGGCTGAGCAGATTAACATGTTATGCCTAATTATTAACATGTTATGTTACACCTAATAGAGGAACAGAGTTAATGTATTAATAAATATGTATGTACTGGTTAGATTAAGCGCTAAGTTCTAAAGCCTTGTAGGTCTTGGGTTTAAATACCGCGGGGAACAATTTCACTTTTAATTTTTTTCCCGATTAAGATAGAATACCGGAGGCTTGAATTAACTAATTGTTAGATAAAAAATATGATTGTCTGCTTCCGAAGGCACGTTAAAACGTTGTTTAGGTTATGATCCCAAAATTCTAGGGACATTTCCATATTGACACGCTTACACTGAGCCTCCGCCCTTACCCGATCCTTCCGTAACGTTACGTAGGCTACAATTAGTCCCTGTCGACGCCTAATGGCGAGGCCTAGTCCGCGGCCTATTGTAGCCGATTTGTTACCATGACCGTTACCAGACTGCGAGATTGCTCGACGATGATGTGCCAATGAGTGTACCTACCTACCATTTGGTTGTAAGTTGTAATGGATGAGGATTTGAAAGGTGATACTTAGGAATTTTAAGCAATTATCTAAGAAATACCCTTTGCTATAATAAATCAATAATTTGTGCCTACTTCAATAGTTTTGTTTACATTAAAATAACAGTGACTTGTACATGAGCACAATAAGATACATAGTTACTATGCCTCCGGTGTTGGCAATCGAGCTTATATAATAAACAAAAAAAAATATGAAATCTCGTCCCGGACTGATAGTAATAGGAAAAAAAATTACCGGTGTCGAAACTATCCTAAAAATTAATTATAACTGTGCAACCCCTAAGCGACTAAGGAAATACATACTTAATTTTTTTTGACGACTTATAATTGAAACGTCAGATTTATTCCGTCGAAAGGGGTAACCCGTTTTTTCGACGCCAGAGGGCATTGCCATAGATTTATGCGATCCCCGCTTTCCGAACTATAATTTATCAAAATCCGAATTGACCTGTTTCCGAGAGTTATTGAATTACTAGCGGCCGCCCGCGACTCTGTCCGCGTTTATTTCGATTTCCAATATCCTATGTGTTATTCTGATGTATAAGCTATATTGTGGCAAAGTTTCATTCAAATCCATTCAGTAGTTTTTACGTGAAAGAGTAACAAACATCCATACATCCATACATCCATACATCCACACATACACACATACAAACTTTCGCCTTTATAATAGTAGTAGGATCCGGTACGGATGTACCTACGCTATTTTTGAAGCTTGGAAATCATTCTGGGTAATTTTATAAATAAGAAAGCTTGTTAGTTTGGACATTTAATTTTGTCCGTCAATCACGCTGAATCTTCTGAACAAATGATCAAATTTGGTATACAGGCAGAATGGGCTGATTTAGGTGATAGGATACTTTTTATCCCGATTGTATGCTCCCATAGGATAAAATAGGAATCTTGACAACGCGGGCAAAGTGGGTAAAAGCTAGTATTTAATATTAGCGGGGAACGCCCCGACTTCGCAGGAGTACAACTAAAATTATCAGTGTTTCTCTATTATGAATGCATCCTACATAAATATTCTTTTTGAATCACTCCATTTAATACAAAAAAATTGGCCAAGTGCGAGTCGGACTCCCGCACTGAGGGTTCCGTACAAATTCTATTTTTGACGTATTAAAAAAACTACTGAATAGATTTCGTTCGAACCAATTTTCGTTGGTAGTTTTTATAGTAATGTACATTATATATTTATTTCAGATTTATCATCCTCTTACTTTAGAAGTTTGAGGGGGGGGGACACACTTTTTTCCACTTTGGAAGAGTCTGTCACGCAAAGTATTCACTTAAGAAAAAAATGAGCTTAGAAACCTCAATATAATTTTTAAAGACCTATCCATAGATACCCCACACGTATATGTTCAATGAAAAAAAATATTTTCAGTTTCAGTTCTAACTATGGGGACCCCCCATTTTTTTATTTTTTTTCTATTTTCGTGTGAAAACCTTGTTGCGGTTCACAGAATACATCTACTCACCAAGTTTCAATGGTATAGAACTTATAGTTTCGGAAAAAAGTGGCTGTGACAGACTGGCGGACAGACAGACATGACGAATCTATAAGGGTTCCGTTTTTTGCCATTTTGGCTACGGAACCCTAAAAAACGGCATGAAAATCAGTTGAAAAGTTTTAAAGATTTAAGCAAACATGGGGACAGACAGAAAATATAACTAAGTTTTATTAAACTCGTACTATGTTATGATTTATTAATTTATTAATCTTAAAAAGGTTCCGTTGTTGTGTAATACCACCATTGACCAGCATGTAAAGTCTCAACCCGTTCGGTTTAAAATTGACGAAATATTCATTCGAATTGCACACGACACGCGATAAATAACATATTGTTATTTAACTTTTGTACTCTTGTAGAATTGCGCCTAATCTCTCTACGTTCGAATCAGAGTGCTGTCCGAACCGAACTATGAGAGTGTACCTGTGCTTGCTCAATTACTTTTGCATTATAAAATACCACCCTGACTTCATGGAAAGATTGGTTGCCATAAACAAAACTGCTAGAAGGGATTTAATTTGTTCCATCTACTTTGATAAACCAATGCCGAATTAGGGAGGTTCATAATGTCATTATGAATTCTAGTAAAGTATTTCAATATTACAGAATCAATTAGCCAACTCTAGAGTCCCGAGATCCCTTTCATAGACACGGGATTTAATTATTCAACCAATTTGACAAGATAATGAGTGCTTAATGTCGATAAATGTCCACACATTTGCGCGATTTCACTCATATTTCAATGTGTTCCAAATTATTCCGGTTAGTTAGCTATGACTGGTTGATTAAATAACTGTAGTTTTGAACTTTTCAGTGCGTCTATGAAATACTTTACCAATGCTTTACCGATTCCTGGTTTGTTTTTAAGCTACTTTACAAAAAATTATCATAAGTATACCAATCATAAATCTTAAGAAGGTTTCCCAGTTCATCTAGACGTCTTTTGTGCCCGGCATATTGGTTAGTAGGTTTTATTATTAATATGATTATTAACTAGCTGCTGCCCGCAACTTTGTCTGAATTTCGCAACACATAGTGTTACATTTTATCTTAAAGCCTTCCTCGACAAATGGACAATCCAACACAATAATATTTTTTCAAATCAACAGTTCCTGAGATTAGCGCGTTCAAACAAACAAACAAACTCTTGAAAACTGAATCTTAATATAAAAATAAATAAACATAGCTTAAGAAATCAAAACAAAATAAAACTAATTGCCCCGAGGACAAACTATGGCAAAAAGACTATATTATTTGAGGGAGCACAACTATATAACAGCTTACCAGAAAGCATTAGAATATGTGAGACAATTGGAAAGTTTAAGCGAAGACTGAAGGCACACATAGCAGCGAGCACCAACAACTAATTTGTTAATAAATATTTATTCATAGTATCTTATTTTAAGTGAAATGTAAATTTCTTATAAGAATAAATTCTTTAAACCTAAACCTAACTCTTCAACTTTAATATATTTTAGTATAGATATACAAGTGTAGGTATATATATGTGTATATATCTGAAACACACCAGCCCTGCACAATGACATAATTAACTTAACATATAGAGTGTTCGAATCTCGTCGATGTACCGAAGGCCATTATCATTGTTAATTGAGTGAATAATTAAATCAGCCGCCATCGACGGAAATTTACACTTGTGTTTGAGTTGGTTAATTGAATTCGGAACACTGTCAGAATGTGTCTTTCAAAAACAAAATACTACCGCTTTGCGCGCCTTCGTGTTTCAGTTATTAAAACATTAGACTAAGGACTGGGTAGACATAAGTTTGATTTCTTTATTTCTAAAAATAGGGAATAGGAGTCTATACTCCTACCGAACGACTATTTCAAAATGTTTATCGATACTAATATTATAAAGCGGTAGTGTTTGTTTGTTTGTCTGAAGAACGTGCTAATCTCAGGAACTACAGCTTCGAATAAAAAAAGAAATTCGAGGATGGCAACAAGTGATAGAGACTTTGTGTGCGGAAACTGAAATCCACGCGGACGTAATTGCGGACAGCCGCTAGTTACCTAGGTAATTAGGTATGATGTATTTATTTAAGCTCAGTTGGGGTATAGCCTTCAAATAATATAAGTAGTACTTTAGGAATGAGAACTTTTTATAGTAGGTACTTCAGTAATGGGTACTTACTTATCAAATAATAGGGCGACATGCTGAATCTATATCATAATCACCTGAACGTGTGTCACGAGACGCTCGAATCATTTATCGTCCGCCATTATCGTTGTAAATTGATTGAATAATTAAATTGCCGGCATCGGAAACTGTCGGCTAATTGAATTGCCGACGCCCGATGTATCTTCCAGGAAAGGGTACAATTGGGAATAGGGAAATATGCGTGCTGTTTGGGTGTTTCTAGAGGAATTTATCTATACTTATAATAAATCTGTAGAGAGGTCAATTCTGTACATTAAATATATTTTCAAAATAACTATCAGGGGGTGTTTAGTGATCGATACTGATGCCAAAAATGCAATCAGTAAAATTTTTGTCTGTCTGTCTGTCTGTCTGTATGTTCCTTATAGAAACAAAAACTACTGGACGGATTTTGACGAAACTTGGTACAATTATTCTTCATACTCCTGGGCATATTATAGGATAC
This sequence comes from Nomophila noctuella, assembly GCA_958496325.1. Lineage (NCBI taxonomy): Eukaryota > Metazoa > Arthropoda > Insecta > Lepidoptera > Crambidae > Nomophila > Nomophila noctuella. Next base: position 2,982,838 of record OY292504.1, read on the forward strand.
TTTTCATCACGCTACAATCAACAGGAGCAGCGTAGTGGAGGGAAACGTGGGAAAAACGGGAGAATTTACTCCATTTCTTCAGCTTCAGTCGCATGTGCAGCCTTAATGGTAAAAGTCACATAGAAATCATGTATGACGGAAATATTCTACATAAAATTGCCTAAAAAATATCCCCCAACAGCATATGTCTATATTTTATGGTTGACTCACAATAACACGTGAAAATCATGATCCGAATTGATTTGAACGCTCAGCGCGTTCAAATCAAGAACTACTGGTTCGTATTGACAAACTATTTTGTGTTGGAAAGTCCACCTACCATTTGTCGAGGTAGGCTATAAGATAATATCTATAGTAAAACTATGTGCGGAAACCATACCGCACGCGGACGGAGTCGCTGGCGGCCGCTAGTGTTCAAATAATATATAGTGTTAAGTGAGTATCAGCCTATTAATGTCCCACTGCAATGCAATGGCCTCCATAATTTGAAATCATGTGATTGCCACGCACCACCACACTTGCCAAATGCGGATTGGTGATCACAAACCCGGGGTGCGTCAACACAAAGTTTGCCCGACCCGGGAATCGAACCCAGGACCTCGAAACCAAGGCCTGGTACTTAAACCACTAGACCATCGAGGCGTTAAGTAAACGAGATAAAAATTGGAATTTGTTTCAAAACATTTATTTATCTTCATTTATGGAATTATCGACGTTTTTTACAGAACGTTGAAACTATTTAACGGATTTTGATGATAGTAGTAATTGATCACGTTCAATCTTCTCCGGTGATATTCTACCTACCAAACAAAGCAAAGTAAGTATTTACTAAATTATAAATGTGAAAGTTTGATTGTTTGGACGTTTGTCCGTCAACCACGCTGAAATCACCGAACGGAATTGGATGAAATCTGGTATACAGGCAAGGGTTGGGCTGACTTAGGTGATAGAATACTTTTTGTTTCGATAAAATGCGCCCATGGGATAAAACAGGAGTCTTGATAACGTGGCAAACAAGAGGTTAAAAACAGTGGGTACTTATTTAATTTATTGTTAATGGTATATATTTGACGACCCGCTTGGTGTAATGGTCAAGATGTTGCCTATTACGCAAGAGGTCTCGGGTTCGATCCCCGCACAGGACAAACATTTGTGTGCATGAACATTTCTGTTTGTCCTGGTCTGGGTGTTATATGTATCTATTTAAGTTGTAATACCACTGTTGCTTCTGATATCTGTAACACAAGTGCTTAAGCTACTTAACACGGTGTCAGATCAATGTATGTGATGTATATGATGTTGTGAAATATTTATTTATTTATTTATTTATTATATTAAAACCCTTAGAATGCTACGACACAACTGACAACACTTTTACCCGCGCGAATACCCAGAAATACCAAACTTACAAAAGATATTGTTACTATTCTTACAAAGACTTTAGTGTGTTACCGCAAAATTCGAAACCATTTCACAAATATAATATTTCCCGGCGTACCCGCTTCCATCCACTCCGTTCGAGACTGTCACTGACCAAATTGGTTTAAGAAGGGCTTTTGAACTCACATTTGGAGTTATTGCCTTATCTAAAAGCGGAGGAATTGACTTCGATTTTACGAAGTAGTTTTATTTCGAAATATGGATAAGATTATGATTTATTTCATGTGTTACTAGTTCGCTCACAGGATATATTATCGTGCACAAGTGAGTCCGCAAGCACAGGTGCACTCCCTAATCCCACTCTTTCATATTTCGGTGGGACAGCAGTCTGACACGATCGGAGAGAGATCAGGCGCAGGACCAACGGCTTAACGTGCCTTCCGAATCACCGACGCACGAGATTATTTTTTCGGTTACCCATCCGATGACTGGCCATTGTGAAAGTTACTTAACTTAGCAATCGTAATCCGAGCGCGCTTACCACTGCGCCATCGAGCTCCTCTGATATACTTAAATCGAAAAACCGTTGTGGCTCGTGCCGGCTCTCATGAGTATTTACCCCATTTCTTCTCTTGAGTCTTATTAGCACCAAGCAACGATTCGATGGGCAGCAGCGTTTTTCTACGTCCAGCGGTGGACTGCAACAGACACATGATGATGATGATGAGAAGCAAATACTAATAACACTGTTTTTCATCATCATCACCATCGGCCGATCACAGTTGGATATGGACCTCTCCATTCGCCACCCCACTACCTTTGCGTCTCTTCGGAAGGCACGTTAAGCCGTTGGTCCTGCGCCTGATCTCTCTATGGTCGTGTCAGATTGCTGTCCCACCGAACTTTGAGAATTAGGGAATAGGGATTGCACATGTGCTTGCGCACGCACTTAAACACTGATATATCCTGCTGGCTGCACTGGTCGAAAATGGCTTGAAGGGTATTATTATTACACTAGTACTCAAAAACCCTGACCGATAAAAACGAGAAATGTTTGTGTAATGAGATAAACATTGACTTCTTTACTCGATTCGTGGATGTTTTAACTATTATTGCATAGGTAAACAAATAAACCAGAACCAGATAGCTCAGATAGCTCGCAGAATGTTTAAGATGTCTGCCAGCAGAATCCGCGGCCGCATCTCGGATATCGCTCGCCGAGCTCCGGCAATATTTCACATTCTTAGCTACGAGATACCGCTGCCTTTATACAACGCTGTTAATAGGAAAAATAAATAGTAGTTCGGGATACTTCAATGCCCTAGTTTACTGCGTTACCATTTAAAAGGATACTTGAAAAATATCAAAGGTATTATAATATTTGTGGACACTGACTTTGAAGGAGAAGACAAATCTTCTAGTAGCTGAGAGGAAGATCTGGAAGAAGATTCTGGTACCAGTGCAAGAATCTGATGGTACCTGACCGAAGCGTACTAATAAATAACTTGAGGAGGACCATCATCCCGAGCCTAACATCATTGCGAAACAAAAACGCATCAATTGCTCTGGCTCGGTCACTTGTAAAGAATGGAAGAAAGAGTGCGTTTTTTTATGCACTCCACTTTTCAAACAATTAAATATTTTACCCTTGCCTAGCATGTACGTATTAGAACTTGTTTGTTTCGTAAAAGCACATTCTCATTATTTTAAAAGTGCGCGTGATTTATATCCCAGGAAGGCCAATTGGACGTAGACCAGTTGGCAGTCCAAGATACCGCTGGAAGGATTAAATGGCAGCAGATCTACAGAGCCTCTTGGCGAATGACTGGCAGGGGATTGCGCAGGACCAACCAAGTTGGTGACTCTTATGAATATAATTGTAATACCTCAATGGTGTAACACTAAGTCCAAGTTAAAATATTTTTATTTTACTAAGAAAAAAGTCGGTCACTTATTTGTTGTTGTTCAATCTACCAACTGAATTAATCAGACTAACTGCTCAAACTATAATCTTTACTAATACAATAAAGCTAAAGAGTTTGTTGCTTGAACGCGCTTATCTTAGAAGCAATACGAATTAAAAAATGATTTTTTGTTGGATAGTCCATTTATTAGAAAATACTATACCTACTTGGGTAAAAGCGAAAATCGAAATACACGCGCACGAAGTCGCGGGCGGCCGCTTGCTATACAGATGAAAACGAATGCATTGCAAAGAACGAAAATCCCTTCCGCAAATGCCGATGAAATCCACCCTCCATTGTGCACACCCCACCATAGACAACGACAACAATCCTAATGCCATAGACAACAGGTTAATGCCGGTATTCATAGGCTCAACTCAATTGACTCTCCAAGTCTCGATCGATCCATGTCAGCTCTCGACTTAGGATCGGACTATAGCTTCGCTCACCAAGACAGACAACCGATATTCAACTTTATTCCCTTGACGACAGAGTTTGAATCACCTCTAACCGTCTTCATAGCAATAGGGGTCGTTTCTGGTGTTTAATTTGCGTATCGACAGTTTTGAATCTCCCTGTAGGTAATTGCTGTTTGAATTTTTTGTTGGGCAGTAGCGCACACAGAATTCTTTTTTTAAATGACCAAAAAAATTTCGCATCCATAAGACACCTTGTTATAGAGCTGTTCCGGTTGGTTCCACTGGTATTTTAGAGCAAAGACATCAATAATTTTGTCGCATAAGGTTAGCCTTTAAGGATGTAAGATTCGGATGAATGATGAAAAATTGCAATTCAAATTGTACTGAAAATATGAGCTTCAAGTTTTTTTTTATTTGATACGAAACTTTCGTTCAATTTAAACATTATTATCATAATGAGATTGAAATAAACGAATAAACATCAGGACCTAGGGACCAGAGGCATTATTTCAAATGAAGATTAATTCTTTCGGAAGCGCAGAGGCATTAAGGTCCATTTGGTCTAGTTTGGAATGAGTAAGTACATCTTCTAGGTTCTATCTCTGATTAGGTAGGTACACCGTACAACAACTTATACTTAATGACAAGCTCTAATTTCTACCAATGGGCAACAGGACCGTCACATGATCACACCCCATTATTATCATCATTAAAATCAAAGTTTGAGACAGCAGAGATTAAATGAATATCCAGTTCCAATCAATATTGTAATACGACTCTGTTTCAAAAGCTGTTGCCTTCAGAAACTGCAAGAAACTCGATAGATTACTCTTTCATCGCTCGGCAATATCAGTTTCCTTGTCAATGATTGTTTACCTTTGCAATACAAATTCAAAGGATATTGTTTAAGACTGTTGTTAAAAAATCCATAGGCGAGGTATAACGAAGTAACCTTAGAACAGTTGAGCATCAAATGAATTTAAGTAAATTAATAATGTCAATTAATAAAATAAGAAATGTTTTTTTGGACTAGCCCACCAATTGCCTAACCCCAAACTAAGCTCGAAGCTTGTACATACTTTTATAAACATCCAAGACTCTAGTAAAATGCCGTTGTTCATCACACAATCATTGCCTTTAGCGGAGTTCGAACCCCTGACCCTTGGTTTTGTAGTCAGGGTTTCTGACCACTGAACAAACGGGCCCGTCAAATTAGGAAGGGTGTGTGGTTTTAAAGGCAGAAACGCATCAGCGACTCTTGTGGTCTTGTTGACGTCCATTAGCAGCGGTGATCACCTAACATCAGGTGACTCTCTTGCTCGTTTGCCTCCTGTTTACATAAAAAAAATGTCTCACAAATAATTATCCTGGGTCGAGCAATGAAAAGTTGAGGTATGGGGAAATAAAATATTCGTCATTGAACTAGGTAGTAACTACTCAACTGTCCTGCTGCTCAACTACAACTAGGTTGCCTGCTGCGCAACTAGTTGTGCAATCTAGTTGAGCAGTGGGGAAGCTACATAACCGCTTAGCGTCAGGGGAGCTGGAAACTTGAGTACTACCAGTTTTTCTTTTTAATGTGATATAAAAAATACGACCCCGTTAATTCCAAGTGCATCATTTCATTATGATTAAGGCTAATGGAAGCATTTAGATTTATCCTTATTTTATAGCAAATTGGAGTTCACTCAGAACACTGTTAATATTCACGAAGGTAAAAGAGAACTCGGGAGCCGTGTTCTGAGCCGCACTACTTATTTTCATGCGATAGGGAAACAAACAGTAGGATCACCTGAGGTGCGATTCATAAAAGCCTTGGTCGCAGTGGCTGTGTAATCGGTGACAGTACTTTTTGGTATTCATTATGAACTATTTCAACGCTTCACGATACTAAATCATCGAACAATGTTAAGGCTGACACCCCCGTGATTTCAGCCGTGAGCGCATTGAACGAGTGTCGCTTAGTGAATTGCATAGCTGATGGTAAGTGATCACCGCTGCCCATGGACATCAACAACCGTAGAATGTTCGGAGATGCTTTGCCTGCCTCTAAAAACCCCATACCCTTCCCAACTGAGCGTATATGCGTGAGGTTGTTGGTTTAAATTCAAACCTGGGCTGGTGCACACCTCTGGATCAAAGATCTGCGGAACTTATACCAGCTCTTCGGTAAAAAAAACATCGTGAGGAAACCTGCACTCTACGAATTAGTGTTTGAAATGGAGGCCATTTATCAATCACTCCATTACAATCGCCAATAAACTTTATGATAACGCGACTTCGTCAGCGTGGATTTCGGTTTCCGCACACATAGTGTTATATTGTCAAATCATTCCTCGACATATGGACTATCCAACATTAAAATCATTTTCAATTCGAACAAGTAGTTCCTGAGTTCAGCTCGTTCAAACAAACAAACAAACTCTTCAACTTCATTGATCGCTACCCCGGTGTTGAGGAATATTAATCTAGGGGGAAGCATTTAGGAATTATATTTATTTTAAGCAAATTGGACTTCACTCAGGACACAGCAAATATTCAAAAAAGTAAAACTAAAAACGAAAAGTTTTGACTACCATTAGTCCAGAAACATTTTACGAACGGAATTTAGTTTTTCCGCTAAAAAGTGCATTTAAATAAAACGTTAAAATGTTTCCACAAACCTCTATGCGTTTATCCACCGTCCTGCACTTTAAACTGCACTTTTGCTTCGCCTCGCAAAGATAAAAATTAAATTTGCTTGTAGCATTTACTCGTATTTGCTGGAAGTATCAAATATAAATGAACACAGCGTACTTGAGTTTATAGTTTAAGTTACTACAGGTGCTTTGATAGCCTTTAAGATTCTCCAAAAATGTAACTGAAGGAATCCTATATTCTTAAAGATACTTTGACAGGCCCGTTGGTCGAGTTGCCAGAGACCCTGGCTACAAAACCAAAGGTCGCGGATTCGAATCCCTCAAGGAATTTATTTATTTTTTATTATTTATTTATTTAAAAATATTAATACTTTAGACCTCATGTGAAGAATCATGCCTTTTAATAGCATAGTTCCGATATTTTTTTTACCTCATGTAAAAGTTTAGTTTAAGTTAAGAATTACGAACACTGCTCATTACAATATTTTTTATTAACAAATGCAATACAATAAATTCTCTAACTAGCCTACACACAGAATCTATCAGAGATTAAAATAAGTCCTAGATCGTTTACAATCTAAATAAATAGTCTCGATCCGTGCCCGCAAAAAAAAACTTAAAAAAGATCAGCGTGAAGTATGTAGGTTCGTAATGAAAGAGCGAATAATTTTCTTTTGCTCATAACTCGTCCGCGAAGTATTCATTCCAAGGAGGTTCTTCCATAAATGTTTTGCGACGAAGCTCCTCCCCACATATCTCCTTTATAGCCATATAACAGCTATATTACAGCCATATAATAGCTATACGAACGCACTTTATATCCCTTTCTTAGCGACTCGTAATTTTGAAGTGGTCCTGAATCGGACGTTTCATTGGCCTCTTAAAATTGATTTGTTTCAGATTTCTTTTGATAAGATTTCGGGGTTAAGTGAACGATATAAGTACCTACTGATATCTATAAATACTTATCTGATGTGATTTTATTTGGTGTTACCTATGCGTTAGAAAGTTTTGATTGTAGGGAATTGGGTTCATTTATTTTATATCCTGTTTTATATTACTTACCAATTAATTCACTCAAAGCTGATAATTGGCCTGGATGTTAAAACTACATTACAAGCAAATTGTCAAAACTCCCATTGAGGTGTGCAAAAAAAAAGTCACGGTTTAAAATTCGGGTTACAGCATATTTTTTTGCATTGCATTGAATCTACAAAAAAACCTGAGAAAATAAATAAGCTGAGAGCTCATCTCAGACTAAATATCGCTACCTTTTACACTGTGCTTTTACCTAGGAATTAACATTTAGTTACCACCCTCCCTGTATTTTAGGTATGTCATAAAAATCCCGTCAATCAAGAACAAAATACTTAAAATTCTGTTTATAGCCAAGTAGGAAGAAATAAAATCATGTCTTTGTTACAAATTCCGTCTTAAAAGCCATAAAGAACAACGTTCTTCTCACAATAGCTACTTGTGTTTTGGACAAGAGTAATTAAATGTTCAGTTTGTAATACTTATAACGTAATTGAATAAACGAAGTCCGTTCCTTAAGAGTTTGAGTCCGTAATTGTATTAGGTACTTAGTTTCCTTTGTAATAAAAACGTTTTAATTTATTTATCTAACGAAAGACAATACTTGCGTATAATTAATTCTTTGGCAGGAATTATAGATAAATAACTGAATTCGTGTTCGAAAATGGAATCTGAAATAACATTGTTGTACCACACTCAAAAGCTCAGAATAGCAATATCCCATTTCTTTCTGTGAAAAATATGTAAGAAGCGACTAAGAGACATTTTGCACAGGAATCGAACCCAGGGCCTCGTGATCACAGCACGGTAATTTAACCACTAGACCATTGAAACGCTAGAAACTCAACAAAAATTTAATTAACATAAATTATTATACCACAGGGGTTTGGCTGGTTACCTAGTTTAGATTTTATTAATTAGTTTTTATGTGAGATTCTTGCGTATGTCTGAATTTTTTGTCTTGTTATTTTTCTTCTAGGTACTGCTATTATTTTATTCGTTCAAAGAACATTTACACGTTATAACTCGCAAACATAAGTTTAAAAAAAAAATGCCCAGCGTTTTCCAAACTTTTTGGAGATTACCCCAAATACACTTAACCTTGACAAAGAATTGTTACTATTGGGTGACTAACCATTTGATAAATACATATTATGTAGTCACAGTTTCATTTCCAAAGCTTTTTTAGACCGACCACGTACATTTATATTTTTAATTATTTATTCGTGCATTCCCTTATTATGTTACGCTTTTTGATTCATGAAGTGTTATTTACGCAGTACCTGTACTACTTAACTTGCAATCATTTTAGTTATTTTAAGGAACACTTTGATCAGGTACAGTTTGAGATAAGCTGTGTCAGATAATAAGAACGGTCACAAAGTTATCGAAGCCATTAAAACTGTATAGAAAGCAATTTTGCTGGCATAATGGCTTCTTCAAAGCAAAGGATTGTGATAGTACGCTATCGTAATAACGACTTTTCACAAAAAAACGTAGGGACATTACTTTAAGAAGAGGAATGGAAAGCATGTTAACGAAATTTTTGTGCGGGTTCTTTTGCTTTTAAATAACCAACAACAGTACCTTATTACTATCCTAAGTGAGGTTTTTATGGGACCTAATCTTTAATAAACCATCCAGATTTATTGCTTTACTGACGGCCGCCCGCGACTCCGTCCGTGTACTTTAGATTAATCATGACTAGCGGTCGCCCGCGACTCCGTCCACGTGGAATTTAGTTTCCGCACGGTGGAATTCAGTCTCGCAGTTTTATTTAGATTATGTAGTACCTTAAAGCCTTTCTCGTCTAATGGACTATAAAAGATTAAAGAATAGTTCAATTCGAACCAGTAGTTCCTGAGATTAGCGCGTTCAAACAAACAAATATACAAACTCTTCAGCTTTATTATACTAGTACTAGTATTAGTACAGATTGTATTACTTGAAGACTTGCTAAAAAACCTTATTCTTAGACATCGAACCATTCCAAGAAGCAAAATATTAGTCCAGGTACTAACTCAATTACAAGAGTCGGGAGTCGGAACAAAGCCTGCGGATTGGCGGCTGATTAAAAATGTTCAACGTTTGTCCTCAAACTTCTGTTTAACCGTCCAACGACGAACATAATTAAATGTGGATTATACTGCGTTCCAGACTAGGGGAGAGGATTATCCGACAGTTCCCGCGATAATTAAGCTTGTTAAAGATGTGAATTTAGCGGCCATGTTGTTTTCAACGTTTGTTTTGTATTTTATTGCGTATTATTTAGACTTGACCTAAATAAGTGGTTAGAACAAAAAAGTGGTAGGAATATTGCTTTGATATTTGAGAAATATTATGAGATATAATCTTATTTATTTTTTTATATCATAACTAGCGGCCCGTCACGCGGTTTCACCCGCGTCCCGTGGGAACTACTTCCCGTACCGGGATAAAATATAGCCTATGTTACTCTGGGTGAATGTAGCTTTCCAACAGTGAAAGAATTTTTCAAATCTGCCTAGTAGTTTCGGAGCCTATTCAATTCATACAAACAAACAAAAAATCAAACCTTTCCTCTTTATAATATTAGTATAGAAATATAACAAAATGTATTTAGTAGGTATTATTATGTGTGACCTGGTCTCATCTAGACCATGAGATAAAATTATTATTTTACTTTTTGAAAAACAAACATTATTTTTAAACATTGATTTAATAATTTATAAATATTAAATTAATAAAAAAAATTAAAGAAAAATCCACCTACATCTGCGGACATTCCCAATCACGGAAAAAATAGATATTAAAATATCTTCAAAGCTTATGCTATTATATTAAAAAATGTGCATACCTTGAAAAGCGGCCTCGAACCGCGCCGGTTCCTGCGTAGGCGCATGCGTGGTGGCGGTGGCCACTAGCGCCGCGAGCAGCGCGGCGAGCGCGACCCGCGCACCCATCACGCCACTACGCCATGCCATCGCCCATGCTCGAGCCGCACGCTCTCTGGAAGAATAAGATTTTTTTTATGACAGAGGCGGCAAACGAGCTAGCGGGTCGCCTGATGGTAAGCAATCACCGCCGCCCATGGACATCCGCGACATCAGAGGTATCGTTGATGTGTTGCCGGCCTTAATCCCATACCCTCCCCAACTGAGCTCTACTAACCTTACTCACCAGCAGAAACATAGCACAACAGTTACGAAGTGCTACTTCACTGCGGTCTTCTGTAAGGTGGAGGTACTTCCCCAGACGAGCGGCTCATTCGAGTGGAATTTCCACAAAGCTCTACCTCTCTTAAAATATAAAACCACGAAATAATTTAAGTCGGTGCTAAACAATCTATGACAAAGTATGATAAAGTACACGCAGCAGAAGCATCGACGAGAGAACGTACTCCGTTTTTTCTTCGGTTAAAAAATAATCAAAATAGACGCCTTGCACCACCAGTGTGCTCGAGACCTGGTTGTTAAGAAGCCGGAACGTCAAACAGTAAAAAGTTTAAATTAAGTTATGAAATAATTCGTTTTGGTCAGTGACGTAAGTCAATCAGATTAAGAACCTCCTCTCTTCTTGAAATCGTGCCGCTTTTGGGGACTAGACAACTGGAATCTGTCAAGTTATTTTCCATTCATTAAAAAAATAACTTGACAGAAGGAACTGTACAAGAAACGAATGTAGATACTGACAAACCAATCACAAACAGTGTATATTTGTAAAAAAAAATCGGCGATTGAAAAGCTACCAAGTTCCTTGCCGTTTCTTCTCTTGCGTCGCCGTTTCTTCCCATACGTCGCCGTTTTTTATCATAAATAAATATTGTTTCAATTTCACATCAATTTAAAAATCGACGCTAGTGGTGGTGGTAACATGAATTAAATAGAAGAAAAAATGCATCCAATGTAGGTTTCACTGGTCTTTAATTTCAAATGTTTTTGCTTCCAAGTTAAACTGTATTCCGAATACGGGCAAAGCTTTTACGCTGAACCAAACGACTACGGTAAATAACTAGTGTAAAACTTAATGAAACTTATGTTGACAAATTTAAACTAATTAAAGCCTCTCGCTTGCACAAAGGCAACAAACGGAGAATTGTACGCTACCAGATTACATAATTAGGGCTTGATTTTAGTATTTCTAGTAATTACACTGCAGTAACATTGTTACAAAGGTCGTAGTTTCTTAGTATAAATCAATGTTAATTAATAGTATAGAAAATCTATGCTCGTACGGCAGCAAAACATGAATATTTTTTAAATAGTTTTTGGTTTTTTTTTTATTTGGTTCCTCTTTGCATCTGTTTGTGAATACCGATGACAGATTAAAATAAATGAAATGAAATAATTTATTCAGCAATTTGATTCACTTATTAAATCCTTTTGAACTTATGAAAATTCAAGATTCCTTTCATTTTGGATTTATAGGAGTATCTCTTATTTAATACGTCGCTTATGCCTATTCTTCCTAAACGTCTTAAAAAGATAATAAAGTCACAAAATGTTTATAGACATAACTTGTAGTGAACTAGGTTCGTGTAAACTGCTGAACTAAGAAAAAACCGGCCAAGAGCGTGTCGGACACGCCCATGAAAGGGTTCCGTAGCTAAAAGATGGCCCGACCGCTTAAGACACCATTTAGTAAGGGCAACTGCACGTCATAAGTTGGTCGAGTTGTATAAAAATAACTATATATGATACAGAGTTCGCTATAGTTTTAGTTGAAAGTACTTACTTGCAGGTATACAGGACATTTTTTTCAGAATTATTGTAATAGAATTATATAAGTTAAGGGGGGGGGGGGGACGCTCTAATTTTAACTTTGTATTAATATATCTCGAGACTGGGGTGTTTGATCCACATGGTTTCAAGGCAAGTTTTATTGTATTTAAAAATACCTTTTTAACGATACCCCACACGATGGGGTAAGTCGAATTTTTTTTTTCGAATTTACTTTTCGATGCATGGGAGGGGGGGGTAAAAATAATTATTTTTCGATTATTTTAAAAACCAATTCTTGAATTATCACTATACATCTCTCCACCAATTTTCGTGGCAATCGGTTCAGAAACGGCGGAGAACGAGGCAGGACAGACAGACAGACAGACAGACAGACAGACAGACAGACAGACAGACATGACGAAACTATAAGGGTTCCGTTTTTTGCCATTTGGCTACGGAACCCTAAAAACTAGAAAAACAGCTAGTTCATCGAACTTCGAACCATCTAGTCCATAAAATTAATCATCAAAGACGACCTACAAACTCTCACTTAAGTACGAGCTCTTTGATCTGTTGACTGGGCTAGGCTTAGGTTAGTATAACAAGTCCCCGGAGACTTACGAGGGTACAGTCTGCACACTAGCGCTGGCATTCGCATTTCTTCCATTTCGATAAATTCAGGATACTAGGATAAAATAACGCTCTGCATTTCACTGAGGAATAAAACATTAATTGTATTTTATTTTTGGAAATGTCCTTGAAATAAGTCATGGTTATTGCAAAAGTGGCAACTTTGAGCAATATTCATGATCATGAGCTTGACTACCTAATTAGAACAAGTATTAAAAGTTGCTTTTAAAAACTGCCTCCGTGGTGTAGTGGTTAGAGCGCTGCGCTCAAAAACTACGAACTCGGAGGTCGTGGGTTCGAATCCCGCGGGGAACACTTTCACTTTGTGTTGGTTTTCCCAGTTTGGTTAGGACATTGCAGGCTTGAATCACCTGATTGTCCGATAAGAATGATGATTCCGTGCTTCGGAAGGCTCGTTAAGCCGTTGGTCCCAACTATGATCCAACTGGTCTGGTTTCCCTTGTGGTTACGGAGGTCAGACGACAGTCGCTCCATTGTAATAACTAGGCATGTCAATTCAGGATCATAGTTGCAGCGTACCCATAGATGATTAAAAACCGGCAGCGGCCCTTAGATGATTAAAAGTTGCTTTTAAAAATCATACTGGTTAATTTTTCTCCAGTATAAAGTTATATTTAAATCTTAAAACATATATAAAGAAAAAAAAACAAAAGACGGCGCTAGTATGCGGACTGCAACCTCTTAAGCAAACCGCTCCACCACAAGCTTAGGTACTTATGGCTTTAACTGACTGCCTTCTGCCTTCGCCACTTTGTAATAAGAGTTTTAACGTAATAGGTACCAGCTTAGCTTTCAAAAGTTAGTCGAGTTTAGCAGTATCCTGTTGAAAAGGTGATTCGCAAGAAAAGATGTTTTTCTAGATTTTTTTTCTGTTATAGGGAGGCAAACTAACAAGAGGGTCACCTGGTAGTAAGTGATCAACGAACGCTGCCAATGGACATCAACAACCGACAAGATTCGCAGATGCCTTGCCTGCTTTAAGACCCCATACCCTCCCCCACTGTGCTCTGGCGGCCTTACTCACCAGCATAAGCATGCACATTGCACAACAGTTACGAAGTGCTATTTTACTGTGGTCTTTTGTAAGGTGATACCTACTTCCCCAGACGAGTGGCTCATTCGAGTGGAAATTCCAATAAGCTCCAACTCTCTTAGTATTTGATGGGCCCGTTGGTCTAGTGGTCAGAGACCCTGGCTACAAAACCGAGGGTCGCGGGTTCGAATCCCGCTAGGGGCAAATGTTTGTGTGATGCACATCGGCATTTGTACTTGAGTCATGGATGTTTATAAAAGTATTTAAGTATGTCGTTCCCTAGCTTCCATAGTACAAGCTTCGAGCTTAGTATGGGGCTATGTAATTGGTGTGTAAGTCCAAGGCATTTATTTATTTATTAGCTAATCAGGCCCTCAAAAAGTCGTATTTTCTACAAAACACAATGATATTGTTTATACTTTAATATTAAGAGAGATCAAGGCCATTATGGAGGTATAGGATTAAATTAAGGAGGCTGTAGTATTATAAACCGATCCGTTTTCTTATAAATTCCGGGAAGCTTTTTACGTTTAAATTTGGTATTCCTCAACATCTGCCTACGGTAAAGGCCACAAATTTAATAACGGGCCGGCATAAAAACATCGCTGACCTATTATTTTAATAACAAGCAATAAAAGTGAGCGTTTCAGGCAATAGATTCTAAGGGAAAAAGGCCGTGTACACAAACTATGTTTTATGTTGCTGGAAACTTTTATTCCTTTAACCTTTCCGGACCCGGTCCTGTGAAAGGAGGACTGCAAGCTATAACACGCAGGATTAGTGTAGCCAAACGAAACTGTTTGAAAAGGACAGAGGCCTTACCATCAAGTCTTAAAGCGATCTACAAACCAGTGAGTAAGTGAGTAACCATACATGATGTAAGGCGACATCTCACTTACTCACTCGCTTTAAGATAGCTTTAAGACTTGATGGTAAGGCCCCAGGACTTTTCTAATCATTACTGAAGAAAAATTATTAATTCGGCACTTAATTTAATTCTTTTCCAGCGGACTAGTACCTACTTGCCTGGTTCTAAATTAATGTTTTTTTTCTTGATAGATTTTTAACGGCAAAAAGTTTAAAACTACCCATGAATTATTAAATTTTTCTTTCAGAATAACACAAACCTACCTTTAGATAGTGGGTAGTCCGTTATATTAGGCTTTTAGCAAATCGTGTTATTTATTTGAACTTTTCTTAGCTAAGCCGATAATAGATTGTTGTTGTATCCCTGGGAATTAGAACGTTTGGTCACATTACGCAGGACGCCGACCCTCGCTTAAATCGTCTGGATCGACAACAGTTACTTTTTATTTTGCTCACCGATTGCTACGATACTACGTGATGCTTTGCGTTTGATGTGTCATCGGGGCCTAAAAGACATTGACAACAGTTTT
Source organism: Nomophila noctuella (assembly GCA_958496325.1). Lineage (NCBI taxonomy): Eukaryota > Metazoa > Arthropoda > Insecta > Lepidoptera > Crambidae > Nomophila > Nomophila noctuella. The sequence continues at coordinate 2,998,056 of OY292504.1, forward strand.
GTACGTTAAAGGAGAACATTCTCTATTCATATACTTACAATTGAACATTCGAGAGCCTTTTGATTGTGATGGATTTTGCAGCTTTGCGAGATTGTCGAACGTAATAAATAAGGATTTAACACAAACTGACACTTGGATGTTTATCGTTTGTACAAAAGAAAAGCACTGCACAACAACAAGCTCTCTGTATATCCTACTATATATATATACTGTATTTAGTTCAATCAAATAAAAAACAACTGAGGAACATTTTTTTTAATATTTTGATTTAAATAAATATTAAATACACCAAAAGTTTGATAGCCACTGGTTCTGTTTTTTTTTCATACCTGGGATTTTCAGCGGATTTTCAAATACAAAGGCATAAACATTTCGAGTTCTTGTAAAGGAACGTAACAATTTTGACAGTAACTTTAATCCTGCTAAATTAAAAACGTCATCAAACTCATGACAGCTTAAGCATATTGCGAGAGTCCCAATTTGATTCGCCTAACATTTCAAATTGTCAAATTTGTCAAATGCCAATCAATAACAAACAATTTGTCATTTTCCCATATTAAGCAATCTAATCTTTGATTTTTATTACACGTCTGCTATTTTTAGTGCCGGCATTTCAATTACGAGATTTAATTAACTTTCTGTTGCACTCACGGCGTCACATTATTCCATTCCGGTGCTTGTTTTAATGATAATTCTCGGTGAAAATGTTTCGCGTGAGCTTGTGTTTTCTTATGTTTATATTTCTGCCGGATAATGTGATGTTGTTGGAAAACGGTTTGGCCCGAACGCCTCCCATGGGCTGGATGTCGTGGGGCTATTATATGTGCGGCGTTAAATGTAAGGAGAACCCGGATAAATGTTTGGAGTGAGTAAACATTACCTCTTTTGTTAAGACTGTTTGTAAACAAATGCAATAGGTTTAACGTCTTGGTTTGAGAAATAAAATACTTACATCGATACCTTAAATCTCAAATGGCGTAACCACCAAAACACAACTTTTCAGGAGAGCAAAAAAACAAAAAAAAAATATTTGTTTAAATCATAACTTTATATATTTAAATACTATAAAAATGTTTTATACATCAAATTTCTTAGAATTTTGAGATGAAGGCTTCAGTTAGAACTATTAGCACCTAAATCTTATATTTTAAAAAATAGAAGTCGGTTACGACTTCTGAAAATATGACAAAAAGGCGTTTACACCCTATTAAAAACCCGATTTTTTTGAGATTAAGGTCGTATCTCCCATTAAATTCATAAAAAAATTCAAAATAAGGGGTATTTTCTACTTCTTTTATTGAATTAGGTACATTAAACGGGTAAGAGGATTTTAGGAAACAAAATAAAATCTAAAAAAAGCCAAGGCCGAGATAATAAGAAGGCCTAATTCGATTAAGCAGTGTAGTTGTAGAAAAACGACCCTTATTCTTAGCAACTCTACTTATATTAATATAATATTTACGTAATAATCAACTTTAAAATTCAATTAAAGTCCTAATGGAGTTAGAAAAGATTACAAAAATCGTATTAATTTAAGAATCAATGAATCAAGTAGCTACCCCACGACCATTGCGATGGGCTCTTACCTCCCATCGCAATGGCCGACATACTTTTAATCAGCAAGAAAGACACCACGACCTTATAATGTCATCGTATCAGCTCACTCTGATTTCCTAAATTATTATTAAAATTGTGCACAGACGGCATTATCCCAAAAACATATCATGAAGAATATCACCCGCGATTACCAACAGTAGAAGATGTGCCAGATGTATTACCAGGAACTGATATAGAGGACGGAGTTACAGACACAGAAAAATACTTTTTTTTTATGTTTGATTGTTTTTGATAGTTTCAATTTAATTTCTTTGACTGATTATTTTAAATTAAGGCTTTCTAAAATCGCTTACTTTTTGAACGTAGCTACTTGATTCATTGATTCCTAAATTAATACAATTTTTGTAATCTTTTCTAACTCCATTAGGACTTTAATTGAATTTTAAAGTTGATTATTACGTAAATATTATATTAATATAAGTAGAAATCATTGTTGCTAAGAATAAGGGTCGTTTTTCTACCACTACACTGCTTAATCGAATTAGGCCTTCTTATTCTCTCGGCCTTGGCTTTTTTTAGATTTTGTTTTGTTTCCTAAAATCCTCTTACTCGTTTAATGTACCAAATTCAATAAAAGATGAAGAAAATACCCCTTATTTTGTATTTTTTTTATGAATTTATGGGAGATACGACCTTAATCTCAAAAAAATCGGGTTTTTAATAGGGTGTAAACGCCTTTCAATAATAAAAATTGTGTGTGGTGTAAACGCCGAAACCGAAAAATGATGTCCCTTACCCCCGTGTGTTTTTACTTTTTTTTTCACTTTACAATAATTTCTAAGGGCGTAACCACCAAATAAAGTTGGCTATGTGTGATACGCCATATTAATGTATTAAAATATCTCGTTACGCCCTGACGTTGTTCATGCATTAAATTTATAGCTGCTTACGACCTCTTTACCTTATAAAAAGTGTTCAAATCTATAAAAAACATCGGGTCGTAATGACCATTTTTTTGCGAATTTCAGGATTTTAAATATACAGATCGATAGAGAAAAAAAAACTGAAAAAAACTGCATTCAAAAGTCATTTTGACCAATTTGGCGCTTACGCCATTTGAGATTTAAGGTATCGACATGTAGTTGCGATCGAGTTAAGATATAAAAAACAACGTTAAAAGTGTAATTTTAAAATTATTACTGAACTAATTTATAACCATGAAGTGTTTATCATTTTGCCTTAGCCTTTAGAAAGTTAAATGCTGGTACTATAGTATTCTCGACTATACTTAATACTAATTAATGCATCGACTTTACCTGATTAATAAACTCGGCATGAAAATTGGTTGAGAAAAGAGGTAGAGCTTTGTGGAAATTCCACTCGAATGAGCCGCTCGTCTGGGGAAGTACCTCCACCTTACAGAAGACCGCAGTGAAGTAGCACTTGGTAACTGTTGTGCTATGTTTCTGCTGGTGAGTAAGGTTGCCAGAGCTCAGTTGGGGAGGGTATGGGGTTTTAAAGGCAGGCAACATATCAACGATACCACTGGTGTCGCGGATGTCCATGGGCGGCGGTGATTGCTTACCTTCAGGCGACCCGCTAGCTCGTTTGCCACCTCTGACATAAAAAAAGAGTAGTTTTCACCTTAGCTACATAGTGATTTTGTTTTATACTATTAGCAATTTAGCAAGAATTGATATTGCACTATAAAATTTCTAATAATGATATTCTGATAAGTGTTACTAAAAATATAATATAACATGATAATGTGTTATTTAAATTAATTTAAAAAATCATAAATTTCCAGTGAAAAACTGATCCTATCGGTGGCTGATGCATTCTACAAAGAGGGCTATCAAGAAGCAGGTTATGAGTACATCATCATAGATGACTGCTGGTCGGAACGGGAGCGTGACAATAACAGCCGACTTGTGCCTGATAAGCAACGGTTTCCGAGGGGTATGAAGTTTATTGCCGATTATGTAAGTGGGTGTTATGTTTTTGTTAGGTGTAAGAGTGATGATTACCATGTATTATTCACTGTTGAGGTGAGAATTACCCATTATTATTAGCTAATACCCCAAAATGTAATGTGATTGAAATTTAGTTATTATTAATTAACTTAATTTTAAGAAATATCCTTTAATATCCAATTTTAGTAGTACTACATACTACCCAGATAAAAATTGGTATCACAAGAAAATATAGACAGTATTCACTTGAAAGAATTCATCACAATGTTAACTAGTTTAAAAACAGCTTTGTAAATATTGACATAAACATGATTGAAAGATCAACAACACAGCACTTTCTCCTACATTAGAATGTATTTAATTTAATACATTATGGTACAAAATCGAAAAAAAAATTTAAATAATTTATTGATTTTTAATACTCTGAATATTTCCTCTTATTTAATTTCTTTAGATTTTCACTTATTTAATTTCATACAATGACCTTAAGTAAATTCTTCTTCCAAAGACCTCTATTCCTCCTCACTACAAAAACTGCATATTCCCACAGATTCACGCTCGAGGTCTCAAGTTCGGTATGTACACGAACATAGCCGACACAACTTGCATGAGGTTTCCCGGCTCCAGAGGACATTTCAAGATTGATGCAGAAACCTTTGCCGAGTGGGATGTGGATTATCTGAAGGTGGATGGGTGCTTTGTGGAGGAAGATTATCTTAATATAGGTAAGATTTTAATTTTTATTTTTGTAGTGGCTCGGTATATTGGCTCCACTCTGCCTGATGGTAAGCAAAAGAGGAGCCCTAATTGCCATGACAGCAGATGCCAAAGAGGTATCCTTCCCGCTGGCATTGCCATTCAAACCCTCAAGATACTTCTTCAGGTTCTCTAGAAGGAACCTAGTTTTACATTGGCATTTACTATGGTGATAGCTGATTATCATCTTTAAGGATTGTATCTGTTCAAAACAAATATTTATGTTATCAACACATAATTTTTTCAATTCAACTGAATTAAAAGATTTTTTAATTATATTTTTATGCACAAACTGCCATGTAAACTTGCAGTTCAAATTTTTCTCACATCATAACTTTTTATTTATTGCAGCATATAAAAAACTAGGACATTATCTGAAGAATACTGGTAGACCTATGGTTTACTCATGTAGCTGGCCATATTATATAGAATATATTCATCACAAAAAGGTAGGTAAATTTTTTTAACAAGCCTATTTTATCAGGCATCTCAATATCATCTGACATTAAAGTAACAAAAATGTTCATAACCAATGACCCTAGTCAATAATGTTAATAAATAAATAAACCTATTAATGCTAAGCCTGATCATAATTGGTTTTTAATTGCAACAACAGAAGTAAAAATTACTTGTCCTTCAAAGCTTATTCAATGGATGGTTATCTAAGTTGTCAACTTACATAAGCTATCTATCAGGGAACTATCAAGCACTGGTAAAGTCTACCACAAATAATAATTTTCATTGTGAATATCTATACTAATATACAGCGTGGTCCAACTAGTGACGTCAAAATTTTTTTCTAGTTTCCACGCACCTTGTGCTATCCGAAAATACCCATGTATGTTCCGCGATTTTTCTTAGTTTTCGAGTTATAAATTATTTTATGAATTTTATTTTTTACTTTAAAAGAAATAAAGTTATATCAATTTTATGAATTTTAAATGACTGTCAGCGATGTTTGAGAAATTAATATCTTTTTTCGTAGTAGGTATTTTGCAGTCTTTTTTTTGTGATATGACTGTCTTAAATGTGAATTTTATTAAAAAATAACTCAGCTTAAAAAAAAGGCTGAAATATTAAAACTTAAATTTTTTGTACTAAGATTTTATTCGAAAACCAATAAAATTCGCGGAACATACATGGGATTTTTGGAAAGCCCTAGGTGCGAGAAACCTACAAAAACATTGTTGACGTCACTAGTTGGACCACCCTGTATAAAGCTGAAGAGTTTGTTTGTATGTTTGTTTGTTTGTTTGAACGCCCTAATCTCAGGAAGTACTGGTCCGATTTGAAAAAATCTTTTTGTTTTGGATATTGGACCATTTGACGAGGAAGGCTTTCGGCTATTAGAAATTGAAATCCACGCGGACGGAGTCGCGGGCGGCCGCTAGTTATTGATATAATGCTTTAAACCTCCACAGCCAGACCTCAAATCGGTAGCGGCACACTGCAACGTATGGCGCAACTTCCACGACGTGGTATACTCCTGGCGCGCAGTGAAGGCCATCATAGCGCACTACCAGCGAGACTATGAGGGGCTGAGTCAGCGACATGGGCCTGGGGGATGGAATGATCCGGATATGGTATGTATACCATTTAACTCCTTTTGTTTATTTGTGTTCAATTTTCTGAACACACCCCTGGTCTCTAATCACCAATCGGTATTTGGCAAGCGTGGTGATAGCCCTGCAAGGAGACATGAATATGCTGGTATTTTCTTTACTTTATTTGACCATGTGGGGCCGGCTAAAAGTATTTTTTTTTTTGCCCATGCCCATGGACATCAACAACCGTACAAGGGTCGAAGATACGTTGCCAACTAATCTCTGGCGACCTTAATCATCAGCAGAAACATAGCACAATAGTTAGCAAGTGCTTCTTTACTGTGGTCTACAATGTTTCTTTCTGTGGATGTTGTTTAATGAACGAGAGACTATCAAGGGAATGAGCAGGAGCGTTCCCCCTTCTATAATCGGCGGGAATTTCGTTGGCCAGGTAGTGTTAGCTTACAGTAGTACTAGCACAGATTTTCACGTGGGTGTCATAATAGTCTGAGGGACTTTAAGGGGAGATGAGTAGCAGCATCCCCATTGTGACATCTGTCCACAATACTGCGGTCCCTCCCAGGCTGCACCCACTACTAGGCCACTGCAACGTATGGCGCAACTTCCACGACGTGGTATACTCCTGGCGCGCAGTGAAGGCCATCATAGCGCACTACCAGCGAGACTATGAGGGGCTGAGTCAGCAGCATGGGCCTGGTGGGTGGAATGATCCGGATATGGTATGTTACACCATTGAACTCCTTACTTTATATTTGTGTAAATTTTTCTGACCATAGCCCCGGTCTGTGATCACCAATAGGTATTTGGCAAGTGTGGTGATTAAGCCAAAACTCATCGCATCGAAAACATGCTTTTAAATGATGGAGGCTTTTGCCCTGAGGCTTCAGCGCAGTGTTTTTTTCTGTGGGTCTCGTATAACAGACTATCAGGCAAGATGAGTAGTAGCGTTCCCCATTGTCACATCGGTGACATTATCCGGAGGGGGGGGGGGTAGCATTAGTATAATGAACGAAAGCCCTCATAGTGCTCTATCTGGCAGAGTATAATGTGCAGCATCATGGACCCGGTAGATGGAATGATCCAGACATGGTGAGATTTTTTAATGATTTTACTATTATTTAGCCAGGTAGTGTTAGCTTACAGTAGTACTATCACATATTTTCACGTGGGTGTCATAATAGACTGAGGGACTTTAAGGGGAGATGAGTAGCAGCATCCCCATTGTAACTCTTCTTCCTAGCGTTTATCCAGTTTCTGTGCGGGGTCCACTTTGACCATGATCCAGGATATGGCGAGTCTGGTTATTACAGTGAAACGTCCATGACTGTTCCTCATTGTAACATCTGCCCACAATACTGCGGTCCCTCCCAGGCTGCACCCACTACTAGGCCACTGCAACGTATGGCGCAACTTCCACGACGTGGTATACTCCTGGCGCGCAGTGAAGGCCATCATAGCGCACTACCGGGGAGACTATGAGGGGCTGAGTCAGCGACATGGGCCTGGGGGATGGAATGATCCGGATATGGTAAGTACTTCTTGCATGTATGTAGGTGTAGAACTCAACAGTCAATGGCTTCACCAAGCAAATCCGGGCCCATTGCAAGAAAGGTAGAGGGATTATTGAGAACGAGACTAGCGGTGGCCACTGTTGCTCACTTAAGCGCCAGGAGGTCTTTGCCCTGCAATGAGACATTAATAGGCTGGTATTATCTTTACTTGATTTGACCATGTAGTGCCGGCTATGAGTAAGTTCTACCCCATTTCTTCCTGTAGGTTTGTAGGTTGGGTATAATGAACGAGGGTCTCTCAAGGTAATGAGAAGGAGCGTTCCCCCTTGTAACTCTATGTTGAGCCTGCTAAGAGTAGTTCTACCCCATTTCTTTCTGTGGATGTCGTATAATGAACGAGAGACTATCAAGAGAATGAGCCGGAGCGTTCCTCCTTCTATAATCGGCGGGATGGGCAGAATTCCCCATTGTAACTCTTCTTCCTAGCGTTTATCCCGTTTGTGTGCGGGGTCCACTTTGACCATGATCCAGGATGTGGCGAGTCTGGTTATTACAGTGCATTCCTCATTGTGACATCTGTCCACAATACTGCGGTCCCTCCCAGGCTGCACCCACTACTAGGCCGCTGCAACGTATGGCGCAACTTCCACGACGTGGTATACTCCTGGCGCGCAGTGAAGGCCATCATAGCGCACTACCAGCGAGACTATGAGGGGCTGAGTCAGCGACATGGGCCGGGTGGATGGAATGATCCGGATATGGTATGTTATACCATTTAACTCGCGTAATCTCTTTTGAAAGGCCGGCAACACATCAACGATACCTCTGGTGTCGCGGCTGTCCATGGGCGGCGGTGATTGCTTACCATCAGGCGACCCGCTAGATCGTTTGCCGCCTCTGCCATAAAAAAAAAACTCCTTTTGTTTATATTTGTGTCAGTTTTTCTAACCATAGCCCCGGTCTGTGATCACCAATCGGTATTTGGCAAGCATGATGATTAAGCCAAAACAAATGATGGAGGTCTTTGCCATGTAGGGAGACATTAATAGGCTGGTACCTACTTCCTTTACTTTATTTGACCATGTAGTGCCGGCCAAGAGTAAGTTCTACCCCATTTCTTTCTGTGGATGATGTTTAATGAACGGGACACTATGGAACAGGGGTATGTGCAGGCGCGTTGCCCCTTGTAACATTTAGCATTGGAATCTGATGGGCTAATGATGTATTTATGAGTATGTAGTGTTAGTTTGTACTTCCTCAATTCTCCCTGTGGGTGTCTCTCCCCAACCGAGCTCTACCGAACTTACTCACCAGCAGAAACAGCACAACAGTTACGAAGTGCTACTTCACTGTGGTCTTCTGTAAGGTGGAGGTATCTACTTCCCCAGAAGATCGGCTCATTCGAGTGGAAGTTCCACTAAGCTCCATCGAAATCAAACAAGAGCGTTAACGCATTCTCTGTTCTATATTATCCATTGTAAAAACAATAGTCCATGCAAAAATCATCTCTAATGCGTTGACTTTAGATAGAAAATTCAACGAAGACAACGTAACAGGTAAAGGATTAAAAATAAAAATGTATTAAACGGTATTTTACTTTGATGGCTCGGTACCGGATCTCGGCCCATTGGATGGGAAACGCACGCAACGACTATGAAGATTGGTACACGTTGTGTAAACCTTTTTGTAAAATAAAAACATTTCTTCAGTCAGTTGGAAGGGATGTACGTACGTACCTATGTACGGTGTTGTATCAGAATATAAATTTATTTTTGTAAGACAACGGTATTTGTTATTGAAATTTCTTTTTATGTGATAAGGAGGCAAACGAACCAGCAAGTATGGACCTGATTGTAAATGATCACGGGATCACCGCTGCCCATGGACATCAACAACCGCACAAGGGTCGCAGATGCGTTGCCTGCCTTTAAGACCCCTTACCCAACTGAGCTCTGGCGATCTTACTCACCAGCAGAAACATAGCACAACAGTTACGATGTGCTACTTCAATGTGGCATTCTGTTATGTGGAGGTACCTACTTTCCCAGAAGATCGGCTCATTCGAGTGGAAGTTCTACTAAGCTCTATCGAAATCAAGCAAGGGCTCTGTTAACGCATTCTCTTCTGTATATTACCCATTGTAAAAAAAATAGTCCAAGCAAAAATCATCTCTAATGCGTTGACTTTAGATAGAAAATTCAACGAAGACAACGTAACAGGTAAAGGATTAAAAATAAAAAGTATTAAACGGTATTTTACTTTGATGGCTCGGTACCGGATCTCGGCCCATTGGATGGGAAACGCACGCAACGACTATGAAGATTGGTACATGTTGAGTAAACCTTTTTGTAGAATAAAAACATTTCTTCAGTCAGTTGGAAGGGATGTACGGTGTTTTTATCGTGTTTTACTGCAGGGAAAAGATTTTTATTTTTAAATAATGTAATTGTTTGGTCCTAGCTAGTAATGGGCAAATAAATTTATCATCCTAATCAAATAGGCAAAACTCAAAAAGACCTTTAGCCATATTTGGCTTGTGTATGTGTTATGTAATAACATAAAACATATGTATGTACAAGTATCTTCTTTTGTACCCAAACGTTTCATTTAGGCTATTTATATACTCTGATTAACGAATGTGTCCCTAGTGGTCGAAATAAGGAAATGTTAACTTTTATCTACATGTTTCGAGTGGAATTGTCGCTTTATTTTAAATAATGATCTGAAATCAGTTGGCACCAGGAGGATTGGCATATTAATGCTCTAATTACCCTCGTCTTTTAAAGGTCATCAAAACGAATGCAATGAAAATAATAATTCCCTCTTGCTCACACACAATAGTGAGTCAGTAAGGACAATACATGGGGTAATGACACACCCCCTCCCTCTCCTGAGCTGGTTCCAGGACTTTGGTAGACCACAGAACATCATTATTTCTTCTGACTTGACCACGACTATGTGACTCTTCCTGACGCCAAAACTGGATCTGCCATTGAGTGACGTTGTAGTTAAGAACACACTGACACATTAATATATTATAATATAATACTAGCGGCCGCCCGCGACTCCGTCCGCGTGGATTTCGATTTCCAATATCCTATGTGTTATTCTGATGTATAAGCTATATTGTGGTAAAGTTTCATTCAAATCCATTCAGTAGTTTTTACGTGAAAGAGTAACAAACATCCATACATCCATACATCCTTACATCCACACATCCACACATCCACACAAACAAACTTTCGCCTTTATAATAGTAGTAGGATGTCGAATAATTATTATATTTTATTCCCTTCCAGCTAGTCTTCGGAGCCAACGCCCTAACCGAGGGTCAAAGCCGCATCCAGCTGGTGGTCTACTCTATGCTATCAGCTCCAATCCTGCTGAGCTGTGACATGGCCAAAGTTACGGAGTATGAGAAGAAGCTACTCCTCAACTTGGACCTGGTCGCCATAGCTCAGGATCCGCTGGGAATTATGGCTAAGCCTTATCAGGTTAGTCGTATTGTTGACATTTTGGGCCGATTTAGCAGTATATTTATTTTACTTAAATGCGGCGGCACTTGGGACATTGTGAGGACTCTAGCCGAGAATGCACTAATCGGTATTGCTAAATGGCTTAATGCTAACTTGCTCACGCTCAATACGTCAAAGACCAATTTTATGTGCTTTTCAATTCAAGATAGATTTCAACCTGACACTACGTTTCAAATCAAAATTCATCAGTGTGATCGTCCCAATGGAGACTGCAATCTAGATTGCTCATGTCCAGCTATAAATAGAGTCAAAACGACAAAATATCTTGGAGTCATGCTAGACCAAGGACTTAATTGGCATTCTCACGTTGACCTAGTGTCGGGTAGGTTGAGAAAGTTGATCTGGATATTTAAAGAATTGAGATATGTTGCAGACAATCAACCAGGGGAAACAATCTTCTAACTGGTGCTAAGGAAATTCGTTTCAAATAAGTATGCTAAATTTAGAACATATGGGAATCTTTAAACGCTCATAATAAAAAGTATGTATTTAATTTGGTCGCATAATACCCGTGAGTTTTTGAACCCAGATCACAGATGGCGGTATCTATCATCTTATCAGGTCTATTACTAGTTTACAATAGATGGCGCTATACCTACAAAACATTAATTTTAGGGTGGTCAGTTTATGGTTATATTTATTTCAGTAGATTTCATGAAACGATTATCGTTTAAAAATATTGTTTTATTAAATTTATTAAAATTAGACAGACACAATCAAATCGTGAAGACGGGTCACGCAAATTTAAAAACAATAATTATATATTTTGTTAAGGGCTTTGGTAACTTTTTTGTGTTTACTAGCAACACCACATGCAAATGGCCGCCTTGTCGCTTTGTTGTGATATTGGTGTTTTGCTTGTTTTTATTGTTTAAATATCGTTTTCTAGTGCCTTTTCCGCCTAAGTCCGTTGAGTTGAGCCTAGACTCCTCCGGCCGCGTTGAGTTTTGTGCTAGTGACGACCTTAAACGAAAAAACTGAGATAGGACTCTGTGTAGACCGGTGTGTTGTTGTTGTGGAAACAAACATCATGTCTAGCAAGATTTGTTGCGTCCCCGGCTGTTCTTACAGGAAAGGTATTTATTATATTTTGTATTATTTTATCACTAGCGGCCGCCCGCGACTCCGTCCGCGTGGATTTCGATTTCCAATATCCTATGTGTTATTCTGATGTATAAGCTATATTGTGGTAAAGTTTCATTCAAATCCATTCTGTAGTTTTTAGGTGAAAGAGTAACAAACATCCATACTTACAAACTTTCGCCTTTATAATAGTAGTAGGATATTCAAGTTACTCTATCTATGATCTTATCCACACAGCTGGCACGATTCGTTTAGGCGCTCCTAACAATTATATTTATCTTTTTCAGGATCCAAGGAAGTACTTCATAAATTTCCGAATCCAACTAAAGACACGGAGCGTTTTACTACTTGGCTCTACGCAATTGGTGGAGAAATTCTGGGATTAGAAAATATTCACATTTTCAATTACCGCCGCGTATGCCACATGCATTTTGAAGAACAGTATTGGTGCCGCAATAATCGGCTTAGCAATATTGCAGTACCAACGAAACAAATGCCAGGTGAGTGCTATTTGTGAAGTTGTAGAGCATTTATAACGAAATGCTCTGTATGACTTACTATTTTGGGTAACAATAGCATAATTCATAAAACTATAACTAACAAATCAACCCTGTAAGTAATAGCTAATTGGAGAGCCCTAGGAGAGGCCTATGTCCAGCAGTGGACTGCGATAGGCTGATGATGATGATGATGAAGTAATGGCTATTAAACTTTAATATTATTCATTAAATAATAACAAATATGTTCTTAGTTATAATAACGATCTTAAACCTTAACAATGATGATTGAGCGGAATATAATATTTTCAAAGTTTACTGAAAAGTTTATAATACATGTCATAGTTATTTTTTGCATAGAAAAAAACCACTACTACACACTACTATGTATTTGTTTGTAAAACAAACCACCTTTCTTCCAGCAAAATAATTTTTTGAGCTAAGTCAAGTTCATATTTTGTATAATCCAATCTACCTTAAAATATTCATGTTGCAGTGACCCTATTTTAATGGTAAACCATAATCTGTACTAGTATAATAAAGCTGAAAAGTTTTTAATTTGTTTGATTGAACGCAGTGTAATGTAAGGAAGTACTGGTTTGATTTGATAGTCCATTTGACGAGAACTTTAGGCTATTGGAAACCGAAATCTACGCAGACTGAGTCGCAGGAAGGGGGCTGTTATTTAAATGTGTCTGTAATACAGGAATTGAGTAAAATAATGTTTATTTATATTCATACTTTATATTTCCAGGATTGTCATTGCCAAAAATCACACATTCTGAAAGAAGACCAATGAGATCAATTGAAAATTTGTCAGAAGCATCTTCATCCAACGGTAAATTGCAATATTTATATTTCAATGTCAACATAAAATAACAGATGTTCCACCATCTCATGATCTAGTTAGTTTTACCCAAGACAAAAACATTAACTAATTTGCTGTATTTCCTTAATTTACAGACTTCACAGCCACACAGTGGATCCATTGTTTGTAACTAGTGTGTACTATAACACAAAAAAATCTAATGAAACTTAGTTCTGTTAATGAAAATTACAATATGATAACATAATTCCATAGTGTAGCAGCATAGCTCTTACTATTTTAATTCTTAGTTTCAGAACCTATCCCTGACTATCCAAAATTGGATTCTGCTGCTCTTCTACCTCAGAACACCTTGGAAGTTGTTCAAATTAAGGATCCCTGTGGTAAGTCTTAATAAATTGTGTACATAATTATTATTGATGATTACAATGTGATTTTGTTTAATTAAGTATGTTTTGTAGCTGCAGCTCTCTTTCTGCTGTCAGTAAAATAATAAACTGAACCTTTACTTACTGCAATAATTTTAACTTTGAACCATAAAATTAATGCAAGAACCTATGTTACTTTTTCAGAACCTGTCCCCGAGTCACCAAGTTTGAATTCTGGTGCTCCTCTTCTTCAAAATACCTTGGAAGCTGTTCAAATAAAGGATACCTGTGGTAAGTGTTAATAAATTGTGTAATTATTGTATGTGTAACATTTTAGTTCTTCCCTAATGAAACCAAATTAATTTTTCCATTTTCCATCACGTCCAACGTAGACCCCCGTCGAGTCTGGGGGTCGAGTTTGAGTCACTGCTATCAAGGTTCCTTTTTTCATTTTGAGATACGGAAGCCTAAAAATAATAAAAAGCTATCCAATCAATAAATTATAAATATGTTTTTATTTTTGTTTCAGCGGGGCGTCCTACTAAATTAATACTGAAAACGAAACGACGCATCCCCATATCCCATGTAGAGGAATGTTTGCGTAAGAAACTAATACAAACTGGCATCAAATTAAGTAAATGCCGCAGCAAGGTCAGAAAACAAACATTAAAAATCAAGACTATGCAAGATGTGTTATCCCATCCACAATTTGTGAAAACCCTAGATAGTTTGCCTAGCATGGCAAAAATATTAACATTGCTGCAATTTCGAGAGCATAAAAAAGGAATGAGAGGCCGGCGTTTCACACTGGAAGAAAAAATTATGGCATTGTCGATTTTGAAGCAAAGCCCTAAGGGCTACAGATTTTTTAGAAAAATATATATATTGCCCTCACCTCAAACCCTAGTAAAACTGCTGAGGATGGCAGATATCAAGCCAGGTATACACAAAAAAACTATGAATCAAATTAAAAAAGCAACTGAAAATGCAAGTGTTGAGGATCGACTGTGTATAGTTCTTTTTGATGAAATGGCACTGAAAGCAAATATTGCCTACAATGAGAGACGGGACGAGGTCAGTGGTTTTGTTACCAATGGAACTGAAACACATCCAGAGTTTGCAGATCATGCCCAAGTTTTTATGGTCAGAGGCTTAATTAAAAACTATAAGCAGCCTGTTGCATTTACTTTTTCGCAAGCTGCCACAAAAGGACCTGAGCTGGCAAAACAATTGAAAGCTGTAATATGTGAATTACAGAATGCTGGTCTGATTGTAGTATCGACTGTTTGTGACCAAGGCACAAACAATATGCAATGCATAAAATTACTTATGCAAGAAACTCAAGCAGACTTTATAAGAAAAGGCGAGGAAGTAAGACACAATTCGTTTTTTATTAACAATCAAGAGGTCATACCGCTCTACGATCCTCCACATCTCATAAAATGCATTCGCAACAATCTGTTGACAAAAAACTTAAAGTATATTAAAGATGGAAAAGAATGCACTGCGAAATGGAGTCACATTACTGACCTGCACAATGAAAATCCAGGGTATAGAGGGATTCGATTAGTCCCCAAATTAACTGACTACCACTGCATTCCATCTAAAATACCAAAACAAAAAGTAAAATATGCCACACAAGTGTTCAGCAAAACTGTGGGATCAAATATGGGCTACCTTGCAGGTGAGTAACTTGTTCTCGAAATTATAATTATAAGGCTATATATTATAATTATAAGGCTAACATCGACCTTAAACAACTGTCAAAATCCCTCAATGAATTTTCAGTTTAATATCTAACATATTGAGTCCAGTGTCAATAGAGACGGTTTGACGGTTTGGGGAGGTCGCTTACTGTACATGCCACAATAAAAAAAAACTCTTCATTCATTTTCATGATTTTTTTGAATGAAACATAATAAATTTATTTTTCAGATAAAGGTATACTTGCTCACGAAAGTAAAGAAACTGCAGATATCCTCATACTATTCGACGATTTATTTGACTCCGTCAATGGGAGTTACGGAAAAAGGCAAAAATATGGAAAACCTCTTTTGGGGCCTGTGACGCCTAAATCGGCACACCACCGTCTTTGGGAAGAAACAAAGCCAATGATAAAAAATATGAAATTTATTAATTCCAAGTTTAATAAAGAAGAACATGTGCCCACACTAAAAAATTGGGTATGGACACTGGAAGGTATAGAACATTTGTTAAATATTATGAAAACTAAATATGACATATCATCAATTTGGTTGCGGCATCTGAACCAGGACCCACTTGAGAACTTCTTTGGGTCCATTAGAAGTCATGGATGCCGCGACATAAACCCGTCGCCTGAAAAATTCGAATCAGCGTACTGTACACTTTTAATAAACAGCCTTTCCAGTGTCCATGCTCCAGGAGCTAATTGTGAAGACGACAATTGTTACTCTTTGAGCAATCTTTTGATCACTGACGGTGGGAGTAAACAAAGCCATTGTAATTTGGAATGTATTCCGGAAATAACAATTACACCCCTTGAAGAAAAAGCCGCTGACCCCCGCAAGTTAGGGGGTCTGCAATATGTCAGCGGCTACTTTTTAAAAAATGCAAAGAAGAATGTCTTTAAGGGGTGTAAACAATGCAAAAAAGATTTACAATCAAATGATCAGCCGGAATACATCAAATACAGAGAGTATAAAAATAAAAAATGGCTTTGTAGTCCCACCGACTCTCTCCTAAATTGTATTTCAGATTTACAAGATATAAATTACAGTATAATTAAAATTAATTTAAATAAACAAAACCTTAAGGAAATTATAAAAACTATAGCATTAATGTTTACAGATTTTAATTTCATAAAATGTGATAAACATAAAGAAGATTTAATTAATTATTTGTTAAAAATAACGTGCAGATTTTTTATTTATAACTATTGTAAAGAAATAAATAAAATTTTAAATAATAGGAGAGAGTGTGATGACAATACAGATTCGTTCAAATTAAAAGCGAAGAAATATTATAGTAAGTGTATGAAGAGAAAGAAATAAAGTGATTTTGAAATACGAAACAATGTTTTATTTTAAAGTTGATGTGTTTTATACATAGTTTTACCAATTTGATATTTACTATATTTTGTAGTAAATAAGAAATATCTAAAGCCGTCAAAAACAAAGATAGGTAATCTAAAATTAAATAAAAAGCAATGAAACTTATACCTATACAGGTATATGTATAGCCATATCTATTCTATACGTATGTATACCTATACATATACATATTCAAATCATTAGTTTCAAACCTAGTGTACAGAGGCAGCACTGTCGCATTTCCACAAACAAAGGCAGAGTTACATCTCTATTCCAGTATAATAAAAAGTACTCTGTGCAATCAACTTCTTAACGATATTTACGTGGCATTAGCACAATCAATAACCATTTACTGCATTTCATTGTGGGGAGGAGCTCTTAAGACGAAATTTCTGGAAGTCGAGCGTGCTCAAAGAGCCCTTCTAAAAGTAATGTACTTTAAAAGAAGAAGGTTTTCTACCCTGAGTTTGTACTCTATTTCTGGCTTGCTTTAAAGCTTTACATACTACAAAATGTTCTAAGAACACACAAATCGTTGGTTTTTGAATCACAAAAAGATGTTAGTTCCGGTAGGAGGAAAAATAAAATAGCACCTGTAATTTTCACACACACTCGATTTGCCCAACATCAGTTTGCATATTTATCCTCACACATTTACAATACGATAAATAAAACGCACAACATATATCCATTAACCCTTAGAGAATGTAAAATAAAAATCACTTCGTGGCTAAAGAATCTTAACTACAACGAAACTGAAAACATTCTTAACTTGTCTCCGTTATAAAATGGTTAATTAAATTTCTCATTCTAACTACACATACACACACATACATTTACTCACACACACACACACACTCACGTTGCACCTATTTAAAAAAATAAATATAATATATGTATAAAAATGTTTGTTAACATGGTATTTAGTAAGGATTTTAAGTTAAGGAAGAGTGGCTCCCTCTGGCACAGGTGCGTTTGTACCTAATAGAGGAGGTCAACAACACATTTGTTAAAAATACCTTCTTTAAATGAATAAACATTATTTTTTTTTTTTTTTAAAGCACACATCCTTCTGAAATCGTATTCCTTATACTGAGAGAGGTGATCTCAGGTATGAAGAGAATGACGCTTCAACTCAATTGACGGTTTTTGCCATTGCCTTTTCCATAAGGGCTCACCAACGACAAAAATACAATGAAATCGTTACATTGGAATTGTTTTAGTTTCAGAAGAACACTTACTCACTTCTGTAATAAAGTTATGTAATTAATATATTTTTAAGTTATTAATTTCCTTAAAACAACATTTATCTAGCGCCAAACCAGGGTTATAGAATGGATACAAAAAAATACTTAAACATTCTCTATACTAGTTTAGTAAAATTCATCATCATAAAGTAAAATTCATCATAAAATTCATCCGGAGTTCATCACGTAAACGTTTGTCACGAGTGGAATTCGAACCTGCGAACCTCGGTTTTATGATCAGTCTCACCAACCACGAAGCCAATTTACCTATTAACCTTTATTTATTAAGATCTTTTCCTCTTTCCAGCTCGAAAAAGGCGTAACACTATGGGTGAAGCGCCATCTACCGATGAAAGGTAACAAATATCACAGCTATTCATTCGCCATAGTAAACGTCGACCAATCGCAGCACCTCATTGATTTCTTTCCCAAAGTGTACGGACCTGATTTGCAAGATGGCTACACGGTCACCGATGTACTAGCAAATGTGTATTTGAAGAATATCACGTTAAAAGATTCGATAATGGTAACTGTGCCAAGTGAAGATGTGGTTTTGTATACGTTGTTTCCTTTATGATTTGTCTGTATGTGCGAATGATTTTTATGTAAGCGGGTTGCAATCAACGAGCGAATTATTCCACTTTACCCATTGATATACAAAAACCCAAGATGCACGGTCTCGAACAAAGTAACAGTGTCAATACTGGCACAAAAAATTCAAAGTCAAACTGTAAACATTATTGTTCGCAAATTAAATCTTATGCACATTAGTAAAGATTGTTGTCACAAAGGAATGTTCAAAATTGCGATGACGCGGGTGACGCAAGACAGTTTGAAATGAGAGCATTCTGCATTTATTTTTGGGGACGTTTTTGAGACGTTGATTGTGTATCTTGGGTTTTTGTATATCAATGACTTTGCCCCACCAAGGCGCCTAACGGGTGGCGCAGATTACACTGCTTCAAAATTTGCAGTGGAATCTGCCCCACTAAATCAATATAGTGGGTCATATTCCACTGCTTTATAAGTAGGTGTATTCTGCCCCACTAGGGTCAGCACTTAAGAGTGTAAGTGGGCTTACTCGTATTGTATATTATGTGTATTTGTCTATTTAATTTCGTGGAATGATTCAAACGAGCCAGAGATTCACCTGATAGTAAGTGATCACCGCTGCCCATGGACATCAACAACCGCACAAAGGTCGCAGAAGACCACAGTGTAGTAGCACTTCGTAACTGTTGTGCTATGTTTCTGCTGGTGAGTAAGTCTCCAGAGCTCAGTTGGGGAGGGTCTTGGCATATTTAGGCAGCATTTGCAACCCTTGTGGAGTTGTTGATGTCCATGGGCAGCGGTGATCACTTCCCATCAGGTGACCCTCTTGTTCGCTTGCCTTCTTTTAAGTTGAAAAAATACACATAGTGTAAAATTGTGTGATTAAAATCTTTTACTCATGCTATATGAGCAAATAATTGTTCCTCTATACGAAATAATCACAAATTTGGATCGCAAAGGTTGATTCGGGATATAATTCAACGACACTAACAACTTTATGTTGTTCTTAATACTAAAATTGTATTAAACGGGATCTCAAGTAGGTATTCTATTGTGATTACCAAAAAGTATTGTAAAATGGCCTAAAATGAAAGTTAATCAGGTATTACGAATTTAGAAACAATAAATGTTTCAAATAGGACTGTACCTGTATGTTATAATAATTGTATTAGAAATTAATTAATGGTACTATACTGAAGTATCAAAACACACTAGGCGGAAAAAACGCCACCGAAGTTCGGCGTCACTTCGCCTGCAATGTATTTTAAATGGAAGCTGACACACTACGCCGAAATTACGTTGCGTATTTTTGTATAGAAAATGCATTGCCGCCGAACTTCGGTCTCGTTTTTTCCGCCTGGTGTGTTCCCATACTAAGATCTCCGCATAGGTGTGCATAATTAATAAGACTACAATATAAAGGTTTATAATAAATGCATATTACCTTGTCTTGCTACTAGACGTACACTACCTATATTTTTTTCAAAGATGCCTTTCTAGTATGTAAATTACAAACGAAATTTGCATAAGGCTGAGTAGTGCTAGTAAAATAGTGTTATTTTATCGCTCACCTTTTTGTGATATTAGATAATTTATTTATTGTATTAACGTGTAATAAAGGTTATATAAGAAAACAGTATGTTTCATTTTTCTACTAGCAGCTGCCTGCTTATAGACAAAAACATTATGTTTTTATTTATTTTTCTCATTTATTTAGTTACTAGCTTTCCGCCAGCGGCTTCGCTCGCTTGGAATTTGGCCATCAAGCAAACAATAGTTTTGTTTTGCCTAGGGGAATATTAATTTTTAGTCCGGACCGATTGCTTTGAAATTTTGTACACGTAAAGTTAGTAACTTTACGTGTACAAAATTTCAAAGCAATCGGTTGAGTATTACGGCGTGAAAGCGAAACAAACAAACTCACTTTCCGATTTATTATATTGTTAAGGATTCTGTTTTAATTAAAATTAAAAAAAAGGAGAAAGATTCTTGCGTGTTAAACTGAATTTATGTATCTTGTGATTCTTGTGATTTTATGATTCTCTCAATTTTTATTTTTTAAAATATCGGTGTAATCTTTTACCTGAAATCTTTTCCTTCATATTATGTTAACTATTCTTACACACCACTTTTAGTCCGGTCAAAATAGACATTCCAGTTTGCATTAATTCCCACACAGCTGGATTTTTGTGCAGGCCTTGAATACGTCATTACAAATGATATGTCAAAATTCCCCATCGATCCCGCTTGTGCGTTGTTTTTTATTCGTTGTCAAAGGGCCCAAATTTGCGTTTTTTTCTTAAATCTCTGAAACTAAAAGAGCTATCGAAAAATGGTTCAGGAAAAGTTTATAGATCGTAAAATTGTCTACCTAAAAGATCTGTACATTTTTCTTCTACAAAGCAGCGCTGTCGAGATATTGTGACTTTAAGCCGCAGGAAAGTCGTATTTTCGAGTAGCCCACATTATGCAATTACAATAAATTGGGTTGAGTAGTTTATCTGGTGCAGGTGGCAATTAAGTATGGATTGGCTCGAAACTATTATTTACCAATTTCCAGCCCCAATTTTCAGGATTTAGTTCATTGAAGTCAAAAAAGACAAAATGACGTATCAAGCTTGCATTCATTCCCAACAAGCGGGACTTTTGTGCAGGCCTTGAATACGTCATTACAAATGATATGTCAAAAGTCCCCATCGATCCCGCTTGTGCGTTGTTTTTTATCTGTACTGAAAATCTTCGGATCCTATTCCTAACCTTTCTGGTAGTCAAACCTCAATGGTCCCCATAGAGACTTTTACTCCTTAGATGAAATAGGAACGATTGGCGAGAAAAAAAAAATTTGGTATTTTCAGTACAAAATGTATGGGAAAAGTTTTTTGCGATTCCTGACATTTCTAGTACTCAAACCTCAAATGGTCCCCTAAAGTCTTTTAATCCTAACTTATAATAGGATCGATTGGCATGAAAAAAAAATTACCTATTTCAGCAATTTGTACTGAAAATTCCAAAATTTTTTTTCGCGCCAATCGATCCTATTTCATCTAAGGAGTAAAAGTCTCTATGGGGACCATTGAGGTTTGACTACCAGAAAGGTTAGGAATAGGATCCGAAGATTTTCAGTACAGATAAAAAACAACGCACAAGCGGGATCGATGGGGACTTTTGACATATCATTTGTAATGACGTATTCAAGTCCTGCACAAAAGTCCCGCTTGTTGGGAATGAATGCAAGCTTGATACGTCATTTTGTCTTTTTTGACTTCAATGAACTAAATCCTGAAAATTGGGGCTGGAAATTGGTAAATAATAGTTTCGAGCCAATCCATACTTAATTGCCACCTGCACCAGATAAACTACTCAACCCAATTTATTGTAATTGCATAATGTGGGCTACTCGAAAATACGACTTTCCTGCGGCTTAAAGTCACAATATCTCGACAGCGCTGCTTTGTAGAAGAAAAATGTACAGATCTTTTAGGTAGACAATTTTACGATCTATAAACTTTTCCTGAACCATTTTTCGATAGCTCTTTTAGTTTCAGAGATTTAAGAAAAAAACGCAAATTTGGGCCCTTTGACCACGAATAAAAAACAACGCACAAGCGGGATCGATGGGGAATTTTGACATATCATTTGTAATGACGTATTCAAGGCCTGCACAAAAATCCAGCTGTGTGGGAATTAATGCAACCTTGAGTCTTAATTTTGTCTATTTTGACTGGATTATTTCACTGTGCTCTGCAATTCAAACGATTTGCTTCAATAAATACAAAATGGCGCCAAGCATTTGTCAAAATGGTTCCCGATCACATAAACCGCATGTAAATCAATCCCCTATGGTGCCAAGAAAACTTTATTTACATTTTCAACTTGTCAATAGTAAACATTTTAGTCCACTCCGTCAATATTAAAATTCCATCAATCCGTCCCCCCCTGGGACGATTATGGAACTTTTGTCCGCAGGTTTTTTCCCCTCCCGTTATCCCCTGGAGGTATTTTTTATTTTTTCCGGGTATAGCAAGATGGCGGCGGATTCCGTATTTTTGAGTGAAATTCCGTTCTTATATTGAATCGATTAGCTTAATTTTGGGTTGTCACGGGGGTTGAAATATAAATTTTAATGGAGGTTGGGAATAGAAGAATTCTTGGAAAAAGTTATGGTAACTAGGTTACGAGACTTTTGATAATAAGGGTGTTTCTGGACTAATTCCGCTAGATGGACGTAACGTGTTAACCTACATTAATCTATACTTACTAATATTATAAAGAGGAAAGGTTTGATTTTTTGTTTGTTTGTTTGTTTGTATGAATTGAATAGGCTCCGAAACTACTTAGCAGATTTGAAAAATTCTTTCACTGTCGGTAAGCTACATTCACCCAGAGTAACATAGGCTATATTTTATCCCGGTACGGGAAGTAGTTCCCCCGGGACGCGGGTGAAACCGCGTGACGGGCCGCTAGTATTAAATAAATAAATACCACACACCATCATATACATTGATCTGACTCCGTGCTAAGTAGCTTAGGCATTTGTGTTACAGATATCAGAATCAACGGTGGTAGGTATACTAAAATAGATACGTATAACGATAACACCCAGACCAGGACAAACAGACACGTTTATGCACACAAGTGTTTTTACTGTGCGGGGATCGAACCCGCGACCTCTTGCTCGTCGAATCTTGTACGCTTGTACTTACAATGGAAGCTAGGGCACGAATAGAAATAGATACTTAAATACTTTTATAAACATCCATGACTCGAGTACCCTTGGAGTCAGGGTCTCTGGCCACTAGACCAACGGGCCCGTCAATATTATTATTATGTAGCAACAATAACTTTAATTTATTCAGTAGCAATCCTCTATTCATTCATTAGTCTTTTAAAATGAACGCAAGCAAATTAAACGAACGAGCTTGAACATCAAAGCGATACCCTAAAAAACTTGCGTTAACTTCGGGCGATCTTTGGATTTCTTTGTTTCTGGTTTCCACTTAGGCCCGTATTTCTGCAAGGGATTTAATTATCAAGTTTGCGATTCACAGTTCAAACCAGGAATGCTTTGAATTTAATGAGAGCGGGAAATCGAGTGAAAAGAAGTAGCGATCCGAAGAAAGGAGTTTTCGCTAAAAGTCCCGTTTACTTTTAGTTTTACTTGAACAAATTTGCTTTTAGGCCCTCTGTGTTGTGGACATTATTGAGTTTGAATAAAAATCCTCTTTTGAGGTTAAGGTACTTAACCTCAAAAGAGGATTTTCTCTCAAATCTCACACTGACTCAAAATGTTTTAAGATGGTTCTCATAGAAGCAATATTTACAGTTGGCCTAGATAGACCATGGTCATTTTATTTTTTCAAATACTAAAACGCCAAACAATTTGTGAGCCCTTTATAAAAATTTATATGCAAAAGAAACCTTTTAATTTTAAAACGACTATGAAATAAAAATAACGCGTTTAGTCCCAGTTATTTTCCGCATAGATCTAAATGTATTTAATGTGTGTCTACGGTTTATTTATTAAATTTGTCACACTAATTTCGTTAAGTAGATTTAACCGTGTGACATGCTAAATCTGCGTTACCCAAGACATCCATTAGATACCCGTCGCAGTGAGTAATCAAATTATCCCGCTTGCTTTATAAAATGAATGGCGGTTAATCATTTTGGCGCGAAGAGCTTTGACGCGCCACAGACTATAACGGGGGATTAATACCGCGTAGGCACAGATAATATATAAACTAGTCTCGTAGGTATTAGTGTTATAAATAATTATGGGTTTTTGAGGCTATAAATAGGACTCTTTACGCAATGATTTTTAAATAAATAATGTAAGAATTTTCCTCCCTGTAGGCATCGCCCTCAGGGGGAATTTAGGCTTTTTTATTGAGATTTTTATCGCGAGAATGAATATACTTTATAGTTGAATGTTCTGTGAATAGGTAAAGATGAAAGCAAATTAGTGTTCAACTCTTTAAAAACCCAAAAGAGTGATTCCTTCAAACATTTTAAATAGGTAATGTTAGGTATAAACTTGTTTTAGAATTTTATTTGAGCCAATGTAAAGAAAAAATCCTAATAATCTTTGTCTTTATGAAGATGAGAGCAAATAAAATTTGAACAGAAGCCATTCTTTCTTTCTTTCAGTATTTTAAGGAAGATAATATTTATAGTGCTTTGCCTTGTAGGATGTTCTCTTGTCAAATTTGGATAAATATTTTTTCTCTCTAAATTCTCTCTAAAATAAAATCAAATTCTATACCTCGCATGCAAAACTTCTTTCCAACCCCAAAATACATTTTTTTCGCCTCCACCCATTCATCTATCGATCGCACGAACTTTGACGCGTGCTAGAACAAAAAACACACCCTAATGGTTATGACGGCTACTTCTAGTCGAGAACATAGATTTAAAACGTTATGGCATTATTTTATTTGAGTTGACGTACGTTTTGTGGATAAGGAGTTACCATTGTTTGCTTGTTTGATTGTTTGAACGCGCAAATCTCAAGAGCTGGTTCCAATTGAAAAAATATTTTTGTATTCGATAGTCCATTTGTCTAGAAAGGCTTTAATCTATACTTATAATAAATCTGTAGAGAGGTCAATTCTGTACATTAAATATATTTTCAAAATAACTATCAGGGGGTGATTAGTGATCGATACTGATGCCAAAAATGCAATCAGTAAAATTTTTGTCTGTCTGTCTGTCTGTCTGTCTGTCTGTCTGTCTGTCTGTCTGTCTGTCTGTATGTTCCTTATAGAAACAAAAACTACTGGACGGATTTTGACTAAACTTGGTACAATTATTCTTCATACTCCTGAGCATATTATAGGATACTTTTCATCACGCTACAATCAACAGGAGCAGCGTAGTGAAGGGAAATGTGGGGAAAACAGGAGAATTTTCTCCATTTCTTAAGCTTCAGTCGCGTGTGCAGCCTTAATAGTTAAAGTCACATAGAAATCATGTATGACGGAAATATTCTACATAAAATTGCCTAAAAAATATCCCTTGACAGCATATGTCTATCTTTTATGGTTGACTCACAATAACACGTGTAACTCATGATCCAAATTGATTTGCGCGCCAACGCGTTAAACTCAGGAACTACTGGTTCGAATTGACAAAATATGGATGGTCCACTTACTTTTTGTCGAGGTAGGCATTAAGCTATCTATAGTAACACTGTGTACGGAAACCGTAACCCACGCGGACGGAGTCGCTGGCGGCCGCTAGTCTTTAATAAAACACTGTGTGTGCGGTAACCTAAATTCACGGGGACGAAGTCGCGAGCGGCCGCTAGTTATACATAATAAGACGTAGGCAAAAGAAACTTTGTGATAACATGACCTAAGTCCTAAGGCTAGACGGGCACTTAGCGGCCTTAGGTAATGTAAGAGCCAATTGTAATGTCTCAGACACACGGTATTCATTTTGAAAAAGGTTGACGACCAATAATGACTAAACAAGACTAAACGTTGAAAAAGTGCTGCTGGTAGGATAAAAAGACACGTGTAAATGCGTGTAAAAGAATTCATCTGTAAATCTAATTGCTAAATAAATGAATAGTTGTTGTTACACAGCCTAAACGTCAAAAAAACAAACTAAGTACCTATTTAGTAATAAATACCGCGATTAGTCTCATTTAGTCTCTACAATAAAACGCGAAACTCTAAAATCTTATAAAATTTGCATAAGACGCAGGCAAAAGAACCTCAGTGTTAGGTCTAGACGGGCACTTAGCCGCCTAACGTAATGAAAGAGCTATTATAATGTCTCAGACACGGTAACGAGGCCGGCTTGCACTTGTTAAGAGTCGTCTGTGGTACTTTTATGCCAAGGATTTATGGCGGGATTAAAAGTTGAACTTATAAAACTGGTAGGTAGGTACTTAGTGGTTTAATTTTTATGATTTTTGTAATTAAAAGGTTGACGACCACTTTCTTAGTTGCAGTAAAAAGTTTATGATTCGGTCAAAGACATTAAACTTCTTGGATCTTAATGTTTAAAACAGTGATTGTTAGAAACCGCATTAAAGTCTTTTTTAAAGTAACTTTGTATGACAAATGTCTCAGACACGGTAACGAGGCAGCTAGCACTTGTAAAGAGACGTTCGTGGTACTTTTATGCCTAGGATTTATGGTGGTGTTAATGAAACCGGGTGTTTCTGCCATTCTATAACCTTGGTTCCTTCAAGAGAAGCGTGAAGAAGTATCTTGCGGGTTGTGGGCCGATATGGCGATGATGCCAGTAGATAGGATACCTCTTTGGTACCGCATCCGCTGTCATGGCAATTAGCGCTCTTCTTTTGCTTAACATCCGGCAGAGTGGAGCTGATGTAAGGAATCACTATTAAAAATTTAAAAGAATCTTGTAGCTACGTTATATATTTTTATAATTTCACAGTTAGCTCCATTCTACCTGATGGTAAGCAAAAGAGGAGCAATAATTAATTGCAATTAAAAAGTTTACGATAAATTATTAAGGTTTAAACAGAACTAAACGCTGAGTTCAATTGAGAGCACAGAACACATATTGGAAACGTCAAGCAAGCAAAAAATCTTATAAAATTTGCATAAGACGCAGGCAAAAGAACCTTAGTGTTAGGTCTAGACGGGCACTTAGCCGCCTAACGTAATAAAGAGCTATTATAATGTCTCAGACACGGTAACGAGGCCGGCTAGCACTTGTAAAGAGACGTTCGTGGTACTTTTATGCCTCTCTTATTAAAAGTTGAACTTATAAAACTGGTAGCTTAGTAGGTAGTTTAATTTTTATGATTTTTGTAATTAAAAGGTTGACGACTAATAATGACTTAACGAGACTAAACGTAGTCAAATGCTTTTGGGGTAAAAAAAGATGTGCAAAAGATTTTTCTGTTACATTTAAATGCAATAAACAGTTACAAGCAATAAAGATTCTGATTCTGATTCTGTAATCTAATTGCAAAAAAATTGGCCAAGTGCGAGTCGGACTCCCGCACTGAGGGTTCCGTACAAATTCAATTTTTGATGTTTTAAAAAACTACTGAATAGATTTCGTTCGAACCAATTTTCGTTGGTAGTTTTTATGGTTATGTACATTATATTATTATTTCAGTTTTATCATCCTCTTATTTCAGAAGTTAGAGGGGGGGGGGGACACACTTTTTTCCACTTTGGAAGGGTCTGTCACGCAAAGTATTCACTTTAGAAAAAAGTGATATTAGAAACCTTAATATAATTTTTAAAGACCTATCCATAGATACCCCACACGTATATGTTCAATGAAAAAAAATATTTCGAGTTTTAGTTCTGACTATGGGGACCCCCTACTTTTTTTATTTTTTTTTTTCTATTTCCGTGTGAAAACCTTGTTGCGGTTCACAGAATACATCTATTCTCTAAGTTTCTGCAGTATAGTACTTATAGTTTTGGAAAAAAGTGGCTGTGACAGACTGGCGGACAGACAGACAGACAGACAGACAGACAGACATGACGAATCTATAAGGGTTCCGTTTTTTTGCCATTTTGGCTACGGAACCCTAAAAACACTTTGACTTTGACAAGTTAACTTAAGAGCACAGTTATTGTAACATCATAACCGAAACTTCAAGCAGTGTGTAGGTAGGTAGTATTAAATATCGCGTTTCATCCCATTTAGCCATATTATCTTTAAAATGAAACGCGAAAGTCTAAAGTCTTATAAAATTTGCATAAGACGCAGGCAAAAGAACCTCAGTGTTAGGTCTAGACGGGCACTTAGCCGCCTAACGTAATGAAAGAGCTATTATAATGTCTCAGACACGGTAACGAGGCTGCTAGCACTTGTAAAGAGACGTTCGTGGTACTTTTATAACTAGGATTTATGGCGGGATTAAAAGTTGAACTTATAAAACTGGTAGGTAGTAGTGGTTTAATTTTTATGATTTTTGTAATTAAAAGGTTGACGACCACTTTCTTAGTTGCAGTAAAAAGTTTATGATTCGGTCAAAGATATTAACCTTCTTGAGTCTTAATGTTTTAAACAGTGATTAAAAGTATGTAAGGTACATACAAGTTTAAAGAAGTTCAATAAAAAGAGGTCAACTGAAAAAGATAATAATTCTATAATAGATACGACAAAATTAAGAAAAATATATTATATACCTACCTACCTCAAGCCGGCACTAAATAAACAGCAACAAATAAATACTTCGAAGTAGGTACTTATTCAATTTCAAATAATTCGAATTTCAAACCTTAATTGTTTCCTCAGTTTCAATAGTTCCAACACCGTGCCATAGTTTGTTCCAAGTGTTCCAACAATAACAACTACGGCGGAACATCTTCAAAGGAACAAGTTTACATTAACATCTGTATGCCGTCAGCCGCTAATGAAACTACATCGAAGCAGGCTGCGAATCACGGGTCAAGTATTTGCCAGAGCGATATTATAATTTGGTTTTACTATGAGAACATTTACAAATTATTTATTTATTTAAATTTTGGGATTAAAACCCCGTAGATCGTGGGTTAATTTCGAACCTTCTTTGGTCCGACTCCATCGTAAAACTAATTTTTCCATTATCTATCTTCCCAGTCAGCACTAAACCGAGAGCAGCTAATAAATACTTCAAGGTACCTACATCCTTATTTAATTTAAAATAATTCTAATTTCGAACCTTAATTGTTTCCTCATTTTCAATAGTTCCAACACCGTGCCATAGTTTGTTCCAAGTGTTCCAACAATAACAACTACGGCGGAACATCTTCAAAGGAACAAGTTTACATTAACATCTGTATGCCGTCAGCCGCTAATGAAACTACATCGAAGCAGGCTGTGAATCACGGCTCAAGTATTTGCCGGAGCGATAGTATAATTTGCCACTACTATTGGATAATTTACAATTAGTTTTTTTCACACTAAAGCACCTCGAGGTCTTGGGTTCGATTCCCAGGTCGGGCAAAATTTGTCACGATTTTTCCGATTCACCAACCAGCATTTGGCGAGCGTGTTGACGCCAAAACCCATATTTGTAACGCAAGCTTGGTTTCCAATGATAGAGGGCTTTGTACTGCAGTGGGACATTAATGGGCTGATAATACTATTTAAATAGAACTTCCTTTTTTGAAGTCATCTTCAATATCGAACAAGTTCAATAGAACGAGAAGTACGTAGACTTCTCATTTCAGTCAAGACTCGCAACCAATAAATAAAATCACTCCAAGTATTAATCGAAGTTGCACCGAACTCGTATCATTATCGTTCCCAAATCTCGAGAACATTTGGTAAACGCACGACGAGCCGTCAAAGTTTGTACGTACACCAAACTTGGTCTTACGGACAGGGTTGACGGGACCCCACATAGGTACCTACTCACAGGTTGCTCAATGATATCTCACTGATGCTAAGAAGATATTCGAATGTCATTTAACTTGATGTAAAGTGGAATAACGGCCAATGAAATGCCGACTACAGGGCAAAGTCATTAATTTAACATGTTTTAAAATAAATAAATAAATAAATTCATTGGACTAACACACCAATTGCCTAGCCCCAAACTAAGCTCGAAGCTTGTACTATGGATGCTAGGGAATGGATAGACATACTTAAATACATTTACAAACACATCCATGACTCGAGTACAAATGCCGATGTTCATCACACAAACATTTGCCCCTAGCGGGATTCGAACCCGCGACCTTTGGTTTTGTAGCCAGGGTCTCTAGGGTCTCTAGCCACTCGACCAACCGGCCTGTCAATAATATAATTAAATAACTCCTTCGTATTTATCAATACTCAATCAACATTATTTGCAATGGTTCAGATTTGTTTATCGTTAAAAGAGTGCTTTAATTGGAATTTCCTTGGATTTTGCTTCAAGTTGTTTGATAAAAAAAACCGGCCAAGAGCGTGTCGGACACGCCCATGAAAGGGTTCCGTAGCATAAGATGGGCCGACCTCTTGACACACCATTTAGTAAAGGCAACTGCACGTCATAAGTTGGTCGATTTGTATAAAAATAACTAAGTCTGATACAGAGTTCGCTATAGTTTTCGTTGAAAGTACTTACTTGGAGGTATACAGCACATTTTTTTCAGAATTATTGTAATAGTATTTCAAAAGTTAAGGGGGGGGGGGACGCTCTAATTTTAACTTTGTATTAATATATCTCGAGACTGGGGGTTTGATCTACATGATTTCAAGGCAATTTTTGTTGTATTTAATAATACCTTTTTAACGATACCCCACACGATGGGGTAAGTCGTTTTTTTTTTCGAATTTACTTTTCGCTTAATGGGAGGGGGTAAAAAATTATTACTTTTCTATTATTTCAAAAACCAATTCTTGAATATCAGTATACATCTCTCCACCAATTTTCGTGGCAATCGGTGCAGAAACGGCGAAGAACGAGCCAGGACAGACAGACAGACAGACATGACGAAGCTATAAGGGTTCCTAGTAGACTATGGAACCCTAAAAAACATCTCCCATCCTTATTTTGATAAATTTAACCCCTTCTCACGCCAGATTGCTTAAGTATTATAAAGTTTAAGTTTTATATAGTTTAACTTTAAGTTTTTTATAATTTAGGTATCGTTATTTGGTTTTGTTTTTATACTCAGCCATTATGTTACAGTTCAGATAAGTTCAAATTTACAGAGCACTTAATTAAGATTTCCTTGAATTTTCCTTCAAGTGATTTGTTTAAAACTTCAACCATCCTTATTTTGGCAAGTTTCACCGCTTCTCAGGCCCGATTACTTAATTGTTAGCAATTGTAATTCGGTTTTTGTTCCGATATGCCGCCATTATGTAAAGCGGACCCGCCATTTCTTGCAAGCGTTTGCTCGCGCAGTCCCCGCAAGTTGAAGATAGGCCATTGTTGATGATAATAACACAGATAATAAAGTTTTGAATGGATTTGAATGTTTGTTTTGCTCTTTACGAATATAAATTGGCGTATAATGGCTAGGATTATAAGTTGCGAAGATTTACGTATTAGATAAGGTTATTTGAGCCTTATGTAGGGACCCTGCACAATGATTTTAGGAAAATGTTGATGTAGACTTATTTTAATACATTTTTTTTAGGTATATCAGGAGTTATTCAAATAAAGGTAGGTATTCGAAAAATGTTTTAAGTAAGTCGGCTCTCTGTATTTTTTCACTAATTCGTACTTTCCTACTAATATTATAAATGGGAAAGTAACTTTTCCTGTCTGTCCGTCTTTTACGCTTTCCCGCTTAAACCTCTTAACCGATTGTGATGAAATTTGGCACAGAAAATCTTAGGCAATGAGAAAGAACATAGGCTCCCTGTTTATTGCAAAAAAGGGATCTGAAATCCTCGCGAACGAAGTCGCCTGCGGCCACCAGTTACGATATGAAATAGTTATCAATCAATACCTAGTATAAAACAAAGTCGCTTTCGCTGTATGTCCGTATGTATGCTTAGATCTTTAAAACTGCGCTACGGATTTTGACGCGGTTTTTTTTTTAATAGATAGAGTGATTCTTAAGGAAGGTTTGTATGTATAATACATGTAAGTAAGTACCACGGGCGAAGCCGGGGCGGGCAGCTAGTTATCTATAATTGAATTGGAAATAAAGAACCAAAGAAACAATATCACACCTTATACAGTGATACATGTGCATCTTCAGAAATCTCCAAAAATTCCGTTGTTATTTTACAAAAAAATCCTTAAAACTGAAATAGCTTTCACAAAAATCCCAATAACTGTCAAATAGTTTTGACGCGCCTCTCTAAAAGGTTACGAGTAATATTTCCCGTGTCACGGTCGAATAATTTCATTTCCTGGAAAAAGAGTTTTACACTGCGTAACGAATCTGGCTCTGTTGATTCACTTTATGTCGGGAATCTGAATAAACGGATAATTTGAACAGTTCCGCGCGTGGAAATATGGGAACGGGTGTGTGCTGGCCTTAAAATATTACACACGTGATCTATAGGGTTGTCAAGTGCTATAGGTGCCTACATTTTTTAAATAAGGAAAAGAACACATTAGATTAAACTAAGCAATCCAGCAAAATGACGATCTGAGCAAGATGGCTGGCAGGAATTGGAGTCGTCGTCGATTCGAGTCGCCGAGGATTGGGCTAAGTGGAGAGCCCTAGGAGAGGCCTACGTCCAGTAGTGGACTGCGATAGGCTAATGATGTTGAAACTTAGCTTAAAATATTAAAATTATATTTAGTGTTCAAGTCAGCTAATATCCAAGGGCATTTCTCAGTTTTTCATTTTCGTAGCTCTATTTATATGAGGGATTTAAATGTAACATGTCCCATAAAAGGTATTTTTACGAAATGTTCGTCCCAATCTACGTGCAAACCTATTAGTAATACTATGGAGTAGCTAGGTATTTTAGTTGCCAACCCTACCACCTACAGCAATGACAATCGGATATTTTATTTCATGCCATCGGGGTTTTTAGTTTAAATATTTATTTATTCTTTTATTGTTTACTTGCTGTTAGAATATGAATTTGATGCTGCATCGGTGCATTAAATTAAATGAAAAGCTTTTATCGTGTTGGGTGGCTGCATGCATGCTTTGTTGTTTATTTAACGGATTGAATCGACAGATTAGGTTCTTCCTAGCGTTTATCCCGTTTCTATGCGGGATCCACTTTGATTGACCATGATCCAGGATTTGGCAAGTCTGGTTATTACAGTGAAGCGACTGCCATCAGACCTTCGTAACCCATAGAGGGGAACCAGACAGATTGGATCATGGTTAAACATTCAGATCTAACTGAACTAAAGCCAGAAATCACTGAGTGTGCAGGTTTCCTCACGGTGTTTTCCCTCACCGCCGAGCGAATGGCACAAACCCACATATAGATTTCGAAAAACCCAGAGGTGTGGGCCCAGAGCCGTCCGTACCACTAGGCCACCATCGCGTTATAGAACAAATAAACTTCTCATATAGATTTACCATTGAAGATTAATTGTTATTTTTTCTTCACATTATTTTCGTTACGCCTTGCAAAGAAAGGAGCTAATTATATGAGCTAATTATTTTTATATGTTTTATAGAGGCGATATAGCTCGGGCGTTCAAACGCGAACTAAGACGCGGTGGAAGCCTAGTGTATTTATAAAAAAGTAATCTTCAAACATAATATTGATTTCTTCTTTAAATTTTTTCTTATTATAAAATTGTGAAGACTTGGAAGTATGTATTATAAGATACTTCCAAGTCTTAACAATTATATTCAATGCTTCCACGAAATAATTTCCTTCACACCTCTGAATTCCGGATGAAGCAGCTATACTAAATTCATTGTATCGCGAAAGTAATTTTTGATCGTGGATTATTTGCATAATGTTCAAAAAAGTGCCGGTGAGAACGGAATTATCATTCTTATCTCCAAACACTTACAGGCATTTCGCGGAAGTGTTAGGTACTTTTAGAATACGGTATGAAATGAAGGTGGTTATACCGGAATGAAACTGGTTTGCATAATTTTCGAGGCATAAGGGTCATTGTCACTTGGAATATTACGTTGGATGAAGTCATTTTCAGAATTGAAACTGATTTAAATCTATACTAGGTAATATATGTATAAAGCTGAAAAGTTTGTTTGTTTGTTTAAACGCGCTAATCTCAGGAACTACTGGTTAGATATGAAAAAATATTTTTGTATTGGATAGTCCATTTGACGAGGAAAGCTTAAGGGTATTGGAAACCGAAATCCAGGCGGACGGAGTCGCGGGCGGCCGCTAGTATATGCTAAGAATAGTAAGGACACAAAGATCATGACTTCTTAATGTCAAGATGCCAGGGTCTCCGCCCACTAGACCAACGGGTTAGGCCATCTAGTCATACAATTTATACAGTATGACAAAATGGACAAAAAAAGTCTTATTAGTCATACATCCCTGTATATGTGAAAAAAAAACAGCTATTTTTCAAGTATAAAGCAGTATTAATGTAAAAGTTAAGGTTATTATTCCTGACTTGTAATATTATGTGACATGTTGGGCCAGTCAATTATATAAATCATCATCATCATCATCAGACTATCGCAGTCCACTGCTGGACATAGACAATTATATAAATATGGTGTGTTATATTTTAACATGTATCTCTTCACGTATTTTCATATTATTCAGTTGGCACACGCGTACCAACTGAATAACACAAAAATCCGTTCCTCAAACATGTTAGAATAAAACACACATTCACTCGATATGTAGGAAGACAAAGAGACACAAGGTTAAGGCATTACGCATTCACGTTGCGTTCTTCGCAAACTTTGACAAAAAGGGACTAAATAATCCTTCCGAGTTCTGAACCCGACAATATGACTAGTTCTCCGCTCAACTTTCGGGACGGGTTGCAAATGGGGCCTTTAATCTATCACATGCAGGGTTTTCGAGCTGTGGTTTTGGGTTCTGCACTTTAGATTGGCAAAAGAAAATGCTATACGTTTTCTTTGAATGGTGTTTAAATAATGAAATGATCCATCTTCATTCATTGAGGTATTACTACTACGTATAGCGTAGACACCTCGAAGAAATTCGCGGGCCGGTATGGCAATGCCAACGGATTGAATACCAGTTTGGTACCATATCCGTTATCATGGCAGCCAATGTCCCGTGCTTTATAAAAAACTAGCGGCCGCCCGCGGCTTCGCCCGCGTTGAATTCGGGGTCGCACAATGTTCCTTTTCTGGACACAGAGGAGAACTCGAAACGGACTTAATGATGTAGCTTTCCAACAGTGAAAGAATTTTTCAAATCTGCCAAGTAGATTCGGAGCCTATTCAATTCATACAAACAAACAAACAAACAAAAAATCAAACCTTTCCTCTTTATAATATTTGTATAGAAATCCGTTGTCCGTGGAAAACAGTTTCGTCTATTGTAGGTAGGTACAATAGGTTTTAATAATTGGAAAATGACGTCTTGTGCTTTAAGAACATAAACAAACCATGCCAGGACGCAAAATAAAGCTAGTGGCGTGTCATTGCAATGAAAAAAAGAAAAAATCACTTAGTTGTCCCCCTTCCCGCCAAGCTGTCGCATAGATTTTGGTATCGATGTCCACCTTATACGTAGTAGTAATACCTCAATGATAAAACGCTAAGATACTAAAAACACCTAGACCTGATCGGTGATTGAAATGACATTAAACTTTCCCCATGAATAACCTAACGAGGTCACATGTTAACTTTTATGACGTTTTCAAATGGATTTTGGAGTTGTTCGCGAGAAGTTGTAATGGGTTCGCGTCGATCGATCATATCAGAAGACTTATCAGGGTCCAGGTACAGTTATTTACTTTGCAGCGAAGTTGGTGATTATTAAATTGGGACTTTTTACGCCGGAATGTCTCTTAATCGTTTCTTACAATACTTTCAAGAAATATCATTATTATATTCTCACTTACAAAATCCCTGTAGTAGTAATAGTTCGGTTATTAGTCCGGTTGGCCGAACTACTGCAACTTTTAAGTGTCTGTAGTCCGGTTGCTTGGTAGGAACAACCGAACTAAAGATAGTCATTAGTGGCAATAGTTCGGTTAACTTAACTGAAATATGAAGTGCTTTGTACATTCGAATTACAATTAACGTTCAATAAACAAATAAAAAGTGAAACTTAATAAACAAACATATCTCAGTAGAAATCTTTAGCTCTTATCATTTTAGTCAAATTATTAACCGAATTTCCTCTCGACCGGACTACTGAGACTTAACTTGCAGTAGTTAGGTCAACCGGACTAATAACCGAACTACTTCAACTACAGGCCAAGTCAAATAATTAAGAGCCTTAATATCGGTGCTGGTATTATAATGTTATACTTATACAGTTTTGAGTTAACTCGCTGCGTTAGCTATTGCGCTAGTATCGTGAGGAGAGGTGATTCACCCGGCTCAAGTTACATTCAGGGCTGGCAAACAAACTAATTGGATTCTTTCTAGAACTAGAATTGAGTTTAATCACTTGCAGTAACAAAGTCCAAAGAATAGAAACACACTGGGCGGAAAAATCTATTTTATAAGTAATTAATATTTCTGCTAAGCTGTATGGGGTCTCAAATCAACGCATCTTTAATCCTTGTGCAAATGTCGATGTCCATGGGCAGCGGTGATCACTTACCATCAGGTGACCGACTTGTGCGTTTGCCTCCCTATAACATACTGATTTATAATTAAATTGAACACATAGTTATGCTAAGTTTTTAAATATTGCTGTCAACCCTGCAATCGGCCGCGCCTGTGCAACTTCTAAGGATTCCGCATGGAGCGATTTTGTCCCGGCGAGTCCCGCGTTCTGACGATGCGTCGCGTGCTAGCTCACTGTCAGCGGGTTTGAAAGAATAAGAAAAATAAATAAGTACAATATATGGACTACTCATACTATGTAGAACGAGTAGTCCCCATATTTACTACTTTTTATACAAACCTATGAAATATTATAGTCATTCAGGTGTTTCTAAAGTTAGCTAATGACGTACGCTATTTGGTTATCTGAGACTAGTGGCCGCCCGCGATTTCGTCCCCATGGATTTCGGTTTCCGCATACATAGAGTTATATTATATAGCGTATAAAAGTTTCTTAATACCATTTTTTTTAGAATCATTGTTATACGCAATGTAGCTTCCAATTATATTTGCTAATAATAGTAACTGTCTACGCGTCTGTGTAAGTTGTAGATCGTCCCGTTGACGATAAGTCGCGTGATTGCTCCGTCACTGCGGGCTCAAACTCAACTAATGACGCGCTACACTGAAGCGCAGCTTGGAACTTGCTTCAGTCAAATTCGTAGTTACACTAATAACTACTAAGTTATTTTTGTCTAATTAGTCATACTCTATTACTATTTGTATAACAACTTGGATTGTATGACTACTGAGACTTCTTTTCCAATTAGTTACACTGCATAACTAATTGTATGACTAGTTGGATTGTATGACTACTTAGGCTTTTTTTGTCCAATTAGTCATAGTGTATGACTAGATGAACTATCCCTAATCACCACGCTTGCTAAATGCGGGTTGGCGATCGTATAAAATTATTAGTATTTTCTATACATTGACGACCCACTTGGTGTAATGGTCAAGATGTTGCCTATTACGCAAGAGGTCGCGGGTTCGATCCCCGCACAGGACAAACATTTGTGTGCATGAACATGTCTGTTTGTCCTGGTCTGGGTGTTATAGGTATATATTATTTATGTATATTTGTAATACCACTGTTGATTCTGATGTCTGTAACACAAGTGCTTAAGCTACTTAACACGGAGTCACGTCAAAGTTCCTATGTGACTATAAACACTTATTATTATTATTAATAATTATCTACGCGTCTCTGTAAGTTGTAGATCGTCCCGTTGACGATAAGTCGCGTGATCGCTCCGTCACTGCGGGCTCAAACTCTAACTAATGACGCGCTACACTGAAGCGCTGCTTGGAACTTCCTTATGTCAAATTCGTAACTTGATTGTTCCGAGGTTTGGCAACAGTTAGGCAGCGGTTACTGCTCTCGATGCCCAAGTGTTACAGATGTAACACTTGGGCATCGAGTTACATTGTTTTATATTTATAACCAAGTGTTACATTTAGCGACCCGCTTAGTGTTAAGGTCTTAAAGTTGACTATTAGACCAAGAGGTCGCTGGTTCAATCCCCGCCCAGGACTAACATTTTGTGTGCATGAACATGTCCGCTTGTCCTGGCCTGGGTGTTATATGTGTCTATTTAAGTATATTTGTGTTAGGTACCATTGTTGATTCTGATATCCGTAACACAAGAGCTTAAGCTACTTATCAAGGAGACAGATCAATGTATGTGATGTTGTGAAATATTTATCTTCTCTCGATGCATATTTCCTCCCTACGAGGGTATCTTCACACGTACACCACGTACGTAATTACACAGCGTCTGTCGCGACACGCAATATGTTATAAATGAGACGGAGGACTACAACTTCCTCAGTCATGCCTGTTTTAGGGTTGACGTTGTATTATAAAAGAGGTCAATTCCCGCACACTACACAATAATTGCTCTTATTCTCCAGATATGATGGTGTGCTGTGCTCGAATGTACAGAGAGACTTAGTAGAGACTACTCTCTTTGTACATTCGAACAGCACACCCTTAATTAGTAGTCTCTCTGTACATTATCTGGAGAATAAGAGCAATTATTGTATACTGTGGGGGAATTGACCACTTGTATAATAGGCAACATCTTGACCATTACGAATCGTCAAAAAAACTATGCGACTATTTATCATTTTATATATTTTTATGTTTATTTGACGACCCGCTTGGTGAAATGGTCAAGAATTTGTTTCATTGCAGGTTCGTAGCAGAGGCTTTGGTCAACTCAGACCGCTCGATCTCACGTGGCACAGGACAAACATTTGTCTGCAATAACAATGTCTGTGTCTCCTGCTCTGGGTGTTATATACACGATGGAATTTCACAATGGGTTTTGAAGGCCAGTTACATTAGAAGTTACAGTTACAAGAAAACTTTGTTAGGCAACCATCTATAACTTTTGAGATGTTTTGAGCTGCGATCAAAGATTTTGGAAAAAATGTTACTGACTGTAGCTAGCAAAAAAAATGCTGATGTGGGCAACTTTTTTTTCATGCCAATGATTATTTTTTTACCTCTTCGAGCCTCTACTCTCATCTCTCTCTTGTTTGTCTGTATTCGAGGACGCACTTCATTACTCGGCTTCGTTTGTATCCGTCACGCCATATGTTATTAATGAGACGCGCGACAATATCGCTTCACGCGGAAATCCTACGACTTCCTTCATCGCGGGCGTTATAGGGTTTATGTCTGTATGCGTAGCATAAATAGGACCATGGTCTGGCCACTTTTTATTATTATTTTATATTTCTTGCGGCATTTGCAACCACCTGGGACCAGCATCGGTAGTTTTGAGAAGAAAATTGGGGCCATGAGTTTTATTTTACCTATTTTCCATTTTCCAATTGCTGTTTTTTGCCCGTGGTCACGAACACTACCACGAAGTTCTACTAGTCGATTTATGAGTATTAAGTGTAGGAACACACTAGGCTGAAATAACGCGACCAAAGTTCGGAGGCAATTCATTTTCTATACAAAATCACGCGACTAAATTTCGGCATAGTGCCCCACCCATTTATGCCTATTCCGCCTAGTGTATGTATTTCTATCCTTAAAATATTGCCCCGTGTAATCAAACTCCGGTTAGTAGGACAACATTATCTTTGTTGCTTTTTCATGTCAGCTAAGTGCCGTTTTTAATGGTCGCTTGTCGATATTTATTGGTGTCGGTAAACTAATCCCTTAGTTACGTCGCCGGAGTGTTACCTTGTCGTATTGAAATTAATCGAAACAGACTGATGTTATAGTAGAAAGGGGATATCGTAAACTGTACTGACAACACTAATATAATATTGCAGTGGTTAGCGCACTCGGCTTGCGGTTCCTAAAGTTAAGCAACGTTCGCAGATGCCAGTCATCGGATGGGTGACCGAAAAATTTCATCTCGAGCTCCACCGTGCTTCGGAAGGCACGTTAAACCGTTGGTCCTGCGCCTGATCTCTCTACGGTCGTGTCAGATTGCTGTCCCACCGAATTATGAGAGTGAAGGAATAGGGAGTGCACCTGTGCTTGCGCACTCACTTGTGCACTACAATATATCCTGCGTACCTGGCTGATCGTTCGATCGGCCGCCATGGCCGAATACGGCCGGAGGGTATTATAATAATGTGCGTGGGCAATAGATGAGCACTCTCTAAAAATGAATAAAAATGTATTCACCATTGAGTAAAAGGTCTAAAACAATTTGTAAAAACTTTCTTGCAATTTTTAAAACGATACAAGCAAATAAATTGGTAAAATGTGGGCTCACCCAGTTCTCACCAAGGGTTAGATGTAGATACATCTAACCCTTGGTGAGAACTGGGTTGATGTGTGGGTTTCATGTGGAGATCCACATGTGATGACTTTACAAATACCAGTAGTGTACAATATTTTAGTAAAAATATATTAAACGTGATGAATGCGTCGATAGGGCCGTGTTTTCGAGGTCCCCGGTTCTATTCTCGGGTCGAGCAAATTTGTGTCTGTTTTTCCGAACACAGCCCGGTTTGTGACCACCAATCCGCATTTGGCAAGCGTGGTGATTAAGCCAAAACCCATCTTTGTAACGAAAACTTGATTTCAAATGATTGAGGTTAAAACAGCACAGATGGTGTATCAATAAAATCCAACCAAAAGCGTATCCAAAGATAGAAGCAAAAAGTATCCAAACTCTTTATTAGGAGAAAAACTTGGCTAAGACCGTTTATGAAACTCGTAAGCGTCTGATGGAACATATGTTACCGTTTAGTTTCACTGCGACTTGCAGTTTCAATGAGAGAACAATCACGGCTAGTTCTCGGAGAAGTTGCTCTATTTATCACAATAAACAGACGAAGACACACACTTAATCGCACACATCTACACTAATACTATAAAGAGGAATGATTTGTATTTTTATATTTAAAGAATAAACAGAAAAACTACTGGAGCGTATTGAATAATTCTTTCACTGTTGGCTAGCTACACTATCCCCGGTGAGCATAGGGTACTTTTGATCCCGGAAATGTAGAGGGAAGGGGGTTATTTGAAATGAAATTACCTACGCGTGCGTGAAACCGCAGACGAAAGGCTAGTCAATTCATAAATACCTTCCTTGGACTAACACACCAATTGCCTAGCCCCAACTTAGCTCGAATCTTAACTATGAAAGTTATGAAACGGATATAGGTAATTGAAATCTATACTTATACTTATATAATAAAACTGAAGAGTTTGTTTATTTGTTTTAACGCGCTAATCTCAGGAACTACTGGTCCGATTTGGAAAGTTATTTTTGTGCTGGATAGTCAATTGACGAGGAAGGCTTTAGGCTATAGTATATACCTATGTGTGCAGAAACCGAAAACCACGCGGAAGGAGTAAGGTTTCGGGCGGCCGCTAGTTCTTTTATAAACATCCATAACATGTATTCTGGGATCAATGACTCGAGTACAAATGCCGATGTTCATCACACAAGCTTTTGCCCTAGCGTCTCTGATATTAGGGCGTCAAACAACAAAATTTCTTAGGTTTACGCGACTGTTACTCATTAAGTAAAACTATATTTAAACGTATATAATCGCGGTATAATTTTTAAACTTTTCAGCTTTATTATACTAGTAAATACAACACACAAAGCGAAACCACTTTTATTTTAAACCCTGTTAATAAATGTCTCATTGCTTTTGTAATAACTACGAACAATAACAAAGGGTTTCATCGCCATACCTATCCTATTACTAAATTACGCACATCGAGATCCAACGAAAATTGAAACTGTCACCAACAGGCATACACTGGCATATGAAACCACGCGACACACAATTTAATATAAATGTCCAAGGTAATCCTAAATTGTTGGGATATTTAATATAAAATAAAATCTTTCGTAACGAAATTCAGGTGTAACTAAGCTAAATTAAACATGTAGGGAGAAATGTTTATTACATTTTTCAATTTCATACGTGGAATGGACATACATTTTTATAAAATTTAACTTTAAAATTCCTAGCTACAAAATATTATTAAAACAAATGAATGCCATCCACACCACACCTCATTTTGTTTTCATTAAAGGCTTAACATATTAAAATACTAGCGGCCGCTCGCTACTCCGTCCGTGTGGAATTCAGTTTCCGCACTCTAGCTTAAAGCGTTCTTCGACAAACGGACTATCTAACATCATTGTAGAAATAAAAGTAGGGTTCTTGAGGTGAAAAAATTATATATTGACAGGAAGAAGGAGTGTCACAAAGACATATAAAAACAAGTAAAAATAGAGAACTTAAAAAGGTACAAAAGAGGTTTTAATACAAATAAAAATAATAAAACAATCCGCAACAATCATAAATGTATATTTTTTAATTCCAACTAGTAGTTCCTGAGATTAAAGCGATCAAACAAACAAACAAACTCTTCAAAAGACTAGTAATAATAACACACAGACAATTTTTAGTGAAACTCAAATTAAAAAGGGGATATAAATGTATGAAAAGCAAGTAACATAAATAAAACGGTAATAGAATCCTAAGTCAAAAGAAGAGAAATAAGAAAAAAAAAACCATAGACAATAATGAATTCTTTTTTCAAATAACGTTTTCAGCTGCACCATGTGACGCATCGTTTTAACAAAACCAATTATCATTTCCATCTTTCCTCCGAACCATGCCAAATTATTCCGCGTCGCTAGGTATTCAATTAAAAAGCAATTTCCAGAGAGTCTATTTTTGTGAACACCTGTCGTCGAAAAAACAAACGATTATCGATCTGTTTAATATTTTTTATAGATTGTTTAAGAAGGTTAAGCCTTTGGTTTGAGTGTGATCTCTCTACGTTCGTGTCAGACTGCTGTCCCACCGAATTATGAGAGTGAGGGAATAGGGAGTGCACCTGTGCTTGCGCACTCACTTGTGCACTAAATTATATCCTGCGTACCTGGCTGATCGTAAGATCGTCCGCCATGGCCGAATATGGCCGGAGGGTATTACTCAATCATTATCTAAGAGCCTTTTATATGTCCGGAATTGAATTTTTTATAATTACCTACTTATTGTCATTAAAAAGTATATTTCGAACCAGTAGAAATACTGACTATTCGGGGTTCATATTAACAATTGCCAAATGGGAATATCATAATATTTATATAACAATGACTTGATTTCGTAACGGAGGACGGACTTGATTTCTTTATACAGGATTGGGATATGGAAAAGCAATAATTTTCTTTATTATCATTGTAGATCATGATAAAAATCAGC
The DNA here is from genome assembly GCA_958496325.1 of Nomophila noctuella. Lineage (NCBI taxonomy): Eukaryota > Metazoa > Arthropoda > Insecta > Lepidoptera > Crambidae > Nomophila > Nomophila noctuella. The sequence continues at coordinate 3,041,407 of OY292504.1, forward strand.
CTCTATAAAAGATTAAGCAAGTTTCCTCTTCCTCCTATGAAATGAAACACACAATGGCTTTCTTTGCAATCATAATAGAGTTGTTTGCCATTGCCTTCTCCATACAAGGCAAAAAGAAAAGCTTGGAGCCATTAATATTAATGATTTCGAAATAGAATCGTTCAGAAACATTCCTTTTTTCAACTCCCAAGCTTAACCCCTAAGTCCCTAATCAATTTCTGGAATCAAATCCGAGATTCCATCACCTGATCCAGGCATAGACAATGCTCCGAACTGCCATAAATCATCCTCTCCCGGAAACGGAAGTAGTCAGGCCGCCGGATATGGCGCCAGCCAGCTGACAGTTAATATCCTGTCAACCCTCCGGTTCCCGGCCGAATCAAAAACAACCTTAACTCTGAGGCATAGAGTCGAAATTGTAACAAAGTAACACGAGTAACCATTTCGACAGTCCTAAAGGCTTTTAACCTAGACAGTTGATTTTAAGCTTTATTTGGCTCGTTCTAAAGCGCATTTCGCAATAAAAATTACTCAGGTCCTCCAATTCACGGTGTGCCTCGCGTTTGGAATGTGTGTCGTTGTTGTAAATACAGATCTTATTCGTAAGAATGAACGTGTGTTTTAGCTTGTACACTATGTCTTACACATGTCGCCGATGTTCCCCTAATGTAGGCTTTTACTTTAAGACGCCATTGAGAATGGTGTAACGTGGTTATCCGTACTTTATTTTAAGTAGGTAATTATTTAGGTTTCTTGATCGAAATTCAGAACAGATGGTTGGGGACGCACCGAATGGCTTAGTTTATTAGCCTATTACGTCAGACACATGGCAATACTTTGAAGGTACGCCCTATAGTTTTACAGAACATTATTGTACCCATTGCTATTGGGAATTCGGATATCAATTGTTCTTTACATTTTTAGTAGATCCATTGAAGAGCTTCATTTTTTTAAATATAAATCCTTCCTTCAGTCGTATTCCTCATTACAGAGGTTCGTGATCATTGCATGAAAATAAAACACACGACAACTCTCTTGGCAATTTTTAATGGAGTGGATTGTCATTGCCTTCTCCATTTCACACACTTACTCGTAGTGTGTAGGTTTCCTCACGAAGTTTTCCTTCGCCGTTCAGCTGGTAAGAAATTACTCTATTATAGAGTAACCACTGAAAAATGTGTATTATCGTAACTTGGACTCAAATAAATCTACAATATGTTATCATATTTATTTTTTCTAATACTAAGCGAAATAAGGCAAAATGTGACCCAACAGTTTTGGTTTCTAGCCAAATAGCCATTAGTCAGATCTTATGTACATGTACACGCTAAGCTAACCAAATATTTCAAATAAATATCATTAATAACAAAGAAACCATATTTTTAGGTCTACAAGTCTCGCCATAAAATATGTCTGTCTACATCTGATTCACAGATTCACTCGTTACCATAGTTTTTGGACCAATGCCCAAATGCGGTGAGGTCGTAAAACATAACTATATAAATTCTGCTAAAGACCTATCGACCACAGTGATCGTTGAAATGACTTTATCTAGCCAAATGCGACTTCATTTTTTATGTCTTTTTATTTGGCAGGATAACCAAGTTTTGACTAACGTTTACCTGATGGTTAACGGTTTGTTCAAACTTGTAAAATAGGCGCTATCTACAATTTACAGCATATTGTTATGGGATCTAGAACTTACTACTTAGTACGAGTAATACATTGATTGACAAAGAAAGTCCATCTAATAACTAAAACACTAATCTCGTATTAATAAATCGCACCCAACTCTGAGATTGAACTTGAGCGCGAACTTGAGGTGCTGTTTTATATGAGAATGACATATCAAGTTCGCACTCAAGATCGATATCAGAGTTGAGTGCGCTTTATTAATACAAGATCTAGAACAATTTTCAACTTGACCCAACACGGGTTTCGAATCCAGAACCCCTACTGGTGTTGACGTTTTACAATTGCTTAACCCTTGTTTAGCGGAAAACTCGCAATGATATAAGCTTCTATTCGATATTGAGGCTACTTTCCCGTTATCCAATTCTCTATAATTCCCAACTTATTTAGTTAGGAAGGTCACAGTCCCTCTCAATGTAAGGACACACTTAAGTTGCTCCGGCAACATACATATAACCGACAAAGGGTATGACTGAGGTGACCATACGATCGGCTATTTAGTGGGCAGAGACTCTGGCCAGAAAACCAAGTGTCTCGTGTTAGAATCCGCGGGGGCAAATCTTTCTGTGCTGATCATAGTCATCTGTACTCGAGTCATGGATATTTATAAAAAAATTATCATGTCTATCCGTTCCCTGTAATGGCAGAGGCGGCGAGCATCGGTATGTGTTGGAGGGAGATCAAGCGTGAAATTCAAGACCGATCGAAATGGAACACCTCTGTGGGCGCCCTCTACCTCAGTTAGAGGACACATGATTATAAGTCAAGTAAGTAATCTGTTCCCTTTTATCCATAGTTCAAGTTTCGATGATTAACAATTGGTGTGTTAGTCCAAGGAATGCAATCTATTTGTGATTCAAGACAAGGACACAAGCCGCTCGTCTGGGGAAGTAGGTACTTCCCCAGACGAGCGACTTATTCAAGTGGAAGTTCCACTAAGCTCTACCTTACACTTCTTACGATACCCACGAGAAACATGGGGAAGGATAACCTACAACTACAATTCTTTATTCAAGACCTAATTCCCACTAAAAATCATGCTCAAAAGCTTTCCTTCTCATGAAGAAGTGGTCACATCAGTCATGCCATTTTTCTACCGAACTAAGGCAGCTCGAAGTTTGATATAAATGACTGTGGCGTGAAGCGGCCCTAACTCACCGCCCGATGTTGTCCGAACTATTTGGGTCAGACGTATCGGATAGTTACATCATAGTTACACGTATAGGTTGCCGCTCAACGCAGAATTTAGAACGTGCATTGATTTAGAACGTTCATAGGAATATAACGTTTATAGATTTATAACGTTCGTAGATTTAAAACGTTCATAGATTAAGAACGTTCATACATTTAGAACGTTCATAGATTTTGAACATTCATAGATTTAGAATCATCATCATTTGCCTGCCCTGTTCCCAGTTTATTTGGGGTCGGCGCAATATGTCGACTTCTTCCATACCGGCCTATCATTCGTCATCGCGTCATTCACACCTCTTTCACTCATATCATCCTTCACACAATCCATCCATCTTTTCTTTGGCCTACCTCTCCCTTGCACACCATTCACTTTCATATTCATCATCATAGATTTAGAATGTTTATAGGTTTTAAACGTTAATTGATGTAGAACGTTAATAGATTTAAACGACACCAGAAAACTACAGCATTATTTTGTTTTTATTTATGTGATAAAAAATCGAAAAGGCCTTCACCTGATGGTAAGTGATCACTGTTGCCCATGGACATCACCAACCGCACAATAGTCGCAGATGCGTTGCCTGCTTTTAAGACTTCATACCCTCCCCAACTCAGCTCTGGCTACTTTACACACCAGCAGAAACATAGCACATCAGTTACGAAGTGCTACTTCACTGTGGTCTTCTGTAAGGAGGAAGTACTTCCCCCGACCAGGAATGTATGTCTGTCATCTTGCTCTGTCACAAATTATTCATAAGAAGGAGGAAAAGGAAAAATCATTCCCTTCATCTATTGATGATCATTAATCAGAGGCCCGGATAGTTACACACAACGCAGAAATGAGAATAGTGATGTTTAAATCGGAAACGGGTTTCATTATGCTGGGATTTAGGTAAAATGTGTTGAGTTGAAATTCCAGACTGAAGATTTTTTAGGCACTTACAGAATTTTTTGAACTCGAGTTATTTTTGGGATTTTTGTTTTAACTTCGGAGCTAAAGTCTGGTGTTTGGCGAAGTAATTACAAAGGATTAGCTTCTAAAACTTGTACAGCAAGAACTCTATTAGATTAAGATAAAGGTGTAATTACACCTCAACCTTTATTCAAACTCAATTCACTTCATAGGTAGACAAAAAAATTACTCGTCATGTCATATAATCCTTAAACACAAAAAAAATAAAAATAAAAACTATTCTTGTGAGCTTGTTTGCTGATCATTTTAGTAGGAGAAATAAATCCGTATTCTATTTTCGTTTTCAGAAATAGCCCGTGAGTTTCATATAATCCAATACAAGCCCACGCAGTATGGTTTCAAGTTAATGATTGGGCATGACTTTACGCTTTTACAGATTAGAGAATTTGATTGAAAAGCTGAGTTAAAAGGGTACCTTCGAGGTAGTATAGGTAATGTACTAGTAAAGGTATTTTGTTTGTGCGAAGGTTTATTTTCATAAAACAACAAGATAGTTACTAACATATTTTGGAATGAGATATCTCCAAGCATTTATATGAATTACAAGCGTCTTTCTCCCGTCTCGGCCTCGCACTGATGCAAAATAAAATTATCAGTGTCTAGAAATATATCTACACCATGCATAAAATTATTCTTGGCTAGGCTTACTGTTGAGTTTATTCCGGGACTTCTCCTCAGCAGGACATTCACGTCGAAGTGCTAGAAAGGTTACAGTAAATTGACGTGTAAAAGAATTACCATGTAAATCAAATTGCTGAAAAAATCTCTTTATCTTTACTCACTCAATTTGATGAAGCACGCATAAAAATCGGCTGTGTGGTTTTAAACATGTGACAACGATGAAGTTAAATTCTAAATGTTTCATGAGCTTAAGGGTAGGTACCAAAGTTACTGCTCTCAGTATATATATTTTCCCATAAGTCAACCCACTAGCAAAATAAACCCACCTACATCCACATCAGAATCTCGTCAGTTCGCAAGAATATTCCACTGTACACAAAGAGACTGTGGTTATGTCAAACGAAGTCTGCGCGTATATGGGTCGTGTAAACGTCACATTCAGAGCGGCTATCGGGGTCAGTTTAGCTACGCACTAGTTTTTAATTTGGCGCGGACTAACATTGACTAGGCTATTTCTGGGAAAAAGGTCATATTATGAACACAGCTACATATGTAAGTAGGCAGTGCCGAAATTAGGGCGTTGCCAACAGTGCCCAGGCACAGGGCGCAGACCCTGGAGGGGCGCAGAAATGACCAGACTGGAAGTATGAGGTTCCCGGCGACTGACCCCACAACAAACTGGACCCGCGGTGCCACTTGCCGGATTTATTAAATTCTTATATTTTCCTCCGGCGACTGGACCCACCCATATATTAATAATAAAATATCTATTGTTCAAGCCAAGACCAGTACTGTCAAGCGAAAAAGTGTTTGAAATAGTTTTACAAAGTATAAGTTTTCTTAGTTTTGTATTCATATGTTGATTATTTGTTATTATAAATTGTGTTAGTTTTTATATCTGTGTAAGCAATGTTTGGACAGACTACGATGAACACTATCCTGAACGTACGTAAAATTGTTTTATTTGCTAAGTTGACTTTTAATACTTAGCTGATGTTGATTATATTTCAATTATTTTTTAAATAATAAACCAACGGTCATTAATACTAATTCTGATAAGCGATAATTGAAATTACAAGTAATTGTGATTGTTGCCTGTTAATTTTGTAAGTACATATTTTAAATAAGAGAGTTAGATAACAAAAATCATTAAGACTGATTATGTGAAGCTATATGACGGTATTTTTTTATATTTTTTATCTGTGATCATAGACTATATATTCCGTTGATTTATGTGTATACCTTTATTACATTTTAACATCGTTAAGGCTGATTTTGTGATAAATAACTTACTAGTTAATATTTGTATGTAATTGTTGATTATTTTTCGTTGTTCTTTTATCGCGTATCTTATTCTATAAATAAATGATATTTTAAAACCAAAGGTTTTTTCTTGATTTCAACTTTAAACAATTTTTCGATTGACTGTACTCGTTTAGCTCGAACAATAGATTTTCATATACATATATGAGTGGGGCCACTCGCCGGAGGAAAATATAAGAATTTAATAAATCCGGCGAGGCTTCCGGCAACTGACCCCGCAACAAACTGGACCCGCGGTGCCAGTTGCCGGATTTATTAAATTCTTATATTTTCCTCCGGCGAGTGGCCCCACTCATATATGTATATGAAAATCTATTGTTCGAGCTAAACGAGTACAGTCAATCGAAAAATTGTTTAAAGTTGAAATCAAGAAAAAACCTTTGGTTTTAAAATATCATTTATTAATAGAATAAGATACACGATAAAAGAACAACGAAAAACCTACATAACTAAAAAGCGACAAATAACCTCATTTATCTACTTAATGCTTATCACTACATAGTATAAAACAAAGTCGCTTTTTCTGTCATGTTGTCCCTATGAACACTTAAATCTTTAAAACTACGCAACGGATTTTAATGCGGTTTTTTTTAAAAGATAGAGTAACTCATGAGGAAGGTTTTTATGTATAAATAGTGGACAAGTACCACGGGCGAAGCCGGGGCGGGCCGCTAGTTATAATATATACAATTATTTAAATATTTACGACTTTATACCTAATACTTTAACAAAGTCATCTTTAACTATTTAAATATTTACAGTTATCACTTAATTTTGAAGTCGGTGCCAGCCTGCAGCCTAGGTTACTATCGTTTCAAAAGGTGCGTCCTATTCTAAGTTTTGCTTTGAATTTTAGTGTCGGTCACTTTTCTTAATTACATTTATTTGTTTGGCTGGCACCGACTTCAAAAATAAGTGATAACTGTAAATATTTAAATAGTTAAAGATGACTTTGTTAAAGTATTAGGTATAAAGTCGTAAATATTTAAATAATTGTATATATTATAACTAGCGGCCCGTCCCGGCTTCGCCCGTGGTACTTGTCCACTATTTATACATAAAAACCTTCCTCATGAGTTACTCTATCTTTTAAAAAAAACCGCATTAAAATCCGTTGCGTAGTTTTAAAGATTTAAGCGTTCATAGGGACAACATGACAGAAAAAGCGACTTTGTTTTATACTATGTAGTGATAAGCATTAAGTAGATAAATGAGGTTATTTGTCGCTTTTTAGTTATGTAGGTTTTTTTCTGGTTAAAGTTTTTGTTGCTTGTGATTTTTTGAAGTCGGTTTAATTTTTTTTTGAAAAAGTCAGTTTATTTCATGATTTTTAGTTGTGTTAATGCGTTGTGAACCTAATTAATTACAGGTAGGTACTTAGTTGTTGTTCAGAGTTAAAAAATATTTATTAGGTATTTATATTTTTTTATTATCATGGGTAGACCCACTAAGGCTGCAGCCCTAATGAGGGTATATCATCACATAGGACGGGCATAGGACGCGTAACTATCGGAACATAATATGTATGTATGTATGTCACTATTGTAAAAAAATGTGTGGATTCCTGACCACCTCAGGAGTAGATATACCCTTTTAAGCATGGGTGGTACTCATTGAGGAATTGTCTCGATTCCATTGAGATTTTTGAAAGAATTTCCTTCGATATTTCGTAATTACATCGAAACCATCTCAAGAGTAGTAACTGCCCTTATAGACAATCCAGACTCACGGCGAGAAACACCGAGAACACCCGAGAACGTGAATGTGAGGAGTTTCTGGCCGTGAGTCTGGATGTAATATACACAAGTATCACGTTAGCCCTACATACATTCGATCGACCAATTGCAGTACTGCTCCCAACTCCTAACCGTTAAGGAGTACTGCAACTTCATCATCAGCACAGCAGCATCAGATGTTGATTTTAGCATACCTCACAAGCAACATGTTAGCCCTACATATTTACTAAATAGTTTCCATCGACCAAATGCAGTCCTGCCTTCCAACTCCTAACCGTTAAGGAGTACTGTAGCATCATCGTCAGGACAGCAGCATCAGATGTTGACACCCTGAATCATATACCTGAGTAAGACATGATTACGTAACAAAAACACCATACGAGCATACAATTTTCGGAGGTTGCCCTCGATTTCTCCTGGATTCCATCATCAGATCCTGGACTACTGGTGAAAATGGGACCACCTCAGAAGTGAACCCTATCAAACAAAACAAAAATTTTTGAAATCCGTCTGCAATTGACGAAAATATCGGTGAACATACATAAAAAAAAAAAAAAAATATACAGACGAATTGAGAACCTCCTCCTTTTTTGAAGTCGGTTAAAAATAAACACCAATTTACATACAAATATTAACTAGTAAGTTATCTATCACAAAATCAGCCTTAACGATGTTAAAATGTAATAAAAGTATACACATAAATCAACGGAATATATAGTCTATGATCACAGATAAAAAATATAAAAAATTACCGTCATTTAGCTTCACATAATCAGTCTTAATGATTTTTGTTATCTAACTCTCTTATTTAAAATATGTGCTTACAAAATTAACAGGCAACAATCACAATTACTTGTAATTTCAATTATCGCTTATCAGAATTAGTATTAATGACCGTTGGTTTATTATTTAAAAAATAATAGAAATATAATCAACATCAGCTAATTATTAAAAGTCAACTTAGCAAATAAAACAATTTTACGTACGTTCAGGATAGTGTTCATCGTAGTCTGTCCAAACATTGCTTACACAGATATAAAAACTAACACAAGTTATAATAACAAATAATCAACATATTGAATACAAAACTAAGAAAATTTATACTTTGTAACACTATTTCAAACACTTTTTCGCTTGACAGTACTGGTCTTGGCTTGAACAATAGATATTTTATTATTAATATATGGGTGGGTCCAGTCGCCGGAGGAAAATATAAGAATTTAATAAATCCGGCAAGTGGCCCCGCGGGTCCAGTTTGTTGTGGGGTCAGTCGCCGGGAACCTCAATCCGGCAACTGGCACCGCGGGTCCAGTTTGTTGCGGGGTCAGTTGCCGGAAGCCTCGGAAGTATTAGGGGGCGCAGTTTTGAAAGCTCGCACCGGGCGCATAAAACGCTAGTTACGGCACTGTAAGTAGGTTTCATAACTACATAGTTTGATATTATGTTATGATTATCAAGCTAGAGTGGCAGTGGGCTGGCCATATATAGCCGCAGAACCAACAACCATTGGGGTAAAGGATTTCTGGAGTGGATACCGCGTTTTAACAAGTGTTCTAAAAAGCGCAGTGTAGGACACCCTCAGGCCAGGTGGAGTGTCGATATGCGCAAGATGGCTGTCAGGAGCTAGATCACCACTCGAGTCACCGAGGATCGGGCTGAATAGAGAGCCCTAGGAGAGGCCTATGTCCATATGGACTGCGATAGGCTTATGATGATGAAGCCCCTCTGAAGCTCACTAGAATTAATGGTATCTATCTGTACTGAGTAATATCATAAAGCTGTAGAGGTTTCTTTTTAGGAGGGACGTCGCTAGTGGTTGCAGAAGGCTACCTTAACAGCTTAACCGGACAATTGTGGGAGCGGAAGGCTCACACCACACTAATAGAGTTTGTTTGCTAGTTTGAATTCGCTAATCCCAGGAACTGCTGTATAGAATTGATATTTTTTTGCTTTAGAAAGTCCATTAGTCAAGGCAAGCTTTTAGCTATAGTATAACACTATGTGTGCGGAAACCGAAATCCAAGCAAACGGGGTCGCGGGGGGCTGCTGGTTATTATATGTACATATAACCAGTGTAAACTAGTTTCGATTGGCTATCTATCTCACTAATGTAAATATTTAAATCAATGTTTATTGCATGTTTCGTTTACTCTATTTCGTGTAAATATCGTTAGAAGCATACAGCGTTTGATTGGAATTTGGACGGTAAAATGTTTTTAGTCGCATCCGATCCGCCTTTGAGCTCAGTTTACTTAGCAAGTATGCATCCAACCCGATGACATTTTGTTAGTTAGTATTAGTGATGTTCCGGATCTCCATATCCGTATCCGCAGATATTGCTGTCCGTTTTCAAATCCGTATTTACCGATCCGGCACATCACTAGTTATTTATGCAGATTATGTTGTCGGTAGGTTAGGTTACAGTGTGGAGTGTCTATTGTTTTTGTTGAATGTGAAACAAAGTTAACAATAACATTTTTAAATGCTTTTCAAATTTTAACTATAATTTAAAATTATAAACAAAGAAAAAATCATCTGATCTCATGGCTCAGGTGGGAATCGAACCCAGCGCCTCTTGCAGTCCGGGCAATACTTGTATAGTTTCGGCTACACGACCAATAAAGTCAAAGTAAAGTATAAGCTTACTAATGTCTTTCAAATCGCAAAAGATATAGTAACAAAGATAACTTATTACCATGATAGCCAAATGCGGATAAGTGAGCTATTCCAATTTTCCCAACCCGGGAATCGAACCCAGGACCTCAAGACCACGGCCCGGTACTTTAACCACTCGCCCATCGAGGCGTTGAGGATGGTATGAGGTTTTAATGGCAAGCTACGCATCAGTGATCCTTGTAGGCTTGTCCATGGGCAGCTGTGATCACTTATCATCAGGCGATCCTCATGCTCCTTTGCCACCTTCTTAAATAAATAAGATACCGGAGTCTGAAATTCGGCTGTTTTTACGCCGTTGTTTCGGAAAACTCGTAAATCTGTTCGTCCTTCGATCTTAATCCCTAATCAGGCCTGTCAGATTACTGTCCGATTTACGAAGGAGAGTGAAGGAATAGGGGCTCAAGAGAGTGTACTTATGTTCATGATTTTTATGTACTTAATTTAGGTTTAATGTGTGCAATATTATCCTTCATATTACAAAATAGTGACACGATTCACCAGTTATTTAATAGGCCGGCTGAATAGCTTATAGTGCACAAGTGAGTGCGCAAGCACAGGTGCACTCCCTATTCCCTCACTCTCATAGTTTGGCGGGACAGCTATCTGACACGACCGTAGAGAGATCAGGCGCAGGACCAAAAGCTTAATATGCCTTCCGAAACACCAAGAAGCTCGAGATGAAAATTTTCGGTCTCCTATCCGATGACTGGCCTCTGCGAAAGTTGCTTAACTTAGCAATCGCAGGCCGAGTGCGCTAGTAATAAATAAATATTTCACAACATCACATTCATTGATCTGACCCCATGTTAAGTAGCTTAAGCACTTGTGTTACAGAAATCAGAATCAACAGTGGTATTACAAATATACTTAAAAAGATACATATAACACCCAGACCAGGACAAACAGACATGTTCATGCACACAAATGTTTGTCCTGTGCGGGGATCGAACCCGCGACCTCTTGCGTAATAGGCAACATCTTGACCATTACACCAAGCGGGTCGTCTAAACTAGCTAACCACTGGGCCATCGAGCTTCTCAATATAAATATCAAATCAAATATATGTAACTGGGATAAAAGTAAGGATGAGAGAATATTCACTCGTATCTCGAAAAATTCTGATTGCACACTCTCGCAAATGTACTTAACTGGAAAATTCCAGTGTTTAACAGAGGGACGGTCGAAGGAGGACGCTCTTTATTCCTAGAAATTCCCGAAGTGCCGCTTGGACGAGTCTTTCTGATGTGAAAATACGTACAAAAGCTTTTTGAACGGTCTTTATTGGACTGATCATTCCCCTTTGCGAATGATGCATTTATTTATTGATTTAGTTTCATAACTGACAAATGGGTTTGGCTTAATCACCACGCTTGCCATATGCGGTTTGGTGATCACAAACCCAGGCTGTGTTCGAAAAAACTGACACAAAGCCTGACCCGATAATCGAACTCAGGGCCTAGAGACCACGACCCAGCACTTAATTGTACTAATTAGAGAGCCAGTTTTGTACCCAAGTTAACTTTTTATTATATTAGTTATTAAATTCGATGTATCTAATAGGCAACTACTGTTAATTATTTGAAATGTTGGCCTATTAATGTCCCACTGCAGAGCAAAGGCCTCCATCATTTGAAATGTTTTCATTACAAAGGTTAGTTCAACTAGTAATAATTATAAAAGTAACAAAATCTAACCAATAGTAAATTAACTTAAATTACAATCGCGAAAAGCTTTGAACGGCACAGAATTAGTTGTGAAAACATCGCCCAAATAAATTGGGTTTATCCACGTAACTACATTCATATGGTTCACCTAACTTTGAATAGCCGACCTAGATTTTAGGTTTTGCGAATCGAATATTCCGCTTTCATGGAAATGGTTTAGCTAGTACTAACAAAATTCATCATCATTGGATTTGTATTTGGTAGAATCTGAAGTGTAAGTAATTTGGTTTAAATTGCAGTAATGCAGTGGGTATGTATGTTTGTTTATGACTATTTGTAGATCCTCTAGCATGTGGCAGTCACGCAATGATCTTAGCATGAAATCCCGGAAAGGACGAAAACTATGGAACTTAGTTTTTCTGTTCCGGAAAACTCGATTTAACTACGGAGTGTAGAAGTTGGTATTGTCATTTTTTTAAAAACCCGGAAAGCGCATGTAGCCGTTAGTCCAGGGCCTGATTTTCTACAGTCTTGCAGATTACTGTTCTCAATACAGATAAGTTAGTGAAAAAAGTATTTTAAAGTTATTTTAATTTATCAATGTTTTCGGTAAAAAAGTGCATCAACATTCTTCAAAAAATATTAAGCTAAATACCCCTCCAAATCATGGCACTTTCATTAAAACGGAACAAACGCCGAAACCGCGCACGCCACTACAAAAGAACAATCAGCCAATCAGCGAACCGAGCCTGGATTTACGGCCAATCACAGCCCGCCGCACGCCGCTGCAGTAAATTGTGAATGGAGCGTAATTATAGCTGTCAACCGGCCGGCGATTTGCGCTTTTGGCGCGAAATTTGACACTTAACATAAATGGCGTGCTTTTTTACTTTGAATTAATTAGTTTTTAGGGGGATTTTATGAATTACTGATGTAATTAATAATTTAAATTTCTCCGGCTTTGAAATAACGCCTGCGCTAATTACGCTGGCGGAAAAAGATTACATAATTGAAAATAATACGACAGACACGTACTACGAGGCCTTAAAAAAATTTAAGGCCCATCGGTGAATACGCTTTCAAAACATCTATATCTATAAAACTCAAAGGTGACTGACTGACTGACATAGTGATCTATCAACGCACAGCCCAAACCACTGGACGGATCGGGCTGAAATTTGGCATGCAGGTAGATGTTATGACGTAGGCATCCGCTAAGAAAGGATTTTGAATAATTCAACCCCTAAGTAAATAAATGAAGAAACCGAAATCCACGCGGATGAAGTCGCGGGCGCCCGCTAGTTTTTGAATTAAGTTTTAAATGTATGCTACGACGATTGCTAGCCATATGAAATACTATGTAGTCAGAAGAAAATGGTTACGAAAACATGTACCATCAAGTAACCGTTTTTCTACTATGTTACCTGCTATTTATTGTCCTAAATATTTTATTATTCTGCGGCTTCACTTCCATTTAAAGTAACAAGCAATTTATCAGGCAGAGTAACGCGCGCGTCCGTATCGTAACTACATACCTACAACTTCATAGTACAAAATAAAGTAGCATTCTTTTGTCAGTCTCTATGTAATGCTTAAAACTACGCGACGGGTTTCATAATTTTTTTTTTTACTTAATAGAGTGATTCATGAGGAATGTTTTGGAAAAAAACACGATGAAATGTAAACGCTTCGCTGTTATAGTGGTTTAAGTATTCGGGGTCATGGGTTCGATTCCCGGGTCGGGCAAAATTTGTGTGAGACATTAATATACTGATACTTTTACTGATCATTTCAGTCGTACCCGTGCGAAATCCGGGCGTGGGGCTTGTAAACATATACCTACTACATAAATATATCGCAAAGCCGGACGAGCAACTTGAAAGAGTGTAATATCAGTAATACCAACCGCTTGATGCAAACACATTTGTTACTAAGACGAATGTGCAATTGTGCACTGCAGCTTGACCGTTCCCGCCAAATATATGGTTATTTGTGCACATATACTTGTAGAATTTTAGAAATAAATATCTTTCAAGTTCACAAAGATATGATACCTTCCTCGACAAATAGACTACCCAACAAAAAAAATATTTTTAAATTCGAACCATTACTTCAAATCAAGCTTAAGATAAGCGCGTACAAACGAACTAACTCTCAGCTTTATTAAATGAAGTAAGGATTTGATAAAATCTTTTGGAATCATGGAGCTAGAGTAAGTAATATTTATTACGAAACAGTGGAGCCCTGAATAGCAATAATTCCTAAAGACCTAAAAAATACATCAAGTCCTAATCTCGTCTGTGCTAAATCCGTAGGGGGCAAAGGTCAGATTTCGCACTTTCCTTATTAATGTTGACTGAGCAAAAATAGCTCCGACCAACAGTGTTGGGCATAAAACATTTCTACAAAACTTAGAAGAGAAACACTTACATTACATGTCATTCTTATATTGCCCCATTCTTATTCTATCCAATTACATTATTATCTAAACGTTGAAGAGACAATTTTTACCTATATGTCATCCTAGCATTTATCCAGTTATTTTATAGCTTGAAGCCGTCCTCGACAAATTGGCTATCCAACACAAATATATATATTTAATTCGAACCAGTAGTTATAGATATAGATTAACATTTGTAATGTCATAAGGAAAATAAGAAGCCTCACTTAGGTGGTAAATGTGTTCCCGACAGGATTCGAACCCACGACCTCCAAGGTTTTAGATCTAAGCACTCTAACCACTACGCCAAGGAGTCAGTTAATCATATAAGTAACTATTTTTACCTATAAAAGATAGGTATAATCATACTAATATTATGCATGTGAAGAGTGTGTTTGTTTGGATATAATATATCCGTCCAGCACGCTAAAACTTGTGAACTGATTTTGATGAAATTTGGTATACAAGTAGTTTAAGGCTGTATTAGGTGATAGCATACTTTTTATCCCGATTAAATGCTCTCATGAGATAAAACAGGAATCTTGAGATCGCAGGCAAAGCCGCGGTTAAAAACTAGTAGGGTTTATATCAAGCACACAGCAAGACTCACATTTTATAATACAGCTCGAATAAATTCCAAGGCGTCGATTTTTCCTTTACAGACGGGAATATCGAGAATCCATATAAAATTATCTTCTAGGAAATTTTTCCATTTTGATGACAAACATATTTCAGAAGTATCTTTTGCACCAGTTATTTCCCTTGGAAGATTTTCCACGAAAAAGTGTGGTTTTAGAATTTTCTATGACGTTATGTAGAGTTTATGTGTACATTAGAAGTGTGGTAAAATCTGAATTTGAGTAGAAAGTTGCATAGAAATGGAATATTTTACAGTCTTTGGAAGAGGCATACGTTCAACAGTGAACGATTGGGTGTTTTTTTATAGGTAGACAAATGAAATAATTAGTCACCTGATGGTAATTGATCACTGAGAGGTAGAGCTTTGTGGAAATTCCACTCGAATGAGCCGCTCGTTTGGGGAAGTACCTCCACCTTACAGAAGACCGCAGTGAAGTAGCACTTCGTAACTGTTGTGCTATGTTTCTGCTGGTGAGTAAGGTTGCCAGAGCTCAGTTGGGGAGGGTATGGGGTTAAGGCCGGCAACACATCAAGGATACCTCTGATGTCGCGGATGTCTATGGGCGGCGGTGATTGCTTACCATCAGGCGACCCGCTAGCTCGTTTGCCGTCTCTGACATATAAAAAAAACTGCTGACTGTGGACTTCAACAACTCCACAAGTGTCGCAAATGCGGTGCCTGCCTTTAACACCCCATACCCTCCCCAACTGAGCTCTGGCGACCTTACTCACCAGCAGAAACATAGCACAACAGTTATCTTATTGCTTTTCTTCGAAGCATGACAAATTATTTTAATCGCTTTCTTTGAAAGTCCTGCCACTTTCCAAAAGCTTCAATGTACTTACAGACGGTCCACTTGTTTTATTCCTTGAAGATTGAAATCACTTACCTAAAACAGAAAAATTAAGAATTAGTTACAAACTACTAATACTTAGACTTAGTGTAGGAACACACTATACAGAAAAAACGCGAAAGAATTTACGCGGTTATATTTACGTATCGTCGTGTTTACGATATGTCACACTTTTAAATGGAAGATGAGACGACACACTATGCCGAAAGAAGACGATCCAATTTGGGCTTGATTGTGCATGGATAAATTATATACCAAAAAAACTGTAAATTTTTGTTAATTAACCTCTATAAATAACAACGGAATAGGCTTTGGCCAACTTAAGTTAATTGCATAATATTATATATTTTACATTATCAAACACACTTTATAAACGACATAGCACTATATTTTTTAATTTTTAACTGTCTTCAAAAACGCACCTAATAACATAACAGATTAAATAAATCGATTAGAGAAAATCGATAAGCGGCGATTAAATTAAATGCATCATGTTCCAGTGTCTTTTTGCTACATTTTGAAAAACTACAATCATTTATTATTTGTTATATTCGTTATATCTTAATAATGATCTACTTTTTACGTCTTCACAATAAAGATAATAATAAAATCAAACAATTGATCGATTAAACGATCAGTATCAATTGAAATGAAGCCATTTTGGCACTGACCTATATCTTGTCTATATATAGATCAGTGCATTATGGTTTTACGTCATACGTCAATGTCAGTCCTATCACTTGATGTCACACCATATAGATATGGCAATAATAATGAATATTCATGCATGATTTTAACATATTTGGCCGTTGTATTCAGCTATTAAAATTGGGCAAATGTAATCTTTTGAAGTGTTCTAATCGGTGACCAATTTGTAGCCGTGCACATCCAGGCCCCCGTTTGTATGAGAAACGGATTTCTCCTTTCGTCGCGTAATTTTGTATTGAAAATGCATCGCACCAAATATCGGTAGCGCAATTTCGGCATATTGGGTTCCTACATTTAGTGTAGAAACACATAACCGAAAAAACGCTACCAAAGTTCGGCGTAACTACGCCTGCAATGTATTTTAAAAGGACGATGACACATCATGCCGAAATTACGTCGCGTAATATTGTATTGAAAAGGCTTGCCTCCATACTTCGGTCGCCCATTTTAAACCTGTGACTACACTTAAGAATAAAAACGGTTAAGCTCTTTAAAGATCAGAGGAAATTAGGATAATAGACGCACAGTTAAGCATCCGAGAAAGCAAATAGAAACATTCCTGTGAAATGCATCTATTAAAAGGATATTTATTTTATGACCAGCTTCAAACGGGTTTAGGGCAAAATTAATTTGAAAATCTACTAAGCTCTCAATCGGGGAAATGTGATATTTTAAATAACGATGTTATTTAGAACACTGATTATTCCTGGAAATATGGAGGTCTTTATATTTTAATTTAACATTACACGTATATTATATACTAGTGGCCACCCGCGACTTCGCCCGCATGATTTGCGATTACTGCACATATTATGTATGTATTGTGTTGTAGGTACAAGCTTAAATCCTTCGTCGTTAAACACAAAAATAATCTTCCTATCCAAATCAGTACTTCCTGAGATAAGCGCGTTCAAATAAACAAACAAACAATGTCTTCAGCATTAGTACAGATTAATTAATAATATCAGGTTTGTTTTACATGGCTTAACCACAGAATGTTTTTAATTATTAATAAATAATAAACCCCTGAAAAACTTTTAACTGAAAAGCTTGGGATGAAACGAGTTCTAATTTTATTATATTAAATTAATAATATAATAAAGAGATCAATTTCGAATCGAGTATTTCCAAAAATTCAGGAAACTACATTATCTTTAAAGGAATGTTAAAACGTTTAACTTAAAACAGCAAGTTGGTAATTTTCCTGGCTAATTAAGTCGACAAAGTTGAAATGACTTTACGACTTACTTGTAACTACAAGTAAATTTCTTTACTCACCCTTGAAGCTTAAGTATACACACTAGGCCGAAAAAACGCGACCGAAGTTCGGATTGACCCTGCAATGCAATTTAAATGGAGGATGATACACCATTCCGAAAATACGTCGCGTAATTTTGTTTAGTAGAACCAGTACTAGTAATAGTTACCAGGAGCCTATAAACATCCGGGCACGTCTTAGCATCCCCAGTTTAAAGACATCTACTTGGAAATACCATAGTGACAACTTGGCAGTGCTGTTATAGAATATCCAGGTACCAACGCGGATTTAAATACCCAAGTTGAAACGATGCAGGATAAGATACACTCATACTTTAGTGAGCATTATCCACCGCCTAATAGGCATGCTCACAAACAAAGAGAAAATATGTTTAAGGCAAAAAGGCGGAGGAAGAAAAGAGAATTGGTCAAGCAATTTCGTGTAGCGAAGTCCATGGGAGATAACCACCTCAGTCACCAATTATCAAGAGCACTCAGATCTATCTTGAAATTGATTCAAGGAGTCTCTTTGCAAATGACTAGAAATCAGGCGAACCTTATGAGAGCTAGGCATGAAGTTGACTTCGATAAAAACCCATTCTTGTACTCCAAAAGTATTTTTAAACAACCGCCCGGAAGATTGCAACTGACAGATGAACAAATATATGACCATTTTAGGCGCACATATGAAGTGCCGAAGCAACTGAAGATTTACAATGACCCGAGCTCTAAGAGACCTTGCAATCCTGTATCGGAGTTTCAGGGTACGGCTCCTACCCTAGAAGAACTAACGCGGCAGATAAAAAGGAAAGCATCAAGTTCATCTCCGGGGCCCGATGGTATTCCGTACATTGTATATAAAAAGTGCCCATCAGTGTGTAGACATCTTTTAAATATATTTGTTAAGATTTGGTCGAAAAAGCAGATTCCGGAAGTATTTGGTAAAGCTGTTTTCGTGCTCATTCCTAAAAAGGAGACAGTCACTGATCCAAAAGATGCTAGGCCGATAGCTCTTACAAACACGATATCGAAAATATTTTTCTCGATCTTGCAAGAACGAATGTCAAAATTTATGTTAAACAACGAATACTTTACGCCAAAGCACCAGAAGGGGTTTTTACCAGGAGTTTCTGGTTGCTTAGAACATAACACATTGTTGGCGGAAAGTTTAAAGGATGCCAGGAAACACGAAAGACAAATAGCGGTGTGCTGGATTGACCTAGAGAATGCATTTGGCTCAGTTCAGCACGAGCTGATGTTTTTCGCGTTAGAATGGTATAACTTCCCCCCTTTGGTTTTAGATTTGATTAAGTCATATTATTCTAATTTATCTTTTGTAATTAGCTGTAAAGACGGTTACACAAAACCTTTAAATTATAATATTGGTCTATTTCAGGGATGCTGTTTATCTCCTATAGTATTTAATGTAGTTATAAATATTTTAATTGACACTTTGATTTTACAGGAGAAGAAATGGGGTTATCGGTTTAAAATCAATAATCAGTACACAGAATCAATCCTAGCCTTTGCTGACGATCTCGCAATCTTGACACGAAACCCGAAGCAGTGTCAAGTGTTATTGAAAAAGGTGGATGAGTTCTGTGCTTGGACTGACGGCATGAAGGTGAAACCAAGTAAATGCTATTGCTTATGTCTGGGTAGACGAGATACGAAATTTACATCTTATGACCCTGGACTCACGATTGGCGGTCAGAATGTTGCCACAATTTCTGAAGCGCTCCCGTTCAAATTTCTAGGCAGAAAGATAGACTATAGAGGCCGCACACCATCTTTGGAGGGTATTGTTGAGGATTTCATTGATTCCATTAGTAGGGTTGAGAACCAACCCATAGGGAACATTAAGAAGCTATGGATCTACAACAACTACCTGTCATCGCGCTTGTCTTGGCCTTTCCTCGTGTACGACTTCGGAAAAACCCTTTTGTCGCGACTAGATGCCGTTGTTATGAAATCGTTGAAGTCTTGGACTGGATTAGCTCACTCGGCAGACCCCTCTACACTATTTAGGGGAAAAAATAGTTTTGGGATGAACCTAAACAAGCCATCGGAGCTATACAAACATCTTAGAGTCACCAAGATGCACATTCTGGGTAAATCGAAAGACAACGCAGTGGCAACACTCCCAAAAGATAAGAATATGAGTGAATTAGAGTCTAGGCTACGGTTCCATAAGCAGTTTATGGTGGGAGCGCAAACAAACAGGGTAGGATTGGGATGTCGAGGAAGAGAGGATGACCGGAACATCATTAAGTCTTTTCTGCGAATGGATGAAGATAACGAGTATAGAGTACATGCGCTTAATCTCGAAATGCAAAACGAGTGGGTGTCCCTTGGTGAGTTTTGTATCCCTTTAGCATTGAAGTGGCGGTCGATACTGTACGATTGGTCTCCAGCGCTGCTTAAATTCTATCTGAATGCCTTTCAGTTGACCCTACCCGATCAGAGCAACCTTGTAAGGTGGGGAATGGCGGTGGACAAAACCTGTTTGCTCTGTGGTGAGGCCGTAGGTACCGCAAGGCATTTGTTGGTGGGATGCAGAGTACTCCTAGACAGAGGTCACTACTCTCGCCGCCATGACGGAGTGTTGCAGATCATACGTGAAGCGGTGAGCCTTTCAATAGCAAGAGCAGCAAAAGGTTTGACGACGAATACAAGGAACATCAACTTCGTCAAGGAAGGATCTACCAAGAAGTCCAAAGTCAAACCTTACTCCATCGTTAGTGTAGCTCCAGATTGGAAGATCATGATGGACACGTATGAAAAGCACTACAGTATTCCAGAGGACATTGCGTTATCGTCGTCTAGACCAGACCTTTTCATTTATTCTAGAAAACTTAAGCGCGTACTGTTGGTAGAACTTACTGTTCCATGGGAGACAAACATTCCCAAAGATCACGCGTTTAAAACAAATAAGTATTATGACCTAACCAACGAAATGACTAAAAATGGTTATATAGCACGGTTGTATGCTGTGGAAGTGGGTGCGAGAGGTATACCAGCGAAATCTCTCTACAACCTACTGAAGGACTTAGGATTACCAAGATCTAATATTAGCTCGTTACTGGAAAGAGCAACTAAAGCTGCTTTACTCGGCTCATACCAAATATGGTTGGGAAGGGAGAGGAATGTCATCGGTGGAGGTGATCGTTAGTATACTATAAAGGGGCCCCTTAAACCTACACGCTGGGTCGCAAGTCCCAGGCGCCGACTGACATTCCTCTCTGTTCCACGCGATGGACCCGGCACCCGCACGGAGAATCCATGGATAGCTAAGAAGTTCGTCTCTTAACTTATGTCGCGTTTTTTTCCGCTTAGTTTGTCTCTAAACTTAAGGCTAACGCCCTTAAAGATATAATTGCAAATATTGACACTTACAAACATCAATATAAAGCCTTCTTTGGTTAAATCGATTTTAAACCTTCTGTAGCTTAAATGAATTTTCTCATTTAATAGCCTAGCAGATCAAAGCAGTACAACCATTGTTTTTATTAAAAACAGACAATGCTTTTGGAAGAGGAATATTAAATGTACCAAATTATAAAGGTATAATAAAAAAATAAGGCAAGTCAATTTTTTTACCCCACAAGCACTTTGCCGTAAACTAAACTCAACTCAAAAGTTTACCTTTTTTTTTAATATAAGTTTTGATATAGTATAGATAAGTGGATTTGTAAGTATAAGCCTATGAAAATGTCCCACCGCAAGGCAAAGGTCTCTATCGTCGGGAATTCAGCCCGACCTGGGAATCGAAGGAAACTTTTCATGCCTACAGGTAAGAAAACCTTTGAGCATTATCAAACTACGCTATCGTCTCGTCATCAGTCGAAACGATATCGAATTTCGACAACATTTAAAGTGGCAACTTGTATGCCTTGGGAACCCGAAAGTATTAAAGATGAATCGATTCATCTTTACACCCCAACGAAGGAATATTGTAAAGGTGTTTCAAGACGAGGTTACTGAAAATTGCCGTTACGTGAATCTTGGGGAAATTTATTTATTGGCCCTTTGGGGCTCTCAAGACTTTTGTAGTACGGGAGCCGGTGGACGAATCTGTGCGGCTTTGTGAAGATTTATTATGGGGTTTTTACAATGCTGTGGGCTAGTGACACTTGTGTGCTTATTGGAGTATTTGTCTCGAACAAGTGATTATTTCCTGGAGCCCCAATAGGAAATAATCATGTGATAATATTTTAATTGCTGTGTAATTTATATTTACTTCATACTTAACGCAATAATTGTTTAAGTAACAATTAACGTGATACGAATGTAATACAACCTTATCATCATCATAGTCATCATCTGCTCATTAAAGTCCTTAATGCAAGGGCACGAGGAAGGCAAGACAATGAAGGAATTTGCATAAAACCCACTCAAGAATATTTGAAATTACCGTTTCTATAAGAGAACGTTACATGTGTATCCGCTACTCCCGGTCTACAGCTAGTGGTCACAACTTATAAATTTGGACTGGAGGGTATCCCCTTAATTGGTATTTATTGCGATAGGGGGTGAGTTAAATTTACAATGTACACCCACCAAATGTATTCTGTATACACGCTTTTTCCTTCTGGTATTTAGCAACTGACCACTCTAGAGGTATAAACATTTTCTGAGAAATGCAAGGGCACAACATAAATAAAGAAACGAAACACATCTTTAATGTACTAAAGGAAGAACATTTCTGTTACTTTTCGCTTGACTAAAATTCAATGAGACATTTTGTGGAATGAAGATAGGTCAATATTATTTTAAGCTAAAGAATAAAAGGCTACTGATAATTTATACTCATAATGGTACCTATTGATGCGTTTGCAAATCTACGTTCTTATTAGATATGACCACAATTAGTTCATCATTTCGGTATTAATAAAAACATACTTATAATAAAGCAATTAAGTATAATGTATTATTCTTGAATATGAATAAAATGAGAAGTTTTTAATTAACATCCAGTACATTAAATCCTAGCAAAAACGCCAACAAAATATGTACCAGCCCCTAGTTAACTCCGCACCAGCCATAAATATAAAAATTAATTACACTATGAAATTAATTATCCAACAACTAATGGCCTCGGAACATGATACAGCGGGGGAATTATTCTCTATTTCAATTACGATGGTGATCTGTCTCCTGCCGCCCGGACTATGTTTATAGTCGCAACTTATGAATGTGAGGGGGGGGGGTGTTAGTCTAATTCGTATTTATTGCGGTCGGGTAGTACGTTCACTGTTTTGTGTTGCTATATTCCCTTCCAGTAAAGACAGGGTGGTAGGAATGGATGTAACATGCGAATGTATAACTGGAAACGGACGATCTGGCGTAGTGGTCTGGTAAGTGCAAAATGCTCACAATATCTTCGCCACTCTTAAGTTAGGGGATAGTATATAATGCATGAAATGATATTAGGACACTCTGAAACTAAGTCTAACAATAATTTTAGATATTCTAAATGAAATGATACATACAGGTGGGATAAGTGGAAGAGAGGGAATAACATATTTCCACTTATCCCACCCGGGTGGGATGGCTAGGTGACACAGGTGGAATAGCCAATGAGGAATACCTTTTGTATTCTTTGGGTGGGCGTCCAATGTTGATTCAATATATTTTGCTAATTTAAAGCATTGTTTAAATTGGTCTATTACATAAACTCAAGACAATCTATTCCTAAAATAAAAGCAAAGTAAGCAAATATTATACATCTGCATATTATTAACATGTTTATTGGACGTTAAGGCGACGTTGTATAAACGACGTTCTACTATTATACAGAGGCAGTCTAAAGCTTTTGTGTACATTTTAATGTAGCGAAGGCTGGGAACGAAGCCAAAACGCAAAAGTACAATAGGGTTGACACTCGACAACAACTTTAGTCTTTACTTTCAGGCATTATTTATCTTGTATAGCATTTCAATATACATGGTATCCCTCAAAAAATGGATAAACCTGTAACTGTCGATAGGCATAATTATAACCTCCTTAATATGAAATTTTGACTCCAGGAAAAGTATGTCGGTTTCAAAGATAAAAGGTATTTTCCGTTTTTTTTTTAATTGGGGTAATAATTTTTTTAAATTGTAAAATGGCACATTAACGAAGCAGTAGGGGGCAAGTTCGAAAATCACTACATAGTATAAAACAAAGTCGCTTTTTCTGTCCCTATGTGTGTTGTATGTCCCTATGAACGCTTAAATCTTTAAAACTACGCAACGGATTTTGATGCGGTTTTTTTTAATAGATAGAGTAACTCATGAGGAAGGTTTTTATATATAATATCATCCATTAAATAGTGGACAAGTACCACGGGCGAAGCCGGGGCGGGCCGCTAGTTAAAAATAAATGACATTTCTCCTTAAAACCGAGAAACTTTTGCTAGAGTAAAAATTTCATACATAGGAGGCCACGATGGTACCTTACGATGGTTTCAGGTTTATCCATTGTTTTAAGGACATCCTGTATATTGTGTTTGTTTAAGGTCGTGCGAGAACGGAAAGTCTCAGAAAATTTCTCCATTTTAATGCTCTTATACTGTTTTTAGCGAATGCCCAATCCATCTTAGGTTTAGAGCTAACCCTGTTGTAGTAAGTTATAGAGACGAGCATAGCTCGCGTGCGCGGTGGCGGGTAGTTGGACGCGCCGTATCGCCCCAAGCCAGACGATTCTTACCGATTCGATTCACGTGCGGGAAGAACAGACTACACTTATTTAAAATTTGGTAAATTGTGCCCCCCCCCCCCTCCGGTAACTTGTAAAATAAGAGAATGAACGAGATCTAGTGAGTTGTTCTTTTGAAACATCATAAATCGTACACTGCTATTTGCTAGGATTAGTACGGAACCCTCGGTGCGCGAGTCCGACTTACACTTGGCCTGTTTTTTTCATTCTTAAGGGTAGAAAAACACTAGGCTGCATCTTAGAGTCGGTTTAGAGCTAGCCCTGTTGTAGTAAGATATAGAGACGAGCATAGCTCGCGTGCGGTAGTTGGACGCGCCGTATCGCCCCAAGCCAGACGATTCTTACCGATTCGATTCACGTGCGGGAATAACGGACTACACTTATTTATTAAGATCATTCCTAAGGGCATACGTACGCAAAAAATTGTGCTAAGTACCTACAACCAAAAAATTAGACAAGTATCAGCCTATTAATGTCCCACTGCAGTGCAAAGGCCTCCATCATTTGAAATCATGTTTTCCTTACAAAGATGGGTTTTTGTTTAATCACCACTTTTGCCAAATGCGAGTTAGTGATTACAAACCCGGGCTGTGTTTAAAAAAACCTTAAGTACCTAAGTCATCCCATACCCTGCCCGTATACCAAATTTCATCAAAATTCTTTCAGTAGTAAATAACCAATAGTGTACGATGAAAATTTAATGGTGAATTTTTTTTATTAATTAATGGGTTTGGGTTAATTGGGTTTTATGCTGTTTTATACCTACAAAAACCACATTGTGTATGTCTCAGTGTTGTTTATTATCTTTTCAAAAACCACATGACCTATTCTTTATTGCCCCTAGAGCAGAACCAAAAAACCTTTTTCGTTACCCAACTGTCCGATTTCGAACGAGAATTTCATTCGATTCCGCAAAATTCAAAAACATCAGAGCACGCGGAAGCTCGCAGCCATCTTGAATTCCTCGAGGACCTCCCGATTGAATCCCGCTTAGTTTTCCCGCCCTCACCCTTCGGAAAAGCCGTGTAGGGTGACCGTTTTAAAGGGAAAGGAGAATAGCATTTAAGTTGGATTTATCTTTTCATTTTTAATACTGACAACCACCTTAAAACGTATACGATATAATATAACATTTAAAAAAATATATATCTAAAATACATGAGTAAAATATAAACACCCAGACGAGTAGGTAATTCGAAATAAATTATGTTTCTCTCTAAATTTATTGTAGGAAACTTCATTATGGGTAAATACAACCATTAGTGCAGGAACACACTAGGCTGAAAATACGCGACCGAATTTCGGCTTCGGAAGATGACACACTATGCTGAGATTACGTAGCTTTATAGCGGACATTTGATATGACACCGACAGAAGGCACATAAAAAATAACCCTAATCCGTAACGGAATGAAATCGTCGATGTGTGAGCGATAAACATAAAAATATGGTGTCGCCTTACAAAGAACACTCTACCAGTCTTTTGAATGTTACATGAATATCTAACAATATATAAGAATCCTTAAGTACTTCGAACAAAATGTCAGGTGTCAGTATAGCGTGGAGTCTCTACCGGCGCACAATGGCTCGGAGGGCTCGCGAGCGCCCCCTACCTGCCTTTGTTTAGTCGAGCCCTCGTGGTGTGTTTGCAGATCTAATTTGAACAGTATAAAAGAATCCATAAGTACTATTCATGTGATATGAAGGCAAACGATGAAGCGTGTCGCCTGATGCTAAGTGATCAGATCACCGCTGCCCATGGACATCAACAAACACCTCTAAAACCCCATACCCTCCCCAAGTGAGCTCTAGCGACCTTACTCGCCAGCAGAATCATCGCACAACAGTTACGAATTGCTATTTCTCTGTGGTCTTCTGTAAGAAGGTACTTCCCTAGACCAGCGGCTCATTCGAGTGGAAGTTCCACTAAGCTATACCTCTCTTTAACACTTTACTTCCAACAAAATGTCAGGTGTCAGTATAGCGTGGAGTCTCTACCGGCGCACAATGGCTCGGAGGCTCGCGAGCGCCCCCTACCTGCCTTTGTTTAGTCGAGCCCTCAGAGCTTGTTTGCGGATCTAATTTAAAGGCGACTGGCCGTGTCCAGGATTGTAATGTACCAGTTATTATGTTCCTGGCTTTCAGTATCAGGCAAATTGTTACTTCTTGTATATTTACTACAACCTACAACCTGGTAACATAGGCGGTACCTGATCAAAAGTATTACGTAACGTATGTGTATCATTTGAAAAATAACTGACATGTATTTCAGGCAGTTTTTGAGGACCTCGATGGCACAGTGATAAATGGCAAAGTTAAGCAACTTTCGCAGAGGCATTGGATGGGTGTCCGAAAAATTTCATCTCGAGTTCCTCCGTGCCTGGGAAGGCACGTTAAGCCGGTCCTGCGCCTGATCTCTCTACGGTCGTGTCAGATTGCTGTCTCACCGAACTGTGAGAGTGAGGGAATAGGGAGTGCACCTGTTCCCGCCATGGTCGAAAAACGGCCGGATGGTTATAACATGTATTTCGCATTAACGTAATATGTTATTCACAACATAATTTTGCCGCCAGTTGCCAGTGGCAAAACCAATCGGCTAATTTGATCAGTAATATTCGAGGATGATTGATGTGAACCAATATCCAGAGAAGCATTCACTTGTGATCGGTCAGGGTTATTCAGTTGTGTAATCTTTACTAATACTATCTATACAAATATAATAAAGCTGAAGAGTTTGTTTGTTTGTTAGTTTGAACGCGATGATGTTAGTATGATGAATATCAGTATTAGCACTCGAGTCCTGGATTTTTAATAGATCTGTAGGTCAGTGGTAAGGGCACCGCTTCACATGCGTGAGGTCGACGGTTCAATTTCGCTCAGAAACGCACCTCTGGACTATCAAAAATCTACATTTATTTCATACCAGTTGTGCAATGAATGAAAACATCGTGAGGGAACCTGCACACTACGAGAAAGTGTGTGAAATGAAGAAGGAAATGGCAAACCACTTCATCAAAATTGCCAAGACAGTTGTTGTGTGTTTCTTTTCATACAATGAACACGACCCTTAGTAATGAGGAATACGACTCAAGGACTACACGTTCAGTGGAACATACGATACCACGTAGAATGAAATCATCACTTTTTACTTGAAAACGCATAAAACGGAGTTCCTATGAGCTGTTTTAATTTCTAGGTGCCTATAAACAATGTTTATTCGACCTTATAATAAGCAACTAAATTATGATCTGTTTTATGTTTATAACAGTTGCTAAATAATTCTAGTATATGAATAATTCCCCTAATGGACAAAAGGTATATTTTCCTTGAAATATTTAGTTCACTATAGATCAAAGCTATAGGTACAAACTTTAATGTGAAATTCTCTGAACACCCACTCTCCACAATAAAATTCGACAGAACCATTATTTTCAGTCGAAACCGCCGGGCTCAAAAGTTTTCCAATATCCGACTTAACGATTTAACGTGAAACAATTACTGTACTTATTTCGTTTATTTAATTGGTGCACAAATAAATTAACCGCAATGCCAAACCACTTACTCAAAAGACTTAATTCGGACCGAAAAACAGAAGCGGGAAGCCGACCAATCACGTTGAAGTGTCGACAGATTCGGCCAATGAACGTCCACTGTGAGACGTATTAGCCCAATGAGTGTCGGCCACGTCACCGGCAATGCGAGTGAATTGTGGTCCGATTTCGATTCGAGAGCTGCTCAGAGAGGTTAATTTATTTGGAAATTGTTCTGGGAATTCATTATTTCATTGGCGCGGATGTAGTTTGGCTGTTAACGTTTCGTTTCATGTTGTAATAAAACGTATAAAATAGGTTGTTGGTTTTGATGCGGAGAGGGAAATAACACAAGAGGGAAAAAAATAATGTAATTTACTATTTGGAAGATAATATAAGACTGAACGTTTTTAGGAAGCCGTGGTCGCATTTTAATGGCTTACATTAGCAATCAGATATAACCAAACAGAGTTGGTGTTTATTGTGTTTTTATAACCTTGGATGTTATAGTCATGGATGTTTATAAAAGTATTTATAAATAAATAATAATCATAATTATTTAAGTATGTATATCCGTTCCCTAGCATCTATAATACAAACTTCAAGCTTAGTTTGGAGCTAGGCAATTGGCGTGTTGGTTCCTATATAATGTTAATACACATGGGCTATTTACCCCAAATATCATTTGGAAAATAACGCGGCCTATAATCAAAATTGAATTGAAGAGATAAACATACTTTGTAGATGCTAACATAACATTTTGTTTCCCTATAAAATGTTTCACTATCTAGCTACCGTCCCCTTAACCACTTAACTGATATTTGCCGCGGCACCGGCATGATATTTGCCATCCAGTCTGAGTGATGGGGTTGGCAGGTGCCTTTACGAATATTGCTGTTTACGGCTTTCACACAGACAGGAGGAAAATATGAGCTGGCTTGTTCTTGTGGGCGACAGTTTTTCTCGATATTTAGTTGTCACGTGACAATTTAAATAATTTATTATTTGTCAATATCGGCCGCCTGCGAGTCCGTCATCGTCATCGATTTCAGATTTTCAGCACACGTAGTGTTATAATAATAGCTTAAAGCCTTCCTCGACTAATGGACCAACCAACCCAAAAAAAAATGATCCAGCAGTTTCTGACATTAGCTCGTTTAACAAATAAACTCTTCAGCTTTGTTTTATTATAAGTATATATAGTACACAATATATAGAACTAGTGACCGCCCGCGACTTCGTCCACGTGGATTTCGTTTTCATAAAACAACTATCCATCGTAAAATATTTTGAATTCGAACCAGTAATTTCTTAGATAAGCGCGTTTAAACAAACAAATGATCAAACATACTTACAAACTCTTCAGCTTTATTATATTAGTATAAATACTATAGATGGATGTAATGATCGATGATCATAATCCCCACCATGTATCCCAATATCAGACCATCAATCACACATGCTTTGCTGGTCCCTTCATAAGGAAATTATTATACACAAAATGTAACAATTGTTCTTGCCAAAGCTTGGATCATGAGTCGAATATTTCCCGATTATATCTCACATAAATACGAATAAAAATGCTTTATTGTTATGTTAAAATAACATTCGGTCATCGGCCCATATTCCGAATGACAAAGACAATAATGAATAATAAATCGTTACACATTTTCTCATTATATCAGGCTCGGTTCCAATCGGAACGCTGATAAAATATTATTGTTGTTCCAGAGAGGCCATTAGTTTTTATTGGAACATTCGGAAGTAATTTATGGAACATGCATAAAATGTAATGTTTCTTACGAGGTATGATTAAAATTGGAACTGGTTTTAGAACTTATTAAGTTTTAAAACTGAAAGTACTAGGTAGATGGTATTGATGACAACATACAAAACCTCCTGCAAAATAAATATTTATATTCATTGGTATATCTTTTATATAAATGTGGAAAACATAAATCTTTATTAATATAAATGTATAATAAACCTGAAGAGTTTGTTTGTTTGTTTGAACGTGCTAATCTCAGGAAGCCTTGGTTTGAAATTTTTTTTTTGTGTTGTTTTTTAGTTCATCTTTTGATAAATGCTTTTAGCTATTTTAATAAAGTGTTGTATAATATCTAAGCCTTCCTCAAAAGCGTTCCCCGGATTTCGGTTTCCACCACATCACTTTGTGATCGAAGTCGTGGGCGGCCGCTAGTATTATTTATTTTATTGCCACTAATACTTTATTTACACTAGCATGATAAAATTACTTAAAATTCAATCAATTTATCTTTTTGTGACTTGCTTGGTTGTTATTTTCCCTAACCAACTATGTAAAGGATAGGATTCCCACCCACTACGAGTATGGCCTCGTACATCTTCTTAGCGTTTATTTCTATGCGTGGTCCGCTTTGACCATGATTCAGGATTTGGCAAGTCTGGTTATTACAGTGAAGCGACTGCCATCAGACCTTTTTAACCTATAGAGGGGAACCAGACAGATTGGATCGTGGTTGACTCAGATCTAACTGAACTACAGTCAGAAATAACTGAATGTGCACGTTTCCTCACGGTGTTTTCCCTCACCGCCGAGCTAATGGCACAAATCCAAACATAGATTTCGAAAAATCTAGAGGTGTGGGCCCGGATTCGAACCGCGGACCTCACGTATGTGAGGCGCCGTCCGTACCACTTAGGCCACCATCGCTCCAGTATGTCATCGTACATCATCATCATCATCCTAGCGCCTCTCCCGGTTGCATCCTCGGGCATTGCCTTGGAGCCCAGGGTACGCTGCGACTATGATCTGAATTGACATGCCTGGTTATTACAATGGAGCGAATGTCGTCTGACCTCCGTAACCACAAGGGAAACCAGACCAGTTAGATCATAGTCAGGACCAACGGCTTAACGTGCCTTCCAAAGCACGGAATCATCATTATTATCGGACAATCAGGTGATTCAAGCCTGCAATGTCCTAACCAAACTGGGAAAACCAACACAAAGTGAAAGTGTTCCCCGCGGGATTCGAACCCACGACCTCCGAGTTCGTAGTTTTTAAACACAGCATTCTTACCACTACACCACGGAGGCAGTATGTCCTAGTACATACAAGATACTATTCACATACGAAGAATCGTAGATGCACGTAGGTATGATATGTCGGTATTTTAATCCGTAGCACGTCGGGAATCTCTGCAGCTGTCTCGAGATTAATCCCCGTCTAGCCTATTGTCTTTGCCCCCACACCCTTGTGGCAATGTTTTTGCCTTTTACCTACCAGTCGTGTTATAAGCTGTGGTGTGAGGTGTTTGAAACGGCTGTTATAGAGAGGGCAATGTTCGGAATATCTGAATAAAAGGAGTCAATCGTTTTTGTATGGAGAGATAGGCCCACATAAAATTTTGGCGTTTATTTACGAAATGGGTATCAATTTATTCCTTATAATCTCCAGATCATAGTGGTAACATTACTTTTTCATATTTTAACCGGAATCGTTAGAAATAAGATGTGAAAATATATATCAACCTCATTAACTAATCTGTCTATTTGCTTTCCTGACTTTCAACGCCTGAACCGTAAAGACTTACACACAAGGGCGATTTTCCATTATGTTTTTCCTATGTATCTGAAATAAAAGCAATTTAATATGACTAGTGGTCGCCTGTGGCTCTGTCGTCGAATAAGGTTTTTCACAAATAGTCTTAAACTATAGCTTAACATATTTTAGTTAAAGCCTGGCTCGACTAATGGATAATCCAAAGCAAAAATATTTTTTCAATTCGTACCAGCTGTTCCTGATAGTAGCGTGTTCAAACAAACAAACAAACTACAGCTTTTTTAATTATATAGTAAAACCATTAATGACAGTTGACAGACGGAAGGTTTCTGACATTTGTATTCAGTTTTTAAATAAAATCAAAATCCGGCAATAGACTAGCACTTGCGTTCCGTTATACGGATTTTTTGTATTGTTTATTCGAATTATTTTATTTCATTATTTAAATGATTAAAAGTCACTACCAATCACCGCCTTAGATAAAAATTGGCATGAAAACCGTTCCAAAAGTAAATTGCGTCTCCTTTATGTTCGATTTCAGGTGTTTTAATTTAATTCTATTGATAAAAACCTTTTTTCCTTCAGTTATCTGTATGTCACCCATTGTTTACTAATCTTTGGACAGATTTTTTACGGATATAATCAAAATAAGGCTTTTTATTTTGGTTTTATGACTCCGGTTTCGTTTGAAATTCATTTCAATTGCAAAATTCATAAAAAAATATAAAAATTTTTAACATAGTTCTCTTTCTCTTAAACGTTACCGATTGTTGG
This sequence comes from Nomophila noctuella, assembly GCA_958496325.1. NCBI lineage: Eukaryota > Metazoa > Arthropoda > Insecta > Lepidoptera > Crambidae > Nomophila > Nomophila noctuella. The sequence continues at coordinate 3,073,733 of OY292504.1, forward strand.
TGGGCCCAAAAACAACTGTCTCCTTTAATGTATAGCGGCCGCCCGCGACTCACACAAGTATATATATAAGTATCTAACGCACATAAGTATATAGGTATATAATATATACTATGGCCTAAAGCCATCCTCGTCAAATGGACTATCCAACACAAAAATAAATGTTCTAATCAGACCAGTAGTTCTCGAGATTAGCGCGTTCAAACAAACAAACTCTTCAGCTTTATTATATTAGTATACTAGCGGCCGCCCGCGACTCCGTCCGCGTGGATTTCGATTTCCAGTATCCTATGTGTTATTCTGATGTATTAGCTATATTGTGGTAAAGTTTCATTCAAATCCATTGAGTAGTTTTTACGTGAAAGAGTAACAAACATCCATACATCCATACATCCATACTTACAAACTTTCGCCTCTATAATAGTAGTAGGACTAGCTGACCCGACAGACTTCGTCCTGTCAAAAAAAAGTAACCTGGCAGGGCTGTTTTTAGGGTTTTCCCAGCAATTATTTGATTTTTTCTCGCCGTAAGAACCATCCTTGGACTTCAAAGAACATTTGAAAAAAGAATTGGCCAAATTGGTCCAGGCGTTGTTGAGTTATGCGCTTACCAACACATTCTGCGATTAATTTTTATATTAAAGATTACTGTCCCACTGCTGGGCAAAAGCTTCCATCATTTGATATCACGTTTTTGTTACATAGATGGGTTTTGGCATAATCACCACGCTTGCCAAATGCGGGTTGGCACACGGCACGGCAGTTTACCTTATTTGTGAAACTAGCGGCCGCCCGCGACTCCGTCCGCGTGGATTCGGGTAAACCTCAAAAATTATTTATGTGTTATTCTGATGTATAAGCTATATTGTGGTAAAGTTTCATTCAAATCCATTCAGTAGTTTTTACGTGAAAGAGTAACAAACATCCATACATCCAGACATCCATACATCCATACATCCATACTTACAAACTTTCGCCTTTATAATAGTAGTAGGATGTGTCAATAAGCTGATACTATATTTTTTTATAATCACATGTAACAGTTTATTCATAAAAGGACCGAGTATAATGTTAGAACATCCCATTTAAATTACACATGTGTTTTTCACACAAATATCGAATATTTTAAGCGTTTTATCCCTCAAACACTCCCATCACACGCGAAATCCGCCAGCTTAATTACTTCCCGTGATTAATTCATTTACCAACCCAGGGGGGATGACGTTACCCCCTACAACAAATCTACACAAAGATTTAAATCGGAAAATATGCCCTGACACCTAAAACTGCGGCATATTTTTTGTTTGACGTGGCGTACGCTTCAACACGCTGTCACTGCGATAAGAAGCGATTATCGCTTCAAATTTCGGTCCCAAGTTTAGAGCGGGCGAAGTACGGCGAGGGCATTTGGTACGATTAACGATTTGATTCGAATTTCCTTGTTTTTTTATTTGATGAAAAGCAAATATTTGGGAGTTATATCTGGCTTTGTAAATACAAGATAAGTGAATTAATATGTTCCAATTCTTTTTTTATTTAATGCCTGGTCAAGAGGCGATCTCGAGGTATTGGGTTCGATTTCCAGGTTGGCCAAATTTTATGACGGTTTTTCTCAAACACAGCTTGCGTTTCTGATCAAGGAGCACAGATGTGAATAGGAAGAATTTGTGATCACCACCATCATTCAAATTGATAAGGGTGGAGTGATAATAGCCACAACCCATTCGTGATTATTATTCAATTTCAAATAGAAGTATGATTATTTATAGGGCATTTATTTTTCTTTTTGGTCGGAAAAGTGGCACATCTTGGATTTAGGTACAACTGTATATTTATGACTAGCGACCGCCCGCGACTCCATCCACGTGGGTTTCGGATACCTAATTTCCCAATAAAACGTATCATACGTACAGACAGACAGACAGAGTTACTTTCGCATTTATAATATGTATTAGTAGAGATAAGATACAGATATGACCTTCGTACATACGAATGTTTTTACATTAAACACCCGTGTATCACTTTTGCTTATATATTTTCGTTATCTGATACCCATGTTTATTACGTGGGTAATTCAAGCCCACCTTTTCTCATTCAAACCGGTCCTAATTAACGAAGCTCCAGATTACTGAATTCTAATTAGCGTTATATGAAATTAAATACACGTGTATAATTTGCCTGAGGCGATCTTGTTATTGCTTTTTATGATATAAATACTTTATAATGGGTCTTTCATTTTGTATTGTGAGTACCTAGGGTCGGTATTCATCATAGCAAAGCACGAATCCGAGTAGGGTAAGAAAAAAAAGACACAAATCATGAACAGAGAATTGAACTCAAGACCTTGAGAGGTGATATCAAATCAGACCAGAAACTTAAATTACTCGATGATAAAGAAATACAAAAGTTTTATAAATAAATTATTTTATATGCTGTCGTTACTAAATTGTCTGACAAGAAAAGTCCCTTCCCCAAATGTGAACTTAACAAAACCAACATAATATTTAAACATGTGTATTGCAAACCCGCTTTAGTACATAAGTATTACAAGCCGACTTCGCCCATCATTGAACATAACAAGCCGAGCCAAACTAAACCGTCTCATCTTCCCATTATCTCTCATAGTTACGCAACTATTACGAATATCCCGTAATTACGCGAACTCGTAAGAAAACGAGGTCCTATTAAATCAGGATGCGTAATATCTCGTACGCGTGAGTACTGACCCAGGATATAACAGTAGACAGACTAGGCGAGAACAACTGTTACGAAATTACTACTTATGACGCAGTTTAAGTTATAAACTTAAGCGTACTAAGTGACTAGCAATGTGGTGACGAGTCAGAAGATTCATCGGAAAACTGGTCCACCAAGATCTTCAATACAGGCTTTGCGCGCGTTATCAAGATTCCTGTTTCATCCCATGGGAGCATTTAATCGGGATCAAAAATATCCTATAACCTAAATCAGGCCATACCCTGCCTGTATACCAAATTTCATCAATATCCACTTAGTAGTTTAAGCGTGATTGACGGACAAACATCCAAACAAACTCACATTTACAATATAAAAAAATAATATAAACATAATAATATATATAAAATAATAACATTTATAATATTAAGAAAAGGTCTAGGATTTACTGTCGGTACCTAAAGGTGAAGACTCGTTATTAGCATAGTTGTTTTTATATACTTGTATATTTGCTGTTAGTCTTCCTAGCAATAATAAAATAAAAAAATCATAAAACAAGAATAATATATTGTGGGTATTTAATATTTAACTCTATGACTCGCTACAGCCCATGGTTTGCACCACCCATGAATCTCGTAACTCACATTTGTTACGCTCCGGAGACAGAGCGTTCGCGGCAATCGGTCCCTGCAAGATTCGGCCGGAGAGACCATTTCACTTGAAGATATAGCGTTGTATTTTTGAGTGATGAAGTTAAAGGGGCAAAGGTATTTTATGGTTAAAAAGACGGTACACGTACGAAAACTTAAACTTAGACAAATAGATTTTTCATGTTAGAAACATTTTCTCTGTTAGACTAACCTGAGCTTATGTTGCTATATTATCCTTTTTCAGTCTTCCAAAAAGCTAAAATATAACAGTACTAGCGGCCGCCCGCGACTCCGTCCGCGTGGATTTTGATTTCGAATAGTCCAAAGCCTTCCTCGTCAAATGGACTTTCCAACACAAAATGAATTTTTCAGATTGGACCAGTAGTTCCTGAGATAAGCGCGGTCAAACAAACAAACAAACTCTCCAGCTTTATATATAGTGGTATAGGTATATGTATATAGTAAAGATGTTTGTGGAAACCGAAATCCACGGGGACAAAGTCGTGGGTGCCAGATGAATAATAAAAGTCCTTTTTTAAATAGTGCCGTTGCGTCGGTCACAATTCATTCTACGCACTGTCAGCACTATTATTAATAGCGGCACGTAATTGCTCCATTGTCCACAGAGTAAAATAAAATACACACTTTTTTAATTCCAGCGAAACTTTTTCAGTGAATGTTTCGAAAAATGCGAGTTGCAACAGCATAACAATGCAACGGTTTATCTTCGCTTTAACATGCTTTACCTATAGATAAAAGTTTCATCGAATGTTATGATTCGATTGTAACTGTAACAAAAGCATTCTTTTTTTTATTTTGCAAAATAACTGGCATATATTTCAAAGAACCATATAATATGGATTTTCAAAAGAAGGGTTTAAGGTTTTAAACCCTTCTTTTGCATTTTTTTATAAAAACATAATAGTTAACGCATGGAAGTTATTTTTTAAACTTTTGTATTTAAGTTAACTTTTGTAAGTCAATATTCATTATTTATAAATAACAAAGTTTCAAGCCCTACAGAATGTTTTGTAATTACTAAGATCGTAAATTCTTATTTTTTTTTCATTGTGTTTCCGTAAGTAATACATATAAGATGTTTAAATTGCTAGGTTAGCTAAAACTAAATCACTCGACTTTCATTTTAATATTATCTTTAATAATCATTTATTCGATTAAACGATTTCAAAACCAGAATGTTCGAAATTCATGTCATCCTTTTATTACGGTTGGGTAAAGTATCATGAAAAAAGGTCCATTAAAACAAAATGCTCGGATTTAATTCTGGGCACAATGGAGCGTTCCCAGTGATTAATGATAGTGACGACACGTTTGTTAATGAATTCGGTTCCCTGTTTGAGGAAAAAACTGTGATAGCGAGGTAATTCGGATAGAATTTGTTTTAAACGGTATTGCAACTGTGGGTAAGTTGAAAATTCAAAATTCAAAAATTCAAAATTCAAAATTCAAAATTCATTTATTCGCAAGAAAAGTGGTACAGAAGATGGTACTTAAAAGATAATGCTCACACAATTCGCCAGATGCTGGCATGCAAAACTTTCAAAGAAAATAATTATTAATTAAAATACATAATTGCATTAACTACATAATTAAAACCAATTACATTCAAAATTAATAAATTATTATAGTTTATATTTATAAATTTACAGATTCATTTATAATATTAGTAGATGTCATGTATAAAAAATAAATTTATTAAAGTATGTCACAAAATAGTTTCTATTGAGAATACATCGATGGGCTACAGAACAGCCAAAATATCTCAATTTAGAGAGTTTCAAATTATTGCCTTTCTTGGAAAAATTCCTCAACACAGAGCCGACTAACCAAAATTTTATTCTTTTCTTAAAGATATTTAAGGGCAACATTTTTATTTCATTGTCTAACTTATTGTAGATTTTAACAGCCATGCAGTATGCGTTTTTACTGTACAAAGTTGTTTTGATTCCAGGATGGTTAATTCTGTAATGATGTCTGGTATTAAATGTACAGTCATCTTTTTTGCTCTGAAATAGATTCTGATTTGTTTTAACAAATACACAAATCTCATAAATGTACAAACATGCGACGTTAAGTATGTTTAATTCTCTGAAGACAGATCTTAAGATATAATCAGAGGTTTGCTGATATATTTGTTGTAGCAACACCATCAAATGGCTGGAGAATGGTGTTACAACATAATAAAATAAATATCTGAAAACAGTTAATGATCTTATATTAAAATTAGGCTAAGCCTCGTTACTCGTTCAGTCAGTGCTTTATGTACTGGGCCAAGATCTTGAGGTCCTGTGTTTAATTCCGGGTCGAGCTAAATTTGTTTTAGTACATACGAGTATATCTCATTTCAACTCTGGTTTGTGATCACCAATCCACATTTGGCAAGCATGGCGATTAAGCTACCATCCATATTTGTAATTATTACATGATTTCAAATGATGGAGACTTTTGCCTGGAAGTGGGTCATTTTTTTAAGTATTAATGAAAACACCATATCCAAAACAGCGTCCAGAAAATGAAAACAACCACCTTTTTTCTATATTTACTTAATTATTCACAAACGAAAATGTATTCACTGCCTCTATACATAAAGTCGGTAATGCGTTATTTACAGCAATAAATACATATCATTATATACATTATACATTATTCGGGAATGGCCTCGGCGGGGCATTTCCGATTCGCATACATATTTATGTGTTTGTTCGTGTTTTTGCGATGCGTCCTGTGGGAAAAGTGCGTAAGCCTGGTCTTTGTGTAGGACTTTTGGTGAAAAAAACGGGAATAAAGCGGTTATTTAAAGGAGGAAAAGAGTATTGTAAACTAGGACGCTTGTAGACGTTTTAGATAGACGGATACTGCATTTACTTACTAACAGAGCCATATTAGAGAAGAAATATACAAATGAAAAACAGGAATTCACAAAATTATATAATCTAATACTAACTTAAAAGTGCCATTGTCACTAAGAACTATGGATTTTGAATTGGTCCGAAATAAAAGTATTTTTTCTTTCATACTTTAATATACAGTCAAAATAATTAAAAAATGAAAAAGGCACCTAACATGACACATGTGTGTGTGTGTGTGCAAATTATAATATACGTAATTGGATTTGAAACATTCTTTTCTATTGATTGCTGCTTTGTACTTTCTACGGTATGGACTACGAAATCCGTAGACTGAAGTGCTACGGACTACGGCTTAATCTCGTAGCACGTGATCTGTATTATACGTGCGTAGACGCATACGTAACTGACTAAAAATCGGCCATTTTTGTTCATTCATCCGCCATATTTTTAAATGGTGTATTAATGGCTGTTATCAGACTAATCTAAACGATGTTGCATATTTTAGTTAGGATTTACCTTCATTGCAAAAACAACTTATTTTTTTTTATATTTGTAATTATTTTATATTAGTTTTGTTTTGCCATCGACACGAAAAAAAGAAGAAGAATCCAAAAATGTCAACACGCCTAAAATTAAGTATAAAGTTACAGTTCCAAAGAATAACTTCACCTATTTGATAAATTACATGCAAAATAAACCTTTCCATCGATCGGGTATCCCTTTTATCCACAATCTCCTTCAAAGAAACCTTTTATAAGCCCTTACGGTAAATAAAAATACTTTTACCTTGAAACGACCGTTCAAACAGGTTCAAACTAATTCTACTTTAGAATATTTATTGCCCAGATCGATCTAAATTCTAAAGTGACGCATGCTTTTAAAGGTTAAAATAAAATACTTTTAAAGTGACCTCTTGACCGTGTTTTGACCCTGGTTTTCAATGTTTAAGATCTACACAGTGTAGCATACAGTACCTTTATAGTACAGTAGCGTGCCTTGCCTCTTAACTGTCAATTTTGATTAATTAAGATCAATGATGGTGATGGATGGCCTAGTGGTACGGACGGCGCTTCAAATCCGGCGGTTCGAATCCGGGCCCACACCTCTGGATTTTTCGAAATCTATGTGTGGATTTGTGCCATTAGCTCGGCGGTGAGGGAAAACACCGTGAGGAAACCTGCACATTCAGTGATTTCTGAATTTAGTTCAGTTAGATCTGAATGTGTAACCATGATCCAATCTGTCTGGTTCCCCTCTATGGGTTACGAAGGTCTAATAGCAGCCGCTTCACTGTAATAACCAGACTCGTCAAATCCTGGATCATGGTCAAAGTGGACCCCGTATAGAAAAGGGATAAACGCTAGGAAGAAGATATTTAAAAATAAATAGATAGGCTATGCGCTCGCAAAATATGGAAAAAATGTGGCGATCAAGAGCAACTGCACACATGCGCTTGCGGTTTTATATTTGTTTCTTTCTTAGTATAAGTAGTAGAAACCTCTGTCTGAGGTATTTTGATCGGATAACCTATGGCCGATAGGCCGGCCGGCCGGCAATCGATAACCTTACGTGGTTATCTAATGTTACGAATTTTATTCTTACAAACGAGATTATAAATATTCCTTGGACTAACTCAGCAATTTCCTAGCACCAAACTAAGCTTGTCAAGGGTTGTTACGGATGCAAAAATTGAAACATTAACAGTTGCAGATGCGAATGCGGATTATTAGAAGTTTACATCCGCGGTTGCGTAATTTTGGATTTCAATCAGTTTTAAATTTTAAGTGCGTAAATAATTACTGTAAATCAATATAATTGAAGTCTTGAACTCTTCAACTTATACTTCATCATGTATCACCAAGGGGGAGGATGGGCGAAAAAGGTAAAAAAAATCACATGATTAATGTACGGCCCCTTTGCTCCGCAAATCTCCGCTCCGCTCAAACATCTCTGCTTTTGCGGAGTCTCCCTAAAGCTGTATTCTTCGGGAACCGAACTCATTTAAAGTTGAGTCTGCACCCGTGGAACCTCTGTAATTAACAGGATTTACCGAACCTCGATTCGACTGGACCTTACGCAATAGGGTATTACACCAATTTTTGAAAACTGCTTAAAATCAATCTTTGTGCCGTAATGTACTACCAAATATTTTATTTTGATTTTTAAATACCGATAAACGGTCTAAATTAATGTTTAAAATTAGGAATTGACATTGACGTGCGAAAACGCTAGCCGCCATGATGTTTCACTCGGTTAGTGAAATAGTTAACAAAACGTACCAACATTAGTCATAAAAACTATCGGTGTGACGTCATATTGGATTCTAAAATGGCGTTTGCTGTTTTTGACACATTTAAAACAGATTAAAAATGTCGATCTTTAAAATTAAATTATTAAATTTACGCATTTGATTTTGGTGAGATATCAACGTTTTTTTATTTATTTTGTTCAAAATGTATCACATAAATGCATTTTTATATTTTTTCTTACATGGTGTAAAATACCCTTTTGTTAACTTTTCTAATTACATAACTGTCGCGTAATAAACCTTGCTCCTTACCCATTTTTGTGGGGAAAACCATAATTTTTTTTTTATAAACATTATTTAAGGTTTTAACGACCTAGCTATACATACAGAATATCAAAGAGAGTTCGCCTAGACTACATACAAATAACAGATCTCACTATTTATCACCAGAATATTGTAGTCCACTTCTGGGCAAGTGGAAAGAAGCTTGTATGTGTAATAGAAATCTTATGTATTCAAGACTTTATTCAACTACTAATTTAAATTTAACAAACTTTTCTGCAGCGGTGATCGATTTTATTTGTTCAATTTTCTTTACTTGCGTCCGTCTGCGTGGATTTCGGTTCCGCAAACAAAGTGTTATACTATTGCTTAAAGCTGCGCTCGTCAAACGGACAAACCAACAAATAAAAAAAACATTTCACCATTTAGTTTCTGAGATTATGAGCGATATAAGCGTACCCTGGATCTGGGGGTCGATTATCATTTTCGATTATCATTATCATGATTATCATGTAATATGCATAATAAAAAAGAAAGAGTGTATGCGGCCAAGCCGCTAGCGTAAATAATAGGCAAAAATTAATAAATAACAAATATAATATGTATAACTTGAACACATATAACTCGGGTCCATCCTGGTCTATAAATACTCGTAGGTCGTCTGATGTAGCCAATAACAGCGTAATTAAACGATCGACCGCGGCCTAACCCTTTACTTGCTTATTTAATATCTGAGCATTCGTTAAGCCCCGTGATTAGATAGCTATATGACTGTGTAGGATCGTTTGGGAAAAGATGACGGGTTTTGGCTATTAATTTTTATTAATCATCTTTTTAATATAGCTGAAGAGTTTTTTTGTTTGAACGCGCTAATCTCAGGAACTACTGGTCGGATTCGAAAAAATATTTTTCAAACTCAAAAACAAAATCAAAATATACTTTATTTATGTAGGCCAGTGAGGCACTTATAAATCGTCAATGATATCACAATAGAATGAATTTACCACCGACTTCGGAACGCAGTCATCTACCGAGAAGAAGCTTGCTCTTTTTGTGTTGGATAGTCTATTTGACGAGGAAGGCTTTAGGCATAGTACATACCTATAACCAAAAACCACGCGGATGGAGTCGCAGGCGACCGCTAGATCCAGATATCTATGTAGATAGTCTCGACTACATGTATATTTGTGTTAGCATGATCCGTCGCCTTATCGTATCGTATAGCATCGACACTGATCCTTCAATCCTCAGTATTGCGGATACGACAAATTTATTCATTGGATCTCGAGTGTTGCTCTGCAGTGATGCAACTTTGTTGTGATTTATCGTCATTACGATGCGCACGTTTAAACGGTGTGTTAAGTGTAATGATAATTTTGTTGTAGACATAATTAGGTAAGTACAACGACACAAAGTTCATCTTTAAGTTGACCCATTGAATTAACGAATAGTGTAAGAATGTATAAAGTTTGTGAGTGTGATTTCATTCTAATAATTGACCCCTATCGATCGATACAATAAAAGTGCGCAGTGCAACATATACAGATTTTAGCTGCTTCAATTACTGGGAAGAGCATGCGAATTCCAAAAAATCGTTGAATGCAGTTGTCTTTTTTCAACAAAAAGGAATGTTCCCTTTACTTAAAAAAATCTATCTACGGTATTAAGAGTATCGTCGCATTATATAATTCCACCCTGAATAGCCCTAACAGCCGTGTGTGGGTTCGGAAAATCCACCACTAACTGAAAATGGGTAAATAAAAAGAACTGATCTAATATTAAGACATACAAGTTAGTAATCATTAAAAAATCACTATGTAAAAGCCCAAGTAGCAATGTTAATTCATAGTCTAAAATTTGTACAAGTTTAATATAATTTGCACAAACCTTAATTTTCTTTTCATCTTAGCCATCTCACAAGGCAAATACTCCAAGATATCAGAAACTTAAATAGATTCTGTTAAGTAAATACTTACCTAATTAACCTAGATTTGTGTGAGAAAGTGGGAGGAAGGGGGACGGATCATGGTCGTTATTGTATTTATTCAAATTGTTAGAAATTAGAATAGCTACAAGATGTACATTGTCTGGTTCCCATTTTAGGGTAACGGAGGTCAGATGGCAGTCGCTGGCATTCGCGAATGGCAGTCGCAAATCAACCATCTATACTAATATATAAAGCTGAAGAGTTTGTTTGTTTGTTTGTTTGTTTGTTTGTTTGTTTGTTTGAACGCGCTAATCTCAGGAACTACTGGTCCGATTTGAAAAATTCTTTTTGTGTTGGATAGTGTGTTTGGCGAGGAAGGTTATAGGCTATAGTATATATCTATTATTTTATCCCAAGGGGATGAAAAAGGGGATTAATGTTTGTATGAAACTTTGTCAATTTTAAACCGATCGGGCTGGGACTTGGCATGCATAAAGCTACTATGACATAAAGATCCCCTTAGAAAGGATTTTTATGTGTTCCACCCCAAGGGGATGAAAAAGGGGATTAATGTTTGTATGAAACTTTGTCAATTTTAAACCGATCGGGCTGGGACTTGGCATGCATGAAGCTACTATGACATAAGGATCCCTTTAGAAAGGATTTTTATATGTTCCACCCCAAGGGGATGAAAAAGGGGATTAATGTTTGTATGAATCTTTGTCAATTTTAAACCGATAGGGCTGGGACTTGGCATGCATGAAGCTACTATGACATAAATATCCCCTTAGAAAGGATTTTTATATGTTCCACCCCAAGGGGATGAAAAAGGGGATAAATGTTTGTATGAAACTTTGTCAATTTTAAACCGATCGGGCTGGGACTTGGCATGCATGAAGCTACTATGACATAAAGATCCCTTTAGAAAGGATTTTTATATGTTCCACCCCAAGGGGATGAAAAAGGGGATTAATGTTTGTATGAAACTTTGTCAATTTTAAACCGATAGGGCTGGGACTTGGCATGCATGAAGCTACTATGACATAAATATCCCCTTAGAAAGGATTTTTATATGTTCCACCCCAAGGGGATGAAAAAGGGGATTAATGCTTGTATGAAACTTTGTCAATTTTAAACCGATCGGGCTGGGACTTGGCATGCATGAAGCTACTATGACATAAAGATCCTTTTAGAAAGGATTTTTATATGTTCCACCCCAAGGGGATGAAAAAGGGGATTAATGTTTGTATGAATCTTTGTCAATTTTAAACCGATAGGGCTGGGACTTGGCATGCATGAAGCTACTATGACATAAATATCCCCTTAGAAAGGATTTTTATATGTTCCACCCCAAGGGGATGAAAAAGGGGATTAATGTTTGTATGAAACTTTGTCAATTTTAAACCGATCGGGCTGGGACTTGGCATGCATAAAGCTACTATGACATAAAGATCCCCTTAGAAAGGATTTTTATGTGTTCCACCCCAAGGGGATGAATAAGGGGATTAATGTTTGTATGAAACTTTGTCAATTTTAAACCGATCGGGCTGGGACTTGGCATGCATAAAGCTACTATGACATAAAGATCCCCTTAAAAAGGATTTTTATGTGTTCCACCCCAAGGGGATGAAAAAGGGGATTAATGTTTGTATGAAACTTTGTCAATTTTAAACCGATCAGGCTGGGACTTGGCATGTATGAAGCTACTAACATAAAGATACCCTTAGAAAGGATTTTTATGTGTTCCACCCCAAGGGGATGAAAAAGGGAATTAATATTTGTATGAAACTTTGTCAATTTTAAACCGATCGGGCTGGGACTTGGCATGCATAAAGCTACTATGACATAAAGATCCCCTTAGAAAGGATTTTTATGTGTTCCACCCCAAGGGGATGAAAAAGGGGATTAATGTTTGTATGAAACTTTGTCAATTTTAAACCGATCGGGCTGGGACTTGGCATGTATGAAGCTACTAACATAAAGATACCCTTAGAAAGGATTTTTATGTGTTCCACCCCAAGGGGATGAAAAAGGGGATTAATATTTGTATGAAACTTTGTCAATTTTAAACCGATCGGGCTGGGACTTGGCATGCAAAAAGCTACTATGACATAAAGATCTCCTTAGAAAGGATTTTTATGTGTTCCACCCCAAGGGGATGAAAAAGGGGATTAATGTTTGTATGAAACTTTGTCAATTTTAAACCGATCGGGCTGGGACTTGGCATGTATGAAGCTACTAACATAAAGATACCCTTAGAAAGGATTTTTATGTGTTCCACCCCAAGGGGATGAAAAAGGGGATTAATGTTTGTATGAAACTTTGTCAATTTTAAACCGATCGGGCTGGGACTTGGCATGCATTAAGCTACTATGACATAAGGATCCCTTTAGAAAGGATTTTTATATGTTCCACCCCAAGGGGATGAAAAAGGGGATTAATGTTTGTATGAAACTTTGTCAATTTTAAACCGATAGGGCTGGGACTTGGCATGCATGAAGCTACTATGACATAAATATCCCCTTAGAAAGGATTTTTATATGTTCCACCCCAAGGGGATGAAAAAGGGGATTAATGTTTGTATGAAACTTTGTCAATTTTAAACCGATAGGGCTGGGACTTGGCATGCATGAAGCTACTATGACATAAAGATCCCCTTAGAAAGGATTTTTGTATGTTCCACCGCAAGGGGATGAAAAAGGGGATTAATGTTTGTATGGAACTTTATAGGTATAGTATATACCTACGTTTGCGGAAACCGGAAACCACGCGGACGGAGTCGCGGGCGGCCGCTATTATGAATAAAAACGGGATATTATCCGATATTTTTTATTAATGTTGTCAGTGCTTTCTTAGGTGAACGCGACTGTTACTCATGAAATAATACTACTTTTAGACGGATAGAACCGCGTTACATTTTAAACTACATGTTTACAGGAAAAACCGAGACCATTCGGTTTCTTTTGAGCAGCCGTGATCAAGGAATGACTCAGATGTTAGTCTGAATTTGCAGGTTTCCTCACAGTGATTTCCCTCACCGCCGAGCTAAAGGCACAAATCCACACATACATAGATGTTAAGATGTACTTAATCTTCAATTTAATGGTTTCTAACATAATTTCTGCCGTATAATCCCAACGATTAACCATAGGGGAACGACATACACTACAACATATATGTAAAATCCCCCGGCTTAAAAGGACACGTGACTATTAATTTTCTGTTATGACAGACTAAGTATATGCTGTACAAATATGAACCCTAACTGAGTGCAAATAAGGGATATATGCATAAATTTCCGACTTTGTAGATATTCTGGTTAATTCATTTCTCATACGACGAACTATCCGATGTTAGTAATTAAATTTATTCCGCGGACGCCGGTTTTGCCGCTGTTTTACATATTAAATCCGGGAAACTCCGGTTTGTGTTTTCGTCGAAACTCCATGTTGAGTTTTTCGCGTCTGTTATCTGAGCTTCGTTAATTCTCGTTTTAAAAGGACTGCGTGAAATTTTCAGTTTTAATTCCTGGTAACACTGGATATTTGGTGTTGCCTCTCGAAAAACTTCAGTATGTCTCGAAAAGCAGGAATATCGGGTAGAGCCTGCAAGGTTTTCGTGTAAAAGTCAGATTAGAATATGAAAGGTAAAGAATAAATATAGGAACACAAAAGGCTGAAATTACAATGCACTTTTCATTCAAAATTACGCGACGTTATTTCGGCATGGTGTGTAATGCTCATGTTCCTTTAAAAATTCATTGCAGGTATCATCGTATTCACAAAAACTTCGGTCGCGTTTTTTCGTTACAAAGATGGCTATGGGCTTAATCATCACGCTTGCCATATTCGAATGGGTGATCACAAACCCGTGCTGTGTTCGGGAAAACCGTCACAAATATGCCCGACGCGGGAATCGAACCCACGACCTCGAGAACAGGGTCCATTACTTAAGCTACTAGACCATCGAGGCGTTACACCCCACACAAAGACTAACACAAGTCAAAGCTTAATTCACTCGAAGACATTAAGCACCCGACTTAACTTATTTATATACATATATTTTCTTAATATCATAAACCTTACATAACACAATTCCATGCATACAAACCCGAGACGACGATATCGTTACCAATTCCTCCAACGGCCTTGAAATCATTGCGAAAATCATTGATTAAAAATCTTATATATGCCCTCACACTACATCGATAAGTTCAGAAATTGGCACTAAAATTGAAAGCGACCGTCGCTTTCTATCTCTGTGACAGTGTGATGAAATGTACGTGTCATGTCAAACAAAATAATGCTACAGTTTTCTGGTGTCGGGGCATATTTTTCATTGCGGGAATTTCCAGAAAAAATAAGGGGAACTTTTTTCATATCAACGAGTGTGAACTGTGATGATATTTCATTTCGTAAGCCTGTGGAATGTGCGAAGAAAGAATAATGTCAAATAACTGTGAAGTCAGATATTCAGCTGTTTTTTAATTAAATCGCGATTATTCATCAAATAACTCGGTGTAATAACTAAGAAGTTGACTATTACACATTGATATACAACGCGGAAGTCGAACCCACGACGTCTGCAGTTTTTGAGCCAAGTGCTATAACCACTACACTGGAGGCAGTAAGGTGCTGCTCTACTATCTGAAGGTAAAATAAGCTGCTTTTTTAGACATTCATAAATTAACATAGAAGTTGTCGTATTATGGACATATAACACGAGTGTAACGGCGAACGAAAGCTTGTAAAATTGGATGGATAATGAAAGTACAATCAATGTTTGTTTTCCCTCGCAAAAATCGCTACAAAAATGTTGATGAGCACATATTGCTTGTAATCTGGATTAACATAAAGGCTTTGCCGAAAAAAGGCCAGACTCAAAGGAGATTTATGTTTATGAATGTATGAAGTGAAATCACAGATCTACTGAAAGACAAATTCTAGGAATTACCAAAGTGCAGTACGCTCCACCATATGATACAGAAGACCACAGTGAAGCATAAATGAGAAATGATACTCATTTTACAATACTATTTTATCCTACTAATATTATGAATGCGAAAGTATCTCTGTCTGTCTGTATATTACGCATTCCCGCTTAAACCTCTCAACAATTTTGATTAAATTGGGCACAGACAATCTTTAGACCCTGAGAAAGAACATAGGCTACCTTTTATTGAAAAAAAACGGATCTGAAATTCACGCGGATGAAGTCGCTGGCAGCCGCTAGTTTAATACATAATATGGAGAAACTTGGTATGTACGTTTTTTGATATGAAGAAACATTTATGCCAGGAATTGAAAAGAACTCAATTTCCGCTTAACCAAATAAATACAGAATCGCTCGGGATGCCTCCGAAATCTTCCGAGACCAGAGAGAGTTTCTGCCAATAAAAACCTCAAAAATAAAAGAGAACCCCGAAAGAAACCCACCAGTTAATGCTTTTTTCAAACGCCATTTTTCTTTTGCAATATTTACCAGTTTATTTATTTATTTATATAAACTTTATTGACCACACAAAAGGTACAAAAGGCGGACTTAACGCTAAAAGCATTCTCTACCAGCCAACCTTTAGAAAAACGAAATGTTTGAATGTGGTAGTGAGCAAACTAAAACATAATTTTAAAGATAATTAAATCAACAAAGCAGAAGATATCCAGTTCTAGTTTATATCCTACTAGCGGCCCGTCACGCGGTTTCACCCGCGTCCCGGGGGAACTACTTCCCGTACCGGGATAAAATATAGCCTATGTTACTCTGGGCGAATGTAGCTTTCCAACAGTGAAAGAATTTTTCAAATCTGCCAAGTAGTTTCGGAGCCTATTCAATTCATACATACAAACAAACAAACAAAAAAGATGGCCCGACCGCTTAAGACACCATTTAGTACGGGCAACTGCACGTCATAAGTTGGTCGAGTTGTATAAAAATAACTATGTATGATACAGAGTTCGCTATAGTTTTCGTTGAAAGTTCTTACTTGGAGGTATACAGGACATTTTTTTCAGAATTATTTTAACAGTATTTCAAAAGTTAAGGGGGGGGGACGCTCTAATTTTAACTTTGTATTAATATATCTCGAGACTGGGTTGTTTGATCCACATGGTTTCAAGGCAAGTTTTATTGTATTTAAAAATACCTTTTTAACGATACCCCACACGATGGGGTAAGTCGAATTTTTTTTTCGAATTTACTTTTCGATGTATGGTAGGGGGGGTAAAAAATAATTATTTTTCGATTATTTTAAAAACCAATTCTTGAATTATCACTATGCATCTCTCCACCAATTTTCGTGGCAATCGGTTCAGAAACGGCGGAGAACGAGCCAGGACAGACAGACAGACAGACAGACAGACAGACAGACAGACAGACATGACGAAACTATATGGGTTCCGTTTTTGCCATTTGGCTACGGAACCCTAAAAATCAAACCTTTCCTCTTTATAATATTTGTATAGATTACTGAATCGTAACATCAATCTGACCAGCCAATTTCACACGCACTGTACGTTCAAGAAATCCTCGTAAAAGCACTGAGAGAGTCATGAATAAAAGCTTCCATCAAATTATCTAAATCAGGATCTCTGATACCTTCGTAAGGGGATGAGTCTGAGAGTTAATTACGAAAGGGCCGTTAACTCAAGGGTAATGGAAAGCACGTGTACATGTTATACATATGTACATTGGCAAATCGAAAAATTTGCCCTTTTTCATTATAGGTTTGCATTTGACCGCTGTTTCACCTGATGGTAGTTGACAACGCAGTCTACGATGTTACAAGTTTATCAAAAAGATTCATTTTAACTCGAGATTTGAAGACCCAAATATTTTCTTTGGCAGGCAACACAGACTCAAGCAAGACCCTAAACTTGTAAAGATTTGACCGGCCCGTTCTTAAACCACTAGACCAAGGAGGCTCAATTTGTGTGCGTTTTTTTAACGATTTCTCATAATGTTACTTCTTGTTAAGTAGCTTAAGCACTTTTGCCATACAGATAGCAGAATATAATACCTTCTGTTTACAATCGCCACGCTTGCCAAATGGAGATTAGTGATAACAAATCCGGACTGCGTTCGCTAAAACCAACACAAATGCCCGACCCGGGAATCGAATCCAGGGTCTCTAGAACACAACACAGTAACCAAACCAAACATTATTTTTGCAGAATACTGTTGTAAAATTACTTATTAACAAGCAAAATGTTTGAACATTCCTATTATATTGCTTTATATATTATGCAATAGGAATTCTCTAAACAATCTCTTACACCTAGCGGCCTCACAGATACAACATACTCGTATTTACCGGGTTATTTTCCTTTGTGCAGTAACACCTTGCCGCTATAATTGGTGCTAAGCTGCACAAAGGGAGGTCTCCTGCGGCTCTTTCAACTACCGACTTTGGATTGAATCGAATGTTCGAGAAAACCTTCCAATAGAAAATAGACGCTTGATACACCTTTCAAGGAAACAGTTAAGTATCAGTTTGTGTACTCACTTGTGCACTATAATATATCCTGCGTACCGGGCTGATCGCAAGATCGGCCGCCATGGCCGAATACGGCCGGTGGGTATTATTATTATTATTATGTATATAATATAAGTATCAGCCTATTAATGTCCCACTGCAGGGCAAAGGCTTTCATCGTTTGAAATCATGTTTGATTTATAGAAATGAGTTTTGGCTTAACCACCACGCTTGCCAAACGAGGATTGGTGATCACAAACCCGGGCTACGTTCGCAATAACCAATACAAATTTTGTCCGACCCGGGAATCAAACCTAGGACCTCGAGACCACGACCTGGTACTTAAACGACTAATTAAAGAGGCGTTCAAGAGTCTAAAAATCTTGCTACTATAATTGGTGCTAAGCTGAACAAAGGGGGGTGGGGGGGAATCTCCTGTGGCTCTTTCAACTACTGACTTTGGATTGAATAGAATGTTCCCGTAAAATTGAAAATGAAAAAAATGAAAATGAAAATGAAATAATTTATTGCTTTAACTTAAAATGATACAACAGTCTTCTTAAATAGTAAATAGTATACAATAAAGACACAGTAGATATATAGGTTAGTGTGTTTAAGCAATGGGTACTAGTCTCAGCGAGATGCAGGGCATAGCCCAGCGCTGGTTTTCAGACTAGTCCGTTTTTACGAAGGTTAGGAAGAGGAGGCCAGGGAGGTTCGCTTGAAGCGTGTAAAGAATAACTTTGAGTGTGTTTTGGTGAAGTGTGTGTAAGTGGAAGCTATGTGTGTATGTGTGTGTAGTAAATTGAGCTTCCAATTTAATAGAGAATGGATGCTTGTTACACCTTACAAAGATAAAATGAAATATTGAAGAATTGTTGCTTTGTGTAATAACTTCTCTTTTTGCTTCTGATTTAACGTATTAGATCTCTATTTCACAGCAAATAAATCTTTCAATACTAGAATTGTTGCTTTGTGTAATTTTTCCTCTTCGTTTGTCTATGAATTACTTGTTATATCCTTTTTGCTCAACAAATAAGGTTCATATGGTATGATTGTATTGAAGGTTACGAGTTACGATGTTCAGAACCCTAATCACTTTGATAATAAGCATTAAAATTCAATGGCAGATAAAGTTATACTAGTAAATACTCGTAATATCTACAACGGCCTCCTTGGTGTGGAGTAGTTAGAGTGCCGAGTTCTAAAACCTCCAAAATCGTGGGTTCTAATCCCGCAGTAAACATTTTAACATTGTGGGGGTTTAAAGTTCGTATGGACATAGCACAGTTCCTTTCCGCTCCTTAGTTCATCACCAAGGATATTACGTGGCGTTCATCCATTGTGGCCTAGTGGTAAGGAACGCGCTTTACATACGAGAGGTCAGTGGTTCGAATCCGTGCCCACACGTCTGGATTTTTAGAAAAACATCGTGAGAAAACCTGCGCATTCAGATAGTTTCTGACTATAGTTTAGTTGAATTCTGAATGTGTAAATATGATCTAATCTGTCTAGTTCTTAGAGGGCCTTAGACGGACCCTTAGAGGGCTAATGGTTACGAAGGTCTGATGGCAGTCGCTTCACTGTAATAACCAGACGCGCCATATCCAGAGATGGAATTCACTAAGCGCAAATATCATAATCTCACAGTTGTATCAACGGCGACAGTACAAAATTAGTACTAAATTCCTACTGTCGCCGATGACACAACCGTGAGATTATGACATTTGTGCTTAGTGAATCGCCCCCCTGGATCGTGGTCAAAGCGGTCCCCGCACAGAAACGGGATAAACGCTAGGAGGATGATGTAAATCTCTTGATTCTATCACCCAGTTTCGTTCCCTTGCAAGAGATGCAAATATTAGATGAGAGTCGCTCCAATGTAAATAACTTGGCTGGTCAAAGCAAGATCATAGTTACGCGTACTCGGGGTCAACAAAAAGAAAATTACCGCAAGGATGATAGAAAATCTACCATTTTGTAAGTACATACAACCAATAAATGGCTATGATGTATATTTAAAGCCTTTAAAAGCATTTTAAAATAAAAATAACCTTTACTTTTCGTTTGTGGGACCACTATCGGATCCATTTACTCGTATCTCGAGCTTATGTATTTTATTTCGATGCTTTTTGAATCCGTACATAAAATTCGCGTTAATGTTTCGTACACATAAAAGGTTTTAACATTTCGTAGTAAAAGATGTGGTGTAAATAATTATGAGATTTTGAACCCGTTGTTGAACTCAACGGCAATGTTGAGTTTTCAGAACACAACTATTGAATGTGCAATCTGACAAGATTGGTGATTGTGCCAGTACAATTATCGTTACAACATTAAACAATATATATATCTAGGACTGAAATAAAGAATTTTATTTTCATTATATTTAATGAGTTCAAGCTAATTTTGTTTTTTGATGACCATTAATTTGAAGGAGGGGGGGGGGGCATGTAAATCTTATAAATATGTAACTATGTGTGTTTGAGTTGTGAATTACATTTTTCGTAAACACAAACCATTATTTTTATGTCAATATAAAAAAACAATACCAACGGCCAAAGAATCGCAGACATGTTTATCTCGTACAATTATCTGCGCAGAAATTCAAGGAAAAATGGACTATTGCTTTTGTGGGTGAAATCATCCCAAATTATAAGATCTGCGAATGGAAAACCCGTTAAAATTTGTTCGGGGAATTTCTCAAATAAATAAACAAGCAGGTATTTCACATTAACTTTCGGTAGGTAATAGATACTTTTTATATTCAACTTGTGAGGTAGTAATTGAAATTGCAAAAAAGGGGCTTAACTTGTCCATCTGTTTGCGTGTGTTTAATTAATTAAATGACACGTAAACAGATTATATTATTGACAAACAAAAGTGAATAACATGGGTATAACAAGTCATCGCGCTCAAGCCACTCGTTTTAATTAAGAGAAATGCCCGCGGGAAAAAATACGACCCTCTATAATCGCCGAGTCGTCACGAAAACGCAAACTTTCCAAAATCAATAAAGTGTATAAACATTTCTTGCAGCATTAATGTCTTGCTAGTCTTGCTACCCACACGCGCGTGGTAATGTCATACAAACACAACTATACTTATATCGTGCCTTTATAGATCTATTACTAATATCTAAATAATTACACTCGACTTACCAGGTTTGTTAGGCGTAAAAATCCGTCTGGTTTCCAACGACACAATACACAGTCACTTATTTAGGTTGATATATTGACACAGTCACACTCAATACTAAGATGATGCCACTAAGGGTATTTTTTAGTTCGAAAGGTTATAATTTCGGAATACGTACACCGTCTGCCGACGTCGATACGCGAACTGGCAGCCATGACGGTCTGGGGTGTATACGCATGCGCCGTACGCCCCACCTCTAAGGTCATTCCCCATTGTTCGCCCTCCGATGAGGGTTGAAAACTGATGCCAGCTCAAATTGCAAGCAAAGAAACCTTTTTAAGTTTCCAAATCCCATTCCAAAATGGCTGATTTCGAGTCCATTTTATGACGTAATCTGCCCTTTGAAGATCGGAAAAAGCACGGGGCGAGTCGGAAAAATATGGAGCGCTCTTTTGTGCATTTTTAGCGGACGAATTTCGTGATTGTTTCATTTGATTATTCTCGAAAATGGAAGTCGTAATTTTAATTTTTCTTGAGCTCTTTGAGGTGATTTAAAATTTATGGCTTTGAAAATTGAAATTATCCTGTTAGACGGCCTTTTATTTTAATAATGATTGAAGATTGCAATTATTAAGACATCAGTCAGTTAGACAACGCCATCTTGTTACAAAACTTGGAACTAATCAACCGTACTAAAATGCAAGAATTAATTTAACTACACGAAACAACTTTTTACCCAACTATGCCAATATTTTTGTATCGAACAATATTTTTGTGCACAAAAAAGCTTGTATCGGTACGCGCAAAGGAGTGGATTCAAAACCCAGACTACATTTTTTTTTTATCTGGATCAAATGTGGATTCATTTTGAAGTGTTTTAGATTATACTATTTGAATATCTTTTTAAATGTTATTGCATTTTTTTTAATTAATTTTTTAATTTGAACTCTGGAGTTTCAAATTAATTGTCATATCAAAAACTGTTAAACTTGGCGATTTTAAAATAACAACTACCGAGTTTCTTGCCTCCTCTTCTCAATAGATTAGGTACTGCTTTCCGAAATAGGTGGTACTCTTAGAATCTAAGTGAAATGTAATAATTACAGAACTTTTTGATTTTGATTTTGGTTAATGAACTGTGGGGTATGTGTCAGACTTATTTTCAAATCCAGGGCTTGAGTAACTTAGTTTACTTAGTTTTTACCCCCTAATGTTCCTTAGTCACTTCTTACGACACCTACAGGTATAAATGAGGTAGCCTTACTCACTACACGGCTCTCGAAAGCCCCAACGAATATGCATCATATTTAAGTGAATTAGTGAAGGCGTCAATTAAGTGAGCTGTTAATTGCGTATGACGTCACGGCTCGGGCTCGCGGACGACTGAACCAATTAACATCATCACGTCACATTCAGGAGGGAATGGAATGAGACATCCATTTTGGAATATTTACATTCAACTACCGGTTTGGTGCCGCGTAGTACCTACCCTACTTCATAGTTTGCCACCACGACAAGATATCGCGGTACCAACCGTACTTTGTTTTTTGAAATTGATTGACACGATGTTTTCTACAAATCAGCGAATATTTTTATCCTTGGTGAATGCCTGAAGCAAACTCCGCCTTGAATGTCGGAGGTATATGGGACTCTGAGTGCGACTACCCAACCCTCTAAACATGATTCTGATTTTGATTTTGGAGAATGAAATGTGGGGTATGTAGAAGTAAGAATGTTCAATTCCCAGGTCAGACTTCAGATTCAAATCCTGGGCTAGAATAACGCAGTTTTTTACCCCCTAATGTTCCTTAGTCACTCCTTACGACACCTATTAGGTATAACTACCTAGGGGAAGTATTACTCACTACACGGCGCCAACACGAAAGCCCCAACGAATATTCATCATATTTAAGTGAATTAGTGAAGGCGTCAATTAAGTAAGCTGTTAATTGCGTATGACGTCACGGCTCGGGCTCGCGGACGACTGAACCAATTAACATCATCACGTCACATTCAGGAGGGAATGGAATGAGACATCCATTCTGGAATATTTACATTTAACTACCGGGTTGGTGCCGTGTAGTGGTCTTTCGTTGGCTGACACCACGACCCGTAAACAGTTCGGTGTCAACTGCACTTTGTTTAATTGCTCGATTGACACCATGTTTCCTACAAATCAGCGATTTTTGTTCCTTGGTGAATGCCTTTACGCATACTCCGCCTTGAATGATGGAGGTATGTGGGACTCTGAGTGTGACAAGAGTGACTGACTACCCAACCCACTTACCATGATTTTGATTTTGGAGAATGAAATGTGAGGTATTTAGGAGTAAGAATGTTCAATTCCCGGGTCAGACTTCAGATGAAAATCCTAGGCTTGAGTAACGCAGTTTTTACGCTCTAATGTTCCTTAATCGCTTCTTACGACACCTACAGGTATTAAAGGGGTAGCCTTTTCACTACACGGCGCCGACACGAATGCCCCAACGAATATGCATCATATTTAAGTGAATTAGTGAAGGCGTCAATTAAGTGAGCTGTTAATTGCGTATGACGTCACGGCTCGGGCTCGCGGACGACTGAACCAATTAACATCATCACGTCACATTCAGGAGGGAATGGAATGAGACATCCATTTTGGAATATTTACATTTAACTACCGGTTTGGTGTAGTGAAGTGTTCTTTCATCGGTTGACACCACGACAAGTAGACATAGCGGTGTCAGATGCACATTTTTTTATTAAAAATGCTCGATTGACACCATAATTTTCCTACAAATCAGAGAAGATTCTTTTCCTTGTTGAATGCCTTTACGCATACTCCGCCTTGAATGTCTGAGGTATATGGGACTCTAAGTGCGACTACCCAACCAACTAAACATGATTCTGATTTTGATTTTGGAGAATGAAATGTGGGATATGTAGAAGTAAGAATGTTCAATTCCCGGGCCAGACTTCAGATGAAAATCCCAGGCATGAGCAACGCAGTTTTTACGCCCTAATGTTCCTTAGTCGCTCCTTACGACACCGATTAGGTATAACTGGGGAAGTATTACTCACTACACGGTGCCGACACGAAAGCCCCAACGAACATGCATCATCGTTTGACGACCTGCTTGGTGTAATGGTCAAGATGTTGCCTATTACGCAAGAGGTCGCGGGTTCGATCCCCGCACAGGACAAACATTTGTGTGCATGAACATGTATGTTTGTCCTGGTCTGGGTGTATATGTATCTATTTAAGTATATTTGTAATACCACTGTTAATTTTGATGTCTGTAACACAAGTGCTTAAGCTACTTAACACGGGGTCAGATCAATGTATGTGATGTTGTGAAATATTTATTTATTTATTTATTTATTATCATATTTAAGTGAATTAGTGAAGGCGTCAATTAAGTGAGCTGTTAATTGCGTATGACGTCACGGCTCGGCCTCGCGGACGACTGAACCAATTAACATCATCACGTCACATTCAGGAGGGAATGGAATGAGACATCCATTTTGGAATATTTACATTCAACTACCGGGTTGTTGCCGTGTACTGTTGTTTGACACCAGGACCCGTGGACATCGCGGTGTCAACTGCAATTTGTTTTTTTAAATTGATTGACACCATGTTTTCTACAATACAGCGAATATTTTTATCCCTGTTGAATGCCTGAAGCAAACTCCGCCTTGAATGTCTGAGGTATATGGTACTCTAAGTGCGACTACCCAACCCACTAAACATGATTTTGATTTTGGAGAATGAAATGTGGGGTATGCAGAAGTAAGAATGTTCAACTCCCGGGTCAGACTTCAGATTCAAATCCTGGGCTAGAATAACGCAGTTTTTTACCCCCTAATGTTTCTTAGTCGCTTCTTATGACACCTACAGGTAAATGGGGTAGCCTTACTCACTACACGGCTCACGAAAGCCCCAACGAATATGCATCATATTTAAGTGAATTAGTGAAGGCGTCAATAAAGTGAGCTGTTAATTGCGTATGACGTCACGGCTCGGGCCTCGCGGACGACTGAACCAATTAACATCATCACGTCACATTCAGGAGGGAATGGAATGGGACAGCCATTTTGGTATATTTACAATCAACTACCGGTTTGGTGCCGTTTAGTACCTACTTTATAGTTTGACACCACGACACGTAGACATCGCGGTGTCGACTGCACTTTTATTTTTCGAAATTGCTTGATTGACACTATTATTCCTACAAATCAGCAAATATTGCGGCGAAGAAAGGTTTTAAAACACCTTTTTCTGGCCGAAAATTGACTCGGCGGCCTCTTGGATTTATAGTACGTACGTGTTATTAATAAAGATTGCACTTTGAAAACGATTGTTTTCCATCAAGTATTTTGCTTGCCAAAATGGTTCCGTTAACCAAAAAGTTTGAGAATCACTGATCTAAACCATAAATGAAATATAAGTAAAATATCATAAAAGACAGTAATTATCCCACACTCCAGTCCTATTCCTAAATATTAGCTATTCAAACGCTCAGCCGAATCAGATTATACGCCGGAGTGGCTTGTGTGGAATTAAAGCGGTTTGCAAACGTGGCGAGCTCCTGCTAACTAATCCTATTCTATCCTATCATCTGCATTAAATATGGAGGAAGAAATGTGATTCCAAATCTGAATGTAGATTTTTTATACGAATATTCTAGAGCGTTAGGCTTAAAATCCTCGGAAGTCGTGGGTGAACACCACTTTTGTAGGTTTTCCCAGTTTGGTTAGGACATTGCAGGCTTGAATCACATGATTTCCGATAAGAATGATGATTCCGTCCTTCGGAAGGCACGTTAAGCAGTTGGTCCCAGTTATGATCCAAATGGTCTGGTTTCCCCCGTAAGGTTTCGTCTGGTCTTTGAGGGAACTGATGATAAAGTGATACCCGCTGCCCATGGACATCGACCGCCGCTCAAGGGTCGCAAATGCGTTGCCTACCTTTAAAACCCCATACCCTCTCCAACTGAGCTCTGGTGACCTTTCTCACCAGATAAAAACATATCACATCAGCTAGCTACGAAGTAACTAAACGAAGTGACGAAGTATATTGTATGTTTAGAGCACTAGCTGCCGCCTAAAACCTTCCTCGTCCCAATGGACTATCCAACACAAAAAGATTCTTTAAAATTCGAACCAGTGCTTCCTGAGGTTAGCGCGTCCAAACAAACAAAGTCTTCAGCTTTATTATATTAGTAAGTAAATATTGATTTGTCACTTCTTGTTCTCCTCCTTACGATTTTCTTGCCCTTGGTGAATGCTTTTACGATCTAACTTCAAACTTATACCACACTTACTATACCTAGTTCAGTCTATTACTGTCAAGTCCAGGTAGATGGCACATAATCAGTCATTCCTAGCTGTCTAGACCGGATCTAAGCTCTTTTTGACTAAGGAACAAAGGCTGACAAACGAGCATAGCCTTTTGTCTATGGTTGGGGGATTACACCGCAACTTGGATAGTTATTGTCTATTCCTGTTTTGTTGGTGGTTTGAATGGATACATACGGCAAATAATGAGGGTATTCAAAGAAGACTTTCTTATTAAATATCGTTATTGGTGCTTTTCATTTCAATTAATATGAACGCAATTTCTTTAATATCAAACATTCAAATCATTGCAATGATTTGAATGTTTGATATTAAAGAAATAGGGAAGGCAACCTCACCTTTTTGTAACGTTTTTTTATCTCGCAGTAACTTGTGCAATGTTCTACCGCTTTGCAATAATCTCCTCTGCAGTATAATGAAAAACTATTTTCATAACGATACTTTCAAGTCATATAAGTAATGCATATTTCTGATATGGGAAGCGACCCCAGGACTCCGAACTTATAGTAAAATCAAGTCATTAACCCACTATGAGACAGTAAACAGAACGCGAAACCTAACACATCATACATACAGAAAACAAATTAGCATTGTAACCGCAAAGAGTCTCTCGCGGGCATCACATCGGATTGCAAAGGAAACTGTTACAAGGGGAACATTCATCAAAACGAGATTCAAAGCGAATTAACATTCCTGCGTTCAGTAAAAACAGCCGCCATTTTGAACTAAAACGCGCGGAATTCGCTTTGATAGCGGATAGTTTAGCGGCCATTTTAGTTTACAGTTTGGGAGTTAGGTAATATCAGAAATGTTTGAAAATAAGTAGACAATAACTTGATAAATCTACTCAGCGTGTAAGTAGCTAAATAACATATTGTTAGGGTTCCGTAGCCAAATGGCAAAAACGGAACCCTTATAGTTTCGTCATGTCTGTCTGTCTGTCCTGGCTCGTTCTCCGCCGTTTCTGAACCGATTGCCACGAAATTTGGTGGAGAGATGCATAGTGATAATTCAAGAATTAGTTTTTAAAATAATCGAAAAATTATTATTTTTTACCCCCCCTCCCATACATCGAAAAGTAAATTCGAAAAAAAAAATTCGACGTACCCCATCGTGTGGGGTATCGTTAAAAAGGTATTTTTAAATACAATTAAACTTGCCTTGAAACCATGTGGATCAAACACCCCAGTCTCGAGATATATTAATACAAAGTTAAAATAAGAGCGTCCCCCCCCCCTTAACTTTTGAAATACTCTTACAATAATTCTGAAAAAAATGTCGTGTATACCTCCAAGTAAGTACTTTCAACGAAAACTATAGCGAACTCTGTATCATACATAGTTATTTTTATACAACTCGACCAACTTATGACGTGCAGTTGCCCTTACTAAATGGTGTCTTAAGCGGTCGGGCCATCTTTTAGCTACGGAACCCTTTCATGGGCGTGTCCGACACGCTCTTTGCCGGTTTTTGAAAAATCGGTAAGTAGATACATATATTAAGCAAAATGAGATTCAAAGCAATTTAACAGTCCGGCGTTCAGTAAAAACAGCCGCCATTTTGAACTAAATCGCGTGGAATTCTCTTTGATGGCGGATAGTTAGGCGGCCATCTTGGTTGACAGTTCCAAGTTGGATGTTTAAATATTTTTTGAGGAGGAAACTGAGCTGCTTAAGAAATAATCTCAAATAATAGCTTTAACTACAAGATAATAATGACTAAACGGATATTGTATTTCCGTTTAGGGCCCGTTTAGTCTTTATTAGTCGCTAGAGGCCGCTAGCTGCATTTCGGTAAAAGGTAGCCTATGTCCTTACTAAGGGTATAAAGAAGGTCTAGAGGCAAGCGGGAAAGCGTAACAGGCAGGCATAAAGACAGATTTACTTTCACATTCATAATATTAGTAGGGAATTATGAAATGCAAACGTCTAAAATCTGAAATGGCTTTACACATGACGATATGAACATCGTCCAAGTAAAAATACCAATCCGATTGAGCGAAAATAACGCACAGTGGAGCTTAGTGGAATTCGCTTTGAAACTAATAGAATGCCTTCATTTTCACTACTGTCACAGTTTACAGTTTTAGACGATATTGGGTGGATATTGGCCGAGTGAATAAGCCTTTGAAGCTTTTGAAAGTATCGGACTGTTGGTGACGTATGTAATAAACAGCTGTACTATTTTAAACTTGAAAATTAATGCTTTTGATGAATGAAGAACAGTGGTTTTTATTAACAGGGTATTGTACACATACCTAAGCTTATTGAACACGCTTATGATTGACTATTCTGTAAAATTAAAGGAATATTATTTAAAACCGCATAAGTGACTGTCTTTGCAGTTGTCAATGGTCGGTGATGATAAGTCATCATTAGGTGACTTGGCATTTATTTATTTATTATCCTACTACTATTATAAAGGCGAAAGTTTGTATGTACGGATGTATGGATGTATGGATGTTTGTTACTCTTTCACGTTAAAACTACTGAATGGATTTGAATGAAACTTCACCACAATATAGCTTATACATCAGAATAACACATAGGATATTGGAAATCGAAATCCACGCGGACGGAGTCGCGGGCGGCCGCTAGTATAACTATTTAAATAGAGCATCAATACAATAACAATATGACTCCATGGGACAGCAATATAAAACTTAAGTAAAGAACAGGCGTAGCAATACAACATTACGTGCTTTCCGATGTTCGGAAATTTAATTATGTACAACGAAAACTTTCAGACTCCGGACAGTAATACTATTTCCTAAATAGAAAAACCCAATAACGAGTCCTAGGATATTTGGCTTCGGGACCTGAACTTAGAAACTCTGACTTAATTGTTGTTTTACGTCAGCTATTGTTTTTTCAAAAGTTGCAACTTGCACTTTCACCAGAAAAAAAGGACTTATTTAGTAATCAATAACAAACGCTACAGTGAACTCCAGTGCACAATGGATTAAAATAATATGTAGCATTTGATTTTCATCAATAAATTAATAATAATAAATTCTATAATAAATTCATTGGACTAACACACCAATTGCCTAGCCCCAAACTAAGCTCGAAGCTTGTACTATGGAAGCTAGGGAACGGATAGACATACTTAAATACTTTTTATAAACATCCATGACTCGAGTACAAATGCCGATGTTCATCACACAAACATTTGCCCCTAGCGGGATTCGAACCCGCGACCTTTGGTTTTGTAGCCAGGGTCTCTAGCCACTCGACCAACAGGCCTGTTGCATTTTGAACAGCTATTGTTATTCCCCAGAAAAAAAGGCCAGAAAAAAAGGCCTTATTTTTTTTAAATAAAAAAACAAACGCTACAGTAAACTCTAGTGCACCATGGATAAAAATAATATGTAGCATTTGATTGTCATCAATATCATCGGAAACCTGTTGATTGAAATTTGATTGTCATCAATATCATCGGAAACCTTTCTAATCACAAATCCAATTTTGTTACTCGTTATTAATTCGACGAACTGGAAAAATTACAGGCCCAATTACAAATCTCGGGCCACTAAGCAGTAAGCACCCTCGGTGTTTCCACGTCAATGGCGATTGCAATGATTGCGGCCATCTAACAGATTGCCTCTCGAGTGCACCATTACAACCACTCAGCGTGTACTACGCGAAGAAAAGCGACCGTCGCTTCATATTACAGCGCCTGTGTAAAAGAGCACGTTACTTTCGATACATTACGTTACATCAAAGGTGCGATTCACTAAGCGCAAATGTCATAAAAGCCTTGGTCGCAGCGGCGATTTAATCGGTGGCTAACCCTCGCTACGCTAACGTTTCTAATATACAGTTTTCCATTTAAATACACAAAGATGATCACTCCAGTTTATTGTCGACACTGTTCCATCCCAGATTGTAAATTCCATCACAATAATTTACTATTTTCACCGATCACATCGCCGCTGCGACCAAGGCTTTTATGACATTTGCGCTTAGTGAATCGCACCTCTGCTGTACAATAATCACTATTGGAAAGAGTACAAGCACACTTGGCGTTGATCTTTGATTGCCGAATCGGGCAATTTGTGTTGCTTTTCACCGAGATAGATTGGTGCTTAGAAGACGCCCGCACCATACAGGCTTTCTAGCAATTCAAACCAGTAGTTTCTGAGACTAGCGCGTTCATACAAACAAACTTTTAAGCTTTATTATATTTGTACAGATAAGAAATTGAATATCACTACATAGTATAAAACAAAGTCACTTTTTCTGTCATGTTGTCCCTATGAACGCTTAAATCTTTAAAACTACGCAACGGATTTTGATGCGGTTTTGAGGAAGGTTTTTATGTATAAATAGTGGACAAATACCACGGGCGAAGCCGGGGCGGGCCGCTAGTAAATAATAATTGGCAATTGGGCAAATCTCGGGCCACTAAGCAGTAAGCATCCTCGGTGTTTCCACGTCAATGGCGATTGCAATGATTGCGGCCATCTAACAGATTGCCTCTCGAGTGCACTATTACAGCCACTTACTGTGTCTAGGTGGTGGGGTCGTTGACCTGCCTAATCAATAATTTGACTGTTAAGATACGTTTCTTTCATTACATTACCTAATTTAAGCTGTGCAGTAATCATGATTAAAAAAGGTAGATGCACATTTGTAAAGGGTACAAAATTAGGCCTCATTGGTCTAGTGGTTTTAAGTACATGGCCGTGATCTCGAGGTCTTAGGTTTGATTCCAGAATCGGGCAATTTGTGTTGCTTTTCACCGACATATCTCGCTGAGAATTTGCGCGCAGCATATAGACGAAAAAGACACTAACACACCAGTTGCCATTACCTGAAATAAGCTCGAAGCTTGTACAATGTTCATCGCACAAACAAAAGCCTCTAGCGGGATTCAAACCCGCGACCCTTTTGGTTTAGTAGCCAGGGTATCTGTCCACTAGACCAACAGGCCTATCAAACATGTATAAACAATTGCAAATCTCGGACCACTAAGCAGTAAGCACCCTCGGTGTTTCCACGTCAATGGCGATTGCAATGATTGCGGCCATCTAACAGATTGCCTCTCGAGTGCACCATTACAGACACTCACTGTGACTGGGTGTTGGGGTCGTTGACCTGCCTAATTTGAGTATTAGGATACGTTACTCACATTTCATTACGCAGTTTAAGCTGTGCAATAATAATAATAATTAAATAGAGCACATAGATCTACTCGTATGTATACTATTTTTAATCATTATTATTTAAAGGGTACAAAATTGCGCCTCGTCGGACTAGCTAGCTAGTGTCTCGATATCTCAGGCTCGATTGCCGAATCGGGCAAAAACACCATTTTCTCGATGCTCAAAAGAGGCGGCACCACATAGACAAAAAAAACCTTTCCTTATCACACCAACTGCCTAGCCCTCAATTAAGCTCGCTCGTAACGGGATTCGAACTCGCGACCCCTGGTTAAGTTGCCAAGGTATCAGTCCACTAGACCTTGGCCTGTCAACATGTAAACAATTGCCAATCTCAAATTACTAAGCAGTAAGCACCCTCGGTGTTTCCACGCCAATGGCGATTGCAATGATTGCGGCCATCTAACAGATTGCCTCTCGAGTGCACCATTACAGCCACTCAGTGTGACTGGGTGTTGGGGTCGTCGACCTGACTACTTGATTTGACTGTTAAGATACGTTTATTTTATTACATTACCTAATTTAAGCTGTGCAGTAATCATGATTAAAAAATTGGCCAAGTGCGAGTCGGACTCCCGCACTGAGGGTTCCGTACAAATTCTATTTTTGACGTATTAAAAAAACTACTGAATAGATTTCGTTCGAACCAATTTTCGTTGTTAGTTTTTATAGTAATGTACATTATATAATTATTTCAGTTTTCTCTTATCTTAGAAGTTAGAGGGGGGGGACACTCTTTTTTCCACTTTGGAAGGGTCTGTCAAAAAAGTGATATTAGAAACCTTAATATAATTTTTAAAGACCTATCCATAGATACCCCACACGTATATGTTCAATGAAAAAAAATATTTCGAGTTTCAGTTCTGACTATGGGGACCCCACACTTTTTTCATTTTTTTTTCTATTTTCGTGTGAAAACCTTGTTGCGGTTCACATAATACATCCACTCACTAAGTTTCAACAGTATAGTACTTATAGTTCCGGAAAAAAGTGGCTGTGACAGACTGGCGGACAGACAGACAGACAGACAGACAGACAGACAGACAGACATGACGAATCTATAAGGGTTCCGTTTTTTTGCCATTTGGCTACGGAACCCTAAAAAGGTTGATGCACACTTGTAAAGAGTACAAAATTAGGCCTCGTTGGTCTAGTAGCCTTAAAGATATGGCCTCGATCGACAGTCCTAAGTTCCATTCCTAGGTTCGGTTTTCACCGACACAATTTTCACGATGCTCAAAAGACGCGCGCACCACGTAGACAAAAAAAACCTTTCCCTAACACACCAATTGTCCTGCCCTAATCTAAGCTCGAAACTTGTACACGCGCAGTATATAGATAAAAAGAAACACTAACACACCAATTGCCTAGCCCTAATTTAAGCTCATCACCAATCACCTAAACATATGCCCCGGGCAGCCGCTTTGTTACAAAGGTTACTAATACAATTATGTTTAGCCTCTACACGATATTACACTCAACCTTTCAACATAATTAGGTAATTGACTGCACCCTCGATATGCACTTTGGTATTATCACGTCGTATCTACCGACGATAAGCTATCGGAGGTATTTCGTTAATGAAATTGAGATCGAAAGTTTTTCCATGAAAATTGCGTCTATTAATAAAGCTGAAGAGTTTGTTTGTTTGTTTGAACGCGCTAATCTCAGGAAGTTCTGGATCGGATTTCAAGTTTTTTTGCGTTGGACAGTCCATATGACGAAGAAGGCTTTAAACTTATATATGTGAACAAAATAAAAACTTAAGTAATATACGAGTATAAAACACTATCTGTGCGGAACCCGAAATCCACGAGAACGAAGTCGCGGGCGGCCGCTAGTATATAATATAACCCGATAAATCATCAAACTTGGCATTAACTTTAGTTTGGCATTATTAATTTGGTACAAAAACATCCCTTATAGCGTTTTTACCCTTAGCACTTAAATATTTCTGAGCTTAGTGAAGTATCCAACCTGAATTATAAACAGGCATGTGGGCACGTAATTTTCAGCCCGAAATAACACCAGTTTACTAAACTCTAAAAATAACTAGAAGTTTCCTAAAATCTACGTAGGTTACGTAAAAGTGAGAAATGAATAATTAATGGTTTTAGTATATAGGTATACTAGCGGCCGCCCGCGACTCCGTCCGCGTGGATTTCGATTTCCAATATCCTATGTGTTATTCCGATGTATAAGCTATATTGTGGTAAAGTTTCATTCAAATACATTCAGTAGTTTTTACGTGAAAGAGTAACAAACATCGATACATACAAACTTTCGCCTTTATAATAGTAGTAGAATGAGCTGATTCGCCGTGTGGGCGGGATCCGTCCGGGGAACAGTTCATATTTTTAGCAGAGGAAATACTGCCGGCACCTATAATAAATTAATTAATTACTTGGACTAACACACCAATTGCCTAGCCCTAAACTAAGCTCGAAGCTTGTACTATGGAAGCTAGGTAACGGATAGACATACTTAAATACTTTTCATAAACATCCATGACTCGAGTACAAATGCCGATGTCCATCACACAAACATATGAAATAGTATGTAAGTCAGCACGTCGGAACCCACGTGCGACAGAAGCAAAAGCGGTCGCGACCGAGCCCGCGAATTTATCGTAAACAAGCAGGACTCAATAAAAAAAAGGTAAAATATCAGCCTATTAATGTCCCACTGGAGGGCAAAGGCCTCCATCATTTGAAATCATGTTTTCTATACAAAGACGGGTTTCGGCTTAATAGTCTGGCTTGCCAAATGCGGGTTGGCGATCACAAACCCGGGCAGTGTTCAGAAAAATCAACACAAATTAGGTCACAATAAAATACTTTTTTTATACGAGGTACGTCACTATACTCATGATAGTGCAGTTAATTACAAAAGAAAATATATTTACGAACTGACGCGTAAAACTCAAGGGCCGAAAGACTAGAAGACATTACCAGTAATGGCGACAACAGTTCGCGCGCACCCTTCGCAAGGAATGCAAGGATACACAGATGAGTTGGCGGTTAATTTACTTAATGGGGTTGACCACGCGTCACAGTGTAAGCGCGTAATTAGTTTATTAGCAATCACATATAATATCTTAGTGCTTGTTCACGTTAAACTCACAGGCGTGGTCTCGAAATTTCTAACTTATTAAAATTTCAAATAATATGAAATATTATGAAAGTCTTCACGCCAAAACACTTTGGAAGGAATGCAAGGATACACAGATGAGTTGGCGGTTAATTTACTTAATGGGGTTGACCACGCGCCACAGTGTAAGAGGGGGGAGTGCGTTATTAGATTGGTGTTTGTAATCAAGGTGGCAAATAATTATTTGCTAACTTGCTGACTAACTGATTATAATCGGTTAGTCAGCAATCACATATAAGAGACTAGCGGCCCGGTACGTGCTACGCTACGTGTGGTAAATAAATAACCACTGGACCGATTTTATGCAAACTTCGCATAAATCGTCTACTGAATAGTCCGGAAACCGCGAGATACTTCTTCACGCTTCTTTTGAAGGAACCAAGGTCAAAAGATGGTGGAAACACCCATGCTGGCAACGCATCCATCGCTTAATAGTTTGGAGAATCAATGAATTGATTGAATAAATTACAATTAATAGTATTATAGTATTTTAGATTATGACTACTGTATGATGACCAATGTAATAAAAATCACTTTAAAAAATCAAAATTCTTATTTTGTAGTGCAATACAGAGAGTTTATAAATCTAACTATCTTATTTTTTTTACAATTTAAGAAAAACGGATAGCGGCGTTTGTATGCGGACTGACCGCTCTTAAATTATATGAGCCTGTCGAGCTCTGCCACGCTTAATCTGGACTTGTCTCACTGCTATTCCACTAACTATGTCAATAGGGCACAACCGGACATAATCTTGGCTTTCATTAGCCGGGTCGTACGAGGGTTGTCAACGCTCGGAAGACTTACGATGACGGAAGCGCGGTATGGCGGTATAATCTTTGTAATTAATACTGTTGCGGGAAGGAAGGTGTTCTTTAACCCTTTTTATATCGATCTGGTTTAACAAGGAACTGCGGCCATATCATACTTACTAATATTATAAAATTTGAAAGTTTGGTTGTTAGGATGTTTGTCCGACAATCACGATGAAATTTCGAAACGTATTTTGATAAAATTAGGTTTACTGTCAATGTATGTAAAGGGCTGACTTCCTCAATAGGGTACTTTTTACTATCCCAATTCAATGCTCCCATTGGATAAAACAGGAATCTTGATAATTGTTAGTCACGTTGAAAGTACTGAACGGATTTTCATGTACTAATTTTACGCGGACAAAGCCGCGGGTAAAACCTAGTAACTACTTACCCTGCTCACCTTATTGAGTTACTACTGCGTGTAACTAGAATATTCTATAATTAAAAATAAACAGGATAAAAAACAAAATTGATACACCCGAGATACCTACACATAGTTATATTCCATACGGCACTGTTTAGATCTAGAATAGCTGCAATACATTACAGAAGTTTTAATTAAGTATGATACGAATTCCTTGTGTTCCCGTACAAATGGTAAACATATTTGCATTTTATGTGAATATCAACCTAAAAGGCTCTCTCTAAATTTATGCACGAAAACGGCTGAAAGCAAACATGCACAAAACACATTATCACAGCCGCCCAACTCCAAAAATTTAATGTTAAAATCTTCCTCAAACGTGATGGAATTCAAGCAAAGCATTAAATCCAGACCGACTTAAAAAGAATTCTGTATAATGCGTTAGATAAACATTTCTTGTTATATTCAAACAAGTTTGCATTGCATGCTGGTATTTTCAAGCTGAAATTCCTTTAGTATTTCTTGGGCACATCGTTGTGAATAAACAGATACTGGCGTTCCGCAAGGCAGTATTTCAGGGCCGCTTTTCTAATCCGGATCAACAATTCACGTGAGGAAATTCGCTTTTAGATTTCTACTATTAGAAGCGTAATATGCTGGTGTATAATCTGCATGCGATCATTTTATTTTTTCTTTACTGCTCCACGTGTACTTTTAACTATCAATTTTATTATTGAGCTTTGATCGAATCCCGCTTAGGGCAATATTTGTGCGATGAACATCGCCATTTGTACTCAAGTCATGGATGTTTATAAAATTATTTAAGTCTATTCGTTCCTAGCATCCATAGCACAAGATTCGAGCTAAGTTTGGAGCTAGGCAATTGGTGTGTTAGTCCGTTAGAGTTAGTCCAAGGCATTTATTTATTATTTACCGTTATATTCCCCAAGTGAGCGGTGGGAACCACAATGTGCAAAGGGGAGGTTGAGCCTGATGTTGTTTATTACTTCATACAACGACCCCAACAAAGATCGAGGAGCTCGATAGCGCTGTGGTAAGTACGCTCGGCCTGCGATTGCAAAGTTAAGCAACTTTCACAGAGGCCAATCTTCGGATGAGTGACAGATTTTTTTATCTCGAGCTCCTCCGTGCTTCGGAGGGCACGAGCCGTTGGCCCTGCGCCTGATCTCTCTACGGTCGTGTCAGATTGCTATCCCACCGAACTCATAGTGAGAGACCTGTGCTTGCGGACAAACTTGTGCACAATAATTTTTCCTGCGTGCCTAGCTGACCGTAAGATCGGCCGCCATGGTCGAAAACGGCTGGAAAGGTACTACAACGATGCCAAAAGCTTATAATGTAAAGAAACTAGCAATTGCGTTCAGAGCCCTTCACTGACAATATCATAGGGTTACATGGAAACTTTTTTCCATGTGGCCATAAATGAGTTGGGGAGTTGCTCAGATGGGGAGGGTATGAGGTCTTAAAGGCAGGAAACGCATCTGCGACTCGTGTGCGGTTGTTGATGTCCATGGGCAGCGGTGATCACTTACTATCAGGTTACACTCGTGTTATGTTGCCTCCCTATAACATAAAATATATTAAAGATCAGTATTTGTTGGAGTTTTACCTTACTTCCATCAATACTGTGAAAATCTTTAAGGATAACAACGCGCACAATATTTTCGTCTCACGTATTTACATACGTCACTCTGTCCAAACAAGGAAGGTAATAAACCTGAAGCCTGTATCTTAATATTCCATTTATATCCTCCCGTGACTGACGTGAAGAGAAATCCTAATATTATATTCAGAACGTCGAGGTAACCGCAAATATAAACTCTGTGCTGAACACAAAAGGCAAGCAGTTCAAAATCTGAATGTATTCTAAAATGGGGCAAAAATATCTAGGCGCAGACTATGCAAAGACCTAATTAGGGTTCCGTAGCCAAAATGGCAAAAAAACGGAACCCTTATAGATTCGTCACGTCTGTCTGTCTGTTTGTCTGTCCGCCAATCTGTCACAGCCACTTTTTTCCGAAACTATAAGTACTATACTGTTGAAACTTAGTGAGTGGATGTATTCTGTGAACCGCAACAAGGTTTTCACAAAAAAATTGAAAAAAAATAAAAAAGTGGGGGGTCCCCATAGTCAGAACTGAAACTCGAAATTTTTTTTTTCATTGAACATATATGTGTGTGGTATCTTTGGATAGGTCTTTAAAAATTATATTAAGGTTTCTAATATCACTTTTTTCTAAAGTGAATACTCTGCGTGACAGACCCTTCCAAAGTGGAAAAAAGTGTGTCCCCCCCCCCCCTCTAACTTCTAAAATAAGAAGATGATAAAACTGAAATAATTATATAATGCACATTACCATAAAAACTACCAACGAAAATTGGTTCGAACGAAATCTATTCAGTAGTTTTTTTAATTCCTCCAAAATAGAATTTGTACGGAACCCTCAGTGCGGGAGTCCGACTCGCACTTGGCCAATTTTTTTTACAAACATTTACTTTACGTACTCCTTAAATGGCCCAGATAATAGACATAAATTAGTATGTTGCAGAGGTCGTCTGGGGAAGTACCTCCACCTTACAGAAGATCACAGTGAAATAGCACTTCGCAACTGTTGTGCTATGATTCTGTTGGTGAGTGTGGGTATGGGGCTGGCAACGCATCGGCAATACCTCTGGTGTCGCGGATGTCTTTCCATGGGCGGCAGTGGTTGCATACCATCAGGCGACCCGCTAGCTCGTTTGCCGCCTCTGCCATAAAAAGTAATCCCTCAATCCAAGTAGTACGAAACTCTTACACAGCTACAGCATATTAAAGATAATATTTGAATGATTTGTATAAGAAGTTCATCTAATACGAGTAGAACAAGTTTCGTGATATTTATAGGTACTACTAGAACCTTGCTTTAAGCTTCGAATTAAAATTCAAAAGCCACACTATGAAACAGTAATCATCTTTTCAATATTATCAAAAATAACATTACGTAATTTTTCATCACAAAATAACGCTGTGCGTGTATTTTCTCATAACATTACCCGTTATAAATAAAACGGCGCACCGCAAGGCAGCATATTAGGGCCACTCCCTTAATCCGATTATATGTAGTAGATGGAATTTAGAACAGTTCTATTATGAACAGGTTTGCTAATTTATGCTGTTTTGTTTTCTTTTTAAGGGTAGCTATAAGCGTCGTCAACATTGCCCGAAGGTTCGGGTTCGGTATTAGAATAAATTATTAAAGTGGCCTTAATTTTTTAATTAAAAATGGATTCGTTTTTTGACTGGAAAGTAAAGAAGATATTATTCACAATATTTTGTCTGACCACTGGCACTATAACGCATAGGCAACTGTAATATCAGGTATAACAAAACACTAGCGCCTTCTGATAATCCTTATTTACACAGCGAACTTTATATATGAAGTTGTAATATTTTCTGTTACTATTTATACATAAAAAATGTACTTTTCTAGGTTTACCTATTAATCAATTAGAAGTAAATTTTAGGGAGGATCTTATTTTAGCACCACATTTGTCAAAAAGTGATCACAAACATCCATTAAGTACCAAAATTTCAATGTTATTTTTTCCCGCCACCTAAAAGCACTAAATCCACTAGTCCAACATACCAACATGCCGTTATTTAAATATATCATGCGAGGTATCCTCTTTAAAATTTCCACTGCAAAACCCCACCAGTATTTCCTACGCTATTCCGGATAAGCAAACACTGGCTCACCACAGGCAGTATATTAGGGCCGCTACTCCACTTAATCCGATCCAACGAGATTTATTTAAAATTGTGCATTTTGAGGTTGCTAAATGTGTTTTTCCATATAACAACATCTAAATTTAGTAATAGTATCAGCCTAATAATATCCCACTGCAGGGCAAAGGCCTCCATCATTCGAAATGTTTTCATTATAAAGACGGGTATTGGCTTAATCACCACGCTTGCAAAGAGCGGGTTGGCGAACACAAACCGGGCAGAAAAATCAACACAAATTTTGCCCAACCTAGGAATCGAACCCAGGACCTCGAGACGACCGTCGGTACTTCAAGCCACTAGAACATCGAAGCGTCACATCACGTCCACATGTATAGAAACATATTTTTTTATATAAGGGTGAGACTGATTTTAACCGGTTCAATAAAAAGTGGCAAGTTGGAAGATGACAACAAAATAGTTATTGGTACTCGTATCCCCGAGAACTCTATCGGAAAGTGTTAGGGTAGAACTTTGGCAGCCATATTTTATCTTGTACTAAGTAACCATCTATTTTACTTAACGACACGTACCGTGAAAACCGATCATGATATTTACAACGAAATTCGAATGACTCATGGCATGTAATGTCGAAAAACAGCTAACTTTAAGTATATCCTATTTCATATTAATACCCATCAAAAGCGATTATTCAGCAAAAGTCTCATAGGTACCAGCTTTCATAAATTCCAAGTCATAACTCTGATTCTTCGAGCGTCACTTACCCAACAAACAAATGCCGGGGTACCGCAAGGTAGTATATTAGGCCCGCTACTCTATTTAATCTGCGTCAACGTAACCAGAGCAACAAGTTGGATCGATATTCAGCCACGGCTAACTCCCAGTTCTCGACAAGGCTTATTAATAAAATATACGAGTGTACGAATCAGACTGTTAGCGGTACACCATGGGTTTAACGAAATTGAAAGTTAAACAGAACAACGTTTATTTTGGACATCCACTGCGGTTCTGGCGGGTGAGTCTGCAAATAAACTAATCAGTCGTGTTTTTTTATCGAATTCTGAATTCTGATTTACGAGAGATGCTCGTAGAATTAGGAAATTCAGCAGTAAAATTAGATTTGAAATTAACAGAGTTATTTCGTGTTCAAAGTTCTAGTTTACGTTTTTATTTAAGCTATAAAAAGTCACAAAGTCTATTACGAGTAGTACGAGTATCAGAAGATGTTTAAAACATCGACGTTTTATTATGATGACACTTAATTTAAACTTAACTTAGTGTTCTCTTGACACCGTAATGTTTGCATTCCATAAAATAATAATAAGCACAATATAATTTGAGTCTAGACTGTTTTTGTTACATACAGAAATTAACAGAATATAATTAGTGTGGCATTTATTACTAAGGTTTAAGTGGAACGATTACGAAACGATGACGAATGACGAAACTGGGATGATGATGATGACAATGATCATTATGTATTACAGTTATTGTTAGTAATCCTTCTTTTTAAATACGGCTGTGTGTTATATACAGCTATCTGCAAACTCAATGTGAGTTTTCACTGCTGTAATGGCAGTCGAAATATTTCATTTCTCCTTATACATTTTCGTCTAGCTACACAGTAAAACAGAATCGCGTGCTTCGTGGGGACATTTAGATTATACGCTAGTCATATTATGATAAGACTAGCTGTATAATCTGGTTCATTCAGTAATACGGTAGTTTGGACGGCTCCGAGTAATAACTGGACTTGCCAAAACTTGAATCGAATGGAAAAGCCAGAGTTACATAAGGCGCTTGGTTTGGTTTAAAAAACATGTGTCTATAATATTTGTTTCTTTAACGACTCGTTGGTTTAGTTATAAGTCGGCCAAAATTTGGGTCAGTTTTCCCGAACTCAGCCCGGGTTGGTGATTACCAAACCGCTAAGGCAAGCGTGGTAATTGAGCCTAAAACCCATCATTTTCCATATAAAAATAATTTCAAATGATGGGATGACTTTGCCCAATGGGACATCAATAGGCTGATACTTTATTTCGGTCGAAATTTTAATAAAAGACATCATGAAATAGATGTAACTTTATTCATTGTTAATATTGATACCAAGATCGGGGCTTCGAAGATTTTAGTCTGTTTATACACCTCGTCTGTGTTAGAATCTAATATCGGTATCCTATTTCAACGCAATAAGGTCTAAATTAGAAGGAGCTTTGCAAACTCAAGTCTATAATCTGAGGAAATATTGAATCGACGACAATTAAAATGCTAAGGTATTGCAGCATTCTGTTTACCATCTCAGTTGGAGCGATAATTTCTAGCTTTTACGAGGTCTAGACTAAAGACGGGTACTATCTGATTGCACTTTAATCAGTTAGCTTTAAAAACATTTCAGTAAGAGTTTAGTTAGATAGTCAGAAAGTTATTTTTAGACAGATAGGATCAGCAATTTATTGTGTAGGTACATTTGGATAAAATACATGACTTAAAACAATCCATCACAAAGATCAAAATGAATACAATATTTTTTCGTTAGGTAAAAAATATTAGGTAATATTTTTAAAAACAAAACGTTTGGTTCCATAATCAAAAAGGTATGTTCGTGATTTATTTAACTTTTCAAAGACACATTTTCATTGATCCACTCTTACCGTTACTAACTTTGTCTTTACTCTGAATGTGTCTATAATTTCGCCCGCCACACGTTGGGTGCCAAAGTAAATCAATTTTATTCTGTACTAGCGGCCGCCCGCGACTCCGTCCCCGTGGTTTTCGGTTTCCACACATAGGTATACACTATAGCCTAAAGCCTTTCTCGTCAAATGAACTATCCAACACAAAAAGATTTTTACAGATCGGACCAGTAGTTCCTAAATTAACCCGTTCAAACAAACAAACTCTTCAGCATTATTATGTTAGTATATAAAAATAGAAATAGATTTAAAAATTCTTCCAGGAAAGACAAAGACATGAGATGGGGGCCACAATCGACGTTGACGAGATGAAATCACTCGGTGACGTGGTCGACTATGACAACGTTC
Source organism: Nomophila noctuella (assembly GCA_958496325.1). Lineage (NCBI taxonomy): Eukaryota > Metazoa > Arthropoda > Insecta > Lepidoptera > Crambidae > Nomophila > Nomophila noctuella. The sequence continues at coordinate 3,116,629 of OY292504.1, forward strand.
ATATACAAAAGTAAGTCAATAAAGCTACATCTATACAAATATTATAAAGAGGAAAGGTTTGAGTTTTTGATTGTTTGTATGAATTGAATAGGCTCCGAAACTACTTGGCAGATTTGAAAAATTCTTTCACTGTTGGAAAGCTACATTCACCCAGAGTAACATAGGCTATATTTTATCCCGGTACGGGAAGTAGTTCCCCCGGGACGCGGGTGAAACCGCGTGACGGGCCGCTAGTAATAATATATGTTAAAACCTAGCGAAATACATTTAAATAATGAGGTAATAAATTTGAATGATGATTAAATTTATCATTTCACGCATTCAATCGATGTACTTATTCGTAAAAGAGGAAATTATTAATACAGCGACCTTTATCCTAAATTAAAGAACGTAAGACGCAACTTGACGAAACTTTACATAAAATCTTTTTTACATCAAAAATAAAGATTTCGAAACAAGTACGAAAGTAAAAAACATTTTGGTTGCACTACATACGAGTAAGTACAATACAAAGTAGCTAAATTCTTTAAAACTACACTACCGTTTTTTAATACGTTTTTTTTTTATCAAATAGAGAAATTCAATACATGCTTAGTACACTGATAACTTTAGTGTCACCCATGCGATAGCGGGCCGCAAGTAGAATGATGTAAAATAATGGCAGGCTGAGTGAAGGTTTTGAAATCCAACGTCGCAAACGCTCAAAGATGGCAGTCCAATTATTTTTAATGCAAACTCATGACAAGGCTATCAAATAAAAAGGTTTTTCTGAGAGGGAAATACTTAAAATAATGTGATATTTGAAGAGTAAATGATTCTAATGATTTTTTATCTCTCGTATTTTTATCTACTTCGATTAAGTAATCACCTGCACAGAATTTGTGACTTCTAAACTACTCTTTTAAAAATATGTAACAATAAGAGGGTCATCTGATGGTGCTGCCCAATAATTGTGCATTAATGATAATCATTATGTTTACTTTTAAACGCCATCACAAATCCATAAAAAACTTTATGGCAATGTTTCAGACTTATAGCCAACAGAACAGAAGAGAAAGTAAGAGAGAAATTCAAAGAAGAAGAACTAAGACTGTGACAAAGAAGAGAGAAGCTCAAACTCTTACTCGCGGCAGAGCAGGAGGCATTCATTGAAGAACTAGCGACGCGGCAGGAGATGGAGAAGTGTGGTTACTGCACAGAGAGGAATGAGCAGATTGAGAAGTACTTAGAAGACATGGAGAAGCAGAAGATTGATGCGTGTCTGAAGGCTTTGGAACGGGAGAAAATGTAAGTTGCTGAAACAATAACAGGCGTGATTGTTCGTAGAAAAGAGTTTTTGAACATCCAATTCAAATGATGACAAATTAGTTACTTTGAATATTTTTTTCGAGGCCTGATTGCATTCTTCATGTCTTTACCATACTGATTCTGCTTCTTGAGTAATAGTTATAAATATTTTATTCGATTTGGATTGTATACATATATCCCATCATTTAATTTATTTTTAGACTAGTAAAGTGTTTAAACGTGCGATTAAAATCCTATTTCATAAGCTCTTTGAGTTAAACTCCCAAGAAATAACTAGTAATACAGTATACCTAGTCCTTTCTCGGAAGTTTAATCTATACAAATATTATAAAGAGGAAAGGTTTGATTTTTTGTTTGTTTGTTTGTTTGTATGAATTGAATAGGCTCCGAAACTACTTGGCAGATTTGAAAAATTCTTTCACTGTTGGAAAGCTACATTCACCCAGAGTAACATAGGCTATATTTTATCCCGGTACGGGAAGTTGTTCCCCCGGGACGCGGGTGAAACCGCGTGACGGGCCGCTAGTTATTGATAAAGTCTATCTTCTAATTAAGAAGAGTACGTATTTAATGTGGAATGTTTTAATCTTCACAGAGCTAAAGGTATTCTGGGAACTAGAAAAGACGAAAAAGAACTAAGAGAGGTACAAAAAATGCAGATGTATGAGAAAAAATGCTTGGAACAAGAAGAAAATGAACGGGAAAACATGTGGCACCAAGTTTTACTGGATGAAGTTAGAAAGAGAGTAAGTTTTTTTATATTATAGGTTGTCAAACGAACAAGAGAGTCACCTGATGGAAAGTGATCACCGCTGGCCATATACATTAACAAGTATAGTTTCCTTAAAATGTAAAACTATTCATTATCATCATCATCATTCAAGTGTCGATTGATGGTTTTTAAAAACTTCTTATGCAGCCGGGATGCAAACGTGCTTTCCGAAGCACGGAATCATCACTCTTATCGGACAACCGACTGCCTCCGTGGTCTAGTGGTTAGAAGCCAACGCTCTAACCACTACACCACGGAGGCAGTTGCTTCATTAAAAACTATTATAACCATTCAAAAACATTTCAGCAATTAATGTTGAACTAAGATAAACATTCACTTAGCTCCGTAGACACTTGTTGCCCTCGAGAGTAAGAGTTCACCTTACCTACCATAACAAACTTTAGTGCAGGATCCGTAAAATTATTCAACTAATTAATCAGTAACTTTAGCCAAAGCAAATAACTTCCATGCACTGGGAGCCATCTTGAATGAATTTTGCGTTTTGCGTTGACTCATCAATTAAGGTTTGAGAGTTTCGCGTTTCATGATAAACACTAAAAATTACTAAATAGTATTTAACAGGTGTAACACACGGTTATTTCTTTGAACATCATCAAATACATACTGGTTTAAATACCGGGCCTTGGTCTTGAGGTCCTGTGTCCCGGGTCGAATGTGTGTCGATTCCCGGGTCGGGCAAACTTTGTGTTGATTTTTCTGAACACAGCCCGGGTTTGTGATCACCAATCCGCATTTGGCAAGCGTGGTGATTAAGCCAAAACCCATCTTTGTAACGAAAACATGATTTCAAATGGTGGAGGCCTTTGTCCTGCAGTGGGACATTAATGGGCTGATACTTTAAATGCATACTAATATAATAATAATAACCCTCCGGCCGTATTCGGCCATGGCGGCCGATCTTACGATCGGCATTATAGTGCACTAATATAATAAGGTCAAGAATAAGGTGAAGAGTTTATTTGTTTTTTTGTTAGAACGCGATAATCTCTGGACCTACTAGATCGAATTGATATTTTTTGTTGGGTAGTCCATTAGACGAGGAAGGCTTTCAGCTATAGTATAACACTATAAACGGTGACGAAGTCGCAGGCGGCCGCTAGTTATTGCATATATTGATTGGTTCGAGTTAAAAAAATATTTTAGGAACACAGGGTTTGAAAGGCAGACAGCGTACATATTTACCATCACTTCCGATCAGGTTACCTTTTTGCTCGTTTGGCAACCTCTACAAAAAACAAAAACTTTATTTATTTCCACTAACACAAATCCTCACTAAATTACAAATACCCCACTTTGCACATCCTTAGGTATTCATTATAATACGTGGGGGCATATTTCGGCAATCCACGGAATGCTCAAGGCGCATTCATGTCCCATTATTAAACCTAATTTACATGATCATTATCTCTCGCATAATTATTCCATTGTCCTCATTGTTATGAAAACGCATTGAAATTAAAAGACAATAACAATGGTCGGTAATTTATACTTCGTATTTAATTCATATTTCAACGTGGCTGTGACATATTTTACTAGGTTGTGGTTTTGTCACACCATTTTGGTTGGAGAGCCATTAGCATTACAATCCCAACTAATCCCAACTATCCCAACTAATCCCAACTAATATTATAAATGCGAAAGTAACTCTGTCTGTCTGTCTGTCTGTCTGTCTGTCTGTCTGTCTGTCTGTCTGTCTGTTACGCTTTCCCGCTTAAACCTCGCAACCGATTTTGATGAAATTTGGTACAGACAATCTTTAGACCCTGAGACAGAACATAGGCTACTTTTTTTTTCGAAAAAAAGAAATCCACGCGGACGGAGTCGCGGGCGGCCGCTAGTATTATAAATGCGAAAGTAACTCTGTCTGTCTGTCTGTCTGTCTGTTACGCTTTCCCGCATAAACCTCGCAACCGATTTTGATGAAATTTGGTACAGACAATCTTTAGACCCTGAGACAGAACATAGGCTACTTTTTATTTCGAAAAAAAGAAATCCACGCGGACGGAGTCGCGGGCGGCCGCTAGTACAATAATAATTTGGTGAGGGGATCGATAACGCAGTGGTTAGCGCACTCGGCCTGCGGTTGCTAAAGTTAAGCATCGTCCGCAGATGCGAGTCATCGGATGGGTGACCGAAAAAAATCATCTCGATCTCCTCCGTCGAAAGTGACGGATCCGTTGGCCTAGTTGTCAGGGACTTTGGCTACAAAACCAAGGATCGCGGGTTCGAATCCCGCTAGGAGCAAATGTTTGTGTGATGAACATTGGCATTTGTACTCGAGTCATGGATGTTTATAAATGTATTTAGGTATTTCTATCTATTCCCTCTCTTCCATATTACAAGGAAGATAGAAGATAGGAAATTGGTGTGTTATTTTTTAAGGCAAGCCAAGGCATTCAGTTTTTTGAATAGGAAAAAATACACAATTCGTATGACTTATTATTAAACCAGCTGCCGACAATATTATACCGTGGTTTAATATGTATTTTTGGTTGCTCCTTGCAACATGACTTTCAAAACCAAATTTGGGTTTGCTAGTAACACTCGCGCTCATGCAAGGGCCAACATCTAGGGTATTATTAATAGCTAGGGTGTCGCCGTTGACGGATACGTCTGGAAGGACATCATCATCATGTAATAGTAACAAATCCCTTATATCCGAGCCTTAGCCTTAGGAAGTCTTCAAAGTTAAATTTAACTTCAAATAATACCGTGATTACTGCCATTGAAAACTCATTCTACCTCAGGAACGTCTAGAGAGACGAGAAGCAGACAGGCGTTACCAGGAGATGCTCGACCGCCGGAGAGCGTACGACGAGCAGATAGCCAGCGCCGGCCGCAAGAGAAGAGAGGCTCTGAAAGAAGAGAGGGAGAGGGAGCGGAGACGCCTGGAGCAGATGAAGGAGAAGATGGAACAGGACCATTACGAGGGTACGTTGATACACAATTACTACTTTTTTAAGTAAGAGGGAGGCAAACAATCAAGAGTGTCACTAGATATCTTAGAAAATACTGTAGAGAAGAAGTCCAGGAGATGCTCGACCGCCGGAGAGCGCACGACGAGCAGATAGCCAGCGCTGGGCGCAAGAGAAGAGAGGCGCTGAAAGAAGAGAGGGAGAGGGAGCGGAGACGCCTAGAGAAGATGAGAGAGAAGATGGAACAGGACCACTATGAAGGTACGGTGATTTCCAGTAGAAACTTCCACTCGAATGAGCCGCTCGTCTGGGGAAGTAGCTCCACCGAACAGAAGACCACAGTGAAGTAGCATTTCGTAACTGTTGTGCTATGTGTCTGGTGAGTAAGGTCGCTAGAGCTCAGTTTGGGAGGGTATGGGGTTTTATAGGCCAGCACCGCATCGGCGATACCTCTGGGGTCGCGGATGTCAATGGGCGGCGGTGATTGCTTACAATCAGGCGACCCGCTAGCTTGTTTGACGCATCTGCCATAAGAAAAGAAGGAAAGATTAGATAGAAGAGAAGCAAGGCGTGTTTGCTGATAAAAACGTTTTAGTTAAGAAAGAGGGCTACTTGATGGTAAGTGATAGGTGCCTGCCTCTCATTGACATCAACAACTCCATAAGGGTCACAGATGCGTTGCCTGCCTTCAAAGGCAGTGTTCTGTGCTCTGTGCTCTGAAGACCTTACTCACCAGAAACGAATAATTGCTGCAATTAATATTGTATGTCGTGATGAATTGATGAAAGAAAGGACACTTACAAGACCTGTATTGCATCAGGCACAATTCCTGACAAACGTCAGCCATTTCCCAATTCCAACATCCCCTATAACGCGAAAGTAACTCTGTCTGTCTGTCTGTTACGCTTTCCCGCTTAAACCTCTCAGTCGATTTTGATGAAATTAGGCACATACAATCATTAAATCCTGAGAAAGAACATGGACTACCTTTTATTGCGGAAAAGAGATCTGAAATCCACGCTGACGAAGTCGCGGGCGGCTGCTAGTTCCGTTTTACTTCCCCAACTGAAATACACCTTGTCAAATATGTTCACTACATTCAAAACTAAAGTTCTTCTCACCTACACGGCTACATACAATAGTTCCATAAACAAACTTGCATTTCAAAATTTCACAACTATATCCGCGAACCCACTTTAGAAATAACTTTAAATCTGAACGCAACCAACTGTGAGCAACAACATTTCCATTCGCAGCAATAAAACGGAAGAAAGAGCAACAAATGGCGAATAAGAGCAACTTTATAGAGGGGCATGAGTTGAAAATAGCGAGGCTGAGAAGTGAAAAATTGAGGGAGAGGGAATTAGATAATAATACAATACGAGTGGCGTTGGAAGAGTTGCGGCTGGATCGGATTAGAAGACGGAATCAGATGGTATGTTTCGTATCGGTTGTATTGTAATGGATGTTTCGATTGTATTTGTGTTATTAATCAAATCATTATATCGCCATACGGATACATTCTCTAATTCTTCTATACTCTTGAGACGTATTCCTCATTACTGAGGGTCGTTTTATACGAAATGAAATATTGTATGAAATGAAACACACAACTATCTTGGCAATTTTAATGGAGTGGTTTGCCACTTGCCTTCTCTATTTCACACACTTAGTTACACACTTAAGTTTATTTCATTATAATAACAATGAGTACCTATATTTCGATTTATGAATTGAGTACCTACACCATATGCCGATTTCTATGACACAAACATTATGCCCCTCTGGGGTTAGAATTCACTGTTATAATGTGGTCGGGGCCACTAACCACTAGACTAGATTCAATCAGAGGACATAATTATCAAATACGAATACGAAACCACAACTAGGTACAATAACATGCAATGCCTTCACTAAATATTATGATTATGTAGTTAATAGATACCTAACTTATTTCATAATATTACTTCGCAGCTTAATCTAAGAGTAGAAGAAGAAGTATTTACCGAAAACCAAAATCGTGAGAGAAGAACAGCACAAGAGTTAGAAGAAGAAGCAGACAGAATAGCGCAGCAGTGGAAGCAAGAAGAAGAAGATAAGACGGACGAGTTCCTGCGACAAGTGGAAAATGAAAGGAAGATGAATAAAGAAGTAGGTTTTATACCAATTAAGTAATATAACGAGATGATAACTTTCATAATATTAGTTTGTAAAATGTTTATTTCTCCTACTATTACCTTTGTTAATTTGTGAAAAAGTAGGTAAACTACTTTATCCAGCTGAGAAGTTTTGACAAAAAATATGAAATCTAAAATATTTATTGAGTAATGGAAGAACAAAATTAATCCCTACTAAGTAATATTAAAATGCAAAAGTAACATTGTCTGTCTGTCTTTATGCCTGTTAGCTACGATTGCCCGCTTAAACCTCTCAACCAACTTCGATGAAATTTGGCACAGACTTTAGACCCTGAGAAAGAACATAGGCTAGGCACCTTTTATTGCGAAAAAGAGGGATCTGAAATTACGCGGATGAAGTCGCGGGTGGCCGCTTACACCTAATAAATCAATTTATATTCCAGAAAGCCCTGAAACAATACCAGAAACATCTAGAAGAATTAAAAGCTAACATAGAACAAGCGCGCGTACAGAGGTGCGACAAAATGGTGCGAGTATCACGAACTGCCTACCAGGAGCTTCAGAGGAAGATGGAAAGCGCTGACGAGGAGTTGAGGAGACAGATAGAGTATAGGAACTGTCTTAGAAACCAGATAAGGGAGAACCAGAAGGCTCTTGTAAGTAATTTTGAGAAAGGCAGAGCTTTGTGGAACATCCACTCGGATGAACCGCTCGTCTGGGGAATTTCCTCCACCTTACAGAAAACCACAGTAAAGTAGCACTTCGTTACTGTTGTGCTATGTTTCTGCTGGTGAGCAAGGTCGCCAGAGCTCAGTTGGGGAGGGTAAGGGGTTTTTAAAGGCAGGCATCGCATTTGCGACCCTTGTTCGGATGTGTATGTCCATGGGCAGCAGTGATCACTTATCATCAGGTGACCTTGTTCGCTTGCCTTGCATCCATATCACATACAAAAAATACACCTTGTAATGTGAAGCGATTATAGGTATCTCTTGATAAAACATTGTGAACTATTCGCAGGAATCCGAATTACATTCTACTGAGCAAAGAGATTGGCCATTCACTAAAAGATCGGAAATGTTCAGCGACATTATGCAATCCAGATTTAACCAGACTTCTGCAAGAAAAAGGTGAGTTTAGTAATAAGATAATACTATTGGATAGTAACACCTAGGTAACAGATAATATCCTAGGTATCTCATCTCATAAACCTATTTCTTGCAGTACGAATCCAGTTCATCCGTTCAAAAAGATAATGGATATAGAAGAAGGAAAGAAAGTTCATAGTACAACAGCTATCCAACTGCCAATCATAGGAACTAAGTATAAATAAATTTAATAAATAAATTGATTAAAGTCTAGAAGGTATTTTATTAAACCAACCCTTACTTTCTGATTAAAAAGGTGCGATATGTAAACTTGGAGTAAAATGGTAAAATACTATGCAATATGCCGCAAGTGCAGCCATCTATTGCCAGCTTTGTGTTATTATTTTGAAGTGCCATCTATCGGAAAATTATGACACTTTACGTTCCATTCCATATCACAAAATAAGCGTAAAAAATATACTTTTGGCACATTTATGTTAAAAATAATTCTTATTTTACGTATTACGTCATTTTAATCTATTTTTTACTTTTATAATTGTTTTGAAAAATGTTATTACCTCAAAGGTATTATTTCTAGGTCAAATTATTAATTTCAAAATAATACGATATCAAATCCAATATGAAATGAAACGTCGCCATATAAATAAACAAACAGCAAAGTTTTTCAAGTTTTCGTTCAAAATGTAAACATGTGATGTGAACAAAAGCAAAAATCTGAATGAGAATCTACGAGTAAATTTCCAATCAAGGGTAGTTGTAAGTTGTAAATTGTAAGTAATATGCATTATGCACTAATATGAGGGTAAATTAAAACAAAGTTAGCTAGCAAACTTTAGTCGGCTTCCATGTGGTACGGTGTTTTTCGCACGTGTTTTGCTATTCTTCCAAAATTCGAGTTTCAAAATAAATAAACCTCATCATGAGTGACTTGAAATTCTCCGTCGAAGCCCTAGAACTCCTGTCCTACAGAGATTTACAGCAATTGGCCAAATCATTATGCTTGCCGTCAAATGTAAAGGTGAGATGTCATGTTTATCGATTGTATTTTGTTTTTATTTAGTTTTTACTTCGCTTGGTTTAAATTGCACTGTTTCTCGTGACAAGTTTAATTACTTTCTCACTTAGTTCCTACTTCTAGTTCTAGAAGCAATGATTAGCTTACATGATTTTCAGTCAAGTAGAAAATCATCACAATTCCGGAAAATATTTCTTTAATTTTTCTGTTTTTCTTCATTAATTGAATGTGTTTGTATTGTATCTTATGCTTTAGATTTCTTGAACGAAAAGGATTTTTTAAAAGGACTTGTTGTGGAGTTCTTTAACTTTTACTATTATTGTTGAGATTTAATTAATGGTATTGTTACTTTATATTAATTTCAGAAAATCTATCTAATCAAGTTGATTCATGCCAAGAAGTACAAAACGGCCGGTGAAGTGGAACAAATAATTCAGAAAGTGAAGCTTGAACGACTACACAACGCCCAGCAGCGGAGAGCATCTAAGAAACGAAAATACCACTTGCAGGTAACTTTTTAAAACTTGCCCGGATTGCAAGAGGCGCTGGGTTCGAATCCCGCCTGAGCCAACTGAGATCGGATGAATTTTTCTTTGTTTATAATTTTAAAAATTATAGACAAAAGTATAATAATACTTAGCATGTTAAAATTCTTAAAATAAAATATACAAAAAGTTGCAGGTAACTGTTAAAAAAAAGTATGTTTTTTTTTTTTTATTTAAGATAGGCTTGCATTTGACCTCGATCACACCTGATGGAAAGTGTAGATGAGGCCTAAGATGGAGCACGCTTGCCTAGTAGATACCTGTTCTCTCTAGTCTTGAAGACATCCAAATTATAACGTTCGGGAAACACAGAACACGGCAGAGAATTCCACTCCTTAGCAATAATATTTCAACGTTTCAATAATATTGGCTTGAAGTATTATTAACTTCACTAAGTCTAGGGATAACACAAATCCTCTTGCATTTAAGGAGGATATAGGATAAAAATTTCAAACATTCCGTAATACAGAAAGCTAAAGTAACTAAGAAATTAAGTTGGTCAGTTGCACCTTCTTTCTACAGGCCTATAATATAGGTAAAGTTTGTTTGTGATATAATTTGTGCCTATAATGTCTTTTTTAGATAATTTTCTAAATTCAAATTACTAAAATTTTGTTGCAAACTGTAGAAAGCGTGGCATTTATTTATTTATTTTATTATTGATAGGAAGACTAACAGCAAACAGAACAATATTTAAGATATATAAAAACAACTATGCTAATAACAAGTCTCCACCTTTAGGTACGACAATAATTCCTAGGCTCGTGGATGATACCTACACATGTTTAGATGGTACAAAAATAATCTTTTTTTTTTTTAACAAGATGTCGCTTATCAAACCAATGATGAAAGTGTCAGACAATAATATTCAATTTTTAAAATAATTCGCAGCTAATCGCCGTCTGAGTGTTATTTATTACATAAATAACTAAGAAGGTATTTGAAAAAAATAATTTAGGCTGCAGGTTTGAAATACCTGCTTAGGGCAAATATTCCTGTGATCTTAATTTACTTTTGTACTTTTGTCATAAATGTTTATCGTAGTATTTATATGGCTATCTATTCCCTAGAATGTATAGTGCAAGTTTAAAAGATTTTTTTTTAGGCCACTAATAATCCTTCAATCCACAGGGCTCAGAAATATCTTCAACGAGCAGCTCGCAGTCCCCACCAATTACTACCACGCCTAAACGACGAGGCTTTGCAGTGCAACGTAGCCCAGACACCCACCACTCTATTCATAAGTACACTCGACCAGCGATGCTCCGTCCATACGTTAAGAGACTATACACATCGCCCGACACGAGCCATACTAAACCCAGTGACAGAGTCCTGCGAAGCTTCAACGGAAAGAAAAGGAGATCATTCAAAGACTTATTGGACGCTGCCAAGGCTCAAAAGCTACCGAGCCCAAATGAAAGTACCTTCTCAAGTCAAAAACAGATGTGTATGGTCACAACGAGCCAAGCTAATGTGATGAATAAGTGTGTGGTGAATAAACACCGGCCAAATATTATTCAAAGCCATGGCTCTTTGGCAAGTCAAATGAGGCAACAGGTGGTTTCGACTACAAATAGTTTGGTGAGGATATTTCTTATTGTTAAATATTGTATGGAAGTGAGACAATACCAGCCAGTTAATTTAAAAAGATGCATTCATTTTATTTATTTCATTGATATATTCCTGAGATATAAAAATCCAACTGCAATCCTGAAAATAATTTCCTCTGAATCAATGTTTATTTAGATATTTCATTCAATGTGTCCTATAATATGACTGGACTGTTGGTCTAGCTAGTGTTTAGGGCCCTGGACACAAAACCAAGGGTTCAGTTCGAATACTCCTAGCGGCAAATATTTTTTTGATGTACCATGGCATTTGTAATCGATTTTTGGATGTATATAAGTATTTTAGTATGTCTATCTGGCCTCCAGCATCCATAGTATAAACTTTTACACAACAATTGGTGTGTAAGTCCCAGGAATTTATTTAATGAATACTATTTATAATTATTTTTCAGAATGTATATTCAAAGCCAGCAAAACGCAAGCGTACCGTGAGCGGAATATACCCTATCGCCACCAAAGAAGCTTCAAAAGTAACCTACGAGTACATACAAAGCGTTGGCATTCGCAGAAGCGATGGGAAGATTGCTAAAATTAATGCTGTGATAGTAAAACAGCCAAAGCCTCAACAACAAAATGTTCACAACGCAGTAGTGACAGTACAAGACTTGATTAATTCTAACGTAGACTCATACAACTTTGATTTTATACAAGAGGGTAATAATGTAAGCAGTTCGCAATATCCTAACATGTCCAGTGTCGATTGTGAACCTAATTACCAAACAGATATAGACGATTTCGTGTCGACAAGTTATGAACAATATGCTGAAAACCAACAAGATACAGAGAACCAACAGTGTAGAAGCAACCAATTTGTGGAGGACCCACAATATAGGGAGAACCGACAACTTGTAGAAAACCAACAATATACGGAGAACCAACAAGATGAAGACAATCATCAATATATGGTCAACCATCAATATGCGGACAACCAACAATATACGGACAACCAACAATATTCAGACAACCAACAATACACAGACAACCAACATTCTTCAGAGTATTATCATAAGAAGATCAGATCAGAACAAGTCCGTTCCAGACGGGAGAGCTTGCAAGTGTGTAGCCTACCTCCGCAGAAGGATATGAGGTGTGATGAGAGAGAGGAAGGATTGCCCAAAATACATGATGTGTTCAGTAAATTCAGTGATGTTCGTGGAACGGACGTCACTCAACCGATTTATGTTCAAGTCAGCGCTGAATCTGAAAGAAGTAAGTACCTTTCTAACCTACAATTAAGAATCGATAAAAGTGAGTAGAGCTAAGTGGAACTCCCACTCAAAATAGCCAAAATAGCTCGTTTGGGGAAGTACCTCCGCCCTACAGAAGCCCACAGTGAAGTAGCACTTTGTAACTATTTTGCTATGTTTCTGCTGGTGAGTAAGGTTGCCAGAGCTCAGTTGGGGAGGGTATGGTGTCTTGAAGGTAAGAAACGCGTCTGCGACCCAGTCACTTACCATCAGGAGACCCTCCAGCTGATTTGCCTCCCTATAACATAAAAAAATACAACATTTTTTGCGTTTTGTTCTGGGGAAACTACTAGAAAAAAAAACCGGCCATGAGCGTGTCGGACACGCCCATGAAAGGGTTCCGTAGCTAAAAGATGGCCCGACCGCTTAAGACACCATTTAGTAAGGGCAACTGCACGTCACTGGTCGAGTTGTATAAAAATAACTATGTATGATACAGAGTTCGCTATAGTTTTCGTTGAAAGTACTTACTTGGAGGTATACAGGAATTTTTTTTCAGATTTATTGTAATAGTATTTCAAAAGTTAAGGGGGGGGGGACGCTCTAATTTTAACTTTGTATTAATATATCTCGAGACTGGGGTGTTTGATCCACATGGTTTCAAGACAAATTTTGTTGTATTTAAAAATACCTTTTTAACGATACCCCACACGATGGGGTTAGTCGATTTTTTTTTTCGAATTTTCTTTTCGGTGTATGGGAGGGGGGGTAAAAAATAATTATTTTTCGACTATTTTAAAAACCGATTCTTGAATTATCACTATGCATCTCTCCACCAATTTTCGTGGCAATCGTTTCAGAAACGGCGGAGAACGAGCCAGGACAGACAGACAGACAGACATGACGAAACTATAAGGGTTCCGTTTTTTGCCATTTGGCTACGGAACCCTAAAAAGGAACGAAAAATCCGTATATATATATTTTCGCTACTGATTAGCAATAGTGCTAATAAAATAATACTAAAATCAGTCTGTATGCCAAAGCTGGCATCATCCTCCTTGCGTTTATCCCGTTTCTGTGTAGGGTCGGCCTTGACCATGTTCCAGGATTTGGTAAGTCTGGTTATTACAGTGAAGCCACTGCCATGAGACCTTCGCAACTCTTAGAGGGGAACCAGACAGATTGGATCATGGTTACACATTCAGATCTAACTAAACTAAATTGATGCCAAAGCTGTATCATTAGTAAAAATGTTTTTTTAATTAAAACAATCCCTATTCACAGTGTTCAACTATCCAGTGTTCATCGCAAGACCGAACATCAGTTCTACAACGATGTTGGAATGTCTGTACAACTTCAAGACGGACTTCTTGGTCAGTCAACCGTTGCTGCAGATCGCTACCACAACATCTACTCGGTGTGTGTATAGCACACCCTTGTTGACTTCTCCGTAAGTATTGTTTTGCTATGTATTGTTTAGAAAGAGTTGTATATTGACGACTTTGAGTAAGCTTTACTATGTAAAATAACTTGCAGCGATGTTGGTTTTAATTGTTAAGCTTTTTGCATCAATCTTATCTTCTTGCCTTTTCACTTATTTTTATAAATAAGTGCTTAAAAAAATTTATGACGGTGTCTCAAGTTTGTAAATAATCTTTTTCAGATTCTCATCATAATAACTAGATACTAATGATCAGATTTCTTCGTTTTCTTAACAGTTATAATAAATCTTTATAATAAATCTTTATTTCCAAAAATACAGTACATAGCGTTACAAGCTCGACGACTTCTCGACTAAGCATAATGCTTGTATCAGAGCAGTCTAAAGTCTTATAAAACATCGAATTTAGCTCACACCAGAACTTGATACATTTAATACATCAAAACAAAAAATATTGATTATTTAAATCAATACAAGAAACTAAACAGTTTTCATCATAACTTTTATGTGTTTTGCCAATCTTGTTTGTGTTCCTTCATTATTATGTTTTACTGTGTTCACCCGCATATTTTTAAACATCTAATTCTCTTGTTTGTTCATGTTTTTGCACATTTATGCATTTCACTTTGCACCAGCTTACTGACTTATCTTGCACCCTCTACCACTGATCTTACTACAAAAGTCGAACAGTGATTGTGTTGAATAAATAAAACCATACTTGATAGTTTAGAGAGGCACTCATTTCTCCTGATGGTAGGTAGGCATTTCCAGTGAATAAGGAAGCTGTTTTATAATGAGGTTGTTTTGCGATTGAAAAATCCGCTAGATGGCAAAACGTAGGAGTGAGGTCCAACTGCTATGTCATTGGTGAATTTTGACATATATGTCAATGTCGTGTCAAAATTCACCAATCACATACCAGTTAGACCAGCTATACTCAACCTGCGGCCCGCGGGCCGCATGTGGCCCGCTGGGCCTTTATCAGTGGCCCAGGAGCAAATAGAGATAATTGTTAAAACTATTATTTTCGATGAATTTTTCGACTTTAAAAACAGTACCAACCTAGAAGCTCTATTTATACAAAAAAGGGAAAACAAAGAATGCCGAATTTTAGAGCATTATTCCACAAAAATATATAAATTTTCAAAGAAGTGCTTATATCCGACTAACTTTCATTGGGTCTACGTACCCATGTGAATAGTCTTTTTTGAAAATGAGATGCATAATACATGACGCTTATAGAAACGAACTTACAGATTCTCATCTGGATGATGTAATTAGGTCAGCATGCAGCGATAAGCCAGATCTGAAAAACAAAATTATGAAAACGCACTCATAGTTTCAAAAATCACATTGAATGATCGACATCTTAGTTACCTTTTCTAAATAACATAAATTATTATTTTTTAATGCAAGAGCACGTAATGGTGACATAACGATAAACACCGTCTATGGACACCTGCAAGACCAAAGCCCCTACAGGTGCGCTGCTGGTCTTTTGAGGGGAAGGGGAGAGAAAAAAAAGGGAGGAGGGCTGTTGGGCCTCCAGTGCCCTCACCCACTCAATAAAACACAGCGCAGTGGTGCTTCACATTTCTGTGAGGTTTTCTGTGAGGCCGTGGTATCACTCCAGATCTCCCACGGTAATTTTTGTTTGCGGCCCGCGACACCATGACTAAAACGGGTTTGTGGTCCGTATATAAAAAAGGTTGAGTACCAATGAGTTAGACCCTACGCCTACCTACTGCCATCTAGCGGATTTTTCACTTGCGAAAACCCTTTTTACCAAAAAAAGCCGTCTTTAATTTGTTGCTTGGCAGCAATTACATTAAAGTAAAGTATCAGCCTATTAATGTCCCACTGCAGGGCAAAGGCCTCCATCATTTGAAATCATGTTTTCGTTACAAAGATGGGTTTTGGCTCAATCACCACACTCGCCAAATGCGGATTGGTGATCAAAAACCCAGGCTGTGTTCAGTAAAATCAACCCAAAGTTTGCCAGACCCGGGAATCGAACCCAGGACAGGACCAAGGCCCGGTACTGAAACCACTAGTCCATCGAGGCAGCAATTATAGCCGTATATTAAACCTTTGTGTTAGAACTTACCATCGAGGGACTTTCTTACTTTCGGGAGACCAAACCAAATAATAGCAAATGATATTGTAGTAAGATCGGTGGGTGGGCTTAGCTTGCATGGGTGTGGCATGGCTTTCAGAATGGCGTTCACGACGACTGTGCTGTGCACCGACCATTGCACTGCATCCTGTAAGTTTATTTAGTTAATATTTTTCATAGATCAGAGGCCTTACCATCAAGTCTTAAAGCGATCTTTAAACGAGTGAGCAAGAGAGATGCCGCTTTACATGATGTAAGGCGGCATCTCTCTTACTCACTGGTTTTTAGATCGCTTTATGACTTGATAGTAAGGCCTCTGATATATAGAGATGACAGGCCCGTTGGTCTAGTGGTCAGAGACCCTGGCTACAAAACCAAGAGTCGCGGCTTCGAATCCCGCTAGGGGCAAATGTTTGTGTGATGAACATCGACATTTGTACTCGAGTCATGGATGTTTATAAAAGTATTTAAGTATGTCTATCCGTTCCCTAGCATCCATAGTACAAGCTTCGTGCTTAGTTTGGGGCTAGGCAATTGGTGTTTTAGTCCAAGGCATTTATTTATTTATTTATTTATAGATATTAATTGTCAGATTCGCCCTAGCGTACTTCGAAATTGACACTGAAATAAGAACGAGACAGCATGTTGATATTATTAAAAACGAGTGACTGTCAACGTGCTATCTCACTCTAAAAAGCGACTGTTGCTCTTATTTGAGTGCCAATTTCGAAGTATGGCGAGGGGAAATCTAACAATTGTAATCCATGATTTTATAACTCTCTTCATCTTAATCGCACATTTGTAAATGCACTTCCATCATTCATTTGACATCCATAGGCGTTAAAGGTCGCGAAATCGAATCCCGAAAATGTTTTGTGGAGGAGATCGGAATTTGTACTCGAGTCATGTTTATAAAAAAGTTTTATGTGTGTCTATCCGTTTCCTTCCTTCCTTAGAACTAACAAGCTTCGAGCTAAGTTTGAGGCTAGGCATTTGATTTTTTAGTCAAAAAATATATACATATTATAATGTATGTAATTATTATTATATCTTAACGTATATATTTAACTAGATTTTATAAAACGTTCCAGCGTGCGAGCAGGCTAGCCACCTCGGTTCTACCGATATGGAGGTGACGCCGAGTATCAATGATTATATTCCTATGGCTGATCAGAATATTACAAGGCAGAACTGCGGGGATGAAAATGAAGGTAATTGGTTTATTTTGTAAATCTGTACCAATAAAATAAAGCTGAAGAGTTTGTTTGTTTGTTTGAACGCGCTAATATCAATTACCACTGGTTCGAATAGGGATACGAGGATAGGAGGGCGGTCTCATATCACTATTAATTTTTAAATCACATTTAAAAACTTATAATTAGCGCAAATGACTTCATAATTTAGTATTGCCAAACAAGCTTCATAGTAAAAATAGTCTTCACAGTATAAAAAAATATATACTTATTTATTTGGAATAAATATATTTTATATTTTATCATCTTAATTTTGTAATGTTTAAACCATTTTTTTACGTCACCTACATTTGTGCCTATACATTACTTTTATTTATTTATGTTTGGTAATATGTCATGCAAGCATCCACGTTTAATGATATGATCTTATAAAACCTGCTATCCTTTCAGAACTGGCATTCGACCAGAGTTCACAAACTATGGAAACGTCGAGCATTCCGGAGATGGTGGAAGATGCTTTAGAAATCATCAGCCAAGATGGGGTGAGTTCTAGTCATATTTAGCTGCTAGTACAGACCTGCTGTCTGTACCATACATAACGGTTGAAGCAGTTGAGTTAATGGGGGATTGTTTTTGCATTTGTATTGATTTAAAATACCTGCGTGAATCGCAAAACATATTTTAAAGTGTTAAATTGTTAATATAGGAAAGTTAAGATTATCAGATCATTTTAAAATAATTAATAGTTCATGAAATAATCATTTCATTCAAAAAACTTTTTATAAAACAAGAAAAAAAAATACAAATAGAAAAAAACTTTTCCACTAAAACTTATAGTGCTATGCTATAACGATATGAAAAACGCAGTTGACACAATTTATGTTATAGAA
The DNA here is from genome assembly GCA_958496325.1 of Nomophila noctuella. NCBI lineage: Eukaryota > Metazoa > Arthropoda > Insecta > Lepidoptera > Crambidae > Nomophila > Nomophila noctuella. Next base: position 3,134,904 of record OY292504.1, read on the forward strand.
GCTTATCGCAAGATTAAAATTTTATTAGGCAGCATGTAAATACGATTGATTACTTAGATCTTAAGTATGTAAAAGCTTGTTAAATTTAGTGTTGAGCATAATGATTAAGTAGGTAACCAACATAAATATAAGGGTGTATTTTGCCTATTCCAGGACTACATGGAGCGTGTAGGCACGGATGATCGAATAGACTGCGTCATTTGCACCTGGGCTGGTCCCAGGTTTCTACTCGAATACCACATTAGAAAGGTAAAGTGTCAACTTCATATTCATTGATTTGACTCCGTAATAGTGTCCTACGCACTTGGTAAGAGATTCAGAATCAGCAGTGGTATGACATATGTACATAAGTAAATAGATAGATATAACACCCAAAGCAGGACAAACAGACATGTTCATGCAGACAAAAAATTGTCCTGTACAGGGATCGAACCCGCGACCTCTTGGTCTAGTAGTCAACTTCTAGGCCACACCAAGCGGCTCGCCGTAAAGGCACACAAACTTTGTCCGCCTGCATTAAACCAACAAATGAACATGAGTATCATCATTCATCTACCTTGGTCCATGTATGTCAGATTCAAAGCTCAAGCTGGCTCTATATGTTTTAAGCGTAACCTTAAACTTCTAATGCTCTTTCAGGAGCACGCAGCAAAAGTCTGGCAGGTCCAAAACGGCTGCTACAGTGCCGCCGTGTCCCTCGGAGCACTACTTCGTGGAAGGGCACTTCGTCGGGTACTAGCGCAACCTCATGCGCTATATCTATTGCGTGCCAGGCACAGCGCGGCGGATAACCTTGTAGCGGATCTACTGGTAAGTGTTGTAGCGAAACCAATCTTATGTCAACGGCAGAAGCGCGACTATTGATTGGTAAGTGTAGTACGTGCAAGACACGCTCGTAGCACATCTCTGGGTATGCTACGTATGCGGTACGTGTAAGTGCTACGTATCAGGGTTCGTAGCACAGAGCACGTTCGTAGCACATTCGATACACTGAAGTCGGGTACTAGCGCAACCGCATACGCTATATCGATTGCGTGCCAGGCATAGCGGGGCGGATAACCACGTAGCGGACCTGCTGGTGAGTTTAGTAGCAAAAGCAATCTTAAATCAACGGCAGAAGCGCGACTATTGATCGGTGAGTGTAGTACGTGCGAGACATGCTCGTAGCACATATCATACTATGCTACGTATGCGGCACGTGTAAGTGCTACGTGTCAGGGTTCGTAGCACACAGCACGTTCGTAGCACATTCGATGCAATGAAGTCGGGTGCTAGCGCAGCCTCATGCGCTATATCTATTGCGTGCCAGGCATAGCGCGGCGGATAACCTTGTAGCGGACCTACTGGTGAGTGTAGTAGCAAAAGCAATCTTATGTACAGTGCAGAAGCGCGACTATTGACCGGTGGTAGAACGCACGAGACACGCGTATGTATACTAATATAATAAAGCTGAAGAATAGATAAAAAGACCCTCAATTATCTACACCCTTCGCTCTAAGTTGAAAAATAGATTTTGTTCACGATGTTCACTTCACTCTATACCTAGTAGTAATATTGCAATGCTTATTACGCCTTAATTAAATAAATAAAATACATTTTCATATAATTTCCACAGATCCTCTCATCAGACTTGAGCCCTAAAATGGGTCAAATAACAGTCTACAACAAACTGACCGGGGAACCGAACACATGGTCTGGTGAGATACTCCCTGTATCCGCAGACATGCCTTACTACACCGAGTCTAACTGCTTTACTTTGCCTATATCGAGTCTCGACTTGCTGCCTATAGATGTGAGTATGGCTTTGACTAAGGAGCTGATCAAGTCACCAGGGAAAGCGGTTGAAGGTATGCCGGCTTTGGATGATATTAATATTGTTTTTCATGTTAAGATTTTTGAGTGAACGGGCAGTGGGTTTTTTATGATATTTTTATATCTTAGTTTACGTTTGTTAAAAATGTATATCTCAGTTTACCTTTTTTATATTATTATTTAACATAAGTTGCGGATGCGGTATCTCGGATGACCTTGATATGTATGGTTAAAGAACTTAATGATTTCTCATTAGAATTACAAGGTTATTCTCCTATATAACTGTATATATGTATACCACAGTCTTTTTTTTTTTTTTTTATTTATTTAACAAAATCCACAGCTCTTAAGACTAGGTATAAACATATGATATTGTTGTAACTGACAGCCAATAACGGATTTACATTTTTTAAGTACATTTTATAACAGTCACAGATACTCGTAATTACAATCCACTCGCTGTGCGCAAAACAAGAAAATAATACTGAACCCATATATTTATTTATTTATTTATTTATTTATTTATTTATTGAAAATAATTAAACGGGACGTATATATAGTAACTTAAATGTATATAATTTGTACAAGTGTGTGCTCAACTTAAATTTTCTTTCTATTCTTTCTAGTCTATTTCGTTACTAATGGATAATGTTAAAACGGGACCAAACGCGATATTATAGAAATCATTTATCCATAAGTAATTGAACGCAAAAGTTTTAAGTTTTATTTTGTTACTAGTTATATGACACTTGTTAATGTTAGTATGTTCAAGACTGAAAAGTAAAAATATATAAGTACATTCTTTTTCAAAAAATAATCTTAATGTTTCAGGAACAAGCCTAATTTTTTATTTTTCGTAACCGATGGGACTGAATAATTTAGTAAGTTAAATTTTTATAGAGGATTAAATACTCAGCAACACTAAGTGAGATAATAACGTTACAGTATTAATATTTTAAGTATTATTATAGTTTTAAGAAAAAAGACTGAAATTACAGTTCCTTTTAGCTGGCTGTTAAACAAAAATGTTGTCTAGTTCGTTCGTGTTTTTTTTATTACTTATAGATATTACAAAAGACTACATTAATATTATGTAATAGGTAAGATCAAAGTTGTTGTTTTTCATTGATGTTAATTAAGATGGGAAATATTCAATAATTTCCCTTTTTAAATAAAATGCTTACTATTTGTTTTACAAGCATTTATGTTTAAATCTGTTTTAAGGTTAAATCATAATATTTTCGTTAAGTTCATATAAGGACGAAAATAAATGAAAATACTACTAAATTGCGTCTAAATAGGTAATAAATAGTATATGTCAAGGAGTGTTTAAGTTATTTTATTGCTTTCTATTTAGGGTTTGCAATTCAAGTAACTCTAAATTATGTTTCCAAAGCGGTTTTTTTTCTAAGGGTGAAAGAAGTGATATGATTGTTTTGTTTATGTTAAAGAAATCAGATCATGTTGTTTAAACAATATCATAAATGTTATGTAAAGAAGTGCCATCATATTTTTATAGTTGATTTATTGTTGATTAATGTTAATCATTATCTTGTTTACAAACAATACCAAAATTATGCTTAAGTAGGTATTGTTTTTTTAGGTTATAAGTTACTTTTATACCGGTGATTTTTAAGGATATTTTAAAATGATAAGACTACTTTTCATTTTCTAGTAAATGGCTGTGAAAATTTGCTATGATAATGGCGATTAAAGTTACCAGTCTTAATTTTTGTTGTATTTCAACCTTTACTGTCTTCAAAAATTACATTGTACCGAATGTATTTTGCAAAGCCCTCCAAATTAATAATTAAAGCAATTTAAATACAGACCAAACTTCTTTGTATAAAGCTAATTATTTTGATCCATAACTTACTACTACATTTTCATTAACAATGTAATGTCAATGTATTATACCAACATATTTTTTTGTACTAGCTTTACCCACATTATTATGATCATGTTGAAGGATTTTGACAAGACGAAAACATTTGTAAAAAAATAGGTTGTAAGGTTTTGATTGTTAAAGTTGATTAAAAAGTTGAATCATTTGTTTTGTTTTATTTTATAATAAACAGAAAATTTTGCGAATCTTGGACTTTGTACAGAACATACTAGACGGAAAAAGCGCCAAAGTTCAGCGTGGCTAACCCTGCAATGTGAAATGCAAAAACACCATGCCAATTTTGATGCAGTTAAAAGTTGAAACTTCCTTCAAGCAATGTCAAGCAGTGTGACATTGTCTTGTACCGTTTTCTTATTCCATAATAATGCTGCTATTATAATTAAAATTAATAGTTGTAAGTACCCATAGAAGGGAACCAGACAGATTGGATCATGGTTACACATTCAGATCTAACTGAACTAACGACAGAAACTATCTGAATGTGCAGGTTTTCTCACTAATGTGCTAATTAATCCACTTATTTTTAATTTATTTTAAGGCGCCTTATGTTTATTAATAAAGCCAACATTGATTTCTATAAAAACTCAATCGTTAATACTGGCCGATAAATAAATACACATATTTTTTTCTGTCAATAAAATATCAATGTCACTCGTCATCTCATCTCGTAAATATTGTAAAACATTAATTTGTATCTTTTGAACTTTTTAAGTCTTTGAGCAATAGGTATGGAGGGTCAATACCCTCAGCCGCCGCAGCCGCCTCGGCAGAAAATACCTAAAGATGGACCAGGCCCTAGAGGAGTACCGGATTGTTACTATGTAAGTTTATGTAATAAACTATAATAAATATTTTTTTCTTACGCCCGTATATTTAAATCTTTAGATTTGCTTTTGTTAACTTCAAAATTGGGGATTCTTCCACTCTGCCCCGCCAAGGCGCCCCACTGGTGGGGCAGATTCCACTGTTTCAAATTTGTAGTGGAATATGCCCCACTGAATCATTTTTTTTGCACTAGGGTCAGCACTTAAGAGTTTAAGTGGGTTAACTCGTATTGTGTATTTGTCTATTTATGGTTTATGTTCCTTTAGCAATCAGCATTAGATGTGGAATATGTAAGTGCGGTAAATAAAACTGAATACAATTCAATACTAGTAAACCTACTTAAACCCTTAAGTGCTGACCCTAGTGCAAAAACTGATTCAGTGGGGCATATTCCACTACAAATTTGAAACAGTGGAATCTGCCCCACCAGTGGGGCTGCCTTGGTGGGGCAAAGTGGAATAATCCAAAATTGGCACTATTATAATAATAGCGAGCCATCACGTTGACCATTGATTTCAAAGATATTAATTTAAGTCTCGCTGTGAGAAGGGACTGCCGCTCGGCTGGTAGAAGTACCACCACCTTACAGAAGACCACAGTGAAGTAGCACTTCGTAACTGTCGTGCTATGTTTCTGCTGGTGAGTATGGTCGCCAGAGCTCAGTTAGGGAAGGTATGGGGTCTTAAAGGCAGACGCATCTGCGACTCTTGTGGTTTTTGATGTCCATGGGCAAAATGTCTTAAGAAATGAAATAAAAAAATAAAGATATTTTATTAATTCGCTAATTGTTGCAGTTGTGAGTACACACAAAAACATTGAAAGCGAAAAAACTTTGACATTTGAAATGTTCATACTAGCAGGAATTGAGTTTTTTTTAATACTTAGTCTTGGCGATTGAGTAGGGTGGGTAATCTGAAGGCCATATCCATCCTTTGTAATCCTTTGTAACCCTACTTATTGTGAATAAATGATTTATGATTATGATTATGATTATAGGTGAAGAGAAAAGAATCAACTTGGGATGAATCTCAATTCTAGTTTTAATTTAAGCTTTGTCGGTCATATAACTCTCACTAAAACAATCACAATTTCTCCAGACATCCAGAGTCCTCAATTCCACCTTTCGCTACGTGAAGTTTGTGAAGAAACTACGGGCTTTAGAGGAAGAGCAGAGGAAGGGAGCCGAAATCAAACTCAAGGAGCTGAAGGATAAGCAGTGCAGTGACTTCTTTATCAGATGCGATCGAAGGTCAATCATCATGAAAAATTTGACGACCTGCTTGGTGTAATGGTCAAGATGTTGCCTATTACGCAAGAGGTCGCGGGTTCGATCCCCGCACAGGACAAACATTTGTGTGCATGAACATGTCTGTTTGTCCTGGTCTGGGTGTTATATGTATCTATTGAAATATATTTGTAATACCACTGTTGATTCTGATGTCTGTAACACAAGTGCTCAAGCTACTTAGATAACACGGGGTCAGATCAACGTATGTGATGTTGTTGAAATATTTTTATCATGAAAAATAGCATACCAGGGACCGTAGCCAAGATGCCACTTTAACGAATTCGCCATACGCTTTCGTCGCGTCATATATTGCCATCCCGCACACGAACTATTTATGTGAGCGGGATGGAGATATAAGTCGCTACGAAAGCGTATGGCGAATTCGAAAAAGTGGCATCTTGGCTAGCCTACCTACTAACATAGTTATGGACTTACATCTGACAGATTATGATAGGCAGTTATGGACTTACACCTATAATAGTTATCATCATCAGCTGATGTATTTTATTGCTATTATTTTTGATGATAGTAGCACTACGTAATTTTTGTGCTATGTGCTTCTGCTGGTGAGTAAGATCGCCAGAGCTCAGTTAAGGAGAGTATATATAGGGTCTTAAAGGCCAGAAGCATTTTAGCAGATATGTATCTGACAGAGGCGGTTAAAAAATAAATAATTAAATATTTTTACTTTTCAGATCACTAATCAACAATGTGGCACGCCGTGTCGATTTGTGTATGCAGTCTTATCAAGAGGACCTCAAAGAAAAGAGGAAGAGGTAAGATTGTACGGAGTTTCATTTGTAAAAAAGCGATCGTAACAATGCCATGGCGGCTGATCTTACGATCAGCCAGGTACACTGGATTATAGTGCAAAAGTGCATTTTCTATTCCCTCATTCTCAAAGTTCGGTGGGTCAGTAAGTTCGGTGGTAAGTTCAATCTGACACGACCGTAGAGGAATGTGGCTGTCAACTTAACGTGCCTTCCGAAGAGTTAGTCGAGATAAAAAATGGTCACCCATCCGATGACCGGTCTTTGCGAAAGATGCTTAACCTCAGCAATCGCGTTAACCACTGCACCATCGATCTTCTCCTACCAAATTGTGTATTTAAACACTCTAGACTTGTTTACCGCTCTTATGCCCCTTGAACAGTAGGGAGTGTTTATGCGCGATTGACCCTTCATGACCCTCATATGCCTTACAGGCATTTGAGGAGCTCGATGGCGCAGTGGTTAGCGCGATCGGCCTGCGTTTGCTAAAGCTAAGCAACGTTCGCAGATGCCAGTCATCGGATGGGTGACCTAAAAATTTCATCTTGAGCTCCTCCGTGTTTTGGAAGGCACGTTATGCCGTTGGTCCTGCGCCTGATCTCTCTACGGTTGTGTCAGACTGCTATCCCACCGAGTTATGGGAGTGATAGAGAGTGCACCTGTGCTTGCGCACTCACTTGTGCACTATAATATATCCTGCGTACCTGGCTGATCGTAAGGTCGGCCACCATGGCCGAATACGGCCGGAGGGTATAATTATTATTATGCCTTACAGGCTAGTAGACCTGCTAGCGGTGGAGGAAGAAGCCAACATCCGCAAGTTCGTGTCAGAGGCGCAGGCGGGCGCGGAGGCGGTCTGGCGCGACAAGCAGGACCGCTTGGCGTACTTGCTGGCCAAGCGGAGGAAGGAGCACGAGGACAGATACAAGGATACGCCGCTGTGAGTGTCTGTACCATGGTGGTGACGCTATAGGATCCGGTCTGGCGCGACAAGCGGGACCGCCTGGCGTACTTGCTGGCCAAGCGGAGGAAGGAGCACGAGGACAGATACAAGGATACGCCGCTGTGAGTGTCTGTACCATGGTGGTGACGCTATAGGATCCGGTCTGGCGCGACAAGCGGGACCGCCTGGCGTACTTGCTGGCCAAGCGGAGGAAGGAGCACGAGGACAGATACAAGGATACGCCGCTGTGAGTGTCTGTACCATGGTGGTGACGCTATAGGATCCGGTCTGGCGCGACAAGCGGGACCGCCTGGCGTACTTGCTGGCCAAGCGGAGGAAGGAGCACGAGGACAGATACAAGGATACGCCGCTGTGAGTGTCTGTACCATGGTGGTGACGCTATAGGATCCGGTCTGGCGCGACAAGCGGGACCGCCTGGCGTTCCTGCTGGCCAAGCGGAGGAAGGAGCACGAGGACAGATACAAGGATACGCCGCTGTGAGTGTCTGTACCATGGTGGTGACGCTATAGGATCCGGTCTGGCGCGACAAGCGGGACCGCCTGGCGTACCTGCTGGCCAAGCGGAGGAAGGAGCACGAGGACAGATACAAGGATACGCCGCTGTGAGTGTCTGTACCATGGTGGTGACGCTATAGGATCCGGTCTGGCGCGACAAGCGGGACCGCCTGGCGTACTTGCTGGCCAAGCGGAGGAAGGAGCACGAGGACAGATACAAGGATACGCCGCTGTGAGTGTCTGTACCATGGTGGTGACGCTATAGGATCCGGTCTGGCGCGACAAGCGGGACCGATGTCCTGGGTTAAATTCCAGGGTCGTGCAAAATTTGTGTCTATTTTTCTGAACATAGCCCGGGTTTGTGATCACCAAATTATGGAGGCCTTTGCCCTGCAGTGGGACATTAATAGGTTGGTACTTTAACCCATTTCTTGGATCGTCTGCACCGTTCCCTGTGTTTTATCAAGGCTTACGTCCAGCAGTAAATTGAGACTTAGTTTTAATGGCTCTTAGGGTGAGAATCCACCAAAGCGTTTTGAATCAAACACATGACCATCTCAGAAATGAAATCCTATTGGCTGCTAACCGCTCATCTTCGCTTTGGCGGAATCCCTCCCTTACCATCAGGTGAATCTCTAATAGCATAAAAAAAAATATTCTCGATCCCTAGATCACGTTGCGTGCACGTGCTCCCTTGCATCTGGAAGCTTCGCGCTAAAGAGGCGGAAGAGATCCAACTGTACCAGATGCGGGAGAAGAAAGCGATGAAAGAAGCGGAGAAGGAGTTTGACAAGATGTGGCACGAGGTCGCTATGAAGGAGTCTGAGGCTCTGGTGAGTTTATAATAAAGTAAAAAGTATCAGCCTTTTAATGTCCCACTGCAGGGCAAAGACCTCCATCATTCGGACAGGCCCGTTGGTCGAGTGGTCAGAGACCCTGGCTACAAAACCAAAGGTCGTGGGTTCGAATCCCGCTAGGGGCAAATGTTTGTGTGATGAACATCGGCATTTGTACTCGAGTCATGGATGTTTATAAATGTATTTAAGTATGTCTTTCTGTTCCCTAGCATCCATAGTACAGGCTTCGAGCTTAGTTTGGGGCTAGGCAATTGGTGTGTTAGTCCAAGGCATTTATTTATTATTTATATTATTTATTTGATGATGATTTTATAGGGAAATCACCCATTCCCTTAAAGATAGAAGTACTACTGGCGAGCGGGTGATCTATCTCGGGGACCGAGGTCCTTACTGCACTGTGTTGCTTCCGTCGTATATATGCTAAGTCGCGCGGAAACTCTGCTAGCGCGATGTAGATTTGTATGGAAATATCGCGTTTGTATGGGCAGTGCGTGTCAGCGCCATCTGTTGAGCTTTTTGGTGAGATCGGAACTACCCCTTTTTGTGGCGATGTAGATAGGTGTCGCCACAATTTGATTTGACCCGCTTGGTGTAATGGTCAAGATGTTGCCTATTACGCAAGAGGTCGCGGGTTCGATCCCCGCATAGGACAAAAATTTTTCGTGCATGAACATATCTGTTTGTCCTGGTCTGGGTGTTATATGTATCTATTCAAGTATATTTGTAGGTAATACCACTGTTGATTCTAATGTCTGTAGCACAAGTGCTAAAGCTACTTAACACGGAATCAGATCATTGCATAAGATGTTGTGAAATATTTATTTATTTATTATAATTACCACAGGCCGCCCGCATGGAGAAAGACGTGATCGACCGCCTTCGTAAAGACCAGGAGTCCAAGGCTTTCACTGATAGAGAACTGGAACAGCGCCGGATCCAACGAGAGAAGGACAGGCAGAAGCTGATGGAAGAAGCTAAGATGTTCAAGGCGATGTGGGACGCTGACATCAAGAAGGAGGAAGAAGGTGGGTTTTGAGGATAAAATAAAACGATAAAGCAATTTGCATCCAGATGGATATTAATAGGTGATAGACCTATTAATATCCATCTTTGAGCATGATTTTAAAATGAAAGCCTCATTCATTTTAAAATCATGCTCATTATCATCCTAGCGCATATCCCGGTCGCATCCTCGGCCATTACCTTGGAGTCCAGGGTCTGACATAATCTTAAAATCAGGTTGTCGTTACAAAAATGGGTTTTTGATCGTGATCGTCACGCTTAATCAACAAACACGAGCTACTTACTACACTAATACTAACTGCCTCCGTGGTGTAGTGGTAATAGGGCTGTGCTCCAACCTCGTTGGTCGTGGGTTTGAATCTCGCAGACACTTTCACTTTGTGTTGGTTTTCCCAGTTTGGTTAGGACATGGCAGGCTTGAATCACTATAGAATAGTGATATAATAGTTTTAAATCTTTGTGTAATCAGAGCTCAGCTGGGAATGGTATGGGGTTTTAAAGCCAGGCAACGTATCTGCGACCCTTGCGCGGTTGTTCCTGTCCATGTCAGTCCATGTGCAGCGGTGTTCACTTCCCATCAGGCGAACCTCTTGTTTGTTTGCCTCCATATAACAAATTAAAACAGCAATTGATCTTGAATTATTGTTTCATACAGCGGAGCGCAAGCGCACAGAACAGCGTCTAGAGACTGCCAGAGAGAGAAAGAAGATGATAGAAGAGCGCCATGCCGTCGTCGCAAAACAGAACGCGGAAGCCAAGCTGATCGCCGACACATGGGACTCGCTGGCCGGGCAGGGCTTGGCCGACGACAAGGCCAAGGAGGAACTCAGGAGGAGGAAGGAGGTGGGGTTCGATTATTATGTCAACATTAACATCATCAGCATAACTTTTATAGATTGTTATGTCACCATTAACATCAACATCCATCATGATAACTTCATTAACTTACTTACTAGCAGCATCATGATTAACTAAGAAAGTACCAGGGCCACATAAAACGTTAAGAGGTGGTTCAAAAACTGTATTGTAAATAGCGCCAGTAGACTCAGAAACTACCAGGATTATATAAATCGGTAAGAGCTGTGTTGAACCGTAGCCGCATCTACAAGTCGTAGCAAAGCGGTCGGGCGACAGCTACGAGGTGGGCGGGGCTTACGCGACGAGTGCTACGAAGCGCTGGTTCTTTCTCCTACTCAGCGATAGATAAGAGCGCCATGCCGTCGTCGCGAAACAGAACGCGGAGGCCAAGCTGATCGCCGACACGTGGGACTCGCTCGCCGGGCAGGGCTTGGCGGACGACAAAGCTAAGGAGGAACTCAGGAGAAGGAAGGAGGTGGGGTTCGATTACTGTTCCAGTTGTTATAGACCTGTTTTCTTACCGTGGGTGTAGTAAGAAGCGACAAAGGAACATTCCGAGGTGATGGACAGCAGCGTTCATATGTAAATTACCATCATCATGAGGACTTGATGAGTTATTTAGACTGTGAAAGTACCAGGGTCATATAAATCGGTAAGAGGTATGTCGAACCGCGTAACTAACATCATCATGGACTGAAAAAGTACCAGTATCATATAAAAAGGTAAGAAGTGAGTTAAACCGTAGCCGCAGCTACGAGCTGTAGCATTACGGTTGAGCGGCAGCTACAAGGTGGGCGGGGCTTACGCGACGAGCGCTACGATGCGCTGATTCTTCACCTACACATCTACGAAAGAGAAAGAGGAGAAGAGGATCGCCATGACTTTGTCGCGAAACAGAACACTGAGGCAGATCGCCGACACGTGCCATAGGAAACGACTAGGGGATATTTCAGGGGAATGAGCAGCAGCTCTCCATGTATAAATAGCATCGTCATAACGACTTGGTGAATTAGACCGAGAAAGTACCAGGGTCATATAAATCCTGGAGATGTGGATTGGTTTTTAGCGTTGTGCGTTTTAGAGGTGACTTTAGTTAAGTAGACTGAGAAAGTACCAGGGTCCCATAAATCGATGAGAGGTTAGTCTAACGCTTAGTGTCAGCTACGAGCCGAAGCAGTGTGGTCCTTATTGGGAGTCTTTATCCAGAAATAAACTTTTGCAAGCTTATGGAAAGTGTTTGATATGTGACTATGAGCATAACCGCCATCTGTGGCAGGCCTAACTCTTTAAATGTACGGTTTTAATAGTTGTCAGATTCCCTTAGATTTATTTTCTTCTCGTTTTATTATATCTTTCTAATTTAAAATACATTTCCCAGCGCGAACTAGACCAATGCAACAAGAAAATGGTCGAGCTTCGCGACGAGATGGTTCGCCTGGAGACGGCCGATGACTACATGTTTGAAGCGGAAGGTCGTAAGCGACAGGAGATGATGGATAAGAAGCGATGCGAGTACTTGGCTTGGGCGCAGAAGACTAACAGGGTATGGAGTTGATGAATAATATTATGTTGAAACATATTATAGAATATGTAGAGTGTAGAATGTATGTATAGTATAGTTATTTAATAAATGTAATATATAATATACAGGGTGGAATCTTGAAGTGGGTTTTGTTGGGCAGGTACATTAACCGTTACAGTTACAAGAAAACGTCGTTAGGCAACCATCCCTAACTTTTTGAGATATTATGACCTACAATCTACATGGGCGGCGTTGATTGCTTACCATCAGGCAATACGTCTGCTCGTTTGCTGCCCTATAATATAAAAAAAAAAAAACATTCACAGATTTTGGAAAAAAGTTACAGTCAGCAAAAAAAGTGCTGAAACTGACAATTTTTTTTTTCATGCCAATCGATCCTATTTCATGTAAGGATCAAATGACTCTATGGGAACATTTGAGGTTTGAGTACTAGAAATGTCAGAAATCGCAAAAAACTTTTCCCATACATTTTGTACTAAAAATTCCAAAAAAATTTTTTCGTGCCATTCGATCCTGTTTCATGTATGAATCAAATCTTTGTATCAGACCATTTAAGGTTTGAGTACTGGAAATGGCAAAAATCGCAAAAAATACTATTCCCATACATTTGGTACTGAAAATTTTCGAAACCTATTTCTCACATTTCTAGTAGTCAAACCTTAAATGGTCTGATACAAAGTATTAAATCATACATGAAACAAGATCGAATGGCACGACAAAAATTTTTTGGAATTTTTAGTACAAAATGTATGGGAAAAGTTTTTTGCGATTTCTGACATTTCTAGTACTCAAACCTCAAATGGTCCCATAGAGCCATTTAATCATTACATGAAGTAGGATCGATTGGCATGAAAAAAAATTTTTGCCAGTTTCAGCACTTTTTTTGCTGACTGTAACTTTTTTCCAAAATCTGTGAATGTAGGTCATAATATCACAAAAAGTTAGGGATGGTTGCCTAACAACGTTTTCTTGTAACTGTAACGGTTGATGTACCTGCCCAACAAAACCCATTTCAAGATTCCACCCTGTATGTATATTGTATGTATATGTATAGTTATTTAATTTAAAACAGCACTACCTACTTCACTTTCTGATTTGCCCTAAGGTTGACTGGTAGAGAATGCCATGAGGCATTAAGTCCGCCTTTTGTACAATATTTTGTGAAGTGCAATAAAGATTAAATAAATAAATAATATTTTGGAAATATCACCTGTTTGCAAAGTTATTTTGATATTATAAGTATGAAACACATGGGCGGAAAACACGCGACCGAAGTTTTGGCGTGATTACTGTGGCCCGCAATTTATTTTAAATGAAAGATTGACATACTGCGCTGAAATTACGCCGCGTAATATTGTATAGAAATAAATTTCGGTCGCGTTTTTTTCCGCTTGGTGTGTTTCTACACTTACTGTTATTTCTCTTACAACATTGAGTAAAACCAAAACTGTTTAAAAAGGCCAAAAGAATTAATATATAAAATAATTTCATGAATAAAAAAATTACAAAAAAAATATTCATTTTGTCATTTTAAACGGTTTTGTATTTACTTAATACTGTGTCTAAGATTTACTTACTTACTCCGTTGGCTCAGCGATCCTAAACGTGTCCTTAGATTTGAAAAAAAAAATGTTATGATGGAAGGCTTAATGATAGCAAGGTGATAATGATTTCTACATCACAGGACGTCCGCAAAGCCATGGTAGACCAGATAAAAGACCGCGAGAACGCCCGCGAGGTCCTCAAAGCCAAGTTAGCTGAACAGGAGGAGTACCAGCGGCAGGTGTACTCGCAGCTGCAGGAGCTGGTCGCGCACAAGCACATCACCGACCTGCAGGCGAGGAAGCGGCACCAAGCCAGCCTGCTCGATCAGATCGAGTATAATAAGATGCTTAAGGTGCGTAAATTGGCTATTGCCCACCAAAAATAGGCTATTGCCCATCACAGAATACCAAAATGAGCTATAGCCCACTTAAGTTATGTGATTGCCCACCACTAAAAGGCAAAGTAGCCTACTGCCCATTGCAGCACATCTATTGCCCACTCCAGAAATGCTTTTTCTCACACCAGAAGTGCTATTGCCCACCGCTAAAGCCGGGCTATTGTCCATCTCATACTTAAATTTGCTAGTGCCCACTTTATTCTGTACAAGTGTCCATCCTAGACAATGCTGGCGCTAGCAACTAGTCAAGCTAAGCACAAGTTTCATAAGGTAAGAATAAGACTTCCTTAAAGTGAAACTAGCAGAACAAGAAGAGTACCAGCGGCAGGTGTACTCACAGCTGCAGGAGCTGGTCGCGCACAAGCACATCACCGATCTGCGGGCGAGGAAGCGGCACCAGGCCAACCTGCTTGACCAGATCGAGTATAATAAGATGCTCAAGGTGCGTAAATTGGCTATTGCCCATCAAAAATAGGCTATTGCCCACCAAGAATAGTCGATTGCCCACCAAATATAGGCTATTTCCCACCAAAAGAAGTCTATTGCCCACCAAAAATAGGCTATTGCCCATCATAGAATATCCAAACGTCCTATTGACAACCCCAGAATTCCTAGCTACCGCCAACTTCAGAATTGCTCTTGCCCGCCGCAGTATGCCATGGGAGGCTAGTGCCCTCTTCATATTTGGTAAGTTCCCATTACATAGCAAACTAGTGCCTATCACAATAACGCTGGCGCCAGCAACTAGTCACACTAAGCACAATCTCCATAAGGTGAGTGTAAGACATCCTCAAAGCGAAGCTAGCTGAACAGGAGGAGTACCAGCGGCAGGTGTACTCCCAGCTGCAGGAGCTGGTCGCGCACAAGCACATCACCGACCTGCGGGCGAGGGAGCGGCACCAGGCCAACCTGCTCGACCAGATCGAGTATAATAAGATGCTTAAGGTGCGTAAATAGGCTATTGCCCGTCAAAAATAGGCTATTGCCCACCAAAAATAGTCAATTGCCCACCAAAAATTGGTATTGCCCATCATAGAATACCAAAATGGGTCATTTCCAGCTCCAGAATTCCTACAGGCCACTTTACAATTTATTTGTGGCCACTAGAACATGCTAGTGCCTATCCCAAAATACGCTGGCGCCAGTAACTAATCACACTAAGCACAAGCTCCATCCAAGGTAAGAGTAAGACTCCTTAAGTTCCTCAAAGCCAAGCTAGCTGAACAAGAGGAGTACCAGCGGCAGGTGTATTCGCAGCTGCAGGAGCTGGTCGCGCACAAGCACATTACCGACCTGCGGGCGAGGAAGCAGCACCAGGCCAACCTGCTCGACCAGATCGAGTAACAATAAGATGCTTAAGGTGCGTTTGCCCACCAATTATAGGCTATTGCCCATCAAAAGTAGGCTATTGCCCATGAGAGAACACGTAAATGAGCTATTGCTCACAACATAGCAGCTATTTCCTACCACAAAATTCCATAGTAGGCAAGTGCCCACTACTATAAATAATAGTACTCATCTCTAGCTACTAGTCTCGCTTAGCACACGCTCCATACGGTCAGCACCAAAATTCCTACTTCCCACTTCAGAATTGCTCTTGCTCGGCGCAGTATACTATTGGAGGCTAATGCCCACTTCATAATTTGATTGTACCAACTAAACAACAAGCTAGTTTCTATCCCAAAATACGCTGGAGCCAGTGACTAGACACGCTGAGCCCAAGCTCCATCCAAGGTAAGAGTAAGACTCCTTAAGTTCCTCAAAGCCAAGCTA
This sequence comes from Nomophila noctuella, assembly GCA_958496325.1. Taxonomy (NCBI): domain Eukaryota; kingdom Metazoa; phylum Arthropoda; class Insecta; order Lepidoptera; family Crambidae; genus Nomophila; species Nomophila noctuella. The sequence continues at coordinate 3,150,959 of OY292504.1, forward strand.
GCTGAACAGGAGGAGTACCAGCGGCAGCCTGCTCGACCAGATCGAGTATAATAAGATGCTTAAGGTGCGTTTGCCCACTGGTTATAGGCAATTGCCCGCCTAAATTAGGCTTTTGCACAACATGGTAATAACCAAAATGGGCTATCGCCAACTCCAGGATTCCTTCTGCACACTTCAGAATTGTTTTTGGAAGCAGCACCAGGCAAAAATCGAGTATGATAAGATGCTTAAGGTTTAATAGGTTATGGCTCACCGAAGATTATCTACTGCCCATGACAAAACACCCACCTATATAAGCTATTGCTCACTACAGAACTGCTTTTGCCTACAACAAAATATCTCAATAAGCTATTTGCAACTTTAGGTTTGCTTTTGCCCACACTAGTTCACCATAGTGCCCATCAAAATATAAATAGGTTAGGTTAGGCCAATTGGAACACAGTTCTCAACAACTGATGGTGATCAAGCATGAGAGGCTCAAGGCGCGGTTGGAGGTCTTGAAGGCGAAGGTTAGAAGACTAAAATGCAATAAAGCCTAAGACTAATAAATGCTTATAAAATTGCAACAAAAAAAAACATAAAAAATATTGCGATCAGATTGTGTCTTACTTATTATTAAAAATAAAATAGTTTTCTTGACCACCACCTCCTTTTATAAAGTCGGTTCAAAACAATAAGGAAAAAGAAACCTCAGCCGTTGCACTAAAACCTTTGTATATCAGCGTAAATAAATCTTTATTAATTTGACGATAATCTGTGCCTTTACAAAACTCATTTTCCTGTGCGTAAAGAATTATCTTTATAACAGTGGTTTATGTAAACAGGAAAAGGCAAGACAGGAGGAGTTGGATCAGATTAAGAAGGGGAAAATAGCTGCTAAGGAGTATGAGGAAGAAATTTCTAGAATGTTGTGCAGGTGAGTCCAGCCCTTTCGAATCGCCTATCCAAGGGGAGGGGATTTGGGGGTCTTGATCACCCCTGAGCTGGTTCCAGGACTTAGGTGAAACACTAATCCTACTACTATTATAAAGGCGAAAGTTTGTAAGTATGGATGTATGGATGTTTGTTACTCTTTCACGTAAAAACTACTCAATGGATTTGAATGAAAGGACAACGGCAGAATCCCATGTATTTCCAGTACCACATAAAGACTTAGCGTTCCAAGAAGTGAATACTAGAAAATCAATCCTCTAATGATGCTTATCAAAAAATGTAATGGTAACATATTTTTTAAAGCTGGGGATATAAAGATGATTTCAAACATAACCTCCAATGCAACTTTTACATTATCCTCAGAATTGCCATTTCCCCAAATGTTACTAAGGCTTTGACCATCTGACTGTCACTTTGAAATGTAAGCAAAAATTGACCCTATTGCCATGGAGTATATTAAGTATACGAGCACCGACATCTATAGGTCTAAAGTGTCAATAGTTCTGTCCCAAAAATGCAATCGTCAAATTCGTCAAGTCTCTGTCAAATTGAGGTGTCAATAAGTAACTATGACCCCCAATGTCCCCAATGATATTTTTTAAATATCATTGATGACCCCCCATTGTTTTTGCTTATTATTATTTATAACACTGCGCAAACTAATACAAACCTGTAGGGTGGTAGAACACCTTGATGGTGATTAAGCATTTTTATGATAGATCAACGTACATAGTCACTGCTTTTACAAAACAATATAACAAGGAGGAAAATAAAGACCAACACCATTATGTTATAATAATTATTTATTTCTCCAAAATAACATTGTGCTTTTCTTCTTTGTAACATAGGATAATTCCAGCGCTGAACTATGTTGAGAAGATTTTCATCCGAGTCTAATTGCACATGACGATGTATGCGTGACAGGCGCCCATATTTCAATAATCACCGCATTAGCAAGTTCCCACACTAAATATTAAAACATTCTGGTATACATTAAAATATCCTCACAAATAATCACGCGAATCACACTCGAAGAGTCCCTTATTGCAGAATAGCAGCAGGAGCAAAGGTGCTCAACTTACACGCATCTATTGTAATATACTCGTATATTGTCTAAAGCATATTTCTTATTGTATGTATCTGCGTGCTCAACTGAAAGCAAATCATTTTACAAATCACAACACGGCGAATATTGTGAACAAGAATGCAATAAAGATATTAATTGACCGATGTCTTTCCGATCACTTTTGACACATTATCAAACATAAATTAAAGAGTCGCTCTTTAGACAACGTCAAAAGCGTTCTGTTTTTCCATGCAAATGATGACCGGCGTTTTGTTTCAGGGATTTTGTAAGATAATACAATCAATGATTTCCAGCTATTCCCAGCTTCTAAAAATCTACTTCAAATTGAAAAATGTTCGTCTCGTGATTACCTTTAAATCCTATATAGTCAGTTCTGGGAACGCTTAGTTTTATGAGTGGTACCCATTTTGCCGATCTCCTTTACCACAATATAGCTTATACATCAGAATAATACATAGGATATTGGAAATAGAAATCCACGCGGACGGAGTCGCGGGCGGCCGCTAGTTGAACATAATAATTTTATTTATACTGAACTAGCGGCCGCCCGCGACTCCGTCCGCGTGGATTTCTTTTTTTCGAAATAAAAAGTAGCCTATGTTCTGTCTCAGGGTCTAAAGATTGTCTGTACCAAATTTCATCAAAATCGGTTGCGAGGTTTAAGCGGGAAAGCGTAACAGACAGACAGACAAACAGACAGAGTTACTTTCGCATTTATAATATTAGTTGGGATTGACCACTACTATGCGAATCCTCCTCCCCCCTGGAGCTAAAGGAGTAAATTATTTTGAAAAGTTTAAGTAGTTCGATGGATATTGATTAATCAAATGGAAATAGTGGCAATGATTGATTTCTACCACTTTAAGATTAAGAAACACTAGCGGCCGCCCGCGAATTTGTCCCCGTGGATTTCAGTTTCTGCGCACATAGTGTTATTAGCTTAATTAAAGCCTTCCTCGACAAATGGACTATCCAACACAAAAACATTTTTTCAATTCGAACCAGTACAGTAGTTCCGGAAATTAGCGCGTTCAAACAAACAAAGAAATAAACTCTTCAGCTTTATTATATAAGAATATAACCAGGTATAACGCATGAAAGAAAACACGTATTTTAATATTGTAGGTAAAATGGTAACATGATGTTTATTTCATTCATATATTTTGTACAATCAGAGCACGTAAATCTACGTGATGTTTTTAAACTATTATTTACCTTAAACGCCAGTACCGACTTGTGGTTTGCAGGTAATCCTCCATATTCGCGGTCTAGTTAGTCATCGTATGACGTCAATTTCTGGGGGCAGCGGTTGTCAAACTTGCAAAGCACGGCCCTCAAAGTGGGCGTATAAAATTCTTATGCGTTCTCTGCCATTTTAATAAAGGTTCTTCACTTGTATTTTTAGTCGTTGTTTTCAGTTCTAAAGACAAACTTTTTCCTTTTGTAGGGAGTTGCCAGTTAAATTCAATAATCACTAGACTAAGGACATTTTTTTATACGTTACTACTTGATTATAAAGAAACTCAAGATTTATTTTGAACTAATACTTTCGTAACTTTCATTTTTACTTAAGTACGTGTCATTTATGAATCTATTACTAATATAATAAGGCTGAGTGTTTGTTTGTTTGTTTGCTTTTAAACGCGCTAATCTCAAGAAAAACTGGTTCGAATTGAAAACATATCTTTGTGTTGGATTTTACTTGTGACGAGGAAGGTTTTAAGCTATATGTATAATAACAGAGGCGGCCTTAGGGGGGGGCGAACCGGGCAACCGCCCGGGGCCTCGCGCTTGGAGGGGCCTCGCGCCCGGAGGGTCCGATCCCCCTCCAAGCGCGAGGCCCCTCCAAGCGCGGGGTCCCACCAAGCGCGAGGCCCGTCCAAGCGCGGGGCCTCTCCAATTGCAAGGCCCCTCCAAGCGCGGGGCCCCACCAAGTGCGAGGCCCCACGGGATCAGTACGTTATATTATAACGGTTGCGTTTCGATTTTCCGTTCATATAAGGTCTTTCATGGTTGCGATCATACATTGAAAAATCAATGACTCGAACTGGAGTCTTATTTCATGTGTCCACATTGGTAACATATTTTTGAGGGCATTACAAACAATACTTGCAAAATACAGTATAGCTCTCGGCTCACTCGTAAACTCAGTGACACAGGCTCGAACTTTTATGAATCCAAGGTCTGCACAAAAATCCGGCTTGTAAGTAGGGAATTAATGCAAACTTGCATCACAATTTTGTCTATTTTTACTGGACTAACATTTCTGTATTTATTCATTTTGTAAAACTTTGTATATTAATATCATCATATCAATGTATAATAATAACGTCCGTTGGTGGAAGTTAGAGCTCCTCCTTGAGGAATTGCAACTTCCATCAAAGCAATCAGTCAAGGGCTGCTTGGGGCGAGCTGTTGGTGTGTGGCGGCACCACGGACCCGAGACCTCCCGGGGGAACTTTACCATCTCCTCCCCTTAATTGGCCTTCCAGAGTGGAGTGCAAGAGCTATATGCTTGATGGGTGGAAGTGCTCAATCTGCGTAGGTAATAGCGGGGAACGCGATCCAAAAACAGGTGCACACCTCTCGGCACCCTTAGCCAATCACGCCGGTGTTACTCCCTTGCCGCCCGCGATCCTAGTGGCCGCGTGGAGTAAGAAAACTTGATACATTTTGGCTCTCAGACGTCCGTTGTCTCATCCAATAGCCCAGTTGACCAAACCATCAAACTACACACAATAGACCTGGATTATTATTTCTTTTAATTTGGAAACAGTTTTTACATTTGACAGGTGCTGTCTTTGAATAGATCTGTATTTTTTCAGAGGTAGTACCTGGAAGATGTACCTACACATTTCAATTTAGATCAAATGGTACCAAAAATCCTGCGCCAGCGCTGTTGGCTTTGGCCCCACGCATGCTGCAACGTGAATCCCAATGTTCCTACATAATAGTAATAAAGAGCGTAGGGTTTTGATGACCCCATAGTCCGTTGTTGGTAATTGGAGCTTCTCCTTGAGGAATTACAACTTTCATCAATGCAGTCAGTCTCCGCAGGGCAGCTTGTACTTTACCCATCTTCTCCCTCACCTCTGGTTTGCTTAAATAGCCGGCCAGAGAGGAGCGCAAGAGCTATAGCTCTTCCCTAATCCTTTTTCTTAATAAATTTAATCTTCGTGGAAGTGCTTAATCTGCGTAATAGCGGGGAACGGCTGACAGACCTAACGCGATACAGAAACCGGTGCACCCTCTCGGCACCCTTAGCCAACCACGCCGGTGTAGTGGCCGCTTAGAGTGGTAGCTTTTTTTGAGGGTTCCGTCTAGTGGGAGGCGAGTCACCGTCTGCAAGGAGTAAAACATTGAGACATTTTGCATTGCATACGTCCGTTGTCTCAACCCATAGCCCAGTTAACCAAACCATCAAACTGTGCACAATAGCCCTAGATTTTGTTTCCTTTTATTTTGTAACTAGCGGCCGCCCGCGACTCCGTCCGCGTGGATTTCGATTTCCAATATCCTTTGTGTTTTTCTGATGTACAAGCTATATTGTGGTAAAGTTTCATTCAAATCCATTCAGTAGTTTTTACGGGAAAGAGTAACAAACATCCATACATCCATACTTACAAACTTTCGCCTTTATAATAGTAGTAGGATAGTCCTTACATTTGCCAGGTTCTCTCTTTGATTTGATCTGTATTTGGTCAGAGATGGAACCTGGCAGACCTACCAATCGCATTAGATCAAATGGTACAAAAAAGCACGCATGCTTCAAGGGACCGGGGCCCTGTGGACTCGTGATCTCAAAAGAGTACCTATAAATAATAATAATAACATAATGAATACCTATCAAACAACCAGACCAACTTTCACATCACATATGTGGATTTTCTGTAGGGCAAAGGGCCTCGCAATGACCTGTCGCCCGGGGCCTCGCAATGGGTAAGGCCGCCTCTGTATAATAACACTATGTATGTATGTTTGCAGAAATTGAAATTCACGCGAACGGAGTCGCGGGCGGCCGTAAATCCCCTTTTTAATGGCAACTGGGGTCCACGACCTACAGTTTAATAATCGCGATGTCGAGTTATACCTAAGTCATTCTTGAATGAAAAAAAAATGTACCTGGACTTGTTGTTGGGTCTGGATGTTTTAATTAAACCTATCATATTTTTTTTCATATTCTGAAAGTAAACAGATACATTAATAGCCTACTTAGGAACTGCTAAATGAGGACTTAGGACTAAGGCTCGTATTAATAAATCGCACTCAACTCTGAGATCGATCTTGAGCGCGAAGTTGAGGTGCTGTTTTATATGAGAATTACATTATGAAGTTCGCACCTAAGATCAAGCTCAGAGTTGAGTGCGGTTTAATAATACGAGACGAGACCCATAACTTGCCGCATTTCCCGACTAGTGATGTATCGGTTCGCTAAAAATGTAGATCATGTGGCGCTCTTTTTATCCCCCTCCCTAAAACTACTAAGCACAACCCCCACAAGGAAAGCCTACGTCCAGTGGTAGAATCGCATTTAGAATGTTTATTTATATTAGTATTTTTTATATATCACCATCACTACATAGTATAAAACAAAGTCGCTTTTTCTGTCATGTTGTATGTTGTATGTCCCTATGAACGCTTAAATCTTTAAAACTACGCAACGGATTTTGATGCATTTTTTTTAATAGATAGAGTAACTCGTGAGGAAGGTTTTTATGTATAATATCATCCATTAAATAGTGGACAAGTACCACGGGCGAAGCCGGGGCGGGCCGCATATAATATATTCAGATGTATTGAATTTTTTTTTTTTCTTAGTTTTGACGATTCGAAAGTGCTTGTGTGTATGCTTGTTTGAATAAGGATATTTTTGATTTTGATTTTAATTGCCAGACGTAGACTGCTAACGTAATAATGAACCTTTTAATTCAGACCATTCTTCAGTGATGAAGTGCATCCGTTCATGAAGCAGATGGCCCAAGGACTGAAGATACCGGAGAAATGCCCCTGCTCCAAACCAGATTATTGCAAGTGATGGAATTTATATATCGATACCTTAAATCTCAAATGGCGTAAGCGCCAAATTGGTCAAAATGACTTTTGAATGCAGTTTTATTCAGTTTTTTTTTCTCTATCGATCTGTATATTTAAAATCCTGAAATTCGCAAAAAAATGGTCATTACGACCCGATGTTTTTTATAGAATTGAACACTTTTTATAAGGTAAAGAGGTCGTAAGCAGCTATAAATTTAATGCATGAACAACGTCAGGGCGTAACGAGATATTTTAATACATTAATATGGCGTATCACACATAGCCAACTTTATTTGGTGGTTACGCCCTTAGAAATTATTGTAAAGTGAAAAAAAAAGTAAAAACACACGGGGGTAAGGGACGTCATTTTTCGGTTTCGGCGTTTACACCACACACAATTTTTATTATTGAAAGGCGTTTACACCCTATAAAAACACGATTTTTTTGAGATTAAGGTCGTATCTCCCATAAATTCATAAAAAAAATACAAAATAAGGGGTATTTTCTTCATCTTTTATTGAATTTGGTACATTTAACGAGTAAGAGGATTTTAGGAAACAAAATATAGTGGTAGAAAAACGACCCTTATTCTTAGCAACAATGATTTCTACTTATATTAATATAATATTTACGTAATAATCAACTTTAAAATTCAATTAAAGTCCTAATGGAGTTAGAAAAGATTACAAAAATTGTATTAATTTGGGAATTAATGAACTACGTTACGAACTACTAGCTACGTTCAAAAAGTAAGAGATTTTAGAAAGCCTTAATTTAAAATAATCAGTCAAAAAATAAATTGAAACTATATCAGTGCCTGGTAATACATCTGGCACATCTTCTGCTGTTGGTAATCGCGGGTGATATTCTTCATGATATCTTTTTGGGATAATGCCGTCTGTGCACAATTTTAATAATAATTTAGGAAATCAGAGTGAGCTGATACGATGACATTATAAGGTCGTGGTGTCTTTCTTGCTGATTAAAAGTATGTCGGCCATTGCGATGGGAGGTAAGAGCCCATCGCAATGGTCGTGGCGTAGCTACTTGATTCATTGATTCTTAAATTAATACAATTTTTGTAATCTTTTCTAACTCTATTAGGACTTTAATTGAATTTGAAAGTTGATTATTACGTAAAGATTATATTAATATAAGTAGAGTTGCTAGAAGAAGGGTCGGATTTCTACAACTACACTGCTTAATCGAATTAGGCCTTCTTATTATCTCGGCCTTGGCTTTTTTTAGATTTTATTTTTTTCCTAAAATCCTCTTACCCGTTTAATGCACCTAATTCAATAAAAGAAGTAGAAAATACCCCTTATTTTGTATTTTTTTATGAATTTAATGGGAGATACGACCTTAATCTCAAAAAAATCGTGTTTTTTATAGGGTGTAAACGCCTTTTTGTCATATTTTCAGAAGTCGTAACCGACTTCTATTTTTTAAAATATAAGATTTAGGTGCAAATAGTTCTAACTGAAGCCTTCATCTCAAAATTCTAAGAAATTTGATGTATAAAACATTTTTATAGTATTAAAATATATAAAGTTATGATTTAAACAAATATTTTTTTTTTGTTTTTTTGCTCTCCTGAAAAGTTGTGTTTTGGTGGTTACGCCATTTGAGATTTAAGGTATCGATATTATTATTATTGTTATTTTTGTTGTTTGATTAAATGTTTTGGATTGTTTTCATGATTTTGTCTTTTCAATAAATTAATAAATAAATAAATATAATTGAGGAGCTCGATGGCGCAGTGGTTAGCGCACTCGGCCTGCGGTTGCTAAAGTTAAGCAACGTTCGCAGATGCCAGTCATCGGATGGGTGTCCGAAAAATTTCATCTCGAGCTCCTCCGTGCTTCGGAAGGCACGTTAAGCCGTTGATCCTGCGCCTGATCTCTCTACGGTCGTGTCAGATTGCTGTCCCACCGAATTATGAGAGCGAGGGAATAGGGAGTGCACCTGTGCTTGATTGTAAGGTCGGCCGCCATGGCCGAATACGGCTGGAGGGTATTATTATTAAATAAATATAGGTTCCTACTACCTTGATGGTCTCTAGCTAGTGGTTTTAGTACCTTGGTCCCGCGGTCCTTGCTTCGATTACCGTGTCGGGCAAATTTGTGTTGATTTTCCGAACACAGCCCAGGTTTGATAACAAAAATCCGCATTTGAAAAGCGTGGTGATTGTTCGACGGCTGACATGTAAACCAATCTTCCCTTTATTCCCACTAGTTTCCTAGTTAAAGGTCTCCTTCTCTAGTGACTATTTATTATACCTACTCTAATGAAAAGTTAAAGCCCTATAAGAAAAACTATATTTTTTTTATTGCAAAAAAAACAAAAAAAAACGGTACGCACTTACCTACTACCTACCTACATTTTAATTTTATGTATTTACTTACTTCATTAACTTTACGGTCACCCATCCACATATCGCCACACCAAGCGACGTTTAACTTTACTGATCTTTAATCACAAGCAAGACCATGGAAGTGATGGACCTACGCACAATTTTAAATATAAGTTACAGTTAAAATATTGGCAATAAAATAACAGTAAATGTCATTGTCGTTTACCTTATCCGTTGAAGTTATTGATATTACTCGCGAAAAAATAAAAAACAACTTAACCGAGGCTGCACTTTTTATATGTGAGGTCTGTTTTGTGTAATATTTGAGTGAAGTTACAATATTTTTGTCTTTATAACTGAGTTTGGTAAATCATGCGAATTTTGGAAAAAAAAACAAGATTTTTAATAAAGCATCCCACTATTAGTTAAGTCTGAGAGTTCAATTGCTTAAAAATCTTAATACCAACTTATCTAGTTATAATCATCATCATCCTAGCGTATCTCCCGATTGCATACTAGGTCATTGCCTCGGAGCCCAGGGTACGCTGCGACCATGATCCTGAATTGACAAGCCTGGTTATTACAATGGAGCGACTGTTGTCTGACTTCCGTAACCCTACGGCGGCCGATCTTACGATGAGCCAGCTAAGTACGCAGGATATATCATAGTGCACAAGTGAGTGCGCAAGCACAGGTGCACTCCCTATTCCCTCACTCTCATAGTTCGATGGGACAGCAATCTGACACGAGCGTATGGAGATCAGGCGCTGAACCAACTAACGTGCCTTCCGAAGCACGGAGGAGTTCGAGATGATTTTTTTCGGTCACCCATCCCATGACCGGCCTCTGCGAAAGTTGCTTAACCTAGCAGTTGCAGGCCGAGCGCGTTAACCACCACTCTTCATGGATATTGATGGTGATAATTATTAGAGTATTTAATCTTCAGGATATGCCCACAAATTGGACATTATATCAAACCAGCGAAACTTAATCTTTCTTCAGATGAAGTAAATCTCGGCATTGACATTGCCCTGTATCTGACATCGGTACGTGTTTCCGTCCGTTTGTCCTTATCGCAGTACTTCCTAATTTCAATGCGTACGGCGTGCCCCTAGATCGGCTAGATTGGCGTCACGTTTGATAACGTACAGTCAGGCTAAAGTTAAGATAAATAAACAAAAAAAAAAAGTTCATCTTATTAACTGTAATTAACTAGGTAGGGCCCTTCTTGTCAAGTAGGTATAGGTACTTCTAATGAGAAGTTTATGAAGTTGAATTATTATTCCCATTACAATGTCTGCTACGTGACGTGACGAGCCGTTTGGTGTAATGGTCGAGAAGTCGGCTATTACACCAAAGGTCGCGGGTTCGATCCCCGCACGGTACAAACATTTGTACATGTCTTTTTGTATCGGTCTGGGTGTTTCTATGTGTAGTATGTATGTATTTACAAAAAAAAGTATATAAGAAATGTTTATTCATTGTCTAGCACCCATAGCACAAAGTAATGCTTAGTTTGGGGCTAAATGGCGCTGTGTGAATAATGTTCACCTACATATTCGAAAAGCTATTTGACGACTTACATTTGGCAATAATTTTTCAGTTGAGCTAGAAAGAACTTTTAATTCACAAAGAATAAAACGAAAGTTACACTAGTTCGGTGTACTTTCTTAGTCGGGGTCTCCCATCATCATAAAATCATATCAGAACTTAAACCTTCTAAATTGTCTTTTTTCAATTTCATTTAAAAAAAATTACTGCACTGAAAAAAGTTTAGTTCACAGTAAATAGTAGATTAAAATGTTCTCCATGTCATCCATTTCTGTAGATGACTGTACACGCGAATGTTGTCATCAAACTACCTGCCGTCGTTAATTTTACATGCTTTAATATAAAAAAATCTACATCAATGTTACTCACATAATACTTACTCACGCAATTTTTCCTTAAACGTCCCGTCCTATATAAGCGTTTTATTTCGCGAAAACCGTCAGTTCTTCGGAGTCTCCCAAACATGATCAACATTGTGATATTATTAAGTCTCGTGTGTTACGTTTCGAGCCACGATGTCATCGTCGGAACAAACACAGAAGGCAGAAGCATTTACAATGAAGTCAGACACGCCAGCCCTACAATATGGAGGCAAACTGAAAATGTAACAATCACCACTTCTGACGCAGAAGTGATTAGCCGCATCGTCATAACAGATCTGAGGCCGGAAAAGGATGGAGATATCAAAATAGTAGAAGGCGGAGAGGGACAGAAGAACGTGACTTTAGAACTGAAGAGCCCGACTGTTCTACGAGGATTTGACTTCCGTATCGAAGTATTCGCGATACCTGAAGATAAATTCAAGTCTAATGATAACAAAGAAGGTAAACAAGATTCTGACTCTAATAAAACAAGAGAACCACTTGATCCAAACAGCAAAAGTAGTGCACAATTCCCAGATAACACTCAAACTTCAAGCACTCCAGCTATTGAAACTAGCACACCAGCAAGACACGCAAGAGAAGCAGACAAGCTTGATGTCTCTAAAGATCAAGACACTCTTAAAACTAATGTCAATAAAGATAATGGAAATGCAAGGACGCCTCTATCACCTGTATTGACATCAAGACAAGGTGCAAATATACACAATTCTCAAGCATCTACTACTACAGTTAAACCAGAAAGCTCTACTGACGGTAAAAGGGACGCTCGTGATACACAGGACGAAAATAAAGGTAGTACTACTCCTAAAACAGCTGGACCTTTTGTAAGCAGTCAAGCATTTAATGTTCCCGCCGTCGCTATACCTCGTACTAACGAGCCAAGCAACGACACTCTAGAAAGACATGCCAGGGAAGCTGGTATCGCTACATTGGAGAAAAAAGAAGATGAACACCAAAAGACTGATCATGAAGATGAAGATTCTGTAATAAAAACCCCAATTCTAATCAGTCCAGGAGCAATCAACAGACGCATTCCTACTACAACTACAACTAACAAACCAGATCTTAACGGGAAACGTGATGCGAGAGACACAGAAGATGATCAGAAAAGGGATACTAATTCAACTTTAAGACCAGTAATCGGAAACCGATTCCAACCTTTCAACGTCCCAGCTGTTACAAACTCTAAAACCGAAGATAATAACAATGACGCACCAAAAATGCAGAAAAGGGAAGCTTTAAACCCAGAACTATCTGAAGAAAAACAAAACACACAGCCAAAACTAAATGATGAATCGAAAAACGATAAAACAGTCCCACAACGACCATTAATTGTATCTAGACAACCTTTCGACAGACAGTCACTATTTGCTTCAACAACAAACAGACCTGAAACTTCAAGTGAAGGTAAAAGAGACGCTACAGATACTGAACACGACAAAACTACTTCCGAGAAAGACAACCCATCACATCCGAGAAGTGGTTTAGACGCTACACCTGTAGTTAATGTCAAATCTACACAAACTGATTCAGATATAACTACAGAAAAAGGTAATACACACAAACCTCGTGGACATTTTGTACCGCCAATTGGGTACAAAAGAGTGGCTTCAACATCTGATGAGAAAGAAAGGGTAGCTCGAGATGTAGAGGACAAGAAACTGACACCAACATTTAAAACTAAAGATGATTCTAGCGAGAGTGATGATGATGAAGCTTATAAACAATCTTCAACTACAGAAAGAAATGATTCTTTCAAAAGACCCCGTACAGGATTATACGTTCCCAGAGGAACTTATGCCCCTAGACCTTATCCTATGCAAGTGTCTACGGAATCACCTACCACCAAGTCACAAAATAAGAGAGAAACAGAGAATAAAGATGAATCAAGTAAGAAGGAGACAGAAGATACTTTGAAGATGATTCCCCGCGTTTTGGGAAATCGAAACTTCACCATTACCGAGCCAAAGCCTGTGATATCTGTGCAATGAGATTTTGATAATTATTTTGATTATAATAACATACATTTGGACAAAAATAGTAGTACAAACTTGTCATATAGACCTGTGTTATTTTGTTAATTTAAATAGAATATTAAGTTTTTTTATTATAAGTACGAAAACTATATGATGGGTCGTACATCGTTATTTAACCTTGCAATAACATTTTAAATTAAATATTACTATCATTTTATTGTTTCATAACTAACAAAAGAGAAAGTTATAATTATGATTTTAAAGTAGATATCTTATTATTTGTATAGTTTTTACTTATCGATTGAACAGTGAAGACTATTAATAAAATAAAACAATTAAATACAAACTATGTTTTATTGAGTAAATTCTCATACAAAATCTAAATAACAATTGTACTGGAATGGATAACTCTTACTTTATACTTTTCAACAAACCTCTTTGAAAAAACAGGCAAACAAAAAAAAATAATATGATTTTTACTACAAATGGTTTAAACATTAAAATTATTTAACGGGACTAAACGCGATATTTATTTTGTAGTATATGTATACTACTTACTGCTTGACGTTTCGGCTGCGTTACAACAGCCGTGGTCGCAAGCGGACTGATCATAAATGGTTTAAATATGAAATTCTCAGAAAAGAATTCTAACTTTGTAATTAACTGTGTTAAATTAATAAAAATATAAACATTACAACATTATCTTTTATCAGTTAACATCACGTCTTTTCTGAATTACTTATATGTACTTATTTCTTTAAGAAATTAATTAATTATAACAAATGTTGCCCCTCCTATCTTTCGCGGCAAAGTTTTTTACAAATTTGCCGTAATATTTTTTAGAACAAAATAGAACACAAACACAAAATAGAAGCCATCTGATTTAGTTATCACCAGTAATAAATAACTAAATCAAAGATTTTAAGTATACTGGATATATCCTTTCGATCCTCTTAAAGAACTGAATGTAGTCAACATAATATTACGGCAATTAAAATTGCATAATTTTTAAAACAAATAACAAAAGCGGTCAGGTAATAGTTGTTCACTATTTGAGCAATATTTTACAAAAAATGAAAACAATTCAAATACAACCAGATCTTTGGTCCTTCCTTAAACAACAAGGCACAACGGAAATTCACTAAGTAATAATTTAATTTATTCAAAAAAAATAACTGGCTTAAAACTTTAATTAGTTAATGAATAATTTCAAAATGTGTTATTGGAGTTCACCTATATTTGTTTCAATCAAACATCAGTGTTTAATGAAGTCGAAAATCAATGGGATTCACTATGAAATATCCTCAAATAAAGCCCCATAGATTACCAGTCTCTCAAAATATGTTTTTTTTTTCAGGATGCCCTGCAGTATTCAGAATTAAAAGTTGTACTCAAAACTAAAAGATGTACTCAAAACTAAAGTTAAACAATAATATCCACCTTATATCAGGCCGTCATACACAACATATCTTTTAACATACAAACTGGATTGGTATTACAAGCAGGAAAGGAAAAATAATTGTATCTGCTCTGTTATCTATACCCGTACTCTCTCTAGCTACCATTATTATACATAGTAGGACCACGTTTATAATATAAGTTACACCAATGTGATTTGAAGCGGTGTTTAGGGTTCCGTAGCCAAATGGCAAAAACGGAACCTCTTATAAATTAGTCATGTACATCTGTCTGTCTGTCAGCCAGTATTTCACAGCCACTTTTTTCCGAAATAAAAAGAACTGTAGGTACTGTTGAAGAGTTGAAACTTGGTAAGTAGATATATTTTGTGAACAGCATTAAGATTTTCAGTGTTTTTCTATTAAACCTGCAACACGAGTTAGCATATTTTTTTGTGACTAAATAGTTTGCTTGTGAGACACTTCCAAATTGGTTAACACCCCCCTCTCCCCTCTTCTAATATTAGAGAATGATTTTTTAAGACGTCATAAATAATAGAATTTATACGGAACCTTTGGTGCGAGAGTCCAACGCGTACTTGGCTGGTTTTTAGGGTTCCGTAGCTAAAATGGCAAAAAAACGGAACCCTTATATATTCGTCATGTCTGTCTGTCTGTCTGTCTGTCCGCCAGTCTGTCACAGCCACTTTTTTCCGGAACTATAAGTACTATACTATTGAAACTTGGTGAGTAGATGTATTCTGTGAACCGCAACAAGGTTTTCACACGAAAATAGAAAAAAAAAATAAAAAAATGGGGGGTCCCCATAGTTAGAACTGAAACTGAAAATATTTTTTTTCATTGAACATATACATGTGGGGTATCTATGGATAGGTCTTTAAAAATTATATTGAGGTTTCTAAGCTCATTTTTTTTAAAAGTGAATACTTTGCGTGACAGGCTCTTCCAAAGTGGAAAAAAGTGTGTCCCCCCCCTCTAACTTCTAAAGTAAGAGGATGATAAATCTGAAATAAATATATAATGTACATTACCATAAAAACTACCAACGAAAATTAGTTCGAACGAAATCTATTCAGTAGTTTTTTAAATACGTCAAAAATAGAATTTGTACGGAACCCTCAGTGCGGGAGTCCGACTCGCACTTGGCCAATTTTTTAATGTTAACGTAACACAATAAAGACAGTTTTTCAAAAACGTTGATAATCGTAATAGGTCTCTTATAGTTTCGTTACTCTGCGCAAGCAAAGGACATTGCCTAAAATCGGCTTTTTTTCTATGATATAAAAGAAGACGCCATCTCTACCACAAAAATTGGCATTGTCTTTTTGTCGATGTAACTTACAAATGTGGTACAGCATGAGCACCAACATGTATACACATTACATACAAATCGACTCTTATGTCAAAGCAGTTAAGTTCATATTTGAATTGTGTTTGTGTACACGTTGGTGCTCATGACTGTACACCTGTACAAAAATCTCTAACTCTAAACCTGTTTGTAACACCATTACCCTCATAACCATTGCACTAAGAATCATACTGGATTAAGGAATGTACCGGTACACCATCTTGAACATTCTTTCTGCCGTTCAAGTAAGTCAGTTCTATGACCACGAGACAGCCGGAGACCGTAGCCCCTGCAGTTCTCAGGAGTTCCACCGCTGCTCCCAAAGATCCTCCTGTAGCTATAAGGTCGTCCACGATGAGACACTTCAGCCCTGGACGGATTGACTTCTGGATTTCTAGGATATCCTGGAATGAAGAAATTGTTTGCTAAAAAAACATTTTCATTGAACATAATACCTTGATTTTTACTCGTTTTAACCCGTGTTATGCCCGCATATCAAGTTTTCTGTTTTATCCCAAGTAAAGGGAGCATTAAATCGGGATAAAACGAATCATATAACTGAAGCCAGGCTATACCTTGCCTGTATACGGAATTTCATCAAAATCCGTTCTGTAGTTTTAACGTGAATGACGGACAAACATCCAAACAAACAAAGTGCCACATTTATAATATTAGTAAGTACGAAAATACTTGTGCAGTGTAACAAAAACTAAAAAATTGCCTTAAATTGACAGGAAGCAGCTCAGAAAGATGCTATGGTCTCCATGCATGAGAATACTCAGTCTGAAAGTCATTTTAAACTAATTTTAATAACATTGGGGGGCGTTTGGCCGAAAAAAGCGTTTGCAAGCGTTTGTAAACAAAATGGCGATTGTTAGCGCAAAATGGCGATTGTTTAGCGGTAACACAGTAAACTGACAGTTAGCAAACACGTCCTGGCCGAAAACTGTACAGTTTGCGCTAACAATCGCCATTTTGTTTACAAACGCTCACAAACGCTTTTTTCGGCTAAACGCCCCCAATGATAATACTGTGTATAATAGGTATTATCTGTGGTACTACTATCTTAAGTGCAAGTACCTAAAACAGTTATAATAAGACTTCAAGAGTCAAGCTGAGTGTTTGTTGAGTGAGTCAGAAATAAAATAAATATAAAAAAAAATAATTAAGGAATATAATCTAGGCCAGATTATATTCTTTAATTATTTTTTTAAAGAAGCGACTTCTTGCGTTTCCTTTTGGATTTTGGCCTTCCTCGAATGTCTTCAGCACAAAAATATTTTTTCAATATAAACCAGTAGTTCCTTAGAGTAGCGCCTTCAAACTAACAAACAAACTCTTCAGATTTATTTATTGGTATAGACACAGATAACATACATCAGAAGTATAGATAAAAATACCAACCGAGCCATACTCCAAGTCATATTTGTAAGATACCACATCTCCTGGCAGCTTTCCTTTCTTCCTGACTGGGATGCAGGCCACTCCCAATGCCGCTGCTAAGGCAAACGAGAACAGGAAACCTCGGGATTCCAAGCCTACTACAGCTTCAATCTGTAACGAAAAATGATGGCTTATGAAAATAGAGCTTAAATGTAATACTACTCTACCCGCATATTCGTCTGTGTGGATTTCATATCTCTCTTTATGGAAATAAAAGATAGCCTATGTTCTTTCTCAGGGCTTAAATATATACTGTGCCAAGTTACAGCGAAGCGTAACAGACGGACAGACAGAGTTCTTTCGCATTTATAATATTAGTAGGGATTCTCAGAATGCATTATGAACTGGCCAAATCCCTGAGTGGAACAGATGGACTACAGTATGTCAGACTAAAGCTACATGACATTCCCAAACTTGTAAATAGACTCCAACTACAATAAGACACATAGAGAAAATAAAATAATGCACTATGCGTAACACAGTAAGGGTTACAGATGGATACCCAATTAAACTCTGCCAAACCTCTTAGCATTAGTTTCAATGAAAATAGTAATCTATACTAATATATAAAGCTGAAGAGTTTGTTTGTATGTTTGTTTGTTTGTTTGTTTGTTTGTTTGAACGTGTTAATCTCAGGAACTACTGGATCGATTTGAACAATTATTTTTGTGTTGGATAGTCCATTTGACAAGGAAGGCTTGAGGCTATTGAAAATCGAAATCCACGCGGACGGAGTCGCGGGCGGCCGCTAGTACTTTATACTGGGAGTTTACTGTAAGTATGATAAGACTATTCAAATATTGACTTAATTCTCTGCCTTGCTACATTGTTTTAAAATATCTGATTGTTTGTTTTTTCCTCTATTAATTAATTTAGTAATATTCTATTGTATTGATGTATTTACATACCTGTGGGAATTTATCTTTTACAGTCTGCACCATGAGATTCTGAAGGAGGCTTGCTGTTTTGCCATCTGATATTGCCGAAAATATGTCCCTGAAAATAGGAATTCTTAATTTGAATTACTTAAACTTCTTCTAGAATTAATTTTACTTATTTATTAACTTGTATGTAAACATTCTTATTCTTTTATCATGAAAATATAGAGTAGGATCGCAAAAGTATTCGTGTATAACAAAATGCCGCTAGGTATTGTTTGTCAAACACTTTTTTTGGTAATGTTAAAGTAAATAAAGACTTAAGAAATAAATATACAACACAAGTGTACAAGTGTAGGTTTTTCATTGAATATGAACTATGACAACCTTTAAGATAAAATTGAAATGGGGCAATCATAAAAAGTATAAATTACGGAAGCTTGCATTATTCATGGGCCGAACAAATTGTGTCCCACTATTAACATCCTCGTGAACAATGTATTATAGCTGTAATTAAAAAATATATTGATTATAGGAATGTATCAATGATAAAATATACAAACAATCATTAGAAACGTTACTACTACAAAATTAATATCTCAAACTTTTTTGTATTATTATAATTAAATAAACTAATGCAAAATATGTACAATATTAATAAGACCTGAACATACCTACTTGGTTAAGGTTATAAAGTAGACAAACTTACCAGAATAATATGCCCTTTTTCGGAAAGTCTGGGAAACTCTTTATCTTACTCTTGAGTTCAGCTAGTTTTTTCTCGTAATCAGAATCCATCTTGTAAGTTAGTTGCTCTTTGAAAACTTTTGAACTCTAGTTCTAGGAGCAAGAAACTTTACAGAAAAGAACGTGGTCTCTAAGCAAATTAAATTAAATATCCGATAGCTAGAATATTTAACTCACATTTAATACAAAATCCTACCTAAGTATCCTAACAGTAAAGTAATTGAATGTTACTACATGGAATGATAATGGAACATGATTTTTTAACCAAAGCAATTTAACTGAAAAAAATTATGAACCCAAACAGCTGATAAGGGCTGTCAGTTTTGACATTGACATTTAACTTCTTTTTTGCGTTTCGCCTTGGGATTACATCGGCGCAAAATTTTTAATGAAAAATGAAATTAAATATTGGTAAACTTTAAGGAAGTGACTTTTTTGTATCAAACGCATAAGTAGATATTTCCTGATTTTTATTTAATTTCACAAACTATCATTGAATTGACATTGGAATGTACATTTTGTTATATCTTTGCTAAAAAGAAGTGCAACTGACTTGTGACAGACAACAATAAACTGTCAAATTATTTCAAAAATACCGGTGTTGGTGTTTTGTTGTGGATTTCGTTGTATGATTATTTAAGCGTTTGATATAAGATAATTTTAAACTTTTAATATATAATGGCGGTCCTAAATAATAAAATGAATCAATTACCGCACGATTAAGAGCTTACATCGCTCAATTGAACACTGCGAAACCGGCTATAATATTTTCCCGCGTTCGAAAGTTTCACTCCATTCATTGTAAAAACAACAATGTTATCGTCTGCGGATTTAGAAAGGCTTATTACGGTGAAAAGGAATGAGATTGAGAAAGAGAAAACGTTCCTCGGGCTTTCGTCTCCTGATAAAAAAGAGGTAAGTTTTTAACCTATTCAGTGTTATGTCTGGAAACCTGTTGATTCAAGATTGCGGACTCGTATCGATTTTCTGTCGCAGTTGTGCCTCTCGTATCGATTCAACTGCACGCAACACGCGTAGCCGAGCCGTCCACGACACAACGATCTGCTTTCTGCTATTTTCAATGTAAATTCCTTATATCTACTGCAACTAATCTATTATTACGTGAAATGATTGAAAGTGGCCGATTAACTTAATCACTCAGTGTTTAGTGTGCTCAATTACTGTCATTCCTTTGGTAAATAGCTTGCTGAAAGTTTTATTAAGTAAGTAAACAACTTTTTTTCCCTCACAATGTGTTATCTTTTATTGAATTTTTTGAAAGTTATTTTTTTTCTATTAGTTAAATTCATCATTTTTGAATTCATTATTAAAAGCGCTTACTTAGCACTATGTAAATAGTTGAACATAATTATGTTTGGACAAACTGGTGTGTAAACTTTTTCTATGAATCACCAATAATTATTTTAGTACCCAAAGTTTCTACTACATGTAGGCCATCTTTTAAGATTTCTCTTTTGTATTCTTCAAGCACTTTATAAAGCCCAGAAGATAAATTTTGTAATGAATAATTAGGTAATTTAACTTTACATTTAATTTGTGGTCAAAGACGTGCTCGTTTACAATAATCAAGCCCAGAACTCAGAACAGGCTATGTATAGCCCAATCACCCCAGGGAATGACTTAAGTCCTGCAATTAACTAGAACAGGTTTGATGGTCTCATGATCATCCAGGGCCATCTTTCATCTATTAGAGGCCCTGGGCACACAGGCCATTAAGTCTCTCTTTAATACCATGGTCTGGGGTGCCCAAAGGACTGTGGGGCCCAAACGACGAGGTAGAGGGTCAACAGATAGATCACTGCTGCCCATGGACATCAACAACACCACATGGTTTTAAAACCTACTAGCAGAAACATAGCACCCACATTATTAAGAAAAGCCCTATTCATAGCTATAACAACAGTAGGTTTTCTCAAGTGTGAAATAACACTTCACATGTTCACACAGTGGCATAGCTCTTATTTATTTATGACTGATGGTGAACTGAACCGTGTAAATGCCAGGACATATTGATTTGACATTAGCTGGACATTGCTCCATTTCTACAGTTTGTATCCAAGTCATGGAATTTTCAGGAGTTGCTTTCTTATTGATGGAGTCGTTGTTTGAGAGGCAGACTTATGATTAATGCATGTTGAGCAACATAGCTATATGAATTTCAGGCTAGGTGCTATCAGAACTTCAATAGAATCAGATGGTGTTGGTTGTTAGATCCTTTTAAACGATTTGCCATAGCAGAATGGGTTTGCGTCGAACCTACATTTTAAAAATAGTACAGGTACAGTTTTTTTTAATGTATTATAAAGCAGAAGTGTTTGTCGCCCGGGACGATGGGACGAGACACGGATGAAGTCGCGGTTAAAGGCTATATCGCCGAAAACGCGGAAAATGTGACGTTTTGTTTGTAACGGTTTTGAGGCTTCTAAGCAATGACCAATATTTTAAACTAGTGGCCGCCCGCGACTCCGTCCGCGTGGTTTTCGGTTCCCGCACATATACATAGGTATAGCCTAACGCCTTCCTCGTCAAATGGACCATCCAACTCAAAAAGATTTTTATAAATCGGGCAAGCAGTCACTGTGATTAGCGCGTTTAAATCACTCTGCTAACTACCAGATTAGCACCGGATTGTGAGCTTTGATAAGCCAAAAGTAAAGGACACAGTGGCATAGTTTTAATTAAACAAATCATTACGATTTATTCCCGTTTGTCCCAATTGGTGGAGTTTAAAAATCTTTTATTATTCCACCACTGGGACTATCTGCTCAGAAAGTCCTAAAAAACATCGTCGTCCTTTGAACTTTATCCTTTGAAGGATGACTTGAGCGTGAAAGTTGTGGATGACTCGATGACGAATGATAGGCATGTATGGAAGAAATCCACATACTGCGCCGACCCCAGATAAACTGGATTTGATTGATGGTATACTGATATTGATGCAAAGCTTTTCGGAGTTAAACCATAAATGTAATTTTCTGTGTGTCATCTATTGGCGATCAATAATAAATAAAAAAATGCAAGTGTTGCGTCGTCATATCGGGTCATTTATTTATACTAGCGGTCACCCGCGACTTCGTCAGCGTGGCTTTCAGGTCCCTTTTCTTCGCAATTAAAGGAAGCCTATGTTGTTTCTCAGGGTCTAAAGATTGTCTGTTGCAAATTTCATCAAAATCGGTTAAGAGTTGTCATAGGTACTGCTCATATATCTTTCAACTTTCAGTCGCGTGTACCCATTAAACTTAGCAATACAGCGATGGGACTTACCACGCTATCTTAACCCACTTCCAATTCCCGACTATCAAGATATTTCTCTACAACTTTACATAAAAAGGTTTTCACATCTAGAATTACGATAAGGCCCAAGGTCCCGTGAAATTCACGTAATGTAATGTAGGTCGCTGATCGAGACGTTAGATTATGCGGAATAGGAAAATACGCTTAACGTGTTTGCTTGATGGGATTATAAGTGGTTTTCACGGTGGGTTAATATAATGAGTGGCTGTTTTATGGTGAATATATTTCAATTACAATCGGCGGGTTTGAGGGATATAATACGCAGGAAGTTTCTTTTATTTTGGACTGACGGGTATCGTTTAATCGTGTTCCATCGAGGACCAGAAGTATTTTTGTAACACTAATTTATGATTCTAGACCCGTTCATCATCATCATCATCCTAGCGCTTCTCCCGGTTGCATCCTCAGGGTACGCTTCGACTATGATCGTGAATTGACAAGTCTGGTTAACATGGTTCGCTTTATATAGGTACCTACTGTACTTTCTGTGTATGATCAACCTAGGTATTTAGACTTCAATAGTCAATTTCAATCATTCCCCAGAGCATTTGAAAAAAGCTTAGAAAATTTATTATTCAATAAGAAATCACCTCAATATATCATCATACTATTAGATGATGCTTCTTATGTTTTTGCTGACAAAGCGTCTATTTAAGTCAAGGTTTATTGCTCGTCTAGACTTCATCCATATTCATTATAGCCTTATATAAAAGCAGTTATGTAAAGTCGTTTTGATACCTACTTAACGAAATGTGAATGATTAGATCATAAATGAAATGGGGCATTTGAGGAGGAGGACTTTAGGAGGCAATATGATTAATAGTGTAGCTTAGCTACACAAGGGCTTTTTAAACTAATTATATTGGAGTCAGCTTAGATCGTGGTAGATATTTATTTGTTACTAGCAACCCGCCTCGGCTTCGCACAGATGTTACTAAAATTATCAGTGTTTCTCTACCTACTGTATTATACACACATTATACACATAAACCTTCCTTTTAAATCGCTCTATCTTATAAAATACCGCACGAAAATCGGTTTTGTAGTTTAAAGATTTAAGGATACAAAGGGACAGAAAGAAGAAATCAACTTTGTTTTGTACTATGTAGCGGTTACTTTTACAATAAATAATGTTTCATGTTTCAACTGACATGACCATTAACTTTTGTAATGTCTCAGTAGATACATAATGTGGTACGGTCTGTGGTAATGTCTTCTTATAGACCACAAATGTGTGGTCGTAAAATCAAATGAGTAACAAATGTTTATTGCCTGCCTATTTGCCAACAAAGTTCAAAGTTTTACCCGTCTCGGAAAGTCTGGACTATCTCCAGAAGGTCAACGTGACCTTTGCAGAGCCTATGTATCACTGGTGTTATTGAGATGACATTGAGGTGAAGCCAAGTGCAGAATTTTATTCACAAGACTAGTGTTCTCTCTTCAAAAATTCATCTAGAATTTTAAACATTTTGGAACTTACGACATTGATTCACATGTATGTTATTAATAAATAACTTTTAATTTAAAATCTCCGTTTAAAGTTGTTAAGAGGTTCCTAAAATTAAAACGAACAGCCAAAGCTAAAATAATATTCGATGGTTATAATGTCAAAGGGCTTAAAGGACAAATCGCCACTTTTCAGGAGAGCCAAAAAACAAAAAAAGTAGAAAAATTAACACAACTTTTTTGTCTTTAAAGCTATCGTTTTCGCTTAAAGACCATTGATTTTGTTTTTTCAAGCCGAACTGTATGCGACCGACCAATACATTCCAGATAGCGTAGTTTCTAAAATAGGTGTCCTTTAAGAACTGTAATTTTAACATTTTGTCCTTTAAGCTTAACATTTTTTTTCTAGTAGTTGTCGACTATGGCTTAAAGGACTGCTCTTAAATGGTCCAAACATAATTTTGTCCCTTAAAACGTTTTTCGCTTTGAAATTGTAATAATTATTGAGAAGTTGAAATATAAATAGAAAGAATAGAAACGCATTAACGACGGTATTACTATTTAATTTATTGTAAATCTCTTTCATATATTGCACAGAGTTTTGGAAATTGAGTTTTACTCATTACCACTACTATAGGTAGTCACTGCAAACATACATTTTGACAATTTTTAGTCCATCAAATTATCATGTAGGGGAGAGGGAGGCAGTTTACTACAGAGGAAGTTTTGAACATGGTGGCTACTAACAGCAATTTTTTAATATGTATTGTCATATATAGAATAAATCATCATATTATAGAATAAACGCATTAAAAATGATATTTGCTAAGGCAGTATAGCTGTAAACTCAGTCTGAACTGAGTGGGACAGCGTAGAACTCCTTGCTTCATACATTTTGCTATGAAAGTGCAAAAGATCAAGCATGTCACATTCAGTTTTGACTCAGGTTATAGCTATACAGCCTTAGCTTATATCGTTTGGAATGCTCTCAAGAATACAAATTTCCATATTTGGTTGATGGACGCGAGCAAAACAGACAACAAACTCCTACAAAAATTGGCATTGTCTTCTTTTTCACAGATTCAATATGGGGCCATTGTGACAAATGAGAGGATAGAATAATATATTTTCTTTATTTCAAGCTATTTCTTGATATTAAAATATACATAAGTGGGCCATTATCCACTAACTGGTAAATCGATGTCCTAAGCAATTAAAAGGTAGATAATTCTATTATATATTTTTATTGTTGGGTTAGTACCAACATAAATTTGGTATTCTTGGTTTACCATCGCTTATTTAGAAATAAAATATAATAGTTTTCGAGAAAATAAATGTTCAACACCTCAAAAAACAGTCCTCTGTCATGTCCGATTTCCAGAATTACTAGCATTGATACCTATATTATTAAAAACTTTGCCATCCATAAAATTAATAAAAATCATTTAGTTTAATAAGTCTGTAAGCATCTTTTTTAACTATAAATTAGAGATGCGCCGAATAGTGGTTTTACCGAATAACCGAATACCGAATACTATTCGGTTCCATCTTTACCGAACCGAATATTCGGCCGAATTATTCGGTTTACCATTTCACTACTTTCCCGCGTTAACAGGTTCAAATATGCAAGCCGCGAGTCGCCACCGGCTAGTTGCGAGCGATGTTGAACCAACATTATGAATGAACTAAACTTTTATTTTTCAAAGTAAGATCAACGGGCAATGACCCGCTAACCCGCCAATCTAACCCACTGGTAGGTGAAGGGGTAACTCGAAAATTTTAGTAGTGACCACCCACCCACCGCGTCAAGGCTGGAATTCTTTATCGATGTATTTTGTCGATAATGAAAAACAATATGTACGATTCAATTAATATTTAATTAAATTTAATTTTAATATTACTAACAGAAAACCAACGTGGACGAACAAAAGGGGTTCTTAACATAATAATATAAACTTTTCACATAATATTAAAGCTGAAGAATTTGTTTGTTTGTCTTAAGGCGCTTATATTAAGAACTACTGGTTTCAATTGAAAAAATATTTTGTGTTGGATAGTCCATCTGTCGAGGAAGGCTTTAATTAAACTATAGGAGGTATAACACTACGTGTGCGGCAATCGAAATACACGCGGATGATGTCGTGGGCGGCCGCTAGTATTTCTTAATAGTTTTATAAAAGTGGCAAATGAGATATTTTGTGAAAAGGTTATATACACATGTTAAGAAACTCCTTTAGTTCGTCCACGTTAGTTTTCTGTTAGTAATATTAAAATTTAATTTAGTAAAAAAATAATTGAATCGTACATATTGTTGTCATTATCGACAAAATACATCGATAAAGAATTCCAGCCTTGACGCGGTGGGTGGGTGATCACTACTAAAATTTTCGAGTCACCCCTTCAGTGGGTAAGATTGGTGGGTTAGCGGGTCATTGCCCAGATCAACATTGTTGATCTTAGTTTGAAAAATAAAAGTTGTTATTAATGTTCATTAAACATCATGATCATCATGTTGATTTTATTATATACAGTCAAATTAACATTGAGCTCAAAAATAAATGTTGAATTATGTCCAAAGTTCCATAAATAAATATGTGGACTTATGATGTTAAAACAAATATTGATTTCAAGTTGAATTGCTGTCTTTTATTATGTTACTAACATGTTCTTCGCAAGTTTTAT
The DNA here is from genome assembly GCA_958496325.1 of Nomophila noctuella. Classification (NCBI taxonomy): domain Eukaryota; kingdom Metazoa; phylum Arthropoda; class Insecta; order Lepidoptera; family Crambidae; genus Nomophila; species Nomophila noctuella. The sequence continues at coordinate 3,177,553 of OY292504.1, forward strand.
TTATCTGATAAAAAAAACATAAATATAACATAAGAAGTCTGTCAGTTCTATTGTAATTCCTGTCTATTCCATGCCATGTACCTACCTATGAAAATAGAAGTACTTACTCGAACCGAATAATTCGGCACTTCAACCGAATAATTCGGCCGAAAACGAATAGTGAAAAAAGTGCCGAATATGCCGAATACCGAATACCAACCGAATATTCGGCCCATCTCTACTATAAATTATTAGTCTATAATAGAAATTTATCCAAATAAAGAGGATCAAAGGCTGTCCTGAAATTTTTAAAACAGTCCTCTGTCAATAATTGAATCCAGTGTAAAATTAACTTCGGATATTGATCTGAAACATTACGATTGTAAAATAGAAAGCAACCGGTGTGTAGTTCTTTTGGTTGTTTAGCAAAACAGACTGCTGCCATTTTTTTCAGGGGCAGCACCACATTTGGTAGTGAACCACGCGTCTCGGCAGATAGTAGGAACAGTCCTCTGTCGAGTATTTGTTTTCCTATTTTAAGAGTTTTTTTTAATATTATTTGTTTATAATAGTTTATAAACAAGTATGTATTCAAATCTGTTTTTCAATTGTGATATGTTTTCTATTATTTTGTGTTATTTAGTTTTTTAGTGAAAAAAACAGTCCTCTGTGCAACAGTCCTCTGTCATGTCATTGCAAAGGACACTGGTTTTTTAAGTTTTTTACGGACTTACATGCTAGACAGCGCGTCAATCTGCATCAACGTTAATTATACATCGTTATTTTGTAGAGTAATGAGGTAATAGATCGATAATATAGGATTTTGAAAAAAAAAAAACTAAAACTCCGGTCAAAAAAAATGAAGAAGTATTAGAACAAAAACGCTTGAGATATTTACAACTAAATATTCACAATCAAAATCAAGAAGAATTATTGAAAAAATGACAGAAAAAACAAAAAAAAAAAACAAAATTAAAAAGTTTCCAGAAAATTGCATACGGATATGAGTCATCGCGAGCATAAGGGTGGTAAAAGGACTTGGGAAGAACACTGTTGCAAATCTCGCCAAAAAAAGAGCCATGACAGAAATAACGAATAATTTTAAGAAGGAAGATTCACCTGATTCTATCGGATCAATATAGGATGTATGGCGCCATTAAAATCGACAGAAATAAAATGAAGAACTCGTTAATTATTAAAGTCATCAATACATATCATAACATAAAAATAAAAACTTTATTATTTTAACAAACAAAAATGCTAGTTTTTGTTCATAAAAACAGTCCTCTGTTTGGTTACAACAGTCCTCTGTCACAATTTTACACAAAACCCTGCAAAACTCAAAAACCGAGAGGAAAGTGCGTGGGCTTTTTTAATATATAAATTAGATATATTATTGCCTTTCTTTGTAGTGACAGATATTCTCAATATTTAATAAAATTTGCTTAGGACAGTCTTGTATGGACGATTTTCCAGTTAGTGGATAATGGCCCAAATATAAAAACTTCTAAAGTTTAATCTTGAATTGCAGGAACAAAAATAAAAAAATATAGTATATATACATATCACACAAGTTAATAAGTTATAATGATAGATAATACTCCCTCAGATGGAAAATACATAAATTTTATATAAACTTAATATAAACTTCATACATTTCATTGCACCATGGTCACTTAGAAGATGAAATATGACCTACAAAAATTTAGCTTAAAGGATACTAATTTAATACAACAGTAGCAGTAAATGTCCTTTAAGCCTTAAGAAAATTATTTTGCTAGGCTAACTATGTCCTTTTAGCCTAACAGGTGCGACTAAAATTATACGTGTGTAGGCTGTAAAGGCCAGAAAACTATCGTTCTGTCCTTTAATCCAAAAGTGCAAAAATGGCTGATTTTTGACCGTGAATATCTTGCTCAATATTGGTAATAGAAAATCCTTATATATACCAATCGGTAGAGCTCAAAAAGCTCTATAGGACTGCATCAAAAAGTCATTTTCGCCAAAATGTCCTTTAAGCCCTTTGACATTATAACCATCGATATATTTAAAGAAACACACATAGCGGTAAAAACGCGACCGAACTTCGGACGAAGTAAATTTTCTCTACTATATTATTATTAATTAAGATTGCCAACACATTTATATTATGGATCTACCTTCTTCAGTCGTCTCCTTGTCTAAGAGGAAGACAGTAATTACTTAGAATTACTATAGAATAATTGTTCTTTACAGGTAGAAGATGGCAAGCGCCGATCAAAGTCCACCGAAAAGCCTCAACGTTCAGTGAGCTTCCACCAAACAGGAGAGCTGAGCGAGAACAATGCCCCAAGTCCAGAAGAGAAGAAAGAAAGAGAAAGAGCTTCGCCAGAGCAGGAGGAGATACCGGCTGATTTAGAGAGATATATTCGGGTAAGTCATTTCAATGTTTTATAAGTTTTGAAGTTGTCAACTGCTGGCTTGAACGGGCTGGCTCGAAAAGATAATAGTATTTAACAGGGATGTAACAAAAAAGCGTCCGCGAATGGTGTTACGAATATTCACCATATTAGTTCAGCAGACATCTGCATTCGCACGAATCAATGCGGAGTTGATTTCAGTTATTTATGCATATAAAATTTAAATAAAAATGCAAATCCCAAAATCCGCATCCTCATCGCATCTAATTAGGTATATTGGCTCCTCTCTGCCTGATGGTAAGCAAAAGAGGAGCCCTAAATGCCCTATGTGCACATCAAATTATAACACCTTTGTACACCATGTGACAAGTAAAATTATCCTACTCCTATTATAAAGGCGTAAGTTTGTATGTATGGACGTATGGATGTATGAATGTTTGTTACTCTTTCACGTAAAAACTACTGAATGGATTTGAATGAAACTTTACCACAATATAGCTTATACATCAGAATAACACATAGGATATTGGAAATCGAAATCCACGCGGACGGAGTCGCGGGCGGCCGCTTGTATAAATATAAACAAAAACCAATAGAAGTTCATATCCGCATCCACGGATGTGAACGTCTCGTGCTTATACCATTTACCTATCATCTGTTTGTTAGCGAGTAACTTACTGAACATTATTTAAAGTGGTCTTAGGCACTGGTATTCGAGGCCTAGCAATGAAATGAATACACGTGATATCACTACTATTATCAAATCTAGATGCGTAGGCTTATAAGAGCACTAGCTTATTGCTCCTTAGTTGGTTTGGCATTGGCAATGATAAACTCTTTTTAACTCGTTTTGACATGGCCAATTTTATTATGCACACCTGCTTATGTTGAAAGTGAACTAGTTCTATCATGGCATCATTTATTAATTCGGCTACTTTACTCGTCTTTTTGGTGTTATGTATGTTAGTGTCAATTTGTCGACTACATTTAATTTTATCATTATAATAATAATACCCTCCGGCCATATTCGGCCATGGCGGCCGATCTTACGATCAGCCAGGTACCTACGCAGGATATATTATAGTGCACAAGTGAGTGCGCAAGCACAGGTGCGCACTCCCTATTCCTTCACTCTCACAATTCGGTGTTACAGCAATCTGACACGACCGTAGAGAGATCAGGCGCAGGACCAACGGCTTAACGTGCCTTCCGAAGCACGGAGGAGCTCGAGATGAAATTTTTCGGTCACCCATCCGATGACTGGCATCTGCGAACGTTGCTTAACTTTAGCAACCGCAGGCCGAGTGCGCTAACCACTGCGCCACCGAGCTCCTCAAATATTAAATTTTATCATTATACATATACGCCGTACAAATAACGCCTGATGAAGTCCTCAGAGCTCTTCGCCACATGAAGAATCGGAAAGCAGTCGGTGCCGATGGAGTCCCCATTGAAGCCTGGAAGGCGATGGGTTCTCGTGGTGTGGGCATCTTAACCGACCTTTATAACCGCATACTCTACACCGGGCGGATCCCTTGCCAGTGGAGACGGAGTATCATAACTCCAGTCTTCAAAGGGAAGGGATCGGTGCAGGAGTGCGGAAGTTATCGCGGTATAAAGGTAATGTCCCACACTATGAAGCTATTTGAGCGGATAGTTGACTCTCGGCTACGACAGGAGTGTACTGTCTCGGACTGTCAGTACGGGTTTCGACCTGGTCTTGGTACCATGGACCCTGTTTTTGCCCTAAGGATGATCATGGAGAAATACAGAACGAAGAACACGCCTCTGCATTTCCTGTTCCTGGACATGCAGAAGGCCTTCGACTGTGTTCCTCGCATGATGATCTGGTGGGCACTGAGGTCCAAGAGGGTGCCTGAAACTTATATTGACGTCATCCGAGACATGTACCACGATTCCGATTCAATAGTTAGGACTGCTGTTGGTGACACCAACCCTTTCCCCGTTACCGTCGGAGTGCACCAGGGATCCGTCCTTAGTCCCTTCCTGTTTAGCGTGATATTAGACGAACTGTCAACCAGCATCATAGACGCACATGAGCAACCCCCGTGGCTGCTCATGTATGCTGATGATATCGCGCTGACGGATTCGGACAGGGGACGACTGGTGCGACGAGCGGGAAAGTGGAAGGTGGCACTTGAGAACGGCGGTCTAAAACTAAACGTGGCGAAGACTGAATACATGGCCTGCAACACAGATCCCCCACCCGTACGCATAGACGGTGACTTGGTCGAGCGTACGGACCAGTTTAAATACCTGGGATCTGTACTTCATGCGTCTAGCGACATCGATTGCGACGTCAAAGCCCGCATTTCAGCAGCCTGGGCCAAGTGGCGTGAGGTGACTGGTGTCATTTGTGACCCCAAAATGCCGGTTAAGTTGAAGGGACAGGTCTATAAGACCATCATTAGGCCGGTCCTTTTGTACGGCAGTGAAACGTGGCCTGTACTTGAGCGACACAAGCAGATGCTGCGTGTCACGGAGATGAAGATGCTGCGCTGGATGTGTGGAGTGACGCGGAAAGACCGCATTAAGAACTCACGCATCCGGGGTAGCCTTCGTGTCCGTGATATTGCAGACAAACTGCAGGAGTGTCGCCTACGTTGGTACGGCCATGTTTTACGGAAACCGGCCAGCTACGTGGGAAACAAATGTCTCACCATGCCACCACCGCCGGGTCCCGGAAGAAGGGGCAGGCCCAAAAAGTGCTGGCTTGGCGTCGTTGAAGATGACATGCGTGCCAATGGTCTTTCCACCCTGGATGCCCAAGACCGTGCGAAGTGGAGTAGGTGCAGCAGGAAAGCGGACCCTGGACTCCGAGGCAACGGCCGAGGATGCGACCGGGACAAACGCTAGGATGATGATGATATACGCCGTACAAATAATAATACCAAAAACCTCAGGTTGGACAAAACATTGTTTTAATTTTTTCGAAATAGGTATGACCCAACTCAGTTTTTAGTCTTAGTTAGCGGTAGAATACATATTTTAATTATTTTTACTCTATTGTCGTGTCAAATGTTATCGAATTGTGACTTACATGTAATAAAGTCATATGGATGGCAATTTAACATAAAAATCAATAAAAATATATTTAAGTAGTTTGCAAAAGTTGGGAAAATTTAAGATTATGTAAACACATACATAATATATGTATTAAATATTCGGCTTCCTTTGTTTAAATCGTGTAAGACCATTGATTAACGTGGGCCTCATACGGGTAGGTTGAAGACCTCAGGCATTTAACAATAAAAACAAAATAATATACACTATAACTGGGCAAGCCCAAGTTAGCCATTATATTGAGGGTTCCGTACGAACCTTCCCATATCTATACTAATAGATAAAGCTGAAGAGTTTGTATGTTTGTTTGTTTGTATGCTTGTTTGTTTGAACGCGCTAATCTCAGGAACTACTGGTCCGATTTGAAATTATTTTTGTGTTGGATAGTCCATTTGACGAGGAAGGCTTTAGGCTATTGGAAATTGAAATCCACGTCCAATCCACGGAGTCGCGGGCAGCCGCAAGTAGATGATAAGCCTATTATGTGTAAGTCTGTTACCATCATTTATTTATCACTGCCACTAACGTCCCACTCATGAAATCACTAACTACTAGTCATTTTTACAATCAACGAAATGTATAAAATCATAACAAAAAATTAATAAAATGTGCCAATGTTATCAACGCATAATTTCTGAAGAATCCAATTATACTACATCTTTTTGTTATTTTTAAACTGACATGACAAGAAACTAATTCCTATTTAGTTGGGGTCATGATACAGTACCCAAAATCTTCTACTTTAGTTTCTCATTCGATTGATTCAGTCCCAATAATACTATTTATTTATAACTACACGCTGGGTCGAAAGTCCCAGGCGCCGACTGACATTCCTCTCTGTTCCACGCGATGGACCCGGCACCCGCACGGAGAATCCATGGATAGCTAAGAAGTTTGTCTTAAACTCCCTTGCGCTTAATCGGACTTTACCGTTTTCCCATTATACCACCGAACCCTAAAATCATCGTACATTGTGCTAAGTCTCCCGTCAGAGCGTAGGAGATGGTTCGCGAGCGATTTGATATTCATATCAGTGTCGGAGAGGCAACGACGTGTTTCGAGAGGAAACATTGTCGTTTGCCCGTTTTAACATTGTTGTAGCTCTGTTCCGTTGTTGTTGTCACCTGTTTAATGTTTTACATAAATAGTGATGTGACATTGTGTAGTAAAATAGAGTTGTAACAAGTAAGAAGTGGTGTGATATTGTTTGCCCGGTTTAACATTGTTGTAGCCCTATTGTTCTGTTGTTGACAACTGTTTTACATAAATAGTGATGTGACATTGTGCTTGTAGTAAAATAGAGTTGTACGTAAGAAGTTGACGTGATATTGTGCTTGTAATAAAATATAGACTTGGATAATGTGTAGTCGGTGATAAGTGTTTTTGAGAATACTATTGAGTAAATATCAAATATGTATTGAGTAAATATTCAGTTGGACATATCAATATGTGTGAACAGGTACCTATTGATTTTTTATATTTTGAAACTAGCGGCCACCCTAGTCCGCGTGGTTTTCTGATGCCTTTTTTTAGCAATTAAAGCCTATGTTTAATCGTAAATATGCAGGGCTCTGAAATATTCTCGACATTATTTCTATGACACAACCAGATATGACTTGATTCAATCCGGCCAACTTATTTATTCCGCACTGTACCATCTGCAATCAAAATGCATATTGGCTAGCTTTACTCAAGTATGCAAGCGCTAGTGCATAATTGCAAGTTGCAACTCGACGTGATATGATCGGTTTAACACGTCAATTGCGTTTTCTCTTTTCATTCTTCATTCGACTGCAATTAATGCAAGCAGACCCGTGCAACGTAACATTAGTGTCGAATGCATAGATTTAAAGCGTTAGATTTGCCCTCACCATAATTCGATACGCTCTGGAATTGGCACTTAAATTTGAGCGACAGTCTCTTCTTATCGCAGGAATAGCATGTTGACAGTAAAACAAAATAATGCCACAGTTTTCTGGTGTCGGGGCATATTGTATCTAACGGTTTACATTTATGGTCGAGTGTCGAACAATAGACGCCTCTAAATAATAACCTTGTGTGAAAATCGCACAGATGATTAGATGAAAATGACTCTGCTTATGTAAGAAACATATCGTGTTGTTGTAATAATTATAAGCTTCAGCCTATTTATTGCTATTGCAGGCTTTAAGCCGTCTATAATTAAAATCATGTGATTTTTTATATAATTGGCACTTTTATTTAAATCAATACGTTTGACAGTACGGCTTTTTTAATCTTATAGGAAGGCAAACGATCCCCGCTGCCCGTGGACATCAACAATTCCACAAGTCGCAGATGCGTTGCCTGCCTTTAAAACCCCGTACCCTCCCCGACTGCCTTACTCACCAGCAGAAACATAGCACAACAGTTACGTAGTATTACTTCGCAGTGGTCTTCTGTAAGGTCTGTAGTAGGGATGTAACGGAGGTGTCATATCGGAATCGAAGGCGGAGTCGGAGTTTTTTGATTTTATTTTTCGGAGTCGGAGTCGGAGCCGAAGTCGGAATCGGAACCGGAGTCGGAGTCGGAACCGGAGGCGGAAGCAGGGTCAGAAGTAGTGGCAGGAGAGGAGGAATCTTGAAAACGTGTCGCATGCGTAACAAAATAATAAGTGAAAAATAATAGACGACTAGCTTTTGCCCGCGGCTTCTCTCGCGTTCAATTCGGGGTAGCACAATTTTCCTATTCTGGACACAGAGGAGAACTGGGAACAGAATTTTACAAGTTATACGCTTACTCCCGTTCCCGTAGGAATTTTGCAATATCCTTGTGCAGCTCAGCTAAACGTTTACTAAGCTATCTGTATGCCAAATTTGAAGCGTCCAACTTTAACGGTTTCGACTTTTCATACAAATAACTCTACTCTATACAGATAACTCCCGTTCCCGAGGGAATTTCGGGAATTCCTTTCTTAGTGCACCGCTACGGTACCCAAGCTACGGCCATTCCAAATTTCAAGTGCCTACGTTAAGCCGTTTAGGCTGTGCGATGATATGACAATCAGTCAGTTTCTCCTATTTACTTTTTAACCGACTTCAAAAAAGGAGGAGGTTCTCAATTCGTCTGTATGTATAATATTTTTTTTTATGTATGTTCACCGATAATTTCGTCAATTATGGACGGATTTCAAAAATTTTTTTGTTGGATAGAGTTCAGTTCTGAGGTGGTCCAATTTTCACCAGTCCAGGATCTGATGATGGAATCCACGAGAACTCGAGGGCAACCACCGAAAATTGTATGCTCGTACGGTGTTTTTGTTACGTAATCATGTCTTACTCAGGTATATGCTTCAGGGTGTCAACATTTGATGCTGCTGTCCTGATGATGATGATACAGTACTCCTTAATGGTTAGGAGTTGGAAGGCAGAACTGAAATTGGTCGATGGAATGTAGTATGTAGGGCTAAAATGTTGCTTGTGAGGTATGCTTGAATCAACATCTGATGCTACTGTGCTGATGATGAAGCTACAGTACTCCTTAACGGTTAGGAGTTGGAAGGCAGAACTGCAATTGGTCGATCGAATGTATGTAGGGCTAACGTGATACTTGTGTATATTACATCCAGACCCACGGTGAGAAATCTCGCCGAGAAGTCTCGCTGGGCCTTCTCGCGAGAACAAGTAATTTATCCACACACTCATTTACATTTAACAACAACTAAGTTCCTATTAATAATTAAGTTCACAACGCTTTAACACAACAAAAAATTATGAAATAAACTGATTTTTAAAAAAAAATTAAACCGACTTCAAAAAAATCGTGAACACAAAAATAAACTAAAAATCACTACATAGTATAAAACAAAGTCGCTTTTACTGTCCCTATGTGTGTTGTATGTCCCTATGAACGCTTAAATCTTTAAAACTACGCAACGGATTTTGATGCGGTTTTTTTTAATAGATAGAGTAACTCATGAGGAATCCTAAACTATGTCAAAGTAGTCTTAAACAAACTAACTGAAGTCGGTGCCTGCCCAAAAAAACAGAAGAGAAAAAGCTGTTTAGATAGAACGCACGAGCGGGAGTCGGGGGAGGTGTCCGCGCGACCTATATAAACCTATTCAAAACGGTCGACCCAGGCCGTTGCCGATATTTGTTATGCTTTGACCTCCGATTCAACCTCCGACTCAAAAGTATCGGAACCGAAGTCGGAACCGAAGGTGTAATATTAATCGGAAGTTCCGACTTATCGGAGTCGGAGTCGAAGCTCCGTAACATCCCTGGTCTGTAGGTACTTCCCCAGACGAGCTCATTCGAGTGGAAGTTCCACTAAGCTCTACCTCCCTTAAAATCATTCTGTCCACTGTTTGTAGTTTCAAAGCGAAATGAAGTACCAATTATTGCAGCAGACGGGCACTTAGTTAGCTGTGTTTGATAACAAAGTTGTACCCAATCATCAAATTTTGAACTTCCGGGACCCTGTACCGTAACTCCAATGCATAAACGTAAATAAGCTATTTTCCGTAAGAAAACAAAGAAACAACTGTATGCAAAGAATACAGGGTAAATTGTGCGTTCATTGTCTGTTCGTATTGTTACGAGCGCAGTCGAGGAAAGCGATTCATTGTGTAACTGGATTTACCAGTTATGTCTGTCTGTTGGTCACATTATTCACATTAAGTGTGTATTAAGTTACAATTAAATAGATGTGGCAATAAATATAAATAAATATTTCACAACATCACATACATTGATCTGACCCCGTGTTAAGTAGCTTAAGCACTTGTGTTACAGACATCAGAATCAACAGTGGTATACAAATACTTAAATAGATACAAATAACACCCAGACCAGGACAAACAGACATGTTCATGCACACAAATGTTTGTCCTGTGCGGGGATCGAACCCGCGACCTCTTGCGTAATAGGCTAAATATAGCAAGTAATAACAAATCGGCTTATTTAGTATCTCACAAAACTTTTCTCATTAAACGGAAAAAGCACATGTTGCCTATACTACAATGGAAAAGACGTGGCCAAGCTAATTGGTGATAGGTCTTTTTGTGCTCAACTGTCTAAATCTGGTACTATTGTTATAATGCTTTGAATGTTTTCTTTCTCTAGAAAGTTCTAAATCTTCCAAGCCGGTTTCTGCCGATGTATCAATCAATACCCTTTTGATAAATCGGCAGAATTTGCACCATGATCCAGGTTTCCAAGGCATTGAGGTGACTCCCATCAGACCTACTCGTACAAATCCCTTAAAGAGAAAGAAATGGTTTATCTTAAACTCCTTGAAATCATGATTTAACGGCCATTATTAGCCAGCAGTCCAGAATTAGGTGCCTAGAAAATTCTAGCTTATATGCGTGTCCTAAATTAGCACATAATTTCCGCACAATATTCCATTTCGTGCAAACAGCAACATTATGATCTAATTCGTCTAATGTTTAGCGTTAATATCGCCCCGCCCTACCGCACCCAAGTTGGTTCCCTGTGGCACGCCTCCCATTGTGTACAGAGTATGCTTCTATCGGTTATTATGAAGGATATCCGATAGCCAAGTTTTCAACATTTGCAATTTTGCATACAACTGATTTTTTTTTCTTTCAGAAGAAAGCAAACGAGCAATTCACCTGATAGTGAGGGATAGCGTAAATAGCTTTTGTATAATATGTTTTTGCCTTGGAACAATTTATGAAGTTTCTAGAAATCTAATATTTGGAGTTATAAAGTTTCTACTGCCCGAAATTGTAAGAGATACATTTCAATAGTATTCTAAGATGGTGAAAATGACTAAAGGTTGAAAATATGGAATTTATGATTCAAAATTAATCAATTAAGTGACCTTGCAAGGAAACTCACGTGCACTCACTCAGGTGCACGTAGTAGAAATGTGGTAGAAAATAAATAAAGCTCTGCTTGACCTTTCTTATTAATTAGTAGTATCGATTACTAGTTTTTTTTTTCAGATATAGTGGATTCAAGAGGGAGATTAATATGAATCACATACATAACTAGTGACAATAAATGATATTGATTGATTGATTGATTGATAAGAGCGTACTCCCTTCTAAAAGGCCGGCAACGCATTTGTGACTCCTCTGGTGTTGCGAGTGTCCATGGGCGGCGTTGATTGCTTACCATCAGGCAATACGTCTGCTCGTTTGCTGCCCTATAATATAAGAAAAATCATAATTCGTACGAAGCCGGGACGGGTCGCTAGTTTAAAATATGAAATTTGTAGCCATCGTCTTGATATTGGCTTACGTCAGGGTACACACCCATGGCATGGCCTATATAGAGTACGCGTTGCGTGACCCTCCGTCGTTTGCAAATCGCCAAATACTAAAATGAAACAACGCTCTGGCATATTTTTTATAGCTTTATTACTGATTCACATTGGACTGAATTTGGGGTGGAAGTCAATGGTGTACAGAAATATATTGTGACTATTAATTAAGTGCCATTAATAGTCACAGTAATAGCATGGTCACTTGGTGTAATGGTCAAGAAGTTGACTATTAATCCAAGAGGTCGCGGATTCAATCCCCGCTTAGGACAATTAATAACTGTGCATGAACTGTTTGGGTCTGGGTGTTATATGTATCTATTTAGGTAAATGTATATTTGTCATACCACTGTTGATTCTGATATCTGTAACACAAGTGCTTAGCTACTTAACACGGAGTCCGATAAATGTCTGTGTTATTGTGAAATATTCATTTATTTATTTCTGTGCACTGCTATGTAACCATTTGTAGAAGCTCCAAAGCATTTCATATTGATATCAAATAAGTCTTAAAACATTAATTGATTTGAATAAATAATAATCCTACTAAAAGGCGAAAGTTTGTATGTGTGGATGTATGGATGTATGGATGTTTGTTACTCTTTCACGTAAAAACTACTGAATGGATTTGAATGAAACTTTACCACAATATAGCTTATACATCAGAATAACACATAGGATATTGGAAATCGAAATCCACGCGGACGGAGTCGCGGGCGGCCGCTAGTTAATGAATAAGCTGAACTCACGATTAATAAAAAGTATGAAATTACATTCCTAAAAACTTAAATTACTTTAACGATTGTTACATAAGGACAAGAAAGTTCAATTTAGATTTGGAAACTTTAACGTGGATGTTACGTCGAAAGGTCAAACGTAAAAAAGTTGAATAGTGTATCCTAAATCACTTGCAGATAATATTCAGTAGGTACTAACCGGCATATACATAACTAGCGACCGCCCGCGACTCCGTCCGCGTGGATTTCGATTTCCAATAGCCTAAAGCAGTGGTTCCCAAACTTATTTTGTGCACTGCCCACTTTGAGAATAAATATTTTTAGCGCCCCCTATATTCAATAAAATAGAACAGATATATGAACTGCCCCCTCTCCCCGCCCCTAAACAATGCCCCCATTTTCTTTCTGGGTCTCTTACCGCCCCCCCTGAGACCTGTAGCGCCCACAAGGGGGCGTTATCGCCCACTTAAGGAAAGACTGGCCTAAAGCCTTCCTCGTCAAATGGACTATCCAACACATAAAGAATTATTCAAATCGGTCCAGTAGTTCCTGAGATTAGCGCGTTCAAACAAACATACAAACAAACTCTTCAGCTTTATATATTAGTACTAGCGGCCGCCCGCGACTCCGTCCGCGTGGATTTCGATTTCCAATAGCCTAAAGCCTTCCTCGTGAAATGGACTACCCAACACAAAAATATTTTTTCAAATCGGACCAGTAGTTTCTGAGATTAGCGCGTTCAAACAAACAAACATACAAACAAACAAACAAACATACAAACAAACTCTTCAGCTTTATATATTAGTATAGATAGAGTATAGATACGAGTGTAATAGCGGACTATACAGTTTAAATATTTCCTGCAAAGGTCAGTTATACAACGCCGTAGTAAAAAACAAGTTTGCAAGCAGGAAGTTATGTCATTAGTTTTGGTGAAGTGTTAATGTTTGTTTTATAATCTAAATTAGTATTATCAAAGGTTCCTGTGGTATTGTTGGTGAGTCAGGTCGCTAGAGTCAGTTAGGGAGGGTTTTAAAAGCAGGTCACGCATCTGCGACCCTTGTGCGGTTGTTTATGTCCTTGGGCAGCGGTGAGTGATCACTTACCATCAGGTGACCCTCTTGTTCATTTGTCTCCCTATAACTTAAAAAATATATAATGATTCTATTATCTTTCTAATACTTAAGTGAAAGTGATATCATCAGCACAAAAATCTTTACTCATTTTCGTTACTATGTCTTCTGTTTGTTTCAGTTCATTAATGTTGACGATTAGCTTTAGTTTACCATGCTTAGTTCAAATAAACTTCCCATGCAAACGACTAGTAAGTAATTTACTGGTGCCGTCCCGATTTTCATGAATATTGCGACAGACACACCTTTCCCACCATTTTTATGAAGCGTTTCATGTCGACTATCAGTTTGCCTGTAGCTCTATTCTAGACAGGTCTTTTGTGTGTCATTGTTTTACTTAACTATGACTTAGTTACATTCAAGTTACCTTTTTCAGTTAGGTGCTGGAGTGTTAAAATGTGATTTTTGTGTGATACAGACTTTAGTTTTTAAACATGTGTTTTTTTGCCTTTTAAAGTTGGCACTAGATTGTTTGACATTTTTTTTTATTGTTACGCTAACTCTAATGTGTTTCTTGTGTTAAAAGGCAGACTTGAATTAGTAAAAATGTGACTCATTAGTTTATTGATGATATTTTGTTGACACTTCAAGAATATAACAAACAGGTCTGAATCAAAATCAGGTATTGGTTCAAAGGTGATTAATCTATTGCTGGCTAACACGATTGCGTGTGTTTGATTATTTAACGGTTTTCTGTAATTACTTGTATTTTGTTTTTCCATGATAAAGCTTATTTAAAACAGAGTCGCGTGTCGCTGAATTATTAACCGTAACAAAGATATTCAGTCAATTTTCTACATCAAATTATTTGTTTAGTAACTAGAGTTTATTCACCTAAATGCTGAAGGTTTTTTTACGATGGCTTTTTACGATTATGTCGTTTCTTTGAAATGCATTTCATTGATTTACATTTTATGTTTTTAACCTGAGTTCGCAATTAAAGTGTATATTTTAATAGCTCGACCATTTAGGTCTAATATTTTACTCTTTTTATCTAGTGCAAAAACCGGTTCAAAATTAGTTGCTTATTTTTCTGAGAACAGTCAAGACAGCGTTACACAAATTATATTGTATTAATACAAATTATACTCTCATCATCACCCTTTTTTTTTTTTTTTTTTTTTGCGCAGGGAAACACTTTGACGTGCCATAACTGCAGGCTAGCTACACCTGCAGCCGTGTGTAGGGCTCGGGACTTCGTCCCACTACCTACTAAAACCCTGCGGTTTCCTTATCACCCGTGTGGTGGGAGGGCCTGGTTCTCGTGCCCGGCGTGTGCCTGGCGAATGCCCAGTCCGTTCCCGGGTATTCCCTGGCCTAGAAGATCAGGCCAGGGGGGCGCCTTGGGAGGATGACGCAGGAAACGACATCATCCCCAGACATGGCATGGTAGCCTATGCAGTGCACGCAGGAGAGCTAATCCCGTGTGCAGGCATACCCTTCGGGTTAGAGAGGGCGTAAGTGATCATCACCCTAGCGCTTATTCCGGTTGCATCCTTGGCTATTGTCTCGAAGCTCAGGGTACGCTACGACTATGATCCTGAATTGACCAGCCCAGTTATTATACAAATTATGTATATTCTATTGAATTCAAATGTAGTGATACTATGTATACAAGTTGCTGACCCAGAAAATTCGCACCAAGTCTGACCGTAGAAAGAGAATTAACTTTTTTCCAGAAAATTAGTACGAATTTTCCGGTAATTGAAGTAGTTCGAAGTCATTGCGTGATGCCGGCCAGTTTGCCAACGGCTTTGATGAAGACAACTCGGGCGACGACGAGTTATTAGCTGTTTCAAAACACAAATAAACGCGAGAATTTGATAAAAAAATATATTTGGTATTTGTGATTGAGACGATTTTGTGCGAGTAGGAAATTGTTAACGTGCAAAATTTTAATAGTGCGGTATTTGATAAAGAATTTGTGATTAAAATTAGTGAAGTGACTAGTGATTTAGACGTCTTCCCGGTAGTAGGAAATTGTTAACGTACCTTGAATAATTCTTTGGTGGAAGCCGAAAAAGTGAGTGCCATTTTATTACTGGATTCACGAAAAGAATGTTTCACTCTGCTAGTTTTAACAGCGAATGTTTTTGTTTACAAACAGAGACGGTTCAAAATTATTAACTTGAACAGTGAAAACGACGTAAAACAATTACCAATAAATTGGTCAGAGGCTTTTTTGTGATTTTCTGTGTGTATTCAGCGTTTTAAGCATCGTCATTTCGATACTTTTAAACACCTTCAAAATATGTTTTTAACCACTTGCATTGCTCTTTTGATTCCTATATGCTGCATCTCCATTTAGTCTTAAATGTTTCAATGAATTCATTATTATCACCATCTCTTTCAAAATAATGTACTTATCAACGATACAAATCCTGTACGCAAATTTTCTTTCATACAAATAAAACAATGCTACCACATACTATTATCATTGTCACCTACGCACTCTTTATTTATATTGTTTCATCTCTTCACAAAGCGTTTGACATTGGCGCGTATATCTTGCTTCCGGGAAACTCACAACCATGACCTATTGTTGTGGGAACGGGGAGCTGTGTTTCAGGATCATTAATTTTCATGCCAGAGCCCTTACAAGGTTGTCCTGTAATGTAACGTCAACGCTAAAATGCTGACGAGTCATTTTAAAAAGATAACATTTGTTGACTTAGCTTTTTAGGGTTCCGTAGCCAAAATGGCAAAAAAACGGAACCCTTATAGATTCGTCATGTCTGTCTGTCTGTCTGTCTGTCTGTCTGTCTGTCTGTCTGTCTGTCTGTCTGTCTGTCTGTCCGCCAGTCTGTCACAGCCACTTTTTTCCGAAACTATAAGTACTATACTGTTGAAACTTGGTGAGGGGATGTATTCTGTGAACCGCAACAAGGTTTTTACACGAAAATAGAAAAAAAATAAAAAAGGTGGGGTGTCCCCATAGTCAGAACTGAAACACGAAATATTTTTTTTCATTGAACATATACGTGTGGGGTATCTATGGATAGGTCTTTAAAAGTTATATTAAGGTTTCTAATATCACTTTTTTCTAAAGTGAATACTTTGCGTGACAGACCCTTTTAAAGTGGAAAAAAGTGTGTCCCCCCCCTCTAACTTCTAAAATAAGAGGATGATAAAACTGAAATAAATATATAATGTACATAACCATAAAAACTACCAACGAAAATTGGTTCGAACGAAATCTATTCAGTAGTTTTTTAAAACGTCAAAAAAAGAATTTGTACGGAACCCTCAGTGCGGGGGAGTCCGACTCGCACTTGGCCAATTTTTTTATAGTTAAATCTTTCAAAATAATTCTAACGAAACGTTTGTTTATTTTCTGTTCGATCAATATTATCGTCATCTTGCTTAAATATAGACATGGTAAACTCTTTCAACGAATTCTTATTTGCAACAAAACTAAGTTTAGTTTCTGCAAGTAAATAAATAATTTGTAACATTAGCAGCAATACATTGGTCATTCGATTTATTTATAGTGACATTACTCAGTAGCATTACTCAACTCTTTGAACCCCTTTTTTGCAAAGAAAGGTAGTTTATTTCCGACAAAAGTCTGTTTATTTCCTCACAAGGTCAATTCTAATTTCGTACCTACAAAATTTATTGAAATCGTTGCGGTGTTTTAAAATAGCCGTTAAACCAAATAAAGTACATTCACAAACACATTTGCAATATTAAAAGGAATTATGAGTAACGAAAACTGATTTAAAATGATGGACGGCGTTGCCCTGCAGTGGGTCATTATTAGGCTGATACTTTAGTAGTACTATCTTTAAATAAATAAATAAATATTTCACAACATCACATACATTGATCTGACCCCGTGTTAAGTAGCTTAAGCACTTGTGTTACAGACATCAGAATCAACAGTGGTATTACAAATATACATAAATAGATACATATAACACCCAGACCAGGACAAACAGACATGTTCATGCTCACAAATGTTTGTCCTGTGCGGGGATCGAACCCGCGACCTCTTGCGTAATAGGCAACATCTTGACCATTACAATAAGCGGGTCGTCATCTTTGCTAATTATAACCATTGCTATTTCTAACAATTAAGTTCATGTTTTGCCTTGCAATGAAATTTTCACAACCGCGCAATTTCTCATCAATAATAACCTATCACAATACTGGTTAAGTCAACTACAATAGGTTACGCATTCCTGCTCCAAATACATCACTTCATGCAATTACAGGTAGAATATATGAATAAATTAAACGACGATTGCAAAGCAACTAATAAATATAAAGTAAAGTCAAATCCTTTATATATCCCACTGCAGCGCAAAGGCCTCATTTGAAATCATGTTAAATCATTTAAAAATTGGGTTTTGGCTTGATCACCACGCTTGACAAATGCGGATTGATTTCCACCAACTGTGTTCAGCGGACCAGACCAAATTTTGCCCGACCCGGGAATCGAACCCAGGACCTCCATATCGTGGTCCGGCACTTAAACCACTGGATCAACGAGGCGTTGGAAGCAACTAATAAAGTCGTAAAGCATATCCAATCAACACCTAATTGCTTGTTATCTTGAAAAACAATCTTCAAAGACAATATTCACGGATTGCGTGCGATTATGTTTTAATTGCAAAGAATGTGCATGTTACAGGCTAAACACTATTTCAGGACAAATTGATTTTGTCTGCATTAGAAAAAAACAACAAAACATGTAATTTGATGAATTTAGGTTAAGTTTTATTTTTGTGACCCTTCTTAAAAACCTAGTTTAGGTACGGCCAAAGTTTAGTTTGTCCTAAAATCAGGTTTGACCTGTAACATAGAAATATAGTTTGTAGCTAGTAAATACAGTAAATCAAACATTCTAGAAAATTACGTGATAATAGATATAACGAGTGTTAGTGAACTAAATTAAAATGAATTAGTCTACATAGTTAACTCTAATAACTCATGTTACGAATGAAACCTGTAATTTTCTATTTGGAAATTTAGGACAGACTACATTCAAACATGTAGGATTGTTAAATACTTGTGCTCTATTGACTTAAATCAAAGAATGAGGTATTCAACAAGAACTAGACTTTTTTTTCTTACTTAGTACTTGTCTAACAAATGTAACCTATACATTTTTAATGCAAAGGAAAATAATGACTCCCATCGACAGCTTATCGTTTTATCAGCAATTAATCAATAAGCAAGAAAAAGAAACAACTAAAACAAAAAGGAACCCAACAATATTAAAAACAAGTCCCATTATTGAACCTTGAGGAACACCTACAGGTAAAGCCACCTAACATGAACTTTAATAATTTCAGTACGGCTATAGGTTAGTTTAACAAGTTCTCACTCATTTTATAAGCTTTTCATTGTGTGTTTAGAACAATATCATGGTTACCTTATCAATTTGTTGGACTGATAAATGGTATCGAACGAATATGACCGGTCTAAATATTTAATATACTCCTCGTATCCGAAAGGGTAACATTCTAAGAATCTAATGAAATCAAATATGTACAAAAAAAGTTAAAATTTTCTGTATTGCATATTTACATTTAATCTGAGCTATTTATAATGTCCTTTTGTTTTTCTAAAAACTATATATCTTTTCAATTTATTAATGAAGTTCCATATTGATACTATTTGCAAAGCACCCATTTTAGTGTAACCCTCAAATTAAAAACAATGTCCAAAAAAGTCTTAATTTTTCTTAATTTTCTGCTTAATTGCAATAAATCTACTTCGGATTAAATGGATGACATTGTTTATAAATAATCTCATTTGGATTAAAGTAGTCTCAATGAGTATTCCCCAGATGAGCTAATCTGAGAGTTTTCCCACAACGCAATTACGTCTGCACATACGCTTGTAACAATTAATTAAGTCGTTAAACGGTGTATGGAGTGTGATTAATGAGCGGGCGGCATGCGACTGTAAAGAAATGCACAGTATAGTAAGATTGAATGATGAAGGCAAGCTTTCTTTAATGAAAAGATTTAAACACTAAGGACTTTATTTTGGAACTTAAATTGACGTGAATGGCCTGCTGAAAAGAAGAAAAAACTCAAAAGTGACCTCATTATGGTCCCGTAGCCAAATGGCGAAAAACGGAACCCTTATAAATTCGTCATGTCTGTCTGTCTGTTTGTCCGCCAGTATGGCACAGCCACGTTTTTTAACATGTCTGTCCCTACTTGGTTTTGAATGAAATTGGAGGAGTTTAGTAGTTAGTGGGGTATTCTAAGCTTCACACACTTATAGGCTATTATAGGTCTTGTTAGATGCAACTCCGCCGTAATGAGACGGAAATAACCATGGTTTTTAAGGTTTTGCCAATCTCCCCTTCATAAAGGCTTTTGGCTTTTGTTTTTATATTTCATCCATGACATGCCTTAATAAAGCAAGTCTTACTCCATTATTTGCACTGTGCACAAGCGATTAGAGCCACTTAATATGCATAAGCACATTTACATACGCTATTATTGGCACATAGACGTTCTGCTTTCGTTACGGTCTTCAGCGTACATACATCATTATTTCCTTGCTGCATTATTTATTTGCGGGAATGTTATTGGCGTTTTAAACTCCAGGCAACGCAATAAGAGTTGCATTAAAAACATGAACTATGAGCTTGATAATGTAGAGCAAAGCTGAAGAGTTTGATTGTTTGTTTTATTAATCGCGCTAAACTCGGGTACTATTGGTTTGTATCAAGAATTATTTTTATCTGGATAGTCCATTTGTCGAGAAAGGCTTTAAGCAACAGTAAATATAACACTATGATTTGTGCGGAAACCGAATTCCATTCAATCACAAAATTAAGGTCTCGGGTTTATATCCTCTATGGCCAAATATTTGTGTGTGATGAACATCGGCACTTGTTCTCGAGTCATGGTTATAAATGTGTTTAAGTATATCCATTCGTTCCTTGCATTCATAGTACAAGCTTCGAGCTTAGTATGGTGCTAGACAATCGGGTTCTTACTCTAAATAATTAAGTTAATTAATTATATAATTATTATACCTTCGGAATGTTCTGAATATTTTTCGAACGATTTGATTAGGTGACTGATCAAATCGGTCGAAAAATATCACAGAACTGTTTCAATAAGGCGATCGAAATCAATCTCTGCAACGGTATGATGCATTGATCTTCCATCTTACTAATTGCTCTAAGTCGATGACCCCCGCTTCTTCATTGTGTTCTGTCAATTCAGAAGACAATGGCATCTGCAATTGAGTACGACGATATTTTGATGAGCAAAATGTAAATTACATAACTGCAGGGTCATTCATCGCGCTACGATGGTTTTTAACAATGACTGTCGGTTATACAGCCGCGAGCAAAAGTATTAGGCACCCCTATAAAAACACTGGAACAGCAAACTTATGTAGTGATAGGCTTTTAATGACTATGCTTTTGTTTAAGGGGTATCATTTAAGTTGAAAAAACATCAAAAACATTTTTTATGTCATGCAGTTGTTCAATTATTAATTATTTCTCGAAAAACGTTATTTTTTTAAAATCTTTATTGTAGTGCGTTAATATTTTTTTTATGAAAATACACTTGCTGTATGCAAGTGTTTTTAGCTGATTTTTGGAGAATAACATTTTTACCGTGAGTTATGCCAAAAAACAACGAAATTTAGTGCCGAACAGCGCCTAAGATTTTTTTTTTGTCTGAACAAGGCATGTCACTAGTGACTATAGACCAAGAAGTGAAATGTTCTCGGTGCGCAGTGCAATATTCAATAAATCAGCTAAGAGAGACCCGATCTCATGAAAACAGGCCAAAACAGGCAGAAAAAGAGTTGCAGCTGATCGAGATAACCAGCTAATGATTAGACAGTCTTAGCGGACCCCCAAAAAAACTGCTATTGACCTCGCTGAAAATTTTCAGGGGGCAAAAGGCACACCTGTAAGTGTTCAAACGGTGAGAAGATGACTTCTTAAAGCTGGATTAAAAGGTTGCAAAGCAAAAAATGAGCCATGGCTGTCAGAACACTGACTGACTGACTGACGGACTGGGCCCTGAAACATAAAAATTGGATGGTGGAAGACTGATCCAATGTGTGGTGGTCAGGCGAATTCAACTTTAATGTACGGCTCTTTAGTTTACATACCTTACATAAAAAACATAAAACCATTGACAATTTACTTCTTGATGTAATTTGTACTGTTTCAAAAATGAATCTGTTTTTCCCTATCAAACTGATGTTTGGAACTCCCGGTTCAACCTATGTAAAACGAGGAATAGGTGAAGATTACGACGAGGACTGTGTGTTACCCACTGTTAAGCACGATGGAAGCTCCATCATGACTTGGGGTTGCATGGCAGCCGATGGCGCGGGCGAAATGTTGCTGTGTGTGGGGTAAATGAACAGTGAAAAGTACACAAGAGTCTAAGTAAGAGCTCTAGAACCATAAATAACGAAGATTTATGGCGATATGAACTATGAAGGCGTCAAATTGCAACAAAACAACGCCAAATTGTCACAAATCTGCTCACTCCATGGCCTGGCTGTACCAAAACAGAGTGGACCTCTTAGGCTGACCACCACAATCACCAGACCCCAATCCAAGGGAGCATATTTGGTCAAATTGAAGAAAAAGATACGTAGACACTCTGTAACCAATAAAACATCAAGGGCAAGCAGCATAAAAAAATTAATAAATGAAATAACCCCTGAATAATATTTTAAGTTGATTAAATCAATGCCTGTAAGTGTAGTTTCTGTGATCAAATCTAGAGGTGGACCAACTAAATTTGAATAAACATATCATTTTAATAAAGCTTTTAAATAAACAAAAGCATTTTATTAACAATACCTTACACAAACACTTAAAACTAACAGTTCAGTAGGGTGCCTAATACTTTTGCTCGCGGCTGTATGTCATACATAAGTAGCATTCTCAGGTATTTTCTTAATAATTATTTCTAATGCTTTATATATATAGTTTTTAAGATGGTATAACATAGTCTATGCATTATAATGCCATGGGAACCAGAGAAGCTAAACCAGCTTCCGTTTGGTTACGATACTCTATGAGCTAAACATATTTCTTTGCGATAGTTCTCCTCACCATTCATGGTTTGCCCAGTTGCACACTCGAGATCGTAAGTCGTTTCATTAGATTAAGATTGTCCCTTGCCCTTGTCTAGTTATTATACGATTTAAATCTATGGTTATCATAGTGTCATTTTCATGTAAACACCCTTTCGATGAAGTGTAAAATGTGTCTGAAATACAAAACTCTTCTTACACGAAAAAACGTAAAGCGTTAGCGATGTTTCTATTGTAGCTCCACTGAACTATGAGAGTAAACGAATTAAGTTACTTACCTATGCAAACGTAACTTTACTTTTTTAGTTAACTACATGAAGATTGTGGCTCAGCGATCCACGTCTGGTCGCTGAACCAGCGTAGTGGTAGTACATAAAAAAATTGTCCGCCGTAGCCAAAACTACTGGGAGGCCATTATTAGCATTTAAAAGAGCCTGTCCTATAATTGCTTATGTTCTCTTTCCAGCGGTACCTAGGCCTCCCCGTCATGCTGAAGGCAGGAGAGTACTCTCCCAACAACCCGCTGGTCCGCGGCGAGAGGAGCTGCGGCGACGCGCTGCTCGGCCTCGGCGAGTACGAGCGACGACGCGACACGCTGCGCAGGATCCGGCAGAGGCAGTACAAGGAGTATCTAGACCAGGTGAGGAAAGGTTAAGGAACCTAATAGCAGAGAAGAAACCAGTAGACGTCGAGTTGAAGTTGCAGCGTAGAATACCCTGTGTATTCTCTACTCCTTACGGTTTTAGACGTTACACGCTGAGTGGCTCTTGCTGCCACCCAATTTCTAGTCTTAAGTCATCTGTAGTCTTCTGAGACTAAAGAGACTTTACTTAAGACTAGAGACAGAGAGCACCAGGCCCAAAGACGAGAAGGTCAAGACAGCAGTATTCGATTGTGTAGTGTTGCAGCGTAGAATACTACTACCCTGTGTCTTCCTTCTCCGCTCCCTATGGTTCTATCACGCGAGGCTCCACTACGACAGCGGCACTGTCCACGCACGGTAGCACGCTCCAGTACCTACGTAAGAAATTGCTTCTTATTAAGCGACATTGGGCAAGGAGTACTCTCCTACAACCCGTGTCTTTCCTACTCCGTACGTTTTTATTTATGACGAAAATATGAGAGGATCCTGTCATGGCAATAATCGATTGTGTCAGAAGGGTCCCGTGGGCGTCGTTAGTGTACGGTACATTCCGGGAAATGGCAGCAACGTTCCTGTGTTATATTTATTTATTTATTTAGGTACACCAACGACAGTTACAACAATACATACACATTTCAAACACATAAAATTTTGATAATTGCACTGTCACTTATAGGTATACACCGCTTGCTAATAAAACAGTTGCTGCGCAATTGTAAGGCTACTGTTGTACATAAACTCATAGAGTAAACTATAAAATAATCTAGATAAAAAAAACACACACACACACACAAAACAAAAACATTTACATGTTATTTAAAAGGTCAGTTGCTGTGGCCTTGAATTTAGGTAGGGACATAAAATGCACATCCAGGGAACCGCTGCACTTATTGTAAATCCCACAGATACGAGATATAGGCGAGTTAACGCCTAAAACCGTTTTCCGAAAGGGGCGAGAGAGAGGTTCGATAGGTTTGCGTGGTATACGTGGAGGAACCCTAAAGTTGAACTTCGCTAGCAAAGTTGGACTACGTATGTGGTGTCTCACAATTTTGTAAAAGAAAAAAAGGTCAAGTAGGTCTCTACGTTGTTCTAAACTTTTTATTTTAAGATGAGCAATGATGTTGTTGTACGAGTCCTTCCTTCTGTCTTTAAAATTCGAGAACACCAGGTGCCTCACGAGCCGCTTCTGGATTCGCCTTATACGGAGTATGTGAGTAGCATAATGGGGTCGCCAAACTACACTCCCAAATTCAAGGATTGATCTTACTAGTGTATTAAATAATGTTATTTTAGTAGCACTACGCTTGAAAGGCTTGCTATTTCTGATGACAAAACCCAGGAGTCTGGACGCCCTGCTAACAATGTGATCCAAATGAGGAATAAATGTCATTTTGTTGTCAATAAGGACACCCAAGTCACGAACCACTGTCCTTTCCTCAAGCTTGGAGGCATTAATAAAGTAAGTGGATGAAATTGGATTCATTTTTCTTGTGAGCTTTATATGAACGCATTTATTTACGTTAATGGCCATTCCATTACACCGACACCACTCCAACAGTGCACTGAGGTCACTCTGAAGTAGAAGTACATCGTCTTGTGATTCGATGACTTTCCATAGTTTAAGATCGTCAGCAAACATTGATGAAGATGAGTGTCTAATGCAATCCGGCAGGTCATTAACAAAAATATTAAACAGTATTGGTCCCAGATGAGATCCCTGGGGAACTCCAGCAGTGATACTGTACAAACCAGAACGATAGCCATTGACCACTACATAATAAGAACGCCCAGTTAAGTAGGACTCAAACCAGGCCAGTAAATCTCCAGCCACCCCATAAGATGAAATTTTTTCCAAAAGCTGCTGGTGAGGCACTTTGTCGAACGCCTTAATAAAGTCAGTATATATCGCATCGACTTGCTTATTGCGATCGATATGACCGAGGACGTCCTCCACATAAGTTACCAGATTTGTGTTTATAGATCTACCCTTTGTGAATCCGTGCTGATTTGGATTTAAGTACTTCTCAAAGTAATCTTGAACAACAGGGCAAACTAAGGACTCAAAGACCTTGGCCAACGTAGGCAAAATTGACATAGGTCTGTAGTTGTTTATAAAATGTGGATTACCAGACTTGTGCACGGGTACCACCTTTGAAATTTTCCATGCATTAGGAAATATTCCAGAGCACAGAGAGTTATTAAAAATAATATGCATAGGCTCAACTAGTGAGGCCGCGCAGCGGAAGATGAATACTGGCGGGATTTCATCACAACCTGCACCTTTAGAAATACACAATGTAGATAATTTATCAGCAATTTGTTTGCGGGTTATCTGTAGAGAAGAAAAACTATCGCAGCTTCTTTCTTTCAAATTTATAGCACTTATATTACCGTCAGAGGACGTCAAGTTGGAAACTACAGAGGAGATATAAGACGCAAAACCATCGCATATACCAATGCCATCTCTAATTTCATTCGTCCCGTCCGTCATAACCGCTGGATAGGTACCCACACCACCTCTTTTGCTTTTCACGTAGGACCAAAAAACTTTTGGGTCCTTCAATATTCCGTCCTCTACTTTGCAAAGGTAGGAGTTATAACATTTAATAGTAAGTTTTTTACACCGATTAGTTAATACGCGAAATGATATAAGGTCGAGTGGGTTATTGTATTTTTTATACCTTAATCTGTACCTATTTTTCTCTTGTAAGCGCTTTATAAGTTCTTTACTGAACCAGGGGGGATGTTTACCTGATTTAGGCTTAACAGTGGGAACATAGTCGATTATTAATTTATTTACAACATCTAGGAACAGTTCTAGTAACTTGTTGACATCGTTGTGCCCAGAAAACCGCGACCGCCAGTCAACTCCCGACAGTGCTTCATTTATCGCTAGATAATTGGCTCTGTGGAAGTTACGCTTCCTAACAATGTTTGGCTGAAGCCTTGTAACATCCTCAAGACATTGTTCACTATACCTCCCCTTCTGAGGGGGGCCTTTGTCCAGCTGTAAACTGTTGGCCAACATGATCAGCTTAAATGAGCTGCTTATAAATCATCATCATCATCATCATCAGCCTATCGCCGTCCACTGCTGGACATAGGCCTCTCCTAGGGCTCTCCAATTAGCCCGATCCTCGGCGACTGAGCTGCTTATAAATAAGCATCTGTTATGCTCAATGCCATTGCCGCCTACTAAATAAATTAAACAGCAAAGTTTCTATATTTCAGCAAGCCAAAAAGAAGCAGGAAGCCAAAGAACAAGCCGAAAAGGAACGCCGGGAGAGAGAAGCGAAGGAACGCGAGCGCGAAGAGAGGGAGAGGGAGAGAGAACGCGAAGAGAGGGAGAGAGAGCTCGCGGATAGGGAGAGGGCGCGTCGGCTGGCGGTGGAGAGGAGCCCGGAGCGACGGAGAGCTAGTGTTAATTATGTAGGGTCGATGGGTTATAAGTGAGTTTTTGTTCTTTGTTTAGTTTTATTTAGTCTAAACTAGCGGCCGCCCGCGACTCCGTCCGCGAGGATTTCGGTCCCTGCACACAAAGGTTTATACTATAGCCTTAAGCCTTCTTCGAGCAATGGACTACAACACAAAAATATTTTCTCAAATCGGACGAGTAGTTCCTGAGTTTAGCGCGTTCAAACAAACTCTTTAACTTTATTAAAACGGAACGAAATTCGTTCCGTTTTTTTATCTTTAATTTATTAATATCTGAAAATGCAAACAAGCTAATTGGCCATTGTTGAGACTTCTAATGTCGGCCCATGGCTTTATTCAAATCTTATCTTTAAACAAAAACGATTAAAAAAACTTTAGATATGAAAAATACGTACATAGTACTTTAAAAATACTCTTTCATAATACGAAACTCAAATATGTCTATTTGTCGACCAGAAGCTTTTCAAATGCGGGTATTAACATTACAAAATAAATACCAACCCGCATTTGTACTCATAGTTTTTTAAACCCACAGTGTAGGTATTACTTACCAGAACTCTTCGAAAAAAATCTAAAAATTTATTTTGTCAACCTGTTAATTTTGTTGGACGTTGACTTCGAGGACTTAATTACTCGTACTAGTACGTACAAGAAATATCCATTAGGCTTGGTATTAATGATGTTGGCTCAATAACGTTAAAAATTCACAACTACACATACATACATCTGAATCCGTGTTAATAATCCGGTCAAATTAGACCAAAAAATAAGAGTAAAGTTACATTAATTCCCACCTAGCTGAAAATCGGTAAGATTGTTTAAAATATCATTAAAAACAAAATTTGAAAGTTCCCCATCTTTCCCCTGTAAGGAAAAAAAAATATTCAAGGTCAAAGGTACAAAAAAAGAGTTTTTCGCGATTTTCAGCAAAACGGTAAGTTTTATCATAAAAATACCTCAGACAAAATTGTAGATCATAAAATTATCTACAAAAAATGTATTAATACTTTTTTTTCTACGAGCCACCGTTTTTGAGATATAACGATTCTAAAAGTTGCAAAAGTTGTAATCGTCTTAATATGCACACGTTTCTTCGCCACCTATGAGGTAGTGTACTCAGCGCGTTTTTTTTAACGTGGTTTCCCAGTAGGCCTATTCCACCGGTTAGTTTTGATCCTGTTTAATTTGAAACTATTGAAAATTAATGGATATTCGCAGAGATTGAAAAGATAAAAGCAATTTAAGTTAAAAAATAAAGTAGAGAAATTTAATCGTCCGAGTCGTAACTTTCAAATTCTTCTTCTTGATCTTCTTGTTCTTGTTCGTCTTGTTCTTGTTGTTCTCGTTCTTGTTCTTCTTGTTCTTGTTCTTCTTCTTCATCTTCATCCTGAGTGCATGAAAACTGCGTTAATAGCGATGTATCGCATGTTGCCTCGTTGGAATCAAACGGATCCTCTACTGTTGGTAATTCAATATTAGAGCACAACTGGCCTTGACAATGTGTGCATGCCGGAGAACAGAACAGTCCGACTTTTTTGCAACCATATTTAGCACTGCATCCCTTTTTGTATTTGCAAAAAATCGAGTTCAGCAGTTTTTCCGGCGCAGGTGGAAGTAAAGTGTGCACTGGTTCTAATAAATTGTTGACCAACTTGTAACCCCACTCTGTAGGGTCTAGCTGATAACCAAGCCACACTTGAACTTGGTAATATACCCTAAAAAGATGTTGATGAGCAGCAACTGAGGTTGGAGGAAGACAAGCTAATTGTACTTGTTTTTTACTTTTGGTGTTTTTAACGAAACATGCATATCTATATTTATCTAAGCAGGTAGTTTTTTTAGGAGCTCCGTTCATAGAAAGAAGAAAGCGAATGCCGTTAGTAATAATTTCTTGTCGAGTAGATTTACTATTTTTAAAAACTTCAGCACATTCAATTAAATTTTGTTTTTGTTTGCGCTGAGTACACTACCTCATAGGTGGCGAGGAAACGTGCGTATATAAAGACGATTACAACTTTTGCAACTTTTAGAATCGTTATATCTCAAAAACGGTGGCTCGTAGAAAAAAAGTATTAATACATTTTTTGTAGATAATTTTATGATCTACAATTTTGTCTGAGGTATTTTTATGATAAAACTTACCGTTTTGCTGAAAATCGCGAAAAACTCTTTTTTTGGACCTTTGACCTTGAATATTTTTTTTTCCTTACAGGGGAAAGATGGGGAACTTTCAAATTTTGTTTTTAATGATATTTTAAACAATCTTACCGATTTTCAGCTAGGTGGGAATTTATGTAACTTCGAATGTCTAAATTGACCGGACTATAAGTAGCTTAAGCACTTGTGTTACAGACATCAGAATCAACTGTGGTATTACAAATATTTTCAAATAGATACATATAACACCCAGACTTTGACAAACAGACATGTTCATGCACACAACACAAATGTTTGTCCTGTGCGGGGATCGAATCCGCGACCAATTGGCCTAGGCAACTTCTTGACCAATACACCAGCGGATCGTCAAACGTAACAGCGTTACTTAGCATCAGGCAAGATAAATATGGTTCAAAGCTTGGTTGTGTACCTAATTTAAAAAAAAAAACATATTTGCAATATACTCACTCCATGAAATAAAACTACCTATAAACGGATATAATAGTCGCGTAAACCTAAGAAAACATTATAGCTACTCCAATTAATTACTAAAACTACATATATTTTGTTAGCATTTTCCCCTTATAAGTT
The DNA here is from genome assembly GCA_958496325.1 of Nomophila noctuella. Taxonomy (NCBI): domain Eukaryota; kingdom Metazoa; phylum Arthropoda; class Insecta; order Lepidoptera; family Crambidae; genus Nomophila; species Nomophila noctuella. The sequence continues at coordinate 3,207,014 of OY292504.1, forward strand.
ACATCAATTGTGCCCTTATAAATTAAAATAGTCGAACTTCTCAAGGCATATCACTAAATTCTGCTATTTGTAATAAACATGTTTATTTGCAGTAAAGTGGACACAGGCGTCCAAGTGGACTGTAGAACGGCTCCTTTGTCGGTAGCCGTACAGACTGACGATGCAGATATGTTCAGAGTGAGTATTATGTCTTTGCAATGGAGATTTATGTTTTACGAATTTGCACTGAATTATCCTACTACTATTATAAAGGCGAAAGTTTGTAAGTATGGATGTATGGATGTTTGTTACTCTTTCACGTAAAAACTACTGAATGGATTTGAATGAAACTTTACCACAATATAGCTTATACATCAGAATAACACATAGGCTACAATTTTTGAGGTTTACCCAAGCCACGCGGACGGAGTCGCGGGCGGCCGCTAGTATAACAATATTTGCATCAATATCAAATAGATTTAAGTGGCCCTCAGGATGCTGTAGAGTGGCAAAAGGGTTGGGACGGGACGGTTTCCTCATTAGTTTGATGATTTTTCTTCCCGGCATTCATTTGTTTTTCCGACATCCATTTGTTTTCAAGGCATTGATTTGTTTTCCGAAAATTAAGTATTTTTTTTTATTTTATTACTAGCGGCCGCCCGCGACTCCGTCCGCGTGGATTTCGATTTCCAATATCCTATGTGTTATTCTGATGTATAAGCTATATTGTGGTAAAGTTTCATTCAAATCCATTCAGTAGTTTTTACGTGAAAGAGTAACAAACATCCATACATACAAACTTTCGCCTTTATAATAGTAGTAGGATATTATCTATTGTTCCGTTTTTCCAGTTACCACTATCGCCTAAGAGTCAGCTGACTCAAGCTGAACGGGAACTGTCCCCACACATGGCGGCGGAGGGAGAGAGGAGCCAGTGGATGCAGGATAAGCAGGAGAGACGACGTAGCTATGGAGACTTTGACGGTCAGTAATCTTGGTTTAACAGTGTAAAAATAAACATGAAAAAATTAAAAACAAAGAAAAATTCATCAGATCTCATGGCTAAGGCGGGAATCGAACCCAGCGCCTCTTGCAATCCGGGCAAGCGCTCTGACCACTATGCTACCGAGACCGTTAGTAGACCTGACGAATTTCTCCTTGTTATTTGTTTAACGCAAAGCTGCGTTAATTATGCGTAATTTTAACATTATAGTTAAAGGGTATAATAATACCTTGCATTTGAAATGCTTAAAATAAAATATACAAAATGATGAAAAAAATATTTCTTCATGTAACCGCTAGAGTTGCTGTATATTCTAGCATGTATTACATATTTTTTTATTAGAGGGGCTCGATGGCTTATTGTTAAGCGCGCTCGGCCTTTGATTGCAAAGTTAAGCAACTTACGCAGAGGTCAGCCATCGGATGGGTGACCGAAAAATTCCATCTTGAGCTTCTCCGATTTTCGTTCAGCCGTTGGTCCTGAATTTCATATCAACCAGTTACAAGTAGTGGACGGATAAACACATAGCCATTAATTACTTCCTACATAAAGTTAGCAAAGATATGTTATGTTACCGCTGCAAAGGAATTATTTAGTTCCCCAGAGAAGTTAAAATAACTTCAGACACTCAAAATAATATATCACTTTATTGACGTGATTACAAAACGTAAGAAACCTGGTTACAAAACCAAAGGTCGCGGGTTCGAATCCCGCTAGGGGCAAATGTTTGTGTGATGAACATTGGCATTTGGACTCGAGTCATGGATGTTTATAAAGAGTATTTAAGTATGTCTATCCGTTTCCTAGCATCCATAGTACAAGCTTCGAGCTTAGTTTGGGGCTAGGCAATTGATGTGTTAGTCCAATGAATTTATTATTTATTTATTATTATACGCAATGTTTTTTACATTGTTACTTGTGAAGTGAGATATCGAATACATTCAGTGGAAATAAATAAATTATTTTATTTTTTATCGACGAATTGATTTCCTCATTACCTTTATAAATGAGTATTGTTATATTTTACATTACAGAAAGATCATCAACCCTAGTTCGGAAGAGCAACCGCGACAAGCTGACCTCAGACCTGCGTCACTCGTACATGCCCTCAATATTCGACGCAGACGCCATACAGATGCGGAACATGCAGGCTGAGAAGGTAAACACATAAGTGGCCATCCATTAAGTACTTCACAAAAATTAAATTATTTTTTGAGAATCCTTGTCACAGTTGGTCACATTTGTAAGACCGCCCCCTCTCAATACTCCTTTATCTAGAGCTACTATAAAAGATAAAAAAAGGTAATTCATATTTCAAATTACCTTTTTAGGGTTCCGGAACTAAATGACAAAAAACGGAACCCTCACTGATTCGTCATATCTGTCTGACTGTCTGACTGAAACTTTAAGTACTATACTGATGAAACTTCGTTAGTGGATGTATTCTGTGAACCGCATAACGTCAATATTGAGTTAGAAATTATAGTTGAATTTTTTTTTTCATTGAACGTATACGTGTCGGGTATCTATGAATAGTTCTTTAAAAATGATATTGAGGTTTCTAATATATATTTTTTCTAAAGTGAATTGCGTGAGAGATCCTTCCAACGGGGTAAAATTTGCCACCCCCCTCTAACTTCTAAAATAAGAGGATGATTAAACTAAATAAAATATATACTGTACATTACCATACAAACTACCAACGAAAATTGGTTTGAACGAAATCTATAAAGTAGTTTTTTAATACGTCATAAATAGAATTTGTATGGAACTAAGGAACACTCATTTCGCGAGTCCGACTCGCACTTGGCCGATTTTTTTTTTTTTGCGGATTATGGTTAAATTTATAAATTTTCAATGTGAAATTACTAAACATTGGCGTCACACTACGGAGGGGGAGGGTTCTCAGAAATGTCGCCAAGACAAGGGCTCAAACAATCATGAAATTCGTTATAGTAACTAACAATGACACTTGTACAATTAAGAATCGATTATGTATACAGGCATTCTCACATAAATATTTTTAAAGAAAAAGTTTTAAACAACGAAACCTCTTCATATTTTGTATACTACCCCAGGAGGCGGCCGCTCGTCGTCAGTTCTACCAGCAGGAGCTGCGCGACCAGATACAGGAGCAGCAGCGGATCCGCGAGGAGAGGAAGACCAGGGAGAAGTGCGTTACACTTAAATAAATAAAATAAACAAATAAATTCATTGGACTAACACACCAATTGCCTAGCCCCAAACTAAGCTCGAAGCTTGTACTATGGATGCTAGGGAACGGATAGACATACTTAAATACATTTATAAACATCCATGACTCGAGTACAAATGCCGATGTTCATCACACAAATAGGATTAAGGTCGCGGGATTCGAACCCGCGACCTTTGGTTTTGTAGCCAGGGTCTCTAGCCACTCGACCAACGGGCCTGTCAATTATCATCAACATTGAATTGAAGCGTTTAGATTCAAAGTCAAATAAAAATGTCGCCAGGATATATTTTTTATATGATGCGATCTTAAGTTTTTATCTTAACCTACTATAACCTCAAAAAAAAACAGCACTTTAAAATTAACCTAAATTTCAAAATCCGCTAAAATGCGTATAGTTTACTTCAAAATTCGCTGAAAGGAAATTAGCCTATTATACCTACTGTGTTTCTTCATAAGGCTAACTAAATGGTGTATGCCAATTCTGCAACAGAATAATGTAAGGCGTGTTTTCAGTTTCAATAGTGCAATTAAATAACCACAGACCTGTCTACAAAACTTGGGAAAATTAATATTAATATGAATAAATTTAAAATTTGCTTCCAGAATGCTAGAGGCAGCTGAGATGCGTCGCCTGGAAGAACAACTGCGGATGTTAAAAGCGGCTCAAGATACCGAGGTGGCCAGACAACGACACGCAGACATCGCTGTGAGTATACCAACACTCTATCTATACTAATATTAAGCTGAAGAGTTTGTTTGTATGTTTGTTTGTTCGTTTGAACGCGCTAATTTTAGGAACTACTGAAAAAAAAATATTTGTGTTGGATAGTCCATTTGACTAAGAAGGCTTTAGGCTATTGAAAATCAAAATCCACGCGGACGGAGTCGCGGGCGGCCGCTAGTGGTAATAAATAAGTTGTAATACTGCAAATATTTTAAGGGCTAATTGTTTAGTGGAAATGTAATAAATTCAGATAGTAAAAAGTCAATGTTAATACGATAGTTTTCGAGAAAATCGACAAAATCTATTGAGTGAATAATTGAAAAAATTACAAATTGTGTCTTTTGCGAGACAGTCGTGTCTTATCAGTAGAATAGAATTACTACAATCGCAAGTGGACGTGAGAAAAAAAGGAGACCACAGCAAAGTAGCACTTCGTAACTGTTGTGCTATGTTTCTGCTGGTGAGTAAGGTTGCCAGAGCTCAGTTGAGGAGGGTATGGGGTCTTAAAGGCAGGCAACATATCTGCAACCCTTGTGCTGTTGTTGATGTCCATGGGCAGCGGTGATCACTTACCATCAGGTGACCCTCTTGTTCGTTTGCCTTTATATGACATTAAAAAAAATCTTAGCTACATACATTCGTGCTGTAGATAGAGCAACAAGTTCCGATTTTGAGTCCTAGGTAAAAGAAGCAGACAATTTCATTCTGTTGTAATTTAATGGTTCTAAGACCATTATTTTTTAATGACATAACAGGCGCCTAAAATGATTGTTAATATTTTTTGTTCGTTTAATAGTTCGAGTCATTTGTGTCCACGTGACAACCTTTAAAATAAAAACTATTAAATTTCAGATAAGAAATGAAAACATGGAGTACGAAAAGAAGCTAAAGGAGCTCCAAAATGACATTGACAACGAACAGATTAAACTTATCCGAGCGCCTCTCTCTACCCAGAATAAACGACTGCCCACAAGCGACTCTGACAAATTGCCCTTCTACTACCCTTACCTACAGGAGAGGAAGAATGAAACACCTCTCTTGCAAGAGAGGAAGAATAACACCCCTCTCTTACAAGAGAGGAACAAGGAATACCCTCTCTTGCAAGAGAGAAACTTAGAGAGCTCGTATTTCCAAGATAAAGACTCCTTATTCAAACCTAGAGAGCAAGACAGAAATATATTGCAGGAGAGAAGAAATGCTGAAAGAAAACCATTCTCGACTAATATACCAGACGATTCTATATTTTCTCCAAACTACGACGTTGACGGTTATTTAAGAAGAAACCTTAACTTCAGAGCGTTAGAGTCGAAAAAGGATTACGATTTAGATAATAGCATTGGAGCTGAAGAGAGAACGGTCGAAAGGGTATTAGTTCACGAACTACCTAAAGTACAGTTAGAGAGAATAAAGCCAACGCCTAAAGAGAGAAGATTGAACCAAGATTCACACGATTCGTTGCCTATACCTGTTTTGCGACATTCGCCCGTAGTACAACTCGATAAGGTCGAAAATAGTTCAGACATGAGCGATGCTATGAAGAAAGTGGATGACAAATGGAAGGTTCCGGTCGTCCAGAAGAATATTTTGAAGTCTATTCCCAACGATGAAGGAAAGAATGTGAGTATTCTTACTCAGTTAGGTTCTATAAGAAGGCAGTTGCAATTAGAACAGTTGAAATTGGATAAAATGTCTAAAGGTGACACAGAGGATATACAAACGTGAATCGAACAAGATCAATTTCGTCATTGGAATTTGGACCGTAACGCAAGGCCCTAAGGTTCGTTTTGAAGTGGTCTAAGTCGCTACTGCGAGGTAAAAAGTTGATGTGCTAACAATTAATAATAAGCATAATGTCAAGTGCTTGAATTATCACAAACTATTATAAAATGAATAAACCATGATTATATCAATGTAAATGTCATATTGAATGTAACTAAATAATTTTGTGAATGTTTATCAAAATACTTCAGTGAAATGCTGATAGATCATTATTTAAAACATAATTAAATCAAGAATTTCGATCATAAGCAACCTAAGCATGACTGTTTAAAAAAAATAATGTATGCATGGTAGCCTAAGAACATCTAAATAATTGTAGGTATTGTCAAGTAAAAGTAATAAAAAGGTGCTGAATTTGTGTGGGTAGACGGGAGAAGGTCAGTGGTTCCCAAATATTAATGTACTGTTTTAGCCAAATTTCGCTTTTGGTATTTTAATGTATAAACAAATGCATGCTTTCACTTATAGCTGTGAAATAGAAATATAAAACAACCGTACAGATCAGTGGCAAACCAACAAAGTGTAATTTTGTACTTGAAATAAGCTTACTAGCAAAACAGTTTGGGATCCACATACTAACTATAATATTTTAGCATTACCCATTATGGCATCGTGAAAACAGTTGAAGTATTGAAAGATCTCATTTTAGTTTAAATAACTAGTGAGAACAAGTTGCATCTAATAATAGTCATTCAGTGTTTGCTAATACATATTTTACAGACAGGACTTATTTTAGTATAAAATATATTAATAAAATAAATAGTTCACGAAATTTTAAATTGGAAAATAATCCTTTCTGAATAATAAGTTTAGTCTTCTGTCATATTATGATAAGCCAATTCAGATGTGTTGGTTGTTTTAACGAATGTTTGTTTTTAACCGACTTCAAAAAAGGAGGAGGTTCTCAATTCGTCTGTATGTATAATTTTTTTTTTATTCGTATCTTATCAGACTGGATAATATTTTTTATGCATGCACAATTCGTTATACCAATGTAAATGTCCTGTATTTTTATGTTCATAATCACAATCCAATTCTTAATTCTTATTTATAAATCACACTATAATGCACAAATTGAATTAGAAATAATTTTGATGATTTCACTATTATTAGTGAAAGTTATTTATCACCTATTTATTTTTATTGTTTCTTTGGAAGAAGTTGCACTATATTCCAATTTTGCTTAGAATATTTAAAATATTATTTGATTTTATTAAATGCATTATGTTTTTTCGAGCAAGGGAGGTGATACAAACTATTTTGAATAAAGAAATTGATATTTGATAATCCCTCTCTTGTTGTTTCAACTTTCAATTTATTTGATACTTTTGTTGGAATTTTAATAATTTGATCTATTATTGTTACTATTAATGTGATAAATTATTGTCGCACTTACGGTTTCTTACAATACGGTATGGCAAAATATATTTATCATACAAAAATATGCACGACTTTTTACTATATAGGAAAACTAGTATTTTTTCACAAACTATAAGTATTCAGTATGAAAATTAGTTCTAGAAATTTAGTCTCAGATCTCTAGTTCATTCAATATGTATACCTACCATTATTGATAGAGCTGAAAATGATAAAACATAATTATTATGCTGTTAGGAGTAGTGCCAAAAATATTACGAATCTTCCTATAAATTCCAACCCCAGCATAATAATATAGTCATTTGTATTTAGATTTTAATAACAACATTTAAATTTAAAATCTTAATTATTAACCATCAAACTATTTATTGGATTTGATAATTGAACTTGCCTAGATCCAATAACCAACATTTACAAAATAATCACTCAATGATTACAATATTACTATTAAATATCCACTACTCTAGATGTAAATTGTTATGGGTATAATTTCTAGATGCAAAATCATTTTAGCTTGTCTCAAGTCAATGTAATATTATAGTGAATGGATACGTCTGTTTTTAAAAGACTGGGTAAAGCTAAGGTTTGAGCTTGAAGTAAGGAAAGTGAGATTACGATAAGATTGTCATAAGTGTTATTCTTATAGAATGCAAGAGGTTATACCAATTACTTGCGAAGAAAATGATAAGATTACTTTGTTCGACCCAGTTATAGCAAATAATATTTATTACCACAGAAGAATTTTAAATTAAAATTAAATGCATTCCATCCATCGTATAAAATTAATTTAAATCAAAAAATAAACCTTTTGTTCTATTTGGTGAATGCTGAACTTTGTAGTTTTCATAAAAAAATATTATTTAATTACAAATTATTGTCGCAAGTATGAGGTGTTTCTTCTACGTCCAAAATATACCATCAAATATTTTTACACGCTTTTTAGTCATATGATAAATGCCAATTGTTTTATTATAAGTGCACTTTTAGTAGTAAGATTAAAATGCAATTAATTAAGTGTACTTACAAAGAAAATTATCAACATTTGTAATGTAATACATTATTACATTACAAATGTTGATAATTTTCTTACCTACCTAACTTATCCACTCAACCGTCCGGCGCGCTTTATGACTATGTAAGCTTACGTCCGGGTCCGCGCGGCCCGTCACAGCGTAAAATTACGGCTTGTGAACTCTCGAAAAATGCTTAATAACTCATTACCTAAACGATCTACAGCTACAAAAAAAATATTGTGCTGAAGCTGATTATATACACTACCACACAACATATATTTTATTGTATAAAATTTCATATTTTTTTCTGTATTTGGGCCAAAAACATACAAAACCTTGAATAAATGCTTATTTAATTATTTCAACTTAACTTTTTTGGCATAATTAAATTTGATTGTGACAATTAAAAAATATAATATTAATCTGGGCTAAATTACCTTTCAAATGATACCAAAATAATTTTGTGTTATACAGTTGTTGAGGTACAATAAATTCATAAAGATTACCTTCTCCCTCACATTGGTCATCGCTGGTCGCGTCATGAGTAGGTAACTTTAATGTTATTTTAAGAAATCTTCAGCAGACTTAATGTATTTTTATCAAATAATTATAAAGGTATGTTAATAACAAACTAATGAATCTTCAATGAAACAAATTTTATGGAATAGTTAGAAAAAACCTTATCGGCGGCTATTGTTTGTACACGAAAGTTACAGCCTCTCGTAATAATGGGTTTACTCGATATTCATCGCCGTGAAAGAAACACTACAGCAAATATGTGGTTCTACAATCATAAAGATTAATAAAAACCAACTGAATTATATAATAAAACAAGTTCTAACGACATAATCAGCAGTAATTCCACGCGCATGCACAAGTCCCTCAAAACACAGGTAACACTAAACAAAAAAAAAATATTATTCAGTCCAGAAAGCATACTATAGTGCCATCTATGATTTTTTAAGTGTATTAGTTAATAGAGTATCGTTCTAAAAGCTCGGGCTATCGTCACAGGCCAACAGATGGCGTTTTAAAGCAGTTTTATACACCAAGAAATTTTTTTCTCTGTTGGATACTATAGTATCCACGGACGTAAGTTTACATATTTTTTTTGGATACTATGGTATCCACGGACGGTTGAGTGGTTATCAAGTATAGTTGTATATAATTCCTTGCAAGTATATTGTAGTATCTTTTTGTATTGTACTAATATAACATAATAAACAATTTTTACATTAATGGATAAAGCTTGTTATTAATTGTGGCGTTTTTGTTTATCAAAGTTTATTTAGGTAATTTAACCTTCATGATGTTTTTAGAAGTTTTATATGTTGTACATGAATGTAAGTAAACTTTGTTAGTGGTACATTATTTTGAGTATTTGGTACGCAATTATGTTATGTTATGTTAAAAAGCTCATGAAGCATATTAGTATGTTTTGTATAATGCATTAGAAATAACTTCTTAAATAACATACAGGAAGCAAGAAATATACTACATTGTCCAAAAATATAGGTAAATACTGATATATAATAAAATAATATGGCGATAATCAAGTTACGATCTAATAAACAATTGCATAATGAACAGTGGCTATAATTTCAATACGCATGATTTAACAATGATATACCTTGCAATATGTGTACCTACATGTAAAAAATATATAAGTAATGTTTATCCGTTGTCTGGCAGCCATAGCACAAGCTTACGCTTAGTTTGGGGCTAGATGGCGCTGTGTTTGAATAATGACCAGAGATATTTATTTATTTATGTGCATTAGTCTAAGATCCCAGAGACCCCAGACTTACGTCATTTTAGCAAAGCTGAAATTTTGAGGATTGTAAGTACATATAATGTGTTGTTAAGAGGTATGCGCACCCACTACCTTGAAAGCGGAGTCGTTTCTCAGGTAGCACGAAGTACAGGTACATAAAAAAATAACTTACCTACGTTAAAGTAGCAAAGATCGTTTTCAAACTTGTTTTTGAGTATATTGTGTAGAATTAAAATTGACTATTGCGTAAAGAAAGCAGGATTTTAGTCGAAACTAGAGACGCTTGTCCCACTATATACCCACTAAACACCTGCGGTTTCCTTTCACCCCAAGCAGGGATTGACCAGTGTCCGCATTATAAGACGCTAGACTGCATCCTAGGGTTTTAAAAGGACTCCAGGACTTTTTAGGGTTCCGTAGCCAAATGGCAAAAAACGGAACCCTTATAGTTTCGTCATGTCTGTCTGTCTGTCTGTCTGTCCTGGCTCGTTCTCCGCCGTTTCTGAACCGATTGCCACGAAAATTGGTGGAGAGATGTATGTATAGTGATAATTCAAGAATTGGTTTTTAAAATAATCGAAAAATAATTATTTTTAACCCCCCTCCCATACAGCGAAAAGTAAATTCGAAAAAAAAAATCGACTTACCCCATCGTGTTGGGTATCGTTAAAAAGGTATTTTAAATACAATAAAACTTGCCTTGAAACCATGTGGATCAAACACCCCAGTCACGAGATATATTAATACAAAGTTAAAATTAGAGCGTCCCCCCCCCCCTTAACTTTTGAAATACTATTACAATAATTCTGAAAAAAATGTCCTGTATACCTCCAAGTAAGCACTTTCAACGAAAACTATAGTGAACTCTGTATCATACATAGTTATTTTTATACAACTCGACCAACTTATGACGTGCAGTTGCCCTTACTAAATGGTGTCTTAAGCGGTCGGGCCATCTTTTAGCTACGGAACCCTTTCATGGGCGTGTCCGACACGCTCTTGGCCGGTTTTTTTTCTTGTTAGGGTATTAGCCATTCGTTTATTTTAGGGTTTCACTATACATAGTATAAAACAAAGTCGCTTTCTCTGTCCCTTTGTATGCTTAAATCTTTGAAACTACGCAACGGTTTTTTGATGCGGTTTTTTTTAATAGATGGAGAAATTCAAGAGGAAGGTTTTTATGTATAGGTAATACATGCGTAATATAGTAGAGAAACACTAATAAACTTAGTTGCACCCGTGCGAAGTCGGGGCGGGTCGCTAGTTATTAATAAAATAATTCCACAAAGCACTATCATGGCATTATACATAATAAGAAACACTTTGATTATTTCTAAGTATATAGAATGCTATCGAATGCTGATTTTGTATGGGGACGATACTACATACATATTTTGTAATTTAATTTATAAAATTGAGAATATCTCGAAAACGGTGCGTCGTACGTAAAATCTGAATAAAATTTTGATCCCCCTTTATAAAACCCCGCCAGATATTTTAGATCTACCCGATGAGGTCATCCAAAAAGGTCAAGGTCGAGGTTGACTTTTTACTCTTCATCTTCAAAAGCGAACATAAAGGCGTGCAGTCCGCACACTAGCGCCATCTGTCGCTTTCTTCCAATATCTTTCAAGAAAATACCAATTTTGCCAGACACTCTCCGTGGGCCATTACTTCTACCAGACGTCTTGAATATTATTAAAAAATAAGGTAAACTACGTTATAGTAGCAAGGCTATGACAGGATGCGACTACAATCCTGCTTTCTTTAATTCTACACAATATACTCAGAAACAAATTTGAAAACGATCTTTGCTACTGTAACGTAGGTAAGTTATTTTTAATGTACCTGTACTTCGTGCTACCTGAGAAACGGCCCCGCTTTCAAGGTAGTGTGTGCGCATACCTCTTAACAACACATTAAAATCCTCAAGGACATGTCCATAAATGTATGGACAAAAAACCCAGAATCGACAGGAATGAAATGTATACCAGTGGATTGGCATTGAAATGTAATGTTACCAAGGGGGCAACCCTGAAATCGTTATACCTACATAGTATAGGAGCTAGAAGTAAAATAAAATAAGGAAAAATTCGTTCAAAACAATAGTAAAATAAGTTTACGTCATGTTGTGACTTAATATGACGTTGTTTTAATGTTGTATCACTTGTGATAATTATCATCATCATCTTTCACAAGTAACAGCAACATAATATCAACATCATATTCAATCACATCATAACAAAACACTCTGTTTTTTGAATATTTTTTCTTCTGGCCCATAGATACTTCAATCGTTACAGTACTGTGTGTATTATTGGTAATTCTGTGGCTAAAGATTGCAAATATAAAAATAGTTGGTATAGTATAGGAGCATAAGCCATGTTGTGGGTGAGAATATCGTTGTTATTATGTTGCTGTTGCTTGTGAAATGTGTTGCTAATAATCATCACAAGTAAAACAACTTAAAAACAACGTCATATTAAGCGACAACATGACGTAAACTTTGTTTAGAACGATTTTTTCCTTATTTCATTTTGCTCCTAGCTCCTATACTATAACGATTTCAGGGTTGCCCTCTTGGTAACATTATATTATATTCCAATGTCAATCCACTGGTATACATTTCATTCCTGTCGAATCTGGGTCATTTTTTGGACATCACCTTTAAGCTTTGCTAAAATGACGTTGGTCTGGGGTCTCTGGGATCTTACTCTATATGGTTATAGTATTTTTTTCTTGTTAAAGGATGTAAGGAATACAACAAAGCTTTTAAAAAAACAATCTTTATTTTATAAAAATAACATCTTTCATTATATTATGAAACAAGACAGTAATTTTGCCCACATTTCAATACGGTATACAATTCTACCAGTCTTATAATTTATGGAAGGGGCAAAACTGATCAGTACAACTTAAATAGTGTTTTTTATTACATTTAATAGTTTCGATATTAATTTTTATTTTTATGTACCCTTACTTTCGAAAATATTCCATAAGAAACCTATTTAAAATGACAACTGCAATTGATGTGGGTTAGGATAAGGAAATAATGACATCACATAATAATATCACTATGCTCAACAGTGGAATATGCCTCACTAAATAAATTTTAGTGGTTTTTAGTGGTTTTCCTTCTAAAAATTTCTCCAAGAGTGTTCTGGTTTCAGCAAACACTGCTTTATGCCACATATTATAAACGCTACCTACCAAAGTTAGAATGTTTAATAAAAATGATGTCATCCATCAACACAAAAAGAATATACTTATTTTCAAAATAAATTTACTTTCACAGTATGATGCCAATTCCAATAAGCAGAAAGATTTTTCGGAATTGGAATAATCACTCAATGACGAGTTAACTTTACTTATAATTTAAATAATATAACTGCTAATATTCGCACAATATTAAGCAGCTTATAAAACATGGTCACAAATAAAATAACTTAATAAAAAAATGGTAACAGAAAGAAATACAAAACGTGTTTTATTGTAAATCATTTACAATAAAATATGTTTTGAATTTCTTTATAAATTAACAAAAAACAATTTATGAGGATTTCCCTACCTTTTGTGAATAAGTGTAGGAACACACTAGGCAAATTAAAAAAATTACGCGTTTTTCCGCATAGTGTGTTCATACACTGAGAACATAAAACTTTACATAGTGCTATCTTTAAGAGCTATACAGGAGTTACAAACTAGACCTGAAAAAACTAATCCATTCTAAAATCGGTTTTATACTTATTGTTCTTTGGACTAATTATTTTTCATGTTATTGAAATATAATTTATTTATAATCTCATACAAAACTTTGTTACATGTAGTTCTTATGAAATATGCATTTAAAAGTCATTTATACAACATCAATTTTAAACTTGTTAAACAGTACTTCATGGTGCGTTTAATTAAACATGTGATCCAAGAATCATTGATTACACAGAATCAAGACCGACGATCGACTATTTTATATTTATGAATCTATTGTATTAAAAAAACAGAATTTTACTTTTGGATGATAAGTCTTGATGAAATAATAGAATCTTAAATTTTATTATAATCAGGTTGATAGAATGAATAATGTAACCAATTATGAGGAATAAATACATCACTAATTTTAGGCATGGTATCACCACTACAGATAATTTTCTGATAGATACAATTTCACCTAGCAGATAGCCCATACATAGTCCCTTGAGAACTTATTAGACAGTAACAAAAACTGGCCGTTGTCTTTTTAAAAAAGAACCGTTGCACTCTGCACAGACTAAAAAATCACCACAGATTATCACTTTTCACAGCACTATACTCGGCATCTGCTTTTCAAAGGGATGCCTCAGGAAGGCTTCGAGGGTCGGACCGTTCCTCCCAAGTGGGTCTCTGGGGAACATGATCATATCGTTGACCCACGTGAAGGGCAGCAGTCTGTTCTCTATGACGGACCGCCAGCGCGGGTTCTCGCTGTGCAGGTCTCTGTAGTTGTCGCCGGAGACGATGACGGCGTCGAACTCGGCCGCGCATTGGACTATGTACCTGGAATTATATGTTACATTTTTTTGTATTATTGTACGTAGATAAATAATTAATAATACATACATAATAGCTCTGTAACGTCACATGCGTGAAGTCGGCGGTTCAAACCCAGTCAGGCATCTTAAGCTCGGCTGAGAAACTATCTTCACCCTTCAGAAGCCCACAGTGAAGTAGAACTTCATAGTTTCTGCTGGTTAGGTCTCGAGTGCACAGTTGGGGAGGTTGTGAGGTTTTAGAGGCAGACAACCAACGCATGAGCGACCCGACCCATGTGGAGTTTTTAATGTCTATGGGAAGCGGTGATCACTTTATCAGGTGACCATATTGTTTGTTGGCCTCCGGCATACATAAAGAAAAGAACAATTTTCCTTATGGGCCATCCATAAAGTATGTACGTCACACGAATTCAAATAGCAGCAAAAAAATTACACGATTAGTACTTCTAGAATCTAGATGTACGAATATTAGATTTTGAAAGGGGATGTCACAAAACTTTAGGACCCCTACCACCCCTTGTCACACCGAAAGTCACACTTTGTCGACCACCCCTCCCCCGTTATGTTGTTAGGCTTAGGTGTGACGTGTACTTTATAGCAGAGTTTCTTAACCTGGGGTCTATGGACCCCTTAGAGGTCCGTAGCAATATGTCGGGGGTCCGCAGTAGGTCAGTCAATCAAATTTTTTTTTGGAAAAAGTGAGACATGGTGTATGATTGAATTTCTTTCCTCTTCATTTTCTTAAATTCATGTTTTTCCCTGTTAATGTTTTAAATATTTGATTTAATTAAACCACTTGTGACACGTCTGTTTAAAAGTTTTTCAATAAGTCCATAAGTCACCTATCATCATACGGCGTGATCGTCCTGCCCTGCACTTCTCTGGAAGGCGTGTAGACCACCAGCCCGCGCCGCTCCAGGTCGTCCAGCAGACGAGGGTCCGAACTCTTGCCGAACTTGCATCTGCCACGGAGTGAAACATGACAGATTACAGAGTTTAATGAGCTGAGTCATGGGCGTTCCCAGGTTCTGGGCCAAGGCGGGGGGGGGGGGCATCAGATTTTAATATGCGGGAGTCGTTTTCTTATTTTTTGTAAAATACTTATTAAGAAAGTTTTAATCATCTGAGTGGTATAAAAATTGTAGTGCAAACAAAAACTTAAAATTAGTAATTCTTATTTTTTGTAAGCTCGAAGCTTGTACTATGGAAGCTAGGGAACGGATAGACATACTTAAATACTTTTGATAAACATCCATGACTCGAGTACAAATGCCGATGTTCATCACACAAACATTTGACCCTAGCGGGATTCGAACCCGCGACCCTTGGTTTTGTAGCCAGGGTCTCTAGCCACTCGACCAACGGGCCTCATCACATAAATCATTAGATTCACACATAAAAATACAATACCTGACTTTCCAGTCAATGAAAATACTTTGGAATACCTCCATAATATCTCACCTGAACCTAGGAACGAATGCCTTAACAACATGACCTCTCTTCACGAAATAATCGATGCAAATCTGCAGGCCCTTCACGGAAAACACCCGTCCTTTGCCATGTCTGCAAGTTCAATAGTTTTAGTAACAAAGAGTAAATCCCTTCAAAAATTGAACAATAAATTCTTCAAAACTGTTTGCCAAAAGCTTAAAAAGGGTCGAGCTTAGTGAAACTTCCACTCGAATGAGCCGCTCTTCTGGGGAAGAACCTCCACCTTACAGAAGACCACAGTGAAGTAGCATTGGTAACTGTTGTGCTATGTTTCTGCTGGTGAGTCAGGTCGCCTGAGCTCAGTTGGGGATGGTATGGGGTCTTAAAGGTGGGCATTGCACCTGCTACCTATGTGGGGTTGTTGATGTCCATGGGCAGCGTTGATCACTTACCATCTGGTGACCCAGTTGTTCGTTACTCAGTTGGTGGGATACCAATCTTTTCTAGGTCTCAGTAGATTCGAATCAAAGAGTTCTAGGTCTACGTAGGAATACGTACTCATGTTTCGTAAACAGCAAATCGGTTGAAGCAATGATTTGATTTCAATTTTGAAATGGAGACTTAAATGAATTCGACCAAAAAAGCATTAACCGTCAGGTTTCATACCACATAATTATCTAAGCACAAATATTTTGGGATATCGGCACACCAGACCGTACAATGACCTAACTGGATGCCCCTTTTGAAGAAATGATCCCCCATGAAACGACCTGCAGCACCTATTACTACCATATTTTTCCCGTGGCTACGTAAGAAGCAACTTAGATGAGACTCCACAGAAGCGGAGTTGTGCCGGTCGTAGCCAATAGGATTTCAATGCTGAGATTGGGCATGAGTTAGTGCCCAAATTCTATTGCCTGCTTACGACACATCTCAGCTTTGGTGGAGTCTCATCCAAGAGAGATTTCGGAGGATGGACAGCACCCACCTACATACTGGACATTCCATTTGAATAAACGGATGCCTTGGCAGTACTTCCACCTCTCAGAAAAAGAAGCACTTCATTTGTTATCCTATATTACTGTAGGGAGGTATGCTCTAAAGCTCAATTGGTTAAGGCATGGAGTTTTTTAATGCAGCCAACGCATGGATGACTACCTATGGGCAGTACCCATAATAAAAATATGAGTTTACGGGACATTTGGTCAAAATATTAAGGGTTGGTATATGTACCTCTCACAGGTAAGATCCTACTATTTTATGATGAATGTCACGTCCTTATTTAAAATCCTTATATTATTAACATGATTTAATCAAGGGAAGGGATGACTATAAAATAGAATTAGGAACTCAAATGCCTTAGAAATAATAGCAATCACAACTGGTATTGATAAAATACGCAGAATATAATTATGTGGAATGAAAAATAACACTTTTTAGGCCGAATGTCGCATCTCCACTTTCTTACACACTTAAGATTTAAACTTACCTTTTGCTGAAACCTTGCTGTAATATCTCCATTCAAAATTTCTTGAATGAGCCTCTTTTCTTTCACTTACCTGCATTTGTCGATACCCTTATGGCTAGTATAAGGCCTTATAGACAAGTCATATGAAAAGTGGATTATCCACTTTTTAGTATTCTTTTGAGCAACCATATAGCATGCAATTGAATATGATCTTACGACTTCATATGACCTTTACTTTCAAAATCTCATCACAATCCTAGTGCCTCTCCCGGTTGCATTCTCAGCCATTGCCTAGGAGCCCAGGGTACCCTACAACTATGATCCTGAATTGACAAGCCTGGTTATTACTTTAACTTCTCATCCTCAGCTATAGCCTTGGGAACCCAGGGTACGCAACAACTATGCTCCAGATTTGACCAGCCTGGTTATTACTCTAACTACTAAAAACTATGCTACGCTAAATATTGTCCAACTTTGGCTTGATTCCAAGAACCGTCCAGAGTCCAGGACACGGCTGAGCACCATACTTACTCCATAGCGACATTGCTACCATCTATAACTATCATCCTAAGTCCTGTCTTGTTCTTTGCATCGTTCCCTGGATTGTAAATATTGCTACCGATGCTGTTTCTTGAGGGCTTTTCACCCAGAATAACTTCTTTTATGTAGGAACTTTCAACGGTTTCTGTTCCTTTGTCGATAGCGGCCTGAAAGTAAAATAGAATAGTACAAGCTGACTGAAAACTGTCAAGGACATACACACTGAACATAAATTGTGTAGTTTCGTTTCTTAAATCTAACTTTTGATGAGGATTCAACCACCATAAGTGGGTATGCCAGCCTAATAAGAGCATTCAATGAGAAACATTATATACTGAAGGGTTTGAAACAGTAACACTGCTACACTGGAAATTTATTCCGACAGCCAGCCAGATTATCTGGCCACCTAAATGTAATATACCTAAATAAAAAATCAACGTATGACTGAATTTAAATAAACAAATGAACTTACCCTGATATTTTTACGAGATCTCTTTGTTAGTTTCTCAGGAACTTTACATCCATTGAATATATTTTGTGTAATAAGTTCTAAAAGCCGGCCTTTTTCGGACGCATCCAGCTTGGCTATACCATTAACAAACTTATCAAGCCTCTTCCGAGAGTTATTCCTTATCACGGTGACATCAGATTCACCGCTAATGGACAAACTTGCATTACTGATTGATACAAATGTACAGTCTTGTGATTCTTGAGTATTATCCAAGTCTATAACCGTATTGAACTGAGTTTTGCTTACACTTGATCGATTTGGATCAGTTTCTGCTGTCAGATCAATTGTTAAGAATGAATCTGCATTAATTTCTTTGGTACCGTCTATGTTGAAATAATTTGGAGCTATTTCAGTAATATTATTGACTGAATGATTTGTGTGAGATAAAATGGGTGTCGAGCAATTCATTGGTGGAGCGAGTTTCCTAGGAGTTTTTGTACTAGAAGCAACACTGCTTACAATAAGATTGTTGCATTTTGCAGGTTCACCAATTTTTTCATTCTTTATCTGAGTATTTGGCTGTACTGTATCATTACTTTTTGATACAGTAACTTCTTCTTTAGTTCTTGCAACTACTTCTGAATATAGAGCACCACTTGTTGAGCTGTGTGGTTTATTTTCATCATCATCTATAACTGTATTATCAGTTATTAGTATTGTTTCTTCATTGTGAATTTTCATACATTTGTTCTGTTCTACTAAAGCAGTCTCTGACAGTTTTCGTTTTCTACTGAGGCTCGTATCATTATTATCTTGTATTGTATCATTATTATCTATAATTGTAGCATTATTTTCTTGTATTGTATCATCTAGTACGATCACAGTGCTGTCGATAGATGAATTAATGCTGATAGTACTGGCATTGCGCATTTGTTCAAAGAGTTTCTTTATCTTTTTATTTGTTCTTTTCCTTTTTCTCTTGTTATTCACTTCCATTTTAAAGGAATTCATTGGAATTTTTTTAATGCCTGACATTTGATCACTTGCCTTTGATAAAGATACTTCAGAATTTCGTCTTGTCTGAAATGTTTAATTATAAACAATTATTTTAAAAGTTAAAACAGTAGAGACAAATGAAAGAAAATACATTTATTAGAAAGCTATATTTTAGTGCAACAACACTTAGAAAACACAAAGTACATAGTAATATAACAAAGAGGTGCAATTAAAAATGTTTCATGGCATTGTGGTTAATAATTAGTAAGCAGTCTAACATTCATACAACCTTCTTGATAAAAAGAATTCACCACTCCTGTTCACAAAAAAGCACTGCAAAAATTTATAAAACCTCACAAACATTTGCCCCAACAGGATTCAAACTCGCAACCCTTGGCTTTGTTCCCTGGGTCTCTGACCCTAAACCAACAGGCCTGTTGTTAATTCACCACCATTACCGTTGAAGGTAAAACAAGCACAACTGCATATTTAAAAGAAGCTGTTGAACCCAACCAACCATAGGAACATCATAGATTAAAATAATTAGATATGCCCTTGCCAAAGGTACTTTGGCTCGCTCTGAAAATGGCGCTAAAGTATGAACTGACTGGCACTTAAAATCGCAGTGACAGCATAACACATAACAATACAATGACACAGTTTTCTGGTTTTGGGAATTTTCAACATTTTAAAACAACTAACAATGCAAAAAATGGACAACACATTGGATTGGATTTTGAACGAAAATTGCACAACAAATAAAATAACAGTTGAAAATCAACTTTGTCGTCATCAACCAATTTTCAAGAATAGTTTGCACATTTCGTATTTGATTGACTCCTATAAGTTTACTCAGTTGAAAGTTAGTCAAGTAACTTACTTACGGTTAGTAAGAATTAGGGATTTTCTTTTCCCATTGAGGAATGTGCGTAGAACCAAACAGGTTTTCTCCACAAGTACGAAAAACGTTTCGGGAAAACAAGTGACGACTGACAATCACAACACGGAGCGAACATTTCACGTGAACATCAGTTTATTTTTAACCTTGAAAGCCTTGAATTGGATAAGTAGACAGACATTTTGTATTACAGAAAGAAGGGATGAGTTAAAAAAAAGCCATGCAATGCTGAACACCGCCACACTCCTTGTGCATGCCTAGGTACGTAATTTAAACTTTTTACCTGGTAAAAAAGAAATTAAACTAAAAATGTGGTGCGTAACTAACAGGTAACCGTGTGCTCGATGGCTTGCCCATTATACCATTCTAAAACGATGACGTCGGTAACTTGCTGTTTTCACGAAAACACATTCAATTTCACTTGCAAATATTCAAAATAGTTGTAGTAAATAAACAATAACTCTCAGCACACAGAGAAACAGGAGCTGTCAAAACGTCAACATGGCGCCGTTTCTTTCTTCTTTTTTCGAGTTTCCGTTCAGACCACAGATAAAATAAAATAATTGGATACACACACAATATACACAGAAAAAACACGATTTTAATACGGTATTAAATACTAGAATGATGTTGGGGTTATTTTGAAAATGAAACTGCCTATTTTCTTCTTACATTTATTTATTGTATTTTCCCAACGAACAATATCAATATTGTAAGAAAAACTTGAAGTTGTACAAAGATAATTGCAAATCTCGTTAAAATTTTAATGGAAAGTTGTGGGAAGAGTGAAAAAAGGATAAACAACTCATTCTTTAATGTTATTTATATTAACAAAAGCGAATCTTAAACCGACAATCAGATTGAAAGACATATTTACTTCTATTCCATTTTTGTATATCAATGTTCTATTCAATCAAATTGCTTTGCTTTGTTTTGCACTTATACATTTACTGGCCGGTATAATTAATTTGATTTTTTATCAGTTTGAGCAAAAAGGATAGCCTCTTCGACTTTAGGTAAGAGTTACATCAAGAGTTTAATAAATTATGCCTCTCTAATCAAATGAACAGTAATTTGCATTGTGAAGTTTAAAATACGATTTAATATGCTATGACTCTATGAGTGAAATGAGTATTTAAGTTCCTTTTCCTAATTACTATAATTTATATTTAGGTATTTTTAATTGTATGGATTATTTGTACAATATTTGAACAAATAGCATTACATCTACTCAATAGGTAATACTGGGTTTATTCCCTACATATTAATTAATTTAATCAATAGCTTAATTTAAAATTGTTCAATTTTCAGGTAAAAATAATAAAAACAAAACAAATATTAATATCTACAAACGGAAAAACAAGCATGCTTTCCTAGGCATGGAAGTGGAGACAGCCAAGTTCACTAAGCTCATATCAAAAATTAAAAACGGTATAATAAATACACCTTTTGTTAACTCGTTACCATCAACATTCTTGGTATCGTTAAAATATCCTTGGAATCATTGGTTCCCAAACTTATTTTGTATTCTGCCCACTTTGAGAATAAATATTTTTTTAGCGCCCCCGTTTTTCACATGTTTAAAAACCACTATAACTTCAAATAAAATTAATTAATTAGTGTGACGATTGTACGACTGCGAGAGCCCTCGACGGCTCTTGCAGTCGTTGGTTTAGAGGCCTCCTAGCTAAATAAAATTACAAATCACCGCCGCCTCTACACAACGCCCCCCTTTTCTTTCTGGGTCTCTTGCCCTTGAGACCTGCAGCGCCCACAAGGGGGCGTTATCGCTCACTTTGGAAAAGACTGATATAGTTATTTATTGATCTAGTGGTTAAAGTACCGAGCCGTGATCTCGAAGTCTTGAGTGTCATTTCAGGTCGGTTCAAAGCCCTGGTTTGTGTGGTCGGGATTAAGCAATGCAGGGCAAAGGTTAGACTTTAATAAGCTGATATATTACTTTACTTTTACAAACTACAGATTGTTGTCCCACCGAACCATAAGAGTGAGGGAATAGGGAGTGCACCTGTGCTTGCGCACTTACTGTCCGTCCACTATATTATAAGATCGGCTGCCATGGCCGAATACGGCCGGAGAGGTAGGTATTATCATTTATTTATTTACAAGTATACACTTCAATAGTCTTAACACAAGTGTTGCACTCGACTCGACAGCACCAATGGAACTTGCAGCCGCATCGTTCTTTGACGGTTATCTTCTTGGTGTTGTATCCTCGGCCGCAGCAGAGCAGTGCACACCCATCCACGCCGGCCGAGGTCCTGTTGCATTCACGCCCTGTTGTTCCTAGTGAGCCCTGTGAGAAAGTGTATTTTTGATGAAAATCAAGGGCATTACTAATATTGGCGTAATTCTTGCGACATTATTGTATGCGTTTAACTTTCATGAATTTATGAAAAGTAAGTAAATCGGTGTTGTGATATTTCTTATTCAAAATTTAAACTAATACATGCGTTGAAAGAATCAGTTCGTCTAAACAAAGTTTGTCTAAGCATTGAATGAATTTGTTTATGAAGCAATTTAAAGATAAATGTAATGATTGGGTTATTAACTGCTTGTGCAGCCGGAACCAACGTCTTAACGTGCCTGCCTTCTAAAGCACAGAGAAGCTTAAAATTTTGGTCACCCATCCGATGACCAGCGTTTGTGAATTTTGCTTATCATTGACAATCGCGAGCTTGATACCACCGCGCCACCAAGTTCTTCCACAGAACAATTAAAATAACATGATTTTTACCAGTGTATCATTCCTCACGCAGTAGTTAGGCGATTCTTCGAGGTAGACCAGATCCTGGGCTGTGGGCAGGATGTAGTGTGGGTCACTGAGCCGCAGTTTGCCTCGTCTCGAAACTGTCACTTCGGTCGCGCCTTCGTACTTGTCTTTGAGGTAGTCGCCTGTTAAAAAAGAGGTTTTAAATTAAAATTGTTTCCCTTTTTCCTCTTATCTTAATAGGGCGGGAAGGAAGCCAGAGGCACCATCTTTCACTTATCGGGGGCCCTGGGCACATGGGCCTTTAAACCTCTTGTTTGGTAAACGTGGGGTCCCCAATCGATCGCGGGGCCCTGGGCACGTGCCCATTGTGCCCAGTAGGGAAGACGGGTCTAGCTAGAGGAGTTTATAGGGGGGCTTTGTAAGTCCTACACATCGCTATATATCCAACTATATTGCATTTTAGCTAAGATGATCTCTGTGACAGTTATACTTCTTATACGAAATAAACATTAAATTTCAAGGCAAAAAGCTCTAGGAGCTGTTTAGATGATTTTCGATACGGTTCCTAATGCTTTGGATTAGAATAGTGTTGATTTTCCTTTGAACCGTTAAGTGTCACTGGGATCAACTGGGATTAGCTTGCATGCCAATGAGTTACATTCCTTACTTAGGAATAAACCATTCTTCATTGTAGAATATTGTATCTTTAAGTAATGCATCGTAACTGTTTACATATTGACAACAATTTGGCTTTATTGTTCAATGAAACAGCTAAAAACAGGCAAAGTAAAATTACTTTGCCTATTTTTTTTGCCCGTTTCTTAATTAGCAAGTAAAAATAAAAATAAAAATTTAAACAGTTAACAATACCTAAAAACAAAACAAAAAAAGGTTTTTTAGGACGTAGCAACAAAAGCATGAGAAAGTAATTAAAATGCTTGGACTAAAATAATCAAATAGCAGTTGTATTTACATAAAACAAAAATTCCTTTATGAGTTGTTAATTAAACAGAGCCTAAAATATTCCAGTTATTTGCTTCGTGTAAATAAACGGAATGTAACGAAATTAAAAAACTCTTTTAGTTATGTTTCATTGTTATATTCTCATAAAATTTAATGGCGAATAATGTTTATGATAATTACATGCCAAGCTCACGGGGCCGTCGTCTTTAATAAAGTCATTTAATTTAATACCAATATATTTAGTTTAATTACGACATTGATCACCACAGTGTAATGTATCTCAGTGGTATAACTTCAAATTTAGACTTTTTAACGTAAAAATAAACATTGGCTCAACTCATTTGCAAACTTCTCAATCAATTTTTTATTAAAATTTGAAAAATCTTACATTTTTTGGAATTCTCAGCTAATTCTACTATTTATTCATTTTGCATTAGCTTTTGATAGACACAGTGGCGTTTTCTACATAATTGATAGTAACAAGACGGACAGAATAAGTCATTTTAATTAACTCTACTAGCTCATAGAGGCAATCACATTGATTAAGGAACAGTTTCGAACCTTCATTGCCATCCGAAACCATAAGAGATAAATACTCTATTCGACTATTTGTACTATTTCCATTTGGGCAACAAAAGAAATTGTGAAAATTATTGCTCTACTCCCGGCTTTTTTATACTATTCCCGTAACAGTAATAAAGGAGTATTAACATTTTTATACGATAAATAAATTAAAAACGCGTAGCTCGACGTGATTTTATGATCCGTGGGCGTTGATTTGTGGACCACCCGCGAGATGGCGTATTCAATGTTTAGTAAACAAATTAGTGTTATTGTGTGTGACGTGCAATTAAGTTGATTATACTGTGATTAAATAATGTTGTGCGCATTGGTAAAGTCTAAATATGGTCTCTTTGTTATACAACGAGTGGGAAATAGAAAGCTCTTCAGTTAATGAATGACAAATGGATTAAATATTACTATAATGTGCCCCTGTCAGGTCTTTCCATAGAATTGGCCCGTTATTCCATTTTAAAAAGCAGATTGGTTTACAAGAAATAAAGTTTGAATTGAGATGAGTTGAGTTCCGTTCTGGTGATTTCGTGTAATGTTCTCATTAGAATAAACAGTCACCTTGTAATTATTATTTGAAAAATGTAATATCATTCAATACTTCAACCCTCCTATTATATTTCTCTAAAAGTCTAAACACACGTAAACCAAGACGAAAGAATTAAAAAATGCTGTGAGAGTTCCACAAACATTTAAAAAAATATTTAATGAAATAAGGGTTCGCTGTAAAAGTGATAATAAATTATCTCGTCAGTAATTTATATGAACTTGCCTCTCCCAGCTATTTAACATGATGCCTTTTTGCTTAAGGCTATCTCCCAACCTCCACTTTTTGTAACGGTTCAAAATTGACTCCATTAACACCCTTTTCATTCAAACAGTAGACAGACACACTGATATGACAACGACGTTTAGCTAATCACAGTCATTAAGTCTCGGTTGGACAATTAAAACTATCTGGGTAATAATATGAAATTAATCTGACCCCGTCTCTGACAGGGGTCTAATGGCCGATCATTAACTTCCGGTAGGAGTGTATCCGAACACAAAAAGCGCGCGTTTACAAAGGAGATTTTGTTTCATTTAATTGTTTGGGTACAGATAATAAATATTATTGTTACTGTATATATGTTAAATAATTAAAGGCGGGGAAATCGTGAACACAGCACACCTAATAGCTTAAAGTAGTTAATAACAATAAAAATACGGATGACACCTCTGTTATAGCCACGATAAAAAAATAAGGACATAATTTATTCTGTTCATAATAATTAATCTAATATATCAAAGCGTTTGAGAAAAACTAGACCACCCATTAAAGACAATTTTCAAATTATCAAAGTCGAGTCCAGTATAAACTATATGTGTAATAAAAAGAGAGATTTGGAGCTCATTTCTACACTAATGTCGTCCCGTCACTTCGCTTGGTCGTAAACTCCTGTTAACGGCACTGCAGTCTGATCAAAACCTCAATGACAGTCATAAATAAATCTTGGACGCACAGAAGAGGATTGGCCAAGTTATAATTATTTAATTTATACTTAATCTTTTTTAATTGATATTTTTACCTTTATTTTACTAGTCCGTGCGTGACCACGACTATGTGACCCCCCTGGCGTCGAAGCTGGATCACCTAGCGAGTATATTCCTTGGCATAACTCACCGACTTCCCTGAAGGTTGGCAGCTGTTGCCAGCACGTGATGAGGCTGCAGGAGCCCGACACGCCGTGGCATTTGCACGTCACACGAGACTTCTTTATCACGGCCTGTAGTCATAACACGCCATTCATTTATGGTGTTTATGTGATAGGGAGGCAAACAAACAAGGGTGTCACCTGATGGTAAGTGATCATTATTACTTTTAAAACATCAATAAAAAAAAACTTTTTTATATTTAATACGTAGAAATGATAAAAATAGTGGCCATTTAAAAACTGAAATAAGTGAAACTAATCATAAATAATATTTGATATTTTTTTATGGCTTGTCTTAAAAAGTGCCTAATAAGAATTACCCAAATCTTGTTCTTTCTAATGCAAAAAAACGGACTATAGTAAGTAGAAGCGAGGTTAGAAATCTATCAAATTCAGAGGAGTACGAGTAAGTCGCACTTACATATGACCGGAGCTATAAGGCCCCGTTTGGCGTATCACACTCTCCAGACAGTTTTTATCGGTTCATCAACTCCACTTTTCACAGTATCCTAACACTTATGACTGAAGCAATAAAGCGCAGTTTGGCATATCGAACCACCCGACCAGTTTCGGTTGGTTCATTAGCTCTACGTTTCACAGTATCCTAACCCTTATGACTAGCGCAAATAAAGCACAGTTTGACATTACCCGCAGGCCAGTTTTGGTCGGCTCATCAGCTACACGTGTCACAATATCCTAACACTTATGACTTGAGTAATAGAGCACAGTTTGGAATGTTGTGCCAGCCGGCCAGTTTTTGGCAGTTCGTGCCCGCCAGCCTCCCTTGGTCTGATCATCAGCTCCGCATTTCACAGTATCCTAACACTTACGACTATAGCAATAAAGCACAGTTTGGCATATCATACCCGCCGGCCTGCTTCGTTGTTGTGTCTGTTCATCAGCTGCCGGCCTTGCTCGCGACTGCCGCGTTTGACTTTCCTCTCGCGTTCGCGGATATCCACAAAACCTTCAGTGAACCTGGAACAAAGAGTTAGCTTAATATGTATCTTAATTTTTGTTTTATGATTTCGTGGTGTTTTGGACATTGAGTTTCGAATTATTTTTTTTATGCTCGCAAAAAGCGTTGTACCCTGATAGTAAGCGGTAACCTTTACTAATATATAAAGCGGAAGAGTTTGTTTTTTTGTTTGTTTGACGGCGATAATCTAAGGAACTACTGGTCCGATTTAAAAATTATTTTTGTGTTGGATAGTCCATTTGACGAGGAAGGTTTTAGGCGATTGGAAATCGAAATCCACGCGGACGGAGACGTGGGCCGCTAGTAGGGTGATACACCGACAAAAACGTAAAATAACAATACATTTAGGAATAACAAAAGCACAGTTAAGTAGCACTTCATAACAGTTGTGCTGTTTCTGCTGGTGAGTAAGGTCGCAGTTGTAATAGCTGCATAATAGCTCAGTTGGGGAAGTTATGGGGTTTTTAAAGGCAGGCAATGCATCTGCGACACTTGTGAGGTTGTTTATGACACTTGTGAGGTTGTTTATGTCCATTGACAGCGGTGATCACTTACCATCAGGTGACCCGCTTGTTCGTTTGCCTTTGTGTGTGCGTTGGATTTATGAAATTAGTATCAAATGTTAAATCTCTTCACAATAAAAGTTAATAAATTGGTGTTCCAGTATTCGAACTAATCCAAGCATTTCAAGTTCCCGCGAGCTTTTCCTAATACAACCTCTACCGGCAGTTATGAGCCGGCTTGGCGCCTGGTACCGCTGAAAACTCTCCCCTAAGATAGAAAGAGAGCGAAAAGCTAGAAAGGAAGGGAAGAGTTTTCCACACCCCTTTGCTACGCCCACCGCTACGAAAGCCATCGATCCGTAGCATTTCGTAGACGGCATATCTACAAGCGAAAATCAACTGTAGTCTAATGTCATTAGAGTATAGTCTCGATTGGAGCACTTGTTTTGAATTTAAAACACGTGGATGAAAAAAATTGGTATTTTGTAATTTTATCTTGTTCTTATTTCGAATTTTGATTGTTTTTTTAAATCAATATTAGTGACCTGGCTGCAAATAAATCCGATTATTGTTTTATGCCAGTAACCGTAACCTTCTTTGTCTAAAGTTCAAGGGTTCTCTGTACATACTATTTTTGAATCTACTCAAATAGGAGGGCGGATTAAGAACCCCTTCGTTACTTATGGCAGCCTGGTACACTACGACGGATTTAAGCATTCTTAACCCGCTAAACCCGGGTTATCCGGGCTTCTACCGGATCAAATATTGTACTGAAATACCCGCTAGAAGAAGATAGTGATAGTTCGCTCTTGTTTGTTATAATTTAAACATTGGAAACAAAAAAACCATACGTTTACGAGTACACTCCGTGAATTTTCACGTGAAAATTAAGAGTCTTTATTACATTATTGAGGAGTGGTAGAAAGTTAAATATGACAAAGGGGTATTGTTTTTTTGTTTATTTTTCATATTCTATCGGCTTAATACCTTACCAATCTATAAAATTAAAAGGAGTATTTATGAGATATGCTTTCAATGTAATTTCGGTATACAAAATAAATCGGGTTTGGTAACTCGTCGTCTTGGATAATAATTTGGTTACCACAACATTCCTAATAATCCCTACAGGCTTGAATATTCCTCGTGGAATTCCCAGCCAGCATTCCACGCATTCCTTCTAAGCCTTTTCATTTCATGTTCGCCTGGTAAGAAAAATACTCGAATGCGGGAAAATCTCCTCTACGAAGGGGTTCTTTAGACCTCGAGAATCCTGAGGCGCATTCCTAACATTTTTCATTTCCATCTAACGCTGGGCTCCTAGTACAGAAAATTCAAACAGACAAATCGGAAAAGCTTTTTTAAAGTATTCCTATAAAAAACTTAAAAAGCTCCACCCTATGACGAGCTTTTTATTGCACGTATGTGTGTGTGCTAAGTCCCGCCCCCTATACGCACACAGAAAAATGCGGGTTAGGTTTTTTTGTTTGCATTTGCCCAACGTTTTTCAAACCTTTCCCCGCGTTATACGCTCCTAGTATCCAAGGCATGGATTTTTACAAAGCCTCGTCTTAAGAAAGGCGGAAAGTTTCTTTCCTGGTTTTTTTCACCGCATTTTTTCAGGAAACGTCTTCGAGTGAGGGCAAAATAATGAGGGCAGGTTGGAAAAGTGTGGGAAATGCGACCTGTTTTGGAACTCCCGTTCTGCTATGTTTTCCTGGTACTCCAGCCTCAAAAGTGTGACGTTTTGAGGCGAAAAAGCAATGCGTCGTCATGGAAAGGAACACGACTGGAGGGATGGAGGCGGGATGCCTTACCTTGACTTTTACCAATCTCTTCGGGCCTTTGGGGCCCTAGTACCCTCGACTCGAAATATGCAGAAAATTCCATGTTTTTGTGAAAATGTGCCTTAAAACGATGATAAACTGAAACCATTTTTCATTTGTTTTTAACGGGCTCCGATTTTCTTGGAATCTCTCTTGCAATTTCGTGGAAAGCAGGCAATATATATATATTATTTTGCCTCACCAATGAGGTTGTGTGAGTGGCTGCCTCGATTGAGCATTCATGTTTTATGGCTCCCTGGTAGGCATGGGCTTGTTAGGAAAAAATACAGCCTGTTTCATTCTTTTTTCTATTTCAGAGAATCTTGATATTTATTTGTTTTGCCAACACTATAATAATTTATCATCTCCTTCTTAATATATAAAAATAAGTGGCATTTTTCGTTGTCACTTTATAACTCAAAAACTGGCTCACCTATCCAAATCAATTTTTCATCGTTTGTTCCGACTATTTAGTGGATGGTTTGTGTGAAGTTTGCACAAAACCACACGTAGAAAAGCGCAAACCGGGCCACAAGTATTCATATAATAAATAAATAAACATACATAATTATCTCAGAAAGAGCAGTCGAAAGCATCTTCCAGATAACGCTATCTCCCATAAAGTTATGTGACTATTCGTTCTGAGAAACCTATAACATTTTAAATTATAAACAATGACAATCTAAAATTAATTCCATTCTTTTGAATTTCAATTAAATCTTACTTGAACAATTTTTATTGCCACTATGTTAACGGTTCAAAAGTTTTCACGTTTTCCTTTTGTCCCTACACTTTGAAAGCACCTCCCGTACCCTGACTTGACGTGAAGGTATGCAGATCGCATACGCTTAAGGTTCTTCAATATGATTGAAACCAAGCTTTTGTAAGAAATCTTTAGTGCAAATCTGTGCTCTAATTTTATGTATTGTGTGTAACTATAACAAAAGCCAATACTAATAAAAAAAAACATCATTTTATCTATCATACGCTACAAGTTTCTTGAAGAATTTTTTCGCTGAATCCCGCAGACATTCGGCTTCACATGGTACTTAACTTTTTTTTAGGGTTCCGTAGCCAAAATGGCAAAAAAACGGAACCCTTATAGATTCGTCATGTCTGTCTGTCTGTCTGTCTGTCTGTCCGCCAGTCTGTCACAGCCACTTATTTCCGAAACTATAAGTACTATACTGTTGAAACTTGGTGAGTGGATGTATTCTGTGAACCGCAACAAGGTTTTCACACGAAAATAGAAAAAAATAAAAATAGTGGGGGGTCCCCAAACTCAGAACTGAAACTGAAAATTTTTTTTTTCATTGAACATATACGTGTAGGGTATCTATGGATAGGTCTTTAAAAATTATATTGAGGTTTCTAATGTCACTTTTTTCTAAAGTGAATACTTTGCTTGACAGACCCTCCCAAAGTGGAAAAAAGTGTGTCCCCCCCCTCTAACTTCTAAAATAAGAGGATGATAAAACTGAAATAATTATATAATGTACATTACCATAAAAACTACCAACGAAAATTAGTTCGAACGAAATCTATTCAGTAGTTTTTTTAATACGTCAAAAATAGAATTTGTACGGAACCCTCAGTGCGGGAGTCCGACTCGCACTTGGCCAATTTTATTTATTATTTGCATAAAGCAAAGAACTTTTTGATGAAATATTTCTTAATTAAGTAAAAGTAATTAAAGTCAATAGTGTTTTTACAAAAAACAATTATTATTAAACACCGCCTGTAAACGTATTTTAAACACTCAACCCTCGTCTGTCGTCGTTTTCAGGAAGGCTAACCCTTTCAGAACGTGAAAATCTACCAGGGCGGCAGGAATGGCCAGGAGTTCTACTACGGTTGCTACGGCTACGGCTACGGTGCTACGGGGGCGTCTACGAGGTATTGTCCGTTTTGCAATTTGAGGCATATTTTCTAACGTTTTCAGTTGAAGGAATCAAATAAAAACATTAAAAGATCAAGTTATCATACAAGTTTGTCAGGTTTTTGCATAGGTTAAACATGCTTACCGATACATTTATATTAAATTTAAATAATAAAGTAAATAATTATAGCTAAATTACCAGTTGAAATAAAATCAGTAACTTGGCTTAATGGTAGCATTACCTGCCAACTGAATGGTGATATGAGAAGTGTGTAGAAGAAAAGTTGAATGAATATTTGTTTGTAACTGGTGATTTTTTCCAAGATTTATTTCCATGTATTATATTCACGAATTCTATTGAAAATTCTTAACCCTTTTTTACTTTTATACTTACCAAAGCGATAATATATAATTTCAATGAAAAATGATAAGAAACTCTTTGTGAAGAGGTGTTCTTCAATTATTCTTGTATCGCAATAACGATTTTTCACAATGTACAATGATACACCTTTTAAAGTCGATTCTTCCTGTGGCCACAATTCTTGAGCCGTACTACGTGTCTACTACGAACGTACCATAGGGGAGGAGCCCCACAATACCTCCCCTTTACGACCCTCTTGACTCTTCACAGCCTATGAGCGCCTAGTACCCAACCTGTCTTTAGCCATGGCTTGACACCCGTGAAGATCTACTGACAGCTCTCATTAATAACAGAATAATCGCATTGATTCGAAATTCAAATTTAAAAAAGAGTTGTATATTTGTTGCGTTTTTTTAGGTTATATGTAGTTTGTTGAGTTGGTTTTAAAAGTGCTTTTCATGGCTTTTAATGGTTTTCAATTAGGTTTTTAGATGTATAGTAATTATTGTAATAAGTATGATAATTTTATTTAATTAGTAAGTTTGGCTTATCCAAAATGTGCTGCCTAAGGATTTAGTATTTTACAGTTCTAAAAAAACTTATTTTAAAGGTACTTACCTTAACGTTTATAACATAATTAACGAAATCAATATTAATTAGACTTCTAATTAGGATTAAAGGTAAGGTAAGGTGAATACTAGAAAGGTGGAGGTAGAAATTTTTCGTGGTTGAGAGAGCAGGTAAAATTTTTACCTGTCTTACTTCTCACCTGAGTACCAGGGAATAAGGCTATTGGTGGAGTTATACGCACCTTTCCACGTGAAAACCATTTTCAGGTAAACCCACACATTGACGTTCGAATGTGTGCATTTCACCTGAAATTTCAAATTTCAGTAGAAGTGACAGAGAGGGGAAAATAAGTAAGAAGAGAGAGGAAACATGACCTTTCACAATTTATTCCGTGAATGTACGTTTTCACGACACACACTTATATAATTGCATTGCGAGGGAAAGAGCCAATACCATTTTCTAGCTCTCTTTAACAAGGGGACAATATACACGATTTCATGCACACAGAAATGACATAAAACGTAGTAGTACAGTGAAAATGACGTCATAGGAGTGAGGGAGAGGAATCGCCTTCATTGCTCTAATGAAACCGGAAAATTAAGGGTGGCTCGGTATGCCGTGAAAATTCAGGTAACGCTAGTGTGTGTGATGGTGTCGCAGGTAAATATAACTTCAGGTGAACGCTGCGCTCCTGGTACTCAGGTGCGATGGGACACAGGTAAGTTCTACCTGGGCATTCAAAACTGCCAGGTGAAAGTTACGTTTGAGGTGTTCACATTCTTTATTGATTCATTAATAGGCTGATTAATCGCTAATCGAATGGAAAGGTAAGGTTTTTTTGTTTTTAGTACAAACAATTTCCTTACTACCTTGTTTGTCCTTGGGTGCTTACATTTCGCTAGCGTACGAACGATTTTACAAATCGAATTGAGTTGTAAAGGTGAAGGTTAAAATAAAACTATGAAAATAATAATTTCACGGTCGCAGGTGATGTAGTTTTTTACAAATATCGAGTTTTCCGCGGGGAAAATTTCGATAAAGTGGGGGAAAAGTACTAGGCGCGCAGAATTCGTATGGAGGTCTCGAATTGCCCCGGACCCTCCGAGCCCGGGAGAGTATTTAAATAAAATAATAATCTCCGGCTAGGAGAGCAGAACGCGGCGAGGGGTGTTTATAGAATTCTACTAGTACCTCCCACTTCAAGGATCTTGTAGTTGTAGTTGAAAGCATAGTAGTTTGTACACGGCTAGCATGATACTGGTGGAGTTGTGTATAGAAGTTCTAGTACTAGAAGTGTGTTACTACTGAAACTCGTATGCGAATTTTGTTACTTGGCAAACATACATACTAAATTATTTCAGTATAGATTTTATGACTTCTACCTTTTAATGATCATAATACTTCACACCATATCGGATGACGTGGCAAGTGTTAAAACCTTAAAACGTCTTAAAAACACTGGCTACTAAAAACTTAAATACTCGAGTGTATATATGTATGTAAATATGTATGTATGTACGAAATTCAAATTTCGAATATTACAAAAGAAAAAAATACTACACAACATAAAACTTAAACTCTTTAACTCTGTGAATATCGCAAATCCATCAAAACGGCTTATTCCACTTTTCCCCGTTGAAAATCCCCGTTAACGGGGATTTGTGAACTTTTTGTCCACTAATCCCCGTTAAGACAATTTGTGGTCCATAATGGGGAAATGTGAACTAAAAAGTTCATAAATCCCCGTTACGTTTAAAATGAAATACTTATGTAATAATCTAGGTCGGTTTCCGCCCACATAGGTAATATACCTACTATAGCCTAAAGCCTGACTCGTCGACTGAAATAACTCTATCCAAAATAACACGGCTAGCGCGTTCAAACAAACGAACAAACAAACAAACAATCTCTTCAGCTTTATAATATTAGCATAGATTGGATAAGAACTACATTACTTATTCATTACTAGCGGCTATCCATTACAAAAACATTTTTTCAAATCGAACTATTAAATCCTTAGATAAGTACGTTCAAACAAACAAACAAACAAACACACAAACAAACAAACAAACAAACTCTTCAGCTTTATTATACTTGACTATATAGATTTTTATACTCAGTCGATCGCCCGCAGCTTTTCTATCCACCGGGAACATGATTGACATTCACAGTAAAAACATCACCATCCCTTCCCATTCCCGTTCTTGGCATGGATCTTCTCTATCTCTTTTTAATTATACGTTACAGAAAAAGTAAATATATCAAGTTTTAATAAAAAAAATTACTAAATGATCACGTAAACACATTTTGAGGTTTTTATTTACTTTAGGAGATATACGTAATTCATTGTTTGTATGAAACTCTATAGAGTAGGGTGTCTACTCGTTAGGAAGTAAAGAGTTTGTTTGTTTGTTTGTTTGAACGTGCTTATCTAAGGAATTAATAGTTCGATTTGAAAAAATATTTTTGTAATGGATAGCCGCTAGTAATGAATAAGTAATGTAGTTCTTATCCAATCTATGCTAATATTATAAAGCTGAAGAGATTGTTTGTTTGTTTGTTTGAACGCGCTAGCCGTGTTATGTTGGATAGAGTTATTTCAGTCGACGAGTCAGGCTTTAGGCTATAGTAGGTATATTACCTATGTGGGCGGAAACCGACCTAGATTATTACATAAGTATTTCATTTTAAACGTAACGGGGATTTATGAACTTTTTAGTTCACATTTCCCCATTATGGACCACAAATTGTCTTAACGGGGATTAGTGGACAAAAAGTTCACAAATCCCCGTTAACGGGGATTTTCAACGGGGAAAAGTGGAATAAGCCATCAAAACAAACATTGTGTTAAACACGTACATAACATAAACACTATTTTAATTTTTATTGTGTGTTCCAAACCAATCTTTTCCATATTTTAGGGCTTACAGAGTTCTTTTTGTTTAACATTTAAATTGGAACCCACACGATTTCATAGCGACAAACTTAATCATTAGGTAAAAACGTGATTTCACCCCATACCTCTAACTTTCCTCTACAAAATGACCATTTATTAAACACCTGTGCTTCAATTTTCACCTAGCCTCTCCCCCCACCTGGAGTACCAGGGTATAAGAAGTTAGCAAAAGATCGGCTTACCTTGTTACAGGTAGGAGCGTCGTCTATACTTCCGCGAGGTGTAATGTCTTGTGTAGAAGTTTGAAGGGAAATTCGCAAGTTTGTGTCTTGTTACTTTTTTGATTTTTTTTTTACAATAGAGGTTATAGTTGGACTGGAACTATGTTGTATAGTGCGAAGGCGCCCACTGTTGGGCGTGACTCAGACCGGCCACAGGTTGCTAGGCGCCCACTGCTGGGACTCACGTGTAGCCGTAGTGCAGGTCGTCGCCGCAGCCCGCCCACGCCCACTCGGCGCGCAGGTCGCTGGGCGCCCACTGCCGGGACTCACGTGTAGCCGTAGTGCAGGTCGTCGCCACAGCCCGCCCACGCCCACTCGGCGCACAGGTCGCTGGGCGCCCACTGCTGGGACTCACGTGTAGCCGTAGTGCAGGTCGTCGCCGCAGCCCGCCCACGCCCACTCGGCGCCAGGTCGCTGGGCGCCCACTGCTGGGACTCACGTGTAGCCGTAGTGCAGGTCGTCGCCGCAGCCCGCCCACACCCACTCGGCGCGCAGGTCGCTGGGTCGGGTCGCACGGCTGCACCCACAGCTGGACAGGCGGCCATCGCGACAGGCTCGCGATATGCAGAGGGAGGTACCCGCAGCTGTTACTGCGTGGGTGAATGCGGTTTCTCTTGATGCTGAGGACAATTTAGTTAAGTTTACGATTAATGACGTTGCATGGAGGAAATATATCAGTATCTTTGCTTATAGACGTCCATAGTTGGACGTCATCAATCAATCAATCAGCCTATTGCCGTAAATTATCAAAAAAAAGTCATACTGATCGGTCTTGCACAACCATTTTCTAAATCCAGATCATCCAATTATGACAAGACGTGCTTATGACAAGACAGTGAAATGGGTACTTGTCTTTCAGTCTGTATTTTACTCCCAATTTATTTCAAACGCATCGTCATTAACAGCTCAGTACAAGTGTAAAGTTTTTATGCCATTACATTGACAAAGTCCTTATGCTTACTTGGCACTAGTACACGTTTTTATAATTTTGGAAATATTATTCCTAAATATTAAATGAACGCAATTTCTTTAACAGACGAGTAGATATGCAACTCCCAAGCTTATCATGTCAATAGCACAATTTCACACACAAATCAAAGCATTTCCACACATTCTTCATCCTCAAGCGTGAAACATTACCCAACAAAGTGTAAGACATAAACTCAAAATATACTTTATTCATGTTGGCCTCTGCAAGGCACTTATAAATCGTCATACATTTTTAGCACAAAGGAATGACTCGACCACCGACTTCGTAAAGCAGTCATCTACCGAGAAGAAGCGGCAAGAAACTCGAT
Source organism: Nomophila noctuella (assembly GCA_958496325.1). Classification (NCBI taxonomy): domain Eukaryota; kingdom Metazoa; phylum Arthropoda; class Insecta; order Lepidoptera; family Crambidae; genus Nomophila; species Nomophila noctuella. The sequence goes on from OY292504.1 coordinate 3,243,742, forward strand.
AGTTGCTCTTTTCAATCGCCAAATAATAACAATAGTTTGTCCATACAATAAGATAACATACTTGTACTAGGTCATACAGTTACCTCTTTCAATTATATAATTAAAAATATATTTAACATGAACAGATTAAGTCCTAGTCGACCAGTCCCCAAAGGCGGCACCTGTTCACAAGTATGACGTATGTGTCAGCCATCATCTCACTCAACCATTTTAGAGGGAATGAAATGACCCGCCACATAGCGCCACCACCCCAGAGACATTATAGTGAGCATGACTACTAGGACCCAGGCCATCCAACCATCAAATGGAATAACAAAATTTAAAGTAAAACTACACTATATGACCCAGTCTAGGTACATACTCTTTATAAAATTTATACATATAAACAAACAGAAAAACATTTTACTTCAACATACAAACTTGTCTAATAAATAATAAAATAATTTGGAACAATACTATTCTACATTAGTTACATGTCCACATTGCATAAATAAAATAATATAAGCGTGATAAGAAATGGCAAGAAAGCTAGCACATTAGTAGCTACAGCCCTCCATCGTTCAGGTAGTCTTCAACTCTATAATACCCTTTTATAAGACATATAATACCCTTTTATAAGACATAAGACAACTATTACATAAACTATCAGAATGTTGAATCTCCCGGAATCCATTCTTTGAACGGAACATCTAAAATGGAAGTGCGAAGTAGACGTCACTATAAATCAGACTTGTAGCTGCTAAAGATTTATTCCAGTGCTTTAGCTATGCTATTTTCAGAACCAACGGATTATCGCGTAGTACTGACCTAGCATAGTACTTGACTGACAGGTCAAATTATCTACTTTTATTAAATGTCAAAAACGAAACCTTGTAGGAAAATATCAAAGTCAAAGTCAAAGTCAAAGTAGTTTATTTTGCAATTTGATTTACATAGAAATTCTTTTGCACGTCATATCTTTTTTTACCTACCAGCACTTCGACGTGAATGGCCTGCTGAGAAGAAGTGCCGCAAGAAACTCAACAGTTTGCCTTTTTTAAAAATAAATACAATGTGTATAAATAATTATTTACATGTCATCAAAATAATAAAATAGAAAAATCATGTCATTTAAAAACAAAACAAAAAAAACATATAGTTAACTACAAATGTAATAAATTAATAAATTAGACAACCACATGCGCAGAGTGGTAAGAAATTGTCAGGCCCACAAATTCTTGTCGATATCATTTAAATAATCTTCAATCTTATAGTAACCTTTTCTCATTAAACAATTCTTAATTTTAATTTTAAATTTATGTAAAGGTAATTCAACAAGATTTTGTGGTACTTTGTTGAACATTTTTATGCTTAATCCTACAAAAGACCTTCCCGTTTTTTGAAGTCTGACACTTGGATAGGCAAGTCTGTGCTTATTTCTTGTATTGAATTTGTGAGTATCCGATTTTTTAAGAAAATGTTTATTATATTTTCGAATATATAAAATACAATCAAATATGTACTGAGAAGGTACTGTTAAAATATTTATTTCTTTGAATACATCTCTAAGTGAGTCACGAGGTCTAAGGTTGTAGATCGCACGGATAGCTCTTTTCTGCAATATAAAAATTGACTCAATGTCAGCAGCAGAGCCCCACAACAGTAGACCATATGACATAATACTATGAAAGTAACTGAAGTAAACCAGTCTCGCCGTTTCAATGTCAGTGACATATCTTATTTTTCTAACCGCGTAAGCAGCAGAGCTAAGTCTTCCTGCTAGTGCAGTTATGTGAGGACCCCATTGTAACTTGGAATCGATGGTGATTCCTAAAAATATGGTTGAATTGACAATTTCTAGTTTCGCATCATTCATAGTAATTTGTGTATTAATTTGCCTAACATTAGGCATCATAAATTTAACACATTTAGTTTTTTTAGCATTAAGTAACAAATTATTGGTACTGAACCATTGTGACACCTGCAAGAGAGCTCCGTTTACTTTGTCAAATGTTTTTTCGTTTCTCTCTGTTTTAAAAATGAGAGAAGTATCATCAGCAAACAAAACTATCTCACAGAGGTCCTTGGTAAAATATGGAAGATCATTTATATAGATAAGAAATAGCAAAGGTCCTAATATCGAACCTTGGGGCACGCCCATTTGCAGTTTAGCACCAGCAGAATTGGTGTTTTTGATATTGACTCGTTGTATCCTGTCAGTGAGGTACGACTCAATTAATTTTAAAGAGAAGTTGGAGACACCGTAATATTTTAATTTAATTAGTAATATTGAATGATCAACACAGTCAAATGCCTTTGACAAATCACAAAAAATACCTATCGCATTCTGTTTATTTTCCCTTGCATCAAGTACATGTTTCATAAGTGCAATACCTGCATCGGTTGTACTCTTGTTTTTAGTATATGAAATATTGATTGTGACGTCACATATTTGTGTTGTCAAATCAATACTTTTTTAGTTTCAATTTACTGTTATAATTTGTTAAAAGCTCTATAGTAGCTGTGGCATAGTGATTTAAGCTTCATTTTTGATTTTATCTTACATGTTAGAATACCATAATTTATTTCGTATGCAGTCAAATACCCAATTGCTTTCCGTTGGGTGTAAAGAGAAGCGACTAGATATTCCGAGGGTATTGGCAGCAGTGAACCCCTAAGCTTCTCCCCTTGTTAATCGGCCAACATAATGCACTTGGAGAGGGTTTATTAACCTAGGGTCCATTTACCCCTTAAGGGTCCGTAGCATGTGTGTCGGGGGTCCACAGGCTGTCAGCCTGCTGATTTGATAAATTGCAAAACAAGTGACGTCACACTAGGTCTCAAAAATGTTAGCACCTGTGACATCATTTTCTGAAGCTGCCATTAAATAAATTATTACGATGTTATCCTCAAACAGAAGGAATCTAACATCAATCATCGCAAACATCGCCAGAAAATAGCTCAGAAAGCAGAGGACGAATGCTTTAAATTCTTGGCAGACATGAAAGAAGATTTAAAGCTAGATTTTAACACTTACAAGCTAGAAACATGCCCTTGATTGTAAGAACTTGTATGAACGTAGAATAGTTCTGTCAAGGCATTGTGTCATATTATATTATATTATTATATACTAGCGGCCGCCCGCGACTCCGTCCGCATGCATTTCGATTTCCAATAGCCTAAAGCCTTCCTCGTCGAATGAACTATCCTACACAAAAAGATTTTTTCAAATCGGTCCAGTATTTCCTGAGATAAGCGCGTTCAAACAATCTATACATGTTATTTTACCTATGTAGAATGATGACTTCTATAAAAAGGTCAGAACCAAATTTTATTCAGAATGGTGTGATGGAGTTAAGTACTAGGAACTTCAATCTGAATACAGTTGTGAGCATGAAGGTATTTTTATTGGTTTGAACTAATATGATGCAAAGGTACTCTGTTTACAGAATCTGTTTTCTTGTGGTACTGGTATACTGTGTTAACAATGTAAAATATACCAAAATTACCGATTCTTTTCCAAGCCGGCGCATAACAAAAGAACTAATACATTTCCGACGAAATACCAATTACTCCCGCCCTTGAAAACGTTTTATGATAACACAGTTCTCTCCATGTTTTCCTCGCATAGGCATCTCTCAAGATTAAGCGGCGATAAATTCACTAAACTGGGCTCAGGCGACATAAAACAACATGGAAATATCGTAAAGAAAACAGAATAGTAACGAATGATATGGATCTTCAGTTATGTGCTCAAGGAAATAGATTTTGGACAACTTCAGTTGATTAGTAACTACAGAAAAGCATTTTCTATCAATCTTTCAGGAGAAAATGTTGCCCTTAATTTTCTATAAACTATTTTTGTTTATCATGGTGTTATAAATTACAGGCCCATGTACAAAATGGATGGGTCATATGAACCACCAGGTGACGTATATAGGACGATATAAGAGCATAAAATAATAATATTCAGCTCTATACCGTCACTTGTAAGCTGTCCAACTGAGTGCTGGTGAGAATTCAAAAGCGCAGGTAGAGTTAGTACCTTTTGGGTCATATATTTTTGTACGGCCACCAGTTTAATAACTCTCTTTTCTAACAACAGAACAAACAACTTACCGATCAGAGTAAGAGGTCCGAAAACAGTTCCGTCCTTACTGAGGGTGCAGTTCCACCTTCTCCCTCTGAACTGGTGCTGGCACTCCGAGATGCCCTGCTTCACTCCCGCGCTCACGACCGGCATGTGGTCCTAGAGAAGAATGGGGAATGTTGTAGTTTATTAAAGTATCGACCTATCAATGTCTTAAGGTCCATAGCAGGGCAAAGGCCTCCATCATTTGAAATCATGATTTCGTTCAGTATCTACAACCCGACAGTTTTTTTTAATAAATATTTCACAACATCACATACATTGATCTGACCCCGTGTAAAGAAGTTTAAGAACTTGTGTTACAGACATCAGAATCAACAGTGGTATTACAAATATACTTAAATAGATACATATAACACGCAGACCAGGACAAACATACATGTTCATGCACACAAATGTTTGTCCTGTGCGGGGATCGAACCCATTACACCAAGCGGGTCGTCGTTGTAGGTATGTGCTGTTCGCGGACAAGGAATTGTGCTATGCAAAAGTGTGCTGTTCAATTTCGTGCTATAAGTGGACCAACTCGGTAGGATGCATTACCCGCGTTAAGAAAAATGGTGACCATAGAATACCATACTTACTCACCTTATGCCGGCGGCATATCCGTCGCTGTCCCGGTGTCAGTCCGCGGATACGAGCGCATATCCGTGATTTATCCGAAAACAGGTCCGGCTGGTTGCTCCACTTCTCGAAGTCGAGGAGGCCCATGTTGCTGGAACAATGGTAAACAAATAATATATACTATCTATAGTAATATAATAAAGCTGAAGAGTTTGTTTGTTTGTTTGGTCCGAGTTGAAAAAATATTTTTTTTGTTGGATAGTCCATCTATACTAATAATAATAAAGCTAAGGAGTTTGTTTGTTTGCTTGAACGCGCCAGTCTCAGGAAACACAGGGCCGATTTAAAAAAATATTTTTTTGTTGGATTGTCGAGGAAGGCTTTAGGCCATGGTAAACCGGAAAACTACGCGGACGGAGTCGCGGGCGGCCGCTTGTAATATAATAAGATAAAGCTAAAGAGTTTCTTTGTTTGTTTGAACGCGCTAATCTCAAGAACTACTGGGCCGATTAGAAAAAATATTTTTGTGTTGGATAGTCCATTTAACGAGGAAGAGGCTATTGGAAATGGAAATCCACGATAAAAATATTTTTAAAATCAGTTATTATTATAATATTATTAATGATACAGTCAAACGTACTCTAAGTTAAACCAGACAAAGCGTCTTTCTAACGAAAGATAGATAGATCTCTCAAACTATGAAATAAGTCATCTTATTCTAAAATTAAGTAATAACTATTTGTTATGCTAATCAGAATTAACATTAGTACAACGATAACGGTTTGTCCGGATATAAATAGTTAAGTTATCTTTCCATCAAGATATTTTTTTGTTGGCTGCGACGATCTTAAGATAAGATCACTATCTAAGTAATCCGTTCCCACTAACTTAAGATGGGTTGCAACATTATAATTCTTCAAGATTGTACCTCATTGGTCAATCATACTAATATTTACCTACTGAACGGATTTTGATGAAATTTAGTACACAGGCAGGGTATAGGCTGACTTAGGTGCTAGCATATTTTGTATCCGAATTAAATGCTCCCACAGGAATCTTGATAACGCGGGCAAAGCCGCGGGTAAAAGCTATTATTCACATAACAAAGAATGGTCTAATCTAGCGTTTACTCTAATTAATAATAAGAAAACCCTTCCGGCCGTTTTTGGACCATGGTGGCCGATCTACGATCAGCCAGGTACGCAGGGTATATTAGTATCAAAATACTTAATTAAGAATATATTGTGGTAATAGACTTTTCAAATTGGTCCCCATATCATGTCACATTTCATGGCATAGCTAACCGATATGGTATCACAAATATTGTCACTCAGGTGTCACTTAACGAAACCAATCTTAATAAAGATACATCAGTAATTTAAAAAAGATCTAAAAATCAGTAATTTAAAAAGAGAAAATCGGCACAAAAATTTGAAGCGACTGTCGCTTCTGAATGCTTTGCCAGCATGTTGAAACGTACGTCATGTCAAAAAAGAATAAGGCCACTGTTTTTGAATGTAGGGGCACATCTAAAGATTTAAACATAAGGCTCCAATCTTAATAAGAGAGACATCAGATCATAAATACTTTATCGAAGAGAGCTTATTTATACTATCAGTACAGGCGTGAATGAGACAATAAATTGTATAACTGTCTGTCCATCTTATTAAGTTGCCTATTTGAGATAAATGATTCGATAGAGACATATCTCAAACGTTTTATTGACTACCAATCCGGTTATTGGTTGAGAAGTCCGAAGCCAATTTTTGAAGACCCGCTTGGTGTAATGGTAGGGAATGCAATCCCGATCCCACGGGATCCCGATCTCGCGAGATCTCGTGTAATTTTTCTGGATCAATTTCGACGCATCATATGACGAGATCCCGTTCGAGATTGACGGGATAAGGCGGCAGTGGTCAGCGACCCAACACGAGCTTAGACAAACTAGAATCTAGCATTAAAAAATAAATGGATTTGTTTGAGTGTGGAGGAACAAGGGGGCGATTTTTGCAGTTTGCATTATAATTGCTTCGCCACGCTGTTGCCAACCAGCGTTGAGTCGGAGAGGGCATTCTCAGCTGCGGGGTACATTGCAACGGACATAAGATGCCGTTTAGCAGATGAAACTATAAATACCCTTAGTTTTTTACGGAGTCATTTTCAAAATCACTCTTTTTCTTAATTCCCTTGAAATAAGCCTATTGTTTTGATTACCTAATTTACCTACGTTAATTTCCTTATAACCTGATTATTATTTAGTTGGTAAGATTAAAGAATAAAGGTTTTTATTTTCTTTCGTGTAATATGTTTTTAGTTAACCTCACTAACACAAACAAACAGTTATTAGCTTTTTCAGTCATCTGAATTCAACCTTTTTTTTAATTAGACGGGATCCCGAAAATTCCCGAGAATTTGCAATCTCGAGTCGGGATTGCATTCCCTATGTAATGGTCAAGAGGTGGACTATTAGACTGATCATAATGGATAGCCGCCATGGTCGGCCACGGCCAGAAGGCTAGTCGTAAGTCCAGTTCAATGCATGTGAATCAAATACAACAATGCAATGCAATCAAATGTAACTTAATTGTATTGATTTGAAAAGTAAAACTTATGAGTACCTATAAGTAGATTATATTATGTAGATATAGGAGTTATTGTTTTGTTAACAAATTGATAAATACAAGAAAATATTCAACATGTTTCAATTAACCAGCTATATTATTTTTTTTGTATGCCATTACAACTGTAAATATTTATCATTTTCCGCATAACAATTTGATACTGAAATCCAATACCATATGGCCATCATTTGTTGTCTTACGTAACGTATATAAATATTGGTGTCACTGAATATTTCACAACATATGTAGGTCTGTAGATTGAAATCGTTACTTATGCCTCGCGACCAGAAAACCGTTGGATTTTTTGTTTAACATGATACACTTTCCAACGTACGGCCACTGCGTTAAGAAGCGACAGTCGCTTTAAATTTTAGTGTCAAATTCATAGCGGATCGATGTATGACAAAGGCATTAATATCATAATGGCTTTAAACGAGTCTTTACAGAAAACAAGGCATTGTTCCGCTGTCTTATCTGCACGTATTTGTTCTTTGATTTCAAAACCTTACATGGAAAGTCCGAACAAAATATTTATACAATTTTATCGTAATTTCTCGGTAAGAATGATCAATGTTTTATACAAACACTGATTGAATAACATTGACTAATAGACATTCAGGTCTTGTGTGTATTAGATACTAATTTGTTTGAACTGTGATAGTGGTCGGACAAGTTTTTAAAATTAACCTTATCTTGTGGTTGACACTCCTGATTTATAAGTAGATAGTGATCTCACCCTTGTTTTACTTTTAAATAATGATGTCAATGGCTGTAACTATTTTTATAAAACTGTTAAAAAGATTAGTTTTGTTTTCGAATATGGTGTTCCGTTGATCTCTATTCTATATTTATAGTATCAGCCTATTAATGTCCCATTGCAGGGCAAAGGCCTCTACATTTGGAATCATTTTTTCGTTACAAAGATGGGTTTTGGCTTAATCACCACGCTTGCGAAATGCGTTTTGGCGATCACAAACCTGGGCTGTTTTCAGAAAAATCAACATAAATTTTGACCAAACCGGGAATCGATCTCAGGACCTCGAGACTACGGCCCGGCACTTATACTACTGGACCAGGCGTTAATGTATGTTTGAGATGAAAAGTATAATATAAAGAATCCATTTCACTTGACTACATAACCTGTGTGTGACACTTCTTTTGTTTGGCACCTTGGCAATGTGATTTATTTTTTTCTTTGGGTTTAAGTAAAACAAATAGGTATGTGATTTTAAATTAACATGGGTCCTACTTTCTCTAACAGGCATATTGTTACTGCGACTTACTGATCCTACGACCTTTGACGCATAATATTTTTTTTTCAAAACATGTTTACATACATTCTGTTAAAATATTGAAAAATTGACCAGGTACTACCCTGTTTCGTTCAGGGGGTATCGTATGAAACGTCTTAAGGTAATTCTGAAACTATAGTGCGGTCACCAACCCACTTGTCCAATGAGGTGACTATGGATATAACTCTCCATCTGAATTAGGACTACGTCTAGCAGTGGATTGTAACAGGATGAGACTTTATTGAAATCGTATGAAAAAAAATTAAGTTAACCAGTTGCTAACCTACGACGAAAGATCCAAAATTCCAAACACAACCAATATTTAATTAACGTTTATTGTACACAAACAAATAAATAATAAATAAAATAAAACAAAAATCTCATATTTGGCACAAAATCACTAATTAAGTACTAGGCGCGCATGACTCCAATGGAGTTAACAACTTCAGTATCTTCCATAAATCGTCACTGTGAAGTTGAATCCGTATCCTCTTTGGCTTTTGAGCTTGATCTTGACGAAGCGTTGTCCGACTCCCCCTGCTGCTATAGTGGGGTACCCCCCAGTTCCATCACGTTCATTGTCTTTGATAAAAATAGCCTTGATGTAAGCGAAGTTAGTCTGTCCCGCCTCTGGGTACTCCAAGGTGCTTTTCCTGACCATCAAAGGGAATCCATATTTGTACTCGTTGACTTTGTATATGACGACGTCCCCGTAGTTGGCCTGGCCTAGGACCAGGTCGTGGCTCTGGCCATAGCAGGCCGCGATGACGCAGATAAGGGTGATGAGTGATAGTACGCGCATGATGCCGTTCGTTCGTTTAAACTGTGGTGATTGTGGCGCCTTTGTTTTATAGGTGCTGGACGGGTGTGCGCGGGAGGGAACCAAGATCTATACTAGTATAATAAAGCTGAAGAGTTTGTATCTTTCTTTGTTTGAAAACTATTTTTGTGTTGGATAGTCAATTTGACGAGGAAGGCTTTAGGCTGTAGTAGTGAAGTGTATACCTGTGTATTCAGGAACCGAAAACCACGCGGACGGAGTCGCGGGCGGCCGCTCGCTGTCTATTGATAAGAAGGTTCTTAATCTGTGAATGAGGTATTGTGTATACTCTGCAAATAGTTAACAGGAGAAGTAGGACACACCTGTCCAAAGGGCAAGAATTCCCATCAAATACCTCCTTCAAGATTACGGCCACAGCTCTGTACGAAATGAATAAATTTATTAATGTTAACATAATGTTAGCACACAGTAGTAATTGAAAACGTTAAGTAATTAGTTTTTTCTGAATCATGACAATGTGATCGTTTAGTTATTTTTTTTATGTATGTGATAATGATGTCCTCATGCTACAAATACATATTTATATTTGCTTGTATGGCTTTTTACCCTTTGAAAGGTTTTACCCATCGTCTGGTGAATATCAAACTTCATCTTGAACTATCAAGTCGTTTTGATAGTGGGTTAAGGTCGAAACCAAATATCTTATTGGTATCTAACTGGGTCAGTCAATATTAAATATATATAAACGAAGATGCCTTTTTAAATTAAAATTAAGATATAAATAAATGTATTGGAACAGCTTTAATATCGTCGACTTGACTCAGATGAATCCTAATCATTTATTACCATAGCTTATTATGGTAACAGATTTGTAGTTTATGTTGTAAGTATTATAGTTAAATTTTCTCTGGCTGGAAAAAAATATATAACATCTACATTGGTTGATATCTACATGTACTTAACTAGTACATTGGAACATAGTTTATCTAGCTCGCAAGACACTTTTGGAAGGAAAATTAGTTTGACAATTATTTTGATTAAAACATAATTGTATTTCATTTGCGGTAGATGTTTAGCAGAAGAGCGATGGTGGCCTAGTGGTACGGACGGCGCCTCACATACGTGAGGTCCGCGGTTCGAATCCGGGCCCACACCTCTGGATTTTTCGAAATCTATGTGTGGATTTGTGCCATTAGCTCGGCGGTGAGGGAAAACACCGTGAAGAAACCTGCTCATTCAGTGATTTCTGAATTTAGTTCAGTTAGATCTGAATGTGTAACCATGATCCAATCTGTCTGGTTCCCCTCTATGGGTTACGAAGGTCTGATGGCAGTCGCTTCACTGTAATAACCAGACTTGCCAAATCCTGGATCATGGTCAAAGCGGACCCCGTATAGAAACGGGATAAACGCTAGGAAGAAGAGTTTAGCAGAATAATTGAAATATTTATTAGGAATGAATATTCATGTTACCATTTGACGTTAATGGAACAAAGATAATTTTCCCCCGGTGTTATTTTATTTATCTTACTTGAGAACTACATGAGAACGAGGAAATTTTACGAATTTTTAAATAATTAATATTTCGTATGAAGTAACTTGGCACTATACTACAATAATTCAATTGGGTTAATCGACACAGATTTTGGTTTTCAAATTAAACTAGCAACGTATGTCATCGAAATCCAAAATTAAACGTATTCACTTTATTATAAATACATAAAACATATTATTATAATCATATTTTAACAACAACACATCATCGACACTATATTTACTCGTTCCACGAATTTAACACTTAATATCCTCCATAAATAGTGATGTTGAAATCAAATCCACTATGCCGTTGACTTGTCAGCAGAATCCTCACGAATCTTTGTCCAACACCACCAGACACAACTTGAGGGAATCCTCCTGAACCATCTTTCCGATTGTCCTTAATGTGGATAGCTCTGATGATGGCATAGCTGTTCTGCCCTGGAGCGGGAAAATCTATGTAGCTGGTTCTGACCATGAGTGGTATGCCATATTTGATCTTCTGACGTCTGAATAAAGCCGTGTCTCTATATGTAGGGTAGCCAAGTATCAGGTCGTGGCTTTGAGCCCAGCAAACGGTGATGAGGCACAGAAAAGAGACGAGGATGATGACACGCATGATGTCTTTATAGAACTGCGGGAAAATGAGTCGTCTTTTGTTTTTATTCGAAATGCAAATGACTTGAATTTGGAATTACTTTTTTTCGAGTTGATTACGTTCGATGATTCACGAAGCTATCAGTATTAACTTCAATAACCATATTCTTATTTAAATTACAAGTAAGACATATTAATTGGGATTTTTCTCGAAGTGAAATTTAATCGGTTTCCGAGATGTTCAGAATCTAACTCTTACGTCCATCATTGATGACTATTTATGTGTATCTGGGTTGTTTGTCATATCTGGATGATTTATTTAAATAAGTAAAAATTGTTGGTTCTGAGACCCAGAGCATATGTGTTTAAGTAACTTAAGTACTTTAAGATTAAGATTAATAAATACGCCTTGTGATCCAATATTTGAAGTTATCGATAATATCAGTGAATGTCCCGACAAAATCAACAATAAGGCTAATGGATATAACACACCTATATTAATCTGAGATTAGCTGACTTGATCGGTTGGTATACATTCTTACTAATAGTAAGATACTACATTATATTATTAATTTATCAATGTATTTGATCGATAACTGTTTTATGTATTATGTTGACCACAAATGCCATGTCCAATCAGATTTATTTTTCCATTTGACACGCTGGCGATTTCAGTGAGAACATGATAAGGCTGTAGTTTTTAGCTAATTATAATTGTGGTTTTATATAAATGGCGGTACAGTTACCAACAATACGTAATTTAAAGATCAAGAAATAGCATTTAATATGGAATTTGAACATCATAATCGTTTAAAACGTTCGGATAACTAAGTAATAGTCCGGTTTCTGTACTTTGTACCTTATCACCCCGGTAAACACTTGAAGCTGTTGGTCCTGCGCCTCATCTCTGTTTTGTCGTGTTAGATTGTTGTCCCACTGAACTATGAGAGTGAGGTAATAAGAAAAAGGAGTGCACCGAAACTTGTTCGCTCACTTGTGCACTTATAAAATCCCTACTAATATTATAAGTGCGAAAGTAACTCTGTCTGTCTGTTAGGCTTTCTCGCTTGAACCTCTCAAGTCTCAACCGATTTTGATGAATGTTGGCACAGACAATCTTTAGACCTCTTTCATTATACCATTTATTGCAAAAAAGGGATCTGAAAACCACACGAGTCGCAGGCCGCTAATATGTGTAAAGAAAATAAAAATATTTCAACATTGCTGCATAAAACCATCCATTCGCAAACATTTGCCCAACATGATGTATGTGTCACGAGTGGTGACGCGCTGCAATGTCACCGTTGTCACAGTCGCCAAACAATCCGTATCATATGTATGGCGCTATGGTTACCTTCACCAAGTAAACAGAGTACTCTCCATGACATTGTATTTCATTCAATTCAAAGTCAAACTCAAACTCAAAACATTCTTTACTAGCCCTCCGTCGCAGTTTCAGACGCGCGTAATTATTTTTTTCTAATATCCCCCCCCCCCACATTATCTCCCCCCCCCTCATCTTTCCTCCTTATAACATTAAAATAAATAAAATAAAAATAAAAATCATTAATTTCTGACAACACAGATCATTAGTGTAGATTAAATATACGCTTCATGAAGCATTTCTTAATCGTCAAAATGCTACAAATAATGACTTGACCACCGATTCGGAAAGCAGTTACTGGCGGGAAGAATCGGCAAGAAACTCGACATTTGCGAACATTTTAACGTTTAATTGTACAAAAATCTAAATTAAGCAAGTTAGTAAGTTAAGGCTGCAAAGAATTTAATTGAAATTTCTCATACATGCCTTGTCCCTGTTATTTCTCTGTTGTAAATTATTGGAAAGGAGCAGATGTTTATGCGATTCATCCCCTTACGATTGAATTGATAGAGTATAATTTTGCAAGGTTTTGCGATTGGGAAATAGGGAAAGTAAACTAGTCTCACAATGCGAACTACAATAATTTCCATTATGATATTGAAATAATAAAGATTGACGTATTTTGCGAATGTATTCTGCGCACTTAGAACTATCCGTTATCAATATATCAATACACGAAGATGCAACAATAATTTGTAAGGAGTCAATGTTCTTTTGTTATGTTAACAATCTTGTTTTCCTTAACTCGCGTCATATCTATATGAAGATTTGACATTGAAGGATATTACTCAAAGGGCTTCCCCACGTCAAAACAAGCGTAAAGAAGAATGGGTGATTCTCAGAAACTATTCGTTAATCGTGATAATTTTTATGTATAAGTCCTATTACTTTAGCAGTACGAGTAATTCGCATTTTAACAAAATTAGATTATTTCATAAAAAATGCTTTATTTGGAAGCATTTAACTTCAATAGGTTAAAGCTAGTAAAATAAAACCAAGGAGATTTGTAATGACGCAAGAGTATAATTTTTCATTCAACAACCAGTGGAATGAAGCAATTCCATCGTCGCAGAAAATCTTCAGTAAACTTTCTTTACCAATGAAACAAACTCACAAATAAAACAAAGTCATTTATTAACTCAAACAATATCAGAATATCACATCAACACGCACTATGGCCCACCTTGAAGGCTAAGTGTCAAAAATTCCCAGGTCACCTAATCTCATCCAGATTTTGTCGGATACTGATACTGAGCTGACTGAACGTCTCCATAGATGTAGCTTCCTTTGCCGAAGTACCTTGAATTCTGGTCACTGGCGTAGACTTCTATCTCAAACTTATAACCTCTTAGAATTGACGGACTCGCGAGTTTAATTGTCACGCTCTTCTGTCCAATCCCTCCGCTCTCAATGCTGGCTATTCCATCCTTGCCGTCTCTCAAATCTGTGACGTAAACTGCTGTTATAGTTTCTGTGCCGTGAGTATTGACTATGACTTCATCTGTTCTAGTCCATAATGCAGGGTTAGCTTCCTTAATGTCATAGTAAATTTTTCGAGATTGAGCGTCGACGTATCCTAGCCTTACATCATTTGATTCTACTACAGCTAAGTATACAGTCGCTAACACACACAAAGTTTTAAACATGTTCGGTTGAATAAATAGGTCCCACTAATGTAAGACTTCAAGAATTGGAACACCACTGTGGTCAGATATAGCTTTTGCGTCTTATATACAGTAGGAATTACTTTAAATATTAGCATACTCTGATCTCATCTTCTGTTGTTGTTTGCAGTTTACTGTCAAAACGATCATTTGTTATAACATATCATCTAATTTTATAAGGAAGCCAGAGATGTGTCATTACAGTTTGCGCGAAATAGTGCTATAAATTGTACAACTGATGTCACTATTTCCATTCATAGAGCATTTTTCACACTAACATGTGAATTATTTTCACATACATCAGTTATTCCATGTTTATCGTTGTCAATCACGTTATTCCCTTCTGTTACTTGATCAGGAGCAGTCGTTTTAACTATGGCGTTTCTTTTATCATCCTTGAGTTTGTTAGTACTTGTGCTTAGCGCGTGTAGTCATGATTTGAACCTTGGCTACCCAGATGTAGGATCGAAATTGATTTATAGTAAAGTTCATCAAGAAAATCCTGCTGTTTGGGTCAGATCGGAGACATTTACTGTAAACTGTTCAAGCAATGAGGTGATCAATGCAGTCCAGGTCTTGGATTTGAGGCAGGACAAATGGGGCGAGGCATATATCAAGCATGGCGGTATCGGAGAGAAGTCAGTGACAATTGAACTGGATAGTCCATCGGTGTTTCGAGGATACAACTTCTGGGTCAACGTGTATGCTATTCAGACGAACAACTTCTTGTATAACCACGGGAAGAAATGATCAGTGTGTAGAGAGTGAACGTTCATGGAAGAAAAAAATGTTTTTGAATATGATGGACTTAAGTGGTGTCAATAAAATTGTTATTTATTGAAGACTGTTTCAATTTATGTGGTTCATTCAATAAAGTGTTTTATGATAACTCATCTACTTGAAGACTCACATGTTTGTTCAAATTACCAATGACTTCATTTATATGATAAGTGCTACCTATAAGAAATAGCTCAGCAGATTTATTCAACAAGTAATTGATCTGTTATGCAGTAACATTTTAAATACCGCGCTGAATTTGTTATGACGCCAAATAACTTTGCTAACTAACATAGCTTAATTGAACCTTATATCATAAAAAATACATTTAGTAATAGAATTATGGAAACATCACTGGACTTTGGGAATAATGCTGTATAAACTAAATTATTTTTAACAACAGAATATTATGATAACATATTATGTCACGATATAAGATCACTCAACATTAGCCTTGAGATTTCAGAGAAGCAAATCGGTCAGTTTGTTTGTCAAGTCTAAGTTAGGTGTAAATTACTCTATACCTACAGAGATTCTGAGTAATCTAATTAGTACGTGCGAGTTATGGTTATTATATTTATCCATGAATATAAATTGTGAAAATGACTTGGGAATAAATCAAAAAGCATTAAAATAAAAAACCAGGAGCGCCTGATATTACATTTACCCTATCCCAACTATATCCCAACTAATATTATAAATGCGAAAGTAACTCTGTCTGTCTGTCTGTTACGCTTTCCCGCTTAAACCTCGCAACCGATTTTGATGAAATTTGGTACAGACAATCTTTAGACCCTGAGACAGAACATAGGCTACTTTTTATTTCGAAAAAAATAAATCCACGCGGACGGAGTCGCGGGCGGCCGCTAGTTTTGTATATTTGTAACTACATAACTACTAAGCCTCGATATTCTAGTGGTTGAAGTACCGGGCCGTGGTCACGAGGTCCTGGGTTCGATTCCTGAGTCGGGCAAAATTTGTGTCGATTTTTCTAAAAACAGCCCGGGTATGTGATCACCAACAGCATTTGGCAAGCGTGGTGATTTAGCTTAAACCCATATTTGCAACGAAAACATGATTTCAAATGATGGAGGCCTTTGCCCTGTAGTGGGATATTATAACGACGATACTACTGATACCACATCACTATTTAGAATTTCTCAGCTACGCTGATACAAGCAGACATAATGTTGAATCAATTTCACAAACATGTTTACATCGTCATTGAATCGAACCTTGGTTTGCTTTCTCGCAGTTAGGATCCAAAAGTCCTTCCTTAGCCCTAGCCAGTTCATAGTACTCTAGTGCCCTTTGAGGAGATCCTTTAGACCATCAGTAGCGAAATCACACGCTAAGATCTAAATAATAAAGTTTATAATACAATGCATAATCAAATTAACTCAATAAAAATGCACGGTTCGGCCTCTTACCAGCCTTGTACTTCAAGTTCGACACCTCTAGCTACCTGAATGAACATCTTATTGCATTAGTGATAGGGTTCGAAATGGTTTGACATTGACCTGGAGTTGTGATGTATTGAAGTGGTCTTGATACGTCAAAACAAATAGTTAGCTTTGGTTTATATGTGTCGGAAATATGATGAATACGAACAAATGTGGGTATATCGAAAGTTTATTATTCTAATTACTATTTTTAAAGTTAACATAGATTTTTAATAGTTATTTTATATCAACAAACGAAGCTAAGGGAACGTCACACTACTACACTACTGCATAAGTTGTAACATTAAAGATTCCACGATTTTACGTTGTGGTTTTGAAAATATGTATTGTCTTTATGATTTAGAACATATTACCAACTTAGAATTTAAATATGGACGCCTGCATGATCTAAGTCCCTACAATAAAACACAACACATAATTAACATTAACATTTAATCAATCACAAATTACATTTAAACACAAACCTTAAAACTAAAATCACAACGAAATCACACGAAAACTTGCACAGTATACTTGTATCCGGATCCTCTTTCACTTTTCAACTTAATCCTTACGAAGTTAAAACCTACACCTCCTTGGACTATTGATGCTTCGGATTCTCCATTTTCTGCATCAATAATGGCGAGGCCCTTTATCAAGAAAGGAGGATCTACTTCAAAAGATATTTCATCTTTTCTCTTCACAAAAGGTAGACTTATCCTTTCTATAATCTTCTCTCCCGCCAATTTAATTGTTCCATGGGGATCTTCTACTTGACCAACTTTGATTGTTCTAGCATCACATAACGTGAATACTATACAGAAGAGAAGAAAATACTTCGTCAACATTGTAGCTTGTGCGTTGGTTGGTCCACGACTAAATCAGTTGGTTGCTTGAGTAGAAGATAATGGGTGTCATAGAATATGTTTGCAGACTGGTAAGTGTATATAAATGAGGTGTTTGAAATTATAGAGTATTTTGGTTATAGTTAGTGTGAATAATCAGACATTGGCAATTAGTCGTATTAATATAAATTAAGACTACTTTTTTAAATCGGCTCTTGAATTCTAACCAATTCAATATTATTTTTGTAATATTTGACTAAACCCTTCATTTCCAAAAAAAGCCTTTGTGGGCCCAATCTAACCTAAAAATAACATATTGAACACACTTTCCCTAAAATTTAAAACTTAAGGAAAACAATTACATCATGTCTAAACAAGAAATAAAATTATCACATTTCACTTCAATCCCTCTTAAGACGAATGACTTTCTAATTCTACAATCTACAAGAATAGGTATCAAAGGGGAAATACCCTTCTGCACATTTTTATCAAGTGCTCAGATAATAGGGTCAAATGTGAAATGAGTTAAACAGACTTATCGGCTAGGTTTACAAACCATTGAATCATAAATAAATATAACAGATAAATGTCAAATTATGTTGTTTATTAATTGTACGTCTATTACGTTGTTATAACTTTTCTATATGGCTGGATCTGTGGGTAAATAATATGTACGCACATTATAACTACACTTGAAATATATTTTTTACCAATTACGGAAGCAAGGGGCGAAAAGGTTTTATTTGTATTTTTTTTCATAGTTCATTGTAAGAGTATTAAGTAACTGTAAACATAATTTTTTCGCCTATTCGGTTAAGCAGTTAAGGCTTTCGTTATCACAGCACGAACAATGCTAATTTGCACTTACATACATTATACACTTTCACACCAAACGTTCCTATATCGACATTTTTTTTCATGCCTATTTCCTGCATTAACTGTCATATTTTTATGTCTGTCCTACTAGATAGATAAAATAACAACTTTAAGTGTAGTTAAAAACTTTACGTATTACCTTAAAAACAGAATGAGGAAAATCTCAGCACACACATGTGAGCTCAATCTTAGCCGATAAACTACATTAAGACATTTGACCTCCCCCCTCTTTTTACACACTCGCACACACTCAGTCTTTCTCAGTCGCATTAAGGAAACTCACGCTTTGCTATAATAACTATAGAAAATGTTTAAAACCGCTTTAATCCTAACCTCTTTACTAGTCGTAGTTTATTCAAAAAGTGTCATAGTCGGTCAAGTATACGACTACAATGGAGTAGTGAGGAAAGTTTATGAGAAAATGGTAGAAGTTTCTGGAATACCCTTGCTTAAAAGGGAGCAGGAGGTGCGATTTGAATATCCTACGGGAGACCAGAAGATTAAAGGGATCGCTATTCAGGTAGGTGGTGTAGCGTGGTGGTTAGGAATTGGGGAATTTTGGGAAATCTCACAAGTTCGGTGTTACTAAGATTTGTGTGCGTCAAGTTATCTGTTTGACTATCTGAATTAACTTGAGTGTAGGTAATGAGAAAAGATTTATATTTTTATTATCATCTTGTGCCGATTACTCTGACCTAGATTAAATTATGTACTTAGTTTTTCTACACATTGTCGTTAGTTAACTTGGGGGTTTCGTATTCGCCCTGGGACTCGACACCAAAGCCCTGCGTATAGATCGTATTCTGTGGTGTATATCAGATCCGCCTATTTGAAACTACTTTGTTCTGATGAAATCAACTAATTAGTTTATCGGGTGTCAAGTGCATAAGTTTACTTCCATTGTTTTCTTATCTGGAATCAAATTACTTACGCTGATAATTTTATATTGAAGACGGAAAATGAATCGTCGATAGATGCAGCCAAGCCTTGGTTTTGTAGCCAAGGTCTGACAACTAGATCAGTGACCCCTTCATTAGTTTTTAAGGGTGATGATGATTTTTTCTATTCTATTTTCAGGACCTAGACAACGGACTAGCGGAGCCATCCATCACCCGAGGTGGTCTGGGGTTCAACTTCGTCACCATTAAGCTGAAGAGCGAACGAGGGTCCGGATTCCGGTTCAACGTTGTCATCTATGCGTGATGCGTGATGCGTGACGGCGAGGTGGTGACATTGTCACTTTTGCGTGATCCGGCTATGGACTTTGATACAAAAAGTTTCTATTAGATATGATTAAATATTTGAAATTGGGGGGGGGGGGAGCTTGCTAGTTCCACTTCAATCAAGCTGCTGAAACATTTCGTTACTTACGTCACCTAAATTAAATTGTTAAATTAAAGGATCAAACACATATTATAATTGTTATGTTAATATTTTATTAAATTTATCAGTAAGGTCTATTGAGATTATTGTTTTGAACATAGGTATGCATATTAATTTATTGTGTCCCCTGTGTCCTGGATTCGAACCCACAAAGCAGGGCACTAACCATTGCGCCATCGGCCCTCTCAGTCAAATATGTTATGTCCAAAGTACGATATCATTTTGAGAAGTTCCCCTTTGGGTGGAATGTTACATGGCAATTTAGACTTTAAATGGTATTCCGTGAGGTTTACTTTCCTTTAGCAAATAAATAAAAGTTGATAAAATTTTAATAGTCAATTAATTTGGGAGACAAACAAGCATGTAAGTGGACACAGCTTCCGTTGACAAACATTTAGAATTGGAAGTATCGCTTTAACTGCTGGAATATCTACTAATAGGACTATAATTTAGGTATTTTTGTATGTGGGATAAAAATACCACCTTATTTTATTAGTTTTCTGCTCATAAATACACTTTGCATAGGTATCATGGTAATTTATGAATGGAACTCAAGTTTTTCCCAGAAGATTCAATTAGCGTCCAAATTAGCAATTACACCTATTACAATATCTTGGACAATGTCTAAAGATCAATCTCTCTAGATAAGTTACCGTAATTGTCATCATTATTTGAATGTCAGAAAAACTTGAAGTGTTGATAATAATTATTTTGATTATCATCTCTATGATTAAATGCACTTTATATCACAAAACCCACGTGATGTAAACACTCTTGCTAAAAACCGCAAATACTCTTCACACGTACTATAGTCCATTCCAGCTAAGATGATACCGGTGACAGTTTGCCTTCGAAGGTAAATCGACACTATTCTAAACTACGTATATAATAAGACCATACGAAAAATCATCAAAACACGTCCTGGATCTTATGGCCTTATAATAAAGACTATTTTCGTATAAGATTTATTCCATACACAGGGATCATTTTGACTGGAATGGACTATGTATAACTAGTAGCCAATATGATACATGTATGATGATAATGTAATACCTATAAATTATGACTGTGCGGACAACAAGTAATATTTTTATTGTGCCGTTGTTTTTATTTGTATCTATCAATAACAAATTCCTCTTATTGATCTCATATTCCTAGATAGCAACGTGAGTTCATATCTAATCGATGTTATCAACATTCAAACTTAATCTAAACATCGCTATTGATAGGATTCACATCCACACATCACTTTATTATTGCCGATCAAACATGGCACACTAATATTTTCTAAAAAAAGTAGAAATGGCGGCTCAAAAATTATTGGTGAATTTCGCGATCTTTGCCTGTCTGTTGGTTTTAAAAAAAACAAACGCCGAGAGTGTTTTTCTAGGCGCACTTTCTGACAACGACGTGCTAATTCACAAAAGTGTGCACGAAAAAATACCCTTTGTCTACCGGACGGCGGACATTGCTTTTCCTAAATACAATGAAGATCAGAATAATGTTATAACTGCAGTGATTGTGACAGACAATAATATTGAAGATGGAGCTTCAGCTGAAGTCGATTTCGGAGGAGTGGGACACACTTTTGCCAATGTACATTTGAGGAGTGCCTTGTTCGGTGGTTTTAACTTCACAGTCGAAATTTATGGCTACAAAGTAAAGTGATTAGATCTGATAAGTGTTTTATTTATGGTTGATGTGCCATAGCTAGCTGGATTAAAGTCGGGTAAAACGTAAGATTTTACGCCAACTGGTGTATGAACAGAGCATACGTTTCATTAACATAAATATTTGTACTGTAAGGAGATAGAACCTGCAACCTGTAGACACAGAGACACTATCCAACATATCAAATAAGTGAAAAGTGAAATTCAAACTTGGTACTCTTAAGCTAATAACAAGGGTATTTCGAATGAAATAAGTGATTGTATACCTTATATCATAAGACATAGGTACCCTTGTTATATATTATGAATAGCTAGAAGCTCTCAGTCGCTATCTCAAATTAACAGGCGTTGACAAGATAATAATTTAATTTTGAATAACTACATTCCAGAATATTTGCCAGATTTCCAGTGTTAGAGGATTATTTTGACATTGTGGTAGAATTTGGGTTGCTTTATATACCTACCTACAATCCTACATTTGTTAATAAATCTGCCCGAGTGTAAAGATAAACAGATGGGTGATTTAGATATTATTGTCAAAGATATTTTAGCTTCCAAGTAAAGATCAAATATTTATACCAAGCAAATGTTTATGAATAGCATTTTAAACATAAGATAATTGTTATTTATGAAAATAATCTTTCAACTTTTAAGACATATCTCATAAATTTTATCAATTTATTACTAAAACTGCACCTAACTCTCTTTACAGCACACCTACTAGTATAAACTCATTTTTAGTAGCTAGCTAGACTGACTATTCGGAATTTATAGGAGACGTTAAAATATCCAGACGCAATCAAATAAATAAAGAAGAACAAAGTCAACTTGACACTCGGTGTGATATATTGCTGTCATTAAGATGGTAGGAGTTTTAACACAATGTTGTTAATGTTTTTTTATTATTTGTTATATGGGCCGTGATCTCGAGGTCTTGGGTTCGATTCCCGGGTTGGGCACATTTCGTGACAGTTTACAGAACACAGTTCGGGTTTGAGATTAATTCAAATATATATACAAATATATATATACAAAAATTGGCCATGTGCGAGTCGGACTCCCGCACTGAGGGTTCCGTACAAATTCTATTTTTGACGTATTAAAAAAACTACTGAATAGATTTCGTTCGAACCAATTTTCGTTGGTAGTTTTTATGCTAATGTACATTATATAATTATTTCAGTTTTATCATCCTCTTATTTTAGAAGTTAGAGGGGGGGACACACTTTTTTCAACTTTGGAAGGGTCTGTCACGCAAAGTATTGACTTTAGAAAAAAGTGATATTAGAAACCTTAATATAATTTTTAAAGACCTATCCGTAGATACCCCACACGTGTATGCTCAATGAAAAAAAATATTTCGAGTTTCAGTTCTGACTATGGGGACCCCCCACTATTTTTATTTTTTTTCTATTTTCGTGTGAAAACCTTGTTGCGGTTCACAGAATACATCCACTCACTAAGTTTCAACAGTATAGTACTTATAGTTTCGGAAAAAAGTGGCTGTGACAGACTGGCGGACAGACAGACAGACAGACATGACGAATCTATAAGGGTTCCGTTTTTTTGCCATTTTGGCTTCGGAACCCTAAAAACGACCTAATTTACCGATTTTTGTGTTAATTTTTGTTTAACTGTGCTCAAGATTAGGTATGTCTCGTGTATGATATGAGTGAAACTTGTCAACTTTAATACAAAAGTATTATAAACATTGAAAACTTTTTAACAAAAATGACATACACGTTTCGCAAAAAGGAATTAGATAGGTACTTATCTCTATTTAAAAAATATATATCATTGCTTTACCACAGATAACATATGCCTAACCTACTTAGATAGCATTAAACTCACAAAAAAGGCAACTGTTCTGTGATTTAACTTTTTAAACTACTTTTATATCGTCAATCAAGGCTCTTGTATAAAAGTGCAAAGTTAATCTAATAATTTAATAATAAAGGTTACCTCTGTAACAAATTACTCGTTTGATAGTAGTATCAGCAATAAATAAATCTTTTAAGCATAATCAAAGGGCCATGGGAACCTCTTCCTTCTGGGGGCGTGTAATACAGGGTTGTCCTACAAAACTTTATTCAACGACTAGCGGCCGCATACAGAATGAATCGTTAAAATGGACAAGATGTTGCCTATTATACAAGAGGTCGCGGGTTCGATTCCCGCACCGGACAAACATTTGTGTGCATGAACATGTTTGTTTGTCCTGGTCTGGATGTTATTTGTATCTATTTAAGTAGATATATTTGTAATATTACTGTTGATTCTATAACACAAGTGCTTAAGCTACTTAACACAGAGACAGATCAGTGAGGTATGTGATGTTGGGAGTTTTTTTTTGTTTTGGTGCCAATTTCGAAGAATGACGAAGTCAAATCTGAAGAGTAAAATATAGGTTTAATTTATTTACGATAAATTGTACTATAATAACCATAGGATCATAATATACTATTTTTCGTCCAACAAAGTTGCATCCCTAATGCATAATGAGTTAAAATGACCCGCTTCGATACCGGTTCGGTCTTACAATGCACCTCCGAGGATGGTTTCCGGTTTTTTAAACAATTAATTAGTTTAATAACGCATTGTGGTACCTGACACTGATATTTGGGTCTTCGGTTCGATTCCCGGTTGTGCATTTTTATAGGTTTGATAGAGTTATAGAGAGGTTCTTGATTTGGCAATTTGTAGCAGAAAGCAAACATAAAATTCTCACGAAGCAAAAAGATATATTTAATCTTTTTAAGACGTAACGAGTCCTCATAATAAAATATTACAAGAAGTTTTTTGTTTTTATTTATCATCTTTTTTATCACCTATCACGGTAGGCAAACGAAGAAGAGGGTCAACTGTAGGTAGGTGATCACCGCTACCCATGGACATCAACAACCGCACAAGGGTCACAGATGCGTTGCCTGCCTTTAAGACAAGGGTATGGTCCCACTGTGCTCTGGCAATCTTACTCACCAGCAGAAACATAGCACAACAACAACTTTTATCCATGTTTTAATGGGACTACAATCTACTACGACAAGATAAGATAGAGTGCGATTCAATATCTGTGTCTGAATATCTTTAAACAACTTTTTGCTCGCTTTTCGCCTACCCCTAAAACTTAATTAATAAAATGATTATTTAGGTAAACAAAGTATGTGTTCAAGGAAGAAATATATTAAATTATAATTGGATATCATAATTATAATCATCTTGGGTTTTGAATTCTTCATTTCACGTCACCTGTTAGTAAACATTCAAATCGCCTTTATCAAATTGTAATCATATCTTAAATTCATCCATCATTATTACGTATCAAATTAATTATCGTTCTTTAGCAAATGCGTGTAGTAATAAAATACAATGTCACAATTAACACTTATTCACATAAATTAATACAAATAAATTGTTTTTTTAACCATTAAATGTCAACAAGGAGACCGGATTATGAAAGAAAGTGCTATACTATTATGTGTCATTTTATTCGTTACATCACTACAATGTGACGGACGCAGACGAAGGTTGAAAAGAGTGGTTGAAAGATTTGACGTTCAGAGTGTAACTGAGTTATTGGGAGAAAATGAAACAAATGAAGTACAATCGTCAATTTACAAAACGGCGAATAAATTCTTCTGTGAATACCCTAGAATAACAAGTGAGTATTGATTTATGTTTACAATCGTTAATTGTAATTTTATATCGTTACATTATCAGATATTGATCTTGATTTCCTAGAGTTATACAATAATATCTTTAAAGTTATATCGTAGATCTATACAACAGTATATTACTTATGTAAGACTGTCATGTTTCTTTGTATTGGCACGATAATTGGCTCCACTCTGCGTGACGGTAAGCAAAAGAGGAGCCCTAGTTGCCATGACAACGGATGCGGTACCAAGAGGTATCCCATTCGTTGGCATCGCCATAACCGGCCCGCAAGATACCTACTTCTTCACGCTTCTCTTGACTTGAAGTACCTAACTCAGGTTATAGGATATTAAAACTCTGACAAATCATTATAATGTTTTGAAGTATACACGTTATATACCACACACAAATGGGGAATTTAATTATGTACATAACAGGGAAATAAAATAAAACACCACCTTTAAAATTAAATTCCTTGGACAACTTTGACAATCACGTTAGTTGTAGTTCCAAACAAGGAATTAAAAAGTAAAGTCTCACTTACTTAAAAAAACTTGAGATTACAACCATCTAGTACAAATGCCGATAATTTATTTTAAATATCATTATCGCAGTTATTCCTTTGTTATCATTTTCGAAATTATACATACTAATTTGATTTTGTTTTCAGACGCAGAATTAATTCTGTATGGCACCAAGGCTTGGGTGTTCCCTCGACAAAATGTTAATCTAACTCTAGCATACCCGTCACAGGTGAGCACTATCGCTTATTTAAATTGTATAATATTAATAATAACATAACATCATCAGGTACCCAGAAAATATAATAGTGCACAAGTGAGTGCGCAAGCACAGGTGCACTCCCTATTCCTTCACTCTCATAGTTCGGTGGGACAGCAATCTGACACGACCGTAGAGAGATCAGGCGCAGGACCAACGGGTTGACGTGCCTTCCGAAGCGCAGAGGAGCTCGAGATGAAACTTTTCGATCACCCATCCGATGAATGACTGGCCTCTGCGAAAGTTGCTTAACTTAGCAACGTGCACTGCACCATCGAGCTCTTCAATCGTATAATACATACATAGATTTACTATTATGTGGCCCAAAATCATCATCATCAAAATTTAAGAGCGTTGCTTTAATCGGTGAAGCAATCTCCACTCCTCTCTGGAATTTGCGAGGTCCTTAACTTCCCTTAACGCCTGGACATAAAGACTTTCTTTCATTTGTTGGATGAAATTCATTCTCGGTCTTCCCCTCCCTCTTTTTCCTTCTACTTTTGGTACTCAAAAATATTACGTTTCAGAACGAAGACAAAAAATTGGACAGAAGATATGTGATAACTGGATTTAACGTACTGCTTTTCATGGACAATACTGACACTCAGGGATTTGTCAACAGCGGGGGAATACTCGAGGTACTCATGATGATAATCTTTTCTTCCTAGCGTTTATCCCGTTTCTGTGCGGGGTCGCTTTGACCATGATCCGGGATTGGGCGAGTCTGGTTATTACAGTCAAGAGACTGCCATCAGACCTTCGTGACCCTTTGAGGGGAAGCAGACAGATTGGATCATGGTTTCACATTCAGATGTAACTGTAGTAAAATCAGAAACTGATCTAAATGTGCAGGTTTCCTCACAGTATTTTCACTCACCGCCGAGCTGATGGCACTACTTCTGGATTTTTAGAAATCCACACATAGATTTCTAAAAATCCAGAAGTGTGGGTCCGGATTCAAACCACGGACCTCACGTATGGGAGGCGCGGTCCGTACCACTAGGGCACCATCGCAGCATCTCTCACTTATAATGATAATAATTTACCTTATTAACTACGTGTTAAGGCCAAAATACTATTGGCTGCTTACGACACATCCCCGCTTCACAGCACACATCTTAGCTTCGGTAAAACTATTTTTAGCCAATTAAAAAAAACAATATTACTTTTTTCCAGGACACAATAAACCTATCATTTACTTGTAATGACGTCACAACATTGCTATATGAATTCTGGCTATTCGGGGTGCCGGCTGACTCGGCGGTCGTGAACGACGTCATCACTGGGAAAAATAACGGAAATATTATTGATATGTGCTCCGGTGCTGCTTAGAAGAAGATTTGAGCACATTGGGCAAACATTTATAATGCTTATGGAGGCTTCTCTACCTGTGTTTCCTAGGATCCAAAATCCACAAACACTTTAAAATGTTGCACACTGATCAGTCGAGATCAATAAGATGATTTAAAAAAAATACCAGTTTTTCATCGGTACTTTTCTTTCATTTAACTAATCATTAGTGAGCAATAACAATTGTGTGACAATTATACATTAATTGACAATAAATGTTTTTAAATCAATGTCCCACGCAATACAAGTAAGGTAAGTTAGTATTTAAGAGAGGTAGAGCTTAGTGGAACTTCCACTCGAATGAGCCGCTCCTCTGGGTACCTCCACCTTACAGAAGACCACAAGTGAAGTAGCATGTCGTGGCTGTTGTACTATGTTTCTGTTGGTGAGTAAGGTCGCCAGAGCTCAGTTGGGGAGGGTCCCATAACCTCCCAAACTGAGCTCTGGCCTTAAAAGCAAGCAACGCATCTGCGATCCTTTTGCGGTTGTTGATGTCCATGGATCTTAAATGAACCGTATGATCTTCTTATTGATCTATCATCAGTTATGTAAGATTGCCGTCCCAGAGTGTCAGGAAATGCTTAGTTGATTAATTATAAAAATATTTTTTCCTTCGCTCAAGATTAATGAATATATACTGAATAACCTGCAATCTTTGACACATGTAACCGTCTTCTTTTCCATATAAATTGAGTTATATCGATCGGTGAACACACGAGTTGTGTTTTATGTTTCGTCTAGACGCCACAGGTGTGAGAAAACCTGCGGGACTGGCGTGCCAATTGGAAAAATGGAATTCTTGATGGCATCGTTATTATAGGGTTAACAACGACCACTAGGGAACTTTACGGCTTTATACGTATTTGAGTAGTGGTGTGATATAATATGTATTACTATATTCGAGGAGCTCGATGGCGCAGTGGTTAGCGCACTCGGCCTGCGGTTGCTAAAGTTAAGCAACGTTCGCAGATGCCGGGTGACCGAAAAATTTCATCTCGAGCTCCTCCGTGCTTCGGAAGGCACGTTTAGCAGTTGGTCCTGCGCCTGATCTCTCTACGGTCGTGTCAGATGAGAGTGAAGGAATAGGGAGTGCACCTGTGCTTGCGCACTTACTTGTGCACTATAATATATCCTGCGTACCTGGCTGATCGTAAGAACGGCCGCCATGGCCGAATACGGCCGGAGGGTATTATTTATTATTATTACTATATTATTAGCCATTGCAGATACTTATTAATTCTGAAAGACGGTGATATATTTCTACCGTAATGAGAGATAGTGGCCTAGTAGTACGGACCGCGCCTCACATACGTGAGGTCCGTGGTTCGAATCCAGGCCTATACCTGTGGATTTTTCGTAATCTATGTGTGGATTTATGCCATTAGCTCAGCGGCGATGGCAAAACACCGTGAGGAAACCTGCACATTAAGATAGTTGCTGCCTTTAGTTCGGTTAGAACTGAATGTGTAACTATGATCCAATCAGTCTGGTTTCCCTCTAAGGGTTACGAAGGTCTGATGGCAGTCGCTTCACTGTAATAACGCTAGGAAGAAGAAGGTACATTTCTACCGTTGACTTGAAAAAAAATAGTAAATAGGTTTTGCACTTTCTTAAACACGTATTTGATGTTGTCCGATTTGTAATAACTACTCGTATTAGAGTAAATGGCAAACGTCCCAATTATAATTATTAATTTAAATATTTTTCAACTTTCTACTCGGAATCTAATTATAACAGCCGTTCAGTACATACATACATACATAGGCCTTTACAACTATGACAGTACAGTACAGTCTCATAAAAAAGCTTTAACATAATGATGTTTTCTTTGATTATAATTTTAAAATATAGTACTTACAACCAGCTCCCATTGGTCCAGGGTTCTCCTGCATCCACGAGCCACACCAGCGCTGCCAGAAGCACCAGGAATCGAAACACAGTCCTCGACGCCATCTTCACCAGCCACTCAGAGACTTAACCCATTGACACTCATACTACACTCGTATGCAATGCGTCTGAGTCACTTATACCCGCGGACACTCATAGTACACTCGTATGAAACGAGTCTGAGTCACTTGAATCGATAGACACTCATACTTCTGCTACACTCTTATGCAGTGGTGAGTCTTAGTCACTTTGACCCAATGACACTCATGCTACATTTGTATTCAATGAGTCTGAGTCACTTATACCCTTGGATACTCATGCTTCACTCGTATGCAATGAGTCCGAGTCACCTACACCCTAGGTTGAATACTCATGCTTCACTGTTATGGAATGAGTCTTAGTCACTTTTACCCACGGAAACTCATACTGCACTCGTATTTATTGAGTCTGAGTCATTTATACCCATTGACACTGATACTGCTGAGTTCTAAGTTTGAAGACATTGATTATTTCACTGGTGTCTATACTGTTGTCCTTGAGCTCAAAATTGGAGTTTTCACATTATCACTTATATTTAAAACAGTTGAAGATATGTTGCGAGTCACGTAAAATTAAAATGTATAACTTTTAAATTAAGTAAATAATTGAACAAATTCCTGAGATTAGCGCGTTCAAACAAACAAATAAACTCTTTAGCTAGAGATCAGTGTCAGGTTGAAAAGTAGCATGTTTTTTTCCAGAAAATCTAATTTACAACGAAATCCGATGTACGTTGTGTGTTGGTGAGGATTTGTTCGGGGCAAACGGCCGTGTAAGCCTACTTAGCATGACTTAGCACTGCCAGTCGCGTAGAAAGATTTAATACGAAATATTTATATATTATATTAAGAATGTTAGCTCAATATTACTGTTCAATGTTGCTGTACTTGTGATTTGAAATAATCGTCATATATTACAGGTCATTGTGATTTGTAATATTGGTGATTGAAGAGCAACTATCGAGTTTCTTGCCGCTTCTTCTCGGCAAAGCACTGCATTCCAAGTCGGTGAAAGATTCAATCAGTAGTTTTTTATTATCGACGATTCGTAAGTGCTTTTCTGAGGCCTAAATTTTAATTTCTAAATAGGTTTTGAGAATAAAAGAGCTTTATCATTTGGCATAAGAGAAAATATATAACCTACATAATTTGATTGAAAAACGTTACCATTTCAGCTGTAACTAAGTATGACTTAAGTTTATAATGCCTTTCTCAATTACATTATTAATACAAACAACGCCTAGTTTTATTACTCGAGCAATCACGCTAAGCCGTATAGAGTTTAATAGCAAATGCTACCAATATAACGACTTTGTCGTCCGCGTGGTTTTCGGTTTCTGCACACATAGTGTTATATTAATAAGCCTTATTTGTTGAAATTAATAAAACAGTTAAATTAAAAATAATCTAACTTACCTACCTACCACTAACGCCTACTAACACAATATCAGTTTTTCGATTTGGTGATCAGCGTGTCCTGTGACACATAGGCCTCTTCCAGCTGTTACACAATTGCTTTAGCTACTTAACTCGGAGTCAGATCAAAATAGTATCCCGAAACATGGCATTATAATGAATGATGATGAGGAAAAATATAGCGTCCTTCTGCATAACTAGAACCTTCTCATGTAGAATACATTTAATTTTGTATTATTATTTCATTGGTCAATTTAATTGAATCTTATTTTACTATTAAAACCCACAAGTTCTTGTCTTTACTGTAATATCACCTCTTAATAAGGCCATAGTAAGACAAATAGCATCTTATTGTCAAGTCCGGATAAGATAAGTATTAAGTATTTATTCCCAATTCCCTTATCTGTCGGATTCAACGCCGGAATATTCCAATCTCAGTAATCCAACTAATTAATTCCTTCGTAAAACTCTTCTTATTCTAGAGCATTCTAAATATATAAACGATACTATTATTGTACTAAAGGCAGTATGGGCCATATGGCGACTAATTATACCTATTTACTTATTTTCCTACTTTGGAAATAGATAAATGAAATTACATTTTACTTATAACTGTCATTTCATTGATATATAAACAACAACAACTTTAAGCGTTTTGATATGAAATTTTTAAAGTTGGTACCTACCTATTGCTTTGTCCAAAATGCGCAATGTAGGTACGACTAAGTATCTACATATTTGAATAGGTATGTATTCAGAATAACTTAGGATATTTTTTAATATTTAGATGGACTTCTTCTAAAGTTAGTACCTACTTTGGAGGTTGTTGATGAATTAAAACACAATATTTATCTATTTATAATGTACGAGTATAATACCTACCTATCTAAACTTAATAATAATAAAGCTGATGTGTTTGTTTGCTTGAATGCGCTAATCTCAGGATCTACTGGTTCGAATTTGAAAATGGTTTTTGGGTTGGATAGTCAATTTGACGAGGAAGGCTTTAATATTTTGCAACAATTAATTTGCAACAACACATGTGGACCTAGGTATATTACCTATATTAAAATTAAAACCGTGTTTTGGAATAAGAGGGCACATAGATTTATTGGTATCTTCCATCATCAAGAGTTCATATATTTGATCTAACCTAGTATCTATTCGTATGTACCTTACTAAAGATATTGCACAAATGGCACACTATGCGTTTTGTAAGAACATCATAATGTCAATCTTAAATGTCAATTTAAGGCAAACCTCAGTGATCTTTTATATCATGTGTCTTGAGAATCTTCAGACATCTATCGGCATAGGTAATTCTATAATATGCCTACCAAATAAATAATAAAGCTTAAGAGTGTTTGTTTGAACGCACTTACTTTTTGTGTTGGTGTGTGAATAATGGCCAGAGATATACCTAATATTTTTTTTATTTTTAATTAGAGTTTTCTTTATCGTAAGATATTAAGCTTTAAGCTTGTATGGTTATCTGCTAGAAGAAAATAAATTAAATTAAGGCTTCTCCTATTTAATGACAAAATAGATATACCTTGTAATTTTCAAGGTTTAAGTGGTTCAAAAGGTTGTTCATGTAAACAAAAAAGTAAAAAGGAAGAAATCTCAGTCAAAGAACATACGTACAAACCATTCTACAAACGTATTTTGTGCATTCCACACTACAATAATAAAAGAAACAAAAAAAGACTTCGCAACACCAACTTAAGTTGTTAAAATATAACTTAAACGTCACTTTGGTACAGCTCTTAATCACTTATTGTGTTCACTTTCAACACTCGACAGTTGTTTACATGTTATTTGCCGAAAATACGGGTTAAGTTACGATTAAGTTATGTTTAAGTTGCGACCGGCGTGCGCTCTACGGCGTGTTCCAAGTCAGACTGGCTTTGAGGCGGCCAAACTTGTGTAACTTGACAGCTAAGCAAGCTTAAGACGGATTAAGGCGGTATTATGAACTATATTCGGGTAATTATCGCTTAACTTTTAACTTAATCCAATCTAAGCTCTGCTAGAAAAGCGAGGCAAAATTTTGTTTGTCATTGTAGTCTCCAAAAGTACTGCGGTTTGTTTATGCATTCTTTCTCTAATAAAAACTACATCAGAAAGAAACATCAGGCATTTCTTTTTCAAATTAAATTGGCATGTGTATCGCATGTAAAAACAAGTTTTAAGCAATGTGCAAAAAGTCTTCTCACTGTAGGTATTAATGGCTTCTTTATACAAAAATAATATATCCCAACTTATAATATAATATATAATATTATAATAATATAATAGAATCCCAAATCCCAAATATATATATATATATATATTATATATTATATATTATATATTTATATATATATATATAATATTATAAATGCGAAAGTAACTCTGTCTGTCTGTCTGTCTGTCTGTCTGTCTGTCTGTCTGTCTGTTACGCTTTCCCGCTTAAACCTCGCAACCGATTTTGATGAAATTTGGTACAGACAATCTTTAGACCCTGAGACAGAACATAGGCTACTTTTTGACCCATTCCAACCCCCCACTTCCCCGAAATGAGGGGGTGGAAGTTTGTATGGAAAATCTAAACTACTTGAGTTAGACGCTTGAAATTTGGCATGCAGGTCCCTTAGTAAACTTGATGCTTAGTTGCAAAAGGATATTGCAAAATTCCCACGGGAACGGGAGTTAGCGGGAAAAAACATTCGTATAATGAAAACCGACATCCACGCGGACGAAGTCGCGGGCGGCCGCTAGTGTGTTTATACATTATCGAAGGTCCCGTTGGACTAGCACTCATAGACACTGGCTACAACACCGAGGGTCGCGAATTCGAATCTCGGTGGGGGGCAAATGTTGGTGTTATGAACATCGGCATTAGTACTCGAGTCATGGATGTGTATAAAATGACTTAATTAAATTATATCTATCCTATTCATACCACAAGCTTCGAGCTTAGTTTGGGGCTAGGCAATTGGTGTGTAAGTCCAAGTTTTTTTTGCCCGACCCGGGAATCGAAGCCAGGACCTCAAGGCAAGGCAGGGGCGTCGATCATCGAAATCACACATTGTTTAATATCAGCGCTGCATTTTCAAGCAGCATGTTTTATTCATACGTGCTCTGTGACTAATCGGTTGCGACTTACATAGGTGAAGTATCCAATAGAGTTAAATTTAGGAGAGGTAGAGCTTAGTGGAACTTCCACTCGCATGAGCCGCTCGTCTGGGGAAGTGCCTCCACCTTACAGATGACCGAAGTAAAGTAGCACTTCGTAACTGTTGCTATGTTTTAAGTAAGGTCGCCAGAGTTCAGTTGGGAAGGTTTTCATAGGCAGGCAACGTATTTGCGATCCTTGTGCGGTTGATGATGACCATGGGCATTGGTGATCACTTACCATCAGGTGACCCTCTTGTTAGTTTGCCTCCCGCTTACATTATGCGACTTGCCGGATTTCCTAACACATGTAGTTATTTTTATTTACAGAGATACATTTTGTTTTTTGTTGGTTAATAATAAACAGAAAATGTAATGTCCAATTACTTGAAAATGATTACACTAATCCTATTCATTTATTATCAACAATAAATTTGATAATGCCTCAGCTCTTCATTTGTTTATCTTTTTCCAATTAACCATATTCATACGATTAATTGCTACGATTCTGCTGGCTCCGTTAACCGTACTGTTTTACGATACATTATTTTATAAAATAGGTGGTCAGGCAGGACACCTCCACTTTTAAACATCACGACAATTTGTCTCTACGTCTAACTATTCAACGTCACCGAACCTGCGCCTGCGCATTATCCCGTGCGCCTATTGTGCGTCCTCTTGCTCTTGTTGCGACAGCCTGCAGGAATTTCACTTTTATACGCCTATTTATGTTTAATAATTTTTACTTGTAAAGAAGTAGGAGTTGTGAACCTTTGAAACCTTTTTGAGGCAGAGGAAGGCATTTATGCGTTGTGTACTATTCTTTACGTCATGTTAGATGGGAGTAAAATGAGGAGCTGCGGGTGAGTGATCACCGCTACCCATGGACATCAACAAACTTCATAAGGGTCGCAGATGCTTTGCCTGCCTTTAAACCCCATACGGGGAGGGTATATAACTGAGCTCTGGAGACCGCACTCACAGACGGAAATAAAGCACAACAGTTATAAAGTTGCTTCAATGTGCTTCTGATAGTGAGAGGCAGACCCCTCTTTCCCGGGAGCACTGGGACTACTGGGAACAATGGGCACGTCCTCAGGGCCCCGTGATCGATTGGGGCCCCCAAACCAGGCTCTGGGGACCCTATCATATCTAAACCAGAGGTTAAAAGGCCCATGTGCCCAGGGCCCCAAATAGGTGGAAGACAATCCTGGTGTGAGTTGTCTTTTATTTAAGTAGACCGAAGAAGCGTGTAAATTAATTAGTATCTTGACGATATGTCAAAAACTAGATATTCAGAGGAAATAAACGGTAGAACTATCTCTTAGGACACATAAATTCTAGTAGATATATTTAATGAATGCAATAAGTAAGCACAACTTCCTTCGACTTAGAGGTTTATCTTATCAAAGTTACGATTGAACAAGTTCGTTAATCGAGTAATTACAACGATTAGCTGTTATGAATGTGTTCTCGATACACTTTTTATCCATGTTTTTAATGACAGGAGAAATCAGCCATCGGATGGGTGACCGAAAAAAATCATCTTAGCTCCTCCATGCTTTGAAAGGCACGTTAAGCCGTTGGTCCTGCGCCTGATCTCTCAACGGTCGTGTCAGATTGCTGTCCCACCGAATGAGCGTGAGGAAATAGGTAGTGCACCTGTGCTTTCGCACTCACTTCTGCACTATAATATATCCTGATTACCTGGATGATCGTAATATCGGCCACCATGGACGAAAATCGGTCGGACACAAACAATTTTTTTTTCACCTTTGGAAAGCTACACTCACCCTGAGTAACATAGGCTATATTTTATCAAGGTACGGGAAGTAATTCCCTCGGGACGCGGGTGAAACCGCGTGACGGACCGCTGTTATTATATAGGTCCTATATAAATATACGCCATATTTATATACCAGTTTGATTTACAACGAAATTATTTGCACATTACCATTTATAGGTACCCAATAGAACTTCTAACTTCTAAATCGCCTCCCGGGAATGTAAATACTGAACATCAACAGCTGCTAGTCGACCAATCAATTACTAGGAACATCCAATCTAAGGAAGTAACTCGATGCATTGCATTAATAGGTTATGCGTTGCCTGCGAGCACTAGAACCTACTTGTGAAGGTACTTTTAAGACTTACGATGCGAGGCAGTGCAGTTTAGATTTAAAAAAGTATTAAAAAGCATTTTTTCAGCAATCTAATTTAATTAAATTTGATCAGCACTACCTACTTCACTTTCTGATTTGCCCTAAGGTTGACTGGTAGAGAATGCCATGAGGCATTAAGTCCGCCTTTTGTACAATATTTTGTGTAGTACAATAAAGATTAAATAAATAAATAAATTCTTTGGACTTTTACACCAATTCCCTGCTTCAAACTAAGCTCGAAGCTTGTACTATGGAAGCTAGGAAACGGATAGACATTCTTATATTTTACACTTTTGTAAATATCCATGATGGGAAAACAAATGCCGGTGTTCATCACACAAACATTTGCCCCTTGGATTCGAACCCGCGTCACTTGGTTTTGTAGCAAGGGTCTCTGACCACTGAACAATGGACCTGAAGCCTGAAGCTTACTCATTATCATCATCATCAGCCTATCGCAGTCCACTGCTGGACATAGGCCTCTACTAGAGGTCTCCATTTATCCCGATCCTCAGCAAATCGCACCCAGATTAAGAAGTAGCAAAATTTATATTTCTACATATTCTAAGTATTGATGGTTAGCTAGTGAAAACAATTTAAAAAAAAATTGAATAAACTGTTTGCATATTGACTTAAATATCAACCAAGACCGAGTTTCCCACTTAATTATTCGATCGTCAACGCTAAAGAACCCACGACCTCAGCAATAATTCTCTTGGGATTGACGACTCGGCATTAGCATGATCTCGCGTGCCGCGGAACCATTATATCCTTCTTCGTTAGCTTATTTTGATCTAGATATAAATCTAGACAAGATTCACGCTGCGGAATTGTCCGTGTTAATCCTGTTAATGCGATGGCGCATTTGTTAGTTTGTAGGTTCGACTGACGCCACTTTGCATTGTAGTTTTAATATCAATTTCTCTAACGGGTTTAAGTATGTTTATATTTACGGATACAAAATTGTTAGGTACATATAGGAACAGCAATTTTCTCAAGATATTTTTATTAACCTATCCCTTAATTTTATCATCATACATACTTAGGTACCTTTCGCAGTCTACTGTTCGATAATTGGACATGAAGATCAACGGCCACTGTTATTTTTTTATCCATTCAGTCTGTTGTTTGAACCCTTGACATGACTCTATACTGTAACTATCACATGCTAACATGCTGTCATTATGTATATTTTTATTTTAGCATTTTTAAATGCTAGGTATTATTATACCTTTAAAGTATAATGTTAAAATTGGAAAAAATCACGAGATCTGATGATTTTTTCTATGTTTCCAATTTAAACATGCTATCATTAAATAAGTAAAATAATATACAGTCTAATAAATCTATGAAATATTTCAACCATTTAATAATTCACAATTTATAATCTATGGCGGAACGGGTATTTCTCTGGAGTGTTTGCCAACCTCTCGTCTACTAATCACTTATTGTGAGTGTTTGTCCGTCTGTGCAGGTGTGCATTGGATGCAGCGATGCAACAAGCGACCTGCCCGGCTTCGCTTGAGTGCAATTAATTAATTAAGGTAGGTGGGTACTGAGAAATGCAGAATATTAACAAAGATATTTGGTAGAAGATCTTGGAAATGCGTCAAGATTGAAACCTGAACTAACATTTAGTGTCTGTCAGCCTCTTAAATGTCCCACAGCCGATCAACGTCATTTTTTTATGGAATTACCTAATAAGGTAAAAATAAATATTTTGTTATCGTTACGATAAATGGTATTGGCTAGTATTGTTTTTATCGCCTAACTTGCTCAAAGCCTCTGCCACATCTGCCATGCCTGTCCCCTCACAAAATATCAGTGAGTATTTATTTTATTTCATTATGTTTATGATTGCTTTAATATTTCTCAACTTTGTTGGTCGACGATGCATCTCTGTGCAGTGAAAGATTGTTTTCATCCGTTGAGCAAACACTCAGACAGAGTGCATGACGATGCAACAAACGCAAAGCTTTGACAAACTACATGAAACAATGTACGAAAGTGTGTCAATGTGGATTTAACAAACGTTAAGTAAATATTCGTATGTGGCCACTTGGCTTAGCCAATTTCTTCAAAACATTTTACATAAGTACTTAAAGTTTGTTTAACGACTAGGATCGAGTTTATTTATTGTATAACATTTCACAAATTAAAATTAAGGTTTTTATTTGGCATTTATTTAAAAATACCTTCTCCTAATATGTTCTTCATTCACAAAATATAATTGTTTAATGACAGTGCCATCTATTGGTTGGGTTAGTAACTAAAACGCCTTCGTACAACGCCATCTAGGGGAAATGCTTATAACTACTTTGACTAAAACGCCTTCGTGCAACGCCATCTAGGGGAAATACTTATAACCACTTTGTCTGACATTGTAGTTAATGTACTCCTCACTAGATGGCAGTAATATCAATTTTCAAGTTAGTTTATCTATTCGCCACTAGATGGCATAAGTTGTTCAAACGTTTGGTTGCTTGAAACGATCATTTTATAACATCAATTTACTAATTTATGAAGCCATTGCAACGGATCAAATAAACTTTATTTGTGTATTTAAATAGGTAAATACAATTTTAGCTACATTTAGCTATTCATCATGTAAAGTTAAGAATGCAATGTGAGGCCTTTGGCCTGCGGACATTAAAAAGGCTGATACTTTACTAGCTCGCCCAGAAAAAGAGTACCAAGACTCAGGTATAATGTGGTATTTCCATACTAATTACGACATTGAGCAATGAGTAGACGCTACAAAAAAAACAAGCAAGAAGCTTGAACATTTTATTTATAACATTACCTTCGTAATGTTTACCTTCAAAACCATCTTTTTCCTGTACAATACAAAGTAAAACAAGATGCCGAACAAGTCTTAAGGTTCCCACTTAGGGTTTTTATTTATTTTTGGTTTTACACCTACCGCGGCGTGGCATATGGCAACACCGGATAGGGTGACCAGACTACGATATTTTAAAGTCAATTTATTAGGGTTATGGACATGATAGGCGGCAGAGCGTTCCGCTGAGTTTTATCGGTCACCCTTATGACAACGAGCAGAAACCCTAGAATGCTGACATCTATTGGACTCTAACTTTATACATATTCCTCTTATTTTAACCTATCCCGAAATTACACGACCTTATATCGGCATGGCGTGCGTGACTGTGTCCTCTCCTCTTCCATTTAAATAAATTGCAGTCGTATTCATGCCGAACATCGGTCTCGTTTCCGTCAAGTGTGTTTCAATTACTAAGATAAATTAAAAGTCCCGGCCGGCCTTACATACGCTTAAATATCTGCATCTACCTATTTGAAAAAATATACTGCAATTCTATCCGTTTGAAAGTAGTTTTATTTTATAAGTAACAGTTGCGTAAACCTTAGAAAACATAGTGATCTGATGCTAAAAGATAAATAACATTTTAAATCCTAAAATATTCTTTTAAAACTAGGTTCTCTTTGTAACCCCCTTCCGGATTGTCCCAAAATAACTAAAGCCGTGGCCGTGGTACCTTACGCAGGTAGGTGGGAACGGCTCACAGACCCTAAGGCCCTGTCACTCACGAAAAAAGGTTTCCGTGCAAAAAGGTTGCACTAAACATGTTCTCCGCTCGGTCGAACCATCGCGTGAGATTCGAACGATGGAATTCAAAAACTTTGATGGGAGAATATTTAAGATTTTTAATTTTGAATTTAGGACAATGCAGTAGTTTAAGAGTAATAAGGGTAAGGCTATTTACTTAGTACCTAAGTACCAGTAAAAACGTAGGCGTGAGATCTAACTGCTATGGCATTGGTGAATTTTGACATATCTGTCAATTTCATGTTAATTTTTACGAATCACATACCTACCAGTTAGCTCATTTGCGAAAACCCTCATTAGACTTAAATAATGATGACTATTTTTATGTAATAGTATTTAAAAAAAGGCTAACTGCAGAGTTTCTTCCGGCACTTCTTCCCAGCAGACCATTCACGTCGAAGTGCTAGTAGGTAAAAAAAATTGACGTGCACAAAAATTTCCTTGTAAACATCATTGCAGAATAAATATCTGTATCTTTATAAATATTCTTTTTACATACTTTGTAGTATCCTATGATGCTTGAAAGAAAAAAATACTTTGAATAGGTACTTTGAATACAGATTACCAAATAGGGATTCGACAAAAACTTAAAGTTGTATTGAAATTAAAAGACCACATACCTACCTGCCTAACAAGAATAGGTACACAAGAATTTGCAGATATCGTTTTCGTATTTTTATAAAATCAACAGTTCAAAACTTTTTCAATCGACATTCAGTTAAACATAAAGTACCTAAATAACTACGACAAAAAATTGTAGGCCTTTAGGTTTTGACTTAATTGTTATATAAATTATTAATTATTATTGAACAGTAAAACCCATTTTTGCAATCATCATACATTAATTAATCAAGGAATATTCAATGTTATTAATATTTTTATCACATTTTATTAATATTAGAAACATTGTAACAAAGTCATTCCCTCAGGTGTATGAGTATGACTGATCATAACATAATAATAAATCTTCAAATAGGTACATCTTAAAACTTCTGT
The DNA here is from genome assembly GCA_958496325.1 of Nomophila noctuella. Taxonomy (NCBI): domain Eukaryota; kingdom Metazoa; phylum Arthropoda; class Insecta; order Lepidoptera; family Crambidae; genus Nomophila; species Nomophila noctuella. The sequence goes on from OY292504.1 coordinate 3,284,330, forward strand.
ACTCTACGGGTATCAAACCCAAGGCCTTTGCCTTCGCTGCCATAGCTCAGCCAATAGACGAAATTGATAGTCGAGTGAATTGACGATCTATTGAATGTCTGCTTCGTTATGACTGGTCCGATGGCGCGGCGGTTATCACCCTGAACTATGGCCAAGGGTCGTGGGTACGAATCTCAGGGCATTTAATTTTAATCAATGCAGAGGATTTAGACAAGCAATAAATAAATATTTGTCTAGTTTTTTCAATATATAAACGAATTTCGATGTTATTTGGCATGGGCTGACTTTTGTGATAGGATACTGTTTATCCTGATTAAATGTTCCCATGGGATAAAACAGGAATCCTGAAAATTCCACGCGGGCAAAACTGCGGGTTAACTCCATCCATTACTTAATAATCTAAATATATTTTAAGTCGTAATTATGAAGTTTTTAGTAGGTACTTTCAACTACATAGTTCGATCGTAGAATTGCATTTATAGCGTACTACTCAACATTAGTGCTTAATCCATGCACCTCTTACAATCCCTAATGAAAGACCTGAATCACAAAAGCGAATTTTTTTTACCAATTCATTATAATAATAAAAATAAAATGTATTTATGGCCATTAAATAAAAAACAAACTGTAGTAATAATATATATTGACAGTAATACCTTTTAGTTACAGTTACAGCTTTTAAGAAAATGTAACATGCATTAAATTTTATTACTTTTACATTAATACGGAACATTTTGAAAGCACTAAAATCCATATTTCCCCTAACCTTTTCCCGACTTAACTGTAGTCAGAATCGGACCATAAGGTAACAGAAAAAAAAGAAATAAAAAAAAAACATTTTAAGGCCAAAACCAGTTGAGCGGAACGGGCACTGCATGTCTCACTCACACATTCACAACAGCTGATTTACATCTTATGAGCACTGCAGACGAATATAAGCTTTATTCTTAGATTGTAAAGGGTCGTTTTCGCCTGTGCGTGATTGTCTTCTTAACGTGTACAAAGGCTGCAAATCAATTTAGACTTTAAACGGATTAGGTTAGGGTCGATTTTCGAATAGGGTAGGATGTAGGATTCGTTTGAAAGTGTGCGTGAGCTTACCTGTGGAATTTGTGCGTGCTTAAAATGGTACCGGATTATAATAATAATAAATTAATGTTGTGTCGTCGGTATTATTTTTATATTCACACGATATGTTTCGTTATTTGTCAGTCCTGGCTGCCAGTGCGGTTTCGATTTTTAAATAGAGTTTCGTTTCATTTTTTGTTTTGGTCGGATGAGTAATCGCTTATATTAGTAAAAAGGTTGGTAGTCTAGCACTCTGTAAATAGGTACTACTATGTAGGTACGTAGGAAGTAGGTAGAACATACCTATCTAGGTCTTGAGAAACTCAGACTAAAGCCCATAAGCCAGTGTTTCTAGCTTGATGGGATGTCAATGACAACTTTACTTTTGCCCTTTTTTGGACTTTAGCACGGTTTAGGTACGCGGGAGCCTAACTTCCTTAAATACCTATTAAGCAAAAACAAAGAAAAAGTTAGTCTTAGAAGCCGTAAATTGTGAAGATATTAAATTTTAGCATTTATGACACAATTCCGCCGGAATAAACAGTAAAACAGAATGGATGCGGTAATAAAAGTTTTATTTATGAAAATAAAGTGTGGACTCAATAACAAGAAGAGTTCCCTTGTTTTAGTACGTGGTTTGTGATTATAAAAATTGGATTAATGAGGTTGGTAGCTCATTATATCATGCCGAACTTGTGTTATGGGGATATAAGAAAGAAGGCACTATAAAAAACACCTAGGCACAAAATTAACTTAAGTTCATCATATTTAAATGTCTATCATGCATGAGTTTCGAATGGGATGATTGGTATATCTACATACTATATCGTACCTAGATTACCCAGGTTATTTCAATATTGTTAAGTAGGTACCGACCAAAGAATAAGTACCTAAGCTTATTTGACGCTACAGCTTAGGAAAAAAGTGTTTATTATATAGGTATCAGGTGCACTGATACATAATGCACTAAATGAGTCCGACCTATTACAATAGCATAAATCTAGTGACATTTATTTCTTTTTCAACCAGACCTTCGGACATCACTCATCCACTCCGTTCTAAAACATGGCCGCCAGTTGAACCCACGCGTAGTTTTGACTAAAACCACTTCAAATACCCGTTTTCACAAAAAGCCTCTCGTCCCGAACTAGCCCTAAACTTGTTCCGTTGTCCCAATCGGGCCGCGTTCCATTCTGGAACACGTTTCAATTCGAATTTCATATTTGGAACGCTCGCTACCGGTCGCCCTTGTAATAGTTGGCCGGTGTTATCAAACGGCCAGTGGAAATTGAGCTCTGTCGCAACTCTTATTCGACCTTATTGCGTGGTAAGAAGGATGAGTACACAAAGTGACAGGGACTTTATTAAAATGGCGGCGGGTCGTCGGCAAGTGCAGCGCGAACGAAAATATACGGCGCGCTGAGTTGTTTTGCCGCCTTATCACTCGGGTCAAAGATTTGAGGGGAAATAGAGCGGTATGGGACTGCCTATTTGCTTGAAGATCTGAGCGCAATGTCCCACCTGTAATAATATAAAGTAAAAAAAGCATTACAATGTGAGTAAGATACATAATTTAGTAAATACATAATTAATAACACGAACAAGCTTTTTTAATTGGTTGGATTTTTGTCATTCGATTTGATTATAGGTATAAGATTGTTTTCGAATATTATTAGTAAAATATATTCCAGCAGATTATAAAAAAAACGCATTTGTGATTTCAAAAGATAGTCCAAGTTTAAATACTAATCATAAGGTTCTTCTTTGTTGCTTACTTCTAACAAAAAAATGTTTTGTACCTAGAAAGCAACGATTGATTGACATTTATTTATTCGGTTGAAATTCAACTCCTTAAAATTAAAAAAACCTACCGTTTGCTATGCAACATTTTAATACATTGTTTTTTTTTTTAAATAAGTTTTGTGAAAGTCTTCCCGAATTAGGTACAATTAGAAGATTTTAAGAACATTTAAAAAACTTTACCTTTTATCTATGTGGCATGAATTGATGTGACAAACTGATGCTGTCATGTCAAGCTGTTATGAGCGTAAAAATTCATAAATATTATTATTTCGTAATAAAATTCTTTCGTTATATATGTAACCGCTTTCGCTCCTAAAAACGAATTATTCCGAAATAAATTAGCAATATAATATTAAAAAAACGTCTATTCTCCGGTCCGTTTAATCTAGAACGCTGCCGCGAGGGCCGCGCGGGGCGGAGGCGGGCTCTCCGTCCGCCAACTTAAAAATGCCGCCGCAGAGCCTCCGAATCGATACGACGCGCGTCACGTGCCGGCGAGCGCGACCAATCGCCGCGCGCCCCCGCCCCGCCGCCCGGCCCCGCGCCAGTACCCGTCACGCCGCCGCGCGCGACGGACGCATCCACACACACACGCCGCGCTCGACGCGCGCAACCGGCCCGATGCCGGACTCGACGTAGTGCCCAGTGCAGTGCACGCAGTGACCATGAGCGCGTGGACGGAGGACGCGCTGAGCTGGCGCGACGAGCGGCTCAGCCTGACGGAGCTGCCCGCGTCGGCGTCGCGGCGGAGGCAGCGCGCCGCGCCGTACCGCCTGCACCGGCCGCAGCTCACGCACGTGCCCGAGCCCGAGCCGCGGCCGCAGGGCACGCACATCTCGCGCCTCTACCCCGAGCTGCTGGCGCTCATCTTCGAGCGGCTGCCCGTGCGCGACCGCGGCCGCGCGGCGCAGGTCTGCCGCGCCTGGCGCGACGCCGCCGACCGCCGCTCCGTGTGGCGCGGCGTGGAGGCGGCGCTGCATCTGCGGCGACCGGCGCCCGCGCTGTTCGCCTCGCTGGCGCGCCGCGGCGTGCGGCGCCTGCAGGTGCTCTCGCTGCGACGCGGCCTGCGCGACGCCGTGGCCGCGCTGCCCGGCCTGGAGTCGCTGTCGCTCAGCGGCTGCTACAGCGTGACGGACGCGGCGCTCGCCAGCGCCTTCGCCGCCGAGCTGCCCGCGCTCAAGCGGCTGGACCTGTCGCTGTGCAAGCAGGTGACGGACTCGTCGCTGGGCCGCATCGCGCAGTCGCTGAAGAACCTCGAGGAGCTGGAGCTGGGCGGCTGCTGCAACGTGACGGACACGGGGCTGCTGCTGATCGCGTGGGGGCTGCGCAAGCTGCGGCGGCTGAACCTGCGCTCGTGCTGGCACGTGACGGACGCGGGCATCGCGCACCTGTGCGGCGGCGGCGAGGCGCGCGGCACGCCGGCGCTGGAGCAGCTGGGCCTGCAGGACTGCCAGCGGCTGACGGACGAGGCGCTGCGGCACGCGGCGGCGGGGCTGCCGCTGCTGCGCGCCGTCAACCTGTCGTTCTGCGTGGCGGTGACGGACGCGGGGCTGCGGCACCTGGCGCGCCTGGCGCACCTGGAGGACGTGAACCTGCGCGCGTGCGACGGCGTGTCGGACGCGGGCGTGGCGCACCTGGCGGAGGGCGGGCGCCTGCGCGCGCTGGACGTGTCGTTCTGCGACAAGGTGGGCGACGAGGCGCTGGCGCACGCGGCGCCGGGGCTGGCGGGGCTGCGCTCGCTGTCGCTGAGCGCGTGCCGGCTCACGGACGAGGGCCTGGAGCGCGTGGCGCGGCTGGCGGCGCTGGAGACGCTCAACATCGGCCAGTGCGCGCGCGTCACGGACCGCGGCCTGCGCGCGCTGGGCGAGGGCCTGCGCAACCTGCGCGCCATCGACCTCTACGGCTGCACGTGCATCACGCCGCAGGGGCTCGACCACATCGTCAAGCTGCCGCGCCTCAGCGTGCTCAACCTCGGCCTGTGGCACGTGCGGTGACCGCACCAGCGCTAGTGTGACCCTGTGACGAACCGTGTCTGTGTCAGTGACGACAGTGAACCTGAACTATTGGAGGAGTGCTCGGCCCGCCGAGCGAGGACTGCGGAAGGATTTAACCAATTTTTAATGATATTATCGAATTACTTGTTAGGAAATGGGGTAGCTTTCTTTTTAAGTTCAAGTTTTGGCCAGTTCTGTTTGTTGTCATTTGTTGGATTAAGTTTGCGTTCTGTTGTTCGGAGTACCGTTTCGTTTGCGGAGGAAAGTCGCCCCAATGCCTAGTCGTGACGGGCGGCCGGCTCCTCTCGGCCCCCGTGTTGCAGTCATAATAATTTGTTTACTCGTCTTTGCATTGCAAGTTCTGAATCGAGAGGATCCGGCCGTCTAGTATAATTGCTCCATTAGTTAGATAGACATTTAGCCATTCTTCAAATTAATTGTTGCGCCAATTCGACCTCACGCGCTAAGTTAGGGACTATTACTTTGTTTTATTAGGTTATTTCAATTGTTTCTGTGGAGAAACTTTCGGGAGATACAAAAGACAATCGTTGTAATAAATATACAAGGAATTCACTCGAAAATAACCTTACCATATAACGTAAAAGCAAAAAGAGTTCTCACAAAGAGATAAGTACTTCCTTTGAAAGTACCGTTAGGTTAAAACTGTATTTTTAAACCTTTGTGCTTAAGAATAGAAGTAATTAACAATTACTTGGAATCCATAAGGGCATGAGATTATTGAACAATGGTTCAAAACACAATAAGGCACACAAGACACATTACAATATCTGCTAAAATGTGGTGTTGTAAATGTTATAACTATGGCTCCATAAAAAAACAAAGTAAGCTGAACAAAAACTATTGATTACATTTTTGTAAATATTTACATGATTATACATAGAAATCATTTAAAAAATAAACAGACATGATAAAAAAACATTATATCCGCCTTGCTTAAATCTAAACTGATGAACCTAAAGTGAAAATGAACAAAAAAAAAGTTTAACTGAGGTTAATTTCAAATGTTTATGTTCCACTTAAAACTGAAAAACATTATAAATTACACGAGAATGAGAATAAAAATAACACGTGGTATTAAATAAAGAAAATGTTATTAATAATTACAGCTGTAAATTTAACTGCTACATTCGCGCAAATCGTAAAAAAATTATATCAAAATTAACAAAATTCCAAAGAAAAGGAAGCATCCAGATTAACAATTATGAAAAAACAAAAGCATTCATTTACTAAATATCAGTAATGGGACTTTATGTGTTTTGTATCGTGTAGGTAGGTACAAATAAATACCTATATTGCCTACTGCTAGACGTTTAGTTAGAATTACAACACAACTGTGGTCCCAATACCGTTCTCCGCAATAGAATCTGAATCAGCCCATTAATGTTCCACTGCAGAGCAAAGGCCTCCATCATTTGAAATCATGTTTTCGTTACTAAGATGGGTTTTGGCTTAATCACCACGCTTGCCAAATGCAGTTGTGATCACAACCCAAGCTTTGTTTGGACCAGGGATTTCACTGCAATAGTGTCATTATTTTCAATTGGCTTTTTACTAGACTGCATTTAAGTTTGTCTGGGTTTGATTCCCGATATCAGATGTTACATCAATGTAATCAAATTAAGTAAGCAAATGAATTTCATTTCATTTGCAAAGAATGGTTCTATTTAAAGCAAAGCATATTTAGTCCCGATACTGCTATTCCAAAATCAAAATATTCTTGATTATTTATCCAAACTTAAAACTACATACTTAAATCTTCCATTGAAGAAGTTACAGAATGATTCAGCCGAAATTGTAATGCAACGCGATAGTCTAAAAACTTTACAACTTCACTCGTATAAGGAAATGTTTCTGAATAACAATGTTCTTCCATTCAAAGTAGACTATTGCGTTCCAAACATATCTAAACCATATAAAACGGGTATATATAGTATGTAGTACATACTACTACATAAATAGGGATGACGCAATTTGGATACGACGTTGATTTATTCGACCCATTTATCTCAACAGAGTGGAACATAATCAACAATTTTCTCGTTATAAATTACAAGAAATGCCTTGACACAGTTCTGTGTCTGAACAAAACTTGGAAAGTAAACTTACAAATATTATTAACACTTCAAGTGGAGTTGCGCTCAACTTGTGACGTTTGTGGAATGTATAAGTCTTCCAAAGATGGCGTCGGCTGTACGTTTTTATTGTCTTTGCTTTATTTTCTGCGATTGAAAAAGTTAAAAGTAACGCTTATAGAATAGATCATTGCATCATTTGACTACACTGGTCAACACTGATTTTGCCACACGAACTTTGATAGCTAATTTTGATTTATCAGTCTACCCTTATTATTAAACCATAGCTGTCATAAGTCTATTAGCCTCACATTTGTTGTGATACGGTAATACTCATAACTAGTACTACGGCAGTAAATAACAGAAACGCTTACAAGTAAATCCTTTTAAAAATATTTTTTGTTGAATTTGAACACTTTTTTGTGATTTATATGTCCCTGTGAATATGTCGAGGAAGTGTAATAATAATCCTAACTCTTTTTGTTATGTCTGCCATGAACTAACATTCAAAAAACAACGGCGAAATATTACGAATCCTGCGTTGGAGTGTTATCACCAACTAGCGGCCGCCCGCGACTCCGTCCTCGTGGATTTCGATTTCCAATAGCCTTCCTCGTTAAATGGACTATCCAACACAAAAAGAGTTTTTCAAATTGGTCCAGTAGTTCCTGAGATTAGATCGTTCAAAGAAACAAACACTTCAGCTTTATATATTAGTAAGTATAGATATAGATATTTTGGTTTTTCTGGTCCATCAAGACAAATCCTGGGCCCCACACATGTCTGTTGCATAATGTGTGTGAAAAAATTTAACTGACTGGAAGAAAGGCGCACAAACTATGCCGTGTGCTGTACCCATGATATGGACTGAACAGCGAGATCTCGTTTCAGATTGCTATTTTTGTCTCACAGACATAAAGGGTATAAATTACAAGAAAAAAACCACAGATATTTACCCTAACTTATCTTCGGCTATAAGATCAGTCTCTCATTGTAAAAAATTGCCAGAACTAAGGGGTTGTCAGCGACGAGCACGGTTAGAGGTTCCATCAGGACATTTCTAATATGGAAAAGCGGTACCAGGGCAAATGGAGCCCAAATATGTTAGCAGATTACTGCTGGACAATTAAAAGGGACCAACTAGAAGCTGAATATTCAAGAAAATCCAAGATTATTAAGTCATTTAAAAAAAAATGCTTCTGATTTACGAGATCTGTGTTCTTTCTTAATATTTTAAATTACTCAATAGAATAAAATCCGTGTGTAGCAGATTTTTTTTAACTGTTTATTTTTTCTTACAATCACCAATTAAAGTAAAAAATATCAAAAAAGTCCATGTGGCACGACAAAGTTGAAATTTTGTTGACCAGTGCTATTGTTCTTCGATGCTGGATAATTAAAGAACATTAACCAAGAAATGGATAACAAAATCGTTTACTTGAAAATGCCAAACGTTAGTGGAAAAACGGATACAAGTATTTAACCAAACTTTTAACTATTTTTTTTTCCATAAATCTTCAATATTGAATTGCAAGGTGTATGGTTCAGTTTATAAAATGAAAATGAGGCTGTCTTTACCAAGTGGGTTTCCTTTAGCATTAACTGACTGATATATAGTTTATAAATAATATATTTTAAGGGACAATAAATGCTATTGGGAACTCACTAGGTTCTGGACTATAAAAGGAAATAATATTCTTGAGTTTCAAAAAACAAGCCAATAACTCGGGTCTTGGACAAAATAAATCAAAACCAAATTACCAACATAAAAAAAGTAAAAAAGGAAAACAGGCAAAAATATGAAAAACATTTTACTTAAAAATATCACTTCGGTTTATGGACTTTATCAATTTCTGTTTGATAATAACAATAATCAAGAGGAAATATCACTTGGTCATGTTAACGCGGGTCGTTTATACTTTTAATATCTGATAAATGCTATCATTTATAAATAACCATTGTCAGTATCACGGTAATAATACAGGTCACGTAACTACTACGTATTTAAACACTTATAGACTGAAAGAAAATGAAAATGGCAAGAATGTTACTTAATATTTTCATAGAAGCAGGAAAAAATAACAATGAACTTTTAAAAATTTGTCGTAAGAATTGGACTTCCATTGATAATTAATTAACTTCCGTTTTATAGTAATTTTATTATGCTGTAGCTTATTAAAGTTGTTTTGTATGAAAAATGATAATATTCAAATAATTGTCAACAAAACTCGCACCTGATTTAATTTAACAAATAAAAGTGATGAAAGCCGATCATTTTTGTTTGTTGAACAAAAATATTCTCATTTGAAATAAAAGCATTTTTTTTTTAATATTTAGTGCCTTTAACTGCTTTCGACAATTCTTTACTACATCAATTCGAAGGGATTTTTATTAAGTGAAAACCTAGATTTTTTTACTCCTCCGTGAATTTCGTTGTTAGAAGTCTTTACATGTGATGTTTTTAGTTTCAAAACACTGATATAAATAAAGCAATGGATTATTCGTGTAAGGTTAAAAAGGAAAATAAGGATTACTACCAAATAAAGAAAATAATGTGTACAAGCCAAGTATTTATGGGTTTGGCAGACATACTTTCTGTCGATACAGACGTTTTATTGATAAAATGTATATTTGTGGTACTTTTTGCATTAGTGATCCTCAAGTTTTGTTTGCTAAGCATATTTTCAACGACAACAAAAGTTATCATCTCGTTAGTAAATCAAGAATCAGTATGTTTTCACATTTTTACATGCTTCTGTAAATCCTTTATAAAACATCTGTAGGTAATGTTAACAATTGTACGTATGGTTGATAGCAGAATTAGTTGAATTAAATTTGCCAAAATACTTTAATAATCGTCCTTTATTTCGTATATTTAGCCAATTTTGAAATTTACCATATCGGTCTTATAAATCGTGTAGCATCTATCCTTGTGAAAACACTTCTGATCTACTTTATTGCAAAAAAATAATAATTTAGATCTATGATACTAAATAATGAATGGTTCCAAAATAATTTACTAAAGATCTATTATTTTATTTAGTTTCGTATATCTAAATATTCATCTTTTTGCGCGGTCAATAATTTGCGGGCTTTGATCTAAATATGCTTGAAAACTTGCAAACAAATTTATTTGTTGTCATTATTGTCGTTGATTGCAGTTGAATATTTCGATGTAAAAGAAACCCTATGTAACTTCTAAAAGAGGTTTTATCTTTTTCTAAAGTGTTGTGTCTACACCCAGACCATACATTGAGTATGTTAACTTTTATACAAATGTGCAATGTTTTATAATGCCTTAACAACGACACAACACTTCAGACAAATACAAACCTCTTTTTAGATGTCTTAAACAAAGATTTAAATCGTGAGATATGCCCTGGCACCAGGAAATAGCGGCATATTTTTTTTTGTCATGACGTACATTTTAACATGCTGTCACTGCGATAAAAAGCGAACGTGGCTTCATATTTAAGTGCCAATTTCAGAGCGATTGAAAGTATGATGAGGGCATATCTATGATCTAAATCTATGGTGTTAAAGTTTACAATTTTTGAGTTTGACGATGGTCAAACATTTAAGGAAATCATGATTATCTCCCAAAGTCCACGATCTCGTTCATACGTAATTATTGATATTATGATTAGTTGTAATGATTACTTATTGTGATTCGCTCGTGAGGTCGAGTTAGGCGCAAACGAATACGTTGTATACTTCGTGGATACGTTGTTTTTGTACAAACGAATGTAATATAGGAGAAATGTATTAAAAGTCATGGTTTAAGTTACAAATTATAAAATGAAATTTTATTTGGATTCCCTCAAATTCACCTAAGAAACCATATGAAAAAGAGCATGAGTGCAAGGAAAGATTATGAGTTTGGAAAAAAGAAACAAATACTTGTAAATTAAAACCTTGGCACATGGGGCAGTCCAATTTGTAATGAAATTCAATGCATTTAATAACGAAAAATGATAATTTTCATAACATACCACAAATACAATACAAAGTACATACTTACATACAAACAAAAAGTAAGATACATACATAAATGTACATGTATAAACAAAATACAAAACAGTTGTAATGAACATGAAACTCACTGAAAATATCTAGAAGGCATGAGTTTCTTTTTAAATTTATAAAAATTAAATGATGGTCTATTTTGGTTACCATGAAATTTTGTAGACGTTAACTGACGTTAACCTATATTGTGCATGGGAAAGTAAAATATAGAAGTGGCTAAATTAAGATTTGCCCTGATCATAAATGAGGGAGAGAATGCATAAATCTATTTTGTTTGACGAAGATAAATGGTGTCAATATGATTGAATGACACAATCACGTGCAGTGAAGTTTTAAACTATGAATATGGCTAAATAAGGCAACAATGCAATGATGCATTGTCCGATTGTAGTACACAAAGAGTAAACAAGACAGATAAAATTATTCTGAAACTAGCGAGCCGACCCAGCTATGCACGGGTGCAACAAAAAAACATCAGTGTTTCTCTTCTATATAATGCATGTGTACGCAAAAACTTTCCTCTTGATAAAAACCGCATGAAAATCTGTTAATTAGATTAAAAAAAATAAGCATGCTTAAGGACAGACAGAGGGAAGTGACTTTAGTTCAGTTAGATGGAAAGATATGCGTCAAACCGATCTGAAGGCGTAACCATGATCCAATGTGTCTGGTTCCCAACTAAGGGTTACGAAGGTCTAATGGCAGTCGTTTCACTGTAATAACCAGTCTCGCCAAATCCTGGATCATGGACAAAGCGGACCCCGCAAAGAAACGGGATAAACGCTAGGAGGATGATGGACAGTCAGAACAGGCGGCTTTGTTTTATACTGTGTAGTGATAAACAAAGGTAGATACCTAGAGAGGAAATGAAATGTCAACAATGAGCCAACGACTGATTGTAATTTTGTTGTTGATAAACACGCGATGAATATTCATGTTGACGTATTTTCACACAACACGCAACATTTGATTATCTCCATCGAATTTATAAGTAAATGCTTTGAAAACAACATTGTTGAAAAATATTATAGGTTTATATATTTCTGTCTATTCGGTTCCGAAGGTCTGATGGCAGTCGTTCCACAGTTATAACCAGACTCGCCAAATCCAGGATCATTTTCGAAGCGTACCCCGCACAGAAACGGATGTTTTTTTTTGATTCGAGCAGTTTCTGGCGAGCGATTGTTGTTAAAGAAGAAACTAATGAGACAAAGCGTGGAAAGTTATGATTCGATAAGTTTTGATAAAGACTTTAAATCCGAAAATCAGCAGAATGGACCGTGCTAAAAGACAAAAGATGTTACAATAATGAAAAAAGAAACCTTATTTTGTTAAGGAAATCATGAATTATATTCGCCCACGAGTGTATGAGATTGAATGAGATTTCTATCAAGAAAAATGCGAAAATTAACGAAAAAAGCGAAAATACTAATTTTGGTGTTATATACAAAAGATACTTAAAATTAAAAGGTATAAATAAGCCGATAAAAACTGTTTGTATGTGCATGAGCAACCACATTTTACAATAAAAACTGCACCGTCACTTCAAAATTAAGTTTTTGCACATTACAAATATTAGGTTTGAGAATAAACATGCCTAACCTTGGAATTGAACTGAAGACCTCTAGGTCACGACCTGGTAAGAGGATACAAGGTTCCATTTCCAATGATGACGAGATTATAATCTAATAGAATAATCGTGGGAATAAAGTATTGACTTCGTGCCTTGATAAATACATTTATTAATTCATAACAACCACTCCACTACCGATTTAATGTGCCGAAAAGTTTAAAAGTTGGTTGGGGCTGCGCAGTTTTCAGGTCTTCTTAATGTTCAAATAGACATTGTATCTATAAATTATCTTCATTTTCGTAAATCAAACAAATAAAAAGAAACAGTCTTTATACCGGTTCTTCCCTAAAAGGGTGCGAATAAAAATGACTTGTCTGGGGAATCACCTCCACCTTACAGAAGACCACAGTGAAAGAGCACTTCGTAGCTGTAGTGCTATGTTTCTGCTTCTTAGTGAGGTCGCCAAATCTCAGTTGGGTAGGGTATGACGTCTCAAAGGCAGGCAACGGCAAAAAACTGGTTAAATAAGGATCATAGTTGCAGCGGACCCCGGTGTCTGTAATGGATGTATCAAGAATGCGAGAGATTTATTCATCATAAATTGTCATATTTATCGGCAAAATTATTGCACAATTGCAACATTTGAATATTCCACACAAACGGAACTCATTGGCATGCCGACTATCAAAGTATTATGCTAATTCGGCCATAATGAGGACGGGTAATGGAAGTGTTTGCTGCTAATGTTTTCCCTGAATTGCTTGGCCTCTTCAAGGCTGCAAGATGCAAAGAGGTTCCAAGGAAAATAGATGTTTGACAAACGAAGATGATAGCGAATCAATCATTTACGCCTGGGCTTCTTCGGCCAAGGACCTAAATCGTAATTAGCCAAGGTATCATGAAGTCACAAACCTTAGCAAACTATTTTTGCGAATAAAAGTTGTGTTGATTCCGAATGATACCTTTTCGCATGGGGCCTTAGTCCTGAAATGGGACATAGGCCGTTATAAGATACAATAGTTATGTCTTGAAAGAAAATCCGCAGATATAGACAGCAGTATTTAAATAAATAAATTAATGTGCATTATCATCATAATTATGCGTTCACCTGCCTATAGCGAAGACTTTGATGACCTACCAACTACTTCAGATAAGCATTTTACTGTATACCTAACTTGTCTAACCCTTGGATCACGATTGACGACTTGATCGAAAAGTCTTATTGGGACTTCACTAAGTTCTGTCATATCTAGCATCTGTGTTATTTCGGCACGGCGGCACCTCCAAAAATTCCTGAATAAAAAAACGAAACAGATTTATTCCAATCCTGCTTTCTTTAAATTCTTATTTTAAAATACGTCACTCTTAGTGTAGGAACACACACTAAGCTGAAATTGCGCGACCCGAAATTCGGCATATTTTGTATAAAAATTATTGCACGCGACCGAAATTCGGCATATTTTGTATAGAAGTTTTTTCTTTATTAAATGCGACGTATTTTCAGCATAGTGTGTCATCTTACATTAAAAATACATTGCAGGCTTAGTCACACTGATCTTCGGTCACATTTTTCCGCCTAGAATGTTTCTATACTTACTTAAAAGTAACAAGTAAAATGTTCCGGTTTCGATTACAGTGTCAACTATGTCAATATGTTGTGGGATCGTAATCACTTCTGGCCTGTGCCCTCAGGACTGATAAGACTCGTCTTGCGTCACGATAACCGCTGATAACAGGGAATAGACGAAATTGGAACAATGCTTAGACAATTAGATATTTCAGTATAGGAGCTAGGTATGGGTGGAATGGAGATTTCCTCTGTTAGTAGTTTGTGCATGAGTTATTCAAAAGGAGCTCGATAGCGCAGTGGTTTGCGCGCTCGGCCTGCGATTGCTAAGTTAAGCAACTTTCGCAAAGGCCAGTCATCGGATGGGTGACCGGAAAATTAGGTACATCTCAATCTTCCCCGTGCTTTGGAAGACACGTTAAGCTGTTGGTCCTGGTCTCTCTACGGTCGAGTCAGATTGCTGTCCCACCGAACTATCAGAGTGAGGAAATGGGGAATGCACCTGTAATTGTGCATTCACTTGTGCACTATAATACATATATCCGGCGTACCTGGCTGATCGTAAGATCGGTTTCATGGTCAGAATGGGCCTTTCAGATGTAAGTAAGCATGTATCATTTTTATTGGGTTGTTGCGGATTCATCCCATGACGTCTTATCTTATCCCAATATTGTCAGTTATTAAAATCAACAGACACATTGCATATCACGAACATTGCATGAACAAAGAACGCCTTGCACTCACATACATGTAGATATTCGTATATATGTATTATAGTTAAGTGTAAGTACCTATACAAGTTGTTGCAATCTGCATAGTACACAAAAGATGACAGCGTTATGTCCTGTTTACGATAACTCAGAGGTTTATATGTAGGTACTTATATGACGTGGGAAATACCCCTGCTTGTAAAGTACATGATATTATTATATAATATTATGTTTTATTGTTATTCTATAACTATTTTCTATTCACTAGGAAATTCATGACTACTAGATGACTTTAAAAATATTTAGGAGAGTGACCTACTTTTTAGTGATTTCTGTTCCGATGAAAGTAGCAAGTATGAAAGTAGAATCCCCCACGATTCTACTAATATTTGCAGTATGTAATGCTGGGGAATCGAACCCACGACCTAAGATGTGCCAGCGGACTTCACTATATCGACATTATACCGAATTGGTAGTCTTGTAAATAGTCTGTGATCTATGTGTCTCTTAGTTACTAGGAATGTATACCTTTAGAACCAATTATTAATGGCTTACTTATGCCCCAAAGCGAGGCTAATAGATCATTTAAAACATGTCATCGTTATTAAATTATGATTTAAGTATAGAATTATAGATAGTACCTACAAATGATGAGTGTCCACATACTTTTAAATACTTTCTAGTTTTAAAATTGACTGATATATTTCGCAACAACACTTGTGTTACAGACATCAGAATCAACAGTGGTATTACAAATATACTTAAAAAGATACATAAAATACCCAGACCACGACAAACAGACATGTTCATGCACACAAATGTTTGTCCTGTGCGAGGTTCGATTTCGCGACCTCTTAGTCTAATAGACAACTTCTTGACCATTACACCAAGCAGGTCTGCGAATGATGAATACAAAAAAAATATTTTTCACAATAATAATAATTTAAATTGCGACGGGAACAAAACTTTCTATTAGTTATTGAAGCTGGCAACTTCGACTAACTTTCTTTTACGACAGCCATAAAGTCATTCGAAAAACAAACGCGTAAACTTTTTTTTATTACCTTTTACACCCTTTTTGAGTTCCATTGCTTTTAACTGGCCGAAATAAACCCATTTACAGTGTTATATTTGAAATGGCTTGTTATTATACTAATTTAGTGCAACACTGGCCGCTTTTGTATAAAAAGAAATGAAACAAAAATGGCGGTGTTTCATCTGTCAAGTCTGTCAAAAGAATCGGCTCGTCTTAGATCCAGATTGTAACTTTTATTTTTAATGGCGACGAGTAATTTTATCTAGTTAGTTAATGTTTTCCCATTATTCGTACTGTCGTAAAGAAGCTTTGTATTCTCCTGTCTAATTGTTTCACTTAAATAATTACAGTTTCTACAAATAACGAGTATTGAAGGTCGTCTTTTGTTTGTTAATTTTGTCTTAGTGAAATGAAATTGGCTTTCGACATTCGAAAGTAGTGTACTTTATTAATTAGGTATATGTTTCAGATGTAGGTATAGTGTTCCTACATCTGTATTTCTCTATGTTTTCGATAGTACAAAGTAACAAGAATCATTGTAAACTAAAAAACCCTACAGTGAGTTCTTGAGTGTTACGTGCGAATAAGAAAGAAAACATAATCTACTAACCAAGACCTTGACATGGCATTGAGTTACCAAACTGTGAACCCAATGCCAACCTTATTCCTGAACCGTGAAGGTTCTAAATAGAATGCCCTACTTCAGACTAACCACAACTTATTGTATTAAAAGATGTTTTTAGAATACCCAGCTTCTTTGAAACAGACTTTATCAGTTTAAAGATAGAGTTGAGAATGCCATGTCTTAGCCTGATTATTGCTCAATAATTAATAGAACCTATTGAACTTTTTAATCCGCCTTTTTGTTTGATGGTTAGAGGTCACAGGTTCAAAACCCGGCGACCCGTGTAAAAAGACGTGAGTTATCGACTTCTGAAGTATTTTATGGGTTATCCATATTTATTATGTAAGTAGGTATTATCATGTTTGTTCGTCTGTTAGTTAAGAACGTAGAATAAGTTGAAAATATTGGACGAAAGTTATCCATTTGGTAAACTGGTTAAACTAATAGTTGAACATATTAGAACTAATGGCTCATGTAAAAAAACAAAACAGAAAGACAAAAGTAAGAAGCCATTCCAAACGCACACATGTTTTAATTGAGCAAGAATCGAACTTGCGGACTTCGGTGTCGTTGATTCATTCTAACTCTTAATAGGGCGTCAATCAGCTTCTATACACATGGACTCTTCATACTTCTAGAAGATTAGAAGATTCCTGCTTCTGAACCAAACATTTTTTTTTTATAGAACGTCATCATCGTATTTCATGGCCCCCTCTTTCCCGCTGTTTACATTGGGCACGATCCCCAGGCCTCCAAGCAGATTGGGGCCCTCAGCATCCCAGGATAAGGGCCTCCAGGACCCTGCACAATTTCCAAACCAGAGGCCCAGATTTCATAAAAGAACCAGAGGTTTAAAGGCCCTTGCGCCCAAGGCAACGTGAAAGGCGGTTATTTTGTGTGTCTTTTAATTTAAAAGTAAAATTAAAAGAGATTAAAATTGAAGGTTGTTTCTGGACATCATAAATATGTGACAAAAAAAGGGCGCTTACGATCTGGCAAACGTAGAATGTCTCGAAGTTACATGGAATGCAAGCCTTGTAAATGCACATTGGCATTGCGTGTAGGTTGAAGTGTAGGTAACCGTGACTCACTCATGAGTATGAGTCGAACGAACGGACAGAACAAAACTTGAGATGTGAATGGATACCAGAAGAATATATACGCTGGCAATAATGCTACTGTGACCTTAACAGTCATTCTTTCACGACGTAGTTATGTAGGACTGTAGTTACAAAATACACTAGCGACCGCCCTCGACTCCGTCCGCGTGGATTATGGTATACTGTAGCCCAAAGGCTTCCTCGTGACATGGACTATCCAACACAAAATTATTTTTTCAATTTGAACCAGTAGTTCCTGAGATTAGCGCGTTCAAACAAACAAACTCTTCAGCTTTATTATACTTCATAGTTTAGATAAATTAATAATTTCTGGGACTAACGCACCAATTGCTGGTCCCTAAACAAAGCTCGAAGCTTCTACTATGGATGCTAGGGAACGGATAGGGATAATATAGCATTAGATGTTTTTATGGCTATCTCTAGCTGAGTTTGGTGCATTCGTTAAGAAGCCGTTAAGTCGCGGGTTCGACTCCCACAGATTGGAAGCATTGCATAATTTCACACATGTATGAGAATTATCATTATAACGTCGATTGCTTTTTGTGTAAATTTTATACACGCTTATTGTGTAAAATGCTCAAATTTCAAACAACAATGGTATACCGCTTTCTAACAGCTTTATTTTACAAGCATCGCTATTCTAGTCAAATACATTATTACTTTTATTGGCTATTTAGAAAACATTTATTTCCATAAACAAAACAATTAGTCCTTTACGACATTTAAGTTGTAACTTCAATGTCAACTGCACGTAATAATTACTTCACAAAAACTGAAAACAGCAATAACATTTACGAACCCGAAATGCCGACAAAGAAGGTCCGTTTCCTGAGACGAACTCAGCATTTCTTAATAGTAACTATTTTGTATGCGTATTTATCTTCTTGCTTAATACTTTTATATGGGAGTGTTAAAGTTCTAGGCTTTCTCACTTAGTTCAGCCTGACATTACAGCTATACTGCCTTAGCAAATATAGTTTTTAATGACCTCAAGAATAATTACCATGTTTGGCTGGTGGACGCGAGAAAAATATATTCAAAAATATTCAAAGTGAACTAGGTAGGCCAGGTTTTTTTAATGTAATAGGGAGGCAAACGAACAAGAGGGTCACCTGATGGTAAGTGATTACCGCGACCCATAGACATCAACAATAGCAAAAGGATCGCTGATCGACTTTGTATCATACATAGTTATTTTTATACAACTCGGCCAACTTATGAAGTGCAGTTGCCCTAACTAATTAAGGACATGTCCATAAATGTATGGACCAAAAACCCAGAATCGACAGGAATGAAATGTATACCAGTGTATTGGCAATGAAATGTAATTTAATGTTACCAAGGGGGCAACCCTAAAATCGTTATAGTATAGGAGCTAGAAGCAAAATAATTTAGGGAAAAAATTCGAACAAAACAATAATAAAATCAGTTTACGTCATGTTGTGGCATTATATGACGTTGTTTTAATGTTGTATCACTTGTGATACTTATTATCATCATCTTTCACGAGCAACAGCAACATAAAAACAACATCATATTTAATCGCAACATAACAAACACTCTGTTTTTGATTTTTTTTTTCTTTCCCATAGATACTTCAATCGTTACAGTACTGTGTGTATTATTGGTAATTCTGTGGCTAAAGATTGAAAATATAAAAATAATTGGTATAGTATAGGAGCAAAGAACCATATTGGGGGTGAGAATATCGTTGTTATTATGATGCTGTTGCTTGTGAAATGTGTTTCTGATAATTATCACAAGTGAAACAACATTAAAACAACGTCATATTAAGCCACAACATGACGTAAACTTGTTTTGAACGATTTTTTTCCTTATTTTATTTTGCTCCTAGCTCCTATACTATAACGATTTCAGCGTTGCCCCCTTGGTAACATTATACTATATTTCAATATCAATCCACTGGTATACATTTCATTCCTGTCGAATCTGGTCATTTTTTGGACATCACCTTTACTGTGTTTACTGTGTAAATGGTAATGTCAAGCGCTAGGCCCATCTTATGGCTACGGAAGCCTTTCATGTGCGTGTCCGAAACGCTCTTGGCCGGTTTTTTATTAGATATAGTAGTAGGGTAATATAATACATGCAGAACTTCGTAGAGAAACACTGATAATTTTAGTTGCACCCGTGCGAAGTCAGAGCCGGATCGCTAGTATTATCTATAGCAAAATCTCAATGGGGTACGTACACGACTGACAGGTCAAATCACTCACTTTTATTAAACGTCAAAAACGTAAGCTTGTAGGGAAAATTGTATGAAATACTAAGGTTTGACGTCACAACTTAGTATTGTCAAATGAATACTTTTTTAGTTCCGATTAACTGTAATAATTTGTTGAAAGCGCAAAATTTACTGTGGCTTTATGATAAGCGATTATTTATAAATTACTTCTTTAATGTAAGAGTTTCATAATTTATTTTGAAGTCAGTCGTGTACCCAATTTCTACCCACAATTTCTCTACAACTGCACCAAACTAATCCCGTGATAAAAGTCCCGCAATCGTGGTGTTTTTCAACGCATTGTTTATTCGAAGCACAATGGCTAATTCCGAAGCCCGTTCCTTTGACGGAGACGTTCCGACGTTCCGATGTTCCGAAAAGGACTAAGGGTGTGGTGACAGTGGATTTCGGAGGCCCATGGACTTTTTAGGACGATAAGTAAGCAAGCAGACCTCAGATTATTTATAGAATACTATTGACGTTCCTTATGACACGTTTGAGTTTCTCCACCAAAACGTCAAAATTTTGCATAACTATGTACCTAATTTTGCATAACTGTCAAACCATTCGCTGCATCTATTGATATGCTTTAATCTGAGAAGCAAACACACAGTAGAAAGAAACATTTATAGAAGCAGCTAAGTAAATTCCTTAAGCACAAGTAAAGTAGCAGCAGTAAATTGGATTTAGTGAATACTTTTCATCCTCTCTGTTGTTAATAAAAACGAGAAGATTAATAATTGATTTTTAGATAGCCACTGACAAAAAGTTTTGTCAAGTAAATTTGGTTTACAAATGCTACTATTATGCTAGACGGGCCTGTTGGTCTAGTGGTCAGATACCCTGGCTAAAAAATGAAGGTCGCGCGTTCAAATCCCGCTAGGGGCAAATGTTTCTGTGATTAACAGCGACAATTAAACTCGAGTCATGGATGTTCATAAACAGTATAAACGTATATCTATCCGTTCCCTAGCTTCCATAGTACAAGATTCAAGCTTAGTTTGGGGCCAGGCAATTGGAGGCTAAGGAATTTATTATTATTTCCATTATTCTGTGTCCACACATAACCATCCCGTGTGGACACCACACAGCGGCTGCGACGGTTTGGTAAAAACGCGGCGTGGACAAAGCAGCGGAATACCGGCGACTCATGAATATGGACCCGGGACCGTTAGGCGGCCGCTTTTATGCTGTAGCGGGTTCGATTCCTGTGGGTTGGCTTCGGTGTTTCGTCAAAGTGACATTTAAAACTAGGGTTTTACGAAGCCCACCTTCGCCTTTTTTTATTCTGCAACATTATCAACATGTAGTGTATGAGGTTAAATTCCCGGGATGTCTTCGGTGTTTTCTCAAAGTAACATGTAAAAGATAACTTTAACGAAAGCTGTCTTTTTTATTTATCAACATGATTAGGAATGTTGCAGTACACCGCTGGACAACACTTGACGACGTAAATGTATACCAAAGACACCACACTGCGCAGGCGGATGGGTGACCGCAGTCAAAGTTTGGAACGATAAAACATAAAGGTAATGCTGCTGCCCATCCCCTGGAAAGTTGCTTAGTCGCTTCTTACGACAAGCATGGGAAGAAATAGTACTCGCACTATTGTTAAGATAAATGTAGTTAAAAAATTCCGTAATAACAATTAATGCAAAAAATAAATAAAAAATACATACATATTAGTATTTGAATCGCTTTCTTCTCAACCTTAACTTAATTTACTGCATAGAATATACGCAGATGTTCAAATTTAGTAGAGTCTATAATTAAAATCTTTTGATGTCCACCAAACAGAATAAGGAATTAAAAAATAGGATGAATATAAAAGGAATAGTAATAACCCGCCTGTTTATTAAATAAACCTATCAATTACAAAAAAGTATTTTTTCTAGTCTTTTTTCCCAATTTTAATTTGTCTGCGGAGCAAGAAGCTTGACTTTGGGACTTAAAAAAAAGTTAATAATGGAAAAAGAGGATTTCGAAACGAGTCTTAATATGCCAGCGACGACGTTACTATTATCCGGTGTAAAAATTAAAAAGTCCGATTACGGTGAAATGTTTGAAAAATTCTGCCTCAAATTCATGTTTGTGATAAATTTCTTTATTTTGTATTCTGTTGTCGCGGGAGAAATATATTGGATCCACGATTCAATTAAAATTGGAAGGAGTTTCGTTGACATTTCTTTAACAGCACCTTGCATGACTATGAGCACTCTGGGAACATTCAAAGTGGTATGTCTTATTATGAACAGCAGAACCGTTTCCAAAGTAGTAGACAAATTAAGAGATATCCATCCTTTAGGTGATTTAGATGAAAACAATGAAGTAGACGAAGAATTTGAAAATAACAGAGCGAATGATGCAGGATTCTTATCAACTGTTAGGTCGGCCGCAGAAAAGGCAATATTTAGAGAGTCTTTGAAATCTATTGGGGTTGTAGCTCATTTTCTATATTACATCTGTGGATCGGTGATCACGGCGTTTCCTCTGATGCCTGTATGCTCTATGGCCTATGAATACTATGCTACTGGTGTGATGGTGTACAAGTTGCCATATATGGTGAAATACTGGTTCGACTTCAACAATATATGGGCTTGGCCAGGGATGTTCTTCCATCAACTAGTATCAAGTGAGTATTGTTTATCTATATTTTTAGATTTATAAATTAGGAAAATCCTATTTGTTTGATTCGAACACGCACCCCTCGTGGTCCTGGAGAGTGCGTTAACTAGAAGGCTTCCGAATAAAACAAAAAGCAACAGAACGAAAGTGAGTATTAATACATAAAAATTCGGCCGATCTTACGATCTACCAGTAACTTGCTTGCACAAAGCAAGAGTGTTTTTTAATTATTTATTTTCCATTATACCTATTTTGTTTGAATGATAATCATTTGACTAAGACGCCCTAAGACTTGCCTACCAGACAGCCAGCGAGCCTTCCTTTTATCCTATACTTTAAAATATTACCAATAGCCTTAAGAATTCATTCCTTTCAACTTTTTAACAGACAGCAATTTATCTGTCACTCAATTACGACGAGGCAATTAATGCAGTTTTCAGTTTTTCACCAAACAGAATAAAGAATCACAAAACGTTCCTGAGAGCAAACAGAATAGTATATTTGACGTCTTAAATGTTTCTTGTTAATTACAACCTATTTCACTTCCACTTGTCATGTGCAAATCCTTATTTTCCTACTTTTCCAATCAATCTGAATTTTGGTGTAAAGTAAGAAAGTTCCTTTAAATGTTAGTCAGTTGACTGAAGTAACCAAACCTCTAAAAACGAAGAAAATTCATCGTCATGGGGAAAAAGAGTTTTGATAAGAGCGTAGTAATTGCATTAAAATCGCTGCTTTTTTCTGGAATTAGAATAAACAAGACCATTGGTTATTACAAGGATTCAATAGAAGAGTTTTGCGCCGCTTACGTTTACTATATAAACTTTTTCATTCTCCATACTGCAGTATTGGGAGAAATAATTTGGTTAACACGCGGGGTAGCTGTTGGGAAGGGTTTTATAGAACTGTCGGTAAACGTCCCTTGTATGACAGTTAGTATATTAGCTACTACGAAGGTAACTTCTCTATTTTTTAACAAGGACACGGCTATCAAAGTATACAATAAGCTAAGAGACATACATCCAGCTATAGATGATGATGATATTGATGAAGATCGCTCGATCGATGAAGAAGTTGAAGATTTGGATAAAGCAGCAAAAATGAAAGAATTTGAAAGAGAAACTTTGAAAGAAGCGACGGATTTCCTAGCTTTGTCTATTAAAATGGAGTATTACATGTGGTTGGTGATAATTCATGCTTTCCCGTCAACGCCAATGATTTCGATGGTGTATGATTATTACAAGATGGGGGAAACTGAGTACAAGTATCCATACTCTGTTGAGTACTTCTTTGACATCAACAAATTTTGGATATGGCCGGTGATTTACATTCAACATACTGTGGCAAGTTAGTATATTCATTTATCATTGATGACTATGTAGTATGTATTCGCTTGAAATTTCTAATGAGGTACATACAATAATAGTAAGAGTAGTATTCATTATTGCGCTTAAATAAGTTTCACAAATAATAGTTATAAATAAATTCGCTAAGTAAAGTAAGGTCTCAGTTGCAAGAAAAAAATCCTTTTAATTCACCAGAATGTAAATTTAGTAGATAAATGAAATAATAATGCTTTTACTCCATGTTTTGAAATAAGATAACTTAGTACGTAAAACACGACGATCAGTCACCAGATAATGGAAACATTTAATTGTTGAAGCTTACTTGAAAACGCAATGATTGCCCAATTTCCTCTCGACGCAAGATCGTTTTCCCAACCTACGAATTTGTAATGCAGATATGGACGCCATTTATAGTTTGTTGTAAATTATAAATAATTGACAATCTTTAAATAATTGATGGGAGCTTGGTGTTTAATTAAATTTAATAAGTGGTGTTAACAATTTGATGAATGCTGGTAGTTTTCTCACCATTTAGAGACAATAAGAAGATTTGGCTCTTCAATTGATTGGTGTACAATATTTAACGAATTGATTTTGCTTACTTTTTTGAAACGTTAATTGTTTTTCATTGTCGACAAAATACATCGATAAATAATCCCAGCCTTGATGCGGTGGGCGGGCGGACGGACACTAACAAAAATTTCGAGTTACCCCTCCCTCCACCTAACAGTGGGTGAATTAAGTGGGTGAGCGGGTCATCGCTCAAATTAACTATGACTTTCATTTTAATTAAAACAGAACTCTTGTAATGTGGATGCCAGGATATACAAAAATATTCCAGTATTGAGTATTGAGTAGAAAAAACAATTGTTTTTTGACGACGAATGTCAGGTAAGGTAATTTTAGTAAGTGCAAAGCAGTAACTAGTTTTGTATAGATCGTGTGGCTATCAAAGTTCTTGAAAACCATGATTACTTTCGCTTAAAACGTTAACTAACTATATGGCAGCTGAAATGAGTCAATTACCACGATGGGTTATTATTAGTAGTATACCATAGCAGTGACTAAGTTATGTGACTGAGTCATATCAGTCAGCCAAAACTAAACGCAATAACACTCTCTATTGTAATGTGTATAAAGTTGAAAATAGAATGAGTATTTTGATGAATGGAAATGACAATGACGGTATACAGACGGAATAGAATAAAACAGGAAAGACTTCGTTTAACATAATAGGTGATTATAAATTGATCACGAAAACGTGAGTATAATTTTATATCAGTGCTAACATTTTCGAATTCTATTTTAGGTATACTGAATCATACAGACGTTGGATTAAATTTTTTTTAGGTGTCAAGTCAAATTTTATCTGTTTATTTGATCATAATGTATTAACATATTATGTGTTACTGCACAATAAGAACATAACGTTTAAACATCCAGACTATTAAAACCCACATCTCTTGCAAATCGGGAAAATGCCCTAACCAATTGAACCACCGAGATTTTTTCGTTGTTATAAATAAATAAATAATAACTAAATTGTTTTGACTAACACACCAATTGCCTGGACCAAAACTAAGCGCGAAGCTTGTACTTGTACTATAGATGCTAGAGAACGGATAGACATACTTAAATACATAATTTATAAACATCCATGACTCGAGTATTAATGCCGATATCATCACACAAACATTTGCCCCTAGCGGGATTCGAACCAGCGACCCTTGGTTTTGTAGCCCGGGTCTCTGACCACTCGACAAACGGATCTATCATACACATACATAAAAAATAAAAATAAATAGATTTTTTTCTTTCTTGTTTATTAATTTATCAATTCCTAATTTTCCAGCCGTCGTGGTCGGCGTCAACCTTATAGGCTCAGATAGCTTCTTCTACGCTCTGTGCATCTACATCCAGATGCATTTTCGGTTGCTTAGCAACCGGTTTGAGAACATCGTCTCCGATTCTACGGAGAAGACCAGGGTTCAGATCATGCAGGCGGTCAGGAGACACCAGGATTTGGTTGAGTAAGTCTTGTTTTGATGTTAGTGGGAAGCAAACAAGTAAGAGCGTGATTTGATTAATCACCTTTGACTAGGGATATCATCAACATATTAAACTATGTATGTATATGATTATTTAAATGACAACTTATACAGGTACAACTAAGTTGAACTTCTGAGAAGTACCTACACCTTACAGAAAACCACAGTGAAGTAGCACTTTCGTTCTGTTTTGCTATGTTTCTGCTGGTGAGTGATGTTGCCAGAGCTCAGTTGGGATGGGTATGGGGTTTTTAACGGCAGGCAACAAACTCATCTGCGCCCCTTGTACGCTTGATTATGTCCATAGGCAGCGGTGGTCACTTACCATCAGGTGGCCAGATTGTTCGTTTGCGTCCCTATCATTAAAAAAATATATACTTATATAAATATCACGAAATCATTAGAACCGAATGTAATAGCTTTAATACTGCATTGAATTTAGCGGACCCTGGACTCCAAGGCAATGGCTGAGGATGCGACCGGGACAAGAGCTAGGATGATAATGAGTCAATGATTGCATTTGTTTATTTTTTAGGCTGGTGGATCAAGTGGAACTGCTGTACTCCAAGTCAATGTTGATGAATATTCTGACGAGTTCCATACTCATTTGCCTATGTGGATTCATTTCTACGGTACGTAGTTATTATTTTTTATTTAGAACTAGTTTTTACCCGCGGCTTTCCCCCGCATAGTCAGGATTCCTGTTACATCCAATGCGAGCATTTAATGGGGATAAAAAGTATTCTTTCTTTCTTCCTTATTACCACGTATACCTTTCATCAAAATCTGTGGTTACTTTAGACGATAATATAACTAATTTTAAATATGTTCTTGGAGAAGAATGACTGTACTTTTACATTAACAATCTGAAGAAATGAAAAAATAACAGTGACCATTTGGAAATGGAAATGAATAAAACTAAACATAATAAATTATTTTTTGTCGCTGGTCTTAAAAATAACCTATACCTTATCTTCCTACCTATAAAAATAAGTGTCCTTTTTCGTGGACTACCTATAAAGTAGATGGTTGTGAAGTTTGCACTTCTTAATTTACCACTCGCAGCGAAGCACCAGGCCGCTAGTAAAATACTAAATAAGTATTTGTTCTTTCTAATGCTAAAAAGAACGGACTATCGTAATATTTTTGTTCTGCAGATGCTCGACGACTACGCCGTGGTGGTTCCGTTCGGGCTGTTCCTCTTCATGTGCCTGTTCCAAATATTCCTGCTCTGCTACTTCGGGGACATGCTTATGCGATCCGTAAGAATAGAGATTTCATATTTGATTCTATTTTAATAGGCTATCTTGAAAGTAAGGAACCATTTTGAGAAGTTTACTTCAAAATAAGAATCTGATAGTGTGACACACTAAGCGGAAAAACGTGAGCAGAGTTCGACTGAAGTTCATTATCTATACAAATATTACGCGACGTAATTTCGGCATAGTGTGTCATCCTCATAAATTGAGGATGACGCTTGTTCAGCCTTGGCAATTAATACCTACAATTTTTTTTTACTTTTGCAATAGCTCTTGCATTTACCGAGAGCTGTCTTTGACTAGGTTTGTACGAGGTCAGAGATAGAACCCGGCAGTTGTACTTACACAAGACATATAGATCAAATACCTAGTACAAAAAAGCCTCTGCGCCGTTGGCTTTGGCCCCACGCATGCTTCAAAGGACCGGGTCCCTGTGGACCTAAGATCTCCAAGGGTACCCACTAATAATAATAATAATTGACATCGCGGAACAAAATTTTTGTACTTGTTTAAATATTGTTGTTTTACAGAGTACTCAAGTTAGCCTGGCCATATACAACACACCTTGGTACAACGCCGATGAAAAAATAAAGAAGATGCTTCTTTTAATATTGATGAGGTTCGTACATCATATTTTTTACAAATTTTAAAGTTCTTTGTAAAGTTTCCTTGTGCCTTGAAGATTCCATTCTCATCATCATCATCCTAGCGCCTCTCCCAGTTGCAACCTCGGCCATTGCCTCGAAGCCCAGAGTACGCTGCGACTATGATCCTGAACTGACGATCCTGGTTTTTAATTTGAGAAGTGTCCATTCTCAAAATTAAGGCCCGTATTAATAAATCGCACTCAACTTTGAGATTGAACTTGAGCACGAATTTGAGGTGCTATTTTTTATGAGAATGACACATAATTAAATTCTATATCATGGTAATGTAACCAAACTGTCTTTTCAGAGCGCAGAAGCCTTGTAAGCTGACTGCTTTGGACTTTGCCGATCTGAACCTAAATGCTTTTATGACGGTAGGTTTAAACACCATCAAGTATAATAAATGGAAGATAACACACTATGCGGAAATTACGTCGCGTGATTTAAGTATAGATAAATGCATTGCCAACGAATTTCGGTCGCCTAATTTCTGCCTGGTGTGTTTCTATACTATCTAGTATTACTATGAAATATTGCTTACATGACACTCATTAGGTTGACCAAATTAATTAGTGTTTATCTAATTTTTTGACGAAGGGTGTGGATTCAAATTCTACCTGGTCTTCGAATTTTTACGTATTTATCAGGTCATAGAAGTGTTTTCTGCACGTAAACATTTTTTATCTGTTAATGATGATACTAAAATACTTAATGACTGTAGTTAACCAGCAGTCAGCCAGCTAGGAAAATAATATACTTATAATTATTACTTTATAATAATCTATTTATGCTTCTTTTCAGATTATCAGTCGATCCTGGTCCTATTTTGCTCTACTGAGAACCATGTATAACTAAAAATTAAGAATTAGCACATTTTTTATAACCCACTATTTCGTAGAAGTGGGTTACTTAGAATAATTTATTTAGTGTAGGATAAAGTATAATAAATTACTTTCTAGGTATACTCGTATTATGTAGATGTGAAGATACTTTTAAGTTTTTCCGTTTCATTGTAAGTGAATCCAAAAATGAATTATTAAATATGTATCTATAAAAACGCATTGGAATTTAAAAGCCAAGTTTGGCCCTAGACGTGGGACCATTCCACGTTGTGGAACTAAAAAGCCGATACCATTTCAGGGTTGACAAGCCTACCTTATTCATAAACTACAAACCTTATTGGTATACAAATAGAGTCAAAACTCGCCTAACCACATTCCTGTAGTAGCGTTCCTATTCCCACAATAATATTCGAGCAGTTGTTTTATGACGTAACACAAGTGAAATAGAGTTGATTATAGAATGGACTATTGAAGTTCGCGTTCGAAATTTGAAATTCTAGACCGAATGGGGCTGGTATCGTGCCATTGTATTTAGGGTAGTGGCTGTGATCGCTATTCTATGGGTTGTAAGGTTTATTTTTGTTTGGTTTTGTGTCTGATTGTGTTGGCGAGGGGACATGACAGCGGGTAGCCGTGTGCGACGGCATGCAACGGGTCGGCGCGGTGCACATGAGATTAGACGCTCGATCGTTCTTGGGAGACGGGAAAATACTTATTATTTATTTTGTATGATTTTATTTTCAGCGGTTTTATTACTTAACACAACAAAACGGCTAGCATATTATATGAGTAAATTGGATTTGTGATTAAATCAAATGGAATTAAGTGTTATTTAAGTAAAACAATAAATGCTAGGTATGTACTTCGAAACTGTTTTCCTATCTTCTTCTATGAGTAGGTATAAGGTTCCCAGTGCTAAGTTGGGAGAGGGTGTGGGGTTTTGAAGGCAGGCAACGCATCAGTGGTCCATGGGCAGCGGTAATCACTTACAATCAGGAGAGCAACTAGGCGTTTACGTCTTTCTTACATTAATAAAAATCAGTAAGTATTTTTAAATATTTTGATATCAAAAGTTTTAATTAAATGGTATTCAGTACCTCAATTTATAACAACATTTAAGAAAGTAGGTAATTCGTAAAGAAACAAAACGGCACGCCAGATTTATATTCCTTCACTGCGATAAAAAAAGGATTGCAAAATTGCAAAAGGGCCTGAAAAAAGTAGAAGTATTGGAGATATCTCGAAATTAATCTTACGAAACCTGTCCTTGGTTGCGCGGGAGGTCCGTCTGACACGAGGCAGGCGGGCCGCGCGCCCGTCCAACTTTTTGTCGTTTTTTTTTTACCAAACACTTTTCCCTCGTGAAATCTGTATCGCACGATATACGAACTCTTTTCACGTGCTTCTTAGAAAAAAGTTGCGTTCCAGAGCGTAGAAAAAAGAAAAAAAACGGACTGGCAGTTACGATGCTTGGTGTAAAAACTTTTTGGAATAAATTATTTGAGAAAAGAACACTTAATTTCGATCGGGTATAAACATTCTTGTCACGAATTGTTTAAAAATGGCGGAATGATTATGCCTTTGATCAAAACAAGATTCGGGCATCATCATCCAAATACAATTTTAATTAAAGGGTTGTTTAAATTTTATAAAAAAGATGGTACCTAGGTGTAGCAATAATTGCATCTATCACATTATTTCGTATCGTGTTGATGACAGTACCTAACTGGTAATAAAAGTGAGACAGGGGATAGTCTTCCTCTGCAAAAAAAATAAAAATAGGTAATGATGACAAAGATGATTTAGGTAAACTTTGGATGCATTTGCTATGCAGGTCTCTAATAGATTACATTTCTCAATAGCATTTTTGTCATGGCCTAGAAATAGTATTAGGAGCCACATTTCCTCCCGTGGGTGTCGTAAGAAACGACTAAGGGACATCCGAGGGGGTTGGCAGCAGCGTTCCCCTGTGCTTACTAACTAAACATAAATGCATAAGTTTGAATATTTTATGTATTTTCAGCATTGATATAATACAAAAATCCACGATACACAATTAAAGTCTCAAAAACGTCCCCAAAAAATAAGTGCAGAATGCTCTTATTTCAAACAGCCAATTTTGAACACTCCCCGGTGAAAACAATCTTAACTTATCTGCATAAGGTTTAATTTGCAAATAATAATGTTCATAGTTGACTTTGAGTTTATTGTGACAGTATTGACTGTAACTTTTGTTCGAGACTGTGCATCTTGGGTTTTTGCATATCAATGATTTTAGATTATATCACTAATCTTTTGATAAAACTATAAAACATCTTTTGTCTGATGATAAAAACATCACTTGTGCGCGGACTGCGGTAGACCTATCCAAAATCATCACAATACCAATTGCATATCTTCCCTAGAACCATTCCAAGACTATCACAGCAGGAAACCTTTCAATCACTGGAAACCGAAAAATACCAAAATTGACGTCTACATCGGAACCCACAATTCTTGTAATAGATTCATCACTTGTGAACTTTTTTTGTGACAGCCATTTTCTCTGGAATTTAGGACGATTTACACTTCTCGTTATTGGGATAAAAGATGGCTGACATTACTTACCACTTGACATGTTATAGTGGGAAATAATAGGTGTAGTTTGTGGAACTTAGGCTCGTATTAATAAATCACACTCAACTCTGATCACGATCTTAAGCGCGAATTTGAGGTGCTGATTTGTATGATGACATTCTCAAGATTGAGCTCAGAGTTGAGTGCGATTTATTGATACGTACGAGCCTTAGTGTGATGTGGCAGAAACTTGGAAAAAAGATGATTTGTGATAACTGATACCTAATTTTTTTATTAGGGTTCCGTAGCCAAAATGGCAAAAAAACGGAACCCTTATAGATTTGTCATGTCTGTCTGTCTGTCTGTCTGTCTGTCTGTCCGCCAGTCTGTCACAGCCACTTTTTTCCGAAACTATAAGTACTATACTATTGAAACTTGGTGAGTAGATGTATTCTGTGAACCGCAACAAGGTTTGCACACGAAAATAGAAAAAAAAAATGGGGCTCCCCATAGTTAGAACTGAAAATGAAAATATTTTTTTTCATTGAACATATACGTGTGGGGTATCTATGTATAGGTCTTTAAAAATTATATTGAGGTTTCTAAGCTCATTTTTTTCTTAAGTGAATACTTTGCGTGACAGACTCTTCCAAAGTGGAAAAAAGTGTGTCCCCCCCCCCCCCCCTCTAACTTCTTAAGTAAGAGGATGATAAATCTGAAAAAAATATATAATGTACATTACCATAAAAACTACCAACGAAAATTAGTTCGAACGAAATCTATTTAGTAGTTTTTTTAATACGTCAAAAATAGAATTTGTACGGAACCCTCAGTGCGGGAGTCCGACTCGCACTTGGCCAATTTTTTTTATTAAAGAATAAGTGGGTATTTGACCACGATCTCACCTGATGGAAAGTGATGACGCGGTCGAGGGTGTAGCATACAAGATCTTCGGATAGTTCTATCTATTTACCTACATTTTAGGTATAACATTGTGCTTATAGATATCTAGAGGCCTACTTCCAGTAGTGTACTGCTATAGAGTGAAAATGATGAAAAAAAAGAGTTGCTTAAAAAACTTTAAACTAGAATTCTGATTAGTATTTATTAAAGTCATTCTTCGAACATTTCCCTGGACTAACACATTAATTGCCTAGCCCCAAGCTAAGTTCAAATTTTGTACTATGGATGCTAGGGAAAGGATAGACATACTTAAATACTTACCTAGACAACCATGACTCATTTCATTTCAAAAACATTTGCGCCGGATGCGAACCCCCGATACCAAGGGTGGTTTTGTAGAATACTAGAACATCGGAACGGGCCCGACAACAAAATTTAAATTTCCCTGTTTATCAATTTACAACGGTACCTGGGTCAGAGAATATATTCAAATTACCCAAACAAAGTCCACAGTTAGTTTAGGAACACACTTGGCTGAAATGACGCGGCGGCTACGCATTTTCCATACAAAATTATGCGACGTTATTTCGGTATAGTGTGTCATCTTCCAAAATACGCAGGCGTAGTCACACCAAACTTCGGCTGCGTTTTTCCGCCCTTTGTGTTTATACAGGGTGGAATTTTGAAATAGGATTTTCAATAGGTAACTACAAATTATATGTGAAAAGTTTTTAGCGATTTCTGACATTTCTAGTCCTCAAACACCAAATGGTCCCATAGAGTCATTTGATACTTACATAAAATAAGTTAGGCTGGCATAAAAAAATGCCTATTTCAGCATTTTCTTGCTGACTGTAACTTTTTTGCCAAAATCTGTGAATGCAGATTAAAACATATCAAAAAGTTATGGATGGTTGCTTAACAACGTTTTCTTGTAACTGTAACGGTTAATGTACTACCCTTCAAAACCCATTTCAAGATTCCACCCTGTATACTAAAACAAGTCACAGCGGAATAAAAACAAAACACATCAGGTATGTTTTGAAATAATTGTGACAGACGCGATTATATGCAAATGCGGCGTTGAATATTCACGTTGGAAACAATTGCGCGCGGTTTTATTAATTTGCACTCTTTTGTTTGTCCGTACAATGGTGTTTTGTGTTCGCACAATACCTACATTATACAGTGCGTGTTGGTCTACGGTTGCCGCGGAAATTGTGAGGGAAATGTGGGAATGTGTAAATGTTGGTGTTAGATTGGCCTAATCAGGGCAAGGTTATTCATAATTTTGTAATGGTACAACATTTTATAATGTTGTAATATTATTATTATGCAGGGCATATCAAGCCTTTTACCAAGAGAGGTAGTGCGTTGTGAACTACCTCTCGAATGAGCCGCTTATCTGGGGAAGTACCTCCGTCTTACGGAAGACCACAGTGAAGAAAAAACATAGGCATCTAATAAGTGGAAAAAAAATAAAGCTTCGCTTGGCCAATGCAGATTGGTGCTCATATCAGCCATTGCCTCGTACGTAGCCCGGTACCCTGCCACTAAGATCCTGAATTGACAAGCCTCGTTGCATATTAAGTATTTTTATATTAAACTAGCGGTCGCCCGCGGCTCCGTCCGCGTGGATTTCGGTTTCCGCATACATAAGTGTCATATACCATAGTCTCACTTAGCTCTAGCTTTAATCATTCGCACCAGTAGACACTCACCCTTATTATATTAGTAGGTATAGATGAAGTATCTTTTTTATTGTTGATAGTTTAGTACCTACTAGACTAGATAAGCTGGTTTAGCAGCAAGCCGCGAAATGGTAGGCAACTAAATGACTACTAACCAAAGCTATAACTAAAACTTAACCGCAATTCTTATCCAAACTTTTACTACCTAGCCTTCGGCTAAAACTAAAACTAAACCTGAATTCTTACAGTTAATTCGTCTTTGTTAATTATTCGCTCTTGCCCGGCAGGGGGCGCCGTGCTTTACCCCAAGGAACAGGTTTCTTTGTAATTTATTGCATGTCAAAATTTTTGTGCCCCCATGCGTTCAGGGCGTGTGGTGTGAACGTAGTAAATGTTGGAAGTAGTCGAATGCAATACTGCAAATACCCTTCTGGCTGTATTTCTATCAGGGCGGTCGATCTTACGATCATCTATGAAATTCACTAAGCGACACTCGTTCGATGCGACCAAGGCTTTTATGTCATTTGCGCTTAGTGAATCGCACCTCTTCCAGGATATATTATAGTGCACAAGTGAGTGCGCAAGCACAGGTGCACACCCTTTTCCCTCACTCTCATAGTTCGATGGGACAGCAATCTGATACGACTGTAGATCGACGAGAGCAGGCGCAGTACCAACGGCTTAACGTACCCACCGAAGCACGGAGGAGCTCAAGTGGTTTTTGTGGTCACCCATCCGATGACTCGGATGACAATCGCAGGCCAAGCGCGCTAACCACTGCTCCATCGTTCTCCTCAACACGGAATACGATATTCACCTGACAAATGATTAAGTTAAATGCTTTATAGAGTTTGCTAAGATACTGCTGTAATTTTGTCAAAATTAATTTAGAGTAATTTAGTTTTTTTTTTAATTTCTGAGGATATTCCTGAAAGGTCCAAGCTAACGAGTCTTACTTTCCGATCCCTGCACTATGTCAAACATATGAAAGGATAAAAATGTATGTGTGTCTGTCTTTGCATGGGGTCTGTGTGTGTGTGTGTGTGAGCTCACTTGCCAAACGCGCCGGCGGGGGGCTGCGACAAAGGGTGTGCTAGAGCTAATTGTTAGGGTTGAACATCATGTTCAATTAAAAATGTTTAATGTAGTTTTTTTAAAACAGTACTGCTAAGCGAAGAGAGGTAGTGCCTTGTGGAACTTCCACACAACTAAGCCGCCGAAAAGTATCCCACCTTACAGAATACCACAGTCAAGTAGCTATGTTGTCCTATTTCTGCTGGTGAGTAAGGACACCAGAGCTGAATTGGGAGGGTATGGGGTAAGGCCAAAGCCAAGAATTGGCTTGGACTCTTGTACACAAAATATTTCCCTGTTAATAAGAGACATAATTCTTCTTCTCAAAAAAAATAATACAGGCAAACTTAATAATAGGTACATGGAAAACACCAAAGTCAATCGGTACAAAGTTTAATCAGTAGTTTTATTTGTTAATCGGGTAAATAATGAGAAATAACACCGCTTTTCCTAAAACAAAAACAATTCAATCCCGTTCTTTGTTGACCCAAATTGCAAATATACTATTACCGCCGGTGTAAAATGAAGTAATTAAAGCAGTGTGCTACTAATTAAAATATCAAGATTCACTAGACGAAACAAGAAACAAGAACCAAGTTAAAGAACGCATTTAATAACAACGAAATAATATCGTCGACGTCAAAACAGCAATTAAGACTAATTTGCAATTTTAGAATTGTTATGTTAGTTTAAATTTAGCTGTAAAATTCGGAAATACCTAACTAGGTATGTCGTTACTTTAATTTGTGTGGGAGTTTTTCTGTACTGACAAGTTAGTTTTAGTCTGATTAGAATTTGGCGATGTAGTTTGATGTTCATATTCATATTCATATTCATATTCATTTATTTGTCAAACCATAATGCTAAAGATGTAACAATAAAGGCAGTACAAATATGGACCCTGTCGGGTAATTGACAAAGAGTAGGAGCGAGGAGGACGCCGCCGTCATTCAATTATTGACTTAATAATTATGTATTTAATGATAACTTATTTGTAACTTATTTGATCATGATCATTGATGTTTCGGCAGAAGAAACTGTGTAAGTTGCTACGATGTTCCCAGGATACGAAGATAAGAAGGTGATTCATGGGCGTTTGTAAATTAAACGCCCTTTCATGTAGAAAATATTACTTTTTTGTATTTTTCCTTACTCTTTTAAATCCAAACGTAAAAAATAAACAAACGTGATCACAAACAGAACAATCTAAGATAAATATGCGATTTGTAGTCCAAAATTGTCAATCTTTCCCCAGTTGCAAAACTCCAGCAGTCGATAAATAATATTTTATAATCATAATTTTAAAATTCCTCTGTGTCTTCTGGAATTTGAGATGAATTCATATTCTGCTTTATAAATATATTTAATTAGCGCCTAATTCTGAAATCCATGTTGAGAAAATGGCTTCGAAGTGTCCAGAAGGCATATCACGGAAAGCTGCTGGTTGACGGCCGGTTGGTCGCCCTCGCTACCGGAGTGACATTGTAGATGCATACCTCCGAGAGCTTGGATCGGGAGACTGGCGCGAAGCCGCAGGGAATCTAGATATGTGGCGTTATCTTCTATCGGAGGCCAACACACACTTTGGGTCTCTGAGCCACAGGAGTAAGTATGAAAGTAATGTCTAAATCCTGACTGAGGCCAGATTTATTTGTCATTGTTAATAATTTAAAAAAAATATGGAAAAGGTTAACTAACCACAAAAATGCTTAAAAATTAATACACAAAAAATATTTAATCTAAATCAATCAATCAATCATTTATTAGTGTACATTTACAGGTGTAAGATAGTGTTAACATTAACAAGGATTAATGTTCAAAAACAATTTCCCAACAAAAACGACTTCACAAATTATTCGTCTAGGTGACAACCCTAACCCCCGGGTATCGCAGCGGGGGTTGTCTAGCTAGAAGGTGCGTAGGGTGCAGCGGACCTCGGCGCGGCGGCAAGTGGATGGGTGCGCGACTACGCCCAATGACACTTATAGGCGTGAGAAAATGTTAGAATATGACACAGAAAGTTATTGAACTATTGAGAACTTATGACAGTTTATTACTAACAATGGAGATTTTGATTGATTTCTGGTCGATTACTAAGAAGGACTAATAATAGTGTGTATTTTAAAATACAGGAATATTTTTTAGATGTGCACTTATTCTTTCACGATTCATTTATGTGATATGAAAAAGGATTTAACACAAATGATTTTTTTTATGGAAATTAAGAGAAACTGTAATATCTGCCTTTATCTGTGGGCTAAGTAGGTTGTCGTGTGTGTTTTTCTACTACATATCTTAGTAAACATAGAAACGTTTTAATAAGAAAAGTTTTCTATAATTATAAATATTTCAAAACTACTCGCAACAAACCAAAACCTAATTAAAGTAACTTTCCATACTTGAGTAACGTTGTTTAAATAAATTCATGACGCTCCTTGTATAGTTGGTGTTGTTTTGATATGATGAAATCCTTCATTTTATTGAAATGTTAGTCGGAGGCAACTAGTTTTTTTTTGTGAAAAAGTTGCGATTTTATTATAATGAGTTTAAGTAAATAGGGCAAGAAGTTTAAAACCAACCAACCAAGTTTGAGCCAACTGAGATCGGATGAATTTTCTTTGTTTATAATTTAAAAAAATATAGAAGTTAAAGGGCAAAATTGTGTGAAACTGAGAAATTATTTAGTGGAAAAAAAAGAAGCAATAAATATATGATAATGATTATGATGATTATAATACGTATTTGTTCATCTACAATTTAAGTGTGCTAAGTAATTTGCCCTATACTCTTCCTGCTCACATATCTTTGATCTCAATCACCTACTTTAAATTCTCACAATTCACAAACCGGCATGCGTAATATACGAGTATTCGAACAACAATGACGAAAGCGTTCCGATACTCGGAACCACGTAACGATCCATTGTTGTAACATGTTCCGTGGAAACGTGTAACGGAACGTAACTTGTCCGACCGTGAATACTGGCCAGTAGTGCGCAAGCTTGTAAAAAACAAATCGCGAATAGGCAAGGGGATTGATAGGTTTTGTATTGATGTTATTGACGGTTGAGTAGGCAACTGTTTGGGAGTTTTATGGTAGGATAGGGGATAGGCGTAAGGTGAGATTCTAGTGAATACAATGAGCCCATAAACGTCTGTGACACTGGATAACTTTTAAAATCTGATGTGTCTCTATAGATAATGACTTTAAAAAAATAAGCACATTTTAAAAACGTGGCGTGTCTGAAAAAAAATATCTTAAGAAGGGGCCTGAGAGTGCCTTGTATGGACCCCACCGCGCTCGTACTGGCTTCTGGTAAAGTGGCTAGTAGTCAGTTTTCTGCGGCAAAACAGAGTATACCTAAAGTATAAAGTATTTATTACTTTACGTTGGATGCTTGTATAGTCGTGTATCTCTCCGATCGAGCAAGCCAATTCGAACTACAGCTAGAGCTGCAGTTCGGTTTTCCCATGGTAAATTGGTAACCACGAGTTTCATTTAAATGCTGACTTGAGAATGAGGATGGCGGTGGCGCAGTTGCAAAGCTTTGTTTTGGGAGTGAGACATCATTTTATTATTATTTAATTGAATCACACGCCTTAATAATTATGTATGATTCCTAATAAATGTAATCTTAATTTTTTCTTTCCAATATTAACGTAGCATTATTAAACCTATAATTTCAAAGATTAAAATAAACGAAAAAAACTCTTTTAATCTATATCTATAAAACTCAAAGGTGACTGACTGATTGCTGACTGACTGACTGATTACATAGTGATCTATCAACGCACAGCCCAAACCACTGAACAGATCTGGCTGAAATTTTGTATGCATGTAGATGTTATGACGTAGGCATCCGCTAAGAAAGGATTTTGATTAATTTAACCCCCAAGGGGGTAAAAAAGGGGATGAACGGTAGTATGAAACTTTGTCAATTTTTAACCTATCGGGCTGATATTTTGCACACATAAAGCTACTATGACGTAGACATCGCTTCAGCAATAATATTTATAAATTCTAACCCCCAAGGGGGTAAAATAGGGGATGAACGTTAGTATGTAACTTGTGTCAATTTTTAACCGATTGGGCTGAGACTTTGCTTTCATAAAGCTACTATGACGTAGGCATCACCTAATCAATGGGATTGATAAATTCCAACCCCAAGGGGGTAAAATAGGGGATGAACGGGGTTACAAAACATTGTCATTTCAACCGATCAGGCTGAGACTTTGCATTCATAAAGCTACTATGACGTAGGCATCGCTTAAGAAATTATATTGATAAATTCCAATCCCCAAAGGGGGACAAATAGGGGATGAAAGTTAGAACGGAACTTTGTCATTTTTTTACCGATCGGGCTGAGACTTTGCGTTCATAAAGAAAATGTGTCGTAAGCATCCCGTTTTAAAGATTATTTGAAAATTCCACCCCTTGCGGGAAAAATAGGTGATAAAGTAACCGAAATCCACGCGGACGAAGTCGCGGGCGCCCGCTAGTTTTTAAATAAAGTACAATTAAACTCCCTACACCCCATCCCCTGGTCTACACAGTACGTTCCGACTTTCAGAACGTAAACAACTTGTTGCCGCGGGAGATAAAAAAAAGAAAACTGCAGCCGGCCGTTAATCATAGCGCGGGAACAGCGGCCACAGATAACAACGCGGCGGAAAACCCGGGAAAGTTCTGTCAAACGTGAGGTAGAAAGCTGGCAATGTTCTTTTTTCGAATGTGGGTTTTCGTTTTCGATTGTTACTCTTTTCAAATATTTTTTTTTCTTAGTTTTGGCAATAGGTTTTATTAACAAAGCGTTCACAGTTATTTTACCTCTGACAGCTTACTGTTTTTCGAATAATTTTTATATATAGCATAGTGCAAGTTGAGGTGCATCGTTAATATATAATAAATAAAATAAGTAGTACCTAAGCTGGAAATGTTATTTTGTCGTGCGTAGATTTGCATTTATGTTTTTTTTTCTTGTATTCTTATTCGAGCAATATGTTAAAGTCGAGACGTGCAATTGCACGTCACGTTTATTACCAAGAACAATTGTTCTTGGTAATAAAATAATAATTACTCAAATAACTAATGATTATTGTATGTTGGTAGGTTCTTAAAATTCCGCCAATTAAGTTAAATGCGACTAAGGCCCTCATTTATCACTTCTCGATAAGTCGTTAATATCCTAACTGGAAGTTAATTAAAATGATTATGTATCATGTAATTCCAAGTAAGCGGTTATAAAAATTCATCATTAATGACAAATGACAGAACGAGCGCACATAAACCAAAATATACCTACTAATACTCGTCTTTGTACGGGAGCAAATAAAATTATCAGGGTTTTTCTACTGATTTCGTGTATTTTACACAAAAACCATCATCTTGAATCACTCTCTATATGATAATCAATAAAACCACATGTAAATTGTTTAGCTTTAAAGATTTAAGCATAGGGGCAGACAGGAGACAGCGAATTCGCCAAAACTACATATGTAGTGACTCATTCTTTATGAAAATAAAGGTACATACATATTAACGTCCCTATAAAATGGGCGTAGAGTTGTCATAACCACCCGCGATTGCCTTCAGTTTCGAGAGGCAAACATAAGTATCATCTTACGGGCACCCCAGTGACTATCCTTGGTGATTCATTCTTTATGAAAATAAATAGGTAAGTATTAACCATGAAACAATATGGACGTGTGGATACCAGTATCAGTAATTCTGCGATACATATAGAGTTGTCACAACCACCCGCGATTGCCTACAGTTTCAAGGGGCAAACAGAGGTATCATCTTGCGGGCGCTCCAGTGACTATCCTTAGTGATTCATTCTTTATGAAAATAAATAGGTAAGTATTAACCACCAAACAAAATGGACGTATGAATACCATTATCAGCTATTCAGTAATACATATAGAGTTGTCACGACCACCCGCGATTGCCTACAGTTTCAAGGGGCAAACAGGTATCATCTTACGGGTGTGGGCGCCCCGTTGACTTTTCTTAGTGATTCATTCTTTATGAAAATAAATAGGTAAGTATTAACCATCAAAAAATATGGACGTATGGATACCAGTATTAGCAAATCAGTGATACATATAGAGTTGTCACTACCACCCGCGATTGCCTACAGTTTCAAGGGGCAAACAGAGGTATCATCTTACGCCCCATCCCCTCAACCACTTGTTGCGCGCGATGTTTCCTTTGTCATTGTTTGTGCGAGTTTTTCCACGAGAGTTGGTGCTGGTTTCCATTGGTGTAGATGTGACGACATCGCAGCGAGAATAAAAATGTCAAAAACTAAAGTTGGAACTAAATAATAGAAATGTAAATTTTTAAATTCTAAACCAAGAAAAAATAATCAGGTCTTAGGTGGCTCAGGCGGGAATCAAAAGGGCAAAAGGTATAAATAAAACCTAGCATGAAAAAGGCTTAAAATAAATATAAAAAAAAATCTGTATTGTACGAAGGGGTGGAAAAGTGATGTTGGGACAGAAACAGTGCACGCCTCAGATTAATGAACATTGATTATCAATATAGATGACGCGAATATTTTGTCAATGCTATTATTTTTCTCCTTTTCATGAATAACATGTGATAGAGCAAGATAGCAGATAAACGTACCCACGTGGCCTAACTGTCAAGTGGGATGTGGAAACTGTTTTCTCGCCTAAATTCTCCTTACTGCTTTCTCGGAATCTGCATACACAAACAATTGTTATTTTATAAATTAACTTGTACACAAGAACATCCACTCAATCTTCGAATTACTTAACTTTAAATTTTTGGACGCTTAGGTTGGTAGGTACAATCAAACATGACATTGGGAGCATCTGTGGTATAAGGTATTCCTTAATCTTAGGTGCTTTGAAATTAATGAAACACTGAAATATGAGGTTACTTTACACATTGACAAATAATTATAATCTCAACCTGTATAATGCATGTCAAAACATAAATAGTAAAAAACTCATTATCAACTTTTAATTACCTTATATTACCAAACTCGTAATTCCTTCGAAAACTTTTTCCGTCACTAGTTTCATTTCTTACATTTAAATTTTCAAGATGGCTGACGGAGCACGCTTCGACGAATCTCTAAAACGAATCAAAATCGCCTGCGACATATCTGGTCTAAACTTAGGACCTGATAACTACTACAAATACCTATTTATTTATCTTTTCAATTTCATTTGGCTTAATTCCGATGTTCTGTGTTCCTTAGCATATGTCTGGTACGGTATAGCCCGCGGTGAGGAATTTATTGAAGTGACATACGGTGGACCGTGCGTGACTTGCAGTATTCTGGGGACTGTCAAAGCGTTAGCCATTGTCGCCAACGGGGATAAGCTTATCAAACTCTTCGCCACTTTAAGAGAAATGGAAATTAGAAGTTTGACGATCTCAGCAAAAGATTTCAAGGATAAAAGGGAGAGAGATGTGGATTATCTTCATAGTTTGTTAGGTGTTCTGAATGTGGCGTATACGTTTTTGGTGGCAGCATTTTCGGTTAGTTCTGCGATGATTACAGGGTACACTTATTGGAAGACGGGGGAGGTGAAACTACGGCTGCCTTTCTACATGCTTTATCCGTTCGATCCGTTCCAAATGAGCATCTGGCCGTTCATCTACTTTCATCAGTGTTATTCAGGTAAAACTTTTTTAACACTATATTGAACTCAAACCTCGATAGTGGTTCAACTTGTTTCTGTCTGTCCGTAATAATACCTCCATGGTGTGTCCCTATGCTTGAACTACTTTCCACGCGGTTTTTTATCACAAATAGTGATTATTGTATAATGGTCCTGGGTTCGATTCCGTGTCGGGCAAAATTGTGGCGGTTTTCCAAACACAGTCTGGGTTTCTGAAAGCCAATCCGCATTTGGCAAGCGTGGTGATTAAGCTTAAACCATTTTTGTAACAATAACATGATTTCAATGAGGTGAATGAGGCCTTTGCCCTGCGAGTGACATTAATAGGCTTTACATGCTTACATTAACTTAACTTATAATGACCAAATCTGCGCACAGTTTGGCAGCCGTAACGACTAACGGTGTTATCAGCAACGGTGATAATCAAATTTAGTATGTTTGGCAACGGTGGTGACAAACGTTACTCTGTTGGCAGCGGTGGTAACAGTCATCTGGTTGGCAGCAGTCGACTACATATTCTACGTGTGCTGTACCTACATCAGCATACAGTTCCGATTCCTGGAGCACCAGTTTGAACACGCCATCTCCCTGGACAGCAAGAGAGAGAACTTCCAAGATAAGTTGACGGAGATGGTGGAAAACCATCAGGAGCTGATAAGGTAATGAAGAGTTAATGCAAGAGAGGTAGAGCTTAGGAGAAGTTCCATTCGAATTAGCCGCTCGTCTGGGGAAGTACCTCCTTACAGAAGATCACAGTGAAGTAGCACTTCGTAACTGTTGTTCTGATTCTGCTGGTGAGTAAGGTCGCCAGATCTCAGTTGGGGAGGATAAGGAGTGTAAAAGGCAGGCAACGCATCTGCGACCCTTGTGCGGTTGTTGATGTCCATGGGCAGCGGTGATCACTTCCCATTGGCCTCCCTATAAACTACACTTATTTTTTGCGAACGAGTGGCTTCTTTACTGTGGTCTTCTGAAAGATGGAGGTTCTCCCAGACGAGCGGTGCTTACGAGTGGAAGTTCCGCAAAGCTCTATCTCTTTTAAAACACAGTAAGATATGACGCCGCGATGGTAGTCATCTTATACATATAGACAAAAACAGGAACATGCCATCAGTAAAAATCTTTTTTTTTCGCATTTTTTTTATATTTTTTTTTATGTGAGGCGGCAAACGAGTTGGCGGTTCGCCTGATGGTAAGCAATCACCGCCGCCCATGGACATCCGCGACACCAGAGGTATCGTTGTGTTGCCGGCCTTAACCTCATACCCTCCCCAACTGAGCGCTGGCAACCTTACTCACCAGCAGAAACATAGCACAATAGTTGTCGATATTTATGTACAGTATTTTGTATTCTCCACAGATGCACTAGGTCATTGGAAGTGATATACTCTAAGACGACCCTGTGGAACTTCGTATCCAGCTCGCTTATAATATGCCTCACCGGATTCGATGTCATAGTAAGTTATACTTCGTCACATTTACCACATTTTTAATTGTATCTGATTGAGATTATTGTAACTGGACTAACAACTGTAATACCTGTAGAAAATTACTAGAAGTATTCCAAGATGTAAATGAAAAAGAAAACTAAAGAACAAAATATAGGCAAGATCATCATCATCATCCTAGCGCCTCTCCCGGTGGCATCCTCGGCCATTGCCTTGGAGCCCAGGGTACGCTGCGACTATGATCCTGAATTGACAAGCCTGGTTATTACAATGGAGCGACTGTCGTCTGACCTCCGTAACCACAAGTGAAACCAGACCAATTGGATCATAGTCGGGACCAACGGCTTAACGTGCCTTCCGAAGCACGGAATCATCATTCTTATCGGACAATCCACCCGATGTGATTCAAGCCTGCAATGTAATGTTGAAAACCAACACAAAGTGAAAGTGTTCCCCGCGGGATTCGAACCCACGACCTCCGAGTTCGTAGTTTTTGAGCGCAGCGCTCTAACCACTACACCACGGAGGCAGTTAAAATATAGGCAAGATAGTTAAATAAAAAAACTAATATTTAAAAGTGTAA
This sequence comes from Nomophila noctuella, assembly GCA_958496325.1. NCBI lineage: Eukaryota > Metazoa > Arthropoda > Insecta > Lepidoptera > Crambidae > Nomophila > Nomophila noctuella. Next base: position 3,328,871 of record OY292504.1, read on the forward strand.
TAAAAGAAAATAGATAAAAAGTAAGTTCAAATACTTTCAGAAATAGTGAATCTAAGAAAATAATAGAAAAAATTCTATCTTTTTTAATCGGTGGGCTCGATGGCACAGATGTTAAAGAGCTCTGTCTGCGATTGCCATGGTTACGCAACTTACGCAAAGACTGGCGTTCGGATGGGTGACTGATTTATAAAATTTAGAACTTCTCTGTACTTCGGAAGGCACGTTAAACTGTTTTCCTGCGCCTACGCTCTACGGTCTTTTCAGATTGATCTCCCAACGAACTATAGAATTATGGAAAAGAATGTGCACCTGTGCTTGCGCACTCACTTGTGCACTAAATATGCTGCATACCTGGTTGACTAAGTCACAGCTTTATACTGACTTAGCAAAACACGTTTGTAATGTCCTTAAAAATATATTAAACATGTTTGGTTATGGACGCGACATTAAAAAAGACGCCACCTCCTCTACAAAATTAAAAAAACCGGCCAAGAGCGTGTCGGACACGCCCATGGAAGGGTTCCGTAGCTAAAAGATGGCCCGACCGCTTAAGACACCATTTAATAAGGGCAACTGCACCTCATAAGTTGGTCGAGTTGTATAAAAATAACTATGTATGATACAGAGTTTGCTATAGTTTTCGTTGAAAGAACTTACTTGGATGTATACAGGACATTTTTTTCAGAATTATTGTAATAGTATTTCAAAAGTTAAAGGGGGGGGGGGACGCTCTAATTTTAACTTTGTATTAATATATCTCGAGACTGGGGTGTTTGATCCACATGGTTTCAAGGCAAGTTTTATTGTATTTAAAAATACCTGTTTAACGATACCCCACACGATGGGGAAAGTCGATATTTTTTTATCGAATTTACTTTTCGCTGTATGGGAGGGGGTGTAAAAATAATTATTTTTCGATTATTTTAAAAACCAATTCTTGAATTATCACTATGCATCTCTCCACCAATTTTCGTGGCAATCGGTTCAGAAACGGCGGAGAACGAGCCAGGACAGACAGACAGACAGACAGACATGACGAAACTATAAGGGTTCCGTTTTTTGCCATTTGGCTACGGAACCCTAAAAACCATCGAGAAAAAATATAATCTAAGATCGTTAATTTAAATGTTTGTTTTGCAGATGATTTCGGACCCTCTCCTGGTGATGTCTTTCGTCTCTTTCCTGCTCTCCAGTATGGGTCAAGTATACTACTTCTGCTACTTCGGAGATCTGATATGGCGATCGGTAGTGTACTTGAACTATTCGCAAAATTAATAAACCCGTTAATTTGAATTATAACCTGTTCAGTAGTATGAAGAATAATTGTACCAAGTTTCGTTAAAATTCATCGAGTAGTTTTTGTTTCTATAAGAAACAGATTGATAGACAGACAAATATTATACTGATTGCATTTTTGGCATCAGTATCGATCGCTAATCACCCCTTGATAGTTACTTTGAAAATATTAATTCATGTAGGTGGTCTACGTATATTTTAAGTACCTACCTATATAGGTGAAAGTTTCTTTGTTTAGTTGTGTCCGTCAATTCCGCTGAAACTACTGAACGGGTTTTGATGAAATTTGGAATAATGGCAGGATATGCCCTGACTAAGGATACTTTTATCCCGATTAATGGCTCCCATGAGATAAAACAGGAAACTTGATAATCACGCCTGAAAAACTGAACGGATTTTGATATCCAATTTCCAGGCGGCCGAAGCCGCGTGTAAAAGCTAGTAAAGAATTGATTGACTATGCATACCTATTACTTACAACTGGCTCCGTGGCGCAGTGGCTAGTGTGTCGCACTTTAACGCGTCGGCCGCGTCGGAGGTCCTAGGTTCGAATCACGGGTCGGACCGATGAAATTGTGACTATGTTTACCTGTTATGATAACACAGATACAGTTCGGAGTTTGGAAGTTGGCGGTGTAATTACTGCCCCGTGCCTCAGAAAGCACGTGAAGCCGTTGGTCCTGCGCCTGATTTATCTACGGTCGTGTCAGACTGCTGTCCCTCCGAATTATGAGAGTGAGTGAATAGGGAGTGCACCTGTGCTTGCGCACGCGCTTGTGCACTATCATATATCCTGCGTACTTAGCCAATTATAAGATTGGCCGCCCTAGCCGAATTGGCTAGGAGGGGTATTATGCAGGGATGTTACAGAGCTTCGACTCCGACTCCGATAAGTCGGAACTTCCGATTAATATTACACCTTCGGTTCCGACTTCGGATCCGATACTTTTGAGTCGGAGGTTGAATCGGAGGTCAAAGCTTAACAAATATCGGCGACGGCCTGGGTAGACCGTTTTGAATAGGATACAGGTCGCGCGGACACCTCCCCGACTCCCGCTCGTGCTTTCTTATCTAAACATATATTAAACCGACTTCAAAAAAATCGTGAACACAAAAATAAACTAAAAATTAAAAAAATATTCCATGAGAGTATGGATAAATTACTTGTTCTCGCGAGAAGGCCCAGCGAGACTTCTCGGCGAGATTTCTCGGCGAGATTTCTCGCCGCGGGTCTGGATGTAATATACACAAGTATCACGTTAGCCCTACATACATTCGATCGACCAATTGCAGTTCTGCCTTCCAATTCCTAACCGTTAAGGAGTACTGTAGCTTCATCATCAGCACAGTGGCATCAGATGTTGATTCAAACATACCTCACAAGCAACATTTAAGCCCTACATACTACTAAATAGTTTCCATCGACCAATTGCAGTTCTGCCTTCCAACTCCTAACCGTTAAGGAGTACTGTAGCATCATCATCAGGACAGCAGCATCAAATGTTGACACCCTGAAGCATATACCTGAGTAAGACATGATTACGTAACAAAAACATCATACGAGCATACAATTTTCGGTGGTTGCCCTCGATTTCTCCTGGATTCCATCATCAGATCCTGGACTGGTGAAAATGGGACCACCTCAGAACTGAACTCTATCCAACAAAAAAAAATTTTTGAAATCCGTCCATAATTGACGATATTATCGGTGAACATACATAAAAAAAAATATTATACATACAGACGAATTGAGAACCTCCTCCTTTTTTGAAGTCGGTTAAAAAGGAGAAACTGACTGATTGTCATATCATCGCACAGCCTAAACGGCTTAACGTAGGCACTTGAAATTTGGAATGGCCGTAGCTTGGGTACCGTAGAGGTGCACTAAGAAAGGAATTCCTGAAATTCCCTCGGGAACGGGAGTTAGCAGGAAAAAACATTTGTATGAAAAGTCGAAACCGTTAAAGTTGGACGCTGTAAATTTGGCATACAGATAGCTTAGTAAACGTTTAGCTTAGCTGCACAAGGATATTGCAAAATTCCTACGGGAACGGGAGTAAGCGTATAACGTGTAAAAGTCTGTTCCCAGTTCTCCTCTGTGTCCAGAAAAGGAAAATTGTGCTACCCCGAATTTAACGCGAGCGAAGCCGCGGGCAAAAGCTAGTCGTCTATTATTTTTCACTTATTATTTTGTTACGCATGCGACACGTTCTCAAGGTTCCTCCTCTCCTGCCACTGCTTCTGACCCTGCCTCCGCCTCCGGTTCCGACTCCGACTCCGGTTCCGATTCCGACTCCGGTTCCGACTCCGACTCCGAAAAATAAAATCAAAAAACTCCGACTCCGCCTCCGATTCCGATATGACACCTCCGTTACATCCCTAGTATTATGCATACTTAGTTGAAAATTATTTCAGAGTGTCGCGGTAGGAGAAGGAGCATACAGAAGTCTTTGGTTCGCGAAAGACGCATCTTACGGGAAAGCTTTACTTCTCGTGATAATAAGGTAAAAATCAAATCAAAAAGTTATTTTTAACGTAGGCTTCAAACAGTGATGTAACTAAGGGGCAAGGCGGGGCAGTGCCGGGGGCCCTCAAACTCAGGGGGCCCCCAAATAATAAATATCCCGGGAAGTATCTCCCACTAGCGGCCGTTCGCGACTCCGTCCGCGTGGATCTCGATTTCCAATAGCCTTAAAGCCTTCCTGGTCAAATGGACTATCCAACAAATAATTTTTCGAATCGGTCCAGTAGTTCCTGAGATTAGCGCGTTCAAACAAACAAACAAACATACAAACAAACTCTTCAGCTTTATACATATATCAGTATAGATTTTCAAACTATGTGCCTATGGAAGGTAGCAACCCCTTGACAACTCAGTCTAGAAAAAAATGCAAAAACATAGCAATGGGGCATTAACTAGCTACGCCATTGGCTTCAAAGATGCACTTATACATTGGTGTTTATTCCAAGAGATTTATTCTTTTTTTAATTACCTACAGGTCAAAAAGTCCTTGTAAACTGACGGCTTACGGATTCGCTGATGTCAACATTCCGGCATTTTCGCGGGTAAATATTTATTTTATACTTATTTATTCCTTTATTGTATTAGTTAAGTTTAATATTTTTTCTTATTTTCAGGTTTTGAGCAATGCCTGGTCCTATTTCGCCCTTCTGAATACTACGCTAAAATAAGTATACATAATATATTTGATCATAAAAATTACACCTAAATTCAAATCGATAGATATGCCCTCGCCATACTTTGACCAGATCTGATCTTAGCATTGCAATTTGAAGCGGCTGTCGCTTCTTATCGCAGTGACAGCAAGTTGAAACGTACGTCTTGTAAAACAAAATACTGACACAGTTTTTTGGTGTCGGGCATATGTAACGATTGAAAATGTCCAAATTCTACTGTAAAGCTGAAACAATGAATTAATGTTAGTTACATAAATCGTGCACTACTGATGATGTAAAATAATAAATTAAATAAAAAAGTACTAGTTGAAATCACGATTGTCAAGTTTTTTGATTTATAACAATTCTAAAAATACCATTTTTGTTTTTGACCCGTTCAACATTTATCGGTTTTTTTTTATAGAATGACATGACGTTATTTTTCTTATAGCATGTTAAAATATAACATGTTAAAAACAACTGCGTATTTTATTTTAATTGTCGTGTCATTGTCAACACTTGGGTTGACACTTTTTTATTCTACTTTTAATGTCTTTTTAAGCTTAAATTATCGTTGGAATAGTAATCGCACAGCCATGGGCGGAGTTGTTAGTTTAGAACCATAGACTTAGGAACGAAGGGACGAACGTATGCTAATTCACTGTGGCAAAAGACACAGTAAATTAGTATAAGTGGGTGAACCAAAAAAAAAACATTTTCGTCACATTTCATCATAAACCTCAGCAGTTTAAAAAATCTCAGAATATTTCACGCAAAATTAATTATTTTCTATTTGCTCCAATAAGAATTATAATTTCACTTTGTGTTGGATTTTCCGGTTTAGTTAGGGCATTGCAGTCTTGAAACAACAGATAAAATCGGAAAATAATGATGATTCTGTGCCTCAGAAAGCATGTGAAGCCTTGGACTGGTTTCCCTTGTAAGTCTTACGAAGGTCAGGCAGTCACTCCACGTCGAATCACAGCCAAAGCGCACTGGACTCCAAGGCAATGGCCGAGGATGCAACCGGGAGAAGCGCTAGGATGATGATGATGGTTCACTTCATAGGAACGATAGCTAGTCTGCATTCTATCTTGGAAAACTCACCCACACCTTATAAGGTGCTATTGCATAAACATTATTGTAATGTATTTAGAACTTGTCATTTTTTTTGTCATGTCTATCAGTTCTTAGTTCTTACTTTATGACACCCAGTGACAGTTTGATTGCAGATTGCACACAACTGGAAATGCGCTCAAGGCTATCACATAGTATTTTGAAGTGCGTCATACTATGCAGTCGAAAATAATACGAAATATTAAATCAATAAAACATTTACAATAGTAACTAATTATTAGACAAGGTGCTTTGAAATCAATAAACTTTATTGGAAAATTAAGTTGTTGTAATCATGTAACTATACCTACTACATTCTTCACGAGATATTTTTCGCATTTAAAATCAACTTGCATTGTAATATGTGACGAAATTCATTTAATAGATTCGTTAATTAATAATACAACTTGTTGAATGGAGGAAGATTTAAACTTGTAAAGAGCTTACAAAGATTTCATTAAGGCGAATATACCTGGATTCAAAACATTGGACCAAGCATACTGAAAGATGGCCGCCAGAATCTCGCTTTTAGACGAATCTCTGGGGAAGATAAGATTCGCCTACCGCCTAACAGGAATCAATATGGACAACCAGAAGAGAACAATGAGGCAAAACATGATATACCTCTTCAATTTCCTCTGGCTGAACACAGACATTCTCGGAGCAGTTTCATGGGTTATAAAGACCTTAGTTCTAGGAACTAACTTCACAGAACTGACATTTGTCGCTCCTTGCGTAACCCTAAGCATTCTAGGGGATATCAAAGCTATATATCTAGTCATGAACGAACGAAATGTACTAGACATGATAGCAAATTTGCGAAAACTGGAACAAATTGGAGACGAATTCGAAAATTCAGAGAAAGATGTCTTGATAGCACCAGATATTAAATTCTTGAATGCTGTCATCAAAGTGCTTAATTTTTTGAATTGCCTCATGATTGTGGTCTTTGATCTATGTCCATTGAGTATAATAGCTATCAAGTACTTCACAACAGGAGAATTGAAGCTTATGCTGCCATTTTTAGATGTTTACCCATTCGATGCGTTTGATCTTAGGCGGTGGCCGTTTGTGTACTTTCATCAAATATGGTCAGGTTTGTATGTAGTACATAACGGGCACTTTTTATTACTTTTGTACATATTGTGAGATAGCACTCTCACTACTGATTAGTGCTTTCAATATTTAATATAGTTTAAAGATTGTACTGAACGCAGAGCAGACAAAGTCTTACTCCAAAAATTTAAAACAATGTTTCCTGGAAACCAATTATGTATTATCAATACTATCATTCACATCATGTTACAGAATGCATTATTTATGCTGAGTTTATATGAACATTCTACCACATTGATCTCGTGTTTGATTAATGCATTATCTTATTTCATCTCGAGCTCCTCCGTGCTTCGGAAGGCACGTTAAGCCGTTGATCCTGCGCCTGATCTCTCTACGGTCGTGTCAAATTGCTGTCCCACCGAATTATGAGAGTGAAGGAATAGGGAGCGCACCTGTGCTTGCGCACTCACTTGTGCACTAAAATATATCCTGCGTACCTGGCTGATCGTTAGATCGGCTGCCATGGCCGAACGCGGCCGTAGGGTATCATTATTATTATTATGTTATTATTATAAAGGTTTCTTCTTTATATCACTTAAGTTATATATTGGACTACGTCTTAAGCTATCACTGTTATTGCAGAATGCATAGTCCTTCTGGACATATGCGCGACAGACTACCTCTTCTTCGTCTGCTGTACTCACATCAGGATCCAGTTCAAGCTTCTCCAGCACCAGATGCAGGAGATCATCGAGCCCAGGGGCATCTCCGCTGTCTCCAGCATCGACCAGGTCTTGGTCATGAAGAAGTTCACAGCCTTGATTCAATGGCATCAGGAAATTATAAGGTACGACTCCGAGGATGCGACTCCGTACGCTCGAATTTCGGTAGTTACTTTATAACTGTAAATGTGTGCAAAAAAAGCTAAAGCCTTCCTCGGCAAATGAAACAACTAACGCCAAATTAATTTTTCTATTCGAATCAGTAGTTCCTGAGATTATCGCGTTCAAACAAACAAACTAACAAAGAAACCCTTCTTTAACTTTATAATAATAGTAAAGATAGTGATACTACATCACAACTAATTCTTTTCTCCAGTCCTGTATATCTTTCAGCAATGCCGAAGTTACCAAAATTGTTTCTGTGTCGGATTGTCAAATTGACTATCCAACACACAAATAATTTCCCCATTCTGAGAACTGAGAACAAACAATCCAACAAATCAACAAGCAATCTTCTAAAAAACTCTAACTACTGCTATTATATTGGTATAGAAGTATATGTATATTGTTTTATTTTTAGCTCTGCGAGTATGTTGGAAGAAGTTTACTCGAAGTCTACTCTATTCAACTTCGTGACCAGTTCATTTGTAATCTGTCTGACTGGATTCAACGTCACAGTAAGTTTTAGAGCCAGTTTTAACTCTCATTAAAATTCTTGATAACATCGATTAAAATATTAAGAAAGGTAGAGTTTAGTGAAACTTCCACTCGAATGAGCCACTCGTCTGGGGAAGTACGTCCACCTTACAGAAGAGCACAGTGAAGTAGCACTTCGTTACTGTTGTGCTATGTTTCTGCTGGTGAGTAAGGCGCCAGAGCTCTGTTAGGGAGGGTATGGGGTCACAATTCAACATTCCGTCGCTGTGATAAGAAGCGTCTATCGCTCCATTTTTTGGTGCCAATTTCAAAGCCGGTAAAAGTATGGCAAGGGCATATCTAAAGATTTAAATCAATGCTTGATTGCAGATTTAATATGATAGATAACTTATGATAAAATATCAGGAATATAGAAAAGTGATGAAAGTAAGAATTGTTTTTTTTAATTACGATAATTTTTCTTACATATTTTACGCTATTTGTACATTTTTATTTTGTTTTCCACAGATTTTGGATGATAAGGCGTTTGTTTTCACATCTATTATTTTCCTGGTGATGAGTATGTTGCAAATATTCTTCCTATGCTTATTTGGCGATATACTAATGAGTTCAGTAAGTACATATATATAAATAAATAAATAACTCACAACATCATACACTTCAGGTACACATATCTGAATCAAGAAAATATTTCTTTTGAAGCTATAAGGTAGCTCTCCACTCTATAGGTGGTTGTTATAAAGTGGATCAAGGGGACAACAGCACTAGTAAACAAAAATCTAACTTTTTTTTGGCACACGAAAACTTATATTGAATTTTGAGTACTACTAGTATACTATCGAGGTACTACATGGCACATAAAACACGTCAAATGATTTAAATATTTCACAACATCACATACATTGATCTGACCCCGTGTTAAGTAGCTTAAGCACTTGTGTTACAGACATCAGACTCAACAGTGGTATTACAAATATACTTTATACATATAACACCCAGACCAAGACAAACAGACATGTTCATGCACACAAATGTTTGTCATGTGCGGGGATCGAACCCGCGACCTCTTGCGTAATAGGCAACATCTTGACCATTACACCAAGCGGGTCGTCAGATTTCGCTAATCATAATGTCTTTTTCAGAGCACGGAAGTAGCAAGTTCAGTGTACTGTGGAAGGTGGTATCTGAGCAACATTTGCATGGGAAGAAACGTCTTGCTGGTTCAGACAAGGTAAATTATTTAAGCATCGGGCATTGGGTAAGAATATTTATATTTTTCACTTTAAACAACTCGGTAGCCTAAAGGTAAGAGCGCCACTTCATGATCTCTATGTACACCAGAAGAAGCACAAAATTTTAGTTGACATACTGATAGGAGGGTCTACAGGCGTGTTTTGCTTAGGGCATCAAGTAGTCTTAATCCATCACTGAGAAATAGGGATTCATTTTAATAGTTTCACTACGTTTACTCTAAAATCTTAGATATATTGCCGCCGGAGCTAGGGAATTTTTTTATGGGATTAGAAAAAACCGAGACAAGGGAGATCCGCCATATCTTCTTTTATGTCGGTTTTTCAGAACACAGCAGGAGTTTTTAACGATAACTTATGCCAAAACCCATCTTTGTAACGAAAACATGATTTCAAAGGATGGGAGGCCTTTGCAGTGGGACATTAATAGGCTGATACTTTACTTACTAATTTTTTTAATGAGACATTTTTTTATCAGGGCTCAACAACCGTGTAAAGTTACTGCAGCAGGATTTGCCGATGTCAATCTTAGGGCGTATATGAAGGTATGTTTCTGTATTCTTATTCTTATTCTATTCTTATTCTTATTCACCAATTGCCTAGCCCACAAACTAAGCTCGAAGCATGTACTATGGATGCTAGGAAAGGGATAGGCATACTTAAATACTTTTATAAACATCCATGACTCGAGTACAAATGCCGATGTTCATCACACAAACATTTGCCCCTAGCGGGATTCGAACTGGCGACCCTTGGTTTCGTAGCCAGGGTCTCTAGCCACTAGACTAACAGGCCCGTCAAAATACATTTTTAAGTTTCTGCTAGTAATAAATATCGCAGTGGTTAGCGCGCTCGGCCTGTGATTGCTAAGTTAAGCAACTTTCGCAGACGCCAGTAATCGGATGGTTGACCGAAAATTTTATCTCGAGTTCCTCCGTGCTTCTTCCTTCAGAAGGCACTTTAAGCCGTTGGTCCTGCGCCTGATCAATCTACGATCGTGTCAGATTGCTGTCCCAAAATTTGACAGATTTGTTTGATTTATTCTGATCGTGCTTTTTTTTGTAATGGTGAATAATCTTGTTTCAGATTTTAAGTACGGCATGGTCTTACTTCGCTTTACTACAGACGATCTATAGCGGTGATAAATAATGAAGAACACGGTATTCACTTAAAATAATCGAAGATTTATGTTGAAGTTGTTATAATGTGATGTGTACAAAAATAATACAAATAATAAGAACACAGTAAACTACAATTATATGTATCATACATCCCTCTTTTATTTCAAATGGATTCCGGACCTTGAATATCTTTACAATACATAATCATATAAATATTGTAAATGTAAAGTTTGTCTGCTTGGATGTTTGTCTGTCAATCACAAAGAAACTACTGTGCGGATTTTGATGAAATTTGGTATACAGACATGGTATGGGACTGATGGGACATGGGATGACTTAGGTGATAGGATATTTCTTATCCCGATAAAATGCTCCCATGGGATGAAAACCTGAATCTTGATAACGCGGGCAAAGCCGCGTTTAACAACTAGTTATTATTTATAAACCAAAAGGTGAAATTAAATAACAATTATCTTTAAAGATATGTTAGACATGAAAAATATTATGAGTATTATAAGCGATTTCTTACGTTAATAAGTTTCCTTTTTAATGCGTTTGTCTTTAATTATGGGAATCAGGACAGCGTATTCATTACATTAATACTAAGTTTATAGTAATTAGTTATTTACTTTAATCAAGCTACAATTAAGTAAGATACACATAAAAGTCAAATTAAACTGACTGTCTGTACCTAACTACTGCTAAAATATATATTCATAATGCGTACATACACTTATTAATTAAATGTACAGTTTTATTGTCATACATCACTGAGATACAGACATATATATTGATTTGAGGGATACAATAATTGTTTTGTTGTACTTTCTAAAGCAACTGTGATTTTATAAGAAGCAGCAAACAAAACCGCGTGCGTAGTTTGTATTAAAATAATTCTAAACGATCAGATTTAAATTTCGAACATTCACTGTTTCTCTTGGGCCAGTGTCAGCTGTTAAATTCGGAGAGCGGCCATTTTCCAAAATGGATAACAATACCATTTTCGAAATATATTTAGGGAAGTTGAATTTCCTATTCCGATTCACAGGAATGTCTATTGGCGGTAAAAATAGGACAAGAAAGCAGTATCTGTGGGATAGATTCATCTTTGTTTTCAATATTTGGTGGTTGAATACCGAGCTATCATTCGCTACGCTCTGGTACTATCAAAACAGTATTGAAATGACTCAATTCACTTATCTATTCCCTTGTACTATACTCGGTCTAATGGCGACATTTAAGTCCTTCAACCATTATTTTTCTGAGCAGAAAATTACTAATTTCATTGGTATAATAAAAGAAATGGAAGAGAAAACTGCTAACAATATGAGTGAGAGGAACCAAGCTATGAAAATGAAAGAGCTTAATCTGTTAAGAATAGTCCTAATTGTCTTAAACATATTCAATGGTGCGATGACAGTTCTTTTTAGTCTTTTGCCTCCAATTCTGACGCTGATAAAGTATTTGAAGACAGGTACAGTGGAATTGTTGATGCCATTCTTGGATTTTTATCCATTCGACGCGTTCGATTTGAGGATTTATTGGTTCGTATATTTCCATCAAATATATGCCGGTGAGTAGAGATTTTAAATTTGTTTTATGCCATTCCCTCCACTTGACACCATCTTAACGTCACCACCGATGGTGTCATATGGAATCTCTAGTCCATATTACACCATAGTACAAAAGTATGGGAAAAGATTGCGATTTCTGACATTTCTAGTACTCAATGCAAAATGGTCCCATAGAGACATTTGATCCTTACATAAAATAGGATGCCTATTTCAGCATTTTTGCTGCCTATAAATCCTATAATGTAAAAATTATAAATATTAAAAAGGTATAATAATGCCTAGCATTTAAAAATGCTGAAATAAAATAAAAAATTTTTTTTTCTGACTGTTACTTTTTCCAAAATCTGTGACTGTAAGGCAATATCTCAAAAAGTTATGGATGGTTGTGTTTCAACATATTCATTTAACTGTAACAGTTATTGTACCTACCCTTCAAAACCCATTTCAAAATTCCACCCTGTACGTAAGTAGGTATACCTATTTCCAGAATGCATCTGCCTAGCACAAGTCACAACTTCAGACTTCATCTTCTACACATGCAGTACTTTCCTCCGGGTGCACTTCAAACTTCTGCAACGCGATTTGGAAGACGTCATTCCCACCAGGAACATCATTGGAAGAACTGTCACGAAGGAAGAAGTACATGATCAAATAGTGGAACTGATTAGACGACATCAGCATTTGATAAGGTTTGGTCGTGTAATGTAAAGCCAACAATGTGATCATCATCCTAGCGCTTGTCCCGGTCGCATCCTCGGCCATTGCCTCGGAGTCCAGGGCATTGGTAAAGCCAACTATAAATCATATTCGACGATTATTAGAAATAGTAGTTAGGTAAGGTTGCTGCTACCTTTCTTTTATATTAGAGGTAGAGCTTTGTTGAACACTCGAATGAGCCGTTCGTCTGGGGAAGCACCTCCTACTTACAAAAGACCGCTGTAAAGTAGCCCTTCGTTACTGTTGTATCATGTTTCTCCTGGTGAGTAAGGTTGCCAGAGCTCAGTTGGGGAGGGTATGGGATTTTTAAAGGCAGGAAACGCATCTGCTACCCTTGTACGATTGTTGATGTCCATAGGCAGCGGTGATCACTTACCATTAGGTGACACGCTTGTTCGCTTGCCTCCATATCATATAAAAAAAAAGTAATAAGATAAGGTAAGGGAATGGTAAGTGATCACCGCTGCCCATTGACATCAACAACCGCACTAGGGTCGCGGATGCGTTGTTGTTATGAAAGAGGAAGGCAGATGAGGGAGAACTACTTGGTAGGATCCGATGAAATCAAAAATAATATTTCCAACTTTTCAGTTCACTTTTATTACCATTCGTTTATTTTTAAAGTCGGGTTTTTATGAATGATGTTTAATTTTAGTTACTGATTGATGAAGATCGATCATAACATAGACAGATAATTATACAAAGCACGTAGGAATATACTTAAATAATTAAAATCAATAGAATTACACTTAATAAGCAAAATAATTTTATATTTCAGTGCCGCAAACACTTTGGAATCAATTAATACGAAGCCAACGTTATTCAGTTTCATGTCAAGTTCAATTATAATCTGTCTCACCGGATTTAATGTTACTGTAAGATTTTATACTGATGTTTATATATTAGTTTATTATTTACCATCCTCTAAAGCACCTATACACCTGCAATACTATTAACACAATATTTCACAGTGTATTTAATTCCCAATAATTGATTTTGTCACCATTTTGAAAAATATTCATTTTCATTTCAACCGTCTCGAACGCACGTGAAAAATAATGTGCAAACATTAATGCAATAAAATAATATTAATTGATTCTATTGGTTAAATCAAAAGTGATATACTACTCAATTAATTGATCTTATTTTCAGGCAATTTCAGACCCAGCATTCGTGATCATATTCCTGATGTTCTTACTCATGAGCCTTCTGCAAGTATTCTTCCTCTGCTTATTCGGAGATAGGTTGACTGAATCTGTAAGTATGCTGAATAACACTTATTACAAAGGAAAAAAACAGGAGAGTGACCAAAGAAAAAACGTTATGAAAAAAATAATTTGACTAGGTATATCTTCAAACTATCCACATTTGAAAATTGTGCTCCTAAGCACAAATGCGGATTGGTGATCACAAGCCCGGACTGTGTTCAGAAAAAATATACACAAATTTTGCCCGACCCAGAAATCGAACCCGACGACTTTTTTTTCAGAGTACCCAACTCAGTGATGCAGTTTACCACAGCCGGTGGTACGTCGCCGACCATGTGACCGCCAAGGAATTGAGTATTATTCATACGAGGTAATTTTCACGCCTTATTTCACGCGGAATTTTTTTATTGGTTTCGGCCAAAAAAGGGCATTAACTGATCTAGTTAGTGAAATGGCAAAATACTCAATATCTAAATATATAAATAACAAATAAAAAGCAAAATATGTCGATATCATGACGTATCGAAGTCGCCGTGGTCGAAAGCGATCAAGAACGTGATCATCATATTCAAAGGCATATCACCACGCTTCTTAAATGAGGAGCTGAGTAGCCCAGTCATTTTAGGCAAAAAAAGGGGTCAACCTCGGAATTTGAGATAATAAGCTGAAAACTCGTATACAGCTTCATTTTGGCGTTCTTAAAGTTGTCTCAAAAGTCACATATTATCTCGTGTCCGCGTCGTAAGTTATTCGAGGTCAAAGGTCACGAAAATCGTTTTTTTGCGATTATCTCCGTTTCTATTGCTCCAATGAGGTTGGCACCTATGGTCAAATTGTAGAGCATAAAATTTGCAACAAATTATGTGCAAAACATTTTTTTATAAAGTCAACCGTTTTTGAGATAGATTGTAGTGAGTACGCAGCGCTCAGGCATACTGTACTACGGTAACTAGCGGCCGCCCACGACTTTGTCCGCGTGGATCTCAGTTTCCGCACACAATATCTTTAAAAATAGTAGCCTGTGTGTTTTAATGATGTATAAGCTACATTATTATGGAGTTTCATCAAAATCTATTCAGTACTTTTCATTTAATTTCAGTTCTATCAGTTGAAAATCTAAGAGATATATAGGTACTAACTTTCATCCTCAATTTTTACCCCCCTAGGGTGGAATTTATTAAAATCGTTTTTTAGGGGATGCCTACGTCATAGTAGCACTATGCACGCAAAGTCCCAGCCCGATCGGTTTGAAATTGACAAAGTTCCATACAAACTTTCATCCCCTATTTTATCCCTTTGGGATTAGAATTGATCAAAATCCTTTCTTAGTGTATGCCTAAGCCATGACATCTACCAGTATGCCAAATTTTAGGCCGATCCGTCCAGTGGTTTGGGCTGTGCGTTGATAGATCACTATGCCAGTCAATCATCTGATGCCTGAGCGCTCGGTGTTCTTCGCTCTCTATCTCAAAAACGGTTGACTTTATAAAAAAATGTTTGGAACATAATTTGTTGCAAATTTTATGCTCTACAATTTGATCATAGGTGCCAACCTCATTGGAGCAATATAAACGGAGATAATCGCAAAAAAACTATTTTCGTGACCTTTGACCTTGAATAACTTACGACGCGGACACGAGATAATATGTGACTTTTGAGACAACTTTAAGAACGCCAAAATGAAGCTGTATACGAGTTTTCAGCTTTTTATCTCAAATTCCGAGGTGAAAACCTAAAATGACTGGGCTAGAGCTGGGCAAAAAATGATGCGGGACTCGATTCCAGAACCCCGAAAATATAAATTTTATTCAACATTGGTATTTTACTTCGAGTTTCATATGGGCATAATAAATCCACCACATTACGAATCTTTTTGACAAACTTTGATGTAGAGTTCTTACTTTATTATTTTTTTTGTTCCCAAAAAATCTTTAAGTACATTTTGATTTTTCAGGGCACAAACACCGTGTAGGTTGACGGCCGCAGGATTCGCTGAAGTTAATTTAAGTGCATTCATGACGGTATGTAGATAACTTAAAACTATTTCTTTCTAAAAGTGAAATCGAATAAAAGAAATGAAGTTATTTATTAACGTATTTTTTTCAGATAATGAGTCGCTCGTGGTCCTACTTCGCATTGTTGAGAACCATGTATGATTAAAAAATCTTAAAAATTACAACTGTGTTAAAACCACTTTTAATTTTCAACAAATAAACTCATATTAGCCATCGATCGCAAAGTTTATTATTCTTTTGCAAACATTAAAACCGAGACATACATATGATACAGAAACCATCATTTTATTCACCAAAAAGTTTTGATGTAATTTAAATCGAACCGCAGCAGCCGACGAACATGAAATGGGATTGCTTTAGGCGTAGTACTGGCAGGTAGAGCGAAATTCTCGTACGCAACAAAAAAAGGTAAGCTTTTTCTAAGAAATCCTCCTTCACAGGATTTTGTATAGACCTTTTTTGTCGTCAGAGAGGATAGGCAACCTTTTTTCTCACATTCTTCATAAGTTCGAATTTCGAAATTATTACTACTTTTTTTAAATTTGAATCTTTAGCTTTAGAAAGGAGACCGAAATGACAAAAGAAGGTTATTCAAAGTTCATGTATGACATTCGTAGAATGGAACGGTATCGTCCTGTGGGAATTATAATTCCTTACTCTCAATACCTACACGTAGAAAACGAAGAAATTTTAATGTTCCCTACTTGTATCCTACGGAATTTGGTAAACATGCATGACGGAGCAATTCGATCTGAGCCATCTTCCCGATACTCATGGTATTTTTCCTAAAAGTCGTAGCTTATTGGACTTTGGTAGATTTTTAAACCATAAATTCAAGTCTAGAAGATTTATGTACATAAAGCATTGAAGTGTTCATTTAATAATGATAGGTAAGTATCACCGCCGCGGCCGCGGTGCCGCCAAAAGCACCATCAACATCAAGTCATCAACAACACTAAGGGACGCTCATTCCTTGGTTTTTCTGCCTTTTGGCTAATGGTCCAACCTGAACCTATCAAAACCTATGAGCAAGTTAATGAAATCACAAGCTTATCATAAGCACACACTTAAAATTTTCCTAGTAATCCCGGTACTAATCTACCAACTAACGCAATTTTAAACGCTGGCAACCCATCGGAACCCGTTGCCTTAAGCGTGAAATTATCTCTCAAGCAATGACACCAATAGTGGAGTCAATGAATACATAAAACAGGCAATATTCGAAAGTCCTCAAGAACAGCTCCGATTTCGATGATTTTTTTTTTATTAAATTTGTTTTTTTATACTATTCAAAATCAGAAACCTCTTAGAGCGGGGACGGAACTATTTATATTGTATAAACAATATCAACGATATGGATATAAAAAATTAAGTTTGGTCTCTATTTTTTTGTAGAAAAATCTCTATAATAATCTTATTGTAACAAATAGTTGTTACAAAAAAGTTTTTAACAATAATTTAATATTATTTTCGTCCGTGTTTATTTGGGTTTCATACAAACTTTCATCCCCCGTTTAATCCCTCTATGAGTGGTATTTATCAAAATCGTTCATGGGGAATACCTACGTCATAATAACTTGATGCATACAAAGTTTCAGCCCGATCGGCTCAAAATTGACAAAGTTTCATACAAACTTTCATCCCCTATTTTATCCCCTTAGGGGTAGAATTTATCAAAATGATTTCTCAGGCGATGCTCACATCAGAATAGCTTTATGTATGCAAAGTTTCAGCTCGATTGGTTTAAAATTGACAAAGTTTCATACAAACGTTCATCCCCTATTTCACCCCCTTGGGGGTTGAATTGCTCACAATCCTTTCTTAACGGATGCCTTCGTCATAATATCTACTTGCATACCAAATTTCAGCCCGATCCGTCCAGTGGTTTGGGCTGTGCGTTGATAGATCACTATGTCAGTCAGTCACCTTTGAGTTTTGTATATAGAAGATCGAGCTTTATTTTATATATATAGATTTGAATTTTATATATATAGATTGTTTATAACATTAATTAATATATTTACAAGTTTTTAATGGATATTGTATTGGAGAATTTTTTTTTGTGCATAAACTATATCGTAGATATTGTTAACACAATATAAATAGTTCCGTCCCCGCTCTAAGAGGTTTCTGATTTTGAATAGTATAAAAAAACAAATTTAATAAAAAAAAAATCATCGAAATCGGAGCTGTTCTTGAGGACTTTCGAGTCAAATGCTTCATTGACTCCACTACAACTAGTGCGCTAAAAATTACCATTCCCTATTCCTAGCATTACGAGGGGAGGAGCGATGCCGGAGACCTGTCTTTAGGCATAGTAGGAAAGTAGGTAGGTAGTTGATTTTACAAGACTTTAGCACAGACTTTAGTTTGTTGGAAAATGTACCTGCGTGAATTGAAGTTATTTTTTTAAATTTACTTGACGACGTTATTGGAAGGAACTATTTATATAAATAAAAAAATAGTAAAACACATAAAAATTTTATCCTTTAGGTCTGGATTAGTTGGTACATATAAAAAGGTTACGGTACATTCCGTACATTGTCTACCTACCTAAAGGTAATTACGATCAAAAGAAATTAAATATGCTTTTTTCATTAAAAAATAAGCTGCAATTAAATCTCAAACTCAAAAATACCTCTTTCAACTCCGCTTTATAAAGGAAAAACAAATTACTATAAATAATGACTCTACCACTTATAATTTTCATCATCATTGTCGCAGTCAACACCCGAGCCCGAGCTATGATACCGTTCCTAATCATACTATGTCTAGATTAAACATCTTAGCAATTTGCATGAAAAAATGTTGTAATAACCGATCAGGACCGGTATCCGGTTTCGGTTAATACTGTATTACCTATCGCGCGCATATGCATGAGCCGACCGGTCCATCCCTAGCCATTACATTTTACTGCTTACTGCTGCGTCTACATCACAATTTTACAATTCCGATTCTGAGACTGAGAAGAGAAAACCGGCAGCGAGATGTTAGGCACGTGTGGTCTAAGGAATGCAGATCTGTAAGTATACACTTTGCCTTGTCCCCAATGTTGTTACCATATCTACAAATAAATTGCTTAGGGGGGGAAAAAGATCGGTTTCCTGTCATAACATAATTCAATAAAACTTGTTGAAAGTTTAAAGATAAGTGCAAACAAGAAACAAATTCAATAACTTATCAGACACAGAACAGTACTTCCCTTCTTTATTACAATCTTTGCACAGTGCAGCAGTGATAAAGCTAAGAAACTTTTGAAAACACAGACATCCAAAGCAAGAGGAACTGTCGGTAAAACAGCTTTGTAAAAAGTGGCGCCAGTGCTGCTTTGCCGACGTCGACTTGACGAGCTGTCATGGCGTGTTGAAGTGTGTACATTTTTGTGCACGATAAAACATAAATAATGATTCTTAGACGAATTATTTTACTAATTAACGTTAAATTATTCAGTGGGTACTGCAAAGTATCATGATTAATGTGAATTAGTTCTAGTTAGACATAAGTGTGCGTTAAAATGGACAAGAAAAATGCGATTCGAAGAGCCAAAAGGCAATCGAAAGTATTGGAGGAAAATTATTGGGATTGCAGCGTTTGTACGTACAGAAATAACGCAGAAGCTTTCAAATGTTCAATGTGCGACGTCAGAAAAGGTATTTAACTTATCAGTTTGTCTGTAGAACATGTTCCTTTGTCCCAAATTTCGTGTGCAGGCATGCCTAAGTTTACATCGATTTTGTGGTTCGTCTGGGCTTAATGTGCGGGTCAAAAGCGTCTCACGAAGTATTTAACACATAAACCATTGATATTATACCAAAAATATAAGAATTGTAGCCTATAAGCTAGTAACAATTAGGTCAAATTACATTTTCCATTTCACATACAATGGCTATGGCTGTGATTGCCCTATTTCTTTTGGAAAGCACTAGAAATTATTTTCATTAGTGCCTACTGTAAATTCACAAGAGGAAATTAATGCTGTAACATGAATATTGAACATACCAATTCAATAATAAAAGAATTTAGTTTATTGATCCACAATACATTTTCTTAGCTTCATTTATTTATAACTATTGATAGTTATAAAAATTTGAGTAACTGATGCCGTAAACATTAAAGAATGACTGACATAATAAAGTTTTCAATATTCTCATCTTCATTTACTACTAGATATCACAAACCAGTAGTCATGACCCGCTTAGTACTGCATCATACTAAACCTTCTTCTCTTCTTCTCACATTGAATACAAAATGTGAACAAATTATTATAGCATGAAGCAAATTATATTTCCTATTAGATAAACTAAATGTCACCTTTATGTAACAAAAAAAAATAATTTTCTCATAATTTATGCTTCTATGAAGCCTAATGGAATACAGAATAGTTTGAGTTTGAGTTAAATGTAAATAAGGTATTTATAAAGGTTTAACTGAAGCAAAGGATTTGAAATTCTACTATAAAATGTACTTAAATGTATTTGACGTTTCAAATGGGACCTGTTAGCGAGATGGTACTATTCTGATTAAAATGTGTATATCTTCCTTAAAAGTTTCTTTAACAAACACAAGTGTCTTTAACAAATCCATAGTGATAAGCTATAATATTAACAAGTACAAGTATGTAAACTTATTGGACAAATATTATAACAAAACTTGGCGATTGAAAAGAGCAACTATTGAGTTTCTTGCTGCTTCTTCTCAAATTATGACTGCATTCTGAAGTCGGTGGTAGATTCAATCTGTTGTTTTGCATTATTATTGACGATTCATAAGTGCTTTTCTGAGGCCTATTTGAATAAAGTATATTTTGGTTTTATTTATAATAAAATATTAGTTAAATAATATCTTACAAGGGTTATTGTCAAGGCATAAAGGAGGTTAAAGTCCTCGCAGAGTCCCAAGAAGAGTGGAGATTGCTTCATGAACAAGAGCAATGCTTTAAAATTCTATGATGAATATTATGCAAATTTAATCAAATACATATCCAAAGTATTCCTACAACTGTCCACTCTGTTCTGTTCCACGCGATGGACCCGGCACCCACACGGAGAATCCATGGATAGCTAAGAAGTTTGTCTCTTAACCAATACTAAGTGCGCTATCTTCATAACTAATATTTTTCATTTTGGTATTGTTTATAAGTACCATACAATAAAATACTTAAATGAAGTTTAGTTACCTCTGGAACAATAAACCTAAGTACCTAAGTATACTTTAAAAAAAATATTACCACTGAGAGAGAATTTTTTTTTATTGAAAGCGTGTATTTAAATGTTAATGCTTTAAGTGGGTTAGGTCATTGAACTCACTAGATTAAATAAGTATTTTATTTTTGTTTTTCATTTGTTCCACACATTTCTCACAAAAGGAGATAATAGACTCCTGAATTGTGGTAATGAATAATCATTTCATACTACCAAGGTGTGTTTTTTTTAATAGAAATGCATTTCAGCTTCCCAAGGGCATAAAAGGGCTTGACTTCAGGTCAATTTCTTATACCTACTTTTTTCTATAATAAAAAAGTTATCGCCTTCATATCAAGCCCGAGTGTCAGTCACTTTTCTACGAGTATAACCCGACCAGGTTGCGATGCTTGGTAAAAAGAAAATTCAACCTCCACCATTCGGTCGGGTTACATTCGTTGACCTTTGTGACGTCACAATACGTTCGTCGTAGCACTTTCTATTTCATTCGCACGCTAGTAGCCCCGCTAGGTTGGAAAGAGATGACAGTAGATTGACACAGTGTAGGGGGTATAGCGGTAAATGCACTTACTTTTTCCAATGTTTATCTGAGAAATGCAGTTAAAGGTATTGAAAGGGTTAAATGTTGTATTGTACGCCGATATGGTGCATAGTGCATACATACCTAACTAAAAAAATGTACCTATACTGAAGGTGAATGAAAACCTAATAATAATGTTGTTTGGTGAATAAGTGCCCAGATAATAGGAAACGAAATCTTCTTTTATAGATAAATAAGCGTTTATAAATGAAAAAGATTTAATTATTACATGTAAGGTCGTGTTAAGTGTTTCTTTTACCTACATTTTTCCAACCATGTTATCTTCACTTTATGGTATTAATTGCTTAAATTCTTCGTCCAAGCGTTTTCCCAGCCTAGTGCCGGGGTTTTTTTTTATATTATAGGGCAGCAAACGAGCAGACGTATTGCCTGATGGTAAGCAATCAACGCCGCCCATGGACACTCGCAACACCAGAGGAGTCACAAATGCGTTGCCGGCCTTTTAGAAGGGAGTACGCTCTTTTCAAAAAGTCCGCTTACTATTAATTACTTAAATAAAAGAAATGTTATGTCTGTCTTAGGAATTGATTCACGAAAAGTTAAACGAAAAATAATTAAGATCAACTTGTTGGAACTAAACTGCTCGACTACTATTTCCACTCACCTATTAGTTTCAAGTTACCTCACTGTTATAAACTACATCACACTACCTAGAAAACGTGCTATATAAAATACAGGTGTTACAAACGATTGTTTACCAAGAATGGCGTTCAAAGGAGAACCGTCTTTACTTAGATTTACTTAACTAGGAAGTTGTAACAGCGGTAATTAAGATGTCCATATAAATAGTTACTGTACTTCGTCGGTTTGTTTATTTATTAACGTGTTACGACCGACTTTTAGCGAGTGTTATTTCGTTAAGTTTAAGTTAAAAAAAGAAGAAGTAGGTACCTAAGTTAGTTAGTTTAATTACAGTGAGGTAACGTGAGCTGTCCAAAGTCGTTTAATAAAATGGACAGAGTTAGGTTTGGTATGCGGGTCAACAAATTATCAAAGTCAGGCAGGATTTTTTTTATTTTATTTTGGATTTCAAAAAGAATTTAATGAAAAAACCTAGGTGAGTTAGGTAATATTTAACGTCGTATTAGTTGGTATACCTGCATTTTGAATTCAAAACATCGATATTCCAAAATGGATATATATATATCATTCTATTAGTGCCTCCGGAAACATTTTTTGAGTATTACTTATCGATGTTTCGGCAATACAGAATAATGCGTAACTGCCTCCAGCGTTGTCAACTTCGTACAAGTGAACACTGTTTGTGCATTACTGAGCATTCGCCTTAGGCCCAGTAGAAAGTTTCCGCCTCCCTTGTTGTTCCTGAGTTCGATTCCAGTTATATCTGCAACGTCAGGTCCGTCTTTCACCTATTAGGGGACTGGGCACATCTCGTTTGGTAAATGGGGCCCCCAATACATGGTCTGGGGGCACCAATCGATCGCGGGGCCCTTGGCACGTGCCCATTGTGCCCAGTAGGAAATTATTATGCAAAAGTAGTTTTTAATTGGTTGATATGCCCTCGCCATACTTCGATCCGATGTAATGTAAAGCGACAGTCGCTTCACAAGTCGTTCATAAATCCCTCATTAATGTAAAAAAATAAAAAGTCTAATATGACTGATATTTTAAAGCTATCAACTGCCTCCGTGGTGTTGGAGGTCGGGGGTTTGTATCCTGGGGGAATACCACCACTTTGTGTAGGTTTTCTCAGTTTGGTTAGCACATTGCATTAATTAAATTAAAATGCTATAAGATATATGCTTAAAAAGTCCAATATAATGGTGTAAATTTTTCTAGCGAGCAAATGTAGATACGATAAGGTTAATTCCGACTTTAACCAACCGTACATTTATTTCGATACAAACTCACGGCTTAGCAAAAAGGCTCCGAAAACTAAAAATAAAACCTTTACGTTTTCATAAACAAACGCCGTCGCTGATACGAAAAGTACCTCATTTAACTCTGAAACTAGTATACCATTCGGCACTCTATATCTTTCCGATATTGCTCTTTTGTTCCTAACTTTGAACTAAAGTTGTCCGAAAACCCTTTGTGCGATTTTCGTCCTTACACTTTCAGGTTTAAAAGCCGTTTTGGATTGCTGTATTGTATTTGTACTGTGGGGCTTGGGACGCATACACTACGATTTCAGACTCCCCCTAGGGTGAAATGTATTGCGGTACGTTCTTGAGTAGATAGCCTAGGATTTTTAAAGTAAAGATGGTTGTTTTCTTCTGTTAGCGATAAACTATGGATGTTTTTTTAGCAAGGCTCTTTTTTACTTAGTACAATCTTAGAAGTCCAACAATAAAACGGCCTTCTAATATTATGCTCGTCCGATTAAAAATGTAACCAAAACGTGAATCATGTTGCCAACTAACTACTACGAGTATAGATAGAAGGAACAACATGCTCGGAAGGAGATAACTTTCCTAAGCACCTAAACTCAGACCCCTCTATCCCACTGAGCACAATGAACACATGCCCTGGGCCCCTCGGTCGTTAAGGCTACTTTTACCCACGATTGCAATACCAGAGGTTCAAAAGCCCCTGTGCCCAGGCCCTCTATAGGTGAAAGACGGCCTTGCCTTAACTCGAAAACCATTTCCTCCAATCTACACTAATATTATAAAGAGGAAAGATTTGTATTTTTGTATGTAATCGAATAAACTCAAAAAGTACTGGGTCGATTTCAAAAATTATTTCAATATTGGATAGCTACACTCACCCTGAGTAACATAGGCTATATTTTATCCCGAAACGAGGATCCCCCGGGACGCAGTTCCCTCGGGTCGCAGGTGAATTATACATATGTATTTGGCAATTGACAATATTTCTTACTCCCCAAGGAACTTCAACGCGCAAGCCCCGCATCAACCCAGCCCTGGTGGCGGCGCAAGCGGCCGGCACGGCGCCCACCAGCTCCCAGAAGCGGCCGCGCTCCGCCAATTCGCTCAAGAAGAAGCGCCGGCACCCGCCGCGCCTCAGCAACGTGGACAGGAGCTCCGCGCAGACCAGAGAGGTACGTACAGCAACTGCCTTACACTGAGTGTCATGGGAACGTACAGCAACTGCCTCACACTGATTGTCCTGAGAGAGCCACCAGCTCCCAGAAGCTGCCACGCTCCGCCAACTCGCTCAAGAAGAAGCGCCGGCACCCGCCGCGCCTCAGCAACGTGGACAGGAGCTCTGCGCAGACCAGAGAGGTAAGTACAGCAACTGCCTCACTCTGACTGTCATGGGAGAGTACCCACCGGCTCTCAGAAGCGGCCGCAGACCAGAGAAGTAAAAATTACTTCCTCAGAGTTACTTTTTTCTCGTATTAAGAGCTTCTCCCGAAGCCACAATCCGTCGCACCTCAGCAACGTGGACAAGTCCAGAGGTACGTACAGCAACTGCCTCACTCTGAGTGTGATGGGGGATAGCCCACCGGCTCGCAGAAGCGGCCGCGCTCCGCCAACTCGCTCAAGAAGAAGCGCCGCCACCCGCCGCGCCTCAGCAACGTGGACAGGAGCTCTGCTCAGACCAGAGAGGTACGTACAGCAACTGCCTCACACTAAGTGTCAGGGGAACGTACAGCAACTGCCTCACACTGACTGTCCTGAGAGAGCCACCAGGTCACAGAAGCGGCCGCGCTCCGCCAACTCGCTCAAGAGAAGCTCCTCGCAGACCAGAGAGGTACGTACAGCAACTGCCTCACACCTAGTGTCATAGGAACGTACAGCAAATGTCTGAAACTGACTGTCTGTCATTAGAGAGAGCCCACCAGCTCGCAGTAGCGGCCTCGCTTCGCCTACTCGAGCATGCCCAACGGTCCCCTGTGTTTTAACGTTAGCTTTACTGCAGTTACCAACGCACCCGCCTATCACTGTCATCAGTGGTCATCTAGTAAAGGCTTAACTGCATCCAGGAATAGACTGCAATAGGCTGATGAATTTCTTAAACTACTTACTTCGGAGTTTCTTACTTACTGCGCTGGCTCAGCGACCCGAAGTAGATCTTGGACACCGAAACGATATCTCGCCACCCTGCTCTATTGCGTGTCTGTCGCCAGTCCACACGCTGCATCTGAGCTAACTCCTTCTCGACCTGGTATATCCAGCGACATTTGGGTGGTTCCGAATGTTCACCAAAACGACGACCAAGGTCCATCCGCTCAACGTGGCCAAGCTAGCTACTTCGAAGTTAGATCAACGTAATTATGCCGTTGTCAAATATTTATTTCATAACCCTCCTTGCCAACAGGTAACCGTGAGCGGGGTCACCGTAGTGATAACAGAATATAAGCCGAAGAAGTCTGTCTCGAGCAGTTCCAGTGATGTGGAGTCATCTAACGACGCGCGCCCATGATCCATCATCAACCCCCTCTTCCCTATCCTCAGACTTACCCCTTTGCCCCTCCCTTTTGGGTTGAAGAAGTAGACTTACACCTTTGCCCCTCCTGTCAGTAGACTTTCATAACTGTTGGCTCTAGTTGAGGTGAATATAGCTCTTAGTTAGTTTGGAAGATAAAACAGTAGAATCTTTCAGTAGTTCATTTGATCACTTAAAGGTCAAGACTTTTATGGTAAAGTCAATGCCTTTTATAGGCTACATTTAATCGGAAACAGCAAAAGTAGAATTTACCATTATTTTCATTACTATATTAAGGATAGTGATTATCACAAATGAAAAATATGAATTAATCTAACGAGCAAAGTTTTATGATAGTTGCTCATAACCTTTAATTTTAATTTAATTTGAATCAAGCTGTAATGGAAACCTGAATTAACCAACCAAGCACTAAGAGCAGTGGAATTGGCAAATACAACTCAACAAGAGCTGACTTATAATTATCAAACCCAATTGCGAATATTAAGAAGAAAAAGAAATAGCATAATTTCCTTGGGCTCATCAAAGGTAGGACCACATGTTGTATCTTTATTTCTGAAATGAAAAGTCAACAACTGGCAAAAGTAACTTGACATTACAAAATACAGTTGTACGTCGTTGTCACAGTCCACAGTTTTGTTAAATAAAGGTTGTTGTGATGGTACATTTTTGGGAATTTGTTAAACAGTTGCAAACCTTTAACTGATTTATTCAAAAGATTAGCCAGTTATGTGTAAATATCAACATCTCCAATATGTTGCTAAAAGAGCACAGACTAAACAGAAAAAATAAAGAACCTCTGATTTCTTAAGATACTATTGAACACAGAAGAAAAGTAAATCTTAGAACTTTTTTAAACTTTGAAGTTAGAAAATTATCGGTTAAAGGTAAGTTACTGTTCAACTTGCAATATTATTAAATTACATATTATGTGGATTATTCTACAGGAAAGATCTTATATGATACGACCTATGCATAACCACTGAATAATTTAATAATATCAAAATAGTATTAGAAAAACACATATACTAAACGAATAATGAATTTGTGATAACGCCATAATAGATGTTGAATAAATTAATTTTGCATTGTCAGCATATTTGCTTAAACTTTACATGCATGCAATTAAAATAGCAATTATCTGCTTTTAAATTAAATAACGATAACGATAGTATCAAAGAAAAAAAAACAAATGCCTTTAATATAAATGATTGTATATTACTGATCTACTTTAATATTTTAATTTCATCACATATATAACCTGAATTATGTGTATAGTTTGGAGTTGCGCGTCATGGCATAATATTGGCTGAATAAAAATTGTAATGAAATTGTAAAAATTGGTAATTCTAACTCTCTAGTTTAATTATTTTATATAGGTTTAAATGTTTGAAATTGGCGTAAGAATACATTTAGTGCTTCTAATTTATTTTTTCCGCTTAAAATTGAATCGGTAAGGTGTGTAAATAGAAAAAGACCAGCGGTCACTGCCAAAAAGTGAATTGTATATAGAGTGCTTTGGCGGTATTTACCGGTATAGATAATGCAAAGGGACGGATTTTTGTATGAGGAATAACAAAAATTACGTGCGCTACGATTAATTAATCGAGCGAGCGTAAGTGAAATGTGAATTAAATACAAGTAAAATTTACATTAAAATTCAAGTCAATGACACTTGAGAATTTAAATTAAATAACAATAATGAATGGTACTTTATAGAATGGTTTTCATACACGCACAATAACGCAATTGAGGAACTTAGTAAAGATAAAAGATAATTCTTGCTTAATTGATTAATTTGTGTCGGTTTTACGAACCAACTCGGGCTTTTGATCACCAATTTTATTTGCATTTGGCAAGCGTGGTGATCAACCCAAAACACTATTTAAAACCCGAAAGTATTCCAATTGCAATGGAAAATTAATAAGCTTATAATTTTCTTAATATCGGCGGAGTCGCTGTCATTAAAATATTTGCAAAACCTAAAGGAGAACTAACGGCAACATTTTTTTGTATTTTTCGTGATCTCTACCGTGAAAGGGGGCAATAACTTGTAATCACAGTAATAAAACACAATACCATGTCTTAATGATTAAGATTCATAAGATAGATTATGAAAAAGATGGTGCATCCTAACTTAATATTATAAATGCGAAAGTAACTCTGTCTGTCTGTCTGTCTGTCTGTCTGTCTGTCTGTCTGTCTGTCTGTCTGTCTGTTACGCTTTCCCGCTTAAACCTCGCAACCGATTTTGATGAAATTTGGTACAGACAATCTTTAGACCCTGAGACAGAACATAGGCTACTTTTTGACCCATTCCAACCCCCCACTTCCCCGAAATGAGGGGGTGGAAGTTTGTATGGAAAATCTAAACTACTTGAGTTAGACGCTTGAAAAGACAATGCCGATTTTGTTAGGGGAGTTGGCGTCTTTTTTTTTTCGAGCGTCCACCAACCAAACTTGGTAATCTATATTCTTGAGGGCATTACAAACGATATTTGCTATGGCAGTATAGCTGTAAACTCAGTCCGAACTGAGTAAATCAGGTTTGAACTTTTTTTCACTTCATACATTTTTCTATGGGAAATTGAATTTTTTTGTTTCTTGCGTCCATCGATGAAACGTGAAAATATATATTCTTGAGGTCATCACAAACAATATTTGCTATGGCAGTAAAGCTGTAAACTCAGTCCGAACTGAGTGAGACAGCCAAAAAAATTCAATTTCATTCATTTTTCTATGGAAAATAGATTTCATCGACGAAACGTGAAAATATATATTCTTGAGGTCATTACAAACAACATTTGCTATGGCAGTGAAGCTGTCAACTCAGTCCGAACTGAGTAAATCAGGTTTGAACTTTTTCACTCTAGGCGTTCGCTCCTGCATTTTTGTATGGGAAATTGCAGTTTTTTTTTTCTCGCGTCCATCGAGCAGACATGTAAACATATATTCTTGAGGTCATCACAAATCATATTTGCTATGACAGTATAGCTGTTAACTCAGTCCGAACTGAGTCAGACAGCCTAGAACGATTTCACTCCAGGCGATTCCTGCATTTTTGTATGGGAAGTGCCACTTCTTTTTTTCTCACCAAACATGTAAATAATTTACATGAAAAATATATATTCTTGAGGTCAACACAAACGATATTTGCTATGGCAGTTTAGCTGTAACTCAGTCCGAACTGACTCACACTCAGATGACAGGCCAGAACTATTAAAATGGCTAAAGTAAGGTAAAGAATTGAGACCAGATAATATTTCCATGTGTTTATTTACAGAAATAAAAAAATATGTTAGGTTATACCGCGTTCATGGAATTAATTATTACATAAAACAGTTGAGAAATGATTTTTTAAATAATGGTTTTCAATAGTTCCTTGTCGTCATTTTTGTACTGTTTAATGTAATGATTAATGATATTATGAACGCGGTATAACCTCAGATTTTTTTAGTTATGTCAATAAACACATCAAAATATCAATTGGCCTCAATTCCTTACCTTACTGTACATTTAAATAGTTCTAGCCAGTCTCACTCAGTTTGGACTGAGTATACGCCTATACTGCCATAGCAAATATCGTTTGTGAAGACCTCAAGAATATATATTTTCATGTTTGGTCGAAAAAAAAGTTGCAATTTCCCATACAAAAATGCAGGAGCGAACGCCTAGAGTGAAAAAGTTCAAACCTGATTTACTCAGTTCGGACTGAGTTTACAGCTTCACTGCCTTAGCAAATGTTGTTTGTAATGACCTCAAGAATATATATTTTCACGTTTCGTCGATGAAATCTATTTTCCATAGAAAAATGAATGAAATTGAATTTTTTTGGCTGTCTCACTCAGTTCGGACTGAGTTTACAGCTTTACTGCCATAGCAAATATTGTTTGTGATGACCTCAAGAATATATATTTTAACGTTTCATCTATGGACGCAAGAAACAAAAAAATTCAATTTCCCATAGAAAAATGTATGAAGCGAAAAAAAGTTCAAACCTGATTTACTCAGTTCGGACTGAGTTTACAGCTATACTGCCATAGCAAATATTGTTTGAGATGACCTCAAGAATATATATTTTCACGTTTCGTCGATGGACGCAAGAAACAAAAAAAATCAATTTCCCATAGAAAAATGTATGAAGCGAAAAAAAGTTCAAACCTGATTTACTCATTTCGGACTGAGTTTACAGCTATACTGCCATAGCAAATATTGTTTGTGATGACCTCAAGAATATATATGTATTACCAAGTTTGGTTGGTGGACGCTCGAAAAAAAAAAGACGCCAATTTTACGCATTGTCTTTTGGCATGCAGGTCCCTTAGTAAACTTGATGCTTAGTTGCAAAAGGATATTGCAAAATTCCCACGGGAACGGGAGTTAGCGGGAAAAAACATTCGTATAATGAAAATCGACATCCACGCGGACGAAGTCGCGGGCGGCCGCTAGTTCTTAATAAGAACATTTCTCAAATCACGTATTCTATTTGTCAACATTCTTATTTTTTCTTAGTCCATTGTTTGTTTTACTACGGAGTACCTATATTGTAAAAAGGTTGCATCGAAGCTCATTCAATTCTCTAGTGTTCGCGACATGAAATAATTAGATCATTATTCATTAAACCTAAAAATCGTCTTCATTTAAACGTGTTCTTTTTTACTTTGACTTTGCATTTTTATGTTGTGTTGGTACAAACAGAATGCGTAGTCAGAGATGTGGATATGCATTAACATAATACAGAAATCGGTTCTCATTGTTAATCTTGACATATTTAAATAACTAGACGCATAAAATTTATATGAAACTTATGCGAACTCCTATAGGAATTGTAGGTGCTATAATACAAAACTTAGTTTTTCTTCCATAATTATGTATAACCTTATCCAATGTTCTAATTCAATAATCTTCCTACCGTATACGTGTAAATAATATTGTACTAATTTCACTTCCTTCAGATAGTTAAAAAATAAAAAGGACGAACTATTTTTTTGGAAAAAAAAACTGTTTTTTTATTGAAGAACAGCCAATTTAGTTTTAAAATCAAATTCGAGTTCCGATAACATGTAATATTAGTAGCTTTACTTGCTAGTTAATAGTTACAATGAAAATAAGGAGATATCTTTGAGTGATTAAGTTTAGGAGTATGTATAAAAAAGTATTCATAACAGCTTTTTGTAATTTTTCATAGAAACCGATAGATTTGTAAATTGACGAATACATCAGTTACAAACTTTAATGTTGGACTTTTTTAAGTTCTATCGTATCATGTTGGATGACATTGCAGCTATGTTTCGTACATCATTCTGAAATTGCAATATTATGTAGTACGTAATACTTAAATTCTTTCATTTTATCGCAATTTTAGTATCATGTTAAGATCCAACGTAGTATTGTTATATTTTTATTCAACATGTTATGAAGGACCTTTTTTTACATAATAAATTATTAACTAACTTGGATGATCCGAAAGTATTTCAGTGTTAAAAAGCCATTTCAAGTTAACTTATTTTAATTATTAAAGGAGGCATTGGTTTGATAATCACATTTAAATTATTTTTAGCTACTTAAAATTAAAATAATTATAATATACCCCTCTCAAATCAACTAGACATAAATATAATTCGTGTTTATTTGTCGATAATTTAGGTGGTTGGACTTAGTTATTTTTTACATCTACTAGTAGTTTATATAAGTTACCATAACTACATCGACCCCTCTCATTGTGTTCCATGCGTTGACTAAGTATTTATTTCTAGAAGTAAGCCTTAAGTTATTCACTTGAGTTGTAAGCATACTAAGCAAAATTAACTAATCTAGTATTATTATTTAACTCCTCGAATAACTGATTCATATAATAGATATCTCAGTTTAATCATGCTGACCAGACTTAAGACTCCTAAATACTACTTAACAAAAATATCTATTTGGATCTATCTAAAAAGATCTAGAAGGAAACTCTGGAATGCCTATCTAAACCGAAAATTACATTATTGAAATCGGCCATTAGTTAAATGTTTGAAGTAGCCAAATTAGTGATCATTATTTCAACTGCACAATCATTTGCTACCTTGCTACTTAATGTAACACATTAAGTGTAAATGTATGATTTCTAATATTTTTTGTCTTCAAAAAATGTTGATAACTCGCGTGAATAACTTTACTTGAATAACATTGAACATAGAAAAAAATAATCTCCTTGTAGTAATTTGACTCTAAGTTTTAATTAATTAATTTATATTTTAATTTTAGTAATTAAGTATCTAATGATTTAAATAGTATTTAAGTAGAAATGAAGGCGATAGTTTTCAATTAATCTTCCTTCGATTCTATATTCTTATTTCTATTACGTTAATTTGATTTTCGTTACATTATTTTAACTTCTTTATTTCTTTTAAAATGTATTTATTAATACTAGGCGAATCACAGTTAGACAAATAATAATGCGTCTTGTTTATATATTTGAGCTTGGCTTGATTAAAACCACGTTTTAGAAAAAAAATCTCTGGCAAGCTTGTCGGATTATGAAATAAAATAATTTTCTCTGTTAGGAATTAATAAAACTGACTAGCATTAATATATATAAGTTTTTAATGATATGACAAAGCAATTAAAATCGGACGGAATGAACTTAATGACATAAGTTTGAATGAATTACTAAACGAGAATTTAAAACTGCAGGAAATGCAAGCATATTTTGTAAAATATCTAAATGGAATTCGCGAACATAATTTAATTTGTTCGCTTTTTATACGGCAATAATATAATTAAACAAACTGACACCAATTTTGAAATAAATAAGCGCATTTTACAACTATTTTATACAATTTTTGTAATTAAACACGTGGATTACAAATCTGTGTTGTGATAAGACGCCCATTGCAACGATTTTTGTTGCGCATAATAAAACATAACAACCAACATCATTTTACAACATTACATTTTAATATTTACAATTTTATGTTGAACATAAATCACAGATGTTAGTATAAGATTGCTAAAGTTTTGTACAAAAATTGTACTACATAATTTGAATAATAATTTAATTTTTATTTAATTCTGTATTTATTTTCTATTTTCTATTTAGGTTCTATTAGGCGTACAAGAGGACTCTGTCATAAAAAGGTATGATATTATAGGAGAGAAATATTTTTGTAGTTTTTTATGGAAATATAGTTAATACTATGGGCACTAAAACTTGCAAAGGATTTATTCGTCAAGTTTGGTACGTTGAAGTTAGTTGTGAATTCATATAAAGAAAGACTGAATTTAATGCGGGGAATATGATAAGATTATTGTATAACAGAAAAAAATCGTTTTCACTTTGTTTCCAAGAAAGTGAAAATGACGTTGAATGTTCAAGTTTTTTTTTTATTATATAGCGATTCGCTCAAAGGCTGGTTCCTTTGTCTATGTCGAAAAAATGGCGATTCCTATGTCCAGCAGTGGACTACAACAGTTTGATGATGAAAAAACCCTGCATGTTTCTCTTATATCGATTGTACGTAAGTGTAGAAACACTAGGCCGGAAAAACGAGACCAAACTTGGGCGTGACTCTGCCTGCAATGTATTTTCAATTGATGACACCATGCTGAAACTACGTCGCGTTTTTCGGCTTAGTGATTTTAACTTAAACTTATCGAAACAAAAACTTGACGGATAATTACTATTCAAAGTGCGATAGTATTAGTACCAGAGTTCTTTAGTATGCGTGGCTACATGTTAACTTAATGTGTAAACCTAGTTCTAAATGTTAATTATTTCTAAGTCCTATATCGAAGTACTTTACTGTATATAAAGGATGTGGAAACTTAATGGCTTTTTGATTTATTTTCCTATGTCCTTTTAGAGTAAGAACTCATTAGAAACAAAAGGTTGGTTTACACGTTTTTGATAAGAAAAATGTTTTAGAAAAACTTTTGTTCAGGATGAGTGGACGAGTTGTTTTGTGTAATGGTTATGAAGTTGTCTATTAGCACAAGGAGCCGCGGGTTCGAGTCCCACACAGTCATACAGTTGTATCAAGTGTAAAACAAGTGTTAAGCTATAAACCAAAAACTTTGGTTTACTTATCACGGGTTAATTATGTAAGTATTCGCACTAAGCATTGATAGTTATGTTATTCGTAGTATAAACGAAGAGTTATTTTATTTGATTGTCCGTAAATGTTTCTTTTTGTATTTTAGAGCACTCTTTATTACCTACTTTTGCAGGTCGTCTTCCCATTTACGTATCAACTAAATAGCTTTCACGCGAATAAATGCAACTTAGTTTGTAATAACTAAGTTTTCTCCTGGTTTCTTGCAGAGTAAACAAACCAGTTGAAATGTCTTAATACGTCGTTAAGTCTTTAGGACGCTCCTTGGTTTTTTGCAAGAGTCGGCTTCGGTGGAGTCGGGGCGTTTGATGTGAGCGGAACTTTTTAGATGATACCTTTGCAGGGATGGCACCTACCTTGTTTACTTATAAACGAGAACAAGGCTTCTTTGTCTTCCACAGGAAAGTCGATTGTCATGGTTTACGATAAATACCCACCAAATCTGGAGATTATCTCGATTTCAATTAGGCCAGCAGAGAATACGTTAAAAGAAATTGCAGCGTTTAAAAAATCAACATGCACTTTTGACAAAAATTCTGAAATTAAATAAAGAAAAAAAAATGAGACTCACATAGGTACATTCCAATTTACATTGCATGTCATTGAAAATGTGGATGTTTCCATAATGAATAGTGCTTATGTGTCGCCCAAGAGCAAAGCAACTTGACAGAGTTTCAATATATACGAATTTTATTCAGTGAATGGCTTTAAACGAAACACATTATGATTGGAGTTTTTTAGTGTTTGAGACAGATACTTATAATCTTTTTTATTTATTTATTTTTTAACACAAATCAATATATATAAAAAATACAGATGGTGCAGCATTGAATAAACCACTGAGGTTTGTGCTTGTCTTGTTTGTAGTCATCATCATCATCATATTAGCGCCTCTCCCGGTTGCATCCTCGGCCATTGCCTTGGAGATCAGGGTACGCTGCGACTATGATCCTGAATTGACTTGCTTGGTTATTACAATGGAGCGACTGTCGTCTGACCTCCGTAAGCACAAGGGAAACCAGACCATTTTTGAATCATAGTCGGGACCAACGGCTTAACGTGCCTTCCGAAGCACGGAATCATTCTTATCGGACAATCAGGTGATTCAAGCCTGAAATGTCCTAACCAAACTGGGAAAACCAACACAAAGTGAAAGTGTTCCCCGCGGGATTCGAACCCACGACCTCCAAGTTCGTAGTTTTTGAGCACAGCGCTCTTACCACTACACCACGGAGGCAGTTAGCATAGTAGCAAGTCTTGTTTGTAGTGTCAACCCTATAAATCGGCGTCGTTTGAAGAGAGGCGGCCGGCTTTTTGTAGATCGCGCGTGACCGCCAGGGCTGTCGCATGCAAAGACAGGCTGTGATTAGATAGGAATCGTAAGATCGTAAACACTAGCAAAAAATAATGAGCATATATTCATTGTAACGAGATTACGTATTTTTGACATTGAGGATGCTACAAATAAAACAATAAATAGTATTCAAAAAGCAGATTTGATCCAATTAAAACAAAAGGTCCCAATTGTTAATTTAATTACAATCTTGTTCCGTAATATTTGTTACGAACATACTTTGACACCAATTGCTGAGTACCTAGACGCAACATATCCATTACATATTTGCAATATCACCGCTTCTATTAAAATGTAGACTATTTGGCTTCCTAGGAATCCAAATGTAAAACTTCTAAGTTATCCGTATCTATAAGGTAATTTACCACATAAGAAATCTCGAACAGAAACTCACAAATGTTAAGTCTTCTAAACTCAGTTTTAATTGCACGATATTACCTTATAAGTAGCTGAAGATTGGGTGCAGTGTCTCATTAGGGGAATGGTTTGCAGTTCAGTATTTGTTCCATAACAGTTGAGATTGTACCTATCTAGGTGATACCTAGGTACCTAGGACCTATCGGGTACTTACCTACACTAAAGAAGGCATGATTTTGTTTGTCAGTTACAACACTTTACAATGTTTGATAAGTTTTGTAGGTACATTCAAGGTAATATGTAAGTATCTGTAATTACCTATGTAAAATAATTGTTGTGTTATTGTTGTGATGTGGTTAATGTCTTCCTTTTCTTTCAAATTTATAACATACACTAGCGTCTCGTCCGTGCTTCGCACGGGCACTATACGTGACATTTACACACATTTTTTTTTGAAAACTTAATGTAGCCTTACGTTACTCGGGGAAGCATTTACACAATAATTTTTTTGAAAACAATTGGGCCTACGTTATTCGGGTTTTTTTTTTTAATCGGTCCAATAGTTTTTGAGCCTATTTATTACAACAAAATTTTAGTATAGACAAACAGGGAACGACTCAGCGACCTTTCGCTTTAACCATTAAACCGAAAAGCTCATCAAGAAAAAAAAAATACCGATATTCTGGGCCATATAGTCCTCCGCATTGGCCAAATAACTTTTTTACGGGCATCATCAAGTCTTTTTATTAGGGAAAGTGTATAAAAACGGCAGTCTCTCCACGTGAGTCCGCAGTAACAAACTACAGCGTTAAGTGCCTGCTAAAAATACTCCCATGACATAACCCACGGTAGGTCGACTAAGATTCGTAGGAGTTGACCATAGGGTAGAGATTTTTTGGTCCTTAAAAGGGGATAGTCCACTTGGAACACCTAATATTTAGGGGTTAGCCTAGCCTAGGCCATGCCACTTTGAACCCCAATTACCCAATTTTTCAGGGGTATTGAGCACGCTATGTTTTCAACCTCGCCTTGGCCAGTTTGAGCACCGATTGGCGCAAGATCTCTTGCCCTTGGATACTTGATGGCAGGCGCCTAGCAAATGCCCAGTCCATTACCAATTTACCAGCGATAACCCAAGATACACAATCAGCGTCTCAAAAACATCCCCTAAAAATAAGTGCAGAATGCTCTTGCGTCACCCGCGTCATCGCAATTTTGAACACTCCCTTGTGAAAACAATCTTATCTAATCTGCAAAAGGTTTAATTTGCAAATAATGTTCATAGTTTGACACATAGATTTTCCGAGTTTTTGGTGTCAGAATTGACTGTTACTTTAGTTCGAGACTGCATCTTGGGTTTTTGTAAGTATATCAATGCCAATTTACCTAGTACTGACATAACTGTGAAGTAAGTTTCGCCAAAAACAAAAACTCCACTCGTGTAAACACTCGACACCCGTAGCCCATAAAATTATTTACTCGCGTACCTCCCAAGTAGCACACAGGCTGAATTTTCAGAAATAAGTAAGCTTTTAACCAGAATAACACTCCACTAGAGATATATAAAGGTTCTGGGTGAAGCTGAAGACTGTGCAAGAGTGATTTTTTCTAGTTTTGTACAGCCTTGCTGATTAAGAGCTGCAATAAATAGCAACAATTTACTCTTAGCATTATAACAGTTAATTAAAAAGTTACTGTCCAGCCACTGGTTGCAAGTTATTCTCATAGCTTGTAAAAAAACCTTAAGCTTGTATATGTTTGGTTAATTAGGTAACTTATAAGCTCCTGTGCAGACGTTGGCTGTACAACAGTTTGCACCAAAACTAAAGGTTGTTTAAAAGAGTAGGTTTATTCTCTTTAAATGCTATTCAAGTAAGCTTGATAATGGCCGTTTTGGGAACTCTTAACACGCTTATGTTTGCAAAGGAGAATAAAAAAATGTTTTTATATCTACGTAACTATTTCATACTTTGTACAGACATAAGAAAGCTGTGAGCTGATCAACGGTTGCCATAGATAGCCGTGTGCAGTCTTTAGAATTATAACAGCTAAAACAAAGAGCCAGAGCTGCTTTACAAACGGCAGCCATTGTGTGCGGTCTTGATAGTAATCGGATGATAAAATAATGTATGTTTTCTGCAATTGAAAAGCTTTTGGCTTTCTATTATGAGCTGTTTTAGCTATAAGTTTATAAATATTAATTTTATGAGTCACAAATAATCAAATTGTAGACATAAAGTGATTTCACAAAAAATTTCAGCGCACAATTTTCGTTCGATTATATCTTAAATAGGCGTTATATGAAGGGCGCGTGAAAAATGAGATGTAATTTAATATATACATTTACAGTAAAACTTTCTCCGCACTTAGAACAATTAGTATAATAAGAAAATCGCACTATAATATAATTTTCCATTCCAGCAATTATAGCATCCACGGGCACGCCATTACAATTTATAAAATACTAAGACATTTTGTCATTTCATTTTAATTTATTTTTTATTTTACCACTATCCAGCCCCAATGAAACTTACCAATGGATAAAAGCTTGATAGCGGCTGAAAAGTAGAGAATAAGCTGCACAACTAAGCTGGTTTAGCCTAAATGCAGCTCTTTTACAAGACGTAGACAGCCTTTAAGCAGACATTCATCAGCCTAAGGCTGGTTAATTTGGGGCCTATTTTGGAATTACAAGGGTTGTATAGCAGTTTAATCAGCCTTTGTGCAGCTTGGCTAATCAGCCTTAGGTTCAAAATTTATCTTCTATGCAGCTTTTGTGCAGCTCATCTGTGTTACGCCAACGACACCCTAAAGTGAAAAGTATTTTTTACGAGCAGTTTACGAACCGCGCGCAACGGGTTCTCTTCCTGGTCGGGTTTATGCGTCGTAATCCTCATTCGACGGACTCGGTGTAAATATATTGATGAGTCACAATGCATGTATGGAGGTAGAGGTATGACTTAAGTAGAGTGCGTTTTTCATTTTTAATAGAGGAAAATGGAAGAGTACTATTGTTATGTATGTGTACTTATTTATTAAAATTCATAAACTTCATGAATTTTAATAAATAAGTACACACTTTTATCAGGCCTCCAGGTTTAAGCACCTGGCCGTAGTCTCGAGGTCCTGGGTTCGATTCCTGTGTCGAGCAAACTTTGTGACAATTTTTCTGAACACAGCCTGAAAACCACGAATACATGATTTCGTTAGGATGGAGGAGGGGTTTCTGGACCAAAAAGTTAAGTAGTATTTGTAAGCCAAAAAACGTTTTTATTTCCATTCCTTTTTTAACTCACATAAAATCTTTCAGTCACAAATAAAAAACAACATATCCAATTTATCACACGTAAATTATTTATCACGGCCATTATCATAAAATAAAAACTATAAAGTTTGAAATACGTTAAACATAACTCGTAATAATTACCTACAGTTTATTTAACACTTTAAACGTTTTAAAATATAAAAGTATATTTTAATGTGGAAATATTGCTTGCCCACCTACAAAGATACGTTATATCATAGATTTGAATCTTAAGACATGCCACGGCACCAGAAATCTGTGGCATTATTTGACGTCCCACTTGGTGTAATGGTCAAGATTTTGCCTATTACGCAGGGTCTTTAGGCGTTTAGCACCGCAAGCGGTTCGAACCGCGGTGTGAATCGCCTAAGAGCCTCTTTGGAATGGGTATTTTCGCACCACGGTGCGAATAGCCCAAAATCATTTTTGAATGGGTCGATTCGAACCGCAATGACTAAAGCAGTTTTCTTTTAAATTCTGACAAATTTAATGAATTTTAATCACACATCTCATAAAGTACAGCCGGGCACAAAAATATAGGCCAATCAAAATAATTTTATTACCACGTGAACATGTTCATCTTAAATATGGCCCCCACATTCCTAAAAATCAAGGTAAATTTTGACCCTTTGTTTAAAGTAGACTTACCGGTTAAGTAAACAATAGACTAACTGGAAACAAAAGCTTCCAATCAGAAGCACCCTTGCACTTGCTTCTGATGATATAAAAAT
Source organism: Nomophila noctuella (assembly GCA_958496325.1). Taxonomy (NCBI): domain Eukaryota; kingdom Metazoa; phylum Arthropoda; class Insecta; order Lepidoptera; family Crambidae; genus Nomophila; species Nomophila noctuella. The sequence goes on from OY292504.1 coordinate 3,368,798, forward strand.
AGTTTTAAATTAAAAATATCGATCAAACTGTGATTTAAACCATAATTTATTGTTTTATAAAAGATACAATTGTCAGATATTAATTAGAAAAATTTGGAGTTTAGTTTACAAGTTTTCACATCATTGTTGATTTTTTTTGTGAATTTTCATGATTGCCTTGTTTAAAGTACATTGCAATGTATAGTATTATCTTTCTTTTACCCGTATGCCATGTTTTAATTTAAAACTTTTGAAAACATTTTTTTTAACAATACACTTTTCTTCTGGTCTGTACTTACACAAATCACCTATCTATTTAACCGTGGTTCGAACCGACCCATTTCAAAAGAATCCTTGAGCGATTCACACCGCTTAACTATGCGGTGCGATAGAACCCATTCAAAAGGGGCACTTGGGCGATTCGCACCGCGGTTCGAATCTCTTGCGGTGCGAAACGCCTAAAGACCCATTACGCAAGAGGTCGCTCAGCTCGATCCTCGCACAGGACAAACATTTGTGTGCATAAACATGTCTGTTTGTCCTGGTCTGGTTGCTATATGTATCTGTTTAAGTATATTTGTAATTCCACTGTTGATTCTGATGTCTGTAACACACGTGCTCAAGCTACTTAACACGGAGTCAGATCAATGTAGGTATGTGATGTAAGTAGTGTAAAAAAATGGTTTGACATGATGTACCTACATTTCAACATGCTGTGTATGCGATAAGAAGCGACCGTCGCTTAAAATTTTAGTGCTACTTTCAGAACGAGTCGATGTATGGTGAGGGCATATCTATTAGATTTATATCTATGCGTGGGTATCGGTTACTCACAGTATAAGTTACGAATGTGTTACGGTAAATGTGTGTTATTTGTAGGATTAAATTGAAAATAAAACATTCAAAGAGTAGATTCTATCTTGAGGCGGTATCATATTACATTTTAGACGTCGTGTAAGTACCTACCTACCCTTTGAATGGAGAACGTTTGGCAACTCAAAGGTAATAAATACTTCCTGTGCATAAAATAATAAATTAATTAGTTCCTTGGACTAACACACCAATTGCCTAGCCCCAAACTAAGCTCGAAGCTTGTTCTATAGAAGCTTGGGAACGGATAGACATACTTAAATACTTTTACATCCATGACTCGAGTAGGTACAAATAATATTATGCAGTTGTACATCACACAAACCTTTGCCTCTAGCGGGATTCGAAACCGCGAATTCTATACGAAGACGAAGAAGTCAGTTTCAATGTTTCCTCTAGCATGCAAACTTATTTTTTTTATTATTACTGCTAATATACTTACCGGAAAATTTATAAAAAAACTTGTTTCACCTATTAACCGCGTCATCATTTTTCAAACCATGCCAACAGTTATTTAATTTATAGTTCTGACAAACTTTAGTAGGTGACGACGGCAAGACGTTTTGTCAAAAGCCCAGAAAACTGATCTAATGCGCCATCAATTTTATTTATTACTAGCGGCCGCCCGCGACTCCGTCCGCGTGGATTTCTTTTTTTCGAAATAAAAAGTAGCCTATGTTCTGTCTCAGGGTCTAAAGATTGTCTGTACCAAATTTCATCAAAATCGGTTGCGAGGTTTAAGCGGGAAAGCGTAACAGACAGACAGACAGACAGACAGACAGACAGACAGACAGAGTTACTTTCGCATTTATAATATTAGTTGGGATATTTATTTTTTCTAACGCCATTTCGTATTTTATTTAATTCTTTGAATTCAGTCGATGGAAAAACAAGTAGAACAACTTTTGTTCATAAAATGGTGTTATTGTGAACAATTCATATTGGTTTTTAAAGGGATATAATTCAGCATGTCATTTATTCTTTCACAAAATGTTCACAAACAAAACATTCTGACGCATGATTTTACCCGCGGCTTTCCCCGTGTGGGATTAAGACTGCAGAATCAGTTCAGTACTTTTACCGTGATTGATCATTATTAGAGATGCGCCGAATAGTGGTTTTACCGAATAACCGAATACCGAATACTATTCGGTTCAATCTTTACCGAACCGAATATTCGGCCGAATTATTCGGTTCACCATTTCACTACTTTCCCGCGTTAACAGGTTCAAACATGCACGATTGCACGCCGCGAGTCGCCACCGGCTAGTTGCGAGCGATGTTGAATCAACATTATGAATGAACTAACTAAGATCAACAATGTTGATCTTAGTTTGATAAAATAAAAGTTGTTATTAATGTTCATTAAACATAATAATCATCATGTTGATTTTATTATATATATACAGTCATATTAACATTGAGCTCAAAAATAAATGTTTAATTATGTCTTAAGTTCCATAAATAAATATGTGGACTTATGATGTTAAAATAAATATTGATTTCAAGTTGAATTGCTGTCTTTAATTATGTTACTAACATGTTCTTCGCAAGTTTTATTTATCTGATAAAAAAAACATAAATATAACATAAGAAGTCTGTCAGTTCTATGTAATTCCTGTCTACTCCATGCCATGTACCTATGAAAATAGAAGTACTTATTCAAACCGAATAATTCGGCACTTCAACCGAATAATTCGGCCGAAAACGAATAGTGAAAAAAGTGCCGAATATGCCGAATACCGAATACCAACCGAATATTCGGCCCATCTCTAATCATTATCAAGATTCCTGTTTTATCCCATGGAAGCATTTAATCAGGATAAAAAGTATCCCATCACCTAAGTTAGACCCTGCCTGTATAAGTTTCACACAAATTTTACCCGAATCGGGAATAAAACCCAGGACCTCGAGAACACGCCCCGGTACTTTAACCACAAGACCATCGATGCATTACTTTACTTTTCTTTAAACGCATCCACTCCAATATTATGAATTTCTGCATACAGAACCGTTATGCAACCGGCACTTATGCCGTATCGATTGAGAGTTCCGTACATTAACAGCCAGGATTTAATCAAGTCGGAATGGAAAATGCCTGCGGGACCCTACCGGGGAACGTACGGACAGAAAAAAAGGGCAGTTTATATTAAAAGTAAAGTAAGAGTAAAGTATCAGCCTATTAATGTCCCACAGCAGGGCAAAGGCCTCCATCATTTGAAATCATGTTTTCGTTGCAAAGATGGGTTTTGGCTTAATCACCACGCTTGCCAAATGCGGCAACAACCACGACCTCGAGATGACGGCCCGGTACTTAAACCACTAGACCATCGAGGCGTTAGTTTATATTATACACTAGCGGCCGCCCGCGACTCCGTCCGCGTGGATTTCGATTTCAACAATATTTGCAATATTTGCTAAACAATATTTGCTTATGCAGTGAAGCTGGAAACTTAGTCCGAATTGAGTGAGACAGTCTAGAACCTCTGCTTAATACATTTTTCTATGGGAGTGTAAAAGTGCCTTTGTAAGTAGTTAAATTGTACCTACGTATCTTCAACAACTTTTTGCGTTTCAAAAAACCTGTAAATTACAAGTCCGGTTATTTTTGACATGAGATAAGTCTGTCAAGACCTGTCAAAATTGAAAATAATTAAAAAACATGAAAAACTCCATAAATTATAACTTTTAACTATGAAAACATTAAAAGAAAGAATAATGAAAAACATTAAAACTATTAAACCTCCCTCCGTTGCTAGCCGTACAAGGGTGGAATCACAAAGGGTTGCAAGTAATGAGAAGAATGAAAAATGGCCGAGCCCGCCGCTATATATTAAAAACTAGCAGATTCCCGCGTCACACGCCCACTCATTTTCTATGGCTGTGTCTATGGTTCCATGAGCGAGTGTCTATGGTATTAGAGTCTTTAATGAGAAAAATAGCGTTGGTATAGAAACGCACTAGGCGGAAAAAACGTGAACAAAAATACGGCGTGACTACGTCTGCAATTTATTTAAAACTAGCGGCCCGCCCCGGCTTCGCCCGTGGTACTTGTCCACTATTTAATGGATGATATTATACATAAAAACCTTCCTCATGAGTTACTCTATCTATTAAAAAAAACCGCATCAAAATCCGTTGCGTAGTTTTAAAGATTTAAGCGTTCATAGGGACATACAACAGACAACATGACAGAAAAAGCGACTTTGTTTTATTATGTAGTTACTATGTAGTGATGGAAGATGACATACCTACTATGCCGAAATGACGTCGCAAAATTTTGTATAGAAAATGCATTGCCGCCCAACTTCGATCGCGTAATTTCAGCCTAGTGTATTACTCCCACAATTAGTTGCTTTTGGAAGAAATGAACTCTCTAAGAGTGAACTCTCCTAGGCCACTTTATTAACTAACATCAGATCCTCTTTTTCGCAATAAAAAGTAGCCTATGTTCTTTTTAGAGTCTAAAGCTTGTCTGTGCCAAATTTCCTCAAAATCGGTTGAGAGGTTTAAGCGGGAAAGCTTAACAGACAGACAGACATAGTTACTTTCGCATTTATAATTTTGGTAGGGATTCTTCAACTTTTATCTTCACGCCAAACCTGCCAATCAACCCTGTAATTTCCACCAGGTACCAAGTTCCATCCCCATGGCACCATAGTGCAAAACAGACCAGCCCCCCTTTATAATTACCTTCCAATTTCACCCTTATCATCGAAAAATCGCTATAATAGGGTATCGCTATTGCAGTATGACACGACCAGTGTAAGAGGACCTCTGGAAGTTAAACTTGGGTATGAAAATTAAGGCTTAGGGGTAAGGGTTGTCTATTGGTTTTGTTATTTTATTTTAAAGGTAGGCAAACAAGAGTGTCATCTGATGGTAAGTGAACACCGCTTTCCATGGACATCAACCACCGCACTAGAGTCGCAGATGCGTTGCCTGCCTTAAAGACCCCATACCCTCCCCAACTGAGCTCTGGCGATCTTACTCACAAGCAGAAACATAGCACAAAAGTTACGAAGTGCTACTTCACTGTGGTCTTCTGTAATGAGGTACTCCCCCAGACGAGCGACACATACGAGGGGTATTGTCCCTGAGTTCTAATTTTCATCTTTTGTGAAATTTGGCATGTTTTTGAAGTTGATGGTGTTTTTTTTGGATTAAATCATTATCATAGCAGGTATTTGGGTGTCCTGCCCTTTTGTCCTTATGAGGCCCGGACGGGTATGTGGGATTACCTCTCCGCCTAGGAATGCGGTATATGTTAATGATCACATTGTAAACCACAAATCTTGACGCAGATTCTATACTTACAATTTTCGCTTGGTGTATTCCATGGTAATCTGTAGTCTATCAGATGGTAATATCATAATGCCAGACAGACAGCCTTTGCCAGCCCTGCCAAGGCCCGCCAGTGTGGCCGGCATAGCGTGCCAAGATCGAGCGATACGACATATTATAAATTGCGCTGTCGGTGTCTGTCTGTCACATGGCACGCGATGCAAAAAACTTGGCTTGGCGTGGATGGGCGAAGATGTGGATATGGTATTGAGTTAAAAAATTATAAAAAAAAATTAATTTAATCATTTTCCAGAAAACTTTTGGCCTTAAAATGACTTTAAAAAAACAAACAACATCTTCCACATTCTAATACATATGTGTATAAATTTAAAACTTGTATAATCAAGACTGGTCAATCAAGACACGATCCATGGAAGTAATCAGGACAAAAGTAAATATGATGAATTTTTATCATTATCATCATCATCATCAGCCTATCGGCAATCCACTGCTGGCCATAGGCCTCTCCTAGAGCTCTCCATTTAGCCCGATCCTCGGCGACTCGCATCCAGCTCCTGCCAGCCATCATCGAATTCTTATACTTTTTAAAAATTTAAATATGAAATACTTTTTTTTGTTGCAATTACATAATCAATTTCTTGTTCAGTGTAACTTCCACCCAAATGAGACGCTCGTCTGTCGGGGGAAGTACCTCCACTCGTAACTGTTGTGCTATGTTTCTATGTGAGTAAGGTCGCGAGAGCTCAGTAGGGGAGAGTATGGGGTCATAAAGGCAGGCAACGCATCTGCGACCCTTGTGCTGTTGTTGATGTCCATGGGCAGCGGTGATCACTCACCCATGCCTCCAAATAGTGATAGAATCATGACACCAAGCGATCCAAAAACCCCAAGGGGTTCTCTATGTGAGTTCGAAACATCTTTTTTCGAAACCGTATAGATCGACAAAGCAGTATGATGAAATCTTCATAAAATATTATGGCAAATAAATGTCGACACACGAACTTAAAACTTCAGCTATCAATATGCCACAATTGCCACATCACAATTTTCGATACTGCGTGTTACAACGAGGTAAGTGGTAACGTTAATTGTCCCGGCGAATGTACTCTCTGTACTCTGTTATTACCGCACCTGGGTTCCTAGGTTTGAGGTCCGGTCGAGGTCATCGTTCATAGGGCGAGCTTGGGTTATCATCATCATCAACCTATTGTTGTCCACTGCTGGACATAGTCGCATAGATGACGGGTTATACCTAACGTGACCATACGTCCCGCTTTCCGGCAGTCTGTCCCGGTGTCCCCCGCGAAATCGAAATTGTCCCGCTTTTGCAATTAGACCAAACGATAAATAAAAATGTATTTTTTCTCGCTCAAAATGCCGCGCACGGGTCGCCGCGCGCGGCAATAATCTTGATGTAACAAACTTTTCCATGCTTATTGAGTACGTTATGTGTCTGCCTGGAAGTAACGCGCCTGTGGAAAGAGTTTTTTCTCAAATGAACAAAATATGATGATGATGATGTGATGTATTCCCGGCCGATTTCGGCCTGTCTTCAGCTCCGGTCCTGTCGTTGGTGTGCTCGCATGTGGCTTATATAGCCGGAAGGGACAAAATATGGACAAGTGATAAAACACAGTTGAGTGTTGCAGTAATGAAAGCGATATTGATTACGAAGATAAATATAAATAAGTCATGTACTGAGTTCCACACTTACCTAAAAACAAGACCCGATATTTTAAAACAAATTTGTTCAGCCGATAAATAAAAAAACTAGAATTCATGCCACTATTAATTTGCTTTGATTATTTTGAATGATTCTATAATAAAAAAATTGTAAATAGCTTTTTTTTATTACTTAGTTTTGCAGATGTCCCGCTCTGACAAAAAAATAAATGGTCACGTTAGTTATACCCGAATTCATCACCCTGACGCGCTGTTACACCTGGGATCTGAACCCAAGACGAGACGTGACGACTACATCCATGGAGCAGTGACTATAGAATCCGTGGTTGGGTGTCGGGGTACGCTTTGACCATGATCGAGGACTTGGCGAGTCTGGTTAACACAGTTAAGCGACTGCCATCAGACCTTCGTAACCCACAAAGGGGACCAGACAGATTGGATCATGATTACACATTCAGGTCTGAACTAAAGTCAGAAACTGATCTGAATGTGCAGGTTTCCTCACGGTGTTTTCCCTCCCCGCTGAGCTAATGGCACAAATCCACATAGATTTTCGTAAAATTCTTAAAGGTGGGCCCGGTTTTGAACCACGGCCCTCACGTAGGTATGTGAGGCGCGTTCTGTAACACTATGCTACCAATCGCTTTGTATATTTTACTATGCATGTAGCGGTATATAATATAGGTACTTGCAGCCGCCCGCGACTTTGTCCTCGTGTATTTTTTTATGTCGGAAGAGGCGGCAAACGAGCTAGCGGGTCGCCTGATTGTAAGCAATCACCGCCGCCCATAGACATCCGCGACACCAGAGGTATCGTTGAAGTGTTGCCAGTCTTAACCCCATACCCTCCCCAACTGAGCTCTGGCAACCTTACTCACCAGCAGAAACATAGCACAACAGTTACGTGTATTTCAGTTACCTACTTGCGCATTTATAATACCTATTATAGTAGAGAGTAGGGATGTACGTAGCGGCATATTATACATTATGTACATAAGTATGTTCTATGTACTTAGGTCCACGGCAGGAGCGGACGCAGCCACCGGCTTGTTTGCTCGGAATAAATACAGCCGGTTGCTACTTATTCATTCAATGAGTACGCTCGCATAGACAACTGTCTCCGGTTGGATTAAATTGGCGATTGGTTCGGGGTTCGAGCCCCGTTCTTTGCAGATTTTGTTTTTAATTAGAAGCACGACTGAAGTGTGCGTAAGACTATCAGCCTGACGATGTCATTATCGTTGTAAAGACTTTTAATGTTATTCTTGTTCTTGGTGATTTTGCTGAAAATAATGATAATATAATGATAATAGTGATTTTGCGAATACCTGTGAATGGCTATGTCGTTATAATTTAAGTTATTTTTTACTTGTATTACTTGCTGTTGGTTTTCCAAATAAAAAATAAATAAATAAATAAATAAATAACTGCATGTCTAGCAAGTATAAATGTTATTTCATTCTTGTTATATATGTTAAAAATAACTGAAAGTTTTTGCACTTGTGCATGCGAATATACCGTGTGCAAACTGACGGGCTCGCGTACGTAGGTAGGTACCTGCGTAATATTTAATGCGACGGATTTAATTAAAACGAGACCTGCCTTAGAACGAAACGAAATAACATACACATACTGATGCAGGTGTTATAATAGAGCCTTACAAGGAGTAATAATGATGTACCTAACAATCGAGGGCAAATCTGCGTAGTTTTAGAGAATTGTTTAATGCAGAAATAGTTAAGGAAAAATATGAGGGATTTATAAAACATTCATTCATGTACTTAGGCAAGATTGATAAGTGTCCAACAAGTAATAAGTTGGAAAATCCATAGGTCGCTGGTTCAAATCCGGCACGAAGGACCAATTGTGATTTGTAAAATGGTATATAATTGGTAATTGTTTATGGTTACCTACCTAATGGTTTGTGTACCTACACGCGGCGAAGTTAGTGAAGAAATCTACTGTACTTTGTACAGTTGTAAGTAGTAATTTATCCTTGATATCTATAAATTCCCAAAACGACTTTATAATTAAATGTTATAAAACTTAATCTTGTATATTGGTTCAGCTGTTTCTACAAATACGCCTATGGAAATAACAACAAAACGCTTGGAAATTCTCATTCGGAAATGCTAACTTCTTGTCCCTTCATACGAAACAAAACATCATCATGAAATCACCCAACAATTCAATCCTAGCCACAAGACAAGAACATTGCTCCTATTGCAAAGACCAGTTGCTTTCCATTCAGCCAACCAGTACCTATTTCACAACTCACAACATTTGTCAATAAAAACTTTTTACAAAAAAGTTCGACGTTCCATGCAGTCCTGGCCGCTACCACCGACCGCGAAAAAAGAAATTGCCGAACTCCCGCCAAATCAACAAAGTGACAGTTGACATTCCAAGCAAAATGGCGAAAGCGCGCGAAAAACGCGGGCGGACGTAAAAATATAAAAACAATAACCGGGACGAGCCGGGCGATATGCAAAAATTTAACGAAAATAAAAGGGAATAAATAAAATAATAAAAAAATATAAATCCAGTCTTTTTGTTTTCCGCTGCTCGGATGGGCTCTCGATGTAAAAAAGCGCCCGCTTCTAGACAGCCCGTCAGCCGCCACGGGGAGAAGCGCGTAGCTGAACATTTTCACGGATTTAATTTTGTATTAAAAAGACAGAAGCATTTTTTGTGTCTGTTTTAGGCAGCATACATTAGACTAATTTGAGAAATATTTTTCTATCCAGATTTCAGAGTTGGTCTGCTATATGTGTGGCATGATTTACGTGTCAAAGTTTTTTTTTAACCACACTGTCTAAAATAACTATATGGAATTAGAACAAGCGTAATGTGGCACTAGATTAAGCAACAAGAAGTTAATTGCCTAAGATGCATTATTAATGTTGGTATTAGGATCACAAGTCAGAAAATATGGTTTAACGTGGCCTTCATGTACACACAGAATTTGGCCGTAAGAAGGACACTAGTCTGTTCTTCCTTACTCAAGTGTAAAGAAACCGCAGCACTTTTAAGTGAGAAATTGGTATTTTAGCCATACAGCTATGGTCTGGCTAGCCTGCATTTGTGGCGAAATGTGCGTTCTCCCCCGTACAAGGTTGCATCCGAACGCAGTTTAGCAGTCCGACTTTGACCCTCCTGCTTGAGTCGTATTTCCTCATTACGTGTACATGATCATTGTATGAAATGAAAAACACAACAACTTTCTTGGCATTTTTAATGGAGTGGTTTGCCATTGCCTTCTCCATTTCACACACTGTCTTTTAGTGTGCAGGTTTCCTCACGATGTTTTCCTTCACCGTACAGCTGGTATGAAATAACGCACGTAGATTTTAGATAATCTAGAGGTGCGTGCTTTACCGGATTTGAAGTCTTACCACTAGTCTACCTAGCTGTTTGATGCACTATAATAAAAGCAATACATATTTCTATGACCCCGGTTCTACCTCGACCCAAAACTCGCAATCTCTCGAAATTCAGTTACGTCGCTGTGTCCGTCGCGCGTGGTCGAGGCGGGCAACAGTACGCGCGCTATATCTACGGAGGCGGCGGGACGCAGGTAAAGCCAGCGCACACTGCGGGGGACGCGACGCGATTACAAAGATATGCTAATGCTCTTTATTTTATAGTACCAAATGCCTTTTTAACAGACGAAAACGAAAAAACCGAGGAGGTTCGATATTCGACGCCTTTATTTAAAAAATTAAACCGACTTCAAAAAATCACAAACAACAAAAACTTTAACCAGAAAAAAAACTACATAACTAAAAAGCGACAAATAACCTCATTTATCTACTTAATGCTTATTATAATATATACAATTATTTAAATATTTACGACTTAATACCTAATACTTTAACAAAGTCATCTTTAACTATTTAAATATTTATAGTTATCACTTAATTTTGAAGTCGGTGCCAGCCTGCAGCCTAGGTTACTATCGTTTCAAAAGGTGCGTCCTATTCTAAGTTTTGCTTTGAATTTTAGTGTCGGTCACTTTTCTTAATTACATTTATTTGTTTGGCTGGCACCGACTTCAAAAATAAGTAATAACTGTAAATATTTAAATAGTTAAAGATGACTTTGTTAAAGTATTAGGTATTACCTAAGTCGTAAATATTTAAATAATTGTATATATTATAATAAGCATTAAGTAGATAAATGAGGTTATTTGTCGTTTTTAGGGTTCCGTAGCCAAATGGCAAAAAACGGAACCCTTATAGTTTCGTCATGTCTGTCTGTCTGTCTGTCTGTCTGTCTGTCTGTCTGTCCTGGCTCGTTCTCCGCCGTTTCTGAACCGATTGCCACGAAAATTGGTGGAGAGATGTATAGTGATAATTCAAGAATTGGTTTTTAAAATAATCGAAAAATAATTATTTTTACCCCCCCTCCCATACAGCGAAAAGTAAATTCGAAAAAAAAAAATCGACTTACCCCATCGTGTGGGGTATCGTTAAAAAGGTATTTTTAAATACAATAAAACTTGCCTTGAAACCATGTGGATCAAACACCCCAGTCACGAGATATATTAATACAAAGTTAAAATTAGAGCGTCCCCCCCCCTTAACTTTTGAAATACTATTACAATAATTCTGAAAAAAATGTCCTGTATACCTCCAAGTAAGCACTTTCAACGAAAACTATAGTGAACTCTGTATCATACATAGTTATTTTTATACAACTCGACCAACTTATGACGTGCAGTTGCCCTTACTAAATGGTGTCTTAAGCGGTCGGGCCATCTTTTAGCTACGGAACCCTTTCATGGGCGTGTCCGACACGCTCTTGTTTAGTTATGTAGGTTTTTTTCTGGTTAAAGTTTTTGTTGTTTGTGATTTTTTGAAGTCGGTTTAATTTTTTTTTGAAAAAGTCAGTTTATTTCATGATTTTTAGTTGTGTTAATGCGTTGTGAACCTAATTAATTACAGGTAGGTACTTAGTTGTTGTTCAGAGTTAAAAAATATTTATTAGGTATTTATATTTTTTTATTATCATGGGTAGACCCACTAAGGCTGCAGCCCTAATGAGGGTATATCATCACATAGGACGAGCATAGGACGCGTAACTATCGGAACATAATATGTATGTATGTATGTCACTATTGTAAAAAAATGTGTGGATTCCTGACCACCTCAGGAGTAGGTATACCCTTTTAAGCATAGGTGGTACTCATTGAGGAATTGTCTCGATTCCATTGAGATTTTTGTTAGAATTTCCCTCGATATTTCGTGATTACATCGAAACCATCTCAAGAGTAGTAACTGCCCTTATAGCCCATCCAGACTCACGGCGAGAAACACCGAGAACACCCGAGAACGTGAATGTGAGGAGATTCTGGCCGTGAGTCTGGATGTAATATACACAAGTATCACGTTAGCCCTACATACATTCGATCGACCAATTGCAGTACTGCTCCCAACTCCTAACCGTTAAGGAGTACTGCAACTTCATCATCAGCACAGCAGCATCAGATGTTGATTCAAGCATACCTCACAAGCAACATGTTAGCCCTACATATTACTAAATAGTTTCCATCGACCAAATGCAGTCCTGCCTTCCAACTCCTAACCGTTAAGGAGTACTGTAGCATCATCGTCAGGACAGCAGCATCAGATGTTGACACCCTGAATCATATACCTGAGTAAGACATGATTACGTAACAAAAACACCATACGAGCATACAATTTTCGGAGGTTGCCCTCGATTTCTTCTGGATTCCATCATCAGATCCTGGACTGGTGAAAATGGGACCACCTCAGAACTGAACTCTATCCAACAAAAAAAAAAATTTTGGAATCCGTCCATATTTGACGAAATTATCGATGAACATACATAAAAAAAAAAATATTCAGACGAATTGAGAACCTCCTCCTTTTTTGAAGTCGGTTAAAAATAAAACATTTTTCACACACGACGTGTGTTTTGTCATACTCTGTCATAGACTTATGTTATTTCGATATATTATTTTTTGCTGATCAGTTTTTTCGGAGGTTTTACTTCACTACATAGTATAAAACAAAGTCGCTTTATCTGTCATGTTGTCCCTATGAACGCTTAAATCTTTAAAACTAAGCAACGGATTTTGATGCGGTTTTTTTAGGGTTCCGTAGCCAAATGGCAAAAAACGGAACCCTTATAGTTTCGTCATGTCTGTCTGTCTGTCTGTCTGTCTGTCCTGGCTCGTTCTCCGCCGTTTCTGAACCGATTGCCACGAAAATTGGTAGAGAGCTGTATAGTGATAATTCAAGAATTGATTTTTAAAATAATCGAAAAATAATTATTTTTTACCCCCCCTCCCATACAGCGAAAAGTTAATTCGAAAAAAAAAATCGACTTACCCCATCGTGTGGGGTATTGTTAAAAAGGCATTTTCAAATACAACAAAACTTGCCTTGAAACCATGTGGATCAAACACCCCAGTCTCGAGATATATTAATACAAAGTTAAAATAAAAGCATCCCCCCCCCCCTTAACTTTTGAAGTACTATTACAATAATTCTGAAAAAAATGTCCTGTATACCTCCAAGTAAGTACTTTCAACGAAAACTATAGCGAACTCTGTATCATACATAGTTATTTTTATACAACTCGACCAACTTATGACTTGCAGTTGCCCTTACTAAATGGTGTCTTAAGCGGTCGGGCCATCTTGTAGCTACGGAACCCTTTCATGGGCGTGTCCGACACGCTCTTGGCCGGTTTTTTAATAGATAGAGTAACTCATGAGGAAGGTTTTTATGTATAAATAGTGGACAAGTACCACGGGCGAAGCCGGGGCGGGCCGCTAGTTTTGTTATAAAGTTTTTACAGGATATTTTATTGGACGGGAACGGTCAACGACTCCGCCTGCTCAGCGAGGTGACTACGGATGGGGCATGGGCATTAAAAATTGTTTTAGTTGTAGGTATTAGGTATTTGTTGAGCAAAATAATTAACGAATAATACTTTTTAAAGCCAAGGCAGTGCCAGAAAATTTAAAAACTGCAAAAGATAATTGATTTGAAAGGTAAATATCATAACGATAATACACATACATACGAATAATGTTTGTCCCTATAACATTTATTTGTTCGCTTTGCCTGTTCCATACTTGCGGAAGGTATGCGTTATTAAGTACTACCTACTTGCATAAAAGGAATCAACAAAAACGTCTTATATAGTTGGATAGTAAGTCACATTTTCCCTAGTGTCATAGTGTAATAGGTTTAACTCCCACGTAAAATTATAATAGCAATAGTGTATTATATAAGCATACAAGATACCTATTGAATTGCATTGCATAATACTGAGAAACGAATATACTCAATGATGATGACATACACAAAATTAATTTTACGTTGCAACACAAACCATGAAATCTTTTAAATAAAAATATTTTCATGGTAACTGGACGACCAGCTTATAAGTAGAGGAGCGCAGCCGACCGTCGTGCAAGACAAGGACGGAGAATAAGACGAAGGGTTGCTCCGAGACCGGGCAAGTACCGAGTTTCCGAGCGCCGCTCGCCGAACAGCGAAACTCCGTTTTACATGGACGCGCGCGTCTATAAAGGACCGCATTTAAAATCGACGCCAGAGAGATAAGGAATTTATTTAGGAGCCGTAAATTTTCCTATTAAACTAAAGTTTTGGAAATAGTGTTTTATATCAAAAAAATTGTCATTTTTTACTGAAAAAACTGGTGTAAAAATATCCGAGAAATGTTTGATAGTTTGAGAGATATTACGTATGGAATCGGAGGCCAGAGATGGAACATTTTCTCGCCTCTAATGCGGTACTTTATGGGAACTTCGTAACAATAGCAGCAAGGGGGGAGCGGCGCGCGCATCAAGTACCGTATACCGTTGTTCGCGAACGTTAAGATAATAAATCGGATACTTTATGGACGTCTCGCCTAGAGAGGATATGCCAAGATAACAGTAACTTTCGTACGCTGTGTATATGCGATGTATAGTAGGTATAGAGTTTTTTCTTTGGCCGTCCGTCTTGGCCCTAGGCTGGGTTGTCTAGCGAATTAAAAAAACAACGATGCGAGCGTGTTCGGATTGTTATTTTCAAAAATGGAACGCGCCGGTTTCGTTATGATTTCAAGTTTTTATTCCTTTTTTCCGGCCAGTAAGTAGGTGCGTTCCTTTTTCAATTACTGTTTTTTTCTTTTGGAAAACATTCACGGAGTTATTTTTACATTTCGAAGAGTTTTGATGAAAGTAGGTAGGTGAAACCTTATTTTTGTTACGTAAAACTGGGAAACTTTTTAAACGTTTCGTGGACATTTTAACATTTTTCTTGGGGAATATGGACTGATTTTTCCTACGATAAATAGTGATTGGGACTTTTTTGCAATATGCTTATTTCTCAAGTAGGTACACCTACCTACACCTTATTTATTCATTTATAAAAATTTTAATCAACATTTTAATTTTGATTGACTCTTATTTTGCTTTTGGTCACCGACCTGTTTGTTCAGATTGTGTGGGCTTAATCCCATAATTATGTGGACATTATGATTCCTAACGTCCAGTTGTGGACTGTGGAGCCCTAATAGGTATGATAATGATGTTGATATTACTACATACATAATACCTACTAAGTAAATCAAAGTTGCTTCCTGTCTGTCCCCATTTAGGTAGGTCTGGCAGGTATGCTTAAATCTGCAAGACTACGCAACCGATTTTCATAAGGTTTTTTTTTATCAGATAGTGTGATTCATGATGAAGGTTTATGTGTACCTCTAATTCATGCATCTTCTCTTACTTTAGTACCTAGTTAAAATAGCAACCGTTCGAAGCCCGGGCGGGTCGCTAGTTAAATATAAAAATACTTTTTCGAAAATCAAACTCGTTACCTATAACTACCCATAATACTAGGTAGGTCGCAGTTAAATATAAAAATACTTTCTCGGGAATCAAACCCGGTAACTATAATACAATAACTAGGTCTCTAAGCCTAGTCCGTAACTTTCTTCATTCAAATCAGTTCTCGTGCGGAAAATTTATAAACCTCGGTGTTGCGTTCTGCATAGTGGATGACGGACATTGTATATAAATTATAAAATGGTGGCGATTTATAGGTTGGATGGATTTCAGATCCATTCTTTGCGCAATAAAAGGTACCTACCTAGCCTATGTTCTTTCTCTGGGTCAGAAGATTGTCTGTGCTTTTCGTCAGAATCGATTAAAGCGGGAAAGCGTAAAACACAGACAGACAGACTATGACAGAGTTACTTTCGCATTTGTAATATTAGTAGGGATAGATAGGAAACTACTATGGCAGAAGTGTTGAGCGCTTGCGCTTCTCATATTTTAGTTAATGTTGTGGGAATTATGTATTATGCCGGATTGTACAGATTGCCAGTCACATACCTACAAATCAGATTGTCAGAGGTAAGTTGGGAAATAATTTTATAACTTTACTCTTAGTGCATACCTATTTTTATATCTTAAATAGTCGCTGGTAATCAATACTAGTTAATAAAACTCAAGAATTTGTTTGTTTATTCGCGCCAATCTCTCGGTTAGAAAAATGTTTTTGTCTTAGATAAGAATTTGTCGAGGAACGCTTTAAGCTATAGTAGTACCTACATAGTTTAAAATAACACTATGTGTGCGGAATCCTAACATTATGACTCTAATATACTGTTTCTTACATTATTACTCTAACATAGTGATTCTAACATTGTGACTCTAATATAAGTTTTGTTTTTATCATTATGACTCTAACATAGAGACCAGAACATAGGTAGTATCTGGTAACAAATTGGTATAACATATCTCCAATATAGTACCTAACTGTAACAAAGTGTCTCCAACATAGTGTCTCCAACATAATGTTTCCAACATAGTGTCTCAAACATAGTGTCTCCAACATAGTGTCTGTAACATAGTGAAACACAGTCCAACTGGGAACCGTTCAATGCAGTACTGGACTGTATGTGGACACTCGTATAACATACTGTAGAATGCAACGGCCGTGCGTGTCGCAGTGGGGACTAGGACGAGTGGGTTTTGATACTTGAGAGTGACATTTACTAAAGAATTGATTCTGTATAAAGCCTTCTTTCTATGAAAGCAATAAATACTGACTTTATTTGACCTTTGGATTTTGATTTAAGTTAATTACATTTTAGAACTATGTTATATACAAAAGCACATCGATTTCTCTGGCTCGGAAGTGTCCGATCGTTTTTCTAGTGAGAAAGTATAGAAAACGATCGTCCTGTGAAATAATCACCGCTGCCGCTGGGTACCTAGACGGAGTTAGGAGAAATCTGCGAGGGTCTCCTTGTTGATGACTGGCAGAAAATGGTGCAGGAGCAGGACCCACCAAGATGAAGACTCTTGTAATCGGAGGCCAATACTCATTTTGATTTGCTTAGGTACCCTTTGCACTAACCTATTCTTGAATCCTGCAATTCGATAAAGAGTTTATTTATTTATCTAATGCATGCAATGAAATAATTTAATGAGAAAAATTTAATGAAAAGAAATAAATTAGTAATTTATTCGGCAAATTCACTTAGAAAATTATTACGCACGTCAATTCTTTAAAAATATATGTTCAATATTTTCGTATCAACAGCATTTTAAATAAATGTACAATTTTTTTGTACATATTTTATGATACAAGTATCAACACATCCGCGTCGCTCTACACAGACCGCCAACCAACGTCCATTTTATTTGATATACACGTACATAAACATACTTATATGAGTATATGTACGCACGTCACATGCATACATTGCACATAACTGTACATTATAAATTTTTCACTGAGCTTACTAAATTTCGTATTTGCATATGGCAACTTTCCAACGATAATGTATGACATTAAACTAATTGGATAAAAAAAAATGTTGTTGTTTTAATACAGTTACTATTTATTTGTCAGAGAGATTTGTGTGAGGAGCTCGATGCCGCAGTGGTTAGCGTACTCGGTCTGCTAAAGTTAAGCAACGTTTGCAGATGCCAGTCATCGGATGGGTGACCGAAAAATTTCATCTCGAGCTCCTCCGTGTTTCGGAAGGCACGTTAAGTAAATTCTAAATGTTTGTTGTTTATGCATATTGTAACTGTTTGTTTGTGTATATTTAAAGGGATGAATAAATACATACTATGTGTAAATAAGCAAATTGCATGTGTACTATAATGCTATTGGAAAAAAACTAATTGAAAATTGCATCCGATGGAAAGTCCGATGATGGGACGTTTTACTTTTAATTTTCCTCGTCAGGCAAAGATTCCAATTTTATTCAGCCAGGAATACAAAGTACATAAACGAGTACATTCTTGTTCTCCATTTTAGTAATTTTACCTACTATGCGTTCACAATAATTTTACCTCTGAAAGCACACTTTTTTAGGTCAGAGGTAACTGTTCTTTCTTCTGCCGAAAGACTCCTCCTCTCATGTGACAATAGGGTACACGACTGACTTCAAAATAAATTATGAAACTCTTACAATAAAGAAGTAATTAATAAATAATCGCTTATCATTATGCCACAGTAACTTTTGCGCTTTTAACAAATTATTACAGTTAATCGGAACTAAAAAGTATTTTTGACAATACTAAGTTGCGACGTCAAAGCTTATAGGCACCGTGCGTAGCGATGACTCTGCCATCTTGTGACTCATATTCGAACTGACCAAGCTAAATGTCAATCTCAATGTCGGTAATTCTACTGTCAAACCACGGAAAACACCGTGCCTTATTCTGCCATCTAGTGACTCGAATTCGAACTGACCAAGGTAAATGTCAAATTTTACTGTCAAACCACAGAAAAAAAATCGGGATTTTAGCGCCCTCTATAGTTTCTGCACGGTGCCTATAGTATTTCATACAATTTTCCCTACAAGCTTACGTTTTTGACGTTTAATAAATGTGAGTGATTTGACCTGTCAGTCGTGTAC
This sequence comes from Nomophila noctuella, assembly GCA_958496325.1. NCBI lineage: Eukaryota > Metazoa > Arthropoda > Insecta > Lepidoptera > Crambidae > Nomophila > Nomophila noctuella. Next base: position 3,387,560 of record OY292504.1, read on the forward strand.
CCCATTTAGTTTTTTAATTTCCTTTTTCATTCAAAAGAATTAATCTTTAACAAAAAAAAATGGAAAAAATAAAACCATATCTAAATCTACGTCTTTTTAAATTAATTTGTAAAAAGTGGCCTAATTTTTTAAAACTTCTTTTTTAAGCAAAGAATCAATCCTATACAGCCAGTTTCTAGCCATAAATACAACACGTGATAAAAAATCTGAACAATGAAAATTAAAAGATCGTGTTATTTTTATTAATTCTCGTTTACCAAAAACATTCCTTAGTAAATTACCAAACAATCGAAATGGGAACACAAACATGTAATTTTATAACGATTAAGTTAATTGGGTTCTCGTAAACATTTTTGTATTGTGGTTGAAATAATCGATGGTAAAATACATTTAACATCATTTATCGTTTTAAATGATCATTAAGTGTCATTTAATATCGTCGTCCGTGCCTTTAGACCAATTTCGAAGGATCGGAACTGTAACTATCAATTACCTAGTCCTTTTTTGTCGAAAACTTCGAATGGCCCGTCTCGTGGTTTGTGGTCACAAAGCTAAGGGTCGCGGGTTCGAGTCACGCTAGGGGCAAAAGTTTGTGTGATGGACAATGTGTATCGAAGTATTTAATGTCTAACCGTTTCATAAGAATCCATAGTTAAAGCTTTAAGCTTAGTTTTGAACGTTTTAATTGTGTGTAAGTTTTACCAAGGAATTATTTTATTTATTCTTTTCAGGGATCGAACCTCCGACTTTTGTCCAAATCAGTCACTATGTACCACCCGGGAATCGAACCCAACTCAATCATTACCACGTTCGTCAAAGTAATATGTAAAATTCAAAATTCATTCAAAATTCAAATATACTTTATTTATGTAGGCCTCAGTGAGGCACTTATAAATCGTCAAAGATACATGTACAATATAATGAATCTACCACCGACTTCGGAACGCAGTCATCTGCCGAGAAGAAGCGGCAAGAAACTCGACAGTTGCTCTTTTAAATCGCCAATAATTACAATCTTTTTTAAATACATTGATCTCATAACGTTCTCTAACTAAGCCATACAGTTCCTCACATTCAATATCAAAATAAAATAAAAAATAAAAAAAAATAAAAAAAATGTATAGATAGACTGAGTCCCAGCTGACCAGTCGCTACTAATGACACCTGATTAATCACGTATGGTAAGGTATGACGTATGTGTCAGCCATCATCTCACTCAACCAATTCAGAGAGAACACTCCTGCCACATAGCGCCACCACCACAGCAACATTTTAGAGAGCATGACTACTAAGACACAGTCCATCAAATTGTCATTTTAAAAAATAAAACCAAATAGAAAATGTAACTGAACTGTAGGACAAAGTGCACAAAATTAAAAATGGATTGTTACAATGATAAAAACATACAATTCACATAACATAATTGAAATAGAAATTAACACTTCCATATTAACTTATCGTTCACATAATCAGCAGTAGAATAATATCCTTTTTCCATTAATACCTTTTTAATGTGATTCTTAAATTTAATATAAGGTAAATTTAAAAGTTCATTAGGAATCTTGTTATAATAGTGAATACTTTGCCCCACGAACGAACGAGACACTTTCTGTAGCCTAAAACGTGGAAATGAAATTTTATGTTTATTTCTAGTGTTCCTGCTGTGCATGTCAGATTTTTTTGAAAAAAGATGTATATTTTGATGCACATAAATTATACAATTATAAATATACTGCGAAGCTACCGTGAGAATGTTTATTTCTTTGAATTTTTCCCTTAACGATGTTCTAGCACTGAGTTCATAAATATATCTAATCGCTCGTTTCTGTAAGACGAATATAGTTTGGATATCAGCTGCCTTTCCCCAGAGTAAGATACCGTAAGACATTATGCTGTGAAAGTAGCTGAAATATACTAAACGCGCCGTTTCAACATCGGTTAGCCGCCTAACCCTTCTAATAGCAAAAGCAGCTGAACTAAGCCTATTTGATAAATTACTTATATGTGGATACCATTGTAATTTTGAATCTAACGTTAAACCGAGAAAAACTGTCGAGTTCACAACTTCTAAATGAGTATCATTTAATTTTATTGTAGATGATAATACCCTGTTTACGTTTGGCAAATTGAAACTTACACATTTTGTTTTTTTAGCATTCAGTTGCAGATTATTAATATTAAACCAGTTTGAAACCTTATCGAGTGCAATATTTACATCATCAACACAGTTTTTAGTCTTATCCATGTTAAATATTAAGGAAGTGTCATCTGCAAATATCACAATCTTACATAGGTTCTCGACAATAAAAGGTAAGTCATTTATGTAAATTAAAAACAATAAAGGTCCTAGAATAGACCCTTGAGGCACTCCGATCCTTACAAGAGACCCAGAGGAAAAGGCACCATTTACATTAACTTTCTGTATTCTTGAGTCCAAATATGATTTGATTAATTCTAAAGATGTATCCTTAATACCATAGTGATGTAGTTTGAGAATTAGTGTTTCATGATCAACACAGTCAAAAGCCTTCGATAAATCACAGAACACACCAAGGGCGTTACGTGAGTTCTCCCATGCGTCATAGATGTGTTTTAGAAGGGCGACGCCTGCGTCAGTTGTAGAGCGGCCTTTGGTAAAGCCATATTGCTCCGGATGAAAAAGCTTACTAGACGCAAAATGTGCCAATAACTGCTCATGCATGACTTTCTCGAAAATCTTGCTAAGAGCTGGCAAGATGGAAATCGGTCGGAAATTACTAGGGTCATGACTATTACCGGCTTTGAACAAAGGTATGACTTTACTATACTTCATCATATCAGGGAAAACACCTTCATTAATACAATTATTAAAAATATCGGCCAGAAAGGGGGCAATGTCATTGATAATGTTGCTGATAAATTTTACTGACATGCCAAATAGGTCACTTGTGTTTTTCATGTTTAGTGACTTGAAGGTTTTCAAAATGTGAGCAGAATTGATGTACGCAAAGCTAAACATAATACTACAGGGAGAAATACTAGAATTCAATAAAGTAACAGCTTCCGAAGGGGAGGAATTTAACGTCGCCGTCGTAGCTAGAGGAATATTTGTGAAAAAATCTTTAAAAGCCTCAGCGACATTTTCATCACCTTTTATCACTTCGTCATTGATTTCCAACTCAAACGTAGAACACCGAGGTTTAGACTTGCCGCTTTCTTTATTAATAATTTCCCAAGTTGTTTTTATTTTATTATTAGATTTAAAAATTTTATCTCGAATATATTTGGATTTGGCTAGAGTACAAACTTTTTTAAATACCTTAGAATAATTTCTAACATACTCAACAAAATAAGGACTGTTATTAAATTTTTTCATTTCATAAAGTTCATACAAACGGATTCTACTTTTGAAAATTCCGTTTGTAGCCCAATCACTAAATTTATTGCGGCTATCGAGTGTAACTTCCTTAGTTGGGAAGTTACTTTTAAATTCATTAGTAATACATTCAAAGAAGTTCTTAAAGAGCATGCTTGGGTCGCTCGGTGTATAGGCAATCTTTGGTATGCTAACATTAATTTTATTTTTAAAAGTTTCTAAACGTGTTCTAGTTATAGGTCTACACGTAAACTTCTTAGGAGGATCATTTTTAATTTTTCCTTCAAAAGAGATTTTGAGCCCACAGTGGTCTGACGTCAAGCTAGTCATCACTGACTTATGAAGTGGTTTACAATTACAAAACACGTTATCAAGGCAAGTAGCAGAAGTGGCCGCAATTCTGGTGGGTTCAGAGAACTGATAGTGGAGACCCGACGATTTAAATAAAGATACTAACCTATCACGTAAGGGTGAATCATCTAAAAGATTGACATTGAAGTCTCCACAAATAACAATAGATTTCGTTTTGTTACTAATTTTTCTCAGAACTTCATCCATAGTTGACTCAAATAAATTAAAATTACCTGTGGGGGGTCGGTAGACACATATTATAACAAAATTGTCTAATTCAATGCATGACAATTCAACGACTCGCTCAATTGAGAGGCCTACAATGTCTTTACGTTCTTTGCATTTAAGATTATTGTTACACATAATTAAAGAGCCACCGTGTATAGCGGTGCTTCTGAAGAACGCACTCATTATTTGATAGTCACTAATAACAAAAGAAGACTGATATTGCTTAAGCCAATGTTCCGTTATACACAAAAAATCAACAGGTGCATATTTCAAAAATAATTCAATTTCAAGGCCCTTCCCTGCGATACCCTGAATATTTTGGCAAATTATAGTTAATGGCTTAAGGTTCAAACTAGTATGACATAAATCTACCACAGAGCTGGCACATGTATCAACAGTACTATTATATATGACTGTGCTAGAGGTCTCCTCTATTGTCTTGTTACTTAAAAATTATTTGGAACAAATTCCAAAGTCTTATTATTATTATTATTATATTTACAAATATTAATATTATAAGCTAACAAAGTAGCCACATTTTTCTTATATTTATTAGGCAAATAAAAAGTTTTGCCAGTCAACATAAAACTATTATTAATAAATTTATTTGTGTCAAAAAACACAAACTTGTCACTATGACGACTAATTATATTATAAATATAAGTATTCAATACATGAATACTGTTATTTTGTTCATGGTCATAATACCTTGAAAAAGGCAATGCACAAAAAATTACTTTGTCTACATTTAATTTAGACAGCGTTGTGAAAGCATGTAAGATGCAATTTTTTGTTATATGTAATGCATCTCCTATCATTATAATTAAAGTGGAATTTCTTCCATAGCTTTCCATTTTACATGCCTTTAAGATTTGTACTAAGGAAGCACCGGGCATGCAATTATTAAAAATTGTACCAGTAATCTCTTTACTTAAGAGTGCCCCATAACCAATGCCTACACTATCTGAAAACATATAAATATTATTTTGATTACATTTAACCTCAGGTATGTTAGGTAGCTCAACAGTATGAGGTAGCTTGACAATGTGTGGTAACTCAAAGCTAGGCGGACGCTCAATAGCTGCAGGAGACATGCTTGTAGTACAACAGGTACTTTGCTCAAAAAGTAGCTCATTAGTTGCCTTTATTTGGGCCCTTATGACATCTTGTGCAATGTTGTACTTAGAGGTCATGACAGCTAGAGACTGGCACAACCTATCAATGTCCGCCTGCAACTGCTGAGCGTCCCTCTCATGCAACAATCTACTTTCTGTTAACTTGGCACTTAATAGTTCAATGCTGTCCAACAAATCGTGTCTTTGTTTTCGCAATTTAACATTTTTGTAAAAACATTTATTTTTCTTTATTAACCTATCTGTTTTCTTAATATATTTCTTGATTTTAATATATTTCTTAAACTTAATTTTTAACTTATTTTTATTATTATTATTTTTACTTTTACCTAGCATTACACAACTATTCGAACAATGAGACAAATTAAGGTCTTTGTGAGAACATGAAGAAGCACCTTCGCACGATATTGAAGAAGCCGCAACAGCAATTGGTTTGCCAGCCGGGGTCCCGAGCAGCTCTTCATACAGGCTCTGTGTGTGTGAAAGCGACTGGTCCTTTTTCTCTTCCTCAAGCTGTTGGATGTGCTTGTGGGCTTCACATAGCTCACTCTCCAGCTCATCAATGCGTCCCAGGGTACGTTCATATGTTTTGCCGCACTCCTCAAAACTATTTACCACTTGGAGTAGCTGGTCCTGCTCCTGCAGTGCACTCATGAGTTTCACATGGAGTTCACCCATTTCTTTCTTCAATGTGGCATTTGAACATAATAAAGATTTCATTTCCTCTTCATTTTGTTCCTGCTCATTCAGTAAAGTGGCGTTCTCAATCTTTGTTTTCTTAAGCTGATCTAGTGCCTGCTTGAGCTTGAACTCCATATCCTGGGCAGTTGCAACAGCAGCGGCCCTTCGGGTTGTCATCTTGAATGAGTTCAACAAACCTGGAAATATTACAAAGGAATTTGAATGTTGTGGCTAATATAAGTTTGTAATTTTTAAATGTTTAGATGGGAAACTGACTCTATGAAATATAAACTACACAAGTTAACTTTTGAACAAGAGAAATACAGAAAAACAGTTCACTTTCAAATTTTTTTTTTTTTTTTATTAATGAGGGTATGTTGACCAATATAACAAAAAAACAATTATTAACTACTTAATGTTAAGATGATTGAATTGGTACTGTGTGAGTGTGATAAAGTTTGTGTGAGGCTAAGTGTTGCTTATCATCAACTTTACTTCCACATTACGTCAAGTAAAGAGAGGCACAACGAGCCCGTGTTTTGTAATTTGACGTGTCTCATACTTAGTACGAGATTATGTGTAGTGTTACAATGTTATTGTTGTTGTTAATGTGAATGATTTGTTTGAAATATCAATAATAAAGTAAAAAATTTGTACTCCCCCCGTTTTTATGCACAGGAATCCTCTTTGTTTTAGGTTACCGGCAAGTTACCGGCTGTCCGTTGACGTTCAAAGTTTTCATAAAACTCGTAATCCTTGCACCATCTTCTTACTAACACTTGCACTTATTAATCACTATTATATGAGTACATTTAACGTAAATTTACACATAAATCTTATAATAAACACTTAAAATTGTATTATTTAAAATCAGCTGTGTTACATGACAGCTACTCGCGGCAGTGTTGTAGATTGGCCAATGGCCATACTCTTGCTGTCTTTAGTCGATGGAACTATAGTTATCCTAATAGCAGTAAATAGTAGGCCACGGACGGACGACCGCCCGGGGCAAGAACCTTGGACCGCTCCCGATACTGACGGCGCATTCGATACGCAACAATTTTTCTGAAATTTTTCTATTCGACGAGCCGTTTGGTGTAATGTTCGAGAAATCGGCTACTACACCAAAGGTCGCAGGTTCGATCCCCGCACGGTACAAACATTTGTGTGCATGAACATGTCTGTTTGCATCGGTCTGGGTGTTTCTATGTATAATATGTATGTGTTTACAAAAAAAAGTAATGTTTATCCGTTGTCTGGCATCCATAGCACAAGCTAATGCTTAGTTTGGGGCTAAATGGCGCTGTGTGAACAATGTCCAAGGATATTTATTATTTATTATTATGTTCTAAAACGCCTCGATGGTCAAGTGGTTTACGTACCAGCCGTGGTCTCGAGGTTTTGGGTTCTATTCCTGTGTCGGGCAAAATTTGTGTCGTTTTTTCTGAACAAAGCGCAGGTTTGTGAGCCTACCCGCATTTGACAAGGGTGGTGATAAGGCAAAACTAATCTTTGTAACGAAACATGATTTCAAATGATGGAGGCCTTTGCCCTGCAGTGGGACATTAATAAGCTGATACTTTTTTTAAACTTATTTAATTCACATAAATACACAGCTGCTGTGGTATATATTTTAAAATTAATTTTCCTTTTGCTGCAAAGTTAGTCCGGAATATCACCGAAAATGTATAGTCACGAGCAATACCATGTCATACACGTCGACTCTTATGTCAAAGCAGTAAAGTTCATATTTCAATGTGTTTGTACAGCTTCTCCCATTAACTCGGAGCTGCGATCCTGAATTACCAGGCTGGTTATAACAATTGTACATTTACATAAAATCTGAACTAATATACAAAAGCTGAAGAATTCGTTTGTTTGAACGTGCTAATCTCAGGAACGATTGGTCCGATTTGAAAAAATATTTTTATGTTGGATAGTCCATATGACGAGGAAGGCTTTAGGCTATAGTATAACCGAAATCCCCGCGGACGGAGTCGCGCGCGGCCTCTAGTAAATAAATAAAAATAAAGCTAGATACTTTATGGGTGCTTAAAAACTCAAGGTTAGGACGACATGGCGATAGTAAGGGGAGGCCTATATCCAGCAGTGGCCTACGATAGGCTGATCATGAGTGCCTAACAGAAACACAAAAAGAAAAATCCAAGAGGAACGAAACTTTTAAAAAGTTGGTACCAATTTCGCTTGGGAATATTTTATCAAATAAAATTTTATAAAACTGCAAATATCTCGAAAACTATGCGTCGTACGTAAAATCTGTTGACATTTTTGATCCCCTTTTAAGAAAAGCCATTAGATATTTTAGACCTATCCGATGACCTCACCCAAAAAGGTCAAGGACGAGGTTGACTTTTTATCTGCATTAAAAATCAATTCAGTTCCGGTGACAACTTTACATTAAAATTTGCTAGAATTGCCCTGACGTCAGAAAACGAACATTATTTTAATTTTGTTTGACATAGCGTACGTTTCAACATGCGTGTAGATGACATTATTGATGAGCAGGTGGGTCGAACATGGAGTAGAAAGTAAACTAAATAAATAAATACATATAAAGCTAGATACTGTGTATAATTGTATATGGGTGCTAAAAAAATCCAAGGTTGGGACGACCATAGAGATTGTCAGCAGTGGCCTACGATAGGCTGATGATGATGAGTGCCAAACAGAAACCCCCAAAATAACAACGGTTTCGCAAAGAGGAACATTTCGTTTGGAAATACTGTGTCAAATAAAATTTTATAAAACTGCAAATATTTCGAAAACTATGCGTCGTACGTAAAATCTGACGACATTTTTGATCCCCTTTTAGGAAAACCCATAAGATATTTAAGACCTATCCGATGACCTCACCCAGAAAGGTCAAGGACGAGGTTGACTTTTTTTTAAATCTGTTTTGATGATGACGTTGGTGCCGATTGCTTACTGCAGCTCTGTCGTCTATTCCGTAACAACTATTTAATAATACATTTAAATCTACACTTCTTCTTCCTAGCGTTTATCCCGTTTCTATACGGGGTTCGCTTTGACGATGATCCAGGATTTGGCAAGTCTGGCAATATTTAAGTCTATTCTATGTATCAGACTGAAGAGTTTGTTGGTTGTTTTTGAACTCGCTTATCTCAAGAACTTCTGCTTCGAATTGAAAAAAAAATGCAATGTGCGCGGATACCTAAATACACGCGGACGGAGTCGCGGGTGCCGGCTAGTAAATAAATAAATGTATTGGACTAACACACCAATTGCCTAGCCACTAAGCTCGAAGCTTGTACTATGGAAGCTAGGGAACGGATAGACATACTTTAAATACTTTTTGTAAACATCCATGAATCGAGTACAAATGTCGATGATAATCACACAAACATTTGCCCCTAGCGGGATTCGAACCCGCGACCCTTGGTTTTGTAGCCAGGGTCTCTGACCACTAGACCAACGAGCCCGTCAAAATTTTAATTCAAAAATGTATGAATGTGAATCAAAACAGTATCGAATACGAAATCCTTACCGAGACTCATACTATCGGATTAAAAAGCGATTATAGTAATTCCAGAATCCTTCTGACCGCGTCATTGGAGGAGCCATGAGCGACGCCGCGGGTCGCAGCTAGTGTAATTATGCGTCTCAACTGATCTACATACGGGCTTTGTTGTGTGGTCAAAGTGTTGGTTAGAGATCAAGGTAAGTCGTTAAAACTAAGAGGCATCAGATCAGTATTGGCATGGAAAAATGTTTTAAGACGTATTTTAGTTTGTTCTATGGGACTCAGTTTTAGATAGGTCGATTCACTTTTATTTTAATTAATAGTGGTAACTAACTTACTCCATGATCCAGATGGAATGGTTTTCCTTGTGGTTACGGAGGTCAGACGACAATCGCTCCATTGTAATAACCAGGCAAGTCAATTCAGGAACATAGTCGCAGCGTACCCTGGGCTCTAAGGCAATGGCCGAGGATGCAACCGGGAGAGGCGCTAGGATGATAATGACATACATTATTTATTGCTGTAAGAGACTGTACCTATTACCTACCAATAATCCTATAATTGCTTACCTATTTCGTTTGGGAGTACTGTGTTAAATAAAATTTGATAAAACTGCAAATATCTCGAAAACTATGCGTCGTACGTAAAATCTGATGACATTTTTGATCCCCTCTTAGGCATATCCATTAGATATTTTAGACCTATCCGATGACCTCACCCAAAAAGGTCAAGGACGAGGTTGACTTTTTTTTTAATCTGTTTTGATGATGTCGTTGGTGCCGATTGCTTACTGCACCTCTGTCGTCCATTCCGTAACAACTATTTTAAATCTATACTTATTCTTCTTCCTAGCGTTTATCCAATTTGTATGCGGGGTTCAATTTGACCATGATCCAGGATTTGGCAAGTCGGGCAGAATTAAAGTCTATACTTTGTATTCGACTAATACAGATTTTAATTTTGCCCGACTTGAGGTGCAGTAAGCAATCGCCACCAACGACATCATCAAAACAGATTTAAAAAAAAAACAACCTCGTCCTTGACCTTTTTAGGTGAGGTCATCGGATAGGTCTAAAATATCTAATGGGTATTCCTAAGAGGGGATCAAAAATGTCATCAGATTTTACGTACGACGCATAGTTTCCGAGATATTTGCAGTTTTATAAAATTTTATTTGATAAAATATTCCCAAACGAAATTGATAACCTTTTTTTTCAAGTTTCGTTTCTCTTTGCGAAACTGTTGTTATTTTGGGTTTTTCTGTTAGGCACTCATGATCAGCCTATCGTAGGCCACTGCTGGATATAGGCCTCCCCTTTCTATCGCCATGTCGTTGCAACTTCAATAGATTTTATGAAGTACGTTTGTAATGGCGAGCTCGATTTAATAATAATTAGTTCATAACAGAAGCGTAGCGTGCTTTAGCGGGGCCCCGTATAAAAAATTGTTTGGGGGCCCTTAGGAAGAGAAGAGATTTTCCAAAAAGGGAAAAAAAATGCATAAAATTATAATTATAAATCATGATGTTATTTGGATAATTAGTTGGGAAAAATTAAATAATTTTTGCTTACGCGACTTGGAGGCCCCCGAAGCCCGGGGGCCCCGTATAATTGATACGGCAGATACGGCGGTAGCTAGGCCCCTGGTTCATAATTAATTTAAGTAAAGTAGAGTGAACTTTAACCATACTTTCAAACAGCAACTACACAAGTTTTATTACACTATAGTGCGTGCAAACATCGTTGGACAACATTCGGTGCGGTACCGGCGGAAGCGGCGCCGGAAACAGGTGTCGCTGCGCTCACGCATGCAGGGCGCACTGCACTTAAATGCAGTGAGACTGATGCAGTTCATTAAGCATATCTATAATAATATAAAAATGAATCGCAAAATGTGTTGGTAAGCACATGACTCAACAACGCCTGGACCAATTTGGCCATTCTTTTTTTTTAATGTTCGTTGAAGTCCTAGGATGGTAAGGGACGACGGGACGGGACGGGACGCGGATGAAGTCGCGGGCGGAAGGCTAGTCTTATATATAAAATCCGATCGCAAAATGTGTTGGTAAGCGCATAACTCAATAACGCCTGGACCAATTTGGTCAATTCTTTCTTTAAATTGTTCTTTTATGTCCAGGGTTGTTTTTAGGTAAGAAAAAATTCTAAACTAAGGGACGGGACGGTACGCGGACAAAGTCGCGGGCGGAAGGCTAGTTAATATTATAAATGTGAAAGTTTGCTTGTATGGATGTTTGTTCGTCGATCACGCTGAAACTACTGAACGGACTTTGATGAAATTTGGTATACAGGCAGGATATGGGGAGACGGACTTTTCACAATTGAAACTATTCCACGGACCCTAGCCATAAATACTTCAGTTGGTAGTTTTCTGAAGATAAATAAGTGCTTATAAGAAGCCTATTTAAATAAATAATAATTTAAATTGAGTAAAATTGAGTAGTTAACGCGCTCTGCCTGCGATTACTAAAGTTAAGCAACTTTCGCTGAGGCTGATCATCGGATGGGTGACCGAAAATTTTGATCTCGAACTCCTTCTGGCTTTGGAAGATCTCTACTTTTATTTTACTACAAGTTGCGTCGCCTACACTCGTATTTACCATCAAAGTCACCTCACTGGATTGTTGGTAGCTGCGTCGCAATGGAGCCGTAACGCATGTTCCCTGTCGTGCTTGGGTTGACAGGTGACAAGACCCGACGCATCCGATCCGTAGGCTTAGAATGCATCATTATGTTCAATATTCATATGGTAAGAGAGAGCTGAAAGAAAATCTGGCTTTTATGGTTTGAAAGTAAAGCTACCTAGAAAAAATATGGAATGTAGGTACCTACCTACATTTCTTCATCAACCGATTAAAATAATATAATTGTTGAAATTCTAAATATGTACTCATAATATTATTTCTTCCTGTATAACTGGTCCTTACCCAATCAAATTAATCGAATAAATATAATAATTGATTCTTCTGTCTAACACACCAAATAGTTAATACTTGAAGGACATTAATTTTGTTTCCTATTTAAAGATGACCTACCTATATTTTCAACTCAACAACTTTAGCCTAAGCTTCGAAAGCGCTTGTTTAAGTTTAGAATTCCAGACCTAACATATAAACCAAACTTTCATGTTTCATCAATTAGTTGAAGTTACTGAATACTAAACTTGTATACGATGAACAGAGAATAAAGTTTTGTGAACTTTGAGCGTGTAGCGACATCTAGGGGCGAGTAGGAGAACTAAAGTACGCGCTATAAGCATGCTATTTGTAGTTTTTCTATTGCTCCCTAGATGGCGCTTTTTACAATTTAACCAGTTTTGAAAAATAGATTTTGTTAATATTTAGAATTTATTAATTGAGATTGAATTAAATCTTATGAAGAAAAAAGGTATTGGGTAAAGTAAAGGCTTGCCTATTTGTTGAGTTGAATACTGCTTTAGGCAACTACTTACACACTTTTATAATGGAATAATGAGAAACTATGAAGTGTGGTAGGTAGGCCTACTTATAAATGTTTTGGAAGGGATACAATTGTCAGGTTGAATTTATTATCAGAAAATATGTTTAGTTTCTCAGATGAAATAAAACAAACAATACTGTTCCGTATATGAAGATATTATATTTTCAAAGAACATGTATTTTTATATTTTCAGCATAATTTCGGTCAATACAACGTGTGAAACAATACGACCCACTGTTTAATTATACCATTATATTTATGTAACAAGTAACTAATATCATTTACTTTAATACCATAATAATTATTGTGACATGATCGACGATTCTACACACTTTGAGTCGATACGAAAAAAGGTCGCTCGAATCTGCAGTGCCAAGTCAAACCTTTGACGTTAAAAAAGTAAAAAAAAAGTAGTAACATTACTAAAAAACAAATTGTCACATTTTAAAAATGGAACTCGTTAGTTCGAAATTCGAATGCGTTCGACCGAACACTGCAGCACGCTATACATTCCGCCTAACATACAAATACACACTACACACAGCAACTGTGTATAAAAAGCCATTATTTTTTTGCCAACACTCTATGTAATTATTATCCGTGAGATAAATGAACAAGTTTACAATATTGACGAGTCTGAGATACAAAACAAATGGCGGACGGTCTCGTAAACAAGATTTAGACTTAGACCGCTCGCTGTACTAAAAGAAGTTAGTCAAAAATGTTAAAATAGGTTATCTTCGATGTTCATTATGATTTCGAGCGACAATCCAATTCATGAAGGCGATTTCGTTAAAAAACAATTGCTTAAAACAGCAATAAGCTTTCGAAATGGTTACACCGTGGCTTAATTATTACTTAACTAGATGTACAAATTATATTTTATCGGATGACGAGAGAGGGAAAGAGTTTAAAATATGTTTTCATTTCACAAATTGGATTTCTTTACCGGTCGACTATTTTTATTATCACATAATACAATACTGTTGTATAGACATTTGTAAAAAAGCTCACAATAATCGTAAATTACATGTGGGTAGTTATAAAATAGCTGCCGTCAACGGAAGAGGATGTCGAATTTTGAATTGTATATTCCGCGAATTTGCTCATTCCTTCACGGTCAGTCGAAGAGAGCGGACGTCCCTTCCCAAGCGAACAAGGCGTTTGATTAACCAAAAAATATTATTTATTTAATTTACTTAGAATGTAAGGCAGTGCTTCTTTTGACATTGTACAAGCTTTATTCTCACAAATATAGTTTGAACACCGACAACATTTTCCTAAGGAAACTTTTACGAGAAGAAGCCTATTCATTAAATAGAATGTAATGATATGCCGACTGTCTGGAATGCCATTTATTTACTTTGTGCATGATATGTAAGTTTTAAAACAATTTGAAATCAGAGACAGCTAGCAAAATTTAGGCAAATTATCTCGTCTTAACGGACGAACACAATTATGATGTAATTAACTAGCTATTGTAGTAACCGTGTAAATAAATTCCCTAAAATTAATTAAATATTGAATATTTCTAAATTATCATAATGCCTATGGGTGTTAATTTCACTATAGAGATTCTATACAAAAGTTTATTACGATAAGAACAGATTGACTACTCTATAACTTTGCATTGAAATTTAATAAATTCTCGTTCATGATGATAAAAGATGAAATTATTGTATTACAAACAATGGTGTTATAATAAAATTTCAATATATTTCACTAATACAAGATAAAAATAGACACCGAACGCGGATTTAACTAGAGTACAGGATAGAATAAATTATTGCTCTAAATAGGTATACATTTTTGTTAACAAGTGCAAATAGATAGTAAATAATTTTTGGTTCCGTTTCAATTATAGTATAATATAAAAAAATATTTATTTAGCTTCGCATCTTTGGAGACAGACGAATTTGACAAAAATAAAACAAAACTTTTTCGAAAAAAAAAGAACGAAATTTATTTACATTTAAAAAACGAATGTTTAAATAATCTTTGGTCTTATGGCACGAATAGAGTTTTAATGGCGTTTGCGTCAGATTGCAAGCTTGGGCATAGATGTTGAGTATTTTTTCGAGTTTTTTTTTGTTATGCTTGGAGTGATAAGCGATGATGGTTGGTAAGGTAGCGGTGAAAGGGTGACGGTGCGTGAGGAAAGCCACAAACACATTTAGGTTTCGACTTAGCTGTGTCTCTCAGAGTACTGTTGCTGGGATGTCCTTCTCCTGAAAATTTAACATACGTTTAATAACATTCATAACATTAGTGATATTTACATAAACAGGTTGATAGATGGAGGTCTAATGGTTACGAATAAGACACAAACAAACGACCTATGTAGATGTGATTCCGATGATATCTTAACAATTCGTAAAAAAATAACGAAACTTTTTACTGCTTGTATTTTTTATAATAAGACCGCATTTGAAAACTATCCTTATAAACGATTTTTTTTTTCTTTTGAAAATTAAAGTTTTATTAATTTGGCACAAAACAAACTCTTTTCATTCCAATATTTTTCCTGCCTATAATAATTAAAAACACTCGTTGGTTCTGGAGTTAATAATTTTACTGTTATTTAATATTGTTTACAATCTGTGTTAAAATAGTTCATATAAAACATGTACGTTGATAGAATACCGACGAACCTACTTTTTGACAGGTGCATCTAGTAATTCCATTTTTGATTAATAATTATATTTAAATTCATATGTTAGTGCAGTAATACCGTTATTTTTAACAAGCCCAAATCCACTCTCTACCGTTTCATCCATGAATGTTATCAATAAAGATTTTTCTTAATTAAATACCTCACTATTACCAAAGAAAGCAAGCAAAAGTCTAAAAATATACTACAAATAGTGCCTAATTAGACCAAACTCAAACTGCAATATATAATATTGTAACACATCATTAATATTGTCTTAAGCAAAGGCATATTTTATTGCTACCAATGTCTTTAATGAATGTCAAAAAATATACGCCACCGTTGTTATGGAATAATGTAGATAGTATTTAGGTCAATTATTTCCTTTAAAATAAAAATAAAACAATTAAATAATTATTTTTTTTGCAAAATTTCTCGCGAGAACTTATCGTAGGAATTTTCCTAGAGAATGTTATATGAAATGACAGTTGATTTACTGAATGTATAAACTGATTGAGACGATGAAACTTTGTGAGTATTCAAGTTTTCGACAACTTACAACATCAGTTGTATAAGACAAAAAAAATAGTATACTAGTTACAACACCGTGATAATATCAATAAATATAGTATATTTTACTATATTAACATTACTTTTCCTAATATTAATAGCTGCACATTACCTTCCTACATTTATTTACCTAGCACGAATACTTTATATAGACGGTGTTAAAACATGCGTCGAATCTCAATAGAGACTTATTCAGACGATTCATCATCATCATCATCAGCCGTTAAAAGTCCAGTGCTGGAAATAGGCCTATTCAAGCAGACGTGACAATAATATATCATCAATACTGAATAAATAAAATATTGCATTTAGTTGATAAAGTATGTTTTCCACGATACTAAGTATGCTAATTTTGCATGGAGCCAACCTAAAGGTGCACAATCAAGACACTTATTTGACTTGTGGAAGTTTAATTGACTTTTGCTAGATATTTTTAACTGTGAAAAGCATCGTTAGGCCAAACGGCACACTACAAGTCCAGTCTCAATAGCTACTTGCTCAATACTCAGACAATGCCACAGAATTTGAGCACGCCCAACACACATCGCCTAGTATACTTTAAGAATATAGTCCTTATTACAATATGCATTTATTCTCCATATAAATTCAGACGATTATCGATTGACGTGACAATAATATCATCCAGATAGCATAAAATCGAAATTGCTTAAGATGAGTAGAGTATGTTTAGCGAAGAGATTTGACTATTCTGGATATGTCTGGCCGTTTGGTGAAAACCTGAGCAGAACCCCGCTCAAAAGTGCACATTAAAGACACTCGTTTGACTTTAAATAGCTTGATCCTAATTTGTCAAAAGCACAGGAAGCTTCAATTCTGCTGATTTTTATGAGGCGTTGTTAATGTTTTCTTAGGTTTACGCGACTGTTTCTCGTGAAATAAAACTACTTTAAAC
This sequence comes from Nomophila noctuella, assembly GCA_958496325.1. Taxonomy (NCBI): domain Eukaryota; kingdom Metazoa; phylum Arthropoda; class Insecta; order Lepidoptera; family Crambidae; genus Nomophila; species Nomophila noctuella. The sequence goes on from OY292504.1 coordinate 3,404,419, forward strand.
GGATAGAACCGTGGTATAATTTTAAACAATGTTTCGGCTCTTTTTCACCTGAGCACGGCTCCGAAAAGTAGCCCAAACGACGGGTCTTCCTGTTAACATGTAGTTTTAAAATTATTCCGCGAGTCTATCCGTTCAAAAGTAGTTTTACTTCAAGTTAAATCAATATTGCTGCAATCTGCTGATAGTAAGATGTGAATAAGGCGTTCTAAAGCCAAACGGCACACCTCAAGCCCATTCTCAATAGATACTTGCGCAATACCCAGACAATTACATTGTCGCAGACTGCGAGCACGCTGTCGGCGATCGTGAGGTCCGGCACGGAGGAAGGCTCGACCGCCGGCTCGAGGTACGCGTCCCGTTCGATCTCCACTATTCGCTCGTTCTGAAATCAAATCGATGTTTGGGTTAAATAAACTACAATGTTATACTTCAAACGAAAAATATGGTTTCATAGCATTCTTAATCATCGTGTTAAATAGATAAATAAGGTGTTGAAAACTCAGTTTTGAAAAAAAAACCAGATACGTCAGTTAAAGAGGCAAGCGACGAATTGTGACAAGACTCTAAAGACTTTTATGTCGATGGGTTTGCAATCTTAAACGAAGATTACGAGATCGTAGTACGATGGTGTGATATGGATATCGACTCATATCCCATTTTTAATTTTATATACTATTCCATAAACAGAAGACGTTTTAAAAGAAGGTATCCAATGTGTTACTTTGTGTTTTAACGTCCATTTCCAATCAGAAAGTCCATTTTCAATACAGATTTCAAAGTAAGAAATAGATTTTTGTACAATAAAAAATTGTTAATACAAAAATAATAATAAAAGGAAATCAAAAATCTTGCGGTGTGATTGGCCTAACTCCACCAACATTTATGACGTTAAACCTTGTAAGTACCTACAAATTTTGATTATTTTGATTGCTTTGCTCTTTTGCCCTATTCAACAAGATCACCTCCAAAATCCCTTCGAATTCATATTCATTTCCTTCTGCAAATGCAACCTGATGCATAACGAAATAATATAGTACGTAATTTTCTTTTAAGGTTCAAAAAAGAATTAAACAAGTAGGTACTAGCTCTTCGTCTTTACCCACCTCAATCTTAAGTCTATTGAGCAGTCTGTCCCGCTCGCTCCTGAGCGCGTCGCATCGCGCCGTCTCGTTCTGGTCCAGCACTCCCTTCACCTCCAGCTCGCCTATCTGGCTGTCCCGCTCTGTGATCAGCTCTTCTAGGATGTTTTGACTGGAATTAAAAATATTAATAAACATTCATTTAGTAATCATGATAGACAAGGCGAATTCGACATCTTTTTATCCAACTGATTTTATCATCACACGATATTTCACAATCCTAATGCGCAAGAACGATATCTAACCTACATTCTTGTAACTTACAACAAAATATTACTGTACCATCAATTCAACTATGTAATGTTTACTTCCATGCCTCGATGGTCTAGTGGTTTAAGTACCGGGCCTTGGTCTCGAGGTCCTGGGTTCGATTCCCGGGTCGGGCAAACTTTGTGTTTATTGTTCAGAACACAGCCCGGGTTTGTGATTGATAACCAGTCCGCATTTGGCAAGCGTGGTGATTTAGCAAATACTCATCTTCGTAACGAAAACATGATTTCAAATGATGGAGGCCTTTGCCCTGCAGTGGGATATTACTAGGCTGATACTTTACTTTATTTTTTTTAAAGTTTACTTATACTCCATGCGACCCCTCCAGCAGCTTCAGCCGCTGCAGCAGCGGTGTACATGTAGTAGTTGTACTGTATACTTACACGACGCGCGACAACGTCCGCAGTACCGCGTCCCCCCTCTCCCGGCTGTGGTGTAGCGACCCCTCCAGCAGCTTCAGCCGCTGCAGCACCGGCGAGAACGTCTCGCAGCTCAGCGCTGAAGCCGCTATATATACAGTGGTTGTAGTGTATACTTACACGACGCGCGACAACGTCCGCAGTACCGCGTCCCCCCTCTCCCGGCTGTGGTGCAGCGACCCCTCCAGCAGCTTCAGCCGCTGCAGCAGCGGGGAGCACGTCTCGCAGCTCAGCGCTGAAGCTGCTACATGTAGTGGTTGCAGTGTATACTTACACGACGCGCGACAACGTCCGCAGTACCGCGTTACCCCTCTCTCGGCTGTGGTGCAGCGAACCCTCCAGCAGCTTCAGCCGCTGCAGCAGCGACGAGCACGTCTCGCAGCTCAGCGCTGAAGCTGCTACATGTAGTGGTTGTACTGTATACTTACACGACGCGCGACAACGTCCGCAGTACCGCGTCCCCCCTCTCCCGGCTGTGGTGCAGCGACCCCTCCAGCAGCTTCAGCCGCTGCAGCAGTGGCGAGCACGTCTCGCAGCTCAGCGCTGAAGCGTTCTGTAGCGAACGGATGCGCTGCTCCAGTTTTTTCATCTGGAAGTTTGGACGGGAGAAAAATATAAGAATTTAATTTCAAAGTAGACGAATAAAAATAAAGTTTAAAAATCGAACAGCCAACATTTTTATTGAGATTTGTTTCATTAAATTGGATTTCAAAGTCAAGGCAATTTGTCCAGCAAAGATTGTAGTTACTAGACCTTTACTCTTAATGATTACCACTCTAAGTGCATAGGTACTAATTCCTTCTTAGATTTTTTGGGACCGTTTTCAAAGTTTTATGAAAATCGTAATTGGTACAAAAGACAGCAATTACATTGACGCTTGTTTGACTAAGCTCTGTCAGAAAGAGCATATTACTGGAACCCGCGATATATGCGCTAAATCTATTAAATTAAATAAAGAAATTACCTTCTGCAGAGTTTCGATGCGCCTTTGTTCTTCCACATAGAAAACCTTCTCTCTCTCGGCTGCAATCATGAACGATTCTTTAAGAGCGTCTTCCAACTCACATATTCTTTTCTCTTTGTAGTCAGCTATCGTCGCTCCCGATTTCTTATTAATAATTTGTTCTAATTCGTTTATCCTTTCGTCTTTACTTCTGACTACAGCTAATAATTGCTCGAATTCAGCTATATTATTATTCTCTCTTAAGGCTTCCTCTAATATTGATATGCATCTCTGTTGCTCGATAATTTTAGAATTCTTAACAGCTATCTCTTTTGACATATCGCTGATTTTCCTCGTCAGCTTTTGAATGTTCGGTTGCTGGCTTTCTTGAGAAACATTCAAATCGTTGTAGCTTCTTGTAAACCTTCTTTTGTCTAGCCTTTCTGCTACCTTACCACTCTTTTGCAGTTCAAAGAAACTCTTGCTTCTTTGTATACTCGTCGGTTCTTCACCTTTCGATATCTTCAACAGCTCTGACAGTATCAGAGATGATTCGTTCAGCTCTATCTCCAAATCTATCACTCTCATTTTGTTTTCCTCCAGCTTCGCTTTCAACTGATCCTTCTCTTTCAAAGTCTGCGTCACATCGTTAATTGCCATTATCTCACTCTGCCTTGCTCTGTTCAAATCCTATCGGGGTTAACGGAATCGAAAAAACAAAACGAAAAATTAAAACGAAGAAAAAGTTTTTTACTTCAACAACAAAACTTCAACAATAATAAACTCAAAAATAACTCGAGAAAGGTCAACATAGATTAAATTTTATTTTATAGTAATCGATATCTCGCATAACAAGATTGAAAGCTGGGTAACATCGACTAATTAGTGGACAACTTACTTCATCTAAATACATGTTTACTTAACAGTTTTACATTATTTATTTTTTATATCAATACTTAAAAAATTATTCCCGCTGAACACGATTACTTAATGTTTTCTTTAAACATCACTTAAAAATTATCGCTAAACTAATATATAAATTATCTTAGTTGTGTGCTGGTTACATGATCGAGTTGAGATTAACATCTGTCATGGCGGTCTGATTATCAACAAGAGATGAATGTATTATTATCTGAACACTTCGTCAATATATATATTCAATATAAATACCGATAACATTACTTAATACGAATTGCAATTTTAGCTTAATATTGATAATATTAGAGACGTGGATATCGGAGTAGTCGCTTACGGAATCTTTGTATTGTATCGACGGTTAAAGAAAATCAAATGGAAATCAAAAATAGTAAATAAATGAACGACAGTCTTGGTGCGAAGGATTAACTTAGAAAAAGCTTTTGAGGAAGCCAGCGGGTCCGGCCTGCATGAAACAAACGTTAGTGGGTTAGTGACATGGTGGTTAGATGCTGGAACCATTGATGTATTACTACTACGTATAGAGTGGACATAGAGAACGAAATTTGTGCGTCAACTTGGCCCTCCGAGGCAAAGGGCTTGTATTAAGTGATTGTTTTGTCTTTTTATCTATGAAACGACGCCACTGGATTCATTTTTCGTCTTGCAATGATTTGTAATTTTTTTTAAAACACAAGGCGCCATTTTGCGTTTTTAAATAAAGTACAATAGGCGGCAACTGTTGTTCATAGACAACAGTGCGTATAAGAAAATATTTCTGCGTGATGCATCTCTATACGTACGTAGTAAGTAGTAATAATACTTCAATGGCTGAAATGGAATTTTTAGACATTAGCGTTTCATTATAAACACTAACAAAACCTAAACGGGACTAATCTAAAGCATAGCTGCGTACATACATAAAACACTTCTGTAAAACGGTTCGATTGTGTTTACATACAACGAACGTGGCTCAGTTTGTTTGAACCTTAGTTCAACTAAGGTTCAAACAAACTGAGCCACAAAACTCTGACTGGAACTCCTGTTTAGGCTTTGTTTGAATTATTTGACATTAGAATGATAGTAAAAAGCAATAGTTAAATCTGCAAACAGACACTTTCAGGTTAATAATTGCGGTTGCAATGCTCATTAATAATCTTTTTTTAATTCAGTTCATTGAATCGTTTGGTTAAAGATTATTTTAGCATTAGAATTAGTTAGTAATAGAAGCATTAATGACATTATAAAATTTATTAAATGTGACAGAAGTTATGTTATTAACGATTCGTTAGATATTTTAAATTCTGTTAATAGAATTGTTAAAAACATTAATGGTAATCATAAATCATTTATCAGACGTGACCTGAATATTTTTAGCAATAAAAAAATGAACATGATACAAATTATTTTGTGAATAAGAAAGTCAGAAGTAATAATGATATGATTAAGTAGAATTTGTTAAATAAGACAGGAATAAGTGTTACCTCTTCTCTTTGTGCTTGTGCTTGTTGCTGACTTTTCATTTTGGCTTGAAGGTTCCTCACAGATCTGAAATTAAAACAAAAGTGTTTTTAGTTATATCCTTATATTTGATCTTTTACTTAAACTTATTCTGTTACGGTTAATATAATGGCATTTTTACTAGTCAACGATAGTTGTTAGATACTGGAAGAAAACTAATCTAAAACATATTTTTAACAAGAAATAATATTGTTACAAGTCCATCGACTTGTCATGCATCATGTGATAAATCTAACACAACGCAAATTCTCCTTCAAACCTTCATGTGAGAGCCTCTCTTTCTTGTTGTCTCTGCTTAAGCATGCTATAATGAATTCTAACGCAAATCAATTATTTGCTTCTCCTTCGGCTACCGTTTCTTTTATGTTTGAGATCGATCAAGCAAATATCAACCTAACTTCTGCAAATCTATAAACTGCCTCTCTTTCTGTGCTTGTTCCTCCTGTGTTTGGGTCTGACTCAGCTCAACTTACTGTTGCAAATAATGACTTACAATTCCTTCCGTGTCTGCACTTATTTCGACATCTGCCCTAGTCGTAGTATGTATATACGACTGACAATGCTAAAATGAGCTCTAACGCATAAGACTAAACTAACTGTTGCCATTTCACTTATACCTTCCTGCGAGTGGCACTTGATCTCTGGGACTGTGCAAGCTAAATTAAACCTTATTTCAGTAACACTTACTGCTGCAAATCCATAATCTGCTTCTCCTTCTGCGCCTGCTCCTCCTGCGACATCTGCACTAGCTGCAGCAGCCGCTCGGTCTCGGTGGTGAGGCGCTTCGCCTCCTCCTTGCTGCTGACGAGCTAATGAAGACTCTAGCGCATTGTCAATAAGACTTAATGTTCCTTCCGTGCCTGCTGCTCTTCTTTCGACATCTGCACTAGCTGTGTTTGAGACTGATGAAGCTTTAATGAACTCTGCTGCATTGTCAATAAGACTTACTGTTGCCAATCCACAATGACCTTCCTGCGAGTGGCCCTCGATCTCTGGGATTGTGCAAGCTAAATTGAACTCTATAACTCTATCACTTACTGCTGCAAATCCATAATCTGCTTCTCCTTCTGCGCCTGCTCCTCCTGCGACATCTGCACTAGCTGCAGCAGCCGCTCGGTCTCGGTGGTGAGGCGCTTCGCCTCCTCTTTGCTGCTGTCGAGCTAATGTGGCCTCTAAAGCATTGTCAATAAGACTCACTGCTCTCTCTGTGTCTGCTCCTCTTGTGCCATCTGCATTAGCTGTGTTTGAGACTGATCAAGCTAACATCAACTCTGCTGCATTGTCAATAAGATTTACTGTTGCCAATCCACTCGTACCTTCCTGCGAGTGGCCCTCGATCTCTGGGACTGTGCAAGCTAAATTGAACTCTATAACTATATCACTTACTGTTGCAAATCCATAATCTGCTTCTCCTTCTGCGCCTGCTCCTCCTGCGACATCTGCACTAGCTGCAGCAGCCGCTCGGTCTCGGTGGTGAGGCGCTTCGCCTCCTCCTTGCTGCTGACGAGCTAATGTAGACTCTAACGCATTGTCAATAAGACTCACTGCTCTCTCTGTGTCTGCTTCTTTTGTGACATCTGCATTAGCTGTGTTTGAGACTGATCAAGCTAACATTAACTCTGCTGCATTGTCAATAAGATTTACTGCTGCCAATCCATTCGTACCTTCCTGCGAGTTGCCCTCGATCTCTGGGACTGTGCAAGTTAAATTAAACCTTATTTCAGTAACACTTACTGCTGCAATTCCATAATCTGCTTCTCCTTCTGCGCCTGCTCCTCCTGCGACATCTGCACTAGCTGCAGCAGCCGCTCGGTCTCGGTGGTGAGGCGCTTCGCCTCCTTGCTGCTGTCGAGCTAATGTGTACTCTAGCGCATTGTCAATAAGACTCACTGCTCTCTCTGTGTCTGCTCCCCTTGTGACATCTGCATTAGCTGTGTTTGAGACTGATCAAGCTAACATTAACTCTGCTGCATTGTCAATAAGATTTACTGCTGCCAATCCATTCGTACCTTCCTGCGAGTTGCCCTCGATCTCTGGGACTGTGCAGGCTAAATTAAACCTTATTTCAATAACACTTACTGTTGCAATTCCATAATCTGCTTCTCCTTCTGCGCCTGCTCCTCCTGCGACATCTGCACTAGCTGCAGCAGCCGCTCGGTCTCGGTGGTGAGGCGCTTCGCCTCCTCCTTGCTGCTGACGAGCTAATGTGACCTCTAACGCATTGTCAATAAGACTCACTGCTCTCTCTGTGTCTGCTTCTTTTGTGACATCTGCATTAGCTGTGTTTGAGACTGATCAAGCTAACATTAACTCTGCTGCATTGTCAATAAGATTTACTGCTGCCAATCCATTCGTACCTTCCTGCGAGTGGCCCTCGATCTCTGGGACTGTGCAAGCTAAATTAAACTCTATAACTATATCACTTACTGCTGCAATTCCATAATCTGCTTCTCCTTCTGCGCCTGCTCCTCCTGCGACATCTGCACTAGCTGCAGCAGCCGCTCGGTCTCTGTTGTGAGGCGCTTCGCCTCCTCCTTCGTGCTGTCGAGCTGCTGCTTGAGCTGCTCAGCGTCCTTCTGTGAGTCTGTCAGCTTGCGGTTCAGGTCGGAGACCGCTGCTGTGCTGCCGCCGGCCTGGAATGAAGTACAGTGAAAGGTTAGTAATTACTTCATGTTTTAAAAATCATAATCATAATCATAAATTTTTATTGCATAAACATGTGGTTGTACATATGAGGATGGTATATATGAGGTATAGGTATATATGAGGATAGAAATAATTAATTATTAGGATTTTTTAATGTTAAAAAAGTTTTTTCATAATTTTTTACATTAAATATGGACTTAACTCAAAAAAAGAAAGGAATAATTGCCTTAAAATCAGGTAAATCTATTCGACAAAGAATCCAAGGGTTCGACGAGTCTCGCTCGGGTATTACGTTTTCGTCGTTTATTGAAGAAATTATTTTGTTTGTGTGTGTGAGTTGCGCGTGTGCATTACGTGTGCTTAACTCATTAGTGTCTTTCAATAAAGACTACGCAGAAAATAATAATTGTGTTTTATTATGGCTAAAGGAAATTTAATTAAAATGTGTTCATCAGGTGCTTGTTATATGAATAAAAAACTGAAACTACGTGATTTTCTTCATTATCTCTCACGGATCTACATACCTTCCTCAAAGATGCTTCCATTTGGTCCATTTGCTCTTTTCTCTTCTTCAACTGTCGATCTAATTCCATCAGCGACTTCTCCTTCTCCTCCACCTCTTTCCTTCTGTTCTCGGTTGTTCTTCTCTGGTCTTCAAACTGTTTCCTCGCGTCTTCCAACTTCTTAAATTCTTCCTGCAACTGCCTTCTAGCTTGGGCTGTATCGTCCCCAGCTTTGGCGTTCTGAGCGCCAGCCATCTGTAACTTCTTGTTCGCCTCGTGGAGGTCGAGCTGCGATCGAAAACAGACCGTAAGAACCAAGAAATAGAACACAAAATCTCCAAAATACTAATGAGTAGCAAACCGATATACAACCACGTACGAAAAGCTTATCGTAAAGCCGAAGAATCACGATCGAAATCGATGCTCAGATACATAAAGCGAATTTTGTACATGTAACTCTGCAAAATATAACTTGAAATCGCAGCTAAATAATTTAATGACAAAAAGTGATTAGTTTCAAAACATATTTAATTCGTATACGATGATAAATGTTGCAAATATACACAATACAGTAGCGAATGCGGCTGAAAAAGACAAGTAAAAATAATTAATATTTCAAAGTCCAATACATGAAGCTTGCTGCAAATCCTTGCACCCAACATTTTGCTCATCACAATGTTCAAGACAGACTAGACCGAACCAACGTGCGTTGTGAGGTTGGAATGTAAGGTGCAACATATTGCTCGTAATCACCAATACAACATTCATTCTCATGATAATTTCGTCATAGAACACTTTGATGAAACTAATAAAATAAATACGATAAACTTTAATGAGGGGTTGGAGGATGCCCTGCGGGCTGTAGGTGGCATGCTACTATACGACAACATGTACATGACATCCGGCGATGATGATCCGAAACAAAAATTAAACATATGAACATCGAAATTAAAAACAGCTACTCATTAACACCGGTGCAATGATGTAAGCAGACAACGACGCGACTTTCTGTAGTTCAATCGAGTTTATACCTTTACGTCATCACAATAAGATTCAAAATCAAATTACTTAGATTTGTTTTAAACCCCGATCTGTTATTTTATCGGTCTTTATTATAATGTGGTTAAGATTCAAAATCGCGCATCAAAACTCGATTCAACCGGGCACTGCCGCCCCGACAGCCGCTGGTCGCCGGGCTATCCTCCAACTGACCTGGCTCTTCTCCAATTCTTGAACGAGCATCTCCAGCTGCGCCTGGCATCGCTCCCGCTCGACGGCGAGGGACCGCGCCTCCGCTTGAGCCGCTTCAAGCTGCTTCTGAACCTCGCGCACGTCGGACGGTCCGCGCGCTTGCAGCTGCTGCAGCTGATGCTGCTGCGCCTGGAACTGTTTCTCCAAAGACTGTAAGCGCTGCTGGCACTCCGACAGCGCCTTCTCGGCGGAGATCGCTTTCGTCTTCTCCGCTTCGACGGCGGCCCGCCACTTGTCGAGCTCGCCGACCTTCTTAGCCTCCTGCTCGGCTTTTTCCGCCCTCTGTCGAATCATGTCTCTCTCTTTCGTCGAGACTTGCACTTGCTGCTGGAGCTTGGCTATCTCCCTCTCGCGGTTCTCGATGACGGCTTTGGCGCCGCGTTCGGAGTCTTGCGCCATCTTTCTCTGCTCCTCCTTCAGTCGCCGCACCTCCTCGCGCTGCTTCTGCAGCTCCGCTTCGGAAGCGTTCAACTCCCTCTGGAAGTTCACGAGCATGTCCTGCGACTTTTCTAATTGAGCTACGAGTTGATCGCGTTCGATCGTCAACTGCTTGGTGTCCGCTTCCAACTTCACGATCTGCTTCTCGATGGCGTCCGCCTGCTTGTCTCTCTGCTCCAATATTGATGCCATCTTTTCTCGATCTCGCACGGATTGGGCCAACTCTTGCTGAAGTTTGACCAGGGTCTCCTGCGTTCGGTGGTCTAGAGTCCTCTGCTGCTGCTCGACGTTGCGTCTCGTGTTCTGAATCTCGGCCCGCAACGCGTCCCTCTCCTGCTCGATCTGGCGCATCTCCAGGATCGTCCGCTCGAGGCGCTCGTGCATCCTGCCAAGCTCGTTCGTCATTCGGTCGTACTCCACTCGGGTCGTCTCATTGGTCTCCTGGTACTTGGACAGATGCATCTGCGACTTCTCAAGCTCCTTCGCTAACCGACCCGCCTCCATTTCAGTAGAGTCTCGGGCCTGAATCGCCTTCTCCAGCTTGTCGCGGAGCCGCTCGATCTCGAGCCGGTCCTCGGTCCGCGCCTTGTCGCCGGCGACCGCCTGCAGCTTCATCCGCTCGATCTGCTGCAGCTCGTTCTTGAGCCGCTCGTTGTCCTTGTCCAGCTGCTCGGAGCGCAGCTTGAGCTTCTCGCAGCGGTCCCGGAACTTCTCGCACTCGATGTGCGCGCGCTCGAGGTCGGTCCGCTGCTTCTCGAGCGCGGCGCTCAGCTTGGTGGTCTCGCCGCGCGAGATCTCCAGCTGGATGTTGAGCTCGTGCAGCTTGGTCTCGGCCTGCTCCTTGTCGGCGGCGAGGCGCTGCACGTCGGCTACGGCCGCGTCGGCGCGCTCGCGCTGCTTGTCGATCTCGGCCTGCGCGCGGGCCAGCTCGGCCGTCCACTTGTCCTGTTCGAACTGGTATTTACCTCGCAGGCTCTCGACGCGCTCGAGGTCGGCGCGCAGGCGGGCCGCCTCCTCCTCGGCCTTGCGCGCGCGCTCCAGCTCGAGCGAGGTCTTGTCGAGGCGCGCGCGCAGGCGCTCCACCTCCAGCTTGGTCCGCTCGTGCTCCTCCTTGGTGTCGTGGTACTTGCCGTAGCGCGCGGCGTAGCGCTCCGCCTCCTCGCGCGCGCCGCTCGCGTCCTGCTTCACCTTGTCCAGCTCGGCCTGCACGCGCCGCAGCTCGGCAGCCACTTTGTCGTGCTTGTCGTACATCTTTTCGAGTTCGATTTGCACTCGGGCCATCTCCTCCTGCGTCTTTTCGTTCGACGCCTGCGCTTTGCCGCACTGCGTCATCGCTCGGTCGTACTCGAATTGCAGGCGCTCGCTGTCGGCCACTAGTTTCTCCTTCTCCCCTTGGAGCCTTCGCAGTTCGATCTGACTCTTTTCGTATCTGTCGCGGACCATTTCGATATCAACGCACAATCTGTCCATGTCCTCTTTGGCTTTTTCTTCCTGTTCTTTCGTCCTGCCCAGTTGCAGGGAGGCCCTATCGTACATCTCCTGTAATCTAGCCATCTCGTCTTGGAGCTTTCTCTGGTCGTCCCGCGACTTGGTCGATAGGTGGACGTGTTTCTCTAGTTCGAGCTCGATGCGATCTTTATCAGCCTCTAGGATGTCTATCTTGTTTTGCAGTCGGTATATTTCGTTCTGGGACCTGGAAAAAGGAATTTCGTCTTAGTGGTTCGGTGATAAGGGTTTTTTTCCATCTAGGGACGTGACATCGCCACCAACACAAGACGACATCGAGAACACAATGTACCTATCATACTTTTCGAGCATCTTCTCGTATTCTTTGTGCGCGTTCTCCTTCTCCTCGATGGTCTTTTGCGTGGAGTAGAGAGCCTTGTCCAGTTTCTCCTTCAGGATCTCAAGCTCGGTCAGGGCGTCGTCTCGTTCCATCTGAAACATTAGTAATTAGTTTTAGTAGGAGAAGGTACAATATTAAGTCACAGTGGCGTAGGGTGGGAAACACTAAATTGTCTAAACACCATTAAAAGAGAAAGAAACACTTATAAAATATTCAGCCCCGACCATACTTTTAAGTTGTCTCAACTGTGTTTATTGACGACCCCACACCGAGCCTATGGCTGGTTACATATGCCTATGGCCTTAGACTAGAGTCTGGGACATTCACACCATCTCTCCTTCCACTAGGAGAAGTCCAGAAGTGGACTACAGCTGTCCCTGGACTCACCGTGAGCTTCTGATGCTGCTGGTGCGCCTTCTCCCAGCGCTCCCTCAGGACGTCCAGCTCGGTGGCAGCACTGTCGCGGTCCCTAGCGGCTCGGTTTGCGGCCGCGGCTGCCGCTTCGGCGCGTTCGCGGCAACTGGCCGCTTCGGCGAGGGCGGCGTCGCGCTCCTTCTGAATGCGGGCTACTAGGGCCTGGAAAAAGAGAAAGAGCATGTTAGGAAGTGCTTTACGGTGTTTGTTAATCTACATTGTGAAAAACAAGTACCAATCCATAGATTTAAATAGTTAAATTTGCCCTCCTCTTACGTTGTGTGATGTATAAGATAAAGTAAATCACGTATTAAATAAGATATCTTCCCGATACATGAAGGTATAACTCCTCTAATATCACGTAACACACGTCCTAATATTTAGTATATAAGCTTTAGAGTAATAAATAAAGAGTTTGATACCACACCGACCACTTGTCTTATTATGTGGATCATCCCCATCACTAAGTAGCGACGACATCGTTAGCACAGTTGGCAGTCACCTTCAATCAATGGTCAACATGCTGTCTCGCTCTTATTTATTGCCAATTAAACTAAAAATCAACCAAGTAGACTAAAAATCAGTTGATGTAAAGTCTGCCAACATATTTGACGACCCGCTTGGTGTAATGGTCAAGATGATGCCTATTACGCAAGAGGTCGCGGGTTCGATCCCCGCACAGGACAAACATTAGTGTGCATGAAAATGTCTGTTTGTCCTGGTCTGGGTGTTATGTGTATCTATTTAATTTAAGAATATTTGTAATACCACTGTTGATTCTGATGTCTGTAACACAAGTGCTTAATCTACTTTACACGGGGTCTGATCAATGTATGTGACGTTGTGAAATATTTATTTAAAAAAAAAAATTGCTGAGCTTTTTCCGGCATCTCTTCTCAGCAGGGCATTTACGTCGGACGCTGGTAGGGTGAAAATAGTTATGACGTGCGAAAGAAAGTATTATGTAGATCAATTTGTTGAATAAATTATTTTATTTCATTTCATTATTCCTAATCTTATATTCATTACACTCCCTTTCAGAGTAATATTACGTTAAACTTACATCAAATATACTCTTTTTTAAGAGCGAAAACATAATAAAATTAGTTTCTTCAGCCCTTTTAATGGTCTTGATATAAGAGCAACTCAACAATAATAATTGATGCGCTGTTAAAGTATTATTACGTTTAAAACAATACTTACAATATCTTATTTGGTTATATTTAATGATAAGCCTAATCGCGTTATATATGTAGAAAAACAATCACTCAATTTAACATAACCGTTTGTTATATTAACTGTTATAAATCTCCCCTAAACTAGCCTACCTAAATGATTATTCATATTCACCTAAACTACTACAACTCAATAATCTTTTCAAAGCAATTTGTCAGAATTACCGTTACAAATTGTACCTAAACTAGGGTATAACTTAATGAAAACAAGCCCTGAAAATCGAAGTCGTAAATCAGTTAAGATCTAGACTGAACTAATATACGACACCGATATTGTTCAACTTTATTATCACCAAGGGGGCTAGCCAAGACTGGTTATATGCATAAATTTAAGTATCTATACTAATATATAAAGCTGAAGAGTTTGTATGTTTGTTTGTTTGAACGCACTAATCTCAGGAACTACTGGACCGATTTGAAAAAATCATTTTGTGTTGGATAATCCAATTCACGAGGAAGGCTTTAGGCTATTGGAAATCGAAATCCACGCGGACGGAGTCGCGGGCGGTCGCTAGTTTAGTAATATCACTGTTGATTCTGATGTCTGTTACAAAACTGCCTAATCTCCTTAACATGTGTGTGATGTTGTGTGATTATTTCTTTATTTAACACAGGACTTGCGCTGTGTCGCAATCGTCGTAGTAATTTTTGCACATCTACCCGTTATATTGTCACTTTAGTTATCTGCATGCTACCTGCGCTATTTCACTTATTTAATGAGAACAACTTTTTTGTTTCTCTGTAAGTGATTTTTGTAAATCTTTTAGAGAAAATAAATATCTTTAACCACATTTCAAAGCAAATCTCTAGAGGCCCTGGACGTCAAAGCCGTAAATCATTATTACCTACACTGAAGTAATATGCCAACGTCCCGTGTTCCTACGGCGACGATATTGTTCAACTTTAAACATATACAAGCTCTTTATTGCCTGTAAAACTTGGCCGAACGTAAAAGTTGGAAAAACCTATCGTCTCTGCAAAGTCGGCTGCGATTTATATAACATCCGCCGGGAGAATAACTTTGCTTTTGTTCCGTAGATATTTATCACATGTTTATTGAAATATTACCACAACTGCCTTCGTGGTGTAGTGGTGAGGGACTCAAAAACCTAGGCTCAAAAACTGCGAAGGTCGCGGGTTCGAATCCCGCGCAAACACCACCACTTTGTGTGAATTTTCTGTGGATTATGAAAAATTATGATTTTCGGTGCTTCGGAAGGCACGTTAAGCTGTAATTTTCTAGTTTCACTTGTGTGGATTGCGGAGGACAGACGAGAGCCGCTCCGTTATAATAACCAGGCTGGCGAATTCAGGATCATAGTCGCAGCGTACCCTGGGCCCCGAGGCAATGGCCGAGGATGCAACAGGGAGAACTGGCTAGTCGTAAGATCGACCTGTATAGTCGAAAAACGGCTGGAAGGAATTATTCTAGGGTTGCAATATGTTTGTTTTATTCAAGCTACTCGTAACACTCATAACTTCAAACCAATAACCCTAAAAAGCTAGCTCATAAAACTATCTATGTAGTTTCCCAGCAAAACAAATCTTGAAAAATCAGCCGATCAGTTCTGAATATAGAGCGTTGTTTGAACCCACTACCCGTTATTTCCATCTGACATGTCATTCGATATAGCCTGCGACCTGAATCAGGTACGTTGCTCCGGCAGTTTTAGACGGGACAGGGCCGAACTAAGGGTGGATGTGGGGTCTTTGGAAATAAAAGGGGCGAGAAGGGCCCCTAACGTATTTTTCTGTAACTATAGTAGACAACGCAAGTCTGTAAACAGAATATTCTTCTATAGGCAAGGCAAGGCACTTTTAAATCATCAATAATTTATCAAACTATTTCTTATAATTCTACTACCGACTTCGGTAGGTAGGTGCCATGCTGAAGAAAATTGTACTGGCAAATTGTGGATCATTGTTATTGCATGACACTCGAAGAATATTAATCATCTTCTTTCAATTTGTGTGTCGTAATGAAATTAGAATGCATAGACACAGACATTTTTTTGCAAGTGTAAAAAAATCACTTAAGTTACTATCACAATTTCTGATTAAGTCCACGATTTGTTTATAATATGTTCAGAGCATACCTAAAAGGCCCCCTTTAGCCCCTTAGTCCGGCCTAAGGTCAAAGTATCGACGTAAACGTAAATATTTTATCCATACAATCGTACATAAGTCTGCATTTGTGATTTATTAAAGTAGGCGGCGCCAGCTATTATTCCGTATCTATTGTAGTATGGAATTTAAAACGTAGTTGGAAATATACTAGGTTATTTTAAAACTTACTAAGGTACATACTATTTCGAAATACGACCTCCATGATTTTTAAATACAAGATAATCTTACTGTATCTATGTTACTTTTTTTTTATTTAATCTGCTATAGTATTCGCCTCGATGGCCTAATGGGGTTCGATTACCAGGTCGGGCAAAATTTGTGTCGTTTTGTATCGAAAACAGCCCTTGCGATCACCTATCCGCATTTGGCAAGCGTGGTGATTAAGCCAAAACCCATCTTTGTAACAAAAAAATGATTTTAAAATGATGGAGTGGGTCATAAATAGGTGGATTTTTTTTTTCAATAATTCGTCAGATTTCATTATCCAGTACAAGCGACAAAAAAATTAATTAAATGTGTCATCTTGCTCAATCAAGCGAGTCGACAAATATCTTGTTTGGGCCACAGTATCATGAACAATAGCTGAACGTTGCTGCTCAACCCCCCAGAATTCCGTGAGCACTTGTCGATTAAAGTTAAAAAATTCCACAGCCAATCCTAAAATGATTGTGAATTATTCAACGCTACCTTTGGTTGGGTTTTAACTGAGAATAGTTGAGTAGGACGCCTCAATTAAATATTGAAGCATATTGATGGAACTAAGGACTTGTGGTCTTCGATGAAAGCTCTCTCATTTTCTTGCCGTGTGGTTCAATGAACTTTGATCCAATCCCTTGTAGTGTCGACCTAGAATAGAAATACCCCATTTCTCTTGGGTGTCGTAAGATGCGACTAAGATATATTATATATTAGACAACCCGCTTGGTGTAATGGTCAAAATGTCGCCTATTACGCAAGAGGTCGCGGGTTCGATCCCCGCACAGGACAAACATTTGTGTGCATGAACATGTCTGTTTGTCCTGGTCTGGGTGTTATATGTATCTATTTAAGTATATTTGGTAATACCACTGTTGATTCTGAAGCCTGTAACACAAGTGCTTAAGCTACTTAACACGGGGTCAGATCAATGCGTGTGATGTTGTGAAATATTTATTTATTTTATTTATATTTGGGGGAGGGGGTGGACAGCGTTTCTATGTACTTTATCATCCTACATACTGTGGTTCCAACATACTGAGGTCACCAACCTGACAAATGCAGTTTATGGGATGACTGCATCCGTGGTAAGAGCGTTGTGCTTAGAAACCTCGGAGGTCGTAGGTTCAAATCCCGCGGGAAACACTTTTACTTTGTGTTGTTTTTCCCAGTTTGGTTAGGATATTGAATGAAGATTTGAATCACCTGATTGTCCAGAGAACGGTGATTCCGTGCTTCGTAAGGCATGATAAGCCGTTAGTCCACGACTATAATCCAAATTGTCTGGTTCCCTTATAAGGGTCGCGGCTTTCAGACGACAGTCGCTCCATTGTAATAACCATGCTGATCAATTCAGGATCATAATCGTAGCATACCCTGGATTCCAAAGGCCATGGCCGAGGATGCAACCGGGAGAGGTGCTAGGATTAGTAGTATAATTAGTATAAATGACATAACTGCATATACTCCAATATTTACTATCTACACCACAGCAGTAATCCGCCATTTTATATCCTCTCATGAAAAATAGAACGAGAACGTTCAAACTACTTCCCACGTTTTATGTTAGCTATTAAATATTTCAGAGCAATAACGATGCGAATCGAATACTTAGTAAGTTACTACATAATGTTGTACGGAATAGTGGAGTAGATGTTATTTATGTCTTTGAAGCTCGGTCTAGACAGACTGGCGCCGAAGCTAATGTTTCGAGGATGCAAGGAAGAATATAATCCTGTTTGGAATGATGTAACATGACCTATTTTTATTTAAGATACAATTTATTGAAGTACAGAGTATTACGAGTTTGCGATTGACTCTGTAGAGCAGTGGTATAAAATGCTTTGAGGAGAGCAAGAGACCAACGTTGGAATCCCGCGGTGCAGAATGATAAGTACATAATTCATTCTCCACAATCTGATTCTCATTTCTCTCATTCCTGAAATGTTAGTTGACAATTAGCCAACCCGTTTTTGCAGTGAGCTAGCCCCAAAACGGTTAAGAAATTCTCACCGAAAGAGTTTCTATACCTTATTATATTTCTTACTAGCGATCCGCCCTGAGTTCGCACGGGTGCAACTAAAATAACCAGTGTTTCGTTTTTCTCAAGTATATTAAGCATGTATTATACACATATTATACACATAACTGCCTCCGTGGCGCAGTGGCTAGTGTGTCGCACTTTAAATCGGCGGCCGCGCCGGAGGTCCTGGGTTCGAATCCCGGGTTGGACCGATGAAATTGTGTCTATGTTTTCATGTTGTGATAACATAGACACAGTCCGGAGTTTGGAAGTTGGCGGTGTAATTACACCCCCGTGCCTCGGAAAGCACGTTAAGCCGTTGGTCCTGAGCCTGATCTCTCTACGGTCGTGTCAGACTGCTGTCCCACCGAATTATGAGAGTGAGGGAATAGGGAGTGCACCTGTGCTTGCGCACGCCCTAGTGCACTATAATATATCCCGCGTAAGTGGCTGATCGTAAGATTGGCCGCCGTGGCCGAATTCGGCTAGGAGGGTATTATTATTATACACATAAACTTATACTTGAATCACTTTAACAGTTAAAAATTGCATGAAAATTGATGTGTAAGATACCATTGGCAATTTGGCATTTAATTATTCTGACAGGGAATTAAGGAAAACATGCAATTCCCACAATCGTTTAATTCGGCTGACGACTAATATATGCAAATGACATCCCAATGGCGAGCGAAACGAGGATATAAAGGTTTCCGTTAAACACTGGAAGTTAATGGGGGTGATAATTAGCATCGTATTTCTGTTAATTCACCTGTTTTCTTTTACGAACACAGCCTGGGTTTGAGATCGCCAATTTAAATTTGACAAGCGTGGTGATAAAGCCTAAACCCAACTTTGTAACGATAACATGATTTCAAATGATTGAGGCATTTGCCCTGCAGTGGGACATTAATGGCTGATACTTTACTTTATCTACACCTGCTTACGTGAGGAATTCGTGAATATTGGTTGTATCGGTTTTATGCAACCGTTTAGCTGAAACTATAAGAACAGCCTCTTTCCAATTGGCTGGCACAATGGGCACCTGCCCAGGGCCCCGCGGTCGATTGGGGCACCTAGATTATAGACTATTATTTGAGGGCCCCTCGATTACCAAACAAGATTTTTAAAGCCCCATATGCTCAGTGCCTCTGATAGGTGAAATACGGCCCTGTATAAGAGTGTCTACTGGAGGCATTCTACTTATAATCTTCAATTTAGGATGCTTCACTACGGAGCATCTCTTACATATTCGAAATTGCTGTTAGATTTTCTATTACAAAGGGATTAAATTTAAGCACCACGAGGTTGCTTCTTGTCAACACTAAATCTATTTTAAACGACAGGAACAATTTCTCAGTTCATAATACTTAGATTTAGATTTTCAAAGTGCTACCAAACCGTTGTCTTATAATCATCGTCTTGCAATCTTTGAGCGTAAATCTGCAAAATGGCACTCTTTACCATTGGGACTAAGTTCGCAGTCGTATGCTTGATCACTACAGACCTAAACCTTATCTATCATGGTTGTTCTGGAACCTACAAGCATAAATCTGCGTGATCTGCACTACTAGTATTGAATTTAAAAGCACGCGGTACTTAGAGGCTTTTTCCTATAATTGGACGATCCTGGGTACTATCATGCATGATCGGCGTCCACTGCAGCCGGGTGGCCTGCCACAGCGCCATGTCTAGTAAGGACTGCAGTGATTTGCAGTAACACGCTTGCTCACAAGTCACAACATACCTGGGCCTTATCATGCTTGTCGAGGAACCTACAAGCATACATCTGCGAAATATCGTGCTCTTCACTACTAGAGCACACGAGGTACTTAGAGACTTTCCTAGAATTTGACATACCTGGGCTTTATCATGCTTGTCGTGGAACCGGTCGGCGTCCAGCTGAGCAGTGTCGCGCTCCTTCTGCAGCCGAGCGGCCTGCCCCAAAGCCTTGTCCAGTTGGGATTGCAGTGATTCGAAGTCGTACGCTTGCTTCTCGCGATCCACTTGCAGCTGGAAATAGAAATAATTGATAAATATCATCACCATCATCATCAGTTCACTGCTGGCCGTAAGAATCAGTAGGACTTAAGATATTATGCTGTTGGTGTTACATGTTTGGTAGCTGTTTACTATTCCTGCATAATCACTCAGCACATACGTGATGTGTGGGTCGTATTCGCATCTTATGGTTAACACTTTTCTGTTTTCATGTAGACCTTTATCTAGCTTTTGTCAAAGCCTTACACTAATTTATCCGGTTTCTCTTCAACCTTTTGTGTTAATTTACGTCACAGCCTTACCCTTCTGCATAAAGTTTCCATTCAGCCTGTCTATTAATGCCTATGTATCTTTTTTTGTCATGGGGTGACATTGTGTGTTACTGTGTGTAGCCTTCCTGTTGTCACATGATTCAGCTATTATCTGGTCTTGTGTAGCTTTACTTAGATTCTCTCTAACCTTGTCTGTTATTGTATCATTGGCCTTGTGTGTTATTGTGTGTAAAATATTTACCTTCTGTTGTCACATGATTCAGCTACTATATGGTCTTGCGTAGCCTTATTAAGATTCTCTCTAACCTTTTCTGTTACTGTATCATTGTCACTATTTGTCACTTTTCTATTATCAACTGCAGCGTAATCCAGTTGTCTGTCTATCGGACCCCGTTGAGCCTCATCCATCTCCTATCCATCTTCATTCGTTAGTGTGTCTGTGTATGCATAATTCTAACTATGTCTTACCTTTCTGTTCTCAACTGCGGCCTTGTCCAGCTTCTCCTGCAGCTTGTCAATCTCGGAGTGCGCGTTGTCGAGCGACGCCTGCAGCTTGTCCTGCTGCAGCTGCGCCTTGCCCAGCGTGGCTTGAGTCCGTTCCAGCTCCTCTCTGGCTTTGAGTGTTATTGTGTGTAACATCCTTACCTTTCTGTTGTCACATGATTCAGCTACTATCTGGTCTTGTGTAGGCTAACTTAGATTTTCTCTAGCCTTGTCTATTAGTGTATCATTGGCTTTGTGTTATTGTGTGTAGCATCCTTACACATAATTTAGCTACTATCTGGTCGCATCCTTCCACATGATTCAGCTACTTTCTGGTGTTGCGTAGCGTTATTAAGATTCTCACTACCATTTTCTGTTACTATATCATTGTCACTATTTGTCACTTTTCTATTATCAACTGCAGCTTACTCTAGGTGTCTATCTATCGGACTTCGTGGATCCTAATCCATCTCCTATCCATACTCATTCATTAGTGTGTCTGTGTATGCATCATTCTAACTATGTCTTACCTTTCTGTTCTCAACTGCGGCCTTGTCCAGCTTCTCCTGCAGCTTGTCAATCTCGGAGTGCGCGTTGTCGAGCGACGCCTGCAGCTTGTCCTGCTGCAGCTGCGCCTTGCCCAGCGTGGCTTGAGTCCGTTCCAGCTCTTCTCTGGCCTTGTGTGTTATTGTGTGTAGCATGCTTACCTTTCTGTTGTAACTCTATTCAGCTACTATCTGGTATTGTGTAGGCTTACTTAGATTCTCTCTAGCCTTGTCTATTAGTGTATCATTGGCCTTGTGTGTTATTGTGTGTAGCATCCTTACCTTTCCGTTGTCACGCGATTCAGCTACTATCTGGTCTTGTGTAGCTTTACTTAGATACTCTCTAGCCTAGTCTATAAGTGTGTCATTGTGACTACTTCTTACTTTTCTACTATCAACTGCAGCTTCATTCAGTTGCCTATTTATCGGACCTTGTTGAGTCTCATTAATCTCCTGTTTAACCTTACTTATTAGTGTGTATGTACCATTGTCACAATTTCTTACCTTTCTGTTCTCAACTGCTGCCTTGTCCAGCTTCTCCTGCAGCTTGTCAATCTCGGAGTGCGCGTTGTCGAGCGACGCCTGCAGCTTGTCCTGCTGCAGCTGCGCCTTGCCCAGCGTGGCTTGAGTCCGTTCCAGCTCTTCTCTGGCCTTGTGTGTTATCGTGTGTAGCATGCTTACCTTTCTGTCGTCACGTGATTTAGCTTCTATATAGTCTTGTGTAGGCTTACTTAGATTCTCTCTAGCCTTTTCTGTTAGTGTATCATTGACCTTGTGTGTTGTTGTGTGTAGCATCCTTACCTTCCTGTTGTCACATGGTTTAGCTACTATCTGAACTTGTCTATCTATTGGACCTCGTGGAGTCTTAACCATCGCCTTTCTAGCCTTATTTAGTAGTATGTCTGTATCATTCTCACTATTTCTCACTTTTCTATCATCAACTGCAGCCTAATCCAGTTTTCTATCTATCGGACCTCGTGGAGCCTCATCCATTTCCTATCTAGCCTTGTTCAGTGTATGTATAGTGTGCAGTGTATGTATAGTGTAATTCTCACGACTCTTACCTTTCTATTCTCAACTGCGGCCTTGTCCAGCTTCTCCTGCAGCTTGTCAATCTCGGAGTGCGCGTTGTCGAGCGACGCCTGCAGCTTGTCCTGCTGCAGCTGCGCCTTGCCCAGCGTGGCTTGAGTCCGTTCCAGCTCTTCTCTGGCCTTGTGTGTTATCGTGTGTAGTATCCTTACCTTTCTGTTGTCATGTTTCAGCTACTATCTGGTCTTGTGTAGCCTTATTTAGATTCTCTCTAGCCTTTTCTGTTAGTGTATCATTGACCTTGTGTGTTATTGTGTGTAGAATGCTTACCTTCCGTTATCACAGGTTGTCACATGATTCAGCTTTTATCTGGTCTTGTGTAGCTTTACTTAGATTCTCTCTAGCCTTGCCTGTTAGTGTATCATTGACCTTGTGTGTGTTTGTGTGTAGAATGCTTACCTTCTGTCACAGGTTGTCACATGATTCAGTTTTTATCTGGTCTTGTGTAGCCTTATTTAGATCCTCTCAAGCCTTACCTGTGAGTGTATCATTGTCACTATTTTTCACTTTCCTATTATCAACAGCAGCTTAATCGAGTTGTCTGTCTATCGGACCTCGTGGAGCCTTATCCATCTCCAATCCATCCTTATTAATTTGTATGTATGTATTATTCTTAGTATTTCTTACCTTTCTGTTCTCAACTGCGGCCTTGTCCAGCTTCTCCTGCAGCTTGTCAATCTCGGAGTGCGCGTTGTCGAGCGACGCCTGCAGCTTGTCCTGCTGCAGCTGCGCCTTGCCCAGCGTGGCTTGAGTCCGTTCCAGCTCTTCTCTGGCCTTGTGTGTTATCGTATGTAGCATCCCTACCTTTCTGTTGTAACACTATTCAGCTACTATCTGGTCTTGTGTAGCCTTATTTAGGTTCTCTCTAGCCTAGTCTGTTAGTATATCATTGACCTTGTGTGTTATTGTGTGCAGAATGCTTACCTTCCGTTATCACAGGTTGTCACATGATTCAGCTTTTTTCTGGTCTTGTGTAGCCTTATTTAGGTTCTCTCTAGCCTTTTCTGTTAGTGTATCATTGACCTTGTGTGTTGTTGTGTGTAGAATGCTTACCTCCTGTTGTAACAGGTTGTCACATGATTCAGCTACTATCTGGTCTTGTGTAGCTTAACTTAGATTCTCTCTAGCATTGTCTGTTAGTGCATCATTCTCACTATTTCATCCTTTTCCATTATCAACTGCAGCGTAATCCAGTTGTTTATCTATTGGACCTCGTGGAGCCTCATCCATTTCCTATCTAGCCTTGTTCAGTGTATGTATAGTGTGCAGTGTATGTATGTATAGTGTAACTCTCACGACTCTTACCTTTCTGTTCTCAACTGCGGCCTTGTCCAGCTTCTCCTACAGCTTGTCAATCTCGGAGTGCGCGTTGTCGAGCGACGCCTGCAGCTTGTCCTGCTGCAGCTGCGCCTTGCCCAGCGTGGCTTGAGTCCGTTCCAGCTCTTCTCTAGCCTTGTGTGTTATTGTGTGTAGCATGCTTACCTTTCTGTTGTAACTCTATTCAGCTACTATCTGGTCTTGTGTAGGCTTACTTAGATTCTCTCTAGCCTTTTCTGTTAGTGTATCATTGACCTTGTGTGTTATTGTGCGTAGCATCCTTACCTTTCTGTTTCGACATGTTTCAGCTACTATCTGGTCTTGTGTAGCATTACTTAGATTCTCTCTAGCCTAGTCTGTAAGTGTGTCATTCTGACTATTTCTTCCTTTTCTATTACCAACTGCAGCTTCATTCAGTTTTCCATCCATCGGATCTTGTGAAACCTTATCTATCTCCTATCTAACCCTACTTACTAGTGTGTATGTATCGTTCTCACTACTTCTTACCTTTCTGTTCTCAACTGCGGCCTTGTCCAGCTTCTCCTGCAGCTTGTCAATCTCGGAGTGCGCGTTGTCGAGCGACGCCTGCAGCTTGTCCTGCTGCAGCTGCGCCTTGCCCAGCGTGGCTTGAGTCCGTTCCAGCTCTTCTCTGGCCTTGTGTGTTATTTTGTGTAGCATTCTTACCTTTCTGATGTTACAGGTTGTCACATGATTCAGCTACTATCTGATCTTGTGTAGCCTTATTTAGATTCTCTCAAGCCTTATCTGTGAGTGTATCATTCTCACTATTTCTAACTTTTCTATTATCAACTGCAGCCTAGTACAGTTCTCTATCTTTCGAACCTCGTGGAGCCTTATCCATCTCCTATCGAACCTTATTTATGAGGGTGTATTTATCATTCTCACTACTTACCTTTCTGTTCTCAACTGCGGCCTTGTCCAGCTTCTCCTGCAGCTTGTCAATCTCGGAGTGCGCGTTGTCGAGCGACGCCTGCAGCTTGTCCTGCTGCAGCTGCGCCTTGCCCAGCGTGGCTTGAGTCCGTTCCAGCTCTTCTCTGGCCTTGTGTGCTATCGTGTGTAGCATTCTTACTTAGATTCTTTCTAGCTTTGTCTATTAGTGTATCTCTGGCCTTGTGTGTTATTGTGTGTAGTATTCTTACCTTTCTGTTGTAACACTATTCAGCTACTATCTGGTCTTGTGTAGGCTTACTTAGATTCTCTCTAGCCTTGTCTATTAGTGTAACATTGACCTTGTGTGTTATTGTGCAGCATCCTTACCTTTTTGCTGCCACATGGTTCAGCTACTATCTGGTCTTGGGTAGCCTCATTTAGATTTTCTCTATAGTTCTTTCTGTAGTGTATCAGTCTCACTATTACTTACTTTTCTACTATAAAAATCCAGTTGTCTATGAGTCGGACCTCGTGGAGCCTCATCCATCTCCTGTCTTACTGTGTATGGAACATTCTAACTGTTCCTTACTTTTCCTCACCCAATGCAGCTTAATTCAGTTTTCTATCTATCTGACCTCGTGGGGCCTCATCCATCTCCTATCTAGCCTTAATCATTAGTTTGTATGTGTAATTCCCTTTATTTCTTACCTTTCTGTTCTCAACTGCGGCCTTGTCCAGCTTCTCCTGCAGCTTGTCAATCTCGGAGTGCGCGTTGTCGAGCGACGCCTGCAGCTTGTCCTGCTGCAGCTGCGCCTTGCCCAGCGTGGCTTGAGTCCGTTCCAGCTCTTCTCTAGCCTTGTGTGTTATCGTGTGTAGCTTCCTTACCTTTCTGTTGTCATGTTTCAGCTACTATCTGGTCTTGTGTAGCCTTATTTAGATTCTCTCAAGCCTTATCTGTGAGTGTACCATTCTCACTATTTTTCACTTTCCTATTATCAACAGCAGCTTAATCGAGTTGTCTGTCTATCGGACCTCGTTGAGTCTTATCCATCTCCTATCTAGCCTTATTCATTAGTGTGTCTGTGTATGTATCATTGTTCCTATTTCTTACCTTCCTGTTTTCAATTGCGGCCTTGTCCAGCTTCTCCTGCAGCTTGTCAATCTCGGAGTGCGCGTTGTCGAGCGACGCCTGCAGCTTGTCCTGCTGCAGCTGCGCCTTGCCCAGCGTGGCTTGAGTCCGTTCCAGCTCTTCTCTTGCCTTGTGTGTTATCGTGTGTAGCATCCTTACCTTTCTGTTGTCACAGGTTGTCACATGATTCAGCTACTACCTTGTCTTGTGTAGCCTTATTTAGATTCTCTCTAGCCTAGTCTGTAAGTGTGTCATTCTCACTATTTTTCACTTTCCTATTATCAACAGCAGCTTAATCGAGTTGTTTGTCTATCGGACCTCGTGGAGCCTCATCCTTTTCCTATCTAACCCTACTTACTAGTGTGTATGTATCGTTCTCACTATTTCTTACCTTTCTGTTCTCAACTGCTGCCGTGTCCAGCTTCTCCTGCAGCTTGTCAATCTCGGAGTGCGCGTTGTCGAGCGACGCCTGCAGCTTGTCCTGCTGCAGCTGCGCCTTGCCCAGCGTGGCTTGAGTCCGTTCCAGCTCTTCTCTGGCCTTGTGTGTTATCGTGTGTAGCATCCTTACCTTTCTATTGTCACATGATTCAGGGTGTGGTCTTGGGTAGCTTTAATTCTCTCTAGCATTTTCTGTTAGTGTATCATTGCCCTTGTGTGTTATTGTGTGTAGCATCCTTACCTTTCTGTTGGCACATGATTCAGCTACTATCTGGTCTTGTGTAGGCTTACTTAGATTCTCTCTAGCCTTGTCTATTAGTGTATTATTGACCTTGTGTGTTATTGTGTGTAGCATCCTTACCTTTCCGTTGTCACGCGATTCAGCTACTATCTGGTCTTGTGTACCTTTACTTAGATTCTCTCTAGCCTAGTCTGTAAGTGTGTCATTCTCACTATTTTTCACTTTCCTATTATCAACAGCAGCTTAATCGAGTTGTTTGTCTATCGGTCCTCTAGGAGCCTTATCCATCTCCTATATAGCCTTATTAGTTTTATGTCTGTATCATTCCTACTATTTCTAATTTCTCTATTATCATCTGCAGCGTAATCCAGTTGTCTGTCTATCGGACCTCGTGGAGCCTTATCCATCTCCTATCCATTCTTATTCATTAGTGTGTCTATGTATGTATCATTCTAGCTATTTCTTACCTTTCTGTTCTCAACTGCTGCCTTGTCCAGCTTCTCCTGCAGCTTGTCAATCTCGGAGTGCGCGTTGTCGAGCGACGCCTGCAGCTTGTCCTGCTGCAGCTGCGCCTTGCCCAGCGTGGCTTGAGTCCGTTCCAGCTCTTCTCTGGCCTTGTGTGTTATCGTGTGTAGCATCCTTACCTTTCTATTGTCACATGATTCAGGGTGTGGTCTTGGGTAGCTTTCATTCTCTCTAGCCTTTTCTGTTATTGTATCATTGGCCTTGTGTGTTATCGTGTGTAGCATCCTTACCTTTCTGTTTCCACATGTTTCAGCTACTATCTGGTCTTGTGTAGCTTTACTTAGATTCTCTCTAGCCTAGTCTGTAAGTGTATCATTCTCACTATTTCATACTTTTCTACTTTTAACTGCAGCTTAATCCAGTTTTCTATCTATCGGACCTCGTGGAGCCTCATCCATCTATTATCTACCCGTATTCATTAGTGTGTGTTTATTTCTTACCTTTCTGTTCTCAACTGCGGCCTTGTCCAGCTTCTCCTGCAGCTTGTCAATCTCGGAGTGCGCGTTGTCGAGCGACGCCTGCAGCTTGTCCTGCTGCAGCTGCGCCTTGCCCAGCGTGGCTTGAGTCCGTTCCAGCTCTTCTCTGGCCTTGAGTGTTATTGTGTGTAACATCCTTACCTTTCTGTTGTTACGTGATTCAGGATCTGGCCTTGTGCAGCCTTAGATTCTCTCTAGCCTTTTCTGTTAGTGTATCATTGACCATGTGTGTTATTGTATGTAGCATCCTTACCTTTCTGTTGTCACATGATGCAGCTACTATCTGGCCTTGTCTATCTATTGGACCTCGTGGAGCCTTATCTATTCCCTCTCTAGCTTTATTTATAAGTGTTTATGTATCATTCTCACTATTTCTAACATTTTCTATTATCAACTGCAGCTGTATTCAGCTGTCTATTTATCGGACCTTGTAGAGCCTCATCCATCTCCTATCCATCCTCATTCATTAGTGTGTCTGTGTATGCATCATTTTAACTATGTCTTACCTTTCTGTTCTCAACTGCGGCCTTGTCCAGCTTCTCCTGCAGCTTGTCAATCTCAGAGTGCGCATTGTCGAGCGTGCAGCTTACTCCAGGAGTATATCTCTCGGACCTCGTGGAGCCTTATCCATCTCCTATCTAACCTTTCTTACTAGTGTGTATATATCATTCTCACGACTCTTACCTTCCTGTTCTCAACTGCGGCCTTGTCCAGCTTCTCCTGCAGCTTGTCAATCTCGGAGTGCGCGTTGTCGAGCGACGCCTGCAGCTTGTCCTGCTGCAGCTGCGCCTTGCCCAGCGTGGCTTGAGTCCGTTCCAGCTCTTCTCTGGCCTTGTACGTTATCGTGTGTAGCATCCTTACCTTTCTGTTGTAACTCTATTCAGCTACTATCTGGTCTTGTGTAGCCTTTTTTAGATTCTCTCCAGCCTAGTCTGTAAGTGTGTCATTCTGACTATTTCTTCCTTTTCTATTACCAACTGCAGCTTCATTCAGTTTTCCATCCATCGGATCTTGTGAAACCTTATCTATCTCCTATCTAACCCTACTAATTAGTGTGTGTGTATCATCTTTGCTACTTCTTACCTTTCTGTTCTCAACTGCGGCCTTGTCCAGCTTCTCCTGCAGCTTGTAAATCTCGGAGTGCGCGTTGTCGAGCGTGTAGCTTACTCCAGGTGTATATCTATCGGTTCTCGTGGAGCCTTATCTATCTCGGTTCTAACCTTACTAATTAGTTTGTATGAATCATTCTCACTACTTCTTACCTTTCTGTTCTCAACTGCGGCCTTGTCCAGCTTCTCCTGCAGCTTGTCAATCTCGGAGTGCGCGTTGTCGAGCGACGCCTGCAGCTTGTCCTGCTGCAGCTGCGCCTTGCCCAGCGTGGCTTGAGTCCGTTCCAGCTCTTCTCTGGCCTTGTCTAGTTCCGCTATGGCTTTGTCACGTTCCGAGTGGAGGCGGCTGATTGATGATTGGAGGCTGTGGGAGGCGATGTTTTGTTAGTATTTTAGAAATGATATACTTGCAGGATTGATTTGACAAGTAAGTAAACAATTCATTCATTTTCCTGTCCTCATCCCGCTCTAGTCAGGGTCAGGGACTTAGAGTAAAATGTTCACAGTTGAACTTTAATTTAAATGTTTTTTTCACGGTGTAACTATGTAAAACTAAAGAATGTCTTTTTAATATTGTTTAAAATTTGACTTTTTATAACAAGAAGTCGATTAAAAATAATCACGTAATTTGCTTCCTATTTGAATACAAAGTCCTTCGTTGAATCTGGCTTGTTGGTGGTAAGACTTTTCCAAAAGATAAATTGAAGAAAAAACATCTTGTACTTAAAATTTTGCATCATTGAAATGCAAAGTTATGTAAAGCTATTTCCACTCTTTCTTTTAAACTACTTATTACCATTCCCACGTGATCTTTAAAACCTGCGATTTTCTCAAATTTATTGTGGGTGCATAGATTCTTATCCAAATATGCCTCAGTTGGCAACACTCCAAATGTAATTTTGCCTAGACAAAATGTTAAAATTGTTAGCTCATTTAATATGCTGAATTAGTACGTTTACACTGCACCCGTGCATTGGAAAATCAGGAGATATTACGAATTTATAGTTGCGTCGTCTTTCTTATACTTACTTGCAGAATATCGAATCCTAAACTATTAAACGGGCCTTTTCAATAAAAGCATTATTTACAGGTATGAAATTAGCTGGTTTCTAGAAAATATCTGATCAACTAAAGAGGTTTATGACATGATGAAAAAAGTGAAGTTTTATGAGACTTTAAGAACCTAGCTCACATCGTGAAAAATATCACAAAGACTTACCGATCATACTCCTCCTTCAGGCTATCTTGTTCAGTTTGTGCATTTTCAAGCTTGGCCTTCAGACGGTACACTTCACCCTGAGACTTCTCCAACTTGTCCTGCAGTCCACTTGCCTCAGACCTGGCTCTCTCTGCATCAGCCTGCGTCACCCTGAGTTCCGCCAGGGTCCGACGAAGCTCTGCTGCCGATTTATCTGCTTTTTCTTGAACCCTGTCTAGCTCCTGAGAAGTTGTCAAAGTACTTCTACCGAACGTAGTCTGCGATCTTTCTAATTCATGCTTGAGTCGTTCGTTCTCAAGCTCTAGACGAGCAAGTCTCTGCTTAGCAGCTTCCCAGTCCGCTCCAGACCTACCGACTTCGCTTGCAGCCTTATCCAGCTCCGCTTTAGACTTTCCAAGTTCAGACTGAGAGCTCTCCAACTTGGCTTCAAGCCTGTCTTTCTCTGCCTGAGCTCTCTCTAGCCTAGCACCAAGTTTTTCAACTTCGCTCTCTAGAGCGTGCAGCTTCATCTTGTACTCTGCTATTTCTCTCTCGTGGAGTTCTCTCTCTTCGTTCTTTTCGTGCTCTGCTCTATCTCTTTGCTCGCGTAACTGTTGGATTTGCTTCTCTTTATCTCCTATCACTTCTTCGAGGGAGGATAGTGCTCCTTCAGAGGAGCAGTGATGTGCTTGCATTGCGTTCAGACGCGCTCTTGCCATGTCTACTTGATTGTCTTTCTCTTTTAGCAGATCTTCCAGATTTTCGATCTGAAAACAATAAATCGGATTAATCGCCATACCTACTTTAAAAATAGTATGTATGTATGAAGCAACCAAAATTATAAGAAATTATATAAATGTAAATAAACATACCTTTAACATATAATGTCTAGCACCATAATCCACAAATAAACCAAAATGATACACAAAAAAAAAAAAACATAAAAAAAAAAATACTTACTAATAAATACAAAAACTAGCTGACACTACTTAAAAAGACGTTCACAACTAAAGCTTTTAACCAAAATGTAAATTAAAAATGATACATCTGATAGTGTTTAACATTTTAACAGTTTATTAAGAATACAGTTCTCCAGCATATTATTTATAACATCTCGCAAATGAAATATATTAAACACATTTCCAAAGGCATTATAAATAGACTCTCATTTATACATATCTAAAAGTAGACTCCCACAAATATAAAAGCAAACTTACAAGGATAAGAAATCAATTGAGACCCACGCATGTCTGGGAAGGATCTGAATTGATGGATGGATGGTTGATATTATTTAACGAAACTACCATAGAAATATTTATATTGAGAGTACCTACTACCAAAGTGAATACGCTGGCTCTATCCATTTACTTTAGGTTGGTACATTATCAAGAAAGGTGTCAATTGTTTGGATAGGCCTATATCATGCAACTGTTTGATAATTATATCATCATCATGATAAACAATGGTGATTTCGATGATGATAATATGTGTAATAGATGGAATATTCAATCATTTGTTTTTCCAAACGAACCGAGATTCAATTGTTTTATTTACTTTATTAGTGTTGAAGACTTAATCCTATTTACCTACAAGCCTTTTTCCAGCAATTGCTTTTTAATAGAGCGATAATTTCAGTTTATGTATTCAGTAATAACACCCTGCTCATGTTTCATGCTTACAAATCGACGCTAGAACCAAGGGGCGTGTAAAATCAATAATAACAGGATGTGAATGAACAATGCTTTATAAAACAGTATTTATATTTCGATTGAAATAATGCCGTGTTGTGGCATGGTAATGGCGAGAAATTCGTTTCTAGGATATAAGCGACACTCTGCTTCGTCAATAATTGGATGGGTTACTAAAAACATTACATTTAATATTTGTGATTAGGTACTTTGGACAGTATGGGGAACATGCTACCCTGGTCCCCAAATGGGCACATAGATGGCGACTGTGAGGAAGTAGGTACTTGGTGTTTAGTGGGTAGTCGCACTCGGAGTCCCATGCGGAACATGCGTTCACTAAGTATTTAAATAAAGGTACTTTGGATAGTAGGGGTGACGTAAGCCTAGGATACAATTCTAGCATAATTTGTCTGAAATCGAGTATTTTTTGAACAGATAACCTAATTTCGAACTTTAAATCTGATATTGAGACCATTTTACGGTGACTTTGTCATAAATGTAAAAGTACCTACTTGTAATACCTCGTACAAACGTACGGTTCGACGGCAAACATTCTATAGAAAACGAGTGGAATGAGGTCAATGAGCTAGTTTCCAATTATACGACCATAGTACGCTCGTGTGCCGCTGAATACTTCGTTTGATGTTAATAACTGAATATCGTGACACAATTAAACCTTTGCATCGGGAGCGGGCAGTTTCGACGGAAATAACTTTTGCTATTTAAATATGCCAGGCGCTTTACAATTCCCAACAATGTTGTTCCGATGCGATAAATAAATTGAATGCTGTTAATACTTTGCTATGTAAATTGAAATTTATTATGATTGTTGTATTTGTTTCAGCTGCGAATATCCAATATTAATTTACATTCATTACTAAAATTAAATTTTAGTTTTACTGATGTTGCAGTCAAAAATTAATTTCTTGGGACTAAGTTTATAGAGCTTATTATGGATTCTAGGGAGCAGATAGACGTACTTAAATACTTTTAAAGAACATCCAAGAGTAGAGTACAAAAAGCAATAAACATTTCACAAACATTGGCCCTGGAGGGATTCGAAACCGCAACACTACGCTTGTGAGCAGTGGCTTTAACCATTAGGCCAACGGGTCAGTCAATGGTTGTGGTTAGTCACGTAACAATAGGTCAACCGTCAAATTTTTGTATGTACCCTGTCATTTAATATTAACTAACGCTGCCTCGTCGATTTTATGAAGAAAATTCACTTCTGGCAAAGTTCCACTTGATTTTACTTCGTCTCGATAAAGTTATTGGCCATAAATCCGCCTTAACGCCAGTAATTATGGCGTATAAATCTCACGAGCCATTAATAAGGCTAATCCATAAATATAAGGTACCTGCGGTAAATAAGGCCCAGGGGGTAATAAGGCCCACATTTAAAATTTCACGGAAATACATTTCTATAAAACTTCACTGTTTACGCACACTTGCAAAATGTCTGTGTGAATTTCTCCAAATTGGTCGGAAGTCGCCAGCGCCGCTATCCTGCCGGTCACCTGCGATGCGATGGTGGAGTGGCTGGCTACTGTGCAATTTTATAATTTTTGTATCAAGAAACTGTAAGTATTTTTACGTTTAATTCAATAATTCACTTATATTGCTGTATTTATTATTTTATGTATGTGTTGTACAATACAAAGGAACTGGCTGTCCCGATTCAGAGTTAGGGATTTTAGGTTTATTAGGTTATTTTGTAAAAACATGGCATGAGGTTAATAAGGCCCATTTCAACGGTACATGGGCCTTATTGGCCTCTAAATCAGATTGCTTGTTTTTTGTGTTCCAGGTCAATGAACTATGTAAATTTTATTGTCAATATATGTATCACTGTTACAGATTTTGATTAAAATGTCTCCAAAGTCCAAAGAAGAGAGCTCAGTGGACCGATGAAAAATAAAATTTTGGTGGGACAGTGATTTAACAAGATGATACCGTCTCAGTATAATTTAATTTATTTCTTAATTATTGTTTTGTTTGGATTTTGTTTGCAGAAGATTATTATTACTTTTATTTTAAGAGTATATTTTTTGTTTCTTGGAATATTATATAGAGAACTCAGTTAGGTACCTACTTAACTTTTATTAAAGTCTGATTATAAGTCTTATAAATTAATATAAAAAAAAATTCTTTGTTTAATAAGAAAATAACTGATTATTTTAAGTTTTCAATGTAGTAGAAGCACAGCATGTACAAAACATGCTTCTACTAAGTAACTTAATTAGGACCACTAGTTATTTGAAAACAATTAATTGTCTATAATTAATATTAAGAGGCCAATAAGGCTCACGTTTAATAAATAAAGAAAAATGATTAAATGAGTAAAAAACAACCATTTACTTTTATTTTAACTGATTTTTAGGTAAATTTAGGACACTTGTATTAAAAAATAAAGCGATTTTTTATATGGGCCTTAATATACAACCGTAGTATAATAAGGCCCTTGAGAAGGGTTTTAAAAAAGTATATTTACTTTTTAAAATACATGCGTTTCTTAATAGTTTTACACCATTTATTACAGCAACATAAATAAGCCATGTAAACAATAAGTTTTTGATATCTTATACGCAGTATTCTCAGATTTATAGCCATTTCCTTTTAAGTGGGCCTTAATTGCCGCAGGTACCTTAGTTGTTACATTGTAACATTATTAAGAGATCAATGTTATGTCTTTCTAGAGTTTTGACTGCATTGGTCTTGATGAGCAATTAATGCATGAGGGGTAGGGTGGACGTTAGGGTTAAGACTTAAGTGTAACGCTTAGGGGTGCTAGTTTTACAAAAGTAAAGGTTATGCTGATTCCTAAAATAAATTCACAGACCCCTCTTTCCCACTGGGCACAATAGGCACGTGCCCTGGGCCTCACGATCGATTGGGGCCTCCAGACCCTGTACTGGTTTAGAGGCTCATAGGTGAAAAATAACCCTGAGTTCTCCTCCAAATCATCATCATCAGCCCATTACAGTCCACTGATGGTCATAGGCCCTTAGGCCGTAGGCTATTAGGCTCCATTCTGCCAACCATCTTTCGAAAATTGGCGTGGTTTGTAAATACCGTACACTGAAGATGCTAATACGGAACTCATACTTTTTGGAAAGAACATACTACCGCGCGATCACAATATCTTATCGGTGGCTGCTATAGTAGGCCAAATAGAAAGGATTTGCATTCACCACAGCTCGAAACATAAATAAATAAAATGTTAGTTCATAAGACTGCCAGTATGGCCCTTAGTAACTCTTGAGCGCTCCTTAATTAAAAAAGAGTAAAGGAGCTCCGATAGCTTTCAGCCTCATTGTTAAGAGTACGCCCAAAGGCACTCTCGAAAAAGGTCCTATATTTTGGAGCCAGCAACAAAACAGTTTGCATGCTATGTAAGCAAGTGTAGCTTGAAATATTACTAGGTACCAAAATTAAGTATTGTAAGAAGCAATTAAGGGGACAATTAAGAAATTCCATGGGATGGGCAGCAAAGTTTCACAACACTAAGGTTGCCAACCCACTACATTGACATTGGACATCATCATCATTATCATCATTCCTTCTCCCGGTTGTATCCTCGAGCATTGCCTCGGAGCCGAGGGTACGCTTCAACTATAATCCTGAATTGACAAGCCTGGTAATTACATTGGAGCGATTGTCATCTTACCTCCGCGACCAACACAAGGGAACCAGACCATTTGGATCATAGTTGGGACCAACTTCAGCTTAAACTGCGTTCTGAAGCATGGAATCATCATTCTTATCGAATAATCACCTGAGCCAAGCCTTCAATGTCCTAACCAAACTGGGGAAACCTACACAAAGTGGTGTAGGTACCACGCGGGATTCAAACCCACGACCTCTGCGCTTTTTTGAGCCCAGCGCTCTAACTACTACACTATAGAGGCAGTCCATACCACGGAGGCCTACACGAACGAACCATTATTTTGCCCCATATCTCTAACTCAATATTTCGTAACATTACCTAATCGAGTAATACCACCTAATCTATATTTAATCGTCGATCACCACACACAATGCAGAAACATTAGACATAAAAACAATGAATAGAATTACACAACGATTATCCTAGATTCATTTGATGGATAGTAAATCAATACCACGAGAGACGGGCAAACAAATGTTTTGTTAATATGCCTTGCGCAGTCTTCAAATCGTTAGGCCCGATACCAGAAAACTGAGGCATTATTTTGTTTGACACATGACATACGTTTCAACATGCTGTCACTGCGCTAAGAAGCGACTGTCGCTCCAAATTTAAGTGTCAATTTCAGAGCGGATCGATATATGGCGAAGGCACACGTAACGTTTTGAATCTATGTTGAGTAGAGCGGCACATTACGTAAGGGATAGATTACGAAAATGATCCTATCAGATCTAGATGGGATAGGGAAGCGCGTTTGTCTATTGTTTTCAAGTTGTAAGGTTTGTATTTAGGGTTATCGTAAACTATTTAGTGTACGAAATTTGCTGAACACACTTTGACGAAATTACTGTCTATACAAAATTAATTAATTTCGGCTTACTGTGTCATCTCCCATTCTCAAAAGCGTGTTATATCAGTGTGTTCCTACACTTAGTAATAAGATTCTATTTATTTAAGAGTAAAGTTTATTAGTGAAAGGACACAGTTTTTTTTGGGCCCACCAACAATCGGTAACGTTTAAGACAAAGAGAACTATGTAAAAAATGTATATATTTTTTTATGAATTTTGCTATTGAAGTGAATTTCAAACGAAACCGGAGTCATAAAACCAAAATAAAAAGCCTTATTTTGATTATATCCGTGAAATATCTGTCCAAAGATTAGTAAACAATGGCTGACAACCAGATAACTGAAGGAAAAAAGGTTTTTATCAATAGAATTAAAATGAAACACTTGAAATCGAACATAAAGGAGACGCAATTTACTTTTGGAACGGTTTTCATGCCTATTTTTATCTAAGGCGGTGATTGATAGTGACTTTTAATCATTTAATTAATGAAATAAAATAATACGAATAAACAATACAAAAAAATCCGTATAACGGAACGCAAGTGCTAGTCTATTGCCGGATTTTGATTTTATTTAAAAACTGAATACAAATGTCAGAAACCTTCAGTCTGTCAACTGTCATTAATGGTTTTACTATATAATTTAAAAAAGCTGTAGTTTGTTTGTTTGAACACGCTACTATCAGAAACAGCTGGTTCGATTTGAAAAAATATTTTTGCGTTGGATTATCTATTAGTCGAGCCAGGCTTAAACTAAAAAATGTTAAGCTATAGTTTAAGACTACATATTTTTGCAAAAACCTTATTCTACGCGGACAGAGTCACAGGCGGACACTAGTCATAATAAATTGCTTTTACTTCAGATACGTAGGAAAAACATAATGGAAAATCGCCCTTATGTGTAAGTATTTACGGTTCAGGCGTTGAAAGTCAGGAAAGCAAATAGACAGATTAGTTTATGAGGTTAATATATATTTTCCCATCTTATTTCTAACGATTCCGGTTAAAATATGAAAAAGTAATATCACCACTATAATCTGGAGATTATAAGGAATAAATTGATACCCATTTCGTAAATAAACGCTAAAATTTTATGTGGGCCTAACTCTCCATACAAAAACGATTGTCACCTTTCCTTGCCGATAAGTTTTCTTTATTGATAACAGCATAAGAGTATCTAAAAATGAAAATTCACCATAGTTAATTTTTCAATTATTAAACCAAGTCATATTCTGTGTTAAATTAAATGTAATTTGTTTACCTTCAATGTTAATCTATTCTTACAAATGAATTATTTTTTACTTTTCAACGTTTTTTAACGAATTAAATTTATTTGCAGCATTCTACCAAAAAAAAAACCTATTTATTCAAAACCAATCCACCTACTTCAAATCAAATCTAATATGTACTTGTAAAATTCAATTACGTCTTGGCAAGGACACGATTGTGGTCCCAGAGCTATCTACATATATCTAGTCTATGTATTTAGACAGTCTTATTATTTAAATGAGATCAATAATAAAAAATATTGAAAAATACGAATTATTATCATATTTCTATAGTTAGTACATTTTGTGCAGAGGGAGTCTTTATAAAGCCCTTTTTATTATCGCCTGTCTAACTCAAGTTGAGTATTGTTTTACTGGAATGCCAAAGATTTATGAGACTTATGGCATTTAAAGCTAATTTAATTAAAAAGGTAAAATTAAATTTATTAAAAGATAATTATGTCAACTGAATAACTGACTTAGTTCAAATCCTAACTAAAGTAGCACCTCGTTTTAACACCATTCAGTGACATCATTTTCATTCCGTAACAAATATAATTTTGTTGGGTGAGCTAGTCTTAAAATAAACAGGTAATACTATCCTATCGAATTTACGTCTACGGTCGGTGATCAAACAACATTTAGTTTGTCGCTAGCTTTAAAATACTCTTACAATACCAGTTTTTCTACATAAAAATAAAACTTTAAACATAAACCAACTACATACTTATAACTAAATAAACATAAATGCACTGAATAAAAACTAAATCACAACCTTTTTCAGTAAGACACTTCTTACTCATTTTTTACTTATATTGGGAAATTAACTGGTTGAAAAATCTGCAAAATCATTAGGGCTAATCTTAATATCATTTAATTTTATCGTCATTAATAAAGGTTCCAAATGTGGTACTATACATATCGAACAAAGCCCTATACATATCAAACGAAGATGTGACATTAAAACAAGACGGTGTTGTTAGTTTTAAGTTGGCCCCGACAAATAAAAATAGCAAACCACCGAAGAATTTGTATTTTCTTCAATTTATCTTCCAACCAATAATTTACTTCTCAACCAGTCAACCACCCAACACAGTCTGCAATCAACCTATTACCCCAACCAGTCAACTACCCAAAACAGTCTCCAATCAACCTAAACTCCAAAGGTCCTCATCTTTACCTTTCTCTGGAGGACGTTGATCTTCCGATCCTTGATCTCGGAGTGATCCCTGAGCTCGGCTAGCTCGTGAGCCGCCGCCAGCGCCGCCGCAGTCTTCTTCTCAACCAGTCTGCTCTTCTCATCCAGACGGGCTTTCAGTTCTTCCACCTGGTTCAAGAAGGGAAGATTAGAATTTTTTTATTATTAAAAGCGTCGTTCAGGATGACCTTACTCCACCTGATGGTAAGCGGAAGTAAGGTCCAGATATTAGGTTGACTGGCTCAAAGGCACATAGTACTCATTGAGCCAGTCACCCTTACCCTGAAGGCCTGCAAAGATGCCGTTTCACGCCCCGCCTAAAAAGCCCAGGATCATACGAGGAAGGATACACGTGAACAACTTTTTCAACTTTTTGAAATGTCAACTTTTTGTGTACCTTATCTTATGTTTAGCCGCGACTACAACATTACTGTTTTATCCCATGGGAGTATTTAATCGGGATAAAAAGTATCATATCACCGAGTCAGCCCAAACCCTGCCTGTATAACAAATTTCATCTAAATCTATTCAGTAGTTTCAGCATGATTGAATGACAAACATTCAACTAAACTTGCACGTTTTGAATATTAGTATGATCGTATCTTGGTCATATTTCACAGTTCCTTTAGTAGTGGTCATATAAAATTGCATGGCATGGAATGATAGCGATCTCCCCCGGAGTCATTCCAAAGAAAATTATAAATCTTCGACCTAAATACGTCGTGTAGTGGACCAATATGGATTTTTAGCTTCTTAATAATTAAGTTTTTTTATATACTATAAGGCAGCTAGCAGACGGATTGCCTGATGGTAGGCAATCAGCGCTGCCCATGGACCCTCGTAACTCGTAATACCAGATTAGTCACAAGTGCGTTGCCGGCCTTTAAGATAAAAAATCTAAAGTTTGTCTGCGAATAGTATTTCAGTTAGTACCTAAACATTATACATTTTGACCTCTTTTAACTAGCTTATACATATAAATAATCTAGCAACTTAAATGTGGTCTAATTTTAAAGCTTTTTTGTCATCGGACAATTTATTCTCGTCCTAAAAATAGCTCTTTAAAATGCCTAATAGAGCTCAGACGAAATTAAATACAAGTAGAGACCAGAAAACGCGATCTGAAAATAACTTCCTATAGTTTCATTACTGTCTATTGTGAATCGTCTATTAATTAATAACAAGTCCTACGCAAATAGATTTTACTTATCGGATGGCGGTGGCTGTTAAAATGTCTATTAATAACTTTCTTAGATGAATATTCACCGTTGAATATTGGAATTTATTGTTAAGATAATGTTTATTGAAGTTTCTCCTTGAAGTTGTGTCAATATTTACTGTATTTTCCTTCAATAATAATGATCTTTGAAAAGAGAGTTGGAAACTTAAACTTCTTCGTTTATTTGAGCTTTAGTTTTCTTTTCCAAGATCCAATTTGGTTCATCTATCCAGAGGAGTAAGTTAGTTGGTGTATTTAGGAATCGATTTAATTTCTTTTTTAGATATAATATAGTGGTGAAATACAGTGACAAATTTATTATGAACTAAAGGGTTGATTAAAGAATCATACTCACCCTTAAGACTCATTAACAAAAAGAAAAACAATGAGAAACGACGGGTTTGCCTGTAAACATGTAGTTTCAAATTATACCGCGATTCTATCCGGTTAAAAGTAGTTTTATTTCATGAGTAACAGTCGCCTTAGCCTTAGTAAACATAAAGAGAAAACTCTTCTTTTAAATCAAAAGAAAGTAAATAAAATAAATAACTAAAAACTTCTTTGGATTCACACACCAATTGTCTAACCCTAAACTAAGCTTGAAACTTGTAAGGGAACGGATAGACATACTTAAACACTTTTAATAAACATCCATGACTCAAGTACCAATGCCGATATTCATCACACAAACATTTTCCACTAGCGGAATTCGAACCCGCGACCCTTGGTTTTGTAGCCAGGGTCTCTGACCACGACACCAATGAGCTCGTCGAGGCAAGTCCGTTTATTATAACGGAATGGAGTTACCATTACCTTCTCCATGAAAAGGAGTAGAATAAAAATGAGCTTAAGGGACTGTATGGTAGAAGTCAACATAATATTGTGCCCACCCCATTTAAACTGGGAACAGGGCAGGCAAATCATGATGATGAAAAATGAGCTTACATCGGTCTGCAGCATGCTATAGTGTTCCTCCTTCGCGCAGAGTGACTCCTTCAGCACGGCAATGTGGCGCTGGTAGTCCTGATGCTGCTCCTCCAACGCCTTCATCTTCGCTGCCATCGCCAGGATCTCCTGGTCCCGCCTCTGGATCTCCAGCCGAAACTCGTCCAACTGATCATTCCACCATCCATCCGAAAGTCGGTATAAAATTAAAGACAAATCCAAAACATTCGATTAGTAGAACCATTGAAGAAATAGTCATCAAAAATCAAACTATCTACTAAGGCAAAAGTGATGGCGGAAATGATATTGATGTTCAAAACTTTAATCTACTCAATACTGGTTTGTTAATGGTCGTAAGTTATCGTGATGTACCGAATGAGAAGCATCACAAGCTGTTATCAAAGGTAGGTTAAATGTTCCCAGCACCTTAGTCTTCGCGGCCTCAACTAATGCCGTGGAAGACGTTTCAACATTCTCTCATCCCATTTAAAATCACATGCAACAACTTTTTTACATTAAAATTTAAACGTTGTCTTAACTTTAAAATCGTACCATATCGTGAAAATTTCTCAAATATTAAAATGGACAGTCGCTGGAAAACTTTCTAATACTAAATACTAATAAATATGGAAAAGTTTGAAGCCTCAATGATCGGTAGAAAGTTTTCCAGACTCAGTTTATCTAAGTATCAAAACTCGAGAAAACATCTGGAAGATGCACGGGCGCCTATGTTGTGATACATTTATCTACCGATACTGTGAGAGAAACTGATGAACCATGAGGGCTACATGAAGAGTCGGGTCGTGATGAGCTATATGACGGTGGCGCGGGACCAAGCGGCGCGGACATGACTGCGATCACACCGAAAGCACAACATGATCAAATCATAACACTTCCAAGGAATTTAAACATTAGTTAACTCGAAGATTTAATTCGATGCATACGACCTCGACAGTCTTAAATTTTAACAGTCTATCATTATTCATCGATTTGGTGTCAACGTCAATCTCACAAGTTTCATCTAACCGTACGATTACATCTAAAATATACTCGCATCGCCTAGGGCCCTACTTAACAAAAATATCTCGATCGACATCTTTCAAGAATATAATTCCTCTTATTCAATAAAAATAGCTTTAACAACGAACAAGTTCACACAAAAATATTACGAGTCAACACAGTCGGCGACCTCGGCTAAGTTCGGACTTAAAGCGAGAAATTGACACGGTAACTCGTCGGCGAGGCGAGACGGAGTCACAGAGTGGTGGCACTATAGTAGGGCTTAGGGCGCGGCAGGGGCGCGGGTCGCGGGCCCCGCGGCGGCGCGCTCGTGCGCCCGTCCTTCATCACGCGCACGTCGTTCAGCAGGAAACTTACTTGTCTCTTGAAGGGAGGGTCGGCCTTATCGTAAAGCGAGGCGTGGGAGGGCGCGAGGGAGGGCGGCGGCGGCGACGCGAGCGCGGCCAGCTCGCTCTCGAGCAGCGCCACCTGGCGCTCCAGCGTCGCGATGCGCGCTTCCTTGGTCTCGAGCACGGCGGTGAGCGTGGCGCCGGCGCTGCCCCCGGGCAGCCCCGCCGCGGCCAGCGCGCGCTCCAGCTGCGTCTGCAGCGCCC
Source organism: Nomophila noctuella (assembly GCA_958496325.1). Taxonomy (NCBI): domain Eukaryota; kingdom Metazoa; phylum Arthropoda; class Insecta; order Lepidoptera; family Crambidae; genus Nomophila; species Nomophila noctuella. The sequence continues at coordinate 3,446,464 of OY292504.1, forward strand.
GCAGCGTGTCCGCCGTCGCCTTGAGCTCCTGCCAGTCACGCGAGTCGGTCAGCCGCGCCGTCGCCGCCGCCGCCCCGCGCCCGACGGCGGCGTCGCACATACGACCTACCTACAACAGGCGACGCGTCTCGGCCGCTGTCGGGGCTGCTGCGTCCCGGCAATTTCCCGCACCGCGGGGCGTCATGTACTTCTTGCGTGCTGCAGGGTGACTTGACCTTCGGCCACTTCGCAAGCGAGCGTCCCGGACGCTGCCGAACCTTCGGGAGAGCCAGGCGGCTCGTTCCTACCTAGCTACGAGTGCGTAATTTTGATAGCGTTCCGATATAATGTATCCCTATGAGAAACCTAGTTACGTCTGCTTGAAGGTCCTCTTGCGATTCGAGCACCGCGATTTACGCGGTCGCTCCGTGGAATGGTCACCATGCATCAGACACAAGATCAATACGGCGCCCTTTGGTGACGGAAAATTGTTGGGACGCGTACTCTAAAATGATGATAAGACCACAGAAACGAGCGCTAGTGCCCTTGTGACGGCAACGCGGGTCGCGTCGGAGTAGAGTAAGCAGCCCCGGGTGAAGGCGGTTCAAAAGAAAATTTTGCATCTAATTTAATGATTGCTCAACTGAATGTCCAATAACAAAATTTACGAGACGGTCTAAGGTTCGTGTGACGGGGACATAATGAGCTGCTAAACATGCAATGTCGTGATTTCAGTCGTGTTTCGTGTCAATTCTTTTAAACTTTTCTCTGTGTGTTTCGGCCGAATTGGGTAACTTTTTGGTTTCCAAAATTTAGATTGATTTTGTTGACGTGTGAGAGGAGGGCAGTAAGAAAAGGAAAAGTAGTGCTTGGGGAACAAGCTCGAGTGTCACAGAGGCTTTGAAAGACCGTGGGAGTGAGAAGCGAGAGTTGTCAAGAGTTGTGAAGGCGACAGACGGTCGATGTGAACACATAAGGCTTCGCGACAGACACATTCCGCTCAAGTCAATGAATGAAATGAAACTATCAAGAGCAATTCTAACAGAAACAGTGACGATGATAAAGGTATCACAAAATAAAACGCCCATGTGATTTGTACCTCTAGAATACATAAGGAAGCGAAGTGACGTGCACAAATATACTCTAGCTAATTGTAATGCAGGAGAACCACGTAAAGTTCCAAGTAAAACTTTGTAATTATCAGTATTACTGGGAACTTTATTCAGCTAATGACTAAGCTATCATGCAACACGAGACAGACATTCAACTTGATAATTACCTGTTTTTGCGCCATCGCTTGCATCTGTTGAAACATTTGCCGTTCCTCCTCTTTGCCTGAAAATTTTTCAACGTTTAACTTATTCTTAGCAAGATTGAACTTGAATTAAACAAAAGTTTCCAACATCTCGCGTTTCAGTCAAAGTTTTGCGTTTAATTCAGGACTGCATTTACCTTAGAACGCCATTTCGAAAATGGATTTTCTTGAATGGTTTACTTTAAACCTTTCAGCAAAGAGACTGGAATAAATTTGATAAACATATTAATAAATCAATGTCCACGTACCCATCCCTTTGTTTTGAAGCATTTCCAGTAATTTTTTGATGCTTTCATCTCGGGCTTGTAACGTTTGCTTCTGCGTTTCAATCCTCAACTCTAATTCCTGTATGAAAACCAATGCACTTATTAATAAAAGCAAAAAGTCATACGAAGAGGCTCCTAAATATAAGACTGATGATATAAAAGTATTGTGTACCTTTGGAAATAGCATATTCATTTATGGAGTTCATCATCTAGGACACAAAAGTGATAAGCGGTTAACATTTTAAAATGCAACCTGTTTCAATGTACATAGTATTGTATGGCTGAAAAAATATGTGGTGACACCAACTCAATTTCTAACCTTACTTATTTTAGCACACTAATTAAGTTTTACTGTATAAATTATTGCGAATAAGATTTTGAAATAGTTAGACTTCTGAGTTCATGTTTCCTCTATGAGGTTGTAGTATATTTATCCTAGTGAATTCCCTTTTTCTGTCTTCATTTTATGTATTTCGGGAAAAAAGGGCTATGAGGTAGTATTCTTTCTACATATATCTAAAAAAAAATGTGAACAAAGACCTTATTTCTAACCATACTAACATTCAGAACTTTATTTAAATGTGAATAAGATTCTGAAATAGTACCTTCAGCGCTCATGTTTTGTCTAAGAGCTTTTATATTTATCCTAGTAAATTCTCGTTATGTTTTATGCCTCCATTTTAGGTATTTCGGGACATAACCGAGTTGAGAGGCCGTCTGTCTTCAAACGAAAGCTTTCTGTACAAGATGAACTAGGTTGTCCTAGATTAAACCTCCCCTGTTAGGACGAAGTATTTTTGGCTTTTATCCAGATTGAACTCAGCACAGTAATAAACGTGAACGCTAGTGAAATCGATATTCGCCGAGCAAGACCGAAGATATATTGAAAATTCTAAGTGTCTTGTTTGGGGAAGAAAGTGCTTTGAGGAACATTGTGGTAAAACTTTAAAAAAATTAATGGTGTAAGTTATTTCATTTTGAAGAATAAAAAGGTCTCGAAACTATTTGTTTTGTAGGTCTCGAGTCTCGACCATAACAAATTATGCAAACTGATGACTGTGGATAAAATTATCTAAATAAGTAAAAGGAGGAATGTTCATAATTATATTGACGATGACTTTTTATTAGTTCTAGTGTTCATACCTCTCTTTCTTTTCTTAACAACAATTTTCTTGCTCATGCTCAAAATTTTCTTCTTGGGCTCATAAAACATATTTTTTTGCTTTTTAAATTCTGTTGATAGATAGACTAATCATCATTATCATGTATTCCAGATTTCTTTCTTTTGAAATCAAGGTTATTTCATATCCAGCGTTGAGTGTTTTAAAAGGAAATTCAAATTGCATATCTTATACCTCCAAAGCCATTAAACCTGTGTTGTTCTTGCTTACTGCTTAGGTACTTAGCATGTACTATTTGCTTTAGAAATGTATAATTTTTATTTATATGTCTATCATGTTAACTGTCTGACGTTGGCGCGCGCAGTACTGACACTGTTTATTTTTAGGGTGTCCACGGAAGATCAGCGTCGTGGAGCCGCTGGGCTCCTCGACAAATGCTGAGTGGACTCCCATTCATTGCGTACTAATTGTGTGAATTGTATTGTATTGTTTTTTGGCAATGAATAAATGACTTTATTCTTATTCTTATTCATATAAGATTATAGACTTTCGCGTTGCATTTTAACACTATTTATTAATATGGCAGTCGCCTGATGATAAGCAATCACCGCAGCCCATGGACATCTGTGACACCAGAGGTATCGCATTTTCGTCTTTAAGATCCCATACCCTCCCAAACTGAGCTCTGGGGACCTTGTAGTACATGTAGTATTGTATACTACTTTACTTACTGCTTGACGTTTCGACTGCGTTACAACAACCGTAGTCGCAAGTTCATTTTGTATAGTCCCGTTAAATAAAATTAGTGCTTGAATGTTACTTCAAACTCGTTTATTCTCACTAAGTTACCGAGTATCAAATATATCATCATCTCACTCACCTTGATGGTGTCTCTTAATATCGCTATCTCTCTCTGCAGATGCTCGTTCTCCGCAAAGAGAGCCTCCAGCTGTTGTTGTAGCTCCGGCGCTGGTTGACGCATGCGCAGTCGAAGTTCCTCTTCCAATTGCCGTACTAACATTGCTTGTTTCTGGAAAAGAGATGAGAGGAATTTGTTATTTATTGGCAGTATCATCGACAGCCTATTGCTGTAAAGTATGTTAATGTGTATGTGTGGAAAAACTTTTTACGATTAGACTCCTCCAGTAGTTAGGAAAAATCTGTATACATTTATATTTAATGGAAATATGTATAAATAAACCCCTATCAAAAAGTGCATAAGAACATTCGGTCGACGCTGGGTTTTTAAGTACCTATGCATGCATGTTGAGCCATCTCCTTTTATTTTTCCACGGTAGTTTCGAGTGTTATCTGCTTAATCCGAATTTATCAAGTCAACAGCTAATAGAAAGCTAAAACCTTTAATTGTTCACATACTCAGAACAATTTTCTATGCCAAGATAATTTTTTAATTTGTAGTTCGGCGTACGTCTGTATGTATTCAAACAATTTACTAGTTTGAGTACCAAAAATCACTATTGAATTTTCCATGTGGCGTTTTCCAATACCTATCAAAACCCGCAATGGTTACGTCGTCAAAGGCTATATTGGGGGGTACCGCATAGTACGGGGAGCACTTACAAAGTCGTTTACTTTACATTAAGGCACACAACCTTTGGAACGATATTGGGTAGTTGCTAGTGTAAGGAGTAGCTGCGATATGTTTTAGAAGTATCAATAGAACCACAAGTCAATCTACACTTCTACACTAATATTATAAAGAGGTAAGATTTGTATTTTTCTATGTAACGATTAAACTGAAAACAAAAAGTACTAGACCGATTTAAATAATTCATTCATTGTTGGCTTACTACACTATCCCCGGTGAACATAGGGTACTTTTGATCCCGAAAATGTGGGGGGGGGGTGATATTTGAAAAAGAAATTACGCGCGGCTGAAATCGCAGGCGGAAGGCTAGTAGGTAATATTGTAAATGCGAAAGTAAGTCTATCTGTCTATGACGCTTTCCCACTTAAACCTCTCAACCGATTTAGATCAAATTTGGCACAAACAATCTTTAGACCCTGAGAAAGCACATAGGCTACCTTTTATTGCGAAAAAAAAGCACATTTAGTCCGTCCCGAATGGGATGATGAAATCGCTTTGTATATGTACAAATTCATAAATTGAATGGTTAATATTCATAACGCGTACAAAAAGTCCTTTAAGGATTTCATGATGAAATTGTAGCAAACCAAATTTGAATGTTGAAAATATCTGCAATCATTCAGGCCTTGTTACACCGAGGTGCTTATTACAAATTATGGCTGAAAGTAAACTAAAAGTTACCGGCTGATTTTGTCTTGCAACAATTAACAATATTACAAACAACCAGGGCTGAATGTGTAACCATGATCCAATCTGTCTGGTTCCTCTCTAAGGATGACGAAGGTCTGATGGCAGTCGCTTCACTGTAATAACAAAACTTGCAAAATTCTGGATCATGGTCAAAGCGGACTCCGCACAGAAACGGGATAAACGCTAGGAGGATGACAAACAACCAGGTAACATTACGCAAATGGGAAAATACCACTTACGCGACAAAGCCTGTAAAAAAATGATTTTACTACCTTCCCACCAGTTTACCGTAAGATCGTTATCTTACTTAAGTTTAAGCGGCAACAAGCAAACAGTTACGTATGACATAATTATGCATGATCGTTCTGACAACCTCTTTTGGTTATACTCCTGTTAAATCGCATATGAATGATATACCTACGTAATACGAGTATATAAAATTTGTTAGTGCTCATTAAGAAAAACAAATAAAATCAAAAGCTATTTCCACAGATAAAATACAGCAAACGTCGCGACAAAAACTTCTCGAATCCCAGTGTTACATCAATCCCTCTTTTACGCTCGAGCCATAAAACGTATATCTCAGAAAATTTGCAAAGAGTGTTTAATATTCAAAACCGGTGGAAGCTAAGTTTTATTAGTTTCGACGACTGTTCCGAGGGACGATTATGACTCGTGTTTTAGATTTATATTATTGGGTAATCCTGCCAAGTGCGGAATATTCACAAGAACGACGATTTCTGTTGATAATTGACATATGAAGGGCTTTTTCAGGACATTTGATTAGGGTGAATTGGGTTATACATATTACTACTGTAAGTGAGTCTTTTATGACCTACTTTTGAATATTGAATTAAGAGATTGTCAAAGTTAAGAAAACTCAATAATCAAAACAAAAATTACGTTATTCAAGTTGAATAATTTTCAAGACAGTCCTTTTTGTATCTCACACTTTTTCCCTATCAAAAAGAAGTTGATGGATCAAAGGAATGATGGAAATTAAGTATCTCAAATCTGCCGTCAATGCTCATTTAAAATACTTTCTTTCATTATTGATGAAAGAAAGTACTGATGGCAGTCGCTTCACTGTAATAACCGGACTCGCCCAATCCTGGTCATGGTCAAAGCGAACCCCACACAGAAACGGGATAAACGCTAGGTCGATGATTACGTAAAGAAAAAACACCTCGAAGAATCAATTCTTATACGCACTGTTCATGTACAACAGTTGCCGTCTATTCTACTACTTTTATAATCGAAAAAATGCCATCTTGTGCTTTAAAATCATGCACGAATCATTCCAGGACGCAAATTAAAGAGTGTCATTTCATAGGTAATGAGACAAAAAAATCACTAAATTATCTGCCCTCCCCTACTAGCTGACGCATAGATTTTGCTCTCGATGTCCACTCTATACGTAGTAGTAATACTTCAATTAACTAGCTTAGGTCCGCCCAACTTTATCAGCAACATAATACCCCAGTCAACATTCTCCGATCATAATTCATGCCAACTTTGAAGTATTTCGTGACACGAAATGTATTGTTTAGCATTATCGTTGAAAGCATTGTGTGATATCATATCACTGTGTGGGTGGCTGATAACTCCCACTGGTAGACTTCGTGTAGAAACACACTAGGCCGAAAGAACGCGGCCGAAGTTCGGCATAAAGTAAAAACAACAAATCTTCATAGGTCCTTCCGACCTTCGCACCAACGCGTGGCGAAAAAAAGGAATTGTCATTATGAGATTTTAGACTTTCGCGTTGCATAACTATATTGACATACTTAATCGAATTTCAGTTGCGTAAGTTCGGCTCTTAGTGAAAGAACATACTAGGCTGAAATTACGCGAGATTTTATATATGTAGCTACAAAATTACGCGGCCAAATTTCGGCATAGTGTGTGATATTGTGAACCCGTAAATTCAGCTGAGTAAATTCGGTCACGTTTTTCCCGCCTAGTGTGCCTACTTTACATGTATGAAATAAATTTAAAGTTGTTACACACGACATGATTATGGGATATTTCTGTCTATAGGTCTAGAAAGGTTATTCTTATTCATCGTTTTTAAAGTCTGTATTTAAATTAAGTTAAACTTTTAACAAACTACATAGAAATGTACTAATGTATTTATCTGTTAAAAACTGGCATTCATTGAATTCAGTAACTAAAGCTTTAAAAGACACGATGAGTATTTAATATTTAATCTCTTAGAAGTTGTACATTTAATTAACTACATATTTTTTCTTAATTCTTTCCTTAATATTCTTAATTTTTTAATAATTTTCTTGATTTCTCAATATTCAATCACGTAATATCAATCAACTAAACTATACTAATAACTGTAGCTACAGTTTTGCCAGAACTTTTTTGTAAAGGTAAGAGTTTGTTTGTTTGAAATAAAATTACTTTAGGATCGCGGAGTAATTTTGAACTACAAAAAAGCCATAGCTCATTTAAAGTAAAAGTAGCTTTATAAGAAGGAGAACAATGAAAACATAATTTACTTGGCCGTTCGAATTGAAAAAAAGATTTTTGTGTTGAATAGTCCATTTGTCAATGAAGGCTTTATGCCATAAAACACTATGGGTATACGGAAACGTAAATCGAAGAGGACAAAGTAGCTGGCAGCCGCAAGTATATAATAAAACACAACTTGTAGAAGTGGTGGCGTTACGCCAAAAGTATTCAGATTCGAAGCATGCAACATATTATACGTGTACATTCGTTCGTTGGGCATGAATCGACGATCTACGGTTGAAGGGACAGCTCATTGTGAGAGCGGGAGCGATTTTGTTAAAGTCACATGATACGAGTATCTATATTGACCGATTATGTGATAATACTTCATTCACGCTGCTTGCACTACCGAAACACACTAGACCGAAAAAACGCGACCGAAGCTTGTCACAATGTACATATTTTAAATGGAAGATGACATATTATGCCGATATTCGTCGCGTAATTTTGTAAAGAAATGGCGGTCGCGTATTTTTAGCCTGGTGTGTTTAGAAACAATTATGTTTAATTAGTTTATAACTTTTAAATACCTACCTTATAAAAACCATTCCAAAACAATATGGTACTTTTGGTATATGTATATGGACTTATTTTCATGTTTTTGCAAATAGAAAAGAAATGTAATTGTAGCAAAACACACCGATAACTTAATATTTTCGGAAACAATTTTACTATTGAAAATGTTATTTTTCATCAAACTCGACAAAAAATGATTTTTACCGTCACAATCTTCAAAATACATTGTTGTGTTAAGGTTTGATTAAGCACCCTTGTCCACATCAAAAGAGAATTCCCACAAAAAAAGACTCATCAAATCTATTGTTTCCAAACGCCGATTCAGCCACTAAGGGCTCCCTCTGCCCTACCCGTCCCTTCGCCCTATTTCTTCCTTAATTCCAACCGAATCGATACCTTCAAGGCCCTTATTTGTTTGTACAAAACATTTGTGTGACAAAGGGTCGACGTGGCTTGGTTTATTAGTAACTAACGGCCGCCCGCGACTTCGTCCGCTTGGATTTCGATTTCCGCACACATAGTTTTATACTCGACAAATGGACTATCTATCACAAAAATATTTTTTAAGAAGAACCAGTAGTTCTAGAGATAAGCTCGTTCAAACAAACAAACAAACTCTTTAGCTTTATTATATAACCTAGTATTAGCATAGACTTAGGTACAACCCGCCCCGGCTAGGGCTTTGCGGCAATCAAAATTATCAGTTATTTACTTCTATATGTATTATACACTAGCGGCCTCGCGCGACTTCGTCTGCGTGGATTTCGGATTCTGGACACATCCTACTACTATTATAAAGGCGAAAGTTTGTATGTATGAGGTATGGATGTATGGATGTTTGTTACTCTTTCACGTAAAAACTACTGAATGGATTTGAATGAAAATTTACCACAATATAGCTTATACATCAGAATAACACATAGGATATTGGAAATCGAAATCCACGCAGACGGAGTCGCGGGCGGCCGCTTGTTTGGTATATTATAGCTTAAAGCCTTCCTTGACAAATTAAGTAAGTATCCAACGCAAAAATATTTTCTCATGACGAACCAGAAGTTCTTGAGATTGGCGCGTCAAACAAACAAACAAACAAACAAACTGTTCAGCTTTACTATACGAGTATACGTAAAGACTAGCGAGCCGCCCCGGCTTAGCAATGGTGTAACTAAAATTGTCAGTGCTTTTCTACTATATTATGAACCTACATGACATGAATTACACACATAAACATTCCGCTATAATCACTTTATCGGATGAAAAATCAAATTTAAGTCGGTTGCGTAGTTTTAAATATTTAAGCATACATAGGGACAGATGGAAGAAAGTTACGTTGGTTTATTATTACGTAGTGAAATATCAGGTTTATAAACGTTCTGGGGTGAAAATGTGTAATTATTTCATTTACATTGTGGTAATGTTAACTGGCTCGAAAGCACAATAATTAATTCACGGGTTTGACTTATATCAGGGTCAAAATAAACAATGTGTTTAGTCCGTGTCAAGGTTAATATTTATATTTACTTTAGTAATAACTTTATTCAGTCAGTAGCTAGGCATTTCGGCAGCCCGCAACTCCGTCCGCGTGGATTTCGGTTTCTGCACACACAGTGTTACTGTACTAAAGCTTTCCTCAAGCCTCAACAAATGGACTATCAATGGACAAATTCGGCACACATAGTGGTATATTATAATAGCTTAAAGCTTTCCTCAACAAATGGACTATCAATGGACAAATATATTAGTATAATTCGAATAGTACCTTCTGAGATTAGCGCATTCAAACAAACAAACTCTTTCGCTTTATAATAAATACTTAGTATTTTTTTTTTAGTTTATCCGAGGTTTATAATAATTACTTTAGTACATTAAGTATCATAGGTCATTTAGGCATTAAGGACCTTTGTTAGATCTTACCATTAAATGTCATTGATTTTAATGTTTAGCTTTTGATTTTCAACAAATGTTTGCACAAAAATTTCAAATTACTATTTACCTTTCGTTGCTAACAGTAGGTATTTATAAAATTCCCTTCATGCATGTTTCCGTGCCTCAATCACCGGCTTTTTATGAAATAAACGTACAAATTGCTCATAATTGATGCAGACTTTGATTACCTATTTAAAAGGCTTTGAATAAATATTGTTTGTTGGGTTCCGAAGAAACTATAACAAAAAAGTATGCGACTGTTCTTTGTATTGATTCTCAAGTTTGTATTTGAAAAAGAAAAATTAAAATGGAAAAAGGCTATTCACAAGTGCAGAATATAATCTAAGCATAAACTACTATGTAATATTAAAAAAGCTGAAGAGTTTGTTTGTTTGTTTGTTTGAACGCGCTAATCTCTTGTGGTGGATAGGCCTTTAGTCGAGGCTTTAGTGCATAATGCACTAGCGGCCTGGCCACTATGTTTGCGGAATTCGGTTTCCGCACACATATATTACATATCCTACTACTATTATAAAGGCGAAACTTTGTATGTGTGGATGTATGGATGTGTGGATGTATGGATGTTTGGATGTTTGTTACTCTTTCACGTAAAACTACTGAATGGATTTGAATGAAACTTTACCACATTATAGCTTATACATCAGAATAACACATAGGATATTGGAAATCCAAATCCACGCGGACGGAGTCGCGGGCGGCCGCTAGTATGCCATATATTACAGCTGAAGCCTGCCCCGACCAATGGGCTATCAAACACCAAGTTTTTTAAATAGAACCAGGGTTTTTTGAGATATGTGCGTTAAAACAAACAAACAAACAAACTCTTCAGTTTTATTATATTAGTATAGATGACGCCTGCACAAACATACGTGCTTTAATAACACGTCAGCTATTCGTTAGCGTGACGTGACCGGCGCAGATTGTGATCGCGGTCGAATCAACTGCAGCTATTAGACTGATGTAGTAGCCTAGCCGCCGGCTTGAATGACTTATCAAAAGGTTTGTTTGTCACGTATATTTTCTTTAGCGACTGTCGCTCTTGTTTTAGTGCCAATTTTGAAGTATGGCGAGCGAGAGCAAGTCTAAAGATTTAATAATCATCAAATTTTTACCATTCTTTAGACATGTATGAATGATGACATTTATGCATATAGTAAATAATGTTGGCCCCATTTGCTACCCTGAGGTACCCCATATTTAACTTTGCAAGGTTTGCTAGTGTAGTGTGTTAATTTCACCATTTGTAGTCTATTTTGAAAATATTTTTTGAATAAATTTAATTGTTCCCCCCTCAGGCCAACAGACTCAAGCTTGCGAAGAAGAAGAGGTATAGATGAGGTGTCGAACGCTTTTGCAAGGTCAAGGAATACTCCAATGCAAAATGTTTTACTAATATTTATTACAACGCCTTCACAAACATACGTGCTCTCCCTAACACGTCAGCTATTCGTTAGTATGGCGTGACCGGCGCAGATTGTGATCACGAATCAACTGCAGCTATTGGACTGATGTAGTAGCCTAGCCACCGGCTTGAATGACTTATCAAAAGGTTTGTTTGGAACGTATATTTTTTCAATAACCTTTTAATGGTTTGGTGTTTTGATTTGTAAAACTACTTATAATAATAAATATCTCTACGTTAAAACTGCCTCCGTGGTGTACCTAGTGGTAAGAGCGCTGTGCTCAAAAACTACGAACTCGGAGGTCGTGGGTTCGAATCCCGCGGGGAACACTTACTTTGTGTTGGTTTTCCCAGTTTGGTTAGGACATTGCAGGCTTGAATCACCTGATTGTCCGATAAGAATGATGATTCCGTGCTTCGGAAGGCACGTTAAGCCGTTGGTCCCGACTATGCAGCGTACCCTGGGCTCCAAGGCAATGGCCGAGGATGCAACAGGGAGAGGCGCTAGGATGATGATGACCAATTCTTACGGCATTGTTTCTCTCTACTCTTATAATGTATGTACTGTACTCTTATAATGATGCATGTGTACAAAACAAACCTTCTTCCTGAATCACTCTATCTGAATAAACCGCATGTAGGTAAATCAGTAGCTTAGTTTCAAAAATTTAAGCATAAATGGAGACAGAAAGCATATGCTGATGTGTATGTATATTATATACATCTATACAGCTCGAAGTCAAACTCATAGCCGTCGACCGCATAATCGATAGAGTTACGACTAGTACCTACTACTAGGGGCGTGGCCTACAATCAGCTGATTCGAGATCAATGGCAGTATAACACTATGTATACCTAATGATATTATATCCGGGACTAAACACGATGTTTATTATGTAGTACAACCGTGCTTACTCGTTTGTGGTTCGCTGAGAGCACGATTGTTTTGGCAGACAGTTAATATATACATGTACTACATAGTAAATAAATGCCGTGTCAGAGTTATAATCTCCTAATAATAGAAAGTATACTACATAATATATACAATAAATATTTAAACATAGTTCCTAACCTACCGAGGTGGCACGCGGTACACCAATAAAACAAGTTATACGTTTTATGTCCAGATTATAATGGATCATATTGATTACATGCATCATTTAAATACTAACTTACATACTTTAATGTGTGGGTGAGGTGACACGCATTCAAAAAATATATACAACTCAAAGCCCAAACCACTGGACCGGGCTGAAAGGCATGCAGGTAGATGATATGAGTATGACGCAGGCATCCGCTACGAAAAGATTTTGATCAATTCTACCCCCAAGAGATAAAATGAGGGATGAAAAATTGTATGAAACTTTGTAAATTTTAAATCGATCAGGCTGATACTTTACGTGCATACAGATGCTATGACGTACATCCCCTAAGAAAGGAATTTGTTAAAATTTAAAATGAAGTGTTAATACTTGTAGACGATAGTATCAATTCTTATTACAATCGTATTCTGGTCGACCGATGCATGAAATGGTTAAGGAGGTGACTATAAGACCGCGATGGACTGGGTGTTTTGTTTATTATTTGTACAGTATAAATGCTCTAGGCTCTTTCATCAGTATGTTTCTTACTCACATTTACAACAGAGCGAGGATCATATTTTGTTTGACTTTTGTTTTATTTATTTACTCTCAACGACAATCAAGCATTTCATTCTCAAAGGATGTAATCACCAATACTCCCTACTCCCTATCATATTTTTACCAAAAGTGACCTTTGACCTAAAAAGACATCATAAACAGGTCGAAACTTAGTAAGTAGTACCTTTTCGACTGAAGTAGTTCTAGGTACTCATAATATAAAACCACAACGCCCCAGGCCGTTCAAATAGACGCCTCAAAATACGCAACCATTTTATTTCAGAGCCATTTTCCATCGCCTCTCAAACTACAGATGTGAGAAACCATCTACCTTTTAAGCCCGCATAAACTTCAACGCATCCAAAAACCATGAGAATGAACCTTGTTCGCTTGAAATAAAGTTGAAATTGGAGTAAGCTCGGAGGGCGACCTACTCAAACCACGAAGGATATATGGCAAAGTGGTCTGCGTATATTTTTTGCCTGGAAAATATCAGCGTGTTTTCTTCTCGAATACTCGTGTTAGCGGTTACACTTGAATAACGATGTTATTGCAAATAAAATAAAGTTGATATTCAATATTAATGTTTTGCTTCAGGCAGATAGCATTTATTGGTAAAAAATGAACATGGCCGCGGTTTGTTTTACTAAGTTTCAAAATATGTAAACTACTATAACCTAGCAACCTTAGTTTTTAATACTAATTTATAAATGTGAAAGTTTGTTTGTTTGGATTTTTGTCCGTGAATCACGCTGAAACTACTGCACGGATTTTAATGATATTTGTTATACTGGCAGGGTATGATAATTTGAATCATTTGAGAATACACTAATTATCCCGATTAAATGTTCCCATCGGATCAAATAGGAATCTTGAAGACGCTGGCAAGGCCGCGGGTAAAAACTTGTTTTGTATTACTTAATAAGTTGAGAAATACGAGCTTTTCAGTAACTTAGTTTTCACAGAAGCAGTTTTCTTCTTCTGAAATGTCACTTCAAGTCGTCTTCTTTGTAAGAGCAAACTTTATATAATTATAAAAAGAATAGAATAGAACTTTTCAACCCATTTCAGGATTACATAATTTTAGAACATAAAACATTCGTCTCTGATTGAATGTCATAAAGTTATTTAACTTTATAATTTCTTCGTCTTTTCGTTTCCGAACGAAGAAATAACTTGAATGACTTTTCTTTTAAGAGCCAACCTGTTCAACAATTTTCCTGCCTTGTAAGGCGATTAGTAGAAGAAAAGCAAACTTATAAAATACTAAGTGCCCGTACCGGATTCGCACGGGTAGATCCTACTACTATTATAAAGGCGAAAGTTTGTATGTGTGGATGTATGGATGTGTGGATGTATGGATGTATGGATGTATGGATGTTTGTTACTCTTTCACGTAAACTTTACCACAATATAGCTTATACATCAGAATAACACATAGGATATTGGAAATTGAAATCCACGCGGACGGAGTCGCGGGCGGCCGCTAGTTAGTGATATTGAAAGCGTTAATTCTGTATGCGGTATAAAACTACTATAATATTTATCAAGAGTCAAGATTAACTAGTAATCTACTCATGAAGTCCCATTGTACAGTCATGCTTTTATCTGGGACGAAAGACATTAATTTTGTCTCTTTAAATAAATTGGAATATAGAAAATAATGTGTGTACGTTTGTCTCATTAAATTTGAGTTTATAACAACTAACCGAGCCAAATACCTTTCACCCTCAAACAATTCTACAGCTTAAATTACTATATGTATCGATTTCTCTGTTCCGTCCTATTAATTTAAATAATTTAACGTGATCTTGCGTAACCACACGCTCGAATGAACTTACTTATGTTACTTACTTGTAATAAACGAACAAACTTAAAGACAATAGTGTTATGGATAATTTACTTAGTGCTTAGTGATGGGGAAAGAAAGTTATTAGTAAGTGTATCGAGAGTGAACACTCCTACTCCTTCAAAGAAATGAGGTATGACCCCGTTGGTGACTCTTAAATACTGAACAAATATTCATTAAAGATGTATTCTTGTTGTTTAATTCTATGAATAAATACAGATGAAGAAATTGTTACATTGATTTTATACTAAAAAATCAAAAATCTTTTTTTCACAATAAATGCGGAATTTTTCATTGGCAATTATTGAAATGGTCATTTCTCACAGACAAAGTTTTTTGTTCAAAGAAATACATGAAACTAATTATGTCAAGTGAAAAAGCAACGATGAATAATAATTGTAATGTGTCCTAGTAAATACACACATTAATACGAGCAATTGTATGTCTAAATCAATCGTAGATATAGTAGAATAGAAAGATATAATATGTAGTTCTATATCTTTCTACGACGATCGAACTACTCGACTGAAAGGGTTACGAAGGCACCGCGCATTTGTCTTCCTTCTGTATAAATTCTTCCAAGCAACTAGGGAGTTTATTTATTTATCACCATCGTAGCGCATCAAGAACAATATTTGTATAAACATTCTGCATAATTTAGTACTCCAGACTAATCTTAGTCAATAACTACGTAAATAAATATTTGAACTAGCACATAGTTTCACGGAATTTATATTCGAAAAATTCTATTCGAGCAACACTAGCGCTTAAAAACCAAACGATAAAAAAAATAGTTTGCGGAAAATGAAAAACCAGCCAGGACGAAAATTTAAAAAAGGAACGGAAAGTCTCAATGGCGGGCGTTGCGTAACCTGATTGCTATTTTCGGTTGTCCACGGCGCGGATCAATGAAGGCGACGCCACCGCCATCTAGCGGGGGGCGTCGACCCCGAGTACGGGCGACCTCCACCACCCGTAGATTTATGTTTGCCTGGTACTTGGCGCGGGAACGCCGAGGCAATAATGAGCAATGGGGAGTTTCCACCGGATTGTTGCTTTCATAATTTTCATGGAAACATGTTCGTTCGACGAAAAAAGTTCATTCGAAGAAAATAGTTCGAATTCTTTCGGAAAATATGTGGAAAATGACTTTTCTGTTTGATGTTTTGTAATACAAATCAGTATGACTGACTCTGTAGGGCACTTTAAGTAGCCCTGCGATGTAGGTTATTATTTGTCGACTCCATTCTATTCAAGAACTTTTTCCTCCCGTCTCTTACTTTTAATAAAATAAATATGTGTTATTCTGATGTATAAGCTATATTGTGGTAAAGTTTCATTCAAATCCATTCAGTAGTTTTTACGTGAAAGAGTAACAAACATCCATACATCCATACATCCATACATCCACACATCCATACATCCACACATACAAACTTTCGCCTTTATAATAGTAGTAGGATTACCACACAAAACCTTAATATCAACACCTCTCAACTAAATTCCTGACAAAACCGTCTGAATATTCCCCTCACAATAGTTTTGCTTTTCTACGAAGTTTAATAAACAAAACAGAATCAACATTTCCAGCCGAATCTACCACAGACTACACTATTTCTCGCGCCATAAACTCTAATAATATCTTACTACTCATTTGAATTACGTGACACCTCATAAACACTTCCGTTCTGCATTCTCGCCATATTGCATCGAGACTCGAGACCCGAGACTCAGAGGTAAGTTTGGTCCTGAGAATCCCGCATAGGGGATTATATAATAAACTAGCGGCCGCCCGCGACTCCGTCCGCGTGGATTTCGATTTCCAATATCCTTTGTGTTATTCTGATGTATAAGCTATATTGTGGTCAAGTTTCATTCAAATCCATTCAGTAGTTTTTACGTGAAAGAGTAACAAACATCCATACATCCATTCATCCATACATACAAACTTTCGCCTTTATAATAGTAGTAGGATAATATTAGCCGCCACCCGCGACTTTGTGTGCGCGGATTTCGGTAAAAAATAACCTATTTCCTTTCTCAGGGTCTAAATATTGTCTATGCCAAAATTCGACAAAATCGGTTGAGAGGTTTAAGCGGGAGAGCGAACCAGACAGAAAGACAGAATTACTTTCGCATTGTTATATAATTATTATAAGTATAGAAGTAAAGTAAGTATAACATCAAAACTTCTCCAAATAATAAAACTATTGTCTTTTAAAAGAACGTAGTCTTGATTAAACAACAAGAATCCCGCGAGGAGCAATATGAAATCTCAAGTTGAATGAGATAGGTAATTCATTCCAATGCTTGATTGTGTAGGAAACTTGCTGCAAAAAATTTGCAGTAGAAAACAACGAAGTCTGAAATCAAGATCTTAGATCAAGAGGTTGTAGATAAAATTACTTAGTGACAGCACACCTCATCATACCAATATCATAAACGTGAAGGTTCTTTGTTTCGATGTTTGACCGTCTATCACACTGAAACTACTGAACGGTTTTGAGGTATACAGGCAGGCTGACTTGTGATAGGATTATTTTATCCGCTAAAACAGAAACGCGGGCAGATCCGCGGTTAAAACACGTATTCCATAAAATTAAATACACTCTGTTCTCGTGATTCAGAACAAATAACAAACTCATCATACATACAGCTCGAGCAATGATAGATAGCCACTCGACTGGCAATTTGACGGCAGCGAAAACGTTATAACGATGGCCCGAGCGCTCTCGACTCGAGCATTTAGCAATCAACGGAACATAAAGCATGCGCTTATAAGTGTGCAGATTTGTATGAAATAATTTTTTAACTATAGGTTTAAGTCTTTACACCAGATAACATGCATTATTTTTATTCACAGGATACATTCCTCAGACAAATAATATTAAACCGGGACTAAACGCGATATTATTATAATTATTAAAATACTCTCGTACTTACTGCTTGACTTTTCGGCTGCGATGCTGCAGCCATGGTCACAAGCGGATTCATACCTCATTCTACATACCTCAGATTAATGAATACCATATAATATACTCCCTATGTCACGTTTGAATGACTCCATCAAAACGTCAAAAAAATCACCTAACTTTGTTTCTCTCTCAGTCTCTCTCAACAGAAGACGAGGGCCACGCGATAATGACGTCATCGCACTTGATAGTTCAAGCGGTAGGAGTACGTGCGTCTGCTTTCTTGTTCTATCACACGTGATTCATAACAAGGAGAATAAGGCAAAACTGTCAAATTATTCGTTGCATTTATTAATGATACTACCGCCCGACCGCGACTCCGTCCGCGTGGATTTAGATTTCCAATAGCCTAAAGCCTTCCTCGTCAAATGGACCAGTAGTTTCTGAGACTAGCGCGTTCAAACAAACAAACATATGCACAAACAAACTCTTCAGCTTTATATATTAGTAAGTATAGATATGTACCTATATTACTCCGAAGTGAAAACGCTTTTTCCACCAACTTGTCCCACAGAGCAAGAAATAAAACAGAGACTACACAACCCAAGCGGACGATAACGCAATTCCACCGAGCTGTTTTTAATTCTCCTCTTCAGCGTAACTTGCTTAAAAACCCGTCAGAGGGCGGTTGTTTGCTAACATTTGAGCGGAATGGTTTAGTACTTCGTGAAGAAGTATTTTGCGGGGAATGGCGACGCCAGCGGTTAGGATACCATCTTGGAAACCGCGCGTTGTCATGGCAGTTGGGGCTTCTTTTTTGCTTACCATCAGGCAGACAGGAGCCAGCAACGTACCGAGATAATAAAAAAAAACTGGGTATTGATTTCTTACAACTACCATGTTAAGGTGGTATTAACATTATGTGTATGATGAAGTAGCAGAAATTGTGAGCCAGTATCGTAGTGAATCGAGGGTTGAGATAAACGGTTGTCTGCTAGAGAGTGCGATGAGGCATTAAGTCCGCCTGTTGTACTACTTTTTAATTTGCAATAATAATGAGATCGAAGGTTAAATGGTAGTGAATGCCATGAGAGAGTTTGCCTCTTCAAATTGAATTTAAATACGGGTTTTATTTATTTATTTAATCTTTATTGTACTACACAAAATATTGTACAAAAGGCGGACTTAATGCCTCATGGCATTCTCTACTAGCCAACCTTAGGGCAAATCAGAAAGTGAAGTAGGTAGTGCTGATCAAAATTAAATAACTATACATAACATACAATATACATAAATTACTATACATTATGCATTAAAATTGGTTTTATGGCGACCAAATCAACATTTGAAAATATACTCCATCTGAAACTAAAGTAATATTACAATAGGTACTAACATTATTATTAAAGTACAACAACATAGTAATTCAGTATCCTCATCATTCTTCATCAAAAATAAAGGTTGGATAAATTAAACAACATAAATTTTGTTGCTATCACATTTTTACCAGACGACACCAAACGCCGCTCGAATTTATGTAACCGTTATCTAAATAAAAGCAATAACGTTTTTAGCTGAAGAGCGTTTCGTTATAAATTTTGACAGGGATTATTTACGGTCAGTTTTATCTACGTCAATTGTGAGTTTTAGGGACATCACTAAATGTGTCAAACATTGTTTAACAGGTTTAATCAGGGTATGTTCGCATTGGCACTGTGATTTAGGCTTTAGTAAGTCCAATCTGCCATTTGTACCACAGTAAATGTTTGTACGAAAAAAAGATGGATTATCAAAGCAGTATTTATTTCAACCATTTGTAACCAGATGTAAACAAGGGAACTAACACGCTGAGATTGTAATAAAAAATAACTAAAGATTTCAAATATGGAACACGTTTGTTTGTGTTCCTTTGCGCTATTGCGTTCATCTTGAAAAAATGGACGCTTAATTTATTTAATAAGCTAGGCTAAATTTTTCGGCCGTTTTTGGGCCAGATGTGCAACGAATCCGTATTTGGCAAGTATGATAATCAAGCCAAATCTTTATAGCGCTTACATAACATGATTTCAATATGAAGGGCCTTTATCTGCAGTACAACACTAATAGGCTGATGCCTTACTTTTATGCATAAGACGGTATTTTACTGAAAAGTCAAATCACCTACCTTTTTTAAATGTCAAAAACGTAACCTTGTAGGAAAAAATTTATGAAATATTGAATCGTGACGTCACGATGCAATAGTGTCAAATCAATACTATTTTAACTTCAATTAGCTGTAATAATTTGTTAAAAGCTTAATAGTAACTGTGAGATAAAAATTGTGCCTAATTTTTGATTCTTTTTTAATCTTAGAATGTCATAATTTATTTCGTATGCAGTCAAATACCCAATTATGCAAAATGACGTCATTCACATTCAGACAAATGAGGTCATGCGATCCCGTCAAACATCAGCCTGTATGGTAGATATTTTTATTTTCCCATAACAAGCCGTTTTATTGGCAATCAAGAGTTCCCGTGGTGAACGAACAATAAGATTTTATGGAGTTATTAATATACTTTTTGTGGCGTAAGCGTTGGCACGAGATCTCGGGATAGAAAATAGGTATTTTTAGTGTTCCGTGGTTGTTTTTATTGGAAATAGGAGGAATGTAAACAAAGTCGCAGCTAATAAGAGAGCCACGCTACTTTGGTTGTATTATGAATGGGCTGTAGAGTCCGAAGATGATTTCTTACTGAGCAAACCAACGTGTAGTAGTAAAGTAGTAAGTATTTATATTGCTTGCTACGTTTTACAAAGTGGTTGGAGCTACCGTACTTGGTTAAAATTATCATTATTCCATGCAGAAATTCAATGATACAACACTTTAATGATTAAAAAAACTAAGGGTTAGCTACGTCATTTAAGAATAGAGATCGGCCAATAGCTCTTATTGCCTTCAATATAAATAGTTCTTTAAATAAAAATTGTCAATAAACATAACACAATTTTCAACAGATTAGACAGAACGTGTTCCGATGTCGTTATAAAACATAACTTAGTTTTAAAAACCGATACGGAACTTCGAATAAAGGCGACACACTCTTTGCAAGCTTTTATTTTGTTTGCGTATTCCGCGGTACGTGTCCTGTGTTCGAAATTCGAATAACACGGGAACGAAATGATCCAATAAAATGACAAAAACCTGATGAGGACAATTGACCAGTTGCAATTCCAAATTGCAATCGAAAGAGGTTAGCTATAATGTAATTATTTCTGTGGGCTGAATACTGGCACGTTTCAATATACTTTAATTCGAAAATATAAAAAAATATAATGATATTAGTTAAGGCCTTAGTGATGTTAGTGATAAGATAGCAATAAAAAGTCAATAACAAAGTCCTTGTAAGTGAATTTACGGATTACGATCGACAAACTAAATAAACAATTTAATATTCTCAAGTGGTTTGCGAGGACCAGTGCATTCCCTATTCCCTCAAAGTTCAGTGTGAGAGAAATCTACCATCATAACCGAAGAGAGATCATATTTTATTATGCTTTAAGTAGATAATTTTACACCGGCAGATGACATCCTCAGAAATCTTTATGAGTATTTTCCTAAGGGTGACATGCAGTTCTTTCGTTGACAAAACTATTTTTTATACTTACTAGGTAACTAAAAAAGTCAAAGTAAGTAGGTACTAATAAAAAAACAATGACAACAATAGGTACATGCTACGACAGAAAAACATTTTATTTCCATCTTCAAGCGAAAAAACGCTATTAAAATGACCTCGGGCCTCGGTAAAATCGCAACCTCTTTCCGTTGGTTCTCAATTGTTTTTCCACTCGACATAGCAATTTTCCAGTCCACTCCTCATTTGTTAATTGTCAAAAAGGTGAGAAGTTAACTGAACCTCATTAGTGCAAGCGGCCAACAGGTGAGCACAAGATGGCGACTGGCTTCGCGCCAAAACTGACAGCCGTTATGGCAGCAATCTGTGCAGCCGCTACATGAAGTGATTATTGCTTCCGGATTATATGTGGACTGTTGTGGATTAAGATATGGCTTTTTGGTAAAGAAAGCCTTTTCATATGAGTCAGGTGTTGGTTCAATCAAATCCTAAAAGTACTTCAGGGTTATGGAAGATGTGCGGAATTCAATCCAACTCGATTTTGAAAGCCAGCAGATAGCAACGTTAGAAATCGATTGTAGTACCCAATCATATATACTTCTATGCTTATATTATAAAGACTTGTATTTTATATGTAACGATTAATTTGTTGTAACGAAAATATTGCATGCTACCAAATTGGCAAATTGTAGCTGAACTGTGACGTAGTTTTATGACCATAATGTACCTACAATCACAATAAAGATACTTGATTTGAATTAAAAAACTACTGGACTTATTCCAAAAATTCTTACACCATTGGAAGGCTACATTCACCCTGCGTAACATAGGCTATATTTTATCCCGGTAGATGAAGTAGTTCCCTCGGGACGCTAATGAAATTAATTATCAATTGATTATAAGCCAGGATTAGTTTGTACGAGTATTGTTTGTTTGATTGATTATACAGTGTTGGTGCGCAATTAATTGGTTCCATTCTTGGTAAATATGAATGGAAAAATCTTTATTACAAGATCGAAAACCGCGTCCTGTACTGAGGACTCTAGAACAAATTGGGTGGCACGAATGCAAACAAATGTTTGCTTTCATAAAAACTAGTAGTTATACAAAGGAACCCGTTGAAAAATATATTCCCAAACTGAAATCCAGTATTACCCCTACAATGGAGTAATGAATATTCCCCACAAGCCCGCGGGTTTTGCTAACGACCTATTTCCTGTGCCTAGGCCATTCAAACCTGTCTTCAAAGTCTAGACATCAGGAAGCCTGAAATATCTATTGTTGGCTAAAATTGTACCGCACTATAATAATCTTGTCTGTTACTTGATAATGGATTTCTTGATTGATAGCAGGAAGGTTATAGAAGCTACACTTATGGTAATCGGTAAACTATTTTTTCTGGGGAAGCATTTGATAGGTAGCAAACGTGTGCTTGCTTCATATTTCAACTGATAGTAAATGGCTTTCATGTGAACTGAATAAGTCATGTAAAAACGACACTCAGAAAATCAATTAACGTAAGGGACAAAGAAGAGTTTTTTTCAAGGAGCAAAAGCATTACGAAAATGTATTTTGCTAAAATATTTGTATTAGAAAACTTAAATGATGTACTTCCAAAATATAATTAAAATTTAATCCTTTATAAATAATTATAAATAGCGATACAATATTATTGCACCAATGTCCCATAAACAAATTGGATTCCTGAGTGTTGACCAGCTTAAAAAAACAAAAAGGTATTATCTTAATCATTGACAAAAGAGGTCATTCTCATACAGATACAGAAAACAGCCTCCATGGTCCTGCTGAGTGCAAATTATGTTAGTAACCCCATTGCCGCGTCGGCACTATTTGTAATGGAGTCATAAAACTGCCGGATATTATATCCTTGGCATGCCAAAGCCAAGACTTGGCAAGATGTGGTATTTGTATTAATGTAATTTGTCTTTGTCGAGCCATTGCTGCTTTTGGGGTGTTTCGTAATAATTTATTATTCATGACAGTTTTGCATATCGCGTAAGCTTGAGTTATAGTGTTACAACAATTACAGTATTTGTATAAGATACTCAAGTTTGCATTCAATTGTAGCCCCATGTTGGGCGCCACTTCAACACGTTTTGTACCGAATAAAAACTTCTTGGTGGCTTATTGGCTATTAAATGAGAGAAATAAAATTAAAACTAATAATCCCTCAAAAATATTTGGGAATATAGTGTTACTTTAAGAACAGACACATTACGGAAAGTAGATGGAAATACATAGTTTAGTTTTTGTAAGATAGCGACACACATAGTAACAAATCCTCACAATTCCTTTACTTACAGCCTCACATACACACTCAGCATCTTATCACAATAATCTTGTCTAAAAAATGGCGAAGGCAGATCCCAGTCATAATTTGGGAGGAAAAACGCCCAGCATTAAAGATAATAGTAGCAAGTTATGGTGCTCAAAATGAAGGCAGAGGTTGGAAGGCTCCAGAGGGCGGTATTACATTTACGACGCATCTGAGATGTAAGAGCTCGGTTAAAGGAGTGCTAACACTGTTTTAACACTTGAGAAAGGTTCTTTTTTAAATCTGATAAAAAAGTGTTAATGAAATACCAGGTTCCAGGAATTATTAATAATCCATATTTAGGTATATCTGTTGAGGGTTTCCAACATAATTACATGCTATGAAGTATGATTATAGACAATATTTGTTTTGATTTGTTTTATATCTAGAGGTGCCCTTTTGGAAAATAATAAAAACTGGTTTGGGTAGCAAATCAGTTTTTTTTATTTAAAACACCGTTAGTGACAGTTCTTGCTTTTAAAGCAAGAAATGTCGTGACTTCTAGACTTGGATTCTTAATAAATTATTAAACCTCATTATGGCCATATTTAAAGGCCATATTTAAACAAACATATTACATAAAAACCCTCTTTCTGACGCAATTGTGTAATCAAACGTCTCGTTTTCCATTCTTTATAAATCAACTCTGAATTTCAAGTTCCTACTCCCAGAGCCCTACTCAAAAAAGTTTCATTAAAACTCTCCTATTAAAGACATCTGACGAACAACTGACATAGACTGAGCTTTGGCTCGCTAACGGTTCCCCAGGCGATGCCTTATACTATTTGTCTTCTCAGAAGGTCTCGTCAATGTTTGAGTTGTGAAATTAAAGATTTTCGCTGCAGAAGATTTCTCGGTCGTTACAAACAAACAAGGGTGTTTTAATTACAATTTTGTGATCAACCACAGGAGAGACAATTTTGACGAGCCCGTTAGTCTAGTCAGGGACCCTGGCTACAAAATTAAGGTTCGCGGGTTCAAATCCTGCTAGTAGCAAATGTTTGTGTGATGAATATCGGCATTGGTACTCAAGTCTTCGAGCTTATGGGGCTAGGCAATTAGTGTGTTCGTCAAAAGTGTTTTTTTTTATATTATAGGGCAGGAAACGAGCCTGATGGTAAGCAATCAACGCCGCCCATGGACACTCGCACCACCAGAGGAGTCACAAATGCGTTGCTGGCCTTTATTATTTATTTATTTATTTATTTATTACATCCTTTGTAATGATCGCGATCATTAAAATATCATGTTACATTACATTACATTCATCCTACATTTTTGGGCGTGCATTTCCTAAAACACACAATTTCTTGTTAAAATCATTCCAGTCTATTTCGACGGATAGGTATAAATATTCGGGATATTTCCGTTGGATTTGTGCAGCTGGTGATGTTTTTATTTCTGTCTTGTTGACATAATTTCTAGGCGCATTTTAATTCTGGATTGAATTTTGTATGTATTTAAATACTTATAGCATTTTGTTACAATAACTGAACTTTGCAATCGCAGGCCGAGCGCGCTAACCACTGCGCCATCGAGCACCTCAATCTTTCAGATTCTGCAGCAGCAAAAACACCAAAAACAGGAGCAGGATTTCATTACACTACTTCTTTTCTTTCTCTTTCTTTTATCTCTCCCAGATTTTTGCACCATAATTTATTTCAACACTAGACCGGTAATGGTAAACCTATCGCTCCTAAAGCTGTCTAAAATTTGAACTGATCTGTAAATGATTTAAGTAGGTATGTTAAAAAGTAGAAAACATTTACCTTAAGTTTTAAAAGATCTGAATGAAAATCGAATTGATCTGTGACAAAAAATCGATAAAGTCTCTCTGAAAGTAAAAAAAGGCCTGTCTAACAGTTGAAAATATCTGTCAATGAATCGACAAGGTGTCTCTAAAGACAAAAGAAACTGTCGAATAAAGTTTCTCTGAAAGTCGAAAACATCCGTTACAAAGTCCGTCAAACCCTGTCTGACTCACAAAAACAATATATAAAACAGAGAAGTCTAAACAAAATAGAATCGGGATGACGTCATCCTATGACACATTATCCCTCGGGACGGACCCGCCCATTCGTCCTTCAAGAATAACATTACTGGAATGAAACAAACAGCGAGGAATGTCGACATGAGAGTATTAATCAGTGTTTTGTATATCGTGTTTTAGTAGTTCTACGATTTCCTTCGCACTCGAGTGCGCATCGGTGATATTCATCGTTTGACAGGTAAAAACTATCGAATAGAAAATCTTTCAGAATATCCTATGAACCTTGTTGACCACAATAGGAATCTACATACTGAACGAGTTAAAAGAGAAACTGGGTTCATCACACTACTCTCTGAATTCCTCCAGTTTCCTTTGTACCAGAGTCCCTTTCAACAATAGACCAGGAATAAGAAACAAAAAGCCTTAGCTCTGACTGAAATTCGAATAGGTCAAAAACATCTGTTAAAAAGTTCAGAATACACTGACTGTTTATGATTTAAAAAGGTTTCTCTGAAAGGAGAAAAACAATGTAATAATACCCTCAGGCCATATTTTGCCATGGCGGCTGAACTTGCCTTACGATCAGCCAGGTCCGCAGGATATATTATAGTGCACAAGTGAGTGCGCAAGCACAGGTGCACTCCCTATTCCCTCGCTCTCATAATTCGGTGGGACCGTAGAGAGATCAGGCGCAGAAAAACAATATACAAAACTCAAACAGAATAGAATCGGGATGAGTGGCGTGACGTCATCCTATGTCACATTATCCCTCGGGACGGACCCGCCCATTCGTCCTTCAAGAATAACATTACTGGAATGAAACAAACAGAGAGGAATGTCGACATGAGATTATTAATCAGTGTTTTGGTATGACATGGTGCTTTTGTGGCAGAGAAAGAAATGTTAGGAGAGATTTAATATTCCTTTTGCGTTGGAAAATGCAATGCGTGACAAAGGGTGAATCTTTTGGAAAAAATGCTTCTAAACCTTCCGTACTAGAGCCTCAAAAATAACCTGTGAGAGATAATTTACCTAAATTAACTAATTACTGCAAAAAAAAACTACATAATATATTTATTGCATCTTTTACATGTTTGTTCATGTTTTTCTTAGATTTTTTTTAAATTCTACTAATATCGTTCCGTAAGGATAAAATAACGACTTCGTTAAATGTTATAAATCTCTTTGGATAATAAATTATTTCTTCTAAATCTTCATCTTAAGTACACCATAATAAATTACACTGTACCAGACCCCGGAAACATTTATCCTTTAGCAGAAATAACATTTGCCAACTTTCCCAGTATGGTCCAGAAAATGGAATCTGAGGACGCCGAAACATTTAATTAAAATATCAAAAGCAATATCCGTTAGGCTTCGAAGTTCAACATCAGCTGGTTTCAGTATCGTGAAAATTGAGTTTTTTATTTTCATGAATATTTGCTTTGACTGTGTTGAATTTTAAAAATATGTAATGACGAAAATAGTTGTGATTTTTCTGTGTCAGCAGATTCGTTTTTAATTTTGGACACAAAATATTTATTGTAAGTAAAATAACATAATATATTTTCTTTATCCTTAAAATAAATTTGTTTAGGTAAAGTTTACGAAAAATGCCTCTTTTAAAAAATAAATAAATACTAACACAACATAATTCATCGGGAAAACATTATTAAAACATACAGTCACAGATTACCAACAAGAATTTCCAAAAACAACAAACCAAATTTGTACTCTATGGTCCCGATAATGTACCAAAACCGATGCATCACGACGAAAAAATCGCTAATCCGAGACGCGTGTCCCGACTACATAAATCTGCCGCCCCACTTATAAGACAGCGGTTCCCTGTTACACAACAGATCTATTTAATCAGCTCTGCTAACGAGAAAACTTGTCCTATACAATGATGTCCTGGTTCCAATTATAGATACGGCAGTGAATAAAATGGTCTACCAACATTTGGTTAATACCTTAATATCAAATCAGAATATCATAAAAAGTTGTGTATGGTTGGCAAACAATGTTTTCTTGTAACAAGAACAGTTAATGTACTGGCCCTTCAAAACCCATTTCAAAAATCTACCCTGTACAATAATTGTGCACTAGTAAGTTTGCTAGAAGTGGTGTACTTCCTGTTGTGGACGGAAACCTTGTTAGCTTTATTTATCTTTGAAATTCATGTTTGTTTTACTCGTATATGACGTTTTTGTTATCATTTTTGTTTTGAAAAAAATATACGTCAGTTGTGATCTGAGAACTGAAAGAGGTGGTTTTATTTCCCGTTACTGATGCAGGTCCAGACCCCTCTATTCCTCAATGTTATAATGTATATGTATGATGGAACACTGATTATATTTAGATTTAGAAGAAATACTATGAAATTCCTTAAAACTACGCTCCGAAAGCAGCCAATCATTCCAACCAAATCGTCAAACCATAACCCGAACAAAATTTAAATTACACGCAGAAACTTGAACAAACCGAATCCGAAACATTTGACAAACAAAAAGGATAAGCTACGCGGAATCTCGCTAAATCCCATTCCGTTGAGAGAAACTGGAATATTAAGATTCCACAACTTTACCATGAAATTCCAGATTCAAATCTGTCGGTACTCCGCCCATATTAAAGAGATACTCTGTACCTACAAACTTCTTGGCGTACTTTTCACTTCGTAATTTCCTTTCTTTTTCAGGAGCTGTTTAACTTTATGGCAACGCTTTAGAAAAGTGGATGTGCCTTCGAAGTTTAAAGTAATATAATTTACTAGATAATAGATCGCTGTTGGTACATTTTGTTACAGTTTTATCATCATCATCCTAGCGCTTATCACGGTTGCATCCTTGGCCATTGCCTCTACTAACCACTACACCACTGAGGCAGCCAGTAAATTTTGTTATAGTTTCAATTTCGTTAAAAGTATTGTCAAAAAGGAGTAGATACAAAAGCTATGTAGATGTTGAATGAAGATCTTTTGATTTTTAATCACTTAATTACTCGTAAAATCGCCGTAATCATTCGTAAATAGTATTTTAATCATACATCTACGAGGTGTCTTTATAAGTGGTATACAATACATAATTTAAATGGTTCTTCGACCAAAACATAATATTTAAAAGAGCATTGTAATCCCCATGTTAATATCGTGTTTAATCCCATTTATAATATCTAATGTCAAAACATTTCACTCCAAACATAATATTCTCATCGACCGAAGATGATGGGTAATAAAAACGTGTGTGAAGTGGAGGTCCGCTTCAATTTAAAAGCAATATTAATCAGTACGTTCTCACAGAGTTCACACGAGTGCGAATAAAATAGCGCGTATTTTGGACTTCCTAGTAGTATTTTTTTTCTTTCATGTCTGAAAATGTTTAGCGTAGTGTGATTTAATTCGATATAGGTAAATAGGTATTTAATGTGATAGTTTTCGTGTGCAGAATGGTGAAGAAAAATATCGTGAGAGGGGGAATGTATAGGTACTAAAACCAGATTCGTAGTAGTAGATTGTATGTCGGATATATTGTGTAAAATGGAGAAGGCGATGGCGATTGCTTTATTTGGTGACGAATGGACGTGTACTTTACACGAAAAACGTTTAAGTTATTGTTTCTTTAGTGAGACCAATGATTGTGATGATGTCAGAAAACAGGATAAATAAAAGCTTTATGCCTATCTAAATGCTTCAATGTAACCTGCGTAAAAGTTGCTTATAATACCAACCTAGTTCTAGATACTCATTTCATTAACGAAGATAAATCTACTAAGAACGCTTACAAAGTAAACTCGAAGTCTCGAGCAAATGCCATTACAATCCTACGCAATACTTCCAATGAAAAGATAACATTCCATACTCATTGTTCTAAATATACAGAACATTTAGAGGAGAGAACTACTTATGGTTTCATAACGGTAAGTGGTCTATTTAAAACTGACATACATTGATTACTGGTCATCTGTGTTGTGCTATTTGTGTACATCAAATGGTATACCAATATAATAAAGCTGATCGCACTAATTGCATGAACTACTGGTTCGAATTGCAAAAATATTTTTGTGTTAGATAGTCCATTGATCGAGGAAGGCTTCAAGCTATTTTTTTTTTTTATTAACCTATATTGTCCCACTGCTGGGCAAGCTATTACTTAACACTTTTTCTGCGGAAACCTAAATCCTCGTGGACGAAGTCTCACGCTGCCAGTTTCCAGATAAACTTTAACTGTCCTATTTAGATGTCATACACGTATTACATTTGAATGTCCAAATAACAATTTGCTGAATTACCGTGCAAAATACAAGATAAAAGAAGAAACTTGACACAAGGTTCCTAGACATAGACACATTTAGTTCCAAGAATATGTAGAAGTAAACTTCAAGACTCCAGACTGTCACTGAGTAATTACTAAGAAGAAAAACCTTATCACAAATGTTAGGTTTGGCCCCAAGATTAAGCCCCTTCTTCCGAGTTGCAACTAAGCTTATTTCTTTCCTATTTCATTTCCAGTTTCAATGTTTTCTTAACTTAATAAAGAACTATTTGTATTTCAATATTTACTGTTATGATATGAGTAGCGGCCCCTCGCGACTCCGTCCGCGTGGAGTTCGGTTTCCGTTCACTTTGTTAGTGGCACACTATAGCTTAGTCTTTCTCCACTCATGGACTATCAAATGCAAAAATAATTTACAACTCGAACCAGTTCCTGAGATAAGCGCTTTCAAACAAACAATCAAACTCTTCAGCTCTATTATATTTGTAAGTATAGATTAGTAGGTATACCTGAATCATATTTATTAACGGATGCCCCAATTATCTCATTAAAATACAAAGCACAAAGAAAATCATTAAATTAACTGTTCGTTAACAGACACAGATTCATCCAGATGCTTACGAGACGGTAATTAATATCAATAAACTAACTCGTATATACTTCACGAGTGACTCATCCTGAACTGTTTGACTAGACTTATACATAACGATTTTCTACGTAAGAATATGGGTGACTGAGTTTTGGAGTTCCGTGACACTTCCCTGCACAAGATTAATCAAGTTTCGGAGGCTTACAAAGTACCAATTAATAGCAATGACGAAATTTGACAAGTTCTAATTATGTAAGTTTTATGAATTTGTCCACGTGACTTTTCTATGACATCTGTCAAATCCATACAATTTTCACTTGTGGAATTTCCGCCATCTATATGAATTTGTTACTTTATTAAAAAACCTCCTCCTCCGTGAGTCGTCTTCCTCATTACAGAGGGTCGTGATCATTGTATGAAGACACACAACAACTCTCTTGGCAATTTTAACATCGAGTTCTTTGCCATCGCCGTCTCCATTTCACACACTTACTAGTAGTGTGTAGGTTTCCTCTCGATTTCCGTCACCGTACAGCTGGTATGAAATTACGTACATAGATTTTTGATAATCCAGAGGTGCGTGCCTGACCGGATTTGAACCGCAACTCTTTCCACAAGGCTACCAAGCCGAGCAGTTATCCAAAAAATAGTTCAAAAGTCGCAGGTTCGATCTGTGATGTCCCAGGTTATGGTGTAACAGGCTGATAACCAGACAGAATGAAGTTTAAGCGATTTGATTAAGTTATTCTTCTTCCTAGCGTTTGTCCCCTTTCTATACGGGGTCCGCTTTGACCATGATCCAGGATTTGGCAAGTCTGGTTATTACAGAGAAGCGACTGCCATCAGACCTTCTTAACCCATAAAGGGGAACCAGACAGATTGGATCATGGTTACACATTCAGATCTAACTGAACTAAATTCAGAAATCACTGAATGTGCAGGTTTCCTCACGGTGTTTTCCCTCACCGCCGAGCTAATGGCACAAATCCACACATACATTTCGAAAAATCCAGAGGTTTGGGCCCGGATTCGAACCGCGGACCTCACGTATGTGAGGCGCCGTCCGTACCACTAGGCCACCATCGCTCTCCGATTTGATTAAGTGATTGCGCAACGTTAATTTAACGATACGATACAATAACTGAACGAGCGCACTCGAATAGGTCATTGAATGAGAATGGCTTTTAAAACTCGAGTGTGGAACTTGAGACTCAAGGTTTGAGCAAATATGAAGCTAGCTGGAGGGCACTTAAAGACTCGATGAGTTAAGAGCATGTCATAAGATTGGTTGCGTCTCATTCACGTTCGATATCAGTCATTCATAAATTAATTAAAGTATCAGCCTATTAGCAGAGCAAAGACCTCCATAATTTGAAATCATGTTTTCGTAAGAAAGATGGGTTTTGGTTTAATCAGATTGCCAAATGCGGATTAGTGATCACCAACCCAGGCTGTGTTTGGAAAAACCGACACAAATTACTTGACCTGGGAATTGAACCCAGGAGCTCCTGATCACGTCTCGCTACCACCCACCACCGAGGCGAGGCGTAAATTAATTGTGACTACAAAATCACAGACGACGGCTCTGTGGACTCAGTTTCCTTTGCCTGTCTTCAAAGACGAAAAAAATACACAAAAATAATAATTTGTGGCCGCAGATAACAAAGATCTTTGATTACAAAAAGGGAAAGTTTATTTTTTAATTTGCTGCTCTGAAATTACAGAAGTCAACCTTGAATTGTTGGTCGTTCTATATTCAAAAGTTATTCGCATGGAATTTGGAAACGCCGCAAAAAGTTTGTATCGCGATTTGGAAGGACCAGTGTTTTCCGGAATAAAACTCCACGGCAAATTCCAATTATGAACATTGGAATCAGAACTCATAAAGGAGGACTTAACTAAATTATGTGATTTGCAAGTTTGTTTCAGCTTTTTCCTTTTTTGCGAATCACTTGTAACTTATTTATGATAATAAATTTACATAATTTTGTTGTAAAGTTGAAATTTCTATGAGTTGTAAACAAAATACATAATTTAATTGATATGTAAAAGAATCAAAGAAGCTCATGCTTTTAGTTTTTGTAACATGTAATATCGTGGTGTTTTCGGATCAATTACAAGTACCTACCCCTATAATCAGAATTCAGAGAAACTGAGCATATGCTAAGAATACAAATTAAGCAAGACTTAGAATAACCCCTGTTATACCACTTGAAAGGTTGTCTGACGGATAATCTACATTAGTTTTCATAATCAATTCAACGGATTTTATATTATTATGGAAATAAGCTATCCATAGCCTCCAGAAGTCCTGATATTAGCCCTTTTTTCTATAAATCCATCAATGAAGGGAAATGTGTCAGTAATGTCCAAACAAAGTTTTCCAACGACATTCGGCCATATAATTGGAAAAAAGCATCACACGCGCTGTTTCAGGCAGTTGTTTTAAAATTCAAGATGGATTCCGTTCGATCCCGTCCCAGCGGGAAGCTGCCGGTGACATACGCTCTCATGCGGACGTGACCTCTATATGTAGGCTTTAATATCCTCTGAGCAGGATAGGTTGTGTACATAAAGTGTAAGGGAGCGTTTCCACATAAGCTGAGCTAGACATGTAAAAATTGACCAATCACATTGCTTCAATTACACATCTCATCTCCGCTCCTCCGATTCTGATTGGTAAATTTTTACACGTCTCCGCTCAGCTCCGCGCAGCTCAGCTTATGTGGAAACTTCACCATCCTTAAATGCCTTCGTGCAGTAATGGTTTGAGCGCTGTGTGCTAAAAAACCTCAGAGGTCGTGGGTTTGAATCCCGCGGAGATCACTTTTACTTTGGGTTGGTTTCCGATTCGCTTGCACATCTCTACTTAGGTGGAGTCTCGCCATCATCATCATCATCTTCATCCAAGCTCCTCTCCCGGTTGCATCCTGGGCCATAGTTCATAATACGCTGCGAATGTGATTCTGAATTGACAAGCCTGGTTATTGCAATGGAACGACTGTCGGTTAACCTTCGTAACCCTTTCAAGGGAAACCAGATCATTGGGATCATAGTCAGGACGAAAGGCTTAACGTGCCTTCCGAAGCACGGAATCATCATCTTTATCGGATTATCAGGAGATTCAAGCCTGCTATGTCCTTACCAAACTGGGAAAACCGACACAAAGTGAAGTGCACGCCAATCTAGTGTTCCATTTCAAGTAAAAGCACTAGCAGTAAAGTTAAGAACAGAATCAGGCGACATCGATCCGGTCGTAAGTGAACTACGAGTATCTCGCGTCTGCGAATGACAGATAGACGATCTTGATAATATACTATTTATGGAACAAACGTATTAGTTCCCTTCTCAAGATCTTATTGTGGACTTATCATGATTTCTAGGGCTGAGTTCAATCTACTATCGAAATTGATATACCTAATTGAATTGATTTTCCAGAGTATATGAGTGGATTATGATCATCATCATCGTCATTGCCCACAGGATCTTTGAAGATGATTGTTGCAGCATTACGAGAGCGAAGAGAGGGGGGTGCAACGAGTATGTACAGAAAAACTAACACACTAATTCACTTACTCAAAACTAAAGGCAAAGTTTAATAGCTTTAGCCGAAATCCACGCGGACGGAGTCAGGGCGGCCGCTAGTGTAAGAGATTAATGAATAAATAAATAAAAAATAAAATAAATAATGTTCAATCTGTATGCTTACATACAAAGTAAAAACCATTTGAGTTAAGCAATGTATGTTCAATGTTCATCGAAGGAAGGAACCAATGGGGGCTTACAATTCGAACCTGGATCGTTTGTCACAGCCGCAATTGATGTTTTAACCTACTAGCCACTGCGGCACGGAGGCAGACAATATTTATAACACCAGTAAAGATACAATGACCTGCCAAAATCCTTTTTTCTTGGCACAAGTTTGTCTTTTTCCCAATGAGGCTGTTCCTTGAGAATTAATGTCCATAAATTACGTAAAGATACTTCCCTTTCTCTATTCAAATGTAGGGATAAGATTTGGCCAACTGGCAATTTTTTTTATGTGAACATAGTACTATGGATAATCTCGTAAATAAGCCAGGCCGCACACCAGCGCCACATGCTACACGTATCGAACATTTACGTCGCCACAATCGTTGCGCTACAATTCAGCATAATACAATTAATGTATTGTATATACGCACATCGGAAGCACAGTTGTAGCGTGGCACTGCTTTCAGCATGTCGATGTCATCTTCTGATGACGACGATTTCTTGATGTGGCGATAAGAAACAATGTCAAACTTACGTTTCTTTCTTTTTAATTTACGATGGCAAAAGCGAGACCAGAGGCCTAACCATCAAGTCTTATAGCGATCTAAAAACCAGTGAGTAAAAGAGATGCCGCCGTACATCATGTAAAGCGGCATCTCTCTCACTCCCTTGTTTAAAGATCGCTTTCAGACTTGATGGTAAGGCCTCAGACTGTGTTTAGATCCGACGAGCATTGCATTTGGAAAATTTTCAAAATATCTTTTTACTTTTCTGTGTTCATTTAGCGAAAATCTTGAAATGGTTTTTGAGTTATAGTACCTTTCAAAAAATTAAATGATGTGTGTTCGATGCGCATAGATAACCAACGCGACACAAAAAACGAACAGTGACGTCTCGCCACAAAGTGCGCCCGCTACAAATGTATGCCCTCGGTGTGCGTGCTCACGTAGGAATATATGGGGGCGTTAAATGTGTCGAATTTCAAATGTGGCGCGACAGTTGTGGAGAAACAATTGTATGCCTGGTGTGCGGCCTAGCTAACTAAAAATATGCGCTAGTTAAAAATTCTTCGCTAATTGTAACTGCCGCCTTAAGATATCAATATATCAAGCCGATTTTTTTATCGAGCCTTTAGATCATTAAACTTTTATCGCTATACATGTAATTGTACATCCTATGATATAAAACTTAGCAAAACAGAACATGGAACAGGACGTTAGCCACTTGGCAGATTTAAAAGTTTTCCATTGCCCGCATTAAAAGTACTAGGAACTTTTCTCTCGCTCTGTCGCATCGAGTCGTGACCATAATTTAGAATTTAACTGAATGTGGGACACGAGTTTGTAGGAAGAACATTTCTTATTTGAAAGGAGAGTATATTTTATAATGGACCATTTTAAGTACTTTTTGGAAACATCACAAATCGTCAAGCAGAAAGTAGTATAAATGTACTACATATTTAAATGTCGCGTTTAGTCCTGTTATATATCACAAATCGGTTTAATAAAATCGCTTCAGTTAAACCGAATCACAGTAAACCTATGGTGTTGGAAACGGATTAACACACATACAAGTTTAGTAAAATTACACTGTCCATAGAAAATACTTCTTAAGTACATATTTACACAAATATACACACCCATTCATTAATACCCACTAATATTTGTATTGTAAAGGTTAAGGTAAAGGATTCATAAAAATCCAGCTACTACATTCGGCTACTACAACCCAAATTCCTAGTACACTTCTGTCATAATTATTTGAGTAATGCTTAAGTCTCCAAGACTAATTTTGTAGTTGGTTAATTAAACCGTTGATTACGGTTGGAACGAATCTAATGGGGGAAGACTAATTAAATATCCTGCTTCGTATTTTTATTTCCTTTTGGTTATTTTTCTCTAGTGATTTGTCAGTCACACACAATCAAAGCAATAATTCTATCAACCACTTCAAATCTTCCTTTCCCTGTTTTTATTATATTATGTTTGCTTACATCTTTAAAATGTTTACTGAACAAATTGTGTGGAATTTTTACAATGCTATACCTAAAAGTCTAAAAAGTCTCATATATGAAATTGGATTTGCAATCGGAGATTTTCGCAAAAAAATTGTATCTTGTTCGCCACAAACGTACCAGAGGAGATGTCTCAACCTCCTTACAATAACTTTTTTACTATTAGCAGACAATTAGTTAGCAAAAACCTATGCATATCATAATCCATTAGTTAGCGAAAAACTAAGCATATATTTTATGTAAAAATAAACCCCTTTTAAAACAGACATAAGAAGATTCCATCGACGCTGGGTATAATGATCTCCTTTGCTTTCTTTGTACTACTTATTCTTTACGTTTAAGATAATACCTACTAAATTTGCTGATGCACAAGTCCTTAAAAGGCTGAGTCTGAGACTGCAAGATGCGAATCTCAAATAGCGTTTGCACTCTGATAAAATGCAGCGTCTGCATTCTTAGCAGAGGTGCCGGCGGACGAAGATTAGATTCTTGTAAGAATACCTACAGGTCCAGAGGCATATGAAATCTAGTTATGTATAACAAATTGAGTTGAATTGTCTTCTGTTAGTGTTTTTTTTTAATTTAGGACTAGGTCATACTAATACGATTATAAGGGGCATTTAACCGAGTAATATTGCGCCCAAATTATCACTTTCTATCCTAAATTAGGCAAAACTTTAATTTGCTCTCTTCAATCTACTTTTTTTCCTCATTTATCCTGCACAAAATCTATGGATTCGATAACATCAGCGTGCGCCATAAACAGGTTAATATTATTAGAGCATATTGAAAATTTATATTTTTTCTAAACTACTGTTTAGGGTAACTTAAAATATGGTCAATTTAAGATTCACCCAATAGCTTTTTTTGTAGAATTACATACGAGTACATTGGTGGTTCAGTCACTCAATGCTCTCCAGTTAACAACGTTTTCTAGGATCAAATTAAGAATATTTTAATTTAAAATGGGTATATATTAATGAACTGGCACAGCCCACAAACGTTTGAAGATGAATTGAAAGTGCCACGCCTGCCCATAGTAGTGTGTAATGATAAAATATTATTCATCGATGAAATTGATCAATCCCAATGAACAGTCTAGGTAATGAAATGCATAGTTATTCCAAATTAATTAACAAGAATGTTAACTTTTTGGAATATGGAAGAAGATGACGACTCGGAGTCTGGTGGTCTAACTTGTAGGTACATAATTTCGACGTCCTAGATTAAATTCTCGGGTCGATCGAGTTTCTGTGTCTTCTTTAACAATAGCACAATTACGATAAAGGAGGATTTTCTTTGCAATGGGAAAATTTCTACCCTAAGGTGTCGTTGGAAGAGACTTTCCGGAGATACTAGTCGAGATACCCTGTGGTTCAACATTTACCATACTTTGGTCTTTGGTGTTTGGTCACTATACTGCGGTCAGTGTGGTATCGTTATACTCAACCTCAACATGCGTTTTTATTACAGTAAAATGTTATTGCCATTACGCCCTTCTCAGTGTAAGACTTATAGGTTTCAAGGCAAGTGGTAATATTACGTAGCTACATATAAAATGTGTTAGTTCGCGCGTGCGTAAATTCATTCTAGTCTAGTGTGTTTTATAAGGCGGGCGACGTATTTTTATGTATTACATCAAATTATAAATGAGAAATTGTATACGTTTATTATCCAATGAAATTAAAATGTTTCAGTAATCCAGTAAACTGGTCATGAATATTGTAACGGAAGAATTTTATTAGGGGTAGAATACTACGTTTCTTGAGTATAAAGGAAAGAAAAGCCAAAGAAAACCCATTTGTGCTACGAAGAAAAGTCAAGCAATGTTGTCGCTGGATAGAACGAGAGATAAGCTTTTTAAACGAACGGTGTTCGAACGAACGATTCTCATCTTTTTTATGGACAACATACATAATCATTGACATTTCTAACCCTGTAAGGAGTAACGAATCACATTTAATTAGTATTCAGTTTCAGTAAGATGTTTACTGTGTTTACAGAAGTCGTTACATAAAATCTACTTTATAAGTCTTCTTTTAAGGCGTTTCATCTTACGTCTGTAGTGAAAGGGTGCAGCTATGGGTAGTGTAGTTCGTTGACTCACCTGGTTTTCCTGGTTGAGCAGTTTGAGTTGGTCGTTGATGAGGCTGTACTTGGCGCTCTCCTCCTTCCGCAGCGCCCGCTCCTTCTTCAGCTCTGGGCTCCAGAAGGTCTTTATGCTGTGCATACTGGAGCCCAGCTTCTGGTTCGTCAGTTCCAGCTCCTTCTTGAGGTTCCCCAGCTCCCTCTGCAGGTCCGAGTTCTGGGACTGCAGCTCCCCCAGGAAGAGGGGGGGCGGCTCCCGGCGGTAGTAGTCGTCCTCCGGCGGCGGGGGCGGGGCGTAGGAGCGGTCGTAGTCCCGCTCCAGCGACTGGTAGCGCAGCGGCCGCGGCCTCGCGCGGTGGTGCGCCCCCGCGGAGGCCGAGCGGCCGCGCTCGTCGGGCGCCGGCGAGGGCTCCTCATCCCGCGCGAGGTAGGGGCTCCGGCGGGACGGACTGCGGTCCACCTGAGGGAGGCGGCCTCGCGCGCCGGCCCAGTCCTGCCGGCGCCAGTCCTCCCGGCACGGAGGCCGCTCGTCCTCGCCGGCGTACTCCCGGAGATACAGCTTGGCTTGTGGCACGTCACTGCGGTCTCATCGTGCGGCGGGCACGGTCGTCGGCGGGCGCGCGAGCACTGAGCTCGGCGGCGGCATCGATCGCGCGCGCTGGACGCATGCGCGGCGGCCATCACGCCGCCATTGCGCGCCGGCTCGCGCCCCGCAAGCGCCCGCAGCGCTGCACGAGTAATCGCGTTAATACGACGCCAGGAATATTTCATAAGGATCGCTGGAGATTCCGCTCCGAGCGGAAATGTTGCGAGCTATTTTTAAAACGAAGGTTTTGGATTTTTCATAGGAAATTTACTAGGGGTGGTTTACCGGCTCGCGTTTCGAGCGCTGTTGTGCTTGTTAATGAGCAACATAGTTTGAATGTTAATTAATATGCACGGTTTTAATGAAGTTCCTACCTACACCTACATACTATTATTTTAAAGATTTCACACGTTTACATTCTAATTAAACAACTACCAGTAGGTACCTACCTCTGAATTATAATAAAAATTAAACAATATATCAAGCCTTTGAAGGTTTAATTAATTTAAACGTCAATCAAGGGATAAACCTAAATAACGAGGTAGGTCACAGGTGGCATAAAAAAATGTTGTTTCGAAATCTATTAAAAGTTCCATAATCCGTACACTTTGCCTAATCATGGATTGAACCCCAAACCTTGAGGTCGTTGAGGCATGTAATCCCACCACACAAGCACGCTAATCTCACTACCCACTGATCCACAGGCTTCCTTCACACCCGCAAGTGCAATTTTAATTAAATGTGACCTATTTAATGCGTGCCCCTGAGAGGAATTATAAAGGTTTGATACTAACTATCGCGTCAATATACATATTATAGTTACCTAAGTACTAGTAAGATTTGCTCATCTTTGTCGGTTATGAATATTGATAATGTATGAAATTTTCTTAATTTTTAAACCCTTACAGAAGTAGGTATGCTTATAACCATTTGCATTTTTCATACCTACTCATATCCTTTAA
This sequence comes from Nomophila noctuella, assembly GCA_958496325.1. NCBI lineage: Eukaryota > Metazoa > Arthropoda > Insecta > Lepidoptera > Crambidae > Nomophila > Nomophila noctuella. Next base: position 3,486,435 of record OY292504.1, read on the forward strand.
TACCCTGCATAACTCATACCAAAGTACTTAATAATAACAAAAACATTCAATGATAACAGCAAAATTAAGAACGAAAATAAAAAAAAAGTTTAATTCATAAACCTTCATAATCCTGAAACTGGCAAGGAAATCTTATCAAAGAGTTCATGCATCCTTAGAACTGGCTGAAAAGAAAAAAACCTTTGCCTATCAAACCTCCTTCGTTAATCACAGAGGTCCTTCAAAGAGGCTGGCTATCTATTTATAGACTTTTTTCAGCTAGTTCCTCGCTTCAAACTTTTCCAGCGCAAAAGCGCTCGCTAAAAGCGGGAGCTGCAAGAAGACTCTTATCCCGTGACCTAGTTGTATTAGCTGTTTCTTTCTCACTTGGGTATTATACATATGACTGTCTCTGTCTATAGTAAGGTCGAGCTATGTCGGTCAGAGACGTTGGTAGTGATCGGGAAGAGCATAGGGATGGGGCAGGAGAAAATTTCGATAGATTTTCTTTCAGCTACAAGGAAAATTCATTGTGCAACTATTTCATTCTGGTCTCTCTATTGTAGTAGGTGTTAAGGTAAGGAAAGAGCAAGTTAAATGAATGCATGAAATTTTTATGCACACAACCTGCCTATTAGGTAAGTTTGAGTGTTTTTCATGATGTTGATTAAAACAATTAACACATGATCGAATCAAAGGGTTGGTTATGCGATCTATCACCATCACCGTCAATGAATTATTAAATATGAAACACCTACCGACAAAAAATATAAACAGGAATCCTGGTCAGATCTGGCTCCTTTCAACTTATTCGTGGTCTTCCCATCAAAACCTTTGGCCCTAAATAAGCAAAGGCAACAATATCACTTAATTAACTATCGACAACCCCACTTTTCTCCGCCCAACACATCCCTACACTACATCGGACGATGAATGAAAAGCGGAGAGCCACCGCGCGCCTCGTAAACCATTATACGAGCCGCCGTAGAGGGCGCCACTGTACGAATTAGTTACTCTCACGATTTATGCGCTCCTGGTACATCGATACGGCCGTAGCGTAAAAATGTGTCGCGTAATTATGAAAAATCGATTTTACGATTACGCAACGCGATTGTAACTTTTGAAACGGGGAAAATTACGTTTATTCGTTTTCAGGTTTAGTTTAAATCGTTTTGCTGTAATTAAATTGTGGGTCGCTCGCATTGTCTCTTTCTTATGAATGATTTATTTATTAGTCTAGTAGTAGAACACGAATGGAGCGTTTAGCTTCTATTATGTAGGTACCTCCATTCTAGCATAGGTTACATTATAATGTTATAATCAGTCCACTCTTATAGTAACATAAAAGTAGTTAATCTACCGCGGGCGTCCGGTTTTGTTTTGACTTACTAGGTTTTACTCAACTAGTTTTTTGTTCAATATTTTCAGCGTGCCTAACGGGCAAGCATTCAAACAAACTTCTACATTTATAGTATTAGTATGATTTATTATACCTATTTTATTCACTTCAAGACATTCCGAGAGCGTGCTGAGCAAAGATCTTGTACTTCCAATATCTTTGGTGCTGAGTATGTAGGTAGATTCATTTTGCTTACGCGACTTCTAAAGAAACATCCTAGAGGAGTTCAAAATGTTTATTGGTTTTTTGGGTTGCAGGAATATGTTGCTAACTTGTTGTATTGTAAACTTAAACTCTTACATTCATTCAACAAATCAAACAGTTTTTGAATATTTTAATTAATAAATTATAATATTAATTATCTTTGCCGTGCTTAAAATGAATTTAAAAAGATACTTCGACAACAACTGTCACTGTCACTTGGTCAGTCAAAAAAGTGAGGTTATCTCCGTATTTTGGTTATTTGCGATTTGATTAGGGTTTTCAATAAAAAGAAGAAAATGAGCTTGCCTCCTGCAAGTGGAACCGGTAGATACTTTGCGAGAGCTGCAAAATCAATCCGTCTTATTCGTCAAGGATGCACAAACAGACCATTTTACCACATTTCTGTTACTCAGGTAACTTTTTAGCAAAGCTTGATTTGATTTACTTTTACAGCAAGTTTTCGCATTTGGGATTAAATAATTCTTCTTTGGCTTATTGTTTTCATTTGTTTATTCATTCATACCAATTAGTTTTTAAGAATATCATAGGTAGCACTCATTCTAAAGGCCGTACTGATATCAAGACACTGGTAATTGCCATCATTGTTTCGTCTTCGATCTGATGGTAAGTGATCACCGCCGCCCATGGACATCAACAACGCACAAGGGTCGCAAATGCGTTGCCTGACTTAGACCCCCCATACCCTCCTGAGCTCTTGCAACCTTGCAGAAACATAACACAACAGTTAAGAAGTGCTACTTTCCTGGGGTCTCTTGTAAGATGGAGGTACTCCCCCAGATAAGCAGCTCATACAAGTGGAAGTTCCTCTAAGCTGTACCCCTCTTAGCAAGCTCTAAAAATGATGTCAGAATGTTATTGTAACAAATAAATGATTATTTTTCAGCGAAGAAGACTCAACAGCCAGCCAGTAATAGAACAGCTTGGATCCTATGATCCAATGCCCAACATCAACAATGAAAAACTGGTTGCATTGAATTTGGAGAGAATCAAATATTGGCTCGGGAAAGGTGCTCACATCTCCCCTCCTGTGGCTGAATTGTTTGGTAAGATACTTCTTTTAGGTGCCTCTATAGGCCAAAACATTGCATAGAAAATCCTTAGTCCTATTTAAATTTCGGTAAGAAGGGAGTATTGTTGACTCATCCAATATTGTTGAATCATCATCATCCTAGCGCTACTCCCGGTTGCATCTTTTGCCATTGCCTCAGAGCCCAGGGTATGCTGCGACTATGATCCCAAATTGACCAGGCTGGTTACATATCTGATCAAGAATGTGAATACCTATTACATGCTTGCTTTGATGAACTCAAGAAACATGACAAACCTCTCACTATTTTGTAAAAGACAGGAAAGACAGTAGTAGTGACCCGCTTCAAACAAAAGATAAACTCTTTTATAAATTGTGACCATAAGTGCTACTCAATAAAAATACATTCTCATACTTTTCCAGGTTTATCCGGCTTCTTACCAATCCACCCTCGTACATACATGACGGCCTGGAGAAACAGACAAGTGGAGCGGGAGACGCTGGCCAAACAGCAAGAAGAGGAAAAAGCTAAGGAGGCCTCGTCATAATGTATTTAATTATTTAATTTAGTTGCTATAGTGTATTGTTAGTGTAATAAATGTTTTTAAAAACATATTTTCTGTCTTTAGCTTTTTATTAGTTACTTCCGATAGCGGTTTCACCTGCGCGTAATTATTTTTTTCAAATATTTACACCTTTCTGGGATCAAAATTACTCTTTGTTCACTATATACAGTGTCCAGTCCAGTAGTTTTTGAGTTTATTTGTTACATACAATACAATTCTTTCCTTTTTGTAATATTATAGTGTAGGTAGATAATTTCAAAAGCCAAAGTATTAAAGGCAAGCCTTGATTACTTAAAATCAAATGAGTTTTTGATGAATTCAATCAACCCAGAATCAGTTCATTTTAATTGAGATAAAAACAATCAAATGAGTTTTTAGTCAAATTGTTTAATTCTGTCCGTTGATTTTTCCACATTAGGTAAATTTTCTGATTTGTGTTTTTAAGTAATGTCTATTTATAAGTTGAATGTATGTTTCCCAAATAAATAAATATATATTATAACTTTAAACAATTTTAGGAAGAAACACAAGATGCCACATGTGATCTTCAAGCCTTCTGCTTCGTTTACCGAATTATTTAAAATTTTGTCAAATATTGCCGCTTAATTCATGCGTGTGAGTCCTCACTTACTAGAATCAATCATGCTCTGATATACCGAACATAGTCCAAGGACAAAAATAAAACTAACATTTACAATGAATTCCTCTTTATTACGTGAAAAAATGACAAGACAACAATTCCATCCATGAATACAAATATTGATGCAGACAGCCGAAACATCAAAGGCACATAACATGGTAACATTGTTATACAAGCGAGTGTGGCAACACTTGAAAAATCGTGCTAAAGCATACATTTAGGCTTTTATTTGTATAAAAATATGTTCCTTGGTAGGTAGTAGTAAAAAGAGTAGAAAACAAGAATTTTAGATTGGCAATACTTGGGAGGTTTTTCGTATGGTAACACAGGTTTTAAAAACTAACTTTAATAATCAACCTTAAAAAAAACTTAAACAACAGATTATCTAACTTTCCTTGAGCAAATCCTTTATTGGAATTAATGCAAGAAATTCATTGTTTCACTAAGAGATCTTACAATAAGGAAATAAAAAATGAAAGAAGAAACAGTGATTACTTAATTTCTAATCCCTAAAAGATCTTACCAGCCGAAAGTAAAGATTCAACTAAAGATTTAAAAATTCAAGATATAGATGTAAAGATTGCGTCACGATTACCAAAATAAAAAAAAAACAACTTGATAATAAAAAATAATACATAGTTTTCTTAATGAAAAATAAAAACGAATTTAGAATGGGCTGTATGAATTTTCATACGCCAAGTCGTAGTAAAACACCTATTTCATACTTGCATTGATAAGGCGACAAATTAATATCAGTAACGCTATTTTAATTGACTTTTAATAATTTATACAACAGCCTAGGCAAGATTATTCAATAAAGAGCAATCCGTATCTTAGTAACAGTCCATGATACTTTCATACCTACACTGATATTTAAACAGCGTTTGTCAAACTTTATTCCAATAACAGTGGTACAAAAGTTATGTAGTTACATAACCTGGATCCTCCTTAGGGTGTTACGACACCAATCGATCGATCGTCGATCGACGCCATCGACGGACACCAGTCGACTAACCAATCGATCGATTGCTGATCGATGGCACCCGTCGACGATCGGTTGGTGAAACAGCTCGACCGACGTCGACTATTCCATTCAACCATCGACCGAAGCCGTCGATCGACGGTCGATCGATTGGTCTGGTAGAAACTATCGATCGACGTCGACTATTCCATTCTACCATCGATCGATGGCGTCGATCGACGATCGATCGATCGGTGTAGTAACACCCTTACAGCAAAGGCTGTATACGAGTTACAATGGTTACAAAATGGTTCGTCAAATATAAAATTTAAGGCCAGATGTGCTACAAAAGCTATTTAAGCGGGTGTGGGGGCACACAGTTTGTACTTTCGCTCCCGTTTACTTAAGGCGGTAGATGTCTAGTTGCCCTTCTTGTTGATCGCATCTGCGACCAAGCGGGTGGCTGGAAGGAAAAAGAAACAAGATTAATTAATACAATAAACTATGATTTTAACATAGATTTGTTCTCGCCTACTTCGAAATTGGCACTTACATAAATAAGAGCGAGACAGCACTTGACTATAGATTATAATGATTGGCTGTCAACGTGCTGTCTCGCTCTAAAAAGCAACTGTCGCTCTTATTTAAGTGCAAATTCAGAAGTAAGGCGAGGGCAAATCTAATTATTTTAATCAGTCAAATAATGACATTAAAAAATGTACAATGTCTTTCACAGATTTAAAAGGTTAGATATGCCCCGACACCAGAAAACTGTGGCAATATTTTGATTGACGTGACGTACTTGGGTTACTAAGGCTACCACGCGATGTGTAGCGACCATCGCTTCACATTACATGGCTGTGTCAGAGCGGGTATGTCGAGGGCATAACTAACGATTTAAATCTATGATACCTACGGTGTTACCCATGTAATTTGATATTGATTGATTGATAATACCCAAATCGCATTATGTCATTTGGGATAATTTCACTATCGCACATTTATAAAATACACGAAGTTTGTTCCGGTAACTTTTTATTTATGACACTTCTCACTAGTTTCGGATAAGATTATTCTTCTAAAAAATTGTCACTAAAGTATGTTTTTTGGTCAAATAGTACTATTTGAAGTACATAATATTTTTTTGTAAAAGTTTCCATCTTGACAACAAAAAGGAGGCAGAGTGATTGTTATTTTTTTGCAGTTGGTACTTTCACTTTTAGAGCGAATCAAAAGTTTACAGACCGTCATATTTTATTACGTCAAGCCTTTTTTTGAAAGACAAAGCATCACAATGTTTTCCGTAACTTTAGACTTTAACTTTAGATTTAGATCGAGTTTGTAGCTTGATGCGCCTAGGATTAAGTACCTAGTACATCTCGAGTTTGTAGCTTGATACATCTAGTACATTAAGTATCTAATACTTATACTAGAATATTTAATCACAGTGACAACTTATTTCAAAGAAAGAAGCTTTTTACCCTACTTAACAGGGTCATGTACCCAGCCTTAAGAATATTTTTAAGTGTTATGTACATTGTGCAATAAATAAATAAATACACTAAAAAAAAGGTTTCGTATCAATTGATCACAATGCGACTTGGATATTATACCGGAGACTTATCGACCAATCTTTAACAATTGTTTACATATTGTTATCTCATAATTACACAAACAACATGTACCCTTAACCATGACAATACGACGAATAAAATAAGTAACATAATGATGCGCCCCTTGAAATTAGTAACAAACATATAGGTACCCCTTTTTAATGACATTATAAGTAAAAAAAAAACCAATATATGTCAGTTTTCTATCACAACCATATTTAACGTATTCTTTTTTTCTAATTTCCAAAACAATATTAAATGTCAGATATTTTAATTAAGTACACAGGGCCGGCTTTTACCTATTAGAGGGCACATGGGCCCTGTAACCTCTGGATTGGAAACCGTGCTGGTTCTGGGTGGCCCCAGTCGATCGTGGGGCCTTGTGTGGTCACGAGAAATAACACGTATACACCTCGACTCTTATGTCAAAGCAGTAAAGTTCATATTTCAATGTGTTTGTATACATGTTAGTGCTCATGACTGTCCGACCCCATAGTGTTTTTTTATGAAAGGTTGACATTTCGTCATATTATAGTCCCATATCAAATAACTATGAATACATTAGTATTGAAATTTTGATGCATCAATAAGTGTGCATAATTAGCATTATTTTATCAAGCCGAGCGAGCACATATAGACAATTATTACAATTTCAAACGTAAGATGTTTTTATTTAGGTTTATTTGCATATCAAATATTGTTCATACTTTGTTATCTGGCAGAAAACATTATTATCTTTATCATGTGTCCACGGTTAGTGCAAGTTACAAATTATAAGATAGATACATATATTACATTACAATACATTAAACTATAATATACGTACGAGTACACTAATACATAAAATAAAATTATGGCTATAAAATTTATTAAAACCTTCATTAATAGAAAATGAAAATAAACTAGCACTAATGAATCCAACAATTTCTTCCTTACCAACCGAAATATGTGTTATTATGATTGTTTTTGTATGAGTTATTGTGTTTTTAGTTTAGTGTTTAGATTATAAAGAGTTAGGTATTTTTATTGAGAATGAAATTGAGCATACCATATCGCATTCCAGCAAAGAAAGGCCGTCGTACATCATTTTGTTGTTAACATACCATCCTTATGTCTTAATCAATAAATTTTGTTAAATGTGTGATCAATAAATACAACTAATAATTCTTCCTAAAACTCGAATTTAACCCGGAACCAATGTCATAAACAAATAATTAGTTGGGTCCGATAGATTGACTAAATATGATGAGTAAATAAACACATTATCTCGTGATTCTTTGAATGTACCCCACTACTATTTAATGAACAGTGGCTAAAGATACATGTCGTATTTTCTATTTTATTATTCGAATATATTTAAAACATTGAATTTTAGGTACTCAAGTTTGCCTTAAACTAGGTTTGTGTGTGACATGCAATATGACTTATTACGGTGAAAGTGTTGTTCCCTGCATAACACCTATTCATCAACCCGTGTAACAAATAAAACTGGTTCTTTTGTATCCCAAAGGACAATTGGGACACACGATAGCCACTTTTATCTTGAATATGTTGAATAAACTGTTCACATGAGATAAATGAGACGATAAGCGGTTCGGATGAAATGCATTACAAAATTTACAAAAATACATTTGTGTTGCATTCTGTTTTCGGTCGTTCGTTCTTTGGAGCAAGATTGGATCATTTTTTATAAAATAATTACAGCTTGAAGCTAAATTATTATTTGAATTTCAATTTAAGATCTCCAGTATTAGTATGTACTGCGAAATCAGCTGTACTAAATACGAGATTTAGAATATTCAAAGTCGTTACTTGACACGAGCAAAAACATTTAAAGATAAGATTTGTGCTATTTATTGAAATCCAAAAATGTTGGTAAAAAAAATAAAAATACTTGTAACGCTCATATATTTATAGAATTTATTGATAATAGTAGAGTCAATTGTGCTTTTGCGTGCAATATAGTTGCAATTTTGTTTACAAGACAAGACACAGTAGCAGAGACATAAAGCTACAATATTTTGAATTCCCGACAAGCATTATTGAACACTATCACAAGCACTTACAGTACATATTACCATACATTGATTTCCTGCCAGATAGTCACAATAAGCGATGTTAGTAGCATATAATAAATACACTTACCAATCATTGAATTTTGAATACATGTGCTCTAGTCTGCTTTACCTACAATCAGTGAATAGAGATGAGTGAATGTAAAGTGTGAAATTGTAAGTGAAATGGTAAAAACTAGCCAGATATCAAGCCTTTGTATAGTTTTCACCATTTCACAGAGTCTGTACCATTTATTTTTTGATGAAAATGTTTTGGAGTTTATATTTCTGAACTAGAAGATACGTACTACACATAATATACCCAACATATACTGCGCTAGGAGTTCACTATTACCTAAACTAGAATACTTTATCTGAGAAAATAACTTAGTAGGCATATTCCTCCTGATTCTATACAACATCGCAAACAAATAGTTGTCCGACCACTTTAGAACCTTCAGTGTTTAAATTTTCTAAAAATGGTTTAAAAAATATTAATAATAATTTAAAGAATACCCCGTTTCCAAGAATCAGTAGTTTTTACTAACATATCCGTTCAATATGTTGCACAGAATACAAAGATGAATATGTGTATTAAGTTTCGCCTTTTACAGATACTACATATTACGTTATATGTAAATAAGAAATTAATATGTATCAACATACTCCGCTAAAGCACTAAATATCTTGAAAAAAATAAGGCAATTGACTCATTGGCTTATCCTTCTTAACGATTTCTCTATCTTCAAATTTGCCGTTTGCACCAACTCGCGGACATCCGTGGCTTATGAAAAGACAAAGTTTTCTCTTTGATAACATTACTATTGAATCACAAATTATCTTCCTACTGTCCATATGCATAATTTAGTCTGAAATGGATAAATTTCTTTCCATATAAAGGAAGAAACATGGGTCACAATTTTTTCATGACAATTACGTGCCCCTAAGATATTTTAGGCCTTACAAGCGCGTCTCTTTTTGTCATCTCTTCTATCTAAAACATGTAAATTGACCAAATTGGGACATACAAACAACTTTATTTACTACCCAATTGTTCATGGGGCTTGTAACACTGTATTAAATTCAATATAATACCCGACCACCTGTGTATATATTCACAAAAACAGGACAACACAATTCCCTTAATGATTGCACCATATAGTCGTAGAGTTCTCTCTTGTTCAGCTTGAGAGATGGCTTACAGCTTAAAAAAACTTAGTCAACTTGGGAAAACTTTAAGAAGTATGATATATAGCGTTAGTTTTAACATCTAAATCCATTAAATAATCTTTTAATTTTGGTACGTATGGATGAAAATTTTCAGCATACGTTGGGAAAAATTGTTGTCAATACAAAAGTCTGTACTTTATTTTTCCCAAATTGTCCAAATTCTTTCTTCACCCATCAAACATACACTTTGGTCTTTTGAATACAGTCGTCTAAGCTTGCATTCATGATAATGGTAATTCTAAAGCGTGGCGATTTTATCCCACTACATACTTGATATTACTGCTTGTGCGCTTTGATATCCGACACCGTTTTGCCTATTTCATTGTTGATTTCTTTGACTATCTGCTTCAAGTCTGCAGCCACTGAATAAACACTGAGCATCATTTTCTTGCTTTCAGAACATTTAATGAGTAATTTCTAGTTATACTACATTGATCTGGGTTTAAAATTAACAGTTACCTACTTGATGCAAAATCTATTGTTAATACAATGATTTTTCTGTTACATATTGCTCTTTATCTAAATCCTATGCAATTAAGAAGTACCTCCGCCTAAGAATATTTTTTGATTTCGCCTTGAATATAGTTTTTGTCTTTCTCAGTTAGATCTTTATCTCCTTTTTGAGAGAACTTTAATGTTAAAAGCTGAATCAAAGATTTTAGCTAATGAATGCACGAGAAAGATCTTATAACTCTTGTATAAGTTCTATTCAAAATTAGACTAAGCATTCTAAATTATGAACGTATAAAAGAAACTGAAAGTATTGTTACACTCCGTTAAGTACAGAACATTAAACATAATTTGAACATTAACATAACAGAGAATAAGTGGTCACTGGGAATTATAGTGGACTAATATCTGCAAACTTTAGAAAATTTTAAAAACAAATTTAGTATTCTCGCTAAATATAATCTGTTCTCCAGATCAAATGCATAGGCCGACACAGATTTCTATATTACAAAATGTATGTAAATGCTTCGGTGTGCTATTCAGTGAAGGTTGTGGGACGATGTCCCGAGCCCAAGACGCGGCTGCAAGCCTAGCTAGCCTGCAGAATTCAGCTACGGACAGTTAATTCATTCCCCTACAAAAAACCCTACTAATTTTTCCCCTACAAGAGTAGGGAAACCCCTTGTAGTACTGATAATAAGAAAACCTAATCTATTAAATTTGATTAGTAAGCAAAATTACTAGTTCTTACCAGAGCTGGCGAGGTTGTCGATGCGGTCGTGGTGTTTCTGGTAGTAGGGACGGATGATGCGGTAGTAAATTACCAGCGAGCCGTTGTATTCGGTGGGAAGGTAGCACCATATGATGAAGATGCACTGGAAAATGCAAAATAAGAAGTTAATAATACTCAAAAGCCTAGCAAGGGATTTGAATTTGACGATCGACTTGGTGTAATAGTTAAGAAGGTCACTACTAGAACAGGAGTTCGCGGATCCAATCCAACTATACAAGACAAAAACTTGTATAATGCATGAACATGTCTGTGGTGTCTTGTTCTGGGTACTGATATCTGAAACACAAGTCCCTATGCTACTTACCAAGAACTCAGATCAATATAATTAGTGTTAGATATTTATTTAATTAATTTTCATTGAAACAAAGATCTCACATCTAGCAAGTCTGAGAACTGAGAATAACGCTGTCTATCTTTGTTATAGTCTAGATTGGCTCGAGAAAGACATGATTCATGCTTACAAAGTTATTGTCTCTAATAGTATTAATACAACTCACTGAGATAGTAAATTTAGCCGCAGTCCGATTCCAAATGCTAATTTAATTTCTCTTTTTATCAGAATCTTCACGTCCCTTTGTTCTAGCGGTTTTATAAATCTCATGCCTTTATCTTTACCCAAGTTCTTACAAGTAAGAAAGTTTTGGAAAAAACCTGATTCCATCTGCAGTTATTCAAATTATAGAAGACAGTATACATGGTAAAACTGAGCGTAACCATCCAATCCAATGTTACTAATTTAGATAATTGACTCAAGCATATTCTATTTCAGGTAAATCGATAGATAGATCCATATGTTGTATCAGGAGTGAACCTAAGACTGTTTGCGGTAAAATGTACATGTATCTCAACTCAAGGTCGACAGACACATGATCACTTCGAGGAAAAAAGTGTATAACTAGTACAGTGTACAAAACAGTACTGTAGAACCATTATCTATTCTTCTGAGTGGTTCCATTGTGTAACTTGGCAAGCCTTTTTCATTCAATGTAAGCAAACGTATAGGTATCTACTTTTACAATTTATCTATACCCAACCAAGATTTGGTACTCTTTATTTTATTGTAGGTACAAAAGGATGCCAAAGTTTATCTTAATGGAATGTAGTAGTAATTTTATTGATCACGGTTGCCCATTTAATATCACGTGTGATCAAAGTTCTCTGTAAAACACGAACTACGAATCTATATCAAAGTATTACATGACCAAAGACATAAGGATCAAAATTTCTAAAGAAAATATTTTAATAAAAAGGGTTTTACTGCACTGAATTCGCAGCCTGGCATTGAGTAAGCACAACAACATATGGTTTGGTTATTTAAATTAGATGCACTACGTTTCTTCGTGCCAATTATGAATCATCATGATCAATGAATAATAAGCAATTTCGACTGCAATAACAAATGCATACAATGGCCCTGTTAACTGTTTTTCAATGAAATCAATCAAGTGTGCAATGTTTTTGAAGTAACGCACTATTTATAACCGAACATCATTATCATTTGTTTTCATGAAATGGAGGTCATGTTCAAGTTTAAGCAAATGTAACCGAATAAATTATAGGCATTACGTAGTTTTCGTTATTTTCTGTAGATTGGCAATGAGACGGGTTGGTTTTATCTTATAGATAAAAATAATGAGTTCATTGCCTTTAATTTTGTCCTTGTCCTTCTTAAGAGAAAACACAGTATTGGGAAAAATATTCTGTACTTGCGACCGACAACGGGGTCCCTAGGGTGTAACTAAAATTACGCATACACTTAACCTTCCTCTTGAATCACTCTGTCTGATAAAAACCGCATGAAATCGGTTGCGTAGTTTTAAAGATTAAAGCTTGCATAGAGACAGACCGACGCAAGCGACTTTGTTTTATACTATGTAAGGTACGTATGCTATTTGCACGTTACAGGGAAAAGACAATGTCGATTTTGTAGGGGAGGTTCATTCTTTTTTTTGGTCTCGCGTCCATTTTTAGGCAATGTCCTTTAAGGATTATGTTCTACAAGTAGAAAGTAGAACCATGTAATATGCAAAAGTAATTGAAATCAGCTTTAAGTCATCATTTTACTATCAAGGCGCTATCACAACTCTGTCTAATAGGGTTCGTCACAAACCCGCATTTGAGAACTGTGGTAATGGAAGTCAATTGAATATTCCATTCTCTGCACGATATTAATCTCAATAGGTGGGTCGATAGTTTAAGGATCAAAATAGGGGTCGAAATCCCTATTCATAAATGACAGGCTCTTTATATTTTTGAGCCAAGATTTCTGTTGCGGCTGATACTTCTCGACAGGTCCATTGGTCTAGTGATTAGAGAACCTGACCACAAAACTGAGGTCCGCGAGTTCGAGACCAATTTTTGTGTGATGAACATCAGAATCAGGCTGAAATTCTACGGAGATGTGGATATGAATTTACTAAGTGAATCAAATTGCTGAATAAATTATTTCATATTTCAAAATTATGAGTTAAATAAGCAGGCAATGGGGTTTCAATGCTGATATTTGTACTTGTAAAAGCTAAAATCCAATTGGCGGCTTAGGGCACATCTCTGCTTTGGAGGGGTCTCAGCCTTAGTTTAGGAACCCACTAGGCTGAAATAACGTAACTGAAGTTCGGCGGCAGTTATCGCGTTTTTTCCGCCTAGCGTGTTCCTATGCTTAAACTCGAGTCATGGATATTTATACAAGTAATTTAGTATGACTTTCCCCAACATCCATAGCACAAGCTAAATACTCTGTTTGGAGTCCGTTTGAACAGAGCGTTAGTTTTTTATTATAATTTTAAAATTCCAAGAATTTATTTTGATATTTCAACGAAGTATGTATATTCAGGTGCATAGAGCAAAAGACTAAAGTTGAAAGCTTGTCATGTCATGTACCGCAATACATGGTATGAACTATTGTTTGTTTTGTACGTATGACGTAAACACCTATTTAAGGAACTTGCTACAATCATGGCAATTTAAAAGGATCTTTAATTCACTCCTACGTAAAAACACCTGTATCATAGCTACAATTCTTTGTAATGATTTAAATCTGTGTGGCTGATACAAAAAGTTGAGACGACCAAGTAGGTATCTACTTAAGTTAGGTAGATACCTACTTGGTCGTATGTATGTATGTAACATTACTGACGGATGGATCACTGAAAATACTTACACCTATCAGATAATCAACTTTTACTACCTATTTTAAAGGATTTTAGTATTTTTTTATGTTAAGTTATAGGAAATCAAACGATCAAGAGTAAATCACCGCTGCCCATGGACATCAATAATCGTAAAAGGATCGCCTATGCATGGCCTGCCTTTAAGACCCCATACCCTCCTCTACTGAGCTCTGGCGAATTTACTCACAAACACTAACATAGCACAACAGTTACGAAGTACTACTTCACAGTGGTCTTTTTCAATTTATAAAAACTGAATTTTGATTGTGAATAAAAATGTTCAAATTAATGTTCCAATAGTAAAAATGTCACTATCAGTGCAATTTTTGGTATTGAACATTGGACCCTGCGTTCAATCTAGTGTACAAAGTAGTTAACACAACAATACCAGAAAATGATTAGTTAGGTATTAACAAACAGCTAATGGAGTGACATCATTTCAAGTTGTAACACTAATGACTAATGTTATTAAAACTGGCATACATAGACACCTAATGAAGTTTTCTTACTAGGTAATATTTCCATAGTATTCTACTCTGTGGAAAACACTATTTCAATAGGGCATATAGGTATACTAGCGGCCGCCCGCGACTCCGTCCGCGTGGATTTAAATTTCCAATAGCCTAAAGCCTTCCTCATCAAAAGGACTATCCAACACAAAAATAATTTCTCAAATCGGGCCAGTAGTTTCTGAGATTAGCGCGTTCAAACAAACAAACAAACAAACAAACAAACATACAAACAAACTCTTCAGCTTTATGTATGAGTATAGATAACAAAAACAAATAGTACAAATGAAAACTACCATTTGCTCTTATTATAGAAATAATTGCAAAAACGAAATAAGAGAGAAAGAATAAAAAAAATTCCATAATTAAATGAATTCCACTAACATAAGGAGTATTCAAATATGTTTATCATTATTTAAGCAGTCAGAACCAATTAATCAAAATATATAGGCAAACCAAAACAAGGAAAAACTTTGTTGAAAGTCAATTTATCATAAATAATAATACATATAACACACATTAACATGCCTGTAGCATATGTTTCCGTTTATGCCCATTATCACAATGCTAGGTAGGCAGGTTTGTGTGTGTATTACATTATTAATTTTGAAAATAGACCAGCCAGTTTGTCCAATGGTTAGAGACCCTGGTCGCAAAGTCAAGGGCCGCGGGTTGTGTGATGAACATTGGCATTTGTACTCAGGTTATGAAATGTTTGTTTACAAGTATTCCGCTCCTTAATCCCTAGCTTTTATAGTACAAGCTTCAAGCTTAGTCTGGGGCTTGACAATTGTTGTGCTAATTCAAGGAAAAAGAAAGTAATTTATAGGTGAGGCAATTTTCAATTTTATGAAAGTAAATTGAAATACTTAAATCAATGTCATAACAGATATTTCTGGTAATAACATTGGTAATGCCATAGATCAAGTTCAATGATAACATGTAATACATTCTTATCTATCAGACAACATAGGTCAATTAACTGTTTAACTTTAATACACAATATATAAAAGTTCACTTTCTTCAGTCTGTGTCTATGTATACTTAAAACCTACAAACCTACGTCACAAATTTTCATGCAGTTTGCTCATCAGATAGAGTGATTCAAGAGAAAGTTGTAATAACCAGGCTGGTCAATTCGGGATCATAGCCGCAGCGTACCCTGGGCTCCAAGGCAATGGATGAGTGATTCAAGCGGAAAGTTTATGTGTATAATAGATGCATAATATAGTAGAGAAACACTGATAATTTTTTGAGATTTCTAAAGGGTCTTCCATATTTCAATAAAAATCTACTATCTAGATTTCATATTTATCAGGATGCTATTTTATTTGTAACATGACTGATGGAATTATTTTTATTTAAACTTGTTACTATACTTAGATTTTGGGGTAAACCAAAATTTATCATAAAAATATTCTACTAGGCAAGATCTTTTTGCAGTTTAAAAGATAAAGCTAGTACTCTGCAATATTGACAGCCATTTTAAGGAAAGGACTTGATGAAACCCCTTCCTTACTCACGTTTTAAAAGATTAGATAGACTGCTATCAAAGAAGGATTTAGTTTTGTAAAAAGTGACGAGATAAAATTGGTTGACGGAGTCATTCTGATAATGTTTCTTCTACAATCTTAGATAATATAATCTAGAAAGCTTATCAGAAATTCTCACGAATATGACACATTTCATACCTAGTCATATATAAAGAGATATAGATTTCACAATAATTACAGAATATATTACTTAATGTTTTATAAATCAAGAGTATTTATACGACTTTAAAGGTTAAAAATAATGTTACTAATCTATTATTTATAATCATATTTTGTCCAAAGATAATTACATATGTTTCTATAGTTTTCACATGATAAAGCCAATGATAAGTAGAACAGTAGAAGTAATTGTTAATTTTTTTAAGTACAAATTGACTTTCACTTTATGAAAGGAAGTGGTTGGTTTAAATATCATCTCAATTGCATGCCACTTGGCGACATTGAATGGGAAACCTTGACTGAGTTTTATAACCTAATTGTAATATTGGATGACAGAAGTATAAATATGAGTAATATAGCTTGATCTTAAATTTTTTTCATATGATTATAATTTCTGACAAGAGAAATCGTAACAGTGTGGGTAGAACTAGAAGCATGTCTCACTAACCTTTATTAACCAATAAAGCGGGAACCATCCCACGATGAAGTCGGAAAAGTACTCCACGATCGAGAAGCACGCGTATACCACCCAGTACGTCAACCATTTCGTGTCGTCATCCTTCTGAGGAGATTCCAATGCCTTCATAGACATGTATGCCGGATACACAAACCCGATCGAGTTGCATATTAGCTCAGCACCGAAACCGAACACTAAATATAAACCCGTGAACGCGACCAGACCTGCAAGAAAACCAACGTCAAACACACCGCTAAGGATATAAATAAACGTTAAAAAAAGTCCACTCATTCTCACCTACGAATAGGTAAACTCTGTTCACGCCGGTTTTCTGTTCCGCCTTGTCGAAATATTTGGTCCATGGCTTGCTTTTGTCGACTAGGCTGCGCTCTAAGGTGTCTTTGTACTCTTGCAATTTGGAACCCATTGTTTTAGATGGTTTGGGTGGCTTTTTTTTGGGGATAGAAATGGCACTTTGGCAGATCACCCGCGGCCACGACTCGTTGACAAGACAATGACAGAACAGTATGGCCGACTCGATTTTTTAATAATGTTGCCAGCTATTGAATCTGTTACCCCTTAATATTTTACCCTGCTTTTTTAAATAATATTTTTAATAAACTGATTAAATTATTCTATTAAATAAAGTATAGAATGTCATCATAAAAATAAATAAATGTCGGGATAATATTTCCTGCCTGCGTCGAATAACGTAATTGACAAAAGAAAATACATGAGTATGGGTTTTTGTCATTAATAAAGCAATATTTTCGGTAGCGCTTTTGAATGACTCTGAGGGCAGTGGCAAATCTATACAAATATTATAAAGAGGAAAGGTTTGATTTTTTGTTTGTTTGAATGAATTGAATAGGCGCCGAAACTACTTGGCAGATTTGAAAAATTCTTTCACTGTTGGAAAGCTACATGCACCCAGAGTAACATAGATGTTACTCTGGGTAGGCTATATTTTATCCCGGTACGGGAAGTAGTTTCCCCGGGACGCGGGTGAAACCGCGTGACGGGCCGCTAGTAAATAATAAATAAATTCCTTGGATTAACACACTGATTGCCTGGCCGAAACTAAAGACCGAAGCTTGCACTTTGGATTCTTATACATATACACTTTTATAGACTTTCATGACTCAAGTGTACAATAAATGCCAATGTTCATCACTCAAACATTTACCCTTAGCAGTATTCGAAACCCTTGATTTTGTAGCCAGGGTCTCCGACCACCAGTTCAACGGGCCTGTCACTAATAGGAATTTCAATTTTGATAATGTTTCGGAACTCCTTAAGTTCCCAATAAAATCAGTAATAATTAGTGTTATGTTAACATGTAAAATATCCATCACCAAACAAAGTTATAAAGAAAATACACAGAACATCATCTCATCATCTTTAATATTTTAAAATATGAAAGCATTTAACATTGTTCATCACTTTTTGTGCTTATAGAAATTAATTTTCATTATTTATTTATCTATCTAAAACAATTAGATTGGACTGGAAGAGAACACTTCAAAGTTTCAAAAACTTGAGAGAGATAAAATATCATTGAAAAAAAATATTTAAAATGGTACAAAGATACCTTCTTAATATTTTCTACATATATTTTAAATTTTTAACAATAGAAAATGCCTGAAATTATTAAAACAATAATTATAATGCATATTGGTAAAAAAAATATGATACGCATAAAGGTTTACCCATAGGAAAGGTGTCCAGAAAAGGCAAAAAAGGAGGTACATTAATCCGTGATTTTCTGGTCGAATAATTAAATATATTAACGAAGCTGTTTAGTAAGAATAGATTTTTGGGAAGACTTCAGAATATTGGAACGCAGATAAAATAGAAGGGAAATGTAATAATTGATTATGTCATGAAAAACAAATAGTTTCAGGCACTTGCATAATTTTATTAAAAAAGCTTTTTTACGGAGTTTTATTTTGGAGTGTTAATACCAGTTTTTGGAACTTTTCATAAAAATGTTGAATTATTTACTAGGTAGTTAATACAGAGTTTTTTATATACGTCTTTATAGAAGTACATCTGAAAAGTAAAACAATAATGTATTCATGAACGATTGATAAAGGGGTACCTATGTTAACAAAATTTTATAATACCAAAATATTGAATGAATATTAGTAAATCGCCCTTGAAAAATAATCATTAATGAAAAAATAAAAAACGATAATATTGGAAGAACTGCAGAGCAACACAAAATCATTATTATTAATAAATGTTATGTACAATTGAAATTTTATTTAAAAACAATAATATGCTCTATAAAATATCACATTTCATGCGGCTTTTTTATTAATATATAATATATAAATTTAATTATGTCATGTGCAACATACTATACGTATAAAATGTTATTCTAAGCTGTGCGTGTAATAAAAACAATGTGCTTATAACTAATAATTTTAGGAACCTAACTTTAGACGAAGCGTTGACTAGAGTCTAAAATGCTATACAATTTTATTAGTTTGTATGTAAGCCATTATATCATAAACAAAACAATTGAACTTAAAATAAACAATTCATTAAAGTTATAAAATATGGAGTTATTTCACAGGAATGAATAATTTTGTTCAAACTCTCTACATTATTGAAAAGAAGTTTGAAACATCCAAGAAAATACACAGAGATGTGCTTTATAAGTGTAAAGGTAAACGTCTATATAGAAATACTTTGTGCAATGAGAAATATGGAAGATGATCTTTTCTAACAATTTTATTTATAGTATTTGATATGAATAGTGGAATGATAGCGACACACAGAAATATTTAAAGATATAGTTCAAGTACTAATCTATGATTTAAAAGTATAAACATTTACCTATCTAGATGGACTTGGTTATGGTTTCAATATTATAGTTCGATATCGATGAGATTGGTCTCAGTCTTATTCTATTGTGTGCCTAAATATTTTTTGGATTCTGATGAATATTTTTATATCTCCAACACATTAACAATAGCGTTAACAGTATTTTAACAAAACTATTTAAAATTTTATAATATTAAACACAATATGTAACACTCCATACAAAAATGGCATTATTAAAAATCCTATCTAAATTTACACTGCCTTATTTTATACAAATTGGGACTTACATGCAATTATTTGGAGTAGGCATTATTACATAAACTTAAAATATACCTAATATTAATGGCTACCCACAAACATCAGTTTCCAACAATTAGAATTCGAGCAAAGTACGGGTTTTGGGTAGTAAATAAGTAAAAATATTTAGGAAATACGCAAGCTATTTTCAGTTACACACCACAATATTATATTATAACAATATTTTTTTCGTCTAGCAAACTATCAAAACATCAATACAATAAATTATAATGTTGTATTTTAAAATAGTGTCATGTTAATATCTCCGATGAAAATAGAACTGCTAGTAAACATTTTATTATTTTAATAAGTTCTATAGATCTTGCCAAATCACAGTAAAAATTCTACCATTTTTCTAACATTTTGCTATTTTATAAAACTTTATTAAACTAATTATTTACATAAACAATACAACTCTCTAGCAGAGATCCAAAATAATTTATTTTATAAAGTACCAAAAAGTCTCTGCTACATTCTAAAGATATTGAAACAAACCTGTGAAACAAACCGAGGTGATGTTCCTGTGTGAATCGCAAATAAGATTATGATTTAAAAAGAAATGAGGTACCTATGTGATCCAAAAACAAATGCATTATATAATTTGTTCACGCACGACACCATAGCTGGGCACCGTTAATAAAATACTTAACTTCGTTAATCGTTAATCCGCTACAAAAATAGTTAGCTTCGTTAAACGTTAAAGCGTTACATTTCGGAAGAATTAACGCAAGTTAAAGTTAATCGTTAATCCGTTAACTATGTGTAAAAATGCACTTTTATATCGTTGCGTTAGTGATTTTATAAAACCTGTTGGTTGGTTTAGGTTCTAGAAGTTAACAGGTTAGGAACCATTGAGGTATTACTACTACATATGCATAGAGATGACATCACGAACAATAATTTTCTCACCCGCAGTGTGGTCCATGGACCACAAAGTTGCAGTCTA
The DNA here is from genome assembly GCA_958496325.1 of Nomophila noctuella. Classification (NCBI taxonomy): domain Eukaryota; kingdom Metazoa; phylum Arthropoda; class Insecta; order Lepidoptera; family Crambidae; genus Nomophila; species Nomophila noctuella. The sequence goes on from OY292504.1 coordinate 3,507,295, forward strand.
ATTTTCTTTTTTTGGAATTTTTTTTATTAAAAAATGTCGTGTTGGGTTTTAAAATCATGTACAACCATTATGAGACGAAAAATAAAGATGGTGGCGAATTATAAAATAGATAAAAAGACAAAAATATCACTGAATTATCCGCCCCCTTCACGACGTTCTACTTATATATAATAGACTTATAAATATCAATTCCCCGAGGAATGCAGCATCGTTGAACGAGTCTTTCGATTTCATGTCCAGCCACATTTTAACGAGACTGTGCGCTTTACTCTTTAATGAGTTGGAGCTCTTTGGTTTTTCTATAGACTGTGTGACAGAATTAAAATCTTCCACGTCATCATCGTTGTTACTCGTATTGCTCCATTGACTCCCTTCGCTGTTTTTCGCGCCTCGTCCCGCGGAGCCGTGCGGTTAAGTAGGCAATGGATTAACGATTAACGGACTTCTGCATATTTAACGGATGTTAACATGTCCGTTAACAGTTTTTAAAGTTAACTAAAAAGTTAATCCGTTAATCAAAATGTTAACTTCGTTAATTAACGATTAACGGATTAACGAGTTAATGCCCAGCTATGCACGACACACTAACTATGGACTGCATTTTAAAAATATTTTAATTATGTTATTGAACAAAGCAGAACATTAAGATTGCATCCAAAAGTAATAATTAATTTATAAAGTTTTGACTTTGTAAAATGTTTGCTTTGCATGTTAATGTTTATTCAAATGTGTCTAAAGTTTGCTCGTGATATTTGGTAAAATATTCTCATGGTTTGGGAGCATGTTATGTACAGTCAACTTTAATCTTTAATAGATTAATAATTATTATTAACGAGTACCACGGACTAGACGAGTTCTACATAGTAGATGCGTCGGGTCGATATTTTGGATTCGTTAAATCAAAATGATAAGTCAAAGAAGGTAGTCAAAATATTTCTAAACCAAGTTCAGCAATTTCTGATAAGCAAAACACAAAAACGGCCTGAGTGAAATGAATGATAAATAAACTTTTTTTTTACTATGTAATTCAGATCTTCCTTATTTGCAGCTCACAAAAAGATTAATGTTGACCGCAAATATATTCAGTTCTATTATCTTGCAAACATGTGTTAAGTCAAAATATCATGGGATTTTTAATGTGTTTTAAAAATATGAATAAGATACTATTCATCGATACGTTTCGTAGTAATTCTTGAGATGTAATTTTTGATCCTGTTTCGGACCGATGACTGGTTTTGTTACGAAGCTTTGTGTTTCTTTCTTGCGTCCCGCCGATGCTCGCTTGTCGGGTGTGGTTTTAATTCTCTGCAGTCCAACTGTAAGCGAAAAGAAAAATAATGTAAGTGCTTTGTCAAGCTACTCTGAGTCTAAAAAGGGTTTAAAGCATTTGTAGAACTACTGAACGTTGAGTATGCGAAATGTTTCAATTATTTTCTACTGATTTATTTTACTCGGTGGTAAAACGAAAAAAAAGTTTTATGTTGAAAAAAAGAAATGATTGGATTTAACCAAGAATGTTCACAGGTGTTGAGGTGTATAAAATGCTGATTTATGCAAATGCGTTTTGTATAGCCCGAAACTCTCTGTGTATTTGTCTTTGTAAATAATTTAAATAAATAACATAACAATGTATTATAAGACTAAGTATGGGTTTATCATCTTACCAGTGTCTCATCATCTGGGACTCTCGAAAGTAGATCTAAGACTTCATTATTAGGAATGGAGTGTGGTCTTAATATTTTCCTAGTGAACTTATTTATACCTGCAACAAACATTTTACGGTTAATCTAAAGAATTCCATTAAAATGGTTACAATTTATAAACATAGAAATAAAAACATACCCCACGCCATTAAAAGATATCTTAATGGAATCACATATAATACTAACATTGCTCCAAATAACATAATTATTGCTATGTAACTCAGATATGGCACCGTGAAATTCATTAAGCTGTAACAATAAAAATATTTTATTTAATTATGTTTTCTTCAATAATGTGTAAAGTACACAACTTTGAATATTTTCATAGGTATTTGCGACTTATGCACATTAAAATAAAGCTACTTTATAATGCATACCATTTCCGAGAAAATGGAAATGAACCGTCGGATGATCCTGTAAACGTGTTTTGTTGTTGTTTTGTATAAAGTATAGTAAAATATATCATTTTATTTAAAGTCATTAATTATTTAATTATTTTTGTACTGAGACATTCTACTTACTTTTTTACAGCTTCCCCTAAAGATGCTACGTAACCAATAGCATTCTGTACAGTCTGCGTTACTTCTTGAATAGCTTGAAGCCTTTCTTTTAGCGACTTTTTCTCTTCCTACAAAATAAAACCGTTTTAGAAACCACAATTCTCCAGTAAGTAAAAGAAGTCTACTGTTTTGTCGGTGTGTCAGACAACACTGTGAAGTAACAAGGTAACAATGAAGGTAAAAATTCTTTCTTAACATATTTTTTTTTATAAAACTGTGAATATATTAACTATTTCCAATTATATAGGATGCAATATTATGGCATCAGTAAATGAATATTAAAATTTATTGCGTACCTTATCTCCGTCATCTTCGTCATCTTCTTCCGCTAATAGATCATCATCATCTACTGGCATTAGTAATGGGTTGCCTCCTGTAAAAAAGTAAACATTTAAGTGCAACACTTACTATTGTGAATATTCCAAAACATATAACTGCATAACACTTTTGTGAAAATTCCCCCATTTATAAAATAATTTATAAATACAATCATGCATAACATTCCTGAACTCTTCCATTAATTAAATATTTTGTATAAACATAATTAAAATTCCTTATGTCCCATGGTTAGATCCAAACACCAAGTTATGAGCCAACACCAATATTAACATTTTGACGACATAAAATCACAAAGAGATAGAATTTTCTTAGCAAAAATTATGTACTCAATAAAGAACGCCCTTTGGTCTTTGGACACGCGAGAACATTTTTTTTTATCTGAAGTAATAAATATTATTATTGTGAGAATTTAGGATTGCAAAAAAATATAGCTAGAAAACTTCCATCCCTTTTGAACAAATTGAAACTAGTAACTTACTAAGATACAAAAATAGACAAGTCCTCGCACTAATATTGTGTGTATTTCGAAGGACAGGTTTTGTTACAACTATAAAAGAAAAAAATCAAAAGAGACATTTAGTGTGGTTAAGCACAAAGGATAAATTAAGAAAATAAAAAGGTTCATGAAAAGAGGATGACTGTGAAATGTAATTTCTTAATCAAATAACAAAAATACGACTTTTTCATTGTGAATGAAAAAGGATCTTACCCGTAAGCCTGTATATAAGCCAATTTCTTGTAAAGAAGACGAGTATAAGAAATGGTAACATCCACATTTCGTAATAGTAGCAAAACGCCAGCCACACTAAAAGGCCAAAAAACGACCGAATCCTCGATTCCCATTCAAAGCAATCTCTGAAAAAATAATAAAACTAGTTAAGATTTAGCCTTAAGTGGACAAAGTAATTTCTATAACTCTATTTTAGTCTATTTAATGGAGATAGGGGCTTTTCCTTGCTTAAAATTTTGGCATTCTACGAACTTTTATATAGAATTAATAATCAGTTTAACATGTTTCCGTTTACAGCATTTGACATAATTCAGTTTTATTTGATAAACTTACTGTAAAATCTTTCCAACTTCTATAAACCACATTATTATTGCTTTTAATCTCATCACATTTCGTATAAAAAGTTGTCTCTTGAATTTCGCTTCTTGATGCATATATTTTGGCTCTATCGGATTTACTGCTCTAATCGCTCCTTTCAACTGAAAACGTAAATGCGTTTTTAAGGTACCCTTAACACTAACCAAAACTGACTATCATTCAAACCTCTATAGGTTAATGTGGAGTGATATAACATTTTTTCTCAAAATCATGGTGATAATTAAAAGCTGTTAAAGACCAATATTAAGTACCCGATCTAACTGTAACTGTAATTCAACTAAACATAACTTGTGTATCTAAGAATGGATGCCGTCCAGTCCCACATTCATTTCTAGACAAAGAAGTTATGGCAAGTTCTGCTCATTTTCTTTAATCAGGTTTGAGTATTTTTTGAAGAAGTAAAATGGTCATTAATTATTTTACTTACCGGATTCCAAATAACCGTCATCTCTAGTTGAATCTGCGGGTAGTTCCCTTTCGCACGCGCCCTCATTTTCTTGTCCTTCAATGCATACCACCTCTTCTCCCCATTCCGTATATTTAAAAGAGGTACTGCTAATTTACCTAGGAACTCCACTTTGTGGTCGTGATCCTCGTCGTATACCGTTAATTCTAATATTGAACTTATATCTTTAACTGTGCTGTAAAAATATAAACGATTAATTTAAACGCCTTTAAACGTTTTATATTGACTGACCGGGAAGGCGACGCACTGTAAAAGCCCTTTGCCCCATCAAGGGGATTTAGGACCTTAAGTCAAGTAAGTCAAAGGTTTTAATTAAAAACAGAAAAAGAAATAGTGTATAGAAAAATAATAATAGTTACTACAATTCCCACCTAGTTGAGAGAAGTTTATATTTTAAGAACTGGTGATTAAGGTGTCCAGAGCTCAGGCAACGCATCTGCGGCCCTTGTGGAGTTATTGATGTCTGGATGTCTGGGCAGCGGTGATCACTTACCATCAGGTGACCCACTTGCTCGCTTGCCTCTTGCTTAAATAAAAAGAGTCTTAATCCACGTAATATGAACTTACAATGTAAAAATCTTCATCCAGTTTGGTGTCAGTGTCTTGTACTCCGTGTGTGTTTGTAGTCTTGCATTGCCTAGTTCTAACACACAGAATGGATCAGATTTCCCTCCTAAATCAGCGGCAGCCAAGCCCTTAGCTCCATACACTTTGACGCAAAGCCACCCGACTCCACTTGCATTCTCGTTTAAATGGTACCACGCCTGTTAGAAACATTAAAAGGTTTCGATTAATATTATTATTTAGAATATTGCGTTACAATAAAACTTTTCTTTTTCATTTATTTGCCTTCATTCAGAAAAATACTTACATATCGCCTTTCAATAATTTCAATATCTCTCGGGTTTTCTCTATAACTAGCTAAGTCAGTTATAGTTTCAGATTGCGTGGTTCCACTGATAGTTAATAAAAGAAATATTTGTCCATTTCCATCTTCCAAGTCTTGCCAAATATTGTGCGTAATTTCCCTTTCTAATTTCGATAGATCTATAGTACACCTGAAATAATTGTGTTTTCTTTATTATTGCAGATAAATCATCTTACACTCCTAGGTCCATTTACCCCTATAAGTGGGGAAATGTATTTTTCTCTGAAATGGCAACATAAAACTGTCACGTTTACTACTGTGATTATCATAGTTGTAAAAAACCCGTTAGCTACCGTTAAATAACCAAATTTTTGGTTAGCTACCGATAAAATGCAGTTGTTAACGGTTAGTTATCTGACAGTGACAGCTAAAAAGGGTATAGTTTTTTCCTTTGTGAAGAGAAAATCGATATTCAAAAGATAAATAAAATTCATTTAAGATGTTATCCTACTACCTAATCCTACTAAGATTATAAATGCGAAAGTTTGTAAGAATAGATGGATGGATAGATGTCTGTTACTCTTTCACGCAAATACTACGAAACGTAAATATTAAATTATATGTCGCTTTAATTTATAATTGCGTCTAATATACAATCTATTACTATTATTATTATACAAACACTTATTTACATCTAGCGGAATCTAGTGGAATTTAACCGTAAAATGCATAAAATGCGGGTTATTAACCGTTTCTAACGAAAAATGCATATTTACCCGCACGGTTAAAATCGTTAATAACCGGCGTCGCATCTATAACTGTGATACTGTGCGTTTACTGCTCAAAGTACACACAGCCATTGCTATTATTGTGAGTAAAAATAATAATATTAAATTATTGTGGAAAGCATGAACAAAGCAGCTTTGTTCGTAAGATGTAATAAATTACCTTCCAATATAATCATCCTTTGTTTGTTTGTCTTTATCCCACACAGTCACTTCTAGAGTCTGTTCTTGGTCATCGTATAAATGCAGATCAAATTGCTCCAACCACGACGGATGTAAAGATTTCCATACCACTTTACTTTTATATTTTTCATTGCCTAACCTGCAACATGACATTAAAAATAATTAGCCGGTTCTATTTAATTTGACATTACTTTAAACTTCACAATATATTCACCTATTTAAAATAGGTACCTACTAAAGCCCAAATACTCATAACAAAAGCCTTCGTTATTGAATTAAAGGCATAGGCTTATATCCTACTACTATCCTATCCTACTACTACATATTATAAAGGCGAAAGTTTGTCCATCTTGGAAAAAAAAATACAGCAGATATGGCCGAATCCACTTACCTAAACTTACAATAAGGGTCGCTGGATCGTGTGTCCATGTCCATAGCTGGCAGGTTCTTGGCTTCCACCAGAACGATGGTGACCACCGAGCTCCATATCTGCGCTTTAAGCCGCTTGTTCACATCGCTGAGCCTCGTATTCTTCAAGAGATACTGCAAAACAAAGGAAAATTGACGTTATTAAGTAGTATTTAAAACAAGGTAGGGTTTTCAACGGAGAAAGAAGGGACGAGCTTTTAGTTAACGATTTATTTTTCCATAAATTCTTTACCGCACATTAGGTATTTTATTTTTGTTTGAATAATTTATCAAACAATAAAAATACTAAGTATAAACGAAAGAAAACTTATAAAAATATAAAAAACAATCCTTTAAAAACGGGTCACGCTAAATTTTAAAAGTACCTAATTTATTAATTATTATGTTGGTTAAGTTCTTGTCCCAATATTTCGGTCAGTAACTAATTTGTCAAACGGAAAGCCACTTAGACGAATAAATGTACATCAATTTATGTCAGCATTTTATCCTCAAGTTTCCTCAAGTGTCCAACAGTAATTTAAGGGCTAATTATATTTCCGCCATTCTGCCCGGTTAGCAGATTGAGTTAAAAAATTTCCTCTCCACAAGAAAGTAGGTGAGTCAGTAATTTGTCAAAGGGACATGTAATTAATTTTGTTATTGGATGCCAAGGTTTTTAATTAAATAAATTAACTTCTTTCTGCTACTTTTGGGAATAACGAATTCTTTTCATTCGTTTTTTTACGTAAAAGAGTGGTCAAATCTAGTTAGGTACCTATTTATGATCATCAGTCAATTGTTGTGTGCACAATGAAATGACATAATAATGTAGAACATTTACAACTCAGTAAAGAGTATAACTCAGAGACTCAGACTAAATATATTAATACAAAAATGCTTAAAAATAAGTCTATTAAATAAGATCCTACACTTAGAGTAGGTACATTCTATATTAGCACACCAATCGGGTTAATTAACAAAACACCAATAGTATAGGTAAGTTACTGAGGTAAGTTGTATATTAGATGTATTTACAAATATTTTATGTTAGTATACATGAATAAAGTAAGTATATAAAAGTTCTGTTCCATTCTCCAATCTCGTAAAGTGGAAAATAAGACTTCAATCTGTAAAACTTCAAATGGTGAACTTCCTTCATGAAGCAGAACAAAGAAAAAAAAAAGTAGTTCCGTGTTTTCCTCTAAGAGAATCTGATTTCTAAATTCCAGCAAACGATAGCATCTGAAATTATACCGTTATAATGAATAGCACGACATTTTATTAATAAAAAGTTGTCATTATAGCATGGAGGATGCTATAATGACAACTTTTTTTTTTGTTTTCGGAACATAGACTGTCTTACGGTTAAAATGAATTCGTAGGTAGGTACTTAGTATATTTATATATTTCCATCTTAAAGATAAGTTTGGAGATTATGAATCAAATGATTTGTTAGCAAAGATTTTTATTAGTAACAATGTAAATTAAGTACATTTTCATGAACAAAACCGCATGTCACAACACCGTTACAATAACACCCCATGCCAACACCAAGCTCTGTACATTCCCATCTCTATACCCTATGAATCCTGTCGCCTCCATTCTTCAACGCCGGGAACCGGTTGCCGATCCTCTCAATGATTTCTGTACAAGTTGTGAAGGGAGCGGGCAGATCCAGTTGGGTACCTGGTGGTAGACTGCCAGCTCTTGGACGGGGTGCGATCGGTCTGGAGAAGAATGTCAAGTTAAAAATGAAAAAGAAAACAAAGAAGCAAATTATGTGCCTAAAGGGAAAAACAAGTAAAGAAGTAAACAGTTTGTAAAATCTTTGAGCAAACTGGCTTCAACGTATATCCTTGTTTATTATTGTTCCACACTGGATGTTTATGCATCAGACACTAATAAATATGGTAAAAAAGTCATAAAAATATAATGACGACAGATAAAAAAAAAGCAAAAGAAATTCCAACTTTACATTAGTTCCTCAAAAACATTAAGAAGATGGCGAGATTTATAACCTTATCAAAAATGCAAAAGCTGATTAAACTATAAAGACTATCATAAAACAGGTTGCACCGACCTCCATTCAATATGATCAAGTAAAAAGCTAACACAAACTTTACTCTTTGTTATTTAAAGCATGTTTTGTGTAGAAATACACCATGCTGAGAATACGCGACCGAATTTCAACGGCAATGCATTTTCGATACAATATTCCGCGACGTAATTCCGACATAGTGTGTCATCCATCATCCATTTAAAATACACTTTGTACAATTTGTTACTTCATTTCAACGTCAGGTTTTATAGCCAGTTCTATAGAATGGTTTTAATGTTATCATGTTTTTAGCTGCGTTTGAGGAAGATCGGACTAATTTGTTCTCTTCTTGCGACAGAAAACTTTGAAGTTTCAAAAGAAAAACGACAAAATCAACTCAGCCACTTTGTAACTTTCATAAAAGAGTAATTAAGTAATCTTTCCTAACTAAAGTTACAGCAAAAATAAATAATTCATGAAAAAATGTGTCCATGTAGATAAAAAAATTACGTGATAGCTTTAAAAGTAAGAAATAAGGTTGAAATTGGACCATAAAATCTGTGTAATTTTGATTATGTTATATTTGTTGAGTTAAGAAGAAAAATAGAAGTATTCGTAATGTATTCGATGCGAGAATAAATTGTAATAAAATCCAGACTTACTTACCTCTCATCACTCGAAGAATAACATGAGACGCAAGAATCAGTGGAGCTGTCATCATTGTCATAAGCCAGATTATTATCTGATAAACTTTTCTTGTACAAAACTCCATTCTTCTCAATACGAATGAAGTTTTCACAAACATCTTTTGCATTCTCTTCTGCAGGCTCATCAATTATAACTGATGGTATACAACTGTTTCTTCTAATATCAGATGAATTAGTTTTAACTTTACCAAAATCTGATTTATCATCAACAGTGTAAGTTTTGAATTTACCAGAATCAGTTGATGATGAATTACTATTTTCAGCTAATTCTTTATCCCTTTCTTCAGTAGATTCTCCATCGTGAGAACTCTTGTCTTCAGACAAATGAGATATGAATTTGGAGAATTTGGATCTGTCATATTTGTTCTGTACTTGGTCTTGGAAATCCTCCATTCGGTCTTGAATCTTCTCTTGGATTTTGATAAAGCGGTTTTTCAGTCGGTCCATTTTCTTTTCTTTCTCCATTTTGATTGGCACTAATTTTATTTTATTTCACACGGGTCCGTTCATTCGCGTTTGATTTCAGATCGATACTGATGCTCTGTTGAGTAAAGTTAGAATCTGTTGTATCTTACAGTGTTCCTAGTACGCCGATTTGTTTTTGTTTGAAATACACGTGAAAGACATTTTTTCACGGAATAAAGGTAATCCATAGTTAGGTAATTCCGAAAACTTGTATTTTGTAGAAATGTAAGAATTCTGATTTCTCTTTTTCTTATGAATTGGTTAAGTAGATCAAACTCTTTTTCATACCTTGGTGGTGTGCAGTGTTCTATTCAAATGATACAACAAAGTCTACATATTATGAATCACTGGTAAAACGCATTACGATAAAGATGAACAAGACAGTAAACAGAACCACCTATTAACGCCGTTTTTCTAATGAAACAATTGAAAAAGAAAATTGTACTAAGGTTGTATTGGTTACTAAGGATACCATGAAGCGACCCTCGCATCACATAACAGGCCATGTATCAGAGCGGAACGAAGTTTGGCGAGGGCATATAAACATTTAAATCTGTGACTCATCAATTCAATGTTTGGACGTTTCGGATAAAACACGATCATGTTTATACCGAACTGAAGTAACCTATTCTTGGACGAAGCTTGAAGCTGAAATACCCGTTTTTGCGTGAGATATTAAACATTACTTGGTAGTTGGCTAATCTAAAGTACAAGCGTACCTACGTTGTCTGATGTAATTTAATGTATTGAAAATAACAATACACAACAAAAACTGGGAAGTCTTTTATTGGACTCAGAGTCAAAATACTTAATAAACTTTGTGTTGATTTTTCTGAACACAGCCCGGGTTTGTGATCACCAGCCCGCATAAGGCAAGCGTGATGATTAAACCAAAACCCATCTTTGTAACGAAAACATGATTTCAAATGATGGAGGCCTTTTCCCTGCAGTGGGACTTTAATAGGCTGATACTTTACTTTACGATGGATATCGACGCCCTACCCGACCTGATTTATGTATGTTACATCTACCTATAGTACCCTTCAAGCTTTGTTTGGAGTTTTTTGTTGGAGGCAATCAATTCTGTTACAAATATTAGTACCTATCGACCGTTATATTACCTTGCTTGTATGAGAATTATCGTGACTCCGTCCCGCTTGGTTTCCGATTTTCGCAAACATAGAGGTACATAATTATGTAATACTACATCCTAAAGCCTTCCTCGTCCAATGGACTATCCAACACAAAAATATTTTTTTCAAAACTGAACCGGTTCCAGAGATTAGCGCGTTCAAACAAACAAACAAACAAAGAAACTCGTCATCTTTATATATAAGTATAGATTTCTTCTTAATTCTTACTTATTTTCAACTCCGTTCCCAAGCCCTTAAATTATTTCGCAACTATCTCGTTTCTACTGTTAATTAAAAGTTGAACATTCTTCCGATGTTCCTGTAAACTACTAGACTACAACATAGTAGTTACTATAAGAGACCGAGAACTAACTAATTCCCTGGTGTTCTGTACAACTCCCGTGGCGTAGATTGAAACTTGTATCGTAAAACTTATGTCAGTACTTTCTAAGATGTAGGAATAACATGTTTAATATAATTAATTATTGAATCTAATGTTTCTGTTCATCCTACTACTATTATAAAGGCGAAAGTTTGTAAGTATGGATGTATGGATGTTTGGATGTATGGATGTATGGATGTTTGTTACTCTTTCACGTAAAAACTACTGAATGGATTTGAATGAAACTTTACCACACTATAGCTTATACATCAGAATAACACATAGGATATTGGAAATCGAAATCCACGCGGACGGAGTCGCGGGCGGCCGCTAGTCTTTTATATATTAGCACAGTATATTGGCTTCAGCCTGCATGATTGTAAGCAAAAGCTCTCATTGTAATGACAAAGTAAGGAACCATCATGCTACCTGCCGTACTAGCCCGAAGATACTTTTTATATGCATAATAAATTGAAAACATCTATCTTACGCGGTTTAGATTTTTTATTACAAATTCCGTTCCGTTCCTATGCGGATTTCGGAAATTATTTTCTTAGTGCATCTCAACGGTACCTATGTAAGCTACGTCGCTTCCAAATGTCAGGATGAAGAAAACATGTATGCAAGAGCGGATCCAGCTTTGGCGCCAGGGGTGTCACATAGCGCCAAGGGGGGGGGGGGGGGGCGTCACATAGTCGTGGTCAAGTTTAAATAAAAGTTATGTTCAATTAGTGGTCCACCTTAGTCTTGACCTCCCCTGCCTGGATCCGCCCATGCATGTATACAGGCAACCTACCTATGTACTACAATACTACAGCACATAATGTATGAGAAGTCGGGCAAGAACTTGTACCGTAAAACTTTTGTCAGTACTTTGCAAGATGTGGACCGCTTCCTTTAACTAAAGAAGGAGATCAAGGAGTATAGCATACAAATATTGTTGTTTCGTAAAGATCAATGTCCTTCATTTTTCATGTGGTGTTTACCTTCAAATGTAGGTGCACTTAGCTAGTTTTCTTCTTTAAGTTTTTGTTATATTTTTGTTTTAGTGTAAATTACGCTGGTGAACCTAAATAAATAAATAAAAAAAAAATTAAAAATCTGTGCCGAGTCTAATGAAATGAATAAGTACCTACTATATTTAAATAGTCTTCAAAGATGCACTGATACATGGTCAATAAATTATCTCGTAGTACATAACACTAACATTCTACCGCCGACTGGACAGGGGACAGACATACAGACAGACATGACGAATCTAAAGGGTTCCGTTTTTTATGCCATTTAGCTACGGAACCCTAAAAAGTTTTGTCCAACCCTGGAATCGAACCCAGGACCTCAAGATCCAGGCCTGGTACTTATACCACTAGACAATGAGGCGAGAATAAATTAAATGCATCAGTATAATTTTATCTCTTCCGCTAAATCCAAATCCGCTTTAAACTTTTGACGTATCTCTGAAACGGCTGAGTTAGTTAAATTAATTTAGTTCACTTTAACTGATTAAACTCCGAACTAACACGGAGACTACATACATATTGTACACTGAAACATTGTTTCATTATTTAGTTTGGGGTAGTTTTGTTTTGATAAAACTTCAGGAAAAGCCATGTAAGTACTTTTAAGTAGGTGCAGATATAATAAAACAATTGTAAAAATAAATATATGTTTTTATCGTCGGGTTTTGACGACCCGCTTGGTGTAATGGTCGAGATGTTGCCTATTATACAAAAGGTCGCGGATTCAATTCATGCACAGGACAAACATTTGTGTGCATGACCATATTTTCCTGGCCTGGGTGTTATATGTATCTATTTAAGTTATTTGTAATACCACTGTTGATTCTGATGTCTGTTACACAAGTGCTTAAGCTAAATAAGATTTAGATTCAGATTCAGATACTTTATTGCATGCTACATTGTAAACGGAGTCAGATCAATAAATGATGATGTTGAGAAATATTTATTAATTTATTTATGACTTTAATGCACTACAAAAATATGTTTAAAAAGCGACTTAATGCCTCATGGCATTATCTACCATTCAACCTTATGGCTAAAAACGGAGAGTGAATAGTAGGATTACGGATTATAGATGTTTTATGTACCTATATACCGTTCACAATAAAAACAAATATAAAACATTCATGTGCACAAAACCGAATGCCATTCCATAAAGATAGCATCTAAATTGTGAAGCGTTAATTACTTCTGTTGCAACTAACTGCGGTTAATAAAAGGGTATTAAAGTTGTGTTCCATTTACTCGTACATTTCATTGCAAAGAAAACTCGCTGTCATTTAGAATGACTCAACATTAAAATGATGGGTAAGTGACATTATTATAAAGGACAAACACGTCATGTACTAGTCAGTGTAAAACTGTGTATACTATTCCAAGCTCGGAAGATAGGTACCGCGTATTCTTGTGAACTAATTACATATTATTATATTTGATAATTTTGATTAATTATCTGTCTAAGTAGGTATTAGAAGCTGGAAATTTTGACTACGCATTGCAAGTTCTTGAACACGAATCACGATTTTTCTTGAAAGGAAAATAAATCCGAATCAAAATTTTCGGTTCGGTCGGAAATTCAGTCAGATAAAACTTCAGCTACTGTCAATAATTACTGATTTAGAGTCGATCAATAAAATAAGCTGTCTATGAGAAATGAAAATGAAGCAACATGTATATTTTATACTAGCCTTCCGAGTTCCGCCAGCGGTTTCTACCCGAGTGTAATATATTTTTCAAATATTCCCCCTTCCCCCCACAATTCCGGGATCAAAAGTATTCTATGTTCACCGGGGATAGTGTAGCTAGCTAAAGTGAAAGAATTATTCAAATCGGTCCAGTAGTTTTTGAGTTTATTCGTTACATACAAAATACAAATCCTTGCTCTTTATAATATTAGTGTAGATAGTGTTGAAGTGTTGACAATTTGCACTTTTTAAATTACAAACAGTTCTGAGATCATTATTTTTACCGTAATAGTCCGAATGGGACAAGGCCGTTGCAGTCATTAGTTGTAACATAAGCAGAACTGTGACGTTTGTGTCTGCTGGGTTGTGTTACATATCATTGCTACAGTACGCTTCGAATTAACTGGCGTGAAGTTAGATCTACGACTGCCTAAACACAACGACGAATTTGCAATAAATGTTGCCCTGTATTGCCGACCTAAAATACGATCAGTCAGGCACGCAGGATATATTATAGTGCACAAGTGAGTGTGCAAGCACAGGTGCACTCCCTATTCCCTCACTCTCATAATTCGGTGGGACAGCAATCTGACACGACCGTAGAGAGATCAGGCGCAGGACCAAAACGGCTTAACGTGCCTTCCGAACGGATGAGCTCGAGATGAAATTTTTCGGTCACCCATCCGATGACTGGCATCTGCGAACGTTGCTTAACTTTAGCAACCACAGGCCGAGTGCGCTTACCACTGCGCCATCGACCACACCTAAAAAAGTGCTTCCCCATCTCTTCCCGTGGATGTAGTTCGAAAAGACTTTGGGAAATTCTGGGGTATGGGCAGCAGCGTTCCCCTGTTTATCGTTCACCATCAATACATAGTATAAAACAAAGTCGCTTTCGCTGTATGTCCGTATGTATGCTTAGATCTTTAAAACTACGCAACGGATTTTGACGCGGTTTTTTTAATACATAGAGTGATTCTTAAGGAAGGTTTGTATGTACATATAATACATGTAAGTAAATACCACGGGCGAAGCCGGGGCGGGCAGCTAGTACTGAATAAGAATAAGAATTTATTTATTGTCTACAAAGTTTATAAAAGAAACAGAGTACAAAAAATAAAAAAATAAAATAAAATGAGACAAAGGGAAGAAACTCAGCTATAAATGCTGCTAAAAAGAGTGTGCCGGGATAGTGCTGGTTTTAATAAATTCATTGGACCAACATACTAATTGTCTAGCACCAAACTAAGTTCGAAGCTTGTGTACTATGGATGCTAGTGAACGGATATATACACTTAAATACTTTTATAAACATCCATGACTCGAGTACAAATGCCGATGTTCATCATATAAACATTTGCCCCTATGGCGATTCAAACCCGCAACCCTCGTTTTTGTACCCAGGGTCTCTGACCACTAGACCATCGGGCCCGTCGAAATGCTTTCAAGAACATATTTGATAATCATTTTAACTTCTTCAACTTTGAACAATAAAGATTTATATTCCAAAGACACCCAACGGGATAAGGTGGTTTACCTACTCTTCTAGCCTGGAACTACACATCAATCAATAAATTGTGAGTTGAATATTGATCAATTTCAATTGAATGCATTATCTAACAATAATATGGATGAAAATCACTTGGGATTCAAACTGAATGTGGCTATTTTAACCGCAATCGCCCACAATAGAATTAGCGGAATCCATTATCAGATTTAGATTTAGCACTATAGTCCTACTCAATGCTAATGCATGTTATGATCACAGATTTAAGTCTATACTAATACTTACTAATATAATAAAGCTGAAGAGTTTGTTTGTTTGTATGTTTGCTTGAACGCGCTCATCTCAGGAACTACTGGATGGAATTGAAAAATTATTTCTGTGTTGGATAGGTAGTCCATGTGACGAGGAAGGCTATAGTATTTACTAAATCTACGCGGACGGAGTCGCGGGCGTTCGCTAGTCGTTAGATATGCCTCAACACCAGCAAATTGTGTGAAATACATCTGGAAGCGAACTCGTTTTATATTTTCTAGTAAGTATTTTAAATCCTGTGTAGTCCACAGGGACCAACCGAAATCCGTGGAGAGGGGACGAAGTCGCGGGCGGCAGCTAGGTAGTTACTTAATACAAATTCAACGTATAAACTGTGTCTGGAATCTAGAGACAGAGTTAATAACTACACGTGAATCAGATTGCGGTCCCGGCGGCGATGCGAGATTGCTCCGTCTGCACTCAAGCCTGACTCTTATTATAACTGAGTGTAATACCAACTACGAGTATAGTTATACTAGGTATACCTATTATAGCGGCCGCCCGCGACTCGGTCCGCGTGGATTTAAGTTTCCGCACACATAGTGTTATACTAAAGCGATGGTGGCCTAGTGATACGGACGGCGCCTCACATACGTGAGGTCCGCGGTTCGAATCCGGGCCCACACCTCTGGATTTTTCGAAATCTATGTGTGGATTTGTGCCATTAGCTCGGCGCGGAGGGAAAACACCGTGAGGACACCTGCACATTCAGTGATTTCTGACGGAAACGGGATAAACGCTAGGAAGAAGAGAGTGTTATACCTACTAAAGATTAAAGCTTCCCCCTACATTATCAATTGGACTATCCAACACAAAAAGAAGTTTTCAATTCGGACCAGCAGTTCCTGAGATTAGCGCCTTCAAACAAAAAGCTCTTCAGCTTAGCTAGTCAGTACTCTATAATCCGACAAATTCGATAGTCCGACACTGCCCTGCAAAATGATTGTCGGATTAGCGGGGGTCAACTGTATTATGATTTTGCATGGGGTTCTTAATACCGATTAGATTAGAATAGTGTCGATTTTCCTTCGAAACGTCAACTGTCACCGGAATGATCTTAGGTTTAACGAACTATAATGTCAAACTATACCTACAGGTCAAAAGCCTCCAGAACTTGAAATGCTATGTTTAGGTTCTGGCTTAATCACCGAGCTAGCCAAATACGGATTGGTCATTACGAACACGGGCAGTTTTAGGAAAAACTGGCAATATTCCGCTGGTACAAAACATTAGAAATTGTAATTTATCAAAAAAGAAGATTCAAGCAAAACGTGCAATTAAACAAAATTAACTTAATATGTATTGAATTGGAACACCATCAAAAAAAGTCACTCACTAAAACATAGGGGTTAGTAGTCGATTCGCACGAAATGAATTGAATTTTTGAACGTGCGAATCGTCCACTTTCAAAAATAATATTTTTAGTAGGCGTTTCGCACGGGTGTATTTTAATCGCGTGCGAATCGACCCCTACAAGAACTAGTAGTATGCGATTCGTCAGTTTAACGAAGAGTGCAAATAACGTTCGTGCGAATTAATTACGTGCGAATTAATTTCGTGCGAATTAATTTCATGCGAATTAATTTCGTGCGAATTAACTAGGTATTAAGCCAAACATAGGACTTCAGTATCGGAAGATTAGGTATGTTCCGTTAATGATGTTTATTATTATTTACTATTTAATTTAATTATCAGTATAACCTTAGTACCTTCGCAATACAAACGGATATGATACTTTTATCTTACGCCTATTTACTTGACCTGCTTTTCGCTATTGACTTTAAATTGCCACATATTGTTGGCACAGCTATAAAGCAAAAGGGTTACTTAATTCACTTTTGTATGTAACCATAAAGGAAAACACTTGACAACTGATGTTTAAATGAATCGCTTATTTTAATCATCATGATATACAGAAACCATCATCATACTAGATACACAATCAACGTCTCAAAAACGTCCCCAAAAAATAAGTGCAGAATGCACTTATTGCTAACAGTCTTGCGTCACCCGCGTCATCACAATTTTGAACACTCCCTTGTGAAAACAATCCTAACTAATCTGCATAAGGTTTAATTTGCAAATAATAATGTTCATAGTTTGACTTTGAGTTTTTGGTGACAGTATTGACTGTTACTTTTGTTCGAGACTGTGCATCTTGTGTTTTTTTGTATATCAATGATCATCATCCAATTATTCCGGTATAGCATTCTGGAGGTTTTGGCGTTGGTCCTCCGCATGATTTCTAATTCGTTTTGTCAGTAGGTATTTATAATCAAGTTACCTTTGATTGCATATGTGCGTGATTTCATACTAGCTGTATGGTGAAAGAAAACATCGTGAAGAAACCTACACACTAATAATAATACCCTCCGACCGTATTCGGTCATGGCGGCCGATCTTACGATCAGCCAGGTACGCAGGATATATTATAGTGCACAAGTGAGTGCGCAAGCACAGGTGCACTCCCTATTCCTTCACTCTCATAATTCGGTGGGACAGCAATCTGACACGACCGTAGAGAGATCAGGCGCAGGACCAACGGCTTAACGTGCCTTCCGAAGCACGGAGGAGCTCGAGATGAAATTTTTCGGTCACCCATCCGATGACTGGCATCTGCGAACGTTGCTTAACTTTAGCAACCGCAGGCCGAGTGCGCTTACCACTGCGCCATCGAGCTCCTCACCTACACACTACGAGTGTGTGAAATGGAGAAGGCAATGGCAAACCATTCCATTAAAATGACCAAGGGAGTTGTTGCGTCTTTGATTTCTGAAGTACAGTGATCACAACCCACAGTAGTGAGGAATATCATAAACAGTGGAGTGGACAATGAGTGGACTTGAACATGGAAATAACTGTTTGAGTATGTTTGTAATAAAACTTTTTACCTATCAAGTTAACGAAATACCTACGAAATAACAAATTATCTACGTTTTGTAGTTACAATTCAACTAGGTACGTGAGACTGGCTGATAAGTAGTTTTTTTTGTTTCATACATACCTAACTTATCATAGGAAAAAAAAACTTGACGTACAGACGTGACATCATTGTATCATACAAAGTTACCAAGATAACATATTAAGTATGTATGGTCGGTCATGTATACAAGACACATGTATCATCTACATATCTCTCTCTCTCAGTACATGTCAGGTATTCCAGACATGTACGATTATCATCGTATGATCATAATTAGCAATGAATTGTTTGACCTCTATGGCCAATCAATTCAATTACCAACACAACTCCACACATCGAAGGTATAAATCAGAATTCAAACATTACAAAGATAGTGCGTGCTATTTTCGGTGCAAACAAAAACAAAACGGTGTTATTATCACTAAGGACCTTGATTGCTCTCAATTCCGTATACACAATTTCATTGCCCACTGAACATTAAAAAAATAAACACATTTTCCCGCTAAAACTTCTGTCAAAAACACCTGATACAACACAGATTATGCGATTAATCGCGCTTAAAATTGTTTTAAAAACAAAACACTGGCTGGCACCTGCGAGTTTAAAAATCGAAGCACGTGGAATTTGACGTTTGTTTACGTTTTTTTTCTTAATTTTTTGATAAAACGGGCAAACGCGTTCTCGGTTAGAGCCGCGCGGGTGGACTGAAGTGTGAAGTTGTTTCGGATGGGTGAGCGGCGTAAGGTAACCGGTATTGCATTGTTTGGCAACGACATGACAGACATTGGTCAATAGCTGTGATCTCCGATGTTACGTTGTAAAACCGCAAAGCATAACTATCGATGACTACCTATTTGTGAAATAGTATGTAATGTGACCATATAAAATTTTCTACGAGTTTTATTGTTTTATAAGACGTTGTTATTACTGAATTAGGCCGTAAGCTATGAATAATAAAATAAAGTTGTTACTGGCTTAAAATGTTTTCAATCAAGGAAAATACTAGAGATGCGCCGAATAGTGGTTTCACCGAATAACCGAATACCGAATATTATTCGGTTCAATCTTTACCGAACCGGATATTCGGCCGAGTTATTCGGCTCACCATTTTACTGCATTCCTGCTTAAACAGGTTCAAACATGCACGCCACCCGCAAACCACTTACATGCCGCGTTGTCACTTTGTTCTATACTATTTGCAAAATTAATATTATTTAATACCTTACGGCCGTTTTCCGACCATGGCAGCCCATCTTACAAGCAGCCAAGTACGCAGGATATATTATAGTGCACAAGTGAGTGCGCAACCACAGGTGCACTCCCTATTCCCTCACTCTAATAGTTTGGTGGGACAGTAATCTGACATGAACGTAGAGAGATAGGGGCATGAATGACCAACGGCTTAACGTGCCTACAATATAAGTGTGCGTAAAAGATCACGTGCTTGGGACTTTTCTAACGAAATGGGAGATGACAAAACAAAAGTTGATTTGTTATTTTACTTATATGTTCTTCTCAACTTTATTTAAATTGTAAAAAAAACATAAATCTTGAATAAGAAACGTGTCTGTCAGTTCCAGTTCCTCACTATTCTATGTAATTTTGCCATTAAAATAGAAGTACTCGAACCGAATATATTCGGCACTAGAACCGAATAATTTGGCCGAAAACGAATAGTGAAAAAAGTGCCGAATATACCGAATACCAACCGAATATTCGGCGCATCTCTAGAAAATACCAACAAATTATAGAGGTACCTGTAATCCAATACCGATAAAACACCTTCGGGATAGACATAATACATTACGATCCACCAAATACCACAGTAAACAAACAGTAGCAATTGCCTAATGAAAATCGCTTCAATAAAAAATTGTCGTTACATTGTTATGTGACCAAGGTACTTAAACATAATTAAATAACAACACACTAGTTTTCTAATTCCAAACTCTTTTCTTAACTTCACTTTGTCTTGCCAATATTATACTTATTTATAACTAGCGGGCGTCCACAACTCCGTCCGCATGGTTTACTTAAACCTTCCTCATCAAATGGACTATCCAATACAAATAATATTTTTTCAAATCGGATCAGTAATTCCTGTGATTAGCGTGTTCAAACAAACAAACAATCAAACTTATTTTATTTCTTTCCCTACGCAAATTATTATATTTCTTTCCCTTTTTTTAAAAAAGAAAAATTGCATTCCTTATCATCAAAATAACTACAATTTATTTATTCAGTTAAACATTTTTTGGCAGCAATTTGGCAGTTCCAAATAATAATTTATGCTTGCTCCATGCATTTTTGCTTTCATTCAGCCACTTATTCTTGCATCTATTCTTATCCAATTTATTTATTATTCTCATAAGAATGGGCGTGTAAAACACTCTCGTAACAGAGTTTCGGCAAGTGAAGCAACACACTCACAAGGATGCGTTTTCACTTGTTTTTTTAATGGACGCAAAAAAACAAGAGGATCGCCTGATGGTAAGTGATCGCCGCTACTCATAAACATTAAAAACCGTTAATGCGATGCCTGCCTTTAAGACCCCGTACCTTTCCCAACTGAGCTCTGGCGACCTTACTCACCAGCAGAAACATAGCACAACAGTTACGAAGTGCTACTTCACTGCGGTCTTCTCTAAGGTGGAGGTACTTCTCCAGACCCAGACGAGCGGCTCATTCGAGTGAAAGTTCTACTAACTAAGCTCTACGTTTCTTAACGAATGAATCTTAAGTGAAGTACAGTACAGAACTGCTATGATTTGATTGACTTGAAGTTATTTGTAGTAAAATATGTATGTAGGTATAACTTACATCATTTTTCAACAAAACCACAGGCTACTAAATAAACTTATAGCTAACTAGACAATATGGTTTATATGTGGTGACCGAAGTTTCTAAGAATGGCGTAAACACACCTACTTTGCTATACTAACAGCTAGCAGGAACACGCCATATTCATAGATTTAAATAGTTAATATGCCTTTACCATACTTCGACCCGTCTTGAAATTAGCACTTAAATTTGAAGCGACGTTCCCTTCTTGTCGCAGAGACAAAAAAGTTGAATCGTACGTCAGTTGAAACAAAATAATGCCACAGTTTTTTTGTGTCGGGGCATCTATAACCTATGCTCGCCATAATAGCAATCTTACAGCAAGGTCATTGGGTAATCTCACAACATGTTAAAAACGTGAGCCACACATCATAAAGCTATTGTAAATTAAACTTTATTACTCACAAAATTAAACCTTATTCACTTTGTTCATTCTTGCTTAGTTATCTTGCCAATAGATAATTGCTATTTGCTCTTAGTTTATCTAACGTCACCCTTTAACGATGGAATTGAAGCGATATTCATGTAAATAATAAGTACTAGGTACAAATCAGTGTTTGTAAGGTAATCCATTCTTATCTAATGCTAATAAGCCAATACAGATAAATAACTATTAGTCTGATAAAATTAAAGTTTATTAGTATATTTAGTTTTTGTCATTATAGTTCGTTCCGTTTTTTCCTTTTGAGGTACGGAGCCTTAAAAACACGTATGGATTTGATTTACTATCGATATGAATATGTCTATTTAAAAATGATACCTATAAAATTTCTTTAAAAATAAATTTAAGTAGATAACTATGATCAAAAAGGAAAATAACAAAATATTTGATAAATCCTAGCTTTGTATTTTTAGCTAATTTGAGTAAATTTTTCCTCTTCATTCGATGAATGTTGACTCAAATCCGAAAGATTTTTTGCAAGTAAATTTAGATTTATTAGATTCTTCTTACATTAACCGAATAAGATTTACATTTGCGGTATCATCCAAATTTTGTCTTGCCCAAAAAAGACCCAAAAACCTTTTTGCTTTCCTTGAATTGCTCAGGGATCTAATTTTTACTAATAATTGTGTCTTACTTGTTTTTTTTTCTCAAGAAAGTCTTAAAGGACCATCCCGACAAAGAACTCCATCCATTTTACCTTCTTTGTTCCCCATGATTGTAATGGGACAAAAATTTGGGGTATTTGCATAATCGGTACCTAACTTTAATTAGTTAATAGGTATTCGGAACCTCTCCAATACACTCAAATTTTGACACGAAGTTAACTATTAACTCTCCCCGGTGGATTATACATCAGGCGCGAGGTCCAAATACTCGGTAAATTCGTTTCTTCTATACTTTGATGTGGGTACGTATACACCTACGCACTTAAAAGAATAAATATACAACGCAGAAGGGTCCCGTGTCATTTATCTTTTCTGTGCCTCACTTATCACTTGGGATTATAATTCTGAAAGAAACACGTCTCTTCTTTTGGATATGTCAGCGAAAGTGTGTGTGATCTTAGCCATTTAACACGAATCTTTTTCTTGGACTGAAGTGTTTCACAAATGTGATATATAAAACAAACTCAAAATTAAATTCGAATACCTAATTGATTTAATTTACACCTTGGCTGTTCATCAGAATTCCTTTTACTAAATGCCTCTAATAAAAGGAAGATTTAATAATAACCTAACCTGTTTCTTGCATTTCACCTGATATCTTGTGCATCAAATGCGACTAGAAAATATCAAAATTCCATATTCGAATAATTTTGAATGTTCATATAACATTGAAACAGAAGATTTATAACTAAACCAACCTGGAATTTTATTATTGTGATTCTAATTTGATCAGAAACTACAAAAATTTCACACGAGCAATTAAAAATAACACGGCTTGGCTGTATATCGGTATTCCTTTGCCTACAAAAAGAAGATTTAAAAAAACAACTAACCTGTTCCTTGTCCTCCTGAGTCTTCGGCCACAGAGTTACGTTGATGACGATCTCCCCCATATCCTGGGTTGGTTTGTTGGGGTCTCGTAGGCATAGGACCAGGTCTTGAGGTCTACCTAGCTCCAGAGCGGTGAGGTCGAGGTGACAGGAACCCATGAAGTCGTCTTGTAGCCCCCAGTCGTAGTCAAAGACCTGAACAGTGAAGATTGTTTGGTTAGTGACATACTAGGTATTTTTTTGTCGTTTAGTTTTTTTTTTTAATTTAAGGGGCAGGCAATGAAGAAACGCAGCTGAAAAGACCCTCACCAACAGAAACATACCGCAACAGTTGTAAAGTGCTATTTCACTGTGGTCTTCTGGAAGTGGAAGATACTCATACTTCCCCAAACGAGCGGCTTATTTAAGATTGATTTTACATTCCACAACATTTTTTTTAACTTTGATATAAAAATGAATAAGTAGTTAGTCTTCTTTTATTGAACATAAAATCAAAACGAGAAATTGCGTTTAAATTAATTCAAAGAAATTATTTGTCGATTTAACCATAGGTCACTGTTATTTTTTACAGTTAGTACGCCGAATAATGTTTGATTCAAAACTTCCGAGCTTTTCACTTTGTGTTGTGTCCTCTCTATATGTAGTAGTAATACCTCAATTGTGTTACTACAGCTGTGTAAAAACGCCGTTTTAACCTATATTAGAGTTTAAATGCATATTTTAAGTTTAAAATCATGTTTAAAAATGTTTTGAACAATAAATGTCTTCAACTGAGGACAGTAAAAGGCCACACCTTGGCAGCTTAGCACCAGGTGGGCCGTTTGCCAAATAAAGTAGCATAAAAAAAGATGGCTGAAAAGGAATTCTGTTTCGATAACGTGAACGGAAATGTTAAACTAACAGACAGATGTTTTTTGCTCGTTACACATTCGCGACAAAGTTTGCTTTATTCCAAAAGACGTTACTGGGGCGTAAAGTTTGTTTACATTGGTGCCGAATTTGAAGGCTGTGTTAAATGAATAAATAAATAAATATTGAACAACATCACGTACATTGATCTGACCCCGTGTTAAGTAGCTTAAGCACTTGTGTTACAGACATCAGAATCAACAGTGGTATTACAAATATACTTAAAAAGATACATGTAACACCCAGACCAGGACAAACAGACATGTTCATGCACACAAATGCAAGTGTGTTAGGTAACATACGAATTTTAGAACTTTCTTCCGATCCCTACTAAGATTACCCTTGTGCAAACCCTTATACTTCCCTTGATTGATTACGCCGATGTGTGAACTTCTGATTTAAATTCTGACCTTCTCAGCAAATTGGATCGTCTGGTCAACTCTGGCATACGTTTCATTTTCA
This sequence comes from Nomophila noctuella, assembly GCA_958496325.1. Taxonomy (NCBI): domain Eukaryota; kingdom Metazoa; phylum Arthropoda; class Insecta; order Lepidoptera; family Crambidae; genus Nomophila; species Nomophila noctuella. The sequence goes on from OY292504.1 coordinate 3,532,038, forward strand.
ATCTTCATAGGTACTTCCTTGTGGATCCTTCTCAATCGTCGTCTAACTATCCCAGTAGTTAACATGCATCATCTATTCTTTATAATGTATTTATTCATGTATGTATAGTATAGTTATTTAATAAATGTATAGTAATTTATGTATATTGTATGTATGTATATATGTATGTATAGTTATTTAATTTTGATGAGCACTACCTACTTCACTTTCTGATTTGCCCTAAGCTTGGCTGGTAGAGAATGCCATGAGGCATTAAGTCCGCCTTTTGTACAATATTTTGTGTAGTACAATAAAGATTAAATAAATAAATAAATTATATTGAATTTTCCCAGATGCATATTGTTTAAGTACAGGTAGTATTAAGTTATTTAAGTCCCACTAGCCTATTAATATTTAAAATCATGTTTACGTTACAATAGGAGCTTTGGCTTAATCACCACGCTTGCCAAATACAGATTGATCGCAAACCCATTTAAGGCTTAAGTACCGGTAATGTCAAAGTCTATTGTATAAATAGTGGCGACGACTATTTATCGGGTTGACAGTCAAAAATATACAAATTAAAGGTTCTACTTGAGTCACTTGAAAATGCGACTTTCCCAAGTGTGATGTGGATCTTACACAAAACAAAATCTTGATTGGTTCCGAACTCTAAGCCCTGGACATTAAGTTTAATTTGATGTGGGATCCTTCCTTCTCGTTCTCGACTTGTTAAACTTCCCAATTTATATTTAAATTTCCGCATAATTGCTAATGAAGACCCAATCCGTTGAGTATTAGGGTACAATATGGTATTGTGGGTTCTCATAGTACCTATACAGAGAAGAGAAGAGAATAAAATTAATTAAAGCATTCTAAATGGGTGTGTAGTTTAGTAACAGTAAAATAGGATGAAAAATTTCTGCGATAAGTATTTTGAACTTGAACTGTGAAAAATATAGCATCTATGATAATCTTTAACTAGACGCACAGCATGATACCTACTCATCATTTGCATAAGTAAAATATTTATTTATTTAAACTTTATTGAACGATATAAAAATTCTACAAAAGGCGGCCTTAATGCCTCATGGCATTAAATTGTTATACCCTTGCAGGGTGCATTTGCTGAACTTACATACTATGTACCAACCTTATAACCACATGTAAAGCAATAAATATAATTTGAGTTTGAGTTTGAGAATTCTCTACCCAATATACTAGTGCTTCATTGTGTTTAAATGCAAAATTAACATAAATCAAAATCAAACTACGCTGAGTTAATCATTTTGAAAACAGAATACCTATAGATGGAAAACATCGGTTTGCGACAAGGGTTTTATTGAAGTGCTTACGTTGCGATTTTCATACCTACTTCATGTTCAAAAACTTCAGTGAGCACAAAATAAATGAAAATCAACACAGGCCGATCGGTCTGATTCAGTAAGTAATCGTCTTTTGTTTAAATAACTATTAAACGAGCTTCAACGGGACTTTTATTTCTGTAAATGTCGAGTTAAATATTGTTTTAACGGTATTTTACAGAGATTCTCGTTAAGCTGTTTCAATATTTCACCGAGTAACAAGTCTCTTGGTGGTAGTGACAAATAAATTCGGTTTAACAGTCCAGAAAATTTATGGATTGAATCAAGCAATTTATTTTAATTTCGAAATGTAAAGAAATTTAATCTTAACGCCTCGATGGTCTAGTGGCGATGGTACCAGACCGTGGGCTCGAGGTCCTGGGTTCGATTCCTTGTTGGGCAAAATTTGTGTGATTTTTTTTGGACCCAGTCCGGGTTTGTGATCACCAACCCGCATTTGGCAAGCGTGGTGATTAAGCCAAAACCCATCTTTGTAACGATTTCAAATGATGGCCTTTTGTCCTGCAGTAGGGCATTAATAGGCTGATTTAAACACTGACTCACTAAATACCGTGTTTTATTTAAAACATGTCATTACATTGATGTACTGCTTAATCGCCACGCTTGCCAAACTCTAAGCCCTATGAGTATTAGTGGCAATGCCCTTCCTAGCAGGCTTACAGGGCCAAAGGCTTAACATGCTAACGAGTTTGTTGCTTGTGTCTCGGAAACCACGTGAACCCGCTATGTAATTACAGATTAAGTTACAATTGTTATAACAGAAAATTGAGGCCTAACCATCAAGTCTTATAGCGATCTAAAAACCAGTGAGTAAGAGAGATGCCGCTTTACATCATGTAAAGCGGCATCTCTGTTATTCACTCGTTTAAAGATCGCTTTGAGACTTGATGGTAAGGCCTCTGTTCAGTTGGACTTAAGCGCTTGGTAGAATACCTACTATGAATAAGTAGTACCGAGTAGTACCTACCACCCCATTTCTTCGGGTGTCATTAGTATTGATTGATGTGCCGCTAAAAATGTAGATCAGCGGATACGGATTAGACAACGGATATTCGGTGTCAAAATCCGTGGTTACGTATACAGACCTTTATTTTCTTATGCAATTGATATATTGAAACGATATTTGACAGTTCTAGTCGCAATGGCACGCACATGTTTCGACTTTCGTCGCGCGTATATTAATTTCGATTTGTTTATTGTAAAACTACTCTGTATGTATTTAAAGTTTGTTTTCATTATATCTCATCCCAAACATACTTAATTTTATCCTAAAAATTAAAAATGAGTAAAAGTAAAAAAAATGTAAAGAATCAGGGTACCTATAGCTTAAAATACATGACAAAACAAAGCTCTTAGGGAGCGTATCCACATAAGCTGAGCAACTCTACTCTATTTTAAACCGCTTTTCTCTGAATTCGACTCCCAAACCGAACTAGGTATGTAAGCTTTCTAATGAACAGAATAGCACAAGTCACTCGAACTCACAACAAGACATCAATTGTTTCCTCTTCCATTCCATAACAAATGAACCGGAATTAACCCGTAATTGCCCGGGTATTACTGCCAGGTCATCTGGATGGCAATAAAACACCGGACACGCTACTTTCCCGCGCCTTTGGGTAATTATGACCCCGGTTAATCAAGGTATATAATAATATCCCCTCCGGCGGTATTCGGCCATGGCGGCCGATCTTACGATCAGCCAGGTACGCAGGATATATTATAGTGCACAAGTTAGTGCGCAAGCACAGGTGCACTCCCTATTCCTTCACTCTCATAATTCGGTGGGACAGCAGTCTGACACGACCGTAGAGAGATCAGGCGCAGGACCAACGGCTTAACGTGCCTTCCAAAGCACGGAGGAGCTCGAGATGAAATTTTTCGGTCACCCATCCGATGACTGGCATCTGCGAACGTTGCTTAACTTAAGCAACCGCAGGCCGAGTGCGCTAACCACTGCGCCATCGAGCTCCTCAAGGTATTGTGGCCCTATAAAACAGTTTAAGAGCTCGATAGCTTAAAAACCGCCTCCTTCTGCGAGAAAAGGTCTTGTTTATGTTCACAGTATGACACCTTTAGCCGTAAAATATAAATAAATAAATTCCTGGGAATAACACAGAGATTGCTTAACCCCAAACTAAGCTCGAAGCTTGTACTATGGATGCTAGGGAACGGTTAGACATACTTAAATACTTTCAATAAACATCCATGACTCCAGTACAAATGCCGATGTTCATCACACAAACATTCGCCCCTAGCGCGATTCGAACCCACGCACCTTGATTTTGTAGCCAGGGTCTCTGCCCACTAGACCAAATGACTAACAAATTTAATAATGTGGTTATTTTTTTTTTCATTTATGTACCAATAGAAAAATAAACAACTACAATTTTAAACTATTAAACATTTTACAGGCCTCAGCGGCTTTTATCAAATGTTTAATGAGTCTACGTTCATTTCGATACATCCATTACTTTAATTAACTATTAAGCCTTCAGCTAGCGGTTTAAGTTACAAGGCAAACGAAAATGTATGCACAGTCGAAAATCTTCAGTTACAAATATTACAACAGAAATACCTCCGCACCGAAACCCCTACATTTCGTACGGATGAAACAACATTTTTCCGAGCGAAAGGAAATAGGTGCTGTTTCTTTTATTACGAAAAAGGGGGTCAAAGGTGGAAAAGCTACTATTTCTCCTGGCAGAATGTTGAATGTTTCATGTTTGATTTTGCTAAAAGAAATCCTACAGTATGACATAAAGTCGAATCACGTTTCGTTGCAAATTTTTCTAGTGCTAATAAGTCCTTTGAACATTAACAATGGGATGGTCTTGCCTGATATTTAAACCTATGTTATTTACTAGAGTTTACGCGGCTTTGCCCGCGTTATCAAGATTCTTATATAAACTTGCGTCCTTGTAAATTGGGTTAAATATCAGTGACATGGGGAAGTACGTCCACCTTACAGAAGACCACAGAGAAGTTACACTTCGTAACTGTGCTATGTTTCTGCTGGTGAGTAAGGTCGCCAGAGCTCAGTTGGGAAGGGTTGGTTCACAGTCTTACAGATAACATAATAGGTTGGGTCTTAAAAGGCAAGAAACGCATCTGCGATCCTTGTGCGGTTGTCGATGTCCAATGGGCAGCGGTGATCACTCACCATCAGGTGTCAACTATTTTATATTTCACAACATTACATACATTGATCTGACTCTGTGTTAAGTAGCTTAAGCACTTGTGTTACAGACATCAGAATCAACAAAGGTATTACAATTAAATGTACTTAAACAGATACATATAACACCCAGACCAGAACACACATATTTTGTGCACACAAGTGTTTGTCCTGTGCGGGAATTGAACCCGCAACCCCTTGATCTAATAGTCAACATCTTGACCACTACACCAAGCGGGTCGTCAATTTTCTTTTTATTCTTCTATATTTACCTTAATGGCCTTTGCCCTGCAGTGGGGCGATATGGGCTAATAATAATATGCGCTGTTGGCTTTGGCCCCACGAATGCTTTAAATTTTAATGATCTCCAAATGTACCTACATATTAATAATAATAATTTACCTTAATCTGCACAGGCTGGAAGGGATCTTCGATTGGAACCGTGAAGCATTCATCCCACACCGGATTGAGGTCTCTATACACGATCCTCGATTTGTGCAGCAACCGCCCAGATGCCTTGAATTTGACGTACGGGTCACTGGTGCCTGACAACAAACCTGGTTTTGGACCCCACAAAACGAGCGAAGTTAGAAGAGGAAGAAGCAGAAAATAAAGTTAATCGAAATTATAACTTACTACGTTTAAACTAAGGACTAGGTTCGTATGGCTTTGTTCCTTGAATTATGACAAATTTTGAAAATGAAGTTGTTCACAGTGGTTAGTTCTCGTTTGAAAAGACGGCTGTATGGGCCGATCTCCTTTGCCTGTCTTCAGGGACAAAATATACCAAAAAAAGTTGTAGGTTTTTTTAGTCAATCAATTAAAAATAGAATGAAATCCAGCAATACATTCTTTCCTACCGTATTAAGAGGTATTAATTAAGTTCAAAAATATTGGAAAGAGAAAAAAGAAGAAAAAAATCACAGAGCACGCCATTTTAAATTTATAACCCTGCAATTTTTGCGGGAGATCGTTCGGTCCGATTTGGAATTAAAATGGCGGTTAATTTTTTTTAACATGAAGCTTGGCGATATAAATCAAGCCATGCATTGTGCTTATAAAAATATTATTGGTCAGACCACAAAATAGTACAATTTATAGGGAAAATAATGAAGGTAATGATTTTGTTCGTCCTGTTTAATAATAATAACAAAGAAAACAGCCATCAGCAATAAAGCAGTTGTAGCCTTCATGTTTAGTTACAGATAATTTTGTTATCATAATTAATATTGTTCATTCAAATAAAATTAAATAATTTATTATGACTTATTCCTAAGAACGACTAAAAGTATGACATAAGTCTTCCAATTAGACATTATTTAAAACGATATGTTGAATATTAATAATGATAAAATGCCAATTGTTTCGTGAAATATACTGAAAACCAATAATATAAATGTCGAATTAAAATTAAATATTTTGTTAGGTAAACAAATATCAGGATTACTAAAGAATTTACAGAAATTGAAAGCAAAAGCACTAATTAATTTGCAAGAAAATTAAAAATCAGACATGCAAAATAAAGGAAATTATTAGATAACATAGTATTATAAATAGATATTTGTGAAATAGTGTTAGTGACATGTAAAGGACATTTAACGCCATCTGTGAATGTAAATGAGGAAGTATATAAATTAATTGTGTATTAGTTTAAAGCAATTGTGATAGGTAAATAACTGTGTGAAAATAAAGATTTAATAAAAGAATTGAATCTGTAGAAGTAGAACTTCGGAGTTTTAATAAAATTGTTAAGCTTTTCCCAAGTCACTTATTTCGAAGTGATACGTAGATATCTAAATACGCAATTTGTACATGTTATTATATTACAATCAATAAGTATATGAATGAAATAACCGTTTCGTAACGGAAGAAAGTACAATTAATTGTTTAATTATTGATTTTACTGACTTTTGCGCTTGTCAAAGTTTTTTCTTGGTAAAATATTATTTACGTCCCCTTTTTATATTGTGGCTCGATAGATTAGCTGCACTCTGCCTGAAGGTAATCAAAAGAGTAGCCCTAATAGACATGACCACACAGACGTGGTAACTGTGTACCATGGACCATCGTGGTATTCTTTCCGTTGGCATCACTATACCGGCCCGCGAGATTCTTCTAATTGATTTTGAATTTCTCATAATGTATTCAGTGCACCCTTGATCATTTAACACAAAAGGGATAAAAAACGCGGTTTTATTTGTGCATGTTTACAAGGAAACGACGTTCCCGATTCCGTGATCACGGCTCCTGTAAACATTTAGTTTTTTTAGGCAGAGGTGACAGACGGGCTATCAGGTCGCCTGATGGTAAGCAATCACCGCCGCCCATGGACATCCGTGACACCAGAGGTATCGCCGGTGCGTTGCTGGTCTTTAACACCATCCCCAACTGAGCTCTGGCGCCCAAAAACCTCGATTTTTATCCGGTTTTTAAGTAATTTAATTTAATGAGTAACAGTCGCGTAAACCTATAAAAACGCCCTTGATCAAATAGTGAAGCTTTGCATCCTAGTGCAGCGTAGCTCAAGTAGTGATTGTTGTGTTGTGCGTGTGTAAACAGAGTTATAAAGATATCATTCCCCCTCTCTTACCGTTCTTATCCATGGCGACGAGGTTCTGACCTCTTTTCAAATGGACCCTGAGTTGGAAGAACGAGTATTGTCGAAGCTGCTGTTCTCTTAATCTTTGGCCTTCGTCTGGTTCCTGAAACATGATATATTATAATATGTCACATGTCATATATGTTTGACGGGCCCGTTGGTGTACTGGTCACGGACCGCTACAAAACCAAGGGTCGCGGGTTCGAATCCAGCATGGGGCAAATGTTTTTGTGATGAACGAACATCGGCATTTGTACTCGAGTCATGGATGTCATAAAAGTATTTAAGTATGTTTCTAGCTTCTGCTGTACAAGCTTCGAGCAATGATTTATTTATTGATGTAGTGAAATATTGGCCTATTAATGTTTCACGACAGAAAAAAGGCTTAAATCATATTATTATGTAACCATGTTTTCGTTACATACGATTAAAATTAATCACCACGCTTGCCAAATGAGGGTTACCACAAACTCGGGCGGTTTTCCGAAAAAATAACAGAAATTATGCCATGAATAGAACCCAGGTCCTCGAGACTACGACCTGGTATTAAAAGTTATATACTTATATGGTCCTGGACCATATAGTTATAATGTCTTGGTATTTTATCTTGATTCAATCGTGGCATGGTATTGGTAGACTGATAATTAAGTTAAAAATATCGAATAATTTTGAATGTAGATCAAGGTATCCGAACGAAGGGAAATGCAATCAACCACATGAAAGTTTTGAACTGTGTTATACTGAACCAATATTTGTGCTGCACTGGGTCACTTATCTCTGACCTTTGTGTAAAAGCTTTTACCTACATCCAAGCTATTATTGGATTGTTCTACGAAACGCTGGAAAACGTTTGTGTGACGTGAGCACTGTCTATATTCTATAATGGATAACGCCTACAAATAATGACGAGCAATGTTGATTTCATAAAGAAGTGATATTCTGAAATGCCAGGGGCCACAAGAACATAAACCAACTTTTTTGCAAGAGAAATACTAATGGAGTTTTCAAGTGTTTCTTTGAGTTTGAGATGGGAAAGTTGAATATTTTTTCAATAGTCAAGTGAATGAAAGTTTTATTACCCAAGTTAACTAGTTATTGGTCCATGTTGAGATTTCCTTGCATTAGCGATACCAGAAAACTTATTATGTTTGTTACAAGCATGCTGTCACAGCGATAAGAAGTGACTGACGCTTAAAATTTTAATGCCAATTTCAAAGCGTTTTCGAATAATGGTGATGGCGGATATCTTCCTATTTAAATCTACATAATATATTTGTTGAATACTAAAATATACAATCAAACTTGTTTTCGTAAATTGTGTTTGTACCCAAGTCTTCAAATTTCTCATTGGTTGCCCTATTCTCTTGAGATTAAAAGGGAAAGAGAAACTGACTTTGCAACTTAGATTTAACGACATGCCAGATTCACGACACGGCTAATTAACTTAGGTCCTTTATCAAGATTAACCGCTTTTCCATTCATGATCTGTGTTAATTATCCGTTAAGTAATGAAAGATGTATCTAGTTATACATAACTAGCGGCCGCCGGCGACTCCGTCCTTGTGGATTTCGATTTCCAATAGCCTAAAACCTTCCTCGTCAAATGGACTATCCAACACAAAAGTATTTTTTCAAATCGGACCAGTAGCTAGTTCCTGACATGAGCGCGTTCTAACAACCAAATTTTTAGCTGTATATATTAGTATAGATATAGATACGAGTAGAAAGGTTCGCATAACGGTTTCTACAGGCACTTCTAAGTAAGTTACTTTAAGTTTACTTTAAGTTAAATATACTACTTATTTTTGTACCAAAAAGCGCAGTGTGGGACGCCCTCACGCCAGGTGGAGTGACGATCTGCGCAAAATGGCTAGCAGGAGCTAAACTAAGCTAGAAGCTTGTACAATGGAAGCTAAGGCACGTAAAGACATACTTAAATTATTTTATAAACATCCACGACTCGAGTAAACATGCCGATGTTCATCTCATAAACATTTACCCCTAGCGGGAATCGAACACGTTACCCTTGGTTTTGTAGCCACGGTCTCTGACCACTAGACCAACGGGCCCGTCAAATGGTATTGGAAGCATAGCTACAACAGTGAAGCAATGCTACTTGAATGATGTCTTTTGTTATAGCTCATTCGAATGGAACTTTCTAGGCTCTAAATCCCTTCTTTTGATCTATCTATATCTAATTAAAAATCCAATCAAGTCTAAGGCTCCTATTAATAAATCACTCTCAACTCTGAGATCGATCTTGAGCGCGAACTTGAGATGCTGTTTTATATGAGAATGACATATCAAGTTCGCTCTCAAGATCGATCTCAAAATTGAGAGGGATTTATTAATACGAGCCTTAATTTCTTCTTTTGCTCAGTCTATATCTAATTAAAATTCCAATCAAGTGTTAATTACCAGTTGCATGAGCTCGGCGGGCGGCGGTCGTGGATGGTGGGCCGGCGTGCCACTAGTCGACGGTGCCGGGTCCGTTGACACTTGTCGGGTCATCGATAGATCTGGGTACAAAAGAAACTCGTGAGAATAATGAAGATGGTGTCTTTGAGGGCCGAGGTTTGTAACTTTGTTTTTTTTTGTATCTCTTGAGTACTGTCATTGAGGGCTGAGATTTGTACCTTCGATTTTTTGGAACTGTTGAGTACTGTCATTAAGGGCTGAGATTTGTAGCTTTGTTTTTAACTCTTGAGTATATTTTATGTATACCTACGCACGTTTGTAGTACAGTCAAGGAGTGATGAGGAGGACAAACTCAAGAAGTTGAAATACATTTCCAGTTTCCTAACTTGAGAGGTAGTCTGAGTGTAGAAACACACTTACGGAAAAACGCGACCGAAGTTCATTTTCTATACAAAATTACGCGATGTAGTTTTGGCACAGTGTGTCATCCTTCATTTAAAATAGGTTGGATTGCGAGCGTAAACCCGCAAAAAATGGTTCAGAAAAAGTACTCTTACTTTTTTAAATCACGATTGCAGTTAATTAAACTAGGTACACTGTATTTTTATTCATTAATCTAGTTAATTAATAATGTGAGTCATAATATAATTAATGAGGGTTTTCGCAAATGAAAAGTCCGCTAGATGGCAGTGGGTACCTAGACGTAGGGTCTTACTGGTATGTGACTGGTGAATTTTGACATGACATTGACAGATATGCCAAAATTCACTAATTACCAAAGATTTTGGAAGTAGTAGATGGAGACTATGATTTGACAGATTTTTTGTCCTTTTTTTCCTTACTATGAATCAAGTGTGATAGAGCAAGATACCAGACACCCGACAAAAATCGTCTAAGCGTCATTATGACGTGGATGAACTAGGGATTCCAGTACATGCGTACCGATTTTCATCGATATCGACTCTCCGTTTATATGTGTAGTCTATTGCACGTAAAATTTTGATACAGAATATTTTTTGATAATAAATGGGAAAATTTACGATTCTCAAATTTACTTTTGTAATAATGTCGATTTCTAGTATAAAAGTAATGGAAATAGTTTTTCTGGCATCACATTCTATTCTTTTATTTATTATGAAAATATATAATCATGTAAGTACTCACTTTTGGAAACTGATTTTCTCACTTAAATTCTCCTTTTCGTCTTTCTCGCGATCTGCATCCACGCACAATGCATTGCATTGTTATAAGATATGTATCTGTCTATAAAGAACTTGCACTCAATCTACGAATTAATAATTTTAATCGACTTGTGTTGAGAGAAACAAACTTTGTAGAGAGATACAGGCGAAGAGATGTGCTGAGTACGGGTTGACTTAAAGGTTATATAAACTTAAATTACCTTTGTTAAACTGAATCGTGTAATATTGTATCTTTTCTTTACACTTTTTCACTTAATGATGAACATTTTCAATGATTATTATTAATTCATAAAAAAATCATTTTCATAAAAAAATCTCTTAGTAGAAAAACGTCTTGTTGGCTCGAGGACTTTATCGATAGGCACGGCACTATAGGTGTAAAAATAGGTGAATTTTTGAAGTTTTGGTGGCTTCACTCAAACCTGACATATGGATTATCTATTGACTTCCAAAATCTTTGCTAATTACTTAGCAGTTAGACCTCACGCCTACGTATTGCCGACTAGCGGATTTTCCAATCGCCAACACCCTCATTAAGTAGTAGTAGTATCAGCCTATTAATGTCCTACTGCAGGGCAAAGGCTTCCATCATTTGGAGTCATGTTTTCGTTACAAAGATGGGTTTTGGCATAATCACCACGCTTGCCACGTTGGTGATCACAAACCCGGGCTGTGTTCAGAAAAAATAACACAAATTTTGCCCAACCCGGGAATCGAACCCAGGACCTCGAGATCAAGGCCCGTTACTTAAACCACTAGACCATCGAGGCGTTATGGATGATGATAATTCCTGGCGACTGATCTCACCCTCACTCTCCTGTTTCCGGAAGAGGCGCATTCTCCGCCACTTCCTCACGGCGCTCTTAAGCTTCTTCATGAGCACGCAGTCCAGTAGCGCGCGCGCGAGCCTCCGCCGCCATACTGAGCACATCTATGGCCCGCGGTCTGTGCGCGGATTGTCTATGGTGTCTGCCATCACTTATGATTAACTACACTACGCACTTCGAAGCACTGGTCTGTCTGTCGTCTAATGTCGTCTAACTACGAAGCACTGCTGGTATCAACGCGGTTGTATAGCAGCGAAGCACTTTTTAAATAATACTCGTACATTCACTACAATTAAAAAATATATTTTTTACGGGATTCTTACAACTACCTACATTTCTAATGCTTTCGACCAGTAATAGCTCGTATAATATCGTTAGGTGTACCCTACTGTTTCAGCATTTGAGCGTTCCGCATTTGCTTGAAACGGACATTTTGGCCACTCCTAGCAAAGAGCTTAGGTAATATCCTAAGTGTCTTAGTGACAGACACAAAACCTTTTCGATTCTAGATTGGACTGGTTACAAGTATATAGGAACCCCCCGACCTTTATTGAGGGTAATAAAAGCATGTAGCTATTGATTTCGAGCCTGATCTACGTAGAAGACTTTAGTCTCCACTTCCTCACAGCGCTCTTAAGCTTCTTCATGAGCACGCAGTCCAGTAGCGCGCGCGCGAGCCTCCGCCGCCATACTGAGCACATCTATGGCCCGCGGTCTGTGCGCGGATTGTCTATGGTGTCTGCCATCACTACAGTTTAACTACACTACGCACTTCGAAGCACTGGTCTGTCTACGCGGTTTTATAGCGGCTGAAGCACTTATAAATGATACACTCACTAAAAATTAAAAACGTGATTCGTAAACTACCGACTAATGCTTTCGACCAGTAATAGCTCGGATAATATCGTTAGGTGTAGCCTACTGTTTCAGCCCTTGAGCGTTCCTTATTGTTTGAGACGGACATTTTGGCCACACCTTCCAAAGGGCTAGTTCTGTATTTACTGTGGTGCTAAGCTGAAAATACCTTAACATCCTAAGTGTCTTAGTGACATACACAAAACATACATTCGATTCTAGATAGGGCTAGTTACTAGTATAAAGGAACCCCCCGACGTTTATTGATGGTTAAAATACTAATGAAGCTTGATTCTGAGCCTGATCTTTACGGTTCAGTCGAAGACTTTGGTCTCCACTTCCTCACGGCGCTCTTAAGCTTCTTCATGAGCACGCAGTCCAGTAGCGCGCGCGCGAGCCTCCGCCGCCATACTGAGCACATCTATGGCCCGCGGTCTGTGCGCGGATTGTCTATGCTGTCTGCCATCAGTAATGTTTAACTACACTGCGCACTTCGAAGCACTGATCTGTCTACGCTGTAGTATAGCGGCTTAAGCACTTTTAAATAATACACTCACTAAAAATGTAATTAATTGTTAATTAAGTGATTTTCTAGCTACCTACATTTCTAATGCTTTCAACCAATAATAACTTGTTTTTTATATCTAGCTTTAGATGTAGCTTACTCTTACAGCGCTTAAAAGAGCTTTATGGCTTTAGAGGAACATTTTGGCCTCTCCCCCAAAGAGCTAGGCAGAAAAAACCTTAATATCCTAAGTGTCTTAGTGACCGACACAAAACCTATAAGTATTCGATTTTGGATAGGACTGAATTTGTTTATCTTGCATATGGGAAACCCCCGACCTTTATTGAGGGTTATAAAAGCATGAAGCTATTGATTCCGAGCCTGATCTTTACGGTTCAGTCGAAGACATAGTCTCCACTTCCTCACGGAGCTCTTAAGCCTCTTCATGAGCACGCAGTCCAGCACCGCGCGCGCGAGCCTCCGCCGCCATACTGAGCACATCTATGGCCCGCGGTCTGTGCGCGGATTGTCTATGGTGTCTGCCATCACGTATGTTTAACTACACTACGCACGAAGCACTGGTCTGTCTAAGCGGCTTTCGCACTTTTACTCGTAAAATAATACACTCACTAAAATTAAATTAATATTGTAAATGTGAAAATTACAGCTACCTACATTTCTAATGCTTTCAACCAGTGATAACTCGTATTTTATATCTAGTTTTTGAGGAAGAGTATAACACGAACACACCTACCGAGAACTACACAGAAAAATCCTTAATATACTTAGTGTCACAGTGAAAGCACAGGAAACCTGGATAAGATTTTAGATACCGACTGATTCTCTTTACCCCCGACCTTTAACAAAGGCTGAAACACACACATTAAGCTACTGATTATACAATAGTTTTTATATTTATTCGTTACATACAAAAATACAAATCTTTCCTCTTAAAAATATTAGTGTAGATAGTGTAGATGTATGCATAACATAAAATCGTAGGGTGTAATATACCGATGAATTCGACTTTTTTCAATATAAATCCCACAGAAAACCCTTAGATTTCAAATGTTCAATCCAAGCTAGCCAGAAAGGAACTAAAGCAAGACTTCAATTTATTGATACCCTACGTGCTGTATTGACAGTCAGACTCAATAGATTCGAATTTCAGATAGGACTGATCGCTTTGACATAGGTTTAACGAGATAGAACCCTCAAGCTTTATCGAGAGCTGAAGAGCAAGTAAAGTTGTTATTTCTGCGCCTGATCTTTTTACGGCTTCCAGTTCAAGATTGATGGCCCACCGCGTATATATCTTGCGGGCCGGTATAGCGATGCCAGTAGATAGGATACCACAATAGTACCGCATCCGTTGACTTGTCAGTCAGGGCCCAGGGCTCCTCTTGTGCTACCATCAGAAATAGTGGAGCCAATATACCGTGACAAAGCAAAATAAGATAAACTATTTCTGTATGCAAATAAATTGTATAAATTCATTGGACCAACACACCACTTGCCCATCACCAAAATAAGCTCGAAGTTTGTACTATGGATGCTAGGGAACGGACAGACATTCTTTAACACTTTTATAAACCTCCATGACTCAAGAACAAATGCCGATGTTCATCACACAAATATTTGCCCCTAGCGGGATCTGACTACTACAATTTCTGCCATAACAGTAAAATATAGTCTTCTAATAACCACAAATTTCCCAAAAAGCCAGTACTTAATCAAATATTGTCAGCTAGAAGAGACAGTCCCGCAATTTGTCAGATAAAACAAACCCTGTTTTCAAAATAAAACGACAAAGCAACTAGATTTTTCTCTGCAAATTCTCTCAAGACTTTCGGATGTAACAATAGAAAATAGAGGAATCCTTGTAGAAACCACGGGTGAATTTGTTAGAACAGACATGTAACGAGGGTTTGGGTCTAATAGATTCGTTCGGATAACTTTTCTTTACCGCCTCAAAAGGTTAGTTTTACATTTGCATAACAACGTCTTCGTTTCGTCTAAAACTAAGCACTTAGTGGTCGGCGTAGAATTTGTTTTTGGTTTAACAATAAACAACTTTGTGACGAGTTATATGTATATGTTACCGGCAATCTGTACAATCCGGCATTACACACAATACCTAGGCAATGAATAGAATCCCAAAAAGGTATAGGTGATGTATGAAATATTATGTATTTTATACTTTGTCTAGGTATTCTATACAATACCAAATACGCAGCCGGTAATGTACGCAATACGAGGGCAAGGAATGAGTGGAACGTGGATGGTAATTTTGGGTATCATTCAAGAAGTAACGAAACGATTGAATAAAGGTCAACCTTTAGTAAGATAGAGTTAGTTTCCATTAAATCGATTTCTATTTTATAAAAATGATTTTAAAAATCAATCATTTTAAAGGGTTTACAAAAAAAAAATAACCCTAACCTACTTTTTTTTTATAATCAAGTTAGTCTTCCGTCCCTGAGTTTGTAGGTTAGTTAGGTTTTTGTTTGCAAAACATTTGAAAATAAAGACCACGATCTATTCATGTACACATTGCCTGAGCCACAACAGGTACTCTAAACAATCCCTAGGCATTGCATAGAATGCCTTGGTAAAGTATGCAATAGAAAATATAATTCATAGTATTTCATACATTGCCAGGACGCCCCAGGTATTCAATACATTACCTAGGTATTGCATAGAATACCTCGATTATATGCTTTGCCGGTAACATATACAATACAAGCGGCCGCCTGCGACTCCGTTCGCGTGGTTTTCTGTTTACGCACACATTAGGAACTACTGGTCAGATTTTTTCAAATCGGACCAATAGTTCCTGAGATTAAACAAACAAACAAACTCTACAGCTTTATTATATTAGTATTGATATAAAAAAAATTGTCAGGTAAGGGTTGTGGAGGTCAGACGACAGTCGCTCCATTGTAATAACCAGGCTGGTCAAGTCAGGATCATGTTCGTAGCGTACCCTGGGCGAGGCAATGTCCAAGGATGCAACCGGGATAAGGGCTAGGATGAGATGATTATGGGTAGCCTAGATACAGACCTAACATTTAAAGCTTTTACTTTCTTCTATGTGAACATTGTTTACCCCAATAACTCAGTAGCCACCATTGTAAGGAAAAAGATACACGGCATGATAGAAAAATTGCTTATGAAGGACTTATTTAGTGTGTACACTAGGCTGAAATCACGGGACCGAAGTTCAGCGGCAATGCATTAACTATACAAAATTACGCTACGATAATTTAGCATAGTGTGTCATGTCCGACTTAATGTCATATCATGAACACGATGCGTAAATTCGGTCGCGTTTTTACCGCATAGTGTGTTCTTACACTTGTGAACGCTTAACTGGTTTTTTGTCCATTTTGTCATATTACCTAACTACTTTGGTTGATTGTGCTTAAACTTCTTCATATGCAATCATCTAGACGATTTATTTTTTTGTAGATATTATGTACAAATAAAACACAACTTGTAATCATTTTTCAAGGACTTCATTTAATAACATATCACATTATCATTATAATGCGGACGCATTATCAAAATATGTCGCAATAGTGGATATCCTTTGCATTGTTATCTGAATCCCACTGATTTAAAAAGAAACAAACTTTTGCAAAAAAATATATGAGAAACAACAATACAATGATAAAAACCCATAACCCAAAAACACATAAAAGCTACAAGTATGGGGAACCCCTATTACATTTTTGTTTTTCCTGTGCAAAAATCTTAATGCGCTTCACAGAATACATCTAAAAAGTTTCAACAGTATAGATCTTAAGGAAAAGTTGCTGTGACATACTGGCGGAGAGACAGATATGTAGATAATATGACGAATCTATTAGGGTACCGGTTTTATTCCCTTCGGCTTCGGCAACCGAAAAGGAAACGACTATTTACGGTGTGTTTAGAGATAAGAAGAGTTCCCGAAAAGACAACGTACAAATGACCTCACTGAATCCCGTACCTATAATAAATTTTGAAACTGCTTGTAACCTTGACTCTTTTGGCAAAGATTCAATGTCACATAGGAAACCAAAATGCAGGGTTTCCTTTGGTTTAAATGTTATTGAAATTTTATTCGGCTTTAAGTAAAAATATTACTATTATACCCTAAACCCGTCACTACTCGGTCATTTGGATTCTATCCCTAAAAAGCTTTATTTTTCAAGAATAAAAGTATTCCGTTCATTTTTTTCAAAGTATATTTGATCAAATAAAGTCTAAAGTTATGATAAAGATTCAATCCATTAATATCTGGTTGTTCGTTACATAGCTTGGATTGATGATCTAAATCCAAATGATGGTAGGTCTTGCTCTGCAGATAAAAATAGAGTGATTTTTTAGTAACTTCACTTTAAGTATATTAAAAACTGATTAAAACATCCACTCAAGTACAATATGATACCAACTTCCACAAGATTGCACATAATAACACCACGGTATAATTTTGTGGTATACATTTAATTGTTTTCACCACTACTGATTTAAATAGTTATATTTGCACTCGCCTACTTCAAAAATGGCACTAAAATACAAGCGAGACAGCACGTTGCCAACAAATTTAAACGGATGACTGTCAACGTGTTGTCTCACTCTAAGAAGCGACTGTCGCTCTTATTTTAATGCTAATTTCGAAGTATGGCGAGGGCAAATCTAACGATTTAAATCTATGGTTTTCGCGAAGTAATCGATTAACCTTCTTTTTACTATACGGCAGCCCCAGTCCAATGTTAAAGGAAGACCTTGACACTAGTTTGGTCAGTTATGTAATGTTCGTGAGTGATTTGGTAAGTATTATTCGTGCTGCTTGTATTACAATGCATGCTTCACGTCATTATGTGAAAATTGTTCATTGCAAGGATATTGTAACTTGTAGCTTACTTTCTTTAAAGTAAATGAAGAAGAGGGTCACCATGGGAAGTGATCACCAATGCCCATGGACATTAACAACCGTACAAGGGTCCCAGATGCGTTGCCTGCCATTAAGACTCCTTACCCTCCCCGACTGAGGTCTGGCGACCTAAGTCACCAGCAGAAACATATCACAACAGTTACGAATTGTTACTTCACTTTGGTGGTAAGGTAGATTAACTTCCCCAGACGAGCACCTTATTCGAGTGGACGTTCTACTAAGCGTGGGGTGTTAATGGCCAGCAATACATCTGCAATACCTCTAGTATCTCGGATGTACAGGGGCGGCGGTGATTGCTTACCACCAGACGAATCTAGCTCGTTTGCCGCCTCAGCCATAAAAAAAGTGTCGGTTTTTTTTTATTTCACCTTTTACACTACTTTTACGCCTATTTTTGAGAGACTTTGTTGCAAACGCGGCGTAAACGGATTAAGATGTACCTAAAATAGAAATTGTCGCGTGCGAAGTGCAACAGCCAGTGAAACCTTATAACTGACAGTGCAGTGTAGAGACAGACATTGATTGCAACTGTCTTGTCACTAAATGACCTGGTGGTCTAGCTAATTTGCCACTTCGACCACTATCGCCATTGCCATCGCTTCGACTAATATTGCTTGCTATACATGAAATGAAATCAAATGGCATGAAAAAAATATTTGCAATTTTCAGTACAAAATGTATGGGAAAAGTTTTTTGAAACAACAAAAAACCTCAAATGGTCGATGGAAATGTGATCGATTGGCATTAAAAACAATTCGGCTATTTCAGCATTTTTTGCTCACTATGACTTTTTTCCAAAATCTGTGTATGCAAGTCAAATTTCTCAAAAAGTCATGGATGGTAATAAATGGTTTCATGGTAATTGAAACGGTTAATGTACCTGCCCTTTAAAACACATTTCAAAATTCCACCCTGTGTAAACTTTAAGCTTAATTTGATACAACTAACGTTGTGTTAGCCCAAGGAATAAAAATAAAATTTAAATTAATTATGAATTTAGCAAAGCTATTTGCTAGATAAAAGTTGTAAAATGTTTAACGTTGGACAGTTTTCGGCAGTTTATCATAGTAAATGTCTTTTGCTCGACAACAAAACCCATCCAGACATTGATAACGTCAGCAAAATGCAAATTTCTTTTAGCGTAAAACTTTTAAGCGTAATTAAAACGGTACGTTTTAAGAAGCAGAAGATTTTCGGTAAATTTTCGTAGCTTTAATAATAATAATACCCTCCAGCTGTTTTTCGATCATGGCTGCCGGTCTGAAGATCAGCCAGCCACGCAGGATATATTGTAGTGCACAAGTGAGTGCGCAAGCACAAGTGCACTCCCTTTTCCCTCACTCTTATAGTTCGGTGGGTCAGCAATCTGACACGACCGTAGATAGATCAGGCACAGGACCAACGACTTAATGTGCTTTTCGAAGCACTGACGAGCTCAACATAAATAAAAATCAGTGACCCATCCGAAGATAATAAAACACAGGGGACCACTGCTGCCCATTCCCGGAATGTCCTTACTAGCATTTTATTTCTAACAGAGAAATTATGAAAGGTTGGCATTCCCAATCATTTTATTTCCATCAATCTTCAACAAATAAACAAGATAAACAGAGTTATTTCCGCGGTTTGTTTTTCTTACATTTGTTATCATAACTTCCTCTGAAGTTAGCCCTTGTGGTGACGTCATATTTTTACGAACATTTTATATTCCGAGGTTTATAGTCCGGTGAGATTCGCATAAATAATAATCTAATGAAAGCGAAACTTTGAGTTTGATGGTGCTTTGGAAGGAACTTTTACCGTATCACAGCTAATTTTTAATTTTTAACCTGAGATTTCATTCCTACGGCCTTTGATGCTTGGAAATTAATAACAAACGCATCATATTGCCAGTATTTTTTGAATGAAAGTAGGTGGCACACCAGCTGGATGGTCATCTGATGGTAAGTGATCACCGCTTCCCAAAGATCACAACCCCTCAAGAGTCGCTGATGCGTTGCCTGCATTTAAGACCCCATACCCCAACAGTGCTTTGGCGACCTTACACACCAGCAGAAACATATGACATCAGTTAGAAAGTGCTACTTCACAGTGGTCTTTCGTAAGGTAAAGGTACTTCCCTAGACGAGCAGCCAAACCAAGCTCAAAGTTTGTGCTATGGATTCTAGGTAACGGACATACATAAATACTTTTATAAACAACCAAAATTCGCGTACAAATGCCGGTGTTCATCACACAAATATTTGCCACTAACACGATTCGAACCCGCGACCCTTGGTTTTGTAGCCAGGGTCTCTGACCACTAGACCAACGGGCCCAATAAATACTAACTAAATAGTGATTCCCAACTTAAAGGACAAAGAATACAACTTCTTCTTTCAGGCAGTCTCTGGCATGGCGTGCTAAATATGGAAGCTTCAATCACATTAAATTTTCGCCGGAATAAAAATTTCCCCTTGCCGTGCGAACGGCTATATCTTTTATTGTTCAGGGAAATGGTAATAACGCATTTTCCTTCGGAAACGACCGCGTCGGGGCTTACTGACTTATAACAGAAAAGTTAGCAGTAATATAACTTTTTGTGCCTACTCAATATACCCAAATACGTATTACTTTATTGCTTTACGTGAGAGTTATAAGTAGCGACGAAAGAACGTTCCGGGGGATGGACAGCAGCGTTCCCCTGTGTTTTATCACCATACTGCTGCGGTTACTAACCTGGCTAGTCAACGTGGTGACTATGAGCATAATCCCCCTTTTGGGGAGTCCTACGACCAGCAGTAGAATGCAACATACAATTAATTCCATTACAAAATGAAATCACGTTTTCGTGATTAAGTAAGAACGGCATTATTTTAATGTCGATCTTACTACGCCAAGACTCATTTTGGGTCGCTATGCAACTTAGAAGTAAGAAAAATGATGCCCCTTTTATATCCCCTAATGGTGTAATACTTATTAATAGAGTAGATTTTACTCACGAGTTTAATTATTGTAAGGCGGAAGAGTTTGTTTGTTTGTTAGTTGTTTGATCGCGCTAATCTCATGAATTACTGGTTCGAATTAGAAAATATTTTTTGTGTTGGATAGTCCATTTATTGAATATCCAATAAATCCATACATATCCAAGTCCATTTATATAATACTAGCGGCCGTCCGCGACTCCGTCCACGTGCATTTCGATTTCCAAAAGCCTAAAACCATTCTCGTCAAATGGACAACACAAAAAGAATTTTTCAAATCGGTCCAGTATTTCCGGAGACTAGTGCGGTCAAACAAACACACAAACAAACAAATATACAAACGAACAAACTCATCAGCTTTATATGATAGTATAGACCGTAACCGAAATTGTTTGTAGTTCATATGTACCTACATTGTGATACTATCACACATTCAAACCTAACACTTGGACACTAGACATACAAACTTTAGCCAGTAGATATGATTTTGGTCCAGTGAAGACAATCCAACTTTTCCCGTTGTCACTACGGTCAAGTTAGCCTACTGAAGTTTCGCTGAACTATGTGTAGGGCAAAGCAGGGCACGCCCGATTGCGTAACTCTCAGTCAATATCGCGAATGGAACTACCCCGGATTTGCTTCATAATTGGAATAATAACGAATGAGGAGCTCGATGGCGCAGTGGTTAGCGCACTCGGCCAAGTTAAGCAACGTTCGCAGATGCCAGTCATCGGACGGGTGACCGAAAAAAATAATCTCGAGCTCCTCCTTGATTCGGATGGCACGTTGAGACGGTCCTGCGCCTGATCTCTCTACGGTCGTGTCAGATTGCTTTCCCACCGAATCATGGGAGTGAGGGAAAAGGGAGAGCAACCGTGCTTGCGCACTCACTTATGCACTATAATATACATATACGATTATATCCTGCGTACCTGGCTGATCGTAATGGAGTCTCAATGTTATGGAGACAAAACGTTCAGTCTGTTCACCGTATTATTATTTATTTGACGATTAAAAAGTGCGCCTATGAAGCATAATTTAATAAATAACATTCTGAGTTCGAGTTTTAGTTTGACATGAACTCAAATCATTCCTAAGTAATCATGATGGACAAAAAGTTATGAAAAGAAGAAGTTGTATTCTTTGTCCTTTAAGTTGGGAATCATTATCTAGTTAGTATTTATTGGGCTTGTTGGTCTAGTGGTTAGAGACCCTCGCTACAAAACCGAGGGTAGCGGGTTCTAATTCCTCTAGGGGAAAATGTTCGTGTAATGGTCATCGGCATTTCTTCTCGAGTCTTGGATGTTTATAAAAGTATTTAAGTATGTCTATTCGTTCTCTAGCTTCCATAGAACAAGCTTTAAGATTAGTTTGGGGCAAGGCAATTGGTAAGTTAGTCCACAACTTATTTAATTTATTCATTTATTTATCTTCTCCACGGAATGGACTGAGGCCCAGTGCCATGTCTACTGTCTCAACCGAATGTGGTCAGTGGAATTTACGATTTCCAGTCCGACATATACAACCGGCCAGCCAACCCGTTGTACAGTCATCCACGCTTCGTAGTAAACACTTGCATTCAAAAATAGCCCTTATTCCCCAAACATAAGGAAGGTATACAACCCGAAGTGTTTCCGGCTTACTGTTGGGTATACAAGTGAATATATTTCGCAAGCCGTGTTTGCTCCAGTTTGTGTTACTAGTATAACTGTCCCTAGAGTCTAGATTCAGTCGTGTACCGCCGCCCGTCAGTCTACCGTCATATTACTTCGAAGCGAACTAAATGTAAATCGAATTCGAAGCAACGGACATCTGACAGTGTGACATAATTATGTATATTAACAAGCGTAACTGTGTATTGACAGAGTTTTTTGATAGGAATAGGCGACCACAATAATTTATTGTCCGGTAAACCGCCTGAATGATTTATCTTATCATTACATGATAACAACCGTCTGCGGTGAACAGCACATTTGAAAGAGCTTCGAACATTTTTGTATGGAAGATGGCATAACTACAAAATCCGCCATTTTAAGAAAATTAAGTTTCGGCGACCCGTCATGAATAGTCATGATACTCATATCAACCGACAGAGTAAGTAAGTGATTACAAACAAAAAGTGTTAAGATAATCAAAGCTCTAAGTGATATGGTTTCCGACATATAAAACCTCAAAATCTGCTTCGATGCAACTAGGTTCGATGCTCTTTACACACAATATATGTAGTAAACCAAATCAAGCTAATTTGTTGTAACTATTACATGCATTGAAATTTTATAAAGTAAAGTAAAGTATCAGCCTATTAATGTCCCACTGCAGGGCAAAGGCCTACATCATTTGAAAGTTCTCACTAAAATGGTTTGACGATGTATTTTTTTATAATGATGATAATTTATTATAACGAATAGATCCTTTGCATAGCATTGCAAAAGTAAGTTTTCAAACAGACTTGTCAGTTAAGGTGGTAGTCAAATAATAGGTCCTAATATTCATAATTACCTCTTACAAAAGCTAAGTACGTATATCACACATAGATGTATACGTATAATTAAAGGGATCTCCCGTCCAGTGACCTTTCGTATGTGTTTCACAAAACATGTTTACTCATTCGTATTTGTACTGGGACTGTCCCTCGAGTGGCCATTGCGAGGCCTGTCAGCCCATTGTGATATATGTACAATGTACATACATACTCTGCACATTGGATATTCAAATGTACGCGGTCGTAAATGAAAAGTCTGTAGTATTTCAAGTTAGGAGATAAGTTGATAACATAATATCGTCATCAATATTATCATCATCATTAGCAGTCTTTCACCATATACGTACACAATTTTGTAAATAAGATATTGTATAGTGTAACTGACTGACTGGCTCTAGATAAGTGGTAAGCAAAGTTGTAAATACTTGTAGTTTTCATTTTAAAAGCAATGCCACCACTGTGTCTCATGATTGGGCAAAAAAAGCCAAAGAAAATGCTCATTGAAAAAAAAAGTGCTTGCGTTAAAAGCTTCAAACGGAATCAGTGAATATTTTTCTCCAGTTGATATTTGCTTCATTACACATCACTCAAAGCGTAAATTGTATCAAATTAAGTTCAAATCGAAAAGACGAATTCGTTCGATCACGAACATTCAGTCCATTTTCACTAATGACGTCTGACGACAATTTAATTTGAATTAATTACGTCGGTGACTGAATTCGGCTTCCCTAATGATAAAGGACAGATCCATCGAATTACTTTAACATCTTCAACCCATCAAATTACTTCAGCATTGAGTGGGTGAAGCAAAAACACTAAGAGAGTACCATTGGTAAACATTGATAGCGCAAAGGTTCTTAAATCGATCGACACACTAGTTGTTTCAAACAAAATGTTGGTTCTATGCGAGGATCGAACCCAGGACTTTTGAAATACCACTCCTTACTCCCAAAAGCACACTACATTACAAGTTTGTCACGGTTACGATTCGCTACCGAATAAGTTTTTTATTTGTGTGTAGGAACACACATAGGAAATTTGTGCTTCATACATACGAGCGATGAAAGTCGTCTGTGACTTTTGTCACTTTTGTACTCAATTTACTGTATCGCAGCCCCCAGGGCGACACTGCCAACGTTGCAGGGAAATGACAGCTCCTGTGTCAGGCCTTTGGGATCAAACACGATTACAATCTATCCGTACATGAGCACACGCAAATATGAACCTTATGTATTCGTATTACATGACGGAAAAAACGCAAGGATTCCGTATGGAATGGATTTTGTAGTTACCTGACATAATTGTAAAAACTATACATATCGCATTCTATCTATCCCTTATCTACCTTCCGGCCGTATTCGGCCATGGCGGCCGACCTTACGATCAGCCAGGTACGCAGGATATATTATAGTGCACAAGTGAGTGCGCAAGCACAGGTGCACTCCCTATTCCCTCACTCTTATAATTCGGTGGGACAGCAATCTGACACGACCGTAGGGAGATCAGGCGCCGGACCAACGGCTTAACGTGCCTTCCGAAACACGGAGGAGATCAAGATGAATTTTTTCGGTCACCCATCCGATGACTGGCGTCTGCATGCTTGACTTAACGTGCTAACTACTGCGCCATCAAGCACCTCAATTGTATAGTATGGGTATAGTAAAATATCTATTCGTGAGTAAACCTGAATATGATTGACAGGTGTTGATATGAAATGGGCGGATCGATGAAATCCGTATTAAGCGTATTTACCTTGTGGTCACATGTGAGTAAATAATGTAATAATGTATGTTTACTGGGTCGAGGTCTATAAGCCTGACTATTGCACACGCGATGTTTATAATCAATGTGATTTATAAAATTAATGTCGTATTAGGTTATAAATACTCCAACCTACCGACCATTAGCCACATACATTAGCTTTTGGGCTAAAGACGTGGGTTTGTTTTCGCCCTGAACAAACTGTTGTTAAAGTATGAGATTCAATTAAGTTGATTTGAAGATTTTTTTTATTTTCTTCGTCAGTTTATGACATTTGCTTTTTGTCTGTATTTAACTATATCATTGAATCATCATTCATCATTAATATCTTAGAGCTTCTCCCGATTGCATCGTCGGCCATTGCCTCGGAGCTCAGGGTACGCTGCCACTAAGATCCTGAATTTATAAGGCTGGTTATTACAATGGAGCCACTGTCGTCTGACCTCCGCAGCCCATAAAAGGTAAACAAGATAGTGTTGATAATATTCGGGACGAATGCACGCAATTATCGTTCTTATCGAACAATGAGTTGATTCAAGCCTGCAATATCCTTACTAAACGGAGAAAACCTACACAAAGTGGTGTTTCCCGTGGGACTCGAACTCACGACCTCCGCTGGTTTTTAGTCCAGCGCTCTAACCACTACACCATGGAGGCAGTTTTATAACATTAAATAATTTATTTATTCTATAAATTAACGAAATAAGTGGTAAGTATTTGAATACGTTCCCGTCTACTAAATAAGAAGTATTTCTTTATTTATAAATCCAAATATTATTTACAAATAGCCTTTTGAATGGAATCCCAATTAAAAAGTCTAGAAATGTGGAGTATTATTATAATATTTAGCTCGGGCGAGACGAGGGTTGTGGTAGGTATTATTTTAAACCAAGGTTTTTTCTCGGTAGGTACAGCCACCCGTAATGAAATCATTAAGGTATTTACGTTCGTAGGTATAAATTTAATATCAGTTAAAACATATGTGGTTAAACCTTTCAACCTTGATTGAGGAGATCTTGAAACAATTAGAGGGAAACCTGATAATTAAATAATATGTACTATATCGTGCAAAATTCTTTTTAAGATACACTAAGGATTATTTTTTTAAATAATCTTTTAAATCAATTAAGTTATCTTTTGAATAATGAGATTCCCACATTTTTAACATGGCAACCAAACTTTTTAATAACTTCTGTACTATTGCACTCTTGCACCAATCTATTTTAGAAAACTTATAAAAATTTAAAAAGTTTAAAAACTCTTCTCTGCATTTGAGAGTGAATAATGAACATCCCCGCAAATAAGAAAATGTATAAAGTTTCAAAGTAGGTGTCCAACTTTGAATCGACAAGTTCTGAAGCTCGTGCGTGAAAATCTGGGACTAGGTATAAAGTTTATGAGTCTTTCAACGTTGTGGCCCGTTTTCTACTATATTGGAGGTGTGAAGTAACTTTCTAAGTTACAAAGTATTGAGAATGAAACAATATTAATAAGGATAAGACCTTTTTTTCTCGCCAAATCTGTACTTACAAAAGATGGATAAAACTATACCAATATAATTAATCTGAAGAGTTTGTTTGTTTGAACGCGCTAATCTCAGGAATTACCAGTTTGAATTTATTTCAAATATTTTTTGGGTTGGATAGTCCATTAGTCGAGAAAGGCGTGAAGCTATCGTATAATTTTTTTTTATCTACTTACACCATAGAATAGAATAAATTGTTTTCAATTGGTATACTTTGGATATGACGTATTTTTATGACGGAAAAATATGGATGAGCCGTGTGTGTATTGTAGTAAAAACTAACACCCAATTATAGCGTATATTTACTTTATAATGCCTGTAAAAATAATGTTTTCAATAATCAGTCTGATCTTTAAGATCTTTTGACACTTAAAAATAATAAGACTACTTATTACAGGTTTCGACGTTGTCTTGTTAAACTAATATGTTTAAATAGTAACAGTCATATTACACAAACATCTCTAAGTTTACAAAAACATAAATTGAATAAACGAATATATGCTTTAGAATACTAGAATAAGGAAGGAAGATGTCTTAGTAATATTTGATTCAAGTACCCAGTGCTCGTAAAATAGGAATAATTTAGAATGCGAGCTTGATTATCATTTCAATTTCGAGGAAACGATCCAAGAAGGTTTATTTTGTGTGGAAAATTGACGTAAATTATCATAATAATATTCTGAGATAATATTTAAACGATAAAATCTCAATATTAAAGATAACGAATTTAGATTTAACATTGACGTTATAAAATTTTTGATGCAACTATGACCTGTTTGCCCTGTATGTAACACATCTATGACTTTTTTTTCAAAATTATAAACATAGGAAAATACATCTGACCTCATGTGGCTCCGGCGGGAATCGAACCCAGCGTATCTTGCAATCCGGGCAAGCACTCTGTCCACTAAGTTTCCAAGAACGTTAGTAGACCTGACAAATTTCTCTTTGTTATTTACTCACTCCTATTTTTAAAGTATAGAATTCTATTTCAATTTGCAAGATCGTACAGTTTTAAAGTACCGAAGAAGGAAAATTGTTAACCCGACCTACTCTTTGAAATTCGTTTTGCATCCAGAGTGAATAATATATGTTCCACGGATACCATCGCACCAGAATTACTACATCGTATAAAACAAAGTCTATCCCTATGTATCCTTATACCTTTAAAAATAATAACACCGATTTCTTTTAACGACCGATCAGATAGGTTGATTGTAAAGAAAATTTTATGTGTATAATACATCTATACTAATATACTAATGATGAAGAGTTTGTTTGTTTGTTTGAATGCGATAATCTCAGGAACTACTGGGTCGAATTAAAAAAAAAAATTGTGTAGAATATTCCATTTGCCGAGGAAGCCTTAAAGCTTTAGTATAACACGACTCCGTCTGCGTGGATTTCAGTTCTCGCACAAATAGAAAACCAAAATCCACGCGGACGGAGTCGCGGGTGGCTGCTAGTTCATAATATAGTAAAGAAACACTGATATTTTTGCACCCGTGAGCTGTCGGGGCGGGTTGCTAGTGTTGGTTTAAAAGTGGAAAGTTTCAATGGAAATTTGATGTTATACATTAGGTACTTGTAAGATGTGGTAATGTTGTTCGGAAATTCTAAGCTGTAAAAATTTTACTGGAAAACTTTTATCTGCGTTAGGAAAAGTGCTTTGCCAATCTAGTCAAGGTATCTGGCACCGTGATACGGGTGTTGGCAAATATGGCCAACCAGACATATAAACCAGACATTTTTCAATTGAAATTTACGAAACCATTGTCGAATCGGACACATAGTAAGTAACACTAATAAGCTTTGGTTTTTGGGATCAAAGTCATCATCATCATCCGAGCGTCTCACCCGGTTGCATCGTTGGCTATTGCCTCGGAGCCCAGGGTACGCAATGACTATGATCCAATTAACCAACCTGGTTATTAGGTATGCGAGAAGTATTTTGTCCGCTTTGTAACAGTATAACCGCCTGAAAACTAGCGATAAAAGACTTAAGCCGTGAGACATCTAAAGCCTGTCTTGTAAGTCCTAAAATATACTTGTAGTAAGACCTAGAATACCTAAGTAAACTCTAAACGCATTATCACCAACCCACAGGCGTATTCAATCTTATCTATACTGTCCCCCTATTTGGAATTCAAGGCGCATAGGAAACTATCTGAGAATCCAAAGGAGGGGACGAAAAGGGACTCAAACAAGTTCATTGAGTTAGTTTTATGAGGGAATTGACCCCTTACCACCCTGCATACGACAACTTTTCTATTCGTATCTAACTACTCGCACATAGTATAAAACAAAGTTGCTTTATTCTGTCTGTCCCGCATGTATGCTTAAATCCTTAAAAGTACTTAACCGAGTGATTCGAGGGGAACGTTTATGTGTATAATAAGTGCATCTTCTATGGTGTAGTTTTATGTTATAAACGAACAAGAGCGTCACGTGATGTTAAGTAATCACCGCTGCTCATGGTCATCAAGAACCCCATACTAGAGCTCAGTTGGGAGGGTATGGGGTCTTAAAGGCAGGCAACGCATCTGCGTTTTTCATGTCCATGGGCAGCGGTGATGACTTACCACCAGGTGACCCTCTTGTTCGTTTGCAACCCGATAACATAAAAAAATAACACTTAATATTAGTAAACGGGACTTAAAGCGATGTTTAATTATGTAGGTAGTACACGTATACTAGGTACTTAATACTTGACGTTTCAGCTGTGTTACAATCAACGTTTAGAAATGAGGTTTGGTATCTGCGGTCGGTTAATTAAAACTTATGTGCTACTATCCGTTCTAGACCCTTCTCATAACTCCACTTCGCAAAGATATTGCGATGAGCCAATGATTACGAGGCTTGTGCCATCAATCACATGCCAAGACGTGAGTCCTGAGTTAGTTAGTTTTGTAATTAGTAATAAAAGGAAATGGATTTTGTATAAACGAGCGGCCGCCGGCGACTCCGTCCACGTGGATTTCGATTTCCGCACTCTTAATGTTATTATATTTTGACAGGCCCGTTGGTCGAGTGGCTAGAGACCCTGGCTACAAAACCAAGGGTCGTGGGTTCGAATCCCGCTAGGGGCAAATGTTTGTGTGATGAACATCGGCATTTGTACTCGAGTCATGGATGTTTATAAAAGTATTTAAGTATATCTATCCGTTCCCTAGCTTCCATAGTACAAGCTTCGAGCTTAGTTTGGGGCTAGGCAATTGGTGTGTTAGCTTGGACTAACACACCGCATTTATTTATTTATATTCTGTAGCTTCAAGCATTTCTCGACTAAATGGACTATCAAACGCAAAAATATTTTTTCAATTCGAACCAGTAGTTTATGAGATTAACGCTTTCAAACAAGCAAACACACTCTTTAGCTTTATCATATAAGAATAGATAAGTATGTACTTAGGTAAATCAAAGCTAACTTCAGTAGTACAACTCATTGCGTATATGAAATTTTTTCGCCGTCATTTTCAATTGGAGTATTTTCATTAGAGCGAGCAGGTAACGTAACATAATAATAAAAGATACGGGGGACTGTCACAAGAGCTTAAGTAAAGGAAGGCAATGAAAATGCAATATATGCTCCCATTATGTCACCAGTGTAAAGTAGCTGTGGAAATGAATTTAATGTTAGAACACACGTAACGAGAACGAACATACTCTTTGGCATTCGCCTCCATGGCCTAGCTAGTGGTTTTAACACTAGGTTCTGGGTTCGATCCCCGGATCGGGCAAATTTGTGTCGGTTTTTCCGAACACAGCCCGGGTTTGTGATCACCAATCCTGATCTGACAAGGCTGGTTTACACAGTACATATAATATTACGACCTAAAAAAATGGAAAAACAATATTTGAACCCATTTACGTCCAAAAAATACTTTTGTCAATCGCAAATTCAAAATCTTTCTGATCGTAGTATGTTTTCACAACCGAAGTCGGCATTAATAATTCAATACATCGACGAAGTTACTTTGATAACAGACTAGTTATTTTAGTTCCTTGAAATGTGAAGGACATTATGAATGTTGAGGAAGTAATGTAAACGATACCGGTTTAATTACAGTATATTATGTTACGTACAGACAGCAAGTCAAATGAAACACTTTAGAATTTGTTCCACCCTTATAGTCAGTTGCATAAGCGTAAATTTTTTAATGTTAAAATATATGTACACTAATATTATAAAGAGGAAAGATTTTTATTTTTGTATTTTTGTATGTAACGAATAAACTCAAAAACGACTGGACTGATTTGAATAATTCTTTCACTGTTGGCTAGCGACACTATCTCCGGTAAACAAAAGTACCCTATACTTTTGATCCCGAAAATGGGAGACATTTGGAAAAATAAATTACGTGCGGGTGAAACCTCAGGCGGACGTCTAGTCGTCAATCTTTCTAACAGAGCCTGATCAAATATAGACAATTTAAACACAGCAGGCATGCCTGTGAATAGTAAATCAAGTTTGTAACTTAATGCCTCGATGGTCTGGTGGATAAAGTAATGGGCCGTGTTCTTTAGGTTTTGGATTTGATTCCTAGGTCGGAAAAAAAAAGTGTCGATTTTTCCATTCACGCCTCAGGTTGTGATTAGCAATCCGAATTTGGCAAGCGTGATGGTTTAGCCAAAGGCCAGTTTTATAACGAAAACAGTATTTCAAATGTTGGAGACATTTGCCCTGCAGTGGTATATCAATAGTTTGATACTTTACATTTCCTTTTTTTCAATGTGAACAGATGCAAGAAAGGCAACGCGTGGTTAGCTTTTAGCCGCAAAACAGTTTTTACTCTGCGGCTAAAAGAAACGAAAGCTCTAAATAACCCCTTGTGAATGTATAACATAGTCAATGTTTCTAACAGAGCCTGATAAAATATAGACATTCTAAACTTAGCGGGCATGCCTGTGAATAGTAAATCAATGTCTTCGGCAGGGTTTTTACATTTAGGTAGCGCAATAGCTTGTTTTTGGGGGAGGCTTTTTAATAGTTCCAGTTTTTATAAGAAACATCTGTTAATTGCATCCTGTCTTTATTTTTAATAATAGAGCTGAATTATATTCTTGATAAATCAAACAGCTTTTACATTAGGTACAAATCAATAGATGAGATACATATTATAATTTAGTATTTAAGTATTTCTATCCGTTCCCTAGCGTCCATAGTACAAGCTTCGAGCTTAGTTTGGGGCTAGGCAATTGGTGTGTCAGTCCAAGGCATTTATATTTATTTATTTATATAATTTATTATTTGAATACGGAAAAGGAATGTTATTTAAAAAAAATACCTCAAACACTGCAATCAAAAACAATGAAAATGTTTTGACGTTTTAATTATAGTGAGTGAAATTGAAAAGCCATTTGCTTGGATATTTAAGCTTTTGCCATTGACAGGAATCTTACGAAGCAGTTGTGAAGCTACTTCATCGCCTCGGAGTCCAGGGTTCGCTTTCCTGTTCCATCTACTCCACTTCGCACGTGTGAAGCTTCTATATCATGGTAAATATCTTCATTGCAGTCTTTGTGAAATATCGATCTCTAATTCCTCGTTTCTAGATGGATCCCTTTGGATGAGAGTGGCAGGAAATAGAGGGCAATGGAAAGACTTCGAGGAGGCTTATGCCGATAGGCACACTAAACTTAGGGATATTTATTTATTTATTATTTATTTATTTAAACTTTATTGCACGAAATAAAATTTGTACAAAAGGCGGACTTAATGCCTCATGGCATTCTCTACCAGTCAACCTTAGGGCAAAACAGAAAGTGAATAGTAGGTAGGTAGTTCTATTAAAATAAAATAATTTACTCGTATTAATAATAATAATTACTCTTATTAACTAGTTAACATATAACAGACTACATAAAAATACACATATAACTTTATATAAAAATATATATACTTTATAATAAAATACAACTATACATAAATATAATATATTATAAAGAAAATAAGTATAACTGATAACTGATAATGGATATATTATAACCCTTAGTTTAGGAATAGATTATTATTAATTCCTCGTATCATCAAAATGTCACCGAAGTTTTACGTCGATAAGACTAGCCCGCAAATATACGTCTCCAAAGCTTTTATTCAAATTGCTGTGAGCGGGTGGCTCACCTTATTATCTTGTTTGCCATCCGCCATCAGTTCTACTGAAGCTATTGTAATCGATAATGGAGAATCTATGTTGACGGATTATTTATAAACATTTGCATATTAGATAGATAAAGTTAGATAAGTCCATTGTAGTATAAATGACCTTGGAGTGACAACATACCACGCAGAGTAAATCTATACTAATATATGTATAAAACTGAGGAGTTTGTTTGTATGTTTGTTTGAACGCGCTAATCTTGGGAACTACTAGACCGATTTGAAAAAATATTTTTGGGTTGGATAGTCCATTTGACGAGGAAGGCTTAAGGCTATTGGAAATCGAAATCCACGCGGATGAAGTCGCGGGCGGCCGCTAGTATTCATATAAATATCATATACCTACTAACGGACGTTTTCTTACGCAGGATATATTATATTGCACAAGTGAGTGCGCAAGCACTCCCTATTCCCTCATTCCCATATTTCGGTCGGTGGGACAGCAATCTGACACGACGGTGGAGAGATCAGGCACAGGACCAACGGCTCAACGAAGCACGAAGGTGCTCGAGATGGTTTATTTCGGTCACCCATCCGATGAATGGCCTTTGCGAAAGTTGCTTAACTTTTCTATCGCAGGCCCAGCGCGCACTGCGCCATCGAGCAAATTACGTAGCCGTCCCGTATGAAGACTGCTGACGCCGCTGCTCTACATTTGGTGCAACAGTACAGAGTGCAGTTCGTGACGTCAATCCCATTTCCGATAGTTATTTGTTAGAAATTAATTTGGAATTCCATAATCCCACTTCGATTAGGACTCATCTAATTTTAGTTATAATTATTGTAATTTTTATTTAATAAATCTTTATCATAAATTGGTTTTTTTTCGAACCTCCGGCTGCAGTAAACGTAATTGGCGCAGTCGGTAGGATACTCGCGGGTCGGTTCGCGAGATCGGGAATAGTAGGTAGCTAGGCTTCGTTACCAATCTCGTCGCGAGTCACCCGGGTGGCTGTCCAGCCCCGTCTTCGAGTATCCGGAATCTACGGACCTGCTGCAGACCAAGAGGAGAATCCAGCCTTCGATTCACGAAAAGGACCAGTTATGAAATTGTGAGTACACTTGAATTGATATCTCGTGTTGCTTCCTTTATCCTAGTATTTTATCTTAACCTTCAAGATTTATCATCCTAGAGCCAATAGTTCTCGGGAGTCTGTATCGAAACAGGCTCGCCGAAATCAAACAGATAGTAATAGAGAAATAGTTAGTGAATTAGATTTAGATTTAAATATATCTTTAACAAATATGTCTCACGACCCGGACATGATCTTCAAGGCCCTACGCCTTGTCCCGGAATTTGACGGGAACCCTAATATTCTTACAAGGTTCATTCATATCTGTGATCAGCTAGCTAAACAATATCTAAGCCAGGCTCCAGGTAGTGAATTATCTAATTTATGTTTGATCAACGGCATTCTCAACAAGATAACAGGGAGCGCCGCATGTACTATTAATTCCAACGGGATACCGGAAAGCTGGTTGGGAATTCGAACTTCCCTTATCAATAATTTCTCTGATCAACGAGACGAAACGGCTTTGTACAATGACCTCTCTCTGGCTACGCAAGGTAACAGGACCCCGCAGGAGTTTTATGACCATTGCCAAACTTTATTCAGTACGATGATGACGTATGTGACATTACACGAGACGGTACCTACGACTGTACAAGCGAAACGGGATCTATATAAAAAGGTGACAATGCAGGCATACGTACGCGGGTTAAAGGAACCCTTAGGATCGCGCATCCGCTGCATGCGTCCCGACAAAATCGAAAAGGCGCTCGAATACGTCCAGGAAGAGCTCAATATCATGTACCCTCAGCAACGTAACGAACCCACTAGGGCCCACATTAATCCTAAGGCTGTGTTACCATCTCAACCATCATTTAATCAACAGGCACCGCCGCGAATGCACAATACATCGGCACCCGTTCCTAATTGGCCGGTCCCCGTAGGACAACAGCCCATGAGACCTCCACCTCAACCATTTCAAATTCCATACGCTAATCATCAGGGTATGCGGTATCCTACTAATACCCAGAGAATGTTCGGTGCACCTCCACCTAATTACTCTTCACAGAATTCACAGAATACCTACATCTAAACTAAAATGTTTCAACAGTAATAATATAGTTCTCCCGGAAAAAAGTGGCTGTGACATACTGGCGGACAGACAGATAGACATGTCGAATCAATAAGAGTTCCGTTTCTTTGCCATTTTGCTATGGAACCCAAAAAGGAAACAACTATTTGCGGTGTCTGTTTAGAGATAAGAGGAGTTCCCAAAAGACAACGTACAAATGTCCTCACTGAATCCCGTTTCTATAATAAATTTTCAATCTGCTCGTGACCTTGACTCTTTTGGCAAAGATTCAATGTCACCACATAGGAAACCAAAATGCAGGGTTTCCTTTGGATTAAATGTTATTGAAATTTTATTCAGCTTTATGTAAAAATATTACTATTATACTACTACGGTAGTAGTATAATACTCGTCCATTTGGAATTCATCCCTAAAAGCTTTACATATTATAAAGTAAATATTAAAAGAATCGTATTCATTTTTTCTAAGTAAATTCTAAAATTATGAAAAAGTTTCAAACCATTTATATCCTAACGGGAAATCTTAAGGTAAGAAAAGAATCTAAATAAACACCCTTGACTTGAACCTAAAAACTCGCAGATTGGATACTAGGTACCACCAGACCTCGTATAAACCTCTATGGTCTAGTGTTTTAAATACTGGAGAGTGTAAGTTCGATTTCAAAGTCGAGAAAAAAATGAGCTGGTTGTTTCTTGGATGTTTCCTACATAGCTTGGGTTGGTGATCTGATCATATTCCAAATGATGCAAGGCCTTGCTCTGCAGATAATAAATAATAGATTGATTTTTTAGTTACTTCACTTTAAGTATATTAATTATAACTGATTACAACATCCACTCAGGTGCTATATGATTACAAAGTCCTCAAGAGTGCACATAATAACACCACGCCAATTAATTGTTTTTGTAAGTGATCGATTAACCTCATTACTATACGGCAACCCCAGTCCAATGTTAAAGGAAGACCTTGACACCAGTTTGGTCAGTTATGTAATGTTCGTGAGTGATTTGGTAAATATTATTCGTGCTACTCATATTACAAATAACAATGCATGCTTCCCGTCATTATGTGAAAATTGTTCGATGCAAGGATATTGTAAATTGTAGCTTACTCTTTTAAGTTATACCAAGGCGAACAAGAGGGTCATCTGATGGGAAGTGACCACCGATGCCCATGGACATCAACAACCGCACTAGGATCACAGATGCGTTGCCTGCCAGACCCCACGCCCTCCCCGACTGAGCTCCGGTGAACTTACTCACCAGCAGAAACATAGCACAACAGTCACAAAGTGCTATTTCACTGTGAGCTTCTAAGGTAAGGTACTTCCACAGACGAGCGGCTCATTTGAGTTGACGTTCCACTAAGCGTGGGGTGTTCAAGGCCATCTGCGATTCCTCTGGTGTCTCGGATGACCATGAACAGCGGTGATTGCTTACCACCCTAGCTTAGGCGACTTGCTATCTCGCAAAAGCAAAAAAGCAGAAAAAAAGCAGAGCTCTTGAGGAGCTCGATGGCGCAGTGGTTAGCGCACTCGGCCTGCGGTTGCTAAAATATCCTGCGTACCTGGCTGATCGTAAGATCGGCCGCCATGGCCGAATACGGCCAGAGGGTATTATTATTATCTCGCAAAAACTGACGGAAAATCTTCAATTTCACGTTTTACACTTTTTCCACACCCATATTAGTGGGCTTTCGTTGCGTACGCTGCGTAAACGGATCGAGATATAACTACCTAAAATAGAAATTGTCGCGTGCGAAGTGCAACAGCCAGTGAAACCTTATAACTGACAGTGCAGTGTAGAGACAGACATTGATTGCAACTGTCTTGTCACTAAATGACCTGGTGGTCTAGCCAAGTTGCCACTTCGACCACTATCGCCACTGCCATCGCTTGGACTTATACAAGAAATACGATCAAATGGCATGAAAAAAATATTTGCAATTTTCAGTACAAAATGTATGGGAAAAGTTTTTTGAAACAACAAAAAACCTCACGAGTAATTTGATCCTTGAAATGGGATCGATTGACATAAAAAAACAAATTTGCCTTTTTCAGCATCACTATGACTTTTTTTCCAAAATGTGTGAATGCAGGTCAAAATCTAAAGGAGTTATGGGTGGTTACCTCAGAACGTTTTCTTGTAACCAAGTAACTGTAACGATTACAGCCCGGCCCTTTGAAACCCAATTCAAAATTCCACTCTATGTAAACTTCAAGCTTACTTTGATACAAGCTTGTAACTACCGTTGTGTTAGCCCAAGGAATAAAAATAAAATTTAAATAAATTATGAATCTAGCAAAGCTACGAGTTGATCACGGCTCCTGAAAAGGTGCCGAAACGTCGGATTATCCTGTAAATATGTAAGTAGTTTAAAATTATACCGCGATCATATCCGTTTAAAAGTAGTTTTATTTCATGAGTAACTGTCGCGTAATCCTTAGAAAACATTATCTAGCAAAGCTATTTGCTAGATAAAAGTTGTAAAATGTTTAACATTGGACAGTTCTCGGCAGTTTATCATAGTAAATGTCTCTTACTCGACAACAAAACCCGTCTAGACATTGATAACGTCGGCGAAATGCAAATAACTTTTAGCGTAAAACTTTTAAACGTAATTAGAATGGTCATTTCTAAGGAGCAGAAGATTTTCGGTTTTTGCAGCTTTAATAATAATAATACCCTCCAGCCGTTTTTGGCCATGGCTGCCGATCTTACGATCAGCCAGACACGCAGGATGTAATATTATAGTGCACAAGTGAGCGCGCAAGCACAGTTGCACTCCCTATTCCCACACTCTCATAGTTCGGTGGGACAGCAATCTGACACGACCGTAGATATATCAGGCGCAGGAACAACGGCTAACGTGCCTTTCGAAGCATTGACGAACTCGACATAAATAAAAATCAGTGACCCATCCGAAGATGATAAAACATAGGGGACCACTGCTGCCCATTTCCGGAATGTCCTTACTGGCATTTTATATCTAACAGAGAAATCATAAAAGGTATTCCCAATCATTTTATTTCCATCAATCGTCAGCACATAAACAAGATAAACAAAGTTATTTCCGCGGTTTGTTTTTCTTACATTTGTTATCATAACTTTCTCTGAAGTTAGCCCTTGTAGTGACGTCATACTTTTACGAACGTTTTATATTCCGAGGTTTATAGTCTGGTGAGATATTCATCGTCATAAAACAAATAATAATCTAATGAAAGCGAAACTTTGAGTTGCTTGATGGTGCTTTGGAAGGAACTTTTACCGTATCACAGCGAATTTTTAATTTTTAACCTGAGATTTCGTTCAACGGCCCTTGATGTTTTGAGACCCCATACTCTCACCAACAGTGCTTTGGCGACCTTACACACTAGCAGAAACGTAGCAAAACAGTTACGAAGTGCTATTTCACTCTTTTGTAAGGTGGAGGTACTTCCCCAGACGGTCATTCTAGTGTAAGTTCCATAAAGCTATATCCTTGCATAATAAACGCATTATCGCCTTTTGTGGGATCATAGATGTCTATGGGCAACTTACCATCAGGTGACCCTCTAGCTCGGTTGCCTCACTATTGCATAAAATACTTGAGTATTAACTCATTTTACTGTAAACTGTGAGATTGTTTGGCGCCATCAGTAAATAAATCAATAAATTCCTTGGACTAACACACCAATTGCCTAGTTCAAACCAAGCTCGTAGCTTGTACTATGCTAGGTAACGGACGTCCTTAAATAATTTTATTAACATCCACGATTCGAGTGCAAATGCGATTCGAGTTAGGGGCAAATGTTTGTGTGATGAACACCGCATCACACAAACATTTGCCCCTAACTCGATTCGCACCCTTGGTTTCCTGGCCAGAGTCTCTAACTACTTCACCTACAGGCCTGTCAATTAATGGCATGGCGTGCTAAATATTGAAGCTTCAATCACATTAAATTTTCGCCGGAATAAAAAATTCCCCTTGCCGTGCGAACCGCTATATCTTTTATTGTTCAGGGAAATGGTAATAACACATTTTCCTTCGGAAACGACCGCGTCGGGGCTTACAGACTTACAACAGAAAAGTTAGCAGTAATATAACTTTTTTTGCCTACACAATATACCAAAATACGCAGTACCTACTTTATTCTTTTCGTGAGATTTGTAAGTAGCGACGAAAGAACGGTCCGGGGGATGGACAGCAGCGTTTCCCTGTGTTTTATCGTTCACTAGCGGCCCGCCCCGGCTTCGCCCGTGGTACTTGTCCACTATTTAATGGATGATATTATACATAAAAACCTTCCTCATGAGTTATTCTATCTATTAAAAAAAACCGCATCAAAATCCGTTGCGTAGTTTTAAAGATTTAAGCGTTCATAGGGACATACAACACACATAGGGACAGAAAAAGCGACTTTGTTTTATACTATGTAGTGATTATACTGCGGTTACCAACCTGACTGGTCAACGTGGTGACTATGAGCATAATCCCCCTTTTGGGTAGCCCTACGTTCAGCAGTGGACAGCAATATGCAATAATTGCCATTACAAAATTCAATCACGAATTATGTCTGTCTTACAAGGCCAAGACTAATGTTGTTTCGCTTTGCAATCTTGAAGTAAAAAATATTATGCCCCTTTAATATCTCCTAATCTTAACTAATATGTTTAAGAATCCTTATCAGTTTGCTTCTTTGTTTGTTTGTATAAATATGTATCTATTTAAGTATATTTGTAATACCACTGTTGATTCTGATGTCTGTAACACAAGTGCTTAAGCTACTTAAAACGGGGTCAGATCAATGTATGTGATGTTGTTGAAATATTTATTTATAAACGCGATAATATTAGGAATTACTGGTTCTAATTTGAAAATATTTTTGTTTTGGAAATTCCATTTATCGAGGAAGTCTTTATGCTACAATAAATTACACTATATGTGCGGAAACCGAAATCGCGGGCGGCCGCTAATATGTTCATACCTACATTATTTGTAGCTATCACACATTCAAACCTAACACTTGGACACTAGCACATACAAACTTTAGCCGGTAGATATGATTTTGGTCCAAACTAGTGCAAGTGAAGACAATGCCAACTTCTCCCGTTGTCACTACGATAAAGTTGGCCTACTGAAGTTCCGCTGAACTATGTGTAGGGCAAAGCAGGGCACGCCCGATTGCGTAACTCTCAGTCAATATCGCGAATGGAACTACCCCGGATTTGCTTCATAATTGGAATATTAACGAATGAGGAGCTCGATGGCGGAGTGGTCGAACTTCAGTTGCTAAAGTTAAGCAATGTTCGCAGATGCCAGTCAACGGATGGGTGATCGAAAAAAAATCATCTCGAGCTCCTCCGTGCTTCGGAAGACACGTTAAGCCGTTGGTCCTGTGCCTGATCTCTCAATGTGCGTGTTAGATTGCTTGGATGTTTATAAAAGTATTGAAGTACGTCTATCCGTTCTCTAGCTTCCATAGTACAAGCTTCAAGCTTAGTTTGGGGCTAGGCAATTGGTGAGTTAGGCAACAACTTATTTAATTTATTCATTTATTTATCTTCTCCACGGAATGGACTGAGGCCCAGTGCCATGTCTACTGTCTCAACCGAATTGTGGTCAGTGGAATTTACGATTTCCAGTCCGACATATACAACCGGCCAGCCAACCCGTACAGTCATCCACGCTTCGTAGTAAACACTTGCATTCAAAAATAGTCCTTATTGCTCTAAGATAAGGGCGGTACAAAACCCGAAGTGTTTCCGGCATACTGTTGGGTATACAAGTGACTAAATTTCGCAAGCCGTGTTTGCTCCAGTTTGTGTTACTAGTATAACTGTCCCTAGAGTCTAGATTCAGTCGTGTACCGCCGCCCGTCAGTCTACCGTCATATTACTTCGAAGCGAACTAAATGTAAATCGAATTCGAAGTAACGGACATCTGCGTGACATAATTATGTACAATAACAGGCGTAACTGTGTGACAGAGTTTTTTGATAGCGATAGAGGACCGCAATGGTTTATTGTCGGGGAAACCGCCTGAACAATTTATCTTATCATTACAATGATAACAACCGTCTGCTTTGAACAGCACATTTGAAAGAGCTTCGAACATATTTGTTAGAAAGCTAGCATCCCTACGTCCATATTCCCCTATTTAAAAAATCGAGTTTCGACGGCCAGTTATGAAACTTATGTCAAAAGACAGAGTAAGTGATTACAAACAAAAAGTGTTAAGTACTCAAAGCTCTAAATGATACCGTATTTAGATAATTAACTTGAAATACAGTTATTGTCATTTGAAATCACTATTTTCAGTTTTTGGGACTTTATATCTCGGAAACCGCATTTAGAGCTTTGATTACAAAACACTTTTTGTTTACAAAAACTTACTCTGTCAAATTTGTAGGTATACCTGCTTCCATTTGAAAATATTCGAAGCTCAACACACATTATAGTAAACCATATCATGATAAATTGTATTACATGCATAACATTTTTATAAATTCTCACTAAAATGGTTTGACGATGTAAATTTTTATAATGATGATAATTTTATTATAGAACGAATAGATCCTTTGCGTAGCATTGCAAAAGTAAGTTTTCAAAAAGACTTGTCACAGAAACAAAAACATTCCAAAAATGGATAGGTTCTTAAATTCATAATAACCTCTAACAAAAGCTACCTTTACAAATGTATAAAATTAAAGGGATCTCCCGTCCAGTGACCTTTCGTATGTGTTTCACAAAACATGTTTACTCGTCCTTATTTGTACTGGGATCGTCCCTCGAGTGGTCATTGCGAGGCCTGTCAGCCCATTGTGATATATGTACAATGTACATACATAAACTGCACATTGGACATGCAGATGTACGCGGTCGTAAATGAAAAGTATGTAGTATTTTCAAGGTGGGAGATAAGTAAATAACATAATATCGTCATCAATATTATCATCATCATTAGCAGACTGTCACCATATACGTACACAATTTTGTAAAATAAGATATTGTATAGTGTTACTGACTGATGGGCTCTAGATAAGTGGTTAGCAAAGTTGTAAATACTCATAGTTTTCATTTTAAAAGCAATGTCACCACTGTGTTTCATGATTGGGCAAAAAAAGCCAAAGAAAATGCTCATTGAAAAAAAAAGTGCTTGCGTTAAAAGCTTCAAACGGAATCAGTGAATATTTCTCTCTAGTTAATATTTGCTTCATTACACATTACTCAAAGCGTCAATTGTGTCAAATTAAGTTCAAATCGAAAAGACGAATTCGTTCAACCACGAAAATTCAGTCCATTTTCACTAATGACGTCTGACGACAATTTAATTTAAATTAATTACGTTGGTGACTGAATTCGGCTTCCCTAATGATAAAGGACAGATCCATCGAATTACTTTAAGGTCTTCAACCCATCAAATAACTTCAGCATTGAGTGGGTGAAGCAAAAATACTGAGACTACCATTGGTATACAGTGAAAGCATAAGTGTTACTAGTTGTGTCACCCAAAATGTTAGTTATGTGCGAGGATCGAACCTAGGACCTCTGAAATACCACTCCTTGCTCTCACAGAACAAGTACACTACATTCCAAGTTTGTCACGGTTACGATTTGAATCACGATATGCTGCGATAAAAAATTAAATAAACCCCCGTGCGTCGGAAAGCACGTTAAGCCGTTGGTCCTGCGCCTGATCTCTCTACGGTCGTGTCGGATTGCTGCCCATCGAACTATATGAGAGTGAGGGAAAAGGGAGTACACCTGTGCTTGCGTACACACTTGTACACTTTAATTTATCCTGTGTATCTGGCTGATCCTATGATCGGCCGCAATGGCCGAATACGTCCGGAAGGTAGATAGGGGATAGATAGAACGCGATATGTAAAGTTTTTACAATCATGTCAGGTAACTACGAAATTTCATACGGAATCCTTGCGATTTTTCTGACATGTAATACGAATACATAAGGTTCATATTTGCGTGTGTTCATGTACGGATAGATTGTAATCGTGTTTGATCCCAGAGGCCAGAGACAGGAGTTGTCATTTTCCTGCAACGTTGGCAGTGTCGCCCTGGGGGCTGCCATACAGTAAATTGAGTTCAAAAGCGACAAAAGTCACAGTCGACTTCCATGGCTCGTATATGTTTAATTTTCTGTGTGTGTTACTAAAAAATAACATACGTGTGGAATTCACTTACATAAACATATAAACTACAGGTTTATAAGTATGGATTTTACATATAAAATATGCGATAGTTTTTACATGTAGGTACAAGTACCTATGTACTTAAAAGGTGCTTGTGTGTGTTGTTTTTAGAAAGCAAATAGTATACATATATGAATTTTCCCATAAAATAAAACTTACTGTGTAATAAAAGAAGAACATGACTTATTTACGAGATTCTCTTACGCAATCCACAAAACTTAGGCAAACAGTATTTTTTTTAATATCAAAATCGTCCCGTTGTCTTTTAAAAATATCTAGTAAAAGGGATCTTATGAACACTGTTTTCTGAAAATTTGTAGATCTAATTTTCCTGTAGCGCCTCTAGCGGTCAATCGACACATAACTCTCTTCTATATGTTCTGTAAATCTTATGAATTCATCCGAAATGATTCCTAGGGATCGTACAACATCGCACGTCATTCATTCAGAGAATGACTAATGAGGGTGTTTTCGATTGAAAAATCCACTAAAGAGATGGCATACGTAGGCTTGGTGAGGTCTAACTGCTATGTCTTTGGTGAATTTTGACATACCTGTCAATGTCATGTCCAAATTCGACAATCACATACCAGTTAGACCCTACGCCTACCTACTGCCATATTAGTCCAGGAATTTTAGATTATATCTGCGGAATAATTCCTAGTGAGCTGAATTTTTGTATACACCTTTATTATGATAATGTAATGATGATGTGAAAAATCGACATTGATATCGTGCCGGCTAAAAAAGTTATAGGGGTCCAAACGTCACGAAAATCAGTTTTTCGCAAATATCTCGCGATCTATTGCTCAGAGGTCAATAATGGTTTCGTAAAAGTTGTTCGTCGTAAAATTGTCTACAAAAAAGGTCTCTTGCATTTTTCTGTAGAATTAACCGTTTTTGAAATAGAGACTAGTACGCACTCACATATGGTATTGAATACCGTACGGCGCATACCAAGGCATAAACCCTATTGTTTGTTTTTTTCCCTTTTTTGTTTGTATGTAAAATACTGTGATATTTTTCGTTAATTCTTCTATATCTGATTATCCTTGTTTTGATATAACTTTGTAATACTCCACAATTTTCTTGTAAGTACAAACCATGTATAGTATGGGCTGTGGTATGGGTATAGTAGTGGAATATGTTTTCGTGAGCAATCCTGTATATGATTGACAG
The DNA here is from genome assembly GCA_958496325.1 of Nomophila noctuella. Taxonomy (NCBI): domain Eukaryota; kingdom Metazoa; phylum Arthropoda; class Insecta; order Lepidoptera; family Crambidae; genus Nomophila; species Nomophila noctuella. Next base: position 3,576,292 of record OY292504.1, read on the forward strand.
GTGTTGATATGAAATGGGCGGATCGATGAAAGCCGTATTAAGCGTATTTACCTTGTGGTCACATGTGAGAAAATAATAATAATAATACCCTCCGGCCGTATTCGGCCATGGCGGCCGATCTTACGATCAGCCAGTTACGCAGGATATATTATAGTGCGCAAGCACAGGTGCACTCCCTATTCCCTCACTCTCATAATTCGGTGGGACAGCAATCTGACACGACCGTAGAGAGATCAGGCGCAGGACCAACGGCTTAACGTGCCTTCCGAAACACGGAGGAGCTCGAGATGAAATTTTTCGGTCACCTATCCGATGACTGGCATCTGCGAACGTACTTGATTTAACGTGCTAACCACTGCGCCATTGAGCTCCTCAATTGTGTGGTATGGGTATAGTAAAATATCTATTCGTGAGTAAACCTGAATATGATTGACAGGTGTTGATATGAAATGGGCGGATCGATGAAATCCGTATTAAGCGTATTTACCTTGTGGTCACATGTGTGATGTGAGTAAATAATGTAATAATGTACCTATATTTACTGGGTCGAGGTCTATTAGCCTTCATTATTGCACACGCGATGTTTATAATCAATGTGATTTATTACATTAATGTCGTATTAGGTTATAAATACTCCTAGCTACCGACCATTAGCTACATACATTAGCTTTTGGGCTAAAGACGTGACTTTTGTTTTCGCCCTTTTGTTAAAAGTATTAGATTCAATTAAGTTGATAAATATTTATCTTAACAAACCCTTATAAAGATGTTTTTTAGGGTTCCGTAGCCAAAATGGCAAAAAAACGGAACCCTTATAGATTCGTCATGTCTGTCTGTCTGTCTGTCTGTCTGTCCGCCAGTCTGTCACAGCCACTTTATTCCGAAACTATAAGTACTATACTGTTGAAATTTTGTGAGTAGATGTATTCTGTGAACCGCAACAAGGTTTTCACACAAAAATAGAAAAAAAATTAAAAAAGTGGGGGGTCCCCATAGTCAGAACTGAAACTCGAAATATTTTTTTTCATTGAACATATACGTGTGGGGTATCTATGGATAGGTCTTTAAAAATTATATTAAGGTTTCTAACATCACTTTTTTCTAAAGTGAAAACTTTGTGTGACAGACCCTTCCAAAGTGGAAAAAAGTGTGTCCCCCCCCTCTAACTTCTAAAATAAGAGGATGATAAAACTGAAATAATTATATAATGTACATTACCATAAAAACTACCAACGAAAATTGGTTCGAACGAAATCTATTCAGTAGTTTTTTTAATACGTCAAAAATAGAATTTGTACGGAACCCTCAGTGCGGGAGACCGACTCGCACTTGGCCAATTTTTATTTTATTCGCAAGTTTATGTAATTTTCTTTTTCTCTGTATATTTACCAATACCATTGAATCAACATCCATCATCATCCCTCATCAATATCTTAGAGCTTCTCCCGGTTGCATCCTCAGCCATTGCATCGGAGCCCAGGGTACGCTGCGACTCAGATCCTGAATTTATAGGGCTGGTTATTACAATGGAGCCACTGTCGTCTGACCTCCGCAGTCCAAAAAGGTAAACAAGATAGTTTGGATAACAGTCGGGACGAATGCACGGAATCATAGTTCTTATCGGACAATGAGGTGATTCAAGTCTGCAATATCATTATCAAACTGAGAAAACCTACACAAAGTGGTGTTCCCTGTGGGATTCGAACTAACGACCTTCGTGGTTTTTGAGCCCAGCGCTCTAACCAATACACCATGGAGGCAGTTTTATAATATGAATAATTTATTTATTTAATCATTAAATTAACGAAATAAGTAATTAGTATTTGAATACGGTCCCTTCTACTGAATAAGAAGTATTTCTTTATTTATAAAGACAAATATTATTTTCTAATAGCCTTTTGAATTTTTTGAAATTCCCATATAAAAGTCTAGAAATGTAGAATATTATTAAAATGTTTAGCTGGGGCGAGACGAGGGGTGTGGTAGGTATTATTTTAAACCAAGGTTTTTTCTCGGTAGGTACAGCCACCCGTAACGTAGTTATTGAGGTTTTTACGTAGGTATTTGACTATTTTTATCCTTTTCATAATGAGATTCCAGAGATAACAGTTGTATTAATTTACGCCGTTTCTTTTATGATATGGCAAACATCCTTACTAAATAAAAAAGGAGGAGGAAAGTGAGTTTGTTTGTTTGTTGCGCTTTCATGCCGTTACTACTAAACCGATTGCTTAGAAAATTTGCAAACGTAAAGTTAGAAGTCCAGATTAAATAATAGGGTACTTTTTATCCCGGATAAAATGGATTTCGCAAGGGAAAAAAATATTATTTGCAATATAACCGAATACCATACAAGCGGAGCCTCGGGCGGAAAGCTAATACTTTATAAATGGAAATGGAAAACTTATATACATCTAAAAAGTTACAAAAATATTCTCTGCATTTGAGAGTGAGTAATGAACATCCCCGCAAATAAGAAAATGTATAAAGTTTGAAAGTAGGTGTCCAACTTTGAATCGACAAGTTCTGAAGCTCGTGCGTGAAAGTCTGGGACTAGGTATAAAGTTTATGAGTCTTTCAACGTTGTGGTCCGTTTTCTACTATATTGGAGGTGTGAAGTAACTTAAAAGTATTGAGATTGAAACAAAGTTATTAAGAAATAGCAGCCGCCCGCGACTTCGTAGGCGTTAATTTTAGATACCTACCTTTTTTCGCAATAAAAGGTAGCATATGTTCCTTCTCAGGGTCTCAAGATTGCCTGTGCCTTTCATCAAAATCGGTTGAGAGTTTAAGCGGGAAAGTGTAACAGACAGACAGTCAAGCAGAGTTACTTTCGCATTCAGAATATTAAGTAGATGATTGTTGACTGCCAAGTCAAGAAAAAAAAAACGATTCCGTACCATGTGTCTCCAATATTCCAATTTGTTTGTAGATTTTTTAATCGTCTCCCACTATTGTGTAACAACAATATCCTATCGTAGCCTCTCCCATCCTATGGGATAGCATATTGTTTTAGATTTAAGACTATGTACATACTTTCTGACACTTCGTATATGACGTGTTTTGATTACAGCTTTTTTTATTGTAAGTTTGCTACAACAGAAACATATGGGTAAGCCGTGTGTATCGTAGTAAAAAATATAACACCAAAATTTAGTCCGAAATCAATACAAAATAGAATGTATACTTTATAATGCCTGTACAATTTAGGTTTATTGATCAGACTGATTATTGTGTCAACAGGTTTCGACGTTGTTTTGTGAAACTAATATGGTAAACAGTCATATTAAACAAGAATATCAAAGTTAACAAAAATATAAATTGAATAAACAAAAATATGCTTTAGCATTTTAGAATAAGGAAGCAAATGTCTTAGTAATATTTGATTCAAGTACCCAGTGCTCGTAAAATAGGAATAAGTAAGAACGCGAGCTTGAAAATTTGAAATTCTCATTTCAATTTCGGGAAACGATCTAAGAAGGTTTATTTTGTGTGGAAAATTGACGTATATTATCATAATAATATTCTGAGTTAATATTGAATAAAGGAATCATAATATTAAAGATATTGTGGCCAGTAAAAAACACATTAATTTACAATCCCAAAAGTTCCCATTACACTTTTAATACAAGTTTCATAAGCTTTGGTATTAACAATATACATATATTTAAAAATGTTAGATTACGTAACACTTAATTTCATACGTTATTGTTTATTATTTTTGTCTGATTTCTTGTATAATATTTATCTCATCATGAGGCCTCAAATGTTCGAAGTAATTGTTAACCCTACATTGGGCAAAATACTTTCTGCTACATTCTACATTCGAGAGTGAATTATATATGTATGTACGTATATACATAGTGCTTTTTGAATATGTGCGCTCTACAAATACTCGACGCTCCAGTTTCTCGCTTGAAATGTAGATAAAAGTGGATGTAACCATCCACTTTTTGTGAGACGATGAAAATCAATGACTTTTTTACGCGATAAGTGATTACCACTCGGGCATCAACACTTAAACTCGTACTGAATGAAAGTGAAAAGTTTAAAAAATAAATTATACATTAAATAAATTTATAAATGCCTTGGACTAACACACTAATTGCCTAGCCGCAAACTAATCTCGAAGCTTGTACAATGAAAGCTAAGGAACGGATAGACATACTTAAATACTTTTATAAACATGAATGGCTCGAGTACAGATGCCAATGTTCATCACACCAACATTTGCCCCTAGCGGGATTCGAACCCACGACCCTTGATTTTATAGCCGCGGTAGAGACTCCGGCTATAAAACCAAAGTGGTCAGAGGACCACTCGACCAACGGGCCAGTCCACCGTTGATAGACGATAAACATTTTTTAATGCAACTGTGACCTTCTGTTTGCTCTGTCTGTAACACCCCTTATTTTGAAGCCTTAAATTCCATTTCAATTTACAGCACCGAAGAAGGAAAATTGTTAACCCGACCTTCTCTTTGAAATTCGTTTTGCATCCAGAGTGAATAATATATGTTCCACGGATACCATCGCACCTGAATTACTACATCGTATAAAACAAAGTCTCTCCCTTCTGTCTATCCCTTTGTATCCTTATACCTTTAAAAATAATAACACTGATTTATTTTAACTACCGATCAGATAGGTAGATTGGAAAGAAAATTGTATGTGTATAATACATCTATACTAATCTATACTAATATTATAAAGAGGAAAGGTTTGATTTTTTGTTTGTTTGTTTGTTTGTATGAATTGAATAGGCTCCGAAACTACTAGGCAGATTTGAAAAATTCTTTCACTGTTGGAAAGCTACATTCACCCAGAGTAACATAGGCTATATTTTATCCCGGTACGGGAAGTAGTTCCCCCGGGACGCGGGTGTAACCGCGTGACGGGCCGCTATATATACTAAAGATGAAGAGTTTGTTTGAACGCGATAATGTCAGGAACTACTGGTTAGAATTAAAAAAATTTTTTTGTGTTGAATATTCCATTTGCCGAGGAAGCCTTAAGGCTTTAGTATAACACGACTCCGTTCGCGTGGATTTCAGTTTTCGCACACATAGAAAACCGAAATCCACGCGGACGGAGTCGCGGGTGGCCGCTACTTCATAGTATAGTAAAGAAACACTGTTTTGCCCCAAGGTTGACTGGTAGAGAATGCCATGAGGCATTAGTCCGCCTTTTGTACAAATTTTATTTCGTGCAATAAAGTTTAAATAAATAAATATTTTTGCACCCGTGAGATGCCGGGGCGGGTCGCTAGTGTTGGTTTAAAAGTGGAAAGTTTCAATGGAAAATTGATGTTGTACATTAGGTACTTGTAAGATGTGGTTATGTTGTTCGGAAGTTCTTCGCTGTAAAATTTTTATACTGGAAAACTTTTATCTGCGTTAGGAAAAGTGCTTTGCCAATCTAGTCAAGGTACCTGGCACCGTGATACGGGTGTTGGCAAATATGGCCAACCAGACAAATAAACCAGTCACTTTTAAATTGAAATTTACGAAACCATTATTGAATCGGACACATAGTAAGTAACACTAATAAGCTTTGGTTTTTGGGATCAAAGTCGTCGGTTGCATCGTTGGCTATTGCGTCGGATCCCAGGGAACGCTATAACTATGCATTTGAATTGACCAACTTGGTTACTACGTATGCGAGAAGTATTTTTTCCGCTTTGTAACAGTATAACCGCCTGAAAACTTGCGATAAAAGACTTAAGCCGTGAGACATCTAAAGCCTCTCTTGTAAGTCCTAAAATATACTTCTAGTAAGACCTAGAATACCTGAGTAAACTCTAAACGCATTATCACCAACCCACAGGCGTATTCAATCTTATCCAAACTGTCCCCCTATTTGGCATTCAGATCGCATAGGAAACTATCTGAGAATCCGAAGGAGGGGACGAAAAGGGACTCAAACAAGTTCATTGAGTTAGTTTTATGAGGGAATTGACCCCTTACCTCCCTGCATACGACAACTTTTCTATTCGTTTAACATTACATAGTATATAACAGAATGCTCGATGGCGCAGTGGTTAGCGCACTCGGCCTGCGGTTGCTAAAGTTAAGCAACGTTCGCAGATGCCAGTCATCGGATGGGTGGGTTTCATCTCGAGTTCCTCCGTGCTTCGGAAGGCACTTTAAGCCGTTGGTCCTGCGCCTGATCTCTCTACGGTCGTGTCAGATTGCTGTCCCACCGAATTTTGAGAGTGAAGGAATAGGGAGTGCACCTGTGCTTGCGCACTCACTTGTGCACTATAATATATCCTGCGTACCTGGCTGATCGTAAGATCGATTATTATTATATAACAGAAGACCACAGTGAATTAGCACTTCGTAACTGTTGTGCTGCTATGTTTCTGCTAGTGAGTTAGGTCGCCGGTGCTTAGTTCGGGAGTGTATGGGGTCTTAAAGGCAGGCAACGCATCTGCGACCCTTGTGCGGTTATTCATGTCCATGGGCAGCGGTGATGACTTACCACCAGGTGACCCTCTTGTTCGTTTGCCACCCGATAATATAAAAAATAACACTTAATATTAGTAAACGGGACTAAAAGCGATGTTTAATTATGTAGGTAGTACACGTATACTAGGTACTTGATACTTGACGTTTAAGCTGTGTTACAATCCACGGTAAGAAATGAGGATTGGTATCTGCGGTCGGTTAATTAAAACTTATGTACTTCTAACCGTTCAAGACCGTTCTCATAACTCTGCGTCGCTCAGATATTGCGATGAACCAATGATTACGAGGCTTGTGCCATCAATCATATGCCAAGTCGTGAGTCCTGAGTTAGTTAGTTTTGTAATTAGTAATAAAAGGAAATGGATTTTGTGTTAGAACACACGTAACGAGAACGAACATACTTGAAATTTCAGAACACTCTTTGGTTTTAAAAGGGCTGACTGTCTTGTGGGATGGAAGATTTTAGACTTACGCGATTTAAATTAAATACATTCTTATTTTACATGTTACACAGAATTGTTTGTGGGATACTTACTTGCATTTATTTTCATCTTTAGCTTTTGCAGTCCACTTCTGGACTTGTAACTTATCACATTATATTGAATAACAATATTTGGACCCAATTTAAGTCCCTTTAGAAAATGGTTTTTATTCGCAGACAAAAATCGCTTCTGATCAAAGTATGTATGTTTTCACTATAAAAGTCGGCATTAAGAATTCAATACATCGACGAAGTTACTTTGATAACAGACTAGTTATTTTAGTTCCTTGAAATGTGAAGGACATTATGTATGTAGAGGAAGTAATGTAAACGATACCGGTATTAATAACAGCCTATTATGTTACGTACAGACAGCAAGTCAAATGAAACACGTTAGATTTGTTACGCCCTTATTGTCAGTTGCATAAAGTGTATCAGCCTAATAATGTCCCACTGCAGGGCAAAGGCCTCCATCATTTAAAATCATGTTTTCGTTACAAATATGGGTTTTGGCTTAATCACCACGCTTGCCAAATGCGGGCGATCACAAACCCAGGCTGTGTTCAGAAAATCAACACAGAAAATAAGTTGCATACGCGTAGTTGTAAATGTTAAGATATCCTTACATTATAAATCGGAAAGTGTGTTTGTTTGTTTGTTTGTCTGTTCCGTAACTACTGAATTGATTGCGTTGAAATTAGATGCAGACGTAAAGTTGTAGTCCGGATTAAATAATAGGGTACTTTTTATCTCGGAAAAAATTTGTTTGCAATATAACCGAATTCCATGCGGGCAAATCCGCGGGCGGAAAGCTAGTCTTCAATATTTCTAACAGAGCCTGATCAAATAAAGACAATTTAAACACAGCAGGCATGCCTGTGAATAATAAATCAAGTTCGGAACTCAATGCCTCGATGGTCTAGTGGATAAAGTATTGGGCCGTGTTCTTTAGGGCTTGGATTTAATTCCTAGGTTGGGAAAAAGATGTATCGGTTTTTCCGCACACACCTTTGTGACTATCAATCGGTTTGTGATTAGCAATTCGAATTTGACAAGCGTGATCGTTAAGCCAAGACATTTGCCCTACAGTAGGACATTAATAGGCTGATACTTTACATCCTTTCTTTTAATGTGAACCGTTGCAAGAAAAAAACCTAAACGTGGTTAGCTTTAAGCCGCAAAACAGTTTTTACTCTGCGGCTAAAAGAAACGAGAGTTCTAAATAACCCCTTGTGAATGTATAACATAGTCAATGTTTCTAACAGAGCCTGATACAATATAGACATTCTAAACTTAGCGGGCATGCCTGTGAATAGTAAATCAATGTCTGCGGCAGGGTTTTTCATTCAGGTAGCGAAATAACTCGTTTTTGGGGTAGGCTTTTTAATATGTAGTTCCAGTTTTTATAAGAAACTTCTTTTAATTGTATCCTGCCATTATTTTTAATAATCGAGCTGAATGATATCTTTTCAGCTTTATACTAATATATAAAGCTGAAAAGTTTGTTTGTTTGTTTGAACGCGCTAATCACAGAAACTACTGGTCCGATTTGAAAAATGATTTTTGTGTTGGATAGTCCATTTGACGAGGAAGGCTTTAAGGCTATTGGAAATCGAAATTCAATCAAAAACAATGAAAATGTTTTAACGTTTTAATTATAGTGAGTGAAATTAAATAATCATTTGCCTGGATAATTGAGCTTTTGCCATTGACAGGAATCTTACGAAACGAAGCCAGGGTTCGCTTTCCTGCTCCATCTACTCCACTTCGCACGAGTAAAGCTTGGTAAATGGTAATATCGTCTATGCAGTATTTCTGAAATGTCGATCTCTATTTCATCAAAATGTCACCGAAGTCTTACGTCTATCAGACTAGCCCGCAAATATACGTCTCCAAAGCTTTTATTCAAATTGCTGTCAGCCACCCGCCTTATTATCTGGTTTGCTTTCCGCCATCAGTTCTACTGAGGCTTTTGTAATCGATAATAGAGAATCTATGTTGACGGATTATTTATTAACATTTACATATTAGATAGATAAAGATAGATAACTCCATTGTAGTATGATTTACCTTGGAATATCAAGGTACAACGCAGAGTAAATAAATCTATACTAATATTATAAAGCTGAAGAGTTTGTTTGTTTGTTTGAACTCACTTATCACAGGAAATAACGGTCCGATTTGATTTTTTTTTTGTGTGTTGGGGAGTCTATTAGACGAGAAATGCTATAGGCTAACCTATGTGTGAGGAAATCGATAACTACGCGGACGGAGTCGCGGGCGGCCGCTAGTACTCGAATAAAAATCATACACTGACGGACGTTTTCTTACGCAGGATATATTATATTGCACAAGTGAGTGCGCAAGCACTCCCTATTCCCTCACTCTCATAGCTCGTTGGGACAGCAATCTGACACGACGGTAGAGAGATCAGGACCAACGACTTAACGAAGCAAGGAGAAGCTTGAGATGATGTTTTTCAGTCACCCATCCGATGAATGGCCTAAGCAAAAGTTGTTTAACTTTGCTATCGCAGGCCCAGCGCCCACTGCGCCATCGAGCACCACAAATATTAAAATCAATAAATTCACCACAAATAAATAAAATTAAAGGAGATGCTGACTTACAGTCCACGCCTAGTGCAAACTAGAAGATCTACAAACTTTATTATATATTTACTCAAGAAGGTTAATCTGTAAAGTCTGATCTTTCATTAAAACGAGCTTGGTAATTCCACTTATAAATAGTGGTACAAAGTTTCATAGTTTGGTACATAACTGATAAGTTCCAATCTGGTTCTAATGACTTGATAATTGTTTCCTTCTACTAAGTGACTGTAAATAGATTAACGAAATACTCTTGTAAACTTTGTAAAGGGTTGACGTTAAGAGAAGTGGGCAGGGAACTAGGTATGACATTTTCATTCAACTGGTGAATTATAAATATCTACACTAATATTTTAAAGAGACAGATTTGTATTTTGTATGTAACGAACAAACTCAAAAACTACTGGACTGATTTGAATAATTCTATCACTGTTGGCTACATTATCCCCGGTGAACATAAGTTTTTGATCCCGGTACGGAAAATAGTTTCCTCGGGACGAGGGTAAAACCTTGTGCACCCGTGCAAAGCTGGGGCGGACCGCTAGTTGTCAAATATATAAGGTGTAACAAAATATACTGCAAATATTTTAAAGGCGAATTCTTTAGTAGCAATGTAATCAATATCAGATATTAAAAAGTCAAAATTAATGCCTACCAAATTTTGCATTTTGTGCATTGGCCAATTTGCTCTTTTCGTCCTGTAAGCTTCGCCCCCTCTCCACCACTTTGCTTTTGGGGCAGGAAAAGTGTAGTAATTGTATTACACTGACAAGACACGACCAACTGTCTTGCATATGACAAATTTTGTACTTTTCCCAATTACCTATTCACTCAATTTATTTTGTTGATTTTCTCGGAAACTAGCGTGTTAACAAAAAAAAATACTAGACAAATTTATTATATTTCCACTAAACTATTAGCCCTTCAAATATTTGCAGTATATTTTGTTACAGTACCTTATATATAATTACTCTTATCATTATTTTTATTAAAATTATAGATCTACATATTTTGCCATGCAAAACTTCACATTAGTTGCATTTGAAGTACTACCTACCTACTCAATATCCAATGTTTTATCAATTCGTTTGAACTCTTGCAATATAATGAAGTCACGTTTTACCTCAGATACAAAATGACTAAAATAAAATTTCCCGTTTCCACGCTACATAAAACTCTCCTAGGGGATTCAAAGTCTATGACAACCATTTTACGTTAAAATTTAAATAGCAAGGAGGCAAATTGAGCATAAATTGCAAATCTAAATTTTACATGAGAATATCTCGCAAAATGTTTTTTAGGTTCGGAAAATTGTTTACAACAGCTTTCTTATTTTTTTGGGATGTCATTTTGCGGAAGTTGGGTTCTAAGACAAAACCTCTAGATAATTGTGTCTACCTAGTCAAAAAACCTAAAAGGTAGGTACGCAAGTAATATTAAAACAATTTTTAAATTTGTACTGTTCAATTCTACGTTTTTTTGGTGAACGCAAATCGCATGAAATTTCTAAATGAATTTATAATTTTACTTGTTGATATAAATATAAAAGTTGTAAATTAACCTAGGTACCTTCATCAAGTCTTTTTAAATTATCACAATCATTTAATTTAGATAAAATTTTAACAGAGTTTCGAGGGAGACCATTTTAAGTGATGATAAATTAAGCACCTTCAATCGTATAAAAAATGCCGTCTCATAAACTATCTGAACGAGATTTAAGTGTATTGAAGTTGTCGGCACTTTAGGTTACGAATAATACACAAATATCTGCACAATTCAATAATACCATTAATGGTCGTTAATCGTCAATTGTTGGGATTGTTTTAAGCCCACAAACGCCCCACAGTTTTGCTAACCAGCTGATATGATTTTGTATAACCTACCTACCTAACATTAAAAGATAAAAAATATGTTCCAAAACATCTTACCGTTCAGTTTGATCTTAATTTATAAATACAATATAGGGATTGACTCCACTGAGATACTAAAACGTTGTAGGTGTTAGCACTCAACAATTTTCTTTCACCGAGGTTAAAAAGGTCGGGGGCGGTTCACCTACAAACGAAACATAGGTAACAATGTTTCAAATGACAACGCTGGCCGAACAAATAACGGAGGTTAAGCTTCATAGAGGGTCATCAATTTTATGAATGGCCGCGAGCCCTCTATCTAGTCACGTCCCACTTTCAACAAGACACAACTTTAGAACACTCACTGCATCCAACTTCAACTCAAGGCTGTGAACTATTAAAAAAACAAACGTCACTTTACACAAAGCGCGCTAAAAAGCAGCGTAATTAAAAAAAATAAGTAAAGCGCGACAGATTATGGAACGCGGTAAAGGCGGGAAATAATACAAAATGGCTGCTGGCTGGTGCGACCTCAACGCGCGGAGTCGCGACGCACACTGGCTGGGCGAACTTACAGCTTACACAGAGGAGGGAATAGCAGTGAAGAGGTTTCACTCTGTCAGCGAAGGTTCAGATTGAAAAAGTTCTGGCCTCGCCCTGGACTGAGTTTAAACTACATAATAATATATTGCCATAGCACATATCGTTTGAATATGCTCCTAAAAATATAATGTTTTGTGTTTGGTCAATGTACGTGTGAAAAAAATGTATGCTCTCTTGAAAATGTATGAAGCGAAGTTTCATGTGTAAAGTTTTAGCCTGTCTCACCCAGTTCGGACTGAGTTTACAGATATACCTACTGCCTTTGAAAAATAGATTCTAATGCTCTCAAGAATGTTATATAACCATGTTTGGTAGATTTTGATTTGATTTGATTTGATTTGAACGTGCCTTCCGTAGCACGGAAGAGTTCGAGATGAAATTTTTCGGTCACCCATCCGATGACTGGCATCTGCGAACGTTACTTAACTTTAACAACCGCAGGCCGAGTGTGCTAACCACTGCGCCATCGAGTTAATAGCAAAACTATTAACATATCGGTGGCTGCCATGTCATAATTGGGACGCTTCGGGAAATACCTCTCAATGATCTTTGACAAACTACTTCCAAGGTAAAGACATTGGAAGCGTTAACCTTAATTAATTAATATAGAATATCTATGTGATGAATAAAAAAAACATTGATTTGTTACAATCACTCCCACAAAGTCTTTCACTTCCATACTGTTTGTGAAAATTACTGTGGTGTTATTAAGTTTTGTCGGTGCTATAAATGAAAGCTTCATTTAGATTACAAAATTGTATTTTTTCGTCGTTGTCATTACGCTAAACTTTCTGATATCACCGTGAAATTAAAGTTAATGTTATAAATAAGTTCCCGATGTTACTGTTTCTATTCAAATGGCATTTCAATAACATCATGCAGGATAAAGCGTCACATTAAAATATAGGGATACAATTTTGTTAATTCTAATTTTATAGAAGTTGATGACACTAGAAAACAAATACCGAAATAAACAATTGACGATTTCCAAAAACCTATTTATAAGAAAAAAATATGAATGATTTATTCAATAATGATAATGTTTTTGATCAATGGGTTGTAAAACCTGGGTGGGAATAATATAAGAGATTTACACTATATTCGTAGTCGTTTTCTGAAATTACCATAACACACTGTAAATTTTGTAGAATTTCATAAAAAAACAAAAAACATGCTACCAGCTAGTTAAAAAAGCTCAAAATGAACTTATGAAAATTGGTTGATGATTATGAACAAGCATTTTAATATTTGATGTTGCAAAATGCCATTGGATGGAAAAATCTCTACGCTACCAATAACATGTGACAAACGACTTTGATTCATTTCAACAAAGTGAAAATAAGGAATCCTTTTATTGATAGTTTCTATTTTTCACAATGATATATGGGTTTTATACTCTATATAATTTGTTTCATTTTCTATAGGAAATCACGGCTTATCTACATAATATTAAGAATCATTTTGTTCTTCTTAGCCAGGCCCAGTTTGGCAAGATTTATTATGTAATCAAGAACCCTTTCCCAATTGATCCAGCGTCAAAAAGTCATATAAAGACTATCAATAATTTTTTATTATCTGTGTCATAACTTCGCCTCCGTAGATCAATGGGACAAAGCTAGGTCATCGTGGATTTGATTCAACTTATTCGGTAAACAAATGACTGTTTTAAATTGCAACTTTCATTGGCTGACATTGCCATTGGCACCAGAAACTGATCTGCTCATACCGATATCTTTTGACTTAAAATCACTAAGTTTAGTTTAGTTTGAAAAACTAACAATTGGATTTCTTATCGATTCTTCTCGATAGAATAAGGAATTTCAAACTGGTCGGTGGATTTACGAATATGTCAGGACTCATTGCATTTATAAATAGCATGCTTAATTTTAGGTGTCAAGTACCTGAAACTCACATGAGTTAAGGATATTTTGATTCATGATTTTCAGTTAATTTGATATTAATTTTCGGAGGCATACAATACGAACCTAGCGGATTGTAAGACATTGTGATGTGGGTTGTTTCAAGGGAGTCACGATCGTATTTCGGAGGAAACGTTATGTCCCGTAAATGGATATGCGTCTAGGGTATTCAACATAATATTTTTATAAGTATACCGATAAAGTTTTTAGTTAAATATTGCAAGAATAGTGTAATATTCATAAAATTTAATTTAGAATGCGATCCCTATATACATATATATCCCTACATACTTAGAAATCGATTTAGCAACTTTAAAAATAATGTCATATGACTGTAACATCTCATATTGGGTTATAAATTGGTATTTCGAATCATTTTTCGGTCCAACACGAGATTTGATAATGCATACAGAACCAGAAAGATAATAAGTAGTGTCGAAATAATGTCGACTACGATGGACAACACTATTTTCAATAAACGAACGCGCGTCACTAGGTCTGCCAAATGACTTATCTTTCTAGGATTAGAAATTAATCTATGCTTAATCGAATTCAAGTTGTAAATAAGAAAATTATTTTTCCTCTTACAGAAGGTATATTGTTTTGATTACGTACACAAAAACAATCCCTCAGAAAGCGAAGCAAATTGTTGTCATTAAAACAAGGTACTCATTAGCAAGTGACTGCTGACTCGAAATAAGTTATACCTACTGCTAAAAATACAAACTCTGGAAGTTCTAGCCCTAGTACCATAAACCTATACCTTAAAGCCATGGCAATAAGGTTCAAATTGATGACAAGAACTTGAATCGGGAACTTCTGGTCGTAGTGCCACAAAGGCAAACCTAAATCTTAAAGCTAGGGCAATAAGGTTCAAAATATGACGAAAACTCGATTCAGGAACTCGTTGCTCTGACCAACAAAGGCAATATCTATGCCTTAAAGCTAAGGTGATAAGGTTTAGAATGATACAGAAATCTCCAGTAGAAGAGATAGGCTAATGAAACTCACAAACAGTTATGCCATCATGGTTTAATCACTTTTCTTTGGGCTTTGTTTACGTCATTTGTTTTGTTATAGTATAGTCTCTTTTGTAATTTACTGGATCGGAGTATTTGGTAATAATCATACCCATTGTTTCAAGGACAAAGTTCTTCCTTCACTGTAAGAGGTTAATAAGCATAGGATGATCTGAAATGAAATACCGCTGCTGGAAGATGTTTTCTCAAAAAGTTTTTAGTTCAAATCCTTTCAACCCGTAAGTGTAGGGACACACTAGGCTGAAAATACGCGTCCGAAATTTCGCGGCAATGCATTTTCTATACAAAATTATGCAACGTAAAAGTCATCTTACATCATCACTACATAGTATAAAACAAAGTCGCTTTTTCTGTCATGTTGTCTGTTGTATGAACCTATGAACGCTTAAATCTTTAAAACTACGCAACGGATTTTGATGCGGTTTTTTTTAAAAAAAGATAGAGTAACTCATGAGGAAGGTTTTTATGTATAAATAGTGGACAAGTACCACGGGCGAAGCCGGGGCGGGCCGCTAGTTTAAAATACATTGCAGAAAAACGCAACCGAAGGTTGGCGTGAAAAAAAGGCGTAATCACGCCAACCTTCGGTTGCGTTTTTTCCGTCTAGTGTTCTTTACTAAATGTTTTTGCTACGCCAAATTCTTAATTATTAAGGGATATACAAAACACATCCAAAAATAATCAAGGAATTACTGCTTTAGCTATTTCGCTAAAATGATTTAATTTGTATTAAAAAACCCAAATTAATACCTAAAAACAAAGGCGGAAAATGTTATCTGTAGGTAAGAAGTGGATAGCAAACTATACTCTAGAAATAACCTACCACTAACTAGATCCAAAACGAGAATCAAACTAATAGTCCTATTTTTTCACGAAGGCAATTAAAGAGGGATGCCGGAATAAGGCCCAGAAGTGCACACGATGTTCCATTTTATAAAAATAGCTAAAATATTCGTTCTTAATTATTCTCGCTATTCGTATGTCGCTAAAAGTTGGGGTTAATATAACAAAAATTAAAAGAAATTCAACTATTTATTAACCCCACCGGAATTGCGTCCTTTTGACAGCTATGTGTAAACAAATCTATCTACGCCCTATTAGCATTGAAGTAAAGCTCAAATTCGTGTGTATCGAGCCGACCCGCGGCGGGCTCGTATGTGTTAAGAGTTGCCACTACAGAAATATAATTTCAGATAATCGATTATAAGAGAATATCGAATATTATTACGTTGGTGGATCTTAGCTTAAATAGAAATAAAAATACCACTTACAATTTATCTACGGAAATAAGGTGAATAATTGGTTGCAATTTTTAAGATACCCGTACGATCCTGTACGATCGTGACATGAGGGGTAGCATGCCTAAAATAAAAAAATAAATATATTTCAGTGTCATTATCCTATTTATCTTTTAAATATTTTATAATCTTAGTAAAATATTTTCATGAATCAATCAGACGTATATTTTAGGCTGCATTATTTTATTAAACTATATTAGAATCGAATAGATCTAAAATCGAATATCGATATTTTTTTACGCAATGGAAACACTAAATTAACTGCCAATTCAACTGTCAAAGTTCAAAATATCAAAAAGTAATTGTGTTTTTCTTGCATCAACAAAGTGATCGGTTTTATTTCGTGCGTTTAACTAAACAACTTCATCATGAATACTGACTCCGACGATCCGGGTTGAGCCGTAGCAGGTAAACAAATACTTTTTACAACCTTCAACAGCTAATATGGTGGAAATCGTAGATTGTATTACTGATGGAAAATAATAAATATGCATTTACCCAAAAACACTGACTTTTTTTAAACCCTTCCTTTCGCCAGTTAACTAATGACTATTTACTCTATATTTCCATAGTACTTTCATATGTGTGCACTGTGGGCCGAAACTTCTATGGCCAGCCGGCGTCCCCCTTTGCTTCAACGTTTCTAACCGACACTGGTACATATACGAGTATATGTCGAAGCAATAATAATAACAATTGAAATTGTATTGTGGCTTTCTATCGCCTTAATAGGAAGATTCCTATTCACACCCATTGCGTTAGCATTCATAGCACGGAACTGAGCCATTCATATGTTTATAGCTCCATATATGAATAATGGCTGCCTCTTTTTATTATTTTTCATTTCTAAACATCTAGAGGCAGAATTGGCGTACCTATACCTAACTAAGAATATGTATAGGAGGCGATTTTTATTTTCAACCAGCGGCCCGGTACGTACTTTGCTACGTGTGGTAAATGAAGAACCACTCGACATATTTTGTGCAAATTTCACGTAAACCATATTCTAAATAGTCCAAACAAACCTTGAAAATGTTGGTTTGGATAAACCTATTCTTGAGTTAGAAAGTGACAAGGAAAAATGCAGCTTACTTTTAGACACCTTTGTAATTAAATGTAAAAATTACTATGTAAATATAAATTATCGAATCATGTATGTGCTTAAGAATATTATACCTTAAAGCCATGGCAATAAGGTTCAAATTGAGGACAAGAACTTGAATCGGGAACTCCTGGTCGTAGTGCCAAAAAGGCAAACCTAAATCTTAAAGCTTGGGCAATAAGATTCAAAATGACGACGAAAACTCGTTTCAGAGACTCTTGCTCTGACCAACAAAGGCAAATAGCTTTACCTTAAAGCTAAGGTAATAAGGCTTAGAATGATTCAGAAATCTCCAGTAGAAGAGATAGGCTAATGAAACTCACAAACAGTTATGCCATCATGAGAAAGGTTAAATCACTTTTCTTTGGCCTTTGTTTACGTCATTTGTTTTATTATAGTATCGTCTCTTTTGTAATCTACTGGATCGGAGTATTTGGTAATAATAAAACTCATTGTTTCAAGGACAAAGTTTTTCCATCACTTTAAAGGGTAATAAGCATAGGATGATCTGAAATGAAATACCGCTGCTGGAAGATGTTTTCTCAAAAAGTTTTTATTTCAAATCCTTTCAACCCGTAAGTGTAGGGACATACTAGGCTGAAAATACGCTTCCGAAATTTCGCAGCAATGCATTTTCAATACAAAATTATGCAACGTAAAAGTCATCTTTCATTTAAAATACATTGCAGGCGTAATCACGCCAATCTTCGGTTGCGTTTTTTCCGTCTAGTGTTCTTTATTTACTAAATGTTTTTGCTACGCCAAATTCTTAATTATTAAGGGATATACAAAACACATCCAAAAGTAATCAAGGAATTACTGCTTTAGCTATTTCGTTAAAAAGATTTAATTTTGTGTATTTGTAGTGAAAAATCCAAATTAAGTACCTACCTAAACCAAAGGCGGAAAATGGTATCTGTAGGTAAGTAGTGGACAGCCAACTATACTCCAGAAATAACCTATCACTAACTAGATCCAAAACGAGAATCAAACTAATAGTCCTATTTTTTCACGAAGACAATTAAAATTGTTTCAACGTTTCTAACCGACACTGGTACATATACGAGTATATGTCGAAGCAATAATAATAATAATAATACCCTCCGGCCGTATTCGGCCATGGCGGCCGATCTTACGATCAGCCAGGTACGCAGGATATATTATAGTGCACAAGTGAGTGCGCAAGCACAGGTGCACTCCCTATTCCTTCACTCTCATAATTCGGTGGGACAGCAATCTGACACGACCGTAGAGAGATCAGGCGCAGGACCAACGGCTTAACGTGCCTTCCGAAGCACGGAGGAGCTCGAGATGAAATTTTTCGGTCACCCATCCGATGACTGGCATCTGCGAACGTTGCTTAACTTTAGCAACCGCAGGCCGAGTGCGCTAACCACTGCGCCATCGAGCTCCTCAATAATAATAACAATTGAAATTGTATTGTGGCTTTCTATCGCCTTAATAGGAAGATTCCTATTCACACCCATTGCGTTAGCATTCATAGCACGGAACTGAGCCATTCGTATGTTTATAGCTCCATATATGAATAATGGCTGCCTCTTTTTATTATTTTTCTTTAATAAAACATCAATCGGCAGAATTGATGTATACCTACTTAAGTATTAACCATTTGATGGCATTGACAGTTAGTCACTACCTATAGTAAAACTAAATTAAGGGCAATAGCACACGGCGTATTTTAAACGCGCCGCGCCGACGACGCGCGTTTCATGAAACCGCGTTTTCGGCGCCGTAGATGCTGATTGTTGCGTTTGCAATCATGATGCAAAAAAACCGGTCAAGAGCGTGTCGGACACGCCCATGAAAGGGTTCCGTAGCTAAAAGATGGCCCGACCGCTTAAGACACCATTTAGTAAGGGCAACTGCACGTCATAAGGTCGAGTTGTATAAAAAGAACTGTGTATGATACAGAGTTCGCTATAGTTTTCGTTGAAAGTATTTACTTGGCGGTATAAAGGACATTTTTTTCAGAATTATTGTAATAGTATTTCAAAAGTTAAGGGGGGGGGGACGCTCTAATTTTAACTTTGTATTAATATATCTCGAGACTGGGGCGTTTGATCTACATGGTTTCAAGACAAGTTTTATTGTATTTAAAAATACCTTTTTAACGATACCCCACACGATGGGGTAAGTCGAATTTTTTTTTTGGAATTTACTTTTCGCTGTATGGGAGGGGGGGTAAAAATAATTAATGTTTGATTATTTTAAAAACCAATTCTTGAATTATCACTATACATCTCTCCACCAATTTTCGTGGCAATCGGTGCAGAAACGGCGGAGAACGAGCCAGGACAGACAGACAGACAGACAGACATGACGAAACTATAAGGGTTCCGTTTTTGCCATTTGGCTACGGAACCCTAAAAAAGATACAAAGTTGCGGTAGAATCTCGTTTGAATCGGGTATACGCGTGTAATCTGCGCATCGTCTGCGCGTTTAAAATACGCCGTGTGCTATTGCCCTTAATAATTCAAGGATTTCTTTTCTGCTTCTTTGCCGAAATATATTATGAATTCAATAGTACTCATATAATTTTTGTTTTTAATTTCTATGTGAAAGTCGCCGAGGATCGGACTGAGCTGAGAGCCCTCGGGGAAGCCTATGTCCTACAGTGGGCTGCGAACTGTGAATAATTTATGTGCTAAAGAATATTTTTTCTTTTGTGTCCTTTCGAATTAATGGTACCAAGTGTTTTATTGACATAACAGTATAACAAAAAAATAGGAAAAGTTAGGTCTGCATTCAGTTTTCCAATTTAGGGTAATACATTAAGTTTCCCATTTTAAAAATGATATATTATACTCTCCTCGCATGAGGACCCAAGCGACAAGTACAAAGTGGTTTCAAACTATTGGAAAAATGAAATTCCGCGCTAAGTATTGCCTTTCTTTTGAGAAAATTGGAAAGAGAAATTGTTCCAGAAAATATTAGCGACAGGAGACTAACAAACACATGCGCCTACTCGTAACAAGTTGAAAACTTGTATTGAAAAGGAATAAAAGAAGTAAGAATAAAAAAGCTTAAGGAAGAGACCCCACCAAAGCTGAGATGTGTGCTGTGGAGGAGATCTGTCGAAAGCAACCAATAGGATTTTGACCTTAACAAGTGTTCAACTGTTCAATCATATGTAGCTTGAAACCCTATTGGGTACTTACGACACAGCACACAGCACATAGCACACATCTTAGCTTTCGTGGAGTCCCAACTTTATGCAGTTGAATTGGGAACTTCCTCCTTTTTATAAGTTGGTTAACTGTTGAGTTTCCTCCGGCACTTCTTCTCAGCAGGCTATTCACGTCGAAGTGCTGGTAGGTTAAAAAAGATATGACATGCAAAAGAATTTCTATGTAAATCAAATTGCAAAATTAACTACTTTGACTTTGACTAACTTAGTCATTATTTATGGATGGTGCATAGGTACATATATATACTTATACTACGAACTACGGAGATAATTATCATCATCATCATCCTAGTGCTTCTCTCGGTTGCGTCCTCGGCCATTGCCTCGGAGCCCAGGGTACGCTACGACTATGATCCTGAATTGACCAGCCTGGTTATTACAATGGATTGACTGTCGTCCGACCTCCGCAACCCAAATAAGGGATACCAGTCTGTTTGAATCATAGTCAAAACCAACGGATTAAAGTGCCTTCCGAGCTCAGTAGTTACAGCCAGTGGCGTAGCTAGCATAGGTGGCACCCGGGGCGGATTTTATAGGTGTCACCCTAAAACTCAATCGAAACTGTTAAAATAAAAAAAAGTTATAATCATTTACGTTTTATTAAAATATGAGTACCTATTACAAATATTTGTTTATTATGTAAACCAAAGGAGTCAATCGTTTTTGTATGGAGAGTTAGGCCCACATAAAACTTTAGCGTTTATTTACGAAATGGGTATCAATTTATTCCTTATAATCTCCAGATTATAGTGGTAACATTACTTTTTCATATTCTAACCGGAATCGTTAGAAATCAGATGTGAAAATATGTATTAACCTCATAAACTAATCTGTCATTTTACTTTCCTGACGTTCAACGCCTGAACCGTAATTACTTGCACATAAGGGCGATTTTCCATTATGTTTTTCCTATGTATCTGAAGTAAAAGCAATTTATTATGACTAGTGGCCGCCTGTGGCTCTGTCTGCGTGGAATAAGTTTTTCGCACAGCAATCTTAAACTATAGCTTAACATTTTTTAGTTCAAGCCTGCCTCGACTAATGGATAATCCAACGCAAAAATATTTTTTCAATTCGAACCAGCTGTTCCTGATAGTAGCGTGTTCAAACAAACAAACAAACTACAGCTTTTTTATATTATATAGTAAAACCATTCATGACAGTTGACAGACGGAAGGTTTCTGACATTTGTATTCAGTTTTTAAATAAAATCAAAATCCGGCAATAGACTAGCACTTGCGTTCCGTTACACGGATTTTTTTGTTTTGTTTATTAGAATTATTTTATTTAATTATTTAAATGATTAAAAATCACTAAGAATCACCGCCTTAGATAAAAATAGGCATGAAAACCGTTCCAGGAGTAAATTGCGTCTCCTTTATGTTCGATTTCAAGTGTTTTATTTTAATTCTATTGATAAAAACCTTTTTTCCTTCAGTTATCTGTATGTCAGCCATTGTTTACTAATCTTTGGACAGATAGTTCACGGATATAATCAAAATAAGGCTTTTTATTTTGGTTTTCTGACTCCGGTTTCGTTTGAAATTCACTTCAATTGCAAAATTCATTAAAAAAATATACATTTTTAACGTAGTTCTCTTTCTCTTAAACGTTACCGATTGTTGGTGGGCCCAAAAAAAACGGTCACCTTTAGTTTGTTAAAAATTAAAATTTCTTCCTTCTAGCTTTGACACTAGCGAACTCCGCAATCACGTCTTCAAAATTTATATTTTGTGTTGCTTCATGTTCTATCGTTACAATACCAAGATTGTTGTGGTTTCGGTCATTGTAGACCGCAAATAATTTTTGATTAATTTTATTTTGCTGAAACTTCTCTCACATGAAGCTACTGATGCACCAACGTACGCGAAGTTGTATGATATGATTATGATAACTTTCAATCAAAAATCTAAACTTAATGTATTCCGTTTTTGTAAACAAATCCCATTGCTATTAGATAGGAAAATATTAAGTAAGTTAATAATAAATAAGAATATTATTTACAATTAAACATTATTACCATAGCTGGGCACCGTTAACAAAATAGTTAACTTCGTTAATCGTTAATCCGCTACTAAAAAAGTTAGCTTTGTTAAACGTTAAAGCGTTATATTTCGGAAGAATTAACGCGAGTTAAAGTTAATCGTTAATCCGTTAACTACTTATGTGTATAATTGCATTTTTATACCGTTGCGTTAGTGAACTTATAAAACCTGATGGTTGGTTTAGGTTCTGGAAGTTAACAGGTTAGGAACAAAACAAAATACTTGTATAATTCAAATATGTGTAATTGAATCGTCGTGCATATTCCCATTCATAAACATTAACATGTCGAAGTTCTCGTCTGTAAGCAAGCCTCGTTTTGGCGTTAAAATGTTTTTACTCGTGAAAAACAGACGTTCTACAGCAGCGCTCGATGGTATAGCAGTATTGTATTTAATAAATAGATTTATAATATAAATATCTGTTCCCCGAGGAATGCAGCATCGTTGAATGAGTCTTTCGATTTCATGTCTAGCCACATTTTATCGAGACTGCGCGCTATACTCTTTAAAGAGTTGGAGCTCTTTGGTTTTTCTATAGACTGAGTAACAGAATTAAAAAAGTCTTCCACGTCATCATCGTTGTTAATTGTATTGCTCCCTTGACTCCCTTCGCCATGCAAACTGCATGGCTAAACTGTCTAAACCTGTTTTTCGCGCCTCGCCCCGCGGAGCCGTACGGTAAATAATAGGCATTGGTTTAACGATTAACGGACTTCTGCATAATTAACGGAAGTTAACATGTCCGTTAACATTTTTTGAAGTTAACTTAAAAGTTAATCCGTTAATCAAAATGTTAACTTCGTTAATTAACGATTAACGGATTAACGAGTTAATGCCCAGCTATGATTATTACCTGAAGAAATATCGTAAAACGTGTAGAAATATAAGTAAAATCTTTTTACACCAGCAAAGTCTTTAAAACCTATTTTAATAAATAAATACCTTTAGTAGATAAGTAATAAGTACTTGCCCAGGCTAAACAAAAAAATATTATTGCAATCCGTCTGAAATACCTTCTTTAGGTACCTATTTATCATTTAGGACGTCTCAATAATATAGTTTAAAATACACAGTAATTAAAAGAGAATAAAATTGAAGGGTTTTTCAAAATAATCCAAGATAACTACTGCTATTAGAAACTAAATGGATAAAAAATGTAAGTATTACCTGTAATAACAAAAATAATTCATTTACCTTGTTTATTTTCTTCAAGAATCGACTTTTATACAAAAAATGTTGTTTATAATATCTAATAATTAACAAACACTTTGCACTAGACTTTCACACGTTCATGTAAGCGAATATTGAAATGAATGCGGTCGGAAACAAAAGAAGCCCAATCCACAATACAAGTGACGAGCGCTATATCGAGGGAATCCCCTGACTAGCGTTGGTTATGCGCGAACGGGGTATTAAATTTTGGGGGAATCCCTGATCGATTGACACTGTGCACATTGTTTTTTTTAATATCAATTATTATGTTCGTGGTACGATATTATAGTTACTTAGATAATTTTATTAGTGGCGGTTATGCTCTCTGCCGCAGATTTACGATTTTTTATAAATAGAAAGAACTATAACTGATGGTCATAGTCGGGCTCGGGTGTCACCCCTAAACGGGTGACACCCGGGGCGGGCCGCCCCCGCCGCCCCCCCTTAGCTACGCCACTGGTTACAGCGTGATTGACGAAAAAACATCTAAACAAACAAACTTTCACATTTATAATTTTAGTATGATAATAAATTAAATTAATGAAATGAGTTTACTACAAAACTAAATCAGAAGGTGTACTTGGCTGAAATCTTAAGAAAATAAAATATGTTATCATAACCAAATGTAAGCGTTGAGTTAGAATTCAGAATAAGTATGGAAATCGAGGACTTGCTAAAGGATTCAGATAACATTATTGGCACGTGCAGCTAAGGAGGGGTGTGGTCAAAGGGCTGTTACTTAAGAAAATTATCGATAGGTACACGTTTTCTTATACAATACTCCATCATCATCCTAGCGCCTCTCCCGGTTGCATCCTCGGCAATTGCTTTGGAGCCCAGGGTACGCTGCGACTATGATCCTGAATTGACAAGCCTGGTTATTACAATGGAGCGACTGTCGTCTGACCTCCGTAACCACAAGGGAAATCAGACCAATTTTCTTATACAATACTAACTAGTCGATTTAATCAATCAAAAATGTTAAAGACATGAAGGGAAATAATATTTCAAAATATTTTGAGTGTGAGATATGTAGATTGTAGATGTTCGATGTATGTAGATGTAGGAAGCGGGAATCTTAAGAATATTATTTCCTTTTCAGGCAAAAATGAGAAGAATGAAAGTAATAATAAAATACAATTTGATTAACTACTGACTATAAACGTTCTGTCGGAAAAGTGACTCAAATAAGAAACGATCATAAAATTCGAGTCTAATATTAACTAGCAGGAGCCTGCGACTCCGTCTGCGTGGATTTCTGCTTCCGCACACAGCGTGTAGAACACTAATTCTCCCATAGCTTCAAGCCTTACTAGGTCGGAGGCGCGGGCGGCCGCTAGTATACTATGTATAATAGTATATATCGTTTATTTATAACCGAGTTGGCAAAAGTTCAATACAGAATAAGTAATCGGCAAAAAATATCGATATCGATAAATTTATCGATACGGCGCATCACTAGTCGTTTGCTCGCTCTCCTGGCACAAATTGTACTAGTGTGCATATGATGCAGAGTCTAAGATAGCGGTGAAACTGACATTTTACCCATTTCAATGGTATAATGTACAGAATTGTCTTTTGTGCAGAGTTTTTCATTTTTCATTGTAGGTAGCGGTTTTGTCAAGGGGAATAGTCCTACTACTATTATAAAGGCGAAAGTTTGTAAGTGTGGATGTATGGATGTTTGTTACTCTTTCACGTAAAAACTACTGAATGGATTTGAATGAAACTTTACCAAAATATAGCTTATACATCAGAATAACACATAGGATATTGGAAATCGAAATCCACGCGGACGGAGTCGCGGGCGGCCGCTAGTAATTTATAATAGGGATTTCAAAACAAGAGATGTTACGTTGATACCACCAAAATGTTACTTTCTTATATAAAACGTTAAAACCGACTTGTAATTGTGTAATCTGGGGCATTCCCGTTGTTCCCACCTGACCCGTCCCAACCAGTGGGACTGGGAACAAGGAGATTTTAAAAAAATAATTGAAATTTGTTTCCGATGTACGCACCGACGTCCTTGGTGCGAACAACAGTAAAAAAAAGTAAGAATTTCCTTTGTCCCTATACTGAAAGAGAAATCGTACTTCTGTGACTCTTCTTTTTGTTGTACTGACTTTACTTTCTATTTTGATTTAATTGATAGTCAAAATTGTTTTGTTTTGTCATTTTAGCATAATCGACAAAATACATCGATATTTATTTCAACTTTGACGCGGTGGGTGCACGGGCACCGATACAACAAAATGAGTAACCCCTCCACCCACTGGTGGGTGAATCAAGTGGGTGAGCAGGGAATCCACCGTAAAGACTACATGCTCTCACAATGTATTAAACGAAAACCTACCTAACAAAGTTCAAATAGGGAAGGCGATGTGAATGAGAATCATAGTATTAAAAGTATTACAACTTCCAAACCAAGGCCTTCCAGGATTATTATTCTAAGCACCTTCTGGTTGGCACGGGAAAACCCTTTTTGAAGTTACATTTACTGTAAAAAAATTCTAGTTAGAAGAATTCTTTGTATTTTTTTTCAAAAAGGATTTAATTTGAATTCTAATTCTAAGAGCGTTAGATCCAAAGCTTACTAAAATTCTAAATAGCTATGCATTTATTTAATTGCAGAACGACGTGGTTAACTTAATATATGTATGTATAAATTGGCAGTATCAGCCTATTAATGTCCCGTTGCAGGGCAAAGGCCTTCATCATATAAAATCACTAGCGACCCGCTCCGACTTCGCACGGGTGCAACTAAGTTTATTAGTGTTTACGAGTATCTGCTATTTTATGCATGTATTATACATAAAATCCTTCCTCTTGAATGACTTTATCTATTAAAAAAATCGCATCAAAATCCGTTGCGTAGTTTCAAAGGTTTAAGCATACAAAGGGACATAGGGACAGAGAAAGCTACTTTGTTTTATACTATGTAGTGATATTTCGTTACAAAGACGGGCTTTATCATAATCACCAATGCCAAATGTGGGTTGGCGATCATAAACCTTGGCTGTGTTTAGAAAAAATCAACACAAATTTTGACAACCCGAGAATAGAACCCAGGACCACGAGACCACGGCCCGGTACCTAGGTACTTAAATCACTAGACCATCGAGGCGTTAAGTTGGTGGGCACTAAAGTTATTAGTAATTTGAATGTTAAGGCTTAAAATTAGCATAATTTGTAATTGAGAAATACTTTTCATGCCCCATAAATGAGTAAAAAGAATTTAAAATTATTTTGTATTCTCGGTGGACCCGAAGTCAATGGCCATTCAGGAAACTGATTCTTTATCTAGTTAGAATTAATTTGTGCTTCACCTGAATGAAAGTATTGAAATTGATTAAATCACATCTCAGGAAGCAAAAGTTACGTTTTCCACACACGTTCGTTAATTCCCTTGATACAGATTTTATAAAAGAGAGGACCTCCTCTTTCAGCTATATTTCAACGAATTTGTGCTCTATGTTGTAGATGATAAGGTTCAAATAATTTTGCAAAGAAGAATCCGTAAAGGTTAGTGACTGGAAATGTGAAAGTTCAAGAGATGCTGTAACATTTTTATATGTACCTGTCACAAAGGGATGTTATTTTACTACTATGTACTAATAAGGTGTACGCATGATGATCTGGTGGGCACTGAGGTCCAAGAGGGTGCCTGAAACTTATATTGACGTCATCCGAGACATGTACCATGATTCCGACTCAATAGTTAGGACTGCTGTTGGTGACACCAACCCTTTCCCCGTTACCGTCGGAGTCCACCAAGGATCCGTCCTTAGTCCCTTCCTGTTTAGCGTGATATTAGACGAACTGTCAACCAGCATCATAGACGCACATGAGCAACCCCCGTGGCTGCTCATGTACGCTGATGATATCGCACTGACGGATTCGGACAGGGGACGACTGGTGCGACGAGCGGGTAAGTGGAAGGTGGCACTTGAGAACGGCGGTCTAAAACTAAACGTGGCGAAGACTGAATACATGGCCTGCAACACAGATCCCCCACCCGTACGCATAGACGGTGACTTGGTCGAGCGTACGGACCAGTTTAAATACCTGGGATCTGTACTTCATGCGTCCAGCGACATCGATTGCGACGTCAAAGCCCGCATTTCAGCAGCCTGGGCCAAGTGGCGTGAGGTGACTGGTGTCATTTGTGACCCCAAAATGCCGGTTAAGTTGAAGGGACAGGTCTATAAGACCATCATTAGGCCCGTCCTTTTGTACGGCAGTGAAACGTGGCCTGTACTTGAGCGACACAAGCAGATGCTGCGTGTCACGGAGATGAAGATGCTGCGCTGGATGTGTGGAGTGACGCGGAAAGACCGCATTAAGAACTCACGCATCCGGGGTAGCCTTCGTGTCCGTGATATTGCAGATAAACTGCAGGAGTGTCGCCTACGTTGGTACGGCCATGTTTTACGGAAACCGGCCAGCTACGTGGGAAACAAATGTCCTCACCATGCCACCACCGCCGGGTCCCGGAAGAAGGGGCAGGCCCAAGAAGTGCTGGCTTGGCGTCGTTGAAGATGACATGCGTGCCAATGGTCTTTCCACCCAGGATGCCCAAGGCCGTGCGAAGTGGAGTAGGTGCAGCAGGAAAGCGGACCCTGGATTCCGAGGCAACAGCCGAGGATGCGACCGGGACAAACGCTAGGATGATGATGATGTACTAATAAGGTGTAAATAATAAATAAAAATAGAAAAATACAATGGACTAACGCACCCATTGCCTAGCCCGAAACTAAGCTCGAAGCTTGTTCTATGGATGCTAGAAAACGGCATATTTAAACACAATATAAAACACGAACATATTTAAACACGACATATTTATAAAACATCTCGACTCGAGTACAAATGCAGGGTCTCTGACTACTAGACCAACGGGCTCGTCAAAATAATACTCATTCCTATTCCCTCACTCTCTTGTTCGGTGGGAAAGCAATCTGTCACGACTGTGTCGCGAGATCAGGACCAACGGTTTAACGTGCCTTGCGAACCACGGAGGAACTCGAGATGAAATTTCTCGTCACCCTTCCGATGACCGACCTCCGCGAAAGTTGCTTAACTTTACCACTGTGCCATCGAGCTGTATAAGTGCACTACACATGCAATCTCAGAGAGTACTCATAAGAGTGCTCGGCGGCTTCTGAGTGCCTCTGCAAATTGAGTGTCCGGCGCACCCCTGCACCCTTGCATCTAACAAGGTGAACTTTACACCTACGTCATCGGTCTTGGTGTGTTTTGTTCCCAAGCTAGAATTAACGGTATGATAAAATACGGTGTATGACTGACAGGTCAAATCACTAGTTAAAAATTGGTATTTTTTTATGTTTGCCAACCCAACCGTTATAAAAAAGTAATTATTTCACCCCGATTAAACGCGATAAGCGAAATAAATACTGGTTAGAATTGAAAAATTATATTTGTGTTGGATCTTTGGATAGTCCATTTGTCGAGAAAACCAAAATACACGCGGGTTAAGTCGCGGTCGGCCGCTTGGACATTTTAATATTCTAAAGGTTAACGCAAAATATTATTCCGAATACCGGATGGTAAATCAAATATCGTCTAAAGGTTAATCTAAACTAGACCGAATACACAATTATTTACTCACAGAGTGAGTAGCTATTATTCCATTTGAAATGTCGCAGAAAATCTAATTACTTAGCGCTCTGTGATATCTGGTAATATCTCCCATTATAATCATTAAAGCGGAATTTACAAAGGAAACCTGCATTATGAACTAAATATAATAATGAAAAGCTTTGACCTTTCGCATACATTTCACGCTACTTATACTTAACGAGGCGCGAGGTATCTCTTTTGTTGCTACGAAGTCGTAAATAACTCTTATTTCATGTTATGAATAATTCAAAGTAAAAATCACATCTTAATATTTTTATTATAAATTATTTAATGCAATATTTATAGATAGTCTGTATATCGCAAACATATTGACTTGAACTTTTCTGCCACCTACAACGAAAAAGTAGAATTGGTAAATATATTTTATAGCGGCCCGTCACGCGGTTTCATCCGCGTCCCGGGGGAACTACTTCCCGTACCGGGATAAAATATAGCCTATGTTACTCTGAGTGAATGTAGCTTTCCAACAGTGAAAGAATTTTTCAAATCTGCCAAGTAGTTTCGGAGCCTATTCAATTCATACAAACAAACAAACAAACAAAAAATCAAACCTTTCCTCTTTATAATATTTGTATAGATATCAAATGGGCCCGCCTACTGAACGTTGTAACATTCCCACTGGTGGGTGGGTGGGTAATTGGGTATGTAATTGTACACCGAATCAAAACATGCTTGGCATTCAAAATTAATCTGACTTGGACTCTTTACGGTACTATATCAAAAGTTTTTTTTTTCTTCGCAGTGGCTAGCGCACTCGGCCTGCGGCTGCTAAAGTTAAGCAACGTTCGCAGATGCCAGTCATTGGATGGGAGACCGAAAAATTTCATCTCGAGCTCCTCCGTGCTTCAGAAGATACGTTAAGCCGTTGGTCCTGCGCCTGATCTCCCTACGGTCGTGTCAGATTGCTGTCCCACCGAATTATGAGAGTGAGGGAATAGGGAGTGCACTAGTGCCTTCGCACTAAACTATATCCATTTAGACCCGGTAATCGACCCAAGTCCTCGACACCCAGAACCTAAACCACTAGACTACCGAGGCGTTGTAATGAAAACATAATTCAAAAAGATGCCTTAGCTCTGCAGTTGGCTTGTTAGCCAAGCAATATTATGGTAACTGATTCGTCGACAAACGACAGTTGTAATTCTACGAATTGCGTTGCGCTCGTAAAACAAAACAACAGTTGCTGGAAATACTCGCACTCTGTAATCACGCTAACTGCTATTGCCTTTTGCCTTTCCTGAGAATACAGAATATTTACACTTTTCTAGCCCACGGCAATATGTCTGCAATGGACTGCAAGAAACTATTGATACCAGATAATGTTAAAGATTTACTTTTCTTTCTTCTGTGCTCCATTTTTTTAGTTTTTGTCTTGCAAAATTCATGATTTTCTTATAGGTTTTAATAAACAATAAATAAATATAAACATTTCACAACATCACATAGATTGATCTGACCCCGTGTTAAGTAGCTTAAGCACTTGTGTTACAGACATCAGAATCAACAGTTGTATTACAAATATGCTTAATTAGATACATATAACACCCAGACCAGGACAAACAGACATGTTCATGCACACAAATGTTTGTCCTGTGCGGGGATCGAACTCGCGACTCTGTTATCGATTATAAGAAGGCCAGAAAAAATGGCTAATGATAAAAAGCAAGCTACTATTTCTAAGACAAATCTCATCTAAACGTCCATACCCAAGAGAGATTAATTCTGCTATAAGCTTCAAAAGATCATTCAAACCCAACTTAATAACTCTGTCATTCAAACCCAGAGTTGAATAGCCACAAAGACCTCGGTTAAGTGAAAACTGAATCATGTTTGCGTTTCATTTGCGTTGGCTAACTAGATTTCTGCATACGACATACATTTCAGGGTTGATGTTTGTGATTCTGTCCTTAGATGTTATGGCTAGCGGCCGCCCGCAACTCCGTCCGCGGGGATTTTGGTTTTCTCCTCACCTCACCTTTTATCCCCTTAGGGGAAGAATTTATAAAAAATCTTTGGGGATTGCTACGTCATAGTAGCTTTATTCATCATCAGCCCGATCCCTTATCTTATCCTCTTGGTGGTAGAGTTGATCAAAATCCTTTCTTAGCGGATGCCTGCGAATAAATGAACTAGCGATTAAGAAAATTGAGATATGTTCTGTAACATAAACCGGACTATTTAAATCAATTTATTGGACGTTTTGTGATCTACACTCATAACGCAAAGAGTACTTTTTTAGTTTTTGTAAGAAACGAATAAACTCAAAAACTACTGCACAGATTTCAAAAAACATTTTTATATTAGAATCACTGACTAACAGGCTATATAAATAAATAAATAAATGCCTTGAACAAACACACCAATTGCCTAGCCCCAAACTAAGCTCGAAGCTTGTGCTATGGAAGCTAGGGAACGGATAGACATAATTAAATACTTTTATAAACATCCATGACTCGAGTACAAATGCCGATGTTCATCACACAAACATTTGCCCCTATCGGGATTCGAACCCGCGACCCTTGATTTTGTAGCCAGGGTCTCTAGCCACTCGACCAACGGGCCTGTCAAATTATGTACTATTATGTACAATTTTGTCCATCCGTGCAATGTAGTGACGGGCCTATTCAATATATGATGGGACAGAACCTTCACATTATTAGGTAACCTATTTCCTATTACGTTCGAGTTCCGATTTCCCCTCAAAGTGTCTATTGTCAATATTCTACTTCAACCACTTTGTCATCGGTAGGAAATTACATCTGAAGGTAGTAATATGAACTCTGACCTTTGAAGTCCGTCAATAATGAAAATAAATATAAGTATGTCCTTAACAATTTATCTTCCTTTTATTTTCTACAAAGGAATGCTGAGAGAATGGGCCTAAGACACAATGTCACGTAAATAGATTATATGAAACGGTATTTGTCATCTGAAGATATTACGAGTAAAAGTGTCGAGCGCAGAGGATCGGATATTCATCTGTATTTTTGGTTTTTCGTTTAGGTGATATTCGATCAAAATGTTCTTATGATGAGTGTTACTGAAATATATCAGTAAAAGATTATCTTTAAAAAATATATATGCAACTAGCGGCCGCCCGCGACTCCGTCCGCGTGGATTTCGATTTCCAATAGCCTTAAGCCTTCCTCGTCAAATAGACTATCCAACACAAAAATATTTTTTCAAGTCGGTCCAGTAGTTCCTGAGATCAGACCGTTCAAACAAACATACAAACAAACTCTTCGGCTTTATATATTAGTATAGATGAGAAATCTTTTGAAATGTCATACATATTTAAAGCTTTAGGAACTAAAAGCAATAATAGAAAACATACCTGATATAGCTTCAGTTATAGCTTGTACAGCATCCATGTTTTTGAGATACACTCTCGGCGTTCACAAAGAAAGCACCTCACCCTTTTTTAGTTAGTGCAGAATAGAACCACAAAAGAGAGCTGAGGGCGAAAACTAGACCTTATTCACTTGTGATAGTAGTTAAAAGGTATTCAGTTCGTTTGTTAGATAGTGTTTTTATCCCACAAATAATTTCCCTCAGAATAACACGATTGTTTTTAAAATTCTATTCATCACGTTTATATTGCTTGCGTTCTTTTTAGGTTATGTTTTCGCACTAAACTTCTTCTCAGAGAAACATTGATACACTTAGGGAGATCATCATACGTATATGGTCAACACGGTTAAAATAAACATATAAATGGAGCTGGAATACATTGAGCGTGCCATAAAACAAAATTATTAAAAATGCCTTAGACAAATTGCCAACATTCTATCAAACTTTAAAAGCCACGAAAAACGAAAATAATTGTTTCTACATTATAGAAATAATCACTCAAGTCTTCCTTATTCTCATCACAAAAACAAAACTACGTACAAAATTCACTATTACGTAACAGTTATTCGCTAAATGAGACAAAACCAAGACACATGACTAAGCCCATTCTCCGTGACAACTGAGCGTCGGCACTAAACCCTGGCCACAGCCCACAGCGGTGCGACTTGTGATGCGTCTTGCGCCAGCAAAAGTGGCGAGCGAAAAAATCAAATAAAGGAAATTGTATGAAGCATGCCACAGCTACGGCGGCGAGATGCGCGGAGCGAACGCGCGGCGGCCATAGCCACGACTAGGGCGGCCGTCGCCGGCCTCGCCGCGCCGCTCGCCGCGCCGCTCGCCGCCGTAGCTGTGGCTAGACCCTTACACACAGAAACGTTAATTTAGTCAATTACTGCCACCTACAAACGTTCTCGTATCATACATGAATTCATTTCTATCTTAAGATTGCTTTATACTACACTAGCGGCCCGCCCCGGCTTCGCCCGTGGTACTTGTCCACTATTTAATGGATGATATTATACATAAAAACCTTCCTCATGAGTTACTCTATCTATTAAAAAAAACCGCATCAAAATCCGTTGCGTAGTTTTAAAGATTTAAGCGTTCATAGGGACATACAACACACATAGGGACAGAAAAAGCCACTTTGTTTTATACTATGTAGTGATGTAGATAATACTTGTATTCTCGAGTTTTGAGGAGCTCGATGGCGCAGTGGTTAGCTCGGACTGCAATTGCAAAGTTAAGCAACTTTTACAGAGGCCAGGATGGGTGAAGGAAAACGTCATCTCGAGCTACTCCGTGCTTCGGATGGCACGTTAAGCCGTTTGTCCTGCGCCTGATCATTCTACGGTCGTGTCAGATTGCTGTCCCACCGAACTACGAGAGTTAGGGAATAGGGAGTGCACCTGAGCTTGCGCACTCGCGCGCTTATCGTAAGATCGGCCGCCATGGTCGAAAAACAGCCGAAATGGTATTGATATATTTGTACAGTGCTAGACTAGAATAGTATTTTTAAAAAATCCTTAGACTAACTCACCAATTTGCCTAGCCCCGAACTAAACTCGAAGCTTGTGATGTGGAAGATAGGCAACGGATAGGCATACTCAACTCATACTTTATTACTTTTATAAACATCCATGACTCGATTACATATGCCGGTGTTCATCACACAAACATTTGTCCCACAAGGGATTCGAACCCGTCACACTTGGTTTTGTAGCCAGGGTCTCTATCCACTAGACCAACGGGCCCGTCAACCTATGTATTACAAGTCATTTCTCCTAGAAACAGAGGTACATTCTGAGGAGATTTATGACATTACGCAGTTCAGGTTAGTTTTAACACATATTTTTTTGTGCTCTTACTTATGTAAAATTTTGTAAGACTTGTTTAACCTAAATACGCAGCTACAGATCTTCCCATTCAATTCCCCACGCAGCATAACTTATTCGTGAGCCATAAAACATGCCCTAAACAGCTGACGGAGTCTAAAACGGGGCATCCCGACCTGGATACTGGGTCAGGTATCGATTCAAATAGGTATATATGCCCTTGCCATACATAGAACCCTAGAAATTGGCATTTAAATTTGAAGAGACGGTCGCTTATTTTCGCATTGATAGCACGCACTGACCGTTCGTTATCTATACTAATATTATAAAGAGGAAAGGTTTGATTTTTTGTTTGTTTGTATGAATTGAATAGGCTCCGAAACTACTTGGCAGATTTGAAAAATTCTTTCACTGTTGGAAAGCTACATTCACCCAGAGTAACATAGGCTATATTTTATCCCGGTACGGGAAGTAGTTCCCCCGGGACGCGGGTGAAACCGCGTGACGGGCCGCTAGTGTCAAATAAAATAATGCTACAGTTTTCTAGTGTCGGGGCATATCTAACGACTAGCGGCCGCCCGCGACTCCGTCCGCATGGATTTCGGTTATACTATAGCCTAAAGCCTTCCTCGTCAAATGGACTATCAAACACAAAAATATTTTTTCAAATCGGTCCAGTAGTTCCTGAGATTAGCGAGTTCAAACCAACAAACAAACAAACAAACATACAAACCAACTATTCAGCTTAATATATTAGTATAGATAATATGTTTGATCGTGGGTGTCAAAGTGAATCACGGGATAAACCAAAATCCACGCAAACGAAGTCGCGGGCGGCCGCTAGTATGTACATATATAAATAAGTAGTGCTGCGTGAAATGGATTCTTATCTATTTGTGAGCCATAAAACATGCCCTTTTTTTGCCCTGACTGAGTCTAAAACGAGGAATCCCGATCTGTATTCTGGGTCAGGTATCGATTCCTGCCTTGCTTTGCCCAGGCAGATTGAAATGTTCTAGAATTCTAGACCCAGAACGAAACTGAGGTCAATTAATGTAGATTTTGTCCCTAGATCTAATTTGAACAGATTTAGACGGTGATTGGTATGTACTTGGTGTTTCGTTTTTGCTTGAAGAATTCTATGCTATTTCATACATACAATACGAATAGATATATCTTTTATTCATAAGATACATTTATACATCATTTTAGGTTACAGAAGACCGCAGTGAAGTAGCACTTCGTAACTGTTGTGTTATGTTTCTGCTGGTGAGTAAGGTTGCCAGAGCTCAGTTGGGGAGGGTATGGGGTTAAGGCCGGCAACACATCAACGATACCTCTAGTGTTGCGGATGTCCATGGGCGGCGGTGATTGCTTACCATCAGGCGACCCGCTAGCTCGTTTGCCGCCTCTGACATAAAAAAGGTATTCTTTTTATTCTCGATTTATTAAATTTATCTTATTACGATGTTGATCATTAATTATTGCAGAATCCCAATTTTATTGCGGGTTGCTGCACAATAGATTATCGACATACATTTTCTCACTTACTTATTACAATATATACTTAATAATTATTAAATAAATAGCCTGAAAAAAGTTGAAGTAACATGCCTGCAGAACTAAGGTTTTTCGTTATAATTTAACTCTTTACATTTATTCGTATTGCTTTTTGTATCACGGATTTCCATGAAACTAAAACTGGTGTACCATTACTATATTTATTTTCACGTGACGTCGTAAAATCTAATGTAAACCGGGAAAAAATAGTTAACCCTAATGTTCTTTTAGTTTACGGCTCAATTAAGATCCAATCTCGTTCGTAGTAAAGTTGTTTATAGCAAGAGCTAAATGGATCCACAGATTATGTAATAGGTAAAATGGCGCGAAAATATCTTCTTATAGTGAAAATTGTAAAGCAGGTGTGTTAAGGTTCTTCATGATTATGCATAATAGAAATTAAGCCTGTGGGTCCTCCGGCCGTTTTTGGCCATGGCGGCCGATCTTACGATCAGCCAGGTACGGAGGATATATGTATTATAGTACACAAGTGAGTGCCCAAACAAACGCACTCTTTATTCCCTCACTGTTATAGTTGGGTGGGACAGCAATCTTACTCGGCTAAAGAGAGATCAAGAGCAACGGCTTAACGTGCCTTCCGAAACACGGAGTAGCACTAGGTTATTTTTTTCGGTCACCCATCCGCTGACTGGTATCTGCGAGAGTTGCTTAACTTCACAATCTCAAGCCGAGCGTGCTAAAAAAATCATTTAGTTAACCAACTTCAAAAAAATATTATTCTTCGTTCTATTTAGACTTTCAAGGGAGGCAATAATGACAATGTAATGCTAGATAATTAGCTGAGATTAGCGTGGTAGCACATTGAGAATGTTTTGAATACTTAGTATTTTATTGGTCCACCCTACGTTAAAGGCATTTGTCCAGTGGGGCAGACTCATTACAAATGCTTTTATCATGCAAATGAAGTCATCTCTGTAAAGGTAAATAGGTACTTGGCCAAAAACTCTTGTTTAATACGGGTCGTTATAATTACAACCTTGTGGTTTGTCCGAAAAAGGGAACGCCAATTTGCCCAAACCGGTAATTGAAGTCGGGACAGGAAAATTTAACTTGAAAAGGGAGATTGGAAGATTGTTTGCATTAAAATATTAATTACAATGTTAATTCTACTTCCAAGTTTTAGAATATCCCGACTGAAGAACGGTTTTCATCATGGACTTCCAGTTACCTCGTAATAAATATGTTATTGATAACTTAGGTTTTTTTTTCACTCACAAACATGAGAATTAGTAATGTCACATTAATTTATCTTCCTCAGGTTATCTGTTGTTATTTTTTTAATGTGTATATTAAATCAATTTACATAACTGCCTCCGTGGTGTAGTGGTTAGAGCGCTGTGCTCAAAAACTACGAACTCGGAGGTCGTGGGTTCGAATCCCGCGGGGAACACTTTCACTTTGTGTTGGTTTTCCCAGTTTGGTTAGGACATTGCAGGCTTGAATCACCTGATTGTCCGATAAGAATGATGATTCCGTGCTTCGGAAGGCACGTTAAGCCGTTGGTCCCGACTATGATCCAACCGGTCTGGTTTCCCTTGTGGTTACGGAGGTCAGACGACAGTCGCTCCATTGTAATAACCAGCCATGTCAATTCAGGATCATAGTCGCAGCGTACCCTGGGCTCCAAGGCAATGGCCGAGGATGCAACCGGGAGAAGCGCTAGGATGATGATGATGATTAAATCAATTTACATGGTTTGAGTTATGACTTAAAACGAAACGTACGCCACTGAAAACCTTTTTCTCAGAGGCTTACAATTCTTTCCTTTGCTCGGGTGATTAACCAAAAAAAATTAAAGCAAAGATTGTTTTTCTCAACATAGCTTTGGCGTTAGATCCTCCTTACTTTCCTGGAAACTCCTTGTCGGGAATTTTAACAAGTAGTTCTCTCTAGCCTCAACAGATGGCGCTAAACCGAGAATTTATTTTCGCGTCGTAGCACAGATGGTGTTAGTAGTGACTACGAACCATTCATTGACGCCGTAGCACATTTGAATAAACACGTTTTCGTAGCAACTTAGTAGACGCCCGGAGGTCATTTAAGTTTATTTGCGGTGAAATGTCGAGTGTTGAAAAGAAGACCTTGGTCTTATGAATGGGTAACAAAAGGCAATTCAATGAACATAATGAAACCGTGGTAGCTTTGCTTGTTTTGTTTAAAATATGCG
Organism: Nomophila noctuella; assembly: GCA_958496325.1. Classification (NCBI taxonomy): domain Eukaryota; kingdom Metazoa; phylum Arthropoda; class Insecta; order Lepidoptera; family Crambidae; genus Nomophila; species Nomophila noctuella. The sequence continues at coordinate 3,614,721 of OY292504.1, forward strand.
ACATTTTCGCGATCAATACCAACCAAACTCGAAACCGAGTAACCGAAACGAGGCATAAAAAGACAAATACGTTTTTTTACATGACACATAAAACTAACTTCTGAAAGACATCAATAGAAAAATTTAAATGGAATTAGAAATGGTATGTTACCAGAACGGTTACCCCAATTAATTAAGGCAATTAACAATGTACGTGGTGACATACATTTTCCCATTCATCATCTTCCTAGCGTTTATCCCGTTTCTTTGCGGGGTCCGCTTTGACCATGATCCAGGATTTGGCGAGTCTGTTTATTACTGTGAGGCGACTGCCATCAGACCTTTGTAACCGAAAGAGAGAGGGGAACCAGAAAAATTGGATCACAATTTTTTTTACAGAAGTTTTTGGTATTTTATGCTAATGAAATAGTCAAGCCCAGCTATAAATGGCTTCAGAGATCACAAAACCGAATAATTTCCCTTATCTCAGAAGTTGATCCAATTTTTACTACATAATTGATGTCATATTCTGCTAAAGTCGCACTAATGCTGTAAAGCCGCAATTAAATTAACCAACCAATTATCTGAGCCGCATCGCTTTTGCACTGATTAAAGTTCAGAGGTCAAAATAAACTGGTTATCGTGTTGTGTTAATCGAAATTGAACCTAAAAGATCCGTTCCGTAATTGGAGTGGGAGAATTCGTTCAATATTAATTATGAAGATATAATTAATACGTTCCCTGTAAAGTTATTTGGCTGTTATACACCTAATTATATTGAAATCGCGATAGTTCATGAAAACGTTGTTTGTGTAAAACCGTATTATCATACAACAACAATGGCTTTCGTTCTATTTAAAGACGAATTTGGCGTTAATTATGAAAATGAATAAGGAAAATAATCTTGTTTGTTTTAATGGTGTGACTAAGATTCGATGTATGTTGTTCATTGTGTATATTGTTCACCATACAGTACAAACGGTTGTAAAGGAAATCTATATGTATATGTACTAACATAATAAAGCTGTAGAGTGTGTTTGTTTGTTTGTTTGAACGCAGTAATCTCAGGTACTACTAGGTCAAAATTATTTTTGTGTTGGATAGTCCATTTGACAAGGAAGGCTTTAAGCTGTAGTATATACCTATGTGTGCGGAAACCGGAAACCACGTGGGTGGAGTCGGCCGGCGGCCGCTAGTGTGTATAGAACTAGTTTGGTTAAAACGTAATACGATAATTAGTCTTTTATGCACATTTTGAGCAGTACTTCGTTAATTAGCGCTATGTAAATTAGCGGTACGATAATTATTCCATTCTATTTGCCTGTTTTTGTTAAAAAATCCAGGTCAAGCCAAATTTTTTTATTTATCCATATTTTCGTTGCTATTTAGGAGTTAGTTGTCTATTAGGAGTATAGGTATTATTAAATCAATAAATTAATAAATTTCCTACGCTAACACACTTTCTCCAGCCGCAAATTAAGCTCGAAAATTATACAATGGATGATAGGGAACAGATAGGTATACTTAGATACTATAATGATAATGACGACCCGCTTGGTGTAATGGTCAAGATGTTGCCTATTACGCAAGAGGTCGCGGGTTCGATCCCCGCACAGGACAAACATTTGTGTGCATGAACAATAATGAACATGTCTGTTTGTCCTGGTCTGGGTGTTATATGTATCTATTTAAGTATATTTGTAATACCACTGTTGATTCTGATGTCTGTAACACAAGTGCTTAAGCTACTTAACACGGGGTCAGATCAATGTATGTGATGTTGTGAAATATTTATTTATAATATTAATATTTATTTATAATAAGTGGCTCCCTTAATACATAGAATAATTATAATTGAAGTGATTACTGTGGCTTTTATGAAGCTTAGCTTACTTCGGGCATATCGCTCTAAAGTTACCAAGGAGTTAACAATATCCTTTAATCCTCATACCTTTAATTCAAAAACACAGCTGTAACCAACGCCAGTAATTAAATGATTTAGTTACAAAGCGTTAAACGCTCACTCAATATTTCAAACAATTAAACCTCAATTATAAAGACAAACAAATTACCAACTAAAGTTTTCAGCTACTCACTAAACATAATGTTTATACCACAGTAATAAGCTTAGTCGTGTAATTTTGTGTTCCAAAGTGTAATAATAACAAGGCTGGTCAATTCAGGATCATAGTCGTAGTGTACCCTAAGCTCCAAGCCAATGGCCGAGGATGCAAGGTGAGAGGATCACCCGATGATAGTGATCAATTTTACCTATTTAAAAGTCACAAATGCGTAGTTTGTCATCTCTGTACGTTCTCATATTTTCTTTAGGCCTTGCTCACTGTCAGGGGAACATAGCACAACAGTTATGAACTGCTACGTCCTACAATAGGGATGTGATATGCACAATTAATTTCACAACACTTTTCTTTAAAAATAAGTAACTTTTTAGCACTTAATGTATTGATTTGTTTCTTTTAGAAGTAAGATTAGGATTTTTAATAAATTAAAATAACATAGTTAATTACTCAGTTTACTTCAAAAATAGTAATGTCATAGTCTGCTATTCCTATACAGACTTCATAGTTCGGAATCGTTTTGGAATTTGATAAAAGCAAGTCAAATGACTGGTGGTGTAAACTACCCTATACTACAACCAGACAAATTCTCATGTGGAATGCAATTTTGGTGGTCAAAGAATTTAAAGAGATCCTGGCAATATCGACCAAGGACATGGTTTACCCATTTTTACTTAATATCATGTGTAAATCAAATATCAATAAGGTCGACATCAAGGACTTTTGCATGGGAAAATAAAACCTGTTCTGTTTAGAAATGCAAAACCTTTTTACGTTACAATGGATTTTTTTAACCTTGACCGTACAAAATCAATGAGGTGTAGAATTATATTATAAAACTCGTTTATAAATTATCGGGACTAAAACCTAAATATCCCGCCAGCCTTGACCCGCTTGGTGTAGTGGACAAGAAGTTGACTGACCAAGAGGTCGCGGGTTTAATCCCAGCAAGGGCAAACATTTGTGTGCATGATTTTGTGTACAAATCTGTTTGTCCTGGACTGAATGTTATAAGTATCTTTTTAATTATATTCGTATAAATCAAAAGTATTTAAGTATGTTTATCTTTTCCCTAGTATCCATAGTTTGAGGCTAGGCAATCGGTGTGTTAATCCAAAGAATTTATTCATTATAATCAATCTGTTGTGTTGATCTGATAAGAGAAATAGTATTTCTCCTTTCATCTAATAGATATGAGAAATAACCCTCCCTAATCTATACTTATAATAAATCTGTAGAAAGGTCAATTCTGTACATTAAATATATTTTCAAAATAACTATCAGGGGGTAATTAGTGATCGATACTGATGCCAAAAATGCAATCAGTAAAATTTTTGTCTGTCTGTCTGTCTGTCTGTCTGTATGTTCCTTATAGAAACAAAAACTACTGGACCGATTTTGACGAAACTTTGTACAATAATTCTTTATACTCCTGGGCATATTATAGGATACTTTTTATCACGCTACAATAAATAGGAGCAGAGTAGTGAAGGGAAATATTGGGAAAACGGGAGAATTTACTCCATTTTTTAAGCTTCTGTCGCGTGTGCAGCTTTAATGGTTAAAGTTACATAAAAATTAGGTACGACGGAAATATTTTTCATAAAATTGCCTAAAAAATATCCCTTAACAGCATATGTCTATCTTTCATGGTTGACTCACAATAACACGTGTAACATCCTGATCCAGATTGGTTTGAACGCGCTAATCTCAGTAACAACTGGTTCAAATTGACACAATCTTTTGTATTGGATAGTCCACTTACTATTTGTCGAGGAAGGCTTTAAGCTATATAGAGTAACACTGTGTACGGAAACGAAACCCATGCGGACGGAGTCGCTGGCGGCCGCTAGTGATTAATATAACCGACCAAGCGGACAAATTTCGTTTCCTCCACAAGAGTACCATTTAAAGATGTAACTGGCCAAACCCGATTTTGAGATCGTACTATTTACATAGTTCCAATTTTTTATGACGATCACAAAAAAAAACCTTGCGGTTGACTGCTATTGTCCGAAAAAGATTTAAGTTCATGTTTTGAAATGAGTCTTAATAACGGTGTGCAGGATAGCTAAATATCATAGACATAGAATAATACTTGTAATTACTTTTGAACAAATACTGCATAGCTCGGCATATGCATTTACAAAAGCAACAAAGTAGAACAAATTAGAATTTCCATAAAAGCAGTAATCGAATGCCAAACTCGTACAAAAGAAACAAAAGAGCAAATCCCAACTTTTCCGTTTAATCGATTGTCATCTGATCTTATTTTCTCGTATTTGGTTGTCGTCACAGCGAAAGTATTATCTTCATGGTATAATATTCGCTGCCATCGCAAGACCGGTGACTGTCCGTTTCACTGCTCTATCAATCATTGGTTTATTGGGTACTAGCGACTTGCCCCGGCTACGCTCGGTTACAACTAAAATGATTAGTGATTCTTTACACGTTTTGCATGTATTATACACAAAAACTCCTCTTAAATTGAAAATCACTTGGTACGCCATGTATGGGTAATTATTAGGTATATCTCTTTTTTAATGTATTTAATCACGGCATAAAGACTATAAGTAGGACTAATTATGTTGGCTGCAGATTTAGGTATATTGCCACTTGCAAAAAGACACATTGGCGGTCCCCTGTGATTTAAACGTCGTCAGTTAATTGAACTTAAACAAAGAAAAGGGTCGTTTCATATTCAACATTATGTTGATTAAAAAAGACTTTGAAACTTTATTAAAATGGATGTATAATCACCGGCTAACTTTGTATAATTTTAATAATGAACGGTGTACGCCTTGGGAATTAAAATGTAAATGTTTTTCCAAGAATTCGTACGATTGTTAATTGAATTTATGTCGCAAATATATGCTTTTGCTTTCTTATTTCCTTTTACTCAATGTTTTTCTTACATTCACCCTTATTCCAAGTTAAAACATCATCTGTATTTCTTTGCAAAAGTATACTTCCAAATTACTTTGTAACTTTGTCGTGTATTTGTTTCTGCCAATACAAAAAGTATCAAGACCTTTTTTTCGGTAAAAATATAAAAGAAACATAATATATAACACATAAGGCGACCGTGAGGAAGTAAGTACTTTGTGTTTTCTTGGTACTTGGTAGTTGTACTTGGAGTCCCACATACCTCCGTTCAAATATCCATGGAGGAGAAGGAAAGGTGCATTCAATGTTCTAACCAAACTGGCGTAACCGGCACAAAGTGAATAAGTTCTCTGCGCGATTTGAACGATTTCCGAGGTTTTTAAGCTCAGCGTTCTTAACACTACACCAATGAGGCAACCTGGTTTGACCAGACAATTTGTAGCATAGTTAGGACCACCGGCTGCAATCAGGTGTAGCAGCGATATCCTAACCAAATTGAAATAGCCTACAGAAAACGAAAGTGATCCTTACTACCGTTTGACCTCCGATAGCCTTGCAAAGGAAACCACTCAATTTAGATCATTGTCAGTACCGACGTTTAAGCGTGCCTTCCAAAACATGTAGTCATTATTCTTATATAATCATCAGGTGATTCTAGCACTGTTCTGATCAAACCTGGAAATCCTACACAAAGTGAAAGCGTTCCCCGCTTGATTTAAAGCCACTATCTTCGAGGTTTTTTAGCTCAGCGGTGTCACCACTCCACCAAAGAGGCAGGATTTGAACCCACTGACCTTTCCTCCCCTTATGCCGTGGCGAGTGCGCAGGAGTACTGTGCTCGGAGCTCTGGTCGGCCGCGTACTCGGTGCCACTGCTGTCTGGAGCCAAAGAGAACATGGTCCCCGCGGGACACCGCTCCCTGCTTCGGCTGCGCTGCCATCGGCTCTGGAATACAGGATGACTTCCGCTATACACTTCTTATGAAAAAATGCGTTCCTCTCAACGTAAATACGGTTAGTCTCAATAGACACAATATAATATTGTATGAAAAACAGTTACAATATAAAAGAATAATCAAAATCGGACTACTCTGCAAAAAGTTATGCGAAGTCGAACATTAAAAAAAAATACGCGTCGTTTAGAAAAAGGCTATGTCTTGAATAAACGACAAAAAAATTGGCCGACCCAGGATTCGAACTCAGGATCTCGTGACCACGGCCCGGTACTTAAACCACTAGACCATCGAGGCGGTCCGCGTTATGAGAATACTCGTATGTCCTACAAAATCATTTCTGAATAAATAAAAATGCATAACAAGTAGGTTGAGTTTCGAGTATCACTTGTTACATCACTAGTTAGTAACTATGCATAATTAAAGTCAAATAGTATAACATTCTAGGAAATGCAAAGTGCCCTGATGTTGTGAAATTATTTACTACTCGTATTAACATGCTTTCTATGGAAGTCGGTGAATAAATAAACAGAGTTATTCGTAATTTTTGCCTTACACAGGCATGTCTTGGAAATCGATAAATAAATAAATGTATGTAATATGACCGAATGAAAATAATATAAGGTCTTTTATCGGGATTATTTAATTTAATTATCTGGAGAAACGACTAAAGAAAAGTTACATAGGGCAAGAAAGAAGAAACCGACTTTATTTTATAAAGTCGGTATAAAGTATATTTTATTTCATCGGCCCGGTACGTGCTTCGCTACGTATGGTAAATGATGATCCAATCGTCCAATTTTGTGCAGACTTCACATAAAATATCTACTAAATAGTCCGAACAAACGCTAAAAATTTGGTTTTGATTGGTGAGCTTGTTCCTAAGTTATGAAGTGGCGAAAGATTACACTTATGTATTTACATACAGACTGGTTTTTTTCATGCTATCTAAGATCAAAAAATATTCTCACACCTTCAAATTAGTGAAGAAGTGCTGAGTCCGATGTACAACCGACAGCGGCGCATGGTGGTGGGCGGACCGCGCGCGCGGCGGCGGCGACGTCGGCGCCGGCGACGCGCACGACAGCTCCGACGCGGATTTGGACAGACGCCCGCTGAGCGCCTCCGACCGCTCTGCGGAGTAAAAACGTTGGTTACACCTGGCATCATGTTTGGGGAAAATGGTTGGATACATCTGGCTACAATTTGGAAAAAAGGTTGGTGACACCTGGCTACAACTTTGGAGAAAAGGTTGGTGACATCTGGCTACATCTTTGAAAAAAAGGTTGGTCACACCTGGCCACATCTTTAGTAAAAATGTTGGTTACACCTGCTTAAACAAGTTGGTAAAACCTGTATAAAAGGTTGGCGACCCCTCTATAAGAAGGTTTGCAATGTCTGTATGAAAACGTTGGTGACACCTGTATAAAACAGATTGCGACACTTGTGGGGCACTTATTAAAAAAGTTTGGTTGCACCTGGCGACAACGCTGGGGAAAGGGTTGGTGCCACCTGTACAAAAACCTTGGCTGGACCTGCCAATCTTACATTGCAGTGTAAAAAACAATATATTTCTGGGAGATATTTTGATTGCATCGATAGCGCATCTGCCAATATTTTTATTTTAGTACATAATAGACTACAGTACAGGCCCATGTACAAAATTAATGGGTCATATGAACCACCATGTGACGTATATAGGACGATATAAGAGCATAAAATAATAATATTCAGCTCTATACCGTCACTTGTAAGCTGTCCAACTGAGTGCTGGTGAGAATTCAAAAGCGCAGGTAGAGTTAGTACCTTTTGGGTCATATATTTTTGTACGGCATTCTTACCATCGGTAAATCCATGACCAATAATAAGAAAGCGCGATTAATTTTGTACATGGGCCTGTAGTCTATAATAGAAACGACTTAAGATTAGATCCTTCCCTCACAAAGGAAAACTTTTACTTATAGTTAAACGTTTCTGATAAAACAGCGACTTGGGTCTTCTGTAAATACATACAAGCAAGTATATACAATATAGGATCATATTATAGTTTCCCCGTCTATTTAATACCCACCAAAACAACAAAATTATCACGTAAACAAATGCTGCAACGCGTAAAAAAATAAAGTAAGCCTATTACCCGTTAGTGGTCTATGTAGATTTGAATAAGTTATGCTTCCTTACCGCATTTTCATTGGCCCATTTTAGCCTTGGATAGAAGCGTCAAGGTCTAAGGTTTTCATCCCTAGGGAAAAACACTTGCTTTGTTCTCCATCTTGTAACTATCTCTAAATAATAATATTGATTGCGGATTTCACATGAAGTGTTAGTTAGTAAGTCACAATAATTATGTGATTAATATGTGCTATGACTATGAAAACGAAATCCATTATTTTTGTCATTTATTGGTGTAATTTTTGAGCATGAACCCACGTTTGTCGTGGATTTCACCCTCGATGAATTTTTTCTTATATATTTCATTGTATTTGTGATAAATTCTTGACACTTCAAAACAGCATTGCTCAAGTAAGTTACAGCCTATTAATGTCCCACTGCAGGGCAAAGGCCTCCATCATTGAAATCATTTGTTCGTTACAAAGATGGTTTCGCTATAAAAATATTGCTCCTAGTTTAAATTAATAATTTTGTAATAGTCATCAGTGGTTGCGTTAGTGTCCCTCGCCACAAAACCAAGGGCCGCGGGTTCATATCTCGGTAGGGGCTAATGTTTTCGTGGTGATCGACATTTATAAATATCTAGCTTCCATAATACAAGCTGTTAACTTAGTTGGGGGCGATTGGTGATACCCGTTTAATCTAAACCGAAATCAAAGAGTCCATTCAGACGAAAAACACTATCATTTTTATTGTCTCACCAAATGATCCATAGACCAAATAATTTCCTGTTCAAACAATCACCTAGTTGGTATCAAGTCACGTATCTTACGCCAATAGTACCAATCAGCTAAACACTCAGGCTGGGCACGGTATTCCTAGCACGTCCCATTGTGGAATGATGAATTGTGGTACCTATACTGTTGGACACAATCTGACAGAGAGAAGATAGGTTCTGAGTTATGCGATTATCTGAATAAACATCAAGATAGCTTATGACTTAATTTTTTTTTTAAATATTTTTTCACAACATCACATACATTGATCTGACCCCGTGTTAAGTAGCTTAAGCACTTGTGTTACAGACATCAGAATCAACAGTGGTATTACAAATATACATAAATAGATACAAATAACACCCAGACCAGGACAAACAGACATGTTCATGCACACAAATGTTTGTCCTGTGCGGGGATCGAACCCGCGACCTCTTGCGTAATAGGCAACATCTTGACCATTACACCAAGCAGGTCGTCAAACTATTCTAGGCCAGCACTACACGGCACGAGTCAGTCGCCGAGACTCGGGCTTAATGGAGAGTTCTAGGAGAGGCCAGATGTCCAGCAGTGGGCTGCGATAGGCTGATGATGGATGGATTGAAGGCTTTCAAAAGCCGGGCCAAGGTGTCGAGTTCAATTCTCGGGTCATGCTTAAATGGGTGTCTTTTTCACAGCCCGGAGTTGTGATTATCAATCCATATTTGGTATTAGTGGTGAATAAGCCAAAAGCCATCTCTGTTACGATAAGTAATAGAGGCTTTTGCCCAGCAGTGGGACAATAATGTTAACACACTCGAGTCATGAATGCGGTATTCCTAACACGTCTCATTGTAGGATGACAAATTGTAGTACCTATCGAGGTGGACGTAATCCTTAAGGAATAGAATGTAGAATAATAATAAAGGCCAAACCGTTTCTGAGACTTGATTTTATTTGAAAATTGCCTTGGCGCACTCCAAGTTAAGTGCACATTAGTAGAATATATGACGATTGCTATATACGATTTAATATTGTATTTCTGTAAATCCCGATTGTATGCGACATAATTCCTGTAAATTATTTTTTTGGGTTTCCTATGTAGGGGAGACCGGGGCTGGATGTGACACGGGTAGGTTGTTACAGAGACATTGGCCGCGAAACAGAGAGCGCAATTTTAACGTCAAAGAGAGCCAAATACTCTCCCCACCACCGGCTACCATGGTGCGAGAGCCGGGGTCGCCAGCGTTTTTGTGAGAGGAGCCTGCGCATGCCGCCCTTAAAATTGCAGTTTAGTAAAATTTTACTCTTTTAGTAATATTGGTTTACGAGCTATGTTTCATAATGTCAGAGGTGCCCTTCTTCTGCTATGTTTTCCCTAATGGTTTCGCTTTGCAATGAATATTCGGTTTTACAGATAAAATTATTAATGTTTTCACTACATAACCTTGTATGCTTAGATTTGGGGTTGGGGCAAAAAGTTACATTTGCTCGGGGCAGGTTGTGACAGTTGTTTTAACAGATACGCATGATAAAAATGCTTAAGCACTGAGACAGAACAAGAAAAAGGTAAATAAATCCAAGAAAGGAAAGTCTGCCAAAGGGGAAAAATCTAACGGAAAGAGGGCAGATCGGGAATATGAGTCTTATGCTAATAAGGAAAAGAGAAAAAATAACAAAAAAGGTTGCGGTAACAGGATGATCCTACATTACATTAAAAGACATACTATTAGTACATAACATACTAATATAATAGTTTTGATTAATGCAGAGCTATACGTATAATCTATCTATCTTACATATTATATAAAACTCAAAGGTGACTGACTGACTGACTGACATAGTGATCTATCAACGCACAGCCCAAACCACTGGACGGATCGGGCTGAAATTTGGCATGCAGGTGTATGTTATGACGTAGCATCCGCTAAGAAAGGATTTTGATCAATTCAACCCCCAAGGGGGTAAAACAGGGGATGAACGGTTTAATGAAACTTTGTCAATTTTAAACCGATCGGGTTGATACTTTGCATTAAAAAAGCTATTATGACGTAGGCAGCGTTTAAGAAATTATTTTGATAAATTCCACCCCTAACGGGATAAAATAGGGGCTGAAATTTAAATGAAACTTTGTCAATTTAAAACCGATCGGGTTGAAAATTTGAATGCATAAAGGTACTATGACGTAGGCATCCTCTAAGAAGGGATTTGAATGAATTCCACCCCAAAGGGGATAAAATAGGGAATTAAATTTTGTATGAAACCGAAATCCACGCGGACGGAGTCGCGGGCGCCCGCTAGTCTATTTATAAATTGAGAAATTATCTGGATTTAATTTTTGCGCAGTAGAAGGCCTAATATTAAATTTGTAATTTCGTTTCATTTTGATGCATTATTATGTTTTCCTTGGTATGAGGCAGGCAGGACTGCTTTTATATGTTATGTTATTTAAATGTTATTTAAATAAAGAAAAGTAACAATTTTTGATAAATTATTTCTAGTAAAAGATTATACAATACGTTTGTTTTCAATTGTAACAACTTGCCCCAAGTAGTGTAACAATCTGCCCCGAGCACGGGGTTGAATGTTACACAGGTTTTTTTCCACAAATCACACATTTATGTCTTAACTATTAGTCTACAACATAACATTTATTTTGAATAAGATTCTAGATTGTTTCTTTATCAAATAAGCCTAGACTCAGGTAAATCAATCAAACCTACGAAAAGATATGACAGTTTGAAAAAAAAATGTCACTACCGGCCCCGGTCTCCCCTACGGCTGCCCGCCACTCCGTCCGCGTGGATTTCGGTTTCCGCACACATAGTGTTTTACTATACCCAGATTGTAGCCTTCCTCGACAAATGGACTATCCAAAACAAAAATATTTTTTTAAATCGGTTTAGGAATTGTGGAATGGTAAAACAAGAGATAATACAAATAAAAGAATCTATTCAGAGACTCAACCATTTAAAAAAGATGCATCAATTGAATGCTTTTCGACATTCTTTCATTCTCTGCGAGTATTTATCAAATAAGTCGAGATTATAGAACTGAATTCTTCACGGGATCGTATTAATGAAAGCAAACGAGCCGGGAAACAGACCCGAATGACATTTATAGCCTTACTGAAGGATGTGGTGGAACTAAGACTACCAGATGTACGCAATGTGGAAACTGAGGATAAATTAGTAATCCGTATTAATATTATTAGCCTATTAATGTCCCACTGCAAGACAAAGGCCTCTTTGAAATCACGTTTTAGTTACAAAGATTGGTATTGGCTTAATCACCACGCTTGCCAACTATAGATTGGTGATCACAAATCCAGGCTGTACTCGGAAAACCGATCAATCAATTATATTCTGGGAAAAGTTAAAGCTTTTAAGGGTATAAGAATTTCTTTTAAAATAAATTCGAAGTCTTACTAACTCAAAAGAGTTTGCGAAAACAAAATGAAATCGACGCCGGGCTAAATTGATCCAATTCGAGCTCGGAATGAAGAAACATTGGGCCGAATTCCTGCATGTTCATTTGCCAAAATAAATGAGATTTTTATTTAGACTCATGGAAATTAATGCAGGTATTTTAATCAGGAACTGTATATACAAACCAATATTAAACTAAGACTTCTGTAGCATGGAACATGCTCCCATGTTAATTTTATTTATTCGAAGTATCAGGGTTTATCTGTGACCTTATATTACTGCTAATCTGAGACTATAACTATTTCAAAAAGTATAAAATGTTTATACAACAAACTTATACCACCTAGATCCTACTTAACTTATTCTCAGTCATAATTACTCAATTTAAAAGGCATTACATTAAAGCTTTGTTTTATAATTAATTGCAATGTTACTATTTTTTTTTAAAGATTAAAATGTATCCGTCTGGTTATTCCCCACTGCATGGCAAAAGCCTCCACAAAGATGAGTTTTTAAGACTAAGAGCGATAAAAACTGTCACTCAATTTTAAACATATCTCCCAAATTCTTTGAGACGATTTTGACGATAACTTGTTCCGAAAGTTGACGGATGAATAACTTAAGTTAGAGGGGATATTAAGGTCGTATAATGAGCGAAGTTCTTTTATATGCCTTTAAATGCGTTTAAACTTCTTTTTAATGTAAAAGATTATGTAAAAGATATCGTTATAAGATCGATCGGGGCCCCAGACCCTGCACGATTACAAAACCAGAGGTTTAAAGGGACAAATGCCCATGTACATATGTAGATAAAATAAAAGACAGCCTTGGCCGGGACCAACAGCTTTTCGTGCCTCCAAACCAAGGGTCGCGGGTTCGAATCCCGGTATGGGAAGATGTTTGTGTCATGAACATCGACATTTGTACTCGATACATGGCTGTTTATAACAGTATTTAAGTATGTCTATCCGTTCCCTAGCTTCCATAGTACAAGCTTCGAGCTTGTTTGGGGCTAGGCAATTGGAGTGTTAGTCCTAGGCATAAGTAAAAATTAAATAAACACGTAGGTAGTGTAGTAAGTAAACCTTCGCAATATTAAATTCCACTGACAAAGGAATCTTCGTGAGTGAAACTTATCGATTGGATAAGGTATTTGGAGAATGGAAGTTCTTCGAAGAGATCGTTGGAATATTTTGGAAGAAATAAAATTTGATGAAAAGTCTTTCTCACTCACGTAGGTATCGTCGGCAACTTTATTGGTGCTTGAAACTACAGTTCATTACACCTTAGATGACCGTCATCTGTTACCATATAAGAACCGTATGGAAAATCAAATAAACCGCTCGTGGAGCTTAGTGCCTTGAATTAAAGTTTAATTTCCCATCAGAAGTAAACCTGTTCAGGCATAGTAATTTTTCATTTGACTTTTTTGTTGTACTGATGTTGTCTATCTTCATATAACATTTTATTGTGTTCTTCATTTTAATTTACTTTAGTCTGTAACTTGTATGTAGGTATCCTAATTTTAATTTATTTGCCATGTAGGTATCTTTATTATTATGAGCAAGTTGTATTACCCTATAATTGTTTGTTACACAAATCTTAGATCTAAGAAAATAATTGGGTATTTGACTGCATACAAAAATAAATTATGACATTCTAAAATTAAAGACGAAATCTCACAGTTACTATTGAGCTTTAGTTTGTCTAAAGCTCAATAGTAACTGTGAGATTATTTTATTACAGCTAATTGAAGTTAAAAGAGTATTGATTTGAAACTATTGCATCGTGACGTCACGATTCAACATTTCATACATTTTTTCTTACAAGGTTAAGTTTTTGACATTTCAAAAGTAGGTGATTTGACTTGTCAGTCAAATACCGTATTGCACTTAACTACGTTTCAGTGTTAACAAATGTTGGTAAATCTATAAATAAATAAATTTTCTTTTATGTGGGTAAACTACAAAAACCCGCGACCCGGCTGTGACGCGCGCAGCAAGCGCCGGCCCAGTCCATCGGTTGATCGCGCACGGTGTTTTACTCGGCGTTGAGATTTATATAATTTCGGCGGAATATCATTAAAATATCATTTTCAAATGTTTTTGTGATGAACATCGGCATTTGTACTTGAGTCATGGATGTTTGTAAAAGTATTTAAGTATGTCTATCCGTTCCCTAGCTTCCATAGTACAAGATTCGTGCTTAGTTTGGGACTAGGCAATTGGTGTGTTAGTCCAAGGCATTTATTTATTACTAGCGGGCGCCCGCGACTTCGTCCGCGTGGATTACGTTTTGTTTATCACCTATTTTTCCCGTTAGGGGTGGATTTTTCAAATAATCTTTAAAAGGGGATGCCTACGTCATATTATCTTTATGAATGCAAAGTCTCAGCCCGATCGGTTAAAAAATGACAAAGTTTCATACTAACATTCATCCCCTATTTGACCCCCTTGGGGGTTGGAATTTATAAATGTGATTGCTTAGGCGATGCCTACGTCATAGCAGCTTTATGTATGCAAAATATCAGCCCGATAGGTTTAAAATTGACAAAGTTTCATACTACCGTTCATCCCCTATTTTACCCCCTTGGGGGTTGAATTAGTCAAAATCCTTTCTTAGCGGATGCCTACGTCATAACATCTACCTGCATGCCAAATTTCAGCCCGATCTGTCCAGTGGTTTGGGCTGTGCGTTGATAGATCACTATGTCAGTCAGTCAGTCACCTTTGAGTTTTATAGATATAGATTTACTAGCGGCCGCCCGCGACTCCGTCCGCGTGGATTTCGATTTCCAATATTCTATGTGTTATTCTGATGTGTATAAGCTATATTGTGGTAAAGTTTCATTCAAATCCATTCAGTAGTTTTTACGTGAAAGAGTAACAAACATCCATACATCCATACATCCACACATACAAACTTTCGCCTTTATAATAGTAGTAGGATTATTTATATCGGTGATAATCAAGATTTTGGACTTTATATGTATCAACTCGGATCATACATCGGTTATTGGTGTGGTTTCTTCAGTTTTGGGACAGTACCAGTGATTTATCCAAGGACTTCTCGGGACACGTGGCGATCACGGCTTCTCATCTTAACTTCAGCATAGCAGTCGGCGTCAAAGGTGAGTGGTTTGGCTTTATATCGGGATTTTGCTATGTTTGACAGCCCATCCAAGGAAAATATTGATTGAAACGAATAATCTAGCGAATTCCAACTGTTTTTGTGAGTTTTTGAAGGGTTATCTTGAACAATACCTGTGATAGATCTCAGCTTAGGTGAAATGGATCATAGGAGCGTCGGTCATATGAGTAATACGATGTAATTTGAACTCTTTCAAGAACATCCGAAGGTTCAAATTTGAATGTGTCGTTATATACTTGGTTCTTCGTCAAGTTAGAGGTTGCCAAAGCAGCTTATTTATTTATCAAAAATTCTCTCTCATAGAAGCATTCCAGTTCGTCTTAAGGATTATTCCGGTGTCCTAAAACCCCGTGAAGTAGGTAATAAATTCAGTATTCTGTCCCGTCAAATTCTCATACATATTCACGGAAAGTGCTTAAATTAATGGAACCCAGTGAACCAGTAAACCCAACTTACCATATGCCCACGCCATACTTTGCCTAGATCTGAAATGAGCACTAAAATTTGAAGCGACAGTCGCTTTTTATCTCTGTGACAGCAGCGTTGAAACGTACGTCATGTCAGACAAAAAAAATACCACGGTTTTCTGGTGTGAGGGCACATCTAATGGTTTTAATCTATGGCTCAACTCCTGTTTATTCAGTGCAGTAAATAGTTCCGTGCTTGGGTAAATTGCTGGCGTGAATATTTTCAGGTCATTTGTATGTGACTTACAAACAAAGCATAGGCTTTTGCGGTGAACCTATGTTGCCTATTACGCAAGAGGTCGCGGGTTCGATTCCCGCACAGGACAAACATATGTGTGCATGAACATGTCTGTTTGTCCTGGTCTGGGTGTTATATGTATCTTTTTAAGTATATTTGCAATACCACTGTTGATTCTGATGTCTGTAACACAAGTGCTTAAGCTACTTAACACGGGGTCAGATCAATTTAGGTGATGTTGTGAAATATTTATTAATTTATTTATTTACTAGCGCGAAATTGAATTGTAGAAATAAAAAATAAAAATTGCTCTAGAAGCGAACTGAAAAGTACGAATCGGCAATTTCGTATCATAATCTCAATTAAGATCAATCTGAATGGTTTTCAAGATTAATTACCCTCAGTATTGGCCTCTCGACATAAGGTTCCCGAACAGAAAAATCTGTTTCTTGGTTTCCCTCTTTTATTTACAGGTATTATTTAAGTTAAATAACGCTAGCTCTTTTGTCCAACAAGTCGGTAGCAAATACCTTCAAGCAATCAACTTTGTAATTAAAGTCAGACTGCGTTGGTTTATTGACTTTAATTGATACCTTCGAGAGAAATTAAGACGGCATTATTTTAACAAACAGACATTTGTAATTAGTTCGTCTGTCGATTTCTTTGCTGTGGTTTTTCGTTTGTTAAACTTTAATGCCATTACAATGTTTTCTATATTTAGTAAGCACTCGTGATGACAATACATGTCAACAAAATAATTGAAGTTTATTTCTGTCGATACAAAAGTTTATTCAATAGGGTATTCTACTCTGTTTGGCAAAGTACTATAATATGCTCGTGTCGAAGCCTGAATGGGATTTACTTAAGCTAGTATAATATTGAAACCATTAATCTGAGAGCTACAAATGTCACCATAATATTTTAATTAACTTCTATGATAACGCCGAACACATTATACAGGCAGTTCAATTATCTTTTCTACAAAATAACAGTTGCCGCTACCGCGGTACTAAATTACATTTATTCACGCCACTTTTCTTGCAAGCCTGTATAATAAATAACCGCGTATTACACATTCTAAGCCCGCAGCTTATATCAATTTGACTACGTTTTGAATAAATAATAGGACATTATCAATATTAAGTCCTGTGGAAAGATAACAACATGACATTTATTTCGAGTGACACAGATTATAATGTGAGATAAATTCGTTCTATTGGAACTTACATAATAATGGTAAGGGTGTTTGCGATTGAAAATCCGCTAGACGGCAATACGTAGGCGTGAGGTCTAACTGCTATGTCATTGGTGAATATTGACACATCTCTCAATGGCATGTCAAAATTCACCAATAACATACCAGTAAGACTCTACGCCTACCTACTGCCATCTATCGGATTTTTCATTTACAAAAACCCTAATTTCGAGCATAATTTTTTCTCAGTTGATCGATCGAGAATAAAAAAATGACATGACCATGACATTGTCGTTTTGTACACTACAATCACCCACCACCACCCAAATTAATGTCAATTTGAACAGATTAGGCGCCATAATTCCAATTTCGATTGTTTGCAATTGAATTCAAGAATCAGTTTTTATTAGGGTTCCGTAGTCTACTAACCCTTATAGTTTCGTCATGTCTGTCTGTCTGTCTGTCTGTCCGTCTGTCTGTCCTGGCTCGTTCTCCGCCGTTTCTGCACCGATTGCCACGAAAATTGGTGGAGAGATGTACAATTGTACAATGATTATTCAAGAATTGGTTTTTAAAATAATCAAAAAATAATTATTTTTTACAATACAGCGAAAAGTGACCTTTTTTCATAAAAAAAGTAATTAATGTGTTAATATTCCTCAGAAGCGTTAAACATTGTTAAAACAAAGTACATAGTTTGCCTGACAAAAAATATGATTGATTGACTAATAACCTAAAACTTTTCATCATTCATTATCTTTCACCAGCGTTGAAAGAATAACAATGACAAAGGAGAAATCCGTTTCTCATACAAACGGGGGCCTGGATGAGCACGGCTACAAATTGGTCACCGATTAGAACACTTCAAAAGATTACATTTGCCCAATTTTAATAGCTGAATACAACGGCCAAATATGTTAAAATCATGCATGAATATTCATTATTATTGCCATATCTATATGGTGTGACATCAAGTGACAGGATTGACATTGACGTATGACGTAAAACCATAATGCACTGATATATACATAGACAAGATATAGGTCAGTGCCAAAATGGCTCCATTTCAATTGACACTGATCGTTTAATCGATCAATTGTTTGATTTTATTATTATCTTTATTATGAAGACGTAAAAAGTAGATCATTATTAAGATATAACGATTATTACAAATGATAAACGATTGTAGTTTTTCAAAATGTAGCAAAAACACACTGGAACATGATGCATTTAATTTAATCTCCGCTTATCGATTTTCTCTAATCGATTATTTAATCTGTCATGTTATTAGGTGCGTTTTTGAAGACAGTTAAAAATTAAAAAATATAGTGCTATGTCGTTTATAAAGTATGTTTGATAATGTAAAATATATAATTATGCAATTAACTTAAGTTGGCCAAAGCCTATTCCGTTGTTATTTATAGAGGTTAATTAACAAAAATTTACAGATTTTTTGGTATATAATTTATCCATGCACAATCAAGCCCAAAATGGATCGTCTCCTTAGGCGGTTTCCTGATCGCCGCTTAAAAAATACATTCCATAAAAGGAATACACAAGCCAATGATTGTTATTATAATGATATTTATTAACGGGACTAAACGCGATTTAATTTATGAATACTGATAGTCTGAGACTGACTGAGAGTCCGCTTGCGACCACGGTTGTTGTAACGCAGCCGAAACGTCAAGCAGTACGTAGTATATATGTACTACATAAATTAAATCGCGTTTAGTCCCGTTAATAAATATCATTATAGTAATGCAACGCGAAAGTCTAAAATCTCATACAATGATTGTTATGATGTAATATTGCCTTATTAAGGTTTTACCGAACTCTTAATTTATTTCCTCAGCAAAAATTATAAGTATGGATTTGGGTTTAAGCACACATAGTTTTGACGACCCATTTGGTGTAATGGTCAAGATGTAGCCTAATATACAGCAGGTCGTAGGTTCGATTCCCGCACAGGACAAATTGAGATAAGCACGTCCAAACAAATAAACTCTTCAGCTTTAAGTATTAGGATGATGATGTTGATGACTTCTACTTATGAAATTACTTTTGAAATAAACACGTTTATATTGAACTCATTTTAAAGACCCACTCTTCAGAAACTTAGTTCAAATGCAATATTGCAATATCGTTTGAGACAACTGCAGGCAGCATCAGCTTCACATATAAATTCTCAACGACATATTATTAGTTGGTGCTCATACTAAGTCTTCCCTTATAGGTACTGGATAAATTTTATGTAGCCACAGTATGTTCCAGCGACAGTAGGGTAACAGAACGATTCTTAATAATGAAATTCTAAACAGGTTTCATGAAAAGCACGCGTAGTGTGTTATTTCATACCAGCCGTACGGGGAACGAAAAATCGTGAGGAAACATATACAACAAGAAAGTGTGTGAAATGGGGAAGCCAATGGCAAACCACTCCATTAAAAATTGCCTAGAGAGTTATTGTGTGTTTCATTTCATATAATGATCACGACCCTCAGTAATGAGGAATACGACTCACGGAGGAGGAGGTTCATAAAAAGCAATCAGTACTTGCCTATCCTTATAAATAAAATAGATTAGCGACTTCGTCCGCGTCGATTTCGGTTTTTTCATCACCTATTTTATGCCCTTAGGGGTGGAATTTACATGAATCCTTTCTTTGTGGATGCCTGCGTATTGGAAGCTTTATGCATGCAAAGTCTAAACCCGATCGGATTAAAATTGACAAAGTTTCATACAAAATTTCATCTCCCATTTAATCCCCTTAGGGGTGGCATTAATCAAATTCCTTCCTAAGCGAATGCCTTGGTCATAACATCTACCTGCATGCTAAATAGCCCGATCCGTCCAGTGGTTTGGGCTGTGCGTTGATAGATCACTATATCAGTCACCTTTGAGTTTTATACTTATTTTAGACTAGCCTTCCACCTGCGGATTCACCCGCGCGTAATTTCTTTTTTCAAATATCCCCCCTTCCCCCCAAATTTCCGGGATCAAAGTACCCTATGTTCACCGGGCACTGTGTAGCTGGCCAACAGTTATACAATTATTCAAATCGGTCGGGTAGTTTTTGAGTTTATTCGTTACATACAATGCAAATCTTTTCTCCTTATAATATTAGTGTAAAATAAAATAAAATAAAATAATTTTATTCAGCAATTTGATTCACTTAGTAAATTCTTTTGCACGTCAAAACTTTTTTTGCCCTACCAGCACCTCGACGTGAATGGCCTGCTGAGAAGAGACGCCGCAAGAAACTCAACAGTTATGCTTTTTTTTAAATCAATTTCCATATTACAATAATGTCATGTCAAATATAATAAATACAAATTAAGTGCGGCTGAGCAGATTAACATGTCCATGCATATTTGTCATTTAAATAATCATCTATTTTATATTAACCTTTCTTCATCAAGGCTGATTTAAATTTTGATGCTTAGTCCAATAAAAGACTTCTCAGTCTTATGAAGCCTGTGACTTGGAACGGCAAGCTTATGTTTATTTCTTGTATTAAAGCTATGAAAGTCATTTTTTCTAGAAAAATTGTGTAGGTTCTTGCGTATATAAATTATGCAGTCAAAGATATATTGCGACGCTGTAGTTAAAATGTTTATCCCCATTAGATGTAGACATCAAGACAGTCTTACGAATAGCACTCACTGTTATTCCACTAGTGTATAAAATAGTTCCGCTTCAGATATCTGAAGTTCTGTACTCGTAATCTCAGAGATTGAGCTCGGGCTATATTTCACTAGCGCGGATTTCACACTACGAATGAGATCGGATGGGCTTCCTATATTTTGTATTGACTTACGGATTTGCTGGCGACAGTATGTTTAGTATCGTAAAAGAAATTTCTTCCTATCACACAAGGCTGAAATTACGCGGCCGAAGTGCGGCGGCATGCGTTTTCTATATAAAAATTGGTGACGTGATTTCGGCATAGAGTGCCATCTCCCATTTAAAATTAAATGCCATATCATGAACACAACGGAAAGTAAATACAGCCGCGTAAATTCGGTCGCGTTTTTCCGCATACTGTGTTCCTACATTTAATATCCCATTGCACGGCAAAGGCCTCCATCTTTCAGAAATCATGCTATCGTTACAAAAATGGGGTTCGGCTTAATCATCATGCTTGCCAAATGCGCATTGGCGACCACAATCTAGGGATGTGATCTGAAAAATCTACACAAACTTCGCCGATCTGGGAATAGAACCCAGACCCTCCAAGCCACGGCCGGGAACTTAAACCCCTGGACCAATCGAATCGTTCTGCTATCGTCAATACTGATGAATATTAAAAAAAGTCTTGGACAGCCTCTACATTGAGCCACCTTTCTAAATAACATTTGTATGCATGAACATTCTGTTTGTCCTGGTCTGGGTGTTATATGTATCTATTTAAGTTTGTTTGTAATACCACTGTTGATTCCGATGTCTGTACACACGGGGTCAGATCAATGTTTGTGATGTTGTGAAATATTTATTTATTTAATTTATCCAAAATGTATCACAATATTGGGCCTTACAAAGGCATAAATTCTAACTACCTCCGTGGTGTAGTGGTAAGAGCGCTGTGCTCAAAAAACTACGAACTCGGAGGTCGTGGGTTCGAATCCCGCGGGGAACACTTTCACTTTGTGTTGGTTTTCCTAGTTTGGTTAGGACATTGCAGGCTTGAATCACCTGATTGTCCGATAAGAATGATGATTCCGTGCTTCGGAAGGCACGTTAAGCCGTTGGTCCCGACTATGATCCAACTGGTCTGGTTTCCCTTGTGGTTCCGGAGGTCAGACGACAGTCGCTCCATTGTAATATCCAGGCATGTCAATTCAGGATCATAGTCGCAGCGTACCCTGGGCTCCAAGGCAATTTCCGAGGATGCAACCGGGAGAGGCGCTAGGATGATGATGATGAAAGGCATAAATTCTCGTATCAAAACTTCATCGAATTATTGCACACAAGTCACAATTTTCCCTAAACAAGTGATTACAATGAAATTGTTTAGAAAACTTCGCGTAACGGGTGGCTATAAATTACCGCCAAGTTGAAGCCTATGCCATTATTTGCATAGCAATGTGCGCTTAATGGCTTAAGCGCTTATATGTACTATACATATTGCACTTCTTGTTTATGCGTGTAAATAAACACCTCGATGGTCTAGTGGTTTAAGTACCGGCTCGTGGTCCCGGATTCGATTCCCAGGTCGGGCAATTGTAATAGGATAGATGTAGATTGACGACCCGCTTGGTGTAATGGTCAAGATGTTGCCCATTATACAAGAGGTCGCGGGTTCGATTCCCGCACAGGACATTGTGTGCATGAACATGTCTGTTTGTCCTGGTCTGGGTGTTATTTGTATCTATTAAGGTATATTTGTTATACCACTGTCAATTCTGATGTCTATAACACAAGTGTTCAAGCTACTTTACACGGAGTCAGATCAATGTATGTGATGTTGTAAAATATATTGTATGTGGTCATTGACTCACGACACAATCACGTCGCGTTTTATAGTACAAAAAATGCATGGAAGTACTCCTACTTGTGGCTAGGATATCAAGTGTTCAGGAACATTATACGCCCAAACGTAACACGCAATATAGCGTGATTCCCTGCTAGGATTCCTCGTGAAAAAGAATATTATTAGCTAATTATGAACATAAAAAAAATACTCATTTTAGAACATTTGAGATAAAAAATATTCTGTTAATGTCTGCTTTAATAATGGCAATAATGACTAAGTTTAAAGCTAGAATTGTCGTTGGGCATGAACAAATTATTGGACGTAGGTATACTTATACTAATAAATACTAATTTAGTAGTAAATTATTTAATACTAATTTTCAGAAGAGTTTGTTTGTATGTTTGTTTGTTTGTTTGTTATCATAGAAGCTACTGGTTCGAATTGAAAATTAAAATGTGGCCTATGTTCTTTCTCAGTGTCTATAGATTGTCTGTGCCTTTCATTGCATACAGACAGACAGACATACATACAGACAGAGTTACTTTCGCATTTATAATGTAGGGATAACGAACTCAATATAGTAAGTGAAAACACTATACAATAAACAACCAGCCAAAAATAAGTTTAATGAAATAGGACGGTAAGTTTGTCGCATTTCTATGAAAGAATCAGCTCGTTTAAAAAAACATTTTGTCACAACCAAAACCTTTATTTTTGATTATTTAAAAACTCTGTACCAAATAAATTATTATCTAAACACTTAAAGCACCATTTCCAACAATTTGGTTTATTGCGTGTAGATATTACCAACGATACGAAAATAATTTTCATAAACATTAACTTCAAGATGATATCTGAACGTTTGAATTTTTAATCACTAATGTTCAATTATAATCAATATTGTATATTTTATTTTATTTTCAACGACAAAAACATTTAACTTTAATGGAGGAAATAAACTTTGGGGGAAATTATTACCTACCTAGTTTTCATTGGTTTTCTCCTCCTTGAGTCGTAATCCTCATCAGTATTACTGAGGGTCATGATCATTGTATGAAATGAAACACACAAAACTCTCTTGGCAACTTTAATGGAGTGGTTTGCCATTGCTTTCTCCATTTCACACCCTTACTCGTAGTTTGCAGGTTTCCTCACTATGTTTTTCTTCACCGTATAGCTGGTATGAAATGACGTACATAGATTTTTGATAAATTAGGAATATCACACAAAACAATGTACCTTCAGTTACTGGATCTCGATCACTGAGAATAATCGACTTACCTCAGACCAGCTATGGCCGCCACCTACCAGGGTCCCAATTCACTAATGTATTAATGTAAGGATCTAGATGGCGCAGTAGTAACTGCGATTGGCCGCTTGGGTTGCTAACGTTAAGCAACGTTCGCAGATGGGTGACCGCAAGTTTTCATCTGGCGCTCCTCCGTGCATCGGAAGGCACGTAAAGCCGTTGGTTCTGCGCCTGATCTTTTCACGGTCTTGTCAGATTGCTGTCCCACCGAACTATGAGAGTGATGGAATAGGGAGTGCACCTGTGCTTGCGCACTCACTTGTGCATAGTGTCCGACCGAAGCTTCGGCTTCGGCTTCGGCTTCGGCCACCTTCGGCCAAAAAATCCACCTTCGGCGAAATATTCGGCTTCGGCCCAAAACCCGGCCGAAGCCGAAGGTTTCGCCGAAGGTCCGAGCGACCGTCGAAATTGAACAAACTGTTACGAAAGTCATGAGGCGGCGTGGTGTCACTTTCAAAATATCACATAGTATGCATCAAAACAAGTTCGTACGTGTATTTAAACGAGTGTTTAGTTTTGAATTTGTGCTTATCAATTAAATTGTGATAAATTATAGTCTAAGATCCCGCTATACAAGGACCTTCATCCGAGATGCTTAATGGATGAAACATATTTCATACACAATTTGACATGTCAAAAGTTAGGTATATTGCATATGGGTTTCCTAGTAAAATTCAGTTTGTTTTCAAAACGGTAATTACCTCATTAGTTCTATTGTTATTGTTACATTTATTTGAATTTTCTAATATTTTCTAAACTGTGCATTTAATTGACAAACCTTTCATTATTTCCTAAGAAGTGTTTGTTTATTTTATTTATTAGTCTAGTTTTGGTCTATTTGAGTAAACCCAAGACATAAAGAAATGATTAATTTTTACCAGTATGTTAATCACAAAATCTCAAAATTTTATTTAGGTATCTCTAATCCAACCATCTCTATATCATCAACTTCTATATGAGACAGTCAATATAAACCTTCAATATTGAGGTTTTGAAATAATTTTTAATAATAAGTGTAGCTTGTAGACAATATTGAACAAAATTAATTACTGAGTGCTGAGAAAAAATTAAACCGACTTCAAAAAAACCGTCAACACAAAAATAAACTAAAAATTAAAAAATAATTCCTAATATCTATTACCTCATACTGTAATTTTCCTAAACTATGTTATAGTAATCTTAAACATACTAACTGAAGTCGGTGCTTCTTCTCTTCTGTTTTTGGGCAGGCACCGACTTCAGTTAGTATGTTTAAGATTACTTTAACATAGTTTAGGAAAATTACAGTATGAGGTAATAGATATTAGGAATTATTTTTTAATTTTTAGTTTATTTTTGTGTTGACGGTTTTTTTGAAGTCGGTTTAATTTTTTTTTAAAAAGTCTGTTTATTCCATGATTTTTAGTTGTGTAAAAGCGTTGTGAACTTAATTATTAATAGGAACTTAGTTGTTGTTAAGAGTGAATGAGAGTGTGGATAAATATTTTGTTCTCGCGTGAAGGCCCAGCGAGACTTCTCGGCGAGATTTCTCGCCGTGAGTCTGGATGTAATATACACAAGTATCACGTTAGCCCTACATACATTCGATCGACCAATTGCAGTTCTGCCTTCCAACTCCTAACCGTTAAGGAGTACTGTAGCTTCATCATCAGCACAGTAGCTTCAGATGTTGATTCAAGCATACCTCACAAGCAACATGTAAGCCCTACCTACATACTACTAAATAGTTTCCATCGACCAAATTGCAGTTCTGCCTTCCAACTCCTAACCGCTAAGGAGTACTGTAGCATCATCATCAGGACAGCTGCTTCAGATGTTGATACCCTGAAGCATATACCTGAGTAAGACATGATTACGTAACAAAAACACCATACGAGCATACAATTTTCGGTGGTTGCCCTCGATTTCTCCTGGATTCCATCATCAGATCCTGGACTGGTGAAAATGGGACCACCTCAGAACTGAACTCTATCCAACAAAAAAAAATTTTTGAAATCCGTCCATAATTGACGAAATTATCGGTGAACATACCAGGGTTGTTGCTGATGCAGGTTTTTACTATATCAGCGGATGCTGATGCTGATGCTGATTTTTTCAAGTCAATATCAGCGGATGCTGATGCTGATGCTGATATAAATAAATTACTTATATAAAACTTTTCCTACTATAAAATATTAGCAAATGTGATATATTATTTTGAAGTTATCTATACAAATATTATAAAGAGGAAAGGTTTGATTTTTTGTTTGTTTGTATGAATTGAATAGGCTCCGAAACTACTTGGCAGATTTGAAAAATTCTTTCACTGTTGGAAAGCTACATCATTCCTGAGTGACAATAGGCTATATTTCATTTTAAAAAAAAAATAGGCATCCTTACTAAAATTACGATAACGTAATCCAAGGTGTGAAAAAAATATCAAAAAACTACCTTACATCGCGTGCGCTGCGAAAACTATTGATGATAGAACAAAATGATATACTACATTTTTTTAGAACACACCATTATCTACAAAAAATCAGCGGCAGCATATCTCTAACTATTACAGTCATGACAGACAACCTACCTTCTTTAAGGGATTTAGTAGAAGCTTCTTGGTTTTCGATCTCACAATTTAAAAAAACAAGTATACTCTTCTGGATGCTTACACTTTAAGTGATTTTTTAATGATGTATTTGTACGTCCTTTACGAGAATAGTCTTTTTTACAAATACTACACTGTGCGGTATCATTGTTCACTGACGTAAAATATTTCCATATTGCACTTTTCATTGGAGGAGGCATTTTGAATTAGAATATGGTTTATTTCTAATTACATTATACGCAGTACGCACGCACGTCACACAATCAATAGCTAACGAAATATTTATGTTGTCATAACAATCGAATGAGGGTACAAGTGACAGTTTTTTGTATAGGTAACTATCTATGATTGGTTGAAACTCCATGTGGCTTGCCGCCGACTCCGCCTTCAACGAACACGTTACGACTTGAATATCAGCATTAAAAATCAGCAACGTTTGTTGCGGATGCTGATGCTGATGCTGATATTAAAAACGATGCTGATAATCCGCGGATGCTGATGCTGATGCTGATATTCGCAACAACCCTGGAACATACATAAAAAAAAAAAAAATATACAGACGAATTGAGAACCTCCTCCTTTTTCGAAGTCGGTTAAAAATACAAACCTTCGGCTTCGGCTTCGGCTTCGGCCGAAGGTTGGGTAATAACCGATTAATCGGCTTCGGCTTCGGCCAAAAATAGACCTTCGGTCGGACACTACTTGTGCACTATCCATACTTCCATACTTCCATACTAATATTATAAATGGGAAAGTGTGTCTGTCTGTCTGTCTGTCTGTCTGTCTGTCTGTCTGTCTGTATGTTTGTCTTTCTTTCACGGCAAAACGGAGCGACGGATTGACGTGATTTTTTTAGTGGAGATAGTTGAAGGGATGGAGAGTAACATAGGCTACTTTTTGACCCATTCCAACACCCCACTTCTCTAAAATGGGGGGTGGAAGTTTGTATGGAATACCTAAACTACTTAAGTTAGACGCTTAAAATTTGGCATGCAGGTCCCTTAGTAAACTTGATGCTTAGTTGCAAAAGGATATTGCAAAATTCTCACGGGAACGGGAGTAAGCGGGAAAAAACATTTGTATCGTGAAATCCGATATCCACACGGACGAAGTCGCGGGCGGCCGCTATCCATAATTCCATACTAATCCATGCTATACTATACTATACTATATATACTATATATATCCATACTATACTATATACTATCCATACTTTACTTATATATACTTATAATTTTAATTATATATACTATATATATATGTATATAGTATAACCTATGTGTGCGGAAACCGAAAACCACGCGGACGGAGTCGCGTTATAGTTTATAATTGATTTATTTGCCTAAATATGTGTCACCTAATGCGTGCTACTAATATGAGACAGCGCCGTTTACGGACGGCCCTTAGCCAATGGGGAATATGCACGTGACTTAAATATGGACAAAATATTTTTTTTTGTAACATTTATTGCTACTGAAAACACACTGTACAATTATTTTTAGAATTTATTTTAATTTAATAATGAAAATTAATAATCAAAAAGTGGCTGTTTTGATATTACCGCGCAAATTTTCGAAACGCAACACTATTGGTTGAACAAAATGTGACGTCGGTTTTACACGCGACGTCTGCTGTCAACAAGCTATTTGTATGGTTTCTTTTTTGAGGAATAATTGTTATTGTATAATGTCGCTGTTTTTATCCTAAGTTAATAGTTTTATGTGTTCAAAATATTAATTAATTGTGAAGAAGGACTAAGATAACGACTGAAACCGGTTTCTTAAAAGCGCAGTCGGATAAAATCTTCCGAAAATCGACGTGTTTATGATGGCCAATTATTTCGCTTCAAATCCAAATTATAAGTCTGCTGAACTCAGAGGAACAAAAGCTGAGAGGTAAATTAGTTATAGTATGTATATATTTATTTGATAAATGATCGTTTTTGTAAATATATATTTGTACTAGCGGCCGCCCGCGACTCCGTCCGCGTGGATTTCGATTTCCGTAATAATTTTTTTACGACCTCACATTAGAAAGAAACCTCAAAAATTGTAGCCTATGTGTTATTCTGATGTATAAGTTATAGCCTATGTCTTATTCAGATGTATAAGCTATATTGCGGTAAAGTTTCATTCAAATCCATTCAGTAGTTTTTACGTGAAAGAGTAACAAACATCCATACATTTATTTATTTATAAAAACTTTATTGACCACACTAGTAAGTAAGGTACAAAAGGCGGACTTAATGCTAAAAGCATTCTCTACCAGTCAACCTTTAGAAAAATGAAATGTTTGAATGCGGTAGTGAGCAAACTAAAACATAATTTTAAAGATAATTAAATTACAATAGCAAAAGATAATCAGATAATGAACATACACAAATACAAGCTAATATAATACATTATACAATACAATAAATACATACATACACATAATATTGATGATGATGTCCTGAATAATGACCCAAAAAAGGGAATATAAATCAATTCCACGTCAGGCTTCTGACAGAAAGTCACGAACCTGCCTTTTAAAAGCAAACTCATTAGGTGCTTTTCTTACACTGTCAGGGAGACTATTCCAGAGGCGTATAGCATTAAGAGATACATCCATACTTACAAACTTTCGTCTTTATAATAGTACCTAGTAGGATATGTATTTTACTTTTTTAATATCCTTACGTACATTGAAATGATCTTCACAACAGTAATAAATATAATAATACTATCCGGCCGTATTCGGCCATGGCGGCCGATCTTACGATCAGCCAGGTACGCAGGATATATTACAGTACAGTGCACAAGTAAGTGCGCAAGCACAGGTGAACTCCCTATTCCTTCAGTCTCATAATTCGGTGGGACAGCAATCTGAAACGACCGTAGAGAGATCAGGCCCAGAACCAACGGCTTGACGTGCCTTCCGAAGCACGGAGGAGCTCGAGATGAAATTTTTCGGTCACCCATCCGATGTCTGGCATCTACGAACGTTACTTAACTTTAGCAACCGCAGGCCGAGTGCGCTAACCACTGTGCCACACAAGTATAAACAGCTCAAACACGATACATTGTCTCTTCTCATCGCCTTGCACCACTTTTTCCTTAGATTTTCACCTTTCGGCATAAGGAAATACACTTTGTCAGGTGCAGTGTTGATGTTTTTTGGACACATAGGAACGACACAATGTTTATAATATGTTTTTTGTACTTTTCCATGGTAATTAATTCGATATTCACTCACTTTATTAATTTTTTGGTAATTTTGTAAACCAAACACTTTGCTGTTGACATCGAACTCGTGTAATGGTGACGTCACGCACAAGCGCGCCAAAATGGCCGCGTTTAAATTGATCGCGATTTTAATCATTTTTAATATTTAATTTTTTGCATAATAGTTTATATTTTGGACGTGATATTTTAATGTTTGGTAATGTAATAACTAGTAGAAACATATAAACGATTAAAAAAAAATCATGCATATTCCCCATTAAAGATTCCTTCGAGTATCGTTAATTTACTCCTAAGATTTGAAGAGTTCCGTCGCTTTTTCATGGATCCTATTATGAAAACCTAATCAAACTCTTATCAAACTGCCATTAAATATCATTCTTTCCAATAAATAAATAAAAAAGAACCATCGACATCGATTTATTGTGCATTTGTTGAGCACAAACTAAATGTAAATTTCAGACTTATTTAGTTTTTTCATGGACGCGACTGTCAGATGGGACAAAATTGCTATGGGACCAAAGCACCAGTTTTCAAATGAAACCAAAAACATCCAAATCAGTTCACCTAGGCAAAAGTTATGAGGTAACAAACATTAAAAAAAATACAAACCACTTGAGAACCTCAGAGACAGACAGACAGACAGACACACTTTCCCATTTATAATATTTAATAATTTAGGCTTTAGGCTATACTTATATATATATATATATATACATAGGTATAGCCTAAAGCCTTCCCCGTCAAATCAACGTGTGTGTGTTAATATAATGTGTGCTTTATATGTACTAGCGGCCGCCTGCGTGATTTTACTAATAGTTCTACTAATATAACTGTTTTACTGACTTCTGACCGACTGTATTTTTTTTATATTTGTTTCTCATAACTTTTGCCTGGGTGAACCGATTTGGATGTTTTTGGTTTCATTTGAAAACTGGTGCTTCCGATTTGGTTCCATAGCAATCTGGTCCAGTTCTGACAGTGGCATCCGTGAAAAAACTGAAAGTCTAAAAGGACATGTCCATAAATGTATGGACAAAAAACCCAGAATCGACAGGAATGAAATGTATACCAGTGGATTGGCATTGAAATGTAATGTAATGTTACCAAGGGGGCAACCCTGAAATCGTTATAGTATAGGAGCTAGAAGCAAAATATAATAAGGAAAAATTCGTTCAAAACAATAATAAAATAAGTTTACGTCATGTTGTGACTTAATATAACGTTGTTTTAATGTTGTATCACTTGTGATAATTATCATCATCATCTTTCACAAGTAACAGCAACCTAATATCAACATCATATTAAATCATTTCATTACAAACACTCTGTTTTTTGAATATTTTTTTGTTCTGGCCCATAGATACTTCAATCGTTACAGTACTGTGTGTATTATTGTTAATTTTGTGGCTAAAGATTGCAAGTATAAAAATAGTTGGTATAGTATAGTAGCAAAGAGCCATGTTTTGGGTGAGAATATCGTTGTTATTATGTTGCTGTTGCTTGTGAAATGTGTTGCTAATAATCATCACAAGTAAAACAACATAAAAACAACGTCATATTAAGCCACAACATGACGTAAACATTGTTTAGAACGATTTTTTTCCTTATTTTATTTTGCTCCTAGCTCCTATACTACAACGATTTCAGGGTTGCTCTCTTGGTAACATTATATTATATGCCAATGTCAATCCACTGGTATACATTTCATTCCTGTCGAATCTGGGTCATTTTTTGGACATCACCTTTACATTAAGTACGTGCTCAATAAATTGACCGTCCGTAAAAGGCACTGTCTCATATGAGCAGCACAATATTAGGTCTACCCATATTTAGTTACCTAATTCAGATATACAGAAAATAAAAAATAATTTTTTTTACAAAACAAAATCGACTTCATAACAAACAAAAAAAAACTATTACAAAACAAACTTAAGTGCACTTCAAAGTAAAAAATAATTTTCGGTGCCTGCCTAAAAACAAAAGAAAAAAGCACCAACTTCAGTTACTTTGTTTAAAGCAAATGGCAAATTCTTAAAAGTAAAATATTTTTTTACTTTTAAGTGAATTTAAGTATGTTTTTCAAAAACTTTTTCTTATCTAAATGTATAAAAGGAGAAACTGACTGATTGTCATATCATCGCACAGCCTAAACGGCTTAACGTAGGCACTTGAAATTAGGAATGGACGTAGCTTAGGTAACGTAGAGGTGCACTAAGGAAGGAATTCCCGACTGGAGACGAGTTAGCAGGAAAAAACTGCTCAAGTTGGACGCTTGAAATTAGGCATGCAGATAGCTATGTATAGCTTAGCTGCAACAGATTCCCACGGGAACGGGAGTAAGCGTATAATGTGTAAGAGTCCGTTTAAAGTTCTCCTCTGTGTCCAGAAAAGGAACATTGTGCGACCCCGAATTTATCGCGGGCGAAGCCGCGGGCGGCCGCTAGTAATATATACTGCGTACCTGGCTGATCGTAAGATCGGCCGCCGCCACTGAATATACGTAGGTATAATGGAGAAGTACTTAATGTCTCCGCCCTGCAGGGGTGCTGTAGCTACACCCATATCACGACTTGATTGCATGAATACAAATAATTACCTATACTCTGTCCATTTTATTAGGCGTCTTTTGACAGATTGACGTTTGACACAATTGGTGATGTCCTAAAGTATCTAAAATGTGGTCATTCCGATTATTGATAAACTCGAGTTATGATTTAATAATCCCTAAATGTAGAAAGAAACCCACTAAGGCGAAAAAACGCAACCGAAAGTCGGCGTGAATGCATTTTGTAAACGATGTAACGCGACGTAAATTCGGCACGGCAACCTTATTTACACTTATGAAGAAGTTGAGATTCATAGCATTGATTTCTACCGATTATTCGAAATCTGTGGCACAATCGTAGTAATCGTTACGTGTTGCACATCACTGAGTGGACGGAATCGTTCATGAAGTACAATATTATTTTTTCGAAACACGTTAAGAAAACTATATGTTTTTTTATGGGCATGGGCTGTCAAAAGTCGTCTTCTAGAGTGGACAGAGTATAACTACGAGTGTATACGAGGAATTAACACTACCAAATTACGTGAACGAGTTTGTTTTTATGTTTAACTGTTTGTTTGAACTAATTTCAGGAACTACTGGTTCGAATTGAAAAAAAAATTTTGTGTTGGATAGTCCATGTGTCGAGGAAGGCTTTAGGCCCAAGTACATATAACACTATGTGTGCGGAAACTCAAATTCTCGCGGACTAATAAAATTGTTAATACATCTAATGAGGGTTTTCGCACATGAAAAATCCGCTAGAGATAGGTAGGTGTAGGGTCTTACTGGTATGTGATTGGTGAATTTTGACATGACATTGACAGATATGTCAAAATTTACAAAACACATACCCGTTAATTAAACCCTACGCCTACGTATTACCATCTAGCGGCTTTTTCAATCGCAAACACCCTCATTGGCAAAAAGCACAAGTATGTACATAAGTATAATAACCTCTCATCTATCTGTATTTAGGTACTGTTAATTTCGCGTGGAATACAATTTTTTTGTAAACACCTCTAAGCGTTGTAGTGGACGTGTCACACGCGATATGGCGTGACGCCACTGGTCCTTCTTGGGCCTGTCGTGTCGTGTCGTTAAAATTGTTGTGATGTAGTGTAGTAGTATAGTGTAGTGTAGGACATTTTTAATTCCAAATGAGATATTTTGAATTCAATTATATTACGGCGTGTTGTTAAAGTGTGTCGTGATGTAGTGAAGTTGTAAAACGTATTTGCTCTGTAGTATCTCTGTTGTTTTTTACTCATTTCTTTTTACATACTTGTGAACGCCTTTAAGCGTTGTAGTGGACGTGTCACACGCAATATGGCGTGACGCCACTGGTCGTGCCTGGACCTGTCGTGTCGTTATAATTGTAGTGATGTAGTGTACTTTAAATATGAGATGTTCAGTAATGTACTGTCCAGAACATCTTTTATTTAAGTACTCCTGTTTTTAAATCTATTAAATTAGTATTTTTTTTGTCGTTAAAATTGAAATGATGAAGTGTAGTGAAGGATCGGATTGACATAAGGCATCCCTGTTGTTTTTTAACTTTGTGAGCGGCTCCAGCCTTTGTAGTGACCGTCAATTGTTGTTTGTTGTTGTCGATGAACTGGTCCTAAATAGGACTTCTCGTGTAGTTAAAATGTGTAGTGAAAACGTCATCTAAACTAACTGTGATATATTTTCACACATTACAGCCTATTATTATTTGTGAAGTTGTCGTAAATATGTCGTTTCGACGACCAGTACGACAGGTCTTGTAGTTAAAAATGTAGTGAAGTGCGGTTGGCCGTACATAGTTAACCTCTTTTTTTTAAACACGTTACAACACTAGTAATGAATTCATAATTATGCGGCAGCTAAAAATACTTTTAGAGCTTGTTCATACTTTGCGTTGCAAATATAATTAGGGAAAAACTAGGTTATGTAGTTAACTCTGTGACACGGAGCAAAGTTTTTATTTTGTAATTGTAGGAAGCACGTACAAAATTATGCTAGTACAGTTTGCTACAAAATTCAAGTGAAGTGGATACATTTCATATTCTATTTTAGAGTTTTTTTGGGCTCACTAATTGCCTAGGTCTTAATAAATTAAGATCTTAATTTTTAGCTACTAGTGAATACTTATACATAAATTCAATTAAATTATTGTATGAAAACCGACCATAGTCGTAATGATACCTCACAAAAACCGAGTCCATCTCTTCAAACCTTGCCCCTAGCAGGTTTCGAACCTACGGCCTGCCGTTTCATAAACAGGTCCTTTACCCACTGTATTTATACTAACTTAATTCCGAAACCAAGATTGCATAGAAGCTTAACTACTTACTTTGGTATCAAAGAATGTTGTTACTCAATATGTATTTATGACTAAAATATTCCCTTACACAATGCTCCCAAAAAGCCCAAAGGCTTATTTCATTTTTATCCATATCCATACATTACGTAATGGTTTCACTCTGTATTAGCTTTTATGGCTCTTGAAAGCGGAAAAGACGATGGTAAATGTGTAATAATGGCTAAGTAAGGCGAAAAGTTTATACAATACACCTATAGCTATGTTCACCCATGATTCAACGTAACAATATATCAAAGGGGTATTGTTACAGGGTTAGTAAATCACGAAACAAGATAAACTATTTGTAATTTCTATAATGGAAAAAAGTGACTACATAAACATTCCTTATTTTAGCCATAAATTGACCCTATTTCCTGTAGTTAAGATATAGTAGAGAAGTCCTTCTTGTTAGATCTTAAATATGTTTAATGTTACTCAAATATAATATATTACCTATCTAATACTTATATTTGACTTGTAATGAAGGGTTCCGGTACTTGATGTTGCTGTGCCTTGGACACTTACATAAAACACCTTAAAAAAGAGTATGATGATAATACTATTTGTCTATGCCCCTAGCGGGAATCGAACCCGCGACCCTTGGTTTTGTTGCCAGGGTCGCGGACCACTAGACCAACGGGCCTGGTTTGCCTACCTATCGCATAAAAAAAATCACGTAACAAAAAATCACTTTTGATGAAGTAACATTCATAACATCGCATAGAAGTATAACAATTTCTAAATAAAGTAAACAGAATCATAAAAACACTTTCACTAGACAAAAAATATTATATGTATTCGTCTAGACTTAATATTTCCCAAATCCTTGAACCCTGGTTTGTTATATTATCACAACTGTTTGAGATAACGAATGGTCATTGTCTAGAAAGCCTAGCTAGAAATAGGTCAAGGAAAGCCACTGCCGTTGAAGTCTTTTTGCCTGACAAGAGTTTGAATTCTTGTCTGGAATATCTTAAGATTTTGGCATTGTACTAAGAAGTAAAGTAAAAAAAGTAAAGTATCAGCCTTTGAATGTCCCACTGCAGGGCAAAGGCCTCCATCATTTGAAATCATGTTTTCGTTACAAAGATGGGTTTTAGCTGAATCACCACGCTTGCCAAATGCGGGTTGGCGATCACAAGACCGGGCTGTGTTCAGAAAAATCAACACAAATTTTGCCCGACCCGGGAATCGAACCCAGGACCTCGAGATCACGGCCCGGTACTTAAACCACTAGACCATCGAGGCGTTCCTAGGCGGAGAAACCTAAAATAAAATACTGGCATTTAATACACTAGCGGCCACCCGCGACTCCGTGTGGATTTCGATTTCCGCACAGATAGTGTTAATCTATAGCTTAAAGCATTTCTCGTCACATGGACTATTCAACAGAAAAATAATTTATGAAATCATTATTTCTATCTATAAGGGCTTGGTAATATTAACTCCAAAGCTTTTAAATATTGGCGAAATGAATGTAAATATTGGATCATTGCATTCTCTCGTTAATTGGTATTGGGAGAGCTTTTGTATTGCTATCCAGTTTAATATAATGAAAACCTTTTCGGGTTCCGCTGATCATTCGTATAGTGTTGTTCAAAATTATACTAAAAATTTATCGATAACTATCGATACACATATACTTATCTTACTTTTTGCCTTATAACAGCATTCGAGAAATGTTATGGTTTTGTTTCAGTATAAAAAATTTAATCAAAGACCAGATATTCTAATATAACAACATGAAGAGTTTGTTTGTTTAAGTTCTGGTTAGAATAAAAAAACACTTTTGTGTTGAATAGTCCCTTGTCGAGGAAGGCTTTATGCTTAATCCACGCGGACGGAGTAGCGGGCGGCCGCTAGTAGCTCAATAAAAATAATTATGAACTTAATGTGGACGAACTAATTATCACTTGTTTTAATTTTTTTATTAATTTACTTATTTTTGTTTGACCACCACTATCATGTGTGGTAATAGTTTATCTATCGATAAATCGGCCATGAGTCATGACTACTAACAACACTACTTCATAATACAAAAGTTAATCTGAAACCCGTAACTTTTATTCCCATTTGAGGCAAAATGAAACAGGATATGATGATTGATTATGTTTTATATATTAAGTTGAGCGAAACATTAATGGAAAAGTTTAAAATGCCTCATACTTTAAGGGGGTTGCGGTCTCGATTTCATCTTAAGCTCTTTGATTATACTTAACCTGCTTAATCTTCTTAATCTTACGATTAGCTTGGTAGACCGTATTAAGGCGCAGGACCAACATGCAACATTAAAGTTTTTGGTCACCCATCCGACGACTAGCCTCTGCGAAAGTTGCTTAACTTAGCTATCGCAGGCTTTCCACTGCGCCAACGAGCTCCTTAATGCGGTCTGATGTACATAGGTAATCTCGTAGAACAGTAGAAAAAGCGGTTAAACCACGATCTCTCCATAAATTAATTAGAGGAATGACTAATTTATTTGCTAAATTATGAGCTTAGCGATGGATCCCGTGAATACTAATTAGGATAAGTTGCTACCGTCTCTGTGTTTGTAAAACCAGAACGGCTTACATATTTTTGTTTGCTAAGATACTTGTTAATCTCTAAAAAAACAAAAACCGAACCTAAAAAGGTTAATTTATCAAGATTCATCATCAATCAAGCTCTTATCCCGGTTGCATCCTTGGCCATTGCCTCGGAGCCCTTGGCAAGCTACGAATTGACTAGCCTGCTTATTACAATGGAGCGACTGTCGTTTGACTTCCGTAAACCTAAGTTAAACCAGACCAGTTGGATCATAGTCGGGACCGACAGCTTAACGTGCCTTCCGAAGCACGGAATCATCATTCCTATCGGACAATCAGGTGACTCAAGCCGGCAATGTCCTAACCAAGCTGGAAAAACCAACAAAGTGAAAGTGTTCCCCGCGGGATTCAAACCCACGACCTCCGAGGTTTCAGCAAAGCGCTCTAGCCACTACACCACGGAGGCAGTTATTTATAAAGATTATAAAAGTTATATTGCATTAATGCAATAATGACACTTTTATTGGGGTACCTAGGTATTCTTTTACACTACCGTCTTTTCTCCTGAGTCACTCTCATTATATTATCTCAACCTTCATGAATAAAACACCCTTAACAACTCACTAAACATAATAAAAACAAAAACTTAAAACCTAAAGGCTTAGAAAATGCCGTGTTAAAATATCTTTAAAGCGCTTGTATTGAGGCATACGGCTGAAAGGAGAAACCATCTTTAAACAAGAATTTACAAATGGCTCCGGAAAGTAATTTGCACGAACCGAAGCTAATATTTTTCTTTTCTTTTCCTAGACTCGACCTATTTAACTTTTGCGTGAAATTGTTCCGGTTAAATGTCTACACACTGAGCCGTAAAAACGCGACCGAAGTTCGGAGTGACTTCGCCTGCAATGCATTTTCTATGCGATATAATGCGACATTAAAGCATAATGTGTCGTCGGTCATTTAAAACACATCGCAGGCGAACTTCTGGCGCTTTTTTTCGGCTTGGTGTGTTTCTATTATTAGGGTTCCGTAGCCAAATGGCAAAAACGGAACCCTTATAGTTTCGTCATGTCTGTCTGTCTGTCTGTCTGTCTGTCCTGGCTCGTTCTCCGCCGTTTCTGAACCGATTGCCACGAAAATTGGTGGAGAGATGCATAGTGATAATTCAAGAATTGGTTTTTAAAATAATCGAAAAATAATTATTTTTTACCCCCCCTACCATACATCGAAAAGTAAATTCGTAAAAAAAATTCGACTTACCCCATCGTGTGGGGT
This sequence comes from Nomophila noctuella, assembly GCA_958496325.1. NCBI lineage: Eukaryota > Metazoa > Arthropoda > Insecta > Lepidoptera > Crambidae > Nomophila > Nomophila noctuella. The sequence continues at coordinate 3,653,249 of OY292504.1, forward strand.
ATCGTTAAAAAGATATTTTTAAATACAATAAAACTTGCCTTTAAACCATGTGGATCAAACAACCCAGTCTCGAGATATATTCATACAAAGTTAAAATTAGAGCGTCCCCCCCCCCTTAACTTTTGAAATACTGTTAAAATAATTCTGAAAAAAATGTCCTGTATACCTCCAAGTAAGTACTTTCAACGAAAACTATAGCGAACTCTGTATCATACATAGTTATTTTTATACAACTCGACCAACTTATGACGTGCAGTTGCCCGTACTAAATGGTGTCTTAAGCGGTCGGGCCATCTTTTAGCTACGGAACCCTTTCATGGGCGTGTCCGACACGCTCTTGTTTTTTTTTCGGACGGACGTCGCTTGTGGTTGCAGAAGGCTACCTTAACAGCTTAACCGGACAATTGTGGGAGCGGAAGGCTCACACCACACTAAAATTTAGCAGCGTACTATGTAATTACTATGCCGTAATTCACCAAATTTCGGTGGCAATGCGTTTTTACAGAAAATCACGCCACGTTATTTCGGTATAGTGTCTCATCTTCCATTTAAAAGGTGTGTCAAATTATGAACACGACCGACGGAACGTTAATGCAGCCGCGCAAATTCGGTCGCGTTTTTTCCGCATAGTGCGTTCCTACTCTTATATAGAATTTGTTCCGAGTTTCAGCGTTTTTACGACGGAAACTTTAGCCGGTACGACAAGCACGTAATTTTGCATTTGGGTTTTGACATAAGGAAGTTTTATGAAACAAAAATAAAACACGAAATGCACCAAAAAGCCAGTTAATTAAAAAGAACTAGGAAGACTTTATGATTATTTTATTATTTTGGAAATATTACCCATGTTTTAAACTAACGATATTTTTTATGATAAATCACCATCTTAAAAAGTCAATTTTAATAAGCTAGTTTTTGAGAAAATCAAAAAAATCGATTGAGGGAATAATTGCTAAAAGTACAAATTGTGTTTTATGCATTGATATACAAAAACCCAAGATGCACAGTCTCGAACAAAAGTAACAGTCAATACTGTCATTAAAAACTCTAAGTCAAACTATGAAAATTATTATTTGCAAATTAAACCTTATGCAGATTAGTTAAGATTGTTTTCACAAGGGAATGTTAAAAATTCGATGACTCGGGTGACGCAAAACTGTTTGAAATAAGTGCATTTAGCACTTATTTTTTGGGGACGTTTTTGAGACGTTGATTGTGTATCTTGGGTGTTTGTATATCAATGTTATGTGAGACAGCTGGTGGTGACTTATGAGTGTAATACAATTACTACGCTTGCCATTAACATTGACTTTTTATACTCATTTTGAATTAATTATATTTCCACTAAACAATTCTTCGCCCTTAAAATAATTGCAGTATATTTTGTAACACCTTATACACTCATTCCTGATTTTATACTAGTTTACACCACTAACAATGGTGCTAAATGCCTCCCAGAGTGCAATGACTGATGCAGTGTAATTCCTCCAGTCACGACACTTCACGTGTTTCTAACTAATAACGATGACGAACAAGCCTTACGTGTGTTCCGGCTATTTTTAATTAATTCGTTTGAAACAAGTGTGTCCACAAAGACGGCGTAATTTGACTGGGCATTGTTTTGTATATTGTCTAGTATCTATTACTGTATCTATACTAGCTGGAGAGTTTGTTTGTTTGCTTTAACACGCTTATCTTTGAAAGTACTGGCCGGCAGCACATCAACGATACCTCTAGTGTCGCGGATGTCCATGGGCGACGGTGATTGCTTACCATCAGGCGACTCGCCGGCTCGTTTGCCGCCTCTGCCATAAAAAAGGCCTTGATTTTTTTTTATTTTGTTTTGGATTATCCATTTAGCAAGAAAGAATATACAACACTTTGTGTGCGGAAACCAAAATCCACGCGGATGGAGTCGCGGGCGGCGATACCAAATTTCATCAATATTGATTGACGGTCAAACATCCAAGCACACAAACTTTCACATTTATAATTAACTGAAAAAACAACGGATGATAAGCCCAACTCACTTATACACTTATTAGCCTTATATACAATTTCTATCTAGTACAACAAAGTTTAATAATTGAATAAATAATACACAGGGGAACGCTGCTGCCCATCCCTCCACACACGGGAAAAAATGGGTTATTAAAATTCTAAGTCAAACACAACACGACAAGCTAAACTATGTCTTATTATAACCAAGCCACTCCTAAAAGTTTAAAAACTTTAGTAAACATCATAATTTGGTTGGCCTCAATTTATTCGAAAGTAAAATGGATCCGTCCGTTGTTTTAACTAACGAAAACTTCGGTGGTCAGAAACTTCCAACCCCATTTAGTTAATACTAGCTGACCCGACGAACGTCTTTCGACTAATAAACTTTGAAATTTGAACTAGGCTTTATAACTTCTACCAGCTTTTCACCGCGGCCTTGTCCGCGTGGAATTAGGACATCAAAATCCGTTCATTACTTTCCGCATGATTAAAGGTTTATAGAACCGTACCGTAGGTTTATAATACACGTACGTACGTACGTGTATTACTTAACTAATTATTCGTCGTCTGTCCCTTTTTGTGTGTCAGTATTTTTCTGTACTAATATAACGCGCTTGTCTCAGGAACTTTAAAATACTTTTTGTGTTGGATAGGTCATGTGTCGAAGATGGCTTTTGGCTATTATATTACACTATACATTATACATATATGCGGAAATCGAAATCCGGATAGACAGATTTAAGGGGAAGTTTTATGTGTAAAATACATGCATAATATGGTAAAGAAACAAGACTAATTTAAGTTGAACGTCACGGCCGCTAGTAGTCAAGAAATAACTTATCGTAGTTTTCCCACGATACAAAAACATAATTATATATGAAGTTGTTTACAAATTTTAAAATAATTAATTAATAAACTCATTGGACTAAAACACCAATTGCCTAGCCCCAAACTACGCTCGAAGCTTGTACTATGGATGCTGAGGAACTGATAGACATACTTAAATACTTAGAAACATCCATGACTCGAGCACAAATGCCGATGTTCATTACCGCATCATTTGCCCCTTGCGGGATTCGAACCCGCGACCCTTGGTTTTGTAGCCCCCTGGCTACAAAACCGAGACCCTTCTCTGACCACTAGACCAACGGGCCAGTCCATTTAATTAAAATAAAAAGTGTCTTATCACCTAAGTCAGCCCATACCCTGTCTGTATACCTAGTTGTATGCGTGCGAAATCATTTCACGATACAAATACATATTTAGGAAGTTATTGAAAAAGCTACCCGCCTATAGGCACCGTGCAGAAACTATAGAGGGCGCTAGAATTCCGATTTTTTTCTACGGTTTGACAGTAAAATTTGACATTTAGCTTGTAAGTTTCGAATATGAGTCACTAGATGGCAGAATAAGGCACCGTGTTTTTTCGTGTTTTGACAGTAGAATTACCGACATTGAGATTCATCATCATCAATCATCATCAAGACATTGAGATTAAAAGTTTTGAAAATGAGTCACGAGATGGCAGAGTCATCGCTACGCACGGTGTCTATATTTCTAGTGTATAACGGATAATCGAAACATTTTGTAGGCGTCCCCATCGTCTACCCTTGTCAATGACTGCGAGTAATATCGAGGTCAGGCGTATGTCAACGGACATAGATTAATTATTAGCGGTTCACAATGTCCGTAATAAAGGAATTAGCTTTTCTATACATATACAATGATATAGAGATGACAAAGTTGAAAAGTAAATGTATGACTAAAAGTCATGGATGTTCGTTTACATTGATATTTTAATATTATAAAGGGGCCCCTTAAACCTTCACGCACGCTGGGTCGAAAGTCGAAAGCACCGACTGACATTCCTCTCTATTCCACGCGACGGACCCGGCACCCGTACGGAGAATCCATGAATAGCTAAGAAGTCCGTCTCTCTGCTCACACTTGTCAATTCAAAACGTTAGTCGTAGTCGTAGCGTACCCTTGTGGTCTAGCCAAGTTGCCACTTTGACTTTGTCGCTAGCGCTATCGTCGTGACTTATATCTCCATCCCGCTCACAGAGTTCTTCGTGTGCAGGATGGCAATATTAGTCGAAGCGATGGCGAATGCGATAGTGGTCGAAGTGGCAACTTGCCTAGACCACCTGGGCTACGAGGCAATGGCCGAGGATGCAACCGAGAGAAGCGTTAGGATGATGATGGAGCTACTAAGGTAACAAGAGATCAGATGAATGAATGTGATGTTGTGAGATATTTATTTTTATTTCTTTATTTTAAAGAGTTGATTTTCTTTTGTTTATTTGTATGAACTATGCCCCATAACTGTTGGCCTGATCATAATGGAATGTAGTATACATATCTGGCAGCATCCCATACATTTATCTAACTATATTGTGAAAGCTAAAGCCCTGTTGATACGGTGTCGATAAAAAGTTGTGGTGTGAATCTACCTACATATACTTTTTATACGCAGTGACACATTTAATACAACACAAAAATATTAATTATGTGGGATAACATCGTGTTATAACCCAATCAGGGACGTAAGCCGGAGTTTTGTATAAAGAAATGAAAATCAACAAAGCCCATTTTGCCTACATGTTTTCATCTGTAGGCAGAAAGGAAGGACCTTGAACAAAAAACTGCCTCTTATCTGAATCGATTCGCTCCATCGCAGCTGACAAAGCGATGGCGACCGCTTAATGCCGCTTTATCTCGGAAACTTTAGATCCTAGGAGATCGAACCAAAAGTTAATGAGTGGATTTTTTATTTACGTAACTTAGTTAAACATTTTTAGGCCAGAATCTAAATAGAAAGCATTTTGCATAACAATGACATGTGTGAACATGTAAAAAAAAAGTATCAGCCTTTTAATGTCCCACTCCAGGGCAAAGGCCTCCATCATTTAAAATCATGGTTTTATTACAAAGAAGATGGGTTTTGGCTTAATCACCACGCTTGCCAAATGCGGATTGGTGATCACAAACCAGGGCTGTGTTCAGAAAAATCCACACAAAGTTTGCCCGACCCGGGAATCGAACCCAGGACCTCGAGACTAAGGCCCGGTACTTAAACCACTAGAGCATCGAGGCGTTCATCGAGGTGAACAAGTAGTAAATTATTATTCCTTAGTATTTTGGCGTATTCGTAGCGTAGGCGTATTTGATGTAAGTCCAGATATAAGTAAAATATAACTAACTTACACATTTTTAAAATAAGTGCTAGGAAATTAACAGATATTAAAAACTTTTATCAACATATCGAGTACAAGTAACGATGTTCATAACACAAACATTATTTACTTCCAGCGAAATTCTAACCTTGAATCCTCGGTTTTATCAATGTGTAAAAAGTCCATAACAGAGATTTAATATTAAACAGATTTGGTTCAGAATCAATCAGAACAAATAAGTATCCATTTCAGGCCATAGCAAAAAGCTTTGCTGGAAGAAACAAAAGGGTTGTACAACAAAAAACCATCCTTATCTAAAACGATTCTTGCTTCATTCGCGAACGACACAGCCGTAGATCGTCGCTTTATCTTGAAAACTTAAGCGATCTGAAGTCTAAGGCTGATAGAATAATGGCTGTCGCATCCAAAGTGATCTATTTATAGAAGTTTTGTAGTATCTAGGAAATGAGTAATTTCAAGGCGCTTCTTCTCCAATTCAAATTAAAAATTTCATTGGGTTGGGATCTAGTAAGTACAAAACTTTAACTTTTTTTTGGGAATTTAATTTTTGCCATGCATTTAACATTGAAGTCACTTTAATAATGTTACTTAAATAATTGTTTTGTTGCCGGTTCTTAAAAATTTCACTTTTTTGCTAGCTAGAAACACTAAACTTGTTGACGTAATAACTTAATTGTAAAAGTAAAAAAAAATACTTTTTATGAATGTCCCTTGTTGACGCCAACAGAAGTATTAAAAGGAACCAACCAACAAGTAAAAATATGAAAACCCACAAAATGGGACTTTTCAAAATAATGTCTGCTTAGACACTTATTGCGAATTTTAATCATAGACGAACCCGTAACCTCTCCAAAAAAGCTTCGAAATTCAGACGAGCCACACACAATGCAAATCTGTAGGAAACGATATTAACTAAGATTGGTTATACAGCTACAAAGCAAATTCATATCTAGGATCGTTAACATAAAACTCAATTTCCCAAAGATTCTAATGAAACCTTCTAGTCCTATAATATTGTATCCTATGTATAGATATCAAAGGGATCCTTTGTGGGAAAAGGGGTAGAGAAATCGTAAATTTGACTGAAGATAAAATATATGCGTTGAAACTGAAAGGGATAATAAATATTCGCGCCAATGTACGCTGATAGTCCTAAAGAGAGAATTTATTTATTTGCAGTATATTGCGGACATAAAAACTGTCGTAAAACTTGAAACTCGGAATGGAAAGGATTACCAAATGTTATCATTTATCATACTTAATACTTACTCATAATATAAATGTGAAAGTTTGTTTGTTTGGATTTTGTCCGTCAATCACGCTGAAACTACTAAATTGTATGGACCGACTTAGATGATAGGATACTTTTTATCCCGATTAAATGCTCCCATGTAATAAAACAGGAAACTCGAAAACGCGGGCAGAGCCGCAGGTAAAAACTAGTTAAGTCATAATGCCAACCAGCCCGTTGAATTCTAGTATAAATATCTCGTATGGCACAGGTTTGATTTCTATTTTGCGGTTTGTTAATGTTAATTTAACTTTATCGATACCAGATGTTAGGTACGAATATAACATGGGAAAATATTTTTTGGGGAAACCTTACTGCAATAGCCTTAAGGCAGTGTCCAATTGTCCATCAGGTATGGCACATGCTTTCAAGCCAAGGAAACTGACATAAATAATAAACTTCTACCTTATATCTAAATTTAGGTTCTCTTAAGCCCGGAACAGTTGCCATCAGTTCACAATTCACATACACTCATCTGCTGACATAAATATTTCAAATAAGCTACCCGGCACCTATTCAAATTAAATAAACGCCTTACTTTTATATAGTTAACAAAAAAAACAATATAAAACAATATAATATCCCAAAGCACTACCTGAACACTAGTCCAATAGAAATTCTCGAGTTAACATTAACGAACCTCTACCGAGGAACTTAGTTTTCCACCACTCTCAAGAAGTTAACAATCTATTTGTCAGTGCAGGAACTTTGTTTTAAACAAGCAAATGAGATAACAAACTTAGAAGCGGGACAACGTCATTCTGAAGTTTTCAATGAGTGAATCAGGTAATTATACGTTTACAACTAATAACTTCAGTATTTGAGCCGCTCGTCTGGGGAAGTACCTCCACCTTACAAAAGACCGCAGTGAAGTAGCACTTCGTAACTGTTGTGCTATGTTTCTGCTGGCGAGTAAACTCGCCAGACCTCAGTTGGGAAGGTTATGAGATCTTTAAGGCGGGCAACGCATTTGCAACCCTTGTGCGGTTGTTGATGTCCATGGGCAGCGGTGATCACTTCCCATCAGGTGATGCTCTTGTTCGTTTGGCACAATCTGTGATAGCTGAGTGAAACGTCTACCAAAATACTAGATACTAAGTGATACTTATCACTTACTCGGTTGCGGCGAGTGTTTCTTGGTGGACATGATCCCGACCTTACAGAAGACCACAGTTAAGCAGTACCTCGTAACTGTTGTGCTTTGTTTCTGCTGGTGAAGGAGGTCGCCAGAGCTCAGCTGGAGAGTGTTTTGGGGTTTAAAGGCAGGCAACAAAACCCTTGTGCTCCTATCTCCCATCACTTACTCGGCTGCGGCGAGTGCTTCTTGGTGGACATGATCTCGTTCAGCTCATGTCAGCTGTCGCAGCGCACGCACGTGATCATGGATGTCGCGTGCCAGCGCCAGCTCCGGCGCTTGCTGCCTCGCAGTATTCTTGGCCTCAGACACTCTCTGTTACTCTACAGAGTACAGAGTTTTAGCGAAGTAGAGTAGAGCCTAGTGGAACAGCCACTCAAATGAGCCGCTCGTCTGGGAAGAACCTCCACTTACAGTTACTCGACGTATTCTTGGCCTCAGACACTCTCTGACTGATTTGAGAGAGGCAGAGCTTAGTGGAACAACCACTCGAATAAGTGACTCAACTGTGGAAGAAGCACTTCGCAACTGTTATGGTATGTTTCTGCTGGTGAGTGAGGTCGCCAGAGCTCAGTTGGAGAGTGTATGGGGTGGTTGTTTTCTGCTGCGCACGCAACGCATCTGCAACCCTTGTGCGGTTGTTAACGTTCATGCGCATTGGGGTGATCGCTTACCATTAAGTGACGCTCTTGTTCGTTTGCCTCCCTATACCTACTTTCTTCTACATATGTACTTTCTTCTACTAAGATACTAGATACTAAGTGATACTTATCACTTACTCGGCTGCGGCGAGTGCTTCTTGGTGGACATGATCTCGTTCAGCTCATGTCAGCTGTCGCAGCGCACGCACGTGATCATGGATGTCGCGTGCCAGCGCCAGCTCCGGCGCTTGCTGCCTCCCAGTATTCTTGGCCTTAGACACTTTCTGCTACTCTACAGAGTACAGAGATTAAGAGAGGTAGAGCCTAGTGGAACAGCCACTCGAATGAGCCGCTCGTCTCGGAAGTACCTCCACTTACTGTGCCTCGCAGTATTCTTGGCCTCAGACACTGTCTGACTGATTTTCGAGAGCCAGAGCTTAGTGGAACAACCACTCGAATGAGTGGCTCAACTGTGGGAGAAGCACTTCGCAACTGTTATTCTATGTTTCTGCTGGTGAGTTAGGTCGCCAGAGCTCAGTTGGAGAGTGTATGGGGTGGTTGCAACGCATCTGCAACCCTTGTGCGGTTGTTACCGTTCATGTGCATTGGGGTGATTGCTTACCGTCAGGTGATGCTCTTGTTCGTTTGCCTCCCTATACCTACTTTCTTCTACATACTTTCTTCTACAAAGATACTAGATACTAAGTGATACTCGTATCACTTACTCGGCTGCGGCGAGTGTTTCTTGGTGGACATGATCTCGTTCAGCTCATGTCAGCTGTCGCAGCGCACGCACGTGATCATGGATGTCGCGTGCCAGCGCCAGCTCCGGCGCTTGCTGCCTCGCAGTATTCTTGGCCTCAGATACTATCTGCCTGCCTTAATTGAAGTAGAGCTTATTGGAACATCCACTCGAAAGAGCCACACGTCCGCGGAAGTACCTCCACCTTACAGAAGACTACAGAGAAGTTGCACTTCGTAACTGTTGTGCTATGTTTCTTGTGGCGAGTAAGGTCGCCAGAGCTCAGTTGGGGATCATGGATGTCGCGTACTTTTGGCTTCAGACACTCTATGTTACTCTACAGAGTTTTAGAGAGGTAGAGCTTAGTGGAACAACCACTCGAATGAGCCACTTGTCTGCGAAGTGCCTCCACCGTACAGACAAGTACAGAAGATCACAGTGAAATAGCACTTCGTAACTGCTGTGCTATGTTTCTGCTAGTGTGGTGAGGGTATGGGGTCTTAAAGGCAAGCAACGCATGTGCGACGCTAATGCCGTTGTTGATGCATATGGTTATCACTTACCATCAGGTGACGCTCTTGTTCATTTGCCTCCCTATAACTTGAAACCTATAACTCTACGTCACTTACTCGGCTGCGGCGAGTGCTTCTTGGTGGACATGATCTCGTTCAGCTCATGTCAGCTGTCGCAGCGCACGCACGTGATCATGGATGTCGCGTGCCAGCGCCAGCTCCGGCGCTTGCTGCCTCGCAGTATTCGCCCTCGGACAGCTCACACAAGCTGGAGCACTGTGGAAAGAAACAATTTGTTAATATCACATACTTAATTATTGATATATCATCTTCCATACTTAAAATAATGAATCTGTTTAAAGAATCTTAATCTAAAGAATCTCATTGAATTGAAAAAAAATATTTTTGTGTTTAATGACTATCAAACACAAAAATATTATTTTAATATTTTTTTTTCAATTCAACCCTGTTTCTGAGATGGCTTAAAGCTTTACGAGTAGTATAACAATATGTCTGCGGAAAACAAATTCCACGCGTACGGAATCGCGAGCGGCTGCTAGACATAATGTAAATAGGCGAATGCATATTGACCGAACTTTCGTCATTATCATCAGCCTGAGGGGTACAGGCATAGCCCACATGCAGGCAGCTGAATGAATTTGATCCTTCAGCAAATGAACCAGAAAAAACTTCATTAATTGATTCATTAAAAAGTAATAAGACGATTGATCATCGCCTAACTTCTGAGTTGCGGAAATTATCCGTTACTACGATAATAACTAATGTATATTAATGAAGGATTTTCCTTTATAATTTTAAATAATATTAGTTAAATATTGATTAATAAGCGAAATATTATTTTCTATTGTGTTCTTAGTAATACCTCCTGCCCACGAGGCATTGTTTTAAAAGCTAACATAATTATTTTCTCTTACATTTCCATTCTTTTTAATCTTCGGAATCTTTTGTAATATTCCCCAAAAATATACATAAGAGTTTTCCTCACTTGCCTCTAGGTATCTTGTACTGCCCATAAGAAACAAATTAACTTATATTTTTCCTTGCTTTCCCCAAAATGTTTTTCTTTCTAGTACAGTTGGTACAACACAATAGACGTATAACAAAAGAAGGTTTTCCATTACACGTATCTGTCGGTAGCAGCTACTTCTCTGCAAGGTTTAGCACTATATAGACTTGTATACAGGGTGGAATTATGAAATGGGTTTTGAAGGGCAAGTCCATTAACCGTTGTAGTTATTAGAAAAAAATGTTAGGCAACCATACAACTTTTCAAGATGTTTTGATCTGCATTCAAGGATTTTGGAAAAAACGTACAGTCAGTAGGAAAAATGCTTAAATAACAAAAAGTATGCTTCATGTTTTAGTTCCGGGACGTGGTCTATTAGGTCGGTAGAAAATCGGTTGCGTGTTTTTAAAGATTATACCTACTTAGGAACAGACACAAGAAAGCGACTTTGTTTTACTATGTAGTGGTTTCTAAATATATGAAACTCAAAGGTGACTGACTGACTCACATAGTGATCTATCACTGCACCGAACAGCCCAAACCACTGGTCGGAATGGGCTGAAATTTGGCATGCAGGTAGATGTTATGACGTAGGCATCGCCTGAGAAAAGATTTCAATCAGTTCCACCTCTAAGGGGGAAAAATAGGGGATGAACGTTCGTATGGAACTTTGTCAATTTTAAGGCGATCGGGCTGAGACTTTCCATGCATTAAGCTTCTATGACGTAGGCATCCCCTATGGAAGGATATTTATAAACTCCACCCCTAACGGGATAAAATAGGTAATAAAGAAACCGAAATCCACGCGAACGAAGTTGCGGGCGCCCACTTTGTTTGTTATAAATAGCGTTAGTTGTGATTGTGAACTGTTGCTACTTGTAGCTCGAGGCGAGGGAATCGGAAATGTCAGAGATAAGTCGCCGGCAGACAATACGCTATCTGAGCTAATGTATTAAAGCGTATAAAAGCCGGGGACACGATGTAACTGTGTTGTTGTAATGTTCAATCTTCTATTCCTGACTAGGGAAAAATAATATTCTATCTATACTTACTGATATGATAAAGCTGAAGAGTGTGCTGAGTTGGTTCTTTGAATGCGCTAGTCCCAGAAACTGCTGGTTCGAATCGAAAAAAAAATTTTATATTTATAGTCCATTTGGCGAGGAAGGGTTTAAGCTATAATATACCAATGAGTTCCTCCAATAATTACACTGTATGTGTATATTTAATAATTTTATTTTGTTACTAGCGGCCGCCCGTGACTTCGTCCGCGTGGATTTCAGTTTCCGCACACATAGTGTAACGGCGACAAAAATACTTTTACAATTTGAACTAGTAGTTCCTGAGATTAGCGGCTTCAAACAAAGAAACAAACAAACTCTTCAACTTTATTATAGTAATATAGATGTATGTATCCCTTCCCCAGCATCTTGAACAAAAGAACAATCTTCAAGTTACGTTTTTAAAATATTGGTTTATTTATTACTTTTAATCATTATAGATTATAGATTAGCGAGCAACGTGAAGATTTCTCAGGACCATTAGTATCTTTCAGGTGTATCGTAGGCAAAGATCTAAAATTAGATCTACTCGTAATGCTAGGTAGTTTTGTATGACCTTTACAAGATGTCTGAGTTATTACCTAAATGTCTGTTGGAAAGGATACAGGTCTGAAATGTTTTTTGTCGTAAATGTGTTTATAACATCTTCAACTTTGTACGTCTCAATGGTCTAGTGGTTTAAGTACCTACCGGGTCGTGTTCTTGAGATCCTGGGTTCGATTTCGGAGTCGGGCTAAATTATGTATGTGTTTCCGCACACAGCCCAGGTTACTGATCAATCTGATCAATCCGCATTTGACCCAAATGGTGTTTACTCCAAAACACGTCTTTGTCACAAAAACATGATTTAAAAAGATGGAGGCCCTGCAGTGGCACATTAAATCCTGATACTTTACTTCACTTTAATGATAACAATACCATACGAACAATCTCGTTGCCATTTCAGATCAAGGGTCGATCGTTCATCGTCTTCCAAAGTAAAGGATTTTAATATTTCCTTGATTTAAAAAAAAACTTTGAAATGTATAGAATCGCGGAATAATTTTAAACTACATGTTTACAGGAAAACCCAACTTTCCGGCTACTTTTCAGCAGCCGAAAGGCCTGTCATTCCTAGATTACGGCTGCTGAAAAGTAAAGAATTTTCTTTTGTTATCCAACTACTATTATAAAGGCGAAAGTTTGTTAGTATGGATGTATGGATGTTTGTTTCTCTTTCACGTAAAAACTACTGAATGGATTTGAATGAAACTTTACCACAATATAGCTTATACATCAGATAACACATAGGATATTGGAAATCGAAATCCACGCGGACGGAGTCACGGGCGGCCGCTAATAACTAATAATACATTAAGTAACTTCTTGATCTATGTACAAACCAATGCGGCAATGCAGGCAACGTAACTTCAACAATGGCGATACCTATTACAATGTCTCGGCGCAATTTCAAGTTTGTTCGACATTGTATAGCATTCGGTCGTACGTGGAATGTTATATGTTTCGTATCCTTTTTAGGGTTCCGTAGCCAAATGGCAAAAAACGGAACACTTATAGATTCCTCATGTCTGTCTGTCTGTCCGCCAGTCTGTCACAGCCACATATACACATAAACATAAACTATAAGTACTTTACTATTCAAACTTGGTGAGTATATGTATTCTGTGAACCCCAACAAGGTTTTTACAGTAAAATAGAAAAAAAAATGGGGGGTCCCCATAGTTAGAACTGAAACTGAAAATATTTTTTCCATTGAACATATACGTGTGGGGTATGTATGGATAGGTCTTTAAAAAATATATTGAGGTTTCTAAGCTCATTTTTTTCGTAAGTAAAATACACTTGGTCGTTTTTTTATGTATAAATTAATAAGTAAATAGGTACTAGTATAAGTATTTAGTTTCTGTAACAACATGTAGACGCAATCAAATCACGTGATTACGACCATGACTGAATCCAAACAAATGCCGATGAAAACCAGAACACAAAAGCATTTTATTTCTATCTGGCACTCGGCTTGAAGCTGAAACAATATGGGTATTATTGAACTTAAAAGAGCATTCCATTGATTTTTACTCAGCGAATATTGCGGATGAATATTTTAAACAATGGAGTGGGAATGCTCGTTCAATGATTCAAAAGAACCCCTTAACTGTAGAAAGGGTTCCGTTTCGAATTGGGCCAGGCAAAGCTTTTTTTAAAACCACACTCGTATTAAACTTGACACATATTTGGAAACTAATTGCCTCCGTGGTGTAGTGGTTATAGCCCTGTGCTAAGAAACCTCGGAGGTCGTGGGTTCCCGCGGGAAAAACTTTCACTTTGAGGTAACCCATTTTAGTCTAAGTACTTTTATAAACATCCATGACTCGAGGACAAATGCCGATGTTCGTCACAAAAACATTTGCCCCTAGCGGGATTCGAAGCAGCGACCCTTGGTTTTGTAGACAGGATGTCTGACCACTGGACCTATGGGCTTGTCAAGTCCGTTGTTATTTTGTCAAATTGGTATGGTCACTTACGCTACACAATTACCTAATGGACAATTGAAATTCCTAATTCGAAAACAATTGAAGTTAATTGAATTTCCAGGTTTATTCAATTCAATTCATTCAATTCATTTATTTATTTCGGACAACTTTAGATCCATAGATAGGGTTAGTAACATAGTTCTTACATCTAATATTAGTAAAATTACAATTTGATTGAAAATAATTAAATAATAACATTAAATTGAAAATAATTAAATAAAAACACAAATTACTAACAATTTAAATAAATTAATTTACATAATAAATTCTCTCCGACCTTGGGTTAATTAAGGCAGTGATCCAGTGCTTCATTAGTGCACTATCCCATCTCCCCGCCAAAACCTTTAAGATACTGTTTATGACTGACTATAAAAGTTTGACGATCGCATTATTTAAGTAACAATAAACATTTTAATAAATTCAATTATAAAATCTTTTGCGAAGAACCATCCATTTTAAATGGGCAGTTTCGTTGACATTGGCTTAACTCGTTTGTAAATTCCTTTGTTCGCAAGATTTCATTAAAATGTTGGACTTGGGTTTTAGAGGGTTTTCCATAATTTAAGCTGAAAATGTATGAAATTATTAGAGAAACTCGATGAGCCTGTGCTAAGCGCACTTGGCCTGCGCTTCAACGTTAAGCAACTTTCGGAAAGGCAAGTCATCGGATGGGTGACCGGAAAATTTCATTTCGAGTTTCTCCGTGCTTCGGAAGGCACGTTAAGCTGGTAGTCCTGATCGCTCTATGGTTGTGTCATATTGCTGTCTCACCGAACTATGAGAGAAAGGGAGTAGGGAGTGCACCTGTGCTTGCGCACATATTTGTGCACTATAATATAAATAAATAAATAAATATTTCACAACATTCATACATTGATCTGACCCCGTGTTAAGTAGCTTAAGCACTTGCGTTACAGACATTAGAATCAACAGCTTGGTATTACAAATATACTTAAATAGATACATAATATCATAATATGTATATCCTGCGTACCTGGCTGATCGTAAGATCGGCCACCGTGGCCGAATACGGCCGGAGGGTATTATAATTATTATGTATATCCTGCATACTTAGCTAATCGTATGATCGGCCGACATGGTCGAAAAACGGCCAGAGGGGTGAAATTATTATGAAATAAATAAATATGTTTCAACAGGTATGAGCAAAAACATTAAAGTGATCACAAATCGTTTTACAAATAGACATGGTCAAGCACATAAGTTTTTGTTCTGTGCGGAAATCGAACCTGCCACTGTTAAGTCTAATAGTTAATTTCTTAACCATCACGTCGTCCAATTTATTAATTCTTCTTAGACTAGCATCGTTGTGTTGCCGACCCTAGAATTGGGCCAATTTCGTCCCTTGGGTGTCGTAAGAAGTGACAAACACATACCGCAAGGAAGGTTTTCCTTGTGTAATTGACAAATTAAGCCATTTAAGGGTAATATTTACAAATAGGGCATTTATTGTATTGAAAGCGTAACAGACAGACGGCAGAGCTACTTTCGCATTTATAATATTAGGGATTTGACAGGCCCATAGGTCTAGTGGACTGGACTGCGATAGGCTGATGATGATGATGATGATAATGATGATGATGATGATGATGATTTGTCTAGTGGTCAGAACGCTGGCTTCAACACCAAAGGACGAATGTCGCTAGGGATCAACATTTGTGCGTATTACAAGTTTGTTTGTCCTGAGGTGGAATTCACTAAGCGCAAATGTCATAATCTCACGGTTGTGTCATCTCCGACAGTTGGAATTTAGTACTTATTTTGTACTGTCACCGTTGATACAACCGTGAGATTATGACATTTGCGCTTAGTGAATTCCACCTCACTGGTCTAGGTGACAAATACATGGATTTTTTTTGGCACTGTTATATCCGATTGCGCATATGATGTGATGTGAGATATATAACAGATAACACAAGTAATTCAGCTACTTTACAAGCAGTCAGATCAATGTTAATTATTTATAATGTTGATATACGTTTGTGGATTCGTATTGTATTCCTCAGTTACATAAGATACGCCGTAAAAATACATTAAAAAGAAATTGAATTTCTTATCTCGTTCTTTCATTCGACTGCGTTAACTTAAAACGTTATTCTAATTATGTTAATGGGGCTGACATTTTTTTACCTACCCTTAAGGGCGTGCAGACAGCACACTAGCGCTGCCAATCGTTTTATTTAATTGTAGTGAATTAAAGATATTGAGATAAATAACACTCTGAAGTGCACTAAAGAATAACATTTATGATTTATTTAAAGTGACTTATATTTCATTGTTTATCATTAGGTTGTCATAGTCTAAAATATTGCTTAAAGTGGCCACTTTTAGCAATGTTCAAGATTATGGCCGTCTTTACGTAAGAAAAGTATTTAAAGCAGATTTCAAAAAATCATTGATGTTATTCTTAAGGGCACTACAGGGCGTTTTTCTATCTTAATATCTGATTTATTTTACAATTAAACAAAAACATTTTGCAGCGCTAGTGTGCGGTCTGAACGCCCTTAATTTAAAGTTCGTGACGAGCTCGCCTTTTCATATAACAATGCCATTTCAAAGTCCATTACGTTTTTATTACGAAACGTTGGATAACGTTCGTAGGTATTGCCGTGAATATAACTGTTACATTGCGAATGGGACGTTTTGATGTCGAATAAGAAATTCTGGGTACGATAGCTTAGTTTTTTGTGCTGTTACTGACTTTATTATGCTAACTGCTTTTGTAGAACAGTAGGTACTTATCTATAGCCCATTTCAGCTAATGATCCCGGTAACAGTTTGCCTTTAAAGGAAAATCGACACTGTTCTAAAGTCATAATTATGCACAGACCGTGCGAAGCCAAAATATATGTATAAAAAAACCGGCCAAGAGCGTGTCGGACACGCTCATGAAAGGGTTCCGTAGCTAAAAGATGGCCCGACCGCTTAAGACACCATTTAGTAAGGGCAACTGCACGTCATAAGTTGGTCGAGTTGTATAAAAATAACTATGTATGATACAGAGTTCACTATAGTTTTCGTTGAAAGTACTTACTTTGAGGTATACAGGACATTTTTTTCAGAATTATTGTAATAGTATTTCAAAAGTTAAGGGGGGGGGACGCTCTAATTTTAACTTTGTTTTAATATATCTCGAGACTGGGGTGTTTGATCCACATGATTTCAAGGCAAGTTTTATTTTATTTAAAAATACCTTTTTAACGATACCTCACACGATGGGGTTAGTCGAATTTTTTTTTCGAATTCACTTTTCGCTGTATGGGAGGGGGGATAAAAAATAATAATTTTTAGATTATTTTAAAAACCGGTTCTTGAATTATCATTATACATCTCTCCACCAATTTTCGTGGCAATCGGTGCAGAAACGGCGAAGAACGAGCCAGGACAGACAGACAGACAGACATGACGAAACTATAAGGGTTCCTAGTAGACTACGGAACCCTAAAAAATAATTGGACACTACAGCGAATCATTAAAACAGTTGTGGAATTGGAATTTCTTGCCTTGAAGTAAAGTTTAATTTCGTATAAGAAGTAAACCTGTCAAAGGGACCATCTTATGTAAAATGGTCTATAGTGATCTTAATATGCCTACGTCTTATAATTTTCGATTTCCATCAATCAATCAACGTATGTACGCCATGTTGAACAAAATTATGCTAAAGATTTTTGGTGCCTTTAACGATTAAAAGAACAATGGCGAAACATTTGTTGAGTTATAAATTAAGCGTCTTAAAATGTCTTTAATACGAAATGATCTATTGAAAAATCGTAAGATTTTTCAGATTTTCATCTAGTTCTGACTAAGTCTCGGGAAAAATATTAATTTTAAAAGGAGCTAAACGTTTATTATCATACAATGTCAGTTTGCCGGCCATTTTGCCTTGTCACTTTAATGTCATTTTTGATAATACAATTGAATAACGGGCATAAATATGCTCGATCGTATTATTCTTTCAATTATTACAAATTGGACTGCTTCTGGACTCTTGAGATCTTCCTCGCGGGACTGTTTACTAGTGTTTGCCAAAGGATTCCGATATTCTGATATTATTATTTTGTTGTGGACTTGCAACTATGATTTTGCATCTTGTTTGTGTATGTTTGATCTCAAGCGTTGGGAAGTTGTGTAAAACTGGAAATTATAAAAACAAACAGCTGTAAGTACTTTGTCCATTACAGAACCTTCTGCGCCAAGGGGTTCGTGGTTCGAATCCCGGTGTTTAGTGTGATGAGCACGAGCATTTAATTGTGTTCCCGAGTCTTGGATGTTCATATAATTATTATATACGTTATTTCGTACCTAAAGTACAAGCTCTGCTTAGTAAGTTGGACTAAATAAATGTTGTGTCTCTTAACTATTTGACATAGCAATTTATGTCTATAATCTTATTACCTGCTAAAACACTCTTATGAACATTATAATGCAATAGGTAATATTTGGTAGAAATATCCAAAGGAAACATTCAGATACTTAAATATTTTGTAAGAAATCATTGTAAACAGTATTTTACCTTTTTTATAGATTTCGGAAGATGACTATTTCTGGGAAGCTTGCAGAGATTTTACCATGGCTGCAGTTAATCATAATTTAGCAAGTGAAATCTCTTCTGATGATGAAGCTGGAACAAGTACTAGAGGACATACAAATGTCTGCCTTTTATGTGGCTGCTCAATATTGAATTGAAAGAAGACGGGGAATATAAAAATAAATAATAACAATAAATGTTGTTTTACTGTTAACTAGCGGCCGCCCGCGACTCCGTCCGCGTGGTTTTCGCACACAGGTATATACTATAGCCTAAAGCCTTCCTCGTCACATGGACTATCCAACACAAAAAGGTTTTTTAAAATCGGACCTGTAGTTCCAGTGATTAGCGCGTTAATACAAACAAACAAGCAATCAAAATGATCAGCTTTATTATATTAAGTATAGATTAAACCCATAAGTCGTCGTGCTTAAGCACGAAGTTATTAATTCATAAATTAATAGAATCAAAAAACATTTATTCATTCATTGATTCATACTGATCTCTATATGTACGTTATTTCTCAACTTTTAACCCAGCAAACACCCAGCAAATACATAATATTAATCTGTGATGAATAAAAAGTGATATTGCCTGGTCATAGATAACTTTTGGCTTCTTGAAACTATGTTTATAGTAGGTATCTATAGTTTATGGGTATAAAATACTGATAATATTGTGTTTGAGTTTACTAATGTCTTATTTGTTCAGGCATAACCTCAAAAACTTTAAACTGAAATATCTCAATCTCCAGACTTACGACAATCGTGTAACTTACGTTAATTTGATGAGGAACTGAAGCTGTATATTATCATATTTTTTTCAAATCAAGACGCATAAAAAATATACTTGTAAAAAGTTGTATGGAGGTTCGCCATTGTTCTTTCCAATCTTCCGACTCTGAATAGATGAATCCATTTAGTTTAATGTCAAGTCATTATCCGCAAGTCCAAGTCACTCTTGTTCTTAATTGCTCACATCAATGAAACTTAGAAGACTCAGGAGCCTCAGTTTTCGTATTTAGATACGAAACAATAGTACTTATTGAATGACAATTTGATTATTATAAATGCGTATACTTTAACTGCTAGTAGGTCGCACTGCCACTCTTAGGTTCGAATGGTATGGACCGGAAAGTGCTTGCGTACGCACCTTTAAAAAAAAAAAAACTTTGGACAAACACACTAATTACCTAACCCCAAACTAAGCTCGAAGCTTGTACTGTGCAAGTAAAGGAAAGGATAGATGTCTATAATATAAAAATGAATCGCAAAATGTGTTGGTAAGCGCATAACTTAACAACGCCTGGACCAATTTGGCCAATTATTTTTTTTAAATGTTCGTTGAAGTCCAATGATGGTTCTTAAGGCGAGAAAAAATCGAATAATTGCCGGGAAAACCCTAAAAACAGCTATGCCTGTTACAATTTTTTTTTTGACAGGACGAAGTCTGTCGGGTCAGCTAGTACATACTTAAATACTTTTATAAATATCCATGACTTGAGTACAAAATATGTCGATGTTCATCACATAAACATTTGCCCCTTGCGATGAGTTTATAAAAAGTATTTAAGTATGTATATCCGTTCCCTAGTATCCATAGTACAAGCTTTTAGCTGGCTTATTCCACTTTTCCCCGTTGAAAATCCCCGTTAACGGGGATTTGTGAACTTTTTGTCCACTAATCCCCGTTAAGACAATTTGTGGTCCATAATGGGGAAATGTGAACTAAAAAGTTCATAAATCCCCGTTACGTTTAAAATGAAATACTTATGTAATAATCTAGGTCGGTTTCCGCCCACATAGGTAATATACCTACCTACTATAGCCTAAAGCCTGACTCGTCGACTGAAATAACTCTATCCAACATAACACGGCTAGCGCGTTCAAACAAACGAACAAACAAACAAACAATCTCTTCAGCTGTTTGAACGTGCTTATCTAAGGAATTAATAGTTCGATTTGAAAAAATATTTTTGTAATGGATAGCCGCTAGTAATGAATAAGTAATGTAGTTCTTATCCAATCTATGCTAATATTATAAAGCTGAAGAGATTGTTTGTTTGTTCGTTTGTTTGAACGCGCTAGCCGTGTTATGTTGGATAGAGTTATTTCAGTCGACGAGTCAGGCTTTAGGCTATAGTAGGTATATTACCTATGTGGGCGGAAACCGACCTAGATTATTACATAAGTATTTCATTTTAAACGTAACGGGGATTTATGAACTTTTTAGTTCACATTTCCCCATTATGGACCACAAATTGTCTTAACGGGGATTAGTGGACAAAAAGTTCACAAATCCCCGTTAACGGGGATTTTCAACGGGGAAAAGTGGAATAAGCCTTTTTTAGTTTGGGGCTAGGCAATTAGCTTGTTAGTGGAAACAATTTATTTATTTATTTTATCCATTCGAATAAATGGGCCTTAAATGTTTTCTCTATTCAAGAATGAAAAAATCTGAAGAATTCCTTAACGGAAAAAGTTTCTCGACTTATGACTTTTCCGGGAAATATTCTTTTGTGACCGTTATGAATCGAATGTTTTGTGATTTCTTAAGTTATCTTTTATTTGTGTAGATATAACATTCTTGTCCAAGTTTTATTGCGAACATAAATTGTTAGTATTAGTACTAAATCTTAAACTAATCCCGAATACAAGCCATATAATATTATTTAGGTAGGTAGGTAGTTAGGTAGTACTCAATATAATACTAATACCTATTATCTCGAGTAGGTACTTACTTAGCTAATGCCTTGAAACGGTTGTATTACTGTAACAAAATGAAATTAGCAGGGATAAGTTGTAACAACCTGCAATAGGTAGAATGGTAATGAATGTTTATGGTATTATGTGGTATTTTATTAACTACTCGGTGTCACACTTATACCCATTTTACAAGATTTGCTTGCCTGATATATTTTAACAAGCGGGCGCGTGTAATCAAACAATCAAACTCTTCAGCTTTATTTCATTAGTAAGTATAGAGAATCCCTACTAAAATTATATGTAAGTAGGTGCGAAAGTAACTCTGTCTGTTTTTCCTCTCAACCGATTTTGATGAAATTTGGCACGGCCACTTTAGACCCTGAGAAAGAATATAGGCTACCTTCATCATCATCATCCTAGCGTTTGTCCCGGTCGCATCCTCGGCTGTTGCCTCGGAGTCCAGGGTCCGCTTTCCTGCTGCACCTACTCCACTTCGCACGGTCTTGGGCATCCTGGGTGGAAAGACCATTGGCACGCATGTCATCTTCAACGACGCCAAGCCAGCACTTCTATATAGGCTACCTTATATTGCGAAAAAAGGGATCCGTCATCAACGCGGGCGAAGTCGCGGGCGGCGACTAGTTAGGCTGTTATCTAAGGCGTCGCAATTTTCAACTACCAAGCAACAGTTGTTACATAGTTCTTTAACTCCTAACTTTGACTCCCTGCCAGCACAACACAGGTTTTCACTTAATGTGTCCAACTTAAATAATTTAACCGTTTCGTTTGACCCAATTTGTCCTTGACACGACCCAGAAATAGGGTAAAAAGAAATAAAAAAGCTATTAAAGTGAGTGTTAAAGTGAGAAATTAAAAATAGAACAATTGAACCATTTTGTTTTTCTATTTTTAAGCGGTTTTTCCAAACCCAGCTCATGCGTAAAAATAATACTATTGAATCTTAATCTCTTTTCATTTTTTTTGCGGATATTTCAACCAATCCACATTTGGCAAGCGTGGTGATTAAGCCAAATCCTTTAATTTAACCCCTGACTTTACAAACATAAATAAAAATAGGTCGTTTATTAATTCGAAATTAGTTAGTGTAAAACTGTTAATATTTTAGAACCAAATATGTAATACCTTATATTAAAATCCCACGCATCAGACCCCAATTTATTTTGCCTAAAAGTACGTGCATTTATCAAACGTTCCAAATAACCTCAGCTTCCCCAATGCATAGTAATAAATCAGGCAATGCCGTGATATATAAACATTTGTAAAATAAGTTGATTAGTTATACCCAATTAGGAAAGATATATTTTTTTTATATAAGAGTTAGTGGGTTATATGCATTGCAGCAGTTTTTGTTCTTAAGTGAAGATTAAAATTGCCACAAATACATCGATTTTTTAAAATGACAAATTCATATAATAAGTTAGTTAGACAGTAAGGAAAATCGTTAAGAAGTTCTTATACTTAGACAAGACATACACTTACACGAGAATTAAGAAATTTCATTAAACATAAGTAACTACATTGTTCAAATAATTTTAATGCCAGTTTACATTGCAGAAATCTTAAAATTAAACTATTTAATCACATTAAGTACCGAATTATAATTTTCGGAAGCGAACTTTAACATAGATATTCACTATACGAGTACTTCCCTCATCCTTGAACCCGTATTTTATTTTTGTATCAAATATCTCCATTTGGCACGTCTAAGAAAACAGTTGACGACACCCGCACGTTTTCCAATAACGCAAAGTAATACAACATAAACAAAACCGCCCTGTCCTTACGTCCGCACGTAAAACCCTCATTCTACCCTATTTCCCTAACAACCCACCGAATCTTGACCCCTAAGAAAGATCTTTTTAGCTTTACTCCAACCAGATTTAGAGATCTTCTTATAGTGGTTGTTTTTTATATTTGTTCCGCACCAATTCAGGTGAAGATAGTTTCCATGTTTTTCGTCAGGAGACGAGAAAAATATTCGAGTTATCTTTATCTCCTGATTATAGATGCGACGCCGGTTATTAACGATTTTAACCGTGCGGGTAAATATGCATTTTTCGTTAGAAACGGTTAATAACCCGCATTTTATGCATTTTACGGTTAAATTCTACTAGATTCCGCTAGATGTAAATAAGTGTTTGTATAATAATAATAGTAATAGATTGTATATTAGACGCAATTATAAATTAAAGCGACATATAATTTAACATTTACGTTTCGTAGTATTTGCGTGAAAGAGTAACAGACATCTATCCATCCATCTATTCTTACAAACTTTCGCATTTATAATCTTAGTAGGATAATCTTAGTAGGATTAGGTAGTAGGATAACATCTAAAATGAATTTTATTTATCTTTTGAATATCGATTTTCTCTTCACAAAGGAAAAAAACTATACCCTTTTTAGCTGTCACTGTCAGATAACTAACCGTTAACTACTGCATTTTATCGGTAGCTAACCAAAAATTTGGTTATTTAACGGTAGCTAACGGGTTTTTTACAACTATACTCCTGATCTTATCTTTTCTTTTGCATATTACTCGTATATCAAAATAAATGGCATTTTTCATTGTCACTTTATAACTCGAGAACGGGCTCACCTATCCAAACCAAATTTTTAGGGTTTGTTCAGACTATGAAGTAGATGGTTTATGTGAAGTTTACACGAAATCTTTTCAATCAGTGGTTACTTTTTACCACGCGTAGCGAACCACGTACCGGGCCGCTAGTCTTTTATGCGTTAACGTTTCTAAGGTTCGGCTTGGTGAGGAAGCGACGATAGCTTCACTTCGCGTAGTAACCTTAGTAACTAACGTTTGGCACGTCAATCAAAATAATGCCACAGTTTTCTCGTTCATCATCATCATCATCATCATCCTCCTGCCCTTATCCCACACTACAGGGTCGGTGCAACATAATTATGTTATGTTTTTCTTTACAGGCCCTTTACAGCCCTTCACAGGTCCTTGATAGGCCCGTTGGTCTAGTGGTCGAAGACGCTGGCTACAAAACCAAGGTCGCGGGTTCGAATCCCGCTAGGTGCAAATGTTTGTGTAATGAACATCGTCATTTGTACTCGAGTCATGGATGTTTGTAAAAATATTTAAGTATCAATCAATCAATCAATCAATCAATATTTTTATTTGTGGCACACAGGTACATAGAGATGTTAACAAAATATTAATACATTTTAAGTTTCACCGTGTCCTGCTTGCAAAGCATACAAATCATATATCATAAATTCATAACAAGTTTACAGTTTTATTAGTTAATTTTATAAAATATTTTACAATGTCAAATTAATTATGTCAATTTTATATTAATGTCAGTTATATTTTTTCATTCAAATAATCATTTACACTATAATACGCTCTTTCTATCAGTATTTTCTTGAGACTCCTTTTAAATTCCAAGATATTGTCTATTTTTTTTAAGTCCATTGGTAACTTATTATATATTTTTGGTGCCATACCAAAAATGCTGTTGCCAAACATTGTAGTTTTATGTGGCACGGTGCAAAGTTTATCATTATTACGCTTGGAATTAAGGAACCTATATTTATGCAAGTTAGATCTTACGAAACAAGCTAATTCGTAAATATACATGGCTGGCAATGTCAGAATTTTTTACTCTTGGAAATAAGGCTTGCATGATTCATCGGGCCGCAGTTTACATATTGCCCGAATACATTTTTTTTTGGGCTTTAAAAGCATTTTGAATTTCCCCAAAATATACCGTATCGCAGAGTAGATGCGATCTATGGTATGCAGTGACGTCTGCATTTCTGTCAGCAATTTTCGAGAGCATGTAAAGTGCATAGGAAAATTTACTTAGTTTTTTACATACTGAGTCAATTTGTGATTTCCATGTCATATTACTCTCAATTTGAAGTCCCAGAAACTTTGTTACATTTGATTCTTTTATTATTTTGTCACGATAGTGGATGCTTAGATTGATAAACATATTTTTATGTCTCTGTTTGAATGTCATAATTTGCGTTTTGTCAAGATTAATAATTAAATTGTTGCATTCTAACCATCTAATAATTATTTCTAGTGAACTATTGATTCCGATCTCATATGTATCTTTATTGTTACATATAAATATGACAGTGCTGTCATCTGCAAACAAAACCATAGGGTGTTCTGTACATTTTGGTAGATCATTGATGTATATAATGAACAACAATGGTCCCAGAACACTGCCTTGTGGTACGCCAAAATGGACTTGGGTTGTCTCAGATAAATATGTAACTTCGAATTTTGTTTGGTAGCATAATCTATTTATTTGTGTAAATTGCTTTCTGTTACTAAGGTACGACTTAATTAGCTTAAGGATATTACCTCTTACTCCATATTTGTACAGTTTATCAATAAGGATTGAATGGTCAACGAAATCAAAGGCCTTAGTCATATCCATGAATACTATGTCTATCCGTTCCCTAGCATCTATAGTACAAGCTTGTGTTAGTCCAAGGCATTTATTTTATCATACTCCACGCATCATACTTCACGCAATCCATCTCTTTTTGTTCTCCTCTGCTCGTCTTTCCATCCATACTCATATTAAAAATCACTCTCTTAGTTATTGTTACTTGGCTACAAATCTATCGATTTAAATCTATGCTTAAGAGGTCATCATTAATCCCATTCTTAGCATAAATATTTTACTTAGGACAGACCACGTGGCTTCTTAATCTATCAGCTTAGTAAATTCATAGTGGGGCAGAGACGATAGAAGCCATACAAAACCCGACTAGGATACAAGTAGCATACCTGTTGGATAATCCTCGTCGCTATGAAATTGAAGGATTTCATGTGACGAAAAAGACAATGCCGTTTTTTCTACGGGAAGCGACTTCTTTGCTTTTTTGTGTCCATTAACCAAACATGGTAGGAAATATGTATATTTTGTCTTGAGCTCATTACAAACGATATTTGCAAAAGCAGAATGGCTTTTAAACTCAGTCCTGACTTAGAGAAAAAAAGATGCTGATTTTGGGCATTTCCTTTTGTCGTATGGTTAATTGCATAAGGCAGTTGTCCGACCAGCACCGCTCAACTAGAAGCGAGTAAAACTAAAGTGTAAAAAATAGTTCGCGAGTCGCTAGGAGAGGGTGCGTAGTTCCAAGAGTTGTGTAGCTCGACAAGATAACAATAAGATTTTTTTTCCAAGTAACAAAAAAAAAAAACATAAAAAAATAAATTCCTTGGACTAACACAGCAATTGCCTACCACCAAACTAAGCTCGAAGCTTGTACTATGGATGCCAGGGAACGGATAGACATACTTAAATACTTTTATGACATAATCGCTAAGCGGTTTTCGATGAGCGAGTGTTATCTCTCATAGCTCTTTTCACTCAGCGACAAAGTGAAGCGAGCCTGCGACGGCCATTGTGAACAGGCTGCGATCAACTAACTGTATATGAGACTAAATAGGTACTACAAGATATGTAATCTTTCGATAGCACGGAATGTAAATATGAGTATTTCGTACGTTTCTTGAGCGAGAAAATAGCCGATAGTAAGCCGATAGTTAGTCGTCGGCAGTAGAACAAAGTTTGGTTAATAAAGTCACTACTGGTCCTTTTTTATAAAGTCTTGGAATCCCATTTGTCGACCCGTATAGCTACGTCTAGGAACATTTATCTTTGTAACAAAAAATAATAACATGGCCTTCATTATTTGTTTATCTTCGTGTATACCCATCTTATGTAACCTGATAAAAAAAAGAAGATTGTGTATAAATTCTACATTTCTCTCAGTTATGTAAGCCGGAAAATTCATAACAAAACATAGAATGTAAGAAGAACAAGTCAGCAATTTTGGTAAATTGGAGTTTCTTGTTGTAAAACTTCCGCTCCATCGAGCTCCAACTTCCATTGGACCGGCTTCGAAACATTTTAACGAGCAGCAAAGAAGGTTTAATTAAAATAAGGGAGCCTTGTATTAATTAGGAGCACTGAAATCGGACTTAACAGTTTCCAAGGTGATTTTTCGGCGCATTCGCTTAAACTGCAGTTGAATATTAAATCAAAGAAGAAAAATTACACGATCCTTTAAACTCTTCCGTGTACAAAATGCCCTTAATACTAATGAATAAATGGGACTAATCGCAGTATTTTTATTTGCATGCACATGGGTGCAACTGAAATAATAATCAGTGCTTCTCTGCTATATAAGGCATATGTAATACACATAAATCTTCCTCCTTAAACTTCTATCTGGCAAAAAAACCGCATGAAAATCGGCTGTTTAGTTTCAAAGATAAGCAAACCTACCTACACTTGCTTTTCTACAACGAGTATGTTGCAAAATATACCAATTTATTTACAAATATATCAAAACTTAAAAGAGTGTTCTTTTTTTGAATGCGCTTATCTCAGAAACTACTGGTTGAAATAGAAAAAAATATTTTTGATTTGGATAGTCCATTTATCGAGGAAGGCTTTAAGCTATAGTAAAAAAGACTATTTGGCGGACACAGCCTTATAATATTTCGACTTGAGTAAAAGTCAAAATTCGCATTAATATTTTAGCCTTTCCTGAGCCTGTTTCCAGATATTTAAGTGATTAAAATCATTTAAACGATAACAGAAAAGTATATGTATTTTATCCCTATTTTTATCGACATAAGTATAAGTCACAATACGCAAAGGTAACCAGTCTTCAAAGGACTTTTTTTTCTTTTTTCTTAGCCGGACCTTGGATTTCAAGGATCCTCGACATGCGGACTCATCTTAAAATCTACTTCAGTGTCATTGCGCTTGCGTTAAGAGACCCTAGCCCATTCGGAGGACCTTTTGCTGTTTTTTTATTACCAGTTGCTTCAGTGTCGCGTTGTGAATTAACCATTGTGCCCAATTTCTGTGATGGAAAGAAGTAAGTGCTGAGTCATTACTCCCCGTGGGTGTCGTAAGAAGCGAATTGAGGTTATTTGAGTTATTTCAGACTAGCGGCCGCCCGCGACTCCGTCCGCGTGGATTTCGATTTCCAATAGCCTGAAACCTTCCTCGTCAAATGGACTATCGAATACAAAAAGCATTTTTCAAATCAGTCCAGTAGTTCCTGAGATTAGAGCGTTCAAACAAACAAACAAACAAACAAACATACAAACAAACAAACTCTTCAGCTTTTTATATTAGGTGCCTATCCCCCTTCAGTGTTCTTCTATCTATACTTCAATACCTAATCTAAACTTCTAAAGTATAATATTACAAAAAGGAAATAGTTCTTTTTTGTATTTTTGTTTGGAACGAATAAACTCAAAAACTACTAAACCGATTTCAAAAAATCTTTCTCCATTGGAAAGCTACATTCACCCTGAGTAAAATAGGCTATATTTTATCCTGGTACGGGAAGTAGTTCCTTTAGGACGTGGTTGAAACCGCGTGACGTGCCGCTATCTTAAATTAATAAATTAATTAATTGGACTGAATTTTTGTTAATTTGACTAACACACCAATGCTTATCCCCAAATTAAGCTCGAAGCTTGGGCTATGGACACTAGAGAACGGATAGACATACTTTGCCTGCCTTTGAAACCCCATATCATCCGCGACTGAGCTCAGATGACCTTACTCACCAGCAGAAACATAGCACAACAGTTACGAAGACTCCCTATCTTGATTATCGGTATTGGTAACAGAATTGAAACTTTAAGCAGTAGGTTTCAATTCTGTAATTTTGTACTAAGTATTCGTCGGGTCGTTTCAATCATTACGTTAATTATAGGAAAGAACAAGCTTAAATTATGTTGGATGTTTTTGAAATGTTAATTAGTACAGAAAATATCAGGTAAAGCTAACAAAAACTCCGAAATGTTTTTAATTAATGTTCAACCCTAAAGTTAACTGTTGGAAAGTTGGAAAAATATCAGGGATTTATTACAAAAGGTACAAGTCAGAAATGAGCCTGATTTTAAACAAATTCTACATTAATATTTTAGCCTTTTCTGACCCTATTAGCAGAGGTTTATGTTATTATTATTTTTAAACGAGATCAGACGAATATTTTTAATCTTCTCCGATATTACATATCAGACCAAAAGCATCATTACTGCCGTTTATAAATTACTAGTTACTAGCCCGTACTATGAAGATTCAATCAAATGGGAACATTGAACCACGATAAAAATCCTCCCGGGATAAATAACCTATCACCTAAGTTAGTCCATACCCTACCTGTATACCAAATTTCATCAAAATCCGTTCAGTAGTTTCAGCGTCACTGATGGACCAACATCCAAACAAACAAACTTTCACATCTATGATATCTGCATATATGCTTATTTTGCTAACTTATACTTTTATTTCATAAAGGTAAATAACATATTTATCGACGTATAAAATAATATCAAACGTACCAGAACGTACCTACATCTTATCTGGTATCTTACAAACAGTAAGGGTTCTTGTCCTATTTAACTTAACCTATTTAATCTATTTAATTTGGCAGATATACCACACAAAAGTGTATCAGCCAAATTAAATAGGTACTGTAAACGCAAATCATCATCATCATCATCATCCTACCTTGTCCCAGTCGCATCCTCGGCCATTGCCTTGGAGTCCAGGGTCCACTTCGCACGTTAAAGTCACGTTAGGTTTTATTAAAACACAAATCTTTTCACGCAAAACTTAAAACGATAATCATTTGCTCAGGTCGACTCCACACAGGTTCACTCACTAAGCCAGTAAAGGGCCCTCATCAACTCATTGCAACGTCACTTCACTTGCCTTCGCAACTGTATATTTCTCTGTGAGAAACGTTCTATCTTCACTTATGATTTTTGTTTTCTTTTAAGTAAGAAGGAGGTAAATTAGCATGTCATCTGGCTATACAAGATCAGGGGGGCGATTCACTAAGCGCAAATTTCATAATCTCACGGTTGTAGCATCGTTGACAGTAGAAATTTAGTACTAATTTAGTACTGTCAACGATGACACAGCCGTGAGATTATGACATTCGCGCTTAGTGAATTCCACCTCTGGGCTACCCAATGATATTTAAGACTTCCGCGTTTCGTTATTCTTCTGGTTGAAATAAGACTAACTCGCGACCACGTTTGTTGTCAAAGCAGTAACTAACACATTACATATATTATGTCCTCCTGAGTTGTATTTCGGATTTCATTTGCCATCCTTGAGCCATCTGCCGCATTTCTGAGGGTCATGATCATTGTATGAAATGAAACACACAACAACTTTCTTGAAATTGTTTATAGGAGTAGTTTGCCTTCTCCATATTATATTAACTTCATTATAAATATCGCGTTTGGTCCTGTCTAATCAATATCGCATTTCATTCCGCTTCCTCATCTCACTCGTAAGTCTATCACCGATGTCCCAATACGAATGTAAACAATCTAGCATGTCTCATTAGTGTATAAAAAGAAAAGCAAAATTCTAAAACCTTATAATAACGATTTGCTCAGGTCGACTCCGCAAAGGTTCACTCACTAAGCCAGTGAAGGGCCCTTGCTAACTCATTGCAAACTCACTTCACTCGCCTCCGTAACTGTATATTACTCTTAGTACTAACCTAGTTTGAGTTTGACGATTGTTAAGCTAAAAGTAACTCTTCATTGAGTTGTAACTTAACGTAAGAGAGGTGGAGCTCAGTGGAACTTCCACTCGAAAAAGCCGGTCGTCTGGGGAAGTACCTCAACCTTACAGAAGACCACAGTGAAGAAGCACTTCGTAACTGTTGTGCTTTGTTTCTGCTGGTGAGTAAGGTCGCCAAAGTTCAGTTGGGGAGGGTATGGGGTCTTAAAAGCAGGCAACGCATCTGCGACCCTTGTGCGGTTGTTGATGTCCATGGGCAGCGGTGATCACTTCCCATCAGGTGACCCTCTTGTTCGTTTGCCTCCTTATAACATAAAAAAGAACTATACGTTAGTTAAATGAATAAGTCTAGTGATATAAGACCATGGCTACAAAACCAAGGGTTCTATTTATTTACATCTAATTTTTTTATAACTTTAATTTATTTGAAAAATCATAAGAACTCTTAAATTACTTTTTCTAAATGAAAAAATAATCTTGCTTGGCCGAGTCACTTGTACTGTGGGGGTCCACTTTAGTTGTGGGAGTTCCACACTTAGGGTATGATGATACTGAGGGTTGAAGGTGATAAAGAAAACCGCTCTGATCGAGTGCTGATATTACACTGATTTATTGCTATGAAAAATGCTGGATTGACAAATATATGAAACCAATAAGGGCACCGCTACACTGATTGATTTAATGTTAAACATACTGCAAGCTGTGCGATGCTATATTTAACTAAATGTACGGTGGCTCGTACATCTTGCCCATCAAAAAGAGAAAAAGCAAAGAGAAATTACCAATTGGAGTTTTAAACAATGATAAATGACAAATAAATGACAATGTTGTAGGTATATAAAATGATTTGCAAATAAAACATTGTATAAAGTGTGTAAAAAGTTGACAAACGTATAAATATTATTGTCCCGCTAAGTAAAAATAAAGTGCACTGATTCACTCAATAAGCTCAGATTCACTTGGCAATACAAACTGCGCTGGTGAATGCGCCACTACACTCTCACTAGCACTGGTCCGGAGCGCGGGGCGGGGCCGGAGGAGGGGAGCGCCGGGCTCACCCTCCTGCTGCTGCTGCTGCTGCTGCTGCGAGCGGACCTCGGCCGGCCGCAGTGATGCACACCTGTCACGCAGCTTCGAGTGTGCAAAGATACTCGCGATGACCAACATGATGAATATTATGACGTACGAGATAGAGTAGTGGTGTACGTCATGTACGGTTAACTGTCCCGACTGTGCGTTCTTCAGTGTTTCCAGGTCTTCCTTGATTTGATCATACTGTTGATGATTGTTTTCTAATTGCGGATAGTCGATTCGGATAGAAGTATTGAGCAGTTTATTCAGGGCAGATATTTCTGGAACGTTGATCTCCTCCTTGATGCTTATTTTGTTAAGAAATTTATTATGTGCGTAGATTGAAAAATAATCACCTCTCAGGGTGCAACCTTGGCCGATACTGATAATTCCATTATTGTTCAGCTTCTTTACGGTCATTCCCGATGACGTGCATAAGACGCGAATAGTACATTCGTTGCAGCAGGAAAACAACCACGAATTCCGGTGATGTAATTTAATCCACTGATCACGGCAGACAGTACGCGTTGATATACAGGGCGTTTCGTTGGTGATATCATTGTCAATTAAATTAATTTTGCAGAAAGATTGCTTTAATGACAGGTCATAAACAGGTTTGTCGAAAGAGCATAATAGTAAATTTTGCGTCGGAATTGGTGTGCACGACTTCATGTCATTTTCTGTGAGAAAAATAACCACATCTTTTCTCATGTTGTATGCTAAGTAAGGTATTTTCGATATTACTTGAAATGATGAATTATTTGACCTTTTCTGTGGGATGCTGATTATTCGAGTTACTTCGTAAATGTCGTTGCTTACCAAGGGGATCTTAATTTCGATTATCAACAAATCATTAATAACTCTGGCGAAAACACTCAATAACTTGTAAATATCTCTTATTGCATTTATGCCAACTGGTAAACATAGGTCACCCTGTAGATGTCGTGATATTAAATTGAATTGCTCGTTTAATTGCTCGGGTGTTATCAGGTGCGTATCGATGCGTCCATGGCTTATGTCAGTCACAATGTCTAATAGACTTTGTTGAATTCTTCTTAAGTTAGATAAAATGATGCTGGCTGTTAATGCAGATGACGTAAAATAGACATTGTTTTTATTAACGAAAGTAACTTGATCCATCTCCAATGTTATGTTATTCAGTCGTTGTTTTATAAATGAAAACTGTTTGTTCATATTATTTTCGTTACGTTTTAGTACATTGTATTCTGCTTCAATCACTATTGTTTGATTACGAATTAAGTTTCTAAGATGATTTTCATTTCCTGTGATTTTTATGATGTCCTTTTCGTATTTTTCTGCGAATCTTTCGTCCAAAACTCCAAACAAAGAGTTCGCTAAGTATCCCACGCCTGCGATTAGAGCCCTCCTTTGTCTACTCGGCGATTTTTGTTGTAATATTGTATTATAGTGCTTGATTTCTCGTATTTCTTGCTCTAATTGATAAAGGATGCTGTGGTATTGAGGGTCCGATTCGGCGACTTCCTTTAGGTGTATGATGAAGTGTTCCATGTCTAATAGACCTTGCCAGTAGGTAGACATATTGTAGTAGACGATGAGCTTCCATTCATCTCTTATATGCTGTAGATTAGTTATTTTGTCAAAATACAAGCTCTGTTGACCATTTTGCAAGTTTGTCACATTGACTACTGATGATGATATTTGCTGTTGCAAGGTTGGAGTGAATAACAAAAATAATGATGTGAAAAATAATGTGGCGTATGCTAAATATTTGTTGGTTCTGGTGCGGGTACGCCTCGATGATGATGGGACGTCATTAGCTGATGTCTCGCTAGGATAATCTTGCTTGTCAGAGCCAGTAGTCCTATGTGGATCCTCTGATTCCCCCTGTTCGGACACGGGGAGTAGGCACAGTTTAGTGATAGGTCGTTTCATAATGCCACATTTTGTCTTCAACGTGACGACACGAACGTGGCCGTCCTTGCCAGGGTGAACATCGACCACGCGCGCCATCCCCCATCTTGATGCTGGTAAGTTCTCGTCCTTAATGAGTACGACGTCATTGATCCTGATGTCTGCCTTAACGTTATGCCATTTGCTTCTCGTCTGCAGAGTTTGTAAGTACTCGTGCGACCATTTCTTCCAAAAGCCTCTGGTCATAGTCTGCACCAGTTGCCATCTCATTGGAAGAGTGATATTGCTGCATTCTGATACGGGGCTTGATAGTAATGGGCCGCCGACCAAAAAGTGACCGGGGGTCAAAATGTCAAGGTCTTCTACATTTTCGGTTAGTGAGCATAGAGGTCTTGAGTTGAGGCAAGCCTCAATCTGCGTCAGTAGAGTGGTGAATTCCTCGTATGTAAGTTTTTGAGTACCAAGAACACGACGCAAATGATACTTCATGCTGCGGACCGCTGACTCCCACAGACCTCCAGCGCTGGGCCACGCAGGGGCATTAAAATGCCACTTTACGCCCGCTTCGATGATAGTGTTCATAAATTCTGAGTTGATACATTGAAATATTTGTTGATATTCCTTTTTAAGATGTTTGGCTGCACCAATAAAATTTGTTCCGTTATCACTATACATTTCCTTTGGAGTCCCGCGCCTGGCGCACAATCTTTTAAACGCAGCAATAAATGAAGCTGTGCTAAGATCGGACACTAACTCCAAGTGTATAGCCTTGGTTGATAAGCATACGAAAACGGCTATATAGCCTTTTGTTGTCCTTATGCCACGACCCTTATTTGACTTTATCTCTACGTGGCCTGTGAAGTCCACCCCGCAATGGGTGAACGGTCGCGACGGCGTGACTCTAGGTATAGGTAGGTCAGCCATAATTTGTTCTAATTTTTGATTACTGAAGCGACTACATCTCACACACCGCCTTAACTGCTTTTTTACAGTGCGCATTCCGCTAAGCACCCAGTATTTGTCTCTGATATAGGATAGAGTCAATCTAGGCCCACCATGAAGAGTGGCCGCATGTGCCTGATTGATAATCAATTCTGTGAGACGGCCTTGACTTGATAAAATTATGGGATTTTTTCCTGATACATGGGAATTTGATAAACGCCCACCGACTCTTAGTACACCGTCTTTATCCAAGAACGGATTTAATGTATATATTTTGCTGTTTATTTGCACTTTACCTTTTGATTTTAAGTTATTTATGTCGTTACTAAAATCATTCAATTGAATATGTTTCACAATGGTGTAAAGAGCATTGTTTATTTCCGATGACGACAATGCACTTGTTGATTCAGCATTCTGCTGACCCCGAGCGCGCATTGTGAAACGTGATATCCAAGCGATTGATTTGGCCGCTCGGGTGATAGAATTGTATCGCTGTAATAAATCAGAAATGATTGATATTTCTTGATAATATAAGGCAGTGCACACACTAGCCTTTTTTGCCTCTAAGGTTGGCTGTTCATATTTGATCTCTGGGATGTCTGTAGTATTGAGAGTAGTCAACCTTGGGCCTTCCCACCACAACGAGTGATGCACGAGTTGATAACATGATAGGCCACGAGTAGCACAGTCAGCTGCGTTGTCTTCAGACCGTACGTGACGCCATACAGCTGGTGGAAGAACATTAATGATTTGCTGTACGCGATTAGCAACGAACGGCTTCCATCTTGACATATCGCCTTTAATCCACCCAAGAGCGACCATTGAGTCGGACCACGCAAACAATCTGATATTATTAGTCGTTGAGAAAGTATCTATAACCTTTTTCATAAGAGTGGCCAACAACACAGCACTAGATAATTCTAGCCTTGGAAGTGATATTTTGTTATTCAATGGCGCTAGCTTTGTTTTGGCGGCGACCAGTCTCGATGTGCGCTCGCCCTTATCATTGATAGTTACTATGTAGATACAAGCAGCCATCGTTTTGTCCGTAGCGTCGGCATAACCATGTAGCTCGAACATCTGATCTGTATTTCCCAAATGTCGTGGAATGATAATTCTATCAATACCTTGAAGGTCGGGCAGCAACTTCTGCCACTCTTTTTGAATTTCAGTGGGTAGCTCCTCGTCCCATAACACTCCGGAGGCCCACGCTTTCTGAAATAGTAGCTTTGATCTGATACTAATAGGTGATAACCAGCCCAACGGGTCCCAGATCTTGGAGATTTGGGAGGGTAGTTGTCGTTTTGTTTTAACGTTGTCGCTATTGCAATAATGATCTTTGTTATTAAATGTAAATGTGTCTGAATTCGAACTCCAATGTAGTCCTAAAGCTTTTGTGGTTTCGTTGTCCTTGAAATTGACTGCGTTTGCATTTATTTGATCGTTATCTAGTCCTTCTAGTAACTGCCGTTGATTACTAGACCACTTTCGCAGGTTGAAACCTGCCCCTTTTAGGATAGTTATCAGCTGATCTCGCACTTCTTTAGCTTGTTGTAATGAATTGCTGCCAAAAAATAAATCATCCATATAGAAATTGTTATTTATAACATCGGGGGTGAGAGGGAATTTATGACCATCGTCAATAGCAAGTTGACGTAAGGTGCGCATAGCTAAGAATGGGGCTGCCTTCGATCCGAAGGAAACAGTGGTCAAATGATACTCGGCTAATTCCTGATGTTGATATGCTCTCCACACAATTGTCTGTAATTGCTGATCGGACAATCTGACAAATATCATCCTAAACATTTTCTCTATATCTGCATTCAAAACGTACCTATACTGCCTCCATGTAAGTATGATAGTTTGTAGATCCTGTTGAAGATTTGGACCACGCTCCATTAAATCATTTAAGCTGTGATTTGATGACGTCTTTGCTGAAGAATTAAAGACAACTCTGGTCTTTGTTGATTGCGAATCTGGTTTGCATACGGCGTGATGAGGAAGATAACATGATGGTTCAAGGACAGCAGAATCCGTTTTCCGCATATGTCCTAGTTGTTCGTATTCAGCCATTACATCGCGATATGATTGAGCTAACGACTCGTGTTTGATAAATCTTTGCTCCAGTTGTCGGAATTGTGCGACAGCCCTTGCTTTTGACAACCCTAACTTTTCTTCAAATTTAGGTTTCATAGGTATAGCTACCTCGTATTTACCACACTCTAGCCTCCTCGTGGTTTTTACGTAAAGATCTTCGCAGTATTGTTCTTCTCTGGTAATAGAAGATGTATTAGACGAGGTGACGTCCTCCATCTCCCAGTACTTAGCTATTTCGCTTAAGTCGTTGATGACCACGTGACAGTTGAAGGCTTTCTTCACGTTCCCCGACAAGATCCAGCCAGCTTTAGTTTGCTGGGCAATGGGCGCCTCCTGCGGACCCTTGATAAGACCACTCATGATGATATTGGAGTAAACATTGGCATCCAACAGAAGGTCCACGGGGCGTGAGATATTGTACTCGGGATCTGCCAAGTTGATGTTCTGAATGTGTGGCCACGTTTGTTTGTTGAATGTAGCACTAGGTAAATTATTGATAACTTTAGTGATAACCAACGCTTGAGTAGAAAAGTGAAAGTCCTTGTAAATTGATTGGCACTCTAAAGTTACAATTCCTTTGCTCTGCTTACAACCGTTGCCTATTCCTGATATGGATGCTGAGTAATGATGACGCTTGATCCCTAGCGTCTGTGCAGCATTCTCTGATATTAGGGAAATTTGTGATCCCTGATCTAGGAGGGCCCGAAATGTTACATAATGTCCCTCCGCTGATTTGATGTTAAGCAACAGCGTAGTCAGTAAGATTTCTTCGTCATTGCTTGCGACATAATTCACGTTGTGTGGCTTAGTGTCGGTGTGTGATTTCGCCGAATTGCGATTCACCGGCGGCTCTGACTGAAGCAGCGGTGAGCTCAAGTTGGGCGAATTGGACACCGCCGCGCTTGCACATGCATCGTGAAGCAACGTATTGTGTTCGCCGTTGCATTCCTTACACCGTTTAGTCGAAAAACATTTGTTGTCAAAATGATTGTACAAACAATTTTGACACAATCGCAACCTTGATACTGTTTTTAGCTTAAATACGGCGGACATGCCTAAAAATCTTTTGCATCTAAACAAGTCATGAGCTTGAGCACATAAAGGGCATTTGTTGTTATGAGTAGTAGCGATAGCTTGATAAGGTGTCCTTTGATACTTTCCTTGATAATGATTAGGCTGAGGCTTGATAAATACTTGCTTAGATTGATTGAAGGTATTTCGTGGTGGATGATTGGTTGACGACTCACGCTTATGGAAAATAGGCTCTAGGGCTGTGAATTTATTTTCAAGGAACGACATAAATTCATCTAATGCTGGCAAATCGCGTGGGTTCTTGCGAGTCTCTTTATAATCACGATAAGTTTCTTGATCAAGCTTTTTGGATAAAATATGAACAAGAAGGGGATCCCAGGTAGTCGTATCCAAACCTAGATTTTGGATAGCGTGCAGGGTCTCCATGCTTGTGTCATATAACCTTTTTATCTCAAATGCTGTTTGTTTTTGAATATTTGGTTGATTAAGAAAAGTTTCCACCTGCTTGGTAAACAAAACCTGGGGATTGTTATAACGGTGCGTCAGAATATCCCACGCTGTGTCGTAATTTTCAGCTGATATGTTCAAATGCGAGATAAGACGTTCTGCTTCTCCCTTGATTTTCGACTTAAGGTGCTGCATTTTCTGAGCCTTGCTTAGCGCGTTGTTGTTGTGGATAGTCTCCGTGAAAAGGTCAAAAAATGTCGGCCAGGACGTGTATTTACCTGTATAGACCGGAACATCAATTTGCGGTGTTGCTTGATGGATATGAGCCGAAGAAGAGATTTTTTGATTGAGAGACCGCTTTGTACGCTTGTAAGCAGACTCATACGTGATAAATTCATCCTCGTAGTTGATGTCGCCCCCTTGTAATATATTATCAATTTTTAAGTGCAAACGATCTATAGCATTCCAACGGATTTGTAAGCTCTGTAACTCGTCCTCTAGTTCCCATTTCTCTGATAAATCATCAATATTTATGCTGCTGATAAGTCGACGCAGTGCTCTAAAATTAGTTCTCTGCTCTGTTATAAGATCGTCTACCTGACCACCTGATTCTCTGCCCTGATCCTTATCATATGACGTACCTGGTTTGGCGTCTTCCTGTCGCTCAGGATCTCCTTGATGACGTGGCTTTACCTCTGGTGAGAATGATGTGATCATCTCCAGAGTAGCCTGATAAATGTTAGAAGCTGATTGGAAAATATCCTTCGCGAAATAGGGTTCAGTGCCCGCGGCAACCCTGTATTGCGCGAGCGCTGTATTATTATGCTGGAATTCGGACCAAAGTTTTTCTAATCTGCTCTGTCTCTCCTGTAGATATCCTGGAGTTTTACGACTATCCGAATCCTTCCTAAAATTGGTTTGTATCTGCTTAAGGCTCTCGTAAAGTTCTGCTTGACGTGTAATAAGTTTTTCCATGATGAAAAATTTATGATCTCGTACTGATAAAAATAATAGAACAGCCTTACTTGATCTGATGATAGTTGTACACAGTCAGGATCAGTTACCCTTCGCTGCGACGCTGCGAGCTTGCCCGCCCACAGAGGGATGATGATAACTTGGCGAATATGATAGTCCGATGCCACGCCCGTAACACTAACTGTCCACCACGGAACCACTGAATGTTCACTTTAGTTCGTATGATATTTTGACACAGTTTATGATATTCTATTGATAATTATGTTAGCCGAAACTAGGCGCTCTTCCGATGCTACGCGAGGTCCTGCTCTGAACCACCGCGCGCTAGGTTCTGAAGCCTCGAAGGACCTGATAAAAATGCTCGAAGGACCAAAATAAATGTGGGGGTCCACTTTAGTTGTGGGAGTTCCACACTTAGGGTATGATGATACTGAGGGTTGAAGGTGATAAAGAAAACCGCTCTGATCGAGTGCTGATATTACACTGATTTATTGCTATGAAAAATGCTGGATTGACAAATATATGAAACCAATAAGGGCACCGCTACACTGATTGATTTAATGTTAAACATACTGCAAGCTGTGCGATGCTATATTTAACTAAATGTACGGTGGCTCGTACATGTACCTTTTTAACGGAAAAAATTAAGCTCTGTTTCGTAAATTAGTTCTTTATAGATAAGAGAGCGCCTCTTAAAGACCTTTAAACGAAAGTCAATTAAGCCTTAATAAGCTTTAACAGTATCTAATTCAATATGCAAGGGAAACGAGGGCCAATAGATTAAAATCACTACATAATACAAAACAAAATCGCTTTCTTCTGTCTGTCCGTTTGTATGCTTACAAGGTAACGATTTTGTCATTTAATAAAAGTAGTTTATTTGACCTGTCTTATCAGTTCTGGTAGGCTAGCCAAGATGCCACTTTGACGACTTCGCCAAACGCTTTCGTAGCGACTTATATCTCTATCACGCTCACATAAATAGTTCGTGTGCGGGAGGGCAATAGAAGTCGCGACGAAAGCGTATGGCGAATTCATTAAAGTGGCATCTTGGCTACGGGCCCTGATCTTATTAAGATAGGTATACAAGATTTCTTTAATGTGCCGAACAGTGGAACGTTTATAATAAATTTCTTAGACATACTCGACTCGTAGATAAGAATTAATATCCTTAACATCTTCACAAAGCCCTGTGAAACGATGAACGCAAATCGTCCTAAGAAAATGTAGGTAGAATGGGAATTGAAAATGTTATCTAACTGCGAAGCCTACGCCATCTTCATTTACATTAATTACAATTCCGTTTCATTCTGATAAATTTAACGTTAAAAACGTTTGATTTCTATAAAGCGTTGATCTAAGAACTTGGATCGTCAGATTTGCATCTTTCTACATTAATATTGGTTAATTTGATAGCAATATTTTATTTATGTTTACTTTACAGTTACTGGGTGAATCTATTCATTGTAATGATAAAAAAATTGGCCAAGTGCGAGTCGGACTCCCGCACTGAGGGTTCCGTACAAATTCTATTTTTGACGTATTAAAAAAACTACTGAATAGATTTCGTTCGAACCAATTTTCGTTGGTAGTTTTTATGGTAATGTACATTATATATTTAGTTCAGTTTTATCATCCTCTTATTTTAGAAGTTAGAGGGGGGGGGACACATTTTTTTCCACTTTGGAAGGGACTGTCACGCAAATTATTCACTTTAGAAAAAAAGTGATATTAGAAACCTTAATATAATTTTTAAAGACCTATCCATAGATACCCCACACGTATATGTTCAATGAAAAAAAATATTTCGAGTTTCAGTTTTGACTATGGGGACCCCCAACTTTTTTTATTTTTTTTTCTATTTTCGTGTGAAAACCTTGTTGCGGTTCACAGAATACATCCACTCACAAAGTTTCAACAGTATAGTACTTATAGTTTCGGAAAAAAGTGGCTGTGACAGACTGGCGGACAGACAGACAGACAGTCAGACATGACGAATCTATAAGGGTTCCGTTTTTTTGCCATTTTGGCTACGGAACCCTAAAAAAGCAGTTTTTGAATAATCATCCATGTAGTTAGTACCTTTTTCGACAGGTTCGTTGGTCTAGTGTTCTGAGACTTTGTCTACAAAATATAAGGTCATAGCGGCCGCCCGCGTCTCCGTCCGCGTGGATTTCGATTTCCAATATCTATGTGTTATTCTGATGTATAAGCTATATTGTGGTAAAGTTTCATTCAAATCCATTCAGTAGTTTTTACGTGAAAGAGTAACAAACATCCATACATCCACACATACAAACTTTCGCCTTTATAATAGTAGTAGGATAGGTTCAGATCGCGCTGGGAGAATTTTTTTTATGAACATCAGCATTATTACTCGAGCCATGGATCCATCCGTTCCCTAGCATTCCATCCATAGTATATACTTCATGCTTAGTTTTAGGCTAGCTAAATGGTGTTAGTCCAAGGCTAGTTAAGGTTATTATTTTTCAATTTTATTTTATTTCCAGTCAAGGAATAAGTCGTTAGTAGAACAGCTTTGCCATTACAAGTATTTCTCCAAAAGTTCTCCCATAAAACAGTGGAAACATAAAATAACTTCGCCTCACCCTCTTTTGGTGAACTGAAACATTTGGGAACTGGACCATTTGGGATGAACTTAAGCCCTCTTTTATAAGTATCTGACTTTGGATCCCATTAGGACGCTTATAGGTATGTAATGAAAAGAGCAACTGTCAAGTTCCTTGACGATTCTTCTCGACAGCAACTGCCTTCGGAATCGGTGGTAGAGTCATCATTTTGTATTTTTATGACGATTAATAAGTGCTTCCTAATTTAATCATAACTACTAATATTATACATGTGTTAGTTTGTTTGAATGTTTGTCTGTCAATCACGCTGAAACTACTGACGGATTTTGCTGAAATTTAAGTTATACAGAGGGTATGGGCTGACTTAGGCGATAGGATACTTTTCATCCCGATGAAATGCTTTCATGGGATAAAACAAATGGCAATGGAGCAAAGGCAAAATCTTACCTTTGGTGGACTATCACCTTTAACAAGCGTTTTAGACATTAAAATATCTCCCCTACTGTTGCTATCACATACTGTGGCTACATAATATTTACCCAGTACCTATAAGAAAGTCTTAGTATGAGCACCAACTAATAACATGTCGTTGGGAATTTATGTGTGAAGCTGATGCTGCCTGCGGTTGTCTCAAACGATACTTGGAAAAGTAATATTGCATCTAAACTTAGTTTCTGACGCTAAAGTAGCTCTTCAAAGTTAGTTCAATATAAACATGTTCGTAAGTTCAATATATAAGGTGTAACAAATATACTGCAAATATTTTAAGGGTGAATTGTTTATTAGCAATGTAATAAATATCAGATAGTAAAAAGTCAATTTTAATGCCCACAAAATTCGCCATATCCTGTATTGGCCAACTTGTTATGTTCGACCTATCAGCTTCGTACCCCCTCCACCACGTTGCTTATGGGGCAGGACGAGCTAGTAATTGTTTAAAACTGATAAGACACGACCAGGTGTTTCGCTTAAGACACAATCGATCGTTTTTGTTAATTTTCTCGAAAACTTGCGTATTAACATTTATTTTTTTCTTTTGAAATCTATTACATTTCCACGGAATATTTGTATCTATGTAGTAGTAGTCATCATCAATGTGATCTTAGCTTCGTTGGAGTCTCACCCTAATACCAGCGTTAGAAACATAGGACGTTGCTACCCATCCCCCCTCCATCCCCCCGATCGATTGTCCCTTAGTCGCTTTTTACGACACCTAACACCCTGGCCACAGCCCGCAGCGGTGCGACTTGCGATGCGTCTTGCGCCGGCGAAAGTGGCGAGCGAAAAAATCAAATAAAGGAAATTGTATGAAGCATGCCACAGCTGCGGCGGCGAGATGCGCGGAGCGAACGCGCGGCGGCCATACCCACGACTAGGGCGGCCGTCGCCGGCCTCGCCGCGCCGCTCGCCGCGCCGCCGCTCGCCGCCGTAGCTGTGGCTAGACCCTAAGAGATAACATAAATTGAGATCGTTAGAATACTATTAAGGGGCCCCTTAAACCTACACGCTGGGTCGCAAGTCCCAGGCGCCGACTGACATTCCTCTCTGTTCCACGCGATGGACCCGGCACCCGCACGGAGAATACATGGATAGCTAAGAAGTTCGTCTCTATTCTAGGCCGGCACTTTTCAGCATAATATTATCTTTAATCTGCATTCGGTCCAAAGAGGCCGCATCTCGGTCGACCTCATTCGAGAATGCGGTATTAACCGACCATGTGCGACTGACGCGGTTAGTATGAAATAATTTATTATTGCCGTGCTCTTTAATTTACCAGGATTGCCTAGAACCAGGAGCCTTTTTAATTGACTTCTTATTTGAATTATAATACACTATCGGCCGCCCATGACTTCGTCCACGTGGATTTCGTTTCCGCACATGTAGTGATATGCTATAGCTTAAAGCCTTCCTCGACAAATGGACTATCCAACACAATAATTTTCAATTCGATCG
The DNA here is from genome assembly GCA_958496325.1 of Nomophila noctuella. Taxonomy (NCBI): domain Eukaryota; kingdom Metazoa; phylum Arthropoda; class Insecta; order Lepidoptera; family Crambidae; genus Nomophila; species Nomophila noctuella. The sequence goes on from OY292504.1 coordinate 3,697,226, forward strand.
AACCAGTACCTAGTTTCTAAGTTTAGAGCGTTTAAACAAACAAACAATCAATTCAGCTTTATTAAATTAGAAAAAAAAGCCCTTCTCATACAAATAAAATTAACGTAAAACCGAATGTTTGACTGCGATCTGCGACTAGCACGCTGGTCTACTAATGACCAAAAAAAAAGGGTCGCGGCCTGGGGTTATTTTTCTTATACATATATAATAAACAACAACAATACTAAAGCTTTGTTTTATGAATAGATATTCCCTTACGCCAGAAAACTGTGGCATTCTTTGACTAACGAGGCATACGATGGTAACTTTCTACTACTGCGATAAGAAGCGACAGTCGCTTCAAATTTAAGTGCCAAATTCAAAGCTGATTGAAGTACGTCGCGGGCATATTATCGTTGTAAATCTATGTTGAATACTATATCACTCTGACTAATAACAGGAACACAGCTATACAACGTACTTCCTTTTACATCGCAAATACAAAGCGGACTGTAAACATTTGCTTTGTACAGTCAGCATCAGATAGATCGTAGCCTGTTTATTTAAGTACCCTGAGTAACTCTGAGTTCTCAAATAGATAGACGCAAACATATAGTCAATAATATCGGTATTAACAAAGTTTCCATATGGTTCACAACATTATATTAGATTAGTTCAAAAAGTCGTCGACACATCAAAGTGTCATGCCATAAAGATCGGTCCAGTCAAACTGCCATAAATATGTGACCAGACTTACAGACATATCGTCAATCATAGATTTAAATCGTTTGATTTGTCCTCGCTATACTTGAAAATTGGCACTAAAATAATAGCGACAGTCGCTTCTTAGAGCGAAACAGAACGTTGACAGTCACCCGTTTCAAGGTCCAAATGTGTGAACATCACTACATAGTATAAAACAAAGTCGCTTTTTCTGTCATGTTGTCTGTTGAACCCTATGAACGCTTAAATCTTTAAAACTACGCAACGGATTTTGATGCGGTTTTTTTTAATAGATAGAGTAACTCATGAGGAAGGTTTTTATGTATAATATCATCCATTAAATAGTGGACAAGTACCACGGGCGAAGCCGGGGCGGGCGGCTAGTTGATATATAAATGAGTGAATCTGTTTTCCGAGAAAATGACCGAAATGCTGTCCTAATGGACGACTTATATATCCATCCCGCTCACACAAATACTTCGTGTGCGGGATGGACATATAATTCGCGAAGATAGCGATATTTCGCTCTCGCGAAATGGCATCTTGGCTAGCCCACCTGTGCTTTTTTGAAGTGCAGTAATAATTTATTCCGTTGCCATGGAAACAGTGTTCTATGTAGTGTTAGTGACAACTGTGTTCGCTTGATCTTGATGGCGTACGTAAAATTGATGCCACAGTTTTGTTTGGCATCATTTTTTGTTTAGTATAAGGGCAAATCTAAGTATTCAAATCTATGTCGCCAATGGTAACCAAGAACACTTAGAATGCTTTGATACCTTTGGCGCGAATTTTACCATCTTTATTTGAGTATCCACTGTCACTATCTATCTGATGCCGACTGTACGTATAACACAGCCCGTGGGCCCGTGGCCACATTTCATTTACTGCTAGTAGTTTCATCACGTGACAATTCGACCGCATAGTTCAAACCAAATATGACGTCATTTAATTTCCATTCCGGGTTCATAGTTGACTTGAATAAGGATGACATATTTCATTTTTAGTTTAACAACATTATCCAACAAATCGAAAAAGCTTATCTATACTAATATAAAAAGCTGAAGAGTTTGTTTGTATGTTTGTTTGTTTGAACGCGCTAATCTCAAGAACTACTGGTCCGATTTGAAAAAATATTTTTGTGTTGGATAGTCCATTTGACGAGGAAGGCTTTAGGCTATTGGAAATCGAAATCCACGCGGACGTAGTCGCGAGCAGCCGCTAGTAAGTATATATAAAGCTGAAGAGTTTGTCTGTATGTTTTAAGTACTAGCCTTCCGCCGTGGTTTAGCGTAATTTCTTTTTTCAAATAACCCCCCCCTTCCCCCCACATTTCCGGGGATCAAAAGTACCCTATGTTCACCGGGGATAGTGTAGCTAGCTTGTGAAAGAATTATTCAAATCGGTCCAGTAGTTTTGAGTCTATTTGTGACATACAAAAATACAAATCTTTCCTCTTTATAATATTTGTGTAGATATTGTAGATGACAGGCCCGTTGGTCTAGTGGCCAGAGGCCCTGTCTACAAAACCAAGGGTCGTGATGAACATTGGCATTTGTACTCGAGTCATAGATGTTTATAAAAAGTATTTAAGTATTTCAATCCATTCCCTAGCCTCCATAGTACAAGCTTTGTATGTAAGTATGCATCAGATTTTTATTTTAGTGAAATAAAATATGTAAATAAATATCTCTGGAAATTATTCGCACAGCGCCATTTAGTCCGAAACTAAGCATTAGCTTGTGCTATGGGTGCCAGACAACGGATAACCAATACTTATACAGGTACTTTTTTTTGTAAATACATACGTACATATTATACATAGAAACACCCAGACCGATACAAACAGACATGTTTGTACACAAATGTTTGTACCATGCGGGGATCGAACACGCGACCTTTGGTGTAGTAGTCGACTTCTCGACCATTACACCAAACGGCTCGTCAATAAATAATAATATGTATGTAGTAATAATATGTATGTAATAATAATATGTATGTATGTAGAAATATATAACTTTAATGTCGTAGGTATTTTCTTCTCTATCTACCGTTTCTAAGCAAACGCTTCGGGCTCAGACACGTATTTGTTTGTTGAATAACTGCGACCTTTGAACACTTTGATCCTGAATGCTCATTTGTTTGTGTTTATACGGTTGAAATCTCCGCTACATTTAATATACGATTATACGTGAAACCAATGTTTCTACCTGAATGAATTTATTTTGATTTTCATTCAATTTACGTCCACTGACTAAATTGGACTAAAGGCGATATTTATAATGTAGTACTACTTACTTGCTTGACGTTTTGTCTGTGTTATAAATAACAACCGTGGTTTCACCGCGGCCGGTCAAGATGGGTGACCAAAAATTTCATCTTGAGCTCCTCTGTGCTTTAGAAGGCAGGGGTCGAGTCAGATTGCTTACCAATCAAACTATGAGTGACAGGGAATAGGGATTGCACCTTGCGCACTCTCTTGAGCACTATAATATATTCTACGTACCTGATCGTAAAATCGGCCAACATGACTAAAAAACCGGCCAAGAGCGTGTCGGACACGCACATGAAAGGGTTCCGTAGCCATAAGATGGACCGACCGCTTGACATTACCATTAAGTTATAAGTTGGTCGAGTTGTATTTTTGGTTTGTCAGTGATACATCTCTTCACCAATTTTTGGAGCAATCGATGCTTAAACGGCGGATAACAAACCAGGACAGACGGACGGACAGACAGACAGAGACATGAGAAAACTATAAGGGTTCCTAGTAGACTACGGACCTTAAAAACAGCTGGAGACAGTCCCAAAATATCTTTATCATAAGTATATGATAATACAGACATTTGAAATACGAGTGAAAATATCTTCAAAGGATAACATTAACATTACACCTCTTTGTATATTCCGCGACAGAAATCAGAGATATTTCTCGCAAAAGGCTCAGTATATCTGACATGAGGCTTAAGCATTAGGACTGTGATATTCATGTAACTTAACGGCTTTATGTTCATATCACAATTTCACGTATCTCTGTCATAAAGAGCAGTGCTTTTGTCGGTATCATTGTATGAAATGAAACACACAACTGCCTTGTCAATTATAATGGAATGGCCATTGGCTTCTCCGTTGCACACACTGACTCGTAGTGTGCAGAATTTTCCCTTAACCTTCTTTCATTCGCCATTATTTCTTTCAATCGGCTGGTATGAAATTTTGACGTACTATGGTACGATGTTCGCGTGCTGAAAAGTGTTACTTTGAATCTTATGATAAAGTAGTAAAGTTTACGTTTGAAAGAGACTTTACATATGAGTGCAAGTGACATTATTAATCAGCTAACTCCTCGTTAGTTTGTGGTGTTAGTACCAAGCCGCAATCTCATTGGTTCGAAACCCGGGTCGACCTTGCCAAAAGAAATTTTGCAATAATACGCAGGTATAATTAGTTAATTCCACTGTTCTTCCGTAACACAACTGCTTAATTAAAGCCTGCGACTCCGTCTTTATGGATTTCGGTTTCCGCACACATAGTATTGTATAACAGCTTAAAGCCCTCCTCGACTGTCGGACAGTAGTTCCTGAGAAACCAGCAAACAAGTTTACCAGCTTTATTAAAATCTAAAATCAAAATATACTTAATTCAAATTGGCCTCAGAAAAGCACTTATGAATCGTCAATAATAAAACAATACATTGAATCAACCGACTTCGGAATGCAGTCATCTACCAAGAAGAAGCGGCAAGAAACTCGATAGTTGCTCTTTTCAATCGCCAAGTTTTGTTACATCATATTCGTATAGAGATATTTATTTAAATGGAAACCGTTATTTTTGATCATTTTTAGATCGCGGAAATGACACATGCCTCATCTAAAACTCTGCCCCACTTGATGCAGGGCGGTTGTCCCAAATATTTTGGCAAGGCTCGTGTCCGGCATAGGCAAACGACAATAAAAACTTCTGCAGAAGCGAGATGGGGATATGTGCATAACTGTAAGAGGAAAAGAGACGAATAATGCGGAGTACGTGCTTGGGAAATTGGCGAATTGATGAGACAGCTTGCGTGATCCGTTTGTCTGAGTTGGCTTAAGATAAGCTACGGTTAAAGATTCTCATACAACTACGGATATAAATGTGCATTGTGCAGGTATAATTATGTAAATATGTAACTCTTGTTATGTAAAATATCCTTTCTGGTCTTCTCGTTAGAATCAACATTCCGATCTAGTGGCGGAATCTTGTTAAATATCTTAGAAACTTCTCGATCATCTACTAGTATTTTAAATATCTGTCGGTTTTTCCGAACACAGCCCAGGTTTGTTATCACTAATCCTCATTTGGCAAGCGTGGTGATTAAGTCAAACCCATCTTTGTAACGAAAACATAATTTAAAATGGAGGCCTTTGTTCTGAATTGGGTCATTAGTGGCCAATACTTTTTACTTTACTTAATCGTACTTATCATCAGGATTGTAGTATATTATTGACTTTATTATTTGACATGCCCGTTGGTCTATTGGTCAGAGAACCTGGATACAAAACCAAGAGTCGCGAGTTCAAATCCTGCTAGGGGCAAATGTACATTTGTATTTGAGTTATGGATGTTTATAAAAGTATTTAAGTAAGTTTATATGTTCCCTACAATCCATAGTACAAGCTTCGAGCAAAATTTGGAGCTAGGCAATTGGTGTGTTAGTTCAAGGAATGTATTTATTATATGACCAGGCGATTCAGATGTGATACATTTTGACATGTGAAATTAATGAAGATGTTCTTGATAAGGGTTTTGAAAAATATATTTCCGTTAGATGTAGGAAAGAGACCCAAGAACAAAGGTTAAATAAAAGTAATCACAAGCCCGAACAGTTGGGAAAACTCGAAACGAATTGCGCTCGACAGAAGTTTTTATTTATATAGGTCCTCCGGTATTATTTACATGAATTAAACAAAAGTTACCCGCAGTGAAACCACGGAAACTCAACAACTTTTGAAGGTAAATACAACGTATAAAAAGGACATTACTTTATTACTTCACTAAGTATTAAATAATGACGCACTGGCTATAGATATAAATCGTTAGATTATGCCCTGACACCAAAAAACTGTGACATTCTTTTGACGTTTGATTGACATGAAGTACGTTGGTTAATCCCTTTAAACTCAGATTAATGAATATCAATTTATGCAGCGAATAATATATGCAGCGAATAATTATTATGCTATCCTTTTTCACCTTATTATGAATCACGTGTGATAGAGCAAGATAGCAGACACACAAACTCCCACCGCCTAAACTGTCAAGTGGGATGACGTCACTAACGCGTTATTTTTTTGTTGAGAGAGACTGAGAGAGAAACAGTTTTAAGTTCAAGGTTAGGTGATTTTTTGACGATTTGGTGGAGACACTCAAACGTGAAATAGGAATCAACTATGGTATTCAATTAATCTGGAGCTGTTACTGCAATAAGAAGCAACAGTCGCTTCAATTTATATGGGGAAATTCAAAACGGCTCGTAGTATGACGTGGGCGCTCGTAGTATGAGGCCATATGGCTTTGATTACTTCAGTTAATAATTTTTAAAAACCTATCCAAAGATACCCCTCACGTGTATGTTCAAGGAAAAAAATTATTTCTATATTAGTGTTTCAGTTTTGACTATGGGAACCCCGACCCCCCCCCCCCCACATTTTTTTTCTATTTTCGTGTGAAAACCTTGTTGCGGTTCACAGAATACATCCACTCACTAAGTTTCAACAGTATAGTACTTATAGTTTCGGAAAAAAGTGGCTGTGACAGACTGGCGGACAGACAGACAGAGAGAGAGACAGACAGACATGACGAATCTATAAGGGTTCCGTTTTTTTGCCACTTGGCTACGGAACCCTAAAAATCATCCCATGAATAGAATGTCAGTGTGATGTGGGGCCGCTTTACAGCGCTTTCACGATGATGAAAGCATCAAGCGGGTTGTTTGCTTTTAATCAACTGTACTCCCGTCAAGCGTAAAGCGCTTGCAGACTTGAATCGAGTCACAGGATATACACACAGACCGTACAAGACCACATAGATTCAAATATAATTACATATAATAATTGGGTATTTGACTGCATACGAAATAAATTATGACATTCTAAGATTGAAGACGAAATCAAAAATTGAAGTTAAAAGAGTATTGATTTGACATATCGCATCGTGACGTCACGATATAATATTTCATACATTTTTTCCTACAAGGTTACGTTTTTGACGTACATAGTTTAAAAAAGTAGGTGATTTGACTTGCAGTCAAATACCGTATTGTAAAGGGCCCGGCCGCGGCGCTTGGCTCAGTGTATATTGCGTTTAATAACTCTGTGAAATGTCGCCACCTTCCATGAATAAATTGTCTGCCTCGTTAATCCAACGAACATGATTTGCATAGTTTGATCAATAGCCAACCTGTGTGTGTTCATTGTTTTGTAAGCAAAAGAAAACTGGCCCATTGGTCGAGTGGTCAGAGACCCTGGCTACAAAACCAAAGGTCGTGGGTTCGAATCCTGCTAGGGGCAATTGTTTGTGTAATGAACATCGGCATTTGTACTCGAGTAATGGATGTTTATAAATGTATTTAAGTAAGTCTATCCGTTCCCTAGCTTCCATAGTGCAAGCTTCGAGCTTAGTTTGGGGCTAGGTAATAGGTGTGTTAGTCCAAGGTTTTTATTTATTTATTATTTAATATCGCTTGTGTTTTTTAATGCCGTTCAAATGTAATAAGTAGTATTAAATTTCATTTCATGCCTTATGGCCTTAATCCCTACTCATATTATAAATGCGAAAGTAACGTTGTCTGTCTGTCTGAATGTTACACTTTCCCGCTTCATCAACCGATTTGATTGGCACAGACAATCTTTAGACCCTGCGAAAGAACGCCTATGTTCGTTTCCTGAAAAAAGACATATGACATAAGACCAGGGTCTTTACATTATCTATACCATAGGAATCCGTAATCCACGCGGACGAAGCCGCGGGTGGCCGCTGGTTAACCATAAACATGAAACTGACCAAGAGTTGTATAATAGATAAATAAAAGAGCAACTATCGAGTTTCTTGCCACTTCTTCTCGGTAGATGACTGCGTTCCGAAGTCGGTGGTAGATCATTGATATACAAAAACCCAAGTTACACAGTCTCGAACTAAAGTAACAGTCAATACTGTCACAAAAAACTCGGCAAATCTATGTGTCAAACTATGAACATTATTATTTGCAAATTAAACCTTATGCAAATTAGTTAAGATTGTTTTCACAAGGGAATGTTCAAAATTGCGATGACGTGGGTGACGCAAGACTGTTTGAAATAAGTGCATTCTGCACTTATTTTTTGGGGTCGTTTTTGAGACGTTGATTTTGTATCTTGGGTTTTTGTATATCAATGTGGTAGATTCATTATATTGTGATATCATTGACGATTTATAAGTGCCTCTCTGAGGACTACGTAAATAAAGAATATATATATTTTTTTGATATCATCCAAAGCTGCAAATGGAAAAAAATATTAATAAACAAACAGGTCTCTGCCAAAGTTACAACAGGAATCTTGCTAGCGTAAGTTTAATTGGGAAACGCTTTAATGGACCGAGATCCTTCTCAGATATACAGGAATAATTGCGTTGGCCTGATTTACTGACTTATCTGGCCGAAATGCAGACATTTTTAATTAAAGAATCATACAATTAATTAAATTAAGGTACATTTTAACATTTGACTCACATATTTTAATCAAAATGTTCCTTGGATTAACACATCAATTTCCTAGATAATTACCCAAGATGCCCAAACTAAGAACCGAATACTCGGATGAACCGATTTGACTGAGATAATTATCTAGCTGTGTGGAATTCGATTTTCACATACATAGAGTTAAACTATAGCATAATATCCTTCCACGACTAATAACATCCAACGCAAAAAAAATAATTCTATTCGTACCAATAGTTACTGAGATTAGCGTGTTCAAACAAACAAACGTACAAATAAAAAAATATTTCAGCTTTATTTTATGACTATAGATTTTAATACTATCCATTCATTAGTCCTGGGAATTTTGAAACAAAGAGACATTTTGAAAATACTAAAAACGAATCTGTACATTGGGACAGCAGTATGTAGTTATGGAACTACTATCTGTCCTTACCAGAAAATCAGTGCAATTTTTTTTATGTTAGCGGGAGGCAATTGAGCATGAGGGTCACCTGATGGTAAGTGATCACCGCTGAACAGGGTCGCTGATGCGTTGCCTGCCTACAACCCCATAATAACCCCTCGACTGAGCTCTGACGACCTTACTCACCAGCAGAAACATAGCAACAGTTACGAAGTGCTACTTCACTGTAGTCTTCTGTAAGGTGGAGGTACTTCCACAGACGAGCTGCTCAATCGAGTGGAACTTCCAATAAGCTGTACCCCCCTTTAGCAATTTCACTTATATTAGCATGGGGCCTTTTTATGTCGCAATCATGGATTTACGACAAAACGTAACTGAATTAATGGCAGGGAATCCTATCAACGCTTTGTGTTGTAAAAATATATTTAATCGGTTAGATATGCCCTCGGCGTAATTTGACCAGCTCTGAACATGGCACTAAAATTTGAGTCGACTGTCGCTTCTTATGGCAGTAACAGCAATTTGAAACGTACGTCATGTAAAACATAATAATGCCACGGTATATTGGTGTCGGGGCATTTCTTACAAATTAAATCCCTGGTTGTAAAAACACGGGCCTGTCCTGATTAAGAATGAGGTTTAACCTTTTTTTTACCGTCGACTTTGTTTTTTGTGTAACTCTAAACCTGTTCTTAGGATTCCATAGCCGATTTGCAAAAAACGGAACCCTTATAGATTCGTCCAAGTCCTAGGATTTTTTATTGACTTACATTTTGTATCACACTAACATTATTAATAATATTAATTTCACATAATATGTATTATTGATGTGAAAGTTTCTTTGTTTGATGTTTGTCCGTCAATCACGTTGAAACTACTGATCGGATTTTGATGAAATTTGGTATACAGGCAAGGTATGGGCTGACTTAGGTGATAGGATACTTTTATCACGATTCTCGTATGGGATGAAACAGAAATCTCGATAATCACGCCGAAAGTACTGAACCGACTTTGATGTCTTAATATGACACGGGAACAAAACCTAGTTTGAAAATATGGTGAACCGGTGCGTATACTTTGAGTCACTTGCAAAACTTTTTATACAAAGGTCTTTTCCGAGACCTAACTCTCGACTTTGAGAGTTCTCTGGGATTTCACACGGATCGGGAAAAGTTGACGTAAGTTATCCCGAGGGATTCAAATAGTGGCAAAGTTTGCGTTCTACAATAGATACGTTTTAACCTTAAGAGGCAGATGAAATGCTAAGCCGACTTTTTTGTAAAAAAATAGCTAAAAGATGGCCCGACCGCTTAAGACACCATTTAGTAAGGGCAACTGCACGTCATAAGTTGGTCGAGTTGTATAAAAATAACTATGTATGATACAGAGTTCGCTATAGTTTTCGTTGAAAGTACTTACTTGGAGGTATACAGGACATTTCTTTCAGAATTATTGTAATAGTATTTCAAAAGTTAAGGGGGGGGGGGACGCTCTAATTTTAACTTGGTATTAATATATCTCGAGACTGGGCTGTTTGATCCACATGGTTTTAAGGCAAGTTTTATTGTATTTAAAAATACCTTTTTAACGATACCCCACACGATGGGGTAAGTCGATTTTTATTTTTCGAATTTACTTTTCGCTGTATGGGAAGGGGGGGTAAAAATAATTATTTTTCGAATATTTTAAAACAAATTCTTGAATTATCACTATACATCTCTCCACCAATTTTCGTGGCAATCGGTTCAGAAACGGCGGAGAACGAGCCAGGACAGACAGACAGACAGACAGACAGACATGACGAAACTATAAGGGTTCCGTTTTTGCCATTTGGCTACGGAACCCTAAAAACTATGTCTCTTTGGAATCCATCTTTTACCAAATTAAGCTCGAAGCTTTTACTATTACTAGCGGCTTTATTTTATTTTATTTATTTATTGTGGTAAAGTTTCATTCAAATCCATTCAGTAGTTTTTACGTGAAAGAGTAACAAACATCCATACATCCATACATCTATACATCCATACATCCACACATACAAACTTTCGCCTTTATAATAGTAGTAGGATTGTATTGATGGGAACGGTTAGACATACTTAATAAACATTCTTGAGTCGAGTACAAATGCCGTTCATCGGTCAACCATTTGCCGCTAGCGGGATTCAAACCCGCGACCCTTGGCTTTGTAGCCGGGGGTCTGAAAACTAAAATTCAAAATTCAAAATTCAAAAATACTTTATTTATGTAGGCCTCAGTGAGGCACTTATAAATCGTCAATGATATCACAATGTAATGAATCTACCACCGACTTCGGAACGCAGTCATCTACCGAGAAGACTAGTCCAACAACCCCTTTATTAAAATTAACAGATCGTCAAATTACTGAAAACAAAAAACGTTTTCGCTTTCTAATTTCAGCGTGCGTCATACCTACTTCTAAAATGTAAAACGAACCGGATCGATTTTCCTGCTAACTCATGCATATTTAGATGACTATAAAAAACTTCACCCTTGGTTGAAACCTACGTGATCCCTTCTCTAATGTCTAGGGCTGTCTACTCGTACTTAAAACAACTCCACCCACGTGCTCGTGGTTTCCCAGTATTTAAGGAACTTAATAATAATAATAATACCCTCCTAACTGAATTCGGCCACGGCGGCCAATCTTACGATTAGCCAAGTACGCAGGATATATAATAGTGCACAAGTGCGTGCGCAAGCACAGGCGCACTCCCTATTCCCTCACTCCCATAATTCGGTGGGACAGCAGTCTGACACGACCGTAGAGAGATCAGGCGCAGGACCAACGGCTTTACGTGCTTTCCGAGGCACGGGGGTGTAATTACGACGCCAACTTCCAAACTCCGGACTGTGTCTGTGTTATCACAACATGAAAACATAGACACAATTTCATCGGTCCGACCCGGGATTCGAACCCAGGACCTCCGGCGCGGCCACCGCGTTAAGGAGCTTAATAGCGCAGTGGATAGCGCGCTGAGCCTGCAATTGCAAAGTTAAACTTTCGCAGAAGTCAGTCTTTGGATGGGTGACCGAAAATTTCATCTCAGGCTCCTATTTGCTTCGGAAGGCACGTTATAGCGTTGGTCCTGCGCCCGATCTCTCTGCGGTCTTGTCAGTTTATTGTCCCACGGGATCAACATTCTTATCGGACAATCAGGTGATTCAAGTCTGCAATGTCCTAACCAAACCGGGATAATCAACTCAAAGTAAAAGTGTTCCCCGCGGGATTTAAACCTACAACCTCCAAGGTTTTTGAACACAGCGCTCTAACCACTACGCCACGGAGGCAGTCTCAAACCATGGAGGCAGTCGTTTTAGTGTTAGTCTGAAGTAGAATTTAATTTAATATTATAAACAAAGAAAAATTCATCAGATCTCATGGCTCCGGCGGGAATCGAACCCAGCGCCTCTTGCAATCTTGCAATGAGATCTGATGATTTTTTCTTTGTTTATAATTTTAACATTATAGTTAAAAAGTATATAATACCTAGCATTGAATAATGCTTAAATAAAATATACAAAAAAGAATTTAATTTTCTTACAATAGCATCCTTATACCTCTCTGGATCTATTGAATGATTCTTTGTTCCTTGGAGGAATGATCGGACGTCCGTCGGTCCGCGAATTAGGCCTTTCAGAATATACAATAATATCTGATTTCCGTATTCAATCCACTCTTCTCTTGAAGTCAGATGTGATCAACATACATACATAGTGTCTGTTTGTATTTGTATATCATTTAATTTTATTCTTATTTGTTTCTAACATTTTCAAATCGAATAAGTCAATTAACGAAGCAAATAACTTTCATCATAAGAACTGCAAAGCTGTGGAGCTCATTGCCCGACTCTTTGTTTTCTATTGAGTATAATATCACGGTCTTCAAGTCGCGAGTTAATAGGTATCTTCTAGGCAAGCATGTTACAGCTTAGGCCGCATCAACGCTTTCCTTCAGGTGTGATTGTGGTCAAAAGCAAGCCTATAAATATATAGCCGAAGTCTGTAAGTAAGCGATACTATAAAACTTACATGCTTAAATTCATAAATCATAGAAAATACTTAAATATTACTCTCGACCGGGAATCTAACCCATATTTTTTATATGATACGGAGGCAAATAAACAAGAGTGTCACCTGATGGTGAATGATTACCAATGGACAACAACAACCGCACAAGGTGTTCCCACAGATACTTTTTTTGCGGGTTGGAGATATAAGTCTCGACGAAACGACGAAAGTGGCATCTTGGATAGCCCACAAGGGTCGCTCGCAGATACGTTGCCTGCCTTAAAGACCCCATACCCTCACCAACTGAACCAAAACCAGTGCATACCACTAGACCAAAGAGTCATCAGTTCAGCCGTGAAAATGAATGGTAGGTAATGGTGCAAAAGAATTTCGTTGTAGAACAAATAACAAAATAAATACTTTGAGTTATATGTTAGAACGACTTTAGAATACAATGTTCTGCAGGAAAACACATATAGAATAATAATGTACTACATATCTGATGTTTTTGTTATTACTCGTATCACTAAGTAGCTCAGATTTCTACTCTCTCTCTAACTAATAACAACTAGAATTACAATATTGCCTGGATATTCAGTACTAACGGTCGCCCATAGTGTTAAAACTTAAAGCCTTCCTCGACAAAGGGACTATCCAAAACAAAAAGAATTTTCTGTCTCACACCTGTAGTTGATGACATTTGCGCGTTCAAACAAACAGACTCTTCAGTTGTATGATATTAGTATGTATATTAACTTAATTATAGATTTATACTCATCTTTTCGGATTATAACGATCCCATGAATTCATTTCATGCACCTAGTATGTTTCGACTGAACAAAATTTGAGCAATCACCTCTTGTAATTAATCAATAGAATAGTTTGTGATAAGCATCAAGTATGTAGATAGCATCCTAATTGTAAACATGATAATAAAAACAATATGTTACTAAATAACAATAAGATATGTCGGTTTTTTTGTAACCGCTGCTTCACAGTCCCTCTAATATACAAAGGAATATTATGTAGATATTGTGAAACCAAACTTGCGAAGTTTTTATTAATTTGTTTCGTAAAACTGTTTATTTGGTTGACTTATATATTGCGCTTTTATTTTTTTAATATTATGTAATATTAACATAATTGTAACCTTAGTATATAATTAATAAAATTTAAAAATACTTACGATTATACGCCATAGTCCAAAACCTCGACCAACATTAGCACAAACACAACACAAGACACAACACACGTAACTGATTAGCGCAGACCTCTATTTTATCGTTAACACTTCACAAAACACAAAACCGCAACATTCCCTCACGAACCGTTGTAAAACACAAAAACACAACAAAAATTCGCACTACTCTGGTAAAATTGTGTTTAAGGTGGGGTTTTAATAGAGGATATTGTGTTTTTTGTGGTTGAATTTGATGTTCGGCCGTCGTAGCCGTCGTAGCGGCGTCCGATCGCTACGGGTTGACGCTACGGACTGACGTAGCGCGATTTGGAGGGAAAAATCATTTGCGCACCGCTACGAGATCCCGAGCGTTACAAGAGGCTCATCGGCTCACCTATGCTATAACCATACCTATAAAAACATGAATGAACGAAATAGGGAAGTTTATTTATTTCTTTCAGTTTTATCTATAATACGAGTATACATATATCTTTATAATATACTAATATTATGAAGATGAAGAGTTTGTTTGTTTGAACGCGCTAATCTCAGAAACTACTTGTTCAAATTGAAATTTTATTTTGTGTTGGATAGTGTATTTGACTGAGGAATGCTATAGTAGGATACGATGTGACACGCGGAAGAAGTCGCGGGCGGCCGCTAGTCTTAAATATACTCCAAGGTGACGTCTGACTGACAAAGTCATTTTTTTTTTCGGTCGGACGTCGCTATTGGTTGCAGAAGGCTACCTTAACAGCTTAACCGGACAATTGTGGGAGCGGAAGTCTCACACCACACTAGAATTTAGCAGCGAGCCGCCCAGGGGCGCCCCGAGGGGGGCACGAACCTCGGCCATGGGCCTCGCTGGAGATGTTAATCGAACGTATGACAAATGCATCTATCAACGCACAGCTCAAACCACTGGACTAACCGGGCTGAAAAGGCATCTTAAAATTTGCGTATTTTTGCTTTCGAGGGTCGATCAACCATACATTTAATTGGTTGACAGACGAGAAAAAAGGCAATTATCCATAGAAAAAAATATATGAAGCGAAGACCTAGAGTGTAAAAGTTTAAACCTGTCTCCCTCAGTTCGGACTGAGTTAACAGGTTTTTTTTTTCGGAGAGCAGGATTTATATATCTACCTAGTTTTATGTGTACAACGCATGCATAATACACTCGTAGTAGAAGCCGGGGCGGGTCACTAGTTATTATAAAATGTTACTACATATTGTAAATTGGTTCATAGTAATTTTTCGATTGATATTATTCATACTTATAATTTTATGATAAGGTAACTACTACAATATTCCACTTTCTTTGGGGTGTGTCCTATAAATAATAACATTCATTGGAAATGAAAACGCACAATTTATTTAAAAAAAGATGTTTAAATAATAACATTTCATAAAGAACAATGATTTTAAACTCATTTTATGAGTTAAAAAAGTAGCAATATGAAAAAAAACAAATCATTATTTTTAATAAAAAATGATAATTATTGATTATGACTTGATTATGCATAGATTTTGGTCCGTAGGTTTATTATTAATCTTCGTTAATAAATTATTCCATTATAAATGTAATTCATCATATTCGTCCATTTGCGTTAATTCTGATTTTTGACAAACAAATCTCTTGATAAGTCTAGCAACCACAAGCATCGGTCTCTTTTCCCATTCTTCAAGCATATTTTTGGGCGTTTTCACCTGAAAAGAAAGTGGTATCAGCTAATGTTTGTTAAAGAAATGCCATTTGAAAGGAGAAACTGTCGAGTTTCTTGATGATTCTTCTCGGTTACTGTCTTCCAATCGGTGGTAGAGTCATCATTTTGTATTTTTTTTATAAGTGCTTAAGAAGCTTATTTAAATAAAGAATATTTAGAGATGGGCCGATTACAAATACCGGTACAAACAGACATTCATAATATGCACTTAAATGTTTGTCCTGTGCAGGGATCGTCCTCACGGCCTCTTGGTCTATAAGTCAACATCTTGCCCTTACACCAAGCGGGTGGTTAAGGTTTTTTAAGTAATTTTTTCTCGTCAGTAATGTTTAAGTTCATTAGCTACACTATATTAATCTAGAACAAAAAGTGTAAACAGCGCCATCTATAAATTACTTTACGTAATTGATCCCCGTGCAGAGAACAAAAAGTGTCAACAGCGCCATCTATGATTTTATTTACGTTCTTGATCGCCGTGCAGAGTACAAAAAGTGTAAACAGCGCCATCTATAAATTTCTTCATGTAATTGATCCCCGTGCAGATAACAAAAAGTGTAAACAGCGCCATCTATAAATTTCTTCACGTAATTGATCCCAGTGCAGGGAACAAAAAGTGTAAACAGCGCCATCTATGATTTTATTTACGTACTTGATCGCCGTGCAGCCGGTCGACGAAAGTGACGCAGACTATTCCCGCCCTGACGCCGGCTTCGGATGTCATCGCAGCAAAAGCGGTCGCCTCCATCTCGATGTTCCTCACGCCCATCGCCACTAGTTTCTGCAGGAACGCCATCTTGTCCCGATCTTCGTAGTGGCAGAACGGACCGTCCAGCCTTGCTTGTCCTGACAAAAATATAAATTGGTGACTAAATATTATCCGTTGGATTCCCGTTTATCCCTTGGGAACATTTAATCAGGATAAAAAGTATCCTATCACCTAAGCCAGCCCATACCCTGCCAGTGTGAAGAGGACATCACATCCTCTTCACACGGGCAGGTTCCTCCAGTTTCCTAAACAAAGCTGCCGAGACAAGTGAACTTAATTAACTTTATTTACTTCACTTTACCTCTGTAAAAGTCGTCAGCTCCCATTGTGCCGGCGATGTACGTCTTGAATTCCTTATCCTTCTCGTTCGATAGTGAGTAAAGTTCCTGCGCCAGGCGCTTGTCCAAATACGACGGAGTGCTCCGGATTTCACCCATTACCGGCTGAAAACAAAGACAATCCTTACTTTGTATTTTGCTGACTTAGCTCATATGACCGCGAGCGAGACTCAGGACGGCATCATCGCCAGTCGTTCCCCGTCGCGCTCCTAGCTAACTCGCATTTCCAACTCAACTCGTTATAACTGTACTAGCGGCCGCCCGCGACTCCGTCCGCGTGGATTTCTTTTTTTCGAAATAAAAAGTAGCCTATGTTCTGTCTCAGGGTCTAAAGATTGTCTGTACCAAATTTCATCAAAATCGGTTGCGAGGTTTAAGCGGGAAAGCGTAACAGACAGACAGACAGACAGACAGACAGACAGACAGAGTTACTTTCGCATTTATAATATTAGTTGGGATTAATTCGTGTCGAAATTTGTGTAATTAATATTTGGCAATACAATCATTAGTGACCTTCGGACTTTTATTTATCTGCACCTTCTGAGAGTCAAGTTACGCACCGCAGTAAAGTCAAGTAATAGCAACCCTAGTGCGTAGGTAAATATTTATTGCATTTACACAGTCACAAATTTAAAAGACAAACAGTAACACATGTACATAGGTACTCGGTCAGGCAGGGCATAACTTACATAAATGATAAATCGGAGAGTGAGTTTGTTTCTTCCGCTTTCACGAGGTAACTACCGAACCGATTGCTTTGAAATTTCGCAGACGTAAAGTTAAAAGTTTGGGTTAAATAATAGGGTACTTTTAATCTCGGAAAATTGATATACCCGAGGGAAAACAAACATATTGTTTGCTTGGTGGCCGAATTCCGCGCGAACGAAGCCGCGGGCGAAAAGCTAATAATGAGTAAAGCCATTCTCCTGGATTTATGCAATATTTTTATACGTAGAGAGATTGCCGTAAGAAAGATCCCAGGGTTTTCAGTAAAAAACGTATGGAAAAAGTTTCTAGTACTCAAACCATTACAGGTTTGACTACTCCCAAAGAGGCTTTTGGACTTTTTTTGGATTGGACTAACACACCAATTGCCGTGCCCCAAACTAAGCTCGAAGCTTGTACTATGGATGCTAGGGAACGGATAGATATACTTAAATATGTACTTTTATAAACATGACTATAGTAGAAATGCCGATGTTCATCACACAAACATTTGCCCCTAGCCGGATTCGAACCCGCGACCCTCGGTTTTGTAGCCATGGTCTCTGACCACTAGACCAACGGGCCCGTCAAGTGGTAATGGTAAAGTAAGTAACTGGCAATGGACTTACAATCTCGTAAGCTTTCTTCAGAGTCCCGCTGAGCCCCCACGAAGAGATCACGACAGACCCAGGTGGAACACTCAGACCTCCACTGGACCCGATTCTCAGGAACACTGGGTCCACGGCTTTAGCGTAGTGCATCAGCTTCAAAACCTCTTGCAACACCGTCGTCATTGATGGTATGCCGATGCCGTGCTGGACATAAACATATAAATAAATAATAAAAAATTTTTCACTACATCACATACATTGATCTGACCCCGTGTTAAGTAGCTTAAGCGCTTGTGTTACAGACATCGGAATCAACAGTGGTATTATAAATATACCTAAATAGATGCATATAACACACAGACCAGGGCAAACAGACATGTTCATGCACACAAATGATTGTCCCGTGCGGGGATCGAACCCGTGACCTTTGGTGTAATAGCCGACTTCTCGACCATTACACCAAGCGGGTCGTCAAACATAAAAGCGTCATTTTAAGAATGATTATTTTAAGGGAGAAAGAAAAGAAAAGAAAATAAAATGCCTTGGACTAACACACAAATTGCCTAGCCCCAAACTAAGCATTAGCTTGTGCTATGGGAACCAGACAACGGAAAACATTACTTATATACTTTTTTTGTAAATACATACATATTATATATAGAAACACCCAGACCGATACAAACAGACATGTTCATGTTCATCACACAAATGTTTGTACCGTGCGGGGATCGAACCCGCGACCTTTGGTGTAATAGCCGACTTCTCGACCATTATGTACACCAAGCGGCTTGTCAAACCTGTAATAACGACCTGCGACTTGGTGTAATGGTCAAGATGTTGCCTATTACGCAAGAGGTTGCGGGTTCGATCCCCGCACAGGACAAACATTTGTGTGCATGAACATGTCTGTTTGTCCTGGTCTGGGTGTTATATGTATCTATTTAGGTATATTTGTAATACCAATGTTGATACTGATGTATGTTACACAAGTTCTTAAGCTAAACACGGGGTCAGATCAATGTATGTGATGCTGTGAAATATTTATTTATTTATTGTATTTATTTAATACTTACACTGATTGCCAAGACCGGCCCGCATTTGTACATGGCATATCTGCCGGAGTGCTTGATCAAGTCGACCGGCTTCTCCTCGACATGGAGTTTAAGAACTTCTCCAATGTACTGGATGAAACTACGCATCCTCGATTTCTTGCCTCCCAGACAAACGAACTGGAATAAATATTAGACAAATCAAATCAAAATGTACTTAACAAGCGACCGCCCGCGACTTCGTCCCCGTGGATTTCGGTTACCGCACACATAGTTATTCCTCGACAATGGGACTTTCCACCACAAAAAGTTTTGTCAATTCCAATCAATTTTTCCTTAGATTAGCGCGTTCAAACAAACAAACTCTTCAGCTTTTTTATAATAGTGTAGATATTATATGTAGGCCTTAGTGAGACAGCTATAAATCGTCAATACTAATATTACAATAACTCTACCACCGACTTCGGAACTAGAAGAAGCGGCAGGAAACTTGGCAGTTACTCTTTCAAATAGAATTTTCACAATATTTTTCAATACAATATGAAGTACAAAAGGAATTTGAACTTTTGGATCATTAGTTTGAAAAAGAAATTTAGATTTCACTGTTTTCCTCTCATTTAATTTATAAAGTTTGTAAGAGAGATTTCATCATTATAAATAACTGAACCTATCGATCGATGCAATAAAAGTACAGGGTGCAACTTTTGCCCATTTTAATCGGTCCGATTACCGGATGTGGCAAGTGAAATTTATAAAAAAGAATGTTAATGCGGTTTTCTTTTCTTTTTTTTAAAAAAGGACTGTTTCTTTTCGGTAATAATTTCTATTTACAGTATTGAAAGTACTTCCCCTTAAAGTGAAATCAAAATATTCCACCCTTTATATTTTACTAGCGGCCGCCCGCGACTCCGTCCGCGTGGATTTCGATTTCCAATATCCTATGTGTTATTCTGATGTATCAGCTATATTGTGGTAAAGTTTCATTCAAATCCATTCAGTAGTTTTTACGTGAAAGAGTAACAAACATCCATACATCCATACATCCAGACATCCATACATCCACACATACAAACTTTCGCCTTTATAATAGTAGTAGGATTTTATTTTTTCGCATTTATGGCCTAGTAGTAGTTCTAGTAGTTTAAAAATGCCTGCATTAATGGGCTGATATTACAATTACAAAACCCGAGGCTAAGTTCTCTTTAGTAATAGGATCGGAACAATACTCATACCAACCTTGGCGCATGGCAAGTCTAGGTCATTTTCAATAACTTATAGCTTGCTTTTGGGAATCCCCGCGTTATCAGCACATACTGATAAGATTGAAGTGCACTGCAAATACTATTTGTCGGATATTTAAATAAGATAAAGCTGCGAATACCTACATTCGGTATTATCTTTTTCCTGCGAATTGCAACGATTGTTGCTATAAGGCATAGATATAAATCATTAGATATGCCCTCACTTTACTTCTACAAATACTAAAATTGGCACTGAAATTAAAAGTGACAGTCGCTTCTTAGAGTGACAGAAGTAACCAACGTACATAACTGCAATCAAAATAATGCCACAGTTTTTTGCTGATATATCTAACGATTCTTATGATAAAGACTAGCGACCGCCCGCGACTCCGTCTCCTGTTTCGGTTTCCAATAACGTAATGCCTTCCTCTTCAAATGGACTATCCAATACAAAAAGATTTTTTCAAATCGAACAAGTAGTTCCTGAGATTAGCGCGTTCGAACAAACAAACAAACGAACTCTTCAGCTTTATTTTATAAGTATAGATTATTGAGCTCGACGGCGCAGTGGTTAGCGCACTCGGCCTGCGGTTGCTAAAGTTAAGCAACGTTCGCAGATGCCAGTAATCGGATGGGTGACCGAAAAATTTCATCTCGAGCTCCTCCGTGCTTCGGAAGGCACGTTAAGCCGTTGGTCCTGCGCCTGATCTCTCTACGGTCGTGTCAGATTGCTGTCCCACCGAATTATGAGAGTGAAGGAATAGGGAGTGCACCTTTGCTTGCGCACTCACTTGTGCACTATAATATATCCTGCGTACCTGGCTGATCGTAAGATCGGCCGCCATGGCCGAATACGGCCGGAGGGTATTATTATAGATTATTCTCTTCATTTATTTTTTACGCTTACCTTGACATCTCCGAATTGTCCTTCGAGATCGGAATTCGTGTCCAGGCCCAGATGGTACAAATGATCTACTTGCAAGTCTTTCAGATGCTTGTTATTTAGACGGAGCGTTCCATCGGCATCCCTAGAAGCAGATTATAAATAAATAATAAATATTTCACAACATCACATACATTGATCTAACCCCGTGTTAAGTAGCTTGAGCACTTGTGTTACAGAAATCAGAATCAACAGTGGTATTACAAATATAAATTACAATTTTTTTTTGACAGGACGGTGTCTGTCGGGTCAGCTAGTTATATATATATATTATGTATATTATTCTATTGTATAGATGTATTAGATTTTTCCTCACTAGTCCTCACTAGTCTATTCATTGCAATTTTTTTTCCATACATTTTGTATTGAAAATTCTGGGATCCTGTTCCTTACGGTTCTAACGATATTCTAATAGAGCATTTTAATACACACATGAAATAGAATCGTTTGCCATGTTTTAACATAATATTTACATTAAATCGTTAAATATATTAAGTACGAGTAGGTACAATAGATTTTTACCAACTAATGGCGGAAACTGATGACGACCCGCTTGGTGTAATGGTCAAGATGTTGCCTATAACGCAAGAGGTCGCGGGTTTGATCCTCGCACAGGACAAACATTTGTGTGCATGAACATGTCTGTTTGTCCTGGTCTTGGTGTTATATGTATCTATTTAAGTATATTTGTAATACCACTGTTGATTCCGATGTCTGTAACACAAGTGCTTAAGCTACTTAACACGGGGTCAGATCAATGTATGTGATGTTGTGAAATACACTTAAACTGTATTTTTTAAGTAGATAAGTAGATGTAAGGTTAAATTGAAAGAAAGTGCTATGTTGATGAAAAAAAATAATGTTTTTATTCTACTTCTTGTTTGATTTTTCTGCTGACTGCACTGAATATATGAATGTGACGAACTTACAACAACCAAAATTATTAAATCAAGAAAATGTGCAACTGTGACGAATTTACACATACTTTTTTTCGTGACGAATTTACTTTGTGACGAATGAACAACAACCCATACTAACCTTAGTTTCGGTCCGCCTGTCTGTCTCGAAGTACAGTCGGCGTAATGCTGCTCCTCCACCGCATCCTTCTCCAAGATGTAACGACAGTCACAGCTCATCTTTACTGAAATCGTTGTGACAAATCATTAATTTATTTCTATTTTTTTAATATATTTTTATTTATTATGTAAGGGAATCAAACAATTATATATCTTTAAAATAGGATTTAAAAAAAAAGTACATTAAAATCAGCAAAGTTGTTTCCACAAATAAATTGGATCAAACAAATACGGGCTGGATTCTAAGGTCCCGATTGGATACCATTTGATCACACTAATATGTATTACAAATTAGTTTTTACTTGCGACTTTGCCTGCATAGAATTATCAAGCCATCCCATTGAAGCAAGCCATTTAATTAAATTAACATACTAAGAATGAAATATAAAGCTGGTAATGGGATCAAAAGTATGGATACTACAAATTATTATACTATACAATTACGATACTACTAATTTAAATAACTTATCCAAACATGAAACCTCTCACATCACACTGATATAAAAAATTGTGAAAGTTTGTTTGTTTGGAGGTTGGTTTGTTATACATATTTTGTTAAAAGAGTAATTAGTTGATAAGAAAGATATGTTCGTTTTTCATTAATTTTCAGCTGTTCAAATAGAAAAAAGTAGGTAGCGCTATCCAATATAAAGAAAATATTAAATATGGACTAAGCTTCAATACCTATTATATTTATAAAAAAAAATAAAAATTAAATAAGTACTACTCGTATAACAGTCAGTGTAATTTCTATTAATTAACTGACACCGAAGTTATTAAGTAAATTACGTTATTTCCAATAACTCGCGCACAGTTATAAAAAATACTGATACATTTTGTTTAAATGATAATGGCAAGAATTTATGAATCGGGTTAATTAATCATAATCACTTACCAATGAGTTCTTAAAATCACTTAAGTTTTACCTGAAACAAAAATTACACTTCTATACATTTTCGCACTTACTCGTATTAACATCTATGTATATCAGTAAATACTACAATTAATTAAATTAGGACTGAATTTTATCATTGCCTGATTTTGACACAATGTTACGGGTGATTAATCAATGTAATAATATGTGTACTATGTTATCTTATATCCATGTCGATAACAACGGATTGATTTATGGATAGCTAAAATTCATGCATCGTTATTTATAGGATCGGATCAGTGACATAATAATTGATAGTGGTCCTATCTTATAAGCCAATGGTACTGGGTTCGAATCCCAAAGAGACAATAGTTTATGTGAAGAACATTACATTTGTCTGTATATTATTTTTGACTGAATGTTTGTATGAAGTGTCTTTGACGATTCAGATATCCAATAACATAAGTACAAGAATAAAATATTTTTCCTGTTAGCTTAGAATGGTAAATTATATGTAATATAATTTT
The DNA here is from genome assembly GCA_958496325.1 of Nomophila noctuella. Classification (NCBI taxonomy): domain Eukaryota; kingdom Metazoa; phylum Arthropoda; class Insecta; order Lepidoptera; family Crambidae; genus Nomophila; species Nomophila noctuella. Next base: position 3,721,132 of record OY292504.1, read on the forward strand.
GAATAAGAAGGAACCACCCAAATCTCTCGTCATTATTTTTTCTTAAAACAAATTAGAAATAATTAATGACGAGAGAAAATAAGTTCATTTAAATGTTAACATGAATCCATAATTTGAACCCAAAAAACAAAAAAATTCAAAACACGATTTACCAAAAATATTACATCTTCACCATTTGCAAATTTAAATAAGCTAATACGATAATTTCCAAATTACAAGAACAACTGAATATTTAAATAGTGTGAGAAAAATATTTACCCGGGCTAAAGTCCGTGAATGTTTTTAAACAATTTAAGTTAAAATTCACTTGTAATAAATACTTTACGCAAAAGAGAACTGTGCAAAAATCAAGAAAACTGCACACAAGTGCACTCCTAAACAACTGAATGATGACTGATGCAATGCAAATCGACCAATGAGCTATGATTCATGACTTTATATAATTATATTCATGGCGGTTAATCTACTGACGACAAGAGCACTTGTATGCAACTGATTTCTAGTCTGTATGACTGGCAAGCCCCGACCATAAACAAAGGCATAGATATTTACTTTTTAGGGTTCCGTAGCCAAACGGCAAAAAACGGGACTCTCATAGATTCGTCATCTGTACGCACTGGCGTACAGACAGACAGACTTAGTGCTATTATAGCTTATAGCCATCCTCGACAAATGGACTATGCAACACAAAAATATTTTTGAAATTCGAACGAGCAGTTCCTCATATATATGCTCGTTCAAACAAAAAACAATTTCTTCAGCTTTTTTATACAGGGTGGAAGTTTGAAATGCCACCTGGATGGGAAGTACCAATATAACTGTAGATAGAATATTTTACTCAAAGGAAACTTTCCTTTACTTTTAAAAAAAAAGAACAGGAACTGCATTCACTATTTTTAAAAATTCGCCCGCTTTTGCCGGTAATCAAACCGACTAAAATCCGTTGCACCCTGCACTTTTATTGCATCGATCGTTATAGTCAATTACAAGGAGAAAATCTCTCTAAAAAACTTCATAATTTACTTGAAAGGAAAACAATCAAACCAATCAATTTCAAAACAAGTAGATAATAATAACATCGCTAAAACCTTGAATCTTACTCGACGATAAAACACTAACGAAGTACTTTAAAGCTAAATCATATGTATGTATGTATACTAATCTCAACAAGTGAGTTACCACGCATGATATACAAGTGAGCCGATAAGCACAAGTGCCCTTTGCTGGTACTATGCCTTGTTTTATACCTCAGAGCATTTAAAATCTCTACCACCACCCAAGTCATCAATACCCCAGCGCCTCTCCTACTGGCTTCCTTGGCCATGGCCTCGGAGCCCAGGGTACGCTGCGACTATGATCCAGAATTGACCAGTCTGGTTGTAACAATGGAGCGACTGTCGTCTAGCCTCCGCAGCCCTTACAAGGGAAACCAGACAATTTGGATCATGGTCGGGAGCAACGGCTTAACGCGCCTTCTAAAGCACGGAATCATCATTCTTATCGGACTATCAGGTGATTGAAACCTGCAATTTCCTAGCCAAACTGGGAAAACCGACGCCAAGAGTTTTTTATTTAACAAGCGCTCTAACCGAAAGACGATGGAGGCAGTTTTTTCCAACACCTGAATAAAAATAAAAATGTAGACACCCGTATTTCTACGAAATAACATACGAACTGGAAGTTGCTTCCACTATACTCTGATAAAACATATTATTTAATCTAAAAGTCAATGTCGGTTCCGTACTTATCAATATTCACGGAGCATCCCGTTACGCGTTTTTATCTTGCATTAAAAATAAAATTAATGTACAGTGCAATAACGAAAATGAATACCTTTACATTTAACAATGATAGTTCATTTTTACTAGCTCCGCCCACGGCTTCTCCCGCGTGGAATTCGGTGATATTGCAAGCAATATTTTTGTTTTCTCTCCGGAACATTATTTTCTTTTTTGGGATAAAAAGTACCCTATTATTTAATCCAGACTTCTAACTTTACGTCTGCAAAATTACAAAACAATCGGTTCAGTAGTTACTTCGTGAAAGCGAAACAAGAAAAAACATCTGTTGGTGAGTGATCACCGCTGCCCATTGACTTCAACAACCGCACAAGGGCCGCAGATGCGTTACCTGCCTTTAAGACCCCATACCACGGGCGTAGCCAGGGGGAGGGTTTTGGGGGTTCAAACCCCCCCCGAAAAGTTAAGATAAAATTTAACTATATTAATTAATTACACTCAAAAGTATGTGGTTTGGATTGGATTCTCTACGGGCGCACCGCGCCGAGCCGCTCGTCGTCGTGTCACATTCGGTAATATTCGTGTAGTGTCATGCCGCGTCGTGCCGTTTCGTATAGGCACCGTGCGTAGCGATGACTCTGCCATCTTGTGACTCATATTCGAACTAACAAGCTAAATGTCAATCTCAATGTCGGTAATTCTACTGTCAAACCACGGAAAACACTGTGCCTTATTCTGCCATCTAGTGACTCGAATTCGAACTGACCAACGTAAATGTCAAATTTTACTGTCAAACCACAGAAAAAAAATCGGGATTTTAGCGCCCTCTATAGTTTCTGCGCATGTCGCGTTCATTATCGAGACCGAGCGAGAGTATTTAAGCAGATTGCAATTTACAGTGAACGACGACGTTATTTTGTTATTTTTGTGTTTGATTTTACTTAAATACATTTAGAATTTTCACTTTTAATAAGAGTAAGTAACTACTAATAAGATTTAACTCTAAAAATGCAATGTCGAGAAATAATTCTCACTTAACCCTAGAAAGATAATCATATTTTGTACTACAGAAAAGATAATCATGCGTAAAATTGACGCATGCATTTGAATTGACTGTAGTTTTTAGGTTTATTAGTTTATTTCAATGAATTGTATGTTATTATATATACACATTATATAGGAATAATGAATACTGCAGAAAAGTTATTTATATACTTTATTTATTTATATAGAAAAGAACAAAACTTTAAACTTCTTACTCAAATCAATGAATTTTTATAACATTATTACTTCTACAAAATCAAGACTAATTGTTTTATTCTAATCAGTCTGTTATAGTATAAAATCAACAGTTATTTTATCTTACAACATATAGTAACATAAAGTTATATAAAAATAGGTTAGAAACAGCTTTGATATACATCAAAGTTACGGTCTGTTTTTCACATTTTTTGCAGGACGCATTTGCCTTTCGCCTTATGTTTGAAGAACAAAAAGAACAGTAAATACGTTTGTTTGCTACTGGTTCATTATTATAGACTTCGGATGTACTAAGTGCTTCATGTGTCAATAAATTAGAAATATTATCTCGCTATCGATGTCCTCACACGGAAGCTCGTCGTCACTTTGCATAAGAGCGGCCAGGATATGGTCTTCTCTAAATTTCTACTCACCATTGTGTTATATATTTGCCTCAATATCTATAAAAATATATTTATATTATTATTTATGAAAATAAACTACTAAAAGATACTAAAAACAATAAAACTGTCAAATAAGCCAATACCATAAAAGTCACGTTAAAGATAAACATGCGTCATTTTGACTCACGCGGTCGTTATAATTCAAAATCGGTATAGTCCAGTAATTTTAGCAATTTTCATCCACGATCTGCGGAATAATTCCTAGTGAGCTGAATTTTTGTATACACCTTTATTATGATGTTGAAATGATGATGTGAAAAATCGACATTGATTTCGTGCCGGCTAAAAAAGTTATAGGGGTCCAAATGTCACGAAAATCAGTTTTTCGCAAATATCTCGCGATCTATTGCTCAGAGGTCAATAATGGTTTCATAAAAGTTGTTCGTCGTAAACTTGTCTACAAAAAAGGTCTCTTGCATTTTTCTGTAGAATTAACCGTTTTTGAAATAGAGACTAGAATGCACTCACATATGGTATCGTATACCGTACGCCGCATACCAAGGCATAAACCCTATTGTTTGTTTTTTTCCCTTTTTTGTTTGTGTGTTTTTTGTTAGTATGATGTTCTACATATAGGAATATAAAGGACTTGTAATACTAGCACAGTAAGGAAAATAGAAATATCAGCTATAAAAAACTAAGTGGCAATTTTTTTTGCCACTTTATAACTCAAGAACGAGCTCTCCGATCCAAACCAAATTTTCAGGGTTTGTACAGACTATTTAGTAGATGTTTTATGTGAAGTGTGAACAAAATCGGTCGTTCTTTTTATACGTAGCGAAGCACGTACCGGGCCGCTAGTAATGATATAGATATGCTATGTCCAGTGACGTTTGGACCCCTATAACTTTTTTAGCCGGCACGATATCAATGTCGATTTTTCACTTCTTCATCACAATATCATAATAAAGGCGTATACAAAAATTCAGCCCACTAGGATTTTTTCCGCAGATCGTGGATCAAAATTGCTAAAATTCACATTGCATATATATCATTACTAGCGGCCCGGTACGTGCTTCGCTACGTATAAAGTGAAGCGACCGATTTTGTTCAAACTTCACATAAAACATCTACTAAATAGTCTGTACAAACCCTGAAAATTTGGTTTGGATTGATGAGCCCGTTCTTGAGTTATAAAGTGACAAAAAAAATTGCCACTTAGTTTTTTATAGCTGATATTCCTATTTTCCTTACTGTACTAGTATTACAAGTCCTTTATATTTCTATATGTAGATCATCATACTAACAAAAAACACACAAACAAAAAAGGGAAAAAAACAAACAATAGGGTTTATGCCTTGGTATGCGCCGGACGGTATACAATACCATATGTGAGTGCGTTCTAGTCTCTATTTCAAAAACGGTTAATTGTACAGAAAAATGCAAGAGACCTTTTTTGTAGACAATTTTACGACGAACAACTTTTATGAAACCATTATTGACCTCTGAGCAATAGATCGCGAGATATTTGTGAAAAACTGATTTTCGTGACGTTTGGACCCCTATAACTTTTTTAGCCGGCACGATATCAATGTCGATTTTTCACATCATCATTACAATATCATAATAAAGTTGTATACAAAAATTCAGCTCACTAGGAATTATTCCGCAGATAAAATCTAAAATTCCTGGACTAGTAGCACTTACCTCATTCACACCTATACCACGCGGTAGGTGCCAGTGACAAATGAAATGTCCTAAACGCACAGCTATGGATTCGCGATAGTTAGAAAAAGAGAGCAAATTTTCTAAACCCCATGCGTCATTTTTACGCAGACTATCTTTCTAGGGTTAAATACCACTGCAGCGGTGGCATCATGTGATGGGTCGCCCACTTCCCTGTAATATGGTTGAAGAGGACGGGCGGCGCTGTCACATGAGTCAACTTGTGAACAGGTGCCTCTGTGGTGTCTGGTCAGCTCCAATGTCGTGTTCTCTCCAATGTGGTGTATAGAGTAGTAGTTTTATTATCATTTTAGGTTACGAGAAAATGGAGAAAAACAAAAGAAAAGGCGATAAGCTTAAAGGTATGGAGTATTGGAAAAAGTGGTGTGGTCAAGTGGCTAACCGTAAAGAAGATAATTTGGGACCAACAACTAGTTTGCATGCCGATAGTAAAATTGTGATGGCAAGCGAGCCTTCGACTTCGTTTGCAGTATCCAATGTAGAAACCGAGTCGGTGGGGGCGCTGGTGCCTTGTGTCATGCCTACCACTACCGAGCCTACATTTAGCCTGAAACCGACCAGCAGCATCACTAGCTCACCTGTTACGTCATCTTTTCATTATGCCAAATTGGATGTTGGTTTTTATGCGAATCAAGACAAAATCGAGGATGAATATCTAAAAGCCCAAATTTTAAAAGAGCCTTGGACTCCACCTAAAGATTATAAGTTTCCCATTTCTACAAAACGAAATTTGCGCTTTCAAATGAAATGGATTGAAAGATTCCCGTGGTTGTCATATTCAGAATATAAAAGTGGAGCATACTGTAGAATTTGCGTCGTAATGAGACGTTCACTTGATGAAGGTAAAGGAGGCCATCAGCGGGTAGGCCAGCTTGTAACCGACCCTTGTTGCAAGTGGAAAAATGCACTAGAAATATTTGAAACTCATGCAAAGTCGGGATATCACAAACGAAATTCGGAACTCGCAGATAACTTCCTAAAAGTTATGTCTTCTCGGGCTTTTTCAGTCGATGAGCAGTTGTCTTCTGAAAGAAAGAGACAGCAAGAGGAAAACCGAAAGAAACTAATTCCTGTCGTAAAAGGAATATTTTTTTGCGGCAAACAAGGTATACCTTTAAGAGGTAAAACTGATTCGGGACGGATCAGTATTACACCAGAGTCTGAACAACCAGGTCAGAATGATGGTAATTTTCGAGCACTGTTGCGGTACGCAGCAGAATCTGGGGATAAAGATCTTTCTGAGCATTTGGTCACTTCTCAAAAGAATGCCCTTTACACGAGCCCTCAAATCCAAAATGAAATAATTGATATCTGTGGTGAAATTATTCAACATAAGATCATCGGTGAAGTAAAGGAAGCTAAATTTTTTGCGATTCTCGCTGATGAGACGACTGATATTGCGCGCATAGAGCAAGTTTCGCTTTGCTAACGATATGTTGACTTAAAAGATGTTAAACAACATAAAGTTAAGGAGATGTTCTTAGAGTATATTCCAACTGTTGACGTGACAGGATCCGGTCTTGCAAGCCTCATTATCACAGCTCTGAAAAAGCATGGACTTCAATGTTTTCATGTGGTTGGTCAAGGTTACGATGGGGCTGCAGCCATGAGTGGGTATTTGCACGGTGCCCAAGCATATATTCGTCAAGAATGTCCTCTTGCTCTTTATGTACACTGTAGTGCACACTCTCTCAATCTTGCTATTGCTGACTCATGTTCACTAGGAGATGTGCGAAATTGCACCGGGATCGTGCAGTCTGTTGGTTCCTACTTTAGACATTCGGCTCAACGCACTGCCGTTCTGAAGGAAAAAATTCGGGAGTTATTACCGGTTGACCATCAAAAAAACCTGCTTGCAATGTGCGAAACACGGTGGGTTCATAAACATGAAGCCATTGTAAGATTCACGGAAATTTATTCAGCGATTGTGCATGCTCTCGAAAAACTTCAATCTAGCCACAATAAAGAAACATCGCAGCAAGCAGTCCAAATGCTAAACACACTTCGATCTTCGAATTTCGTTATGTGCCTAGTGATTCTTCAAAAAGTCATGAGCTATACATTGTCGCTATCAAAGCAACTGCAAGCAATTAACACAGACCTCATAACAGCATTCAGCCACGTGGATAATGTTATTAATGCTTTGCAACTTTTGAGAGATAAAGTTGACGAAGAGTACCCCCATCTCTATGAGAAAGCAAAGGTGCTAATAGAAGAAAATGGTGGAATTCTGCTTATGCCACGTATCGTCGGGAGGCAGTTAAATCGCTCTAACATTCCTGCGTCGGATATATCCACATATTACAAAATAAATTTATTCATCCCTTTTCTCGACCATACAATTCAACAATTAATTGAGAGATTTACGAAACACCGTAAAGTAGTATCGGCACTGTCTGGTGTGTTACCGTCAAATTTTGCGAAAGGTTGTGAAATTGAAGAGGCATTTTGTATGTATTCAGAAGTGCTGCCTGAAAAGAGTACATCTGTCGTCAAAGCAGAACTTGAAGTGTGGAAAGCAGCTATGACTCTCACCTCCCCTACTCCAAAATCAGCTTTGGAATGCTTAGATAAGTGCGACCAAAAACTCTATCCAAATATTTACACATTGTTGCAAATACTGGCTACGTTACCTGTTTCCACTGCTACCCCAGAAAGGTCTTTTTCAAGTCTAAGAAGGCTTAAAAACTACTTGCGGAACACAACGGGTGAAAACAGACTGAATGGCTTGGCTCTCATGAACATTCACTATGGGATAGAAATTGATGCGAATGAAGTAGTGGATATATTTAAAAAGAAGAACAGAAGATTAATTCTGTAACGTGTACCTAGGTATAACTGAACGTAATTTTTTTATTTAGCCTATATTGTCCCCCTGCTTGAAAAAGGTCTTCGACGATTCCTTCCATTCCAGAAGTTTTCTCTGAATCTGTTTATTACATATTAAATATTGTTCTTATGAAGAAACGGCTATTTTATGTATTTTTATTCGTTTTATTTTCTTGAACCCCCCCCGATTCTAAAACCTGGCTACGCCCGTGCCCCATACCCTCTCCAACTGAGCTCTGGCGACCTTACTCACCAACAGAAACAAAGCACAACAGTTGCGAAGTGCTACTTACTGTGGTCCTCTAAGGTAGAAGTACTTCACAAGACGAGCGGATCATTCGACTGGAATTTCATCTAAGCTCTACCTCTCGTAAAATATACTTTACTTATTAAGTTTTTTTAGGTTGCCTGACAATGTTTTTTTATAACAACAATGTTTAATGTAGGTACCTGCCTTTCTTAACCCATTTCAAAAATCCACCTGTATACAAAACTCACCTGCCAAATATGGTTTCTGTCACCATGATATGATATTTTTGAGCCGTTTGGTGTAATGGTCGAGAAGTCGGGTATTACACCAAAGGTCGCGGGTTCGATCCCCGCACGGTACAAACATTTGTGTGCATGAACATGTCTGTTTGTATCGGTCTGGGTGTTTCTATGTATAATATGTATGTATTTACAAGAGGAGCTCGATGGCGCAGTGGTTAGCGCAATCGGCCTGCGGTTGCCAAAGTTAAGCAACGTTCGCAGATGCCAGTCATCGGATGGGTGACCGAAAAATTTCATCTCGGGCTCCTCCGTGCTTCGGAAGGCACGTTAAGCCGTTGGTCCTGCGCCTGATCTCTCTACGGTCGTGTCAGATTGCTGTCCCACCGAATTATGAGAGTGAGGGAATAGGGAGTGCACTTGTGCTTGCGCACTCACTTGTGCACTATAATATATCCTGCATACCTGGCTGATCGTAAGATCGGCCGCCATGGCCGAATACGGCCGGAGGGGTATTATTATCTATTCACAAAAAAAAAGTATTTAGTAATGTTTATCCGTTGTCTAGCACCCATAGCACAAGCTAATGCTTAGTTTGGGGCTAGATGGCGCTGTATGAATAATGTCCAGAGATATATATATCCAGAGAGATATATATCTAATCTAGACTTGTTCGAAGAAAACCGATACGTTGACCCGGAACTGAAGTTAACTTTTGAGTTTAAGCCCACCCATCAATTAATTGGTTTAATATTCCATCCACAATGTAAGACGCTATGCGAACTTAACTTTGAATTATAAGAAGGCCCAAATCGATCATTCTTATTCAGCATTCAATTCAAAATGCAGGCAGTCAACTCATATTTGCATCAATGAATAACATGAAAATATTAGTCATTATGGATTAAAGTAATGTTCTTGGTCTAAAGTCGTAAAGACGACGTCGGTACTACGATTTTAATTATTTATTTCAAAACATAACCCACAAACACACATAACTAAATATTGAAACGAGGGTTGAATAAATACATTATTTTTATATGCGAAACTACAAGTATAAGTACAAAAAAGTGATAATAATGTTTATCTACGAGAGAAAAATAAATAATAAATCCCATATTGTAATAAATATTTGTACATAATCACATAATACATAATACCAATGATTAAACTAAAAAGTTATAATAACATCATATCAACCTACACGCTTTCAAAAAAAGAAGAAAAACCAACTTGATTATTTAAAAAAATATAAACAAACGAACGAATTTTCACAAGTGTCATTTTAATACATCCACTTTTGCAGAGATGTTTTTATAAAATCTTTTCAGTCCCTTTTATTATTTAGTTTTAGTTTTATTTTTTATTTTTATACAGTATTTAGATTTATGTGCCTAAAACAAAATCATGCCAGAGTAAGTATTTTAATTTTTTTTACCATATCTTTGGAGTATTTATGCTTTGTCCGTAGACTGAAGCTTCGCAGTTATTAGATCATGGAGTATTAAAAATAGTAAAAAATAAGCTTTTTGCATCTCTGTATCTCTGAAATTCCTAAGAGAAAAGTCGAGGAAAGTTTTCACTTTCTACTAGTGTGAATACTTTATATGCTTTTCTTACGTTTTTCTATGGTTAGTTTATCGGAATTTTCATCTCACGTTTTTGCAATATTGTATTTATAAGTACCCAACGAACTTCTACAACTCAAACACATACTGGGTTAGATTCCTGGGTTAGGCAAAATTTGTGTTTGTTTGTCAGAACACAACCCGGATTTGTACTCACCAATTCGCATTTGGCAAGCTTGGTGATTAAGCCAAATTAGATCTTTGCAACGAAAACATGATTTGCAATGCCTTTGACTGCAGTGAGACATTTATATGCTTATAATTTTTTTAACGTTTTGTCGGGTCCGTTGGCCTAGTGGTCAGAGACCCTTGCTACAAAACCAAGAGTCGCGGGTTCGAATCCCGCTACGAGCAAATGTTTGCATAATGAACATTGACATTTGTACTCGAGTCTAGGATGTTTTTTTTTTCGAAGTATGTCAATCCGTTCCCTAGCATCCTTAGCACAAGCTTCGGACCTAGTTTGGGGGCTTGGTAATCGGTGTGTCCAAGTCCAAGGATATGTTATTTATATTATAACCAGCGGCCGCCCTCTGTCCGCTTGGACTCCGGTTTCTATAAAATCTTCCTGGTCAAATGGACTATCCAACACAAAAATAATTTTTCAATTCTAACCAGTTGTTCCTGAGATAAGCGCGTTCAATCAAAGAAACAAGCTAACAAACAAACTCTTCAACTTTATCAAATTATTGAAATTATGTAGTATAGAAGTAAAGATTTATTATTTCATTTTTTTCACTGTGATATTTGTTTGTAGGTGTGTGCCATGTCCCGCGATGGACGCGTGTGCCCCCACGGCGGGGGTCAAGTCGGGGCCCCAGGACGGCAAGCCCATGGGCGGCCGACAGGAGGACCCGTGCCCCTGCCGATCCTGTTGCTGTGGGAAACCACCGCTCGTCAAACCAGTAAGTACTAGAATAAGGTAAATAAATAAATTAAATTAAATTGTTTGCACGAACACACCAATTGCCTAGCCCCAAACTAAGCTCGAAGCTTGTACTATGGATGCTAGGGAACGGATAGACATACTTAAATACTTTTTATAAACATCCATGACTCGAGTACAAATGCCGATGTTCATCACACAAACATTTGCCCCTAGCGGGATTCGAACCCGCGACCTTTGGTTTTGTAGCCAGGGTCTCTAGCCACTCGACCAACAGGCCTGTCAAGTAAGAATAAAAAAACTTTATGGCTCAAATTGTGCACACATAAAATGGGATAAGTTTATAAAATTAAAATAATCTTTATTCAAATAGGCTTTAGGAAAGCACTTATGAATCGTCAATAATAAAATTATAAAAACTACATATTGACTCTACCGCCGACTTCGGAACGCAGTCATCTACCGAGAACTACTGGTTCTTTTCAATCGCCAATTTTTACATTGTCTGTACAATAAGTCTAAATACTTGTACCAGGTCATACAGTTTCCTCCTTCAATTATAAAAATATATTATATTTACCCTTATACAATCTCGAAAAATCTCGTCAACGCGATTTAACCGTGCTCAAAACTGCTACCACTTTGCGCCATCTATACGTCAGATTCAGTACCAACTAGTTTACCGTGCTCAAAACTGCTACCACTAAGCGCCATCTATGCTTCATATTCAGTACTAACTAGCAAAACGTGCGCAGTGCTACAAGCAGCCGAAGATCCCCGAGTCGTACGCGCCGCGGCGCTGCTACACGCGACCCACGGCGCGCGTGGAGGCGGGCACGACGTACACGATGTCGTACCTGCCGGTGGACGGGTGTAAGAACAATCAGACGCGACCGTAGAGAGATCAGGCGTAGGACCAACAGCTTGATGTGCCTTCCAGAGCACGAGGGAGCTTGATATCCGGCTTTTGCGAAAGTTGCTTAGTAATCGCACGCCAAGCGCGCTTACCATTGCGCCATCGCGATCTCATCAAGTGTCAGATTAGTTCAGAAAATAATATCCAATAACGAACCAACCTATACGATCTCGAAAATTCTTGTCATCGCAATTTAACCGAATTCAAAGCCGCTACCATTAAACGCCATCTCTTCGTCAAATGCTGCACTAACTAGCTTACATTGCTCCAAACTGCTACCACTAAGCGCCATCTATGCGTAATATTCAGTACTAACTAGCAAAACCCGTCTAGTGCTACAAGCAGCCGAAGATCCCCGAGTCGTACGCGCCGCGGCGCTGCTACACGCGACCCACGGCGCGCGTGGAGGCGGGCACGACGTACACGATGTCGTACCTGCCGGTGGACGGGTGTAAGAACAATCTGACGCGACCGTAGAGAGATCAGGCGTAGGACCAATAGCTTAACGTGCCTGAAGCACGAGGGAGCTCGATTACCGGCTTTTGCGAAAGTTGCTTAGTAATCGCACGCCAAGCGCGCTTACCATTGCGCTATCGATCTCATCAAGTGTCAGATTAGTTCAGTAAACAATATTCAATAATGACTAACCCTTATACAATCTCGGAAATCTCGTCACCGCGATTTAACCGTGCTCAAAGCCGCTGCCACTTTGCGCCATCTATACGTCAGATTCAGTACTAACTAGCTTATCTAAGCTAAGTTTTGTTAAGGAATCAGATTCAGTACTAACTGGCTTATCTTAGCTAAGTTTTGTTGAGGAATCTTCCTCAAAAAATCTGCAACCACTAAGCGCCATCTATGCGTCGGATTGAGTACTAACTATCAAATCATGCGCAGTGCTACAAGCAGCCGAAGATCCCCGAGTCGTACGCGCCGCGGCGCTGCTACACGCGGCCCACGGCGCGCGTGGAGGCGGGCACGACGTACACGATGTCGTACCTGCCGGTGGACGGGTGTAAGAACCTCCGTGGAGTGGCCAGGAAGCCCGCGCCCAACCTCGTGCCCAGCTGCGAGCCGATGGAGAGCTGCACCGTACAGAAGGTAAATAAAATATGAATCAATCTAATAGGCCTGCCAAAAATATCAATCGATGCTCAAAGTCGACTAGGACAGGTGATCACTCGACTAGGACAGTTGCAGTTGCTCAAAAATTGGGTGGACTCCTCCTCCTTGAGTGGCATTTCTCATTACTGAGGGTCGTGACCATTGTATGAAATGAAACACACAACAACTCTCTCTCTTGGCAATTTTAGTTGGAGTGGTTTGCCATTGTCTTTTCCATTTCACACACTTACTCGTGACGTGGGTGTGTAGGTTTCCGCACGATGTTTTCCTTCACCGTACACCTGGTATGAAATACGCATTACGATTTACAAGCGGTTCGTGAACTAACTCTAAATTATTTCATGTCTATTCCTTTTTTTTTCCACGTTCCGTCACTACTGAGGATCGCGACCCCAACGACAAAATATGTCACATATCCAAATAGTGCGTTCATACGTTGCGTGAACGGCACGCTACCGCATACAACCTTCCTACATCATGTGAATCTGCGAGTATGTTTTTCCATCCACTGCGATCGGTCCGTCCAAGCAAATATTGTGTGATTTCTCGTACCGTATCAGACGACAGTCGCTCCATTGTAATAACCAGGCTGGTCAATTCAGGACCATAGTTGTAGCATACCCTGGTCTCAGAGGCAAAGGCCGAGGATGCAACTCGGAGGATTGGCGCTAGGATGATAATGATGATGATGTCGATTTCACGTGATTCCCAGATGTCATTCCTGCCGAACCCGGTGTGCGTGACGCAAGCGATCCGTCCGTGCCACCACGACATGTGGGGGCAGGGGCCCATGCAGAACCTGACGACGCAGCGGCACGACTACGTGCCCAAGCCTTGCGTGTTGCGCGAGAGCTGCAAGCCGCCCCCGAAGTTTCATAGCGTGGAGCAGCCTTTTGAAAGTATGAACTGCAAGCAGTGACAGATTAAGACTAATTGATGTCCTAAGCAATCCCCGCCTGTAGGCCCGCCTATGCGTATGTCAACTAGAATTATGTGCTTCTTTTGGTCTTTGCCCCCCCCCCCCCCCCCCCCCACCGTGTACGTAGCTTTAGCAACCTTTGGAAGTACGGACTGAAGCTTAAGCAACCTTTTGAAGTACGAACTGTTGCCTAAGAAAATTTTGGAAGTACGAAATGTAGTTTTGGCATCTTTTGGAAGAACGGACTATAGCTTTTACAATTTTTGGAAGAAGGAACTGTAGCTTTAGCAACCTTTGGAAGAACGGACTGTAGCTTTAGCCACCTTTGGAAGTACAAACTGTAGCTTTGGCAACCTTTGGAAGTACAAATTGTAGCTTTAGCAACTTTTGGAAGAACGAAGTGTAGCTTAAGCAACCATTAAGAGTACGGACTGTAGCTTAAGCAACCATTAAGGAAGTACGGAGTGGAGCTTTGGCAACCATTAAGGAAGTGCGAAATGAAGCTTTGTCAGATTTTGGATGTACGAACGAAACTTTTGCAACTTTTTAAAGGACGAACTGTGAAATCTGTTTGTAATCATCTGCAACATCAGTTTGATTTGATAAGAAAATCGACGTAGAAAATAATGAAAACAAAAATAGAACTAACTAATCAATTATTTATCTGTTAAACGTCTAGGATTAGCCCACATAGATTAGTTCAGATAAGGAATCTATCAACACTTGAATTGAATAGATCAGCACCTGTTTTGCGTCAGTATCTGTATAATTATATGTGTAGAAGAAACATACCAGGCCAAAAAAACACGATAGAAGTTTAGTGTGACTACGCCTGCCATGTTTTTTAATGAATGATGACAAACCATGCCGAAAAAACGCCCCGTTATATCGTAGGTATACAAAATACGTTGCAGGTGTAGTCACGCCGGTAGCGTTTTGTCAGCTAAGTGTTTCTACAGTTTACATTGAATAGATCGCCACATGTTTTGCGTCAGTATATTTGTGTAGATCTGATTCTGCCCAGACCAACAGAACTGGTCTTAATGTAAATAAAATACTTATGCCGTTTTATGAATGTTTACAATATGGTCGAAGTAAGGTCATATTGTAAGCGCTGTTGTGTTGATTTGAGTCGTATTAAAGCGCTAATCACAGTACCTTCTGGTTCGAATTGAATTTTTTTTTTTTTGGTGTTTCGGATTGTCTGGGAAGACAATATAACGAACGATATGAATGTGTGGAAACCTAAATCAACGCGGGCGACCGCTAGTTTAAAATAAATATAGTTACACTAGCGGCCGCCCGCGACTCCGTCCGCGTGGATTTCGATTTCCAATATCCTATGTGTTATTCTGATGTATAAGCTATATTGTGGTAAAGTTTCATTCAAATCCATTCAGTAGTTTTTACGTGAAAGAGTAACAAACATCCACACATCCATACATCCATATTTACAAACTTTCGCCTTTATAATAGTAGTAGGATAAAGGGAATAATTATATTTTGCGCATTTAATTTAATTATTGATTGATTTTGAATCACTATCCGATTAAAAAATACCGCATGGAAATCGGGTCCGTAGTTTTAAAACTATGGTGGTACTTATAATTATTGAAACTCCTACAGACAGGACGATCAACAAGCTGTCCTATTTGGCGCCGGAGAAGATTGAGTTGACGAAGTCATACGCGCCGGAGCGATGCTACGAGAAGCCGGCTGCCAAGATGGACGGCACCACCACGCACAAGATGAGCTACATGCCCAATCAGGTGATACCATCATCGTCATCATCATCATCATCATCATCACCATCATCATCACCATCATCATCATCATCATCATCATTATCATCATCATCACCATCACCATCATCACCATGACCATCATCATCATCATCGTCATCATCACCATCATCATCACCATCATCATCATCATCATCATCATCATCGTCGTCGTCATCGTCACCATCATCATCATCATCATCATCATTATCATCATCATCACCATCACCATCATCACCATGACCATCATCATCATCATCGTCATCATCACCATCATCATCACCATCATCATCATCATCATCATCATCATCGTCGTCGTCATCGTCACCATCATCATCATCATCATCATCATTATCATCATCCTAACGCCTCTCCCGGTTGCGATTTGTTCCGCTTTAATCGACATTCACTTGCTTTGCCAACGTTCACTTGTTTTCGTTTATTCCCACTCGCCGCCACATGGATTGCCATCGGTGGCAAATGGGAATGTCAATTCCAAGTCTTAGTCAAGTATTGCCCCCAATTTAGCTAATTAAACTAACCCTAACTAAAAAAAAACAATTATTCCCACTAGCCGCCACAAGGAAAAGAACACTCAGTTTATTTTGCCGACGTTCGCTTTTTTTATTTTTATTTATTTACTAGCGGCCCGTCGTCACGCGGTTTCACCCGCCTCCCGGGGGAACTACTTCCCGTACCGGGATAAAATATAGCCTGTTACTCTGGGTGAATGTAGCTTTCCAACAGTGAAAGAATTTTTCAAATCTGCCAAGTAGTTTCGGAGCCTATTCAATTCATACAAACAAACAAAAAATCAAACCTTTCCTCTTTATATGTAATATTAGTATAGATTAATAGGGCCAACCATCAATCAAAACCTACACTATTACTTACAAACATTGATATACAAAAACCCAAGATGCATAAAATTCGAACAAAAGTATCATAATGTCACCAAAAACTCAAAAGTCAAATTATGAACATTATTATTTGCAAATTAAACTTGATGCAGATTAGATAAGATGGCCCAGCGAACTAAAATATGTCAGTACACCACCACTCCTCCATTCTTCAGGTTAACCTGAACCACTGTCGCTCGGCCCAAGACTTGTTCATACAAGTCATGGCTGAGTGGCAGTGTGACCTAGGCCTCCTGTCGGAGCCGTATTTTGTCCCCAACCATTGGCTTGGGGACCTCGACGGACTCGTCGCCGTCGTCCCGCGTCGCGGTTCGGTTGTCCCTCTCTCGCTAATAGAGAGAGGGTCGGGGTACGTGGCAGCAGCCTGGGGAAACCGCGCTGTTGTCGCCACGTATTTTTCCCCCAACCGCCCACTCTGGGAGTTCGAGGATTTCCTCGACTCCCTGGGCGCCGTGCTGAGACGCCTGGCGCCGCGGCAGGTCCCTCCTCGCGGGGGACCTTAATGCCAAATCAGAGACGTGGGGAAACCGGGCCTCCTACTCGAAGGGAGAGCTCCTCCAGGAGTGGGTTATCGCACATGGCCTGACCACCCTAAACAGAGGGTCAGTGCACACGTGTGTGCGGCAACTGGGCGGTTCGGTGGTGGACGTAACATTCGCCACCCAACCATTAGCCGCGCGTATCGTCGAATGGAGGGTGGATACCACCGAGTCCCTCTCGGACCACAGGTACATCAGGTACCTGGTCCGAGAGACCACCCTCCAAGGTGGTCCTCCTACCGCCCGCTCCCCGTTTCCTCGCTGGGCGCTGACGAAATTGGACAAGGGGCTAGCCAAGGAGGCATCCTTTCTCCAAGATTGGCTCAGCCCCACGTTCCCCGATGACGTCAACGCCGCGGCAGTCCAGCTGCGCCGATCGCTGACCGAGGTATGCGATCTTTCGATGCCTCGGTCCGGCCGCCCAGGGTCCAAGACCGCCGCCTATTGGTGGTCGCAGGAGCTCGCGGGCCTACGGGAAACTTGTTTCTCGACCCGTAGAGCCTACAGTCGCTACCACCGTAGGCGGCGTCGCGACCCCGAAGAGGACGCTCGCCTCTACGATATTTATCGTGAGGCCAGGAGCGCCCTCAAAACGGCCATCGGCGTAGCGAAGGGCGAGGCGCGGAAGGAGATGCTCGAGGGTCTCGATCGAGATCCGTGGGGGATTCCCTATAAGGCGGCGCGCCAAAAATTGCGCCCCGCCGGCCCTCCCCTCACAGAGACCCTCGAACCGAGCCTACTGGATGACGTGGTGCGGGCACTTTTCCCCGCCCCACCACAAAATTTCGAGCCTCCGCTAATGAGACCGGCCAACGGTCTTTTCGAGCTACCTCTGGAAACTCCTCCACCTGTCACCTCGGAGGAGTTTAGCGCCCTGGAGCTTCGTCTCAGGGGGAAAAAAGACCGCTCCCGGCCCGGACGGCGTGCCGGCTCGGGTCCTCGCCCTGGCGTTGCCGGAGATGCGTGCCCGCGTGCGGGGCCTCTTCGATCACATTCTTGCGACCGGGAGGTTCCCGCGCGCCTGGAAGGAGGGTCAGCTGATCCTCCTCCAAAAGTTTGGCCGGCCGGCGGACAGTCCCTCCGCCTACCGGCCAATTGTATTGCTAGACGAGGTGGGCAAGCTGTGCGAAAAGCTCATTGCAGCCCGCCTCGTCACCCATTTGTGTGAAGTCGGTCCGGATCTTTCGGACCGACGAAGTCGGTCCGGATCTTTCGGACCGACAATTCGGTTTCCGGTCAGGGCGGTCCACAATAGACGCCCTTGACCAAATTTCGTAGTAGAGTAAGATCCCAGAGCCCCCCAGACCTACGTCATTTTAGCAAAGCTGAAATTTTTGAGGATTGTTAGTATAATGTGTTATTAAGAAGGTATGCGCACCCACTACCTTGAAAGCGGGGCCCTTTCTCAGGTAGAACGAAGTAAAGGTACAAAAAAAATAAAATAGCTAACCTTCGTTAAAGTAGCAAAGATCGTTTTCAAATATGTTTTTGAGTATATTATGTAGAATTAAAATTGACTATTGCCAGACACTTCCGTGGGCCATTACTTCTACCAGACGTCTTGAATATTATTGATGAAGGAATGAATGCAAACCGTAAATAACGCCTGCCTCAATGTTCACTGTAATGAGTACTGACATCGTGTCGTGTCGTGAGCGGCGGCTGCAGGCATTCCTTCATTAATAATATTCAAGACGTCTGGTAGAAGTAATGGGCCCCCCGTGCTACCTGAGAAACGGCCCCGCTTTCAAGGTAGTAGGTGCTCATACCTTCTTAATAACACATATATACTAACAATCCTAAAAATTTCAGCTTTGCTAAAATGACGTAGGTCTGGGGCCACTGGGATCTTAGACTATAGCTATTGTGAGGAGGCGCACGACCGGGGGTTGGGAGTTATCGCAGTCAGTTTCTCGACATTTGCCAACGCGTTTAACTCCCCTCCCCCACGCCACCATTATGGAGGCACTCAATTTCTTCGGAGTGCCTTCGTACCTCAAGACGCTCATTGGTGACTACCTCTCCGAGCGAGAGGTAGTTTTACGTGTGGACAAGATGGGCGCCATCAAACACCACGATGTCAGTACCCGGGGGTTTCCACAGGGCTCAGTGCTGGGCCCACTCCTGTGGAACCTCGGGTTACGACTGGGCTGCTGCCGGGGACAGCTTCTCCCCGGACACGAGCGTGTTTGTGTTACGCCGACGACACGCTCCTTTGTGCCCGGGGGAAGACTTTCCGCGACGTAGCGCGCCCTCGCTTCTGTCGGCGGCGGCCTAGTGGCTAACCGTATCGCCCAACTGGGGTTAAAGGTCGCACTCCATAAAACGGGAGGCGATCTTCTCTTTCCACCTCCCCGCAAGCGGTGCCCACGCCCGACGCTTCCATCTTAGTCGGCGGGGTGCAGGTCGCCATCAAGCCCGAGATGAAATATCTCGGGCTTACTCTGGACTCGAAGTGGCATTTTGGTCCCCATTTTAAAGGGATGTCACTTCGGGTCCTGAAAGCTGCGGACAGCCTCTCCTGGCTAATGCCCAACCTTGGGGGCCCGAGCGCCAAATGCCGGCGACTGTACGCCGGCATTCTTCGCTCGATGGCGATGTACGGTGCCCCCATCTGGGCAGAGGCGTTGGCCAGGAGGAGCAACAAGGCCTTTCTGCGCCGGCCGCAGAAAGTGGTGGCGACGCGGGTCGCGCGTGCCTACCGCACGGTCGGGTTTGACGCGGCCTGCGCGCTGGCGGAGCTTCCGCCATGGGAGCATGAGGCAGAGGTGCTGGCCGCCGTCTACAATTGGACGACGGCGAAGCGGACAGCGGGCGATCCCTATACGCCCGCGGAGCGGAACAAGGTCCGCGACGAGGAGAGACGCATCATGGTCCGGCGCTGGCAGTCGGACCTGATGCAGGCGTGCCACGGACGGCGCACCCTGGACGCGCTCGCCCCAATTCTGAGTCGGTGGCTTGAGCGCCCGGGAGGGTCCGTGTCCTTCCGGATGGTGCAGGTGATGACGGGGCATGGGTGCTTCGGGTCATTCCTGCACCGCATCCAACGGGAGGAC